>CM042695.1:271773361-276573361 GCA_023614405.1 Avena insularis
AGAGATTGGATTAGATCTTCATACCCTTGAAGATTCGCACAGCGGAACGTTCGTCGGAACGTGGGTGATGTAGTCGTACTCGCTTCTCCTCCTCGCGATCCGATCCGATCTAGCACCGCAAGTGGCGATGCCTCCGGGAGATGCACACGTGCAGCACCTCGACGTCTCCTCCTTCCTTGGTCCAGCAAGTATGGTGGAGAGACGGATTGGATCTACAACGCGACGGCGTGGTGCAAGTGGTGGAGAGTTTCTGCAGCAGGGCTTCGCCTACACGCAGTCGGGAGGGAGAGAGAGAGGAGGGCAGCAGCGCGACTAGGCTTGAGGGGAAGGTGGGGGGGGGTGCGCCCCAGCCCTCTATATATAGAGGGGTGGGCGCCAGCCCTAGCCCCTCCCCCAAGCCTAGGCCGGCGGCCAAAGGAGGGAGGAGTGGGGGGCAAGGAACCCCCCTCCCTTCTAGAAGCTCCAAACTAGGTTTCCCCTTGTTTGGCCGGCTGGGCCCTATGGGGCCTTGTGCCCCTGGCCCAATGCGGCCAGGGAACTCCCTCATATGCCCATGCCCCCTCCCGACAGGTGGGACCACGTTGGTCCCCTTCCGGAAGGTTCTAGAAGCTTCCGGTACCATACCGATTAACCCGGAACAATTCCGAATTCCAAAAACTGCACTGCCTTATATGAATCTTATTTTCCGGACCATTCCGGAACCTCTCGTGATGTCTCGGATCCCATCCGAGACTCCGAACAAAAACTCATAAACCAATTATCCAATCTATCCTAGCGTCGAGACACGTTAAGTGTGTGACCCTTGAGTTCGAGAATATGCGGACATGATCTTCTATCAATAATCAACGGCGGGTGCAGAAACCCATATTGACTCCCACATTCATCGATGATCATATCGGATGAACCACGATGCCGAGGATTCAATCAATCCCATATATATATTCCCTTCGTCTCGCGATATTTTACTTGCGAGATTTGATCGTCGGCCATACCTAGTTCAATCTCGTTCACAGCAAGTACTTTACTCGTTCCGTAATCCGATATCACTTTGTGATTAACTCCTTAACCACATGCTTGCAAGCGGTGTTGATATCAATTACCGAGTGGGCCCGAAGTATATCTCTCCGACTTGGGAGGGACAAATCCCATCTCGATACATACAACCCAGATACTTTCCGATCACCGAGAGACACCTTTATGATCACCCTCTCATAGGATGACGTTTGATGACCTCAAAGCTTTCTTCCGATACCAGGGAGTTGTATTATCTCATGGTCTAAGGAATACAATATTTGACATAAGAAAAGCTTCGCAAAGATGAACACGATGACACGATCTAATTGCTTCGCTTAGTTTGGGTCTGTCCATCACATCATTCTCCCAATGATATGATCTCATTATTAATCGACAACTCATGTCCATGGTTAGGAAACCTTAACCATCATTAATCAATGAGCTAGTCCATAGAGGCGTACTAGGGACACGGTGTTGTTCACAAACCACACAAGTATTAAAGTTTCTGCTTAATACAATTCTAGCATGGAATATAAATATTATCATGAACAAGAATTATAATAATAACATCTTTATTATTGCCTCTAGGGCATAATTCCAACAGTCTCCCACTTGCACTTGAGTCAATAATCTAGTTTACATTTGGCAACAATCTCACACCCATGGCACTGAGGTGCTGATCATGTTTTACATGTGGAAGAGGTTTAGTCAATGGATCTGCGACATTCAGATCTGTATGTACTTTGCTACTCTTCAGATCTCCATCTGCTATATAATCTCGGATTATATAAAACTTGCGGTTGATATGCTTGGTCTTTGGATGATATATTGGTTCCTTAGCGAGTGCTATGGCGCCAGTGTTATCACACAATATCTCCAGTGGGTCCAATGCACTTGGAACCACGCCAAGCTCAGGGATGAAGTTCCTGATCCAAACTCCTTCACTTGACGCTTCTGCAGCAGCCATGTATTCCGCTTCTAATGTAGATCCCGCGATCACGCTTTGCTTGCAGCTTCTCCAGCTCACAGCTCCTCCATTCAAAATATACACGTATCCTGTCTAAGATTTAGAATCATCCTTGTCGGTGTTGAAACTAGCGTCGACGTAACCTTTTACAACGAGCTGTTCATCACCCCCATAGACTAAGAACATTTCTTTAGTCCTATTTAGGTACTTTAGGATGTTCTTCACGGCTGTCCAGTGTTCCACTCCTGGATCACTTTGATATCTGCTTGTCAAACTAAGAGCATTGGACACATCCGGTCTAGTACACATCATGGCATACATGATAGAACCTATGGCCGAGGCATAAGGCACTTTGCTCATAGCTTCCCTATCATTTACCGTAGCTGGACACTGAGCCTTGCTCAATATCTTACCTGACAACATAGGCACTGAACCTTTCTTTGCCTTATCCATTCTGAACCTTTTCAGAACTTTGTCTAGGTATGTACTCTGGCTTAAAGCTATCAGGCGTCTTTGTCTATCTCTATAGATTTTGATGCCCAATATATAAGCAACTTGACCTAGGTATTTCATTGAAAAACACTTGTTCAAATAAATCTTCACATCGTTAAGCATGTTAATGTCATTTCCAATAATCAATATGTCATCCACATATAGTACCAGAAATGTCACCGAGCTCCCACTCACTTTCTTGTAGATACAAGCTTCGTAGCAATTTGGAACAAATCCAAAGCTCTTGATCACTTGATCAAAACGAAGGTTCCAACTCCGAGATGCTTGCTTTAGTCCATAAATAGAACGCTGAAGTTTGCATACTTTATCAGCATCCTTAGGATCGACAAAACCTTCGGGTTGCATCATATACAGTTCTTCATCAATGTTGCCATTGAGGAACGCAGTCTTGGCATCCATCTGTCATATTTCATAATGATGAAACGCAGCAATTGCTAATAAAATCCGAATGGACTTAAACATCGCTACGGGAGAGAAAGTCTCATCGTAGTCAACACCTTGAACTTGTCGAAAACCTTTCGCGACAAGCCGTGCTTTATAGACGGTCACATTACCATCCGTGTTCGTTTTCTTCTTGAAGATCCATTTGCACTCAACGGCCTTTCGGTCGCTAGGAGGGTCCACCAAAGTCCATACTTGGTTTTCGCTCATGGATACCAATTCGGATTTCATGGCTTCTAGCCATTTCTCAGAGCCTGGGCTCATCATCGCTTCCTCATAGTTCGTAGGTTCACTGTCTTCTACCAACAAGACAGTCAAGACAGGGTTTCCATACCACTCAGGAGGGGCACGCGACCTTGTCGACCTGACGTTCGATGCAAGATCGTCAAGCTTCATGATCCTTGTCATTAGCTTCCTCTATTGTTGGTGCGGTGACCTTTGAAACAATTTCAGGTCTGCGCTACTCTCCAATTCAAGAGAAGGTTCAATAACCTCGTCTAGCTCTACTTTCCTCCCACTCACTTCTTTCGAGAGAAACTCCTTCTCAAGAAAGGAACCGTTCTTCTGACAAACACTTTGCCTTCGGTTACGTGATAGAAGGTATACCCAATAGTTTCCTTAGGGTATCCTATGAAGGCGCATTTCTCGCTTTGGGTTCGAGCTTGTCGGCATCAACTTCTTGGCGTAAGCTTAATCCCCAAACCTTAAGAAACGACAACTTAGGTTTAACACCAAACCATAGTTCATACGGTGTCGTCTCAACGGATTTAGATGGTGCCCTATTTAAAGTGAATGCAGCGGTTTCTAATGCATAACCCAAAAAAGATAACGGCAAATCAGTAAGAGACATCATCGATCGGACCATATCTAATAGGGTTCGATTCCGGCGTTCAGACACACCATTGCGCTGTGGTGTTCCGGGTGGCGTGAGTTGAAACGATTCGCTTGCTTTAAGATGCGTGAAAATCATAACTCAAATATTCACCTCCACGATCGGATCGTAGAAACTTAATCTTTACATATGATGGTTCTCCACTTCATTCTGAAATTCCTTGAACTTTTCAAATGTTTCAGATTTATGTTTCATTAAATAGATATACCCATATCTACTTAAGTCATCGGTAAAAGTGAGAAAATAGCGATATCCAGTAGCGTCGAAACACTCATCGGTCGCATACATCGGTATGTATGATTTCCAACAAGTCCGTTGCTCGCTCCATCATACTGGGAGAACGGGGTTTTGATCATCTTGCCCATGAGGCATGGTTCACATGTGTCAAATGATTCAAAATCAAGAGACTCCAAAAGTCCATCGAATGGAGTTTCTTCATGCGCTTTACACCAATATGACCTAGACAGCGATGCCACAAATAAGTAGTATTATCACTATCTACTTTGCATCTCTGAGCCTCAATGTTATGGATGTGTGTTTCACCCCTTTCGAGATTTAGAAGAAATAAACCATTCACAATAGGTGCATGACCATAAAAGATGTTACTCATATAAATAGAACAACCATTATTCTCCGATTTAAATGAATAACCGCCTTGCAATAAACAAGATCGAAATAATGTTCATGCTCAGCAGAGCACATAATAACATTTATTGAGGTTTAAAACTAATACGAAGGTAAAACTAAGGAGGCGTCGACGGCCATCACATCAACTCTTGATCCGTTGCCAGCAGCATCGTCACCTCATCCTCGCGGTCTATTCCAGTAGCTCCTGCTTTGAGTTACAAATTTTAGCAACCGAACCGATATAAAATACCCGAGCACTACAACGAGGGCTAGTAAGGAAAACATCAATAACATGTATATCAAATATACCTTTGATGGTGCCAGCCTTCTTGTCCGCTAAGTACTTGACGATTTATGCTTCTAGTGACCCTTGTCCTTCTTTGAAGGGTTTCGCAAGATAGTAAATCAAAATTTTCTACGGAGCGAACAGAGGAAAGCCAAGATCTAATCTAGGAGATGCAAACAACGAGAGATATTGGATTAGATCTTCATACCCTTGAAGATTCGCCACATGGAACATTCGTCGGAACGTGGGTGATGTAGTCGTACTCGCTTCTCCTCCTCGCGATCCGATCCGATCTAGCACCACAAGTGGCGGTGCCTCCGTGAGATGCACACGTGCAGCACCTCGACGTCTCCTCCTTCCTCGGACCAGCAAGTAGGGTGGAGAGATGGATTGGATCTACAACACGACGGCGTGGTGTATATGGTAGAGAATTTACGTGAGGCTTCGCCACAAACAATGTGAGGGAGAGGAGGGCAGCAGGGCAACTAGGGTTTGGAGGAAGGTGTGGGGGGTGGGTGCGCCCCCACCCCTCTTTATATAGAGGGGGGGGCGCAGCCCTAGCCCCTCCTCCAAGCCTATCTCTAGTTTAAACGATTTAAACTCTCCCCTTATCTAGAAATTCTATCCCTAGATTTAAACGAGTTAAATCTATCCAGAATCGGCTGGGCCCTATGGGGCCTTGTGCCCATGGCCAAATGCGGCCAGGACACTACCTCATAGTCCCATGCCCCCTCACGGAAGGTGGGACCACGTTGGCCCCTTCCGGAAGGTTCTAGAAGCTTCGGTACAATACCGATTAATAACAATTCAACTCCAAAACTGCCTTTGCCTTATATGAAACTTATTCTCCGGACCATTCTGGAACCTCTCGTGATGTCCTAGATCCCATCCGAGACTCCGAACAAAAATTCATAAACCAATTATCCAATCTATCCTAGCGTCGAGACACGTTAAGTGTGTGACCCTGCGGGTTCGAGAATATGCAGACATGATCTTCTATCAATAATCAACAGCGAGTGCAGGCACCCATATTGACTCCCACACATTCATCGATGATCATATCGGATGAACCACGATGCCAGGATTCAATCAATCCCATATGTATATTCCCTTCGTCTCGCGATATTTTACTTGCCCGAGATTCGATCGTCGGTATCGTCATACCTAGTTCAATCTCGTTCACAGCAAGTACTTTACTCGTTCCGTAATCCGATATCACTTTGTGCTTAACTCCTTAACCACATGCTTGCAAACGGTGTTGATATCGATTATCGAGTGGGCCCAAAGTATATCTCTCCGACTTGGGAGGGACAAATTCCATCTCGATACATACAACCCAACAGATACTTTCCGATCACCTGAGAGACACCTTTATGATCACCCTCTCATAGGATGACGTTTGATGACCTCAAAGCTTTCTTCCGATACCAGGGAGTTGCATTATCTCATGGTCTAAGGAATACAATATTTGACATAGGAAAAGCTTCGCAAAGATGAACACAATGACACGATCTAATTGCTTCGCTTAGTTTGGGTCTGTCCACCATATCGTTCTCCCAATGATATGATCTCATTATCAATTGACAACTCATGTCTATGGTTAGGAAACCTTAACCATCATTGATCAATGAGCTAGTCCATAGAGGCGTACTAGGGACACGGTGTTGTTCACAAACCACACAAGTATTAATGTTTCCGCTTAATACAATTCTAGCATGGAATATAAACTTTATCATGAACAAGAATTATAATAATAACATCTTTATTATTGCCTGTAGGGCATAATTCCAACAGTCTCCCACTTGCACTAGAGTCAATAATCTAGTTTACATTTGGCAACAATCTCACACCCATGGCACTGAGGTGCTGATCATGTTTTACACGTGGAAGAGGTTTAGTCAATGGATCTGCGACATTCAGATCTGTATGTACTTTGCTGATCTTCGGATATCCATCGCTATATAATCTCGGATTATATGAAACTTAGTTGATATGCTTGGTCTTTGGATGATATCTTGGTTCCTTAGCGAGTGCTATGGCGCCGGTGTTGTCACACAATATCTCCAGTGGGTCCAATGCACTTGGAACCACGCCAAGCTTGATGAAGTTTTGATCCAAACTCCTTCACTTGGCGCTTGCGGCAGCCATGTATTCCGCTTCTCTTGTAGATCCCACGATCACGCTTTGCTTGCAGCTTCTCTAGCTCACAGCTCCTCCATTCAAAATATACACGTATCCTGTAAAGATTTAGAATCATCCTTGTCGATTGTCGAAACTAGCATCGACGTAACCTTTTCTGACATTTGTTCTTCACCCCCATAGACTAAGAACATTTCTTTAGTCCTATTTAGGTACCTTAGGATGTTCTTCACGGCTGTCGGTGTTCCACTCCTAGATCACTTTGATATCGCTTTCGTCAAACTAAGAGCATTGGACACATCGGTCTAGTACACATGGCATACATGATGGAACCTATGGGCGAGGCATAAGGCACTTTGCTCATAGCTTCCCTATCATTTACCGTAGCTTGACCTTTGAGCCTTGCTCAATATCTTACGACAACATAGGCACTTTGAACCTTTCAATGCCTTATCCATTCTGAACCTTTTGAACTTTGTCTAGGTATGTACTCGCTTAAAGCTATCGAGCGTCTTTGTCTATCTCTATAGATTTTGATGCCCAATATATAAGCTTCACCTATGTCTTTCATTGAAAACACTTGTTCAAATAACTCTTCACATCGTTAAGCATGTTGATGTCATTTCCAATAATCAATATGTCATCCACATATAGTACCGAAACGTCACGAGCTCCACTCACTTTCTTGTAGATGCAAGCTTTAGCAATTTGTAACAAATCCAAAGCTCTTGATCACTTGATCAAAGCGAAGGTTCCAACTCGAGATGCTTGCTTGATCCATAAATGGAACGCTGAAGTTTGCATACTTTATCAGCATCCTTAGGATCGACAAAACCTTCGGGTTGCATCATATACAACTCTTCATCAATGTTGCCATTGAGGAACGCAGTCTTGACATCCATCTGCCAGATTTCATAATCATGAAAGGCAGCAATTGCTAATAAAATCCGAATGGACTTAAACATCGCTACGGGAGAGAAAGTCTCATCGTAGTCAACACCTTGAACTTGTCGAAAACCTTTCGCAACAAGCCGTGCTTTATAGACGGTAACATTACCATCCGCGTCCGTTTTCTTCTTGAAGATCCATTTGCACTCAACGGCCTTTCGGTCGCTAGGAGGGTCCACCAAAGTCCATACTTGGTTTTCGCTCATGGATCCCAATTCGGATTTCATGGCTTCTAGCCATTTCTCAGAGTCTGGGCTCATCATCGCTTCCTCATAGTTCATAGGTTCACTGTCTTCTACTAACAAGACAGTCAAGACATTCTTGTACCACTCGGGAGGGGCACGCGACCTTGTCGACCTGACGTTCGAGCGAGATCGTCCGAAGCTTCATGATCCTTGTCATTATCTTCCTCTATCGTTGGTGCAGGCGGCACTGGAACAATTTCAGGTGCTGCGCTACTCTCCAATTCAAGAGAAGGTTCAATAACCTCGTCTAGCTCTACTTTCCTCCCACTCACTTCTTTCGAGAGAAACTCCTTCTCAAGAAAGGAACCGTTCTTTACGACAAACACTTTGCCTTCAGTTCTGTGATAGAAGGTATACCCAATAGTTTCCTTAGGGTATCCTATGAAGACGCACTTCTCCGCTTTGGGTTCGAGCTTGTCCGGCATCAACTTCTTGACGTAAGCTTCGCATCCCCAAACTTTAAGAAACGACGACTTAGGTTTAGCACCAAACCACAGTTCATACGGTGTTGTCTCAACGGATTTAGATGGAGCCCTATTTAAAGTGAATGCAGCGGTTTCTAATGCATAACCCCAAAATGATAACGGCAAATCAGTAAGAGACATCATCGATCGGACCATATCTAATAGGGTTCGATTCCGGCGTTCAGACACACCATTGCGTTGTGGTGTTCCGGGAGGCGTGAGTTGTGAAACGATTCCACTTGCTTTGAGATGCGTGAGAAAATCATAGCTCAAATATTCGCCCCCACGATCGGATCGTAGAAACTTAATCTTTCTGTTACGATGGTTCTCCACTTCATTCTGAAATTCTTTGAACTTTTCAAACGTTTCAGATTTATGTTTCATTAAATAGATATACCCATATCTACTTAAGTCATCGGTAAAAGTGAGAAAATAGCGATATCCACCACGCGTCGAAACACTCATCGGTCCGCATACATCGGTATGTATGATTTCCAACAAGTCCGTTGCTCGCTCCATCATACCGGAGAACGGGGTTTTGATCATCTTGCCCATGAGGCATGGTTCGCATGTGTCAAATGATTCAAAATCAAGAGACTCCAAAAGTCCATCAGAATGGAGTTTCTTCATGCGCTTTACACCAATATGACCTGAGCAAGCGATTGCCACAAATAAGTAGTATTATCACTATCTTCTTTGCATCTCTTAGCCTCAATGTTATGGATGTGTGTTTCATCTTTTTCGAGATTTAGAAGAAATAAACCATTCACAATAGGTGCATGACCATAAAAGATGTTACTCATATAAATAGAACAACCATTATTCTCTGATTTAAATGAATAACCGTCTTGCAATAAACACGATCCGAAATAATGTTCATGCTCAACGCAGTACATAATAACATTTATTAAGGTTTAAAACTAATCCGAAGGTAAAACTAAGGAGAGCGTCTGACGGCCATCACATCAACTCTTGATCCGTTGCCACAACGCATCGTCACCTCATCCTCGCAAGCCGCCTATTCCGTAGCTCTGTTTTGAGTTACAAATATTAGCAACTGAACCGGTATCAAATACCCGTGCACTACAACGAGGGCTAGTAAGGAAAACATCAATAACATGTATATCAAATATACCTTTGATGGTGCAGCCTTCTTATCCGCTAAGTACTTGCCGGACGATTCGCTTCGGTGACCCTTGTCCTTGCAATAGAAGCACTCGGTGTTGACTTAGGACCGGACTTGAGCTTCTTCTCAAATAGGGCAACGCGCTTGCCGCTTTTCTTGAAGGGCTTCTTTGCACCTTTACCTTTCTTAAAGGAGGGCTTGTTGACCATCAACACATGATTATCCTTCTTGATGTCCACCTCCGCAGCCTTCACTTTGCGAAGAGCTCGGTGATCGTATCGATGGAACCAATCGATTATGAGTCACTACAAAACTTTTGTAGCTGGGAGGGAGTGATTGCGAACCTGTCAATCTTGAGCTCCTCGAATCTTGGCAGTCCGCTTGCTCAAGGCGTTGAGTGTAGCCCGACATCTTAATGGCGTGCTCACTAACGGAACTCACTTCCTCCATCTTGCGCTTAAAGAACTTCGGAGATCTCATATCTCTCGAGCGGGCTGAGTCGAAACATGGTTTTCAGCTCCTCGAGAATCTCAAAGGGCCGGATAGTTTTCAAAACGATTTTGAAGTTCGGTTCCATAGCAAACAACATGGTGCTCTTAATCACACCATAATCATCTTTGCGTGGTGATAGACAGCTTTCTCATCAGCGGAAGCAATTCTTGCAAGGGGTTACCTAACGCTTTCTCAAGGACATAGTCCTTTTGTTCGCTGAACGAATGATTCTTAGATTGCGGAACCAGTTGGTGAAGTTAGACCCATTGTTTATAAGCTTTTCTTTCTCAGCAAAAACGTTGAAGTTGAAGTTGGACTTGGCCATGTGATCTACAGTATTTGCAAGTACAATTTAGACTATGTTCATGATAAAAAGTTCAACTTAATCAAATTACTAGATGAACTCCCACTAAATTCAACATCCCTCAAGTTGTTTTAGTGAACACGATCCAAATTCACCACACCTAATCCGATCATCACGAGAAGAGATGTGGTTTCAATGGTGGACAACGAATTGTCGATCATATCATTCATATGACTCATGCTTAACCTTTCGGTTCTTGTGTTCCGAGGCCATGTCTGTACATGCTAGGCTCGTCAAGCTAGACCCAAGTATTTCCGCGTGTGCAAAACTGGCTTGCACCCGTTGTATGTGAGCGTAGAGTCTATAGCACCCGATCATCACGTGATGCTTGGACACGACGAACTTTCGCAACGGTGCATACTTGGGGAGAACACAATTTTTATCTTGATCTTTAAGTGAGGAATCATCTTATAATGCTACCGTCGCGATCTAAGCATAATAAGATACATAAAAGGATAAACATCACATGCATATAACTTTATGTGACATGATATAGCCAATCTTCGCGCAATGATCTCCATCTTGTGCGTTCCGGCATGATCTCCATCACTCCACCATGATTGCCTCCACCACGAATAGCAACTACAACTATTGCTAACTACTTAGCGATAAAGTAAAGCTATTACATGGCGTATAAGAAGTTGACTCACAGGTCATACACAATTATAAAGACAACCATATGGCTCCTGCCGGTTGTGTACTCATCGACATGCAAGTCGTGAAACATTACAAAACATGATCATCGCATACATTATACACATCACATCTTGGGCCATACCATATCACAGAAAACACTCCCTGCAAAAACAAGTTAGACGCCTCTACTTTGTTGTTGCATGTTTTACGTGGCTTACGGGAGTAGATGCTAAGAACGATTCTTACCTACGGAAAGCCACAACGGTGATATTATGGTTGCCAAACTCCGGTGTTAATCCCATGATCACTGTAGTGAGAAATCGACATCCACCGCATGTGTGGAACAAGCCACACGTCAAGTCGGAGCGGTCTCATGACGACGTCGCGTAAGGTTGGCCTGGACGCTTCAATCTCACTATGCCGTCATAAGAAGAACACAAACAAGAGGCTTGCAACAGAAAACATCAACGCCCACAACAACCATGTTGCGTTCTACTCGTGAATCACATCTACGCATAGATCTAGCTCGATACCATCAAGGGTTTCGCAAAGATAGTAAATCAAAATTTTCTACGAAGCGAGGGAAAGCCAAGATCTAATCTAGGAGATGCAAACAACGAGAGATTGGATTAGATCTTCATACCCTTGAAGATTCACGACAATGAACGTTAAATCGAGCGTGGGTGATGTAGTCGTACTCGCTTCTCCTCCTCGCGATCCGATCCGATCTAGCACCACAAGTGGCGGTGCCTCCGTGAGATGCACACGTGCAGCACCTCGACGTCTCCTCCTTCCTCGGACCAGCAAGTAGGGTGGAGAGATGGATTGGATCTACAACACGACGGCGTGGTGTATATGGTAGAGAATTTCTGCCGCAGGGCTTCGCCTACAAACAGTCGGGAGGGAGAGAGGAGGGCAGCAGGGCAACTAGGGTTTGGAGGAAGGTGTGGGGGGTGGGTGCGCCCCCACCCCTCTTTATATAGAGGGGGGGCGCAGCCCTAGCCCCTCCTCCAAGCCTATCTCTAGTTTAAATGATTTAAACTCTCCCCTTATCTAGAAATTCTATCCCTAGATTTAAACGAGTTAAATCTATCCAGAATCGGCTGTGCCCTATGGGGCCTTGTGCCCCTGGCCCAATGCGGCCAGGACACTCCCTCATAGGCCCATGCCCCCTCCCGGAAGGTGGGACCACGTTGGCCCCCTTCCGGAAGGTTCTAGAAGCTTCCGGTACAATACCGATTAATCCGGAACAATTCAACTCCAAAACTGCACCGCCTTATATGAATCTTATTCTCCGACCATTCCGAACCTCTCGTGATGTCCTGGATCCCATCCGAGACTCAACAAAAATTCATAAACCAATTATCCAATCTATCCTAGCGTGAGACACGTTATGTGTGACCTACTGAGTTCGAGAATATGCATATGATCTTCTATCAATAATCAGCGGGTCAGGCACCCATATTGACTCCACACATTCATCGATGATCATATCGGATGAACCACGATGCCAGATTCAATCAATCCCATATGTATATTCCCTTCGTCTCGCGATATTTTACTTGCGAGATTCGATCGCCGGTATCGCCATACCTAGTTCAATCTCGCTCACGCAAGTACTTTACTGTTCGTAATCCGATATCACTTTGTGATTAACTCCTTAACCACATGCTTGCAAGCGTGTTGATATCGATTACCGAGTGGGCCGGTATATCTCCGACTTGGGAGGGACAAATTCCATCTCGATACATACAACCCAACAGATACTTTCCGATCACCTGAGAGACACCTTTATGATCACCCTCTCATAGGATGACGTTTGATGACCTCAAAGCTTTCTTCCGATACCAGGGAGTTGCATTATCTCATGGTCTAAGGAATACAATATTTGACATAGGAAAAGCTTCGCAAAGATGAACACAATGACACGATCTAATTGCTTCGCTTAGTTTGGTGCATCCACCATATCATTCTCCCAATGATATGATCTCATTATCAATTGACAACTCATGTCTATGGTTAGGAAACCTTAACCATCATTGATCAATGAGCTAGTCCATAGAGGCGTACTAGGGACACGGTGTTGTTCACAAACCACACAAGTATTAATGTTTCCGCTTAATACAATTCTAGCATGGAATATAAACTTTATCATGAACAAGAATTATAATAATAACATCTTTATTATTGCCTCTAGGGCATAATTCCAACACTTGCAATAGAAGCACTCAGTGTCCGGCTTAGGACCAGACCTGAGCTTCTTCTCAGCAGGGGCAACGCGCTTGCCGCCGCCTTTCTTGAAGGGCTTCTTTGCACCCTTACCTTTCTTGAAGGTGGGGGGCTTGTTGACCATCAACACATGATTATCCTTTTTGATGTCCACCTCCGCAGCCTTCAGCTTTGCGAAGATCTCGGTGATCGTATCAGTGGAACCAATCTGATTGTGAGTCACTACAAAACTTTTGTAGCTGGGAGGGAGTGATTGTAGAACCCTGTCAATCTTGAGCTCCTCTGGAATCTTGCAGTCCAGTTGCTCAAGGCGTTGAGTGTAGCCCGACATCTTAATGGTGTGCTCACTAACGGAACTCCCTTCCTCCATCTTGCAGTTAAATAACTTCTCAGAGATCTCATATCTCTCAAAACGGGACTGAGTCTGAAACATGGTTTTCAGCTCCTCGAGAATCTCAAAGGGCCCGGGATAGTCTTCAAAACGATTTTGAAGGTCCGATTCCATAGCAAACAACATGGTGCTCTTAATCACACCATAATCATCTTTGCACGACTGATAGACAGCTTTCTCATCAGCCGGCGCAGTAGCAGCAGGGGCGTCACCTAACGCATTCTCAAGGACATAGTCCTTTTGACCGCCAGAGAGAATGATTCTCAGATTGCGGAACCAGTTGGTGAAGTTAGACCCATTGTTTTTAAGCTTTTCCTTCTCATCAAAAACGTTGAAGTTGAAGTTGGACTTAGCCATTTGATCTACAATATTTGCAAGTACAAATTAGACTATGTTCATGATAACTAGTTCAACTTTTAATCAAATTACTAGATGAACTCCCACTAAATTCAACATCCCTCAAGTTGTTCAGTGAACACGATCCAAATTCACCACACCTAATACGATCTTCACGAGAAGAGATGTGGTTTCAATGGTGGACAACGAAGTGTCGATCATATCATTCATATGACTCATGCTTAACCTTTCGGTTCATGTGTTCCGAGGCCATGTCTGTACATGCTAGGCTCGTCAAGTTAGACCCAAGTATTTCCGCGTGTGCAAAACTGGCTTGCACCCGTTGTATGTGAACGTAGAGTCTATAGCACCCGATCATCACGTGATGCTTGGACACGACGAACTTTCGCAACGGTGCATACTTGGGGAGAACACAGTTTTATCTTGATCTTTAAGTGAGGAATCATCTTATAATGCTACCGTCGCGATCTAAGCATAATAAGATACATAAAAGGATAAACATCATATGCATATAACTTCATGTGACATGGTATAGCCAATCTTCACGCAATGATCTCCATCTTGTGTGTGCCGGCATGATCTCCATCACTCCACCATGATTGCCTCCACCACGAATAGCAACTACAACTATTGCTAACTACTTAGCAATAAAGTGAAACTATTACATGGCGTATAAGAAGTTGACACACAGGTCATACACAATTATAAAGACAACCATATGGCTCCTGCCGGTTGTGTACTCATCGACATGCAAGTCATGAAACATTACAAAACATGATCATCGCATACATTATACACATCACATCTTGGGCCATACCATATCACAGAAAACACTCCCTGCAAAAACAAGTTAGACGCCTCTACTTTGTTGTTGCATGTTTTACGTGGCTTATGGGAGTAGCATGCTAAGAACGATTCTTACCTACGGAAAGCCACAACGGTGATATTATGGTTGCCAAACTCCGGTGTAAATCCCATGACAACTATAGTGAGAGAAACTGGCATCCACCAGCCGCATGTGTGGAACAAGCCACACGTCAAGTGCGGAGCTGGTCTCGCGAACGACGTCGCGTAAGGTTGGCCTGGACCGCTTCAATCTCACTATCCCGCGTCATAAGAAGAACACAAACAAGAGGCTTGCAACAGAAAACATCAATGCCCGCAACAACCATGTTGCGTTCTACTCGTGAAACACATCTACGAATAGATCTAGCTCGATATCCTTTGAAGGGTTTGGCATAGTAAATCAAAATTTTCTCTACGGATGCAAACAGAGGAAGCCAAGATCTAATCTAGGAGATGCAAACAACGAGAGAGATTGGATTAGATCTTTATACCCTTGAAGATTCGCATGACAGAACGTTAAATCGGAACGTGGGTGATGTAGTCGTACTCGCTTCTCCTCCTCGCGATCCGATCCGATCTAGCACCGCAAGTGGCGATGCCTCCGGGAGATGCACACGTGCAGCACCTCGACGTATCCTCCTTCCTTGGTCCAGCAAGTATGGTGGAGAGTCGGATTGGATCTACAACGCGACGGCGCGGTGCAAGTGGTGGAGAGTTTCTGCAGCAGGGCTTCGCCTACACGCAGTCGGGAGGGAGAGAGAGAGGAGGGCAGCAGCGCGACTAGGCTTGAGGGGAAGGTGTGTGGGGGGGTGGTGGTGGTGCGCCCCAGCCCTCTATATATAGAGGGGTGGGCGCCAGCCCTAGCCCCTCCCCCAAGCCTAGGCCGGCGGCCAAAGGAGGGAGGAGTGGGGGGCAAGGAAACGCCCCCCTTCTAGAAGCTCCAAACTAGGGTTTCCCCTTGTTTGGCCGGCTGGGCCCTATGGGGCCTTGTGCCCCTGGCCCAATGCGGCCAGGGCACTCCCTCATAGGCCCATGCCCCCTACCGACAGGTGGTACCACGTTGGTCCCCTTCCGGAAGGTTCTAGAAGCTTCCGGTACAATACCGATTAACCCGGAACAATTCCGAACTCCAAAAACTGCACTGCCTTATATGAATCTTATTCTCCGGACCATTCCGGAACCTCTCGTGATGTCCCGGATCCCATCCAAGACTCCGAAAAAAACTCATAAACCAATTATCCAATCTATCCTAGCGTCGAGACACGTTAAGTGTGTGACCCTTGAGTTCGAGAATATGCGACATGATCTTCTATCAATAATCAACAGCGGGTCTGAAACCCATATTGACTCCTACACATTCGATGATCATATCGGATGAACCACGATGCCGAGATTCAATCAATCCCATATATATATTCCCTGCCTCGCGATATTTTACTTGCGAGATTTGATCGCTTGCGTCATACCTAGTTCAATCTCGCTCACGTTAAGTACTTTACTCGTTCCGTAATCCGATATCACTTTGTGATTAACTCCTTAACCACATGCTTGCAAGCGGTGTTGATATCAATTACCGAGTGGGCCCGAAGTATATCTCTCCGACTTGGGAGGGACAAATCCCATCTCGATACATACAACCCAACAGATACTTTCCGATCACCTGAGAGACACCTTTATGATCACCCTCTCATAGGATGACGTTTGATGACCTCAAAGCTTTCTTCCGATACCAGGGAGTTGTATTATCTCATGGTCTAAGGAATACAATATTTGACATAAGAAAAGTTTCGCAAAGATGAACACGATGACACGATCTAATTGCTTTGCTTAGTTTGGGTCTGTCCATCACATCATTCTCCCAATGATATGATCTCATTATTAATCGACAACTCATGTCCATGGTTAGGAAACCTTAACCATCATTAATCAATGAGCTAGTCCATAGAGACGTACTAGAGACACGGTGTTGTTCACAAACCACACAAGTATTAAAGTTTCCGCTTAATACATTTCTAGCATGAAATATAAACATTATCATGAACAAGAATTATAATAATAACATCTTTATTATTGCCTCTAGGGCATAATTCCAACAGAAATTGCCCTTGTCAGCCTAAATTTTTTGACCCTTGGTGTTCATCCGGTGAATCTTTATCATCAACTGGGATTTCTTCCTTGTACCAAGTTAGTATCTATAGCACGTGCTGCCACTGGAAAATTAATGGCTAGAAGTGGGGTACTAACCGATGATTCGAGCGGATCTGAAAATGGAAAAAGGGTTATGTTCTCTACTTGTAAAATCTCCAAGGTACACTTGCCCTTTGGTCTAAGTATTTTGATATATAATAACTATTAGCACTGAATTGTAGCTCGATGCATAATTTTTTTTTCTTATGTTACCCGTGTTCCTTATCATTGTGTTTTGTCCAAATGTAACCTGTCACTTTATTTGCTAGGCTTGGGAAGGTGGTGCCCTTTTTTATTATGATGGGAATTTTGTTGGCATGAACCTTTCTCTGGTTGAGGAAAGAACCTCTTTCTTGCCAACGAGTATAATTATCGAATATTTGGAGGAATTTCTGCTAGATATGAAACTATTAAATAAGATGGTCCGGTACGTCTTGCGTACTTCTATTTATTTGCATCGAGATTTTTGCAGATCATACCACTTGTTGGGGTGTGTTTTGCAGAGAACCACAACCACAACACATTTCTGCGTAAAAGATCCTGCAAGGCTGGAGAGCACACATATGAATCCTACAAGGCTGGAGACTACATAGATGCATCCTACAAGGCTGGATACCACATGCGAGGGCAAATGCAAGAGTAGAGGATGCACGGAGCAAACCTTTGCATCTTTGGAACCTGGTGAATGTGTCATTCATCCTCCCTAAAGGGCAAGAACTGAAATCCATTCTCTGCCTTTTCCAAGCTTTGGAACCCGGTGTATAGGTCAATCATCCTTTCTGAAGGGCAAGAACTGAAATCCATTCTCTGGCTTTTTCAGTTAGCGATTCGAATCCCGTACTAACCGCGGGGATATGTGTTGATAACTGCATGGTGTCAGTTGCTTCCGTATTTCTATTAAAATTTTGGCACGGGTGTCAAACTGAAACCATGTCCGCGTGGTAGAATTACAATTAGAGTTGGTTTTGTTTATCGACTAATAGAATGTCTGGATATATATGAATTTCAAGACTTTTAAACATTTGGAGACGCAGTTTCAAACAAGGGGTTCATATGTATCCATGAGCCGAATTGCATTTCCGTGGACCATATATAATATTCTCAACACTTCTCCTCATGTTTAGCCTATTTTACTCCTTAGTGTGGGTTCGACGTAGGCTACATAATTTTTATAATACCGTATGAGTAGGGTCTTAAACTTGGGAGCTCTTGGCTCTTGATATTATATTGAATTGATGCGCTAGCCAACTATTCAAAAGATTGAACCGATAAAAATGGCTAGGCAGTATATTATATTCTCTGTTGTTTCTATAAAGTATGGAGAACCATGTCATGTTTGATTCAAAGGATTTATAAAACATAGGAATAGGAAAAATGTAGGAATAGAATGGCATGACAACTAGAATCCCACAGGAATGAAAGCGCAAGAATCGATAAGACAAACTGTTTGATTGCACCACAGGAAAAACACAAAAAAAAATTATAGGGATTAGGTACATGTCATAGTTGTCATAGACACATAAAAATTTTCCAAGAGATCTCACCTCTTGTTAGAAATCCTATAGAATTATAGTGTAGGAAAGCAATTCTTAGGAATTTTGTAGGATTTGTTCCTTTGAAACAAACACATTCTATTAAAAAAATTCCTATGAATTGGAATTCTATAGGATTTCTTTGGAAATCCTTTGAATCAAACGGGCTCTCAAAGGTCTACTAACGGTGAGGGATATTTTTTTTCAATATAGATCTTCTATCACAATAGGGGGTTTTACAGTTTCTTGACGACTACGTATATTTTATCATTTTTATTTTTTGCTTTCTTTGGTTTTGTGGCAGCTGTCCGCACCTAATTATGTAGAGGCGGGTGTGATGCTTAAACTTTTGAGTAAGGAATATATTTTGAGTAATAAAGCCCCTTTTATTGACAAAATTTATATGAAACCAGATGCCGATGCATTTCTGCTCATGCGTGCGTTGGTGTGAGTGTAGGACGAGATCGGGCCACCGGTCGAGCTACGGCCTGTTCTTCGCGAGCGACGCTGCCAGGACCAAGAAGCAGGCGGAGAAGAACGCCGCCGTGGCCGCTTGGTCGTCCTTAAACCAGAGCACATGACTCAAATATTACCCTCGCCACCAGATCTTTGTTTAGCTGCAGTAGTTAATGGTGCTACGATCCTTGCAATGCCGGAGGCGGCGCGCAAGGAACCCAGAACCGGCGACGAAGAGCCGGAACAAGAGCACATGGTCGTCGCCAGAGTGCTGGCCGCCCTGCGAGCAAGAGGCGACTGCGGCGACGGCACCTTCTCCGAAGCAGCATTCCGTCGCCGGCTCTTCTTCCTCTGCTCTGAACCCGGCTCTGTACAGAGTACAGACACCAATGGCAGCAGCCTCTGAGCTCCCCAGCCACCGGGCTGCGGACGCGCCATGCTCAGCCGCAGCCGCCGCCGGCCGGCCCCAGGATACTGCCTCCCTTGCGCCTGCTGTAGAGATCGGCGCCGCCCACTACCTCTCGACACGGCACCGAGCTGGAGCGGGAGAGGCGGATCAATACGGCCGAGCTGGTGCAGATGCTGGAGAGGGCCACGGTGACTGACAGGGCGGATGCGATGCCGTCGGCGCCGTGGCACTACACTACTACCCGCACGTCTCGGCGTACCAACACGGTGGCGCGCCGAGGTTCTTCGCCACGGGCGGGTTCCACTCGCCGTCGATGGCCGTGAGCGTGCGGTTGGTGATCCCGGTGTGCTCGGCACCGCCGTCGCTGCCGCAGCCGGCGGCTGATGAAATGCAGGAGGACCAGAATGGCCCAGCACCACCTGATGCAGCACTAGGCAAGAGGGCGTAACGAGCTCGGCTTCTGAAGAATAAGAAGAGGAGAAACCATTAGATGCAGTATGATCAGTCTGGTTGCATCAGAATATTTCCCCTTCCTCCCCGATCGATCCCTTCTCTCTCCCAGGCTGCTCCCATGCTCTGACCTAGCATAGCTCCAATCCCTGATCCCACGCGCTCCAAAATCCCCCACAGCTCGTACACCGCGGGCGCTTTCTCCGCCTGTCGCGCTCGTCGCCGCCATCGCCGTTCCCGTCTAAAACTCATCGCGTGTCTGCTGCCCCCATCCCGTCCGCAACCTTGGACACTGCTTTTTTTTCAGGTATGAGGTTTTCGCCATCCAGAGATTAGTTAACCCGAAACTACCGTCGACAAATTTTCGGTGCACGATCGGCAATCATCTAGATCTGCCATTACGAGGTGCAAAGTTATTAACTTTCTAACCCTAACGTGAAACTGTTGGGTGTTCCTACTCTTCTTTTTATCGAACTGATGAGCTATGCTCTCGCTCTCAGTTTGATAGGATACATCAGTTAATTAGTGTGCGTTCTACTTGGTTTGGAACTTTTTTATACTACTGGTATTGGGGCACTCAATATTTTCTTCTCGTATAAAATACTTTCTTTCCTGTAAGAGGGATATTGCATCAGAATACATACTTATGGAGTATATCTAGAAGTGTGAGAGTAATCAGGGAGTTGGTGTTTCCGTATAAGACTTATGTTAGGGACCCTTTTAGTGGTCTGTGATTGTTTGACAACCTTGAGTTGTTAACATTTGGATTTTCTTTTGTTCTACTTCAGTGTTCTGGATATGCTGCAAATCAAGAGAGCTGGTAATGGTCTAACAGAAAGCTCCAACAAGAATAAAAGAATCTGCAAAGGCGGAGGAGAGGAACTTGATTTTATAATTGCAGGTCTGCCGACAATTCATTTTTCTATACATGTTCTATTACAGCTCTTTTGGAGCACTCACAGTTGTGTTCCATCATGTTTTTTTAACTAGGCGACCTAAAACTGGATATCAATTCGGAAGTACCAATTGACAACTTTAGAGACTGTGACAAAAATGTCTGGAGTGAGCTCAGCAAAGAAGTTACTTCAAAATTTTCTAGAACTGTTGTCTCCCTTGCAATTTCTGATGGTGACTATGTTTCCATACTCTAGTATTCTTAGTTTTCACTTTTGCTTTAGTGTACCTTATCTTAATTTAATGCTGCTAGTTATAGATATTTAAAATTACAATCTTGTGTAGGGCATAAGGTGCTATTTGCATGCTCGGGCATAGCCTTACAACGCCGGCCTCTTGTTACATGCTTTCTCACTTCATCAAGTTTGGTTAGAACTTACAATGAGAAGAAAATTGAAGGCTACGGTAGCTTGAAGGTTGGTGCTGCTAATTATGCTTCACTTATTTTGCTTGTTTGCTTAAGATAATTGTCAGTTTATCACCATTCTGTATTCTTCTCTTGCTGTCACATTATAGATCGAAGTGCGTCGCAACGGCAAAGTTGCCAGAGGGTTATTGGGAGACTATGATTTCGATCAGGAGATTGCTCTTGTCAACATAATGGTCTTCTCCCTTGGTGTTCGTCCAGTGGATCTCTATCATCAGGTGGAATTTCTTCCCTGTAGCAAGGTAGTAGCTGTTGCACGTGCCGATTCTGGAACATTAATGGTCACGACTGGGATACTGACCAGTGATTCAAGTGGATCTGAAGATGGTAAACAGATGATGCTCTCCACTTGTAAAATCTCTGAGGTACACTTGCAATATGGTCTGATATTTTTTGTCTGTAACTACATGACCTGAACTATATAAGCTCCGATGCTAAAATTGACCCAATGTAAGCCTTGTTGCCTGTCACTTTTTTTTCCTAGGCTTGGGAAGGTGGGCCGCTTTTTGATTCTGATGGGAACTTTGTTGGCATGAACCTTTTTCTGGATTGCAAAGGAACTTCTTTCCTGCCAAGGAGTATAATTATCAAACGTTTGGAGAAACATATGCCGAAAAAGAAAGTCAAGACGGTCAGGTAATCTTGTGTATTTCCATTTATTTTTCTCATCTATGTTTGTCAAAAACTGAATTCATTTTGCCCTTCCTGGATTTTTTTGAGTAATCCTTGAGCACAATCATAGTAAGCTATACTGATTGCCAAACGGTTTTCAAGGCTTATTACTTGTGCAAGAATCTGGATCGTGGGGCTTCGTTCCCTTTATACCTTTATGTATGCATTTGGAATCTATTTACAGTTTTAATTGTTTGTTCCTTTATAATAACTTGCTTCTTTTCTGCATCTACCAGGAATACTCGTATTACTTCAATGAAGTCAAGCTAGTAGTATTTTTGTTCCTTCTATAGATTTATATATGGTGTTTGTAGTTCATTTGCACTTCTCATTGTTTATCCCTAGATAACAACTTGCTTCTTTTCTGCCTCTACCAAGAATACTCATATTACTTCAATGTTAAAGCTTAATAGATTTTTTAAAGAAAAATTTCTTTCAGACTTAAACTGTGGACAGTAGTAGGATTTATAATCCTTTCCTGACCCCTAGAGGTTTTGTATAGTGGAATCACTCAGTTCCCTGCAATTCCATTTGTGTAGATCTGGCCTAGTGCTGTTTTAGTCCATTTTATTTCTACGCATGTGGATGTAATTTATGGCAAGTTTACAATGTCTTTCTACAGGCATGTAAAAATAGAGAGACAGGTGCAGCCCTGGCCCTATTGCACCTATGCAAGAGGTGAGTACACAGCCAGATCATTCTTGATATTCATCATTTCCTCGGCATTTCTAGTGATATCGTTTTTAAGATCCTCACAAAGTCACAAGTGGTGCAAACTTAGCTACTTACATTTGTGTTTTCATAACAGAAGCTACTTTAGCCTTTTATAGTTGTACTCTAATGGCCTTGGTGCTAATCAACTAACCTTATTATACTTTGTTCATGGGCATGTTCGATTTGGGGATATAGACAGATCTGGGGAGCTAGACTCCTTGGGTTATCCAAAGCCTTCTGCAGCTACTGGTGAGTTAATACTTATAAGTAGGTCCCAGGATGTGGTTGTTTACAGCTTTCTTCTGCCACTAACAACTACTCTGCCGCCTATCATTGAACAGGTCGCCTGAAATTGGTCCATACATTCGAAGAGACTTTTGGCGACTTGTATGGCTCTGGTAAAGGTGTTTGGAGCCAACTCAGCAAAGCAGTTTCTCAGAACTTAAATCGAGTTGTTGTCTCACTTGCTTCATTCAGCGGTAATTTCACAGTAATATGCTACTTACTGTTCCACATCTGAACCTGGTTATCAATCAAAACTGTCGTTTATATGTAGGAGAAAAAAGGTTTTTTGCATGCACGGGCTTATTTATCGAATGGAATGGATGCACAATCGTTCTGACTTCGGCGAGTTTGGTTAGGGATCCTAACGATGGAAACAAGACTGCTGAAAATTTGAAGGTTGGTTCACGACGTGTTTTTTTTTGTTTTTGTTTTTGTTTTTGTTTTTGTTTTGCGAATCCTTGTGTTTTCTGCTTAGGTCTCACAGTGCCATTTGCAGATTGAAGTTTTGCTTCCAAACAAACAACGCAAAGAGGGGATACTGCGACATTTCAGCTTACACTACAATGTTGCTCTCGTCGGTGTCAAGGATTTCCGTCCTCTTCGTTCATTTAGAATTCATGAAGACCGGTTTAATTACATAACTCGTAGAGATCAAAATGTAGTAGCTGTGGGGCGCTGCTTCATATCAGGAACCTTAATGGCTACATGTGGGACAGGAACTGACTGGTCTGGCCTGCTTGATTACAGAGCTCTTAGGTACTCGAGTTGTAAGATCACTAAGGTTAGTACTACTGCTTTAGCCGATGTTCTTTGTTGACATATCCATCACATGATGTACTACTAAACCATATCTCTTTATTTAGTACTACTATAAATTGGATTATCAATGCAAATTGCTTCAATGTCACCTTTTGTTTCCTAGGCTGGGATCGGAGGGCCTCTGGTTGACTCTGGTGGGAGATTTATTGGCATGAACTTCTATGATAAGAAAATAGGAACCCCATTCGTGTTTAGGGACTGTATTATTCGAGTGCTGGCACATTTCGAGGGAAAAAGGTATATGCATGAACATGGCATTTTGTGTTTTGTCGAAAATATAGTATATACTTTCCATTACATCCAGCCTTAACTTGCTACTGTATCAGGACTGTTGATGAATGTGGCAGTGTTGGTCCACCAATCAGGTACTTATTTACTTGCTATCACTTTGATGTTTTGAATAAATAAAATTTGCCGATAACGTTTTACTATGTGTGGAAAAACTACCGAATAACGGAAAACAGGTGGCCTCTGCCCATGCCATGTTGGCGGCATCCGAACGATGAGCACAAAGATTCGCTGCCACCCGGCTATGGGGAAAAATCTGGGCCGTTCGGATTCACATATTCGGATGGACAAAGGGTCGACTACTAATAGATGGCATCCCCGCTCTTGCTCTTGCTCTGCCCTGTTTCATTTGCTTCCTCCGTGTTGTCAATCTGGTGTCTATCTTGTCCTCACGCTCTATAGTAGTTTGTCTGGCTGTTTCATCTGTGCTCTGTCATGATCGAATAAATATCTGAATGAATCTGCATGACTTAAATTTCTTTTGTTACTACTGAAATTGTAATGCCAATGTCCTTTGGATAGAGTTCTTTCATGTTTTAAAATGTGTAAAACCATACCAAAAAACTCAGCAATCAACCACTGCAAAAATCTGGACAAGATCACTAACCCTTCTTGTAAACAATGACATAGCTAGAACAACGCATCCACTTGAAATGGCAGACAGAGCTCCATATGTTTTGTGCATATACTTAGTCTAAGAGAGCCAAAAATCAGGCACTGCTAGAAGGGATCTTCAGGAACTGCTACAGTATCACGAGGCACACCGCCAAAACCCATAGATAGGTGGTTCTGATAGAAAGAACACAGAACGTGTTGCTATTACAATATGGCAACAAATAACAAAGCTCTGGCTCCATACCAAAACATAGTCAGCACTGTATTTATTTCAACAAAGAAAAGGCATTCAACACTTAAACTAAGATTGTAGTAGTTCTAGTTCTCAAAACACCGTCAGGGATGGAGAATATATATGCATGAAGGTCCATGAAAACAACACAGAGCAACTCGAGCAGAGCTCATACTAGCTTCCTACACGGCATTCTTCTGGTAGTGTTCTCTATTGGTACTGCCTCCCCGGCCCGTCCCTCCCCTCATAGGCAGGTGGGGCTGCGTTGTTGTAGTTACCAGGTGGGGCTGCGTTGTTGTAGTTACCAGGTGGGGCTGCGTTGTTGTAGTTACCAGGTGGGGCTGCATTGTTGTAGTTACCTGCTTGGCCTTGGTAGTCTGGTGCACCGCCACCATAGCTAGGACCACCACCTTGGTAAGGGGGCGGTGGCCGGTTGCCAGGCCCTCCACCCTGGTATCCAGGATTATTGCCTGGATAGGCTGGGCCTGGCCCACTGTGCATGTTGGGTGCGCCACCTTGGTAGCCAGGGGGTGGGGCATTCGGATAGTTTGGTCCACTTCCTGGAACATAGCCCAACTGTTGGTTCTGCGCCTGGTAATTTGGTGGAACACCCGCTGGCCCCGGTGCAGGGCGCATTGGAGGAGCATCATGGGGCGCTGTTTGGTTCTGCCCTGGGGGTGGGGGTGGGGGTGGAGGAGGCTGGAAACTTGGTGGAGCAGGCCCGCTCCTTCTGTCGAAGCCCCTCGACCTGTTGTTGTCAAAGTTGCGAGGTCTGTCGTTGCGCCGGGATCTTTCATTGGCACGGGCATTGTTTCTCACCCACTCCTCATGGAATTTGGGGTCATAAGGAACAGCTTGTCCATCTATAAATGGTTCTCCTGAAATACAAGAAAAGGCATTAGATACACCCAGATCTCTTATCTATATGGTCACCAATGAAAACTGAAAGCAGTGCACAAGCTCAAATCATCTAGATATAATGTGAACCATAACAAGACAACTGCAGCACAAAATATCATACCAATAGGAGGACTATGTATATGTTAGACGAACACTAGCAACTACAGAAGCAATCACTGCCATATAGCTCTAAAGTCAATTCTGTGTGTACTGCGTAATATTCAGGTTTCATCATTTGGTAACATTACCAAAAGGTGACAGGGGACAAATAAACTAGGTGTTTATTTAACAATTAGCCTAGTTGTCATCTATCACCATTACTTTATAGTTGAATATAATTATTACATACAGATGTTCATACATAAAGAGTTGGTGCTAACTAGAATACAAAAGGATACAGAAGCAATCAGGGGCAGAAATAGGATACTAACAATGAGCATTAATCCATCGATGGAAGAGGTAAAGCATGTCTTAAGCCTTTCAGTAAAAAACAACTCATAAAACTATGTGCAAGAGGAAAATATAGCCTCAAATAAATAATATATGGAATTTCAAAATTCCGAAACTGGAACATGCAACTAAAATAGTGACAACACAAAATCACAGCTAGCAGCACATAGTGATAAATCTATTTAGTTAACAGAAAAAACAACAGCCACTTCAAAATATTATAGTAAGGAAATTTAGTCAGATACGAAGCACAGAATCATTACCTCCATAGTCCTTATTTTTTACATCCAGGTACGAGTCAGGAAGAACCCAGCGGACCTTAGGCAACTCTGGAAAAATGTTGTGGCGAGAGTTAGAAAACAAGACCATTTGACGTCACCTTCATAAACAGATCATGTACAAAGAATTTCAAACGAGGATCGATACCTTTGAGTTTGAAGGAGAGTTCCTCGGATACTAGAGCTCCAAAAGCGAAATAATGCCGAGTTGACACGGAGTAGATCTTCATCCTTGCTTCTTCTTCACTGGAAGATAGGATAGATTCAAGATACAGTTACAACAACAACCAAGCCTTTAGTCCCAATCAAGTTGGGGTAGGCTAGATATGAAACCCAAACAGAAACTAGAGAAAAGTGCAAGTCAAGCGGAAAGCAGTAAAAAGTGCAAGTCAAAAGATTCAAGATACAGTTATGTTATAAATAACTAAAACAACATTGCATGTTACAACTGGAGACAAACAAAACATAAGAACTCTGTTTTATTGTCAACTGGAGACAACCAAAACATAAGAACTCCGTTTTATTGTCATCAAATAATAATACAGACATGGTAAAACTACAACATATGTCCAAGGAAGAACTCATAATTGAAAACTAGCACCAAGCATGGTCCGCAAGCAAAAATCAGCATCGGCACAAGTGATAAATGTGGTTCTTCAATCTTGAATGAACATACATAGAAAGCATCATGTAATAAATGATAAAATGACACAATTTACAAAAACAGGTAGGTTACATGCATTTCTCAAACTTATCCAATTCAAGCCATAAACCATCCAATGGTAAAATCGCCTCCGTAAGTAAACATATTAAATAACCAAGCTTGACCTTCAACTTGGTTTTCTCACCTCGCTAATCTTCAAGCACTCACAAATAAGTGTGCACAGACTAAATGAATTTATCATTCTGCCACAAGCAGACTCCCATAGTCAATGATGCACACAAAAGATATTAGAAACTACCAAAACAATCTCTAATAAACGATGTGTAGTGGTGATCGGAGCATCAAATCATTGTCCTCTATTCAACTGACAAAGTAATTCCAAACGACCGTCACTACTCACTAGTTTATTACTGCATAATAGAACATAACAAAACCCTGACAGCTGAAACAGGCAATTCTTACTTCCCTGTGCACAAGAGGGGGGCTAGTGCCACATCAAACAATAGAGCAAACATGCACATCAACACCTTGACAATCTATCGCCGTTCCCAGCCTGAGTCCCCTCCGCACCATCCAGATCGAAAAAAATTCGCTCTATAAAACATCGCGTGTACTATGCGCGACGTCAGGGGTGCAGGGGGGCATACCTTCCGACGACCTGGGCGAGGGTCTTGATGTAGGTGTCGATGATCTCCTCGCGGGGGACGTCGGGGTTGCCGGCGTTGCCTGGGGGCGGGTCCATGACGACCAGCCAGTGCTCGAAGTCGCACCCGTCGAGGAGGATCGTCTCCTTGGGCGGGCGGTTGCTCCAGTTCGGGGACGAGTCCTTGAGCGACGAGGTCGCGGGCTGCGTGGCGAATCGCCTGGCGGTCGCCCAGGGCGCCGCGGCGGGGGACGGGCCCCGCGCGGCCGGGAGGAGGCTCCCCGCGGCGGCGGTGGCGGCGAGCGGGCGGCGGAAGCGGGAGGCGGCGGCCGGGAGCCTGGAGAGGCGGAGCGCGCGCGACGCCGACGCCATGGGGGAAAACGAAAACCCTAGCGGGGAGGGAGGTGGGGAAATGGGGGCGGAGAGGGGACGGGGGTTTAAGGCTTTGGCTTTAGCGTGCGCGATTTATAGAAAGGGGCTCGGTGTTTTGTTGCGCCGGAAACATCTCTGTCTACTGGGCTTGGGCTGGATAGTTGAATGCTGTGATCTGTGGGTCTTGGAGACTTGGGCCTCCAGGTACGGAGCGGTTCCTCAAGCGAGAAGGCTCTACTATTAATTAGCGCGGCCCAATAGATCGCTGATGCTTTTCAGGTTGGCGAGATTCCACCATTTCATATCGTCTGAACCACCTCCGCGCAAGCGCAATCGGAGTTTATGATAAGCTTCGTGCATCCAATCTGACTAGCAAAGGTTAGCTAGCCCGTCTTCACTGAATTCACACGCTCAATTGGACAGTTGATGGCCGCAAGAAAGTCTCTAAACACATCTTACATAGTATTAACTCCATTCCACAATATAAGCCCTTTTAGCAAACTGTTTTAGCTTTCTAAAAAGGCTTATACTGTATTATGGAACAGAGGAAGTATGTGATAGCTCCAGCGCTCTAAACCTTTGATCATCAAGAGAAGAGAAAGCATTGTCAATATTCAGTTTCACATACCCATCAGTCCATCACTTGGTTTTGTCCAGCCATGCTTCTTATGTTCGGAACCTTGCAACACTTGGCAGTGAGTCTATGATGTATAATCCTGTTATGTTGTCATTAACTTACGATAGTATCACCGATATATGTGCCATGTCCTCAAAGGAAAGGATCCATGTGTTTCTATGGCCGTTGAGCCACCCACAATCGTCTGCTTATCGGCTACAATGTTGCCAAAAGACAATGTCAGCACCCCTAGTACACGTGAGGACCTAGAGAACGACTTGGGCTTAAAGCTCCAGAGAGGCAAGCCCAAACGCATCATACAGCCCAACCGGAAATATCAGGATGAGGACTGGACGACATGAGACCGAAGGACACGCAACCTGAAGCTACTTAAGAAGGCCACCGTGACACAATGGATTTATCCTCGGGATCACGGCTAAGAACCGGACGGCGGCGGACTTGTTCCAATTGTAATAGCTTAGTTTTCTCTTTGCAATTTCCCCTGTAATCCCAGACTCTGAATACAATTTGTGAGAAATAGCAGCACAATCTATCGGGTACCTAACATTTGGTATCAGATTGCCTTTCCGATCCAATTCCCCACTCCCACCGCCACAAATCCAGCCTGGAAACTCGCAAGCGGACGACGGATCGCAATCGGCTACTGGAAACCATGGATCCAGCTCTCCGTGAGTATCTGGATCGCATGGAGATGAACGCGAACACACGCAGCGACGCCATTGTAACTACCTCGGTGAATTACGCTCCTAGTACAAGCCTGGATGATCAGAAATGGTTGAAATAGTACGGTGGGGCCCAAATGCCATTCACAGGTAGACCTTGCGGCCGTCCCAACCATTTCCAAACATCGGGACAAGAACGGCGTAATCGGCGAAGGGATCAACTACATACACAAATGAGTATGTATGCAAGCCACCATACAATAGTACATCGAGCCATTCCATCTAAAAAGAAAGGAAATATAGCAACGCCATACAAGAAGATCCAAATATCCTAGATAGATATAATAGTTTAGGATATCTTCTCATACATCAAACATCGAGTATCGGTGAGCGGAAGACAAAATCCGAGTACGGATAAGAAGCAAATCGGCATAAGATGCCCCATAAATAAGCACATCCCTCCACAGATCTCACGGATCCCGTTCCGGAATCTCTACACGAATGATCGTTGCCCACATCGTCTGCCTCTTCCACCCAAGATCCATCTTGCGAGTGTACCGTCCATCCGAACCAATAATTTATCGTGTGAGATCCTAGGGTACTCAAGAAGTCTTTATGCCTCTAAAGGGGACACAACTCAGGGTGACGCAATTGCGACAAAGAAAAGATAAACCCTAACAATTCTCTGAGATACTCGCTAACCATCCGCCTAACTGAGATGGACGGATGTCCGTGAATTAATAACAACAATTATAACAAGAATAAAGGTAATTTTATCAGATCCATCCTCTTCCTCGCTTCGACGAGGAAGCTTTTAACAACCCCCCATCCGCTGGCGGTTTTATTAACCATTCCATGAGTGTTGCACTAATTACTAGTCGTGTCCTTAGTCAATTTAAAAGCGGTACTTTAGTTATTCTTGTCTATGATCGAAACGTGCTCCAAGTCGTCCATAACCGCTTGACACGGCTTTGAAAGTTTTACCCTAGGTGCACAAATAGCAACACACACTCGATATGCCTCGGAAAAACCAAATCAAAACCAACGACAATCCGACAAAGCGATCACAGATTCAGAAATATTTGAGGCCACCCATTGAGCTACCCGCAAAGTTAGTTACCGACCAGACGGACTCAAGGTTTGCGATGGTCATGAACGACTGGGAACCCGAAAATGTGACTGGGCTTGTCGACACCGCGAAAACACTCCACTTTCCTAAACAGTACAGTGTGCTCCTCGCACAATCTTAAATAAAGCAGTAAAGCATGGCATAAGTACAGGATAGTAAATAAATTCTCAAACTAGTTTGTGGCCCCAAGAAATAAGAATGAATCAAGCTCTGGCTCAGGGGGGTCCATAAGCCTCCCGGATGTGGATAGCGCGAATATTCTTGGAACAGGAATCAAGTACTCGGGGTCTTACGGGACACAAGTGAGCCTGAAAAACCAAATAGCGAATATGGCTCACCGATGCCACTTTCATTAGTTATCCCATTACTACTCAGGTTAAGTTGTTTAGGTACCTCGTTATCCATCAGACACTCACATACCCTACTCATGTTGTTCTACGACTCGTATGGCTCAAACAACTCCTGTAGTAATGGCTCATGGGATGGAGGAACAAGCTTCGGTGGGGTTTAAAAGTAAAGGCTATGCAATACTTGGGATTCAGTTTAATGCAATCGCGACTCAATGATGCAAGAATAAGACAGAGGCAATAAGTACTATATGTATGCAAGCATGTGGTAGTGCTTGCCTGGCAGCTCAGTTGAAGCGGGAGAAGGATCTGGGTAGTGCTCCTGGTTTTCTTGATATATCCCCTGCTCAGCGTCTATTCGAAGAAGAACCAAACAAACAAGGGCCAACATAAATAAAGTGCACAAGCATATGAATTAAATGCGACAAGCAAACAATCATGCCATGATGAATGATGCACAATTTGCATGGCAATAATGTAGCATGGCATGGGTGAGGTGTGGAATACAGGAATAAACCATTTTATTGAGTTTTAGTCACATTTTATACTCAAATAAGTGGTTGTATACTTTATATTTATATGATGCATGCTGCAAAACAGATAATGGAATGCATAAACAGAAAGGTCTCGTCGAGCTAATCATTTTAGTCATATTATTTGTCAAATTTGGAGTTATAAAACAAAAGTTATTAATTAATTAAGAAAGAGGGCATTTTATTTGTAATTTTAATCAACTCGAAATTTAAAGTGTTCAAATAATATTTTGAATGGCATATTTGAATTCCTCACATTTTTCTGATTCAAAAACATATATTATTTGCATTATTTGGAATTATGAATTTAATTTTATTTTTAGGTCAAAATTAGTCAAATTAGGTCAAAGTCAAAGTTTGACTATTTAAACTACTTTAGAAAATATTTGATTAAAGATTTGAATTAACATTCAAAAACAAATCATTTTTCATATAAGGTTTGAATTCAAATTCCAAACCAGGAATAAGTTATGAATTTATTTAGTTTTAAACAGGTTTGTATTTTGAATTTGAATTTGAGTTAATTTAAAAAGAAAGAATTCAAAACAGATACAGAAAAAAATATTTTTTTTGCACTCAGGCAATTCTAGCCACTACCATTGACAGGTGGGGTCAGGCGCTGACTGGGCATAGGACAGGTGGTTGAGGACCGCGGGTTGAGGATGGAATAACGTGGGTGCCTTTTTATAAAAATGCCGGCTGGGAGGCCTGCGGGTGGAGAGTTCGAAAAGTCCAGGGCCCTTTTTATAAAATGTTCTGGGAGGTGGTTTTGTTCTGACGAAACTGAATTTTAACACGCGAAAAACTGCGAGCTGGAACCAAGTTTTCGAACGAAGATGGCGAGCAAACCACCGAGATTTTTGGGACGCCGTAAAAACCAAAGTTGTAGAAGGGACATAGTCCTACGACTTTTGTTCAATAAGTTTCTCCGTATGGATAACAGGTACGCCGGAATCGGATGATGAACAGAGGTAGAAAGAGAGGCAAAACTGTCGAACAGCAGCAGTGTTTTTTTCAGAGAGATGTTGCAATCTTTGAACGACGATTGCGAGCGCGTCCGGGATCGAAACAAAGTGCCGTTCGTTTCTACAGAGAGAGTGTACATAGGGGAAGATGCAGAAGTGAAAATTTACGCTCTATACGCACTGTGGAGAAGGAAAACTTGACGGGAACAGAGGGTGCGCGGTGCGTTACTGCTGCTGCCTGCGGGTGCTGCGCACGCGGCAGTGGTTCCCGACGACGGCGACGGCGATTCCAGGCGGCAAGACGCGGGAAGGAGGAGGAAAAGAAGGGGGGAAGGAAGGTGGCACTCACCTCGACCAATTCCCGCAAGAATTGGGGTCAGGGACGGAGGGATATGGTCAGGCGGTGGCGACGTGGTTCTATGCTCGGCCAGGAAGGAGAGGAAGCAGAGACGCCACGTCCATCTCCTCCTAGAGCTCACGAGGTGGTCGACGAAGACCGCCTGCACGCCCTTCGGCTCCAGAAGGTGATCAAGGCGACGGCGCGGCGACGCTCCCCTTGCTGTTGCTCTCGGGCAGGGTGAGATGCTGGGAGCAGAGGTAGGGGATGGCGGCGGAGAGGAGGGGAAAAGGGAGTATCTAGGGTTTTCCAGGAGGCCTCCGCGGCTGTGGATAAGAAGAGGGGCAGGAGGTGACGCGGCTGACGTTGGCCGACGGCAACCTGCTCCTCCCGTTAGCCAGGCAGAGAGAAGGGGGGATCGGGAGGAGGACGGTGAACAGGACGGCGTCTGGGACGAAGGGGTACTGGGCCAGGGGGGTGGGCTGCTACGGCCGGCCCAAGAGGGAGGGCGAGGAAACGGGCCAGGTGGCTGCTAGGCTGGGCCCAAGGTTGCTGCCAGGTTTGTTTTTCTCCTCTTTGTTGTTTCCTATTTGTTTTATTTGTTTTGCTTGTTTTTATTCCAATGCAAATTTAAACCAGCTCCTAAATTCAAAAATCTGCTGCACTTTTCTCAGGGAACTTTGAACAGAGGGTTTGGGACAAGAGGAGAGGCAAAAAGAGAACAAGATACATAAGGAGAGAAAAGCACACATGATCACATGATCATGCATGGATGGGGATGGTTTAAGGGAAGTAGGGTTTAGGGTTAGATGGAAGAGGGATATGATGATTAGGGGGGTAGGGTTTAGCTAGAGTGTAAGAGAGAGGGAGAGAGAGAGAGGGTTTGGTGTCTTTATTAGATCAAGCATGATCCACCCAAGCTCAACAAGATGGCCAAAAGAGAAAGAAGAAAAGAGGTGATGAGGTATGAGCAAGATTGAAAAGGATCCAGCCCAAAAGCAGGAACAAAGACAGAGATAACCCACTCAAGAATTCAAATAAAACCATAAGATGCCCAAAGTTGATGATGGTTGCATGGCCCATGCCAATGCATTAAATGCTAGGTTTTATCTTGTGAGAACAAAATAATATCCCCTGGCATTTATTTATGTGCATCCCCAAAGATGGAGTAAGGCCAAGCAAAAGATTATGAGTGGGATCCACCCAACCCACATGAGCTATAAGTAAACTCAACTAAAATGCCAAGCTCATATTAATTGGATGGTGGAATTACAAAGTGGTGAAAGAAAGGGTGGTGGAGTCAATAAAAGATATGCCCCCAACTCAACTTGGGCATTTAACAATATATCAAGAAACAAATACAATATCAAGAGGCAAATACCAATAATAATGCATATGAGATAAGAACCAAAACAAAAGGGGTTTTGTATGATGCTCAAAGGCAAGGTGGCATGATGACATGAGCATGATAACATGATGATGCAACAATTATATGTAGGAAGTAGCCATTATATTACTAAACCAAGTAGCATTACAGATGTTAGACAACTGGGATGCTACAGCCATCCTCGCCACCCAGCAGGGACTGTCGCAGCAAATCGCGGCTCAAACTGCGCAGCTCCGCGACCTCGCCGAGTGGCGCCCGAACCTGGAGGCGCGCCTCGCCAACCTCACCGAGGTGGTGGATGAACTCCAGCGCGCAAGATCGGCTCCGTCAGCGACCAAAGGTGGATTGGCGGCGGCCCATCTCGCCGCCACGGCCTCACCATCTGAAGGGGCGATCCATGGGCAAACCGGCCACGATTTAGCAACATCTAAGGGGTTTCCTTCCGTGAACTCTGGTTCACCGATGGTACCTCCCACACGGCAGTTTCCTTCCAAACACCTATGTCTATGAATCCTGCCGATGCAGCTCTAGTTTCAATCGCTGATGTCCACTCTAGGCAGCTTCTCCTGCTATACACTTCCCTCAATTCACGGAGAAAATCCTAATTTATGGAAAACTCTGGCGAACAATACTTTACCATGTTTGCTATCCACGATTCTTCTGGTTCCCATGTCCACCCTTCATTTCACGGGTCTTTGGTATTTGGCTTCATCCGAAAAAGTTAGCAGGATTGGACTGGATTTCATTCACATCCCTCCTTTGCACTAGGTTTGGTCGTGATCACCACCAACTCTTAATTCGCCAGTTTTATGCTATCAAACAGCTTACTACTGTCGCGGATTACATTGAACGCTTTGATGTACTCATGAATCACCTCGTTTCATACTCTGATGGTACTCACCCTTATTATTTTCTTACACGCTTTGTCGAGGGTCTACGATCGGACATCAGGTCAGTGGTGATGGTGCAACGGCCAACCGATTTGGACACTGCCTATTCTCTTGCTCTACTCCAAGAAGAGGTGACTGAGGGCGAGCCTGCTTCACTGCCCAGGCAAACTGAGTACAGATACATCAAGGTACCAGCAAGGGGTTTATCATCATCGCCCATTATTCCTTCTTCCCCTGTTACCCATGCATCTGATCACCGGGGACTGGATGGTGCCAAGCATAGTGGCGACGACAAGCTCAACGCCCTGCGTGCTTATCGTCGTGCAAAGGGTCTCTGTTATAAATGTGGCGAAAGATGGGGACGAGAACATACTTGCCCAGCTACGGTTCAACTACACATTGTGCAAGAACTATTGGCTTTATTTTCCCAAGAAGAAATTACAGGCAGTGAGACTACAGAAATGAATACTGCTGAACCTGAAATTGTTTGTTCCATATCAGTCCATGCTATGACTGGATCTTCGTCAGATGTACCAGGTGTCATTCAATTAAATGCATTTATTGAAGATCATGAGGTCCTTATAATGATTGATTCAGGCAGCTCGACATCATTTTTGAACAAACAACTGGCTGATAAATTATCTGGGGTAAAACCTTTACACACTGCTTGTCGGGTGAATGTTGCTGATGGTACACAGTATTACTGTTCTACTTACATTCCTGACTGTGGTTGGTCCTCTGATGGTCACAATTTTCATATGGACCTAAAGATATTACCTCTGGGTTCTTTCGATGCTATCCTTGGAATGGATTGGCTCTAAAAACACAATCCTGACATTGATTGGATTGGAAAAACGCTCAAGATAAAAACAACAGGTGGACTCATTCAGTTACACGGTCATAAAACTAGTCAGGTGTAATGTTTAGCAATTTCTGCCTCTGAATTGAACAATATCTGTCGTTAGGGTTTAGCTGTCCATCTAATACATGTCTATGCTCTAAGCGACACAGTAGAGTCTGAGGAAGTTACTCCTGAGGAAGTGCAGACATTGCTATCCCAATATTCAGATATTTTTGAAACACCAAGAGAGCTACCACCAAGACGCAATTGTGATCATCGTATCCCTCTGATGGAAGGTGCCCAGCCTGTCAATATCCGAGCTTATAGGCACAAGCCTAAACTCAAATCGGAAATCGAGCGGCAAGTAGCAGAATTACTAGCTTCAGGAATCATACAACGGAGCACTAGAAATTTCTCTTCCCCGGCAATTTTGGTTAAGAAGAAAGACGGGACTTGGCGTCTATGTGTGGATTATAGAACCCTCAATTCCATGACCGTCGTAAGCAAATACCCAGTGCCAATAATCGACGAGCTGCTGGATGAATTGACAGGCGCACGTTGGTTTTCTAAATTAGACCTTCGTGCCGGCTACCACCAGATCATATTAGCACCTGGGGAAGAGTTCAAAACGGCATTTCAAACCCATTCCGGCCATTGGGAGTACACGGTGATGCCATTTGGATTGGCAGGTGCACCAGCAACCTTTCTAGGCGCTATGAATGCAACATTGCATCCGGTTCTTCGTAAGTGTGCAGTGGTATTCTTTGACGATATACTCGTTTATAGTCACACACTTCCAGAACATATTCAACACATGAATACTGTCCTAGAATTACTATGCCGTGACCATTGGAAAGTGAAACTATCCAAATGCTCGTTTGGACAGCAACAAATTGCATACCTGGGCCATGTCATAAACAGTGAAGGTGTCTCGTTAGATCCTGATAAAATAGCAAAGATAGCTAATTGGCCAATTCCTCAAAATGCAAAGGATGTGCGTAGTTTCCTAGGCCTTGCTGGGTACTATCGAAAATTCGTCAAGCATTTCGGAATCATTGCCAGACCAGTCTTCAATTTGCTGAAAAATAATACCCCTTTTGTCTGGACAACGGAAGCGGCAACGACATTCATTCTTCTGTAGAAAAGCCTCATGGCGTCCCCTGTTCTCAAACTTCCTGATTTCAGCAAGCCTTTCATCATCGACACCGACGCTTGTGATACTGGTGTTGGCGCAATCTTGCAGCAAGAAGGTCATCCCATAGCGTATATGAGCAAACCTCTCGGGCCTAAGAACAGAGGTCTGTCTACATATGAAAAGGAATGCCTCGCGGTGTTGATGGCAGTAGAACAGTGGCGACCTTATCTCCAACATAAAGAATTTATCATACGTACTGACTAGAAGAGCCTGATCCATCTGGACGACCAGCGCTTGAATACTATGTGGCAACACAAGGCATTCACCAAACTCTTAGGGCTTTGGTACAAAATTTGTTATCGCAGGGGTCTCGAAAACAGAGCAGAAGATGCCCTATCTAGGAGACAACATGAAGATGATTTTTCTTTAGCCGTCATCTCTGAATGCAAACCACTTTGGCTCGAAGAAGTTAAAGCCAGCTATGCCACAAATCCACACGCAGCCAAATGGGTGCAAAAATTGACAACACAAACTGACAGTAAATGCCGTTTCTCCTTGCAAAATGGCATCCTCTACTTTCGTGGCAGAATTTGGTTGGGTGGTTTTCCTCCCTTGCAGCAACAAATCATGACAACCTTTCATGCCAGTACAGTGGGAGGCCATTCAGGGTTCCCAGTCACTTACAGTCGCCTCAGGAAGTTATTTGCTTGGCCAAAGATGAAAAAGCAGATTAAACAATTTGTCCAAACTTGCATGATCTGTCAGCAGGCTAAACCTGAGCGGGTCAAATATCCAGGCCTTCTTGAACCTTTACCTACACCTGACAGAGCTTGGAAAGTGGTAACAATGGATTTCGTTGAGGGTCTCCCGACATCTGGAACAACTAACAGTATCATGGTCGTTGTGGACAAGTTCACCCGATATGCTCACTTTATCCCTCTGCACCATCCTTCCACAGCAGCTAAAGTGGCAGAAGCCTATGTCAACAACGTTTACAAATTACACAGTTTACCAAAAGTCATGATATCTGACCGAGACCCTATTTTCACAAGCAAGTTTTGGAAAGAATTATTTGCTTCAATTGGCAGTGAGTTACAGATGAGCTCGGCGTATCACCCTGAAACGGATGGACAGTATGAACGGGTAAATCAATGCCTCGAGATTTACTTAAGGTGTTTCACTCATGCCTGTCCTAGCAAATGGGCTCAGTTTCTTCCTCTCGCAGAATACTGGTACAACACAAGTCCACATTCTGCTCTGAAAATGTCGCCGTTCAAAGCGTTGTACGGCCATGAACCACAACACTGGGGTATTGAAGCAACATCTACTTGCAAAGTACCTCAACTTCAAGAATGGCTCGAGGAACGCCAGCTAATGCAAGAACTGCTGCAGCATAATTTACACCATGCAAGACAGATAATGAATGACCAAGCTGACTAGAAGCGCTCTATTCGCACTTTCGAGCCGGGCGACAGTGTCTTCATCAAGCTCCAACCGTATGTACAATCTTCGGTTGCCAGGCGAGCAAATCACAAATTGGCATTTCGCTACTTTGGACCTTACAACATAATCAGATCTATCAATCCAGTAGCATACGAAGTGGAATTACCAGTGTCCTCCAAAATACATCCTATTTTCCATGTTTCTCAACTGCGCAAAACATTGATCCCAGGTACTACTGCTTCTTTAGTTCCTCCAAACCCTCCTGATTCTGTTGTGTTTCCTGTCAAGATCATCTCTGCTCGTTGGCGTCGTACTCCTACTGGACGTCGCGAGCATGTCCAAGTGCAGTGGCACTACAAGAGGACCCCTCCTACTGCAACGCATTTATCTGTATCTAAATGTCCATATAGACGTTGCTAGGGCCTATACCAACGAATTATTATGCGTTGCGTTTTTGGGCGTTGCTACGGTACAATGCAACACATATATGTGCGTTGCTAAGTAGCAACATATATAGGTCTAGCTTAGCAACACCTATATATGTTGGCACTTCGATGCTAGGTTTGTTCCAACACGGAGGACAGGTTGGACCTAACTTGTGTGACATGGCATTGTGACGTGGCACTAGGCCATAAGGCTACAACCCAGCTTTGGGTGCCCATTTAATTTTGGACCCATGCAAGTTTTTGACGATCATGTGACTTTTGTCTAGGTTTTGGTCCATTTAACACGATTTTTATTTTAGATCATCTATTTCGTTCCCATCAGATGGCCAATTTTGGCCCACTTAATTCCGAAAATGAACAATGTCACTTATTCACTATATACTGAAGAGTGAATACACACATATTCACAATTACAGCTCAAAATTAGTTCAAACAAATCAGGGCTAAGAACCAGGACAATTGATATCATGTACTATTCCCGATTACAATACAAAACTATATTACACTCTTTTTTCTCGAAGCATCTAAGAATAATACTTATAGAAATACAAATGACAATGACAGGCTTCTTCAAATCTCCTCGGCTGTCTCAGCAATGATAAGCACGTGCAATTGTTCAATCATTAGAGCGTGGAAGAAACAGTTTCAAAATATTACATAACAAAATACAACCACTAAACTGATCAGATTTTTATGTTGCTGCAATGTACAAAACTGAAAGTCTACCGTAGGTCACCTGCAATGTTGCTAGAGCAGTCCTCTGTATTTCCGGCTTAGGATGCAGGCTGTTGTTGCCAGCCCTTTGTTCGTTTCTGTCTTTTTTGCTATAACATTGTAACTCGGATCTCCTTCTATTAATATATCAAGCAGCTCACCTGCCGAATTCTTAAAAAGAAAGAGTCTACCACAGTTTAGCTAATTGCAGGTTTGCATGTACAAGTTAATCGGCAAGTATTGTGCAGTTAGTGACAGGCAAAATAATACTCCCTCCATCTCCAAATAGATGTCTTAAATTTGGCAAAATTTGAACGAATCTAGACACTATTTAGTATATAGATTTATCCAAATTTTAAAAAACCTAAGACATTTATTTTGGGACAGAGGGAGTAACTTATATCTCAGGTAATTGCTCAGATTCTGATGCTCAACCCGTCGGTATTAATTACTTACACTTCAGAAGAGCAAAGATTAGCATATACCAGACAAAACCTGAGCCAAGTTAGACATGCATTGGAGCTGTAATCACACGGTAATTGGGCTACTTGGATTAGATGCAGAGGACCGTCGCTCCTACTCCTTTGCCCGAACACGCAGTGTAGATGACAAACAACAGTGAATGCCCTGCTTAACGAGGAATCAGCGACTATACCAAACAAAAATTGGCGAGGAAGTAAATGAGCAGAGAACGCTCACCGGAGATAAGCGTCGGTTCGTGCCCTCAACTCAGCTTCGTCGTGCCTATCGTCAGCTCGGCTATCGGAAAGGAGATAAAATGAGATGTCAATACGGAAATACAAAAGCGAGATCATGGGGAAGATGGGAGAAAAGAAAGAACTTCACCGGATGCTATCAAGGCCGAAAACTTCGCATAGACGCCATCGACGGAGAAATCGTGTGCATCCACAGATCCACTGACATCTTCACATGCGCAGATCTCGGAGAGAGTGAGACCTATTCACATACGTAGATCTCAGAGAGAGAGAACAACAACGTAGAGATCTGAAGCACAAACTGAAAGGGGGATAAATATCTCACGATTTGGCTGATCCGGCGAAAATCATCCTTCGGGCTCCGGTGCGGCAACGGGAGCAAGGTGCAGCCGAGAACCAAGAGTCCCCAACAGCCACGGGAGCTCCTTGGTTATTGGGCGGTCACCGAGGCGGCGCGCCGTATAATAAGACCTTGGTTGACGAAGATGACTGTGGGAAGGTCAGATCCGGCGGCCGCCGGCCAGATGGTAGATCAGGGAAGACGGTTTTTTTTTTGCGAATAGGGAAGACGGTTAGAGAAATAATTCTTTTTGAAATGCGATTGTGTTGGTCTATAGGAGCAGATAAATACCGTGTAGCATAACCTCTGGCCCCACTCGCAAGGAACGATGAATTTTTATCGACGTGATCGAGGGTTTGTATTTTCAGTCACGCGTTGAATGTACAAAATTGCAATACGTGAATTGCTACACCGGCTATATGTTGCACTTTATATAAAAGCACAACGGATGCATTCAGCTATACCTCTTATCTGTTGCAGTTTACATATCGTACAACGGATGCACTCAGCAACATGTGTATGCGTATCTACCATAAAAATTGAAAACACATGTTTAGAGCGTTGCAGAGTATGTATTGCTATACAATGGGTGTTCTTGTAGTGTGGTCTGATGCTGCTGTCATGGACATCACTTGGGAAGACAAGAAAGAACTGCAACAACGGTTTCCAACGGCGCCGGCTTGGGGACAAGCCAGCACTCAAGGAGGAGGGGATGTCAGCACCCCTAGTACACGTGAGGACCTAGAGAACGACTTGGGCTTAAAGCTCCAGAGAGGCAAGCCCAAACGCATCATACAGCCCAACCGGAAATATCAGGACGAGGACTGGACGACATGAGACCGAAGGACACGCAACCTGAAGCTACTTAAGAAGGCCACCGTGACACAATGGATTTATCCTCGGGATCACGGCTAAGAACCGGACGGCGGCGGACTTGTTCCAATTGTAATAGCTTAGTTTTCTCTTTGCAATTTCCCCTGTAATCCCAGACTCTGAATACAATTTGTGAGAAATAGCAGCACAATCTATCGGGTACCTAACAGACAAACAATTAGGGATCTTTTCTTTTCTGAATGCCTGGTAACCAAGACATCCCTCTTTGTGGAGAGCGTGTTACTGGGGACACTCGTTCAGCATCAACCCAGGCATGTCGCTGAACAAGTCCTGCTCACAAAGGAGGCTTCTCATCCCAGCTACGAGATTCTGCTCCGCGTTCAAAGTCGCACGCGCCACAAGGTGCTCCAAACAAACCATTACGACAGCAAAGTAACACAAATTTTGGACAGAAGCAAATTTTGGATTAGTAATAAACAATGAAGTAATGCTAGCTTTCAGGTCAGCCTGAGTGTAAGCGTATCTTCTTTTCTTTATACTATCCTCTCCTTTTCAAAATATAAGATGTTTTAGTTTTGTGAAGCAAATGTATCTAGACTATTTTTAGTGTGTAGGTTCACTCCATGAAACATCTTATATTTTGAAACGGAGGGAGTAGATAGAAAATGAAACATCAAAACATCGTTCCACAGCACCGTTTTTGCCATCTTCAGGCGAGATACAAAAAAAATGCCACGGCAGAGCTGAAAGGAAAAAACATTTTACAGGCCACATAGTCAGATATGCTGACGAAAACCAACCAGCAGCCTACAGAAAGTGGTAGGCCGTAGGAACTTCAAAATTCAAACTCCATTTGTTGCAAGTCCAGGAAGTACTCCCTCCGGTTCAAAATATAAGATGTTTTAGGTTTGTAAAGAAAATGAATCTAGACTTCTTTTAGTGTGTAGATTTATCTCAAAGTTGAATGAACCTACATACTAAAACAAGTCTAGATTCATTTTTTTCACGAACCTAAAACGTCTTATATTTTGAAACGGAGGAAGTAGCCATCACGCTCCTGGCAACGCTTCACCCGTCCAAATCCTGCTTTCTCGGTTTCTCCAGCAACTTCTGTTCCACCTTCAGCAGGAACTCGTCCCAGGTTCTCACCATTGCATTTGGGCACAACATAGGTCTCCATCCCGAGGCTAGGGCACGGCACAGTTTAACATACCCATCCATGATGTTTCACAGAACTGAATGCCATCAGTTTCCGATGTTTCTGATCAATCCATAGCATAGCACAAGAGCACACCACATATCAATCGTTGTGCGCCTAGGTTTACCTTACCAACATCTAGCTGAAGGTTTTTTCATGGTTCAGATCCACGACACAACCCGCCGTCGGCTCTGATGATTCATACCACCAAGCCTCTCAATGACTGAGGAAATAATAAATGACAAAACAAAAACAATTAGTATATTAGAAGAAGCCGTGTTCGGCAGCACATTGGCTCCTGCCGTAATCAGCTTACAAAGGTCCCCTGCCTCGGCGCACCGCAACAAGGTACCAAAACTGAAGCCAACAGACACAACGAGAAAATAGCCTGATTTACCAAGTGGCCTATGGACAACGGTCGAATCACTTTCTGCGCCGTCATATTTGTCCACCGCAATCCCACACACCTGCGATGAATCTAACCTGGACTCGACAGGCCTGCGATGGTGCACGAATACCCAGGCCGAAATGTGGCAGAGATGACTGAACTCATCTACATGTACATTACCAGAAACGTGGGGCGGTCAAACTCTGAACTAGAAAGCAACCTTGATGCAGTGAAACACAGAATTTTATGCTCAGTTACAGATTTGCTGAAGAAGGGAGTATTCAACGGAACACATATTGGTGTACTGTCTCCACAGCTCTAAACACACACTCCCAGGAACTCTTAATCACAACCTCTTTCTTCAATTAACTCAAGACATAAAAGAGAAAGTAGGCCAACAAGGCTCCAATACACAGTAGGATTGTTTAAAGAAGGACGTCCGAGAAGCCAGTCAGAACACGAACCCTACTACATTGTGACACTCGGTTCGCTAGTGGATCACATTCAGAACACCATCTAGTAGAGAACAACATTCAGAACACATGAGTTGGAGAACAATCTAACATGACAATCACAATCTCATATTATTCCACCAGATCCACAGACATGGATATATAACATTTTTTTTACAACAGTGTGGTACTTGCAACCGACTGGCAACAGAATATCACAGGTACACCCCTTGTTATTCCGGCAAGGCATAACAACTTGTCAAATTAGCAGATAAATACCGCACCTTGTTATTGCAGCAATATTGTTCTTATATTTCTGTAAGTGATGACAACTGACATCGTCGCTATGCTGTAAGCACAGCTCCCACTGATGCTGCTGCTGCTCGAGACTGTGTTCTGGCAGAGCTGAGAAGGTTAGGTAACTCTAGTTTCTTCAGCTCGCTGCTCTCCGTTGCTTTAAACCTGGGAACGGTAACTTCAGAATCCTGTGCAGCAATCCTCTGCCACAGCTCCCTCCAAGTTGGGCGCAGATAGCAGTACTCGTGAAACATGAGCCCTCTTGTCCACTCGCGGTGACGACAGTAGGTGGCCAGATGATCGGCGAGGGTGAAGGGCCGCACAGAGGTTGGGAACACTCCCTTCCTAATGTCTTGTGACTGCCGAATAGTCACCGTGCTCTCGAATGAGCCGTCATTAAGTGAGTACACCTCGACAGGGTCCTCACCGGGCCTGGCGAAGTAGATAGAGTTTCTGCTGATAGAAGGGAGATCCCTGGAAGACACGGACAAGCTCCGGTCGCGGCTGATGAACAGAGCCAGATCACCAAGGCTGGTTACCCGCGTGAGCTCCCGGCGGGGTAGATCAACCCTGAAGAGCGTGCAGTTTATTGGGTCGTCAATGCGCTCGACAGCTCTGTGCAGGACGGCAACCAACATTGCTCCCATGGACTCCGCAAGGAAGTAGTGGCAGCTGTTAGGGTGACCAAGCTCCTTTGGTACTTCAACAACCACCGGATTGGAATATTGATCATGAGGATACACCCGCACCAGCTGCCTTCCAACTCGAGTCACACCGTAGAGCCCACCATTGAATGGCAGAGTGTTGGAGAACTGGATACGGGTGCGGATGATCGTCCAGCACTTGCTACCAGGCTGCGCGCAGATCACCACAGGCATGTTGGGGAACCAGATCACGACTTCGATGGAGCTCGAGTTGGCGATGCATACGGTGGCGTTCATCCAGGCGACAGAGTCCATGGTGAACCCCTTCTGCTTGAAGAGCACGCAGCGAACGAATGTGGCGAGGTGGGGCAGCTCGACGACGACGCCCGTGAAGGGGTGGATGACGCGGATGACAGCGGCGCGGGTGTGGAGCAAGATTAGGAGGCCGTCCGTGATGCCGACAATCCGGTGCCCCCGGAGCACTGGAAGGCTGAGCCGGCAGATCCTACTTGTGACGGTGTGGAAAAAGGTGATCACGGCATCATCGACCGGACGGACACCGTTGCCGTCGCAGAGCGCCACCCAGCCGCGAGGGTGGAAGCGGCGGTCGGCCAGCGTGGCGTCCCGCGGGGTAGCCGTCGACGCGCGCCAGTGCGAGCACACGGAGCGGAGCCGCATGTACTCCGTCACGTCCTCGGCCAGCAGCCGCTCGGCGATGAGGTTGGTGATGTCGGCGTGGAGCGACGTCCAGTCCGGCGCCGGCGCCTCCGCCTCTGACGCCGCCCGGCGCTTGCGAGGGGACGCGTCGGCGTCGCCGTAGGCCTTGCGCTTGCCTCTAGATACCGGCGCCCCCATCCTATTCCCCTGGGGGACGCCCACACTCCGCCCGCGCCGGAACGAAAAAGGAGACGGCCGGGACCTAGATCTCGCGAGAGCGAATGAATTTACCTCGCCTCAGACACGGGCGCTCCCCTGCCGCCCCCTGAGAATATATAGGGAAGCTAGGCACTAGGAACCGCTCCGAGATGCCATCCGTCTCCGACTCCAAGAACGAATCCGTTGGTCCGAAGTTTGGAACTCGACTCGGGGGAATTTAGATCGAGAGGCAATCTCGTCGATCCTGTCGGATTCAGCCTCGGAGCGCTTGGGAGGTGGGTGGGGACTGGGGACTATGGGGTGCTCGCCGCCGTTGCGTCGCCTTGGCTTGACAGTTGAACGGCGTGGTGGAGTGTTCTCTTTCTTTTTTGACAGGGCAGCGCTAGGCGTCCCCGGGACGAAAACTTTCCATCCTCCGGGGTCGGAATTTTTGCACATTTGTCACATTTTTTATCTGAAATTTGCATATTTGCCATCTGACCACCACATGTTAGTGACACAGAAAATGACAAATATGCAAGGTGCAAAGAAAAGTGTGGCAAATGTGCAAATCTTTCCGTTTTTGCTACATATAGTCCCATTTTTGCTACATGTAGCAAAAAACGGTTCGATCCAAAAAATATAAAAACAGACTAGATCTCGCCGGAGATTTCGCTGGAGACCCCGTCGGTGACCGTGCAGCAAAAAAAATTCTAGTGTAGCAAAACCAACTTCACCGGAGATATCGCCAGAGGCTTTCACCGGGAGATCTCGTCGGAGACTTTGTAGCAAAATATTTGTGCTATTATAGCAAAAACAGAAAATCGTGTGTAACAAAAAATATTAGTAAATATAGCAAAAAAATCAGACTTCGCCGGAGACATCGTCGAAAATCTTCTAAAAAAAAGTTGCTACCTAGTAAAACGACTTCACTCGAGACTATAGTTGGTCATCTTGTAGCAAAAGTTTTACTGTATTATAGCAAAAACAAATAACATTTGTAGCAAAAAAAATATATGTGTATGTAGCAAATCATGCGGTGTAGCGGAAAATCCGCCATACGAAAATTCCCCGCTCCGTCCGTAGCAAATTCGTCGACCGTCGGTAGCAACGTTGATGGTCGTCGATAGCTAAAACGTCGACCATCCGTAGCAAAATCACACGTGGTAGATAGCATGTGCGGGGTCATCTCGTCGTTGCCCATGGAACTCGGCCTTGGTTGGGTGCGGAGCATGGAGGCGTTCCCTACGTGCGGTGCTAGGCACACATGCGATGGAACTCCTATGGCTGCAGGAGTGGTTGGTGGCGGCCGGAGAGGCGGAGGCCAACGCGAAGGTACGGGCATTGCTGCGAATTCTGTCCGGCGACCGGTGACTGCTTTGGTGGCGGTGGCGGTGACTGCTTGCTCCAGCGCGACGAGGCGACCAGCAGGGGCGACCGGCGTGAGCTACAGGGGACGTGCGGCGTGCTTCTTCCTCCTCTACCTCCGAGGCACGGTCGCGTGACGGCAACAAGGACATGGTTGTGCGGGATCCTAACAACACGGGGAAGAAGGTACTTGGAAAGATAAGGTTGTGGCTTGGTCCCACCACGTGGGCTCGCAGGAGTACCGAAGAAAGGCGGATGTGCGGTCGCGAGTAAGGACCCGGGGAATCGATCCCCCAGGAGAACCGTATCGTTTTCCTTTTTGATAGTGTGTCATACGGGGGCGGAGGTATGAGATAGTCAGGCAGCCGTGTTGGCCAGCTAGATCCAATGCAAACCAAAAGGTCCAAAACCGCCTATTCAGACTATCCTCATACTTACATGATTTTTTTAATGTTAACGGGACTGCTAAATCCAGTGTATAGATAAAAAATGGACTGCTTGGTTTATTTGAGGAAAATCAGGCAAAAATCCTTACAACGGCAAGCCACACCTAGAGCCCTACAAGACATACAAGACGCCTGAAGCGGAACACACGACACACTCAGCCGAGCACCAGAGCAACTCCGCTCTAAGTGCGCACCGAAAACCGCCGCATCGATTGGATCCACCCTAAGCTTTTGGGCCAACCTCGACGATGCTAGAGAGAAACGACATGCCAAGATAGAAGGACATGTGTCTATCTAAAACTGCGAGCAAAGAGAAAAGTGCTCATCTGACGCTCCTTGCATGCAGAAGGGGCTCATGTAGCCAAACCGCCCACACCTCCGCGAACCACTGGTCCCTCTGGCCGGATCCACCTCCAAAGATAATGCCCTCAAGAGGGAATACGACACCAGCTAGCACCGCCATCATCCGATCTGGAGAACAGATCTGGGGTTTCCCCCGGAGGATGTTGAAAGGGAAGGTGAGAGTTGCATACCGACGCCTCCAACAAGGTAGCGACGCCCGCAGGCGTTGTCGTCAGAAACTCTGGTCTCAACCAGAGTGTGGCTTTCACCGACAACCTCACCCACCCCATCCCATGATTTAGTCAACCGCCCGCACGCCACAACCCTCCACTGGAACTGCCTCCACCGGCGCGCTCACTTGACCCTGCGTGCATAGAACAGTCAGACATGTTTACCCCAAAACTACAGCTACTTCCTCTTCGTCGCAGGCGGCGGGAGGATGCAACACCCCCACAAACGCTGCCATTCATCTCTAGCTCTCTAGGCTCGAGCAAGCAAGGCGCATACAATCCTAGGCATGCCAAAGAACCTGGACTACTCGTCAACCGCACCATTTCTTCCTTTAGGAGCCACACCCGCACCCTCATCCAAAGCCAGCGAGGCCGGCCGCTGATACGTCGGAAACGTATCTATAATTTTTGATGTTCCATGCTTGTTTAGTATCTACTTTGCTTTGCTTTATCTACACTTTGAGGTGTTTTTATATCTTTTCTAGAACTAACCTATTAACAAGTTGTCACAGTGTCAGCTGCCTTTTTATTCTGTTTTTGGTTCCAGGAAGGCAGAAAATCAATATTCTCGGAATTGGACGGGACAAAAGCCAAAGTCAATATTTTACCGTGGGGGACACGAATCCATAAGACGAGACGGTGAAGCAAACCAGGGCGTCCAGACCCCCCCTAGGCGTGGGTGGGCCCACCCCGCGCTTGGGTAGGGTGTGGGGGCCCTGGCCGCCTCCCAGCCTCGCCTCTTCGCCTATAAGAATCCCCGTCTGAAACCACAGGTACCGATCAAAACTCCACGAAACCGTTTGTAGCCGCCGCCACCATGGTCCCTAGATCGGGGAATCTGAAGTTCTTCCCAGCACCCTGCCGGAGGGGAGATCATTCCGGAGGTCTTCTTCTCCGGTATGATGCGTGAGTAGTTCCACCTTGGACTATGGGTCCATGTAGTAGCTAGATGGTTGTATCTCCTCCTTGTGCTTTCATGTATAGATCTTGTGAGCTCCGTTCAAGATCAAGATCTAATCTATTTGTAATCATGCATGTTGTGTTTGCGGGAATCCGATGGATATTGAGATTACTATGTCAGATTGATTAATGGTTTTGTCTTTATGATTCTAAAATATCTGTGTTATTTGTGATCTTGCATGCTCTCTGTTGTTAGTAGCTATCTTGGTCGAGTAGTTGCTAGAGACTCCAAGAAGGGGTATTTATGCTCGATAGTGGGTTCATGCCTCTAGTTTCCAAGGGAAGTGACAGAAATCTCTTCGGTTGTAGATGTTATGTTGCTACTAGGGAGAAAACAACGGTCTCTTATTCATGGAACAAGTGGATTGTTTATCTTACACACTTTGCTTAAAGCAGTTGTCTGTTGCTTGCAACTTAATACTGGAGGGGGTTCGGATGATAACCTGAAGGTGGACTTCTAGTCATAGATGCAGTTGGATGGCGGTCTATGTATCTTGTTGTATTGCCCAATCGAATCTCATAGGATATTTTTGCTCACTTCCTGTCAATTGCCCTGCTGTAATTTGTTTACCATTCATGCCATGTTGTTTATCTAAGGAGAGTACCTTTAGTGAACTATGGACCCTGGTCCAATCTTTACCATTGATACATCTTTCACTGTTACTTGTTTACTTGCTACAAACCATTACCTTCCACACCATACGTTTAATCCTTTGTTACAGCAAACCGGTGAGCTTGACAACCTCACTGATTTGTTGGGGCAAAGTCTTGAGTCTGTGTTGTACAGGTTTTCGTGTTGCTTGCAACACCTGTGTGACGTTTCCTTCCTCCTACTGGTTCGATAACCTCGGTTTCTTACTGAGGGAAAACTTGCTGGTGTGCCGCTTTACACCCTGCTCTTGGGGTTTCCAACAGGCTCACGTTAGCCATCAAGATTTTCTGGCGCCGTTGCCGGGGAGGCTAAGGACATATTCACAAGGGGAGTTCTTCACTTCCTTTCTCTTTACTTTGTTTTTTAGTTTGCTTGGTTTTGTTTGCCTCTTTTCAAAAAAACCGAAAAATTAGTCTAGTTTAGTTTGCTTGCTTTATTAAAAAACACAAAAAAATTTAGTTCTTGTTTTAGTTGCTACCATGTCTGGTTTTGGACCGATCTTTATTTCACCTATGGAAGAGATCTCCACTTTTAAGCAAAAAGGTGAAGAGAGTTTTAAAGAAGCTTGGTCTAGAATCTCCGCTTTACAGAGGGAAACTGAGCCTAAGATTAGTCTTAGCTTGGTTATTCATAGTTTCTACCGTGGTATTGCTCTTCGTTATAGATATACTTTGGATGTTGTGGTTGAGAAAGATATTTTTCTATGTACTGAGGATGAAGCTTTAGATGCCATAAAAAATTGATTATGATTTTTGATACACTTGGCAAGTTTGATTCCTCTTTCATAAATATTTTTGCTAGGTTGAACACTCTTGAGACCGGTATTGCTGCTATGAATAGTTGCTATCACACGCTTAGGGCTTACCATGATTATGTTCCCATAAACTCCGAGCCTTCAAAATGGTTTCCCACAATCAAAGTCTCTATAAATACTACACTAATGCTCGTTGTGATATCATGTCTGAATTTTGCCTCATGCCTAAAGATATTTATGATTCTTTGAGTCTTTGGGGGCTTTCTGAAAGAGGAGAGGAAATCTCTCTTACTAATAATGCCACTTTATTACCCATTGGAATAGCTGAAGGTGTGTTTACAAAAATCTCAGGGAAAATGGTGTCTACTGATTATCTTGTTATTGAATGTGTAGGCAAAGGACATATTACACTTGGAAGATCCCTACTGAAACACCTTGGAGCAATAATAGATGTGGGAAAAGGCATTATGCATTTTTCTCCTCCAGTAAGCAACCATATTTTCCCTAAATAGAAGAAGAAAGGTAAGAAAGGAAAGAACAAGAGGGTGAATGCTTCATTTGAATATACTTGATTCTTCTTGCTTCTTGTGTCTAACTTAAAGGCGTTAAAGAAAAGTACTTGTCAGGAGATAACCCAAGAGTTTCCTTGAGTCTTGGAAGTTATTACTTTAGTAATGACCTCTTCTTATTCTTTTTGTTTGTTTTTTGTGCCAAGAATGACCTCTAATGAGAGGGAAGTAAGATTTGGGGAGTTGCTGTCCTGAAACAGATTTATGTCCTCCACCATAAAAATTTGTGAGGAGTCTCTGTAACTCGTATTGAGCTGATAATTTACGAATAAATCCCCCAGTATGTTATCTAATTTTCATTAGTTTAACACTTTTTGATTTGAGCAACAAAAGATTTTCGACAAAATCGGTTTCTACCTGCTGGTCTGTTTTGACAGATTTCTGCCATTATTTGCATTTGCTTCTTATTGATTCCTTTTTGAGTTCTCTTTTGGAGAATTGAGCTTTTTGAAGGAGTTGCTACAGTAGCTTGTGTTTTTAGTGAAAAGACTTGTTGTTTCAAAGCTTTGCCTAAGGTCTAATATCTTTTGAATAAACTAATGTTGCTAATGAAGATTGTGTGAAGTTTTGTATGAAGGGAAATTTTCAGGTGTAGAGAGAGAATGATGCAATGAGATGAAGAATGGATAAAAGCTCAAGCTTGGGGATGCCACCATGGTGTCACCCCAAGAAATATCCAAGAGGTACAAGTTTCAAAGCTTGGGGATGCCCAAGACATCCCCTTCTTCATCAATAAAAAGCCCAAGTCTGTCTAGACACTTTGTTTTTATTGTTTCATGCACAGTTGTGTTGTTCTTGGAGCGTCTTAGTTTTCGTTTGCTTTGCTTAGTTTTGTTTAGTGTGCTTGAATAAAGTAGTTTGGACCTCCATTCTCGATGTGTTGTTTCAAATAAGTTGCTTGGTGTTGGAAAGGAGTAGGAAGTTCCTGCTTGAAAGTGCAAGAGGAGCTTGCATTGACTGTGACTTAGACTTTAGTATGACATGCTAAGTGTTGTTTTGACCTTATGCTTAGTGATTATTGTTGTAGCATGACTTGCTCCAAGTTATTGAGAGTGCTTAGTGTGCCTTGAAAAAATCATGCGTTGTTTTAGCATACCAAAGAATAGTATTGTGGTATTCTCCTTTGATGCTTTGCTTGGATTGACTTGGCACATGCTCACACCATGTTATGACTATGAACAAGTCATCATAGCCTCTATGATCATTTAGTCCTTAACTTGTAGTACCACTCTATGCTTTGATTAGTAATGTTTTGTCGCTCTGCATGATTATGGTCACTATTGCTCTCTTAATTGGTTGTTCCCTGTCTTTTGCTAGCCTCCACTTGTATGAGTAAGCTCTACTCATGCTTCCAACTCCCAAGAAATCAAGTTATTCCAAAGTGTCCACTATAAATTCCTATGCATGGTGTGTTACACCATTCCAAGTATATTCTTGTTTCCAGCTATCTTCCAATTAAAAAGTATTTTGTTATGTGAAAACTTAGTGATTAAAGCCCTCACAAACTTGATGGCACACTTTATATTCTTTGCCCCTAATAAACTTGAACCATTGTGTCTTCTATGTTGTATATGCTTGCACTTATGCGTTGGAATTAGCAGAACCATGCTGTCATGGGGAACATTTTCAACATTGCATTTATACTTTGTACTCAGTTGATATCATGCTCTTTTGTCTATGGATGTCACCGATGTGAAATAAAGAGGGAACTTGTAAGTCCATGGAGTATGTATTTTGTGTTAGAAAAACACCTGGGCCGCTAGCCTAAGCCATGCCTAATCATGGTGGAAACTTGCAGCATCACCATAGTGAGCTATCTATGAGGCATCCTTAATAAAAAGCTATGCAAATAGTAAATAAAAAGATCGCTGAGATACTCACTGTCTGTTTGCCTTGTCATTTTGGTTATGGGATAGCTCTTGTACCATATGCAAGGGGTGCCCCGTTGGTGGTTCTCTATGATACGCATGTACTTACAATGACAAGAACTTACAGGTGACTAAAGTTGAGTAGCATGAGGTGTGGCCCTCGTATTCAAGGAACTTGAGATTTCCAACTTATACTTTTTCAAGCATATACTCCATAGTTTGTTCACTTTAACCTTAATCACTTCAATATGCTTATGATAGGGGAAATGAGGGCTGAAAGCTAACAAGTACCATAATTTTTGGAAGCTCTTTTTGAAACTTGAAATTCCTGCTTCCTTTTATGAAGGCCTTTCTTCCACTATTATTGAGTCTCCACCTTCTACCTTTAGGCATCATTAAGAGATCATAGTTTCCATTCTGTGTGTAGTGTCCCAAAGCTTATTGATTGATACATATTGTGATATTCCTTGTTATTGTGCTATTTGTATCTAGTCACCCTTGTGAACTTTGAAGGTGTCCTATGCATCTATTTGCTACTCTATGAGCGACAAGCTGATTGCCACTATGCCATGTTTTCTGCATGTGAGACAAACAAACGTTTTCAATGCATGTTATTCATGATCTTTGTTTGTAGCCTTTCATGTTGCATGCTTAGTTACTTTGTCTCTAGTTTATGCTCGATAGTAGGTTCATGCCTCTAGTTTCCAAGGAAAGTGACGGTTGTAGATGTGTTGTTGCCACTAGGGAGAAAACAACGGTCTCTTGTTCATGGAACAAGTGGATTGTTTACCTTACACACTTTGCTTAAAGCAGTTGTCTATTGCTTGCAACTTAATACTGGAGGGGGTTTGGATGATAACCTGAAGGTGGACTTCTAGTCATAGATGTAGTTGGATGGCGATCTATGTATCTTGTTGTATTGCCCAATCGAATCTCATAGGATCTTTTTGTCTGGTATTGCATTGTTATGCCTTGCTCAGTTCTTGTCAATTGCCCTACTGTAATTTGTTTACCCTTCATGCAATGTTGTTTATCTAAGGAGAGCACCTCTAGTGAACTATGGACCCCGGTCCAATCTTTACCATTGATACATCTTCCACTGTTACTTGTTTACTTGTTTCAAACCATTACCTTCCACACCATACGTTTAATCCTTTGTTACAACAAACCGGTGAGCTTGACAATCTCACCGATTCGTTGGGGCAAAGTCTTGAGTCTGTGTTGTGCAGGTTTCTGCGTTGCTTGCAACACCTGTGTGACGTTTCCTTCCTCCTACTGGTTCGATAACCTCGGTTTATTACTGAGGAAAAACTTCTTGTTGTGCTGCTGAAAGGGCATGTATGCCCCATGTGTGGTTTTGGTAATTAATGACAATCTCTATGGACTAATGTGTAAATTGAGTTTCACTTGTAGGTTTGTCCATTGGCATCGCTTGGGCCATGTGTTGGTCTCAAGGTTGGAAGATGAAGAAATGTCCAAGGGCTTTGTGCCCATTGGAATCATGAAGAAAGAAGGAGCTTGAAGGTCGATCAAGGCATGTGCAAAGAGTTGCATCAATATGGATCAACCTCAAGTAGGGATGAAGAAGGGCGAGCTCAAGATGCGCCATCTCTAGGAGATATCATGCTTGAAGCTTGCCATCCTCGTGCTCATGGAATGATGAAGAAAAGATCAAAGAAGAGGTTTCCCCATGGAGTATGGGGGAGAAATTTGCAAGTCTTCATCTTCATCATGCAAGAGCATCCAAGAAAGGTGTTCCCACTATATAAGAACAAGACGGTCTACATCAAGTTCAAGTGGGATGCTCAAGGAAAAGGTATGTTCTTGATAGGGCTTTTCTTTTGCCGGTCTCGTATTGTTAGTTGGGAGACCGGGTTTAGGATAGATAGCCGTACTATCAAGAGGGGCTCTCAAGCGGGTGTCTTGTTTGCATCGTTCAGAGAAAGCTCAAACCTTTGCATTCATAGCATCATCTTTCTTGGTTGTTATTTGGTTCTTGTCCATGAGAGGATCTAGAGCTTGTGGTCATCATCTTAACAAGCTCTAGTTCATCATCTAAGGATTTCACTTGCATATCTTATTACGGTTTTTGATCTTGCGTGTTTTCCATCTCCACACCTTGGGGGATACTTCACATATCTTATTGCGGTTTTTGTTGGATTCTATTCGTCGTTATCTTTCCAACAAAATTGGTTTCATCCCGTTTGGAGTTCGGATGCAAAAGTTATTGCGTTTCTGGTTTTCTGGTTTTTGGAATTTCCCTGACCGGAAGTTCCGGCTTGCCATCGGAAGTTCCGCTAGGGCATTTTTGCCGCCGAAAGTTCCGGTAGAAAATCCAGGTCTTCTTCCGCTCACGCTCAGTAACCTTCTGTTTTGGATGTGCTATTTGACGGAACTTCAGTCGGAATTTCAGCTCAGGCCAAAAGTTCCGGTTGAATTTCCGGCTCTTGTTCCGCTCACGTTTAGTAACCTTCTGTTTTCGTTGTGTCTATTTGACGGAACTTCTGTCGGAACTTCCACCAGAAGTTTCGCTCCCACCGGAAGTTCTGACCAGGATTCGCTTTTTCAGTTTCTCGCTTTGCAGTTTTTGACCGTTGGCTATGTGCCACCGGAACTTCTGGCCTCCCACCGGAAGTTCCGGCCAGGAGTCGTGAATACCCATAACGGGTAGATCTGGGAGCCCTTTAAAAGGGGCTCCTCTTCCCCTTTGTGGCTACTAGCTTTTCTTCTTGGTTCTTGGCTTTCTCTCTCTTCTCCATTGCTAACCTTGAAGAAGCTTTCCCTCTCCCTTTCCCTTCCTACGATTCTTGCATCTTTTTGAGGAATTTGAGAGAGGAGATCTAGATCTACAATCCCCCCAAGTCAAATCCTTTCTTTGTGAAGGAATCATTGGGATCTAGATCTTGAAGAGTTTTGTATTCTCCTCTTGTGTTCTTCCTCCCTTATTCCCCCAATAGCTTTTGTAGCTTTGTTGGAATTTGGGAGAGAAGGACTTGCCCTTGCATTTGGTGCATAGGTTTGAGTTCTCCTCGGAGATTCGGCGAGTTCAAGCTTGTGAGCTTGTTTCTCTTGGGTTCCTTGGAACCCTAGACGGTTGTGTGGTTGGATTGTTGACCTTTTGTGGTCTTGTTGACCTTTTGTGGTTTTGTAGCCTTTTGTGGCGTTGTTGGCCTTTTGTGGCATTGTAGCCTGTTGTGGCTTTGTTGTTGGGAGCCTCCAATTGAGTTGTGGAGTTAGCCCCAATCTTGTACGGGTTCGGTGACCGCCCTCAAGCGTCCCATAGTGGAGCGAGTGCCCGCCTTTTGTGGTGCGCACTCAGGAGAATAGGGTGAGCCTTTTGTGGCGTCGGTGAGTTGCGTGCATCCGTATCCGGGGTGAGGCCTTGTGTGGCGTTGGGTGAGCATCGAGCCACCACACCTCAAGGTGAGACATTTGTGGCGTTCGGAGAACATTGCGCCATCGCACCTCTCCAACGGAGACGTAGCTTCTTTGGAAGTGAACTTCGGGAAACAAATCTTCGTCTCCGCGTCCATCGGTTATCTCTCAACCGAGCCCTTTACTTATGCACTTTACATTATGATAGCCATCGTGCTTGAAGTATTTATACCTTGCTATCACCTTGTTGCTTGTATTGCTTAGCATAGGTTGTTGGTGCACCTAGGTGAACTTAGTGGCTAGGTTTTATGCTCAATAAATTAAACGTTAGTTTTATTCCGCATTTACTTGAGCCTAAGCCGTAATAATTTTAAAAGCCTATTCACCCCCCTATAGGCGACTTCCTTTGTACTTTCAACTGCTTCACACCCTGCTCTTGGGGTTCCCAACAGGCTCACGTTAGCTATCTGCCGCCGCCATCTCCACGCGAACCAAGGAGCTAAGCAACACTGTATTCTCCTGCTCGTCTGTGCTACGGCCCTGACGGCCCAGCACGGGCCCAGATCGGGCCCGCAGAGCCATCGCCGCCCGCATATCCCCTACTTCGTGCCAGATCGCCTTACCTAGGCAGCGCCAACCAACACCACTCCCTTGCCCTCCTCCTCGTTTGCTCCCCTCCTGACCATCGCCTCTATCGCCCAAGCCTAGAATGGGCCCAGATCGGGCCCGTAGGGCCCCTGACAGCATCACCCGGGCGTTCCTGCCCGCACCTCCGCCTTGCCCTCCTCCACGTTGAACCCTCGCCTCGCCCACCGACGAGCATCACTGCCTCGTCGTGCCAACCATAGAGTTGTCGCCTCTCCCGCATGCAGAGGGGGCGTCAGGTTGCGCTCTCCTCGTCCTCTTCCTTCGGCGTCCGGGCGCCACCACCATCGTCGGCGTCGGCACTGGCGACGGCCAGGGGCGGCAGTTATGGGGGTTGGTTGTTGGGTGCTATGTTGGTAGCCCTCCGGAGCCGCCCCGTGCGAGTGCGACCCGGGAGGGAGATGGCGAATTCCTCATGCTTGCATGTAATCCCTCCGTTTAGACATAGAAGAGATAGAGCTCGTGATAGACAGAATCAGATCTCTAAGTGCATTAGTCCAAGAGTAACATTGTTTCCTTTGTATAGAGTGTTTAGGACACCTCTATGTATATTTATTCAAGAGTGTATGTGCTCTTTGTGTGTTGTGTTTTTTTAGATCATCAGGGACTTTTATCCCGGGTACCATGTCACCAAATTATGAGAGTATAGGTCGGTTAGGGTTAGGCCCATCCGATTAGGCCTCCCTCTCTCTTTGAGTTGTTGTCTATCTCTATTAGTACTTGGAGGCTAAATCTTATAATCTATATAAACGGCCTTTCGAGGCCTCAATCAATACAATTATTATTTCTCTTAATATCCCAAAATACCATGGTATCAGAGCAGGAGGTCCTAGGATCAAATCCTTGCCAACACAAGAATTAAAAACAAATATTGCGGCTCTCTAAACATACGTCACAATAGGCCAAAGGACGAAAGATGTAGGATGAGTGTTGAAATATATTGCCTAGCCCTTTCCATCAATTCAGACTTTTGGTTGCGTTGGCTAGTGCATGCAGTTCAATATGGTATTAGAGAAGAAGGTCCTAAGATCAAATCCTGGCCAACACAAGAATTAAAAACAAATATTGTGGCTTCAAACATACATTACAATAGGCCAAAGGACAAAAGACGAGTAGAGTGAGTCTTGAAATATATTGCCTAGTCATTTCCATCATTCGGACTTTTGATTGCGTTGGCTAGTGCATGCAATTCAATAGTCCGAATGAAACCAACACAAATCCATGTGCTTACAAAAAGAACTAAAGACTACTCTTAGACTAAATGAACTAAAGAGTACTGAAAGACAAACTAACCGAGCCAGAGATACTATCTCATAAAGTACCACCACTAAGCCTAAAACCAGGAACTCAAGAAGAACAGGTAGTCCGGTTACATCAGTACACCACATGAACTTCATCCTCGGCCTCAGGACGAGCTTTGCGTTTTGTGTGTTGTGTGAGTGATGCTGCCGCATCCTCTCTTGTATGAGACTTTTGTCTTAACTGGCCGCTATTGGTTTTGTTAATTTAAAGGCAGGCTCTACTCGAGCCTTCCGTCTAAAAGAAAGCTTTTGTCCTATATCATCTACCCAGTGCGAGTTACTCCACATTATAGCGATTGCCGGTAATCGTTTGTTAGCGGCCTTACCATGTTCACTCAACATACTCGTGGGGTGATAGAAGGTTCACCAGTTCAGCAAGCTAGGGAGGATCTGTTAGGAATAAGCACTCGGCTCTCCGGCACCGGCATGGCGTCACGTATATGAGTAGTATACGAGTTGTGTCCTGACATGCATGCATGTATCCGAATAGGGCTAGTGTTAGTAACCGAGTAGGAGTCCTCTTGGTAGCTAGCTCTGTGCATATATATATGCGTGTAACTGGCCATGTAATCACACCATGACCGTGAGTTGAGAAGCAATACAAAAGAAAGCAAGGCTCGACAAGAGCCTTTGGCAATCAAAGTTGTTTTGCGTGTGCGCGCGTGAGTATACTAGTTAGATCAAAAGAATCGATCGGCTAGCAGCACGTGTATCTCGGTCGGGATTTATCGGGTACGTGCGTGTCGTCTTGTCGAAATTTTCTCGTCGGTGTCGTCGGAAAGTACTCGGGGGCTGTGCTAACAATTGGTATCAGAGCCTCGTGGAGGATCTCCTGGTAACGGGAGGTCAGAGCGACGATGGAAGTGGGCGAGTATTCCGGTGCGGCTGCGGGTGCCGGTGTCGATGCAGTATCTGCGGTACAGCCGCGACAACTACATAGTCTGGGCGGTCCAGATGGAGTGGGCGTTAGAAGGCGCCAGACTCTGGGAGGTTGTCGATCCAGGTGGCAACGAGTTCAAGAAGGGCGCGTCGAAGTACCACCTAGACCGACTAGCACTCACGGCCATCTGCTCGGTGGTGCCGACGAATCTGATGCAACACCTGACCTCGAAGAAATATGCAAAGGAGGTGTGGGATACGCTCAAGACGCTAAATCTTGGGCACGAAGCGTCTGGTGAGGCGACCACCGCAAACCTTGCGTAAGAAATCGAGAATCTGGAGATGGGAGAAGATGAGACGCTAAACGCTTTTGCTTCAAGGGTCGCTACACTGGTCAATGGGATTTGCGGACTTGGTGAGAAGCTGGAGGAGATCTCTATTGTGAGGCGTTTCCTCCGTGTGGCGCCGCCGCGTTACTCACCCGTTGTCTCGGCGATCGAGCAATGTGTTGATCTCAAGACTCTCACGATGGATGATCTAGTTGGACGGTTCAAGGCGCATGACGAGCGGATGAAGATCACCTATGGCGACGCGAAAGTGGATGAGCATCTCATGCTTATGGCTCGAGCGTTGTTCGCCAAGGAGAAGAAGGGCGATAAAGCATCCAGCAACAGGAGTGATAGAGAAGATTCTCGCCCAGCGAATAAGTATATCGCAGGGGAGGATGAGGACGAGCCTCCGCCACGGAGGAAGTTTGACATAAAGAAAGTAAGATGTCATAAGTGCGGCAAGCTCGGTCACGTCAAGAAGGATTGCAAGAAACCGTCGAAGGAGAGGGCTCTCATCGCCCAGGAAGTAGATGATGATGGACCGATGATGCTGATGCTCGAAGTAACTGAGCCGAAGGATGAGGAGGATCCTCCATCACCGGGTACGGAGATTGTGGCACAATTGAATCATGATCTACCGTGTGTGGATCACGAGCAACGAAGTGTCTCATTTCTGCGTGAAGCCACGTTTGAGGCAAGTGAAGCTTCAGAATCTGATCATGGCAATCTATGCGTTGGAGTTTTACCTGCAAATCCGCCCGACAATAAGTTCTTCATGCTTGTGGTGGATGATCATAGTAAATACATGTGGATTGTGTTGCTAAAAAGTAAGGGTCAAGCTCAACAAGCGTTTGAGAAGATCAAGGAAGCCGAAGAGTTTAAGGTGGAGGCGAAGATAAGAGCTCTACGCATAGATCAGGAAGGCGAGCTGCATCAAACCGTGTTGACCATGGCACGGAGGATGATGAAGAGTAAAGGTTTGCCAGGAAACTTATGGGGTGAGGCAGTCAATACGGCTGTGTATTTGCTGAACATGGAGCCAACTGAGAGTGGAGTTGGTATGACTCCGTACGAAGTATGGTACGGATGGAAGCCCTCGGTTGATCATCTTCGCACTTTTGGGTGTGTGGCGCATGACAAGACTGGCCAGCAGAGTACTCCAATGATCATGACAGGATATGAAGGCTCGAAGGAATACCGTTTGTGCAATCCTTATACCAATAAGGTGGTTTTCACGGACGACGTAGTCTTTGAGGAAGATAAATCATGGAATTGAGGCTCCAAGGAACCGGAATATTCATCTTTTCACATCACGTGGGATCTTGAGTATGAAGAAAATATGGATCAACCAAGCTTATCTTTGTCAGCAAATTTGGACCCAGAAGAGATTGAAGGCCTAGGGGATGCTCTAGGCGTGGACACTAGGCTAGAAGCACTAGGGATACTCCCAGAAGAAAAAGTGTCCGGAGAAAAGGCTAGTCCGTGGTCAGAAAAAACGGATCTAGAAGGTGTTGTGTTTAGCTCATCATGTGCTAGTACAGGAGGTGATGATACACGTGAAGAGCTTGGGGCAAAGGAGTGTCCAGAAGTGCAAGGGCCATGTGATGTTGTGGTGAGTCAAGAAATTGGCTTAGAAATAGGCATGCAGGATACGCTGCATGTAGAGCCGTTGACTCCCGGAGCTCTACCTGAAGGCACACATGGTGCTACGCCCGAAGATCATGTTGAATTGATCAATACACAACCATTACATATGTTTTATGTACTGGAGCTAAGGCAACTACGACCGACGTGAGCACGCGAGCGAAGCGTGTTGGACTACTATCCGATAAAGAAACTTCAGACGGCTGATAATCTGGTGAAGATGAACTACGAAAATCAATGTTTGTTCATCAAGGAACTGGTAAAGACCGAAGGCACGGTCATGGACGACATCAAAAAGAAGGACACAGACGAGAAGGGTCGACGTGAAGCCATGGAGAAGCCGACAAAAGCAAAGTCGGTGACATGGGTGCTGAGGAAGGGAGCGGCGAAAGCAATGCCGTGGATGACGCTCGCGAGAAGCAGCTGGCGCATTTGGGACCCTGGTCGAAGACGAAGAGAGCATGTCGTGCTTAGGGGGTGATTGTTAGGAATAAGCACTCGGCTCTTCGGCACCGGCGCGACGTCACGTATACGAGTAGGATACTAGTATACGAGTTGTGTCATGACATGCATGCATGTATCCGAATATGGCTAGTGTTAGTAATCGAGTAGGAGTCCTCTTGGTAGCTAGCTTTGTGCATATATATATATATATATATATATATATGCGTGTAACTGGCCTTGTAATCACACCGTGACCGTGAGTTAAGAAGCTTTTGGCAATCAAAATTGTTTCGCGTGTGCGCGCGTGAATATAATAGTTAGATCAAAAGAATCGATCGGCTAGCAGCACGTGCATCTCGACCGGGATTTATCGGATACGTGCGTGTCGTCTTGTCAGAATTTCCTCGTCGGTGTCGACGGAAAGTAGTCGGCGGCAAGAGACTGTGCTAACAGGATCACGAGATAGAGTCGTCAGGTAGAAGGGGAGGAAGACATCATCTCTGAATTCTGAAACTTCCACCGTCGATCACAGCTGCCACACGCGCGGATCGTATTTTGGGTGTGGCCTTGTCTGTCTCCTGGGCCGTGGCGTCCTCCTGTCCAGGTTCAGAGCTCGGCCTCCATTGCTTGAGCTGGCGTCGCTCCTGCCAGAAGCAGCAGGGCCCCTCCGTACTGGCTCTGCTTCAGGGAGCGGCTGTGCGTTCGTTGCCGCGATCATGGCCGTGGCGTCGTTTAGATCGCGCTGCCCGTCCTGCAATTAACCAAGAATAGCCAAAGGATATGTATAGGTAAGTCTTGCTAAATTTCTCAAGTGGATGAAGACACATCAAATAAGGGTCCTATTTACCGTTGGTCGTCCGGCATCATCACTTCTGTAAAATGCCAAGATCACCGAGCACTGGAACGTCTGCAGAATGACAGTGAGCAAGGCCGAGACGACGGAGAACCTGAAGATTTCAGTAGCAGTGTCCTCCCTTATGACGTGTGCCACCACTTCCTCCATTCGAGGTATATGTACTTCAGACATGTAGTAATCTTCAAGAAGTTCCTGGAGGAAATAAAAGGCCGCACCAAGCACAGTTATCTCGTAGAATTTTTCGCCTACGAGTGCCCATGCCTTCTCGGCTGCAGAGAACTCGTAGAGGCCCTCTTTTGAAAAAATGACTGCCGTGAGCATATACATGAAGCCGAAGAAATTGTCTAAATAGTCGGACAGCTCGTCGTCCAGATCAAGAGCTTCCAAAAGTATTGATATGAAGATGACCATGTTCGCCCCGTTCAGTGAGAAAAGGAGCAACCTCTTCCATTCACTCCATGTTGAGGAAAAAGGGAGACTAGCAGGGTTGTGCCCTTCTGCAGTAACATTGTCAAGGCAGATTTTCAAAAACAAATTCCATAAGTTAGAAATAATTGGAACAGGTCAAACGACATCGATGTTATGGTGGCTATGGTGATATTATGCGGGACAAGAATAAGGTATGCATGCTTCCTCTTTACCTCGTAGGCGACGATATCGCCACAAGCGTTGAGAAGGGCGGGGATTCTTCTGGTCATCATTTTTATGAAGTGGTGGATGTCGTCCAGTATACTTATGTTATAGGTTTGGTGTTAGAAGATTCATATCAATTCAAGGGTTCAATGTCGACAACTTTATCTCTGGGGCATTGATCCTTAGGGGCACGTGTACAAAGAATTTTTGATTGTCAACAACGTCAGGCCGGCTCCAGTAAGGGAGCGGCGACAACGACGCATCGACGGCTCGCTCTGGCGGCAATAGTGGTCGTAAGGTGATCCAAGGACCTAGATGCAATTTTTATTATGTTTGGGGTGAATTGTACTTCTTGTGAACTCATGAAATAGACCCGGATATTTCTCGCAAGACAAAGTTTACTTCCAAAGCTTTTCCTATATGCCTCTCTCCAGTAGTGCATACATTATTTTTTTCTTTTTGATAACTGGTAGCGCATAGAGTAATTATCCCAACTCAGACAACATTTATCAAGGGTAGCAATATCTAGGATGGTGTTCTCACTTTGCACGAAATTATACATGAAATTAGCTCTCGAGGGAGTAGTGCTGTCATTTTGAAATTTGATTTTCATAAAGCATAACATCAAGTTTGTTTGTCATTTCTCAAAGATGTTCTGATTTGGACAGGGATTTGATAAGGGCATAGGGCTACAATGGTATGATCATGCAATTGGTTCGTGGGGCCAAACAACTACTCCCTCCAATCCATAATAATTGTTGGTGATTTAGTGTAGCGACACTTATTATAGATCAGAGAGAGTGTTATATTTAGTGGAGAAGTGGGCCCTTTATAGAAAATGGTATATGGCTAAGGTAGAGTGACCACATCTCCCCTCTCATGTTTAATTTTGTGTAGATGCCTTATCAATAATGTTGGATTAGATGTTCATGATGGGTGAACACATGAACGTACTCCCTCCGTCCGCAAATAAGTGTACTTCTAGCCTTGTCTTAACTTTTTAGGAAAAAACGTACCAATATTTATGACACTAAATTGATACCATTAGATTTATTTTTAAATCTAGTTTCATAATATATCAATTTGAGCGTAATATATGTTTCTATATTTTTCTATAAAGTTGATCAAATTTAATTATGTTTGACTTAGACAAAAGCTAAAAGTACACTTATTTACGGAGGGAGGGAGTAGGAACAAACCAAAGAGTGAAGATTTGGTGTATATGGGCCCATGTGATCCTGGGTTAAAAAAACGAAAATCATGTTTTTGAGCTTCAAAAAATTCTGGCAGGATGTAGGCAATAATCCACAAACATGCAAAATATCAATTTAAAATACTTTGTATTATGAGCTACACAAAAATAATAGAAGTGTGGATTTGAGTATACATAGTTTTACATCTCTAAATTTTACTAGATTTATCATTTTTATGTAGAGCACAATATAAAGAATTTCGGGTTACAATTTTTCATACTTATAGGATACAACTTGATTATACCCAGAATTTATTTTAGTTTTTTAAAGTTGTAAATATGTTTTTTGAAAAAGAAAATGAATGTGGGCACTGGAGCTCGGGAGAAACTTTCCGCAAACCAAAAAGGAAACTTCTACAGTACTAAAGTTTGAAGAAAAACTATAAAGTGAACCCGTTAGGAAAAGAGGGAGTAATAAATACGTACTCCCTATGTACGGAAATACGGTCAAACTTTGTGAAGTTTGATCAAACATATAGAAAAATTTATATATATCTATAATATAACATAGACACCACTAGAATCGTCATAATATATATTTTTATATTATATATATTTGGTGTGATAAATGTTTATATTTTTTTATATGTTCTATACCAAACTTTATAAAGTTTAACTTTGACTAAACCTAAAATGCAAGTTAATTATTAACAGAGAGAGTAGAAAGAAATACCTTGAAGATTATAGCAACATGCCTTGGAGAAGAGAAGTATGGCCACAATTGTTGATAACATGTGGAAGACTGACCCCATGAAACTGACGAGTCTCCACGAGGCGGAGTCCTCCTTGCTTGCATCAGGAAAAACCACGACCATGGCGTCCGCTGCTGGCGTGGTCGAGTTGTTGTCCAGCTCGAAGAAGGGCCGCATGAAATCGAGATTGACGTGCGGGCTCGCCAGATTCACCATCAGCTCCGTTAGCGCCAGGTTGAGCAAGAAAACCATGGCGACGACGGGGAGCAGTCGCCTCCAGTTGATGCGCAAGAAGAAGATCGCCTCGCCGAGGGTCTTGAGGGACCTAACAAAGACGATGGGCTTGAAGCTCAAGGCGTCCATATGTGCACCGACGCACGCGGGTAATCTCTCTTCTCGGTCGATCTCGCCGGCCGGCCGCCGGGACGAGGAGGAAGTAATCGCTGGAGTGGTAATGAGAGCAACGGATCAACAACACAGTGCGACTGGTGTTGCCGGCCGGAGCTTAAATAAGTCCCGGCCGGTGAAACGACCTGCCCAGTCCCGTTTCCGTCCCCTCACCAGCCGTCTGACTCAGCATCTTGTTTCTTTAATCTCACCTTATGTCAGCGCGCTGAGGCATAGTAGGTAGGACCGATCGAGACTCCTTGGTTTACTGGAGTTCAACCAAGAAGGATCATATCAGTGATGTTCCTCAGTTCTTTCTGCGCGTGACGATGATTATCAAATAGTCTACCAGCAGGACAACGCGGTACCCGAGACCAAAGACTTCTATTTTGCACTCAAGTGATCAGGCTGTTGCACGCGAGCCTTAACTTAATTCAATAAAAATAGAAAGTATATCCAATCAAATTTAGGAACGTCATTTCTATCTTAAACGGTAAAGCGAGGGCTCGCAATGAGGGCCATAGCTAGTTCAGGATAATGACTGTAATACGACAAACCCAGTGAGACTTTTTAGCTCAACATAAAGAGTGGTGTGGGGACCAACAAGCAGGTACTAATATATCATTAGATTAGTGAATTCCTACGCGTCAAATAGGCGTCACCACGCTGCCTCCCAAAGACTTCTTTTTAGTCTTCATCTCCACCTCACACGCTTGCTTGCTTTTGCTATTCTGATCCAGAAAAAAACGAACATTCTCCCACGTGCTTTGGGCCATTCCAGAAGAAAGGGAATATACCATGTCTCTCATTGTCTATACCTAGGGCTCCGGTGATTGCCGGGGAATCTAGGGTTTTTACTTCCTCGTCGTCGATGTATACTCCAACACGGAGTCCCTGTGTCCCTCGGTCTAATGATCTCGTACGGGTTGAAGTATGGTATGAGTTCCTTGTGATCGTTGATTTGGTGTTTGAAGATAACGTATAGAGTATGCCGTGATGCCATGCTCCAAAACAAGGTATTAAGTGGATGACTCTAGCTAAAGTTCCTACTTCTAATTTCGTTATGAGGGTCATAGCTAATTTAGGATAATGACTGTAATATAGTGAGACTTTTTAGCTCAACATAAAGAGTGGTGTGCGGACCCACAAGCAGGTACTAATATATCATTAGATTAGTGAATTCCTACGCGTCAAATAGGCGTCACCAAGCTACCTCCCAAAGACTTCTCTTTAGTCTTCATCGCCACCTCACACGCTTGCTTGCTTTTGCTATTCTGATCCAGAAAAAAACGAACATTCTCCCACGTGCTTTGGGCCATTCCAGAAGAAAGGGAATATACCATGTCTCTCATTGTCTATACCTAGGGCTCCGGTGATTGCCGGGGAAACTAGGGTTTTTACTTCCTCGTCGTCGATGTATACTCCAACACGGAGTCCCTGTGTCCCTCGGTCTAATGATCTCGTACGGGTTGAAGTATGGTATGAGTTCCTTGTGATCGTTGATTTGGTGTTTGAAGATAACGTATAGAGTATGCCGTGATGCCATGCTCCAAAACAAGGTATTAAGTGGATGACTCTAGCTAAAGTTCCTACTTCTAATTTCGCAATATGAGGGTCATAGCTAATTTAGGATAATGACTGTAATATGAAAAACCCAGTGAGACTTTTTAGCTCAACATAAAAAGTGGTGTGCGGACCCACAAGCAGGTACTAATATATCATTAGATTAGTGAATTCCTACGCGTCAAATAGGCGTCACCAAGCTACCTCCTAAAGGCTTCTCTTTAGTCTTCATCGCCACCTCACACGCTTGCTTGCTTTTGCTATTCTGATCCAGAAAAAAACAAACATTCTCTCCTACGTGCTTCGGGCCTGCAATAGTAGTAGATGCTACAGACGTGGTGTCATTTTCAGAAGAAAGGGAATATACCATGTCTCTCATTGTCCAGATTTTCATACGACGTTAGGCATGGGCGAATCAACTCCATCACGTGTGTCATTTTTTCCCTTTTAGGGAGAATATTTTGGAGTAATGCTTCGATGGGCGAATCAACTCCATCGTGTGAGTCATCGAACAAAACTTGGTGCACTGAACTAACCATTTTCGACCTAGGGCTCTCGCGATTGCCGGGGAAACTAGGGTTTTTTACTTCCCTGATGGCGCTGTGTTGACGTGGGAGCGCTTCGTCGAGAAACCCCAAGATCAAGGTGTGATGCAGCACAGCAGCAAGTCTTCTCTCAGTAAGAAATCGAGGTTATCGAACCAGTGGGAGAAAGAAAACGTCTCAAACATGTTGCAAGCAACGTGGAAACCTGCACAACACAAACTCAAGACTTTGCCCCAAGGAACATTGAGGTTGTCAATCTCACCGGTTGCTATAACAAAGCATTAACTGTATGGTGTGGAAGGTAATAGTGGTTTGCAACAAGTAAACAATAACAATAGAGGATGTATCAATGGTAAATATTGGACCGGGGTCCATAGTTCACTAAAGGTGTTCTCCTTAGATAAAAAAACATGACATGCAGGGTAAACAAATTACAGCAGGGCAATTGACAGGACTGAGCAAGACATAACAATGCAATACTAGACATCATGATCCTATGAGATTCGATTGGGCAATACAATAATATACATAGACCGCCATCCAACCACATCTATGACTAGAAGTCCACCTTTGGGTTATCATCCGAACCCCCTCCAATATTAAGTTGCAAGCAACAGACAACTGCTTTAAGCAAAGTGTGTAAGGTAAACAATCCACTTGTTCCATGAATAAGAGACCGTTGTTTTATCCCTAGTGGCAACAACACATCTACAACCTTAGAGATTTCTGTCACTTCCCTTGATTAAATAGAGGCATGAACCCACTATCGAGTATAAATACCCCCTCTTGGAGTCACTAGAAACTACTTGGCCAAGATAGCTACTAACAACAGAGAGCATGCATGATCACAAACAACACAGACATGATAGAATCAATAAGACAAAACCATTAATCAATCTGACTTAGTAATCTGAATATCCATCGAATCCCCACAAACACAACATGCATGATTACAAATAGATGAGATCTTGATCATGAATGGAGCTCACAAGATCTAGACATGAAAGCACAAAGGAGGAGATACAACAATCTAGCTACTACATGGACCTGTAGTCCAAGGTGGAACTACTCACTCTTCATACCGGAGGCTGGCATGATAAAGAAGAAGGCCTCTAGGATGATCTCCCCTCCGGCAGGGTGCCGGGAAGAGCTTCAGACCCTCCCTGATCTAGGGACGATGGTGGCGGCGGCTACAGACGATTTCGTGGAATATTGATTGGGTACTTAGGGTTTAGGCATCGAGGGATTCTTATAGACAAAGAGGCAAGGAATGAGGGAGGCCAGGGGGCCCACACCCTTCCTAGGCGCGGCCTAGGGTGGGCCCATGCACAGGACTGTGCCATACATGGCTCCCTCAAATCTCTCCTCTGGACTCCGTGTTCTCCTTGGTGAAATATTGACTTTGGCTTTTGTCCCGTCCAATTCTGAGAATATTTGCTTACTAGCTTTTCTAGAACAAAAAACAGCAAAAAACAGGAAACTAGCACTGTGGCACCTTGTTAATAGGTTAGTACCAGAAAACATATAAAAACACCTCAAAGTGTGGTCAAAGCAAAGCAAAGTAGATACTAAACAAGCATGGAACATCAAAAATTATAGATACGTTTCTGACGTGTCAAGCATCCCCAAGCTTAAGTCCACCTCGTCCTCGAGTAGGTTAGTGATAAAAGAATAATTTTTGAGGTGACATGCATCATCAAAACCAAGATCAAACCATTTGCAAGCAATGAAATCTAGGATCAAAGAACTCTAAACATGAGCATGAAAGATGGAGTTCTAACAGTAAGACAAAGTAACTATGCATGCAACATGATAGGCTACAAACAAAGATCATGAATAACATGCATTGAAAAACGTTGTTTCACATACATAAAACATAGCATAGTGGCATTCAGCTTGTCCCTCATAGAGTAGCAAATAGATGTATAGGACACCTTCAAAGTTTATAAGAGTGACTAGATACAAATAGCACAAGAACAAGCAATATCAACAATATGCATCAATCAATAAGTTTTAGGACAATGCACATAGAACTAAGAATGACAACTATGCTCTCCTAACTGGTGCCTAAAGGTAGAAGGTGAAGACTCAATATAATGGTGGAAGAAAGGCCCTTCATAAAGGGAAGCAGGGATTTCAAGTTTCAAAAAGAGCTTCCAAAAATTATGGTACTTGTTAGCTTTTAGCCCTCATTGCCCCTATCATAAGCATCTTGAAGTGATTAAGGTTAAAGTGAACAAACTATGGAGTATATGCTTGACAAAGTATAAGTTGGCAATCTCATGTCCCTTAAATATGAGGACCGCTCCTCATGCTATTCAACTTTAGTCACCTGTAAGTTCTTGTCATAGTAAGTACATATGTATCATAGAGAACCGTCATCGGGGTACCCCTTGCACATGGTACATGAGCTATCCCATAAAAAAATGACAAGGCAAGCAGACAATAAGCATATCAGCAATCTTTTTATTTGCTATTTGCATAGGTTTTTATTGAGGATGCTTCACAGATTGCTCATTATGGTGATGCTGCAAGTTTCCACCATGATTAGGCATGGCTTAGGCTAGTGGCCCATGCGTTTCTCGAACACAAAATACATAACTCCATGGACTTAAAAGCTTCCCTTTTATTTCACACCAACGATATCCATAGACAAAAGAGCATGATATCAACTGTGTACAAAGTACAAGTGCAGTGTTCAAAGCGTTCCTCATGACAACATGGTTCTGCTAATTCCAACATATAAGTGCAAGAATATAAAACATAGACGACACAATGATTCAAGTTTATTAGGGGCAAGAAATATAAAGTGTGCCATCAAGTTCGTGAGAGCTTTAATCACTAAGTTTTCACATAACAAAATACTTTTTAATTGGAAGATAGCTAAAAACAAGAATATACTTGGAATGGTGTAACACGGCATGCATAGGAATTTATAGTGGACACTTTGGAATAACTTGGTTTCTTGGGAGTTGGAAGCATGAGTAGAGATTACTCATACAAGTGGAGACTAGCAAAAGACAGGGAGCAACCAACTAAGAGAGAAATAATGGCCATAATCATGAAGAGCGACAAAATATTACTAATCAAAGCATAGAGTGGTACTACAAGTCAAGAACTAAATGATCATAGAGGCTATGGTGACTTGTTCATAGTCATAACATGGTGTGAGCATGTGCCAAGTCAACCCAAACGAAGCATCAAAGGAGAATACCACAATACTATGCTTTTGCATGCTAAAACAACGCATGGTTTCTTCAAGACACACTAAGCAATCCCAATTATTTGGAACAAGTCATGCTACCACAATAATCACTAAGCATAAGGTCAAAACAACACCTAGCATGACATGCTAAAGTCTAAGTCACAGTCAAAGCAAGCTCCTCTTGCACTATTCAAGCAAGAACTTTCTACTCCTTTCCAACACCAATCAACTTATTTGAAACAACACAACGAGAACGGGGGTCCAAACTACTTTATTCAAGCAAACAAAACAAACTAAGCAAAGCGAACAAAAACTAAGACGCTCCAAGAACAACACAACAGTGCATGAAACAATAAAAATGAAGTGTCTAGAAAGACCTGAGCTTTTTATTGATGAAGAAGGGGATGCCTTGGGCATCCCCAAGCTTTGACACTTGTACCTCTTGGATATTTCTTGGGGTGACACCGGGGTGGCATCCCCAAGCTTAAGCTTTTGTACATTCTTCATCTCATTACATCATTCTCTCTCTACACCTGAAAATTTCCTTCATACAAAACTTCACACAATCTTTATTAGCAACATTAGTGTATTCAAAAGATAATATACCCTTGGGTTTAGCTTTGGAACAGCAAAACTTTCACTAAAAACACAATCTACTGTAGCAATTCCCTCAAAAATCTCAATTTCCCAAAAAGAACCCAAAAAGGAATCAATAAGAAGCAAATGCAAATAATGGCAGAAATCTATCAAAACAGACCAGCAGATAGAAACCAATTTTTCTAAGACCTTCTGTTGATCAAATAAAAAAGTTTTTAACTGATGAAAGTTATCTAACATACTGGGGGATTTATTCGTAAATTTTCAGCTCAATCCGACTTACAGAGACTCCTCACGAATTTTTATGGTGGAGCATATAAATCTGTTTCGGGACAGCAACTCCCCAAATCTTACTTCCCTCTCATTAGAGGTCATTATTGGCACAAAAAGAAAACAAAAAGGATAAGAAAATGTCATTACTAAATTAGTAACTTCCAAGACTCAAGAAAACTCTTGGGTTATCTCCCAACAAGTACTTTTCTTTAACGCTTTTAAGTTAGGCACAAGAAGCAAGAAAAATCAACTATTTTCAAATGAAGAAGCATTAACATCAAACCTTGCTTTCAAAGGAGGAGCAAAAGGCAACTTATCTCTCCTCATAGGGAAGTGTTTAATACCTTTCTTGAATGGAAATTGATATTTAATGGTGCCTTCTTTCATATCAATGATTGCACCAACAGTTCTAAGAAAATGTCTTTCCAAAGCAATAGGACAAGAAGCATTGTATTCAACATCCAAAATATAGAAATCAACATGGACATAAGCATTGTTAACTATAATGAGAACATCATTAATACTCCCCATGATTTTCTTCTTAGCATTATCATTAAGTGGGACATCCAAATAACAATCTTCCAAAGGTGGCAAATCAAGCATTTTATAAATCTTCCTAGGCATAATAGAGACACTAGAACCAAGGTCACATGAAGCTTTAAGATCAAAGTCATTCACTTGCATATTAATAATGGGTTCCCAACTATCTTCTACTTTCTTAGGAATAGAATCTTTGTGTTATAACTTCTCCTTAATTTTAACAAGAGCATTTGTAATGTGTTTGGTGAAAGCAACATGCATATCACTAGCATCAGGGCTTCTAGCAAGCTTTTGTAGGAACATAATCACTTCAGAAATATTGCAACCATCAAGATCAAAATCAAACTTAGCATCACTAGTAGTATACTCATTGGCCTTAGGCATTGTAGGAGGAGGAATATGGACTTCTTGTGGTTTAGTGGCATCCATATTGGTGGTGATGGTGCACACACTATTGTTTCTATCAATTTCAGCTTCCCTTTCCCACTTAGCATGAAGTTGGGCTAACAGTATAACATTTTCATCAATAGTAACTTGTATGGCATGAGTAGCAGCAAAGGTACTTTCCATCGTTTCAGGTTTAGCAGCCATTTTATTAATCAAAGAGGATTGTGCTTCAGATAAAGAGAAAATATTTTTCTCTAAATTAAAAAGCTTTTCCTGCATAGTCTTATTGAAAGTAGTTTGTTTACTAATAAAGTCTTTGAGCATGACTTCAAGTTCAGAGGGGGCACTTCTAGCATTATTGTAGGAGTTTCCATAGGTGTTGCCATTATTAGGAGGATAAGGCCTATAATTGCTGTTACTATCGAAACTATTCATATAGGCATTGTTGTTGAAATTGTTGTTTCTAATAAAGTTCACATCAACTTGCTCTTCTTGAGCAACCAAAGAGGCTAAGGGAACATTATTTGGATCTAAAGGAGCTTTCCCATTAACAAGCATAGCCATAATAACATCTATCTTATCACTCAAAGAGGAGGTTTCTTCAACAGAATTTACCTTCTTACCATGTGGAGCTCTCTCAGTGTGCTATTCAGAATAATTAACCATCATATTATCAAGGAGTTTTATTGCAGCACCCAAGGTGATGGTCATAAAGGTACCTCCAGCAGCTGAATCCAATAGGTTTCTTGAAGAGAAGTTCAAACTTGCATAAAAAAGTCTGGATAATCATCCAAGCAGTAAGTCCATGAGTGGGACAATTCTTAATCAAAGATTTCATTCTTTCCCAAGCTTGAGCAACATGTTCATTATCAAGTTATTTAAATATCATAATATCACTTCTCATAGATATAATCTTAGCAGGAGGGTAGTACTTTTCAATAAAAACATCTTTGCACTTAATCCAAGAATCAATACTATTTCTAGGCAAGGATAGCAACCATTCTTTAGCTTTTCCTATCAAGGAGAAAGGAAACAACTTGAGCTTAATAATATATCCATCTACATGCTTATACTTTTGCATCTCACAAAGTTCAACAAAGTTATTGAGATGGGAAGCAGCAGCATCAGAACTAGCACCAGAAAATTGCTCTCTCATCACAAGATTCAACAAAGCAAGCTTAATTTCATAAAAGGTAGCATTAGGAGTAGGTGGAGCAATGAGAGTGCTTAGGAAACCATTGTTGTTTGTGCTAGTGAAGTCATATAAATTGGTGTTCTCAGCAGAGTTCATTTCGGCAAAATTGGAGCAAGCCAACAGCAACAACAACTAGAGCAGGGACTAATTTTTTTGATAAGATAAAGCAAACCAAACTAAACTATTTTTTTTTTGGAGTTTTTGAGAAAAATAGGCCAACAAACCAAGCAAAAGAAACTAAGAAAAACAAAAACAAAGTAAAGAGAAAGGTTGAGAAGGACTCCCCTTGTGAAGACATCCTTAGCCTCCCTGGCAACGGCGCCAGAAAGCTTGATGGCGCTGTGTTGATGTAGGAGCGCTTCATCGGGAAAACCCAATAGCAAGGTGTGATGCAGCACAGCAGCAAGTCTTCCCTTAGTAAGAAACTGAGGTTATCGAACTAGTAGGAGGAAGAAAACGTCTCAAAGGTGTTGCAAGCAACGTGGAAACATGCACAACACAAACTCAAGATTTTGCCCCAATGAACAGTGAAGTTGTCAATCTCACCGGTTGCTGTAACAAAGGATTAACTGTATGGTGTGGAAGGTAATAGTGGTTTGCAACAAGTAAACAGTAATAGTGGAGGATGTATCAATGGTAAAGATTGGACCGGGGTCCATAGTTCACTAGAGGTGTTCTCCTTAGATAAACAAACATGGCATGCAGGGTAAACAAATTACAGCAGGGCAATTGACAGGACCGAGCAAGGCATAACAATGCAATACTAGACATCATGATCCTATGAGATTCGATTGGGCAATACAACAAGATACATAGACCGCCATCCAACTGCATCTATGACTAGAAGTCCACCTTTGGTTTATCATCCGAACCCCCTCCAGTATTAAGTTGCAAGCAACATACAACTACTTTAAGCAAAGTGTGTAAGTTAAACAATCCACTTGTTCCATGAACAAGAGACCATTGTTTTATCCCTAGTGGCAAGAACACATCTACAACCTTAGAGATTTCTGTCACTTCCCTTGATTAAATAGATGCATGAACCCACTATCGAGCATAAATACCCCCTCTTGGAGTCACTAGCAACTACTTGGCCAAGATAGCTACTAACAACGGAGAGCATGCAAGATCACAAACAACACAGACATGATAGAATCAATAAGACAAAACCATTAATCAATCTGACATAGTAATCTCAATATCTATCGGATCCCCACAAACACAACATTCATGATTACAAATAGATGAGATCTTGATCATGAACGGAGCTCACAAAATCTAGACATGAAAGCACAAAGGAGGAGATACAACCATCTAGATACTACATGGACCCGTAGTCCAAGGTGGAACTACTCACGCTTCATACCGGAGGCTGGCATGATAAAGAAGAAGGCCTCCGGGATGATCTCCCCTCTGGCAGGGTGCCAGGAAGAGCTTCAGATCCCCTCGATCTGGGGACGATGGTGGCGGCGGCTACAGACGGTTTCGTGGAATATTGATCGGGTACTTAGGGTTTAGGCATCAGGGGATTCTTATAGGCAAAGAGGTGAGGCAGGAGGGCGGCCCGCGCCCTCGGGGGTGCGGTCGCCCTGTGGCTCCCCTCCGTCTCTTCTCTGGACTTCGTGTTCTCCTCCGTGAAATATTAACTTTGGCTTTTGTCCCGTCTAATTCTGAGAATATTTCTTTACTAGCTTTTCTAGAACCAAAAATAGCAGAAAACAGGCAACTGACACTGTGGCAACTTGTTAATAGGTTAATACCATAAAACATATAAAAACATCTCAAAGTGTGGACAAAGCAAAGCAAAGTAGATACTAAACAAGCATGAAACATTAAAAATTATAGATACGTTTCTGATGTATCATTCCCCGCCGTCGATGTCTACTTTGACACGGAGTCCCTCTGTCCCTCTATATACTGATCTTGTTCGGGTTGAAGTACGATACGAGTCCCTTGTGATCGTTGTTGTTTTCAGTTCCCCGTGGTTTACCGCTGAGACTTCTCAAACTCGCGGCGTCATGGCAAGTCCTACGAGTTCGTCGAACCAGGCTAGTGGATCAGGAAGCAAAACAGATGTCACATCCCAAATTTTTCCAAATTTTGAAATGTGAAAAATAAATAAACAAAGGAAATAATTGTTGAAATTTAGGGTGAAAAGAAACTTTTTGATTCCAAATGGAAACACAAAAGACCCATCTTGGACAAACTTTGAATGATAAGGGATTTAAAAAGATAAACAAATATTAAATAAAATTATAAAAGTTGAAATCACCATTTTTGGACCTTTAAATAAAAAAGATATGGATTTTATGAGCAGAGGATAACATGACATCCTCAAATTTAAGTTGGAAATGATTTATATATGTTACATGCGCATATTTGGAGTTATAGATATCATGGGAGTTTATAAAACCCTAAAACTAATTTAGGGAAATTATAAAGACAATAAACAGATTCATGAAATAATATAATTTTTTCTAACTTATATTGGGCTGAAATAATCTAAAAAAAAGTCCTAAATACGTAGGTTTATTTATTGTAAATTTTCTGGATTTTATTGGATAAAATTTGATACGGTTGCTAGAATAGAAATATAAATAGGTAAAAAAAATACAACCAAGCGAACCATGCAAATTGGCCCGATTCAGTGAGCCATGTTGTTCATCCCAATCTCTCACGTGTCTTCTATTTTGTTTTTCCTTAAATTTCTTTTCCTGCTTTGGGCTTCAATTCTTTCCTTGGCCCATCCTTCACATCCGATCTATCAGCCTGAGCGTTTGCTCGTCTTCAAGCTCAAGCACGTAGACTGCAGGAGACCTAGAGACTCCACTCCCATACTTTTCTCCTCCCACTGTACGATAAATCAGACCTCGAAATAAATTGATATAAACACGAAAATTAATGTCCACTGACAACGGTTCCATCCAGGAAATTAAAACACCACTTCATTGTATCTTAAATCGTCCTTATACTGTAGCCAAAACGGCCGTTGAATCCCCTTTGGTCCTTGTCGACTGGATCCCTCCTCTTTCTTTAAGCAAAGACCCCCAGGTCTCTCCTCCCCTAAACTCCATGCCCAAGCTCTGTCTGGGGCAGACGCAATTGACCGTAGAAGTTTCCTTGCCGTCATGGAGTGAGACAAAGGTGTCGTCGAAATTCTGAGGAATCAGGCCTCGCTTTTCTTTTCTATATCCCTATCTTGATCATGCACATCATACTAATCCATGGACTTGGTCCATTAAACAGCCGGAGACACTCCACACGACGACTTCCGAACGCCACCGCTGCTCCAATTCACTTCAGCCGGGATTTGTCGCAGTAGGTGGACGAGATCAACGACGTCGAGGCCTCCATAGTATTCACCACCCAACCTAGTACACCGGCGATTTTTTCCCAAGGCCTGCGGAGCGTTGTCCCCGACATCGCGAACGAGCACCTGCCATCATCGGTATAATCTCTGTCTCCTGGTCGTTCCTCCTCTTTATACTTAGAACTGAGTCAAGCAACTACGTAAAGTATTTAGATCATACAGTTGCTGTTGTTTCACTTAATAGAGCCGATACAAATGAATAGTGATACGACATATGACTGAAATTAATATTGTCGAAATTTTTGTCCACTCTTTCACGGTAACAATCCGAATAGTACACTGCACGCCGATTGTCCAATTTTGATTTGGAGTAATACTAGTTCAGAACGTCTGTCCTTAGTCCGATAGTACTAATTAAATTGGGAACCAAGATTTAGACACTAGCCCTCCCGCATGTGCAAAAAAATGGTGAATTGTGATATAGTATTATCCTAGATTCAGTTTATGCGTTTGGCATCTATATATACATCAAGTATGTAGGATATATGATCTTTATCAATATGAAATACAAACAGCCATGATGCATATATAGTACTAAGCTAATTAGCCTGATCGATTTGATATCAGCAGCTCTCTTAACTGCGTGCACAAGAAATAATCCACCCACTTGTGCGTACCACACCTAGTGATTATTTGTTTTCCTTAGCTCGTAGCCTCGCTAACAACAACGGCCGTGCATGCGCGACGAGAAGCGCAACTCCGGCGAGCAATCAACGGCTACCCCGTGCGCCCCTTCGCCATCCACTGCGACATTGAGCTTCGCCACGTTACTACGAACCCGGTGAGCTCCTTCCCCCTCTTCCTCGCTTCCTGTAATCGCCGAGACGTCGCTGACAGAGCACCGCCGCCGCGCGTTCGTCTCCAGCGCCGCCCATCTATGGTTGGCGTGCTATGAGCCGTTGGATGATGATCCGATGGACGCGATAGATTAACTTAAACGAACTGTTACGCTTGATCTATGCCGCACGATCCTAGTTAGATCCAACGCCCCACGTCGCTCGATCCATGCGAACCGGTATCGTCCAGTAATATTAAGACACGTGGCCAGTCTGTGTTTTAAAAACAGAAAATAGATCTATTAGATGTTAGAATTTGAAAAAAAAATCATAACTTTAGATCCCCACGTCCAAAATTTGCAAATTTTATATCACTGGATTCAGAAAATTATAACCTTTGCAACCATGCCCTTTGTTTAGTGTTTTACTTCTGTAAAAGTAGATGTTTTTGCATAAACATTATTAGGTCTATTTTGGTTATAAAATTTATTCTAAAAATGTTTTTAAGGTAAAATCTTTTGCAAATGGTATGTATTGAACCTACTGACCATAAAAACTAACTTTTGGATTTAAAAATATATTTTGTGACCTTAAGGAATTATTCTTTGAATAAAAAGCATTTCTAGTAAAATAAAAATGTTGCTTTGATTTAAAAATGGTTTTGAGTGAAACGTTTTGTAAATGAATTTGTTTTAAACTCTTTGACCATAAACACTAACATTTGTGTTTAAAAACATATTTGTCTAACACTAGAAATTATTCTTTGAATAAATCATTTCTAGCAAAATAAAAGTGATTTAAATGGCCATTTTTACTAACTTGATTTTAAATAGTTTTGCCACTTTTATAAATGACCAATAGGTGTTTTAAATGTTTAGAGCCTACTAGAAACTACCTTTCCAAATAAAACAATCTTTTGCATGCTTGCATGCATTGCTTGATCGTATTGTTTCATGTGGTGAATTGTTTGATTGTTGGTTTGAAAATGTGCTTGCTTGATTGAATTGTAGTGAAGTTAGAAGAGTGTGATATTTGCAAGACCAAGAAGTGAACCAACATTCTCTACTAAAAAGGCAAGTGACACTATCATCCATGTCCTACTATTTTCATTACACTTAGTGGATTTTTGTAACATGCATGGAAATGACTACTATATTCTATGCTATGCTAAATCCTAATAGGATACCCTTATATATTCCTTAGTGAAAACATTGTAGTTGTAGTATGCTTAGCCCTGCTATATATTTGGGATGGGATACATGATATGATTATATGAAGTGTTGGAAAGATATATGTTTTTTTATAAGAAAACAAGTACTCAATGAACCACCTGGGTGGAAAAGGATACTCAAGTTTTGGACAAGGTGGCAACAAAGGGAACCATGTTTATATGGCTATCTTTTTGTATGTGCACTAAAAGAAAACCACCCAGGGACTTAGAGATTGAACATGTTTCTCGTACAGTGGCTTTCGTGTACAGCCACATGCTAAATGGGCTCTGGCTTAGTCAACTACATAGTGGAAGACCCATGCATTGGTATCTTCAGGTTAACTAGAATTGTGTAAGGGAAATTTATCCCTACATTGGTGCCTGGTTGACAAGCTAGCATTGTGTATTGGGAGGACTTCTATGGAAAGACTTTATCACATTCTCGATCTGCCGGTACTCCATTTGGTGAGTACTTATCCAGCGGCCACTGGTGGCATCAAGACGAGATTGTGTCATGTGGGTAAAGTGTACAACTTCTGCAGAAGATCAAATTCTAAGTACTTAGCCGTGTCCCCGGTTATGGACAACTACTAAGCAACTAAGGCCTGAAGCTATGGAATATCTCGACATTCCAATTTCTCAAAGTAAAACTTGATGGTGACAACAAGGGATTAGAAGCACTTGGAGTTTTCCAAGGAGTTCAGAAAGATTTGACAAAAGATCAAAACTATTTTCAAAAAAAAAGATAGGATAAAACTATATTGCTTTCTGCAAATGAGCCTAACCCTATCTAGCCAAATATGCATGTAATGATAGGATCCACTTATTACTACATAGTAGTGAAATTTGCCAATACAATTCAAATATATTGACCCTTGTGGCTGCAACTTATTATGTTGCAGGTTTGTTTGATGTTAGGGAAGTGTGTTGAATAGGATTACAAGTCTACAACCAACATGATTGCCTGTGGCACTTTGAAGATGAAGGACCCCATGCTATTGTTATATTCTGCTGCATTGTAATGAGATAGCCAAATGAGCTATGTAAGATGTAATAATTTATTTTATTCCTCGTTATAAAGTTGTATTATGACCTTTGTATCTTGATATTACATCTTAACTGTGAATGCTAGCTATTGATCCAGGGACTAGCATTGTAAACACAGGGATCTCTACCTTATTAAAGGTTGGGAACCTTACAACAGATGAGGCGATCGATGTCGTGATGTATCGACTAGGTATAGAGGATGACGATATTGCACTAGTAGAAAACAAGCCTATAGTCCCGGTTTGTAAGGGCCTTTAGTCCCAGTTTTCTAACCGGGACTACGGAATCGGGACTAAAGGTCCACCCCTTTAGTTCCGGTTGGGCTACAAACCGGGACTAAAGGCCCTCCCGGGGCCGCGGTCGAGCGCGAGACCCTTTAGTCTTGGTTTGTATTACAAATCGGGACTAGAGATTTTTTTTTTAATTTTTTTAAACTTTTGAATTATTTGACTCGTTAATCTCTCTCTCACTTAGAACATTTTTAACACTAACTATACTTAATCTTAGATCAAATCACAGGTCGGCCACCCATCCTAACACTACTCCGTTCCCAACAACCTGAACTTCTCTGTTTCATCAGGATGTCCTTACGCGAAGCCCATTAGTACCTTGTTGTCAGCACTACCATATCAATCCTATTAGCTCATATCAATATGTTACACGTCTTTATGTTTCGAAACTACAAAAAAATATTTAAGTAAACAACAATAAATAGCTAATAATAATATTTTAATCCAATAAAAGTAAAAATAATAATTAAAATAATATTTTATTCTTATTTTTTCCATTTATTCATTTAATATGGCATAAATAATATCTTTAAATCCGTAAATCAAAATTCGACAAATAATATATCCATTATTATCACAAAAATGCGAGGATATCCAAATATGGCATAAAAAATTCTAAAATAAATAAATTTTTTAAATAAATTTTTTCCTTTTCGAATTTTAAAAATCTAAAAGAATCCCAAACGGCCTAAGGCCGTCAAAATCAAACTCAAAAAAAATTCCGCACATTTTGATAGGTCGTATGTTTTTTCCGACATCGTACGCTAAAGTTATAGCCATTTGAAGTTTTCATGACAGTTTTTGGCAAAATATGTCGAAATTCATGTCTGTTATTTTTGGTAACAACTAAATCACTTGATATAACTACAGTTTTAAGGAACTTATTTTTAGAATTTTTTATAATTTTGTGGCATGCTTTTGAAACTAGAAAAGGCGATCTGGTGGGTGTGGTGGATAAAAATATCATGTCGCGACAAGATTTTGGCCCGTTTACCTGCTGTGGCAGAACCTGCCAAATTATTTTTGCCAATTTTTTTAGTTCCGGTTGATGTTTCAAATCAGAACTAAAGGGTGTATCTTTAGTCCCGGTTTGAGACACGAACTGGGACTAAAAGTTTGTTGCCCGTGCCCGCATCCATTTCACCCCTTTAGTCTCGGGCCGTATCACGAACCGGGACTAAAGGTTGTCGACGTCCTAGCTGTTGGAACCGGGACTAATATGAGCATTAGTCCCGGTTCCTAACACATCCGGGACTAATGCTCTGGAGGGCTGTGGACGGAAAGCCATGTTTTCTACTAGTGTTGATGATTTGGTGCTTGAAGATAACGTATAGAGTATGTCGTGATGCCATGCTCCAAAACAAGGTATTAAGCGGATGACTCTAGATAAAGTTCCTACTTCTAATTTCTTTAGCCTGATTACCTTTGAACAATACATGATGAATACATGGATCCCAACTAAGAAGATTGAATTCCATCATCTAGAGGGTTACCTATTCATAATTCAATGCTTTTGTTTGGGAGATTGTATTAAGATGGAGGAAGGTGGTCCTTGGATCTTCCAGCATAACGTTGTTTGTATTGAAAAATATGATAGCTTTGTATCACCAGATTCGTTTGATCTAAACTACTTTGCAACATGGATTCACTAATGCAGATTTGCTTATAGGTGGCGTGTCAAATCAACCCTTAGTGGCGTGTAGGTGACACACCACCATTTTCATGTCACTAGTAACTATTATTAGTGATGTGTCCTTGTCACGCCACCAATAGTTTGTATTAGTGATGTGTCACGCGTGTCATTAAGCAAATTTTGAAATAAAAAACTTTTTGAAAGCAATATGAAATATAATATTCTCATCAATTACTCAACATACTAGAACGTGGATTCAACATCATACACAATTACACAATATATAATTCATTCAAACTTTCAAAGATACTAGCTAATAGGTCCGACACAATTATAAAATGCACACTCCAATATATATACAAGCTAGAGGAGATCAATGAGAAACATGATGTTCAAGTCATTGTGTGTGATGTTTCTAGTAATGATAAGCATAGCCTATCCAACATGTAGATCATCTTCATCCTTATGAAACTCCCTCCACATATGTTTGTTAAAGATAAGTCGGACATCAGTGTCCTTCTTGTATCCAAAGGTGCTCAAAAGGGCCATGTCGCCCTCATATCCAACACACACTCGCTGTCATCTCCGACACACATCTCCAATAAACGCTCAAAAGGGAAGGAACTATTTTCTTAGGTGATTTTTGTGTACAAAAATATTAATTTATCGGGATTTACCAATGATCCCCTTTATTTGGTTATAACTCTGCATAATAGGAAAACCTTGTTTTACATATTTTTATCTTTTAGGGACCTAAACAAATTTAAATAACCTATGGATTTTTTAAGGAGTATTTTTTCGCAAAGAGAAGCATCCGGAGCACAAGAAGCACGAGAGGGGAGGGCCGAGGCCCAAATGAGCCCAGGTGGCATGGGACCCACCCTAGGCCGTTCCCTCCTTGAGCCTCCACATCCGTCCATCCTCATCTCAGCCTCAAAGTCTTGACCTAAAAATGCCTATAGAAAGATCCTCAGGACAATCTCGGAGGAGGCGGCACAGAAAGACAAGAACACCAAAACAGAGACAAAACCATTAAAGATTGGAAGGGGAAACGCCGTTGTAGCCGCCGACGGTAAGATCTCTACCTTCTCCAACATCTTTGACTCCATCACCATGACGAAGATGGAGTAGTCAACCTATGTACTATGGGTTTGTGCCAGGTTGATCTATTTCTTTCTTAATCTTTTATTGTTCTAGTACCATATGAACTGTCCAACTTGACTATGGTGATTTATGTAATTACTATATGGTGGATCTTTATTCTGTGAATTGATATTTGAGATTGGATTTATATTATGTGTGAGATATATTAGTAGATGCATATTATGTACCCTGTTTTTACTATTTGTTTTGATCTAACATGTATGAGAGAGTTGTGGGGGACATGTGTATTAGTTGGAGTAACATGGTGGTGGTGATTGGATAGTGATAGCAAAATTCAAGATCTACTATAGTTTTTACCTTTCTTTTATTACTTTACTAGGGATAAAGTGAATGCATGTGTTATTATCATCTAGTGACAATCCAGATGATCTTATTTGTTCAAGGTAGCACATTTTTATTTAAACATCATGTCAAAGTACCTGAGGCTATACTCTCTTTGTTTTTAATTCTAGATTGCATGGAGTTTTCCTTTCTAGAGCTGTGTTGCATCATCTTTAAAATAGGACGTGATGCCCATATAAATGCTTGGCATACACATAATAAAGTTTCATCAATATTGTACTTATGAATTGTTTTATATCCACTACACTTTATGAGAGAATAGACAAGTGAACCTATGAAACCCAGGTCCAACTTTTATTATAAGAAACACAACTTTTATTTACTTTCATTGTGTTTATATTTGATGTAACAATTAAATCTGAAAACAAAAAACACTTTTACTATTAGCAAACACAAACAAAAACCCACAAAGACTTTTACCTTATTGCTTTTTACTTTTTTCCAGTTATAGATTGCTTTTACTTTTATTTATTTATTTATTTTAGTTTTACTAATATGAAACCTTGTGCTTGAAAACCACACGATGGTGTTGGGGATACAAGGCAAATACTTTGTTTTATAGGTTGCTTAGTAATGGTTTCGGGGAGTTGCCGAGTCATGGTTCGTGGCCTTGTGGGAAGGTTTAGCTTCGTAATCTGGGATGCTCCTGCTAAGGTGGTTTAGTCGGGTTGTTTCTCAGAGTAAGGGTGTCGGCGACTGCCGGGCAGTAGGGCGTTTGAATGAAATTCGGTTTCATTCTATCGGATAATTTGTGTGCCTATTCAGATACTCTAAATCCGATGAACTTTTTGAGTACCAGATCCTACACCGTATTCGAGGCTTTAAATCGGACTGAATCTGACGGATATCTTAAAAGCGGATGTGGATGCTGTAAAAGCGAAACCAGTGACGGGTTGGGATCCCAGGGAGCATAACCCCTAGACTTGAAGTAAAGAGTGGAGAAAGGAAATGAGAATTTCACTTTTGATCCCAGGAGAATACGCTCCCTGTACTAGGGCTGTCAACGAGCCGAACTCGAGCGAACATTATTAGGCTCGGCTCGAGCTCGATATAAGCTCGAGCCGAGCTCGAGCGAGCCTAGGTTGACCTTCGAGCCTACATCTAAGCTCGAGTTTGGCTCGACCAAAGCTCGAGTAGGCTTGAGCTCGGTTCGTTGAAGCTCGATAAGGAAATTTTAGTTATCGACATGCAGCTACATAGCAAGAAAATAGTAAAGCTTGAAAACGGAATAGCAGAAATGGCTTGGAGTTTCATATAATAGTAATACAGTGCCAACATTCTAGCATAATTATTTTAGCGGTCTTACAACAGATGGAATAATAATAGTAGTCTCAATTTTGCGGCTGTAAAAAAATCACAAGCTTTATCGAACTGTTTGAATTCGGCTCGACTAAGCTCGCGAGCTCGAAAACAGGCTCGAGCTTGGTTTGTTAGAGAGACGAATCAAGCTCGAGCCGAGCTATTAACGCGCCGAACTCGCACAGTTTGTCAAGCCCGAACTTTTTTTACAGCCCTACCCTGTAACCAGAAAGCACATTTCAAGTTGTAGAAAGTCCCAAAATAAAATTTCACACGTACATCTCCATATTTTATGTGCACGTGTAAAGTTTCCCAAAAAACTGGTACTTTTTGTAGCCTGTGTAGAAAGACAAAAAAAGATTGTCTTGTGCAAAACCTTTTTTATCACAAATTTGCTCTTTTTACACCGTCCAAAATAAAATTCAGACTTTGTGCGCATATAGCACGTGGAGGTGAGCGCATGCAATTTTCCACCATAATTTTATAAGATTTAAAATATGTTCAAAATAAAGGGAGCATAGGCTCCTCGTTGGCAAAACGCCCCTCTCGACAAAAATCAACATATTATCCAACTGATCTTTTGGGTTGCAGCTCTGCAGCTGTACCTCTGTGTACTAATGGCACAGCCGAGAAGACATGTTAACTTGAGGGAACTAAATTGTGGTAGTAAAACTTACAAAGGAAATTTCAGCATACGACTTCATTTCATGGAATTGCATATTGCTGAGGCCATAGAGATAAACGCACAAATCTTCACTAATTGCTATAACGTCACTAAGTTGAGTACTTTCTGAAACGGAAGTTCTCGATCACAAGCACAAGGTAGCAGTTTAACTGGAGCAGATTCTGAAATATAGAGCACCCCATCTAGCTGGGCAATGCGGAATGCAAAACAAGCTACCAGGCCACCTTGAAGTAGTACAAAATAGTGGTAAACTGGAGAACATGGATTGCCCACACCTATGATGGTTGGTGCATGAAACTTAAGAGATGGAACGGTGACAGTTCAACCGTCCTGCTATCAAATTCTGGGGTTAAACATTCAACTCCAACCAGATCGGACTGGAGAATTCAGAGGTTAGTACCAACACTGCGCAAAAAAGAGCTCCCCTCACAGCCGGCCATTTTCTTCAGAACACGTCGTTCCAACTGACGTTGTAAATCTTAGAGATGTAACTAGACATGCCAGACAGAAGGACGCTGTCCATGGTCTCCATCATCTTGTAGTTGCAGTTCAGATCCTCCTGCTGCTTCACCGCTAGCAACTTCTCCTCCTCTAGCTCATGCTGGAACCAAAACAATAACCAAGAGTAGATCAGAGCACGCTTACATACATGCATAATAACTCGACCAGTTGGTAGGTTACCAGCAAACGATGTATATATATAAGCAGGAACAGACATGTGAAAGATAAATGGAACAGCATAGAATCCTAGGTTGAGGTTGATACAAGTTAAGACCTCCTGAGGGTATACAAAGTGAATGCTGCTGCAAACAGCCCAACGATGACAAAGGGGTGATTTTACCTCGATTAGCGCAAAGTTTTCCACCTCATGTTTCCTAGAAAGCAACTTCAGCTTCTTGATCGTCTCATAGTCGCGATCTGGATAGCGCACCCAGCGGAACTCCAGCTTACTGCCTGGTTTCCTTGGGCGATCGTTGAACATCTCAGCAGTAGCATGGATCGCCCTAACAGGCCTCGGCATCCCGGACATCATAAAAGGGAAGCCCTGCAGCATACTGACCACAGCTTCAGCATCCTTCTCAGTTTCCATCTCTACGAATGCAGATTGTGGGATGTCATAGGGAATGGTGTAGTTCACAACAAAGCTAACCTTCCTGATAGTACAAAATTGACTCAAGGCTGCTCTTATGACTGCCTCTGTAGCCTGGGGAGAGAGGTTGTCAAGGTATACGGTTCGTTTGACCTTCTCCTCGAACTCTTGATACTGTTTTATGGCTTCCAAATCTGCAGCACTCTTATTACTTTGATTAACAGCCTCGCCATCAGAAGTGGCAAGCTTCATTGCAGATGCATTCTCGCTGGTATCGGTAGCCTGTACTGCAGAGGTACGCGGCCTCTTGCATGGGGTGCTTTTCTTAGCTGGATCAGATGCATTCTCACTGGTATCGGTAGCCTGTACTGCAGAGGTACGCGGCCTCTTGCGTGGGTTGTTTTTCTTAGCTGGATCAGTTGGTCTATTGCTTGGGGCCATGTTTCTAGCCATACCAGACAGCTTCTTGGTGGGAATGGGGTGGTTAGCATGTTCAAACACCTCATGCTCGATAGCAGTGGCTGACAGCGTCCTGCTTCGGTTAGTCTTAGACTCTGTAGCCTGGTGAGAGAGGTTGTCAAGGTATACAGTTCCCTTGTTCTTCGTCTCGAACTCTTGATACACCTTTATGACGTCCATGTTTGCAGCATTGGTACTTTGCTCCACAGCCTGGCCAACAGATGCAGAAAGTTTCATTCCAGGGGTGTTCTTGCTGGTACCAGTAGCCTGTACAGAAGAGGTGCGCCTCCTCTTGTACACGGATTCGTTTCTGTTGTTAGCTGAATCAGTTGGTCTTTTGCTTGGGCGATTGTTCTTAGCATCAGCAGACAGCTTCTTGCAGGGAATGGGATGGTTAGCTTCTGCAAACATCTTCTCATACTTCACAGTGGTGATTGTCGGGTTCCAGTTTGGGTAATTACCCTCTTCCTCTTCTGCTTTACTCTCAGTATCATATAGCAGTTCCTTTCTTGGGGACTTGTTATGCTCATCCGTACTCTGCTTTCCGGTGGTTGTAATGCTCTTGCTTCGGCCGTTATCGATATGACCTTCAGGCAATTCTTGATCTGGTAGAGGAATTGTCATGCTCGGGATGTTGTTGTTGGCCTCATCAGACAGTCCGGCATAACTGCTCGCATCGCCTCCTTGCTCTTCAGCAGCAACCCTCAGGTTCTTGCTCAGGGTGCAGTCATTTGCCCCATTTAGTACTTTGTCACCTGAGGTATCGCTCTGAGATTCAACAGACTGTGTCTGGCTAAGGATATTGCTAATGGTCCCATCACACAGTCCCACTCTTGGGGACTGGCTGCTGTCGATATTGTCTTCAGGCAATTCTTGAACTAGTAGAGGAAGTACCATGCTCGGGTTGTTGTTGTTGGTCTCTTCACACAGTCCCTGTTTAGCAGAATAACTGCCTACATCACTTCCTTGCTCTTCAGCAGCAACTCTCAGGTTCTTGCTCAGGATGCTGACTTCATCCAGCAGTTTGTCGCCTGAGGTATCGCTCTCGGATTCAGCAGACAATGTCTTGCTCATGATGTTGCTATGGGCCTCATTACACAGTCCCGCTCTTGGGGAGTGGATGTTTGCCTCACCCTCTAGTGGAGCAGTTATCAGGTTCTTGCCTAGGTTGTCAGTAATAGGTTCAGGTACTTCCTTACTTTCAGTGTTGTTCCTAGGTACTTTCTTGCTCAGTATGAGGGAGGCATCAGGCAACCTCTTCTTCGGTGGTAAACGTATATGTACGATGTTCCAAGGACGGTCTACTTTCATATCATCAGTGCCCTTGCTGGTTTGAGCAGCCTGGTTTTCCGAGGCAGACATTCCCTTGACACACAAAATACACCTGCAAGTTGTGAATCAAATGGCATGAGAAGATTTAACAAACAGAAAAAAGGTTCTTAGCTGAACATTCGAGAAAAAAGCATGGTATGCTGAATCAAAAAGGTCTCCACTGGTCTAACAGTTTTAGCACAATGTCAGATTTTATTTACACCACAATGTAACTGGCCTAACATAGAAGTAACCTTTGGTTTACAAACGCATTTCATCAAAACGTCAGAGCTAGAATACATTGCTAAGCTAGCCATAGATAAGCACCATCAATAAAACAAGGTACATAAAAAGTACCAGATACAGCCAACGGTGTCCATACAACAATCATGTGACCTGATCTATGTTAAACGCCACATACACGAGGATTCACCATTTCACAAAATTGTGACACAGGGCACGGCTGTGTATCTTCTCCTAAATTTCCTGGGCTCCTAGCGTGCCAGGTTGCCTTGGTTATGAAGACTGCGGTTGTTGGGTTTTGCTTGGCTTCGTCAGATGGCTTTTCCTTATTGGCTTTCTGTCATGCGTAGGATGGATTGGCTTTGGAAAGGTCAGGATAGATGGATAAATACTCTGCTTTATTTAATGAAAATCCAAAAAGGCCCATGGACGTTTTCAAGAAATAGAAAATGTTTTATTGAAACCAACTACTGTATTGAAAATAGAAGTACTGATTCCACATTATGTTGCTCAGATATATCTCTACTACTACTACAGTAGACCGATTTTTGAACTTGGATTGGCCACCCACCGTGCACTTAATAGCCGTTGATTTGGTCCATGGAATGAATCAAAACCGTTTATCAACAGCGCACGCAAGATATCCAATGGCTAATGTTTGCCAGGGTCGACCTCCCGCCGGCGCTAGGGGAGCAAGGTCGCCGCCGCCACGGGTTAGGGTTCGGGAGGGCGCCCCCAGCCGTTCCAAGAAGGTGAGGGAGGAAGGGAGAGGGAGAGCAGGCCGAGCAAAGGAGAAGATGGCGGGGAAGGGGAGGGGCGAGGAGCTCACCGACGGCGCTTCTGGGAAGAAGGGGCGGGGCGGGGCGGGCGGGGTGCTCTGCGAGGAAGACTATCGGGAGCGGAGCAGGAGGTGAAGGAGCTCGGGGAAGAGGGCTCCCGCGCGCGACGGTGTGCTTGGCGACGGGGCGACGGGCGAGGAAGGGGCGCGGTGAGCGTAGTGGAGGGGATCGACGCTGGACTGGAGGCGCTGCCTCTCGCGATGGAGTTGGGGAGGCGCTGCCTCTCGGTCGGGGAGTGTTGCGCCGTGTTGTGTGCTGGTGCACCTGGGTGTGCGTCCATCATGCCCTGTGTCAGGCTGGGTCTTTTCTCTCCTGTTTTTAATTTTCTTTTTCCTATTTTTTGTTTTCAAATCCGGATAAAAGAGAAAAGGGATTTTGGACAGATTTAAAAAAGGATCTCCAAGTTTGAAGATTTGGGACTTCTGTCATACTAGAATTAAGAACATGTTTTGAACAAAAAAATATACATTATATTTTTTGGTTTTATACAATATATAAGGAGAAAAGAGAGCAAGATATAAAATCACATGAATAATGTAGGAAAGGCAAAAACACGGTCTGCAAAATAGTTTAAGGGTTTAGGAAAACAAGCCATACAGGTGCAATGCATATTATACATAATGTCATGAGGATGGAAGAAAAAATCTCCTGAATAATAGCGAAGTGAAATCTTAGTGGATACTCCCTCCGTTTTAAAATATAAGATGTTTTAGGTTTGTGAAAAAAAAATCTAGACTATTTTTAGTGTGTAGGTTCAATCCAAATATGAGTGAACCTACACACTAAAAGTAGTCTAGATACATTTGATTCACAAAGCTAAAACATCTTATATTTTGAAGCGGAGGGAGTAGATGATAATTGTTGAGTTGTTGTTTCTTACGCGTATGTTGTGAAGATTAGCTTTCTATCCATACATAGCAAAGTAAAATCTATTTTTTCGGCATTCACAAAAAAAAACTATTTTTTGGGAATATTATGTGGCTATTTGAACGTGAGTTTCTATGTAAACTATATTTGTATGTGCAGTAGAAAACTTAAGTAAACCGTATCAAACACATGGACACTCGGCTAGTAATCTAAAAATATAATAGAGGTAAGTCCCAGCTATTACCACAGCGCTTAGCTCATTACGGCCATCAGGTCCTAAAATGCAATCTGGGCCGTTGGCTTATGAGAAGACGGTTTTACCCAGGGCATAAGTAAAAATGTAATTCTCTGCACGCACCAGTTTTCCTACTGGCGGACATTTCTCTCTCAATCGAGTCACGTCCTGTCCCTGCTGAAAATATCTCAGGCCCACACGTCGGCCTCACAGGTAATGTTTATCTTGGGTTTTTTCAGCGTACCGGTGTGTGAGAAGGGCAAAGCCCAATCCCCTCACGTGCTTCCTCCACCCAATCCCGTGAGCACGTCGTCTCCTCCCTAATCGTTGTTGCTCCCATACGGCTCCTCCTCCGCCGCCGCCTGCAAACCCTAGCCGCCTCTCCTCCTCTCCCTTGCTTCCATCACGACCCATGGCGGCCGCTGCGCTGCGTGAGGTGGGCAAGCTGGAATCCTCCTTCAGTTCCTCGTCTCCGTCCTCTTCCTCCAAGCACGGGCCGCCTTCGATTTCTCGTGTGTGGAGCAGCGCTGCTGCTACAAACTTTCATTAGGATTCAGCAGGAGGATCGATCACGCACGTGAGGTGAGGACATGGATACTATGTGTGGAGCTGAAGCAAGGTGAAGTCGGATCGATCACGCACGTGAGGTGAGGACATGGATACTATGTGTGGAGCTGAAGCAAGGTGAAGTCCTTTTCTATATTTCTTCATCCAGGATGTATATTTGATTGGGGTGCATTAGGCTAGAATTATCATACACGGTCAGCTTCAGTCCTGCATATTCTTTTTCCTCAATTTCTGTTCTGCCTTTGAGGTTGCAGGTATGCACACCACTTGTTTGTGTAAATTCTCGAGGAGCAATACTGATCAAGGAACAACAATATGAGCAGCATAGGATAAATCCAAAGGGATAATTTAGAAGATAAGAATGCCACCTCTACCAGATCTCCATGTAGCAACTTTCAAACAATGCCATAATTTGTTATGTTTTTCTTTTCTTTGTTTCATGGTTGTTGGCAAGATGATGAAACGTCGCTCCAATCCACCTACCTTTTGCAGGTGCTCACTTTCCTGGTGCTTAGCGGTACGCCGATGGTGGTGTGCTGCCGCCGGTTAGAACTAGAGGAGGTACACAACGAGGGATACCGGGGCACTGATGCCATATCCGGTGGCCAACGCCATCATAGGACCATTGCCGTCATCTTTTGTGGCGTTGTCGTTTTCTTGACATCATTAATAAGTGCCAGGTCTTGTGGTCATGTGAGTATGCCCAGTGTCTCTGTTGATTGCGCCGTCGTCCTTGCGCTAACAAGGCTGCATGTGCCCCCAGGTTCTTCTCTATCTCTCAGTTTTGATATTTTTTTCTTGCAGGTCAGTATGCTGGCACAATAGAGACATCCACACTGGAGCTTACGATCTTGATCACTTGCAAGGTATGAACTTCGTGTGCAATCTTTGTGTATGGTAAGAAGTGACCAGCGTAGGCTGCCCTTTTTAGTTTGGTTTACTATTGGTGCTTGATGGATATTGCATTCTACCGTTGGATTTACTCACTAATTCCCTGATGTTCGATTTTTAACCATGTGACTAAATATTGTTTTTGTTTGGAACTTATCCACTGATACTAGAGAGTCCTGTTTAAAGAAGACAATGAACAACATGATCTAAAAAAGTGAGGTCGTCATTCAGCTATATTTATGTTCTATCATATCTAACATCTGATTAGGGGATAAAGAAGCAGCTCCACAATTAGTCAGTACATCCGTGGGATTCCAGATTTAGTGAGTACATTAAGTTAATCAGAATTGCAGTAACTTTTATTTAGCATTTAGTCAATATAATGTTTTTGCCTCAAATTCTTTTCTGGAGGTCATAGTCTAGTTTAGTTATTTAATCAAGTTTGTTGTCCATGTCATTTGTATTTTGTATTTTTATTTGATTAATATGTTTAAATTTGATGTTAGATTCAGTTGAATTATGATGCTGAATGGGCCACCGTCACACGCCCTCGTGGTCTTCTCTGTCAAATCAGCGGGCAAGAGGAGGCGGAGGCGGAAGCCCTCCAAGAAGCCGCCGGTGTTGAAGACAGCAGCGAGGTGAATATGGAGGAGTGGCAGCCGTGGGGCACCTCTGCCCCTCTCCTGACCATGGTGTCCTCCTTTGTCCACGAGCTGCATCCCTGAGGTTCTCCCTCTGTTTGCCGCTCTCCTCCCTGTATCTGACCTCGTGTCACCGCCGCACTCCCGCTCCTTCGCTCTCACATGAAGGAATTGCAGCTGTGGGGCGCCTCCAAGGAGCATTGTTCCACTCGAGTTTGTCGCGGATGTCGGTGGCCAACAGCACAACAACCAGGCCTCCTCCTTCGCTTCTCCCCTCCAACTGAAAGATACCACACATAAACACAAAGCGTTTTGGCGCAGGTGAGCTTCTTTACATTTCTACTCTTTTCTTGAGTTCTTTATTATCATTTCTATTTCTTATTTTCTGGCATTTGCTTGGATATGGGGGTCAGTGATGTTTTTTAATTGAAAATTTCATGGCTTGTTTTTGTGGCACTAGTAATATGCCCGTGCGTTTCTACGGGATAATCAAAATATAAATTAGCTCACCATTTTATTTGAATGTTTCATCCTTTCCATTCATCACGTGCATCATAGATTGATGCCAATAGTCAGAAATGTGTCGGTCGTAGAGGCTTCATTCACGTGGCTTGTCCTATGGCCACCATGACATGCTCAACAAACATTTGCTCGCATGCATTAAAGAACGAAAAATAACCTGACATCATTTGCCAAGAACAATGGCTAGAATTTTATTTTTCATAAAATCCAAACCACATATATTATGCAACAAAGCGAGTAAAATAAAACATGACAGGGAAACTCAGTTAACTGATGCTCCAAACTAAATATATTGAATATGAGTAAACACCATCATAATCAAAACCCTCAATAATAAATAAAGTTGAGATCCTGCTATAATCCATAGAATTTAGCGACCACATAATTATAATTTAGAGCCTAATTTTCTTATTTCAAACAAAAAATGCACAACAGGAATGTTGTTCCTTAATCTTCTATTTCAGTTAACTTGCCTCACGGTCACCAGCAACAAGCGCTGTTGTTGGCTGGTTCAACCCCTCTGTCAGCCATCCCTTCAGGCACAAGAGCCATAGAGAACCTTGCCCAGCGACATGTCATGTCAATACTCAACACCCCCAAGGGTCTCTGTCACCAATGTGCCTACCACTATCCCACTGCTCCTTTTCTCTCCTCGCAATTTTTTACAACATCCATGAAGCTTTCATCCATTATGCCAATGGGAAGAATGTTCTCAACATAGATTTTATGTTAACATAATCAGTAAGAAAATTGTGTACATTTCATTTATAGAATCCAAAAGATATTAAAAATATATTAAGAAGTTAGTAAACATAGAAAAACAGAAATTAAAATTTTGCATTAATCATTTATCCTACATCTTGTTTTATTTGACAATAGATTTTACTCCTACCTATTAAGCAAGAGAACTTAAAATTTTACATTACAATATGCACCTAGCCATCACTCCACCGGTGGCACAGGCGTAGAGGGAACTCTCACTTCATGTTGAACTCAGTTTGGTTAACTGGAAAACTGCATCAAATGATCTGACGTCTAGACACAGAAGCTCTGCATCCTATCAAATATGAGAAAGAGTAAGCGGACCAAGCAGAGTAATATCAATCCTTAATATACTTGAAAATCAGGCATCATCTCCTACCACCTCCTAGCTGTAATAATTACACATAAAAATATCCATTTGTCCAGGAACATGTGTTTCACCAGAAGTAATTTATATAGATTTACTTATTTTTTGTTCTGGTAGTAGGATTATGATTATGCAGAGCTGATTTGAAATCAGGAATTGATTAATAACACCAGATCTACTGTTGTTGTTCCAACACTGAAGTAGGAACACCGGGTTCTTTAGTCTGGTATTTCCATATAATAAATATATCAAATATTATGGGGGCATAAAATATTCATTTCAAGAATTGCACAAGTTGTGGATTATTTGAAAAGGAAGATACACATTGAAAATTGAATAGTTCATAGTATAGTGGAACTTGGCTAGTTGACTCTGAGTATTTTTTTCTTAGGGAAAACAAAAACAAACCTTCTATATGCAAATACTTATATAAAGAACTGCAGAACCATATCTTTTAATAATCTCAATTGATTTGAAAACTCGGTAAATCCACATGTAGCCCAACAAGCACCATAGGCTTGACATGCAGGATCCTGAACCATTCATATTGATATATGTAAGAGAGAAATAATCAGGAACTCTGAGTAAATATCGTGCACAAAATTATAATGCATAAGTAGGGGGCTGGCATGAGATGTGAGGGGAGAAATGTATTCGAAATATATATGATCAGAACATGTATTCTCTCCCAAAGGAATAAATAATATAGCACACTGTTTGAACTTGAGGCCGCACTCATATCTCTCCTACACATAGTGAATAGACTGCAAAAGAAAACTAAAGAGAAGAGCAACAACAAAGCAAGAAGATATAAAAACACATGCATTCAAGCTATTTTAAGTCACACTTAAAAATTAGATTCTGAGGACTTCAAATCACGGAAGCACAAATATTTCGAAAATTATTGGAAAAATAAAATGTTTCATTCGCAACATAGAATTACTTCAAACCAGTTTCTACTTGTTCAACATACAAATTATTAAGATAATGACATGACTGCACAAATAATTTATTTGATCATACCTCACGGTCTCACCTTAAGGCAAAAAAAGTAGCGATGAGCAAGGACTGAAAACCCCGTTAGATCAATCACCTGCCAAAATACTTTTCCAATGCATATACAAACGAGCAATAACAATACGATTTAGTATTAAACATGGAAACTTTAGGCAGAAAATATTACGTCAAAATGCATGTCACAAGCAACAAGTCATTAGTTTCCATAAGAAAAAGTATACCACAAGAAGTTCAGTATACAAAACGAATATAGTAAACTGAACCTTCAAAATGATGAAAAAGAATTTCATAGCTTGGAAGAACCATTCCGCTTATTAAGAAATTGCGATAATAAAGTTTAGAAGAGGGTAGGGAGATTTAGTGCAGTAATTATTCTAGTACTTGCATAAATTCTTAGGACTTACCAGACAAACTTAAACCCAGCTGATTTATATGCATATATACGCATAGAAGATATGTGAAATAGGAAAAGGAAATAAAAACCAAATTTACTAACAAAAAATGATAGGATATATACAATGTTGAGAAAATCTAAATTAACCATACAAGTTAGTGGTCAGCTAACATCAACAATGACGGGACTTCAAAAGGTGATAACCTTTCAATTCTGTCTATCATAAATGAAAAACGAGTAAGTACTACATTTGCTTGAAAAGGCATGTGGGTTCTCCAATCATATAACTACAATTCAAAAAACACTTACCGTTCAATTGTTAGCTTATGTTTCTCATAGAATAGCAATATAGGTGAACTTTCTTAGATGAAAGCTAATAACTCACAAACCTATACAATAGAAGTTTTGAAAGAAATTATGCCAGCTTATTAGTTTAACCTTGCTAAATTCAGAATTAACTTCCAACAACAGTTGCATCACATGAGAGGCACAAATGATGGGTATCTTCCCCTAGTAACAAATGATGGTGGAAACTAACGTAAATGTATTGAGCAAGAGAAGGGATACCGAGATTACATGTTGTATCCTGCAACACATTATGCGGCAAGGTGCTTTAAAAAAAGTGTGATTCCTCGTCCTTATGTAGGACTCAATGATTGCTTACACAACTGGGAAACATGATATCTTTAGGCCAGAGATGAATACAAACCATAACTGATACCTACTACATTGCAAGTAGAGGATCTTGATATTTGTCAAATTATAAGTCATGGTTGAGTAGAAACATTATTAACTGAAATAGATATTTACATACCTTTACATAATCTGAAAAATGATGACACCATCAGACTCCACAAGTAGAATGAATAAGTATTGTTGTTATGATTAAGTAATGTGCATTTTTAGTTTTCTTCATGCATTTCAAAATATAATCACAAGTACATATATATGCAAGCGTCACGCCTAACCTCACCACTTTGAGAGAAGAACTGGTAGGAAGGAGAGAAGGCCGCCTCTCACGCCATTCCATTTGGTCGATCCCGTCCGGCAGCGGTCCAGCTGGCGACCTCAGAAACTGAGGTGCATAGATGATGAACGCGACCAAGAATACCTGTTGCATGGATGGATGTGTGGCCTAACACTTTATAATTTCTACATCTAATCTCTGAACCTTCTGCCTCACGAAGCTGTAGATGTATAAACAACATGACTAAACAATTATGCTTGGCATTTCCATGTAAAATTTTGAATGCAAGTTAAGCTCACATGAACATGCAGGATCCATGGACTTACATTTCTGTGCCGGCTACGGTGCTCCTGCACTTCAGCGTCTTGTGAGGTGGGTACTCCGGTGAAAAAGTAACCACCTCGCCGGCTAGATACTCCAACAACCGATGCACGCCATAGAGCTCGATCGGGGAAACCCATATGTGCATCGATGCTTCCTGCTCCGTCGAGAAGAGAGAGACTGAGAGAGTATTAGTGATAGAGAGAGAGGAACATACATGCAGTCTCATTCCATGGCACTATGTTGCAAGTTCCTCCACTGCCATGGTAATACTGTAACATTGACTTTGTGTATATATATGCACAGAGACCGGGAGATTTATTATCCTACAATCAAATATAATGAAAAGAAACACACAATATGAACATAAAACTCAAGGAGCGGTACCTTAATTTGTGGACCCAACATCCAGAGAGTTTACTAAAATTGTGTACACTGCATCCATGCATCCAGACTCAAAATAAGATTGTTGGGCGAAAAGAGATTAAATTTTTCTTTTGTTCTTCACTCTACCAAATGATTCTTCAACCGCTCAAATTCACATTCACGTGCTTGCTAGCCTAGATGAAGAATACAGATGATCAACAGAGGCATTTCTCAAATTAAAATTAGATGAAGAATATACATGGGCACGTACTATATCCTAACTCTTTGATCTGTCAATGAATGATTAATCCTCTTCAACCAAAACTTGAGTTTAATGTGCTATTTTAATCTATAAGCAACGATACTTTTAAATGCCAGTTTACCAAAAAAGGTGAGAGCAAATACAAGATATCATCACAGTTCCCATGCCATTACAAGGACGGTGAAGTGAGAGAAGCAAAACATATTTGCCTTTGACAACACTCGAAGTATTTCTACTGAACATCTAAGAATATAAAATCTACAACACAAATAATCACGTAACCATCGTACACCTCCAAACAGTTATAAACTGACCATGTAACCTGGCTAGAATGACTACATTTGTCTAACCAGCACATGAAAAGCAAACGGTTTGAGCTTTGCTCTATTAAAACGGGAAGGGCCTTGCCCAACAAATATCAGCTTAGATGACATAGCCTATGTTCCATAGATAATATGCAGCATCACCATAGTTGATGGCAACAAAATCACTAAAACCTCATTCAAAGGGTACTGCTCTTTATTTTAAAGAGAACCGGAAGATCAATGAGTAAAGGTAATTGAAATATATATGGGCATACAAAAATATCCAAACTTACAATTTGTATTGCCCGTTCAAATTTTAGTTACCCCTGGTGCATTGGAGTGTTGCCCCTTCAAATTTTAGTTGTCCTTGGTATATTGGAGTTGAAGCTGATGGATTCAAACCAAATAAAGATCAGGAAAAAGAGGCAGTATAGGTATATTTGTAGGCATGGATGATGTGCGGGCAGCCTCACTTGCACTGAGATGCACATAAACTGGTGCATCACCTGAAAAATTAAACTTCGAGATATGCAGAACCTCACCGGAGATGATTTGGATCGTACGGACCCATGTTGTTGTTGGAGAACTTCCCGTGCGTTCTTCTCCAGGTGCGCTGGCAGCCTGATACAAAGGAGAGAAAACATGGGCTTAGGTCTGACAGAGGACACACTCGTTGTATATTCCTTACCTTCATCTGAGGGGGGCCTGGTTGTTGACGCCGCCGCCGACCACTTTGGTGAAGGAAGGTGAGAGGAAGGATGTGGTGACGACCGACAGCCGCAGTGGGATTTTGGAAGTAGAAACACAAATCGGGCAAGGAGAGAGGAGCTGAAACGGATTTGATTGGAGCAAAACCAAATTGACCGATCGTACGTAGATCTTGGATGGTGCTAACCCCGATGAAGTGGGCAAGCAGCGGGCGGAGGAGGATTTTGGGCCAGCGACGCGTCCCGTCTGCGCCTCCCCCTTCTATCACTAGAGCAAGACTAGCGGGATTGGGCTGGCGGCGCGTCGGCTGGGCAAATTGGGTTCAGAAACTTGGGAGGAGGAGGGAATGTGGCGTGCACGAGGTGTCGCCGGTGTTCCCGCACACGGTAGAGTATGTCAGTGGCAGCGGTGTCATGCAGAGGAGGTCGGCGGGGGCAGTGGCACTCGTGTGGTTGACCCCGGGAGGCCGCGGCGAGAGAGAGAGGGGGGATTTGTGATTGAATTTGGATTGGAGGCGCGGTCTGCGGCGAGGATCACATCGTAGGTGTGGTTAATGCGTGACAAAGGGGACGGAAACAAAGGACCAAGGGTGCGGATGCGAGCGTACGATGAAGCTCGACGAAAGAAGGAGCAAAACGCTTGGAGGCAGAAAACGGAACGCTTCGTCTTTCTTAGGTAGTAGAGATTTTCTGGCATTTGCTTAGATCTGTTTAACTTTAATTCTAAGGGCACGTACAGTGCAGGCTTTTAGGAGAGGCGCTAGGGATCAAATCCTGGCCGTTTCGTGCAGTTTTGGTAGCGGCGACGGAAACTTAAGCGCTGGGCGCTCGGGCGTAGCTAGTAAATTTGGCTTGGAAGCGTCCGATGCTAACCGCACATGGTAACCACCTATTTAAGCGTCCCAGATAAGAGGCCTGCAATATACATGCTCTAAGTGAGTTTATAAGAGCAAGGATGGATCCAGTAGCGATGGTCATGGGACGATGGTCTAAAACCGACTATAGTAATGCTTCTTTATTATATATAGTACCTAATTATTTAGCCTAAAATCTTGAACAATGAACACATTTAAGAAATACACATTTTTTAAGGCACAAAGCCATTCATGTCGCGATTTCTGAATTTGTAGGGCTTTCTTACATTTTCCCCTTGCAAATTATTTAGATTAGTTGGATTGAGTCTCAAATATCTTGGAATAAATATTTCTTTAATTCATTCTTGTCCTGGTGGATTTTTTGTCATTCTTACTGACTAATTTCAAGTGACATGCATTTGAAACAAATGTCCAGGTTTCTACATCTAAAACCGGTTGTTGGTATTGACATCTTCACGAGCAAGAAACTTGAAGATATTGTGCCAGCTTCTCTCATCGGTGATGTTGGTATTTTTTCTGAACCTTTTCTTTCCAACTGGCCTCTACTGATACTTAAGTATGAACATGTTACCTTTATAGGTTCCTCATGTGAATCACAGTAAATACGGATTCAGTGATATATCCAAATATGGATTTGTAAGTTGGATTATTTTATTAATGCCTCTTACATTTTTTCATATTCTGTTGGAATATGTGTTTTAGCTTTAGAAATAGCATATATTTTTGGTGAGTTTGTTGACCATAATGGTAGTGCGAAATATGTCCTTAAGCTCCCAACTGATCAAACCCTGCTTAGCCAGGTTTCTTATCTATTTGAGTAGGGAGAGACCAAGGCAAACAAAAAAGGTGTATGCTCGGTATTACTTACCAGAACCATTTCCTTATTGTTATTTTAATAGGATATTGATTTCCGTTTTAGTTACCATAGTTGGGTGTTTCTCATCTGAAGTGTATATGGGTAAACCATGTGGTTCCCAATTTTGTCTTTGTTTTACCGGTGCTAGAATTATAGATGACTCTTGGTTGGACGATTAGCATTGGATACGCATGAATTATTTTCTTACATGTCTTCATATGGACTCTTAGTTACCATATTGCTTTCCGTTTTAGTTACCATTTTGTGACCCATTTATTACTTAATTTTATATATACTACAAGTGCACCCATTATTAGATCATATTTTTATGGTAAAATGATTTCCACTATAAAAAGCGAGGTGCATCATCATTTCTTTTTTGCCTTCTTAAATAGCAATGTTGCTATGCTCATAATTATTTAGCTTTGGTTAAATTTGACATTAGTAGCCATGCACACTCCCACCATTGGATAGGCAATACCTATTTTTTTGACTATGGAAGTTTGCTTTAGTTTTTTCATATTTTACCGATGGAGCTAAAACATATATGAGAATCAACTTAGTATGGTATATTCATGACCGACTCACGATTTATCAGGATAACATTTTTTTAGTCCAACTTCTCATGGCAGCATTTCCTGTAGATAGAGGGTATGAGGTTGTTGTAACTTGACTCTAGCCATGTATTTCTTGGTGCAACAACTCTTCATATGACGATGTAATGAGAGCTATATGAATTATTTTTATTAAACAAATGTCTATAATCTCTTTACATGGGCCTCTAAAATACTCAAATTTGTGGTAGGAGCATAATGTTGCATTAATATGGCCCTGCATGTAGATATTGAAGTGTAATAAGCGCACTTATCTAGCCTTTGGCTTAGTGAAGTTTTTTTTCAAGGAAAATATATATATTGTTTGAATCCATCGTCTCCACGGTATTTCTGACAAAAGAATCATTTTTATAGACCCTCAATTCTGACTATCTAATAGGTTTAAAATGAGTTTAATTGTTTATGGTTCTAAACATACAATCGTTCTTGCTTTCAGGTTTCAAATTAGTGTGTGAAAATACCTATCTTTCTATTTTGGTCAGCAACAGACACACCTCCGAGACTCCGTTTCCTGTTATGCTATATCCAAGTGAAAATACTGCTCCTTAGTAAAATTAGAGAGGGATCCCGGTGAGCTCCCACCAATGAAGTTTATGTGTCACTTGAATGACTTCAGTCCACTGTTTGTTTGAGTAGATTGAAACGATTTCCTGGAATAAGGGCATATGTTGGGAAAATCACAGATGTATTTGTATTTGGAAAAAAAATGAATTTATTGTTGTGCTCGACGATTTAGTGAGGACCGTCTTGGCTGAGTGTCTCAGCCTCCTCTCCCCTCCTTTTGGTTTCATCTTTGATGTTAGAAGTGTCACAACTACTGACGGAGCTGCGAGACAGAGTTGCCACTGTTGACATTGTTGGTGCCACCGTAAGGACCAGTACAGCCGTGAGGCAGCAGTATGACTCCATGGATATGAAGTGTCTGCTTATTCCCTTTCTGTCCTCAATCAAGGACCAGGGAAGCATGTAGTATCCAAGCATCATTTTTTGACTTGGAGCATCGAACCAAATCTGCAGTTTCTAGCTGCCTCTATGTCTGAACCTAATTCAGTCCTAGCTTGTGTTGTTCTGACCTGGTTCAGTAGGTTCAGCCAGAGGAAGTCTGTACATAATGCCTTAGGACACTAGTTTCACTCAAATCCTGGGTTACTATGTCCATAATTTCGAATTGGTCTGTGGATGTAAGTTCTAGAATATGTTCTAGGCTTTCTATAGAGTGTCTAATTGTGAGATTTGGTTGTCTGGTTTGGTCGCTGCGGGAAGTTTACTGTACTGTCCAGAAAGGAATTTTTGCTACGCACATTGATCTTTTGTGCAATTTTTGCTGCCCAGAACTGAAATCTTGTATTTTTATTTGTTCTATATACCTCTACCAAATTAACTTAATTCAGTGTGCTTCTCCAGTTGTATCGTCACACTCCCAGAGGTTATATTTTCCTTGCAAGTGATCTTAATGATATCAAATTTATTTAGTAAGCAATAGTATTGTCTTTTCCTGTCAAGTTTGTTATATCAAGACTTGAGCATGATCATTTTCTATTTTTCTACAGGTGTGTACAGTGCCAGATTCGAGAACAATCGGACTATATCATTCATACCTATAGAATGAGCTTTTGATCTAATGACATACAAGCTTAGCACTCGGTTTTTTCTTCTAAATTTGGTTTTACAACCATGAGAGACATCATAACTTGAAATACATTATTTTTGTCTCGTTATCATGTGCCTGCCCTTATCTGGGTAGGAGCCCAATTTGTATATTATTCAGGTCTACATAAAGCACCATATGTAGGCTGTATTTTTCTGTAGGTAAACAAAATATATTGTGTTATATCTCAGGGTTGCAATCATACTCTTGGACAATGTAAATGTTTTTTCTCTGCTTGATGTTTACCATCGCAATATACGAGGTAAATTAAGACGGAGATTACGGGACCGTGCACCAAGACGCACCTCTAAATCTAGTAATGGAATGACGATGTGGCTGGTGAGCTAGCTTCGTCTAGGTGCCAACGTAGGTAACGCCTCGGCCTCGCCGCGCACACAAGTCAAAGGCATCCGCACTCCAAAGGCATTGACAATCAACCCGACAAGTGTGGGATTAACTAGTACCCCTTGTAGCTTTCATCGTCCACGACCGAGCTACTGAAACTCCACTGTTCACACGGCCGACGATGTTTTCCGGAGTTCCTACGCTAATACTGCCTTGTGTTCGAGGAAATGCACACGCAGGACGACGTACCAGCTAACTGAGCTCTCCTCCTATGATTGGTCTTCACCTTACCTACACTGCTGGTGCATTGTGGTAGCTTAATTTCTGCGCCGCCTACTCATCGCTTGCTTGTTGCCTGCAGCCGTTTTCTGCTTGGTTCTTCCAGCCTTGCTGCTTGTTTAAGAAACAGACATGGTATCAGGTAACTAGCTAATTGGTTGGAATCGACTTTGCGTGGCAGTTCTCCTGCTCTCCTCCTAACTCATCCATCCATATTAACCAGTTGCACTCCAACTTGCCCCGAAAACATGCTCAGTGTCTCAGGGAAACATGGAGCCCGCCGGTTGGCCTTCCTGGAGCCAACGTTGACAAGCGACAGCCAGCAAGTCGACGATCGAGAGAACCTTCCCATATATAGGAGGCCAGATTGCCAGCCGCCATGTCATAAGCATCTTGCATCATTGCGTAATGGTACTTAGTTTTCTTGGAGAGTTATAGGGGACCTGTTGCTTGGGCAGGCCAGCTTAGGCAGCCTAACTCTGCCTGCCATGTCCCCGGTTCTCAGGAAGTTAAATACACCAAACAGTCCATATACTTGTCCCGAGTGGCTCGGAATCATTTTCAAAGTGTTGTCCCTGCTTCGGCAGAAAATATACTCTAGACACAAAAGCAGAGAAATAACATCTCTGAACTAAGGGCATCTTCACCGGGTGGACCCATTCGATCGCCCTAAATGGTCCGTTTCTGTCCATTTGGGTCAGACTGTGGTCGATTTAGGGACGTGGTCCGGCCTGTCCAGCGGACCGCGCCCAGCAGTGCGACCCATTTATCCGCGTCTGGCAATCGCCAACGCCAGCGTGGCTTCCCGTCACCACGCCGTCTCCCGCCTTCCTTTTCCGCCGCTTCTCGCGAGTTCTAGGCGTTTTCCGCCGCGTCCAGGCGCAGCCATAAAAAAGGGGAGGCCGTCGAGAGAGTTATAGGGGACCTGTTGCTTGGACAGGCCACCTTAGGCAGCCTAACTCTGCCTGCCAATCTGCCATGTCCCCGTTTATCAGTGAGTTAAATACACCAACAGTCCATATACTTGTCTCAGTGGCTCGATTTAATCGTTGTACGGTAATTTGTACAATTTAACTCGTGTACTTGTCAATTGAACTCGATTTAGTCCAAAATCATGTTTGTCGTCGAATTTAAGATGACACGGACGGCATGATAGACGTGGGTCCTACTTGCATGAGAGCATCTGGCCTGAAAACTTAAGCTAAATATACGTTCTGAATGCGGGAGGAGGTTCTTGCAAGTTTTCAGGCCAGCTACTTTCCAGCAAGTGGGAGCCACATCCTTGTGTCGTCTATGTCAGCTCAAATTCGACGACTAACATGATTTTGTACTAAATCAAGTCTCATTGACAAATATACATGTTAAATTGTGCAAATACCGAATACCATGACTAAATTGAGACAACCGGACGAGTACAAGGACTTCTACTATATTTAACTTTTTCTCAGGTGTAAGCATGACTGACCGAATAGATACGATGGTTATATCGGAAGTTCATGATTGTCATTCAGTTGCTCCCTTTTCTCTGTGTATAATTTTCATAGGTACGCATGAGCCCAATTTCTAGCCAATGTGGAGTGAGCACAAAATAAAATTTTCAAGTTCAATTTTTCACGAAAAGGATCATGCATGTAGAGAATCGAAGCAGGTATATGCCTATAAAATTTAGAACTTAAATATAACCATTTGTGATCTGTATGAAAAACATAAAATCATTCGGTCCGCATACAATTTTTTAACTTAAACACGAAGATTTGTGATCATGTGATTTTTTCACAGTTCGTAAAATTTTATAACTTGCCGTGAGAAATCGCAACAGTAAGTTTCTATTTTTTTAGATAAGTAAGTTTCTATTCTATTTGTACATGCGTGATCTCCCCTCCACCCACCCTAATTATGAAACTTAGAAACGTGATTTTTCAGAATCATTTTCAAAGCATTATCCCTTTGAAAGAAAAACTATACTAGTCTAAAAGCAAAGTGTAGCCATCAAGAAGGTAGTAACACCTAGTAAGTTACCCTTTGCAGGGTGCAAGCTGGTCCTCTCTTTGATCTCACCAAGAGGTCACTTGATTGAATCAACGTGAGGCAAGGAAGCAGCTAATTTTTTTTAAATAATACATTTTTTTTATGGAATTGCACAAATAATACACAAAACGGACATATTGCAAATCTGTTGGTCGGTCGGCCGTTCGACAGACGACAGACTCGTTTCGTCCGTTCCGTTCAACGGACGACACGCAGCCTTCGTCCGTTCAACGGACGACACACCCCTCCTTTACCAAACAGCTGACAGCATGTGTGTCGTCCGTTGAACGGACGAAGGCTGCGTGTCATCCGTTGAACGGATGAAGGCAGTGTTTCGTCAGGCAGTGTTTCGTCTGTTGAACGGCCGACCGACCAACAGATTTGCAATTTGCCCGTTTTGTGTATTATTTGTGAAATTCAATAAAAAACATGTATTATTTAAAAAAAATTAGCCAAGGAAGCAAGTCCACACGTTTAACTCAGTTGGAGTTATTTCCACCTTCTCAAAAACTAACAATGACAGGTGACACTGAAGTTACCTCGGCTTGCTTGCACCAACTCGCTCAATGAGCTATGCTTTGACATTATATGTGGCTTGGAGTGGCATAGCCTGGTAACGTTGGCTCCCGTCGTTTTCTGCAGATTTTGTTCCGCGACACCGATGATTTGGGCAAAGAAAAAAACCCACTTCATTTTAGAATGTTATCATGCGGTTTTTGACTGTTCAAATCACACTTTTGCCAACAAGCAACCCAATAATACATGAGTAATAGCACAAAATTGACATCATTAAACTCGATGTGTGTTTATTTATTGCGATTGTGATCTTGTACTTCCTCCCTTCCTAAAAAGAAGGTTCTAAGTTTTCTGTGACAATGCGCTCGAAATATCTTCCTATCATCGTGTGGAGCCCGAAGTTCCCAAGGTTCGGAGAACCCATGATTCTCGATTGCCCGGAAGGAGGAGGCAGGAAGCAACTCGAGGATGATTAAGCAACACTAAAAACAAATGGTTGCAAGGAAAAGGTAATTAGCAGCAGGCTGCATGTTCCATGATTCCAGGCAGAAGCAAGAGAAAGGAGCCGCCAAACATGCCCTAAGACAATTAACCATCTTCCTTTGTCAAAACGTACATGCATATGACATGGATTAAAAATTCAGAATCGTCTGCTTCTGTACAACAATCTCTTTCAGCTCCCAAGTGGCACCAACTTATATAGAATTTGTCTACTTTTGTATCGCCCCTTCCATACCTCGATATGACATTTTTATACCCTGCGAATAATTTTATCAGTTTACGTGATTGATTGATTGATCGAAAAGGAATAGTGTTTAGGGGCTATTTTTAGTGGTGAAGGAAGGAGCAGGAGACGGGATCTTTGTGACATCGAACAAGGAATCATACTGTTGAAGCAAGATGGCAGGAGGATGGAGTTCGCGCCACGCCACATCGCCGGCGGCATCGATCCTATAAATTCCCCGCCTTTTCCGTCTCCACTCATCAACCCCATCTCTCTCTGCACCTGAAAGCTGTACTGTCAGTTGCAACTGCACTGCACCGGCGAACATCACGTAGTTGTAATGGAGAGACGGCAAGTGATAGCAGCAGGGAAGCCGCCGCCGAGGCAGCAGCTGCCACCGGGCTTTCGGTTCCACCCCACCGACGAGGAGCTTGTGGTGCAGTACCTCCGCCGCAAGGCCCTGGCGCGCCCGCTCCCCGCCGCCGTCATCCCCGTCGTCCACGTCGCCGCCGTGCCAGACCCCTGGGACCTCCCTGGTGCGTGCCGTGCAGTGCAGACATTCCTGCACACACCTGACACACGCACGCATCCACGTTCTCAGTCTCAGAATTAAACTAGTAATCAATTTCGTTGTCTTTATTGGTGCAGGCGCGAGCGAAGGGGAGGCGGCCTACTTCTTCAACCTGCGACAGGCGCCGCCGCGGCGGAGGAGAACGGCCAGCGGGTACTGGAAGGCCACGGGGAAGGAGAAGCCGGTATTCGTGCAGCTGCAGGGCCCGTCCGGGCCCGGCGGCGGCAAGCGGCTGCTCGTCGGCGTCAAGTCGGCGCTCGCCTTCCACCGCGGCAAGTCGCGGTCCTCGCGTACAGACTGGGTCATGCACGAGTACCGCCTCGCCGCCGCGCTTAGAGACTCGCAGCAGAGCTGCGAATGGGTCGTGTGCCGGGTCTCGCAGAAGAACAGAGCAAGGAGACCATCAGCCGGGGACGCCGGCAGCGAGACGACCGCTACCGTGCACCGGGAAGATGGTGCTGGTGGCGATCATCACCAGCCGTCGTCGCCGTCGTCGAGCTGTGTCACGGACACCTGTCACGCCTCAGATCACCAAGAAGAAGTCAGCTGCAGCACTAGCCAGCAGTAGCATAGCATCAATACGATGCTAGCTCCATCCTCGAGCTGCATTCTTCTGGCGGCGGCACCGTGCCCGACCGCGTGCTCGCGGCCTCCCGACGACCCGCGGTCAGCGGCGCGGCGCACGCGCGCTCCTACTTTGGCAACGCGTCGCCGCCGACATCGGCGGTAACTTCGTCCGGCTGAAATGCGAACCTCGGACAGCAGGCGGTGCCGCGCTGCTGGGCGTCGTGTTCCACTCGGTCGCCGACCCGGCTGCAACTGATCTGGTCGTGTCGAAGGTCTACCACGGCTGCTGCACGTCTTCGACCGGCATGTTCGTCGCCACCGGGAACGGATCCCCCGTCGCCCAGATAGGTGCCGGCACCTAACTAGGACAGAGGTTCCCTATTTCGGCGTCGGCGGCGGCAGGGACATGAAGCGGCTCGACAAAATGCACATGAGAGAATATGTGGGCGCTGAAATATGGGCCATGCGTGTAACTTTTTTTTTTAAGGAAAATGATTCCCCTCCCTCGGGGATACGACGGGTTACATCCCCTGGTCGCTCCTAGTCACGCGTGAGCTGCAGGGCCTACCACATGGTCTTCGTCTCCTTCCTTCCTACGATACCTCACGACTCTGTCCTCCGTCCGCGTTTGCTCGCGCTTCCCGCGCCGCCGCCCAGCCGTGCGTCCCGCTGCCGTGCTGCCCGCTCCGTCCAGCCGCGTCGTCGCCCAGCCGCACTGCCCGCGCCGTCGAGCCGCGCTGCCCGCGCCGCCTAGCCGCGCTGCCCTCGCTGTCTAGCAGCGCCGTACACGCCCTCGCCGCCCAGCAGCGTCGCCCTCTCCGTCGCTGATGGGGGAATACCAATCGGGATATACCCACGAAGCGGATTCGCCAGCTGGATCGAGCCGACTGAAGCCAAGCCCAGAATAGTGGCGCCTCGGCGATCACCGAGGCCCAAGACGGCGAATTCAATACGTAGCCCACAAAACCCTTGTAAACCCTAACTGGCTGTATATATAAAGCCACCAGGGGCACCCCCACGGGGTATCCTCTCCCACATCATATTAGATCTAGTCTCTCCCACCGCCTCCGGCGACTCCATTGTAAACCAATCTATGATCATATACTGGATTGATAGCAGGACGTAGCGATCCTCCACCGTGGGGACATGAACCTGGGTACATCGTGTGCCAATCTCGCTCCCGGATTGTCCTACATCGCCTTGCTCCCTTTACGTAAGCTACCCCCAGTAGCATTTGCCGTGCAATACCACGACAGTTGGCGCCCACCGTGGGGCAAGCGGTGCTTGGAGGTGATAATTCGGGCGAGATCCCTTTGTCATCGACGACGGCCAGATCGCGCCTGACGAGCTGTTAAAGAACTGCTATCTCGAGGCTTGAGAGTTGAAGGCCGATCGGTCTTGTTCGGCAGCCGGCAGGCACGGTCGACTTGATCAGGAGCCTTGCGTGAGAACGCACAGATCGACTCCACGCGGTGGCAGCTGAGTTTAATTTCTATCCCATCTTACTTTGATTATTTAATCAATTAATATTTTATTAGATCTATATCTCTTACGTATGCATATTATTGACATGCACTGGTTGAGAAATTGGACCGGAACATCGCCACGGAACAATCTGTTTTCATGGCTGAGCTATATTGATAGAACTCGTGTTCGCCAACAAGTGGAGGCATGCTGTGCGAGACATACGCACATGCTTATCCTGACCTGTAAAATCAACTCGCGCAAGCATGCGTGTTCGATTCCATATGGCCGATCGGTTTTTACTTGATCCCCTCTCTTGTTGTTTGCATTGGTAATTGATTATTTTATTTTGATCTAATCTCGCATGCATCTTTGTTGTAATAACAAATCTGTGACATGCAAAACTTGATGGAAATAATCTCTGCTGAAACGATCCGTTTGGGCAACGCCCGAACAAAGAAATCATCCTGTTGCTCAGTGCCACCGGGACCCTCAGCGGCGACTCTGAAACAAAAGATACTGCGCACAAACTACGACAGATCAATTGCCCGATGAAGCAACCATAAAGAAAATCAAAACACATGGATCGATGCAATATATCAATCGGATAAGCATAAAACGATTTCTCTTATTTTAATTATTATATTTTATTATGTCTACTGATTATTTTTTCTTTGCGAGTACCGGGAAACCGATTTGCAATGTGCAGTTTGCCAAGCGCCACAACAATCGGTCATGGTTTCTTCCGTTACGGGCTCGACTTCCGTGGAATTATTTCACTCGTGAACTCGCTATCGCGAATTCGTTCTCACGGCGCCACGTTTACTCGCCGTCGCGGACTCGCCATGTTAACAGCTAAGTTTTTTTATACTCGTACGCTATGGGTTAAAATATATATGTATCTCCATTCATTCTTCAAAGCCGATCATGCAGTCGTATATAACCCTTTCAGGGACCAAAATCATACTAGGGATCGGTCAGTTTTGTCTGCTGTTTATTCGCGTCCGTCAAAGTAGTGAGGCTGGGTACCAAAAGGCCAACCTTGTCTCCGGGTTCAACAGTCTGGCATCGCGTCCCTGTTACCCGGCAAGCGTTTGATGCTGGAGGTCTGCCTACTCATGAAAAGACACGCATAAACCTTACATACTGCCCATCGATCCACATAACAAAAGTGCATTTTCTTCAATGTCTACAATTCGGACGTCTTACAATTATTTAATATATTATGCAAGTACACATTAATGCAATTATATCTTTTCTCCTTCTCAGCAAAACGGTGTCTTTCTCGCCACTCGCTGCGCTCGGGGATTCGGCGCCGCCTCGCTCGCCGCCAGCTTCGGGACTTCGGCGCGCCGCTGTCGCTCGCCATCAAGGCTGGGACTCGACGCCGTCGAACGCTTCGGCCTCGACGCCGCTGTCACTCGACCGCCGCTTTGGGGACTCGGACTCGCCGGTCGCCGACCGCCGCCACGCTTCCAGAGTCGCTGACCTGCTACTCATTCGCTGCCGGGACTGACGCTCGCTGGTCGCCGGGCTCGATGCCGCCGCTCGACCGACTCGCTACTTGCCGCTTGCCAGGGACTTCAAGGTTCGCTGGTCGCCGACCGCCACTCGCCATGCTCGGCAGCAACCACTACTATTTTCAGAATATGCATCTCTAAAGAGCCTCAAGTCGCCTCTACAAGCCAACTCGAGCCTCGGGGACTACTCCTAGGCATGCTGCGTGTACGCGTGGTTACACGAGTGCGGCTCGCCCTCGTCGACTCGCGACCACGGACACTCCCCTCGCGTACTCTCCATGCTCTAGGACTCGCTGCCGCTGACTTCACAGACTCAACACGCCGTCGACTCGCCATCCGTGGACTCTCCACTCACAGACTCAACACGCCATGACTCTCCATCTGGACTCGCCACAGATTGACACGCCGGGACTTCGCCATCATGATTCGCGCGCATTTGGCGCTTCGGGACTCGGCACGGCCGTCGCCGACTACAGATTAACGCTCGGGGACTCGGCGCGCTACAGACAGCGCCACTCGCCGGTCGCCCAACCTCGCCACTCGGCGCGCTCGGGGACTCGGCACTCGCCGATCGCTCGACCTCGCCGCTCGCCATGCTCGGGGACTCGGCGCTCGCCGGACGACCAACCTCGCCACTCGGCGTGCTCGGGGACTCGGCGCTCGCCGGTTGCTCGACCTCGCCACTCGCCGCGATCGGGGACCCGGCACGCTCCATGATCGGGGACTCGCCGCAACTGGCGGCTTTACCGACACTCGCCTTTTCGCTAATCGCTATAACCGATCGCTCACGCCGACCGCCTCCGCTTTCACGGTTCTTTTCTGTTTCAGAGCTCGCCGATTCGCCACGACCCATCGTCAAGACTCTCCGCGCCTGCCTCAAGCCCGCCGAATCAACAACGCCGGGGACTACTGATGGGGAGTACCAATCGGGTATACCATGAAGCGAATTCCACCGGATCGAGCCGATCAAGCTGCCAGAAGCGGTCGACGCCTAATACGGCGATCGACGATACCGACCCAAAGTAGTGGCGTCGACTGGAGGCCCGAAACGGCGAATTCAATACGTAGCCCACAAAACCCTTGTAAACCCTAACTGGCTGCATATATAAAGCCACCAGGGGCACTCTCACGGGGCATCCTCTCCCACATCATATTAGATCTAGTCTCTCCCACCGCCTCCGGCGACTCCATTGTAAACCAATCTATGATTATATACTGGATTGATAGCAGGACGTAGCGATCCTCCACCGAGGGGACGTGAACCTGGGTACATCGTGTGCCAATCTCGCTCCCGGATTCTCCTACATCGCCTTGCTCCTCACGTACTACCTCAGAGTATCTCGTCAGCAATACCACGACGCCGCCTCAAGCCACGCGCTCCACCTTTGCCGGAGCAGACTTTCTCCGTTTGCCTTTTTCTAGGATGTAGATCTGATTTTTTTTTGCTACATTCATATATTTATTTAGCTACATATTCGTATTTGTTTTGCTATTTTGGTATTCTGTGAGTGCTACACCGTTTTATGTATTTGTCACCGCGAAAAAATGCTTCAATGATACTACAATGTCTTAGTGTTTTTGCTACAATTATTTTATAATCTTGCTATAATAGCGCAAAGATGTTGCTACGTGATCTCCGACGAGGTATCCGGCGAGCTCTCCATGTGAAAGTCTTCGACAAGGTCGGGTTTCTGCTACATTAGCACATTTTTTCTACTATCACCGTTCTCTGGATTTGGTACAATAGCGTAAAACGTTTGATACGAGGTCTCCGGCGAGGTTTTTTCTGGCGAGAGTCCCCGGCAATATCTCCGGCAAAGTCGGATTTGCGACATTAGGAGTTTTTTTTGCTACATGGTCTCCGGCGAACTCTCCGGCGAGGTCAAGCCTATTTGTTCTTTTTCTGGGCCGAACCGTTTTTTACTACATGTAGCAAAAGCAGGACTATATGTAACAAAAACGGAACAGTTTGTAGCAAAAGCGGGATGAAAGGACGAAATCTAACCGTTGATCTGACCAAATCCGACGGCCGGGCCCGGGATGGAAAGTTTCCATTCCCGGGACGTAGCACTGTCCTTTTTTAATCGCCATGCGTGTAACTTAACAGTCTATTCGAACGGCCTAATGATTCGTGTCATGTCAACATTCACAGAAGCTCCCGTTAGTCAAAACTAAATTATACATACTATATCTCTGTCATGATGTTTAAGCTTTTTTTTCAAAAGTCAAACTACTTAAAGTTTGACCAATTTTTAGAGAAAAATATTAATATTATAATATGTAATCCATATGTTTTCATATGTTATGAAACAGATTTTTACATGGTATCTATATAATAACATAGTACTTAATAGTTGCTTTTTAAAGTTTGGTCAAAATTTCTCTAGCTTAATTTTTTAATATAAATCTTAAGCTTTAAGACGGAGGGAATAACATTATGTGTTTGATTTGTACCCGCCTTAGTGATGAAGATCTTAAAATATACACCGACGAGGAATATGGCCTGTATGCTCAAATTGGTGTGGTCAATAGCTCTCAATTTTCGTTCTTTTGTGCTCATGAAGATATTCCCGACAATATGACGATGAATCAGTGATATGGCAATCTGCCTTGCAATGTGTGTGTCCCTTTTTCTGAGAACATAGGCTCACGCCAATTGGGGTGGACCATTCAAATGGCTATTCAAAATATCGAGGTTGTCCAGCTTGACCATGCCTGGTCTTTTTTGAGATAAGATGCAAAAGTTTTTTTTTATCTGAGATAAGATGCAAAAGTTGGAGCTATGCATGATGAATTAGAATGTTGTTAATGTGACTTTTTAGTTTTATTAAAGTGTTTTGTTGTTCGTCGTGTGCTTTACATTCTTCAACCTCATGTGTTATAGACTTATAGTTAGTTAATTATGAAATTTTGATCATTTACGTGAAAAACGGAATGGAATTCTAAGACTTATTTCTACTCTTCAACCACATGAAAATGCAGTACCTAAGTGTGATGAGGCCATCCCTGCTACACAGGGGACATTGCGGGTGACATGGCGTTGGCGGCCAGCCCTATCATTGGCACAGCAGCTGGTCAGCCTTATTATGTTGTGACCAATCTCTCTACGGCGGCTAAATGGCATGTGCAGAGAGTCCCCTAGTCATCACAGTGGCGTGTAGTCGGTGTGCAGAGAGTTGTCTCGTCGCCGTAGTGGCGCGTGGGTGGCGCAACATCCAGTCTATTCGCTATCTGCGGCGGTGTTAATGCAAGCCCGGGGCCAGGCCGACTACTTCAACGTATAAACACATCCCCTGACGTCTCTCCTCTATCTACAACTCAAACCCTAGCCCTGCCTAGCTGGCCTCCTCCATTGTTCTCGTCCCCAAGCTCTCATGTCGGCTAAGCTGACATGCTTTGCCGCCTGCCAACCTGCTAGGCCAGGCTCCCCATGCCCGAGCCACCACCACGCTCCCCACTGCTAGACTAAACTACTTTGGAATCCTTGGACGACGAAGACTCCGAGCAGTTTGACTTAACCTCCTGGTCGGACTTCGGCCACTTTGGTGGGCTAGCGGTTGATCCACTGCAGTGCGTCGTCCTCCATTATTTCAAGACCGAGCGGAAGAGGGCCAACAAGGCTTGTTTCCGCCATGCGGTCAACCGGCACCTTGAAGAGTGCGTCTCGGCAATCTCCCTGCAGAGGCTGCCAGTGGAGGAGAACACCCGCCTCCTCATGGAGAGGGAGTGGCAGGCCATTCTTCGCATCAACACGGAGAATGAGGCCGCAACAAGCCCGGATTGCTCAGAACGAGTTCAATTGGGAGTTTCGCGAGCGCACGGAGGCAGAGCGGAACGACCGACGGCGGTGGCTTCTGCCCAGAGTTGGCGGTGCGCCGCCTGATGGTTGAAGCACAACAGGCGAGGCGGTCCTAGAAACAGGCAAAATGGGACACCAAGCAGCGTCGCCAGAACGACGACGATGCCGGTCCCTCCGGCAGGAACGACGACGCTTATTAGATTTACTTCTTGTTTATATTTAGTTAAATTTCATCTATTTTGTAAGATTTCATCGTACATTTTAATGGATTTTGACTTTTAATTGATTTCGTTTGGTTGAACGGCTCCGTTTGGGACGCGAGACTGGGAACAGGGCGTGCACCAAAAACGACATGGCTTTCGTTTGGTTGAACGGCTCTGTGTGAGACTGGAAATGGGTCGTGCACGGCACGGTTTGGCGTGCCTCAAATGACCGATCCGACGCTTTTGTGGGATGTCATTTGGAGGACGCTGAGTGGAGATGCTTTTGCCGTACTTGATCGAGGCCTCGAGCCTGCCGGGCCAAGATATGCGCCGGCGCACATAAAAAGCAATGGGATAAATTAAAGCAGCAGAGATAATCATTGGACGCTTCAGTAGTTCAGTTCCCTGATTCCCTCCCTGGTTGCGTATCTGGCGACACAAGGCATCCAATTTTTCCAATGCTTCGATGGGGGCCTCTCACCCCACACCAAATCAGCAACTAATTGAACACAGAATGTAGTAACTCCTCGCCGCGCACACAAGTCAGACAGAGCCCACCCGCACTCCAAAGGCATTGACAATCAAACAGACAAGTGAACTACTAGTATATATAAGAGCATCTCCACTCAGCTTACCCAGAGGCCGATCCGGATGCCGAAATTACGTCTGGACGCCGAAAAACGGCTCAGTCGCGTATCTAGGGACCTCTTTTCGGCCAGATTTGGTCCAACTTTCGTCCGGACTACCTAGGCTGAACCCAGGATCCCGGGTACGCCCTGGGGACGCCGGAGGCAGTGAATTGGCCGAGTGGACCAGCCCGTCAGCGACAAAAGCCGAGTCGCCGCCATCCTTCCCGCCGTTTTCCTTTTCCCGTCCTCGCCGCTACACCCCTCCCGCCCTTGCCGCCGAACTCCACCTATAAAAGGCGTACATCTCGTCGTCTCTCACACCACCCCCAACTCCGGCGAACTTCGGACGTTCGCACCTTTCGTCCTCCTCAACTCCGCCGAGAATCCATGGCCGAGGGCCGACGCACGATGCCGCCGTGGGAAGCCCGGATCCTCCGCGAGGCGAGCTATACGACACCGTCGGACACTCGTCTCCCCTTAGGCTGGCAACTCAGCGCCGACGGGATTCCTGCTCCGCCGGTGCCGGCCGAAGAGGACCTCGCCGGAGCGATCCAGGTGGCTATCGCCGACATGCATGACCCGGATCTCGCCGAGGATCCTGGCAACCTGGTCTTCTGGAGGCAGTTTTTCGCCGACAGGCGCCTCGAGGAACTCGTCCGACACAACGGACCGCCGGGCTCGCCGCCGCCGCCGCGTCACAATGTGGCTTTCCGCCGCCGCTGGTGGAGCGTTTCAGGACGAACTCTCGCCGGTGTCATGGAGCACATCCAGGCCGGCAACAACCCCCGCCTCGGCCTGTAGTTGCGGCGTCCGGCGTCGACCATGGCGGAGGCGCCCTTTTCCTAGTTATTAAATTCGGCCTGTAATATGTAATATGTGCACCCTTGCCCTACTTAATAAAATCCGCCTATGTTCTCTCATATTTCGCCGAGTTTAATTGAATTTCGCCGAACCTGGGATTCGGCCTGGGTACGCGAGTGGGAAGCTCGGCGAACCCAGGCCGGCGACGCGTTCCGTCCGGCCAAAAAAAGGTCCGGTTTTTGGCCTGGGTTCGCCCAACGAGTGGAGATGGTCTAATCCCCATGAATAGCTTTCATTGTTCGGGAGTGAACTAGTGAAAACTCCACTTCCACTGTTCACACGACCACGATTTTTTAAAAAAAATGGAAATGGAGCCCCGGCGTCTACATCAAGCAATGCACACGGCCTTTATTTATTATTAGAACCACGTTGTTTCACAAAAGCCATCATAAATATCATACAAATCGTAACCGCCAAAACAAAACACCGAGCAAAAACGATAACTGTATCGCTAGCTCCCCAGCGCGATCTATCAAACACCTAGCTGCCTGTTTCGACCCCGCCTTATGGCCACTCACACTTTTTCCACTCGCCAAAAGAAGCTGGAGTGCCTGGCGTGGCGACTCGAACTCAAGAAAAAGAAGCCCTAGAAACATACATCATATCCACGAAGCTGCGCCCACGCACACGCTCCGGATGTCGGCGCCTTCATTATGTTTTGCTAACCCGTCGTCAGCATGTAAATCGATGCGCAGACTCTCGCCATAACAGCCACCGACACCACCATGGTGCCAAGCAACCCCCCCCCCCCCCCCGCGTGCTAGCCGCTCCACCTCTCCTGCCACTTCCATCCAATGCTGCTCCACAGGCGATGCACCCAGAAGAGAACGAGATACCGACACCGCGGCACCGCCATCGCCCGACCCGAAGATCTTAGGGTTTCCCCGGAGTAGCACGAGTGAGGTAGACACAAGGTGCATGACGATGCCTTCATCAAGGTAACGGCATGGTAACGCCACCATCGCCTGCCAATGCCTCGGTTTTCGCCGGCACCTAGGTCTCCCCGTCTCGCTACTGGGACTGGAACTCAGATCGTGAGATCCACCAATCCAGCCGCAGGCCGACCACCTTCGACGAAGAAGATGTCCACCTCCACCAAACCCAGGGCCTCTGCCCAGGGCGTCCTCGTGATGCATAGTAGGACCCGGAAGACTTTCGAATGGCACCGGCCGACGTCGAGTAAAAAAATCGGCGATCTAGGAAACCTAGATCTCGCCATCATCCACCGCCCCGCCGCCCAGGGATTGTTGCCGCCAGAACTCACCGGCCGCCGCCCACTCGCCATCACTGCTGGAGTTCCGCTGGAGAGCCGTTGTCGTTGCCCGGAACTCGAGCCGCCGCCATGGAAGGGGCGCGCGCGAGGGCTGGGGCCCTGCCGCCTCCGCGCCGCTGGAACTTAGTCCGGCGACGGATCTGACGACGGCGGAGAGGAGGGGGACGCACGGGAGGGGGTGGTTGGCTGTGGCGAGAGCGACGACCTGGTGTGCCGGCGGCGCCGCACGGGTTCGTGAGGGGGTGAGGGGTGAGGGAGGGTATGTGGATGGTTGTCTCTTTTTGAACTGGAACGCCTACCCTCACACGACCACCGATGATCCATCGATTATTTGGCCGGGTTTCCGGAGTTCCTACGCTAATACTGCCTTGTGTTCGAGGAAATGCACACGCAGGACGACGTACCAGCTAACTGAGCTCTCCTCCTATGATTGGTCTTCACCTTACCTACACTGCTGGTGCATTGTGGTAGCTTAATTTCTGCGTCGCCTACTCGCTTGCTTGCTTGTTACCTGCAGCCAGCACTCTTCTTGGCTCCAGCCTTGCTGCTTGTTTAAGAAACTGCATGGTATATATATCAGGTGAGTAGCTAATTGGTTGGATTGGACTTTGCGTAGCAGCTCTCCTGCTCTCGTCCTAACCCATCCATTCATCAACCAATTGCATTGTAGCCCTGAAAACATGCTCAATGTCTCACGGAGACGGAGAACATGGAGCTTGGCCGGGCTTCGTCGAGCCGACGTCGACACGCGACAGCAAATGGACGAAAGCCATTGGATGCCAGATTGCCAGCCGCCATGTGGTCAGCATTTGCATCATCATTGCGAATGGTGCTTAGTTTGCCTGGGCAGGCCAATTTAGGTAGCCTAACTCAGCCTGCCCTGTCCCCATTTCTCAGGTATAAGCCTGAATACTGGAAGTCCATGAGATTCTCATTCAGTTATTCCCTTTTCTCTGTGCATAATTTAGAGAGAGTAGGTACGCCTGAACCCAACTTCTACTAGCCAATATGGACTGAGCACAAAACTATACTTTCAAGTTCAAACTTTTTTTATGAATAGGATTATGCATGTAGAGAATGGAAGCAGGTACATATATGCGTGTAAAATTTAGAACTTAAATATGACCATTTGTGATCTGTATTAAAAAAAAAGATAAAATCATTCTGTCCGCATACAAATTTTGTAACTTCAACACGAAAAATTATGATCATGTGATTTTTGCGTGTTCGTAAAATTTTATGACTTGTCATGAAAGATCACAAGAGTAAGCTTCTATTCTATTTGTACATGCAGGATGTTTGATTTTTCTATTTTTGAAACTTAGAAATGCGATTTTTCAGAATCATTTCCAAAGTTGTGTTCATGACAAGAAAATTACTCCCTACACAAAAGCAACCAACAAAGAAATAAAAAACTAATACCCTAGAAAAAGAAACCAACAAAGAAAGAAAAAAAACTATAGCCCAAAAGCTAAGTGTAGCCATCAAGAAGGTGGTAATACCTAATAAGTTACCCCTTGGGGGCGCAAGCTGGTCCTCCCCTTTGATCCCACCAAGAGGTCACCCGATTAATTCGATCTGAGGCAAGCAAAGCAAGTCCACAGGTTTAACTCATGTTGGAGTTATTCCAACCCTGTCAGCCTAATGGTGACAAATGAGACCAAAGTTACCTCGGCTTGCTTGCACCAACTAGCACAATGAGGTATGCTTTGACATTATATGTGACATGGTTATACCCCACGGGTACATGATCTCAGCATACCTGGTCCAGCCCAAGGGAGGCCCACGGCAACTATACGCCGGTCCATGAAGATTTTCGGGTGGCCAAGGCCCATGACGCTTTCGGATCCTTGGAGAGCAAGACTAGAGTAGATAGGAAATTCAAAGGGGTAAAACCCTAGAACCTGTAACCGACTAGGTCTATGCCCGAGACCTGCCTAAATCTATATAAAGGCTAGGAGGGCACGACCTAGATCTCTCTCCTCATACTTTCGCATACACACCTCCACGCTAGATTGCATCTGCGCACCCCTGTAACCTTCGGTTCCGCCATAATCAAGAGCAAACAAGCAGAAGTAGGGTTTTCCCTCCGGGGGCCTGAACCTGGGTAAACCTTGTGTCCCCGTGTTGCTTGTTTGCTAACCGTTCCATGATCTCCAGCATCCCCATCTTATCCAAAACCCAAGTCCGTAACAATGGGCATTGGTGAGATCAAATCTCGTCAATTGGCGCCGTCTGTGGGAACCGGGGACGCTGATTGTGCGATCGTGACGGTCCCAACCCGATCGATCTACAACTCTGCGGCGACGGAGAGTCACCTCCTCTTCGGCGCTTTCGACTTCACCGCCCACTCACCGGACACCATGAAGGACTTCGAGCCCGTAGGCGACGGACTCGAAATCCTGTTCAGGAGCTTCGCCTGGTGGGCAACCGGCACCTCCGCCTCCTGGCGGGTGCCCCTACCATCAATCAGGCCCGCTTCATGGACCCCACACCCCGTGCTACGCACAACATCATCAGCAGATGATTCCCTGACGACAGGCTGCAACTCCGATCTGGCGATCCGCCGTCGGATGAAGGGACCTACGGTTCGGATCTGAAAGCTGGTAGTAGCGGACCAATCTGGCGCTACCAATGCGCCAGTAGTCATACTGGTACGGGATCAGCAAACACCCAACCCGCCGCCCAACCCACCACCTAACCCGCCAGATCGAAACGGCGGGAATATAAGAAGCCAGTCTCCCCCACCCGAAGGGGAAAACAACGGCCATGTCATCCGCCTTAGCAAAGAAGGATGGGCCCAGGCACGCAACGCCGTGGCAGGCAACATAGTCCTGCCTGCAGACTCCTCCCGGGATCTGCTGATGGCCTACCACTTGCTCCTGATCGAGGAGCACAAGAAGCAGGTCAAGATGCAAGAGGTGCTTGACAAACGCAAGCAAGCAGCCTCAGAGTCCAACGCGCGACGAGATGCGCTCTCCGCCATGGGCATCGGCTCCAGCTCGAACGCCAACCAAGGCAACAAGCACCGCTCTCGAATGGAGAACATGGATCCCAAGGAGCACCGTGAGGTGACCCGAACCCTCCACACATCCTTCATGGAGATGGACGCCGACGGCAACGTCATCCCTAAAACGCCGCAGGCTGCGATCATGGTAGCCACTGCGTACTTCGCAGCCCACCCACCTCCAGAGGGGGACCCGAAGAGGGCTATGCACAAATCCGCACTTACCGGACTCGGACTCGTCGGAGCTGCGCTCCACCAGGAAGCTCCCACAGAGCTGAAGAAGAAAGCTCCGGTCAGGTTCGACCGTAGCCCTACCCCTTCATCCGAGGAAGAGGAACATGACCTTCCTCGAAGGAAGAAGAGTTCGCGCCACCGCAACCGCGACTACGATGCCAGAGACGCGCTCACACAGGGCAAAATCGACAAAGCACGAGCCAAGCGCGCATGCTCGTCTGAATCCGAGATGGACGAAGACGAAGGGGAACTCTGCGGAGCCCGATGCTTCAGCAGATCTGTTCGGCGAACAAAGATGTCGCGCAATTTCAAGCTTCCTTCGGATACTCCGAAGTTCGACGGCACACAAGACCCAAAGGCATGGCTCAGCGACCACCTATTGTCCGTCAAACTGCACGACGGAAACAAGGAAATCGCCATGCAATGCCTTCAGCTGCAGCTGACAGGAGTGGCCCGGATCTGGCTCAGCAGCCTATCTTCAGGGTCCATCCGAAGTTGGGATGAGCTAGCTTACAACTTCATCCGAAACTTCAAGGGCACCAGCAATAGGCCCGCCTCAATCGAAGAATTGCGAGCCTGCACCCAACGAACGGGCGAATCCATTCGCTCGTACATACTACGCTGGTCCAACACAAAAAACTCCACAGCGCACATCTCCGAAGAGAGAGCCATCGACGCCTTCAGGGACGGCGTCAAGCGCCAAGACTTCAAGGAGGAGCTCGGGCGCGTCAAGCCCAAAACACTCGACCACCTCATGGACATCGCCAACAGGTGGGCTGACGACGAAGATTCCATTCACCGAGCACAATCGGAAGAAGAGGACGACTACGGTCGACGACGAGAGCGCCGCAGCAAGAGAAGATCGCACGTCTACGACGACCGCGATGGACCCGACATGGTCGCGGCCGGCTACGCCGATCGCGGCAACGACGCCAACCGCAACAGCGGAGGATACCGCGGAGGAAACTTCTGCGATGGAGGACGCTCAGCACAGTCGTGGCAGCACCGCGACCGCGATAACGGACCCTCAGCATACGAAAAACTTTCGGGTCCATGCACCATCCACTTCTACATCGACAAGCAGGATGGCAAAAAGAAGGCAAGCCACATGCTCAAGGATCGCCATGAGTTCTAAACTCAGCGAAAGCATGATCCAGATGAGGCAGCAAGCTCCACTTCCTGGATTCGGGAACGCACCCGCGCCAGGTGAGATAGCGCATGGAGCTCCTCCACCGCCACCTGTAGGAGGCCCGAACCAACCAGTCGCACCAGCACAGAACAACGCTGGGAACGGGTATCCCCCGCCGAAAGGAGCACTGATGATCCAGAAGGGGCGCCCCACTGAAAGAACATTTCTTAATCCCTAGTGTTTTGTGTGTTAGATAACAATACCAAGGATCATTTAATGTGTGTTGAAGTGTTGTAGCTCAGAACTCTGCCTTTGGGGGCGGATAATCCGGCCCCACCAGAGGTGGATAATCCGCCCCTCCCTCTGCCCAAGCAGGCGCATGTTGGAATTATGCCCTAGAGGCAATAATAAAGATGTTATTATTATAATTCTTGTTCATGATAAAGTTTATATTCCATGCTAGAATTGTATTAAGCGGAAACTTTAATACTTGTGTGGTTTGTGAACAACACCGTGTCCCTAGTATGCCTCTATGGACTAGCTCATTGATCGATGATGGTTAAGGTTTCCTAACCATAGACATGAGTTGTCAATTGATAATGAGATCATATCGTTGGAGAATGATATGGTGGATAGACCCAAACTAAGCGAAGCAATTAGATCGTGTCATCGTGTTCGTCTTTGTGAAGTTTTTCTTATGTCAAATATTGTATTCCTTAGACCATGAGATAATACAACTCCACAGTATCGAAGAAAGCTTTGAGGTCATCAAACGTCATCCTATGAGAGGGTGATCATAAAGGTGTCTCTCGTGATCGGAAAGTATCTGGGTTGTATGTATCGAGATGGGATTTGTCCCTCCCAAGTCGGAGAGATATACTTCGGGCCCACTCGGTAATCGATATCAACACCGCTTGCAAGCATGTGGTTAAGGAGTTGATCACAAAGTGATATCGGATTACGGAACGAGTAAAGTACTTGCTGTGAACGAGATTGAACTAGGTATGACGATACCGACGATCGAATCTCGGGCAAGTAAAATATCGCGAGACGAAGGGAATATATATATGGGATTGATTGAATCATGGCATCGTGGTTCATCCGATATGATCATCGATGAATGTGTGGGATTCAATATGGGTGCCCAGACCCCGCTGTTGATTATTGATAGAAGATCATGTCTGCATATTCTCGAACCCGCAGGGTCACACACTTAACGTGTCTCGACGCTAGGATAGATTGGATACTTGGTTTATGAATTTTTGTTCAGAGTCTCGGATGGGATCCGGGACATCACGAGAGGTTCCGGAATGGTCCGAAGAATAAGATTCATATAAGGTAGTGCAGTTTTTGGAGTTCGGAATTGTTCCGGGTTAATCGATATTGTACCGGAAGCTTCTAGAACCTTCCGGAAGGGGGCCAACATGGTCCCACCTTCCGGGAGGGGGCATGGGCCTATGAGGGAGTGTCCTGGCCGCATTGGGCCAGGGGCACAAGGCCCATAGGGCCTAGCCGATCCTAGATAAGTTTAAATCGTTTAAACTAGAGATAAGATAAGATAGGATTTCTAGATAAGGGAGAGTTTAAATTGTTTAAACTAGAGATAGGCTTGGAGGAGAGGCTGGCCGCACCCCCTCTATATATAGAGGGCTGGTGCGCCTCTCACACCCCCACACCTTCCTCCAAACCCAGTTGCCCTGCCGCCTTCCTCTTCCCTCCCGACTGTTTAGGCGAAGCCCTCGCGTAAATTCTCCACCATATACACCACGCCGTCAGTTGTAGATCCAATCTATCTCCACCATACTTGCTGGTTCGAGGAAGGAGGAGACGCCGAGGTGCCGCACGTGTGCATCTCACGGAGGCACCGCCACTTGTGGTGCTAGATCGGATCGGATCGCGAGGAGAAGCGAGTACGACTAAATCACCCACGCTCCGACGAACGCTCACCGCAGCGAATCTTCAAGGGTACGAAGATCTAATCCAATCTCTCGTTGTTTGCATCTCCTAGATTAGATCTTGGCTTTCCTCCTCGCTCAGAGAAAATTTTGATTTACTATGCTGCGAAACCCATCGCTGGTATCAGAGCTAGATCTATGCGTAGATGTGATTCACGAGTAGAACGCAACATGGTTGTTGCGGGCGTTGATGTTTTCTGTTGCAAGCCTCTTGTTTGTGTTCTTCTTATGACGCGGGATAGTGAGATTGAAGTGGTCCAGGCCAACCTTACGCGACATCGTCATGAGACCGCTCCGCACTTGACGTGTGGCTTGTACCATACATGCGGCTGGTGGATGCCGGCTTTCTCACTATAGTTGTCATGGGATTAACACCGGAGTTTGGCAACCATAATATCACCGTTGTGGCTTTCCGTAGGTAAGAATCGTTCTTAGCATCTACTCCCATAAGCCACGTAAAACATGCAACAACAAAGTAGAGGCGTCTAACTTGTTTTTGCAGGAGTGTTTTCGTGATATGGTATGGCCCAAGATGTGATGTGTATATTGTATGCGATGATCATGTTTTGTAATGTTTCACGACTTGCATGTCGATGAGTACACAACCGCAGGAGCCATATGGTTGTCTTTACAATTGTGTATGACCTGAAGTCAACTTCTTATACGCCATGTAATAGCTTTACTTTATCGCTAAGTAGTTAGCAATAGTTGTAGTTGCTATTCGTGGTGGAGGCAATCATGGTGGAGTGATGGAGATCATGCCGAACGCACAAGATGGAGATCATTGCGAAGATTGGCTATACCATGTCACATAAAGTTATATGCATGTGATGTTTATCCTTTTATGTATCTTATTATGCTTAGATCGCGACGTAGCATTATAAGATGATTCCTCACTTAAAGATCAAGATAAAACTGTGTTCTCCCCATGTATGCACCGTTATGAAAGTTCGTCAGGTCCAAGCATCACGTGATGATCGGGTGCTATAGACTCTACGCCACATACAACGGGTGCAAGCCAGTTTTGCACACGCGGAAATACTTGGGTTTGACTTGACGAGCCTAGCATGTACAGACATGGCCTCGGAACACATGAACCGAAAGGTTAAGCATGAGTCATATGAATGATATGATCGACACTTCGTTGTCCACCATTGAAGCCACATCTCTTCTCGTGAAGATCGGATTAGGTGTGGTGAATTTGGATCGTGTTCACTAAACAACTTGAGGGATGTTGAATTTAGTGGGAGTTCATCTAGTAATTTGATTAAGTTGAACTATTTATCATGAACATAGTCTAAATTGTACTTGCAAATACTGTAGATCACATGGCCAAGTCCAACTTCAACTTCAACATTTTTGCTGAGAAAGAAAAGCTTAGAAACAATGGGTCTAACTTCACCAACTGGTTCCGCAATCTAAGAATCATTACATGCGGACAAAAGGACTATGTCCTTGAGAAAGCATTAGGTAACCCCACGCTACAACTGGCGGCTGATGAGAAAGCCGCCTATCATCACAAAGATGATTATGGTGTGATTAAGAGCACCACATTGTTTGCTATGGAACCGAACTTCAAAATCGTTTTGAAAACTATCCGGCCCTTTGAGATTCTCGAGGAGCTGAAAACCATGTTTCGCACTCAGCCCGCTCGAGAGATATGAGATCTCCGAGAAGTTCTTTAACGCAAGATGGAGGAAGGGAGTTCCGTTAGTTAGCACGCCAGTAAGATGTCGGGCTACACACAACGCCTAGAGCAACACCAAAGCAAGATTCCAGAGGAGCTCAAGATTGACAGGGTTCTGCAATCACTCCCTCCCATCTACAAAAGTTTTGTAGTGACTCACAATCAGATTGGTTCCACTGATACGATCACCGAGCTCTTCGCCAAGCTGAAGGCTGTGGAGGTGGACATCAAGAAGGATAATCATGTGTTGATGGTCAACAATCCCTCCTTTAAGAAAGGTAAAGGTGCAAAGAAGCCCTTCAAGAAAGGCGGCGGCAAGCGCGTTGCCCCTGCTGAGAAGAAGCTCAAGTCTGGTCCCAAGCCGGACACTGAGTGCTTCTATTGCAAGGACAAGGGTCACTGAAGCGCAATCGTTCAAGTACTTAGCGGACAAGAAGGCTGGCACCATCAAAGGTATATTTGATATACATGTTATTGATGTTTTCCTTACTAGCCCTCGTTGTAGTGCCTGGGTATTTGATACTGGTTCAGTTGCTAATATTTGTAACTCAAAACAGGAGCTACGGAATAGACGGCGGCTTGCGAGGGATGAGGTGACGATGCGCGTTGGCAACGGATCAAGAGTTGATGTGATGGTCAGACGCTCTCCTTAGTTTTACCTTCGGGATTAGTTTTAAACCTTAATAAATGTTATTATGTGCCTGCGTTGAGCATGAACATTATTTCTGAATCGTGTTTATTGCAAGACGGTTATTAATTTAAATCGGAGAATAATGGTTGTTCTATTTATATGAGTAACATCTTTTATGGTCATGCACCTCTTGTGAATGGTTTATTTCTTCTAAATCTCGAAAGGGATGAAACACACATCCATAACATTGAGGCTAAGAGATGCAAAGTAGATAGTGATAATACTACTTATTTGTGGCAATCGCTGCTAGGTCATATTGTTGTAAAGCGCATGAAGAAACTCCATTATGATGGACTTTTGGAGTCTCTTGATTTTGAATCATTTGACACATGCGAACCATGCCTCATGGGCAAGATGATCAAAACCCCGTTCTCCGGTATGATGGAGCGAGCAACGGACTTGTTGGAAATCACACATACCGATGTATGCGGACCGATGAGTGTTTCGACGCGCGGTGGATATCGCTATTTTCTCACTTTTACAGATGACTTAAGTAGATATGGGTATATCTATTTAATGAAACATAAATCTGAAACGTTTGAAAAGTTCAAAGAATTTCAGAATGAAGTGGAGAACCATCGTAATGTAAAGATTAAGTTTCTACGATCCGATCGTGGGGCGAATATTTGAGTTATGATTTTCACGCATCTCAAGGCAAGTGGAATCGTTTCACAACTCACGCCACCGGAACACCACAAGCGCAATGGTGTGTCTGAACGGAATCGAACCCTATTAGATATGGTCCGATCGATGATGTCTCTACTGATTTGCCGTTATCATTTTGGGGTTATGCATTAGAAACCGCTGCATTCACTTTAAATAGGGCTCCATCTAAATCCGTTGAGACGACACCGTATGAACTGTGGTTTGGTGCTAAACCTAAGTTGTCGTTTCTTAAAGTTTGGGGATGCGAAGCTTACGTCAAGAAGTTGATGCGGACAAGCTCGAACCCAAAGCGAGAAATGCGTCTTCATAGGATACCCTAAGGAAACTATTGGGTATACCTTCTATCACGAACTGAAGGCAAAGTGTTTGTCGAAGAACGGTTCCTTTCTTGAGAAGGAGTTTCTCTCGAAAGAAGTGAGTGGGAGGAAAGTAGAGCTAGACGAGGTTATTGAACCTTCTCTTGAATTGGAGAGTAAGCGCAGCACCTGAAATTGTTCGATTGCACTTTGCACCAACAATAGAGGAAGCTAATGACAAGGATCATGAAGCTTCAGACGATGCTGCTACTGAACGTCGCAGGTCGACAAGGTCGCGTGCCCCTCCTGAGTGGTACGGCAACCCTGTCTTGACTATCTTGTTAGTAGAAGACAGCGAACCTCGAACTATGAGGCGATGATGAGCCCGGACTCGAGAAATGGCTAGAAGCCATGAAATCCGAATTGGGATCCATGAGCGAAAACCAAGTATGGACTTTGGTGGACCCTCCTAGCGACCGAAAGGCCGTTGAGTGCAAATGGATCTTCAAGAAGAAAACGGACGCGAATGGTAATGTTACCGTCTATAAAGCACGGCTTGTTGCGAAAGGTTTTCGACAAGTTCAAGGTGTTGGCTACGATGAGACTTTCTCTCCCGTAGCGATGTTTAAGTCCATTCGGATTTTATTAGCAATTGTTGCGTTTCATGATTATGAAATATGGCAGATGGATGTCAAGACTGCGTTCCTCAATGGCAACATTGATGAAGAGTTGTATATGATGCAACCCGAAGGTTTTGTCGATCCTAAGGATGCTGATAAAGTATGCAAACTTCAGCGTTCCATTTATGGACTGAAGCAAGCATCTCGGAGTTGGAACCTTCGTTTTGATCAAGTGATCAAGAGCTTTGGATTTGTTCCAAATAGCTATGAAGCTTGCATCTACAAGAAAGTGAGTGGGAGCTCAGTGACGTTTCTGGTACTATATGTGGATGACATATTGATTATTGTAAATGACATCAACATGCTTAACGATGTGAAGAGTTATTTGAACAAGTGTTTTTCAATGAAAGACCTAGGTGAAGCTGCTTATATATTGGGCATAAAAATCTATAGAGATAGACAAAGACGCCTGATAGCTTTAAGCCAGAGTACATACCTAGACAAAGTTACGAAAAGGTTCGAATGGATAAGGCATTGGAAGGTTCATTACCTATGTTGTCGTAAGATATTGAGCAAGGCTCGGTGTCCTTCTGATGAAATGATAGGAAGCTATGAGCAAAGTGCCTTATGCCTCGGCCATAGGTTCCATCATGTATGCCATCTGTGTACTAGACGGATGTGTCCAATGCTCTTAGTTTGACGGCAGATATCAAAGTGATCCAGAGTGGAACCTTTGGACAGCCGTGAAGAACATCCTAAGGTACCTAAATAGGACTAAAGAAATGTTCTTAGTCTATGGGGGTGATGAACAGCTCGTCGTAAAAGGTTACGTCAATGCTAGTTTCGACACCGACAAGGATGATTCTAAATCTCAGACAGGATACATGTATATTTTGAATGGAGGAGCTGTGAGCTGGAGAAGCTGCAAGCAAAGAGTGATCGCGGGATCTCTGATGAAAGCGGAATACATGGCTGCTGCGAGCGTCAAGTGAAGGAGTTTGGATCAGAAACTTCATCACTGAGCTTGGCGTGGTTCCAAGTGCATTGGACCCACTGGAGATATTGTGTGACAACACTGGCGCCATAGCACTCGCTAAGGAACCAAGATATCATCCAAAGACCAAGCATATCAACCGCAAGTTTCATAATACGAGATTATATAGCAGATGGAGATCTGAAGATCAGCAAAGTACATACAGATCTGAATGTCGCAGATCCTTTGACTAAACCTCTTCCACGTGTAAAACATGATCAGCACCTCAGTGCCATGGGTGTGAGATTGTTGCCAGATGTAAACTAGATTATTGACTCTAGTGCAAGTGGGAGACTGTTGGAATTATGCCCTAGAGGCAATAATAAAGATGTTATTATTATAATTCTTGTTCATGATAAAGTTTATATTCCATGCTAGAATTGTATTAAGCGGAAACTTTAATACTTGTGTGGTTTGTGAACAACACCGTGTCCCTAGTACGCCTCTATGGACTAGCTCATTGATCGATGATGGTTAAGGTTTCCTAACCATAGACATGAGTTGTCAATTGATAATGAGATCATATCGTTGGAGAATGATATGGTGGATAGACCCAAACTAAGCGAAGCAATTAGATCGTGTCATCGTGTTCGTCTTTGCGAAGTTTTTCTTATGCCAAATATTGTATTCCTTAGACCATGAGATAATACAACTCCCTGGTATCGGAAGAAAGCTTTGAGGTCATCAAACGTCATCCTATGAGAGGGTGATCATAAAGGTGTCTCTCAGGTGATCGGAAAGTATCTGTTGGGTATGTATCGAGATGGGATTTGTCCCTCCCAAGTCGGAGAGATATACTTTGGGCCCACTTTCGTGTCGATATCAACACGCTTGCAAGCATGTGGTTAAGGAGTTGATCACAAAGTGATATCGGATTACGGAACAGTAAAGTACTTCTTTGTGAGCGAGATTGAACTAGGTATGACGATACCGACGATCAAATCTCGGGCAAGTAAAATATCGCGAGACGAAGGGAATATATATATGGGATTGATTGAATCCTGGCATCGTGGTTCATCCGATATGATCATCGATGAATGTGTGGGAGTCAATATGGGTGCCCAGACCCCGCTGTTGATTATTGATATAAGATCATGTGCATATTCTCGAACCCGGGTCACACACTTAACGTGTCTCGGCGCTAGGATAGATTGGATACTTGGTTTATGAATTTTGTTGAGTCTCGGATGGGATCCGGGACATCACGAGAGGTTCGGAATGGTCCGAGAATAAGATTCATATAAAGGTGCAGTTTTGGAGTTGAATTGTTCCGGGTTAATCGGTATTGTCTTAAGCTTCTAGAACCTTCGGAAGGGGCCAACATGGTCCCACCTTCCGGGAGGGCATGGGCCTATGAGGGAGTGTCCTGGCGCATTGGGCCGAGGCACAAGGCCCCATAGGGCCCAGCCGATCCTAGATAAGTTTAAATCGTTTAAACTAGAGATAAGATAAGATAGGATTTCTAGATAAGGGAGAGTTTAAATTGTTTAAACTAGAGATAGGCTTGGAGGAGAGGCTAGGGCTGGCCGCACCCCCCCTCTATATATAGAGGGCTGGTGCGCCCCCTCTCACACCCCCTTACACCTTCCTCCAAACCCTGTTGCCCTGCTGCCCTTCTTCTTCCCCTCCCGACTGTTTGTAGGCGAAGCCCTGCGGCAGAAATTCTCCACCATATACACCACGCCGTCGTGCTGTAGATCCAATCTATCTCTCCACCATACTTGCTGGTCCGAGGAAGGAGGAGACGTCGAGGTGCCGCACGTGTGCATCTCACGGAGGCACCGCCACTTGTGGTGCTAGATCGGATCGGATCGCGAGGAGGAGAAGCGAGTACGACTACATCACCCACGTTAAACGCTCAGCGTTCATTGTCTCGAATCTTCAAGGGTATGAAGATCTAATCCAATCTCTCTCGTTGTTTGCATCTCCTAGATTAGATCTTGGCTTTCCCTCTGTTCGCTTCCGTAGAAAATTTTGATTTACTATGCTGCGAAACCCATCAGCGCAAGCCCCAGAAGGGGGGCGGAATTTTGGACAGATTCTCCGGCCCCGCCGGATAATCTGCCCCTCAGGAGGGCCGGATAATCCGCCCCTCCTGCTCATCGCCAAGGCGCAAGCCCCAGAGAGGGGGCGGAGTTTTGGACGGACTTTCCGGCAAGGCCGGATAATCCGCCAGAGGCGGATTATCCGCCCCAAGATCTTCTCCAAGTTTCACCAAAGGCGCAAGCCCGAGAGGCGAGTTTCCCGGAGAATCCGCCTTGGGGCGGAGTTTTCAGCGGATAATCCGCCCAAGTGGGGCGGATAATCCGCCCCAAAGTTGTCTGCAACAAGATCCGGGAGGGGTATTTAAGCCAGCCATCCCCCTCCTGCCAGAACTCTTGATTCATATCGAAAAAGAACAGATCAGATCTGAAAGCTTCATCCAAGAGTGCTCCACCTAGATCCACCCAAAGGCTCCATCCCTTGGGGAATCGAAGGAGGAGAACTCGATCTTCATCATCAGCAATCAAGCGCTTCATCTCCTCTCCATTCATTTGGAGAACCTCCGATCTAGTATTTCTTGCAAATATCTAGATCCTCGTTTTTGTTTATATTGATAAACCTTGTTCTTGTGGCAGCTTGTTGTCATCTCGGGAGCCCCCAATTCGGTTGTGTGTGTGCCCCGATAGTGTTGTAAAAGGCACCGGTTCCCGCCTCGAAGGGATCCAATAGTGGAGAAGGTGGATCAGGCCTCTCGTGGCGAGATCCATCGGAGAATAGGATGAGTCCTATTGTGGCGTGGTGGTCTTAGAACCGCCCACCCCTCCAACGCAGATGTACTTCCCTTAACAAGGAAGGAACTGCGGTAAAACAAATCCCTGTGTCTCCGCGTGCTCCACTACGGTTTCCTCGCTCCTCTTTTACGTGCTTAGTAGTTAGGGTTACATATAGGGAAATTTTCGTAGTTGCATTTCTAGATAATTTACTTTGTGTCAAGCCTAAAATTGAAAAAGTATTAAAAAATTGGTTAGCACCTATTCCCCCCCCCTCTAGGTGCCCATACGATCCATTTCACCCACGAATAGGGTGCAAAAGAAAATCACCCGACAGATCAACCTGGCCGTGGCAACCCCACCCGCCATCCCTGAGTACCTCAGCGGATCGGAGTCCTGCATCACATTCAGTCGTGCGGACCACCCTTGCCAGATCCCTCGCCCAGGACATGCTGCCCTGGTGCTGGAGGCGCAGATCGGAGGTTTCGAGATGAATCGCGTCTTCATGGACGGCGGCAGCGGCATCAATCTGATGTTCGCAAGTACTTTGGCAGCAATGCGGATCCCGCAGTGCAGCCTGGAACAATCAGATACAACGTTCCACGGCATTGTCCCAGGAAAGGGCATATTTCCCCGGGCAAGATATGGCTCGACGTCATCTTCGGCAAGCCGGACAATTTCCGACTTGAACGGCTCGAATTCGAAGTAGTGGACTGGCCATCACAGTACCACGCCATCCTCGGGCGTGTAGCATTCGCAAGGTTCTTGGCTGTCCCACACTATGCATACCTGCTACTCAAGATGCCGGTAGAAGGCGTCATCACAATCCACGGGAGCTTCACCCGATCGGACCAATGCGACAGGGATTTCAACAGAATCTCCCAATCATTCGGCATGCAGGAGGAACTCGTAAGGCTCCGCGAGGTGACGGACAATGGGGCACCCCCAGTCGCACGACAAAACGCACCCGACATGTCCTTCGACTCCACCATCAACACAAAGAAGGTGCAGGTCCATCCAACGGATGCCTCCAAGACGGCGCTGATCGCCAACGACCTCAGCCCCGCATAGGAAAGCGCGCTCGTCGAATTCCTCCGTGAGCACTGGGAAATCTTCGCCTGGTGTCCTGCGGACATGCCAGGAGTTCCTGGGTCGCCGAAACGCACTCAACGTCTTTCCAGACACCAAGCCCGTCAAGCAGTCCATCCGGAGACTGTCCGAGCCACGGGCCGAAGCCATCGGGAAGGAAATAAACAGGTTACTCGCCGCAGACTTCATCAGGGAGATCAAAGAAAGCGAGTGGCTCGCAAATACAGTGATGGTTCCCAAGAAGGACACGGATATCCTGCGGATGTGCGTAGACTTCACGTCGCTGAACAAGCACTGCCCAAAGGACCACTTCCCTCTTCCTCGGATCGACCAGATCATCGATTCGACCGCAGGATGTGAGAAACTCTCCTTCCTCGATGCCTACTCAGGCTACAACCAGATTCGACTCAAGGTCGAAGATCAAGAGAAAACAGCATTTATCACACCGTTCGGAGTGTTCTGCTACAACACAATGCCCTTCGGGCTAAAGAACACAGGTGCCACGTACCAGCGATGCATGCAGGCATGCCTCAAGGACCAGATCGGTCGCAACGTCCAAGTCTATGTCGACGACATAGTCATCAAAACCAGGGAAGCAAGAACACTCATCGAAGATCTCCGCGAGACGTTCGACAACCTCGATCACTACAGGATCAAGCTCAACCCCGAAAAGTGCGCCTTCGGCGTCCCATCGGGCCAGCTGCTTGGGTACTTCATCTCTCAGCGAGGGATTGAGGCAAACCCGAAGAAAATCAGGGCCATCATGGCGATGGAGAAGCCAAAAAACCTCAAGGGTGTCCAGCAGCTCGCAGGACGAATAGCGGCGTTGAGCAGATTCATCAGCCGCATGGGCGAGAAGGCCCTACCATTGTACCAGCTACTACGCAAGGCAGATAAATTCGAGTGGACGCCCGAAGCCGATGATGCGTTCGAAAGCCTCAAACGGCTACCCTCCACCTCGCCCGTCCTGGTCACGCCAAAGGAGCGCGAGCCTCTGCTGCTGTACATAGCAGCCACACACCAGGTGGTCAAGACTGCCGTAGTGGTCGAACGACCGAAGAAGGCAAGACCCACGGGTCCAACGCCCAATCTACTACCTCAGCGAAATCTTGACGCCAACAGAGGTACCCTCCTTACCAGAAACTCGCCTACGGCGTGTTCATGACGGCTCGACGGCTGAGCCATTACTTCCAGGAGCACCAGATGATGGTCGTCAACGAGGCACCCCTGAACAGCATCCTGAACAACCCAGAAGCCACAGGACGCGTGGCCCTGTGGGGTATCGAGCTGTCACCCCTGGACATCGTCTACGAGAAGCGACTCGCAATCAAATCTCAAGTCCTCCCGGACTTCCTTGTACATTGGATGGAGCTGTAGCTGCCAGACACCCCAGACATGTCACAGTCATGGACGATGCATGTGGCGCCCCGCAAAACCACTACTAGCAAATCGCGTTGTTTTTGTGCATTGCATCATCATGAATGCATGCTCATGTCATCATGCCACCTTGCATTTGAGCATCGTCATCATCTTGCATGGTTTGTTTAAAAACTATTTTCGAAAAATCTGTTTTTGTTTTCTAAACGCCCCGTCTTTATTCAAACACAAAACCTGGGTCTCCGGAATATTTTGTTTTGTCTACCCACGGTTTGCAAAAGCCCCGTTTTAAATAAATAAAAATTTTAAATTTTTTTTAGGAGGCAGCCCGCCAGGCCCGAAAGCCCAGCTGGCCACCTCCAGATAAAATCCTACCTACCCAGAATCTACCCTAACCTTTTCTACCAAAAACCCTACCCTATTTTCCTACCCAGCCCCCTCCACCTCACTCCCTCCACTCCCATGCCGCCACATCAGCCTCCTGGCCCCACCTCCTCTCCACACCCTCACACACCTGCCCCAACACCACACACACAGCTGACGCACCACCCCAACCCTCCCTGTGTCGCACGCGCGCAACCCCACCCCACCCCGAGCGGTCCCACCAGCACCCGCTCCTGCCGCTAGACGCCACCCATCCAAGCACTCCCCCGCGTCAAACCAACGCAACCAACCGCGCCTGGCCCTACCTGCCAGCGTCCCCGACGCGCCTTCCTCCCCAATCTTCCGCCCGCCTCCATCGCTCCTCTCCCGAGCCTGCAGCAGCTGCCGCGCGTCACTCCCTCCCTCTCCTCGATTCTCGCCTCCGCCGGCGCGGTTCCCCATGCGGCCTCGCCCCATCAGCCGCGCCGCTCCCTACCGCCGCCGCTCGGCTTCCCCTCCCAGTCCGGCCGCCGCCTCTTTGCTGCCCCCCTCACCGGCTCTCTCCGTGCCTCCCTCTCCGCCGCAACTGGCCGCCGCATGCGCCCGCCTCCTCTTCCTCTACTCGCCTCCGGTGGCCGTCCTCCGCGGTTCCGGCCAAGGCCGCCTCGGAGCCTCTGTCGCCCGAGCTTCTCCGTTCCCCCCCCTCCGTCGCCGGCCCGCGCCTCTCCCGGCCTCCTCCTTTCTCGATCTGCGCGTCGCCGCCGACCCCGACCTCGTACCTCCTCGCCGGCCGCCCGAGGGCGCCCCTCTTCCCTCAACCCCTCCTCGGCTCCGCCACCGAGCTCCGCGCTCCCCATCCCCGAGCGCCCCTGCCGCTCTGCCTCTGTCCGCCTCCGGCCGCCTCCACCGGTGCGAGCTCCGCTGCCCGGGATGGACAACATCGCCGCCGCCCGTCCTCTGATGTCGCGCCGCCGGTTCGGCAGAAGTTCCACCACCGCGGCCCTCTCCATGTTTCCCTCGCGTGCCCGCTGCTGCTGTAGCATGCCTCGCGAGCTTCCCCTCTTCGGCCTCTGACCTGCGCGGCCGTGAGCTCTCCTCCGACCCCACGTCTCGTGCCCTCCACGGTGTTGTCCACCTCCGTCGCTGGCAGCACCTCCCCATGGCGCTGTCGCGAGCGTCGCTCGGGTCCCCTCTGCGTCGCGCACCTTTGCAACCCTGCTGCCCGTGTCGATGACAGCAAGTTGTCGACGTGGTTCTGCTCTACAGTGGTGCGTGGTTTGGTCCTCTGCCGATGTGGTGTAGGCTTCAGAGCTGTGAAGAGGTGAAAACAAGGATCATGGTGTGGTGTTGGTTTGGTAGCCACTGGATCAGACGCCTGATGACCTATGTTTTGAATCGGAGTTAGGCCATGCGACAAGATCGACAAACTGGAAGCACAAGCAGGACCATTAACAAGTTTATCCAAGATCTTCACGGAACCTAGACGTCGAGACCCCGAGTGCGCCTACACGGATTCGATGACCGACGATCTTCTACACGGACGCCATGACCTTCGACACGTACGTCGGGACCCAAAGGCAATAGAACCAAAGACCCCGAACCCATCGACCGAACCCTCGAACCACCAAGATCGCCTCATGGATTCCGAAGCCCATTCCCGTCGAGATCCGAAGACCGATCCCCCCGAACCATCGGAACCAAGATCTTCGACCCCTAATGTGTGACCCTTTCTCTCGAGCCCTATTTTATAAATTGATACCTATATGAATTGTTGCATATCAACTTGTTCATGTTTGCATGCATACTGCCTGTGGTTTGGGGGCCTTATGCCGATTCACCATATAATTAAATATGGGGTCCATATGATGGCAAATCTAGTCTTATATTGGCCCCATTTAAATTTGTGTAGCGAACCGGTGCTATCTTTTGCCATGTTAAGACAACATTTAAATTGTGGGGTATCTAAACAACTTGAACCACTTAAATATTTGTCGGGACCCCGGTTCCGTTAATATGGCCTAAATGCATCGCACCTTTGCCATGTCATACATCATACATGCATCATGCCCGATTTTCTACCGTAGTATTAAATAGTCCATCCGGTGTTTCTTCTAGTGCTTTGCTTCTTCACGGATTAGGCCGATGAGTTGATGCGAGTGTCGACCCGATCTTCGGATGAACCTTCGGCAATGTTTTCAGGCGAGCATCTCCCCCTTTCTACCTATCTTACTTTTATAGTATTTATTCCCTCCTGTTGATCTATTGCTTTCTGTGTTGCGATGCTCTAGTTTTCGTGCCCGTGATATCCCTTGCAGCCTTATATTGCCTTGGACACATCCTATTACCTGTTGTTTGGTAGATAGTTGGACTTGCGTGAAGTGATTCTGGCTCAAGTGTGCTGTTGCGTGTCGTCAAGTACCACGCTTGTTGGAGTATTGCCGCATGTTTAATGTTGGAGATGATCATGGCTTTTACCGTTTAATAACTAAAATTGAAAGTAGGTAAATGCAGAGGCACCGTGGGTACTAGACAATATTTGGTTTTAACGCTCTTTGGTGTCCGTGGGACCCCGAGTTCTTGACACACTGTTAGAGATCGAGCGCTAACCACAGGTGGGGTGTGTGGGCACCCCCATCGGCTTACTACCTAATTTCAAAGTATTGTACCGGGGGCCACAAGTAGTTTGGGGCTTTATTACTATCCTGTACGTATGCCATGCGTTACTGCTTTATTTAAGATTGTGCGTGGAGCATCTTGTTAGGATTGCGGGTGTTTTTTGGTATCGACAAGCCCAGTCACACTTTCAGGTTCCCCGTCGTTTACAGCCACTGACGCAAACCCTGGGTCCGTTCTGGAGCCGGCCAACTTCGTTGCGGGTAGCTTAGTGGGGTGGCCCCATGTACTTGCTTTGGGTCTGGGAAACGTCATGACTTAGGCCCCGCCGACATACCCATGGGTGTATGTTAACTGATCCGCAAAAGGGTCGAAGTGCGTGTGGATATTTTGGTGCACCCTGCAGGTTAAATCTTTTCGGCCGTGTCCGGTTATGGACGACTTGGAGCACAGTTCTCGATCATAGACAACTATAACTAAAGTTTACTGTTATAATTTGACTTGTATCCGATATGACTAGTAATCAGCTTCACTACAACGGAATGGCTAAATAAAAGAACCAACAACTCTGGGTTTGGGATATCTCATGCTAATCGTGTCGACTAGTAAGTGTGGCAACTTCTAGCGGAATGGTTAACTAAAACTGCCCACTGCTTATTATATCAGGATGACTCATGCTATCTATATTTGACTAGTAATTGCCGCAACTATAACTGAATAAATAAAACTGCCAACGGTGTGAGTTCCTCGGTTGACTTCCTCGTCTGGTCTCGAGGGGGAAATACCAGGATGGGTATGTTTGGTGGTAGTATCAGGTTGGTTCCGTATAGGTCTTTCTTATCCTCTCTCGATAGCCGGTTATCTCGAGTCTCTATAGGTTGTTTAGTGCATGTTGCTGCCGCTTGATCCACCATACCTATGTAGGCGAGGACCGCCGAATTCTAGTCTCGCCATGTACTGGCCTCAGTACTGACCGCTCTCTTTTTCCTTTGCCCTTTGTCGGCACCCCTTTGTCTTTAGCAGGTTGTGAGATCAACGTCGTTAGCAGGGTTACCCTTCCGGCTTGGCCTGGGCAGGGTTATGGACGCCATTGGTTATTCTTCAGGGCTCTTAGCTCAATTTGCATCTTGTCCGTACTCGGACGCTGTATCGTTTTCCAGGTGATTTGGATCTTTGTATTGTATATCTGTATTCTTGACTCATTGAGTCATTTGTTGTATATATATGTTTTGTGGGTTCCATCGAGGACTATTGTGTAATGATATTACTTCGTTTTCCACCCGCACGCAAGTGCCTGGTGGGCACCTTTGAATCGTTTCTATGCGGGTTTGGCGGGAAGCGCTAAAACTTGCATAGGGTCGATTCTGAGGGTGTTACAATGCACTTCAACGGCTCCAAGCGTGAAGCTGGAGCTGGAGTCGGAGTCATACTGACATCTCCGCAGGGCGACCAGATGAAGTACGTCCTCCGGATGAAACTTCGAGCTTCCAACAACGAGGCCGAATACGAAGCCCTCATCCACGGTATGAGGATGGCAAAGATCTGCGGCGCAACGCGCCTGGTCATCTATGGTGACTCCAACCTCGTCGTCCAGCAGACGATGAACGAGTGCGACGCACACGCCGAAAACATGATCGCGTACCGCGCACTCTACAACGCACTCGAAGGAGAATTCGACGGCTGCGAGCTTCGACATGTTGGAAGAGAAAGCAACGAGGAAGCCGACAGAGTCGCCAACATCGGCTCCACCTGCGCAAAGGTGCCACCGGGTGTGTTCCTGGAACAGATCTGTGTGCCATCCATCAAGCGGAAATTTCCCAAGGGATCACCCGAAGAAGCAGAACACTCGGGGGCTATGCTTCCCGAAGGACACGAAGGACCCGAGAAACTAGACACAGAGGTCGTTATGGTCAACCTAATGCAGGTCATGACAGTCGAAGAAACTTGGACGCGACCATACCTCCAGTTCTTGCTAAACGGAGAACTGCCTGACAGCCCGACGGATGCCCGGCGCATATCTCGCCGGTCAAAAGCCTTCACCATCATCAATGACGAGCTGTACAAGCGCAGTATTACGGGTGTACTACAAAGGTGCGTCACCATCGGTGACGGTAAAGCCATCCTCCAAGACATCCACGAGGGCATCTGCGGCCATCACGCAGGCAGCCGCTCCCTTGTTGCCAAAGCTCTACGAGCTGGATTCTACTGGCCAACGGCCATGAGCGACGCAAAAGGCATCGTCCGAAGATGCAACAGGTGCCAAAGGTTCGCCGACAAACCGCACGCACCCGGGTCAGAGCTCAGACCCATACCTATAGCCTGGCCCTTTGCTCAATGGGGCCTCGACATGATCGACAAACTGCCAAAGTCCTCGAAAGGAGGGCACGTTTACCTCCTGGTCGCCGTTGATAAATTCACCAAGTGGGTCGAAGCCATGCCGGTTACCAACCAAAAGGGCAAGACCGCCGTCAAATTCTTCGAATCCATTGTCTACAGGTTCGGCGTACCGCACAACATCATTACCGACAATGGATCGAACTTCATCTCCAAAGAATTCCAAGACTTCTGTGAAGGCCTCGGGATCAACATCACATACGCCTCAGTGGCTCACCCGCAAACGAATGGGCAGGTCGAAAAGGCCAACGGCCTCATCGGCGCTGGCATCAAGAAGCGCCTCATGAGCCCACTCGAACGAAAGGCCGGAGCCTGGACGAAAGAGCTGCCATCCGTCCTATGGAGTTTGCGTACCACGCCAAACAGCTCCACCGGCTACACACCGTTCTTCATGGTGCATGGAGCTGAAGCCGTACTACCAGCCGAAGTACGCCACCAGGCCCCCCGGGTCGTCGCTTACAGCGAAGCCGAATCCACGGCTGCACTCGAAGACGCCTTCGACACACTCGACGAGGCAAGAGACGTAGCAGCAGCTCGATCAGCGGTGTACCAGCAGAGTCTCCGCAACTACCACAGCTGCCGGCTGCGCCCAAGGTCCTTCGTCGAAGGAGACCTCGTCTTACGACTCAAGCAAGAGCGCCCGAAGAAATTCGAGTCACCATGGGAAGGGCCCTACATCATCACCGAAGTCATCCTAGGTGGCGCCTATCGCCTCAAGCACGTGGAGTCTGGAGTCGCATACTCCAACCCAAGGAACATCGCACACTTGCGACGATTCTACCCCTAGCTACCTACCCCTTTACTTTCAATAAGGCTTTTCAGCCAAGGCTATTCAGCCGAACAATGTACTTCCTCCATTACGATATAAATAAAGCTAAGTGTCTCGCCCCAAAATTTCGTTCGCTATTTGCAACTTTACTTTATGCTACAAACGCACTCGGGGGCTCCCCCCACCTCACGATTTGATCGACCGAGGATCACACGTGTACACCTGAGTAGCTGACAACGTCAGGCAAACGAAAAGGACACGTACTCAAACAAAGCACTGCGTGCTCAAACAACACACAAACCTTTATAACAAAGGGCACAACATGCCCAGTCGAAATATACAAATTTACATCTATATCTTTTACAAGTACTACCTATTCTGAAGAATAACTTGGGCACGCTGCTCAAACAAATCTACGACCTGTTCGGCATACTGCCTTACAGCCGCATAATGCGGACGCATATCTCACTCGCCACCATCCGGCCGAAGAGGCATCCCAGCCGCTACAGCAGACAGATCTACATCAGGACGGTGCAGCCTAACAAGGGACAACGCAGCCTTCACCCCTGCGACGAGCTGCTGCCTCACCAACTCCTGGACACGGGTCACGCTCCGAAATATAGACAGAAGACCGGACAGGGTTGTTGGCACAACATCCAGGGGAAACATCACGTGCAGAACCGACGAGAGCGAAGTCTGCACTTGGCGAAGCACCCGCGATACTTGGTGAACGCGATCCTGCACCGTTGCCAGAGCCATGGCACGGTCGCGATTCATCCAGAAGAACCCGTCAGCTTCCATGTCCTGCTGAGTCAAACAATTGACCCAAACAGCAACACGCTCCTTCTCCTCCCTTGGAGCAAGGTTAGCACCTGCGATACTCGCACAAAAGTAAGATGCGAGGCCAGCATACGGATCCGAAGAAATAAGCAGCAGCTCGAAAAAACTTACACTGCAGTTGCTCAGACAGTCGAAGCAACTCCTCCATCAAGTACTCCTCTCTGGCTGCACCGCGATCTTCCTTGGACTTCCAAACATCGGCGTGACCACGCAACCCAAGCAACTCCTTCTCAAGACTACGAACACGGTCTCGAAGAAAAGCAAGTTGTGAGGAATCATCCAAAGATGGCCGCAGCCGTGCAGCAGACGGGGTGTCAACGGGATCAGCACCCGAAGGAACCTAGAGCAGCAGAAAAGAAAGGGACATAAACACTCAGACAGCGAAGAGCACAACTCAGCATAATTCATTAAATGGATAAACGCCACTACGTGGCACAGGGATTTTGTTTCCTCAACATAATTACAGCAAAAGAAAATTACAAACTATCCCATAGCTACATCGCCTAAGACGCGGCGCCCTGAGTCGCCTCGGAGCCGGATTGCCTCGCTTTGGCTTCCCCCTGCTGCCGTAACGCGTACTCGGCCAGCAGATCAATCAACTTGGGCCCATATCGCTTGCAGCGAGCAGAATAGGTAGCGAAGGCTACCTCGGATCCATCCGCGATCGTCAGCATCCGGGAGGTGATCTGGGGAAGGTCCAGCTCCGCTCCAGCCGCCAAGGCCATCACTAGCCCGACGGACGCGTCGATGCCCTTCTGTTTGCGCTTGTACGCCGCAGGCGCTTCGGCTGACAATGCCTCTGCCAAGGCGTCAACATCATCAAGGGTCGCGCCCTTGGGGACAAGCTCCTTGTAGAAGCGGACAAGGACCTCCTTGGCCTTGGCAAGTGAGCTGACGATGGTGCTGCAGCGATCTTTGACCGCTGCAGTAGCATCATCTAGAGCACTCTCATGCTCCAGAGCACCGCGGTCAAACTTGATGCCTGCGGCATCTGAGACAATAAAGAAAAGAAATGAAGAAAGCACATAGGAAAAACACAAGAAAAACAAAAGGGGCAAAAGAAGATACTCACCCGAAACAGACTTGGCAGCAGCCATGAGCTTGCCCGCCACCTCTACATCGCAGCGCAGCATGGCGATGAAGCTGCTCCTCGCTGTAGGCACTCCTTATCCTCGGCCGCAGTAGCCAGTTCCACCTCGAGGCGCTCCTTCGCACCAAGGGCGACCTCGGCCTTCTTCTCCGCTTGACCAAGGCTCTTTTTGAGAGCATCGATCTCACGAAGGGAGGTGTTATGCTCCTCTGCATCCAAAAAATACAGGTGTCAGATAACAGGACAAGAATGCACGAAGAAGCAAATATCAAAGGCATGACAATACCTTGAAGCTGTTTGAGGCTGGCCTCCAGCACCAGGTGCTCCTGCACCAGTCGCCTGGCATCCTGTACAAAAGGCTGCAGGAAGAAAACCTACCAGTCAGAAAAAGGACTCGGGGGCTACGCCCAACAGAAAAAGAACAGCAGCAAAATACGCACACGAAAATGCTCGGGGGCTCCCCCCGAGACTCAAAGAACAAAACAAGAAAAATATTTTACAAACGCGCGGGGGCTTTCCCCGTGGCAGGAGACTTACATGATCCAATGGCGACGTTGAAGGTCCGCTGGCGAAATTCTGAGGCGCAACCACCTGCACCTCCGGCGGAGGAGGGTTCGGAGCAGCGCCCTCAGAAGTTGCCACCGTCTGAGCAGGAGGAGACGCGACTTTCGACTCCCCCATCATCTCCCGAGCACCGTCGCTAGAGGAGTCGTTGGAAGAGTGCCTGCACACGAACAAATTAGTACAAGAACAAAGTAAAAAGAAAAGAAAGGGCAGTACAGAGGAAACTTACGAGTCAAGCTCACTAAGGTTGAAGACAGGAGGGGTCCTTCGGACCCTCTTCTCCTCTCTCTTATCCTCTTTCTTCTCTTCCTTCTTTTCTTCCTTCTTCCGCTTCGCTGGCGGGTGCGGCGCTACAGCCCGCACAGGAAGAGCAGGAATAGGGGAGGAAGAGCCTCCATGCCCATCACTAGGGCGCTCAAGACAGAGAGGATTCCTAGGAGTCGGAGGAGTCGAAGCATCCGAAGACTCGCTGGAGCTCCGCGATCGTTTGCGCGTGTGGTCCTCGCTTGACTCGTTGGCATCTTCAGTCGGAGATCGTGCCGATGGCAGCTCAGACATGGAATCCACCAAATCATTGTTCGGAGCATCCGGATATACTTCGGGTAATGGAGGCGACTTACCCGGCACTTTGAAGCTCTGCATAGGAGAAGAACAATTTGTTAGCAAACAAATACAAAACAATGCAGTTGAAAAATAGCACTACGCGCACGGATCTACACCTGTGGAACAAGAAGCGAAGAAGAAAACGGAGGAGTCAACGACTTCCCCGGGATTTCCTCTCCGGCCTTGAACTTCAGCAGCAAGCGAAGGGCCCTGTCAAGATCTCCCTGGGAGATTTTCTCAGCCGAAACCCTCGTTGGATCACGCCGGCCAGCATAAAGGAACATTGGGTGCACCCTAGCCTGGAGTGGCTGCACCCGACGCTCAAGAAAGGTGCGGATGATATCCACACCGTTCACTTCCTTCTCCGGAATCAATTGGAGATCCTCCACCCGACGATATAGAGCCTCTATCTCCGCCACCTCGCCATCCAAGATCTTGTTTTTCCAAGACCTTTTCGGCTCAATCTCCTGGGAGGGGTCGAAAGGAACAAGACCAAAATCTTGCCCAGGCACTACGGAGTCGCGGATATAAAACCACCGCCTCCGCCAGTACTGGACAGATTCAGACATGGAAAAAGAAAATAAAAGCATATTGGGCCTGAGGGAGATGATGCAACCCCCAATGGGATAAACACCATCCGAACCAGATTGCCTCTTCACGGAATAAAGTTTCCAGAAGAGGCCAAAATGCGGCTCAATATCGAGCCAGCACTCACAGAAAGTGATAAAACAAGCAATGTGAAGAAGAGAATTGGGGGAAAGATGGTGCAATTGGACACCGTATAGAAAAAGCAGTCCACGAAGGAAGTCATGGACTGGGAAGGAAAATCCGCGCAAGACAAAGGCAAGGAACATAACCCGATACCCAACGGGGGGACGGGGGATTACCTCATTGCCTGGGAGTTTAATGGCCTCCCTATCATGTGGGATCAGGCCCCGTTCGCGAAGCCTGTGGAGTTCACTCTCCCGCGTCTCCGATCGCCGCCAGCCACCGTTGGTGACACAGGTAGCGGCAGCACTTTTCTTCCCTCCGGTGGCGCTGGTGCCAACCGCAGACGACGACTTCTTCGGCTTCCCCATCGTGGTACGGCGGCGCCGGCGGCGAGAGCGCAGGATGGAAGAAGGAAATGTGAAAGAATATTCCAGCGCGCAGCAAGAGCTCTCAGAACACAAGAAAGGAGTGAAAGCAAGAATCGATGCGGTGAAAACAAACTGAAGTTTTCCCCAATGATTATAAAGACGAAGACGATGCACGACAGCCGTTCATCGAGAAGACCTAACGCCAACGGCAGGATCTGGCCATACACGTGTCAGCATCACAACGAGCCGTCGGTAACACACCGTCCACTACGCGCGGAAATCGAGGCGACGCCGTAATTATCTCCACGACGCGCGTGACCGGTTAATTCAAGGTCAGACAGTGGGACCCATGTTCGTCCAGTCAAGTCATCTCTGGCGCAGCAGACGCTTGAGGTCATCTATCGTCAGCACTGACGTAATCAAAAGCTACACTAGCAACAGCTACAATTTCTTCGGCTTCAAAGCTAAGAGTACTCACTCGAATCTATGATTCGACCAATTACTCGGGGCTACTCCTATCAGGAGCGCTAGCCGCGCACCCGAAAGATGAATGGAAGCGAATTGTTAATTCGAGTCCCTCGTCGAGTCTACGACTCCACTATGGACTCGGGGGCTACTCCCATAGGGAGAACGGATTTAATCATCCGAATTTTTTTTGTCCTACGGACCTGAAGAGGAACAACGGCTGAATAAAAGTCTCAGCTCGAGTCTACGACTCGAACAGACACTTGGGGGCTACTCCCATAGGGAGCGCTGGTCACGCACCCTATGAATTCTTCGACTATGATCCTTCGGATCAGCATGCAAAAACTTTTCGACAACTCTGCCCCAACTAAACGTTAAGTGAGCAACGTTCTCCTTGACTGCCCGAAAATATCTCCGCGGTGATAAAAAATCGGATGTTGTGTCTGCGACGCAAAGATAAGACCTACATATATCATCTGATGGCCTGGCAACGCACATGACCGCGCTCTGCTAGTAAAAACCCGTGTTAACAGGTGCGATGAAAAATCCCGACGGACGCGTTCGGTACATCAATTAAATTCACTGGAATTCCACTCCTGTAAGTCCTCCACGGCCTGAGTCGAATTACACCAGCATATGTTCCAGGTTCGAGTTGAGGGACTCCAACCTGAAGAAGATCGTGCTGTTTCGTCCTAAGACAGTTAACTGACCCTGATCCGTCGGGTAAGTCAGGCACACGCATCAACAATCCCTACACATGAACTATTGAAATACATAGTTGCACCCGAAAGATTACAGAGTCCTCAGCCGAATCTACGATTCGACTGAACACTCGGGGGCTACTGACATGGTTATACCCCACGGGTACATGATCTCAGCATACCTGGTCCAACCCAAGGGAGGCCCACGGCAACTATACGCCGGCCCATGAAGATTTTCGGGTGACCAAGGCCCATGACGCTTTCGGATCCTTGGAGAGCAAGACTAGAGTAGATAGGAAATTCAAAGGGATAAAATCCTAGAACCTATAACCGACTAGGTCTATACCCGAGACCTGCCTAAGTCTATATAAAGGCTAGGAGGGCACGACCTAGATCTCTCTCCTCATACTTTCGCATATACACCTCCACGCCAGATTGCATCTGCGCACCCCTGTAACCTTCGGTTCCGCCATAATCAAGAGCAGACAAGCAGGAGTAGGATTTTCCCTCCGGGGGCCTGAACCTGGATAAACCTTGTGTCCCCGTGTTGCTTGTTTGCTAACCGTTCCACGATCTCCAGCATCCCCATCTTCTCCAAAACCCAAGTCCGTAACAATGGGCATTGATGAGATCAAACCTCGTCAATATGTGGCTTGCATTGGCATGGCCTGATAACATTGGCACCTATAGTTTTCGTGTAGGTTTTGTTCCACGATTCCGATGATTTGGGCGGGGAAAAAAGAGCCCCGTCATTTGTTTTAGAATGTTGTGCATTTTCTAACTGTCCAAATCACACTTTGGCCAACAAGTAACCCAATAGTACGTGAGTAATAGCACAAAATTGACACCATTAAACTCGATGTGAGTCTATTGCGATTGTGATCTTGTACTTCCTCTGTTCCTGAAAAGAAGGTTAGAAGTTTTTACTCAAAGTTAAACAATGTAAGATTTGACCATGTATATAGATAAAATAATATTTTATAGATATTACGGAAGAGTACCTAGTTCTATTGCTTTGTATTGTAGATGTTAATCATTTTTTCATAAACTTGATCAAACATTACAGCTTTTTTTTAGGAACAGAGGTGGCCATTAGCTAGATATTGCGCTAAATATGTAAGGTGGATGTTAGAAAGTGAACATCCAAAGTACACGCGCATAGTCAACAAAAAATCAAGAACACTAAAATCGAGAAGTTATTATGCCTTTTATGCATGATTGTCCTTGATGCTTGAGTAAATAAAGCTGCTAGCATTAACTGGAAGATAGCAGTTGCCACGCCAGATACTAGCTGAGGCAAATAAATCGAGAAATGCAACTCTGCCATGCACTCTAGGTCGAGTGCATGGTTTCATTCAGTTTCATTGCAATTCAATCAGACACATAATTCTTAAATGCAATGATACTTGACAAATCTTGTTGGAATTGTGCAGCACGAATCTTAAAGCGGTAAATGGACGACAAAAACATGCATACTACCTAGTGTGCAGGCTGGAATCGCCAGGTTCCAAATAAATTTCTATCATTTCCTCTCTCTCATGACAATGCACTTGAAATATCTTCCTATCATCATGTGGAGCCAGAAGTTATATCTTCCTATCAGGTGTGGAGCCAGAAGTTCCCAGGATTCGGGGAACTCGTGATGCTCGATTGCCCGCAAGGAGGAGGCAGGAAGCAACTCGAGGATTAAGCAACACTAAAAACAAATAGTTGCAAGGAAAAGGTAATTAGCAGCAGGCTGCATGTTCCATGATTCCAGGCAGAAGCAAGAGAAAGAAGCCGTCCTTTGTTCCAGTTCACATGTAGCACCACACTGTCACATGCATAATTAACACGCACAGGCGCAATGTATATATGGAACCATGATGAAAGGCGGCTCTACCGCCGTTGGTTAGCGTGCACGATATCACCGGCAAGACAATTAACCATCTTCCTTTGTCAAAAACATACTCCTATTACATACTCGTACATGCATATGACATATATTAGAAAATTAGAAAATTAGAATCGAATCGTTGAGTGGTACCTAACAAAAAAGTACCTAAGGGAAAACGGAGTGAACCCCTCTCGCGTCTCTCGCTCCCCCGAGGGCGACGAGACGCCACCCCTCCCTCCGGCCACCCCCGTCCCCTCCATCTCCCTCCATCCTTCGCCGCCGCCGGCTTGGGTCGCAGGCGGTTCTGCCAGCGCCAAGGATCGCTTCCCAGCGTCTTGGAGAGGGGGTCGGGGCCCCTCTTCTCTCGGCGGCGGTGCTCTTCGGGAGGCCCTGGTCTGGCGCGGTCGGGTGGCCCAGGCGGTGGCGCCAACCTCGGGCGGCAGCCGCCTTGGCGGGGAGCTCTGCTGGTGTCCGTCCCCGGCTCGAATCTGGGCATCTCGGGCCTAGATGGGCTTGGGCGGGCCGGTGTGCTGCCTCGATGGCGTTCTCTGTAGGTGGCGGCGGCGGCAAGCTAGAATGGAGGATGCGGCTCTGTAGCCTCCCATTGCAGCAGCGGCGGCTAGGGCTTTCTGGTGCATCTAGGCCCCGGACCCTCCTGGTCTGGTGTGCCCCGGCTGCCCTGTCCGGCGATGACCGCCTCGTGATGGAGGTGAGTTCCTCCCGCGCGCTGCGGGGCTGCTGTCCCTCACTCCGGCGTTGTCGTGTGCCCTCGCTGATCGGGCCACGTGTCAGTGTCCACGAAGAGGCGGGTGAAGATGATTGCAAGATCGTGGTGGCGCATGCTAGTTGGTGGCATAGCTGGATGGTGGTGTTCCGAGGTGTTGGGTTCTATGTGGGCAGTGGTCGGGAGAAATCCCTGTCGGCGTGTTCGACCCCGACGCGGTGCCGGCTAAGGGTGGCGCCACTCCTTCCTGAAGGGCGTCGCGGGATTCCTCTGCCTCCACTTTACTCAGAGTACCGGGGGAAACCCCAGGACCTTGTCCGGGTAGCAATACCGTGTCGACGGTGCTTCCCTTGGGAAGGGGCTTCTTGGTACTCAGCGCTTCGGAGCGCTTGGAGCGTGGTAGGACATAGTCGGAGGGCGCAGCAATTGCGAATCATCTTAGCCTTGTCGCTTCGCCTTTGTCTTCATTTTTTCTTTGAGCATGTTCGTGTTGTGCTGTTTGCCCCAGCAGTTGTCGTGGTTGTACCGGTTTATCCCTTGGACGTTGTGTTGTCTGGCCCAGCAGCGGTCTCACATGTGTGCTTTATTTATAAAGCTAGGCGCAAGCCTGTTTCGAGAAAATTAGAATCGTCTACTTATGTACAACGATCTCTTTCAGCTCCCAAGTGGCAACTAGTAGTACCTATATAGAATTTGTCTACTTTTGTATCGGTCCATCCATACCTTAGGAATTATTTTACCAGTTTACGTGATTGATTGATAGGAAGGAAGAGTAATTAGGGGCTATTTCTAGTGGTTTAGGGGGAGCAGGAGACGGGATCTTTGTGACATCGGACAAGGAATCATACTGTTGAAGTAACCGGATGGAGTTTCCTCCACGCCACATCGCCGGCGGCACCTTATAAATTCCCCCGCCTTTTCCGTCTCCACTCCACCACTCATCTACCCCTCCCATCTCCCCTCTCTCTCTCTCTGCATCTGAAAGCTGTACTGTCTCCCTGACTCAACTGCACTGCACCGGCGTCCGGCGAGGATCGAGAAGTAATGGAGGCGCCGCCGAGGCAGCAGCTGCCTCCGGGGTTCCGGTTCCACCCCACCGACGAGGAGCTGGTAGTGCAGTACCTCCGCCGGAAGGCCCTCGCGCGCCCGCTCCCCACCGCCGTCATCCCCGTCGTCCACGCCACCGCCTTGCCCGACCCCTGGGACCTCCCTGGTGCGTGCCCGCACGTCCTGAGTCACTAATTAATTCCTCGGATGGAAATTCACTAATTTCCTTCCGTTTTCGATTGTGCAGGCGTGAGCGAAGGGGAGGCTGCTTACTTTTTCAGCCCGCGACAAGCACGGGATGGCGGGCGGCGGAGGAGAGCGGCCAGCGGGTACTGGAAGGCCACGGGGAAAGAGAAGCCGGTGTTCGTGCAGCTGCTGCAGGGACCTTCCGGGTCCGGCAGTGCCAAGCGGCTGCTCGTCGGCGTCAAGACGGCGCTCGCCTTCCACCGCGGCAAGGTGCGGACCTCGCGTACAGAGTGGGTAATGCACGAGTACCGCCTCGCCGCCGCGCCCAACGACTCGCAGAGCTGCGAATGGGTCGTGTGCCGGGTCTCGCTGAAGAACAGAGCAGGAAGGTCGGCAGCCGGCCGGCCGACCGCTGCCGTGCACCGGGAAGATGACGCTGGCGATCACCACCAGCCTTCGTCACCGTCGTCGAGCTGCGTCACGGACACCTGTCACGCCTCAGATCACCAAGAAGAAATTAGCAGCGGTACTCGCCAGTAGTAGCATCAATACGATGCTAGCTCCATCCTCGAGCTGCATGCTTCTGGAGGCGGCACCGTGCCAGACCGCGTGCTCGCGGCCTCCCGGCGACCCGGGGTCCGCGGCGCGGCGCACGTGCGCTCCTACTTTGGCAACGGCGTCGCCGCCGACATCGGCGGTAACTTCGTCCGGCTGAAATGTGAACCTCGGACAGCAGGCGGTGCCGCGCTGCTGGGCGTCGTGTTCCACGCGGTCGCCGACCCGGCTGCAACTGATCTGGTCGTGTCGAAGCAGGTCTACCACGTACGGCTGCTGCACGCCTTCGACCGGCATGTTCGTCGCCACCGGGAACGGGTCCCTCATCGTCCAGATAGGCGACGGCACCTCCCTAGGACGGAGGTTCCCTATTTCGGCGTCGGCGGCGGGAGGGACATGAAGCGGCTCGACAAAATGCACAAAAGAGAATATATGGGCGCTGATATATGGGCCATGCGTGTAACTTTTTTTTTTAAGAAATCCTCTCTCCCGGGGGATACGACGGGTTCCATCCGCCAGGTCGCTCTGTGTCACGCGTGAGCTGCAGGGCCCACCACATGGTCTTTGTCTCCTTCCTTCCTACGATATCTCATGACTCTGTCCTCCAGGATGTCCGTCCGCGTTCGCTCGCGCTTCCCGCGCCGCCGCCTAGACGTGCGTCCCGCTGCCGTGCTGCCCGCGCCGTCCCCCAGCCGCACTGCCCGCGCCGCCCAGCCGCGCTGCCCTCACTGTCTAGCAGCGCCGTACGCACCCTCGCCGCCCAGCAGCGTCGCCCGCTCCGTCGCGCCCCAAGCCACGCGCTCCACCTTCGCCGGAGCAGACTTTCTCCGTTCTCCTTTTTCTAGGAAAAAATAATAATTTTTTTTGCTACATTCATATATTTATTTAGCTACATATTCATATTTGTTTTGCTATTTTGTTATTCTGTGAGTGCTACATCGTTTTATGTATTTGTCATCGTGAAAAAATGCTTCAATGATGCTACAATGTCTTAGTGTTTTTCCTACAATTATTTTATGATCTTGCTACAATAGCGCAAAGATGTTGCTACGTGATCTCCGACGAGGTATCCGGCGAGCTCTCCATGTGAAAGTCTCCGGCGAGTCTTAGACGAGGCCGGGTTTCTGCTACATTAGCACATTTTTTATGCTAGCACCGTTCTCTGGATTTGCTACAATAGCGTAAAACATTTGCTACGAGGTCTCCGGCGAGGTTTTTTCCGGCGAGAGTCCCCGACAATATCTCCGGCAAAATCGGATTTGCGACATTAGGAGTTTTTTTGCTACATAGTCTCTGGCGAACTCTCCGGCGAGGTCAAGCCTATTTGTTCTTTTTCTAGACCGAACCGTTTTTTGCTACATGTAGCAAAAACGGGACCATATGTAGCAAAAGTGGGACAGTTTGTAGCAAAAGCAGGATGAAAGAACGAAAATCAGATCTAACCGTTGATCTGACCAAATCGGACGGCCAGGGACCCGGGGATGGAAAGTTTCCATCCCGAGGGACGCGTAGCACTGTCTTTTTTTAATCGTTATGCGTGTAACTTAACAGTCTATTCAAACGGCCTAATAATTCGTGTCATGTCAACATTCACAGAAGCTCCCGTTAGTCAAAACTAAATTATACATACTATATCTCTGTCCTATGTTTAAGCTTATATTTTTTTCAAAAGTCAAACTACTTAAAGTTTGACCAAGTTTTAGAGAAAAATAATAATATTATAATATGTAATCCATATGTTTTCATATGTTATGAAACAGATTTTTACATGGTATCTATATAATATCATTGTTCTTAATAGTTGTTTTTTAAAGTTTGGTCAAAATTTCTCTAGCTTAATTTTTTAATATAAAACTTAAGCTTTAAGATGGAGGGAATAACATTATGTGTTTGATTTGTACCCGCCTTAGTGATGAAGATCTTAAAATATACACCGACGAGGAATATGGCCTGTATGCTCAAATTGGTGTGGTCAATAGCTCTCAATTTTCGTTCTTTTGTGCTCATGAAGATATTCCCGACAATATAAAGATGAATCACTGATATGGCAATCTTCCTTGCAATGTGTGTGTCCCTTTTTCTGAGAAGATAGGCTCACGCCAATTGGGGTGGACCATTCAAATGGCTATTCAAAATATCGAGGTTGTCCAACTTGACCATGCCTGGTCTTTTTTGAGATAAGATGCAAAAGTTTTTTTTAGCTGAGATAAGATGCAAAAGTTGGAGCTATGCATGATGAATTAGAATGTTGTTAATGTGACTTTTTAGTTTTATTAAAGTGTTTTGTTGTTCGTCGTGTGCTTTATATTCTTCAACCTCATGTGTTATAGACTTATAGTTAGTTAATTATGAAATTTTGATCATTTACGTGAAAAACAGGAATGGAATTCCAAGACTTATTTCTACTCTTCAACCACATGAAAATGCAGTACCTAAGTGCGCTGAGGCCATCCCTGCTACACAGGGGGCGTTGCGGTCAGCCCTGTCATTGGCACATCGGTTGGTCAGCCTTATTTATGTTGTGACCAATCTCTCTACGGTGGATAAATGGCATGCGCAGAGAGTCCTCTAGTCATCACATTGACGCATAGCCGGTGGAAAGAGTTGTCTCGTCGCCGTAGTGGCGCGTGGGCGGCGCAACATCCAGTCTATTCGCTATCTGCGGCGGTGTTAATGCAAGCCAGGGGCTATGCTGACTACTTCAGCGTATAAATACATCCCCCAACGCCTCTCCTCCATCCACAACTCAAACCCTAGCCCTGCCTAGCTGGCCTCCTCCATTGTTCTCCTGTCGGCTAAGCTAACATGCCTTGCCGCCTGCCAACCTGCTAGTCAAGGCTCCCCATGCCCGAGCCACCACCACGCTCCCCGCTGCCGGATTAAACTCCTTCGGACTCCTCGGACGACGACTTCGAGCAGTTCGACTTTACCTCCTCGTCGGACTCCGGCCACTTCGGTGGGCCAGCGGTTGATCCACTGTAGTGTGTCGTCCTCCACTATTTCAAGACCAAGCGGAAAAGGGCCAACAAGACTCGTCTCCACCATGCGGTCAACCGGCACCTTGAAGAGTGCGGCCCAGCGATCTCCCTGCAGAGGCTGCCAGTGGAGGAGAACACCCGCCTCCTCATGAAGAGGGAGCGACATGCCATTCTTCGCATCAACACGGAGAATGGGGCCGCAGCAAGCCCGGATTGCTCAGAACGAGTTCAGCTAGGAGTTGCGCGAGCGCACGGAGGCGGAGCAGAATGACCGACGACGGTGGCCGTCGCCCAAAGTTGGTAGTGTAGGGGTTCGTAGCATGGAAAACAAAAATTTTCTATCGCATACAAACAAACAAGCCAAGATCTATCTACTAGATTGTAGCAACGAGTCGATAGAGGAACTCACCCTCGAAGATTCCAAAGTGGTTAACGAGAGCGATTCGTGGGTGATGTAGTCGTACTCTTTCCGATCTCAAGATCGCGTGAGCGATCCTTCAGCGCCAGCGTTCCCAAGCGCTCCTTGATCGGTCACACGCGTTCGGTACTCGGCGAAGACCTTCCTCTCCTTGTTCCAGCGTGACGGAGGTTGTAGCACTCTCCTCGCGATTCCGCGGCTGGCGTGGTATGAGGAAGTAGAGGGAAATCCCGAGGCTTCGCCTTAAGCCAGTGCAGTATGGTGGAGCTTATGAGAGAGGCTATTAGTGGTCTAGTAATTAGACACACCAATTAGAAGGCTCTAAACCAATTAGAAGGCTCTAAACCGAAATAGCTCTAAACCGGGGTTTAGGTCTAGGGTTTAGTTTAGAGGATAGGAACTTGTGTGTCCTAGGAGGAGCCCCGCCTCCTTATATAGGTGGGAGGGGCTGGCTGGGCCGAGGGAGGGTGAGTCCCTCCCCAACTCGGCTTGGATGGTGGCCGGGTTGGAGAGGTCTCCCTTCCCAACTCGGTTTCATACTCCTCCTCTTTTCCCACTTCCCAAAATTGCCGTTTGACTTTCAAACTAGCCGTTTGACTTTTCAATTTAGGATTTAAATAAACCCTTTATTTTGGACAGCGAGAACACTTAGTATATGATGCAATCATTCCAACATGCAATGACACATTCATGTACCCCTTCCCCTCCGGAGTGCCGGACATTCCGGGACCTTCTAGAATGTTCCCGATGAAAACACCGGAACCATTCCCCAACTCCGAAACGGGACTTTCCTTATATGAATCTTATTCTCCGGACCATTCCGGATCTCCTCGTGATATCCCGGATCCCATCCGAGACTCCGAACAACATTCGGTCTCTTTCTCATAATACCATAACTACTCAAACAACGTCGAATCCTTAAGTGTGTCTCCCTACGGTTCGTGAATTATGCGGACATGATCGAGACACTTCTCCGAACAATAACCAATAGAGGAATCTGGAAATTCATATGGCTCCCACATATTTCTACGATTACTTTGCGATCGAATGAACCACTTACATACGATACCAATTTCCCTTTGTCTCACGATATGTTACTTATCCGAGGTTATGATCGTCGGTATCTCTGCATACCTAGTTCAACCTCGTTACTGATAAGTACTCTTTTCTCGTTCCCGTGATATGTGATCCCTTGTGAGCCAGTCACATGCTTGCAAGCTAATTGGATGACATTTCACCGAGAGGGCCCAGTATATCTATCCGTCATGTGGATGGACAAATCCACTCTTGATCCATGTGTTTCAACCAATACTTTCCGAACACTCAATGCCACCTTTATAGCCACCACATTACGGTGTGGTGTTTGATGACATCAAAACATCCATCCGAGAAAGGTGATATGCATGATCTCATGGTCGAAGGAATTAGGTTACTATGTATCAGAAAGCATATAGCAATTGAACTATTGAAATGACTTGATCTTTATGCTACGCTTATCTATAGGAGTATGTCCACCATATCATTCTCCTAACGATATGATCTTGTTGTTGATAACATCTTAATGTTCATGATAGGGAAACCACCATCATCAATCAACCAACAAGCTAGTGAAGTATAGAGGCTATACTAGGGACTTCAAATTAAGTTTACAAATCACACAAGTATTAATGGTTTCCTTGTTAATACTATTATAGCATGAATGCAAACATTTATCATAAGTATGAAGATATGATAATAACCTACTTTATTATTGCCTCTTGGGTATATCTCCAACAGTCTCCCACTTGCACTAGAGTCAATAATCTAGTTTCAAACCTTTGTGTATTCAACACCTATGGCTTTCCGGTGTTGTATGTACACGATTGCTAGTGCTCAACTGATCTCCGGATCTGACACTTCCAGGTCCGTGTGTAATTGCATGTCTTTGCGTCTCTACGCATCACTCATTCTCTAATGAGATGGCTTTGTATAAAATTTGGTCTTTCGGTGTGACCTTTAGTTCTTTGGGGTTAAAACATGTTGATAATATTGTCGCACAATATATCTTCATAGTATTATCCCGCTGTGAACTACACCTAGTTTGATAACAAACTACTTGACACAAATGCCCTCTTTTGCTGCTATAATAGCAGTCATATACTTAGCCTTTTGTTGAAGTATCTGTCACAATGTCTTAACTTTGGAACTCATCCAAATCCATTATGGAACTCACTTTCCATTATATTGTGCCACCCTTAGTTTAGATTGAGATAAACTAAATTTGTACTTTGTGACAAAACTAGTATCAATGTAGTTCTTTTACAATGAACTAACCATCTATTTGTCACTTCTACAAATAATATACTCTTAGTTCTTCCAAAAGATCATAAGAATATCCTTACTATTGTCCAATGATCATCTTACAAATCATTCTGGTATATGCTCACAACATTTAGAGCATAGGACATATCTGTATTTGTACATATCACAAGATGATTGATATAAATACTCTTTGTGATTTCATACATCAAGTATCAATCTATACTTGAATCTTTGTTTCACTTACCAAATGTCAATACACTTGAATATATCATCAACATTGAACTCTTTCAATCCTTTCTGTGCAATAAGAACCTTTCTTGTAGTTTCTATATTGAATTCATTCAATATCTTCTATGTATACTTCGCACAACCATATTAGCGTCTATTGATGCCAAATATTTGGGTTTTGCCTAAGTCTTTCATCGGGATGAAATTCTTAATATGTGTTAATAAAAGATACATTATTTCCAATCAACAATATGTCTTCCACATAATGTATTAGAAACATGTCTTAGCGCTCCCACTTAATTTCTTGCAAATGCAAGCATCTTCATTGTCTCCGATGAAATTAAACTCTTTTAACAGTTTCATCATAGTGAAGATTCCAACTCCGCTATGCTTACTTCAACCATTGAAGTTTGCATATGCTTTTAGCATCCTTTGAATTAACAAAACCCTTTGGACCGTGTCATGCACACGTCCTAGGTAACCATTCTATTAGAAGAACTTGTTTTGTTTATTCTACTACCACATAACAAATTATATGTAGTGGTTGCTATATTAATCCGTCTAGACTAAAATCGCTATGAAAGATCAAATCTTGTCATATACAACCTTTGAACATTGTTGTGAACTCTTTCCCAACATGTCGACAATTTCATAGATGTGAAACATCCATGTCTACTTTTTTATAGATTCAAACACAACTGTAAGGTCTTACACCTTTCTTGAGGGTCCTTCAAGTTCAAAACTTGATTTCTCGTGTATGGAACTATCACGGATTATATGGCTTCAAGCCATTTGTGGTCGGGGCCCATCATCGCTTCTTTGCATGTAGTAGGTTCATTATTCTCAAATAATGATTCAACCCTCAAATCTTGGTATTTGATTGTTCATCCGACCTACTTGTTTCAATAGAAACTTAGACCTCCGTGACCACAACCTTTGAGGTACGTGAGCCATGAGCATTATTCTTTGCCTCCGAACACTTTTGATTGCTGCGCAACTTTGCACATATAGCTAAGGTTCTTTTAACCTTATCAAAGTTCTATTGTCCTCCCACTTAACTTTTCACGAAAAATTCCTTCTCAAAGAAACTTGACGTTCTAAGCGACAAACACTTTTGTCTCCGGTGTTTATGGAGGAATATTTAACAGTAATACAAAGACAGGTTTATCCGACTTTGGTTGCAAACATCTTTCTTATGCATAGCATACCAATGTTTAAGAAAGGACAACATGAGTTTTATCCCAAACCATAACCTCATATGGTGTCATTTCAGCGGATTATGATGGAGCTCTTTTAGTGGAAAACGGTAGTCTCTAAAGCTTTTAATTTTTAAAATATAATAGCAGTTTTATGAATTATACCTTCGATCTTACCATGTCAAACAAGGTTCAATTACATATCTCGAACGCTCCATACTCTTATGGTGTTTCGGGAAATGCAAATCCACGGACCGATTCCTTAAATCTTAGGTATTATGCTAAACTTGTAACTTAAATATCTTCCTTTATGATCTTATCATAAACTATTTATATTCTTGTTACAATGATTTTGCACTTCATCTTGAAAATCTTTCGAACTTTTCAAATATTTCACATTTCATCCTTATTAAGTAAATATTCACATATTCACTCAAATTTTCGGAGAAAGCATATGAAGTTGAAATCCATCGCTCTTGACTACACATAATGGACTTTATACAACAATATGCACAAGTTCCAATAAGCTAGTCTTTCGTTCCCTTTTGGCCTATGAACGAAGTTTTAATTATCTCTAGGAAAGTTTCACAAACGTCATTTGATCAAAATCAAAAGACTCCAAAATTCCATCCACATGGAGTTTCTTCATGTTTTCTTTCCAATATAATTTAAACGGCGATGTCACTTCCTAAGTGATCTTTCAATCAATTTGTCTTTCGACAATTTTAGCACTAGTTTTATGGATGTGATTTATCCAACGAGATTTGTGAATCATCCATCTTTTATGGATTACGGCTATTATTTGAACAACCCTTTTGTTCTCATAATACCTGATAAAACAAATCCTGAAGGCAAGCTTTGATGTTTAACGAGCAACACAATAACCCTTTATTTGTTTTCGATGAACATCATCACATATTCTTTTGCTAGTTACTTAGGCCATTGTAGTTCATGAATTGTGTTGTTTCGTATGACGATTCACACCAACAAATTCAGTATCAAATACTTAAGAACCACATTGTTTAATAAGCAAAGAATATAGCCATAACACGTATATCATCTATATACTTAAACTGAACAATTCTAGTCTTTTCTTTTCTGCCATATATTTATGAGATTCTCTTTCAGTATTTCTGTTTGAAAGAATCTATCAACATCAATAGTGGAGTCATACATATGACACATAGTCCAAAGCGTGTATAATTAAATACAAATGTCTTTGGACTTGCACTTTGAAGTAGATCACCATCATCAAATGTTTGGTGTTCTTCCAAATTCCTTTCTTTAGTAATCTCTTGGTGTAGTAAACATTTTACTTACATCAAATATTCACCCTCATCATGGACTTATCCATGATCTAGCTACTTTTAGCTTGTAACGGTGAATCGCGAGTATAATGTTGCTCTCCAAAACCTTTTGGAAGATTAGGACAACTAGTGTCTCCAACCTTTTGCAAATTCTCATCAAATATGAGAACATGACTTTTGCCATATTATACTCTATCATGTTGTAACCAAAACTTCATTTCAGATATCACAATATCTTCCACACATCATGGTTTCTGAAACAACTCTTTCAGATCCTAGATAACCTTGATATTAAGACAATCCTTTGAATATCAAGAATCATGGAGACAAACATGATACTCAAACACTAACACTTGGAATTGTCACTCTTGTTTTAATACTAATTATTAAACTTTATGGAGTAACCGGAAATTACTGAAAGTTTGCAATAGGACTTTTAAACTTTAGATTAACACTTCAAAACAATACGATACCAGTTCGTAAAGTAACTAACCAGAATTCTATAGTTCTATCATCTCAATTAAAACTAAGCGCAAGGTGGTAAACGGATGCCAATGACTACAACAACTATGCAAATTCACTTTGATTTAGTTTATGATAAATAGAGTTCTAATTAATAATTAAATTAATCTAGGTGAACTCCCACTCAAAACAATATCCCTCACATTGTTTTAGTGATCACACGAACCAAATCCACCACATCAAAACCGATCATCACGAGAGTTGATATAGCTTCAATGGCGAACAATCAACATGTTCATCATATCTACTATATGACTCATGCTCTACCTTTCGGTAATCCGTGTTCCTGAGGCCATGTCTACATGCTAGGCGTCAAGATCAAACCTTAGCTACCGCATAAGCAAATCTGGCTTACGTTGTATTCACCGCGGAATCAAAGACACCCGATCATCACGTGGTGCTTGAGCGACAAGTTTTGGCAGTGCATACTAAGGGTGAACACTTTAGAACTTGAAATTTATGTGCATGAGGGATCATCTTATAATGCTACCGTCTACCAAGCACTACAAGATGCATAAAGGATTAACATCACATGCAATTCATAATATGTGATATGATATGGCCTTTCTTCTTTGTGCTTCCGATCTCCATCTTCAAGCACGAACATGATCTCCATCATCACCGGCATAGCATCAAGGTCAATGATGCTTCTTCATGGTTGTAGATCCACCAGCTTCAACTATTACAACTACTTTGAATAGACACGCAAGTCTTAACAAAATTAAAGACAACCATATGGCTCCTGCGGTTGCCAACTTACAATAAGGAACATTGCATACATCAAATATAATCACAATCATGGCCATATCACATCATCACACCTGCAAAACAAAGTTAGACGCCTCTACTTTCTTTGCATATTTTACGTGGTTTGGGGCTTTCAATAAGTGTCGTTCTAACTTACGAACAAGAACCACAACATTGATACTAGCATTGTTGATTACCCGTTGTAAATTGGATCTTAACTATGCTAGGAGAAAGCAGGCACCCGAGCCACTTATGCAATACAAGTTGCATGTCAAGCGTGGAGCAAGTCTCATGAACGATGTCATGTAAGGTTAGCCCGGGCCGCTTCATCCCAACATACCGCAAGATGCAAAGTACACAAAAGCAATCTACAATAAAAGCATCAATGCCCACAATGACCATTGTGTTCTACTCGTGCAACAGATCTACATATAGACACGGCTCTGATACCACTGTAGGGGTTCGTAGCATGGAAAACAAAAAATTTCTATCGCATACAAACAAACAAGCCAAGATCTATCTACTAGATTGTAGCAACTAGTCGATAGAGGAACTCACCCTCGAAGATTCCAAAGTGGTTAACGAGAGCGATTCGTGGGTGATGTAGTACTCTTTCCGATCTCAAGATCGCGTGAAGCGATCCTTCAGCGCCAGCGTTCATAGCGCTCCCTTGATCGGTCACGTTGATTTTCGGCGAAGACCTTCCTCTCCTTGTTCCAGCAAATGGAGGTTGTAGCACTCTCCTCATGATTCGGCTGACTGTGGCGTGGTACCTAAGTAGAGGGAAATCATGAGGCTTCGCCTTAAGCCGGTGCGAGTATGGTGGAGCTTATGAGAGAGGCTATTAGTGGTCTAGTAATTAGACACACCAATTAGAAGGCTCTAAACCAATTAGAAGGCTCTAAACCGAAATAGCTCTAAACCGGGGTTTAGGTCTAGGGTTTAGTTTAGAGGATAGGAACTTGTGTGTACTAGGAGGAGCCCTGCCCTCCTTATAGGTGGGAGGGGCTGGCCCGGGGAGGAGTGGAGTCCCGCCCCAACTCGGCGTGGGTGGTGGCCTCAGGTTGGAGGTGGTATCGCTCGACAACTCGGTTTAATACTCCTCCTCTTTTCACACTTACATAAATTGCCGTTTGTCTTTCAAACTAGCGTTTGACTTTTCAATTTAGGATTTAAATAAACCCTTTATTTTGGACAGCGAGAACACTTAGTATATGATGCAATCATTCCAACATGCAATGACACATTCATGTACCCTTCCCCTCGGGCGTCGGACATTCGGGACCTTCTAGAATGTTCCCGATGAAAACACGGAACCATTCCCCAACTCGAACAGGACTTTCCTTATATGAATCTTATTCTCCGGACCATTCCGGATCTCCTCGTGATATCCGGATCCCATCCGAGACTCGAACAACATTCGGTCTCTTTCTCATAATACCATAACTACTCAAACAACGTCAATCCTTAAGTGTGTCTCCCTACGGTTCGTGAATTATGCGGACATGATCGAGACACTTCTCCGAACAATAACCAATAGAGGAATCTGGAAATTCATATGGCTCCACATATTTCTACGATTACTTTGCGATCGAATGAACCACTTACATACGATACCAATTTCCCTTTGTCTCACGATATGTTACTTATCCGAGGTTATGATCGTCGGTATCTCTGCATACCTAGTTCAACCTCGTTACTGATAAGTACTCTTTTCTCGTTCCCGTGATATGTGATCCCTTGTGAGCCAGTCACATGCTTGCAAGCTAATTGGATGACATTTCACCGAGAGGGCCCAGAGTATATCTATCCGTCATGTGGATGGACAAATCCCACTCTTGATCCATGTGTTTCAACCAATACTTTCCGAACACTCAATGCCACCTTTATAGCCACCCTGTTACGGTGTGGTGTTTGATGACATCAAAACATCCATCCAGTAAAGGTGATATGCATGATCTCATGGTCGAAGGAATTAGGTTACTATGTATCAGAAAGCATATAGCAATTGAACTATTGAAATGACTTGATCTTTATGCTACGCTTATCTATAGGAGTATGTCCACCATATCATTTTCCTAACGATATGATCTTGTTGTTGATAACATCTTAATGTTCATGATAGGGAAACCACCATCATCAATCAACCAACAAGCTAGTGAAGTATAGAGGCTATACTAGGGACTTCAAATTAAGTTTACAAATCACACAAGTATTAATGGTTTCCTTGTTAATACTATTATAGCATGAATGCAAACATTTATCATAAGTATGAAGATATGATAATAACCTACTTTATTATTGCCTCTTGGGTATATCTCCAACAGGTAGTGCGCCGCCTGATGGTGGAAGCACGACAAGCGAGGCGGTCCTAAAAACATGCAAAGTGGGACACCAAGCAGCGTCACCAGAATGACGACGATGTCGGTCCCTCCGGCAGGAACGACGACGCTTATTAGATTTACTTCTTGTTTATGTTTAGTTAAATTTCATCTATTTTGTAAGATTTCATCGTACATTTTAATGGATTTTGACTTTCAAATTGATTTTGTTTGGTTGAACGGCTTCGTTTGGGACACGAGATTGGAAACATACGTGTACCAAACACGGCACGGCTCGACGTGCCTCAAATAACGCGCTTTTGTGGGATGTTGTTTGGAGGACGTGAGTGGAGATGCTTTTCACCGTGCTTGATCGAGCTCGAGGCCTCGAGCCTGCCGGCCAAGGTATGTGCCGGCGCACATAAAAAGCAAGGGAATAAAGCAGCAGAGATAATCATTGGACGCTTCAGTAGTTCGGTTCCCTGATTCCCTCCCTGGTTGCGTATCTGGGGACACAAGTCATCAATTTTTCCAATGCTTCGATGGAGCCTCTCACTCCCCACCAAATCAGCAGCAAAACACAGATTTACGATGTGGCCGGTGGGTTTGCTTCGGCCCGGTGCCGGACGCATATTCAGTGATTTTGAGGTACAAAGTCTACCCATGGCTACTCCCCTATGAGCCATCTAATTAAAGTTGATCCAACGGACAGTAATGAGCGAAATGTTTGAGTCTAAATCATAAGATGTTGTTTATGTCTAAACCGTATATTCGAATAAAATGAAAGTTTTCCAGAGTATATAATACAGTACATGTGATTTACTGTATTTGTTTCATTTTTTCTGAGCATTTTGAATTTTGAGTTTGCAATTTGATAGCGAAACTTTAAATAATATTTATTCACAAACTATATGTACAAATACGACAAAACTTTCCCAGAATACATAATTGAACATATATGATCTATTGGATTTTTTTTCATTTTTTTCTAAACATAATACAACATATGTGGGATCAAAGTCACAGCTAAATTTTGTATCCCAAAGTCACTGAAGCTGCGTCCAACATATACTATGCCTTGCCGCGCACACAAGTCAGAGGCACCCACACTCCAAAGGCATTGACAGTTAAACCGACAAGTGTAGCTTTCATCATCCATGAGTGAACTAGTACCGAAAGATCCACTGTTCACACACGACCACACATATGATCCATCGATTATATGGCCGGGTTTCCGGAGTTCCTACGCTAATACTGCCTCGTGTTCGAGGAAATGCACGCGCAGGACGACGTATCAGCTAACTGAGCTCTCCTCCTATGATTGATCTTCACCTTACCTACAACTGCTGGTGCATTGTGGTAGCTTGTTTGCTCGCTCTCTTCTTGCCGCTTGTTTAAGAAACTGGTGGCATGGTATATCAGGTGAGCAGCTAATTGGTTGGATTGCACTTTGCGTGGCAGTTCTCCAGCTCGATCGCCTCCTAACCCATCCATCCATCAACCAATTGCAATCCAACTAGCCCTGAAAACATGCTCAATGTCTCACGGAGACGGAAAACATGGAGCTCGTTCGGCCGGGCTTCGTCGAGCCGACGTCGGCGTGCCATTATTGGACGCCGGATTGCCAGCCGCCATGTGATAAGCATTTGCATCATCATTGGGTAATGGTGCTTAGCTTGCTTCTTGGGTGGGCCAATTTAGGTAGCCTAACTCTGTCTGCCCTGTCCCCATTTCTCAGGTGTAAACCTGACTGCCTGAATAGATGCGTGGTAATACTGGAAGTTCATGATTCTCATTTAGTTGTTCCCTTTTCACTATGTATAATTTTCAGATAGTAGGTACCCATGAGCCCAACTTCTAGCCAACAAATAAAGCAACAAAAAATCTTCGTGATATTAATCTATTCTCCTTATTAAAAAAAGCGAAAAATGTACTCCCTGCACAAAAGGGGAGTAATAACATATGTGAACTAATACCCTAGGAAAAGAAACCAACAAAGAAAAATAAACTATACTAGTCTAAAAACAAATGTAGCCATCAAGGTGGTAACATGACCTAGTAAGTTACCCTTTGGGGGGGCGCAAGCTGGTCCTCTCTTTGATCTCACCAAGAGGTCACTTGATTGAATCGACGTGAGGCATGCAAGCAAGGCCACAGGTTTAACTCGTGTTGGAGTTATTCCAACCCTGTCAAGCTAACGGTGACAGGTGAGACCAAAGATACCTCGGCTTGCTTGCACCAACTCGCTCAATGAGCTCTGCTTTGACATTATATGTGGCTTGCAGTGGCATGGCTAGATAACATTGGCGCCCGCTGTTTTCGTGTAGATTTTGTTCCGCGAGACAGATGATTTGGGTGAAGAAAAAAAGAGCCCCCTACTTCATTTTAGAATGTTATTATGCGACTTTTGGCTGTCCAAATCACACTTTGGCCAACAAGCAACCCCAATAATCGTGTCGTAATAGCACAAAATTGACATCATTAAACTCGATGTCAGTTTATTGCGATTGTGATCTTGTACTTCCTCCGTTCCTGAAAAGGCTATAAGTTTTTTCTGAGTCAAACAATGTACAGTTATGCACATAGAAAAAGGCCAAAAACTATAGTACTATTTCGTCAAACAATGTCGAAGGTAATATTTACATAGATATCGCGTTAAGATATATTTTGCCATACACCTAGTTCCGTTTATTTGGATTGTAGATGTCAATCATTTTTTCATAAACTTGATCAAACATGACACATTTTTTCCAGAAGCGAGGTGGTAAATATTAGCTAAATATTGCGCTAGAAGTGTATATATGGTCGATGTTAAAAAGTGGAAAACCAAAGTACGCTTAAATAAAATTTAACCGCGCATAGTCAACAAAATTTCAAGTACTTTTTTAGATGAAAATTTCAAGAACATTGAAATAGAGAAATAATTATATTATCTTCTATGCACAGTTGTTCCGGATGCACGAGGAAATAAAGCTACTAGCATTAACTGGAAGATAGCAGTTGCCACGCCAGATACTAGCAGAGGCAAATAAATCTCTGATCTCTGTCAGTTTGAGTTCCCTCTGACGGTGCACTTGAAATATCTTCCTATCATGGGCCCGAAGTTCCCAAGATTCGGGGAACTCGTGTTGCTCGACTGCCTGGAAGGAGGAGGCAGGAAGCATCTCAAGGTTAAGCAACGCTAAAACAAATAGTTGCAAGAAAAAGGTAATTAGCAGCAGGCTGCAGCATGTTGCGTGATTCGAGGCAGAAGCAAGAGAAAGAAGGCGGCCTTCGTTCCGGTTCACATGTAGCATCACACTATCACATGCATAATTAACACGCACAGGCCATGCATATATGGAAACCATGATGATCAGTGGCAGACCTACAAACTTTTGAAAGATTGAACAAACGAGTTTAAGATAGGAGTATGATTTTTTAGACGAAATCGCTATATAAATCTTATAAAAAACTTTGGGCCGTCAGCAAACCTGGATGGCTGCCCGGATTACAGGAACGTTGGGTCCACCGATGATGATGATCAAAGGCGGCTCTTACTTAGCGCCGTTGTGCGACCAGGCTGCAGGCTTCGTCTTCTACCCCTCGCGCTATGCGCAAGGGGACGTCATCGCTGATCATGTTGACGGTCTGATGGATTTGGAAGCAGCGCAGCGCTTTCGTCTTCGATAACGCGTCATCAAACATGGGTACTCTTCTCGGTAAGATTTGATTCGAGGCTCGCGATTGGACTACTGCTGGCGTGTCTGGCCTTCGTGCCTTGTTGCCGGCATCCTAGTAGGCCTAGGGGTTGAGTTGTATGGGGTGTTGGCTCGCTTGAGCCTGTGTATATGTTTTATATAACTCTTTTTTTTTCAATGAATCGAAACGCAAAACTTTTTGTGTTTTCGTGATTGCTTAGAGCCGTTGGGTAGGGTGCACGATATCACGGGCAAGCTTTAAGACAATTAACCATCTTCCTTTGTCAAAACGTACTTGCATATGGCATGGATTGAAAATTCAGAATCGTCTGCTTCTGTACAACCATCTCTTTCAGCTCCCAAGTGGCACCTACTCATATAGAATTTCTCTACTTTTGTATCGTTCATCCATATCTCAATAATACTTTAATACCTTAGGAATAATTTTATCAGTTTACGTGATTGATTGACAGAACGGAAGAGTAATTAGGGGTGACATCGAACAAGGAATCATACTGTTGAAGCAAGATGGCAGGAGTTCGCGCCACGCCACCTCGCCGGCGGCATCCTATAAATTCCCCGCCTTTTCCGTCTCCACTCCACCACTCATCAACCCCATCTCTCTCTCTCCACCTGAAAGCTGTACTGTCTCTCCTAACTGGTCGCTGATCGATCAGCTTCAGTTGCAACTAGTGCATCGACGAACATCGCGCAGTTGTAATGGAGAGGCGGGCAGCAGCAGCAGCAGGGGAGGCGCCGCCGAGGCAGCAGCTGCCTCCGGGGTTCCGGTTCCACCCCACCGACGAGGAGCTGGTGGTGCAGTACCTCCGCCGGAAGGTCCTCGCGCGGCCTCTCCCCGCCGCCTTCATCCCCGTCGTCCATGCCGCCGCCTTGCCCGACCCCTGGGACCTCCCTGGTACGTCCTGACACATTTCTGCACGCAAGCATGCACACTCTCGCTCTCGGATGGAAATTTATTGATGTCCTTCCGTTTTCTATTGATTGTTGCAGGCGCGAGCGAAGGGGAGGCGTCTTACTTCTTCAGCCAGCGGCAGACCCCGGCGAGCGGCGGCATCGGACGGCGCCGGAGAGCGGCCAGCGGGTACTGGAAGGCCACGGGGAAGGAGAAGCCCGTGTTCGTTCAGCTGCAGGGCAATGGCAAGCGGCTGCTCGTCGGCGTCAAAACGACGCTCGCCTTCCACCGCGGCAAGGCGCGGTCCTCGCGTACAGAGTGGGTCATGCACGAGTACCGCCTCGCCGCCGCCGCGCCCAATGGCTTGAACCAGAGCTACGAATGGGTCGTGTGCCGGGTGTCGCTGAAGAAGAACAGAGCAAGGAGGTCGGCAGCCGGCGAGAGGACCGCTTCCGTGCACCGGGAAGATTATGCCGGCGATCACCACCAGCCATCGTCGCCGTCGTCGAGCTGCGTCACGGACACCTGTCACGCCTCAGATCACCAAGAAGAAATTAGCAGCGGTACTCACCAGTAGTAGCATCAATACGATGCCAGCTCCATCCTCGAGCTACATGCTTCTGGCGGCGGCACGACCGCGTGCTCGCGGCCTCCCGGCGGTGCACGGCCCGCGCTGCGGCGCACGCGCGCTCCCACGTCGGCAACGCGCCGTGTCCGAGGTCGTATCGAGGATGTTCGAGTACGGAGTACGGAGTACCTGATGTACGTCAACGACGGCACGCCGTCGACACCGGCAGCAACTACGTCTGGCTGAAATGCGAACTTCGGACAGCAGACGCCTGTTCCGCGCTGCCGAGCGTCGTGTTCCACTCGCCCGCCCACCTGGCCTCAACTCCGAAGGTGCTCGTGTCGAAGGTCTACCTCGGGCTGCTGCACGTCTTCGACCGGCACGTTTATCGCCACCGAGAACAGATCACTCGTCGCCCAGATAGGCGCCGACACCTCTGTGGGACGGTGGGCGGTGGCCCCCTTATTCCGGCGTCGGCGGGGACACGAAGCGGCTCGACAAAATGCACAAGAGACACTTCGGGCTGTTTGGTACTGTCATATTTTGCAAGTCAAAATTTGGCAGCCACAATACGTTTAGTTTTTGCCACACTTTGACATACCACACTTTGTTACCCTTGTCACCCACTTGTTATCTATCTATCTATCTATCTATCTACTAATTTACGTTGAGGTAGGTTCGTCCGCTAGGATTTTCGTTCCGATTTTATAGTGGACGGTTTTGCCCCTAGCTATTTGAGGGTATTACATTGCCTGCCACCGCCAAGCGGTACTCTGCGGTAAAAAGAAAAAAAATCCCCAAAACTCCTCCTCCCGATGATCGACTCCCTTCCACTCGTCATGCTGCCCACACGGCAGACTCCTTCTCTCGCCAAGACCGGATCGGGCACGCAGCGTGAAACATACGGATTTGTCCGATCGGCGGCGGAAATAGACGGGAGCTGTCCGCAGTTGCAGCCAACAGGATTTGTACATAGTTGCGGCCTAAGGACTTGACTTGCAGCGAAGCGGTGCTGGCCCCGGACTCCTCTGTGTCGTCCTCCTCACCCTACGGCGGCCGGGCCCACGGCGACCAGCAGGAGGGCAAACGCGGAGGAGGGCCCGCGCCCGCCGCGTCACCGGGGACGGTTGATTCTGGCCATCCACCCTACGCCACCCACAATCCCCAACCTGTGCCGCCCACCTCCACGAGAAGTTACGGCTACCTCAGCCGCAGCCGGCGGTGCATCCGTGAAGCTCCCTGCCTCCCTCACTTGGGAGTTCCTTCTACTCGACTTTTATCTTTTCCTGGTGGCAGTGGAGCTCCTGGCCGGGAGGCGCGCTGCCAACCACCGTCCTATCTTTTCCAGATCTCGTGCGGCGTAGTTTCTTTCTATTCGATCTCTTCAAAGTCAACGCCTATCGGTACCACCCGCTACGGCCCCTTCCCTCTCCTCCAGTCTTTGTCTAGCAAGAGGTTGCATCTAATCTGCGACCACACCATGGCCCTTGGGTACTGTACACATTGGGGAACCCCATCTGCTGAAGCCACGGCTGTGCTTGAACTCCAATCTTCCTCCACTCTAAGTTTTCCTTCTCTCACTCTCCCACTCATTTACAAAAAACTTATGTGACTTAGGTATTACTTGATTGGATGCCTATAACAAATGTGACCATGCTTCTGTTTAACATTCAATTGAATGCACGCTGAATGTGAAGACACTATTTGGAGACGTCTTTGGTTGGGTTTGCTAATTGGATGGACGGACGACGACCGCATGAGGGAGTGACATGATGAAAGCGACGCATAACGGCCTCTCATGAAACTTAAGTACACCATCAGCTCGATGTATATGAAATCTTTTACTTGACACCGTCCGAGGATACTAGCAAAATGGGAACTTAGAGGTGATTGTTGTATTACAATTTTATGCATGTGGTTTTGAATTATATATTTTTAGTGAAGTACATTTTAAGTAAAAGTAGAATCTTATTGTTTTGGACTATTATGTGCCTATCCCTTATCATATTTGTAAACTTTTTTCCACAATTTTTAGGTATACGACAGAGAAAAAGACTTGAATATCCCGTAGCAACGCACGAGCATTTAGCTATATACTATACACAAAGGTAGGTTCGTCTGCCTACAATTTGGTTCCGATTTTTGTCTTTCCAATTTTGCCCTCCCACCAAAATACATATTACGTACGACTGCCACTGAACCGGTAAGTTTGTTTTATTTTCTCCCTGACCCAAAGAACCCGATTGATCCCCTCCTCTGCGGCAGAGAAGCGGCATGCCGGTCACTGAGTTTAGATGGCACTGCTGCCACCGCCAAGTACCACCGCGGCATCCGTGGGCATGGTCGATCCCCATCCCTTCCTCCTCTCGAGCCGGCCGCCGTGACCATGGCCGGCCGCGCCGCCGTCTGCTCGAGGTCTCTGAAGCTTCTCCAGAGCTCTTCCCGAGCCCCAAGCTTCAATCCCCGCCGCCTCTGCACCGCTGGGCCGCCGCCGGCCGCCGTGACCATGGACGGCCGCGCCGCCGTCCGCTCGATGCCTCCGAAGCTTCTCCGGAGCTCTTCCCGAACCCCAAGCTTCAATCCCGGCTGATGCAGCGCTGGGCCGCCGCCGGCCTCTCGAGGCCTCGCCTCTGCCGCCTCCCCAAGCTTCAATCCCCGCCGCCTCTCTCCCTCCCAGTGGAGAACGCGGCTGGGACTCGCAGCGACATCACGAACTCGATGGCGGGAGAAGAAGGCGCGTCAGGCGGGGCGAGGCACGATGCAGAGGAGGCGAGATTCGAGGAAGAGGGCTGAGTGCTGTGGCCAGAGACCGGGTCAAGGAGAGAGGCGGCGTGACTTTTGGCTCTGCCGGTCCATCCGTTGATGCTGCTGGCCACCTGCACGCCCGAGAATCCCTACCGCCGACACTGAGATCATTAATTGGGTTATTAAGTGAAAAATGTCCTATGTCCACATGGAGGAGAAGTACTCATGCCGGGCTTAGCCAAGGCCAGCTCAGCACCCTCCTTCATGAGTCGGCCAGGCGTTCAGGTTCACGACTAGCAAAGGATTTGTTGTACAGATGAGAAGATCCACCTTGTGTATGAGAAGATCAGCGTATGCAACGACGGTAAGGAGAAAGTCCATTTTCATCGCTTCACCTTTCGATCAAATGCCTACTGAAAAATTAGTTGTGGATTGTTTCGTGCTTTTTCACCTCTTATCCAACTAAAATTCTAAACATTTCTTTGGTAAAACTGATCAACGCAACTTAAGGACAGCGAAGGCGGACACCAAAGACATGGAGCTCGCCATGGACTTCATCGTGGTTCTGGAGGTGAAGGACACTACCCTGGGTAGTAGATGTCGACGTGTAAATGAGCATATCAGCGGTCATAGTTTTGGTTGCTTCGATTGGAATTTAACTTTTGTTATGCTTCCATATTCTTACCCGTGAAGGGTGGTTGATATTCCAGAGGAGAACGACTGGCGTGTGCTGTCATTAGAGTAAGCTCCCACATTAGTAGTACCGTCTATGCTGCCATGCCAAATTCAGTCGTCAGTATAGCTTGGGGTTCTTGGCTAAAGTTAAGTCTGCAATGTGACCGACCATGGTTAGCCACGCCAACTTCCCTTCACTCCATGTTTCATCAGCTCTTACTACTTGGCAAGCCAAACTCTGCAATAGAAGTGAACGTCTATTGTTTACATGTGCTGATGCTTCACAATGATTATTCCGTCAGACCCACTTATTTTCTATAATCTCCGCATTTTTTAATTATAGTATTATGGTTATATTTATAGCTTAAACTATTGCATAATGTCTGGCTACCATCAACTATCTCTTGCATTTTTTTGCATCTAGATTCACGTAGCTTTTAGTAAGTGATCTGGGAAACCCAGCTTAAGTTTTAGCTTGTTAAGGATAGCAAGCTCAACATTCCAATTCTTAACGATTTCGAGTCTTAAAGAGCCAAGATGTTTCACTAATCTAACACTAGCTAGGAAGCTATCTTCTCGGATGTGGTTGCCTTCAAAGACAACATCACCTAGCACGCATAAGGTCGCCATGGTCGTGGACTGAGTGCACGACGTCACCTTCACTAATTTGGACATGGCGCACGAGATTCATGATATTGAAGTGTCCTCCATGTCGCGCATAAGTCCGTTGTTGGTCATGTCGTCCCGTAGCAACGCACGGGCATTCAGTTAGTAGAGTTATTGTTTTTATCAGGATGTCAAGTGGAATCCCACCAAAATCCCACGTTTAGTTCATTTGTTAAAATCTAGTTTAAATTTTAATAAAAATTTATACTTCCTCCGATCCATATTACTTGTCGTTTAAATGGATGTATCTAGCACTGAAACATGTCTAGATACATCCAAATGCAATTTTCGCAAATGAATCGGAGGGAGTACTAGATTTTCGCAAATGAATTAGAAATGTAATTTTGATGGGATCTTACTTGACACCCTAGGTTTTATCAACTTTTTCCAAAGTTTGGCTTTAAATTTTTTAGCCACACTTATATGGCTACAATACTTTTATGCTAACCACACTTTGGCTTGATACAACGTGGCTTGAAACCAAACAGTCCCTCCATGTGAGAGCTGACATGTGGGGCCATACACGTAAGTTAACGATTTAGGCAAATGGCCTGAGGATTTGTGAAACGTCAACATTTGGGGCAAATAGCACAAGCAAGCCCAAAATAAAAAAGGAGAAATAAAAATAAACAAAGGTCAACGCCGAAAGATTGACAAAATAAGGATGATTCGCAACCACTACGTCCTCCGGAGTTGTTCCACCATACTTCTCGTACTCCGAACCGTCACGTATCAAGCAACACCTTCAAAAAAAAGTGTGATGCCAGAGCATATAGTGGATCTTGGCAACAATGCCAGACAAAAATCACACATCATCCCGAGTCGCACACCCTTATACCCCCTCCCCCAAATGTTGTCTGACAGGTGGGATTGGGTACTCACAGGTGGGGACTTTTCTTACTTTTGCATTGGTAGAATTTAATATGGCAACCACGCTAGCCCCCCTGTGGGCTGCGTGTGTACCAGGAGCGTCGGACGAGATTTGAGGTGGTTTTTATTATGTGTGGGGCTATAGGAGGGCAACTCGGCGCGATCTTTGTCTCCGGCGCCCCATAGACCGTTGGCGGGGGCTATCGCGCGCTGAGTGGAGATGCTCTAATATTGACGGTTCTTCTTACTGGTGCTAAATGATCTGTGCTACGAAATTCAAAAGGACTGGTGGTCGCAGGAGGTAGCTAGGTTGTTGATCATATAATAGATGTCACCATAGAGAAAGCTACTATCCTTCATAAAGGTCTTTAGTTCGTGGAAGATATGGTATGCTCTCATGTGGTTATTGTCGCTTGAATTAGTCGAAGCATACAATGATTTCATTGAGATTTGGAGTCCATACACTGCCATTCTAGCGGAGTGTTTCCAGGATTTTGGAAGAGTCGGTAAAGTATCTGTTCAACATTGCTTTCGGGAGGCAGATTGGGTAGTGCATGTTTTAGCTAGATTTGCTTATGATTCAAATAGTTGTTTGGGATGGTGGTCCCCCTATTTTAATCAATTCCATGTAATGAGCGATGTATCTTTATTTAGCAGGCATAAATTCAATGATCAATGTTGTTAACGCTATGTTAGTGGTTTATTGTGAAAAGTAAACAAGTAGTTTTTAAAACCCTAGTCACAATTGTTTTTTTTTTTTTTTGCAACTAACTTCTCGATCAGTGAACTACTGGGGTTCTTTGCTAGGAGTGGAAGAAGACAAAAGGAATAGAGTGGGCGGGCTTGGAAAATTTGGCCCCCCCTCTCGGATTCATACCGGAATTCTAGGCCCTACAACAAAAATTGGGTGCTTTGCTGGGAGTCGAATTTCAATCCCCAAACAAGGGGGATCGTTCGCCGAAGGGAAGGGGGTTGTGGCTAACTGAATGCGAAGATCGGAGGACGGCCAATTTGGCTCCAGGAGACGAGGGAAACTCTCAAGTTTTGTTCTTTCGTGCTAGCGAACTTCTTTCCCTCTGAGATCATAGGTTCACGCCTAGATCGGTCTTTTTTTGTGATATATAAGATGCAACAGCTAGAGCTACGCACGATGGAATTTGTATGTTGTCAATGTAACTTTTTAGTTATAATCAAAGTGTTTTCTTGTCCGTGTGTGCTCTAGTTAGTTTGTCAAGAAATTTGGATCATGTAGGTGAAAGAACGGAACGTAATTCCAAAAGCCCATTTCTTCTCTTCGACCACATGAAAATGCAGTACCTGAGAAAACACATGCAAGCCTGTAAAAAAAGATACAAATGCAGAGGATGCTTTTAGGGGCATGCTCTGAATTTAGCAGCAAGGCACAAGATGACATCGGTTACCCCGGCTTGATATCGAGCTCGAGGCCACGAGTCGTCGGGCGCACTTGAAAAGCAAGGCGATAAATAAATCAGCAGAGAGAATCATTGGCACGGTTCAGTAGTTGAGTTCCCTCCCTGGTTGCGTATCTAGGGACACAAGGCATCAGTTTTTCCAATGCTTCGATGGGGCCTCTCACCCCACACCAAACCAGCAACTAATTAAACACAGAATGACGATAATGTGGCACACAAGTCAGAGACACCCGCACTCCAAAGGCATTGTTGACAATTAAACAGACAACAAGTGTGGTGTTTAACTATAGTTTCCATCGTCGTCCACGACTGAACTAGTACTGAAAACTCCACTGTTCACACGGCCGGCGATGTTTCCGGGGTTCCTACGCTAGTAATACTGCCTTGTGTTCGAGGAAATGCATGCGCAGGACGACGTTCCAGCTAACACGGCCGAGCTCGATCGTCTCCTCCCCCTTCCCCCTATGAATGATTGATCTTCACCTACTGCTGCCCAGCGGTAGCTTTCTCCGTTGCCTACTCGCTTGCTTGTTACATGGGGCTAGCCGTTTTCTGCAGCACTCCTCTTGCCTTGCCTTGCTGCTTGTTTAAGAAACTGGTGGCATGGTATCAGGAGGCGACTAGCTAATTGGCTGGATTATTGGACTTTGCGTGGCAGCTCTCCAGCTCTCCTCCTCCTAACCCATCGATGCATTCAACCGCTGATTGCGCACTCCAACTTTGCCCCCGAAAAACATGCTCAGTGTCTCGCGGAAATCGGAGGAACGGAGCCCGGTCGGGTTTCGTCGAGCCGACGTTGACGCGCGCGCGACAAGCAAGTCGACGAGGAGGACCTTTGCCAATGGGCGCCAGGCTGGCAGTCGCCATGTGGTTTTCGTGCGCGCGGGGGGGTTCTGTCTCGGTGATGATCAGCATCTGCCTCGCTTGCGTGATGGTGCTTGGTTTGCTTGGCGAGTTGGAGGGTACCTGTTGCTTGGGCAGGCCTACTTAGGCAGCCTAACTCTGCCTGCTCGGCGGCTCTGTCCCCGTTTCTCGGGGGTAAGAGCGTCCCTAAAAATTTAGAGATGTAAATGCTCCGTATTCTTTAGAGAAGCAAAACATAGTCCTCTAAATTTTGCGCCGCGGATCAGATCCCTAATAATTTGGAGGAGGAGTAAAAATATTTTTGAACAAAATTTGCAAAATTGAGCACATGGATGCATGAAAACATACCACACAAAGATTCCTAATTCATAAATATCAATAAATTAGTCATACAAAGTGATTGCATCATCCTAAATTGCTAAAATCACACTTCAACACACCATTATTTAGCGTACTGGAGCGCATTAGTAGCAAAGTGATAGCATCATCCTAATTCATACTACCATGTTCCACCTATTCATAATCATAGATTCTAGCCGGCCATATTGGAGCGCATTACTAACAAAGTGATAGCATAATCCTAATTCATACTACCATGTTCCACCTATTCATAATCATAGATTCTAGCCGGCCGTATTGGAGCGCATTACTAGCAAGGTTCACCTATTCATAATAGATACTAATGACCTAGCATCTCCACTATTTCTTTGATTAAAATTGTCACGTATTTCTTCCCAAAATTGTTCGAATCGGTTGGTCGGCTCCAACAATTGTTTGATGATGCCACGCAAAGTACAAATCATTGTCCTTATTCTCCAACCATGGAGCTTTTTTCTTCTTCGACTTGCTACGAATAATCATCATTTTCAGATTAGGAAATTTATGAGCTTTAAAACAAAAATGGGGATATACCGAAGTGAACTCACCTTGTTCTGGCGACGGCTGGTGCCGGAGCAAGTGGTGGTGCGGGTGCTCGCGGTGGCGCTCCTACGAGCTCGGCCGGGGAGTTGCGGCGGCAACTAGAGGACGAAGACATGCCGGAGGTGCGGATCCGGCCGTATCTCGACGAATCCCGACCGTAGTTCGTCGAATCCGGCAAAGTCGGTGGCGGATTTGCGGCCGGAGAAAGTAGCTTGTGCCGGCCTATTCGAGCGACGTTGGCTAGCCGGAGAAGTTCAGGAGGGTCGGGGCAGCCTTCTAGGCGTCAGTGGAGGCCGGATACGGCAGCCGACGGCGGGGGGAAACCGACAGCGGCAGACGGACGGGTCGAGGGAGAAAAAATAAAGGGGGCAACCTCTCGGCCACATATATAGTCGAAAACCGTGACTCCTAAAAGTTTTCTCCTCTAAACGTCAATACGGCATCGGTTCGGTGCGGTTTTAGCCGTTAAAGGAGTATATTTTCTCCTCTAAAATCTTTTTTAGGATGGATTAGAGATGCTCTAAACCCGAATAGATGCGTGGTACTGGTAGTTAATGATTGACATTCAGTTGGATCGTGTTGCTTTTGTGTAGAATATTCGGAACCCAACTTCTAGCGCCACCAACGAAGAAAATCGTATGCATGTATGACTATTCGCTATTGGCCTTTGTGTTGGAAAACACTCTGTAGACTGTAGAGCATGTATGCGTGCTTTTTTTCAGCCTGGTTCAGACGCAAAAGCAGAGCAAAAACTGGACATGGATTTGTGGCACCCGAGCAGCGTGCTAGGTCGTTGGAAAAAAATTAATAATGGTACTTTTGAGTTTCAAGAAATTCACTTTTTTTTCTCGTGAATACGTAAACAGGGTATATATATATGTATATCCGTGCAAAGTTTCGGGAGAAAAAGTGTTTTGTTTTGGGCTGAAAACAAATTTGTAGCTGTATAAAGTAATAAAAACTATTTTTAATCCTAAAGACTGTCTTGTTTTTTAGCCCAAAATACAGCGTGTTTTGAAATAAAACTTCTGGCTTACATTCTGGATGTATATTTTTCTGAATTTTTGGAGGCCCAGAACTCTCGAGTCAGGCTTTCACTCCGCTATATTAATATAGCAAATGACCGATACATTTGGGATAATCATGCTGGGGCAGACAACACAAAACCAGCCCAAAAGGAAAAAGAAAGAAAAAAGAAAACAATGCCGACACCGGCGGTACAACGCAAAAGGAGATGACTCGCCACCGCTGCGCCCTCCGGAGAATCACCACCTTGCTCCTAGCACTCCAGAGCGCCGCAAACCAAACAACACCTCCAAGAAGGAAAGCGACGACAACGACGCTGCTGCCCGAACCAATCCAAGGGTTCCCCCTGGAACGCGCTCTAGGGTTTCCCCCGGTATGCAACGGGGGTGGGGCGGCACACGGCGCCGCCAGGAAGGACGGCGACACTGCGAGCGTCCACGCCGGTGCCGAGACGGCAAGGATTTCTCCCGACCCCCAAAGAACCATACCCCCGGACGCGCTGCCTCGCTCCACCAAGCTTGCCGCCCACCAGCGCACGCCACCACGGTCTTGCAGTCATCACCATCGTCGCACCATGACTCGGGATGTGAGGCCGGTCGACCGAAAAGAATAAGCTTTGGCAAGGTCCGCGAGGCAATCGCACGCGGGAGGGAACTACCTCCGCCGTTGGAGGACGGCCGCCGACCGGATGCAGCAGCAGGGCAAACTAGGCCTTTCGGCCCGGCCGAGCCCAAATGGGCCCGTAAAGCCTCCGCCGCCGCACTGCAGCAAGGGCGCCATCAACACCGCCAAACCCCGCACCAGCTCCAGCTTCACAGTCCACCGGGAGAGTCACCGCCCGCGCGGGCAGCCCGCTGAGCCCGAATCAAGCCCAGCGGGCGGATCTCGATCGGAAGGCGAGCTCCACCAACCTGATGCCGTTCCCCGCCGCCAACATGCGCCTCCTGCTCCATCCTTGCCAGCGTCGGAGCCTCCGCCGCCGCGTCGGGCCGCTGCCGCCTGGGGACACCCCCTCGCCTCGCCATCCCGCGAAGCAGAAGCCAGGAGGGAAAAGGGCCGGGAGCCGCTGCCGCCGCCAGCGCCTCCCGGGGCTAGCCCGGCGCTGGCCGCTGACGACAGCAGGAGGGAGGAGGCCGGGAGGGGTGGCTCGAGACGGGGAGAGGTGGCGGCGCGGCCGGTCGCGAGACGAGGGAGTTTTTTCGCGAGACCGGAGGCCCAGAACTACCAGTTTCAAAACTTTAAAGAAAAATACTCACTGTTGCTCAAGAGCATCCATCAGTTTTTGAGCAAAAATTGCTCTGGACTATTATACCACAGAAAAAGAGACCAACAAAGAAGGAAAGAAAGAAAATACTACAGCCCAAAAGCAAAGTGTAGCCATCAAGAAGGTGGTAATACCTAATAAGTTACCCCTTGGAGGGCGCAAGCTGGTCCTCCCCTTGATCTCACCAAGAGGTCACCCGATCTTATTCGATCTGAGGCAAGCAAAGCAAGTCCACAGATTTAACACATCTTGGAGTTATTCCAACCCTGTCAAGCTAACGGTGACAGGTGAGACCCAAGTTACCTCGGCTTTGCTTGCACCAACTCGCTCAATGAGCCATGCTTTGACATTATCTTTGGCTTGCTGGACTTTGCCAAGGAAACTACTGGCAAAGGGGCAGATAACATTGGCAGACGTCATTTTCGTGTAGATTTTGTTTGTCGAGACCGATGATTTGGGAGAAGAAAAAGAGTTCCCCTTTCGATATTTAGAATGTTATTATGCGTATTCTGACTGTCCAAATCACACATTGGCCAACAAGCAACCCACTAATAATAGCACAAAATTGAAATCATTAAACTCAACGCCAGTTTAATACGATTGTGATTAGCTAAATAATGCGCTAGAAATGTACGGACAATATTTGAAACTGAAGAACCAGTGTATGCCTACATAAAAAGTGAGGGCATATAACCAAAGAAAAACCAAGCACACTGACATGGAGAAACATTTAGATATTCCACCCGGTCCATATTATTTTGAAAATGCATATATTATGATCAGCTGGCTCCCCACACGCGTTGCTTTTCCTTCATGCATGCATCTTCCTATTTTTTTTCACTACAGAGAGAATTCTACGGAAACCTGGTCGCACTCAGGGCATCAAGCACCGCCGTCGCATGATTTACGTATTGGATTCGAACAGACCTAAAAGGGCTAGGTAATACTTCCTCATATTTAGGATATTTTTAGTGGGTTTGGTGTAGCCCGTGGATTTTTTTTAATATTGTGTGAGTATAAGCTTGAACTTGAGATCTCTAAGCTCTGATACTATATCGAATTGATGCACTAACCAACTGAATCAAAAGTAAGAACTGATGGCGAGATTCACGGGAATTAAGCCCACCCCGAAACGGTATGTACGCAGGTGTGAGGAGAGGTGATTGGGAGCTTGCTAAAACCCATCTAGGGTTTCGTCCCCCTCGCTGATCCACTCCATCTCCGGTGACCCTAAGGCCTTGGAAGTGTGGTGTACCACGGTCTTTCGTCAGCGGGAGGTTTTCGTTCTTTATTTAGCATGTTTTTCAGTGTATGCTTCGAGATGTTGAGGCGAAGGCTACGTCCTGAAATCAGAATAAGGTGTTTCCTGCTCTATCCTCGCTTCGGTGGTGCATCTAGCGCCGACGGAGGATGTGTGGAGTCGGTTGTCCGGCGAATCTCCTGGGAACCGATCCGTTTTCGTGTTCATTGGTTTTTTCACAGGTCAATCTCTTTCGATCCATGATTGTCATCATTGGCGATGGTTGTTGTTCTGTTGCGTTGGTCCTTTGTGATCTTAGCACTACAGCTTCCCATCGATCTACTATGACAAACTTTGCCCGACTCCGGTGATGGAGGGGCGAGGATGGTGGTGCACCTTCGGCTCAAACTAGTGTTGGTAGTCGTCGCTAGGTGGTTCAATGATCCATTTGTAGTTTTTATTACTTTTGGGTCTCTTTATACTGTTGTTGATGATTATTAAAGCTCGATGGAATTTTGCAAAAAAAAAAGGTAAGAAATGATGGAAAGAGATAGACAATATATTGTGCTCTCAATAGCATGGATGAGCGCCGCATCCACATGTCCCAGGCTCGATTGCTACGAAGGAGTATTTGTTAGTGCCACTATGGACACTCGCGGAGAAAGCTCCGAGCTTTGAAAAGATGGTGGAACTGAGGGGATTGTTCGATTCATATAGATTTCATATTTTTCTGGGCATGTGCTACGAAGAGTTTTCTCCAAGCCATGTATATGTGTTTTTGTAATGTTGTATGATATGGACATAAATGTTGGATATGTTAGTTTTTTGTTGCAGACAATGACATGCATTTTTATGTTCAGTTACAAACAAATAAGGATCTGTTGCGTAATTATTTTGCTACAAGGGCAATGTTCGAAATGTTAAAAAAAATCACCGACTTTATGATTTCATGAAAAATGTCACAAAAGAATATTGCATTTAAAAAAACTATTACATAAAATTGTTTCACTGATTGAATGCATCAGATTTCCCCTAAAACAGCGACTAGCAAGCCAGGTGATACTCATGAGTTTCAAGTGATTCTTTATAGTTCTTCTAACTAAAATTAATTGGAGGATGACAATTGCAAAGGTGTTTTATTGGGGGTAGAAAATTGCAAATTCAATGCTAAACTTGGTCATGGACAGCCAACCCGAAAACCGCAGGCTTGGCTAGGCCAGGCCATGCCATCGGGTTGGGTTTGGACCTGCATTTTTGGCTCGAACATTGGGTAGGGTCGGGATCACGCTTTGCACATGGGGGCAACAAGGCTCATTGAGCGTTTTCTGTATTTGGGTCGGCCTATGCCTGATTTTTTTTCCTAGCAATCGGGGCATATCAAGCTCGGATCTAGTTTAACCAGTTGGCTTTTCATCCCTACTTGAAGCCTGTCTTGGCGCGTGATGCGTGCACCCAGTGTTGTCGTGGGATGCTTCGTTGGAAACCCTAAGAGCAAGGTGTGATGAGCACAACGGCAAGTTTCTCTCAGTAGAGACCGAGGTTATCAAACCAGAAAGAGGAAGGAAACATCTCAAAGATGTTGCAGGCAACGTGGAAACCTGCACAACACAAACTCAAGACTTTTCCCCAACGAATCAGTGAGGTTGTCAAGCTCACCGGTTTGCCGTAACAAAGGATTAACTGTATGGTGTGGAAGGTGATGAATGGTTTACAGCAAGTAAACAGTGGAAGATGTATCAATGGTAAAGATTGGACCGGGGTCCATAGTTCACTATAGGTGCTCTCCTTAGATAAACAACATGGTATGAAGGGTAAACAAATTACAGCAGGGCAATTGACAGGAACTGAGCAAGGCATAAGAATGCAATACTAGACAAAAAGATCATATGATATTCGATTGGGCAATACAACAATATACATAGACCGCCATCCAACTGCATCTATGACTAGAAGTCCACCTTCAGGTTATCATCTGAACCCCCTCCAGTATTAAGTTGCAAGCAACAGACAACTGCTTTAAGCAAAGTGTGTAAGATAAACAATCCACTTGTTCCATGAACAAGAGACCGTTGTTTTCTCCCCAGTGGCAACATCACATCTACAACCGAAGAGATTTCTGTCACTTCCCTTGGAAACTAGAGGCATGAACCCACTATCGAGTATAAATACCCCCTCTTGGAGTCACTAGCAACTACTTGGCCAAGATAGCTACTAACAACGGAGAGCATGCAAGATCACAAACAACACAGACATGATAGAATAATAAAGACAAAACCATTAATCAAACTAACATAATAATCTCAATATCCATCGGATCCCCGCAAATACAACATGCATGATTACAAATAGATTAGATCTTGATCATGAACGGAGCTCACAAGATCTATACATGAAAGCACAAGGAGGAGATACAACCATCTAGCTACTACATGGACCCATAGTACAAGGTGGAACTACTCACGCTTTATGCCGGAGAAGAAGGCCTCCGGGATGATCTCCCCTCCGGCAGGGTGCCAGGAAGAACTTCAGATCCCCCCCAATCTAGGGACGATGGTGGCAGCGGCTACAGAAGGTTTCGTGGAGTTTTGATCGGGTGCCTAGGGTTTCTGCCTCGGGGGCTTCTTATAGGCGAAGAGGCGAGGCAGGGGGCGCCAAAGGGGCCACACCCTGCCCAGGCACGGGCTGGGCCCACCCACGCCTAGGGGGTTTGGCCGCCTTGTGGCTCCCCTCCGTCTCGTCTTCCGGCTTCGTGTCGCCCATGGTAAAATATTGACTTTGGCTTTTGTCCCGTCCAATTCCAAGAATATTGATTTTCTGCCTTTTTGGAACCAAAAACAGAAAACAAAAGAGGCAACTGGCACTATGGCAACCTGTTAATAGGTTAGTTCCAGAAAAGATATAAAAACACCTCAAAGTGTAGACAAAGCAAAGCAAAGTAGATACTAAACAAGCATGAAACATAAAAAATTATAGATACATTTCCGACGTATCAACGCGAGGTATGATTAGTTAGATCATATGTCATTGCAAGGTAGAATCATGTCAGGAGAACTTGTAAAACCATTTTTCATGTGCCTACAGAGGACGTAGCCCACCCCATTCTTCTCCTTCTGTACCATTTATCGCTAATGAAGGATAGTTTTAGTGATCCCACGACGGTCTCACTTCCGAAGATGGAAAGAGAGTTTACTAGTTTGGCAATCGCTCATGTCAGTAGGTTTAGATATCAAAGATAAAGACAATGATGATGAGAAGGAGTTCCTTCACACTTCATTCATGGGATGGTCAAAAGATCGTACAAGTGTTTACAAGATGAATCTCAACGGGTTTATACAAGTACCCGGCGAGAGTACATGCATGTATGGATTAAGACTATGGCTAAAGGCTACGACATGAGAGTAGATGGCATGTTCTTTACAGGTGTATTCGGGTATATAGCCATTGGTGGTGTAGGAGTCCTCATTAGCTAATATCTGCAAGTACATATATTGTTTGTAGCTAGTTTCAAAATAAGAGTATCAAATCCATGGAGAGCTACTAGTAATGATCTTAAGTATCCTTTGCTACTAGTAACCAAAGATTGCCACAAGTTATCTTTAATTTCTAGTGATGGGTGTGTGTGTGTGTGAAAGTGTTTGAGATTGGTTGTGTGAAGAAAGCAACAATGAACAAATTAAAGAGAACGAGAATTTGCGACATAAAGTAAACTTTAAGAGGGCTAAAGCGTTCTCAGAGAGTGTTGGATCCACCACTAGCAAATGTATTAATTATGATTAGGATAATCTATGTTTTTATTCATGAGTATGTATGGGAGGAGCTCCAAATTAGACTATCAAAGACAAGACATCTCCTATTTCATCCCTCATGACCATATCAGTAATCTTAGGCAAGTCACCCTCGATTCTCTACTATTAAGTGTCAACCCCATGGTTATGGAACATGAACTGTGAGTCCCCTCTTACCCCCCTTGTACACATGAGTAATGATCTAGCATAATATGTCACTTATCACCATAGCATCACCACATTCCCAAGAGTAATTCCCTCTCAAGTCCCTAAGGCAAATGTTATGTGGCGCACTTCACATAACATCAAAAGAGAGATATTGAATACATACATCATAAATCTAAGGCGTAATGTTTGCTAGGGTTTGATGACCCACAAGTACAGGGGATCGCAACAGTCTTCGCGGGTAGTATTACCCAATTTATTGATTCGACACAAGGGGAGCCAAAGAATACTTGCAAGCCTTAACAACTGAGTTGTCAGTTCAGCTACACCTGGAAATAGTTCTTGCTCACAGAAGTTTATTAGTAGCAATAGCAACAGTAATAGTGAAACAGTAGCAATAGTAACAGTAACGATAACAGTAGGATTTGAGTGCGGTAGGCATAGGGATGGATGGACGGGCGTTGCATGGACGAGTCCAAACATATAACTTCAAGATCTAGGGCATTGCAGATAAATAATAACAAGCATCCAAGTACTAAACAATCCTCGGCATGTGCTCTAAATATAGTCATACGTGCTCGCGATGAGAACTTGCACAACATCTTCTGTCCAGCCAGCCTGTGGTAGTGGGGCCTCTAGGGAACTACTGGCAATTAAGGTGCTCCTTTTAATAGAGCACCGGAGCAAAGCATTAACACTCCATGAACACATGTGATCCTCACACCATAGCCATCCCCTCCGGTTGTCCCAATTATTGTCACTTTGCGGCCTTTGGATCTGGACAATGATATGTGTACACAACTTGTATATAAGATCACAAACAATACTATCATAATGATTCAATAATAAGTTCAGATCTGAGATCATGGCACTCGGGCCCTAGTGACAAGCATTAAGCACAACAAGTTGCAACAAAGTCAAATAGCACTAATAGAGATACTAGGCACTATGGCCTAATAGATCTTATTCGATTACATGATAGAACTCATCCAATCCCTACCATCCCCAAGCCTACAACGGGGGATTACTCACTCATGGATGAGGGAAACTTCGGTGGTTGATGGAGATGCGTTGGTGATGACGATGGCGATGATCTTCTCCAAATTACCCGTCCCGGCAGGGTGCCAAAATGGACTTTCTGGATCCGAATCTTGGTTTCTGGTGGCGGCGGCGGAGCGGAACTCTTTCTGGAAAACTATCGAACCCCCCTCGGTTTTTAGGTCGAAAGGCAACTTATAGGCGCAGAGGGAGGCCGAGAGGGTGCCTGGGGTGGCTGCACCCCTCCGGTAGCGACCGATGGTGGGCCGCTTTGGGGTGGGTGTGGGCCCCCAGGACCCTTCTCCGTCTCGTCTTCTGGCTTAGTGGGTCTTCTGGTGAAATATAATTTTTGGCATATTTTCCGGGATTTTTCCTGATAATTCATTTTCTGCACAAAAATAAGACACCAAGGTAATTCTGCTGAAAACAGCGCCAGTCCGTGTTAGTTGTATCCAAATCACACAAGTTTGGAGAAGAAACAATAGCAAAGTGTACGATAAAGTAGATACGTTTTGGACGTATCAACTCCCCCCAAGCTTAGCTTATTGCTCGTCCTCAAGCAATTCAGTTGAAAACTGAGTGCGATAAAAGAACTTTCACGAACACTTTGCTTCATATGATGTATATATTCTTAGCACAGAAGTAGATGCTTAGACAATTCATAATAAGGAATATGCAACTAAGTTTACTCAATAGTCATTGCAAGCTGTGAAGAGAAACCAACTCAATAATAATAAGTAGCATGAAACATAAACATAAGCAACATTGCAATGCTCATACTAAGGTATGATAGAGTGGTATCTCTCTTGCCTTTGTTTGAAGAGCACAATATAAATGCCAAGGCACCTCTGAAGTTCACATGAAGACTAAAAATAAAGATATCAGAGATACAAGCATCAAAGTCATGACATAATTAACCAAGTTTTGGAAAAACACAAGAATTACAACTATGCTCTCAAGAAGGAGCTCATAGAATAAGTGGTGACTCAACAAGGTTGTGAAAACGGTTTTGTGAAGGTTTGAAAGGCTTCCAAATGCTGAAAGGAAGGTACTCATTAGCTTTGAGCTCACATTGTCCCTATCATAGGCATGTTTATGTGGTTAAGGTGAAAGTGAGGTCCACTCTGAATCATATGCTTGACAGACCATAGACTGGAAATCCCAAGTCCCTTGAGTACGAGGGCCGCTCTGCATGCTACTCAACTTTGGTCACCTGAAAGTTCTTGTCATTGTAAATACATGCATATCATCGAGAACCGCCAACGGAGTACCCCTTGCACATGGTACAGGAGTTTTCTCATAACCAAAATGACAAGGCAAGCAGACAATGGGCATCTCAGCAATATTTTTATTTACCATATGCATAGATTTTTATTGAGGACGCTTCATAGATGCTCATTATGGTGTTGCTGCAAGTTTCCACCATGATTAAGCATGGCTTAGGCTAGCGGCCCAGGCGTTTCTCTAACACAATGTATAAACTCCATGAACTCACAACCTCCCCTTTTATTTCACATTGTCGACATCCGTAAACAAAAGAGCAAGGAATCAACTGGATGAGATATCCAAAAAGTGTTGAAAGCGTTCCCCGTGACAGCACAGTTATGCTGACTCCCAGCATATAATTAGCAAGCATATAACTTTCATGGACTAGTCACAATGATTCAGAATTATTAAGCGCAAGGAATAAAATGTGCCATCAAGTTCGTGAGAGCTTTACTAACTAACTTTCTCAAAATAGACAAATATTTTATTTTGCAAGAAAACATGGCATATGGAATATGCACTGAAATAGCAAATGATGCTAATAGGTAGGTATGGTGGACACAGCTGACAGTATTGGTTTTGAGGAGTTGGAAGCACAGGTAGAGCACGTACTCAGTGCAAGTGAAGGCTAGCAATAGAGAGGGAGCAAAAAACGAGAGAGCAATAGCTGTCATAATCATGCTTGTAACAAAACACGACTAACTACGGCATGAAAGTGATACAAGAACTCCGAGGCAAAATAAATCATCAAGGCTTACTGACTATTGATTAGTCATATGCATGCATGAGCATGTGCCAAGTTGATTCACATGAACAGTCGGAGGAGGATACCACAATATCATACCAAAGTATGAATAAAATAATGCAAGCAAACATTCATATGACATGCTATAAACTATTAGCAAGCTGGAGCTAATCATAGACAAGCAAGAACTACTAAGCATTCAAAATGACATACACCTTACACAGGCTAAGCATGCTCACAATGATGAATATATGTACAAAAATGAAACAAATAGAGTTCGTTACCAGCCTCTTACCACACCTCGAGTTATCTTAATCTTCATTATTGCCCTTCACTTGTGTGACTTGAATAATTAACATGAAACCAAAATCCACTAAGGACGGCTGAACCCTGCAAAGAACTCACAAAACCAAAGAAGAATAACAATATTTTTGGTGTTTTCGATTTTTTTAGAAACAAGCAAACAAAAAAAAACCAAACAAAAACAAAGCAAACCAAACAAAGAAAAATCTTTTTGGATTTTTCTTTTAAGACAAACCAAAGTAAAGAAACAAACCAAGAAAAACAATGAAAATATTTTTGGTATTTTTTGGGTTTTTAGAAAGAAGCAACAAAAACCAAAAAGAAAGCAAAAATAATGGATATACAAAGAACCGACCGAACATGATATATATATGAGTGTGATGTCGGTGTACCTGAAGGGTTTCGCAGCATAGTAAATCAAAAAAATTCTACGGATGCGAACGGGAAAGCCAAGATCTAATCTAGGAGATGCAAACAACGAGGGGGAATAGATGAGATCTTCATACCCTTGAAGATTCGCACAGCGGAAAGTTCGACGAAACGTGGGTGATGTAGTCGTACTCGCTTCTCCTTCTCACGATCTGATCCGATCTAGCACCACAAGTGGCGATGCCTCCGAGAGATGCACACGTGCGGCACCTCGACGTCTCCTCCTTCCTCGGTCCAGCAAGTGGGGTGGAGAGATGGATTGGATCTACAACCTGACACAACAGTGCAAGCGGTGGAGAGTTTCTGCGAGGGCCGCTATCTGTGATCGGGAGGGAGAGAGAGGAGGGGCAGCAGGGCGGCTAGCGTTGAGGAGGAGGTGTGGGGGGAGGGTGCGCCCCCAGCCCTCTTTATATAGAGGGGTGTGCGCCAGCCCTAACCCCTCCCCCAAGCCCTAGGCCGGCGGCCAAGGAGGGAGGAGTGGGGGCAAGTTCCCCCTCCCCTCCCTTCTAGAAGCCCCCTAGGGTTTTGCCCTAGGCTGGCCGGCTGGGACCTATGGGGCCTTGTGCCCTTGGCCCAATGCAGCCAGGGCACTCCCTCATAGGCCCATGCCCCCTCCCGGCAAGTGGGGCCACGTTGGTCCCACTCCGGAAGGTTCTAGAAGCTTCCGGTACAATACCGATTAATTCGTAACAATTCCGAACTCCAAAAATTGCATTGCATTATATGAATCTTATTCTCCAGACCATTACGGAACCTCTCATGATGTCCTGGATCTCATCCGAGACTCCGAACAAAAACTCATAAAACCAATTATCCAATCTATCCTAACGTCGAGACACGTTAAGTGTGTGACCCTTCGGGTTCGAGAATATGCAGACATGATCTTATATCAATAATCAACAGCGGGGTCTAGAAACCCATATTGACTCCCACACATTCATCAATGATCATATCGGATGAACCACGATGCCAGGATTCATTCAATCCCATATATATTCCCTTTGTCTCGCGATATTTTACTTGACCGAGATTTGATCGTCGGTACCGTCATACCTAGTTCAATCTTGTTCACAGCAAGTACTTTACTCATTCCATAATCCGATATCACTTTGTGATTAACTCCTTAACCACATGCTTGCAAGCGGTGTTGATATCGATTACCGAGTGGGCCCGAAGTATATCTCTCTGACTTGGGAGGGACAAATTGTTGGAGATATGCCCTAGAGGCAATAATAAATATAGTTATTATTATATCTTTGTGTTTATGATAAATGTTTACATTCATGCTATAATAGTATTAACAAGGAAACATTAATACTTGTGTGATTTGTAAACTTAATTTGAAGTCCCTAGTAAAGCCTCTATATAATACTAGCTTGTTGGTTAATAGATGATTGTGGTTTCCCTATCATGAACATTGAGATGTTATTAACAACAAGATCATATTGTTAGGAGAATGATATGATGGACATACTCCTATAGATAAGTGTAGCATAAAGATCAAGTCATTTTAATAGTTCAATTTCTATATGCTTTCTGATACATAGTAATTTAATTCCTTCGACCATGAGATCATGCATATCACCTTTACCGGATGGATGCTTTGATGACATCAAACACCACACCGTAACTGGGTGGCTATAAAGGTGGCATTGAGTGTTCGGAACGTATTGGTTGAAACACATGGATCAAGAGTGGGATTTGTCCATCCATATGACGGATAGATATACTCTGGGCCCTCTCGGTGAAATGTCATCCAATTAGCTTGCAAGCATGTGACTGGCTCACAAGGGATCACATATCACGGGAACGAGAAAAGAGTACTTATCGGTAACGAGGTTGAACTAGGTATGCAGAGATACCGACTATCATAACCTCGGATAAGTAAACTATCGTGAGACAAAGGGAAATTGATATCGTATGTAAGTGATTCATTTGATCACAAAGTAATCGTAGAAATATGTGGGAGCCATATGAATTTCCAGATTCCTCTATTGGTTATTGATCGGAGAAGTGTCTCGATCATGTCCGCATAATTCACGAACCGTAGGGAGACACACTTAAGGATTCGACGTTGTTTTGAGTAGTTATGGAATGATGAGAAAGAGACCGAATGTTGTTCGGAGTCCCGGATGGGATCCGAGATATCACGAGGAGATCCGGAATGGTCCGGAGAATAAGATTCATATAAGGAAAGTCCCGTTTCGGAGTTGGGGAATGGTTCCGGTGTTTTCATCGGGAATGTTCTAGAATGTTCCGGAATGTCCGGCACTCCGGAGGGGAAGGGTACATGAATGTGTTGTATCAAGTTGGTATGATTGCATCATGTACTAAGTGTCATCGCTGTACCAAATAAAGGATTAATTCAAATCCTAGTTTGAAAAGTCAAATAGCTAGTTTGAAAAGTCAAACGGCTAAATTTGGAAAGAGGAAAAGAGGACGAAAGGGGAAACCGAGTTGGGGAGGAGTTCCCTCCTCCAACCGGCGTCCCACCTCCAAGCCGAGTTGGGGAGGGACTCCTCTCCCTCCCCTTGGCCGGCCGGCCCCTCCACCTATATAAGGAGGGGCAGGGCTCCCTCCTAGAGACACACAAGATCCTCTCCTCCAAACCCTAGTACCAAGCCGTCGCTGCCTCCAAGCCGCCGCCGGCCCTAGGGCACTCTCCGCTGCCGCCTAGGTGAAACCCTAGCCGCCGGCACTAGTCCCTCCTCGGCGTGTCTAAACCCTAGATCGTCGAGGACTCTCTCATACTCCACCATACTCGCTCCGGCTTAAGGCGAAGACCTGCGAGATCTCCCCTCTACTTCCGGTACGCCACGTTGTCTGCGGAATCACGAGGAGAGTGCTACAACCTCCGCTCTTTGGAACAAGGGAGAGGAAGGTCTTCACGAAAATCCGAACGCAGTGACCGATCAAGGGAGCGCTGCGGAACGCAGCCGGAAGGATCGCTCACGCGATCTTGAGATCGGAAGAGTATTGACTACATCACCCACGAGAATCCGCTCTCGTTAAACACTTTGGAATCTTCGAGGGTGAGTTATTCTATCGACTCGTTGCTACAATCTAGTAGATAGATCTTGGCTTGTTTGTTTGTATGCGGTAGAAATTTTTTGTTTTCCATGCTACGAAACCCTACAAAGGGTATCGAGAGCCGTGTCTATATGTAGATCTGTTGCGAGTAGAACACAATGGTCATTGTGGGCGTTGATGCTTTATTGTCGATTGCTTCTTGTGTACTTTGCATCTTGCGGGATGTTGGGATGAAGCGGCCCGGGCTAACCTTACATGACATTGTTCATGAGACTTGCTCCAAGCTTGACATGCAACTTGTATTTCATAAGTGGCTTTATGGTGCCTGTTTCTCCTAGCATAGTTAAGATCCAATTTACAACGGGTGATTAACAATACTAGTATCAATGTTGTGGTTCTTGTTCGTAAGTTAGAACGACACTTATTGGAAGCCCCAAACCACGTAAAACATGCAAAGAAAGTAGAGGCGTCTAACTTTGTTTTGCAGGGGTGTGCTGTGATGTGATATGGCCATGATTGTGATTATATTTGATGTATGCAATGTTCCTTATTGTAAGTTGGCAACTGGCAGGAGCCATATGGTTGTCTTTAATTTATGTTAAGACCCGCGTGTCTATTCAAAGTAGTTGTAATAGTTGAAGCCGGTGGACGACAACCATGGAGAAGCGTCATTGACCTTGATGCAATGCCGGTGATGATGGAGATCATGTTCGTGCTAGAAGATGGAGATCGGAAGCACAAAGAAGAAAGGCCATATCATATCACATATTATGAATTGCATGTGATGTTAATCCTTTATGCATCTTGTATTGCTTAGTAGACAACGGTAGCATTATAAGATGATCCCTCATGCACATGAATTTCAAGTCATAAAGTGTTCCCCCTTAGTTAGCACCGTTGTTAAAGCTTGTTGTTTCGAAGCACCACGTGATGATCGGGTGTGTTAGATTCCGCAAGTGTATACAACGTGAGCAAGCCAGATTTGCTCATGCGGAAACTAAGGTTTGATCTTGACGAGCGTAGCATGTACAGACATGGTCTCAGAACACGGATCACCGAAAGGTAAAGCATGAATCATATAGTAGATATGATGAACATGTCGATTGTTCGCCATTGAAACTATATCAACTCTCGTGATGATCGGTGTTGATATGGTGGATTTGGTTCGTGTGATCACTAAAACAATGTGAGGGATATTGTTTTGAGTGGGAGTTCACCCAGATTAATTTAACTATTAATTAGAACTCAATTTGTCATAAACTTAGTCTAAACTATTGCAAATATGTTGTAGATCAATGGCAGCCCCTACCATCAATTTTAATGCGTTCCTAGAGAAAGAAAAGTTGAAAAACAATGGAAGCAACTTCGCGGATTGGTTCCACAATTTGAGGATTGTCCTCACAGCTGGTAATTTGACCTATGTGTTGGATGCACTGCTGGGTGACCCACCTGCAGCTACTGCTTCCGATGAAGTAAAGAATGTTTACCTCACTCGGAAGACTCAGTACTCCACAGTTCAGTGTGCTATCTTGTATGGTTTAGAATTGGAGCTTCAGAAAAGCTTTGAGAATTCAGACCCATATGATATTGTCGAGGATCTCAAATTGATCTTTGAGAGTCATGCGGCAATTGAAAGCTATGAGGCTTCTGAAAAGTTCTTTAACTACAAGATGGAAGAAGGCAGCTCCGTCAGTGAGCATGTGCTTAAGATGTCTGGGCACGCAAACAAACTTCAAAGCTTGGGTATAGTGATTCCCAATGCTTTGGGGATTTACCGTGTCCTCCAATCACTGCCACCAAGTTACAAGAACTTTGTGATGAACTACAACATGCAAAACATGAACAAGACGTTTCCAGAACTCTTTGCCATGTTGAAGTCTGCAGAAGTGGAGATCAAGAAAGAGCACCAAGTGTTGTTGGTCAATAAGACCACCAAATTCAAGAAAGGCAAGTCTAAGCAGAAGGGACACTTCAAGAAGGGTGGTAAGAAAGTTACCACGCCGACGAAGAAGACCAAGGCTGGACCTAAGCTTGATACTGAGTGCTTTTACTGCAAGGGAGAAGGTCACTGGAAGCGGAATTGCCCAAAGTACTTGGCGGATTTGAGAACGGCAACATCAAGAAGAAAGGTATATCCGATATACATGTTATTGATGTGTATGTCACTAGTACTCGTAGTAGTGCCTGGGTATTTGATACTGGTTCGGTTGCTCATATTTGTAACTCGAAACAAAAGGGTCTTGAGAATAAACGGAAGCTAGCGAAGAACGAGGTGACGATGCGCGTGGAAGCGGATCAAAGGTTGATGTGATCGCTATTGCACGCTACCCCTTCATCTACCATCGGGATTAGTTTTATACTTAAATAATTGTTATTTGGTGTCTGCGTTAAGCATGAACATTATATCGGGATCTTGTTTATTGCGAGATGGTTACTTGTTTAAGTCCGAGAATAATGGTTGTTCGATTTATATGAGTAATATGTTTTATGCACATGTACCTTTGATAGATGGTATATTCTTATTGAATCTCGATAGTGGAAATACACATATTAATAACATTGAGGCTAAACGTTTGAAATCGAGCGATAACTCGACCTATATGTGGCACTGTCGTCTTGGTCACATTGGAGTGAAGCGTATGAAGAAACTCCATTCCGATGGACTTCTTGAATCACTTGATTTCGAATCACTTGAAAGATGCGAAGCATGTCTGATGGGAAAAATGACTAAGACTCCATTTTCTGGTATGATGGAGCGAGCTACGGACTTATTGGAAATCATACATACCGATGTGTGTGGTCCAATGAGTGTAGCATCGCGCGGTGGTTATCGTTATGTTCTTACCTTCACGGATGACTTGAGTAGATATGGGTATATCTATTTCATTAAACATAAGTCCGAAACTTTCGAGAAGTTTAAGGAATTTCAAAGTGAGGTAGAGAATCAACGTAACAAGAAGATTAAATTTCTACGTTCTGATCGTGGAGGTGAATATCTAAGTTACGAGTTTGGCGAGCATTTGAAGAAATGCGGAATACTTTCGCAGTTGACACAGCCGAGAACACCACAACGTAATGGTGTGTCCGAACGTCGTAATCGAACTCTCTTAGATATGGTTCGTTCTATGATGTCACTTACAGATTTACCGCTATCATTTTGGGGTTATGCATTAGAAACAGCCGCATTCACTTTAAATAGGGCACCGTCTAAATCCGTTGAAACGACACCGTATGAATTATGGTTTGGGAAGAAACCTAGATTGTCGTTCCTTAAAGTTTGGGGGTGCGAAGCCTATGTAAAGAAGTTACAGCCGGACAAGCTTGAACCCAAAGCGGAAAAATGCGTCTTCATAGGATACCCGAAGGAAACTATCGGGTATACCTTCTATCATAGATCCGAAGGCAAAATCTTCGTTGCCAAGAATGGATCCTTTCTAGAGAAGGAATTTCTCTCGAAAGAAGTGACTGGAAGGAAAGTAGAACTCGACGAGGTTGTCGAACCTTCTCTTGAAATTGCGAGTAGCGCAGCACCAGAAGAAGTTCCTGTAGTGCCTGCACCAATAAGAGAGGAAGCTAATGATGATGATCATGAAACTTCGGTTGAAGTTGCTACAGAGCCTCGCAGGTCAACGAGAACTCGTACCACTCCAGATTGGTATGATCTCGTTATGAGTGTCATGTTGGTGGACAACACCGATGACCCTGAGACATATGAGGAAGCGATGATGAGCCCAGATTCCAATAAATGGCAAGAAGCCATGAAATCCGAGATTGGATCCATGTACGAAAACCAAGTATGGACTTTGGTAGACTTACCGGATGGCCGGAAGGCTGTCGAGAACAAATGGATCTTCAAGAAGAAAACAGATGCTGATGGTAATGTTACTGTCTATAAAGCTCGACTTGTCGCAAAAGGGTTTCGACAAATTCAAGGAGTTGACTACGATGAGACTTTCTCACCAGTAGCGAAGCTAAAGTCTGTGAGGATTATGTTAGCAATCGCTGCGTATTACGATTATGAGATATGGCAGATGGATGTCAAAACAACATTCCTCAATGGAGACATTGATGAAGAGTTATATATGATGCAACCCAAAGGTTTTGTTGATCCTAAAGATGCTAACAAGGTATGCAAACTTCAACGGTCCATCTATGGATTGAAGCAAGCATCCTGTTGGAATCAACATTTTGATAAGGTGAACAAAAGTAATGGTTTTAAACAAACTTATGGAGAAGCTTGTATTTACAAGAAAGTGAGTGGGAGCTCAGAGCATTCTTAATACTATATGTGGATGACATATTATTGATTGGGAATGATGTAGACCTTCTTAATAGTGTCAAGGAATATTTGAATAATAGTTTTTCAATGAAGGATCTTGGCGAAGCAGCTTACATATTAGGCATAAAGATTTATAGAGATAGATCGAAATGCCAAATATCATTGTCACAGAGTACATATTTGGACAAAGTTCTAAAGAGGTTTGGAATGGAGGATAGCAAGAAAGGGTTCTTGCCCATGTTGCCCAATACGACCTTGAGTAAAACTCAAAGTCCGACATCGGCAGAAGATAGAGAAAGGATGAGTAAGACTCCCTATGCCTCAGCCATAGGATCTCTAATGTATGCCATGCTATGTACTAGACCCGACATTGCATATGCTGTTAGTTTAACTAGCAGATATCAAAGTGATCCAGGAGTGGATCATTGGACAACGGTCAAAAACATCCTTAAGTACTTGAGAAGAACTAAGGATATGGTTCTTTCTTATGGAGGTGATGAACAGCTCGTTGTTAATGGTTACACCGATGCTAGTTGGAACACCGATCCGGATGATTCTAAATCACAATCTGGATACATATTTATTTTGAATGGTGCAGCAGTTAGCTGGAGGAGTGCAAAGCAAAGCGTTGTGGTGAGATCTTCAACTGAATCGGAATACATGGCTGCTTCGGAAGCTTCACAAGAAGCAATATGGATGAAAGAGTTCATTATAGAGCTGGGTGTGGTTCCTAGTGCGCTGGACCCAATGTCTATCTACTGTGATAACATGGGCGCCATAGCCAATGCGCAAGAACCAAGGTCACACAAGAAGCTGAAGCATATCAAGCTACGTTTTCACGCTATTCGAGAACATATCCAAGATGGGGATATAAAGATTTGCAAAGTACACACAGATCTGAATGTGGCGGATCCGTTGACTAAACCTCTCCCGAGGGCAAAACATGACCAGCACCAAACTGCCATGGGTGTTCGGTATATTACCATGTAATCTAGATTAGATGACTCTAGTGCAAGTGGGAGACTGTTGGAGATATGCCCTAGAGGCAATAATAAATATAGTTATTATTATATCTTTGTGTTTATGATAAATGTTTACATTCATGCTATAATAGTATTAACAAGGAAACATTAATACTTGTGTGATTTGTAAACTTAATTTGAAGTCCCTAGTAAAGCCTCTATATAATACTAGCTTGTTGGTTAATAGATGATTGTGGTTTCCCTATCATGAACATTGAGATGTTATTAACAACAAGATCATATCGTTAGGAGAATGATATGATGGACATACTCCTATAGATAAGCGTACCATAAAGATCAAGTCATTTTAATAGTTCAATTGCTATATGCTTTCTGATACATAGTAACCTAATTCCTTCGACCATGAGATCATGCATATCACCTTCACCGGAAGGATGCTTTGATGACATCAAACACCACACCGTAACTGGGTGGCTATAAAGGTGGCATTGAGTGTTCGGAAAGTATTGGTTGAAACACATGGATCAAGAGTGGGATTTGTCCATCCATATGACGGATAGATATACTCTAGGCCCTCTCGGTGGAATGTCATCCAATTAGCTTGCAATCATGTGACTAGATCACAAGGGATCACATATCACGGGAACGAGAAAAGAGTACTTATTAGTAACGAGGTTGAACTAGGTATGCAGAGATACCGACGATCATAACCTCGGATAAGTAAACTATCATGAGACAAAGGGAAATTGGTATCGTATGTAAGTGGTTCATTCGATCGCAAAGTAATCGTAGAAATATGTGGGAACCATATGAATTTCCAGATTCCTCTATTGGTTATTGTTCGGAGAAGTGTCTCGATCATGTCCGCATAATTCACGAACCGTAGGGAGACACACTTAAGGATTCGACGTTGTTTGAGTAGTTATGGAATGATGAGTAAGACCGAATGTTGTTTGAGTCTCGGATGGGATCCGGATATCACGAGGAGATCCGGAATGGTCCGGAGAATAAGATTCATATAAGGAAAGTCCTGTTCGGGTTCGAGAATGATTCCGGTGTTTCATCGGGAATGTTCTAGAAGGTTCCGAATGTCCGCACTCGGAGGGAAGGGTACATGAATGTGTTATATCAAGTTGGTATGATTGCATCATGTACTAGGTGTCATCGCTGAACAAAATAAAGGGTTTAATCAAATCCTAGTTTGAAAAGTCAAACGCCAATTTGAAAAAGTCAAACGGCTATTTTGTGAAGTGGTGGGAAAGTGGAAACGAGTTGGGAGGAGTTCCTCCTCCACACCGCCTACTAGGGATCCGAGTTGGGAGGGACTCCCTCCCTTGGCGCCTCCACCTATAAAGGGAGGGGGGCACGCCCCTCGACACAAGTTCTCCACCCAAAACCTTAGGCCGCCCGGCCTCTGTGCCGCCGCCTAGGCTCCCTAGCCGACTTGGGCAATCCCAAGCCCTAGCCGCCCTAGCACCCTCTCGGCGTGTCTAAACCCTAGATCATCGAGGGTCTCTCATAGTCCACCATACTCGCCTCGGCTTAAGCGAAGCTCATGAGATCTCCTCTACTGGTACCACTGCCACAGCTGTCTTGAATCGCGAGGAGAGTGCTACAACCTCCATTTTCTTTGGAACAAGGGAGAGGAAGGTCTTCGAAAATCGAACGTGTGACCGATTACGGAGCGCTTGAACGCCACGGAAGGATCGTCTACGCGATCTTGAGATCAGGAAGAGTACGACTACATCACCCACGAGAATCCGCTCTCGTTAAACACTTTGGAATCTTTGAGGGTGAGTTATTCCATCGACTCGTTGCTACAATCTAGTAGATAGATCTTGGCTTGTTTGTTTGTATGCGATAGAAATTTTTTCTTTTCCATGCTACGAAACCCTACACCCACTTGTCGGGAGGGGCGTGGGCCTACGAGGGAGTGCCCTGGCCGCATTGGGCCAGGGGCACAAGCCCCCATAGGCCCAGCCGGCCAAGCCCTAGGGGAAACCCTAGGGGGGGCTTCTAGAAGAGGGGGAACTTGCCCCCCACTCCTCCCTCCTTGGCCGCCGGCCCTAGGCTTGGAGGAGGGGCAAGGGGTAGCCGCCCACCCCTCTATATAAAGAGGGCTGGGGGCACACCCTCCCCCCACACCTCCTGAAGCCCTAGCCGCCCTGCTGTCCTCCTCTCTCTCCCGATCAAGGCGTGGCGAAGCCTGCAGAAACTCTCCACCGTTTGCACCACGCCGTCGTGTTGTAGATCCAACCTATCTCTCCACCCCACTTGCTGGACCGAGGAAGGAGGAGACGTCGAGGTGCCGCACATGTGCATCTCTCGGAGGCATCGCCACTTGTGGTGTTGGATCGGATCGGATCGCGAGGAGGAGAAGCGAGTACGACTACATCAACCACGTTCCGTTAAACGTTCTGCTGTGCGAATCATCAAGGGTATGAAGATCTCATCTATTCCTCCTCGTTGTTTGCATCTTCTAGATTAGATCTTGGCTTTTCCCGTTCCCATCCGTAGAAAATTTTGATTTACTATGCTGCAAAACCCATCAGTGGTATCAGAGCTAGATCTATGCGTAGACAGGGGCGGACCCAGAGCAAAATCGACCCGGGGTCACTCTATAAGTCACACATATATTTCAGCTAGATTTGGGGGTGTCATACACTACAAATAACTAAAAGTTAGCAAAGAAATAGGATTTTACCGGGTGTCCTGTGACACCTACTACCATAAGGTAGGTACGCCCCTGTGCGTAGATGTGTTTCACGAGTAGAACGCAACATGCTTGGGCGTTGATATTTTTTGTTGCAAGCCTCTTGTTTGTGTACTTCTTATGACGCGGGATAGTGAGATCGAAGCGGTCCAGACCAACTTTACGCGACCTCGTTCGCGAGACCGGCTCCGCACTTGACGTGTGGTGTCACATCCAGAATTTTAGATTTGGTTCTGCATATCATTCATGCCATTGCATCATCCCTTTCCATGCAAAACCATCGATCAAAAGATTCGGCAAAACACTATTTTCTAAACCCTACTCTATTTTACTACGAGGCTCCTGCGGGAGGCTTTAGTAGGACTTGCGTTGTCCACCCTTGTAGTCTAGTGGTTTCACTCATTCTTTGACCCTAGGTTGTTCCCCTCGATTTTACAAAAATTTAGGAACAAGAATCGCCCGATTCGAAGTTCGTATGAAGGAGTTACGGAGGTTTTACTGAAATGCAAAAAGGAAAAAAGAAAAGGATCAAAAAAAAAGAAGGGCGCCAGCTAGGTCGCTGGCCCAGCGCCAGCGCGCCGCCTGCAAGACGGTAGCGCCAGCCGCCGCCCGCGCACATCAACAAGTGGGGCCGAGTCCCCTAGCCGCCGCCCCCCAAAGGCCATGACCGCACCCGCCGCTGCCGCCACCCTTCGCTGCTGCCGCTGCGCGCCGCCACTCAGACGCGCCAAGCCCGCATACGCGCCTCGCCCGCCACACCGCATCGCCGTCACGCTTCCGCCGCCGCCGCCGCAAGTTTGAGCCCTTGTGCCATGAAGCCGCCGTCAGCAGCCCTGACCGTCGCCGTGGACGCCGCTGCGCCCCGCCCTCGCCGCCGCCGCTTTTCCTCGCCGTCGGCCGCCGGATCCCGCCCTGAGCAGCCATTGAGACCGCCGTCCTCGGTCAGCCAGATCAACCCGCGCTGAGTCAGCAGGGAATATTACCGGAATATTCCCTTTTGATTTAAATCGTTTTAGAAATTGCAGATTTTCGTAGAAACTTGTAAATTGCGTAGAAATTAAACCGCTGGGCCAAAAATTGCAAATAACATATGTATAGATTCAGTGAGTCGTGTAGAATCTTGCTGTACCATTGTTTCACACTTTTGCAGCAAGGTTTAGTACAGTTTAATCAAATGAGTTAATGGCCTTTTTGGAGTAATTAATTCGTAGAAAAAGTTCTGTAACTCCAAAATTTGCGTATAATATGTCCCTGGATTCAGTGGAACGACGCGAATCACTTCGTGAATTAAAAGGATAGGCTTACAGTAAAAACTTCTGCAGAAACTGTCTAGTGGCTTTCTGCAGTGTTTTAATTATTCAGGGAGTTTTATAATTCCTTTTTGAGTAATTCCAATTGGTACTGTTCCTAAATAGTAAGGCCTATGCGGTAGAATTTTCCCAAGATTTTACAAATAGTATACTACCGGTAGTGAATTATTTGGGTTCTAGCTCTAGTTTTGAGCATTATATTTTGCATAATAGTTTTCCTTGCGCTAAAACTATTTTCCATGCATGCAATCAGTAGCTTTATTGATTAGGATTATGTGGTGCAGATGTAGCACCAATTCACTTGTCTTGCATACGTTCATGCATCATCTTTGTTGCATATGCTTGTGGATTGTTTGTTTATGATTGCAATTGTATCGTGTAGATTGTGACGAGTGCAACGCTTGCTCGTGTGTGGATTGTTCTTCCGACCGCTACAACCAAGGCAAGTAGATGCTACTTTGTTCATGATATCGTCCTACTATTTTCAATGCATTGTCGTGTATTTTGTAGATGCATGTGTAGGATGATACTATCGCTATGCTATGACCTATTATGTGGTAGGGCTTTCCTTGTAGATGAACCACCGTTGGTAGATGTGCTTAGCCATGTTATGTTGAACGAGGGCTGGGTTACATCACTGAAAGTTGTTTCTAAATGAGTTGGTTTGTAAAAACTAAAACAACTTAATCAATGAATCTCCTGGGTGTGATGGGATTGATAATTTTTGGTGGTTTCATTGCGGAAAGGCACCCAGGTATCAAGAGAGAATGATTGGCTTCTTTATTTTGGTAGCTTACGTGTACAACCATGTGCCAATAATGAAATGGGCGGTTGGTTGGACTTAGTAGGTTGTGGTAACTCGAACCCGCGTATCCAGAGATGTAGAATTTTGGTAGGTTGGACGGTCTTGGCGTCGGGATCGGGGAGCTACTTCCCGAACAGTCTCTTCTTGGACTTCTCCCTATCATCACCCAAAATGAGAGTGATGGTACGAGCTGGGCTGGCCAAGTCACATGGGTAAAGTGTACTAACCCCTGCAGGGTGTATAATTTAATCGATTAGCCGTGTCCCCGGTTATGGACAACTGAGTTGCTTGATATTGATTCCATGACATGTTTCTCGCTCATTCTAATTTCATAATTGTTTTAACATTGTTGGGTTTACTTAATTGGGATCTTTTCAAAGAAAATCAAAAACTGTTTATGAAAGTAGGACAAAGTTATTTGCAAATGCAAGCCAGACTGTCAACACCCGGATTTTTCAATCCTAGATGCCTGTTATGCCATACATCTCAATCCCAAGATTACCATTTTTGCGAGACATAACAGAATTAGATATCATAGTACTTCATCCATTACAAACGATCCATAAGTTCTTACACAAATAGGGATCTCATGATCCAGTTCTTAATACAACATCAAGCAGCAGAATACGTAATAATAACGGTAGCGTAGGCGAAGCTCCATCTTGAGGTCACTTGGCAATCTTGTGATGGGAGATGATCCTAGTTGTCGTAACCTTCACGGGGTCCATCCTCCAGTACTCCTCTTCATAGTCGCCATGGGAATAGCGAGGACAAAGCCATGAGTACTCTTTAAGTACTCGCAAACTAATACTAACAGGTAAGGGGTTTTTGGATAATAGGACACTAGGCTCTAGGGTTGTTTTGCAAAAGCCAGGTTTATCTTCACTAAGTTCCAAAACTAGTCACAAATTTTATAACTCCTAAATGGGATCTTGTAATTCAGGTCACAACTCTGTTGTGGTCAAGTCAAAGTCTCAATTCATTTCACAAGTCATTTTCAAAGGGTCTGACGGGGGAACAGTATGGCCACTCCAACTGTCCATAACATGAATGGACTATTCGAATAGTTTGACACTCTGCAGAGATTGTACACTTTCACCACAACATTCGATACATCCGTCAGAACAAATCCTAAATTCACCATACTCGATGTCATGGATAATCAATCCTAACCTTTCAATTACACTCCCTAGTATAAGCACCTCTCCTGTGAGTTTGGCCTCCCAACCATGACCACCGTCATCTTGGAGTCTTGCAGTGGACAATCTTCACAAGGTAGCCTCAGCTCAGACCTTGGCCGTGAGGGAACTAATACTAAGGTATATAAGTTTCCAGTCAAGCCCTACCCAATATTCGGGTATTGTGGTTGTACGATAAAATTGGAATGGTATCGCATCCAGACAACCATCAGTTTTATAAAAGGGCTAAGGCTCATGCCTCAACATTTTCATCACCAAAACCATTAAGTGTTTGGAAACACATGTCCAAAACATTTCAATAGAATGATCCATCATTCCAAGGTTTTCATAACCATTTTTCCACCAAGTATCCCCATCTAAAGTTGATCAAGTTTTATGCTCAGCACTAGCATCTACAGTTGGGGGTGGTACTGATGGAGTTTCACTAAGTCTAACCTTATACCTTAGGCTGAGATCAAGGTTTCTAGCTTAGGCCAAATTTTATGCTCTTTAGGCAACCTTGAGCACAACTGTCTAATATCTACCAAACTCTTAGGTAGACTCTAAGTAAGCTTTGATAAAGAAATAAAGTAAGAAGCTTGCCATAAAACTAGGATTGGTTTAGCAAGTGGGTATGATCACTTATGCTTAAGGCATATAGTATTCATATCACAAGTAGGGGTTTGTGGCAACAATAGCGTATTTTGCAAGGGTTAGCTTGCACAATGTCAATATAAGCTTGCAGAGGTATAGTATCTTGCAAGTGTTAGCTTGCATTGGTATAGTATCAGCTTGCATCAGTGTCAACTTGGTTAGTAAAGCTTGCCTTGTGCAGAGCAGTGGTTGAAGTTCTCTTCGGCTTCCTCTTCGTAGTATCCTCCTTCCTCCTCGTATCCTTGGTCAGTACTAGCGTCTATGAATAAATACGAGGTACACAATCACCAAACAATACTTAACTACTTGCAATCATTACACACAAGGGTCCTATAGATGATCTAGCATCATCTCTAACATTACAAGGTTAAGGCTTGGTTTAAATCTTTTTATTTTAGAAAAGTAATTTCTACTCGTGAGAAACTACTTAAGATTTAATATTCTCCAAACTAAACTTGGGATCATGTTGACACATGTCATCACCACATATTGTAGTCCAAGAGAATGTGATTTAAAGTGGTGTAACAATTTAATAAGATTTTACCCTTTTATTTTAATTAATTAAAGTGGCTAGAAATGCTTATGAAGCATTCTTTTATTCCTTAAACATTATTTCTGCAAGTAAACCTATATATTTTTATATATTCTGAAAGGTATGGTTAAATGTTATTTTTGAGAGTTGGAATCAACTCAAAAGCTTTTATAGTTTAAATTTTAAAAATGTTTGAATGCAGAAAAGCTTCTGCCTTGTTATTTTTACTATGGGTGATCTACAGATCCAAATAACTTGACTCCAACGGGCTTGGATTAAGCATTCACAGACCTTTCCAACAAAATTGGTTTCACCCAATTTGATGCACTGAATCGATCTGGGTTGATTTTTGAAGTTGGGTGCTGAAGTGTGTTTGAATTAAAAAAGGAAAAAGTTAATTTGAATTGCTGGGCTGCGCGGGAAATTCTAACGGGCCGGCCTGCTAAGCGCAGTGCTCCCGCGGGCTGCGTAAGTGGGTGTCCCCACTCGTCAGTGACACGGGGCTGGGTGAAGCGGTATGGGGTGATGTGGATCGTTCGATCTAGCTCTAATCCAACGGCTGTGGGTCATCGTCGACGCGAGACAGCTCCGGCGAGAATGAAACCTAGCGCGGCCAGTGGGGGTCTGAGGCTCACGAGTGCAGGCGAGGGTCGGCGAGGCGAGCAGCGAAGTCGGCGACGACGAACCTCCTGGCGGTGTGGCTTCTCTGGGCGGCTCCAATCGCTGGTTCCCTTCTGCTCCAGAGGCGGCGGGCTCCGGTGAAATTCCGGCAAGGTGGTGCTCGCCTTGCTCTGAGGATGGTGTGGCACGGTCAGTGGGGAGAGGGGAGTGAGATGGTGTGATGAATTCGTGCGGGGGTGGCCTCTATTTATAGTCGAGCGAAGCGGCCGTGAAGCGCAGGTGAGCTCGTCGGGGGCGACGTTACAGGCGGCTAATGGCATGGGCACGGGTAGGGGACGGTGATGTGTCTCCTGGCGATGCTCAACGGCATGGTCACGAGGCATGGGGCGGTGTGGTTTGGTCTGGAACGGGCGGTGCTCTGCACGGCAGAGGCGGCGTCTTCGACGGTGGGCGGTGGCTATATGGCACGGGGCGGCAAACGGGGGTGTCTGGCGGTGTCCTGGGTTAGTGGTGATCGTGTGTGCGCGGTGAGCGGCGCGCCTGATGCGTGGCGCTGGTCGAGGTGGCGCTCGCGCGCGCTCGGCAAAATGGGCGTGTCTTGTCGCGTGGTCGAGGCTTGTACGCTTCATGGCTGGGGACAAAAGTATTCGGTGGGCTGGGTACCCGGACATGCTGGCTAGGCTTGTTGTTGCTCCTAGATTGCTGTCCACAATGGGGTGACATGGGGGTGCTCGGCTGTTCACCATTAATGGCAATGGCAAGCTCACAGGGGTGCTAGTGTTGGGCTAAACTTTCTAGATGATCTACTGAGTTGTGTGTGAGCTAACTAGGGAACAAGTTAGGCTCAAAACACTGCACACTATAGTGTTTGTGGTTTTGTTTGATTTGTGTCTGCAACCTGTTTGATGAAATGGCCGCATGAACTCAAGTTTTGAATTTTGAATTGAATTTTGGTGAGTTTGCTAGATTGGTGCTGGTGAGTCTGCAGATGCTTGGGTTTTGAAAATTGAGCTTGTTTGAGTGGGTTTTGAAAAAGTGGGATCTTCCCATATGAAGAAGATTCAATTTTGAAATGTCATTTAAACTATGCATTTGAAAGTTTCTGGATGATCACAAAGTGGGCCTTGATACTCTGTTATGAGTACATTCAAGGGGTGCAAAGATCCAGAAAAGTTTCTGTTAGGTTCTGAAAGTTTGAGATAGCCAAAGTAGGCATGGGAGTTAAATTGGTCAAAATGACCATTCCCTTAATATATTTGTTTTGATTTACTTGTCTTTAGGAAAAGTGTGGGAAATGTTTAGATGATGTTATTTTCACCTAAGAAACATTTTACAAGCAATGGATCACACAAACAAAGTGGTTTTTAAAAAAATTCAAAATTCATGCATACACATATACATGCATTCATGAATTCATTTAGAAAAGTTTTTGTTGACCCTAATCTTGATGATTAGTGTTTTGATGATCTAAGTTTGATATTTTTGGGATGTTACAAACCTTTCCCCCTTAAACAAAATCTCGTCCCGAGATTTGAAAAAGGACGAAAAGATTACCTAGGATTTGAAGAGATCTGGAAACTCCGTCCTGATGTGATCTTCACGCTCCCAGGTAGCTTCCTCTTCTGTGTGATTGCTCCATTGAATCTTGAGAAACTTGATGCTCCGGGTTCTGGTGGTTCGAAAGGCTTCCTCCAATATACGAATGGGCACTTCAGGATAGGTCAGGTCATCGTTGATCTCTATGGTCTGGTGGTCGATATTCTTGAACACTTTGGTCTTCTCGGGAATTCGAGACATTTGCGAAGTAATGAGATATGGAACACATTGTGCACAGACGACATCTCTTCAGGTAGCTCCAGTTGATAAGATACTTCTCCTCGACGGTTCAAAATTTTGAAAGGTCCGATATATCTGGGGGCTAACTTTCCCTTGAGTTGGAAACGTTGCATTCCCTTCAATGGCGACACTTTAAGATAAACAAAATCTCCGATGTTGAAGGCGAGGTCTCGACGTCTCTTGTCGGCGTAACTCTTCTGTCGGGATTGGGCTATCTTGAGATGCTCACGAATCTTGTGAACCTTCTCTTCTGCTTCTCGTAGGACGTCGGGTCCAAAGATCTGACTCTCTCCTACTTCCGACCAGTTCAAAGGGGGTGTGACACTTTCTTCCGTACATGAATTCAAATGGGGCCATTTGCAAACTGGCTTGGTAACTATTGTTGTAAGAAAATTCTGCAAACGGCAGACAGTCTTCCCATTTGGATCCATATTCTAGCACGCATGCTCTCAGCATATCTTCGAGTATTTGATTTACTCGCTCCGTTTGTCCATCGGTCTGAGGGTGATACGCGGTACTGAAATCTAGGCGGGTTCATAAACCTTCTTGGACTTTCTTCCAGAATCTCGAGGTAAACTGAGTTCCTCGATCCGATACTATGTTCTTGGGGACTCCATGCAAACTAACGATTCTAGCGATGTACAACTCGGCTAGCTTGAACTCGATAGGTGGTTTTTGGCAAGAAATGGGCGACTTTGGACAATCATCACTATGACCCAAATAGAGTCATTTCCCCTACTAGAAGTAGGTAGTCGATGATAAAGTCCATTCCTCTGAATCCCATTTCCATTCGAATTTGCAAAGGTTGCAACAATCCATTGGTCTTTGATGTCCTGCCTTGACTTCGACATATATCACACTTGGCGATATAGCTTCCGATTTCTCTCTTCATCTTATGCCACCAAAATTGCTCTTTCAAATCTTGATACATCTTAGTTCCTCCGGGATGGATAGAATAAAGAGTATCATGAGCCTCCTTCAAGATAACCTCTTTCAACTCCGAATCTGCTGGTACACAAAGGCGTCCTTTGTACCACAAAACTCCTTCTTCGTCCTCGGTGAATCCGGGTACTTTGCCTGTACCGATACGACGCTTGATTCCGTTGATACTAGCATTTCCTTTCTACGCCTCTTTAACCTGACTGATCAAAGTGGGCTGAAGTTCTATGCTAGCCAAAAATCCTTCACTTACTAATTCTATCCGAAAATCTTCCATCTCCTTGTGCAGACTTGGTTGCTCCTTCAAAATCATGGAGTTCAAGCGGCACGGCAATCTGCTAAGGGCATCGGCTACCACATTGGCTTTACCAGGGTGATAGTAAATGTCTAGGTCATAATCCTTGATTAGTTCAATCCATCTTCTCTGCCTCATATTCAGCTCCTTCTGAGTGAATATATACTTTAGGCTCTTGTGATCCGAATAAATCTCACAACGGTTTCCCATTAGGTAATGTCTCCATGTCTTCAGGGCTAGAACTACGGCTGCGAGTTCGAGGTCATGGGTTGGGTAATTTTGTTCATGCTGCTTCAATTGTCGCGATAGATAAGATATAACTTTACCTTCTTGCATTAGCACACATCCGAGACCAATCTTGGATGCGTCACAATACACATCGAAGGGCTTCGTGATATCCGGCATAATCAAGATGGGGGCTAAAATTAATCTCCTCTTGAGTTCTTGAAAACTCGCTTCACATTTGTCGGTCCATTCAAACTTCTTGTCCTTCTTCAGCAATTGGGTCATGGGTCGGGCGATACTCGAGAATCCTTCTACGAATTTGCAGTAATATCCCGCCAATCCGAGAAAAGCACGAACTTGGGTTTGAGTGGTTGGGGCTTGCCAATCATCTACGTCTTTCACTTTGGCAGGGTCAACGGCAATTCCTCCGGCTGATACAATGTGACCGAGGAATCCTACCTCCTGTAACCAGAATTCACATTTGCTAAACTTTGCATACAACTGATGCTCTCTAAGGGTTCCAAGAATGGTCCTTAGGTGTAGCTCATGTTCTTCTTCTGATTTGGAATAAATCAGAATATCATCGATGAAAACAACGACAAACTTATCCAGAAAGTCCATAAAAATCTTATTCATGAGATTCATGAAATAAGCGGGGGCATTGGTTAATCCAAAAGACATGACTGTATACTCGTACAATCCATATCGGGTGGTAAAGGCAGTCTTTGGAATATCCTCGGCACGAATCTTGAGTTGATGATAGCCAGTTCTAAGATCAATCTTAGAAAACACCTGGGCACCAGTCAATTGATCAAACAAATCTTCTATCTTGGGCAAAGGGTACTTGTTCTTGATGGTGACATCATTCAACTTCCGATAATCCGTACACAGACGGTTACCTCCATCCTTCTTGTCCACCAACAAGACAGGTGATCTCCATGGTGACACATTTGGTTGAATCAATCCGATTTCCAACATGGAATCCAGTTGCTTCTTCAGTTCTTCTAGTTCCGACGGGTTCATACTATAGGGTCTCTAGGCTATGGGTCCTGTTCCGGGGATTAGTTCGATGATAAACTCGATATCCCGATCTGGGGGCATACCGGGCAAAACATCTAGAAATACATCGGGGTATTCACAGACTATCCGAACTTGGTCAATGGTAGGTTGGGCTAGACTCTTGTTACACTTGAATTGGCGAGGTAAGGTTTCAGATATATGCTCGACTGATATTCCGGTGATACTGGTCATGGTGATGGCTTTCTTGGCACAGTCAATCAATCATTTATGTTTGGACATCCAATCCATTCCAAGTACTACTTCCAAACCTTTAGTTCCGAGTACTATTAGATTAGCATAAAAATCTATGCCATGGATTCGGATAGGGACGGCTTTGCAAATTTGCCTAGCCTTGGTGGTTGATCCGGGAATTTGTACAATCATCACATGCTTCAATTTGGTTGGTTGAATTTTACTAGTTCAAGCAAATTCTTCGGTGACAAATGAATGCGATGCACCAGAATCAAACAACACTCTTGCAAGTACTGAATTAACAGAAAACATACCCAGCACGATGTCTGGCGCTTCCTGAGCTTCTTCAGCATGCATGAGAAAAAGACGGCCATTGCGGTTGAGTGAATTCCCTGGGGAAAATCTTCTCCCTGGCTGGACACGACGTTGCTGCTGAGCTGGGACGTTGGTATTAGGGGCTGTAGCATTCTTCTTGTTGGGACACTCGTTGGAATAGTGGCCTTTATTTCCACAGTCATAACAGGTCACTTGTGACTTGTCCTTGGCTGCGACAGGCACAGCATTGCTTCCAGTCCTCGGGGCAGTGTTAGGGTTGGCAGTAGCATTGTTAGTGTTGAACTTGGGTGGGGCATGGGTGAAATTGCTAGAGTTGCCGGGGTTGTTGTGATTTCCTCCGGGTCTAGGGTTTCCACGGTTGGGATAGGTCGGACGGGTCATAGGGGGTCTATTGGTTCTTGGGGCAAATCCTGGAGATGGGTTGGGGCGATACTTTGGGGTCTGATGGGTTCCTGGTTGATGCATCATGCGACGCTTGCGGTTCTCATTGGCCTGGTTGATCTTCCCTTCCATCTGGATAGCAGAGTCGACAAGGGCTTCAATATCAACAAAGGGGATATTGACTAACACCGTCTGCATCTCGTCATGCAGACCATTCAGGAATCTTTCTTTCTTCTTGGCTTCGGTGTCTATCTCGTCCGGGGCATACCTAGCTAATGACAAAAATTTGTCACGGTATTCCACTACAGTCATCCTTACTTGTTTCAACTCTCTGAACTCGTCTCTCATTCTCTTAATCAAACCTGGTGGCACATGGGTTCTGCTAAACTTGACCTTGAATTCCTCCCAGGTCATCATTTGGCCTCCGGTCATGGCATGAACATTGTTCCACCATGCCCTGGCATCTCCGGCTAGGTAATGGGTGGCGAATAGAACTTTCTCATTGGCTTCCACTCCGGCTACTTCTAAGTTATTTTCCATGGTTTGCAGCCAATCATCGGCGTCTAGGGGTTCTTATGACTTGGTGAAAACGAGTGGGTTGGTATTCTGGAAATTCTTGAGCTTAGATCCTTGGTTGTCCTGATTTCCATGGCCTTGGTTGTTATGGGCTAGGTTGGCTTGACGTTCCGCTCTTTCAGCTTCGCGGTCAGAAGTCAACATTTGCAGGATCTGCAACATTGGGTCTGGGGCTGAACCACTTCCTCCACGTGGCATCTGAAGATTGATATAGATCATGAGAAAAGAGGGAAATTTCTAAGGTTTTGGGTCTTTGAAAAGTTTTTAGGGTTTGACTCAGGCTTTTCTAGCAACTTGCTTTTTCATTCATTCATTCATAGCACACAGTACAACACACACCACAACAAAGGAAAACAGATGGTTTTAAGAACCATTCTGGAATCTACGATACAGTGGGACTGACTACTACTCACTATGCTAGTGCTCAGTGCTACTACTCCTCGGAGTTCGTGGCTTCATCATCTTCATCATCATCGATGAAGGCGAAATCATCCTCATCGGTGAAGAAGTCCATGGCCTGATCCTCCAGAAAATCATCATCATCGCTGAGATAAGAGTAAGGGTCTCCACGAAGATCTTCTCTGGCATTCTCCCTTTCCTCCAACTGCATGTCTCTCTCGTGGATGGTCTCTTCCAGAGATGAGATGCGATGGCGAAGACGGGCAATAATGCGCTCCTTCTTGTCGAGCTGACGGCGGAGAGACTTGCAATCCTTTGCTAGCATGGTGATGGTCTGATCCTTCGTCTTGATGATGGCAGACTTGTGGTTGCAATAGTCACGGCAGTTGTCCAACTCCTGCTGACGATCATACATCATGAAGCTAAGGTGGTCCAATTGAGTCTTCAGCTCGGGGTGGTACGGGGCTTCCAGTGGTTGTCCATTTGCATCACGCCTTGGGAAAAACTCAAAGCGAGTACCCTTGATCTGATTGATGCTCTGCCCACACAGACGGGAAAGAGATTCCTGCATTGCTCTGGCAAGTCCATCGAGCCAGTTGTTCTCTCTTAAGATGAACTGAATTCCTTCCGCAGTGGGAGGTTCAATCTTTCCTTGGAGACTTTCAACAATTAGCCACTGCAGATCTTCTCCTCCTTGATCATTGAGCTGAGCTCCGAAGAACTCGGGGTGCGGACGCTCCAGAAGTTCCGAAAGCTGATCCAGATCCCTCTCAAAGATAAGGTCCCCTCCATTTCCGAGTTGATAAAACTTGTTGTACTTCACGTCCATCTATAAAAATAGAGGATGATTAGATTAGCAGAGTGATCAAGTGTGTCAAAATTTTATCTATTTTGCAAGAGTTTTTGAGGAACATGAGGTTTTATGAAAGAATTAAAGAGATAAGAATGAGAATAGGTTTTTGTAAATATTTGTTTTTCTTTGGTTTTGAAACTAAGTTTTTGGTTCAACGTCCAACCTAACTAGGGTCTCCTATGGTCAGGATGGCTCTGATACCAACTTGTCAACACCCGGATTTTTCAATCCTAGATGCCTGTTATGCCATACATCGCAATCCCAGGATTACCATTTTTGCGAGACGTAACAGAATTGCATACCATAGTACTTCATCCATTACAAACGATCCATAAGTTCTTACACAAATAGGGATCTCATGATCCAGTTCTTAATACAACATCAAGCAGCGGAATACGTAATAATAACGGTAGTGTAGGCGAAGCTCCATCTTGAGGTCACGAGCAATCTTGTGATGGGAGATGATCCTAGTTGTCGTAACCTTCCTAGGGTCCATCCTCCGGTACTCCTCTTCATAGTCCGCCATGGGAATAGCCAGGGACAAAGCCATGAGTACTCTTTAAGTACTCGCAAACTAATACTAACAGGTAAGGGGTTTTTGGATAATAGGACACTAGGCTCTAGGGTTGTTTTGCAAAAGCCAGGTTTATCTTCACTAAGTTCCAAAACTAGTCACAAATTTTATAACTCCTAAATGGGATCTTGTAATTCAGGTCACAACTCTGTTGTGGTCAAGTCAAAGTCTCAATTCATTTCATAAGTCATTTTCAAAGGGTCTGACGGGGGAACAGTATGGCCACTCCAACTGTCCATAACCGCGGACGTGGCTATTCGAATAGTTTGACACTCTGCAGAGATTGTACACTTTCACCACAACATTCGATACATCCGTCAGGAACAAATCCTGAATTCACCATACTCAGTATGCGGATAATCAATCCTAACCTTTCAATTACACTCCCTAGTATAAGCACCTCTCCTGTGAGTTTGGCCTCCCAACCATGACCACTGTCATCTTGGGTCTTGCAGTGGACAATCTTCACAAGGTAGCCTCAGCTCAGACCTTGGCCGTGAGGGAACTAATACTAAGGTATATAAGTTTCCAGTCAAGCCCTACCCAATATTCGGGTATTGTGGTTGTACGATAAAATTGGAATGGTATCGCATCCAGACAACCATCAGTTTTATAAAAGGGCTAAGGCTCATGCCTCAACATTTTCATCACCAAAACCATTAAGTGTTTGGAAACACATGTCCAAAACATTTCAATAGAATGATCCATCATTCCAAGGTTTTCATAACCATTTTTCCACCAAGTATCCCCATCTAAAGTTGATCAAGTTTTATGCTCAGCACTAGCATCTACAGTTGGGGGTGGTACTGATGGAGTTTCACTAAGTCTAACCTTATACCTTAGGCTGAGATCAAGGTTTCTAGCTTAGGCCAAATTTTATGCTCTTTAGGCAACCTTGAGCACAACTGTCTAATATCTACCAAACTCTTAGGTAGACTCTAAGTAAGCTTTGATAAAGAAATAAAGTAAGAAGCTTGCCATAAAACTAGGATTGGTTTAGCAAGTGGGTATGATCACTTATGCTTAAGGCATAGCGTCTATGAATAAATACGAGGTACACAATCACCAAACAATACTTAACTACTTGCAATCATTACACACAAGGGTCCTATAGATGATCTAGCATCATCTCTAACATTACAAGGTTAAGGCTTGGTTTAAATCTTTTTATTTTAGAAAAGTAATTTCTACTCATGAGAAACTACTTAAGATTTAATATTCTCCAAACTAAACATGGGATCATGTTGACACATGTCATCACCACATATTATAGTCCAAGAGAATGTGATTTAAAGTGGTGTAACAATTTAATAAGGTTTTACCCTTTTATTTTAATTAATTAAAGTGGCTAGAAATGCTTATGAAGCATTCTTTTATTCCTTGAACATTATTTCTGCAAGTAAACCTATATATTTTTATATATTCTGAAAGTTATGGTTAAATGTGATTTTTGAGAGTTGGAATCAACTCAAAAGCTTTTATGGTTTAAATTTTAAAAATGTTTGAATGCAGAAAAGCTTCTGCCTTGTTATTTTTACTATGGGTGATCTACAGATCCAAATGACTTGAATCCAACGGGCTTGGATTAAGCATTCACAGACCTTTCCAACAAAATTGGTTTCACCCAATTTGATGCACTGAATCGATCTGGGTTGATTTTTGAAGTTGGGTGCTGAAGTGTGTTTGAATTAAAAAAGAAAAAAGTTAATTTGAATTGCTGGGCTGCGCGGGAAATTCTAACGGGCCGGCCTGCTAAGCGCAGTGCTCCCACGGGCTGCGTAAGTGGGTGTCCCCACTCGTCAGTGACACGGGGCTGGGCGAAGCGGTATGGGGTGATGTGGATCGTTCGATCTAGCTCTAATCCAACGGTTGTGGGTCATCGTCGATGCGAGACAGCTCCGGCGAGAATGAAACCTGGCGCGGCCAGTGGGGGTCGCTGGGGGCACACCGGGGTACGGGCGAGGGTCGGCGAGGTGGGCGAACGACGAAGTCGACGACGACGAACCTCCTGGTATAGGTGGCTTCTCCTGGGGCGGCTCCAATCGCTGGTTCCCTTCTGCTCCAGAGGCGGCGGACTCCAGTGAAATTCCGGCGAGGTGGTGCTCGCCTTGCTCTGAGGATGGTGTGGCACGGTCAGTGGGGAGAGGGGAGTGAGATGGTGTGATGAATTTGTGCTGGGGTGGCCTCTATTTATAGTCGAGCGAAGCGACCGTCGGGGCGCAAGGTGAGCTTGTCGGGGGCGACGTTATAGGCGGCTAATGGCATGGGCACGGGTAGGGGACGGTGTTGTGTCTCCTGGCGATGCTCAACGGCATGGTCGCGAGGCATGGGGCGGTGTGGTTTGGTCTGGAACGGGCGGTGCTCTGCGCTTCAGAGGCGACGTCTTCGACGGCGGGCGGTGGCTATATGGCACGGGGCGGCAAACGGGGGTGTCTGGCGGTGTCCTGGGTCAGTGGTGATCGTGTGTGCGCACGGTGAGGGCGGCGCGCGGTCTGTGGACGCTGGTCGAGGGTGGCGCTCTGGCGCACGCTCGGCAAGGTCTGGACGTGTCTTGTGCGTGGTCGTGGCTTGGCAACGCCGCTCCGGGGACAAAGGCGATGGACGTGGTCGCCTCCCGCACATGCTTGGCTAGGCTTGTTGCTGCTCTTGTCATCACAATGGGGTGACATGGGGGTGCTCGGCTATTCACCATTAATGGCAATGGCAAGCTCACAGGGGTGCTAGTGTTGGGCTAAACTTTCTAGATGATCTACTGAGTTGTGTGTGAGCTAACTAGGGAACAAGTTAGGCTCAAAACACTGCACACTATAGTGTTTGTGGTTTTGTTTGATTTGTGTCTGCAACCTATTTGATGAAATGGTCGCATGAACTCAAGTTTTGAATTTTGAATTGAATTTTGGTGAGTTTGCTAGATTGGTGCTGGTGAGTCTGCAGATGCTTGGGTTTTGAAAATTGAGCTTGTTTGAGTGGGTTTTGAAAAAGTGGGATCTTCCCATATGAAGAAGATTCAATTTTGAAATGTCATTTAAACTATGCATTTGAAAGTTTCTGGATGATCACAAAGTGGGCCTTGATACTCTGTTATGAGTATATTCAAGGGGTGCAAAGATCCAGAAAAGTTTCTGTTAGGTTCTGAAAGTTTGAGATAGCCAAAGTAGGCATGGGAGTTAAATTGGTCAAAATGACCATTCCCTTAATATATTTGTTTTGATTTACTTGTCTTTAGGAAAAGTGTGGGAAATGTTTTAGATGATGTTATTTTCACCTAAGAAACATTTTACAAGCAATGGATCACACAAACAAAGTGGTTTTTAAAGAAATTCAAAATTCATGCATACACATATACATGCATTCATGAATTCATTTAGAAAAGTTTTTGTTGACCGTAATCTTGATGATTAGTGTTTTGATGATCTAAGTTTGATATTTTTGGGATGTTACACAGACACAGCTCCACTTGCCAAATATGCATGTAGATGTTAGCACTATTGTCTCCTTTACTAGCTCTACTTGCCATACATTCCATGTATTGACCCTTCGGGGCTGCTATGTTTCATGTTGCAGGATATTCCGATTCCGAGTAATCGATATAGGCCACGGTACTCCACTCGGCACTTGTTCACTTGTGGGCAATTTGAAGAATGGAGGATTTGCTTTATTTATGTTGCTACCTGAATAATTTGAGCTAGCCTTGAGCTAAGCTTTTATTGTAATAATGGTACTCTGGATCTTCGTTATTTATGATACACGGATATTTTGATATGTTATTCATCTCATTCTATTGTGGGCCAATGAACCGATCCAGGGGTTGGCATGTCACATAGAAGCCACGGTCTTTTCAGAACCGCGGTGTTACAAGATGGTATCAGAGCCCGTGTGTCGACTGTAGGATCGTGACCTAGGATTGGATTAGGAAGCCATAGATTTATTAAAACCTATATTAACTCTGTCTTTCATCGTATGCCTTTCACCCTCGTAAATTCTTATCATATGCTATTCTCACACTTTCCTCTTTAATTGATAGATGGGAGAAGTCAGGATTGAGTATGCCACCATGGAGTCACCAAGGCCCTTTGCAAGGCAGTTAGCACAGCTCTCACAGTCATTGGGATTGCCACTGCCCATGTTCAAGGGAAGGAGGTTGTACACCTATGGATATGGAGAGGATGCATGGGAGATCACTACCTTCATATTCATGGATGCCGCCTTACCAAACCCTGATTTGATCAACACCAAGACATACTGCAACTGGGGACTTGGAATCAACTTGGCCATACATGAAGCCCTGTCTCGCCAGTGCCATCAAGTCCGACACCTACTGCCAGCAGATTCACCCTACCGTGACTATGGGAGGCGTGATGAAGATGGGCACATTGTGGTTACCCTGGGTGACAGGAACAACATGCTGCCCCGTCGGAGGCACATAGAGGACTTGGAAAGGGAGAATGGAGCTCTAGCTGAGAAAGTGATGATGGTGAAGGAGATTGCAGATTTTGCCAGCAATACTATGGCAGCCCAAGGACAGGAAATTGACACCTTGCATGAAGCTGTGGGAGTGATGGAGAATGCCCTGATAGCCAGAGATGCAAACATAGCTCACCTTCATGGCACTGTGCAGGAGAACACCCAGAACATACAACAGCTGCAAGGGACCGTCCAGGAAAGGGATCAAACTATTGAAGCTATGGCAGCCTAGATTGCCGCTCTCCAAGCGCAGCTGAACCCACCCTTTGATGATGACAATGGAGATGGTGGCAACAATGATGATGACAGTGGGAACGATGATGATGATGAGGACGAGGATGATGATGATGGAAACGACGATGGTGGAGGAGATGAGGCTGTTGCAGTTGCAGCAGAGAGTGAAGAAGAAGAGGAGGATCCAGAAGAGGTGGAGTTTGAGATCTCAAGTGATGATTCAGGAGAGGTGTACACTCCGCCGCCATGGTTGAACCGTGAACCGAAGCGCCAACGCATGACTGCAAGGACCTACCGCAACCTCTTCAAGAAGTAGATAGAAGTCCACCAGTTAGTCCTCGTTAGGTAAAATCGTTAGGATTATTCTCGATCTATGTGAAACTTAGGTGCAGTTAGTTTAAGAGTGATTAGTTGCTTATTTGTGTACTCCAATATCCCAGGAATTATTTGTGCAAAATTTTATGAAAGAGTTATGGCAAGTTTGGTTACTATCTGTGTTATTTTCGCTGCAGTTTTCTGCTGATACAGCAGTACTGTACGATTTTTCATATTTTTCTGGTAACTGGGAAAAATCTGAAAAAATAGGGCTGGTGCGAAACTCTCTGTACTGTATGTGCAAAAATCAGCTTATTTTTCTGACGAGTTTAAGTCAGGTGGAAAAATTCGCGAAAGCTGCTGGACTGTTCTGGCAGATTGCTGTTTTGTTGCTTAGTTGATCAACTATTTAGTTAACCATTGCCAACTCTTGTAAAACTATTTCAGTAGGTATATACTGCTAGGATAACCTCTGGGATGTTGCTGGATCACTTATTTGTTGATGTGTTGCTTGCTTGTGATTGTCTGCTATTGTTTGTTGTTGATTGATCATATGCATGGATAGAATCCTATTATCATAGTTGATTCTTTCTAAACTTACCTGTGCTGAACCGCAGATGCCTCCTCGCCGTCAACCCACTGAGTTGGAGCAGCTCATGGCAGCTCAGGCATAGCTGACCCAAGTTATGACTCAGTTCATGGCAGCTCAGAACAACAACAACAATGGAAACAATCAGCCTCAGGGAGATGCTCTCACCAGATTTCTGAGGCTAACGCCAGCTAAGTTCTCTACTGCAACGGAGCCAATGGTTGCTCTCGACTGGTTACGTTCAGTCAACAAGGATCTACTAATGATTGGATGCACGGATGCTGAGAAGGTGAGGTTCGCCGCTCACCTACTGGAGGGACCAGCCGCATCTTGGTGGGACACTTTTCAGATCACCCACCCGCTGGACACTGTGACTTGGGCAATGTTCGAGGAAGGTTTCAGGACCAACCACGTGTCTTCAGGAGTTCTAAGCCTGAAGAGGAAGGATTTTCGTAACTTGCGCCAAACCAATCGCACCGTGGCCGAGTACATTGAGGAGTTCAACAACCTGTCCCGTTATGCACCTGAGGATGTTGACACTGATGCGAAAAGGAGGGAGAGATTTCTGGATGGCCTTAGTGATGAGCTTTCGGTCTGCTCTTGGTGGTTTATTGCCCCACTTTCCAGGAGCTTATGGACAAGGCCAGGATCTTGGAAGGGAAGCACAAGCAGGTGGAAAGCCGCAAGAGAAAGAGCAACAATCATCACTCTGGTTCACATCACAAGTCTCGCACTTCATATGATGGATACTCCAAGCATGGAGGGAGTGACCATGGGATCCATGACCGCCATCACCATGGAGGCGATGGGCATCGTCATGAAAACCATAGGAGCAGCCACCACAGCCACAAGGGAGGACACTCTCACCACTCTGGAGGACACGGTGGACATGACCGCAACCATGATCGCAGCTTTGTGAAGAAGGATCTGAGTGAGGTGACGTGCTTCAAGTATAAATGCGAAGGGACACTATGCTGACAACTGTCCGGAGAGGAAAGGACTGAAGCCAACCAACAACGAGAAGGCCACAGTGAACCACATGAATGTGGAGGAGATCCCAGATGAGCCTGACCTTGTGATTGGTAAGTTTTCAGTCAACACTCACCCTGCACTTATACTTTTCGATACTGGTGCATCGCATTCATTCATATCAAGGGTTTTTGTGGATAAGTATAAGCTACCTCGAAGTCTATGAAAGGGTCTTTTAGAGTGAGTTCACCGGAGGAGATATGATAGCTAGCGCGGGATGCAACTTAACTGTGAAGATTGGAACACACAACTCAGTGCACATTTGGTAGTGTTGGAATCACAGGATTAGACGTTATTCGGTATGGATTGGATGTCTATGCATGAGGGACACATAGATTATGCACAGAAGTTGTTTCACTCAAAACCCGGATGGTAAGAGAATTAGATTCAAGTCGGTTGTACGATCGGAAGGTGTAAGTTGAATTCTCTTAAGGGGTTAGCATGGATCTTGTGCGATGATTAGGGATTTCCCGATGTGTTTCAAAGAGCTGCCAGGATGCCACCGACAGGAAGTAGAGTTTCTTATCGACCGATGCCGGGAACAGGACCTATAGCAAAGAAACCATATAAGATGGATGTGGATGAGCTGAAGTAATTGAAGAAGCAGTGAAGAGCGGTTGGACAAAGGATTCATTCAGCCTAGTTCGTCGTCATGTGCACCTTACATTTGTGGAGAAGAAAGACAGCAAGAGATTAGTAGTGGACTATTGCTCGCTGAATGAAGTAACTATCAAGAACAAATACCCTCGCCGAACATAAATGATTTGTTTGATCAACTGGAAGGAGCAAAGGTGTTGAGAAGATTGATCTGCGATCGGTTACTTCCAATTGAAGATCCGGGAGGAGGACATACCAAAAACCGCTTTCACCACTAGGTATGGTTTATATGAGTATACGGTTATGTCTTTTGGACTAACGAATGCCTCGGCATATTTCATGACCATGATGAACAAGGTATTTATGGAGTACTTGGACAAGTTCGTGGTGCTGTTTATTGATGATATACTGATATATTCCAAGGATGATCTTTGAGCATGAGAAGCATCTATGACCGATTATGGAGATATTGAGGAACACAATTTGTATGCCAAATTCAGCAAGTGTGAATTCGGCTTAACAACATTGGGTTTCTTGGACACGTAGTGTCGGAGAAGGAGTCATTGTTGATCCAAGCAAAGTGATGGCAGTGAATCGAGTGGGAAGCACCCAAGAATGCGGAGAGATTCAAGCTTTTGGGACTTGCTGGATATTACAGAGGTTCATTGAAAACTTTTCCAAGATTGCTAAGCCGATGGTGAACTTGAAGAAGGAGAGGAAGTTTGAATGGATGGACGTGTGTGAAGCCAGCTTTTAGGAACTGAAGCATCGGCTAGTGATCGCCCTCAGTGTTTACAGGATCTTGAAGGATTTCCAAGTGTCTTGTGATGCTTCTCGGCGGGGACTTGGAAGTGTCTTGATGCAAGATGGGAGAGTAGTGTCTTATGCCTCGCGACAACTCAAGCACCATGAGCGGAACTACCCCACACACGACTTGGAGTTAGCGTCAGTGGTTCATGCGCTCAAGGTATGGAGGCATTACTTAATGGGAAAACACTGCGATGTATACACCGACCACAAGAGCCTGAAGTACATATTCACGCAGAAGGAACTGAATATGAGACAAAGAAGATGGTTGGAACTTATCAAGGATTATGATATGAATCTGCAATACCACCCAGGAAAGGCCAATGTAGTAGCAGATGCTCTGAGCCGGAAGGTTTATGCCAATGGATTGACAATTGGTGAATTGCCTGAGGATTTGTGCAAGTAATTCAAGGACCTTAGACTGGAAGTAGTGTCTGAAGGGTACTTGGCTACAATGGAAGTCCAACCGACGCTACAGGACAGGATCATAAAGGCTCAGGTAGGAGACAAGGAAATAGAGGAGATAAAGGAAAAGATGAAGGAGAATCGGGAAAAGGAAATTCGCGAGGATGAGCATGGTACCTTGTGGTATGGAGACCGTTTGTGTGTGCCCAGCGACCCGGAGATAAGGGAGTTGATCCTGCAGGAGGCTCATAACTCGCCATACTCCATACATCCGGGCAACACAAAGATGTATATGGATTTGAAGAGCAGATTCTGGTGGAACAACATGAAGGGAGATATCGCAAAGCATATTGCCCTATGTGATGTATGTAGCCGAGTGAAGGCAGAACACCAGAAGCCAGCAGGACTACTACAGCCATTGCCTGTGCCGGATTGGAAGTGGGATAGAGTGGGAATGGACTTTATCACAGTATTGCCCAGGACCAGGTCAGGATATGACTCTATTTGGGTAGTGGTCGACCATTTGACCAAGGTAGCCCACTTCATTCCGGTGAAGACGACCTATATGAGTGCAAAGTTGGCCAAGATTTACATGGACAGAATTGTGTGCCTACATGGAGTTCCCAAGAGTATCGTATCTGATAGAGGCACCCAATTTACCTCACACTTCTGGCGCCAGCTGCACAAGTCACTTGGTACTAGATTGGAGTTTAGCACAACGTTTCACCCCCAGACTGATGCACAGACCGAGAGGGTGAATCAGATTTTGGAAGGCATGCTGAGAGCTTGCGCTTTGGCTCATGGTTCTAGTTGGGATGTGAATTTTGCCATATGTTGAGTTTTCCTACAACAACAGCTATCAAACCAGCATCAAGACGTCACCGTTCGATGTGCTGTATGGGAAACGGTGCCGAACACCATTGCTATGGGATGGAGTAGGATAACATCAGTTGTTTGGACCTGATTTGATCAAGGACGCTGAGGAGAAGGTCGCCTTGATTAGAGACAGGCTGAAGGTAGCACAATCAAGGCAGAAGAGCTACGCTGACGCCAAGCGTAAGGAAGTGGAGTATGAGATAGGTGATAGAGCATACCTCAGAGTGTCGCCACTTCGTGGAATCAAGAGATTTGGAATTAAGGGTAAGCTAGAACCTCGGTTCATTGGACCGTATCGGGTCTTAGCACGCAAAGGAGAAGTCGCTTATCAGTTGGAGTTGCCAGAGGCTCTGTCCGCTGTTCACAATGTGTTCCACGTATCCCAGCTGAAGAAGTGCCATCCGGAGATGGTGGATACACCATTGAGAGACACCGTACCGCTAGAGGAGGTTCAGCTGGAGAATGACTTGACCTATGAGGAGAAACCGGTCAAGATTCTGGAGACAGCAGAGAGGACTACCCGTACCAAGACAATCAAGTTTTGCAAGGTGCAGTGGAGCCACCACACCAAAGAGGAAGCCACTTGGGAGCGTGAGGATGACATCCGAGAGGACTACCCACACCTATTTGCAAGCCGCGCCGAATCTCGAGGACGAGATTCATCTTAAGGGGGTTAGTCTTGTCACATCCCAAATTTTAGATTTGGTCTTGCATATCATTCATAGCATTGCATCATGCTTTTCCATGCAAAACCGTTGAGTGAAAAGGTTCGGCGAAACGCCATTTGCAAAACCCTATTTTATTTTGCTACGAGGTTCCTGCGGGAGGCTTTAGTAGGACTAGCGTTGACCACCCTTATTTGTGGTTTAGCTCAAACTTTGGCCCTAGATTGTTCCCCTCGACTGTACGAAACCGTAGGAGCAAGAATCGCTCGATTCGGAGCTCGTACGGAGAAGTTGTCGCTGTTTTAGTGAATCGTCGGAAAACGGTCCGAAATTCCGGACCGATTTCCGAGTCCGAAACCAACTCTGCGCCGTCTTCGCGTAGGATTCCGCGAAGGGCCCCACATAAATAGGCCACCCGGCCTCGGGATCCGCACCCCATCCCGCCGCCTCCTGCCTGCCCGCGATCGCCCCGCCTCCTCGTTCCGCGAGCCGCCGCCGCCTCCTCCCGCGGCCGCCGCCCGCGCCACCCGCCGTCGCCGCGCCACCCGCGGCGATCGCGCCGCGCCCGCGCCTCCACCGCCGCCGCCGCGCCCGCCGCTTTCGCCCAGCGCCGCAACGCTTCGCCCGCCTCGGCGCCGCCGCCGCGACCCGCCTCGGCCTTTCGCCCGCCGCTACATGCTTTCGCTGCGCGCGCCTCGCCCGCGGCCGCCGCTCGCTTGCCGCTGCGTCGTGCTGCATGCTGCCTTGCTTCCAGCGCGCAGCCGCCACGCGCTGCCGCGTGCGCTGGCGTCGCCGTTCGCGTGGAGCGCGTCGCCCCGTACCGCCGCGCGTCGCCGCGCGCGTTTGCGATCTTAAACGCTTCGTCGTCTTCCTCCCGCGTTTATTTACGGTAAGACTGCAGCCACCGTCAGATCTTAGATCGGCGGCTTAGATCGTTCGTTGACCGGTCAGACTCGGGCGTTGACTAGTCAGACGCCCAGTCAGCGCCCAGTCAGCAGACGCTTTGACCAGTCAACAGACACAGTTGACTGGTTAATTTCGTTAATCCTTTTAGTTGACAGATTTCGGTAGAATCTTGTAAATTGCATAGAAATTAAACCGCTCGGCTAAAAATTGCAAATAAAATATGTGTAGATTCAGTGAGTCGTGTAGAATCTCGCTGTACCTTTGGTTCAGGCTTTTGCAGCAAGGTTTAGTACAGTTTAATCAAACTAGTTAGTGGCCTTTTCGGAGTAATAAATTCGTAGAAAAAGATCCGTAGCTCCAAAAATCACGTATGATATGTCCCTGGATTCAGTGGAACGAGGGAAATCTCATCGTGAATTAAAAAGATAGGCTTACAGTAAAAACTTCTGCAGAAACTGTCTAGTGGCTTTCTGTAGTGTTTTAATTACTCGAGGAGTTTTATAATTCCTTTTTGAGTAATTCCAGTTGGTACTGTTTCTAACCAGCGATGCCTATGCAGTAGAATTTTCCCAAGATTTTACAAGCTGTATACTACCGGTAGTGAATTATTCGAGTTCTAGCTCTAGTTTTGAGCATTACTTTTGTCTATTAGTTTTCCTAGCGCTAAAACTATTTTCCATGCATGCAATCGGTAGTATTATGGAATAGGATGTTGTGGTGCAGCTGTAGCACCAATTCACTTGTCGTTCTTGCATTCATGCATCATAATTGTTGCTTATGTTGTGGATTGTTTGTTTATGAATGCAATTGTATCGTGTAGATTGTGTCGAGTGCAACGCTTGCTCGTGTGTGGATTGTTCTTCCGACCGCTACAACCGAGGCAAGTAGATGCTACTTTGTTCATAATATATTCCTACTATTTTCAATGCATTGTCGTGTATTTTGTAGATGCATGTCTAGGATGATACTATCGCTATGCTATGTCCTATTATGTGGTAGGGCTTTCCTTGTAGATGAACCACCGTTGGTAGATGTGCTTAGCCATGCTATGTTGAACGAGGGCTGGGTTACATCATTGAGACTTGTTTCCAAAAGTATTGGTTTGTGAAAACTAAAACAACTTAATCAATGAATCTCCTGGGTGTGATGGTATTGATAATTTTTGGTGGTTTCATTGCGGAAGGGCACCCAGGTATCAAGAGAGAATGATTGGCTTCTTTATTTTGTAGCTTACGTATACAACCATGTGCCAATAATGGAATGGGCGGTTGGTTGGACTTAGTAGGTTGTGGTGACCCGAACCCGCGTATCCAGAGATGTAGAATTTTGGTAGGTTGGACCGGTGCGCGTCGGGATTGGGGAGCTACTTCCCGAACAGTCTCAACTTGGACTTCTCCCTATCACCACTCAAAATGAGAGTGATGGTACGAGCTGGGCTGGCCAAGTCACATGGGTAAAGTGTACTAACCTCTGCAGGGTGTATAATCTAATCGATTAGCCGTGTCCCCGGTTATGGACATCTGAGTTGCTTAATATTGATTCCATGACATGTTTCTCGCTCATTCTAATTTCATAATTATTTTAATATTGTTGGGTTAACTTAATTGGGATCTTTTCAAAGAAAATTAAAACTGTTTATGAAAGTAGGACAAATGTTTTTGCAAATGCAAGCCAGACATAGCTCCACTTGCCAAATATGCATGTAGATGTTAGTACTATTGTCTCCATTTACTAGCTCTACTTGCCATACATTCCATGTATTGACCCTTTGGGGCTGCTACGTTTCATGTTGTAGGTTATTCCGATTCTGAGTAATCGATATAGGCCACGGTACTCCACTCGGCACTTGTTCACTTGTGGGCAATTTGAAGAATGGAGGATTTACTTTATTTATGTTGCTACCTGAATAATTTGAGCTAGCTTTGGGCTAAGCTTTTATTGTAATAATGGTACTCTGGATCTTCGTTATTTATGATACATGGATATTTTGCTATGATTATTCATCTTACTCTATTGTGGGCCAATGAACCAATCCAGGGATTGGCATGTCACATAGAGGCCACGGTCTTTTCAGAACCGGGGTGTTACAGAGAGGGGAATGGGTCCACCGGTCATTGGCTCTGCGGGTCGTCTGGTGAGTGAGAGAAAATGATTCGGGGGAGAGAGGGAAATGGGCTGCTGGGCCTAGTGGGCTGCTGGGTTGGGTCGACCAGATTCATATTTTTTTCTAGTTCTGAATCTTTTTCTTTTTCTCTTTTGATTTTCTGTTTTGAATTTCAATCAACAAAACAAACATTCAAATCAATTAAACTTCCACTAAACTTTATAATGAGTTTAGCTCTGTTTAACAACACAAATCAAAGTCCAAAAATAAAATATTAATTTCATTCCTTTTAGGATCTATTTAATAATTAAATAAAATAGATCTTAATTATTAATTCAAATAGGTTTTGATTTATTTAGTAAAATCTCCATTTGAAAACTAAATATTATCAAAACCAAAACAGTAGGTTTTATTTGAAAATATAAGATACTTGAAAAACTTGTTTAAAATAAAATAACATTTTTATTTTAGGGTCCATTAATATTTAAATAAAATGGACCTTAGTTATTAAATCAAATAGGATTTGTTTTATTAAAAACTTTATTTTGAAATCTAAAATAAAACCAAAAACACTTCAGTAGGTTTTATTTGAGAATATAAAATACTTGGAAATCTTATTTAAAATAGTAAGTTTTAGTGTTTGTTAAAAAGGAAAAGCCTTTACTTAAATAAAAATTGGATATTAATAAATCCTCATTATTTTATTTAAATAAACCTTTACTCTTTTTAATCAAAATAAAATTTTTTATTTCAAAAGCTTGGCCAAGCTTTAATTTGGCTATATAAAATAATCCTTATTTAAATTTCTTCCTTTTCATTTGAGAATCAAACTTTTTATTAAAAGATCCAAAAATAGTAATTTTAAATATTTTTAAGTTTATTGTTTATTTAACTTTTTAAATCCCTTTAGGATTTATCTTGATCAAAATAGGTTTTGAAAGTTTCCAATTGGTATCAAAAAGTTTCTTCTCACCCTGAAAATCAACAAAGTTTTATTTTATTCATTTATTTTTCACATTACATGATTTGGAAAATCTTGGGATGTGACAGGCTACCACCCTTAAAATAAATCTCGTCCCGAGATTTGGGAAGGCTAGGGTTATAAATTGGCTCAAAGCATCTAGGGTACTACCACCCTTAAAAATTTCCATCTAAATTACATACTGGCCTTCTTGGGATCTTGGTGTAACTTTCCTGGACAGAAGTTTGCATAGTGGCCTAGCTCCTTGCATTTGAAACATGTGACAAGGCTGAGGTCTCTCATAGGCTTGTTTATCTTGTGTTTCATCTTTTCTGGGCAGTTGCTTGCATAATGTCCTAGGTCTTTGCAGTTGTTGCACCACACTTGGCTAATATCTTTCTTTTCCTTGGGTATCAATTCTTCTTGTTTATTTCCTTGGTTCTTCTTCTTTTCTGGGCAATCACTGGCATAGTGTCCCATCTCTTTGCAATTGTAACATTGCAACTGGCTTTTCTTCTTCTTCTTCTTCTTCTTCTTGGGTCTCTCCAAAGCTAGGAGTTCTTCTAGTTCATGTTCTTCAAAGGTGGAAAATCTTTTTCTCTTCTTGGGGCATTGATCTTCATGCTCCTTGGATGCATGATCCTTGTCTCCACAAGTATTGCTGGCTTGGGTTCCTTCTAGAATAGCATCTTTGTTATCCTTGTTGTCATTAGCTCTTTGGGAAAAGTTTTCTCCCATGTTGATCATTTGAGTAACCAATCCTTGCAACAATTGGGATTGAAGTTTCAAAATCCTTTGTATGGCTGGGTCTAGTCCATTGTTGTTGGCTAAAAGCTGAGTTGTCTCTTGGCTCAACTGGTTTTGGGTTGCTATAAGTTCTCTCATGTTGTCCTCTTGGTTGTTATTGTCATCAATTTTGATGTTGGAGTCTCTTGGAGAAGTCATCTGGTTGGGTTGAGTAGGGATTAGAATAGGCAAGATATTTCTAATCACACACATTACAATTCACACAAGCAATGTGCAAGCATTCACAAACAAACATTCCACTCAAACAACAAGTTTCCAAGCATATTTTTAGGCAACCAAAAATATTTTTTTGTTACACCATATAAGTTGGTGTGTTTAACTTAACTATATATGGTGGTCCATCTATATGGTTCACTTGAGATCTTTCCATCCTTCTTGGCTGATTCTTCTTGCATGAGATCATGGTTTCCTTGAGGAAAACTCTTGGTTACAATACTTCAAGTGGAGTGAACTCCTTCTAATTTTGCATTTCCTTAGTCTCCATATCTTGAGCAAGATTTCCTTGTCTCACTTGTAGTCCTTAGTGGTATCCAAGTTGGAAGTCCTTGGTGAATATGCTGAAGATGTTGAAGTCATTAGAGTTGAAGAAGTTGAAGTCATTAGAGTTGATGAAGTCCTTTGCACATGGTGAAGTCTTTGGCCATGGGGTAGGTTTTTCCATCAAGTTGAAATAGATGATATGTAGAATCAAAACCAAAATGGTTAAGGAAAGAGTTTACAAGATTGTTTGTAAATAAGTTTTGGAACAAATACAACTCCTATCTTTTTCTAACGGGTTTTGTCCAATCCTAGGTTTACAAATCCTATAGGCAACACAATGCTCTGATACCATCTGTAAGGTTCCCAACCTTTAAGAAGGTAGAGTCCCCTGTGTTTACAATGCTAGACCCTAGATCAATAGCTAGCATCCACAGTTAAGATGTAATATCAAGAAACAAAGGTCATAATACAACTTTATAACCAGGAATAACATAATTTTATTACATCTTACATAGATCATTTGGCTATTACATTACATTGCAGCAGAATATCTAATAGCATGGGGTCCTTCATCTTCAAAGTGCCACAGGAAGACATGTTGGTTGTAGACTTGTAATCCTAATTAATCAACTTTACTAATATCAATCAAACCTGCAACATAACAAGTTACAGCCACAAGGGTCAATACATTTGAATTGTATTGGCAAGTGATACTATGGTAGTATAGTGGAGTCTATCATCTATATGAATTTGGCAAAGTGGAGTTGAGGCTTGCATTGCTCAAAATATATTTTTCCTTATCATTTGAAAATACTAAGTTTTTGCTTTGACAAAAAATCTTTTCCAAGGCATCTCCCAATCAAAGATTGAAGATCCTTTAACCCTTGTTTAACCACAAGTTTTTAACTTAGAAATTTGGATGATGAGATTCTTGATTGCTTCCATGTCTTGATGCTCAAATTGTCCTTTACCAGGGACATGTCTAAGTACTTAGATTTTACACTCTGCAGAGGTGGTGCACTTTCCCCACAAGACTTGGTTTCCCAAGACAAGATCTTTCAGAAGCCTTCCCTTAGACCAAAATGGACGCGCTCCAACCTATCAAACTCTACCACCAATTGTCCATATGGCTAAGTTCTTGCAACCTATATGATCCAGGCAGAGCCCATAATGCCAAGTGGTTGCACTTGAAGCTTCTCAACATTTGACATCTCAAATCTCTTTGTTCCTGGGTGGCAATCCACAAGTGTGATACACAAGGTAAACCATAAACATGGGCCTTGTGTAACCACTCAACCAAAAACCACCATTCAAGTCCCATTCCACACAGGTGATTCATTAACTTAGTTGTTTTATTAAACAAAAACACAAGTCCTCAGACTTAGAAGTTTTCCATAGTATGGATATATATTCCACCCTTGTTTTCTATTAGCTAAGCTAAGCTTTATAGTAGTAGGAAACTTAACTTAGGAAAAATTTCTACTAAGGTTTCAACTACTAGGTTTTCCTATAGCAAGGTTTATACTTAGCAAAAGTTCCATGCAAGTTTTACTTAGAAAAATCACTAATGCATAGTGAAAGTAATGGGACAAAAGGTATGAAGCATCACTTGCCTTTTTGGTAGAGGGTATAGGTTCACTCCTTGTCCTTGCAACAATCACACTCTTCAAGTCACTACAATTCAATCAAGCAAGGCACAAACTCAATCTACCAATCAAGCAAAACATCACATAAAATAATAAAGTCAAAGTAATGCATGCAAGCATGACAAGGATTGTTTTATTTGAAAAGTGGTTCCTATTAGGTCTTAAACATTTGAAAACACCTAATGGTCATTTTATAAAGTGGCAAAGTCACTTGCAAAAGATTTCACTTCAAAAACCATTTTCAAAACAAGGTATCATTTTATGTGGTGTAAAAATATTTTTTCTAAGGCCTTAATCTATAGGATTCACAAAATATGTTTTGAAACCATAAAACTTGGTGTTTGGGGTCAGAGAGTTTAAAACAAAACATTTCCCAAAAGTTTTCTTCCAAAACCATTTTTAATAAATAAACTATATTTTTATTTGAATAGAAATGGTTTTAAATCAAAGAATCATTCTTTTTCTTCACCAAATGTATTTTTGAAACCACAAAGTGTTTCCTAGGGTCAGTAGGTTCAAATCAATCCAATTGCCAAAGATTTTATCCCCAAATTCATTTTTGAATAATTTTTATAACCTAAACAAGCATACAAATGTTTCTGCAAAAACAAACATTTTTCTAGAAGCATTTTACTAAACAAATGGCATGGTTGGCTAGGGCTTGTCTCACTGATTCCATTGATATAAAGTTTGCAATTTTTTGGACGTGTGGATCAAAAGTTACAAGGTTTTCAAATCTGCATCTAATTTAGATTCAAAGTTTGTTTTAAATCAAACCAGTGACACGCGTCCTGTTCCTATTCGCAGATACCGTTTCGCCCGGATCACACTCTCTGGTGCGTTGGATCAAGTCAGATCGTGCGGCACAGGTTGCGTACCTCTTTGCTTTAGGTGGTTCTATCCTATCCACTAGATCGAGATCGGACGGCTGCTGCGAGCTTGACCTAAACGCAATGCGGCGCGGCAAGTGGCTGGCGGCGGAGCGGCCAGATGGTGGTGGTGCCGGCGATACAGGAAGCAATGGAAGGTGGGGAGATGCTCATAGTGATCGCAGGGCGACGCCGAAGCTCAACTTTGGAGTCGTCTTGGCAAGGGGCGCACGGGGACAGGAGGAATCACTCACCGGAGTTGGTATGGGCGGCGGTGCTCTCGGGTCGTCGTCGCTGGCGTCGTTTGGAACCACGCTAAGCCAAAAGAGAGGCACGGTTAGATGCGCACAAGGGTCGCGAGTAAGGGAGCATCATCGGGAGGTGCTGGGGCGGTCGAGGCTTACCAGGGGAGTTCGTCGGAGAAACGGCAGACAGCGGTGGCGAGTTGAGGTTGACGAAGCCGACGTTACGGGGAACTCGCGGGCGAGCTGAGGCCAGAGAGCGGTGCGCTAGAGTCTGGTGATCTTGCCTATGTGCTCGAGGTGGCAAGGGGTGGCGTGGGGTCGCCAGAATTGGCAGGGGACGGTGGTCGGAGCAGTGAGGGTGTGTGGCGAAATTCGTCCAGCCTGGGGGCAGAGAGAGAGAGGCGCGTGAGGGGAAATGGAGAGGAGGAGTGGGCGCTTTAACGTGCGTGGTCAAGGGGCCGATTAATGGCGTGGTTAACGTGTATTACGCCGGACTTTATTTGCCTGCAACGGCCGGCGAGGGGGAGGGGCGTAGTCCGCGGGTGAAGACGATGGATACGTGGCGGTGGGGTCTATCTAGCAGTGAGGGAGAGAGAGAGGGGAATGGGTCCACCGGTCATTGGCTCTGCGGGTCGTCTGGTGAGTGAGATAAAACGCTTCGGGGGAGAGAGGGAAATGGGCTGCTGGGCCTAGTGGGCTGCTGGGTTGGGTCGACCAGATTCATATTTTTTTTTCCAGTTCTGAATCTTTTTCTTTTTCTTTTTTGATTTTCTGTTTTGAATTTCAATCAACAAAACAAACATTCAAATCAATTAAACTTCCACTAAACTTTATAATGAGTTTAGCTCTGTTTAACAACACAAATCAAAGTCCAAAAATAAAATATTAATTTCATTTCTTTTAGGATCTATTTAATAATTAAATAAAATAGATCTTAATTATTAATTCAAAAAGGTTTCGATTTATTTAATAAAATCTCCATTTGAAAACTAAACATTATCAAAACCAAAACAGTAGGTTTTATTTGAAAATATAAGATACTTGAAAAACTTGTTTAAAATAAAATAACATTTTTATTTTAGGGTCCATTAATATTTAAATAAAATGGACCTTAGTTATTAAATCAAATAGGATTTGTTTTGTTAAAAACTTTATTTTGAAATATAAAATAAAACCAAAAACACTTCAGTAGGTTTTATTTGAGAATATAAAATACTTGGAAATCTTATTTAAAATAATAAGTTTTAGTTTTGTTAAAAAGGAAAAGCCTTTACTTAAATAAAAATTGGATATTAATAAATCCTCATTATTTTATTTAAATAAACCTTTACTCTTTTTAATCAAAAGAAAACATTTTATTTCAAAAGCTTGGCCAAGTTTTAATTTGGCTATATAAAATAATCCTTATTTAAATTTCTTCCTTTTCATTTGAGAATCAAATATTTTTATTAAAAGATCCAAAAATAGTAATTTTAAATATTTTTAAGTTTATTGTTTATTTAACTTTTTAAATCCCTTTAGGATTTATCTTGATCAAAATAGGTTTTGAAAGTTTCCAATTGGTATCAAAAAGTTTCTTCTCACCCTGAAAATCAACAAAGTTTTATTTTATTCATTTATTTTTCACATTACATGATTTGGAAAATCTTGGGATGTGACAGCTTCAATTTGGTTGGTTGAATTTTACTAGTGCATGCAAATTCTTCGGTGACAGATGAATGCGATGCACCAGAATCAAACAACACTCGTGCAAGTACTGAATTAACAGAAAACATACCTAGCACGACGTCTGGCGCTTCCTGAGCTTCTTCAACATGCATGAGAAAAAGACGGCCATTGTGGTTGAGTGAATTCCCTGGGGCAAATCTTCTTCCGGGCTGAACACGACGCTGCTGCTGAGCTGGGGCATTGGCATTGGGTGCTGCGGAATTCTTCTTGTTGGGGCACTCGTTGGAATAGTGGCCTTTATTTCCACAGTCATAACAAGTCACCTGCGACTTGTCCTTTGCTGCTACAGGCACAACATTGCTTCCAGTCCTCAGGGCAGTGTTGGTGTTGGCGGTAGCATTGTTGTTGTTGAACTTGGGTGGGGCACGATTGAAATTGCTAGAGTTGCTGTGGTTGTTGTGATTTCCTCTGGGTCTAGGGTTTCCACGTTTGGGATAGTTCGTACGGTTCATCGGGGGTCTGTTGGTTCTGGAGGCAAATCCGGGAGATGGGTTAGGGCGATACTTTGTGGTCTGATGGGTTCCTGGATGATGCATCATGCGACGCTTGCGGTTCTCGTTGGCTTGGTTGATCTTTCCTTCCATCTGGATAGCAGAGTCGACAAGGGCTTCAATATCAGCAAAGGGGATATTGACTAACATTGTCTGCATCTCACCGTGCAGACCATTCAGGAATCTTTCTTTCTTCTTTGCTTCGGTGTCAATCTCATCCGGGGCATACCTAGATAATGACAAAAAATTGTCACAGTATTCCACTACGGTCATCCTTCCTTGCTTCAGCTCTCTGGACTCGTCTCTCATTCTCTTGATCAAACCCGGTGGCACATGGGTTCTGCTAAACTTGACCTCGAATTCCTCCCAGGTCATCATCTGGCCTCCGATCATTGCACGAACACTGTTCCACCATGCCCTGTCATCTCCGGCTAGATAGTGGGTGGCGAACAGAACTTTCTCGTTGGATTCCACTCCGGCTACTTCTAGGTTATTTTCCATGGTTTGCAACCAATCATCGGCGTCTAGGGGTTCTTCTGACTTAGTGAAAATAGGTGGGTTGGTATTCTGGAAATTCTTGAGCTTAGATCCATGGTTGTCCTGATTTCCGTGTCCTTGGTTGTTGTGGGCTAGCTGGGCTATCTGTTGCAGGGTGGCTAGGTTGGCTTGACGTTCCGCTCTTTCAGCTTCACGGTCAGAAGTCAACATTTGCAGGATCTGCAACATCGGGTCCGGGGATGAACCACTTCCTCCATGTGGAATTTGAAGATTGAGATAGATCGTGAGAAAAGATGGAAATTCTAAGGTTTTGCGTCTTTGAAAAGTTTTTAAAGTTGGACTCAGATTTTTTCTAGCAACTTGCTCTTTCATTCATTCATAGCACACGATACAACACACACCACCACAAAGAAAAACGGATGGTTTTAAGAACCATTCTGAAAACTATGATAAAGTGGGACCGAATACTACTCACTACGCTAGTGCTCAAGTGGTACTATTCTTCGGAATCAGTGGCTTCATCATCTTCATCATCATCAATGAAGGCGAAATCATCCTCATCGGTGAAGAAATCCATAGCCTGATCCTCCAGAAAATCATCATCATCGCTGAGATAGGAGTAGGGGTCCCCACGAAGATCCTCTCCGGCATTCTCCCTCTCCTCCAACTGCATGTCTCTCTCGTGGATGGTCTCCTCCAAATATGAGATGCGGTGGCGAAGACGGGCAATGATGCGCTCCTTCGTGTCGAGCTGACGGCGGAGAGACTTGCGATCCTTTGCTAGCATGGCGATGGTTTGATCCTTCGTCTTGATGATGGCAGACTTGTGGTTGGAGTAGTCACGGCAGTTGTCCAACTCCTGCTGACGATCGTACATCATGAAGCTAAGGTGGTCCAATTGAGTCTTCAGCTAAGGGTGATATGGGGCTTTCAGTGGTTGTCCATTTGAATCACGCCTCGGGCAAATCTCAAAGCGAGTTCCCTTGATCTGATTGATGCTCTGCCCACACAGACGGGCAAGACTTTTCTCCATGGACCTGGCAAGTCCATCGAGCCAGTTGTTCTCTCTCAAGGTAAACTGAATTCCCTCAGTAGTGGGAGGTTCAATCTTTCCTCGGAGACTTGCAACAATTAGCCACTGCAGATCTTCTCCTCCTTGATCATTGAGCTGAGCTCCAAAGAAGTCGGGGTGCGAACGCTCAAGAAGTTCCGAGAGTTGGACCAAATCCCTCTCAAAGATAAGGTCTCCTCCATTCCCCAACTGATAAAACTTGCTGTACTTCACGTCCATATATAAGAATATAGGATGAGTAAGTTAGTAGAGTGATCAAGTGTGTCAAATTTTATGTATTTTGCAAGATTTTTTTTTGAGGAACATGAATTTTCATGAAAGAATCAAAGGGATAAGAATTAGAATAAGTTTTTGTAAATATTTATTTTCTTTGGTTTTGAAACTAAGTTTTTGATTCAAACGTCCAGTCTAACTAGGGTCTCCTATGGTCAGGATGGCTCTGATACCAACTTGTCAACACCCGGATTTTTAATCCCAGATGCCTGTTATGCCATACATCGCAATCCCAGGATTACCATTTTTGCGAGACATAACAGAATTGGATACCATAGTACATCATCCATTACAAACCGTACATAAGTTCTTACACAAATAGGGATCTCATTATCCAGTTCTTAATACAACATCAAGCAGCGGAATACGTAATAATAACGGTAGCATAGGCGAAGCTCCATCTTCGGGGTCACGAGGCAATCTTGTGATGGGAGATGATCCTAGTTGTCGTAACCTTCCTGGGGTCCATCCTCCAGGTAGTCCTCTTCATAGTCTGGCCACGGGAATAGCCAGGGACAAAGCCATGAGTACTCTTTAAGTACTCGCAAACTAAAACTAACAAGTGAAAGGGGTTTTTGGTAATAGGACACTAGGCTCTAGGGTTGTTTTGCAAAAGCCAGATTTATCTCTACTAAGTTTGGAAACCGCGAATGCTAGTTAAGGTTTTATAACACCTAAGTGGGAACTTGTATCTCATATCACAACCCTGTTGTGGTCAAGTCAAAGTCTCAATTCATTTCACAAGTCTTTTGAAAAGTCTGACTGGGGAACAGTATGGCCACTCCAACTGTCCATAACCGCGGACGCGGCTATTCGAATAGTTTCACACTCTGCAGAGATTGTACACTTTCACCACAACATTCGATACATTCGTCAGGAACAAATCCTGAATTCACCATACTCAGTATGCGGATAATCAATCCTAACCTTTCAATTACACTCCCTAGTATAAGCACCTCTCTTGTGAGTTTGGCCTCCCAACCATGACCAACTGTCATCTCGGGTACTGCATAGGTGGACAATCTTCACAAGGTAGCCTCAGCTCAGACCTTGGCCGTGAGGGAACTAATACTAAGGTATATAAGTTTCCAGTCAAGCCCTACCCAATTCTCGGGTATTATGGTTGTACGGTAAAATTGGAATGGTATCGCATCCAGACAACCATTAGTTTTAAAAAGGGCTAAAGCTCATGCCTCAACATTTTCGTCACCAAAATCATCTATTGCTCGGAAACACATGTCAAAACATCTCAGTATAATGATTCATCATTCTAGGGTTTTCATAACCATTTTCACCAAGTATTCCCATCTAATGTTGATCAAGTTTTATGCTTAGAACTAGCATCTACATGTGGGGGTAAGCACTAATCAGGGGTGGTACACTAGTGGGGTTTCAACTAAGTTCAATCTCATGCCTTAGGATGACATCAAGATTATCTAGCTTAGGCCAAATTTTATGCTCTTTATGCAACCTTCAACTATCCTTCTAGTATCTACCATTTATTCTAGTAAACTCTAAGTAAGATCTTTGATAAAGAAATAAAGTAATAAACTTGCAAATAAAACTATGATTGGTTTATCAAGTGGTTATGATCCTATATGCTTTAAGGCATATAGTGGCATGGTAGCAAGAAAGTAGTAGCTTGCATAGGTCAACTTGATTAGTAAGGCTTGCAAGTATTGGCTTGCACAATATCAGTATAAGCTTACTAAATTGCAAGTGTTAGCTTGCCTTGTGCAGAGCAGTGGTTGAAGTTCTCCTCGGCTTCTTCTTCGTAGTATCCTCCTTCCTCCTCGTATCCTTGGTCGGTACTAGCGTCTATGAATAAATACGAGGTACATAATCACCAAACAATACTTAACTACTTGCAATCATCACACAAAAAGGGTCCTATAGATGATCTAGCATCATCACTAACATTACAAGATTAAAGCTTGGTTTAATTCCTTTTATTTTTAGAAAAGTAATTTCTACTCATTGAAAAACTACTTAAGATTTAATATTCTCCAAACCAAACATGGGATCATGTTGACACATATCATCACCACATATTTTAGTTCATGGGAATGTGTTTTAAAGTGGTGTCACAATTTAATAAGGTTTTACCCTTTTATTTCAATTAATTAAAGTGACTAGAAATGCCTATGTAGCATTATTTTATTACTTGAACATTATTTCTGTAAGTAAACCTATATATTTTGATATATTCTGAAAGGCATGGTTAAATGTGATTTTTGAGAGTTGGAATCAACTCAAAAGCTATTATGGTTTGATTTTGAAAAATGTTTGAATCCAGAAAAGCTTCTGCCTTGTCATTTTTACCATTGATGATCTACGGATCCAAATGACTTGAATCCAACGGGCATGGATTCAGCATTCCCAGATCTTTCTAACAAAATTGGTTTCATTCAATTTGGTGCAATGAATCGACCTGGGTTGATTTTTCAAACTGGGTACAAAAGTGTGTTTGAAATAAAATGGAAAAGATTTAATTCAAATAACTGGGCTGCGCGGGAAAGGTTAACGGGCCGTCCTACTAAGCACAGCGCTTCCGCGGGCTGTTTAAGTGGCTGTCCCCACACGTCAGTGAGACAGGGGGTGCGAAGCGGTATGGGGCGATGTGGTGCGTTCGATCTGGTTCTAATCCAACGGATGAGGGTCATCGTCGACGTTGGGCAACGCCGGCGAGACAGAAACCTAGCACGGCCAGTGGGGGTTGCTGGGGGCTCACCTGGGTTCGAGCTAGGGTCGGCGAGGCGGGCGAACGACGAAGTAGACGACGGCGAACCTCCTGGTACCGGAGGCTTCTCCTAGGCGGCTCCAATCGCTGGCTCCCTTCTTCTCTAGCAGCGGCGGGCTCCGGTGAGATTCCGGCGAAGTGCTGCTCGCCTTGCTCCGAGAACGGTGTGGCACGATCAGTGAGGAGAGGGGAGTGGAATGGTGTGAAGAATTCGAGCGGGGGAGGCCTCTATTTATAGTCGCGACGGTGAGACCGAACGGCATGGCAAGGCGACGGTGGCGACATGGCTACGGGCTCTTAGAGGCATGGCCGGCGGTGGCGATCGATTGGTGGTCTCCTAGCGATACTCTACGGTTTTAATGCGCTTGCAGGGGCGGTACGGTTTGGTCTGATGCAGGCGGCGATGGCGTCTTCGACAATGACGGTGGCTGTCATGGCGTAGGCGGCGAATGGGGATGTCTGGTGGTCTCCTGGGTCGGTGGCGATCATGTATGCACGCAGCAAAAGCGGCCTTGATGCGTGGGCTTGATCGGCGTGGCGCTCTAAGCGCATGCTCGGCATGGTTGAAACCGCAGCGGGCGTTCACAGGTGCTGTGTTCGATGTCTTCGAGGCAGGGCTGGTCGAGAGGGGGCGGTGAGGCATGGGTGATCTCCTAGACAAGGTTGGCATGGCTAGTTTCCTTCCTAGCTTTCTGTCTCCACTAGGGTGGCAAGGATGCACTCGGCTGTTCACCATTGATGATATTGGCAAGCTCACAGTTGTGCTAGTCCTTGGTTAACCTTGCTAGATGATCTACTAAGATGGTTGTGAGCTAGAGAGGGAACAAGTTAGGCTTCAATCACTGCTCACAATAGTGTTTAGATTTTGTTTGATTTGTGTATGCCAAGTGTTTGATGAAATGGCCGCAAGAACTCAATTTTTAAATTTTGAAAAGATTTTTGGTGGGTGTGCAAGGTTGGTGCTGGTGAGTCTGCAGATGCTTGGGTTTTGAAAGTTGAGCTTGTTTGAGTGGTTTTTGAAAAAGTGGGATCTTCCCATATGATAAAGATTCAATTTTGAATTGTCATTTAAACTATACATTTGAAAGTTTCTGGATGATCACAAAGTGGGCCTTGATACTTTGTTATGAGTACAATCAAGGGGTGCAAAGATCCAGAAAAGTTTCTGTTAGGTTCTGAAAGTTTGAGACAGCCAAAGTAGGCATGGGAGTTAAATTGGTCAAAATGACCATTCCTTTATTTTATTTGTTTTGCTTTACTTGTCTTTGGGAAAAGGGTGAGAAATGTTTAGATGATGTTTATTTCACCTAAGCATCCATTTACAAGCAAAGGAACACATAAACAAGTTGGTTCAAAAGAATTTCAAATGAAATGCATACACATATGCATGCTTTCATAATTTTATCTTGAAAAGTTTTTGTTAACCCTAATTTTGATGCTTAGAGTTTGATGATCCAAGTTTAGTATTTTTGGGATGTTACACTAACAGTGATGGTTCTGAGGAGACACATGAGGTTATGACCCATGGCCCTTGTATGAAGCATGCTAGCAACGCATATCGCTTCAACACCTCTAAGGAGGAAGTGCACAAGAAGGTGAAGAAGGCCTGTTGGTGAAGAAGCTCCTCCTATGCCTGAACATTGACATTCGCCATGGACATATGATGCATACAAGGCGAACAGGAATGTCATGAAGGAGCTCAAGCGGATCAACCAACCCATGGATGTTTATCCTTCTCAGCAGCATGCATCAGATGGCACTCTTTCCTATGGACACTGGAGTCAGGGACGTGTGGACTGGTCCAAGTTTGAGAATCTGTATTCCTCTTCTCGCCCTCACGGCCAGAGCTCGACTCAGGATGACTATGATGATGAGGATGGTGATGAGGATAAGGACGGGGATGATGATGAGGATGGGATGTCGACGATGACTTTCATGGCTAGAGTTGGCTTGGGGGCGCTTTAGTAGTGCTCTTTTCCCTTTTTGGCGTCTTGATGCCAAAGGGGGAGAAGTATCCCCTTATTAGGATGCTACCAGGGATTTGCATGGGTACACGAGCTTCACGTTGTTTCGATTTGTCTCTTTGAAGCTTCATGTCTTTATCTTATTGGTTTGAGAACTAAGTTGTGTTGAACTTCTTCCTATGTGTTCTGTGTGTTAAGTCATGTGTACCCGGTTATGTTAAATACTATGTTATGCCTAGCTTATCTATCTAGTCTTTATTATATCATGTCATAACTTGTTTTATACAAATCTAGTGAGGATGTGATCCTAGGATGTGTGGTCTTGTATTCAAATGCAAAGCTAAATTGGTCACACATCTAGGGGGAGCCTTACTATGTTTTGTAAAATCTTCTATTGTGAAATTTACTACCTATCCTATATGCAAATCTTTGGGTTATCATCAAACACCAAAAAGGGGGAGATTGAAAGGGCATTTATTCCTTTTATATTGTTTTGATGTTTGTTGACAACAATTGGATATGTTTAATATGTTGTTAAATGGTTCAGGATATATTAGCTACATTTGTGTAATTTTTACCCAAGGAAAAAGAGCCTCACAGGATAAAAAATGTGCTATGTCAATGTCCTGCCGGACTGTTTGGCTGATGTGCGCCGGACTATCTGGCCTCGTCGTACTGTCCGGCCAGATCCTGCCGAAGTGTTTGGCCCTGGCGAGTGGCCATATTTTCCTTCGAGGTGTGGACATTATATATGACACTTCGGACACTACCCGGACACCTACCGGACACTTACCAAAAACTCTACCAGGCCGGAGTGTCCGGCTGGTTCACGCCGGAGTGTCCGGCTAGGCCAGACTATCCGATTTGTATGTGTCGGACTGTCCTGTATAAGTGAGTCCCAATGGGTCTAATTTCAGGGGCCCCATATAAAGGCCCCTTCTTCTACCTTGGGAGATGCTCGACCAGGTCAAGAATAGCATCACTTTTTGAGCCACCAAATCCACAAGATCTCTTCACTCAACCATCCAAAGTCATTGATCTTTGGAGAATTGAAGGAGGAGGCCTTGATCTATAGCTTCACCAAGAGAGATCTTCATTTCCCCCTCATTCACTTGAGGCCCCCTTTCTCTAGTGTTTCTTTGGAAACCCTAGCTTTTGATTTGGTTCTTACAAGCTTGTCTTTGATTGTTTGACAGCTTGCTTGTATTCGGGAGCCTCAAATTAGGTTGTGGATGTGTGCCTCGAACTTGTTGTGTAGGTGCCGGATTCCACCTCGAAGGCTGCCGATATAGTGGAAGAGGTGATTTGAACCCTTTGGGGTGAGGTTCATTAGAAAACAAGGGAGGCCTCTCGTGGCCTTGGTGGTTTGAAACCACCCCCTCCCCAAACATATACGTACTTTGCCTCCAAAGGAAGGAACTACGGGAAACAAACCCTTGTATCTATGTGTGTTCCACTTTGGTTACTTCTATCCTTTACCGCACTTTACTTTACTTGTTCTTGCTTAGTGTATGTGCTAGTTTGAACTATAGGTAAATTCACCTTAATTGCATAATCTAGAGAACTTACCTTTCATGTCAAACCCTAATTTGAAAAGGAGGAAAATTTAAAGTAGCACCTATTCACCCCTATAGGTTCCCATATGATCCTTTCACTAGGGATCTGATGGCGCCCGATGTTAACGTGGGAGCATTTCGTTGGAAACCCCAAGAGCAAGGTGTGAAGAGCACAACAAAAAGTCTTCCCTCAGTAAGAAACCGAGGTTATCAAACCAGTAGGAGGAAGGAAATGTCTCAAAGGTGTCGCAAGCAACGTGGAAACCTGCACAACACAGACTCAAGACTTTGCCCCAACGAACAGTGAGGTTGTCAAGCTCACCGGTTTGCTGTAAGAAAGGATTAAATGTATGGTGAGGAAGGTGATGATGGTTTGCAGCAACTAAACAGGTAACAGTGGAAGATGTATCAATGGTAGAGATTGGACCGGGGTCCATAGTTCACTAGAGGTGCTCTCCTTAGATAAACAACATGGCATGAAGGGTAAACAAATTACAGCAGGGCAACTGACAGGAACTGAGCAAGGCATAACAATGCAATACTAGACAAAAAGATCCTATGAGATTCGATTGGGCAATACAACAATATACATAGACCGCCATCCAACTGCATCTATGACTACAAGTACACACCTTCAGGTTATCATCCGAAACCCCTCCATTATTAAGTTGCAAGCAACAGACAACTGCTTTAAGAAAAGTGTGTAAGGTAAACAATCCACTTGTTCCATGAACAAGAGACCATTGTTTTCTCCCTAGTGGCAACAACACATCTACAACTGAAGAGATTTCTGTCACTTCCCTTGGAAACTAGAGGGATGAACCCACTATCGAGCATAAATACCCCCTCTTGGAGTCACTAGCAACTACTTGGCGAAGTTAGCTACTATCAACGGAGATCATGCAAGATCACAAACAACATAGACATGATAGAATCAAATAGACAATACCATTAATCAATCTGACATAGTAATCTCAATATCCATCGGATACCCGCAAACACAACATGCATGATTACAAATAGATTAGATCTTGATAATGAACATATCTCACAAGATCTATACATGAAAGCACAAGGAGGATATACAACCACCTAGATACTACATGGACGCGTACTCCATGGTGGAACTACTCACGCTTCATACCAGAGGCTGGCTTGATGAAGAAGAAGGCCTCCGGGATGATCTCCCCTCCGGCAGGGTGCCGAGAAGAACTTCAGATCCCCCCGATCTAGGGACGATGGTGGCGGCGGCTACAAACGGTTTCGTGGAGTTTTGATCGGGTGTCAAGGGTTTCTGCAGCAGGGGCATCTTATAGGCGAAGGGGAGAGACAGGGGGCCACCAGGGCGGCTGCACCCCCAGGCGTGGTTGGGCCCACCCGCGCGGCCAGGGGGTGTGGCCCCCTGGTGAGCCTTCTCCGTCTCGTCTTCTGACTTTAGGTTGCCCAAGGTAAAATATTGACTTTTGGCTTTTGTCCCGTCTAATTCCGAGAATATTGATTTTCTGCCTTTCTGGAACCAGAAACAGAAGAAAACATGCAACTGACATTGTGACAACTTGTTAATAGGTTAGTTCCAGAAAACATATAAAAACACCTCAAAGTGTAGACAAGGCAAAGCAAAGAAGATAATAACCAAGCATGGAACATCAAAAATTATAGATATGTTTCCGACGTATCAAGCATCCCCATGCTTAACTCTTGCTCGTCCTCGAGTAGGTAAGTAATAAAAGAATAATTTTTGAGATGACATGCACCATCAAAACCAAGATCAAACCATTTGCAAACATTGAAAGCTGGGATCAAAGAACTCTAAACATGTGCATGAAAGATGGAGTTCTAACAATAAGACAAAGTAACTATGCATGCAACATGAAAGGCTACAAACAAAGATCATGAATAACATGCATTGAAAAACATTTGTTTGTTTCACATATAGAAAACCTGGCATAGTGGCATTCAGCTTGTCCCTCATAGAGTAGCAAATAGATGCATATGACACCTTTAGAGTTCATAAGAGTGACTAGATACAAATAGCACAAGAACAAGTAATATCACAATATGCATCAATCAATTAGTTTTGGGACACTGCACATAGAACTAAGAATGGCAACTATGCTCTCTTAATGGTGCCTAAAGGATAGAAGGTGGAGACTCAATATAATATTGGAATAAAGGGCCCTTCATAAAGGGAAGTAGGGATTTCAAGTTTCAAAAAGAGCTTCCAAAAATTATGGTACTGGTTAGCTTTCATCCCTCATTGCCCCTATCATAAGCATCTTGAAGTGATTCGGGTTAAAGTCAACAAACTATGGAGTATATGCTTGACAAAGTATGATTTGGCAATCTCATGTCCCTTGAATACGAGGGACACACCTCACGCTTCCTAACTTCAGTCACCTATAAGTTATTGTCATAGTAACTACATGCATATCATAGAGAATAGCCAACGGGGTACCCCTTGCACATGGTATAGGAGCTATCCCATAACCAAAATGATAGGCAAGCAGACAATGAGCATCTCAGTGATCTTTTTATTTACTATGTGCATAGCTTTTTATTGAGGATGCTTCACAAAATGCTCATTATGGTGATACTGCAAGTTTCCACCATGATTAGGCATGGCTTAGGCTAGCGGCCCAGGCGTTTCTCTAACACAAAATACATAACTCCATGGACTTACAAGCCCCCTCTTTATTTCACACCGGTGACATCCATAAACAAAAGAGCATGATATCAACTGTGTACAAAGTACAAGTGCAATGTTGAAAATGTTCCCCATGACAACATGGTTCTGCTAATTCCAACGTATAAGTGCAAGCATATACAACATGGATGACACAATGGTTCAAGTTTATTAGGGGTAAAGAATATAAAGTGTGCCATCAAGTTTGTGAGGGCTTTAATCACTAAGTTTTCACATAGCAAAATACTTTTTAATTGGAAGATAGCTGAAAACAAGAATATACTTGGAATGGTGTAACACACCATGCATAGGAGTTTATAGTGGACACTTTGGAATAACTTGGTTTATTGGGAGTTGGAAGCATGAGTATAGCTTACTCATACAAGTGGAGGCTAGCAAAAGACTAGGAGCAACCAACTAAGAGAGCAATAATGGCCATAATCATGCAGAGCAACAAAACATTCCTAAACAAAGCATAAAGTGGTACTACAAGTCAAGGACTAAATGATCATAGAGGCTATGGTGACTTGTTCATAGTCATAACATGGTGTGAGCATGTGCCAAGTCAACCCAAACAAAGCATCAAAGGAGAATACCACAATACTATGCTTTTGCATGCTAAAACAACGCATAATTATTTCAAGGCACACTAAGTGATCCCAGTTGTTTGTAACAAGACATGCTACAACAATAATCACTAAGCATAAGGTCAAAACATCACCTAGCATGTCATGCTAAAGTCTAAGTCATAGTCAAGGCAAGCTCCTCTTGCACTTTCAAGAAACAACATCCTACCCCTTTCCAACACCAATCAACTTATTTGAAACAACACAACGAGAATGGGGTCCAAACTACTTTATTCAAGCAAACTAAACAAACTAAGAAAAGCAGAAAAACTAAGACGCTCCAAGAACAACACAACAATGCATGAAACAATAAAAACAAAGTGTCTAGACAGACCTAAGCTTTTTATTGATGAAGAATGGGATGCCTTGGGCATACCCAAGCTCTGACGCTTGTACCTCTTGGATATTTCTTGGGGTGACACTGGGGTGGCATCCCCTAGCTTGATATTTTGTCCATTCTTCATCTCATTACATCATTCTCTCTCTACACCTAAAATATTTCCTTCATACAAAACTTCACACAATCTTCATTAGCAACATTAGTGTATTCAAAAGATAATAGACCTTTAGACTTAGCTTTGGAACAACAAAACTTTTCACTAAAAACACAAGCTACTGTAGCAACTCCTTCAAAAATCTCAATTCCCCAAAAGATAACTCAAAAAGGAATCAATAAGAAGCAAATGCAAATAATGGCAAAAATCTGTCAAAACAGACCAGCAGGTAGAACCAATTTTTTCAAAAATCTTCTGTTTCTCAAATACAAAAGTGTTGAGCTAACGGAAGTTAGCTAACATACTGAGGGATTTATTAGTAAATTTTCAGCTCAATCTAACTTACAGAGACTCCTCACGAATGTTTATGGTGGAGAACAGAGATCTGTTTCTGGACAGCAACTCCATTACTTCCCTCTCATTATAGGTCATTCTTGGCACAAAAAGCAAATAAAAAGGATAAGGAGAGATCATTACTGAAGTAATAACTTCCAAGACTCAAGAAAACTCTTGGGTTATCTCCCAACAAGTACTTTTTAATGCCTTTAAGTTAGGCACAAGAAGCAAGAAATCAAGTATTTCCAAATGAGGAATTGAGATCAATACTTGCAAAGTATTCAACTGTGAGAGGTATCTCATCCAAATCAGTCTTGGAGGTCCCTTCTTATTTCTCTTAGGTTTACTACTTTCATCAAAAGGATTTTCAGGAACAATCCAATCAAAATTCTTTTCAAAAGCCTCATGCATCCCAACAAGCTTAAAGGGTATAGGTATCTTAAATTCCTCTCTAGGCTTGGTTTTATCTGAATCACTGACAACATCTACACATGAGCCTAGCATATTAAAACGCTCAAAGACCTTTTTGGCTTCCTTAGCAACATCATGGAACTCTTTGAGTAAACTTTCAAGAATAAACTCTCTCTTTTCAGCATTCTTTTCTTCTTTTAGTTTTAGGAACAAAATTTGCATCATGGGGTTAAGGCTAACAAACCTAGCCTCCAACATATGAACTAAAGAAGCTGCAACAATTTCATAATCAGGAGAAAGTTCTCCTATAGATTTATCCTCAATATCCTCATGCTTGCTAACATGATTAAAGAATTCTTCAATATTATCTTTCCTAATTATGGAGCCCCTACCTATAGAAAGGTCCTTCAGGGTGAACTTGGGGATAAACATGGTGAGCTAGAACAAGGTGGCAACTAGAGTAGGAACTATTTTTTGTATGTTTTTGATAAGATAAAGCAAACCAAACTAGACTAATTTTTTTGGAGTTTTTGACTAAAAGAGGCAAACAAAACCAAGCAAAAGAAACTAAGCAAACTAAAAACAAAGAAAAGAGAAAGGTTGAGGAGGACTCCCCTTGTGAAGACATCCTTGGACTCCCCGGCAATGACGCCAGAAAACTTGATGGCGCCCAGTGTTGAAGTGGGACCGATTAGTTGGAAAACCCGAGAGCAAGGTGTCAAGAGCACAGCAGCAAATCTTCCCTTAGTAAGAAACCAAGGTTATCGAACCAGTAGGAGGAAGGAGACATCTCAAAGGTGTTGCAAACAACGTGGAAACCTGCATAACACAGACTCAAGTCTTTGCCCCAATGAACAGTTAGGTTGTCAAAGTCACCGGGTTTGCTGTAACATAGGATTAAATGTATGTTGTGGACGGTGATGATGGTTTGCAGCAAGTAAAATTGCAACAGTGGAAGATGTATCAATGGTAAAGATTGGACCGGGGTCCATAGTTCACTAGAGGTGCTCTCCTTAGATAAACAACATAGCATGTAGGGTAAACAAATTACATCAGGGCAATTGATAGGAACCGAGCAAGGCATAACAATGCAATACTAGACAAAAAGATCCTTTGAGATTTGATTGGGCAATCGAACAATATACATAGACCGCCATCCAACTGCATCTATGACTACAAGTCCACCTTCAGGTTATCATCCGAACCCCCTCCATTATTAAGTTGCAAGCAACAGACAACTACTTTAAGAAAAGTGTGTAAGGTAAACAATCCACTTGTTCCATGAACAAGAGACCGTTGTTTTCTCCCTAGTGGCAACAACACTTCTACCACCGAACATAGACGTACTTTGCCTCAAAAGGAAGGAACTACGGGAAACAAACCCTTGTATCTATGCGTGTTCCACTTTGGTTACTTCTATCATTTACCGCACTTTACTTTACTTGTTCTTGCTTAGTGTATGTGCTAGTTTTAAATGTAGGTAAATTCACCTTAATTGCATAATCTAGAGAATTTACCTTTCATGTCAAACCCTAATTTGAAAAGGAGGAAAATTTAAAGTAGCACCTATTCACCCCTATAGGTGCCCATATGATCCTTTCACTAGGGATCTGATGGCGCCCGATGTTAACGTGGGAGCATTTTGTTGGAAACCCCAAGAGCAAGGTGTGAAGAGCACAACAAAAAGTCTTCCCTCAGTAAGAAACCGAGGTTATCAAACCAGTAGAAAGAAGGAAATGTCTCAAAGGTGTCGCAAGCAACGTGGAAACCTGCACAACACAGACTCAAGACTTTTCCCCAACGAACAATGAGGTTGTCAAGCTCACCGGTTTGCTGTAAGAAAGGATTAAATGTATGGTGAGGAAGGTGATGATGGTTTGCAGCAACTAAACATGTAACAATGGAAGATGTATCAATGGTAGAGATTGGACCGGGGTCCATAGTTCACTGGAGGTTCTCTCCTTAGATAAACAACATGGCATGAAGGGTAAACAAATTATAGCAGGGCAATTGACAGGAACTGAGCAAGGCATAACAATGCAATACTAGACAAAAAGATCCTATGAGATTCGATTGGGCAATACCCCCTCTTGGAGTCACTAGCAACTACTTGGCGAAGTTAGCTACTATCAACGGAGATCATGCAAGATCACAAACAACATAGACATGATAGAATCAAATAGACAACACCATTAATCAATCTGACATAGTAATCTCAATATCCATCGGATCCCCGCAAACACAACATGCATGATTAAAAATAGATTAGATCTTGATCATGAACAGAGCTCACAAGATCTATACATGAAAGCACAAGGAGGATATACAACCATCTAGCTACTACATGGACCCGTAGTCCAAGGTGGAACCCATCACGCTTCATCCCAGAGGCTGGCATGATGAAGAAGAAGGCCTCCAGGATGATCTCCCCTCTGGCAGGATGCCGGGATTAACTTTAGATCCCCCGATCTAGGGACGATGGTGGCGGCGGCTATAGACGGTTTCATGGAGTTTTGATCGGGTGTCTAGGGTTTCTGCATAGGGGGCTTCTTATAGGCGAAGGGGCGAGCCAGGGGGCCACCAGGCCGGCTGCACCCCCCCAGGCATGTGGTGGGCCCACCCGTGCACCCAGGGGATGTGGCCGCTTGGTGAGCCTTCTCCGTCTCGTCTTCTGGCCTCGGGTTGCCCACGTTAAAATATTGACTTTGGCTTTTGTCGCGTCCAATTTCGAGAATATTTATTTTTTGCCTTTCTAGATCCAAGAACAGGAGAAAACATGCAACTGACACAGTGGCAACTTGTGAATAGGTTAGTTCCAGAAAACATATAAAAATACCTCAAAGTGTAGACAAGGCAAAGCAAAGAAGATACTAAACAATCATGGAACATAAAAAATTATAGATACATATCAAGATCGAGCAAGTAGCTATAAATATTTTTATGAGCCACCAAAGGTCTGTACTAATGTCTTATCAAAGCAGTGGACAAGATTCCATCCGAGCAACGAAAACTAGAGTGAAATTACGTAACCAGGAGGCTTCTACAATCTTTTTTTTGCGATTAGGCTTCTACAATCTCTCGCACGGCCACATTCAATAGATACTAGTAGTAGTACTAGTACTCCGTAGAACTATCCAATGTATAGTAGTACCAGTAGTAGTCACATTAAATTAAATATAAGTAGGGCTTGATGCATAATCATCACAAACACGCACCAAAAGATCTTATGGCAAATTTAAAGAGAACTTAGGGCTTGTTTAGATCACAGGATTTCAAAACACATGAATATAACAGGGTCGCGTGTCCAAAAAAGAGTGTCAGGGGGATCGCCCCCAGGTAGGCTAACCGGACAAGATACAAAGCACCAACACGTCAGCCGACTAAGGGTAGCCGGACGCAGAACCCTCAAAACAGATCAGAAGAAGGAACAGACCAAGACCCGACTGACACCAGCCAACCGGACAAGAACTATCGGCAAGACCGCCAGCCGGCTAGATCAAGACAGCTGGCCGAAGCAAGACAGATCGAGAGCCAACCGGCGGAAAAACCAGCCGGATGAAGCAAGCAAGGGCAGAAGAATATACGGATGGATCCGACCATCCGGCCCAGGAAGGCCAACCGGCTAGACCACCCTAGCCGGCCACTCAATATAGGCAAGGTACCAGATGATGTAGGGCATAGTGCGTAGTATGCCTAGGACTGCGGACAAGACAGAAAGGAGACTCAGACACCCGTCCCATACCGACAACTTTACCGATGACGGTTGGAACAGTAGACAGTAGGCGACACTGTGCGTAACTACCCGAACGGCGACCACTGTACATGGCGTGGCGGCATGGGCTTGACTGTGAGTACACACTCCCCATGCCAGCCACTTTAGAAGACCTAGTCGGCTGGGGCCCGCATGTGGGACCCGCTAGTCGGCCAGATCGTTGCCCACGCCGCCTTGGCCTATATAAGGAGCAGCAGGGGTAACTTAGCAAGGGCTGGACTCTCGTTCACTACTAGCCAGACCCGATACAGCTCGAGGAGCCTTGTAGTCCTTAGTGATCACCCTCATAGTCAGATGGGCTGGAGTAGGATCTTTACCTCACACCAAGGGCTCCAAACCTAGGTACTTCTTGTGTCCCCGACTCTTGCTTGTATCCAATCCCGCCTGCGGACGCAGTCACATGCTTCCCAGCTTTGCTCCCACACCTCTTTCTAGCCTGCTTAGGCTCTGCCGTTTCCATAACGACGATAGTTGGCGCCCACTGTGGGGCGTAGATGGCGGCGACCGGAGTGACATTCCGCACGGGACCCTGCACTTCGTCCGGCGAGCGCGTGGCTTCCGGCCTCGTGCTCACGCTTGGCCAGTTCGACTATGTCATCGACAACGCTAGCTGCTTTGCCGGATCCAACTTTCTGGCAGGCGGCTCCATCCTGCTGTTCGGCGATCTGCCCATCTACATCGCCACCGCGCTAGAGCATTTCCCTCGGGAAATTGTCTCCTTCGCCGAGCCGTTTCCCTCAGTCAGCAGCGCGCTCACTACGCCCGGCGCCGTAGAGGTGATGATGGCTATCTCAAGCAACAACCGCCGTCCTCCCCTTGAGCGTGGCAGTGACCAGGCCGGCCCGTCAACCCCGGTGCGTGAAAAGGGTGCGGTGGACGAAGTCATCAAAGAGCTCCACTAACCGGTTCACCCCGGGGACGACCCGGATGCGGCCATGGCCAAGATCGAGGCAGCGCGTGAGCGTCTGCTCTAGCAGGCCCAATGCCTAGCCTCCACCAAGTACCGGATGGAGAGAAACATCCGCGAGTATAACCGCGCGCATGGCCTCACCCCGACTAACGAGGATCCTAGCCGGCTGGGCTCCGTGCAGTGCCACGGGGGAGAGCTGAGCGCCCGTTTCGAGCATGACCTCGAGCCGGCTTCCTGCACCTACTTCCCCCGCCTGTCTACCACACCGCGTCAAGAATGTCCGGGCAGCGCGAGCCGTCGGGGAGGACCTACCCTACCTGGAGGGGGACGAGATGCTGCACCAGTTCCAGCGCGTGCAGCACCTGTTGCACGTGGCATACGAGCAGGCCGAGGCCGCTCGGATCGCATTCGAGGCTAGAGCTGACTCCAGGGGGAATAGCCCGGCTGGAAACAGTCGGGGCGGACCTCGTCAAACCGAGTACTCCGCGTCTCCAGGCCAGCAACCCCCGTGCTCCAGGCGTCGCCAGTCCGGCAGCAGCCAGCCTCGCGGCGAGCAGGACGCCACGAGCCACCCTCCTTCGGCTGGCCAGAATCCCCCTCCATCCCCTCCTCCATCCCGCCTCACTGGCCGGGTGGGAACTCCCAATCCGGTTTGGCCAGACACGCGTGCTCGCATCGACCTTCTGATGGAAGCTCGCCTCACTGAGGAGGAGGATGCAACCGGCCCTGTGTGTTTCGGACCACGCATCCGGAAGGATCCCTTTCCCGACAAGTTCTCCCTGCCCCGGGACACCCCCAAGTACGACAACAGCATGAAGCCGGAGGACTGGCTAACCGACTACGTCACCACAGTCAGCATCGCTCACGGAAACATGCGTGTTGTGATCCGCTACATCCCCCTCATGCTGATTGGCTCCGCAAGAACCTGGCTCAATAGCCTCACTCCCAACAACATCAACGCTTGGCAGGACTTCGAGAAAGTCTTCATCCGGAACTTCAACGACACATAAAAGCACCCAAGCAGCCCCATGATATTTCTCTGTGTGTCCAGGGAGACCGCGAGTAAGATCGCGCATACCTCGCCCGCTGGACCGAGCTGCGCAACTCCTGCGAATGGGTGGTAGAGAACCAGGCAATCGGTTTCTTCATCGAAGGGTGCCGCGAAGGCATGATGCTGCGCCACCGGCTGTTGTGGGACGAGCCCAAGAGCATGGCGGAGCTGATGAATGTGGCCGACCAGTATGCCACCGCAGATGCATCAATGAAGAAGCCCCTCCGGGTAAATGCGGAAGGACGTCCGGTTCCACCGAGCCGGCTAGGGAGAAGCCTGCCGGCCAGAACGGTGATGCCGGCTCGTCCAGACAGCACGGAAACGATAGCCGCTACCAGGGCAAGTGCCCGGTTGAGCAGCAGAGCTCGCGCTAGCACTAGTGGCAAGTTAACACGGTGCAGGGCGCGTCGGCTCACAGTGACAAGAGGCAGAGGAATGCCTTCACCTTCGAGCAAATATTCGATGGGCCCTGCAAGTACCATAATGGCACAAAGCCGGCTATGCACAACACTCGGCAGTGCATTTGGACCAGACATATCAAGGAGCAGGCCAGGTTACCTCCTCTCCCCCACCCCCTCCTGGCGGTCCCCCACTGCCGGCTAGGGCAGCCGGCAATAACCGCGACAATGGAGGCTACCCCCAGCAGCACGAGAACTACCACATCTTCGAGGCCGAGCCGATTGATAATCGCGGCCAGAAGCAGCGCAACACAGAGGTGAATGTCGTCGTCCCCCCAGTCCCCCTGCGTCTCAACCGGTCTGAGACTCCCTTCACCTGGAACCAGGCAGACCAGCCAGATTTGCTCCGGAATCCCAGGGGCTATGCGATGGTGCTCGACCCCCTCGTCGTCTCCGACACATGTACCTGCATGTTCTCGCGCGTGCTGGTAGACGGTGGGAGCAGCCTCAACCTGCTCGACCTGTCCTCCATGGACAAGCTGGGTATCCGGGTGTGTGACCTGCAGCCCTCGACCACTGTGTTCCACGGCGTTGCGCTCGGGCCACCATGCGTCCCTCTCGGCAAGATCCGGCTGGATGTCATATTTGGTTTGGAAGAGAACTTCCGGCGTGAGCCAATCTGGTTCGAGGTGGTCAACCTCGCCAGCACCTACCATGTCCTTCTTGGGGGCCCTGCGCTCGCAAAGTTCATGGCGGTCCCCCACTACGCATACCTCAAGATGAAGTTGTCGGGGCCGAATGGTCTGATTACTGTGGCCGGCTGCTACAGGTGGTCCATGGCTTGCGCGAAAGAAGGCGCCCAGATAGCCGAGGCCCTGCTCATCGCCGAGGAGAAGCGCGTGGTGTTGCGCAATGTTGACATGCTGCAGCAAGAAGTACCGGTTGGGGACATGGCGTTCTAGCCATCCAAGGAGACCCGCCAGATCCCGCTCGACCCAGCCGAACCCTCCAAGTGTGTCACCATCGGCGCCGGCCTGGACAGCAAATAGGAAAGCGCGCTCGTCGACTTCCTCCGTGAGAATCGGGACATCTTCACATGGTCTCCCAAAGACATGTCGGGTGTGCCGAGGGAATTCGCCAAGCCCTCGCTTCATGTGCGTCCGGATGCCAAGCAGCCCCTTCGTCGCTTCTTAGAGGACAAGAGGAAGGTCATCAGCGACGATATCGCTCGGCTACTTGCTGCCGGCTTCATCATGGAAGTATACCACCTGGACTGGTTGGCCAACCTAGTTCTGGTGCTGATGAAGAACAAGACCTGGCACGTGTGTATCGACTACACGAGACTGAACAAGTCCTGCCCGAAAGACCCTTTCGCTCTGCCCCGTATTAATCAAGTGATTGACTCTACGGCCGGCTGCGACCTACTTTCCTTCCTCGATTGTTATTCCAGCTATAATCAGATCTGGCTGAATCCGGCTGATCAACTGAAAACATCGTTCATCACCCAGTATAGGGCTTACTGCTATGTAACCATGCCATTCGACCTGAAGAATGCAGGTGCTACTTATCAGCATTGCATGCAGAAATGCTTGCACTCGCAGATCTGCCGGAACGTGCATGCGTGCGTGGATGATGTCATCATCAAGACGAAGGAGAAGCAGACCCTGCTGGAAGATCTCGGCGAGACATTCGCGAACCTCCGCCGAACCCGGAGATGTGCGTGTTCGGCGTGCCAGCCGTACAGCTCCTCGGTTTCCTCGTATCGAGCCGGGGAATCGAGGCCAATCCGGAGAAGATTGCGGTCATCAAGAGGATGCAGCCACCCAAGAGCTTGCTCGATATCTAGAAGTTCACCGGCTGTTTGGCCTTCCTCAGCCGATTCGTCAGCCGGTTGGGAGAGAAAGCCATGCGCCTGTACCAACTGATGAAGAAGACGAACAAGTTCAGTTGGACGGCTCAGGCGGACACGGCCTTCCACAAACTCAAACGCCAGAACGGCTGCGAAGGAACCAATCCTGCTCTACATAGCCGCAACCAACAGGGTCGCCAGCATCGTCCTAGCGGTCGAATGTCCCGAGCCGGGCAAGACACATCCGGTTCAGCGACTCGTCTACTACCCCAGCGAGGTGCTGTCCCTTTCCAAGAAGAACTACCCCCACTACCAGAAGATGTGTTATGGGGTGTACCTGGCCTGCAAGAAGCTCAAGCACTACTTCCAGGAGCATCCGCTCACCTTCATGTCCACCGCGCCGCTGGGCGAGATATTCGGCAAATAGGATGCCACGGGCCGGGTAGACAAGTGGGCCATCGAGGTGGCCGCCTACTGAAACCGGTACGAACCCCAGATCACCATCAAATCTCAGGCGGTGGTGGACTTCTTCGTCGACTGGGCAGAGAACCAGTACCTGCCGCCGGTCCTAGACTTCGACTACTAGAGGCTGCACTTCGACGACTCGAAGATGCGCGGGGGCTTGGGAGCCGGCTGGAGTACGCACTGCAGATCCACATCACCGCATCAAACAATGTCGCCGAGTACGAGTCCCTCGCGCACGGGCTCTGGCTCGCCAAAGACATCGGCATCCGCCGGATCCTCTACTTCAGCGACTTTGACCTGGTGGTGCAACAAGTTTCTGGCGAGTGGAACGCCAGGGATCCCAACATGGCTTATACCCGTTCCACGTGCAGCTGCTGAGTGCTGGCTTCGAGGGATGCAAATTCTACCACGTCCCCCGCGCCAACAACGAGGCGGCAGACGCACTCGCGCGAGTCGGATCCACCAGAGCAGCCATCCGGCCTGGAGTATCCTTGGAGCATCTCCGCAAGCTGAGCATCACTCCTTCTCCGGAGTCCGAGTCCATTATCTGGGTAGCAGACCCGGGGGCTGTCGGCTCGCAAGAGTCGGGCCCCGCTATCGTGACCTTCGGTTCAAAAGGCCTGGGGGCTGCCTCCTCTTCAGGCAAGCCATCGGCGAGCAAGGAAAAAGGCCGGGGGCTACCGACTCAGGAATCCCACCCGGCTGCCCCCTGGATGAGCTCTAGATTGCGCCGGCCAGTGTGTTCACCATCCGGGAAGTTCCATCCTGGGCCCAGCCCTTCATGAACTACCTCCTCAACAATGAGCTTCCGGATGACGAGGTGGAGGCAAGGCAGACCCGGCGCCGCGCGCACACGTACACCATCATCAACAAAGAGCTATACAAGCGAAGTGTCGCGGGCGTCTTCCAGCGATGCGTCGAGGCAGATACTGGCTGCCGGCTGCTGAAAGAGATCCACCAGGGGGAGTGCGCTCACCACGCCTCCTCGCAGGCCTTGGTGTCGAAAGCGATGCGCCACGGATTCTACTGGCCGACCGCTTTGGAGGACGCATACCGGCTGGTCCACGCGTGCAATGGGTGCCAGCAGTTCGGCTGGCTAAGGCACATGCCGGCTTCCGCGCTCAAGACAATACCGATTACCTGGCCCTTTGCGGTCTGGGGGTTGGACATGGTTGTCCTCTTCAAGCGAGCTCGAGTCGGCATGACACACCTACTGGTGGTGGTGGACAAGTTCACCAAGTGGATCGAGGCGAAGACGATCCAGAAGCTGGATGGGGCCACAGCCGTCACCTTTTCCGCAACATCATCATCCGGGTCGGCTACCCCCATAGCATCATCAACGATAATAGGACGAACTTCGCCAAGGGGTCCTTTGCCCGGTTCTTCCACAACAAAGGGATCCGACTGTACCTCGCATCCGTCGCACATCTGCAGTCCAACGGGCAGGTGGAAAGAGCCAACGACTTGGTGCTAGCCGGAGTCAAGCCCTGGCTGATCGAGCCATTAGAGCGATCACCCAACTGCTAGATCGAGGAGCAGCCCGCTGTGCTTTGGAGCCTCCGCACCACCCCGAATAGATCAATCGGCTTCACCCCGTTCTTCCTCACCTATGGCTCGGAGGCAGTTCTCGCAGCGGACATCGAGTTCGACTCACCCCGCAAGATCCTCTACACGTAGAAGGAGAACCAGGAGGCGATGGAGGACAATGTAGACCTCCTCGAGGAGGCCCGCGAGCTAGCCTTATCCAGATCGGCCATCTACCAGCAAGGGCTGCGCCGATATCACTCCGGTCGCATCCGGCCGATCGCATTCCGGGAGGGCGACCTGGTGGTCCGGCTGAGACAAGATACGAAGGGCATGCACAAGCTGTCCCCTTCGTGGGAGGGCCCCTTCATCATCAACAAGGCGCTTCACAATAACTCCTAATACCTCATCGACACGCAATAGCCGCACAATAATAAGATGGACAAGTCAAACGAGGAGACCGAGCGGCCATGGAACACGGACCTCCTCCGACCATTTTACACCTAGTAGAAAAAATCAGTGTATGTATCCGGATCCCTGAATGAACGAAAGATGCGGAACCCCGGCTGATGCTTGGGGGCTCCTTTGCCGGATAGTTAGATTGTCGTTCTTATCCGATTAAATTCCTGCAATGATTTTTCCGGCTTCCGTCGACCCCTACCATGGGGGCTCGCCGGTTGGCCCGTCCTGCCAATTCTGTAAATCGACTGAGTAGTGTGCGACGATGCCATAGGCCTACTCTTCATCTCAGATATAGACCGCAACACGGTTGTCTGGCTAGCAAGAGCAAAAGCCCGAGGGCATCCCACATTAAAAACGGCGAAAGATGCGTCAGATCGGGCATCTCCGTCCATGTGCCTAGTTGGTTCTTTTTCGGCTACGAAGCCCCTAGTACCGTGCGCGGTGTATTGTCGGCTCCCTTCGTTTCTGGTTCCAGATCGCAACCTGGCTGTCCGGCAAGGTGCAGCGTAAACAGCACCCCACACGAGAAAGTGACTAAGTGTCCAGAAGAGCACGAGCTAGTTTTCGAAAAAATAAAAAACTCTAGTCGGGTAATAGAGAGACATTTAACAAAGCAACATATTGACAAGGAGTCATTTTTTTATGTTTATTTTTGCACAAATCTCACCGAGTCGAAAATCAAGAGAAGTGAAGATTTGAAGTACCTATCTGCGGTAGCCACTCCGAATCTCGGGGGCTACACCTAGTGGGTGCGCTGGCACGCCCCCACCAGAAGCATGCGACGTCCGACTGAAGGGTGCATCAGCCAGACGAGGAGAAAGACAAAGGCAGAAAGAACACAAAGGCACCACCCGCCCAAGACGGCTAGCTGCAGCTAGTCGAACGCGTCAGACAAACACAGTCAGAAAGAGAAAGATGAGAAAGAGGAAAGATGAAGAAGGAAAGATGGAAAGAGAGGAGAAAGGAAAGTAATAGAGAAAAGCAAGTCGGACATACTTAGACTGACCATAGTGCAGCTCCCCCGGCCCGGCTAAGCAGGTCACATTCAACAGAGAAAGGTGAAAACAAGAATTTTTTGAAGATTCGAAACACCTGGCTTTTGCAGCTATTCCGAATCTTGGGGCCTACACCTAGTGGGTGCGCTGTCGCACCCCACTAGAAGGATGTAGTATCTGGCTAGCCAATGTGCCAGCCGGACAGAAAGAGTCGTAGACCGTCAGACAGCCAGAAGAGACATAATGCAAGAGAAAAAGGCTCACAAAGAGCGCAAGGCAAAGGCAGGATAATTCCGGCTGGAGCGGACCAGCCGGAAAGACTAATCGACCAAGGAACAAGCATAAGCGGGTGCTCGAAGGCAAACCCAACGAGACAAGTTACTTAAACATCGGGGGACGAAGCCCCCGCACGTCCAGATTGTTCAGACAACACAAGTACCAAAAGCAGAAAGGTATCTACCAGTTCACCCGGCATCCCGGGGTCTTCACCTTCAGACGGCCGGATCCTTGCCGTGAGGAGGAGCTGCGCCGACTCCGCCCGCCTGGGAGGACGCCTCAGCGCCATCCGCTCCCACGCCATCAGCCCCCGTGCTCTCCTCGCCGTCCGTGAGCACCTCGTCGATGTCGGCGTATCCGGCAATCATGATCGCGACGGAGCAGAGGTCCGGGTAGGCCCGGTGCACATCTTCAAGATCTGCGCCAGATCGAAAGCCGTCCACCAGCTTGTCGAGACCGGCGTCCTTGTACCAAGAAAGCATCAAGGCCAGCGCCATCTCGGAGCCGACGCAGGCAGCCAGATCGCGCAGTCGGTCGATCGCATTCGGCGCGCCACCCCGCTTGATCGCCAGGGCCCCCATTGTCTCCGGCACGAGCTCCCTCGGGAAAACCTGGTCGTGGATGCCGGCCGTGGCCTTGCGCTGGTTGGCAGCATCCTCATCGAGCTGGCCCACCAGGTCCTTGACGGCTTCCTTCTCACCCGGCGCAACCTGTTGCACCCGGTCGTAGGCAAGAGCGTCTACTTGGGGGTAGAAGACGTGTGATTAGAAGGGCAAGTTAAAAGGCGACTCATAAAATGCAGTCGGATAAAAACATACGGCCCCAGCGGAGGGACTCACCTTTCGCCAGAAGGCCGATGTCCATCAGCTCGTTGTCGAGCATCTCGGCGTGCTCCTTCACACGGGTGGCCTCCTTGTCCAGAAGGCCAAAGGCGCTGGCCCGGCTGGCCAGAGTCTCCCCTGCTCCTTAATGGTGGCCTCCAGTTGGTTGACCTTGCTGTGCCATTCTTTATTCTGGAGCCGGAGGGCGGCATTGTCCAGCTAAGGCGTGCATTAGAGCGCTTCAGCCAGTCAATCTCCTGCTGCCCACAAACCAATAATGGCTGTGGGTGGAGAAAAGGAACGCAAATGAGAGAACCAGAAACCGGAAGCAAAGCAAGAAGGAAAGGAGCGCAAGAAAAAGAGCCTCGGGAAAACTTACTCCGCGCGGTCCCGCGTGCCGCGGCTAGCTTCTTTGCGGCCTCCTCGTTGGCGCCTGCTAATGTTCCCCGGATCTTTTTAACCTCCACCAGTCCGACCTAGAGATTGACCTCAAGGGTTTGTAGCGAAGCCCCTGCCTCCGCGGGCAGAGGCGCCAGAGGGCCGGCTAGAGCGGCCGGGGCGTCGCGGATCGCCGCCTGCCACTGCGCGGTCGCCTCGTCGTCGTAGTCCACGTCCTCGACGAAGACCATGTCACTGCTGCCGCCCAAGCCCCTGTTGCCGACGAGCCCCGCCTGCCGAGGCAGCGCCGCCGGCTCTTCGTGCGCCGGCACGAGCCGGTTGACCATGGTCGCCGGCTCTGGTGGCGGCACGGTCTCGGTTGAAGGGGGCGGGGTGACCACCAAGGGGGCAACCGGAGGAGAAGGAAGGTCGCGGGGCGGTGAAGCGGCCGGCACGTTGCGAGCCGGGCTCGGAGCGAAGGACAAAACGGCGCTGCGCAGAAGCATAGGTCAGGACAAAAACAAGATCGAAGCAAGGTCGTGGTCCGATGCGAAGAAAGAAAAGAACGAGAAGGAGAAAAAGGCGGAGGACTCAACCCTGCACCACGGGCGCAGATCTTTTCCGGTCGCTCGCGGTTCAGCCAGGGTGCGGAGGGACCCCCGTCGTCCGGCTGCGCTTGGCAGCCGGCTCTTCAAGCGCGGCGCTGCTACTGGAGGTGCCTTCGCCAGCACGCTTCCGTGCAGGCTCGGGCGCGGTGCTGCCGTCGCTCTCCTCCTGCTCGAGGCCGTGCGGGTCTTCCACCGCCTCATCACCCCGGCTGGGGAAGAAGCCCTCCTCGCAGTCCAAACCCTCGCCGCTGTTCAAGCGCGAGCGCGACTCGGAGAGGTCGTCCGCAAAGACTTGGAGAGCCGCGTCGCCCTCCTCCTGGATGATGCAAGGAACATCTACGCGGACAAAACGCAACTCAGACCGGATAAGGAAGATAGCCGGACAACGAGAAAACGATAGAAGGAAAGAGAATCAGATAAATATACTCACCTGTGGCGCGCGGTTCTCGCGCGTGTAAGGAGCGACGCCAAACTTCCAGTTGGAAGCGATCTTCTCCTTCGTGATCAGCCAGACCCACTCGTAGATGATCAGCGAAGGAGGGATCACGACGGGAGAGCCGGGTGGGGTCGAGCCGCCCGGAGTAGTAGCACATCTTGTGTGCTCGTTGCTGCAGGGGCATTATGAGCCGGCTGGCCCAACTCAACGTCACGTCAATACCGGTTAGACGAGCCATCACCAACCCCCTCATCCGGTGGAGGAGAGCGTTCGACTCTCCCTTGGAGCCGAAGATCTTATCCTCCCAGTGCACCCGGCTAGAATCGGCGTCTTGGAAAGCCGGGAGGTTCAGCCGGTCCTCTGGCCCCAAGTTCCGTACATAAAAGTATGTCTGCTGCCACAGTTTAACCGTGTCGTGCAGTTTGAACTTGGGGTAGGCGCTCCGAGACCGGCTATAGATTGAGGCGCCGCCGCAGGTCACCAGCGGACCCTTGGCAAACTGCACCTGAGGCCAGATCAAGAAGAGCTGGCAGAAGAGCTTGAGATCCGGCTGGATCCCGAGATAGCATTCGCCGAAGGCGATGAAGTGGGCCAAGATGCCGATTGCATTTGGCCCGAGATGGTGGAGGCGGATATCGAAGTGGGCAAGGAAGGACAAGAACAAGGCGCTGGCCAGAAAGGCCAGGCCACGCGCCAGATGCGCTAGGAAAACAACTCGTTCACCGGCTTGCGGAGCCGGCTAAATCTCAGAGGAACAAGAAAGGCGGACCCCGACCTCGCCGGCGGTCGGCAGGAGGCGCGACCGCCGGTACTTCTCCACTTGCGCCTCTATCACAGAGGAACTACACTAGGTGCCTCGGCTTTTGGCCATGGCGGTGGTGGCAGAACATGGGGGAGAAGGAGTGCGAGGGGGAGAAGGTGCAAGAGGAGTGGCGGAGGAGCAGCGGTTACCCATCGCTCTGGCAAGGAAAGGGACTGGCATCACAGGCAGAGCGGACAGCGCGAGCTCGCCGACAGCACGGAGGAAAGACAAGGGCAGAGAGGCAGCGAGGGTGCTAGGCGTCGAAGGCAGGAAGAAGGGGGCAAATGGCTCGTAAGGGGCGGCAGGGCGCCGCGACCCCTACTTAAAGGGGCCGGGAGGAAAACCGCCGGCCTGCCAGGTGGCGACCCCCCACGGCTCCAACGGCGTTCGAATCCTTTGTGGCCACGCACCGCACACAGAAGATCCCAACACGGAAGGAGAGGCACCGGCGACAGTTCCCGAGCAGACAACCGATGCGACCCCACGATGCACGCCCTCCCACGACCATCATCACGCGTGGCTGACGTCAGTGATGACGCAGCCGGGGCAGCTCAACCGCCAATTTCAACCGGGGAAATTTTCAAATTCCTAGCTCTTTGAGCCCGCGCACATTTCGCCTGAGGGGCAGAATCCACACACTCTCGAGGGCTAGTGTCGTGGGGATCGCCCCAGGTAGGCTAACCAGACAAGATACAAAGCACCAACACGTCAGCCGGCTAAGGGTAGCCGGATGCAGAGACCTCAAAACAGATCATAAGATGGAACAGACCAATACCCGACTGGGAAACCAGCCAGCCGGACAAGAACTATCAGCAAGACCGCCAGCCGGCTGGATCAAGACAGCCGGCTGGAGCAAGACAGATCGAGAGCCAACCGGCGGAAGAACCAGCCGGATGAAGCAAGCAAGGGTAGAAGAATAGCCGGATGGATTCGACCATTCGGCCCAGGAAGGCCAACTGGCTAGACCACCCTAGTTGGACACTCAAGATAGGAATGGTACCAGATGACGTACGACACAGTGCATAGTACGCCCTGGACAGCGGACAAGACATAAATGAGACTCAGACAACCGGCCCATACCGACGACTTTACTGATGACGGTTGCAATAGTAGACAGTAGGTGGCACTGTGCGTAACTACCCGCACGGCGACCACTATAGATGGCATGGTGGCGTGGTCTTGACTATGCGTACACACTCCCCATGCCGGCCACTGTAGATGACCTAGCCGGTTGGGGCCCGCCTGTGGGACCCGCCAGTCAGCCAGATCGTTGCCCACGCCGCCTCGGCCTATATAAGGGGCGACAGGGTAACTTAGCAAGGGTTGGACTCTCTTTCACTACTATCCAGACCCGATATAGCTCGAGGAGCCTTGTAGTCCTTAGTGATCACCCTCATAGTCAGATGGGCAGGAGTAGGAGCTTTACCTCACATCGAGGGCTCCGAACCTGGGTACTTCTTGTGTCCCCAACGCTTCCTTGTATCCAATCCTGCCTGCGGACGTCATCGCACGCTTCCGTGCTTTGCTCCCACACCTCTTTCTAGCTTGCTTAGGCTTTGCCGTTTCCATAATGACGACACAGAGGATTGCAAAAGGAGCAAATCTGTAGGGTTGAAACACAAGGAACACATAGGAAAAGTGCCTCAATCCTATGCAAATAAGTGTAAAAAAGTGGATGTTGAGATTCCTATGGGATTGGTGTGTAGGAATGCAATTCGTAGGAATTTTGGAGGTATCATTTCTTTCATCCAAAGGGTTTCATTATGGAAAAATCCTATGGGTTGGATTACTACAGAATTCCTTCGAAAATACTTTGATCCAAAGAGACCCTTAATTAAGATGAGCGTGCTCAAGACAGACAAACACCTTCCAGCAAGAGGTGATGTGTTCGTAGATTTTCATCTTGAATCCGTCTGCAGTGACCTTGAACATAAGGCAGACACCCTCCTTCAACTCATGGAAAGAAGCAAAGGTAGCCCACTCTTTGTCCAGGACAATCTGGTCTTTGTTGCGGTTGGCATGGATAACCCACTCACATTCCGCGCATGATTGGACCACTACTAGCTGCGGGTAGGGGCGTCCCTTCATGTAAGGATTGAAGTAAGTCGAGATGATAAGCATATACAAGTCATGCTAGACTAACTGGATGTAGAAGAGCCTAGGATGATGCGCGGTGCCATGGTGTCCGACCGACCTAGGGTGTCCTCTTGGTTTGGCAGAACTAGTGACCGACCTTGCAGCACTCCCTTGCCAAGGCCTCCACTCTCCTGCCCTGCATCTTCAACCCCCTTGGTATGATGGGGATAGAATCTCATACCCACCTGGAATAGGAGAAGTCCATTCAAGAATGTAGTCTATTTAGGCATTATAGCTAGGCCGTTCTACATGAAAATTACCATTGCGTCAGACCTTTTTAATTACCAAAACACCACAATGCATCATATAAATTGACTAAAGATCACAATGCATCATTGCACCATCAAAATTACCTAAACAACACAAGGTATCAGGTAAATTAAATCGTGTAAATAGCACAATGCATCATCAGAATCACCTAACCCGATGGGTCTTCAAAATTAGATTGATTAAACAACTAGAAGGCATACCATTTAATTAGATTTACTAAGCAGCACAATGAATAATCTATATGGATAAAACAACAAAATGAATTATCTGGATAGGAAAAACAACATATACGCAATGCATCATCAAAAAACAAAAACAAAATTGATTAAACAGCTAGAAGGCATACCATTTAATTAGGTTGATTAAACAACACAATGAATAATATGTATGGATAAAAAATCACAATGAATTATATGGATAGACAAACATCATATATTCAATGCGTCGTCAAAAATAACAAAACAACACAAGGCATCATGTAATTAAGTTTAATAAATAGTGTCAGCATAATCAAAAATACCTAAACTGATGGGTCATTGAAATAATGTGAATAGGTAGAAGGCATATCATTTAATCTTAAACAGCAAAACATGGATCAAAATGGACCAAACTACACAATTAGGAGACATCACACAATGCATCATAGAAAAAATACAAAAACAACACAATGCGTCATGGAAAATTCCTAAAAAGCACAAAGCATCATCAACTTACCAAAATAGAGCCCTCCATCATCATCAATAATATATCATAACTAAGCATAACGGTAGAAAAGATGATTATGAAGAATATGACATATAAAGAACATCTTAAAAGATAATTATCAAGAATATGACATATAACTAAGCAGTTCAACAAGGGACATGTAGTAGACGCTGCCAAAGTCTGACTAGATGCATGTAGGATTTGGGTTAAAGCCCCAATCCTAAAAATCTAACCTCGTTGAAGTGGGGGAGGGGGGCAAACTTGCTGCACAAGGGTTGATGGGTTAAGGAGATAAATAGGATCTCACTTATGAAGAACCAGCCAAATACACCGAAGAAGAACGGACAATTGCAGCTGAAGAGGGAGCTACTAATAGGAGTTTAATCGTGTACACTCTGAAATTTGGAACATTGGGAGTGAGAGTCCAACCTACATACGACAAGGACACGTCCGCCGCTGCACGAGCATTCGGTCCCAACGCAGCTGGCGTTGTAGGCTTGGACGACCACTCGGCTGGCAATGAGGGTTTCGGCAATGCCTGCCAAAACCCTAAGGGAGACGAACACCTCACCTTGCGTGCGATCCGCACACACGCAAAAGGCGAAGGATGCTTTAGAAAAGGCGTTGTGACCAGAGTATAAGTAAATGCAATAGGTTGATCTTAAAATTTTCCAAAAATATTTCTAAGCTAACAAGTAATTTAGTACATTAAAACCACAAGTTCCTGAAAAATTCAAGTTCTTAGCTATGCAATAACTTGGCATGGTGGAGTTACCATATTTGGTAGAAGTACATGGGTGCCTCTTGGCATAGCGAACAATATTGCCACTATTTTCCAAAAAACAAGATTGCCACTAGGAGTTTCCCCGTATTGAAAAAAAAATTGGGAGCAAGAGGAGACGGAGAGCATGAAGGAGGTAGCACGTGAGCAGCGAAGAGGAGGATTTGAAGTCTGTGCAATGTCATAGCAAAGCCACGATGGGTTCCTGACATGAGGTACATGGTACAGACGTACAGTGATGAGTAGTAGTAGTACACAAATTGTGTTTTCTCTCTCGTACACTTCCTCATCACCATCCTCACACCCCGTCCGACTAGTCTCTCCCTCGTCCAATATGTGGTGCTGCACATGTTCTTTGAGTTGCCTTGTCATTCCATTTCACACCTGCACGACCTACATCATGCTGGTTCAAAAGGGAAAAGCGTTTTTTTTGTGTGTGAAGCAAGTACAATAGTACGGTATGGCTCTACTGCTCGCTGGAGAAGGAGCGGACCAAATTGCTTTTACTTAATTTAGGGGCCTTTGTGCTAAATATTTGGACCTCTATGTAATTTGATATTATATGAGGTCTTGATTTAAACCGTTCTCCCAACGACCATGCAATTTTTTTACTACAAGTAAGCTCGATATATTGCTCTTAAAATTTTCCAAAAAACTTTTGAAGCTAACCAAGAATTCAGTACATCGAAATCCACCGAAAGTTCTGAAAATTCAAGTTCTTGTTGTGCATCCGCATCCCGACAAAGTTGGCATGGTTTTGTTAACATTCAAATAAAGAATAAAAAGTACAATATTTTTTGTGTGGCATTCTCTTATTAATTATTCCCTGGTTACAGCTCAAACTAAACGACAAAGGTCAGGCCCTTATCAACATCATATGTTTATTTAGGATAGAGTTCCGACATCTGCTATATTGGGTGTATCTTGTTTTACTAATCCGGTTTGCTAGCAGAAATTCGCAACTATTAGGAAAAAGTTTATGATAATTTTTTGTGTGACATGAGTGTTTTCTCTCTAAATAATGTACGAAGTATATGACTCGAAATGCTACACTCTAGTTCCAGACAGAGTGGATGACCATGTTCTTACTTGCGATTCCCAAGTTCCTTGAGTTTTCAAGATTCTTAATAGTAGTGAAACCCCGCCCTCTTAAATTACTCGATTTATTAAGATTACCAATTTTCTAAGTATAATAATGTTTTTAAATTTATAGGAACGTGAATTTTTTTCAATTTTCTAAGTGAAAAACTTAGGCTTTGAAAAAATTTCATGTAGAAAAAAATTCGATTTGCATCTTAAAACATTTGACCTTGATTAAAAAAAATAAAAAAATAAATGAAAGAACATTGAATGACGTCCTCTGACTTGTACTTGTTGCCATGAAAGATAATAATCAAGGGAATTCACAACTTTCAAAAAAAAACTCCTTCAAAATATGTCCTACCATGTGTGTATATTCTCGGGCTTCAAGAAGAATGACAAGGGTAAATAACCATACTTTGTTGTAATGTTTGATCCCATACTTTGTAGATGGGTGCATCTTGGCATGGCAAACAAAAATGCTGCTAAATAATGGGAGTTCCCAAGTTTTATGAACAAAAAAGCATTTTGGATTTTAGAAATGAAAATAATTAATGTTTTCCTTTAAATTAAAGAAAGTAATATCTACATCATATACTTTATGTTGATGATCTCATATCCAAGAATTTGAGTGTAGCCAAATTTTGCCATATGTTAAATATAATCAAAGAGGAAGTAGTATGAAGAGTACGTCTCGATCATCTGCGTGCTCTCTCGAGAAGGAGCCAAACCCGACTATTTTCCCTGCTTAATTTTAGGTTGCTTCGTGCTAAATGTACGGACCTCAATGTGATTTTCCCTTTTTGAGGTCCTTGATGTAAAACGTACTCACATCATCCGTGTAAAATTCGAACCTAAAAGTAAGTGGTAAATTTTAAACAAATTTAAGCTTTGTTGTCACAATGAGTATGAACATTCTTGGATTTCAAGCCAAACAACCAAGATCATGGTGTTATCTACATCATAATTTACGTTGATGATCTCATATCCAAGAATTTGCATGCTGCCAAATTTAGCCATATTTTGAAAACTATTAAAGACCGAATAGTATGAAGAGTATGGCTCGATCAACTGCTCTCTCGAGAAGGTGCCGAACCAGATTGTTTTGCTTGCTTAATTTTAGGGTTCTTCGTGCTAAAAGTATGGACCTATATGTAATTTTCCATTTTTAGGTGTTTGATGTAAAATGTACTCCCACCATCCATGTAACATTTGAACCAAAAAATAAATGGTAAAATTTAAAACGAAATTAAGCTTAGTTGTCAATTAGTATGAACATTCTTGGGTTCCAAGCCGGAAGACCAAGGTCATGGCAATATCTACATCATACTTTATGTCGATGACCTTAGATCCAAAAATTTGCATGTCGCCAAAATTGGCCATATTTCAAAAACAATCAAAGAGGAAGTAGTATGAAGAGTACGACTCGATTAGATGCTCTCTCGAGAAGGAGCCGACCCTATTGTTTTCCTTGCTTAAATTTCGGGTACTTCATGCGAAATGTATGGACCTCGATGTATTTTTCTCTTTTTTGAAAACTTGATGTAAAATGTACTCCCTAATGCAGCTCAGATCACTATAGAGATTCGTTAGGAAACCCCAAGAGGAAGGTACGATGAGCACAGCAGCAAGTTTTCCCTCAGAAAGAAAACTAGGTTATCAAACCAGTAAGACGAAGGAAACGATCCAAAGATGTTGCTAGCAACTTGGAAACCTGCACAACACAAACTCAAGGCCTTGCCCGAACGATCAGTGAGGTTGTCAATCTCACCGGTTTGCTGAAAACAACGGATTAACTGTATGGTGTGGAAGGTAATGGTCGCTTCCAGAAAGTAAATAGGAACAGCAGAAGATATATCAATGGTAAAGATTGGACCGGGGTATATAGTTCACTAGAGGTGTTCTCCTTAAGATAAACAACATAACATGCTAGGTAAACAAATTACAGCGGGGAAATTGACAGGACAAAGCAAGGTATAACAATGCAATACTAGACATTCATGATCTTATGAGATTTGATTGGACAATACAACAATATACATAGACCGCCATCCAACTGCATCTATGACTAGTAATCCACCTTCAGGTTATCATCAGAACCCCCTCCAATATTAAGTTGCAAGAAACGGATAACTTTTTAAGCAAGGTGTGTAAATTAAACAATCCACTTGTTCCATGAACAAGATATCGTTGTTTTCTCCATAGTAGAAACAACACATCTACAAACTTAGAGATTTCTGTCACTTCCCCAGATTAAATAGAGGCATGAACCCACTATCGAGCATAAATACTCCCTCTTGGTGTCAATAGCATCTACTTGGCCAAGATAGCTACTAGAAACGGAGAGCATGCAAGATCTCAAACAACATAGACATGATAGAATCAATAAGATAGAATCATTAACCAATCTGACATAGTAATCTCAATATCCATTGGATCCCCGCAAACACAAAACGCATGATTATAAATACATGATTTTGATCATGAACGGAGCTCACAAGATCTAAACATTGTAGCACAAAGGAGGAGAAACAACTATTTAGCTACTACATGGACCCGTAGTCCAAGGTGAAACTACTCACGCATCATACCTGAGGATGGCATGGTGATGAAGAAGGCCTTCGTGATGATCTCTCCCCTCCGGCAGGGTGCCGGGAAGAGCTTCAGATCCCCCTGATCTAGGGACGATGGTGGCGGCGGCTACGGACTGTTTCGTGGAAGATTGATCGGTTACTTAGGGTTTAGGTATCGGGGGCTTCTTATAGGCGAAGAGGGAGGTCGAGGGGGTTCCTGATGCGGCTGCACCCCCAGGCGTGGGCCAGACCTGGCCGTGCGGCCATGGGGTGTGGCCCCCTCGAGGCCCTTCTCCGTCTCGTCTTCTGGCTCCATGTTCCCCACGGTAAATATTGACTTTGGCTTTTGTCCCGTCCAATTCCGAGAATATTCATTTTCTGGAAACAAAAACAACAGAAAATAGGCAACTGGCACTATGGCATCTTGTTAATAGGCTAGTCCTAGAAAACATATAAAAATACCTCAAAGTTTAGACAAAGCAAAGAAAAGTAGATACTAAACAAGCATGGAGCATCAACAATTATATATACTATTAAGACATATCAAGAATCCCCAATCTTAACTCCTGCTTGTCCTCGAGTAGGTAAGTGATAAAAATAATAATTTTTGAGGTGACATGCACCATAAAAATCAATATCAAACCATTTGCCAGCATTGAAAGATGGGATCAAAGTACTCAAAACCTGAGCATGAAATAAGAAGTTCTAACAATAAGACAAAGTAACTATTCAGGCAACATGAAAAGATACAAACAAAGATCATGATTAATGCATTGAAAGACGTTTGTTTGTTTCACATATAGAAAACATAGCATAGTGGCATTTAGCTTGTCCCTCATGGAGTAGCAATAAATGCATAGGACACCTTCAAAGTTCATAAGAGTGACTAGAAACAAATACTTCAAGAACAAGCAATATCAACAATATGCATCAATCAATAAGTTTTGGGACAATGCACATAGAACTATGAATGGCAACTATGCTCTCTTAGTTGGTGCCTAAGGATAGAAGGTGGAGACTCGATATAAAAGTGGAAGAAAGGCCCTTCATAACGGGAAGCAGGAATTTCAAGTCTCATAAAGAGCTTCCAAAAAATATGGTAATTGTTAGCTTTCAGCTCTCATTGCCCCTATCATAAGCATCTTGAAGTGATTAAGGTTAAAGTGAACAAATTATGGAGTATATGATTGACAAAGTATAAGTTGGCAATCTCATGTCCCTTGAGTATGAGGGTCGCTCCTCATGCTACTCACCTTTACTCACCGGAAAGTTCTTGTCATAGTAAGTACATGTTGAAATGGATCGTATGTGAACCTAGAGGGGGGGTGAATAGGTGCTAACCAATTTTTAATACTTTTTCAATTTTAGGCTTGACACAAAGTAAATTCTCTAGATATGCAACTACGAGAATTTCCCTATATGTAACCCTAACTACTAAGCACGTAAAAGAGGAGCGAGGAAACCGTAGTGGAGCACGCGGAGACACAGGGATTTGTTTTACCGCAGTTCCTTCCTTGTTAAGGGAAGTACATCTGCTGGAGGGGTGGGAGGTTCTAAGACCACCACGCCACAATAGGCCTCACCCTATTCTCCGATGGATCTCGCCACGAGAGGCCTGATCCACCTTCTCCACTATTGGATCCCTTCGAGGCGGGAACCGGTGCCTTTTACAATACTATCGGGGCACACACCCACAACTGAATTGGGGGCTCCCGAGATGACAACAAGCTGCCACAAGAACAAGGTTTATCAATATAGACAAAAACGAGGATCTAGATATTTGCAATAAATACTAGATCGGAGGTTCTCCAAATGAATGGAGAGGAGATGAAGCGCTTGATTACTGATGATGAAGATCGAGTTCTCCTCCTTCGATTCCCCAAGGGATGGGGCCTTTGGGTGGATCTAGGTGGAGCACTCTTGGATGAAGCTTTCAGATCTGATCTGGTATTTTTCGTGATGAATCAAGAGTTCTGGCAGGAGGGGGAAGGCAGGCTTAAATACCCCCTCCCCAGATCTGGCCGTTGCACAACTTTGGGGGCGGATTATCCGCCCCTGGGAAAACTCCGCCCCAAGGGTGGATTCTCCGGGGAAAACTCCGCCCCCTCTCTGGGGCTTGCACCATGGTGAAGCTTGGTGAAGATCTTGGGGGCGGATTATCCGGCCCCCCCGAGGGGCGGATTATCCGGCGGGACCGGAAAATCCGGCCAAAATTCTGCCCCCTCTCTAGGGCTTGCGCCTTGGCGATGAACAAGGGGGGCAGATTATCCGGGCCCCCTGAGGGGCGGATTGTCCGACGGGGCCGGAAAATCCGGCCAAAAATCCGCCCCCCTTCTGGGGCTTGCGCCTGCTTGGGCAAAGGGAGGGGCGGATTATCCGCCCCCCGTGGGGCCGGATTATCCGCCCCCAAAGGCAGAGATCTTTTCCCTTCAAATAGAGTTGCAACACTTCAACACACATTAAATGATCCTGGTATTGTTATCTAACACACAAAACACTAGGGATTAAGAAATGTTCTTTCAATCTCCCCCTTTTTGGTGTTAGATGACAATACTAGGATTTGCAATAAAACCGGCAAACGCCACCTTAAATAATGAAAGACGCTCCCCCTAGATGTGTGCATATTTAAGATTTGCATTTGAATACAAATACACACACTAGGGAGAACACTACTTCCATAACCAAGATAATTGAACCGGGGTGGTTTGGGAAACAAGGTCATACCACCGGGATGAGAAAACAGCCAAGATAATTGAACCGAGGTGGTTTGGGAAACAAGGTCATACCACCGGGATGAGAAAACAGCCAAAGCATACATCGATAATCCCATGAATCAAGTATGCTCCATAATTCCAGAATTCCATGAGGTCCATAATAGATAAATCCAGAATTTGCAAATCCACGAGACCTAATAGAACTACTTCTCCCCCTTTGGCATCGAAACGCCAAAAAGGAAGAAGAGCGATGCAAAGAGGACTTGTGTGCAAGAATAGATGGTTCAAGGAGGGAGAGAAAGGCTTGGGTTGAGAGCATCAAACTGAGATGGTACTACACACCCAAATTTGCAAGAATCAAATCAATCAAAAGCCAAATTTGAGTGTGTTTTCCATAAGAACAAAAGATATGCAAGAAAATCCAGCGAGACCCATGAAAAACCAACTCTTCTCAAGGAAGAGGGCGGTGGCCGAGGCCACCATGTTGGAGCGCATGGCATGACACCGCGAAGATGTATCTTGAGTTCAAAACCAATGCTCATCGATGACCCACATATCACAAAATGATATTAAGGGAAATGATTTTACTTGCTTTCGGCATTATGGGGGGAGGGTTGGCCCAATCAATTAGGACCACACTCCCCCTATGTCTATGCCCGCATCTAAACCAAATACATGAATAAGCGCAAGTGAGTGTGCAAGGGTAGTCAAGCCAAGCTCCTTGAATCTATGATATTTAGCTCATTCCTCAAATAACAAAATCTTGCTTCATCAAGAGACTTCGTGAAAATATCAGCAAGTTGGTTCTTCGTGCTCACAAAAGAAAGAGCAATATATCCACGAGCAACATGATCCCGAATAAAGTGGTTGCGAATCTCTATATGTTTTGTTCTTGTATGCTACATGAGATTGTAAGCAATTTTGATAGCACTTTCATTGTCGCATAAAAGAGGCACTTTGTCACAATTGACACCATATTCCTTTAAAGTTTGCCTCATCCATAACAATTGAGTACAAGCACTTGCAGCAGCAACATATTCAGCTTCGGCGGCTGAGAGTGAAATATAGTTCTGTTTCTTTGATGACCAACACACTAGAGACCTGCCCAAGAATTGGCATGCACCAGAGGTTGATTTCCTATCATCTTTGTCACCAGCCCAATCTGAATCAGTGTAACCACATAGAGAGAAACTTGAACCCTTGGGATACCATAGCTGTAACATCCCTAAAATCATGATTTCAAAGTTTGCATATCATTCATGCATGCATATAGAGTTGAGATCAAATTTCAAAACTCATTTCAGAAAAACAGAAGCACATAGTGCTATCATTTTATGTGAGCAAACTTATATCAAATGGCCATCCCCATTTGAGAGTTTGAATGTTTTAAACCTAGATTGTTTGTCTCCTTTGTTGAATGGATTGAGTGTGGAATTTGAACCAAGCTTTACAATATGAAAATGGTTCAAAAACCATTTTTCAAACATTTGCAAACAGATGCAAAGCTCCTGATATTTTGTTTCTCCAAGAGTGACCAAGCCTTTGCAAAGTAACCACATGGTTTTAGGCCTATTTTTGAGACTATTGCACACTGCAAAAACCCCAAAAAGATTTGAATTCAAAAAGATTTTGAAAACCATTCCTGAAAATCAAAACAGAAAAAGAAAAGGAATAAACAAAAGAAAAGGGCCAGGCGCTCCTATTCCAGCCCAGCTGCAGAACAGGCCCAACTAGCCCACCCGGCCTTCCTCTCTCTCTCTCGCACGCGCAAGCGCACCCAAGCAGTCGCTGACAACCAGACCCCACCTCCTCTCTGCGCGTTTCGCTGACGAGCGGGCCCTCTCCACGTCACCCTCGTCTTCCCCAAAACACGCCCGCAGACCACGTCGCCGCTGCTGTCAATGTCGGTAATGGCGCAGCGTAATTAGCCTTGATGCCGCAAGCGTTTCCTGTCGCGCTTGGGCCTATTTAATCCCCTCTGCACCACGATCATTTCCCCCCACTCTCCTCGCTCACTCCGCCACCAGGCTGCGCGCATTTGCACTCGAAACCCCGCAACACCGACGACTCCGGCGACTAATTCCGGTAAGCCTCGACCGCCCCCCTCTCTCTCGTTCAAACCACTGCAACCAGCTTGATCTCGCACCCCCTGATACCCTTCGTGTGCATTCTTGTGACGCAGGTCGTCATCCCCGTTCGTGCCTGCAACCACCTGCGCCGCCGCTAGACTCCGGCGACCAATTGAGGTAAAACCTGAGCGCCCCTTGCCCTCTCTTTCATACGAGAGTGTTCGCCTGCGTCTTGTGCATCTCCTGATCCCTCTGGTTCGCGCCAGGGCGACGCCAAACCTCGGCAACAACCTCGACTGCAAGCGATAGACGCCGCCCGCAACTCCGACGAGCCCTAGTGACCGTGCCCGTGCGCCCCTTCCCGAGCCAACGCCACCTTGAGCATCAGCAGCCTCCTGCGGTTCTGGTAAGCCACTTCCCCCACACCCGCACGACCTAGAACGCCATGGCCGCTGTCGACGCGCCGGTCATGCCGCGCTAAGCGCCGTATTTGGTCAAAGCGATTAGGAGCGTTAGATGCAGATCCTGCGACTGAGATTAGAACTTAAGCGAAGAGGTAAGAGCGCATCTGAGCCGCCAGATCTAACTTAGATCCTACGTCCCACAGAGCTCGATCCGTCCGAACCGGTACGCGCCAGTAGAGTTAAGACACGTGGCTAGGGTTAGATTCAAAAACAGATTTGAAATCAGATTTTGATCCAAAATTGAAACAGCTATAACTTTTGATTCCCACGTTAGATTTTTGCAAATTTTATACCGTTGGAATCAGGGAGACAAGCCCTTTCTGAATCTGCAATGTGTTTAGTAAAAAGTTTCTGTTAAAAAAGACTTTAATTGCAGTAACTTGTTTAAGGCTATTTTTTAGTGTAGAATATGTTTGGAAAATTGTTTAAGTGTAAAATAAACTTGGTTTAGCAAGTTTTTGACTTGTTTATAGTTCAATGCTTTGCACCTGCATGTTTGGGTTTCAAAAATCATCACTTAGAATTTTCTTTTGCATGCATGCATATATTTATGTTTGTATATGAATTGTGTGTAAAATGTGTACTACCATTTTTGTGTAGACTTTGGTGCTAGTGACTGTGATTGTGAAGAGTGCTACTCCCCCCATTACCAAGGCAAGTGGTACTTCATGAATATTTCCATCCCTATATTTTGTACAAGCATTAGAAAGGTTTTGCTAAGTCTTGCATGTTGTTATTTTTGCCAAATGCTATGTTGGGAAATCCTAAGTAGTTGTAGAATTGTAGAATTGCTAGGAAATTTCCTAAGTTAAGTTACTATGCCATGCTTAGCCTAGCTAGTAGCAAACAAGCGTTGGTAAAGTATATACATGCTATGATGAAAATATTTCTAAGTCTTGGGACTTATGTTTTTCCTAATAAAACAACTAAGTTAATGAACCTCCTGGGTGGAATGGGACTTGAATGGTGGTTTTTGGTTGAGTGGTTACACAAGGCCCATGGACATGGTTTACCTTGTGTATCTCACTTGTGGTATGCCACCCAGGCTCAAAGGGATTTTAGAGGCCAAGTGTTGAGAAACTTACAGTGCAGCCACTTGGCAATATGGGCTCTGCCTTGATCATATAGGTTGCTAAAACTTAGTCATTTGGACAGTTGGTGGTAGTGGGATGATAGGTTGGAACGCGCCCATTTGGCTAAGGGAAGGCTTCTGAAAGGTCCTATCTTGGGAAACCAAGTCTGGTGGGGAACGTGCACAACCTCTGCAGATGGAAAATCTAAGTACTTAGCCAAGTCCATGGCAATGGACAACTTGAGCATCAAGACATGGAAGCTATCAAGAAATCTCATCACTCCAACTTCAAAAGTAAAACTTGTGGATGAACAAGGGTGAAGGACCCCAATGTCTATTGGTGGTTTCTTGGGAAAGTTTTTGACAAAGAAAAACTTAGTGATTTCAACTAATAGGAAAAAAAAACTATTTTGAGCAAGGCAAGCCAAGCTAAACTTAGCCAAAATGCATATAGTAATATAGTCCACTTAAAATTTAATAAGGTATCACTTGCCAATACTATTCCAAAGTATTGACCCACTGTTGCTATAACTTGTGATGTTGCAGGTTATTCCGATGATGATTAGGTGTCATGAGTCTACACTCAACATGCTTGCCTGTGGCACATGAAGATGAAGACTTATGTTTATTTACTTATTCCAAAACTCTTGTATTAGGCCTGTGGCCCTAAGTTGTAAAAGACTATGTTTTATCTCTGGAATGAATGTAATAAATGACCTTTGTATCTGTGTACTTCATCTTAAACTGTGGATGCTAGCAATGATCCAGGGACTAGCATTGCAATCACAGGGATCCTTTTCCTTTACAAAGGAGGGATCTTACAATAGCCCAAAATTTGGGGAATGAACCAAATATCGGAAGATTCGCTTGACTGCCACTAAGTGGCTTTCTTTAGGAGCGGCTTGGTACCTTGCACACACTCCTACACTTAACACGATATCGGGCCTAGATGCGCAAAGGTAAAGGAGAGAGACGATCATGGATCGGTATACCTTTTGATCCACGTCTTTACCCTTGGGATTGAGCTCAAGATGACACTTTGTTTGCATTGGGGTAGCAACGCCATTGAGATCCGTCATCTTGAACCTTTTGAGCATGTCTTGGATGTACATAGCTTGATTAATAAAGGTTCCCTCTCTAAGTTCTTTGATCTCAAATCCAAGAAAGAACCTGATCTCTAAGTTGTTTGGATGTACATAGCTTGATTAATAAAGGTTCCCTCTCTAAGTTGTTTGATCTCAAATCCAAGAAAGAACCTGAGCTCACCCATCATGGACATCTCAAACCTGTTAGTCATAAGCTTTGAAAATTCATCGTTAAAAGCTTGGTTAGTAGAGCCAAAAATAATGTCATCTACATAAAGTTGGCATACAAAAAGCTCCCCATTAACCTTCTTAGTAAAAAGAGTGGGATCGACTTTCCCAACTTCGAATCCACGGTCTATCAAAAGCTCTTTAAGGTGCTCATACCATGCACGTGGGGCTTGTTTAAGGCCATAGAGCGCCTTATCGAGTTTGTAGACATGGTTCGGAAATTTGGGGTCCTCAAACCCCAGGGGCTGCTTGACGTATACTAACTCATGTAGAGGACCATTAAGGAAAGCGCTCTTAACATCCATTTGTTGTAATTAAAAATTATGATGGGCTGCATACGCAAGATGGATATGGATGGACTCAAGGCGAGCCACAGGAGCGTAGGTCTCGCCAAAATCAATTCCTTCTACTTGAGAGAATCCTTGAGCCACGAGTCGTGCCTTATTCCTCACAACAATGCCATTTTCATCCTATTTGTTCTTGAAGATCCACTTGGTGCCGATAACATTGCGGCAATCCTTTGGTTTTTCTACGAGCTTCCAAACTTTGTTGCGTTCGAAATTATTTAATTCTTCATGCATTGCAACAACCCAATCGGCGTCTTCAAGAGCATCAAAAACCTTCTTCGGTTCAACCATGGAAATGTGAGCTTGATGATCACAGAAGCTTGCAAGGTCTCTTCTAGTGGATACCCTTCGTCGTAGATCACCAACAACCTTGTCAAGAGTGTGACCTCTTAGTTCAAGGTTCCGATCAGCACGAGCCTTGCGATGAGCCTCAATGTCCTTATTGTCTCTAGTAGGAGTGGATTCAATTGTTGTATCTTTGTCTTGATTACTGCCTTGCCCTTGATCTTGATCACCGTTACTGCCAGAAGATTCTTGCTGAACATTTTCTTCAGGCCCGGATAATCCGCCCCTTGGAGGGGCCGGACTATCCGGCCTGGGAGGAGAAGTACCAGAACCATCTTCCTGAGAAAGCCTGACTGGAGTTGGAGACCCAGGGCCGGATAATCCGCTTCAGGGGCCGGAGAGTCCGGCCTGGGAGCTTCAGAGTTGTTGACTTCTCCTTCGGATCCTCTGGAATGAGTTGGAGTGCCAGGGGCGGATTGTCCGCTCCTTGGAGGGGGCGGAAAGTCCGGCCTGGGACTACCAACTTGTTCAGAGGACAGATGATCTTCCGCAGATTATGGTGTTGGTGCAGGATTGACTCCAATAGTAGGAGCTTGTTGATCTTGCGTAGATGAGGGCTCCACATGTGTGGAGCATTGTCCTTCCCGATCCGCCACAAGGGGTTCCTCAATGGGGCGGAAAAATCCCACGCCCATTCTTCTTATGGCATCTTGGGGTATTTCAACATCTGCATCACAAACATCAACTTGCCCTACAAAGGAGCCGTTATTTTCATCAAACTCCACACTACAAGATTCTACAACAATCCCAGTGAGCTTGTTGTAGACTCTATAAGTGTGGGATTCAGCACCGTAACCAACAAAAATACCTTCTAAAGCCTTGGATTCAAATTTTGACAAACGGACACCTTTAATAAGAAAGAAACACTTACACCCGAATACCCTGAAGTATGAGATGTTGGGCTTGTTACCGGTAAGTATTTCATATGGAGTCTTGTCCAAGATCTTCCGAAGGTAGAGCCGGTTTGATGAGTGACAAGCAGTGGATATGGCTTCGGACCAAAAATTATAAGGAGACTTGAATTCATCTAGCATAGATCATGCCATATCCATCAAAGTCCGGTTCTTCCTCTCGGCTACACCATTTTGTTGAGGGGTGTACGCAGCGGAATATTGGTGTCTAATCCCCTCTTCGCTTAGAAACTCGTTTAAAGTGTAGTTCTTGAATTCTGAGCCGTTGTCACTTCTAATTTCCAAGATGGGAACATTGTGTTGACGTTGAACTTCATTGGCAAAGTCGATGAAAGTTTGTTTAGTCTCACTTTTCAGCTTGAAGAAATATACCCATGTATATCTTGAGTAGTCATCGACAATGACCAAGCAATATTTCTTCCCACCAAGACTTGCATGAGAAGGAGGACCAAATAAATCCACATGAAGTAATTCCAAGATCCTCTTTGATGACACAATAGTCTTCCTCTTGTGGGGAGAGTCATGCATTTTTCCTTCAACACAAGCCCTACAAACACGATCTTTGGCAAAAGAGACATTGTCTTTTAGTCCAAGGATGTGGCCACCCTTTTCGAGACTTTGCAAAGTTCTCATGTTGACATGGGATAAACGGCGATGCCATAGCCAGCCCACGTCGGCCTTCCCGAATAGACACATCGGACCCAAAGTGGTTTTCCCCGAGAAGTCCACCACATACAGGTCATTTTCGACGTATCCAACGAAAGCGACCTTTAGAGACTTGCTCCATAAGAGTACCACCAAATCATCATCGATAAAAACAGCAAAACCCATCTTGCCAAGGGCACGAACAGAAAGAAGGTTGTAGCCAAGGGTCTCAACATGCCTGACGTCCACGAGAGAGATATCGTGGGCAACCACAACCTTGACAAGACCCAATACCTGAGATTTAGACTTATCACCATAGGAGACAGTGATATTATCATGATTTGGACGCATCGCCGTGATGATCTCCTTGCTTCCGGCCATATGACTAGTGTAGCCACTATCTAGCACCCATTTTGACCCACCGGAAGCGTAGCCCTGCAAGAAAATTACTTCTTGGTTTTAGGTACCAATTTTTCAATGGGTCCTTTCATGTTAGTAACAAGAGTATTTGGGACCCAAATAGACGAAGCAATATATTCATCAAAAGGACCAACATAATAAGCATAAACATCACCATAGTCATCACAAAAGAGTTCATAATTCGGATTGTGAGACCCTGCAAAACCAATATCATTAGTCTTGTCTTTTGTGACAACCTTCTCAGCAATGCTTGTCTTTAATTGTACATTCTTGGTCTTGTTCTTCTTGGTTTTCTTCTTCTTGGACTTGGTGACATACCCAAGTCCCTCTTTACCATGATTTGACCTTTGCTTGCCAAGGACTTCATCAAGCACACCTTTGTCCTTTGTAGTGATGTCCTTGATCACTTCTTTTTCCACACTAGCATTTTTCTTGTTACTATATGTTGAGTTGGACGAGCTAGGAGTATCATATTTGGCCAATCGACTTTGAAGCTGATCATGTGACTCATTGAGAATAGAGAACTCATTTTTCAACGCCTTATGAGCATTGTCAAGTTTCTCCAATTCCTCGGAGAGTCTATCATGAGCAGCCCCAAAGTCAATCCTTTCATTCTTTAACTTCTTTGCTTTGGTGACAGCATTGTCATGTTCCTTAACAAGTTTAGTCACAATTTCTTCATGTGACTCTTCCATAGACTCGAGCCTCTCTTCAAGAGAGACCCGAGCTTCTTCTTCTTCAAGAGCATTTTTTAAGGATGCAATTTCCATTGCATCCTCCCTTTCAATTCCGCCCTTTTCTTCGAGGAGTGCTTCGTTTTGGGCCAGCTGATCCATAAGAGCCTCAAAACGAACTTTGTGCTCACCTTGCAAGTTAGTATAGAAATAATCCAAAGCAATGATCTCTTCTTTAACCTTAAGACTATCAGGATCATCCATGTCTATCATAGCCTTGGGAAAAGAAGAGTTAGAATAAGTTACCTTTGAGCTTCTTGCCATGAGACAAGTAGCATTCTTGTTGATGATGTTTTCGTTCGGAGAGTCAAAGAGAGATGTTGATGTAGATGTAGTGGCTATAGCAGCCACCTCTTGAGAGCTATCGTCCTCGTCCTCATCTTCACTCCCTGATGAATATTCTTCTTGAGCCACTAGAACAATCTTTGGTTGCTTCTTGAAAGGAGTATTCTTCTTTACAAACTATTTCTTACGTGGAGCTTTTGATTTGTCCTTGAAAATGAGTCATCCTCCATTATCCTCTCTACTTTGATATGGACAATCAGCTACGAAGTGCAGCCGGTCACCATAATTAAAGCATGTTCTCAGCTTGGGACCATTTTCTTTTCTTCCATAGGCTCCACTCTTGCGATCTAGTTCAGCTTTAGCCTTGGCTGGATCTTTCCAAAAGTTTCTTGCATAAAGAGCCAAGTATTGTCCGTGGATCCTTTTTATATCTTCGGGACAGTCCAGACCTTCTACCGCATATTCATCATGATCAATCACACTAGTCTTCAAGGCCATGTTGACCCCCTTTTGCATCCCCATAGCTCGAGCACGAGCATCTTCGGCATTCTTGGCAGCCACTTTGAAAGCGGCCATTTCTTGCATTACCTCATTGGATGACATGAGGTGATAGTTATGCCTACCTTGGAGACTTTTCAAATCAGGCTCAAATGGCATAAGAGCATCGACATACTTGCGCTTGATCCAAGTATCATCAACATGAGCTGCAAGTGGTTTCAAGGTTGTGGCTATTGCCTTGAGCCTCCTATACATGTCCTCGTGGTCTTCTCCATCCAGCATATAAAATCCTTCAGCTTCATTGCTCAAGGCATCATATCTATTCCTTCTCATACTTTCATTTCTGATGAAGAGCTCGGTGAGGGCATCCCAAGCTTCTTTAGTTGTGCTAAGATGCTGAATGTGTGGCATGTCTTTGTCACCCACACCAAGCTGTATCATGTGTAGAGCTGTAGCGTTGAGTTGGCTATCGACCACTTCTCTTCTTGTGAGATTGTTGGGGTTTCCAACATGAAGACCATTTTCGATGATCTTCCACAACTCTATGGAGGAACTGTACACATGAGATTTCATCAAAAATTGCCATTGTGAGAAAGTAGATGCTGAAAGTTTGGGTGGATCACCCCTATTATGTATATGTGGGTGAGGGATAGGCGGATCAGGGGAATACACATGAGAAACCTCATTGTATCCATCCTTACCGCTATCCTTTTTCGAGGAGGAGCTCTTGCTAGTATCATCACCTACCACTTCGTTATCTTTGGAAACAGTTTTACCCGTTTCCTTGGATTTCGGAGTGGTATCCTTAGAGTTAGATGGAGGTGATGATGCGGATGTGGAGAGACGCATTATCAATTGATGCATCTCTTCCATCTTAGCCTCCATTGAACTCACCAAGGTTGTTTCCAACGTCTTGAGATCGTTCATGGTGACTACCTCCGGAGCATCACTCCCATCTCCCTTGGAACCCATACTTCTCTTAGGCGGTTAAGCCCGAAATAAGAGCCGAGGCTCTGATACCAATTGAAATGGATCGTATGGGCACCTAGAGGGGGGGTGAATAGGTGCTAACCAATTTTTAATACTTTTTACATTTTAGGCTTGACACAAAGTAAATTCTTTAGATATGCAACTACGAGAATTTCCCTATATGTAACCCTAACTACTAAGAACGTAAAAGAGGAGCGAGGAAACCGTAGTGGAGCATGCGGAGACACAGGGATTTGTTTTACCGCAGTTCCTTCCTTGTTAAGGGAAGTACATTTGCATTGGAGGGGTGGGCGGTTCTAAGACCACGCCAGAATAGGACTGAACCTTTTCTCAGATGGATCTCGCAACGATAGGCGTGATCCAACTTCTCCACTATTGATCCCTTGGCGTGGAACCGTGCCTTTTACAACACTATCAGGGCACACACCCACAACTGAATTGGGGGCTCCCGAGATGACAAGCTGCCACAAGAACAAGGTTTATCAATATAAACAAAAACGAGGATATAGATATTTGCAGGAAATACTAGATCGGAGGTTCTCCAAATGAATGGAGAGGAGATGAAGCGCTTGATTGCTGATGATGAAGATCGAGTTCTCCTCCTTCGATTCCCCAAGGGATGGGGCCTTTGGGTGGATCTAGGTGGAGCACTGTTGGATGAAGCTTTCAGATCTGATCTGGTCTTTTTCGTGATGAATCAAGAGTTCTGGCAGGAGGGGGAAGGCAGGCTTAAATACCCCCTCCCCAGATCTGGCCGTTGCACAACTTTGGGGGCAGATTATCTGCCCCCCACTTGGGGCGGATTATCCGCCCCAAGGGCGGATTCTCCGGGGAAAACTCCGCCCCCTCTCTGGTGCTTGCGCCATGGTGAACCTTGGTAAAGATCTTGGGGGGCGGATTATCCGGCCCTCCCGAGGGGCGGATTATCCGGCGGGACCGGAAAATTCGGCCAAAATTCTGCCCCCTCTCTGGGGCTTGCGCCTTGGCGATGAGCAAGGGGGGCGGATTATCCGGCCCCCTTGAGGGGCGGATTGTCCGACGGGGCCGAAAAATCCGGCCAAATATCCGCCCCCCTTCTGGGGCTTGCGCCTGCTTGGGCAAAGGGAGGGGCGGATTATCCGCCCCCCGTGAGGCTGGATTATCCGCCCCCAAAGGCAGAGATTTTTTCCCTTCAAATAGAGCTGCAACACTTCAACACACATTAAATGATCCTTGGTATTGTTATCTAACACACAAAACACTAGGGATTAAGAAATGTTCTTTCACATGTGTATCATAGAGAACCGCCAACAGGGTACCCCTTGCACATGATACAGGAGCTATCCCATAATCAAAATGACAAGGAAAGTGTACAATGAGCATCTCAGCAATCTTCTTATTTACCATGGTAAAATGGTGTTTTTTTTCTATCTTTCCTCTTTTCAATATGTCTCTCTTTTTTATAAGAAGAAAGCTTCATAGATTGCTCACTATGGTGATGCTGCAAATTTCCACCATGATTAGGCATGGATTAGGCTAGCGGCGCAGTCGTTTCTATCACACACATACATAACTCCATGGACTTACAATCTTCCCTTTTATTTCACACCGACGACATCCACAAACAAAAGAGCATGATATCAATTGTGTACAATGTACAAGTTCAATGTTGTTAGCGTTCCCCATGACACCATGGTTCTGCTAATTCCAACGTATAAGTTCAAGCATATACAACATAGAGGACACAATGGTTCAAGTTTATTTAGGGGCAAGAAAAATAATGTGTGCCATCAAGTTTCACGTAACAAGTTTAATTTGGAAGATAGATAAAACAAGAATATACTTGAATGGTGTAACACACCATGCATAGGAATTTATAGTGGACACATTGGAATAACTTGGTTTCTTGGAAGTTGGATGCATGGGTAGAGCTTACTCATACAAGTGGAGGCTAGGAAAAGACTGGGAGCGACCAACTAAGAGAGCAATAATGGCCATAATCATGCAGAGCGACAAAACATTACCAATAAAAGCATAAAGTGGTACTACAAGTCAAAAACTAAATGATCATAGATGCTAAGGTGACTTTTTCATAGTCATGACATGGTGTGAGCATGTGCAAATTCAACCCAAACAAAGCATCAACGGAGAATAGCACAATATTATGCTTTTGTATGCTAAAACAACGCATGATGCTTTCAAGGCACATTAAGCAATCCTAATTGTTTGGAACAAGTCATGCTACAGCAATAATCACTAATCATAAGGTCAAAAAAACACCTAGCATGACATGATAAAGTCTAAGTCATAGTCAAAGCAAGCTCCTGTTGTACTACTCAAGCAAGAACTTTCTACTCCTCTCCAACACCAATCAACTTATTTGAAACAACACGGCGAAAACGGGGGTACAAACTACTTTATTCAAGCAAACTAAGCAAACAAAAACCAAAAACAAAAACTAAGATGCTTCAAGAACAACACAACTGCGCATGAAATAATAAAAACGAGGTGTCTAGAAAGGCCTGAGATTTTTATTGATGAAGAAGGGGATGCCTTGGGCATCCCCAAGCTTTGACGCTTGTACCTCTTGAATATTTATTAGGGTGACAAGAGGTGGCATCCCCATGCTTGATCTTTTGTCCATTATTCATCTCATTACATCATTCTTTCCTTACACCTGAAAATTTTCTTTCATACAAAACATCACACAATCTTCATTAGCAACATCAGTGCATTCAAAAGATAATAGACCTTTGGGGTTTAGTTTTAAAACAGAAAAACTTTCACTAAAGACACAAGATAATGTAGAAATTCCCTCAAAAATCCCAATTCCCACAAATAACCCAAAAAGGAATCAATAAGAAGCAAATGCAAATAATGGTAGAAATCTGTCAAAACAGATCAGCAGGTAGAAACCGATTTTTTCGAAGACCTTCTGTTCCTCAAATCAAAACGTGTTGAACTAACAAAAGTTAGCTAACAACCTGGGGGATTTATTCAGAGAATTACATCTCAATCCAACTAACAAATATTTTACAAGAAATTTTGTAGTGGAGCACAAAAATCTTTTTCGGGACACCAACTCCCCAAATCTTACTTCCCTCTCATTAGAGGTTATTCTTGGCACAAAAATCAAATAAAAATGATAAGGAGTGGTTATTACAGAAGTAATAACTTCCAAGACTCAAGAAAACTATTGGGTTATCTCCCAAGAAGTAATTTTTTGAACGCCTTTAAGTTAGGCACAAGAAGCAAGAATCAAGTATTTTCAAATGAAGAAGAATTAACATCAAACCTTGCTTTCGAAGGAGGAGCAAAAGGAAACTTCTCTCTCCTCATAGGGAAGTGTTCAATACCTTTCTTTAATGGAAATTGATATTTAATGGTTCCTTCTTTCATATCAATGATGGCACCAACAGTTCTAAGAAAAGTTCTTCCCAAAGTAATAGGACAAGAAGCATTGTATTCAACATCCAAAACATAGAAATAAATAGGGAAAAAGCATTATTAACCATAATAAGAACATCATTAACACTCCCCATGAGTTTATTTTAAGCATTATCATCAAGTGGGACATCCAAATAGCAATCTTCCAAAGGTGGCAAATCAAGCATTTCATAAATCTTTCTAGGCATAATAGAGATACTAGAACCAAGGTCGCATGAATCTTTGAGATCAAAGTCATTCACTTGCATATTAATGATGGGTCCCCAACTATCTTCTACTTTACTAGGAATAGAGGCTTTGTGTTTCAACTTTTCTTTCTTAATTTTAATAAGAGCATATGTAATGCGCTTGGTGAAAGCCACATTCATATCACTACCATTAGGACTTCTGCCAAGCTTTTTAGGAACATAATCACTTCAAAAAATATTGTAACCATCAAGATCAAAATCAATCTTATCATCACTGGTAGTAGACTCATTGCGTTTAGGCATTGCGGTAGGAGAAATAGGTACTTCTTGTGGTTTGGTGGTAACCATATTGGTGGTGGTAATAGTGCACACACTATGTATTCTAGCAATTTCAAATTCTCTTTCCCATTTAGCATGTAGTTGAGCTAACAATCTCACTTTTTCATCAATAGTAACTTGTATGGCATGAGTAGTAGCAAAGGTGCTTTCCAAGGTTTCAGGTTTAGAAGCCATTTTATTAATCAAAGAGGACTGAGCTTCAGAAAGAAGAAATATTTTTCTCAACATTCAAAATCTTTTCCTCCACAGTCTTGTTGAAAGTGGTTTCTTTACTAATAAAGTCTTTAAGCATGACTTCAAGTTCAGAAGGAGCACTTCTAGTATTGTTGTAGGAGTTTCCATAGGTATTGCCATTATTAGCAGGATAAGGCCTATAATTATTGTTACTACCAAAATTATTCCTATAGGCATTATTGCTGAAATTGTTATTTCTAATGAAGTTCACATCAACTTGCTCTTCTTGAGCAACCAAAGAGGCTAAGGGAACATTATTTGGATCAATATGAGCTTTTCCATTAACAAGCATAGCCATGATAACATCAATATTATCACTCAAAGAGGAGGTTTCTTCAAATGAATTTACCTTGTTACCATGTGGATCTCTCTCAGTGTGCCATTCAGAATAATTAACCATCATATTATCAAGGAGCTTTGTTGCAGCACCCAAGGTAATGGTCATAAAGGTACCTCCAACAGCTGATTCCAACAGATTCCTCGAAGAGTAGTTTAACCCTGCATAAAAAGTCTAGATAATCATCCAAGCAGTAAGTCCATGAGTGGGACAATTCTTAACCAAAGATTTCATTCGTTCCCAATCTTGATCAACATGTTCATTATCAAGTTGTTTAAATTTCATTATTTCACTTCTCATAGATATAATCTTAGCAGGAGGATAGTATTTTCCTATAAAAACATCTTTGCTATTAATCCAAGAATCAATACTATTTCTATGCAAGGATAGCAACCATTCTTTAGATTTTCCTCTCAAGGAGAAAGGAAACAATTTGAGCTTAATAATATCTCCATCTACGTCATTATATTTTTGCATCTCACAAAGTTCAACAAAGTTATTGAGGTGGGTAGCAACATCATCAGAACTAGCACCATAAAATTGCTCTTTCATCACAAGATTCAACAAAGCATGCTTAATTTCATAAAAGGTAGCATTAGGAGCAGGTGGAGAAATAGGTGTACTCAGGAAATCATTGTTGTTTGTGCTAGTGAAGTCACACAACTTGGTGTTCTTAGCATAGTTCATTTTTGCAAAAGTGCTGGAAACCAACAGCAGCAGAAACTAGAGTAGGAACTAAATTTTTTGTGTTTTTGATAAGAAAAAGCAAAGCAAAACGAAACTAATTTTTTTGTGATTTTTGATAAAAAGAGGCAAACAAAACAAAGAAAAATAAACTAATCAAAACAACAGCAAAGTAAAGAGAAAGGTTGTGAAGGACTCCCCTTGTGAAGCCGTCCTTAGCCTCCCCGGCAACGACACCAGAAAACGGCTTGATACAGCTCAGATTACTGTAGAGCTTCGTTGGGAAACCGCAAGAGGAAGGTATGGTGAGCACAGCAGCAAGTTTTTCCTCAGAAAGAAACCAAGGTTATCGAACCAGTAGGAGGAAGGAAACGACCCAAAGGTGTTGCTAGCAACTTAGAAACCTGCACAACACAAACTCAAGACCTTGCTTCAACAAACAGTGAGGTTGTCAAACTCACAGGTTTGCTGAAAACAAAGGATTAACTGTATGGTGTGGAAGGTAATGGTAGCTTGCAGAAAGTAAATAGGAAGAGTGGAAGATATATCAATGGTAAATATTAGACCGGGGTCCATTGTTCACTAGAAGTTTTCTCCTTAAGATGAACAATATAACATGCTAGGTAAACAAATTACAGCGGGGCAATTGACAGGACAGAGCAAGGCATAACAATGCAATACTAGACATTCATGATCCTATGAGATTTGATTGGGAAATACAACAATATACATATACCGCCATCCAACTCCATCTATGACTAGTAATCCACCTTTAGGTTATCATCCGAACACCCTCTAGTATTAAGTTGCAAGCAACAGATAACTGCTTTAAGGAAGGTGTGTAAAGTAAACAATCCACTTGTTCCATGAACAAGAGATCGTTGTTTTCTCCCTAGTAGAAACAACACATCTACAAGCTTAGAAATTTCTATCCCTTCCCCAAATTAAATAGAGCCATGAACCCACTATCCAGCATAAGTACTCCCTCTTGGAGTCACTAGCATCTACTTGGCCAAGATAGCTACTAGAAACAGGGAGCATGCAAGATCTCCAACAACACATACATGATAGAATCAATAAGATAGAATCATTAACAAATCTGACATAGTAATCTGAATATCCATCAGATCCCCACAAACACAACATGCATCATTACAAATAGATAATCTTGATCATGAACGAAGCTCACAAGATCTAAACATGGTAGCACAAAGAAGGAGAAACAACCATCTAGCTACTGCATGGACCCGTAGTACAAGGTGGAACTACTCACATATCATACCGGAGGCTGGCATGGTGATGAAGAAGGCCTCCGGGATGATCTCTCCCCTCCGGCAGGGTGCTGGGAAGAGCTTCAGATCCCCCTCCCGATCTAGGGACGATCGTGGCGGCGGCTACGGACTGTTTCATGGAAGATTGATCGGGTACTTAGGGTTTAGGTATCGGGGGATTATTATAGGTGAAGAGGGAGGCCGAGGGGGTGCCCGAGGTGGGTGCATCCCTAGGCATGGGCCAGGCCTGGCCCCGCGGCCAGGGGGTGTGGATCCCTCGAGGCCCTTCTCCGTCTCTTCTTCTGGCTCCGTGTTCCCCACGGTAAAATATTGACTTTGGATTTTGTCCCTTCCAATTCCGAGAATATTCATTTTCTGACTTTTTTGGAACCAAAAACAATAGAAAACAGGCAATTGGCACTGTGGCATCTTGTTAATAGGGTAGTCCCAAAAAACATATAAAAATACCACAAAGTGTATACAAAGCAAAGCAAAGTAGATACTAAACAATCATGGAACATCAAAAATTAAATATACGTTTATGACGTATCACTCCCACCATCTAAGTAAGTGGTAAAATTTAAACACATTTAAGCTTAGTTGACAATGAGTATAAACATTCTTGGGTTTCCTGCCGAACGACCAACAAGTTCATGGCCATACTAAATCATAGTTTATGTTGATGATCCCATATCAAAGAATTTGCATGCCGCCAAATTTGGCAATATTTGGAAAAATTGAAGAGGAAGTAGTATGAAGAGTATGCCTCGATCATCTCCTCTCTTTAGAAGAAGTCGAACCCAACTATTTTCCTTGCTTAATTAGACGGTCCTTTGTGCTAAATGTATGGACCTTGATGTGATTTTCCCTTGTTTATGTCCTTGATATAAAATGTAATCCCCTTGTTAGTGTAAATTTTTAACTTGAGGAGTACAAGTAAATGCAATAGATTGATCTTAAAAATTTTCAAAAATCTTTCTAAGCTAACTTGGAATTCACTACATCAAAACCCCCGAGAGTTTCTGAAAAATTCAAGTTCTTAGCTATGCAAGAACTTGGCGTGGTGGAGTTACATGGGCGCCTCTTGTCATGGTGAACAATATTGTCACTATTTTACGAAAATAACAATATTGCCAATAGGATTTTCCCCTTTTGAAAAAAATATAGGAGCGAGAAGATATGGAGAGCAGTCAGGAGGCAGCGCGAGAGCAGCGAAGAGTAGGATTTGAAGACTATGCGATATTAGAGCAAATCTATGATGGGTTCCTGACATGAGGTACAGGGTACAGACGTATGGTGATGAGTAGTACTAGTAAGCAAATTGTGTTTTCTCTATCCTTCACTTCTGATACGTCGTAAACGTATCTATAATATTTGATGTTCCATGGTTGTTTAGTATCAACTTTGCTATGATTTTTCTACACTTTGAGGTATTTTTATACATTTTCTGGGACTAACCTATTAACAAGATGCCGTAGTGCCAGTTGCATGTTTTCTGCTATTTTTGGTTCCAGAAAAGCTAGTAAGGAAATATTGTCGGGATTGGACAGGACAAAAGCGAAAGTCAATATTTTATCGGAACAAACAAGGAGTCCAGAGGAGAGACGGAGGGGCGCCACAGGGTGGCCACGCCCCCTAGCGCGGGTCCACCCTAGGCCGCGGCAGGTAAGGGTGTGGGCTCCCTGGCCCTCAACCGACATCACCCCTTCGCATATAAATTCACCCCGATGCAGAAACACTAAACACCCGATCAGATCTCCATGAAATAGTCCGTAGCCGCCGACACAATCGTCCCTACATCGGGGGGGTCTGAAGCTCTTCCTGGCAACCTGCTGGAGGGGAGAGATCATCCTGGAGGCCTTTTTCATCACCACGCCATCCTTCGGTATGATGCCTGAGTAGTTCACCCTTGGACTATGTGTCCATACAGTAGCTAGGTTGTTTCTCCTCCTTTGTGCTATCATGTTTAGATATTGTAAGCTCCGTTCATGATCAAGATCATCTATTTGTAATCATACATGTTGTGTTTGCAGGGATCTGATGGATATTGAGATACTATATCAGATTAATTATTGATTCTATCATGTCCGATTGATTATTGATTCTATCATGTATGTGTTGTTTGTGATCTTGCATGCTCTCTGTTGCTAGTAGCTATCTTGGCCAAGTAGATGATTGTGACTCCAAGAGGGAGTATTTATGCTCGATAGTAGGTTCATGCCTCTAGTAATCTGGGAAAGTGACATAAATCTCTAAGGTTGTAGATGTGTTGTTGCTTCTAGGGAGAAAACAACAATCTTTTGTGCATGGAACAATTTTATTGTTTACTTTACACACATTGCTTCATGCAATTATCCGTTGCTTGCAACTTAATACTGGAAGGGGTTCAGATGATAACCTAAAGGTGGATTATTAGTCATAGATGCAGTTGGATTATGGTCTATGTATATTTTTGTAATGCCCAATCAAATCTCATAGGAGTCATGATGTCTAGTATTTGCATTGTTATGCTTCCTCAATCTGTCAATTGCCTAGCTGTAATTTGTTCACCCCGCATGTTATCTATCTTATGGAGAACACCTCTAGTGAACTATGGACCCCAGTCCAATCTTTAACATTGATACATCATCTACTGTTACCGTTTACTTTCTACAAGCAACTATTATCTTCCACACAATACGTTTAATCCTTTGTTTTAGCAACCCAGTGAGATTGACAACCTCACTGTAAGTTGGGGAAAAGTTTTGAGTTTATGTTGTGCAGGATTCCAAGTTGTTAGCAACACCTTGGAGTTGTTTCCTTGCTCCTACTGGTTCGATAACCTTGGTTTCTTAACTGAAGGGAAAATTGCTGTTGTGCTCATCACATCTTTCTCTTGGGGTCTCCCAATGAGGCTCTATAGTAAACTGAGTCACCATCAAGATTTTCTGCGCCGTTGTCGGGGAGTTAAGGATAGCTTCGCAAGGGGAGTCTTTCACAACCACTCTCTTTACTTTGTTTTTGTTTTGCTTAGTTTTTCTTGTTTATTTATTTCAAAAATACAAAAAAATAGTTTTGTTTAGTTTGCTTTTTGTTATCAAAAACACACAAAAATAGTTCCTACTCTAGTTTCTACTGCTGTTGGCTTGCTCCACCTATGAAAAATGAATACTGCTGAGAACACCAAGTTGTGTGACTTCACTAGCACAAACAACAATGATTTCCTATGTACACCTATTGCTTCACCTGCTTTGTTGAATCCTGTTATGAAAGAGCAATTTTTTGGTGCTAGTTCTGATGATGCTGCTGCTCACCTTAATAATTTGTTGAACTTTGTGAGATGCAAAAATATAAGGATGTGGATGGAGATATTATTAAGCTCAAATTGTTTCCTTTCTATTTGAGAGGAAAAGCTCAAGAATGGTTGCTATCCTTGCCTAGAAATAGTATTGATTCTTGGATTAAATGCAAAGATGCTTTTATTAGAAAATAATATCCTCCTACTATTATTATATCTATGAGATGTGAAATAATGAAATTTAAACAACTTGATAATGAACATGTTGCTCAAGCTTACGAAAGAATGATATCTTTGGTAAAGAATTGTCCCACTCATGAATTGACTGCTTGGATGATTATCCAAAAAAATTATGAAGGACTAAATTTTTCTTCAAGAAATTTGTTGGATTTTGCTGCTGGAGGTACCTTTATGATCATTACTTTGGGTTCTACAACAAAGCTCCTTGATAATATGATGGTTAATTATTCTGAATGGCACACTAAGAGAGCTCCACATGGTAAGAAGGTAAATTCTGTTGAAGAAACCTCCTCCTTGAGTGATAAAATTGATGTTATCATGTCTATGATTATTAATGGAAAAGCTCCTATTGATCCAAATAATGTTCCTTTAGCCTCTTTGGTTGCTCAAGAAGAGCAAGTTGATGTGAACTTCATAAGAAATAATAATTTCAGCAACAATTCCTATAGGAATAATTTTGGTAATAATAATTATAGGCCACATCCTCCGAATAATGGTAATGCTTATGGAAATTCCTACAACAACAATAGAATTGCTCCCTCTGAACTTGAAGTCATGCTTAAAGACTTTATTAATAAACAAACTACTTTCAACAAGACTATGGAGGAAAAGCTTTTTAATGTTGAAAAAAATATTTCATCTTTGCCCGAATCACAATCCTCTTTGATTAATAAAATGGCTACTAAACCAAAAACCTTGGAAAATACCTTTGCTGCTACTTATGCCATACAAGTTACAATTGATGAAAATGTTAGACTGTTAGCTCAATTGCATGCTAAGTGGAAAAGAGAAGATGAAATTTCTAGAGACAATAGTATTTGTACTATTACCACCACCAATGTTGATGCTAGCTAACCACAAGAAGTCCTCATTCCTTCTACAACAATGTCTAAACCCAATAAGAATGCTGAAATTTTTCAAAATATGGGAAACAAAAAGTCTACTACCGGTGATGCTAAGTTTGATTTTGATCTATATGGTTGCAATATTTCTGAAGTGATTATGTTCCTACAAAAGCTTTCTAGAAGTCCTAATGCTAGTGCAATGAATATGGCTTTTACAAAACACATTACAGTTGCTCTCATTAAAATTTAGGAAGAAAAATTGAAACATAAAGCTTCTATTCCTAGGAAAGTAGAAGATAGTTGGGAACCCATCATTAATATGCAAGTGAATGATTTTGATCTCAAAGATTTATGTGACCTTGGTTCTAGTGTTTCTATTATGCCTAGAAAGATTTATGAAATGATTGATTTTCCACCTTTGAAAGATTGCTATTTAGATGTCCCACTTGATGATAATGCTAAGAAGAAACTTATGGGGAGTATTAATGATGTTCTTATTATGGTTAACAATTCCTATGTCCCTGTTGATTTGTATGTTTTGGATGTTGAATGCAATTCTTCTTGTCCTATTACTTTGGGAACACCTTTTATTAGAATTGTTGGTGCCATTATTGATATGAAAGAAGGAACCATTAAATATCAATTCCAATTCAAGAAAGGTATAGAACACTTCCCTATAAGGAGAGAGAAGTTACATTTTGCTCCTCCTATTAAAGCAAAATTTTATGTTAATGCTTCTTCATTTGAGAATACTTGATTATTTCTTCTTATGCGTAACTTAAAGGTGTTAAACAAAAGTACTTCTTGGGAGATAACCCAATAGTTTTATTGAGTCTTGGAAGTTATTACTTCTGTAATAATATCTCCTTATCCTTTTTGTGTGATTTTTGTGCCAAGAATAACCTCTAATGAGAGAGATGTAAGATTTGGGGAAGTTGTTGTCCCGAAACAGATTTTGTGCTTCACTGTAAAAATTCGTGAAAAAACTCTGTATGTGGGATTGAGCTATAATTGTTTGAGTAAATTCCCCATGTTGTTATCTAACTTTCGTTTGGTCAACAATTTTCAATTTGAGCACCATAAGGTCTTCGAAAAAATTGGTTTTTACCTGCTGGTCTGTTTTGACAGATTTCTGTCACTATTTGCATTTGCCTCTTTATCGGTTTCTTTTTGAGTTCTTCTTGATCGCTTGAGCTTTTTAAAGGAATTTCTACAGTAGATTGTGTTTTCATATAAGTTTTACTTGTGTTGAAACTAAACCAAAGGCCTATTCTTTTGAATGCAATAATGTTGCTAATGAAGATTGTGTGAAGTTTTGTATGAAGGAAATTTTCAAGTGTAGGGGAAGAATGAAGTGATGAGATCAAGAATGGACAAAAGGTCAAGCTTGGTGATGCCACCACATGTCACCCCAAGAAATATTCAATAGGTACAAGCGCCAAAGCTTGGGGATGCCCAAGGCATCCCCTTCTTCATCAATAAAAATCTCAGGTCTCTTTCTAGACACTTTGTTTTTAATGTTTCATGAACTGTTATGTTGTTCTTGGAGCATCTTAGTTTTTGTTTTTGGTTTCCGTTTGCTTAGTTTTCTTGAATAAATTAGTTGGACCCCCGCTTTCGCTATGTTGTTTCAAATAAGTTGATTGGTGTTGGAAAAGAGTAGAAAGTTTCATGCTTAAGTGGTACAAAAGGGAGCTTTCTTTGACTATGACTTAGACTTTATCATGTCATGCTAGATGTTTCTTTGACCTTATGCTTAGTGATTATTGTTGTAGAGTGACTTGTTCCAAGCAATTATGATTGCTTAATGTGCCTTGAAAGAATCATGCGTTTTTTTAGCATACAAAAGCAAAGTATTGTGGTATTCTCCTTTGATGCTTTGTTTGGGTTGACTTGGCACATGCTCACACCATGTTATGACTATGAACAAGTCACCATAGCCTCTATGATCACTTAGTCCTTGACTTGTAGTACCACTTTATGTTTTGATTAGTAATGTTTTGTCGCTCTGCATGATTATGGCCATTATTGCTCTCTTAGTTGGTTGCTCCCAGTCTTTTGCTAGCCTCCACTTGTATTGAGTAAACTCTACTCATGCATCCAACTCCCAAGAAACCAAGTTATTCCAAAGAGTCCACTATAAATTCCTATGTATGGTGTTTTACACCATTCCAAGTATATTCTTGTTTTATCTATCTTCTAAATTAAACTTGTTATGAGAAAATTAGTGATTAAAGCTCTCACAAACTTGATGGCACACTTTATTTTTCTTGCCCCTAATAAACTTGAACCATTGTCTCATATATGTTATATATGCTTGCAATTATAAGTTGGGAATTAGCAGAACCAAGCTGTCATGGGGAACGCTTTTAACACCTGTACATATTACCCAGTTGATATCATGCTCTTTTGTTTATGGATGTCGGCGATGTGAAATAAAAGGGGAGCCTGTAAGTTCATGGAGTATTATATATGTGTTAGAGAAACGCCTGGGATGCTAGCCTAAGCCACGCCTAATCATGGTGGAAACTTGCAGCATCACCATAGTGAGCAATCCATGAAGCATCCTCAGAAAAAATATAGAAAAAGAGAGAGAGAGGGAGAGAGAGGAAACAAATATATGCACCATGCTCATGGTAAATAAAAGGATAGCTGAGGTGCTCACTAGCTGTTGCCTTGCCATTTTGATATGGGATAGCTCGTGTGTCATGGGGAAAGGGGTACCCCGTTGGCGGTTCTCTATGATACACATATACTTACAATGACAAGAACTTGCTTGTGACTAAATCTGAGTAGCATGAGGAACGTCCCTCGTACTCAAGGGACATGAGATTGCCAACTTATGATTTGTCAAGCATATACTCCATATTTGTTTCACTTTAACCTTAATCACTTCAAGATTCTGATGATAGGGGCAATGAGAGATGAAAGCTAATAAGTACCATAATTTTTGGAAGCTCTTTATGAAACTTGTAATCCCTGCTTCCCTTTATGAAGGGCCTTTCTTCCTACTTTTATATTGAGTCTCCACCTTCTTTCTTTATGCAGCAATTACGAGAGAATAGTTTTCATTCTTATTTTTTGTGCATTGTCCCAAAACATATTGATTGATTCATAATGTTGATATTGCTTGTTCTTGAACTATTTGTATCTAGTCACCCTATGAACTTTGAAGGTGTTCTATGCATTATGTTTTGCTACTCCATGAGGGACAACCTGAATACCACACATGCTATGTTTTCTATATGTGAAACAAACAAACGTCTTTCAATGCATTGTTATGCATTATCTTTGTTTGTATCTTTTCATGTTGCAACATAGTTTCTTTGTCTTATTGTTAGAACTACATCTTTCATGATCATGTTTAGAGTAATTTGATCCCATCTTTCAATGCTTTTGGAATGGTTTGATCAAGATTGTGATGGTGCATGTCACCTCAAAAATTATTCTTTTTATCACTTACCTACTCGAGGACGAGCAGGAGTTAACCTTGGGGTTGCTTGATATGTCGTAAACGTATATATAATTTTTGATGTTTCATGATTGTTTAGTATCAACTTTGCTATGCTTTGTCTACACTTTGAGGTATTTTTATAAATTTTCTAGGACTAACCTATTAACAATATGCCGCAGTTCCAGTTCCCTGTTTTCTGCTGTTTTTGGTTTCATAAAAGCTAGTAAGGAAATATTCTCGGAATTGGACGCGACAAAATCCAAAGTCAATATTTTACCAGAATGAACACGGAGTCTAGAGGAGAGACGGAGGGGCACCACAGGGTGGCCACAGAGTGTGGGACCCTGACCCTCAACCAACTTCGCCCTTCGCATATAAATTCACCCGATGTAGAAACAATAAACACTCGATCAGATCTCCACGAAACAGTCCGTAGCCGCAGCCACCATCATCCCTAGATCGGGGGGATCTGAAGCTGGTCCTGGCACCCTGCCGGAGTGGAGAGATCATCCCGGAGGCTTTCTTCATCACAATGCCAGCCTCGGGTATGATGCGTGAGTATTTCACCCTTGGACTATGGGTCCATAGAGTAGCTAGATGGTTGTTTCTCCTCGTTTGTGCTATCATGTTTAGATCTTGTGAGCTCCGTTCATGATCAAGATCATCTATTTGTAATCATAAATGTTGTGTTTGCGGGGATCCAATGGATATTGAGATACTATGTCAGATTAATTATTGATTCTATCATGTCAGATTGATTATAGATTCTATCGTGTCTGTGTTTTTTGTGATCTTGCATGCTCTCTGTTGCTAGTAGCTATGTTGGCCAAGTAGATGCTTGTGACTCTAACAGGGAGTATATATGTTCGATAATAGGTTCATGCCTCTAGTAATCTAGAGAAGTGACAAAAATCTCTAAGGTTGTAGATGTGTTGTTGCTAATAGGGATAAAACAACAATCTTTTGTTCATAGAACAATTGTATTGTTTACTTTACACATATTGCTTAATGCAATTATCCGTTGATTGCAACTTAATACTTGAAGGGGTTCGGATGATAACGTGAAGGTGGATTATTAGTCATAGATGTAGCTGGATTACGGTCTATGTATATTGTTGTAATTCCCAATCAAATCTCATAGGAGTCATGATGTCTAGTATTTGCATTGTTATGCTTCCTCAATATGTCAATTGCACCATTGTAATTTGTTCACCCAATATGTTATCTATCTTAAGGAGAACACCTCTAGTGAACTGTGGACCACAGTCCAATCTTTACCATTGATACATCATCTATTGTTACTGTTTACTTTTACAAGCAACTATTATCTTCCACACTATACGTTTAATACACTGTTTTCAGCAACCCAATAAGATTGACAACCTCACTGTAAGTTGCGGCAAAGTTTTGAGTTTGTGTTGTGCGGGATTCCAATTTGTTAGCAACACCTTGGAGTTGTTTCCTTGCTCCTACTGGTTCGATAACCGAGGGAAAACTTTCTAGTGTGCTCATCACACCTTACTCTTGGGGTCTCCCAATGAGGCTCTACAGTCAACTGAGCCACCATCAAAGTCCTCATCACCATCCGCTCCCTGGACGGCTGATCTCTCCCTCGTCCAATACGTGGCGCCGCGCACGTCCGTTGACTTTCTTTGTCGTTCCATAACACACCCTCATGACCTGCAACACGCTGGTTCAAAAGTGAAAAGCGTTTTTTGTGTGCGTTAAGAAAATAAAGTAGTACCATATGGCTCAGCTGCTCGCTGGAGAAGGAGCAAACCAAACTGCTTTTCTTTGCTTAATTTTAGGCGTCTTTGTGCTAAATGTTTGGACCTCTATGTAATTCTATATTATTTGAGGTATTTGATGTAAACTGTGCTCCCACTGACCATGCCAAAATTTTACTAGAAGTAAGAACGATATATTGCTCTTAAAATTTTCCAAAAAACTTTTGAAGCTGACTAGTAATTCGGTACATCGAAAGCCACCGAAAGTTATAAAAAATTCAAGTTCTTGCTGTGCATCTGCATCCCAACAAAGTTAACATTGTTTTCTTAACATTCAAATAAAGAATAAAAAGTACAATATTTTTTGTTTGGTGTTCTCTTATTAATTATTCTCTGGTTTCAGCTCAAACTAAACGATGAAGGTCATGCCCTTATCGACATCATATGTTTATTTTGGGTAGAGTTCCGACATCCGCTATATTGGGTGCATCTTGTTGTACTAATCCGTTTTGCTAGCATTAGCTCCGAAATATCAGGAAAAGTTTATGATAATTTTCTGTGTGACATGAGTGTTTTGTACATAATGAATGTACGAAGTCTATGACTTCAAATGCTACACTCTAATTTCAAACAGAGTGGATGGCCATGCTTTTACTCATGATTCCCAAGTTCCTTGAGTTTTCAAGCTTCTTATTATTAGTGAAACCGCGCCACCTTAAATTACTTGACTTATTAAGATTACCAATTTTCTAAGTGTCAATAATGTTTTTCAATTTATATGATATGGAAAAAAATATCAATTTTCTAAGTTAGAAACTCAAGCTTTGAAAAATTGAATGTAGAAAAAAAATCAATTTGCATCTAGAAAAATTGACCTTGATTCAAAATCAATAAAAAAACAAATGAAAAAACATCGCACGACATCCTCTAACTTATACTTCTTGCCATGAAAGATGATAATCATGAGAATTCACAACTTTTGAAAAAACAAACTCCTTCAAAATATGTCCTGCCATGTATGAACATTCTCGTGCTTCAGGCCGAGTGACAAAGGTAAATGGCCATACTCTGTGGAAATGTTTGATCCCATACTCTGTAGGTGGGTGCATCTTGGCATGGTGAACAAAAGTGCAGCTAAATAATGGCAGTTTCCAAGTTTAATGAAAAAAAAACATTTTGTATTGTATAAATGAAAATAATTAATGTTTTCCTTTTACTTAAAAGAAGTCATATCTACATCATATAATTTATATTGATGATCCGATATCCATGAATTTGAATGCCTCCAAAATTTTCCATATGTTTAGAACAATATAAGAGGAATTACTATGAAGAGTACGGCTCGATCAGCTGTGTGCTCTCTTGAGAAGGAGCCGAACCCGACTCTTTTCCCTAATTAATTTTAGGGTGCTTCATGCTAAATGTATGGAGCTCGATGTGATTTCCCCTTTTAGGTCCTTGATGTAAAGCATACTCCCATCGTTCATGTAAAATTCGAACCTAAAAGTAAGTGGTATGAATATTCTCGGATATCAAGCCGAACGACCAAGGTCATGGAATTATTTACATTATACTTTATGTTGATGATCCGATATCCAAGAATTTGCATGCTGCCAAATTTGGCCATATTTTGAAAACTATCAAAGAGGAAGTAGTATGAAGAGTATGGCTCGATCAGCTGCTCTCTCTAAAAGGAGTTGGACCCAACTATTTTCCTTGCTTAATTATAGGGTTCTTCGTGCTAAAAGTACGGACCTCGATGTATTTTTCTATTTTTAGTTGTTTGATGTAAAATGTACTCCCACCATCTGTGTAACAGTTGAACCTAAATGTAAGTGGTTAAATTTAAACGAAATTAATCTTAGTTGTGAATCGGTATGAACTTTCTAGGGTTTCAAGCAGAATGACCAAGTAAATGGCCATATCTACATTATACTTTACGTTGATGATCTCATATCCAAGAATATGCTTGCCACGAAAATTGGCCATACTTTGAAAATAATTGAAGAGGAAGTAGTACGAAGAGTATGGCTCGATTAACTGCTATCTCGGGAAGGATTCAATCCAACTATTTTCCTTGCTTAATTTTAGGGTGCTTCGTGTGAAATGTATGGACCTCGATGTAATTTTCCCCTTTTTAGGAACTTGATGTAAAATGTACTCACATTGTCTAATAAGTGGTAAAAATTTTAAAAAATTAAGCATAGTTGTTAATGAGTATGAACAATATTGGATTTCCAGACGAATGACCAAGGTCATGGCCATATTTACATCATAGTGTATGTTGATGATCCCATATCCAAGAATTTGCATACCGCCAAATTTGGCCATATTTTGGAAATAATTGAAGAGGAAGTAGTATGAAGAGTATGGATCGATCAACTCCTCTCTCGAGAAGGATCCGAACCCGACTGTGTTACTTGCTTAATTGGAGGGTCCTTTGTGCTAAATGTATGGATCTCGATGTGATTTTCCCTTGTTTATGTCCTTGATGTAAAATGTACTCCCACCGTCAGTGTAAATTTTAACTAGAGGAGTACAAGTAAATTAGATAGATTGATCTTAAAATTTTCCAAAAATCTTTCTAAGCTAACTATGAATTTAGTACATCAAAACCACCGATAGTTTCTAAAAATTCATGCTATTTCCACCAGAAGTTTTCCTCAAAAAAACAGTATTGCCACCAAGAGTTTCCCCCTATTAAAAAAATCTTGGAGCGAGAAGAGATGGAGAGCACACAGGAGGCATCATGAGAGCAGCGAAGAGGAGGATTTGAAGGCTATGCAATGTCAGAGCAAAGCTGCGATGGGTTCCTGACACGAGGTACAGGATACAGTGAGTTGTATACTAGTAGTATATTTCAGGACCTTTACTATATATCCACGCAAAACAAATTGTGTTTTCTAGCATTGGGCACTTCGAACTTTTTCTTCCGGTATAGTGCGATTTGCCTTGAGATTATGCCCTAGATACTGACAGGAAAAGAAACATTATCCCCTCAAACTTGGGGCTAGCATTGCGGGCCAGAGTGTTTAAGAAATAGATCTAATTTTTTGTTATTATTTCTTTTTGCATAAGTGTCTATGTTAACTTCCGCGTTTGACATGCCTTGTCACCAGGACGGACGAGTTGAACTGACAACCACGGGAGATCCGCCGACCACAAGAGTATATTTATAATGTTATCGTGTCTCTTGGGACCTCATTCTTTTGAACCAAACGATTGAACAATGCCACCACCATAGGAAAATTTCCTATTCCTACACTTTTTATTTAATCCAAACAAGACTTTATTCCTTGGTGTCTGTTTGTGGAACACCTTGCATGCCCATAGATATGAAGAAAATGTATTGCTGGGTATTAACGCATTGCTGATGCCACTAGACAATCCAATAGTAGAAGCATTTGTACCAGTTGATGATGATATACGAGGAACTTGGGATGAAGATGGATATGAAAACAAGGGTCACTTGGCTGGTTCCAGAGGAGAGTGTATTGTGATGGCCAAGCACCCGAGGCACCGGTACCTCCAAAATGTCTACACTATGGCACGTATCGAGTTGCCACCTAGGCAGCGCGTAGATATTTATCCATGTAGTGTCCAGGTTTTCCCCGCCCGCCCCCATGTACCTACATCTACAAGCAAGCGAGTATCGAGCTGCTGAAGATATAGATAAAAAGTATACCATACAGATTTGACAACAAATGGCACTACATGGCAATGGTGGTGTTTGAAAAATTCATTGATTTTCCTTATGATAGGGACTAGTCTATCCTTTGGAACGACTATCTTGCACCAAAAAAGTATGTCGATGTCATTGCCGTAACTCTAACAACTGGTTGTATTGATTGCGTATATGCGGTGAGAGAGCCGCGAGGAGATGTGCTGGTCTAGGAACCGCCCAAGTGGAGTGAGTGCCGTTATTTAAAAGTAAAATTTATAAATTACTTGTAACTCCATTGTTAGTGATACTTCTTCTAACTGAAATTCACATACATGTATACTTGCAGGTCCCCATGTCATACAGGCTCCAGTAATTGAAGAGCTGGCAAACGTCCAAGATGGTGACGATGCCGAGGATGAAGATATTGCATCACGCAGTTGGTACTTGGAAGAGTCAGACTGGGGTTTCCTGTGGGTTCACACCCGGAGTGCACAAACTTGATGGGAATGACCCTGTAGCATCGGACTGGATCAATGACCCTATAGCATCGCACAAACCATGGTGATACAATGTCATACATGGGTAGAGAGCTACTCTCTTATCCCTCGCTCTGCTTCCACATTTTCGGCATGTGCCTTTGATTGAAATGACCTTGTAGCATCGGACTGGATCAAAAGGAACAATCTTGATGGGAGATCAGTGTTTGTGGGAATCAACTATCTATTAGTCCAGGAGCCCCTCGAAACCCCGAACCTGCTGCTGCCGATGATGACGAAGCTTTGCCAGTGTTCAAGGAAGACTGTGTGTTTGCTACACACGTGCGCTCCCAACATCGCCCACAGCCAATTCTAGATTGGAGCCGAATGCACGTCAATGGAGGGGTGTGCCATAGGTTCATCACTTAACTACATGGAAGATGAACATATGGAGCAAATGTTCGAGACGCCAATGTGGTTCGAGCCAACCCTTCCTCGAACTTTCTGAAGTTTGACCAAGATGCAGAAAAACATATTATCAACACTCGCAACATTATTTCTATAGCTAGTACCGGTCACCATATAATTTACAATGCTATGTACATACTACTTTCATACTGTATTGTAGTATTAGCATTTGCAACGTCATATCTAGTATTGCTTGTAGGCACCATGTAATATACTTTGTATTATATGTTTGATGTTTCCCTATGCAAGAACTCAAGCTGTCGTGCCCAATTATATACAGCAGGTCTAGTAGTACAGTATTGGTGGCCGTTCGATTTTCTTATAGGCGTATATTGTGGGCAAAGGCAAAGGTTTGCTTTGTCCACAACATACGTCTGCCCTCGCTGAATTTATTCCCTCACCAGCCCAGCCCCAGCTCCAGATCTCTATCACACAAACTCCTTGTCTCTATACTTTTATCGCCATTGCGCTTCGCTCCATTAATGACCACCACCTCTACAACTTACTTGTCTTAGGGAGGTCGGTGGTGGGCGGTTGCCCATGCAACATCATCTATAGAGCCGTCGCATCCTCAGTGCGGTATCTACATAATCCCCGAAACCCTTGATCTTGATGATGAGATGCGGTCAAGCTTTCATTGGCTGTTGGTTAACATTGGTTTGGTGTTGAGTACAAGTAGTTCTCATATAGTAGTATAGGTTGGTTAACATTGGTTTGGTGTTGAGTACTAGTAGTTCTCATATGGGGCTAGATCTATGGTGAACTGTAATAATAAGTTCAAATTTTGTATTGATCTATCCATGGTTGATGATGGTTTTGGAGGCCACTCAGCATGTTTTGGTTGGTTGGCCTCAGGGCGGAGGTCCCTTTAACCTAGGCAAGTTAGGGAAGCTACTTCCTTACCCTGATTTTTGCCAAAATTTCAAGTATATGTATGCATCTCTAGCATCGGCAGCAGATAGAGCTCATAGTGTTCGTCTGTTCTTCTATTCATAGGTGTTCGGTATCTGTACTAGTCGATTATGGACTGCACTAATGTGATGTCTAGACCTTAGCAGTACTAATATAACCGGAGTTCATGCTAGCTTGATTTAAGCCTTTGTGTATTGATAAGAAAATTGCTCCACTTTAGTACTTTCTTAGCTGATATTTATATTGTAGTCTACTCCCTCCATCCCCTGGAATAAGGCGTCCTCATTTTGCATTTTTTTCTTCGACCAAAGATTACTCTAAACATATAAATAATGTTGGTACCAAACTAGCATCGTTAAAAAGTGTTTTAAATACAGATCCAACAATACTAATTATGAAAAATATAATCAAAATATGGTTGCTCATTTTTTCAGCCAACTAATAATGTATTTCATAATTATTGATAGCTGGTAGAGACACTATCTGAACACGGGAAGTTTTTTGCAGTGTTCGGGAAAGAAGCTCAAGCTTTGAGAGACTCATCATTTAAGAAGACATGAGAGCCATGTGCAATCCAGATGGAGGGGCAAGCCAGGAACACCCGCGTGGAGAACACATGTGACAAGTTATGCAAGAAGCTGTTAATACCGGGCGAGTTAGATGTGCGGAGCATACCCAACAACTTATTGCCAATGTTTGGTGGTGAGTATCCGGACGATATTAAGCTGAAGATATGCAAAGCCTGCAGCTGGGATGTCGACCTGAGGAATCAAGATGGCAAGTTTATTCTTGATGAAGGATGGCTAGATTTTGTCAGTGCACATGACTTGAAGGTAGTATACTTTCTGCTATTCAAGAAGCTTGACACCACATGCTTTAACGTGATGGTATTTGATCATGATAACTGCGAGAAAGTGAACAGATGTGCAGGTTATCACCCATCATTTGATCAACAATTTACTAGTATTTCGTAGGTGTATTAATGTGGTGACAGATTGCTTTTAATTATAACTATTCTATAAAGAGGTGGTCTATAACTATACCCCTCTAGTGATGCATTGTGTTGGAACACCGTGGTACTTGATCGTGCTAGGTTCCAATCTATAAGTATTTACTGTATATGTTGCAGCAAAACATATTTCAAGTGTACTACTACTAGTATTTTAACACCTCTGTTCCACATTATGATCCTTTTTAGCAAACTATAGACAACAATCTTGTTAGTTCTGTCGCTACAAGAGTTGGCCTAACAATCAAGTGTACTACTTCTATTTTAAGAGTAGGTACAACTTATGTATGTAGCGGAACTAACGAGATGATTGTTTCCTATACTCTACTGCTAGTAGTAGTAGTATTATAATAGTTCTTGTACAAGTGTACTACTACTAGGTAGTATGCACTAGTATTTTTTTAGGAATATAGGAGCTATAAATAAACATCATCTGGTCAAACAAGACAGTAGTAACTCTAGTCGGCATGCACGACAGCGTACCAGCCTAGCTGTAATGCCATAGGATGTGACATAGTTAATTTAGTGCAACGCAGTGTGCCAGGCTAGCTTATAATTTAGTGAAGTGCAGCTGCCAGCAAAGCTATATTTTTCGTCCTGGATGCATCTCGAGAGGCTTTGCAAAAAACTCGTTCAAAGACTAGAGCCATCCCATATTCCCCATCTCGGCCGTTTATCCCCACTCGCTAACTCCGCCTGGCCTCATTCAGGATCCTCTCTAGTGCGCGCTTCCCACATTTTCCTCGCCATCTCGCCCGCTGCATCGGATCTTGTATGCCGCACCACCCCTATCCAAAATCCCACCTAAAGTCATACTCTATTCCGACCTTGCCCCCAATCTATCCCGATGTGGCAATCGATGCACAACCTGGTGCATGGTGTCTAGAGCAAGGTCGGTGACGATGTTTTCAATGAAATCACTATGCGTCTGGACACTGCCAATGCCACACGGATGGCCACATGCTCCAAGGAGATATACCACCAAGTCACCGGTGGAAAAGGAAGAAGATACCCCAATGACCACTACGAGACATTGGTCCCCTACAACGACTGTCCATGACCACATAATCTAGTGCTTCCACGGCCAACAATTCTCCATGGAGCCTGGATGCAAGTTCACCACCTCGTTGGTAGAGCTAATGATGAGTGCATATTTGCATAATGTTTTATATTATTATTTTGCATTGTATTCGTAGGATCTTGGTATTTTACGGCGTTCGCGCGCACCTTTTATGTTTAATTTCACCAGGATCAGGTCAGATGATGGATACGATGAACATAATTCTTGGACCAGTTATATGGGGAGTGAAAAGGATCCAAAAACAATGTAAATATCTTATTTGGGAAATATTAATAACATTAGAAGAAAACCTGAAGCAATTGGAGGATACAGTAGGTTTAATGACCAACTATATGGCGGGAGGAACTTTTCTAGCCGTATAGTTCCCGCCATATAGTTGGCGCCGACAACGCCTCCTAAAATAGTTTTACCCCATGCAACTGGATCAGGGAGACGACATACATAACACCCAGAAATCACCGAAACCTCACCTCCGGAAGGCATCTGGTGGGGGAACTCATCCACCGGGGATCCATCTTCACCCTACGCAGATCCGGGAGGCTAAGTCATCGATCTTTATCATCAACCGCTGCATCACCACCATCTCCATCCATCCCATCTACATCTTGTCTCGATCTTGTTGTAATTTCCGTATTCATTGTGGATTTATACAAGTACTATTCATCTATGATAAATTCCATTATCTTTGCCATGATGTTGATTGCCTCCATGTCTGAGTAGATCATTAGTTCTTGGGGAGATGGAGAAACCCTAGTATGAGATTTAAATAAGATAAAGTTTATTATGATATTCAACGCTGTGACCATGTGTTAGATTTTCTTCATCTTGATGTTGGGAGAAGTCGACCTCTAAATATTTTCCACTTGTGGGGACTTGATGGAGGGAACTACTTGTTGGTAGACAGAGGTGTGTTAGAACTTACAGTGACTATAAAGTTGTTGGCACTCCTTACGTATCAATTTGGGAATCGAGGAAACTCACAAAACACTATCCATGCCATGGGATACGTCCAATGGTATCAAGTCCCTTAATAGCACGATAATTCAATTGATGTTGATTGCTGTCTGTTGTGGTTATGATGATGATGTGAGCAGTAGTTGCTGCCTATTTGTTGGGGATATATATATATATATGCTAAATGGGTATCACCATTGCATGTCTCTAATGCGGATAACCCGGGTGGCTCAGAGTCGGTAGCAAGGCCTATGGCCTGCTAGGCGACCCAGTTAGATGGATCCAGAAGGGAGGCCCATGCCGGATGAAGGAAGGCTACGGAGGAGTAACCAGTGTACCCGGAGCCTTGGAGTGCAAAACACGTTAGACTAGTTGTGTACCACGTAGGACTCTGTAACCTGTCCGGCTAGGACTTTGCCTGTAACCCTAGGATCTGGCGACTATATAAGATGGACCTGGAGGATCCTCTAGGGAACCAATTAAAGCATACCTCGCACAGCGAACCAATCCCTATAACTCGGCATATTTCCATTATAGTGATTTATAGCAGGAGTAGGATTCCTCCACCGTCGTGCGATCTGAACCTCGGTAATATGTGTTACCTCATACCCGCCAACCTTCCTCCTTATCCCACGTCTCTAAACACGCACTATGAGGACCCCTCCATGGTGTACTCGTCGACAATACCATGACAGTTGGCGCCCAACATGAGGCAAGAGGCGCTTCAGGCTCTAAAATGGCCGAGGTCAAAGCTCTTCGCTGTGTTCTCTTCCCGGCAACGTTCCGATCATCCCTCCTGACGAATTCTGGATCTCGGCTAAAACAAACCCCACCCGCTGCTTGATCGTCCCAATCGGGGACATGCACCTATTCATCGGTGAGACCGACTCGGGAACTAGTTTCTTAGAAGTCGAAGGATCATCAAGGCCCGCACGGACCGCCTACCGGAAGGATACATTCGCGGAAGGATCAAAGTCGGATCTCTCTTTAGAGTTTGCTGGCTTAGATCGAAAAAACTCAAGGCCCACGCAAACCACCCTTGTGCAGGATATAATGGTGGAAGATCTTTGCAAATCTGCCGGCTTCGCCCGTGTGTCTGGAAAGCAGAGATCATAGTTCGTTGGCGTGGTGACTATCTTTGATCTGGCACGTTGCGTTCAGAGAGAGGGTGAAAACCCCCGCGATTACCTAGCCAGGTGGCTCCGTATACGGGACGATCTGGAGCATTACCCCAATGATGATGCTATTTATCACTTTGTGGAAGGGCTGGACCGTGGTACACTTCTCCGGCATACGCTAAGGTGGCAACAGGCATCGGGACACCTCACTTTCGAGGGCATGGTTGAAACCGTCAATAACTACGCGGCTGCTAAAGCAGAAGCTCAGGTAGTGCTTGCAGCCATACCCGTCACCCCGCCGCCTCAGCCACCGCCTCCGGTCAATGTCCATGCAGCCTCAACATCTTCTTTCGTCGTCGAGGAAGCCCCCGCACCCTCCGACTCCGTTTTGGACGCGCTCTACACCGACATCAGCATGGACTCGGAGGAGAAGGATATCAACCTGAAGGAACTTGACTCTGCTATGCAGAAAATGGAGGAGGATATTAAGCACGAGGAATAGGCCGACAAGGCCATCACATCCCGAGAGGTATTCGTTGCCCTTGGGAGCGTGATGAAAGAAGACCAACCCTGACAAGCTCCGCCTAAGGCGCTGGAAAAGGGGAAGGGATCAGCTGATGATGCCGACAATGATCGCGCAAATGCCATGCCCCCTTCGCCTAACCCATTGCAGCAGCCGCAGGAACTCAACACCGGTCCGAGTAATCCCAACACCGCAAGTCCGCCGCCTCCAGCATCTACCTCTACGGCTGCCCAAATCATTCCAGCTGATAGAGTGATGTACGGCAATTTGCTCATCGTGCCCATGACTGTTACTCATATATGGAACGTAGTCCAGCTTGACGAGAAGCGCCAGCAGCTACTGGAGGCAGTGTAGGCCATCGCGGAGCAGGGCGCAAAGCTAGATCAAGATCTACCCAAGGCGCAAGAGTCAATCGAGAAAGGTGGAGCCATGGAGGCTGAGTACAAGACTTTGATCAAGTAGTAGAAGGCTAGGAAAGATCCGGCTCGCGTCATCAATGATCCCGGTGTACGGTGCAACCTAGGATCGGCTCCCCCGAAGGCACCACAAGCCAAGCCATACATTGACAGCGAGGACAGGCAGGTCAGGCCCATTGCTATCCTCAACTTAGTCATCGCCAATACCCTCCTAGAGCAGGATAGATCACCCACAGTTGTGGAATAGGTCTATGACCTTGAAGCGAAGGCGGTCAAACAGTAGGAAAAGGCCACCTCTTAGAGGCTTGAGTCTAACCCAGCATATTGCCAGTCTAGCAATCCTAAGCCGCCAAGAGAGAGATATCCTTATGATGTCGGTTCCCAGATGGGTTCATCAGAGCAAAGACGAAGGGATGCAAATAACATGAAGGATTCTATCCCCATATCCTCGGACCACGGAGGCAAGGCTCATCCTCATCGCCCATCTCCATCGCCCCGATCTCCCTGACATCACGAAGACCCAAAGGCTCACCACCGTACGAGCATGCCTCCGCCATGACACCCGCAGGGTGGCATCGTCATTCGCGACAACGCGGAGCAGCCAGGTTATGGTGGGGAGCGCAATGGCAACCAAGGATACAAGAGCAGGTCACGCCATGACCCTCCACGCCTGGCAAGAAACCACGACAGGAACGAGGCGTCGCAAGAGGGTAACAGCAAGAAGGCTAACCCACCGCCACCTCTGCCTCCATCGCCACCTAGCAGGCACCATGGTGGAAGAGGCCCGCGTCGTTCACGCAGTCCATCCCCTGGTGGCAAGAAGAAAAGAGCAAGCCCGAAGCCGTAAGATGCACGCTCATGCCTGGAAAAGATTCATGAGGCCCGAGAAGGACATTACCTGGGACCACGTTGCTTTGGACCTATAATACGAACCGCAACTTACCCCAAGAGTTTCCGGATAGACAAGACAGTCAAGCCCTGTGACGGCACTGCCAAACCAGCTACGTGGTTGCAGGATTATCGCAATGCGGGGGGGACCCAACGTTGCCGTCAAGTACCTCCCACTGATGTTGACGGGCACGGCCCGCCAATGGATTGATGAATTCCCGAAAAAGTACATATGCAACTGGTTGGACATGCAAGAAGCGTTCACCAAAAACTTCGAGGGTACGCATAAGCATCCCTACACTGTTGGCGATCTACAACGGTGCATGCAAGAGAAAGACGGGACATCTCTAGCCTACCTCTCCCGCTGGCTGGATATGAAAAATTCCTGCACAGGAGTACACGATCAGACCTCTATGGCCTCCTACATTGACGGCCTCGAAAAGGGTACATTGATCCGACATAAGTTGAAGCGCCTGCAGGACAATCATAGGCTAGATCTCAACCAGATGATCTCGCTCGCTAGTGAGTTCGCGGCTCCCGACGACGATGCCCGCGGCTCCTTGCCGGCAATTGCCATCCCTACCCAAGCCAGGAGGACTAACAACACCAAGCGGAAGAGTCCGCCAGAAGAAAATCCAGCCTCTGACATGGTCACGATGACGCTTGCAGGGCGAGGTGATGGCAGACGGCGTGACCGAGGTCGGGGGGATGGTCATGGGAAGCAACGAGGTAGTGAAACTACCCCGGCAGCTCCCTGCGTTCCCCAAACATACGGGGAGTATCGTGACATGCCATGCCTTGTACACCTCGACTCCAATGGAAAATCCACTCACACCAATCACCACTTCAAGTTAATCAACGACCTCAAGGAAGACCCAGAGTCTGGCTACAAGCGAAGCCGGAAGAACCGACCACGAGGCAAGGGCAAAGGGAAGAAGAAGGAAGATGAGTCCAAGGATTCAAGAGACATGCACTAGGATGTTGAACCCAAGGACGCCTACAAGGGCAATGCAAAGGAAAGAACCCCTTAGAGAAGAAGGCCCCCGTCTACCACACTTTCCTTGGCACCCCAACTATCCGGGCACAGAAAACCTCGCTGAGGATATTGATGGCCACCCTACCCCCAGTTCCCCAATACCTGCGCTGGTCGGAAGTTTTCATTACTTGGGACAGGAAGGATCACCCAGAACTCATCCCAACAGAGAAACAATACACCATGTTCATCAACCCTTTGATTGATGGCAATGAGTTCACCAAATGCATGGTGGACAGTGGAAGCAGCATCAACATGATGTACCTAGATACACTGCACAAGATAAACTTGACGGAGACCAACCTAAGGCGAATCAGCACCGTGTTTCATGGCATAGTTCCTAGCCGGGAGGCTCGTTCCCTTGGGTGCATCATGCTTCCGGTCGCTTTTGGCGATGTTAACAATTACCGCCAAGAGCGCATGACCTTTGAAGAGGTCCCCTTCAAGAGCGTGTACCACGTCATATTCAGACGCGACATCTTCCACGCATTTATGGACAAGCCATGCTTCGTCTACAACAAGCTCAAGATATCCATACCAAACGGTGTCATCACCGTATCCGGAAGCTTTACAAAGGCATGGGACTGCGAGATTGGAGAAGCAGCCTTTATAGAAGCTGTCCTCTATAGCGAAGAATTCCAGGAGATCCAGAGCAAGGTCGACGCCTCGGATATGCCGGCATCGAAGAAGCAGATTTCTGACTCCGATCCCACCTTGAAGGCCACCATCGAAACCAAGTCGGTGGAACTTGTGGTAGGCGATGCCTCCAAGACCACCGCCATTGGGACGAAACTGGACCCTCCGTGATAATAGGGACATCTTTGCCTGACAACCTGCCGACATGAAAGGTGTACCTAGGGAACTTGCCAAGCACAGCTTGAATATTGATCCAAAATGCAAACCGGTGAAACGACCTCTATGACACTTCGGAGAAGAGAAGAGACACACCATAGGCAAAGAGATAGCTAGGTTACTTAAGTCTAGTTTTATCCGAGAAGTCCTTCACACCCGATGGGTGGCCAATCCTGTACTTCTCCCAAAAAAGGGAACCAAAGAATTAAGAATGTGCGTTGATTACACCAGCTTGAACAAAGCGTGTCCGAAAGATCCATTTGCTCTACCTTGCATTGACCAAGTCATTGACTCAACGGCTGGCTTGGAACTTCTGTGTTTTCTAGATGCATACTCATGATACCACTAGATAAAAATGAGGAAGTCAGACCAATTGGCCACTTTGTTCACCACACCTTATGGCACGTTTTGCTATGTCACAATGCCCTTTGGCCTGAAAAACGCAGGTGCTATGTACCAGCGGACTATGCAGCATTACCAACATGAACAAATTGGTCGGAACGTTCACGCCTATGTGAATGATATAGCGGTGGTGTCTAAAAAGTCAAATGACTTAATCTCCGACTTAAAAGAAACCTTTGATAATCTTCGGAAATACAACATGATTCTTAACCCAAAGAAGTGCGTCTTCGGGGTTCTAGCCGGCAAATTTTTGTGCTTCATCGTTTCCCAGCGTGGAATCAAGGTCAATCCGGAGAAGATCAAGGCCATCCTAAACATAAAACGTCCGACATGCCTGAAGGACATCCAATGGATCACAGGCTGCGTTGCAGCGTTAAGCTGGTTTGTTAGCCGACTTGGAGAGAAGGCTCTGTTGCTGTACAAGTTGCTGAAGAAGGCGGACAAATTTACATGGACGAACGAAGCAGATGCTGCGCTTAAAAATCTAAAGGAGATACATTCCTCGGCACCTATAATCGCAGCACCCGAGCCTATGGAGACTATGTTGATTTACATGGAGTCCACCAACCGGGTAATCAGCATCATCGTCATGGTAGAGCAGAAAGAACCAACACATGAGTACAGAGTGCAAAGACCAATTTACTATGTAAGCGAGGTCTTGTCGGATTCCAAGCAGCGTTACCCGCACTACCAAAAGCTAGCTTATGGAGTGTTCTTTTCTTCTCGGAAGCTAAGGAACTATTTCGAGGAGCACCCTATCACAGTTGTGGGCAAGGCTCCACTGTCCGACATCATCAATAACAGTGACGCTACAGGAAGGGTTGCAAAGTGGGGCATTGAGCTTCCCGCCTTCGAGATCACCTACAAGAGACGCGATGCTATCAAATCATACATCTTGTCGGATTTCATCGCAGATTGGACGGAGATGCCAGATGCTACCCCTGTACCAGAGCCAAAATACTGGGTGATGCACTTTGACGGATCAAAGCTACTCAACGCCTCGGGGGATGGTGTACTACTATAGTCACCAACAGGGTAAAAGCTACACTACGTTCTGTAGATCCACTTTTTGGCTACAAATAACATGGCGGAATATGAAGCACTCATTCACGGACTTCGCGTAGCCAAGGATATTGGCATCAAGCACATATTTTGCTGTGGAGATTCCGACTTGGTTGCCCAGAAGTTGGATGGCTCCTGGAATGCACGGAACCCTATGATGGCAGCATATCAAGACGAATTAGACGAGATAGCAAAGTGCTTCGAGGGCTACGAAGTCAAGTATGTCAAGAGGGAGGAAAATGAGGCAGCTGATCTGCTGTCAAAGCTTGGATCAGGGCGCAAACCAATTCCGCCTGGCGTTTCTCTGGAGCATCTATGAACACCATCCGTGAAGAGAGCGGATGACGAGAATCCGGATAGAGTTGACTCTTTTGTTCATGCAATAACAAAGGTCCCTCCCACTTGGACAAAACCGTTCATGGAATATCTCGTACATGGAACTTTGCCCATCGACGAAGTGAAAAGTTGGCAAATAGTACATAGAGCAAAGGGCTATACCATAATCAATGGACATCTCTATAAAAGAAGCACCACTAGTGTATACCTAAAGTGTATTTCCCAGCAAGAAGGTACTAAAATCCTTCGTGAGATCCATCTCGAAGATTGTGGGCATCACGCCGCTCCTCGATCGTTGGTCTCCAAAGCCTTACAGCAACGATTCTACTGGCTGACCGCGAAGGCAGATGCTGACAAGCTGGTTGAGACATGTATGGGATGCCAGTACTATGCCAGACAACCACATGTACCAGCTCAGGAATTGCGAACAATACCAATTACTTGGCCATTTGTAGTCTCGGGGCTAGACATGGTTGGTCCATTACAGATGGAACCTTGTGGGTTTACACATCTGCTAGTAGAAGTTGATAAATTCACCAAATGGATAGAAGCTAAACCCATTAGAAAGCTTGATGGGTTAACTACCCTTAGGTTTGTCCGGGATCTAGTGGTGAGATTTGGTCTCCCACATAGAATTATCACCGACAATGGCAGCAGATTGTCACTCGGAGAAGTGGAAGCTTATTGTTGGGAGAAGGGCATCCGACTTGAATTGGCATCTATGGCACATCCATAGTCCAATGGGCAAGTCGAGCGAGCCAATAGATTAATTCTATAGGGAATCAAGCCACGTCGAGAGGCACCGCTACATAGAGCAGCTGGAGCCTGGGAGGAGGAATTACCATATGTTCTCTGGAGTTTGCGAACTACACTCAACATATCCACCGGCTACACCCCTTATTTCATGGTATATGGAGCAGAAGCCATCATGCCTTCCGACATCATCCACGATTCACCAAGAGTTGCCGCCTACGACGAAGATGAAGCTGAAAAATCCAGGCGCCTAGATGTAGATCTTCTCAAGGAAGAGAGTGTATTGGCATGCCAAATATCCACCATCTACCAGCAGAAGGTACACATCTACCATAGTCACCGCGTTTGGCATCGCTCGTTTAAAGAAGTGGATTTGGTGCTTTGACTTAAGCAGAAGAAGTCACAGAAATTATCTCAGCCATGGGAAGGTCCGTACATCATTAGTAAGGCGCTACTCAATGGGTCTTACTACCTTGTTGACAATCATGAACTAGAGGATAGACCAAATGAGGATCATAAGCGTAAGCGATGTGACCCGGATGACGACTACCCAGAGCTTGATCGGCCATGGAACATAGCATAGCTACATCCTTTTTACACTTAGCATATTATTTATCTACTTTATACCTCATATGATCAATGAAATAAAGATCTTTGGTTCACTCATATGCTTGAGTCGTTTACCTCCTTTAGTGTTCATTTTTGGATCGTATAAAACCTTTATGTGCAAGTTTTGCATTTGCACTTGTGAAAATTCCACTACGGGTGTTAGCTTAAGTTTTCTAGTCTACACGTTCTTTGTTATTTTTGTGTGGATTCTGGAGTAGTGAATTTTGGCACTCGAAGTCGGCAATTTTGTGATTAGGTTCTTGACAGTGCTATTGGGAATCATCGCCTGAGCGCATAGTTCCGACTACGGGTCTTCCGACTCACGGAGAGTCAAGCATAAAAACTAGAGTAATGGATAAGCCAGCACTTGCTTAAAAAATATATACATGCTAGAATTAGTACTTAAGTAGCAGGAAACATATATCTATTGTTTTCCGCCTTAAGGATAACCCATAGTTTTTCCGCATACATACAACATAGCCAGAGGAAAAAAATATTACATAAGTTATTCACTCCTCTGGTGCAGGAGACTTCGAGGTAACGTCATCGGCGGCAGGAGAGCCATATTGATCATCAAGGAAGTCGGTCGTCTTGAGGGACTCGGAGGAGCTGGACTGTTCGGCGTCAATGATCTCAAGAGGTACAAAGCTGTTTGCATCCACCAACATGGCGACCCTGGTGTCGTAGCCGGCAAGCGATGACCAGATAGCTCCATGATCGATCTTCTGGCCGTCATATTCTGCCGGGCAAGCCGGAGGTCACCGTGTTGATGTCGGCATCATCATAATGGGCCTTGACCATTTCCAACGCCATCCTTGCACCATCCCAGGTACATGAAGCTTTCCAGCTTACGATACACTCGGGGGCTTGGTGCAGGATCTCTGAATACTTCATGACGGAGTCCACCACTTTGATGTTGATGTTCAAGGATCTCCGAAATTTATTTTGATTGGGTGATGGAGGTGCTAATGAAGTTGCCAGCAAGAACCATGCATTCCTTTGGCGGAGGAGGATTATTGGTTAAACCAATAGGAGCTGCATTTCCAGCCAATCAATGGAGTACATGAGTTCAGCACAAAAAAAGTTCAGAGTACCTGGCCTACAGAAGTACAAGATGGAGATTGCTTACCAAATATGCTATCCTCAGCTTGTTTGAGAGTCTCCGCCATGGAGTCCCGTTGTTGTCGTAGGACCTTTTAAGCGTCAAGGTTGCGCGTATTCTCCTCGGCGGCAACTTTGTTCTGCTCCCTGAGGATTGCAATTTCCTCCTTTAGGCGGTTGATCTTCGTGTTGGCGGACTCCTGCGCGGCCTTCATAGCATCCTCGTGCATCTTCAAAAATTCAGCCCTCTCCTCCTCAAGGATTTTTTTCTCGTTATCCAGCAGTTGTATGTGCTTGGATTGCTAGACAATGTCCTTCACCTTGGCAATAGCTTCTGCATGTCGGAGAAATGACAGAGAATAATGAGTAGTCAGAAGTTAATGGAGCAAGACCAAGATTGAATGCGGAATTGAAAAGAAATACAGACTCTTGCTCTTGGTGATTTGATCCTTCAATAAGGAAGTTTTAACCTTTTTAGCTTCAAGATCAGCACGCATCTTGTGGAACTTGTCGTTGGTGAAACCCCTCCGAGCATTCTCATTCTGCAAAAAGATTAAAGTTACTTAGTCTACTTGGAGCATCTAGTAGGATAACTATCCACCTAGAAGCTTGGGGGCTATAGTACGAGTTTTTAACTCGACAATATGCTTAGTCTTTCTTTAAGCATCTAGTCAGAACAAATCCTGTTTCAACTAGAGGCTTGGGGGCTACATTATTGAAAAATTACAAACACTGCGTATGCTATTCTAAAAGTATCTAGTCAGAATAATTCATTCAAACTACATACTTCGGGGGTTACAGTGCAAAGTTTCTAGCTTAGTCACTCTTAGATCATTCAAACCCAAAGACCTATGGTTTTCCATCTAAATCCTCGGGGGCTATAGTGGGATACTAAATATGAAATGAAAAAGGCATATGAAACTTACAAGTGCAATGATCTTGAGGTTGCTGGCGCTCTCGACAAATATCTTGCTAAAAGCAAGGCCGTTTATGCACAAAATCTCTGCCTGCTTGAGCAGCTCCTCAACACCACACATGGGAGAAGTTGGCGCTTCCCCAGGAGCCAGAGTTGAGCTACTCGGTGCAAACACCGGGTAGATGATCTTTGGGAGCTCTGATAACATCTTGGGTGCAATGGCTCCGCCTATGGCGTAAGTTCCGCCTTCCACCATTGCCTTACCAGTTTGGAGGATGTGCTTTCTTGTGTCGCCTGCTCACCGATAATGACAAGTTCCGCGGCAACGTCGGGAATTCCCTAAGAAGGAGTTGGATCCACTTCCATGGAGAAAGATTTAGACGTTACTTTTGCTGGAGAGCTTGTCGGTGCGGTAGCAGGCTCGACGATCGGAGTAGGAGGGGCAATGGCGGGAGATGACTGACTAAACATTTCCTTAATGTGTTTAGAAGCCCCCAATGTTTTGTAGGTCTTCTTCAAACTCATACTGGATTTTTTCCTGAAACGTGCAAAAATTGTACGTATAGGAATAAGACGAGCAGGAGACATTGTCGGATGTTAAGAAGCTTACACAACGGTTGGTGATTTCGTAAACGAGATACCAATCATTCTTATTTTCTCCGCCTCTAGGGAGGCGGTGGATCTCTTGGAGGCTCCACCCTCCGTCTTCTTCCTCTTGCCTCCGTCAGCAGTGTCATAGGTGGATCTCTTCCTCTTTCGTGCCAACGGGACATCATCGTCGGACACGACGGTGACTTTATTCATCTTGGGGTCGTAGACATGGGAAGCCATGCTACCTTCATCTACAATCTTCAGCTGTTAAGTGAATCCCAAAAGTGTTAGACGCAATGGTTAAGGCAAGATAGAAGAACTGAGTATATGTCGTATACGGAAAATAAACAAGTACCTCTGGGCACGTGCCGCCCACGAACATGTCTTAGGTGATGGTGAATCCATGCTTCATGTCCTTCACCTTGACTATGTCCTTGAGGAGAAGCTTGACGGAGTCACTCGAAAAGTTGCCCTCGGAGATGCAGAGGATATCCTTCCTATCCTTGGAATATTCGTGCATAAGCTTCATGCGGTGCTGTAGAGGCTGAATCTGCGTCATGAACCAGCACATGGCTAGGTCCAACCCGGTTAGACCCGTCTCTACAAACCACTCGATCAGCCTTACGGCGCAGGAGGCTTTGTCGTCGGAGGGGAGGAGGGCTTGGGATCTCCATGTAGGGGCTTCATTGGCGGCTCCATCGACAAAGTCTGGGTACATTCTTTCTCGGCCATCCAGAGGGATATCTGGGCCGTAGAAATATGTCCTTTGCCAGTTCTTGCAGGACTCGTGGACGACAATGTCGGGGAACCGCCGACCAGGGCGGATCTTGACGCTAATGGTTCCACAATTCCTAAGATCCTCCTTTCTCACCCCGGCTTACCTCTTGATAGTAAAGAATTAGATAAACAGATCTAACCTAGGCCTGATCCCTAGGCAACCCTCACAAAGCACCGCATAGTTGCTAAGCGCGAGGATGCTATTTGGGGAAAGGTTCTGAGGTTGAACCTGGAAGTGGCTAAGGATTTCTATGAAGAAGTCGGAGATTGGGAGGGAGAAACTGCGCACTAGTTGGGCTTTGAGGTATACCTTTTCTCCGGCTAGGGGAGAAGGGATGACCTCGTCGGCCGGTGGATCCTGCCAGACTAGACCTTCCGTCGCAGGGAGGTACCCCTCGTTGAGAATCTCCTTAAGATCATTCTCGGAGATGTCCGAGCCGCGCCATTCCTCCTTGTGGGAATTAGCCTCTTCCTCTAGAAGCACCACGCCACTGGAACATGGTCGCAGCCGATGGATTCCACCACCGCGGTGCACAGCACCACCACACCCACCGGCAGAATGTGGATAGAGCACGTTGGCTTCACCGTAGCCTGTCCCGACGCCAGCATGGACGGAGTAATGCTGCTTCTTGCCATTGATGCGGGAGAGAACTGACTGTGGATTGAAAGAAATCTAGGGTTTTGTTCCTCTGTGCTCGCGGAGAGCACGAGGAGGCGTTGGCTACAGGAAGAAGATGATGCAAAGAAGAATGAGGTGAAAATATAAAAATCACCGCGGATACAATTTATATTACTTGTCATCAAGATTCGAGCAAGTCGATCAAACAGTTGCTGCATGGAGAGCGTGTGCATACGCGTGCATGGAAATTTCGCCACGTTCCCACCGATGCCTTCAATGTTTCGTATACTTCACACGGGAAAATCGGTTATGATTACGTTCTCTGCATTTGTGAGTTATGAGGCATCGTTGACCTATGGTCTATGTCACTCTACTGGCATAGGCAGGTGAACCATCCCATCTAAAGATTCCAGCATGGACGGATCCAGTCTGGCTTCGAGAAGAGTATGATGGAAGATTCAGCGGTTCTCAGACTTACATGTTTAAGACGGAGAGCATTGCAGGGTTCTTTGGAGGACTACAAGATATTTCTTGACGATTTGCTGACATCCATCTAGACGGAGCATTCAGTATGAAGAGGCAAGACAATGCAAGATCTCGGAGTTCTCCGGGGGCTACTGTTAGGGATATGCTAAATGGGTATCACCATTGCATGTCTCTAATCCGGATAACCCGGGTGGCCCATATTCGGTAGCAAGGCATATGGCCTTCTGGTCGGCCCAGTTAGATGGATCCAAAAGGGAGGCCCATGTCGGATGAAGGAAGGCTACAGTGAAGTCACCAGCGTACCCGGAGCCTTGGAGTGTAAGACACGTTAGACTAGTTGACCATCGTGTAGGACTCTGTAACCTGTCCGGCTAGGACTTTGCCTGTCACCCTAGGATATGACGACTATATAAGCCGGACCTGGAGGATCCTCTAGGGCACCAATTAACTCATACTTCGCATAGCGAACAAATCACTATAACTCGGCAGGAGTAGGATTCCTTCACCGTCGTGGCAACTGAACCTAGGTAAGCTGTGTACCTCGTACCCGCCAACCTTCCGCCTTACCCCACGTCTCTAAACACGCATTATGAGGACCCCTCCATGGCATACTCGTCGGCAATACCACGACACTATTTTTCCAAATACGGAGTTCCTCCCACACATACATAGTTGAGAATGTTCATGGTAATATCCTTATCTTAGCCCTTTATAAATGCTAGAGGTGTATGCGCTACTCCCTGAGAAATCTTTTCCCCACTGGAGTTTCAAATCTCTTTACATACACGATACTTACTTTCTGTATTTAGATTTGTTTTACTTTACTTATTATTCTCTTATACCAAAAACCCAAAAACACCTTTCTACAGAATACTCGCATTTTATATTGTTACTTAGAACTTTATTTAGCATTTCTACTTTTGTATTTATTTGAAGATTTATTAGGCTTCAGACTCCTGCTCCCCGTGGGATCGATATCTTTATTTTGAAACTATCTACAAATGATCCGTGCACTTGCACTCATCAAGCTATTTTCTGGCGCCGTTGTCAGGGAGCTAAGCGCTGTAGGTCTTTTAGTTTTTACTTATTTACTTTAGTTTTTTTAATTTTTGTTTTTTGTTATAGGTTTTCACCAACATGATGGAGTTTGAGAATATGACTAGTGCTAACCCACTCAGCTACTTTTGAAAGCCCTATGATATTAATAAAAGAGACAACTCCAATGAGAAGACAATGAGGTTTGAAATAAATCCTCTACTACTTGTTATTCTACACAACACCACGGAAGGAGATACACACCATTGGGCATCCATTCCACCATCCATCCCTCCACTAGCCATAGCCATTGCTTTGTACTTTAGATATTCTTGTGATTTGGCGACCATTGTAAGAATATTTGATTTTAATCTAAGAATTTTGCATAATGTTTTGTATCCTTGATCTATTTGTGATGAGTGAGTAGTCCTCATTGTTAGGCCACGTAGAGATAAAATAAAACTTTTTCCCTCTAACGTGGTGATCCTAAGATCTAGCTAAGGTAGAAGGCCACGAGGTTTCCCACTAGACGCGCGGTTGCAGATTACTGATGTAGCGCGTCCATTGATGCAGTGCAGTCCTCACGATCCGATCCAATCACAATCGTCCTGGTGCTGATCGTACATCACCACTGCTGGTATCCACACGTAGAAGGGGGAGCACCGATGGTGAACTGCTAGGTTTAGTACATCGGCAAGACTACTGTGGAGCTAGGGTTTCCAAGTCATGTAATAACCTAACTGATCAATGATTAACCCTTCTGGGTTACTGTGATCCACTATATATAGGGAGTGAACGTGGGCTCCACTCTCGTGGCCCATTCACTAAAGCCCATATAATATTAGTCCCTGTGAGTCTAACTCACTGACTCAGCTCAAATTTGGCTCGGGTCCAACCCAATCAGATTTCCGGTTTAGATCCAATCCAAACTTGCTACCTCTCTTAAGTGTGTGACCCCACAGTCTCATGGAAACTTGGATACGATTGGAGTCCGACTCTCAATCGACCAGTCGGTACCGGCTCCTAGTAGAACGTGCCAACTCCCAAGTACCAAAGAGTCATGACGACTTGACTTTTCAATGCGACTTGAGTCTGAGTCCCTTTTGCCTCACAATATACCTTGTCGGGCTATAGGCAAATATTTGTCATCCCTTAAATAATCCGACTCTCTTCTCGATCCGAGATAAGTGATTCATCCGACTAACTCTTAGTCGATCGCCTTGGTCAACACTTAACCGAGTCGTGCATGGCCATGCTTTCTGAATCATATCATCCGAGAGGGCCCGGAGAATATCTCTCCAAGTGGAGGGGAAAAATCCCATTTGGTTATACACATCACGCAGATTGATTCTCAGTCGACCCAAACTCTGCCTTTATATAACTTCCTAGTTACAGATCAACGTTTGATAGAACCTAAGTCGGTGATCGTCAACCTGGACTATGCAACAACCTTAGGTCTAAGGATTACATTGATTGAGATATACAAATGACAACTTGTTCGTTGTACCTCAACATGGGTCATTCCGACTCGCTAAACTGTAACATCCCAAAAATCATAATTTGTAAAGCTTGCATAGCATTCATGCATTCATAAGCATTTGATCTTTTTTAAATAAATTTCAAACATAAGAAACCATATTTATGCCTATTACATATTCAAGTGAGGCTAGGTTTATATTTTATTTTCTATATGTGTTTAGTATTGGATCAGTATTGTTTGGAAAGTAAATACAAGGCCACACAAAAGTTTTCAAAACAATTCAAAATTTAAAACCATTCTTATGCCTATCATAAATATTTAGTTAAGGGCATGGTTTTATTTTTAAATGTCAAACTCAAAATGATTTTGAGTAAATGGATGTTTTACACAACCTTGGACACAAGAATTACAGAATAAAATTCTGGAAGAAAATTAAATTGAAACAGATTTGAAACACTTATTCAAATTCAAATCAGAAAATAAAAATAGAAAAAGAAAAGGAGAAAAGAGAAGAAAATAATCCTAACTAGCTATCTGACCCAACCCACCCGCGGCCCAGCAAGCCAGCCCACCTAGCCCACCCGGGAAACCCCCTCTCCCTCTATGTTTCTCACCGCGCCTGCACTGCAAGCCCTCGCTGACAGATGGACCCCACCTCCACGTCACCTCTTCGTCCCCAAATCACGCCCGCGACCAGCTCCGCCGCGACCGTTTCTTCTCAACGATCTCGTGCTTGAATACGAGTTACTGCTGGCATAATCCCCCCTCGCCCCGGATACTTAAGCCCCTCCCCACTCGGCTCTTTTCCCCTCACTCACCGACCACAGAGAGCCACCAGGCTAACCATAATCGAACTCACTCTGCCGTGGTACAGAGCATCTCCGGCGGAAATTCCGGTGAGAACTCCCCGCCCCTTGCCTCCTGGTCTTGCTAGCGTGTTCACTGCATCCTTATGCATCTTTTAACATCTCTGGTATGCTAGGACAACCCAGAACATCGCCAACGTCAACGACTGCGCGTGCCCGACGAAGCACTCAACTCCAACGAGCTCACACGGTAAACCTAGCCCTTCCCTTCCTCTCTAGTTCATGCTCGCACAGTCACAACGTTAGTACGCATCTAACGCTGCCCTCCTTTCCTCTCCTGTGCCCTGTAGCGGCCCTAGAGACGACGACCGAGCACACCCGAAGCCGCCCGCAACTCCGACGAGGAATCCTCGCCGGGTCCTTGCGCCCCGACCCCATCCAACTGCACGTTGAGCTTCGCCGTGTCTCCACAACCTCGGTAAGCACCAGCGCCCTCACTTTTACTCTTTGTTCTCACCGGAGCGCCGTCGTCAGATGCGCCGCCACCGCGCTCACCATTGCATCGCCCGTTTGTGGCATGTGCATTCAGATCCATTTTATCTAGGATGAGTGGCTAAGATTAGAAGTTAGGCGAAAGGGTACAGTCGGATCTGGACCGCAGGATATCACTTAGATCCAGCGGCTCGCAAGAGTGATCCGCACGAAGCGGTATGAGCCAATCAGATGGCGCCGCGTGTCAGGATTTTTGATTTAAAATTCCGATTTGATTTAATTAGATGATTAAACTTGTAAATTCAATAACTTTTGTTCTGTTTATCAAAAAATGCAAATAAGATATCAATGGAATCCCAAAAATAAATCCTACACATCTGTAGGCTTAGTTTTGTATTTTGATTCTATTAAAATAGTATTTTATGCAGAGACATTTGTAGGCCTATTTTGTGTATAAAAATTATTGGGAAAATGTTTTAAAGGCCAAATAAAGTTTATTTGGTGTATAAATGTTTAGTTTATTGTTCTGTACTATTTTACTTGTCTTGGTTGGTTTTGAAAATCATCACATGGCATTTTCATGCATTCATATATATTTGTTGATTATTTGAAATATGAATTTGGTGCTATCATTTTATGTGTAGATTTTGGTGCTAGTGGTGATTTTGACTGTGAGGATTGTTGTTACTCCCCCAACTACCAAGGAAAGTGGAGCTTCATATTTTTGTCCCAATATTTTGAGTATGCATTAGAGATATTTTGTATAGGGCTTGCATGATAATTTTTGCTAAGTATGTATATGCTAAGCTTGGGAAATCCTAGTAGTTGTAGAATTGTTAGAATTTTCTCTAAGATAAGATACTTGCTATTGCCATGCTTAGCCTACCTATTAGCAACCAAGGGTGGATTATATACATGCTATGGAAAAATATTGCTACGTCTTTGACTTATGTTTTTGCTTAATAAAACAACTAAGTGAATGGAACACCTGTGTGGAATGGTAATTGCTTGGTTGGATTGTTGTTGAGTGGTTAACAGGGCCCATTTTTTTAATGGTCTACCCTGTGTATCTCACTTGTGGAATGCCACCCAGGAACAAAGGGATTTGAGATGCCATATGTTAAGAAGCTTCTAGTGCAGCCACTTGTCATTATGGGCTCTGCCTGGATCATATAGGTTGCAATAACTTAGCCAAATGGATAGTTGGTGGTAGGTGTGATAGGTTTGGAACGCGTCCATTTTGGTCTAAGGGACGGCTTCTGAAAGGTCCTGTCTCGATGCATGTCGAGTCTTGTGGGGGAAAGTGCACCACCTCTGTAGAAGGAAGAATCTAAGTACTTAGCCGTGTCCCCGGCAATGGACAATTTGAGCATCAAGACATGGAAGCTATCAAGAATCTCCTCATCCAAATTTCTAAGTTAAGAACTTGTGGTTGAACAAGGGTTAAGGTTGCCCAATGTCTATTGGTGGTTCCTTGGGAGAATTTGCCAAACAAAAACTTAGTGTTTTCAACTGATAGGAAAAATATATTTTGAGCAAAACAAGCCTAAGCTACACTTAGCCAAATTCATGTAGAAGCTAGAAACTATTATTCTACTAAGGTATCACTTGCCAATACTATTCCAATGTAATGACCCACTGTGGCTGCAACTTGTGATGTTGCAGGTTACTCTGATAAGGATTAGGGTTATGAGTCTACACTCAACATGCTTGCCTGTGGCACATGAAGATGAAGACTTCTATTTATATTGTTAAGTTACACTCTTGTACTAGCCTATGACTATGGAGTTGTAAAACACTATGTTATCTCTGGAATGACGATGTAATAATGAACTTTGTTTCTATGTACTTCATATTAAACTATGGATGCTAGCATTTGATCCAGGGACTAGCATTGAAATCACAGGGACCTTTACCTTTATAAAGGTGGGGTCTTACAAATGGTATCAGAGCACTGTGTTGCCTGTAGGATTATGACCCTAGGATTGGATTAGACTAAGAAACCACTAAGGAAAATTTCAACACATTGAAAAAATTCCACACTTGTATTTTTTTCTCATAAACTTTTATAATCTTCTTTCTCATCTCTATTTGTAGGTGAACTCCATCAACGAAGCCGTGAAGAAGGGACCACTCATGACCATGACTTTGGAGTGTGACACTGAGTTTCCCAAGGCACTCAATAATATTATGGTTACCATGGGGATACATGGTGTAGAGCTGTACAAGGGATTCCCTGTGATGGATGAAGAAGAGTACCGGTGGGTGCAACTTCACATGTACAAAAACAAGGAACACAACCACAAGGAGCGAGGATTTTGCATGGTCACCAACTCTGAAATGCACACAACATTCTTTGACTCTGCAAGAAATGCAGCTTGGAATGCTATCAAGGATCTTGGTGAAAGACTCAAGTGCAGAATGCTCAACACCCAAAATAACCTTAGAGTAGAAAAGAAGCATACCCAAGAATTAGAGACTATCAAGCAACAACTAAGGGGAGACATCATAGACTTAATATGGGAGTCTTCTGAACAAGATAGACAGATGGCCACTAAGGATGCCCTGATAGCTATTTTGTCTAGTGAGTGAGAGTTGTAACGTACTTCATTAGTTGGACCACCACACTTATTGTTTTTACTTCCAAAAATTTGTCTAAGTTATGTTGAACCATTGATGTTTGTAATGGATTTGTGTATGCCATGACTTGTGTGTTTGATGCTAAAAGATGTGCTTGTGATATTATGTCTTGTGAATTTTCTCTACTTGTGTTGGTTCTAACTTTTCTCTATCTTATAAAAATAGATGCCTAACTTTGTTATAATCACGGCCGAGGAGTTCAAGGGAACTCGTTTTGGTACTCGTCTCATTGAGCTCACTAGTGTGCTCAACCTTCCACCTCCTAGCATCACGATACTTCAGCTCACCAAGTTTGAGAGGAAGGACCTATGGGGCTTCAGAGTCACACAACCGGGACTCCAGGCAGAGCAACCCATGGAGGCCATCACTTTCAAGATGATGCATGACGACAAGGAGAAAGGCTTAGATGTAGTCATGCAGGAGTTACTTGGGCACCTGGTAGGGAGGCACTCCACCGAGCTTCGAGGTCTTTACTTTCACCCCTTCAGGAGACACAACGAGGAGGGTGAGGCTATAGAGTACGAGGATGCTACTAGAGAGACAATGGAGCCGTTTTGTCTATACCTTCAGGACTTAGAGGGTCTTATTAGACACCCTAATACTGATAGTACCAACATCATGCTTAGCAATGATGAGCTCCAGGTTCAGCTACGAGAGAAGGACAAGATCTTCGCGGAGGCCAAGTTTGAAAGCCAGGACAAGAAGTTGAAGAGACAGGAGAAAAGAGTCCAAGACAGGAACAAGAAGATCTGGGAGATGAAGGAAGAGTTAGAAGCCAAGGACTTAGAGCTTGAGCATCAGCAGGGAGTGATCGAGAGGCTTCGCTCACAGAAGAGGGCTCTTAGGGCCAAGATTGAGGCCTTGACTGCTAGTGTTGATGAGTACAAGACCGCCATGGAGAATGCAGTCCTTACCCTTGTTGATGTGGAGATTGATGTGGAGGAGTAGTGTAGACTACTCGATTATCTTTCATCTACCATACTTTGATTATTGAGTCGCAATGACCATCCCACATGTGGATGGATTGCTATGGTGTGTTTGCTGTTTCCAAAACTTTTTTTATGTCGTTCAAACTCTATGTTATTTTGATGCTTGGTTATTGTGATTGTCTATGTGATGTATTGTGCATGTTAAGCATCTATGGGTATCTCATTCTTATCCTTATTAAAACCACAGATGCCTCCTCGACGTGCCAACCCCAACCAAAATAACAGCAACAACGTCACTCCCGAGATGCAATAGTTGATGACAGCGCAAGCTCAACTGATGCAGATGATGACAAAATTCATGCAGAACCAGAACCAGAATAACAACAACAACAACAACAATAACAACAACCAGAATAATCCGCCAGGATTTGACATGCTCACCAGATTTCTAAGACTGAGGCCTACAAAGTTCTCAGGAAACACTGATCCAATGGTAGCCAATGACTGGTTACGTTCAATGAACAAGGACTTATTGATTGTTGGGTGCACCGACGAAGAAAAAGTCAGGTTCGCAGCACATCTGCTTGAGGGGCCAGCAGCAACTTGGTGGGACAACTTTCAGATCACCACTCCCATTGAGGATGTGACTGGGGATATCTTTGAGGATGGATTCCGTATGGCTCACATCTCATCCGGAGTGATGAACTTGAAGAAAAAGGAGTTCCACAATCTGAAGCAGCGTCACCGCAGTGTGGCTGAGTACATTGAGGAATTCAACAATTTGGCGCGTTATGCACCGGATGAAGTTGATACAGATGCCAAGAGGAAGGAGAAATTCCTCGAAGGACTGAATGATGAGTTGAACCTGCAGCTGTCTGTTGCCTATGTCCCAACCTACCAATCACTTTGTGACAAGGCTACCATCTTGGAGAACAAGATGAAACAGGTTGAGAGCAGGAAGAGGAAGCATAGCTTTGATAAGTACAGCTCGGGATCGTCTCACAAGCATTCCCATCATGATGATAGTGGGAGTTCTGGATCCCACGAACATGGAAAGTACAACAACCACCACAGCCACAACCGTCAGCATGACTACAAGCATCACCACAGTCATGATAATGACAAGTATAAGAACCACAAGAGTGGACACAAGAGCCACCACAGTGGAGGTGGAAGTCAGCCTGCAAAGAGAGATATCAGTCAGGTTGAGTGTTTCAAGTGTAATAAGATGGGACACTATGCTAATGAGTGCCCAGAAAAGAAATTTGAAGGCGCCAACAAGCCCAATCCCTTCCAAAAGGGACAAGTGAACCAGATCAATGTGGAGGAAATCTATGAAGGATCTGATGCGGTGGCTAGTAAGTTCAAACTCAATTATGTTGCAGTAGTTGTTCTTTTTGATACTGGCGCATCTCATTCATTCATTTCAAGAGCATTTGTTGATAGACATGGACTTCCAGTTGAAACTATTGGGTGTCCTATAAAAGTAAGTTATCCTGGTGGAGAAATTATAGTGAACTCAGGATGTCAAGATTTAGTGATAGAATTTGGGAGGTACAAGTTTCCCGTTAGTTTGATAATCCTAGATTCCCAAGGATTGGATGTTATTTTGGGAATGGATTGGATGACTAAATACAAAGGAGTACTAGATTGTGCCAATCATACTATCACACTCACAACCCCGGATAAGAAACGGATTAAATTCAAGTCTAACTTTAAATCAAAAGGGAGTAAGCAAAATTCTCTTAAGGGGGTAGAATAGACAGTGTGCAAATTGTGAGAGAATATCCGGATGTGTTTCTGGACGAATTGCCGGGAATGCCACCAGATAGAGATGTATAGTTTCTGATTGACTTCCTGCCGGGATCAGGACCAATAGCAAAGAGACCTTACAAGATGTCGGTTGATGAGTTGAAAGAACTCAAGAAACAACTTGGAGAACAGTTGCAGAAAGAATTTATTCAACCAAGTTCTTCATCTTGGGGAGCACCAGTCTTGTTTGTTGAAAAGAAAGATAGAAGTCAAAGGTTATGCATAGATTACCGTTCACTCAATGAGGTGACTATCAAGAACAAGTATCCTTTGCCCAGAAGCAATGACTTGTTTGATCAGTTAGTAGGAGACCGGGTGTTCTCAAAGATTGACCTTCGATCAGGCTATTTTCAGCTAAAGATAAGGGAATAAGACATACCTAAGACTGCTTTCACCACTAGGTATGGATTGTATGAGTACACCGTGAAACCATTTTGTTTGACCAATGCACCAACCTACTTCATGAATATGATGAACAAAGTGTTCATGGAATTTCTTGACAAGTTCGTTGTCGTGTTCATTGATGACATTTTAATCTACTCCAAGAGCAATGAAGAGCATGAAGAACATCTGTGAGTGATACTTGAGAAGCTTAGGGAGCATAAGCTATATGCCAAATTCAGCAAGTGTGAATTCTGGCTGAATGAGGTTGGATTTCTCGGACATATTGTACCAGGAGATGTTGTAGTAGTTGATCCCGCAAAAGTGTCAGCTGTAACTTAGTGGGAATCTCCTAAGTCAGTGAAGGAAGTTCATAGTTTCCTTGGCTTGGCAGGATAGTATAGAATATTCATTGAGAATTTCTCAAAGGTAGCTAAGCCAATGACGGAGTTACTTATGAAAGACAAGAAATTTGATTGGACTGAAGGATGTGAACTCAGTTTTCAAGAGTTGAAGAAGAGACTAGTGACAGCACCCGTTTTATGTCTGCTAGACATGGAGAAAGATTTTCAAGTATATTGTGATGCATCTTACCAAGGATTAGGTGCAGTTTTGATGCAAGAAGGGAAAGTTGTGGCCTATGCCTCGAGACAACTCAAAACACATGAAGTAAATTATCCTACTCAAGATTTGGAGTTAGCCTCTGTTGTCCATGCACTCAAAACATGGAGACATTATCTATTGGGAAAGCGATGTGAAGTGTTCACATATCACAATATTTTGAAGTATATCTTCACTCAGAAAGAAATCAAGCTGAGGCAAAGAAGATGTTTAGAACTCATCAAAGACTATGAGTTGAGTTTGAAATACAACCCCGGTAAAGCAAATGTTGTAGCGGATGCATTAAGCCGTAAGGTTTATGTGAATAGCCTTACTAAGGGAGAATTGCCAGATGATCTGTGTGCCCAATTCAAAGATCTCAGATTGGAGATAGTGCCTGAAGGACATCTCATGTCATTAGACGTTCAACCCACCTTGTTAGACAAAATCAAGGAAGCCCAAAAGATAGACAAGAAAACTGAAGAGATTAAGGAGAAGATTAGCAAAGGGAAAGCCAAGCGATTCCATGAAGACGAACAAGGTACTTTATGGTATGGAAAACGTATCTGTATTCCACAAGATCCGGAGCTTCGAAAACTGATTTTACAAGAAGCACACAACTCACCATATTCCATTCATCCGGGTAACACCAAAATGTACATGGATGTGAAGGAAAGATTTTGGTGGAATAATCTCAAGAAGGACATCGCCGATCATATTGCTTTGTGTGATGTATGTAGTAAGGTGAAAGCGGAACATCAGAAACCAGCAGAATTATTACAACCACTACCTATTCCTGATTGGAAGTGGGACAATATTGGTATGGATTTCATCACCGGACTGCCAAGGACTAGATCAGGGTATGATTCTATTTGGGTCGTGGTGGATCGCCTAACTAAAGTGGCTCATTTCATACCCATGAAGACAACCTATACAAGTGCTAAGTTAGCCAAGATTTATATGAATAGGATTGTGTATCTGCATGGAGTACCCAAGAGTATTGTGTCTGATAGGGGAACCCAATTCACTTCCCATTTTTGGAGGCAACTACATGAGTCATTGGGAACGAGATTGGAATTCATCACTGTTTTTCATCCCTAGACAGATGGACAGATAGAAAGGACCAACCAGATTCTAGAGGATATGTTGAGGGCATGTGCCCTAGATTATGGTGCTAGTTGGGATGAAAGTCTGCCTTACGCAGAATTCTCTTATAACAACAGCTATCAAGATAGTATTGAGATGGCACCGTTTGAATTTATCTATGGGAGAAAGTGTACTACACCATTGCTATGGAGTGGTGTTGGAGAAAGAAACTTGTTTGGGCCAGAACTAATCAAGGAAGCTGAAGAGAAAGTCAAGTTGGTAAGGGACAGATTGAAGATAGCACAGTCCCGACAAAAGAGCTACACGGATCCGGAGCGTAGAGAAGTCACCTATGAGGTGGGTGATAGAGCTTATCTTAGAGTATCACCATTTCGTGGAGTGAAGAGGTTTGGAGTCAAAGGAAAATTGGCACCAAGATATGTTGGGCCATTCAAGATTCTAAGCTATAAGGGAGAAGTAGCATATGAGATTGAATTGCCTGAATCATTGCCTGCCGTTCACAATGTATTTCACGTAAGTCAGCTAAAGAAATGCCATCCGGAGATGGAGGAGACTTCTTTGAAGGATACAATACCTTTGGAAGAGGTCCAATTAGAAAGTGATCTCACTTATGAGGAAAAACCTATCAAGATTCTTGAGACTGCAGAAAGAGTTACTCGGACAAAGACTATCAAATTCTGCAAAGTTCAGTGGAACCATCATTCCGAGGAAAAAGCAACATAGGAAAGATAATATGATCTTCGGAAAGACCACCCTGACCTATTTGCTAGCCAATTTGAATCTCGAGGGCGAGATTCACCTTAACGGGTTTAGATTTGTAATATCCAAAAATCATAATTTGTAAAGCTTGCATAGCATTCATGCATTCATAAGCATTTGATTTTTTTCAAATAAATTTCAAACATAAGAAACCATATTTATGCCTATTACTTATTCAAGTGAGACAAGGTTTATATTTTCTTTTCTATATGTGTTTAGTATTGGATCAGCATTGTTTGGAAAGTAAATACAAGGACACACAAAAGTTTTCAAAACAATTCAAAATTTAAAACCATTCTTATGCCTACCAGAAATATTTAGTTATGGGCATGGTTTTATTTTTAAATGTAAAACTCAAAATGATTTTGAGTAAATGGATGTTTTACAAATCCTTGGACACAAGAATTACAGAATAAAATTCTGGAAGAAATTTAAATCGAAACGGATTTGAAACACTTATTCAAATTCAAATCAGAAAATCAAAACAGAAAAATAATATGAGAAAAGAGAAAAAATAAACCTAACTAGCTATCTGACCCAACCCACCCACGGCCCAGCAAGCCAGCCCACCTAGCCCACCCGGGAAACCCCCTCTCCCTCTGTGTGTCTCACCGCTCCTGCACTGCACCCCCTCGCTGACAGATAGACCCCACCTCCACGTCACCTCTTCGTCCCCAAATCACGCCCGCGACCACCTCCGCCGCGACCGTTTCTTCCTGACGATCTCGCGCTTGAATATGAGTTACTGCAGGCATAATTCCCCCTCTCGCCCTGGCTACCTAAACCCCTCCCCACTCTGCTCTTTTCCCCTCACTCACCAACCACAGAGAGCCACCAGGTTGCCCACAATCGAACTCACTCTGCCGCGGTACTGAGCATCAACGGCGGAAAATTCCGGAGAGAACTCCCCGCCCTTTGCCTCCTGGTCTTTCTAGCGTGTTCACTGCATCCTTGCACATCTTTTAGCACCTCTGGTGTGTGCTAGGACAACCCAGAACTTCGCCAACATCAACGACTGCGCGTGCCCGACGTAGCACTCAACTCCGACGAGTTCACACGGTAAACCTAGCCCTTCCCTTCCTCTCTGGTTCATGCTCGCACACTCGCAACATCAGTACGCATCTAACGCTGCCCTCTTTTCCTCTCCTGTGCCCTGTAGCGGCCCTAGAGACGACGACCGAGCACACCCGAATCCTCGCCGTGTCGTTGCGCCCCGACCCCATCCAACTGCATGTTGACCTTCGCCGTGTCTCCACAACATCGGTAAGCACCGGCGCCCTCACTTTTACTCTCTGGTCTCGCCGGAGCGCCATCGTCAGACGCGCCAGCACCGCGCTCACCGTTTGCGCCGCCCGTTTGTGGCATGTGCGTTCAGATCCGTTAGATCTAGGATCAGTGGATAAGATTAGAAGTTAGGTGAAAGGGTATAGTCAGATCTGGACCGCAGGATCTCACTTAGATCCAACAGCTCGCAAGCATGATCCGCACGAAGCGGTATGGGCCAATCAGATGGCGTCGCGTGTCAGGATTTTTGATTTGAAATTCTGATTTGATTTAATTAGATGATTAAACTTGAAAATTCAATAACTTTTGTTCTTTTTATGCAAAAAATTCAAATAAGATATCAATGGAATCACAAAAATAAATCTTACACATATGTAGGATTAGTTTTGTATTTTACCTCTCTTAAAATAGGATTTTATGCAGAGGCATTTGTAGGCCTATTTTGTGTATAAAAAATATTGTGAAAATGTTTTAAAGGCCAAATAAGGTTTATTTGGTGTATAAATGTTTAGTTTATTGTTCAGTACTGTTTTACTTGTCTTGGTTGGTTTAGAAAATCATCACATGGCATTTGCATGCATTCATATATATTTGTTTGATTAGTTGAAATATGAATTTGGTGCTATCATTTTATGTGTTGATTTTGGTGCTAGTGGTGATTGTGACTGTCAGGATTGTTGTTACTCCCCCAACTACCAAGGCAAGTGGTGCTTCATATTTTTGTCCCAATATTTTGAATATGCATTTGAGATATTTTGTATAGGGCTTGCATGATAATTTTTGCTAAGTATCTATATGCTAAGCTTGGGAAATCCTAGTAGTTGTATAATTGTTAGAATTTTCTCTAAGATAAGATATTTGCTATTGCCATGCTTAGCCTAGCTATTAGCAACCAAGTGTGGATTATATACATGCTATGGAAAAATATTGCTAAGTATTTGACTTATGTTTTTGCTTAATAAAACAACTAAGTGAATGAAACACCTGGGTGGAATGGCAATTGCTTGGTTGGATTTTTGTTGAGTGGTTACCAGGGCCCATTTTTTCAATGGTTTACCCTGTGTATCTCACTTGTGGAATGCCACCCAGGGACAAAGGGATTTGAGATGCCATATGTTAAGAAGCTTCTAGTGCAGCCACTTGGCATTATGGGCTCTGCCTGGATCATATAGGTTGCAATAACTTAGCCAAATGGATAGTTGGTGGTAGGGGGTGATAGGTTTGGAACGCGTCCATTTTGGTCTAAGGGAAAGCTTCTGAAAGGTCCTGTCTCGATGCATGTCGAGTCTTGTGGGGAAAGTGCATGACCTCTGCAGAAGGAAGAATCTAAGTACTTAGTCGTGTCCCCGGCAATGGACAATTTGATCATCAAAACATGGAAGCTATCAAGAATCTCCTCATCCCAATTTCTAAGTTAAAAACTTGTGGTTGAATAAGGGTTAAGGTTCCCCAATGTCTAATGGTGGTTCCTTGGGAGATTTTGCCAAACAAAAATTTAGTGTTTTCAACTAATAGGAAAAATATATTTTGAGAAAAGAAGCCTAAGCTACACTTAGCCAAATTCATGTAGAAGCTAGACACTGTTATTCTACTAAGATATCACTTGCCAATACTATTCCAATGTATTGACCCACTGTGACTGTAACTTGTGATGTTGCAGGTTACTCTGATGAAGATTAGGGTTATGAGTCTACACTCAACATGCTTGCCTATGGCACATGAAGATGAAGACTTCTATTTATATTGTTAAGTTAAACTCTTGTACTAGCCTATGACTATGGAGTTGTAAAAGACTATGTTATCTCTGGAATGACGATGTAATAAAGAGCTTTGTTTCTGTGTACTTCATCTTAAACTGTGGATGCTAGCATTTGATCTAGGGACTAGCATTGCAATCACAGGGACCTTTACCTTTATAAAGGTGGGGTCTTACATAAACTCTTTAGATGAATCTGTGTACGTCGGAATGGCATCTCCATGCCCATGACAAGTGGAACCGAGTCATCAAGCCGACTTCCACATTGGTCTAAGTTGTGTGTCCTGCATAACCTCCATGACCAAGGATATTAAGTACAAACAACATGAATGTATAGTTCCACAACCGAATCACATATTCAATAACACATATCAGATGTTTATACAAGGACAACTTAATATCTTTATGAATACAATGGGAAATATCATCATACATGATTACCTCTAGGGCATATTCCCAACAGTCTCCCACTTGCACTAGACTCAATATTCCGACATCACATGTCTAGGCATCTAATGCCCATAGCTCTTAGGTGCGCCTCATGCTTTGGCTGTGGTAATGGCTTTGTCAACGGATCCGCAATATTTGCATCCCTGTGTACCTTGCATAACTTGATATCACCCTGATCCACGAACTTGCGAATCAGGTGGTACCGCATGAGTATGTGGTTGTTCTTATGGTGTTGTCTAGGTTCCTTGGCTTGTGCAATAGCACCATTGTTGTCACAATACACGTCTAACGGATTGGACGAGCCCTGAACCACACCAAGATCCATGAGGAAAGTCCTCATCCAAACAGCTTCCTTTGCTCCCTCCGAGGCGGCAATATACTTAGCCTTTTTTGTAGACGCAGACACAGTCTCTTGCTTGGAACTCTTCCAGCTCACAGCTCCTCCGTTTATAATAAACACGTATCCGGATTGCGAACGAGAATCATCAGAGTCGGTAAGATAACTAGCATCCGTGTAGCCCTTTACACTGAGTTCATCTTCACCACCATAAACCAAAAACATATCCTTAGTCCTTCTCAAGTACTTTAGGATATTTTTAGCCACAGTCTAGTGGATTTCTCCAGGTTTAGCCTGGTATCTGGTAATAACACTTCGAGCATACGAAACATCCGGCCTAGTACAAATCATGGCATACATGATGGATCCGACTGCAGAAGCATACAAAATCACACTCATCCGACTTTGCTCATTAGTTGTCGAAGGACACTGAGTCTTGCTAAGTTCTACACCATGCGACATCGGTAAGAACCCCTTCTTAGACGATTACATGTTTAACTTCTTCAACACTTTGTCCAAATAAGTACTCTGACTCAATCCAATGAGCCGTCTTGATCTATCTCTATAAATCCAGATTTCTAGGATGTATGTTGCCTCACCCAAGTCTTTCATTGAGAAACTCCTTTCCAACGATTCCTTGGTTTCTTCAAACATCTGGATATCATTTCTAATCAATAATATGTCATCCACATATAAGATTAGAAAGTTTACTTTGCTCCCACTAAACTTTTTGTATAAACAAGAATCATTATCACTCTTGATGAAGCCAAACGATTTGACTACCTCATCAAAGCGAATATTCCAACTCCAAGATGCTTGCTTCAACCCATAAATGGATTTCTGAAGTTTGCACACTTTGTCAGCATTAGCCGGATTGACAAAACCCTCGAGCTGTATCATATACACGTCCTCGATTAAATTTCCGTTAAGGAAAGCCGTTTTGACATCCATCTACCATATCTCATAGTCGAAATAGGCCGCTATAGCTAACATGATCTGAACTGATTTAAGCATCGCTACGGGCGAGAAAGTATCATCGTAATCAACTCCATGAACTTGTCGTAACCCCTTAGAGACAAGACGTGCTTTATAGACGGAAACATTTCCATCCATATCAGTTTTCTTCTTAAAGACCCATTTGCACTCGATGGGTCTTGCAATGTCTGGCAGATCAACCTAGTTCCAAACTTGATTTTCACCCATGGACTTTAACTTGGATCTCATGGCTCCAAGCCATGACTCGAAATAAGATCCCACCATCGCTTCCGAATAATTTTTCGACTCATCACTGTCTAACAGTAATATATCACGAAAACTTTGTAATCTCGCTGATCTTCGTATTATAGGTGTTGTTGCCGGCTCAGCTACCATGACCGGCTCAACCTCCAAGGCTTTTGCCGACTCGCTACTAGCCGATTCCTCTCGAATTTCTTTGAGCTACACCATGCTCCCACTGACTCCCCGATTGAGAAACTCTTTCTCAAGGAAGACACCGTTCCGAGCGACAAACACTTTGCCCTCTTCTCGGTTATAGAAGTAGTAACCCAAGTTTTCCCTTGGATACCCCACGAAAAAACACTTACCTGACTTGGCCGTAATCTTGTCTGACTGAAGTCTCTTGACAAATGCTTCACAACACCAAATCTTAAGAAAAGACAAACTCAACTTTTTGCCTGTCCACATCTCATGCAGTGTCTTCTCTACCGACCTTGATGGTACTTTTTTTAGTGTGAACGGCTCTGTTTCTAGACAATAACCCCAAAATGATAAAGGCAGATCTATCCGACTCATCATTGATCGTACCATGTCCAACAAGGTCCGATTTCGCCTTTCTGAAATACCGTTCCTTTTCGGTGTTCCTGGCGGAGTAAGTTGAGGAACTATTCCGCAACCTTTCACATGGTCATCAAACTCATGGCTCATGTATTTGCCTCCTCGGTCCGACTGAAGAAACTTTATTATCTTGCTGAGTTGATTATGTGCTTCATTCTGGAATTCTTTGAACTTTTCCAAGGCTTCCGACTTATGTTCCATCAAGTATATGTATCCATACCTACTCAAATCATTAGTGAAGATAATTAAGTACTCACGACCACCACTGGCTGTCGTGCTCATTGGTCCACATACATCACGATGTACTATTCCCAACAAGTCGGACACCCTTTCACAACTCTTTGCAAAAGGTGTCTTGGACATTTTGCCGGGTAGGCAAGATTCACATGTCTCGAACGACTCCAAGTCGAACAAAGTTAGGAGTCCATCATCATGGAGCTTCTTTATGAGTTTCCAATTTATATGACCAAGCCAACAGTGCCAAAAGTAAGTCATATTCAGATCATTTGGTTTCAACCTTTTAACATTTATGTTATAAACTGACTCGCCATCAAGATTCAAAATAAATAACCCGTCCTGGACAGGTGCAAAGACGTGAAACATATCATTCAAATATAAAGAACAACCATTATTCTTGATATTCGACTCATAGCCTTTCCTCATCAAACATGAAGCAGAAATAATGTTTCGACTGAGCACTGGAACATAATAACAATTATTCAGTTCCATAATGAATCCGGAAGGTAAATGAAGCCGCATCATGCTAACTTCCAATGCAACAACTCTTGCTTTGTTGCCGACTCAAATATCAACCTCGCCTCTTGCTAGGATCCTAGTTCTTACCAGTCACTGCAACGAGTTGTAGATGTGAATAATTGATCCGGTATCATATACCCAAGAACTATTAGGTGCATCAGCAAGATAAATGTCTATAACATTGCAAACAAGTGTACTTGAGTCAGAAGTCATACCTCCTCTCTTGGCTTTGTCGGCCAAGTACTTGCTGCAATTCCTCTTCCATTGGCCATCTTCCTTGCAGTAGAAGCAAGTGGATCCGGCTGAAGGAGATGGCTTAGTCCCTAAGGAAGCACTTGGGACCGGGTCCTGAGCCTGCTTTCCTCTCGACTTAGCCTTCTTATTAGTCCAAGAACTCTTCTTGAACTTAGCCTTATTCTGCATCATCAACACTTGAATGGCGCCCTTCTTGAGATCCGCCTCTACCTGCTTGAGAATCTCATGTAATTCAGTGAGCTTCTTATCCATACCATGCATGTGGTAGTTCGAAATGAACTGCCCATATGCACTAGGAAGAGAGTTCATAATTATATCCGTAGCGAACTCTTTGCTAATGGGGTAGCCAAGCCTCTCTAGAGACTACACGTAACCAACCATTTTGATCACATACGGACTCAGTGGATCACCATCCTTAAGCTTGTAACTCCGCAAAGCCTGAGAGACTTGATACCTCTCAGTTTTCGCCTGAGCCTAGAACAGACTTTTGAGGCTTTTGATCATATCGTAGGCCTTAACATTCTCTAACTGCTTTTGCAAGTCTGGTTCCATGTGAGCAAGCATAAGATAGCTAATATCTGTGGACTCATCCTTAGCCCGACGGTAGGCATTGGTGGCAGTGACAGTCACATTCTCATTCGGCTCATTTGGAAGTGGGTTGTCTAGGACAGGGTCCTTCTTTTCTTGTTTGAGAACAATTCTCAGATTTTGATACCAGTTGGTAAAATTAGTGTCATTCACTTTATCTTTCTAAAGAATGGTTCTCAAAGCAAAACCTGATATATGAGAGTGGCTGCTACTTGGTGACATGATCTACAACATAAATATGCAAAACACTTAAGACATGTATTCATAAAAGAGCAAGCATATTAAACACTTTAATATTTTATGCTCCCACTAGAACCAACACTCCTCTGATGGTTGCTTAGTGATTGAGGATCCTAAATAAGCAAGTTGTCTAGTGAGCTTTAGCATCACCGCTAGCTGCAAAGTGATATAGGTAGACAACTCCTTGTCAATCGCATCTCATACGACTCGTGTTGGACGGGTGGCATCACATGCCTCGGCTCCCGTCTAACTTTTCTCCGAGTCCCACAACCGTTGTGATAGACCTATCTATCTTACCGAGTGTTTCCGCTATAAGAGTCCGACTTGAACCCACTTAGTCAGAAAGAATTGGCAGCACCTCAATTTTATGAGACAACTGCCAAAAATGTTCGACTTGTGATGGTGCAAACACTGGCAGGAAAACCAAATAGACCTTCTTTGAGGGATTAGATTTTACGGACTATCTAATAGAGGTAAAACAGATACATATCAACAACACAAAATAAATCAGTTATAATGTGAAATGGTATAGCTCTCTTCATGGCGATCTCCATCTCCACAAAGCCTGTAATCCGACTCGTTCCAACTCTTGTCACTTGCCGTCTTACACCATGTCGCCGACATGTACATCGCCTTGCATGCCATCCGGGTTATCCACATAGCCACACTAGCTTAGTAAAGTAGATTAGATGGAGAATCCGACATGCAGGTCATTATACAATTAAAATGACAGCACCTAGGCTCCAGCCGGCTAACTAAAACCGTGATTCATAGATCGCGTATGGATTACATACATACATCACATGCACATGAACCATACAATTCACAGCTTCCTGCAAAAACAAGTTATGCATAGATACGCTATCTACGGGCATTGTGAAACTCACAACGACATCTAAGGAGCTATGACAGGGCGAAGCCGGCGGTCCCACTAGCCGGAGAGCAGGCGGGGATCGAAGGGGCAGCGCCCGACGATTTTTCTTCGAAAACGTAGATCTCATCTATAATCCGGACATGGATTCGACCATTGTTCTGATTCGATCAAACTCTTTGATCTTCGATCACCGCTTCTGGATTTACGTGTCATAGTCTATCCCGATGGCAGAAACAGACCAGTAGAGGTATGTCGTTCCACGACCTCAGCAGTATGATCACGGAAATTAGATCTATCATTCCCCAAGTACAGTTGATCCAATCAACCTCGTACAAAACCGATCTATCTCATAGATCGACAACCAAAACAGCATATAGATCTCATCTACAACCAACCGCATATCACATATGCGAGATCTCGAGCCTTAAACCAGAAGCTATCGCTCTAATACCACTGTTGGGCCATGTAGAGACAAAAAAAACTTTTTTCCTCTAACGTGGTGATCCCAAGATATAGCTAAGGTATAAGGCCACGAGGTTTACCAATAGAAGCGCGGTTGTGGATTACTGATATAGCACGTCAGTTGATGTAGTGCAGTCCTCGCGATTTGATCCAATCACAATCGTCCTGGTGCTAATCGTACAACACCTCTGCTGGTATCCACACGTACACGGGGGAGAACCGGTGGTGGACCGCTAGGTTCAGTATGTTGGCAGGACTGTTGTGGATCTAGGGTTTCCAACTCATGGAATAACCTAACCGATAAATGATTAACCCTTCTGTGGTACTATGCTCCAGTCTATAACGTGGGCTCCACTCTCGTGGCCTATTCACTAAAGCCCATATAATATTAGTCCCTATGAGTCTGACTCACTGACTCAGCCCAAATCTGGCTTGGGTCCAACGCAATCAGATTTTCGGTTTATATCCAATCCGAACTTTCTCTCGCTCTTAAGTGTGTGACCTCGCAGGCTCATGGTAACTTGGACACGATTGGAGTCCGACTCTCAATCGATCAGTCGGTACCGGATCCTAGCAGAACGTGCCGACTCCCAAGTACCAAAGAGTCATGATGACTTGCCTTTTCAATGCAACTTGCATCCGAGTCCCTTTTGCCTCAAGATATACCTTGTCGGACTATAGGCGAATATTTGTCATTCCTTAAATAGTCCGACTCTCTTCTCGATCCGAGATAAGTGATTCATCCGACTAACTCGTAGTTGATCGCCTCGGTAAACACTTAACCGAGCCGTGCATGGCCATCCTTTCCGAATCATATCATCTGAGATGGCCTAGAGAATATCTCTCCAAGTGGAGGGGGAAAATCCCATCTTGGTTATCCACATCACGCAACTTGATTCTTAGTCGACCCGAACTATTCCTTTATAATTGTCCAGTTATTGATCAACTTTTGACAAAACCTAAGTCGGTGATCCTCAACTCGGACTATGCAACAACCTCGGGTCTAAGGATTACATTGATTGAGATATACAAATGACAACTTGTTCGTTGTACCTCAATATGGGTCAATCCGACTTGCTAAACTCTTTAGCGGAATCTGTGTAAGTCGGAATGGCATCTCCATGCCCATGACAAGTGGAACCGAGTCATCAAGCCGACTTTCACATTGGTCTAAGTTGTGTGTCCAGCACAACCTCGATGACCAAGGATATTTAGTACAAACAACATGAATGTATAGTTCCACAACCAAATCACATATTCAATAATACACATCAGATGTTTATACACAGAACTCTTAATATCTTTATGAATACAATGGGAAATATCATCATACATGATTGCCTCTAGGGCATCTTCCCAACACTCATGGGCTGCGGGTTGAGGAGAAACCTCACAGCAACTATGTGCATCTAATCATGGGAGTATTGTATTTTGTTTGCAATTGATATTTGTATATTTTGTTTCTTTGTCCCTTGTATCGATCTATGGACTTCTAGCTACCTAAGATCCCATAGATTGATAAAGGCTTAAGTTGAGATACTTGGATAGCATCAAACTCATTGGAACCCTAGTGACAGAAAGGGTAGTACGGTCTTCTCTTAGTGCCCCATTCCGGATCACAACAACACCACCACTTCATGCTTTAATCTATGTTCTTCACTTAATAATCCTTTGTATCCCGTGCCTTCGTTGTGCACTCGGTTGGATTGAAAGGCTATTGCTATGCCAGCTGCATCATGGGGGCTTTAGTATATTAGGATGTGTTGCCCACAAGAGATTTCTCAATTCAAACATTACACATGACTATGATTATTATTATATATCCCACATGATGTGCAGCTGCAGGTGGATCTTCAACCCTGGCCTTTCTCCATCCATTAACTCAACACACTATAAAAAGTAAACTAGATTAGTCCAGTAAACTAAGGTAAAACAAACAAACAAAGTCTTGTATATGTTTACTTTTATTTCCTTTCAGCATTACTTTCAAGGTTCTATTAAACCTAGGTCTTCTAGAGAAAAAGCTATGATACTACATCTGTGAATCCAGATCAAAGGTATGAGCCCTTTTTCTGGCGCCGTTGCTGGGGAAGCAATTTCTCTATCCTGGTGAGGTCACTGGAGACCTTGTTTTTAGTTTTATTATTAGTTTGTAGTTTTATTCTTTTTATTAGTTTACTACTTTTTATTTATTTGAAAAACCAAAAAAATAGTTACTTGTTATTTTTTTTCATTACTTAAAAATTACCAAAAATGTAAGAGCCATGGCTCAAAAGAGACTTGGGAAGTATGCTACTCCCACTGATGACTTTATTCATGCACCTATAACTCAGCCTACTGTTGATGAGGATACTTATGAAATTAAGCCTAAATTTTCAAGCTTGGTTCAACAAAACCAACTTGGGGGCTCATCCTCTTAGGATTCAGGTCTGCACTTAAATACTTTTACTGAAATTTGCGACATGATGTGTATTAAGGATGTAGATCCAAATGTTAAACTAATATTGTTTCCTTTCTCTCTTAGAGGAAAGGCTAAGGATTGGTTGCTAGCTCTATCAAAGGGCAATACTAAATCTTGGGAGGAATGTACTAATTTTTTTATGACTAAATTTCTTCCCCCAGCTAAGATTATGCGGCTAAGATCCAACATTACAAGCTTTAGGCAAGAACACCGTGAGCCACTAGCGCTTGCGTGGGAATGCATGAAAGAAGTCGTTATGAACTATCGTAGTCATGGGATGGAAGAGTGGCTTATATTACATTTGTTTTATAATGGTCTTAACCCAATGTCTAGATCTACGCTAGATACTACAGCAGGAGGAAAAATCATGGGAAAGCAAGTGAGTGTTGCAAAGAAACTTCTTGATGATATGCAAAATAACCATGCCCAATGGCATGTGGAAAGAAGCTTGAAGAGAGTATGTTCAATTACCGAGGTAAATAATGAATATCTTACATCTAAGGTAGACGAGTTGCTAATCATAGTTAAAGGTAAAGATGATACCAAGTTAATGATATCTCTATCGATGTTGATGATGTTAATTTTATAGCTCTTACTCCTTTCAATCCTGCATGGAAAAATTATTATGCTTCTAATGCTCAAAAACATTATCCAAATCCTACAGGAGCTCCTTGTATTGTTATGATAATAATGGAGAAAATCATGGCAATCTCTCTCTAGAACAAATTTTTAGAACATTTATACAAGATAAAACCGAGAAAAATAATATGCTTATTAAAATCACGGAGAACGATGAAAATAGTATAGGGAAATTATCTCACTAGGCCGTTGCAATTAGAAATGATGTGGAGGGTCCATAGGAAAGGACAAAGACCATGGAGGGTAAATTTGGAAAAGTTGCCGAGAGCCAAGCTCTCATACTAGCAAAGTTTGCTAGAAAACTCAAGCCAAATCCGGTAGAACACCTCAAGGTGAGGGTTACGACTAATGAAGAAAAACCTGAAGAGCTAGACTATAGCAACGCGCCAACACTAGAGTATACCGTGGAATATCTATTGAACATGATCATCATGAAGAATCCTGATATAGAACAAGGTAACGATGCTATGTACCAACGATTTATACAACAAGTACCATATAAAGTTCGTGAGCTATAGTTGGAGTACAAAAGACAAGCGGATAAGCTTCCTGTTAAGCTATATGATACATTTGAGTCTACTATTAAAGTTAAGTTGGGGGTCAATGAGATATCCGCACTTTGTGATCTTGGTGCGAGCGTCTCAACAATTTCCAAAAGATTATTTGATAAATTAAACTTGGGTACATTCATTACTACCGAATTAAGGCTCCACCTAGCAGATTGAACTTATAAACAAGCTGGTGGGATAAAATAAATTTAGTTGTTTAAATAAAAGGTAGTTCCACACTTATTGATTTTGTTATAAGTTGAACCACGCGTCTTTCGCCGCCGCGCGGACCACGCGCGTTGTGCGCCATCAAAACTTCCGTCGGACCAGCGCAGAGCACCGCAGCGTTCCGAGCGATCAGCACCGCCCCACGCCTCGCCACCACGCCCTTGAGCTTCGCTAGGGATCATAGCACCGCCTACTACCCTCGCCCACGCCGATAGCCCTCTGTGCCATCGACCACGACGAGCTCAGCTTGCACCCGTCGGTCCCCCTCTCGCCACTATAAATAGAGGCATCCCCCGCTCGAATTCTTCACACCATTCTACTCCCCTCGCACCCAGAACCACCCCACCTCATTCCTGGAGCAAGGCGAGCAGCGCATCGCCGAAATTTCACCGGAGTCCGCCGCTGCTAGAGAAGAAGGAATCCATCGATTGGAGCCGCCCCAGGAGGAGCTGCCGGTACCAGGAGGATCGCCGTCGTCGACTTTGTCGTTCGCCCGCATAGCCGACCCTCGCCTGAGCCCCGGTGAGCCTCCCACGACCCCCACTGAGCTCGCCCGTGACTTGTTCATCGTCGACGACGAACCTCAGCCGTTGATCGCCCTTCTAATCCAACGCACCATATTGCCCCATACCGCTTCGCGTGTTAAGAGACACTGACCAGTAGACCCCCCCCTGTCAGTTGCGCCCCGCGCTGCAGAGTGACACTAGGTCGGCCCGTTAACCTTTATCGTGCAGCCCACTCGTTTGAATTTAGCTTTATCTATTTATATTCAAACTCAGTTCTATACCTAGTTTAAAAAATCAACCCAGCTCGATTCAGTGAACCAAATTGAATAAAACCAATTTTGTTATAAAGATATTGAAATGCTTAATCCAAGCCCGTTGGATTCAAATCATTTGAATCTATAGATCAACCTTGGTAAAAATAACAAGGCAGAAGCTTTTCTGCATTCACACATTTTTCAAATTTAAACCATAATAGCTTTTGAGTTGATTCCAACTCTCAAAAATCACATTTTATCATACCTTTCAGAATATATAAAAACTGAAGGGAATATGCCCGAGAGGCAATAATAAAGTGGTTATTATCGTAATCCTTATTTATGATAAATGTTTATTTTGCATGCTATAATTGTATTAATACGGAAACGTTAATACATGTGTGTTTTATAAACAAAAAGGAAGTTCCTAGTTATGCCTCTCTTATAAACTAGCTCGTTGATTAACATGATGATCAAAGTTTCCTGATCATGGACATTGGATGTTGTTAATAACGAGGTCACAACATTAGTTTAATGATGTGATGAACATTCATCCGAAGTATAGCATTACGATAAAAGTCATTGAGTTTATATTGCTATAACAACTTACAAAGTGATCCTAATCCTTAGACCATGAGATCATGTCAATCACTAACACCGGAAGAGTTTCTCGATGACATCAAACGTCACACCGTAACTGGGTGATTATAAAGATGTCTTCAGAACTACTAAAGTGTTATGTTGAGACCCATGGATCGAGAGTAGAATTTGTTCATCCCGATGACGGATAGATATGCTCTGGGCCCTCTCGGTGATATCACATTGATTATCTTGCACGCAAGTGATTTGATCACTAGAATGTTATATCACAGGAACGAGAAAAGAGTGCATGTAGGTAACAAGATCAAACTAGGTATGGAGATACCGATGATCGAATCTCGGACATGTAATATATCGTGAAACAAAGGGATTAAGATACTAGCGTAAAAGGTTCACACGATCACAGAAGTCATCGTTGAATGTGTGGGAGTCAGTATGGATCTCCAGGTCCCGCTACTGATTATTGATCAGAGAAGGGTCTCGATCATGTCTGCATTATTCGCGAACCGTAGGGTGACACACTTAAGGGATACCGACACCATTCGGAGCAAATGATATGCTAGAGAAAGAAAAAGGAAAGCGCAGGAATTTATTTCACTAGACACCGAAACTGTTTCGGTTGAAATTGCTGAAACTGGTTCTGCATGTGAAATTGAAATGTTGTAAGGGGTTTTATGTGAATGTTTGTTAATTAAAGTAATTAACAAAATTCTGAATAAATAAATAAAAGAGTTTTATTTAAATGAGAGCTTGCATTAAATTTGGTGGAAATTTAATGCATGTGAGTGGATTTTTGAGTGGAGGCTTTTTAATGGGAGTGGAGACTTTTCATTTTGAGTGGGAGCTCCACCCACATGAATGTGGAAGAGGTGGGGGAAGACCCATGGCTGGGCGCCATGCCCCTTGGGTGCCCCCCTCTCCCCTATAAAAGGCCCCCCTCTCCTCCTCTCAAAGGACACCTCCTCGCGAAGGATCTCTCTCCCCCTTTAGAATTTCCCCATGGTCTCGGATCAACGAGATACATGTTCCCGGTGGCTTTTTATGGAAGGATTTGTTGCTTCCGCTGCTTCGCTGGAGCGAGGGCGCGGAGGTTTTCGGGGTACCCGTACGTGTGTGCGATCACGGATGCACCACTGCTTTGAGGTGCTAGACTTGATCGTGCTGGACCGGCTGTACCAGACGGACTTCATCACGATCTTGAGATCGGCAAGCGTTCGTCTACATCATCCACAAGTACAACCTCTTTAACACTATTCGGTATTCGAGGGTATGTATTCTATGGATGTATATCCACCCGTTGCTTGTATCTAGTAGATAGATCTTGGTACTTAGATGTTCCCATCGTAGGAATTTTTTTGTTTTCTATGCTGCGAACCCTACAGTGGTAACAGAGCCGGATCTATGCTTAGATGATTTGCACGGGTAGTATATATATGAGTATGTGGGCAATGATGATCATTTTATTGCTTCTTAGTTGTACCTTGGATATTGGTGGCATAGTGGGATGAAGCGGCCCGAACAAACTTTACATGTCCTCGCACATGAGACCTGTTCCACGCTTGACATGCAACTAGTTTGCATAAGTGGCTAGCGGGTGTCTGTCTCTCCTACTATAGTCAATATCTAATTTGCAACGAGTTGTCAACAATTTGGTTATCCTTGTTGTGGTTCATTTTCGTAGGTAAGAACGGTTCTATCTTCGAAAGCCCTAAGCCACGTAAAATTTGCAATGGACAAATTAGAGGCGTCTAGTTTAGATTGTTGCTGGGCTAGTGTTATGATATGGTGATGTTGTAAGTAGAAGTATGAGAAGATAATCTTACAACACATATAGCGTGTAAGTTCCATAGACCTTGGCCTTACACATAAAGGTATGATAGAGATCATACCACGATGCACATGATGGAGATCATATGCGGGAACCATATCATTTCACTTATTAACATGAGATGTTTGATTGCATCTTATATTGCTATTTTAGCGTTTTATTAGCATAATAAGATGATCCCTCATTTAAATATCAAGATAAGAATGTGTTCTTCCTTAAGTATGCACCGACAATGTTTCGTTGCTTCAAGGCATCACGTGATGATCGGGTGTACTTGAATCCACGAGCATATCTCGGGTGTAAGACAGTTAGACACGTGAATACTAAGGTTCTTACTTGGCGAGCCTAGCATGTATAGACATGGCCTCGGAACACGACACCGAAAGGTTAAGCATGAGTCATATAGTAGATATGATGCCCATTTGATGCTCGCCTTTGAAGCTACGCCGACTCACGTGATGATCGGACTTGGTGTAGTGGATTTGGTTCATGTAATCACCAAAAAGGCACGAGGGATGTTGTTTTTGAGTGGGAGTTTATTTCTAATTTGGATTAGTAGAACTCAATTTATCATAAATTAAATCAAAGTGAATTTGCATAATTTTTTGTAGTCATTGGCATTCGTTCACCACCTTATGCATAGTTGTAATTGAGATAATAGAACTATAGAATTCTGGATATATACTTTACGAACTGGTATCGTATTGTGTTGAGTGTCAATCTAAAGTTTAAAGTCCTATTGCAAACTTTAAGCAAAATTCTATTTACTCTGTGAAATTTAATAATTGGTATTAAATCGAGAGTAACAATTCCAGTGTTAGTATCTTAAGTATCATGTTTGCCTCCATGATTCTTGATTGTTTTAATATCAAGTTTATCTAGGAGCCGAAAGAATTGTTTCAGAAACCATCATGTGTGGCAGATATAAAGATATCTGAAATAATGTTTTGGTTGCAATATGATAGAGTATAATATATGTTCTCATATTGGATGAGAATTTACAAAGGTTGGAGATGCTAGACATCCTAATCATCCAAAAGGGTTTTGGAAAGCAACATTATACACACGATTCTCATTATAAGCTACATTAGCTTGATCATGAAAGTCATCATGATAAGGATGAATAAAAGATGTATGTAAAATGTTTACTACACTAAAAGATTACTAAAGAATGGATTTTAAAAGAATACCGATCATTTTGATGATGGTGATCTACTTCAAAGTGCAAGTCCAAAGGTATTATTATTTGAATATACATGCTTTGGACTATGTGTCATGTATATGGAGCCACTTTTGATGTTGATAGATTCTTTTAGAAAGTAAAAGGAAATGCTGAAAGAGAATCTATAAAATATATTTGGCAGAAAAGAAAAGATTGGAAATATCCAATTTAGGTATATATATGATATACATGTTATGGTTATATTCTTTGCTTGCTAAATAATGTGGTTCTTGGTAATTGGATACCGAATTGGTTGGTATGAAATTTCATACGGAACGACGCAATTCATGAACCACAATGGCCTAAGTAACTAGCAAGAGAATATGTGATGATGTTCATCAAAAACAAACAAACCGTTGTTTGTATTTCTTGTTGACATCAAAGCTTGACTTTAAGATTTGTTTTAATAATTGTTATTTAAATAAGGTATTATGAGAACAAAGGTTGTTCAAATAATTACCATATTCCATATTAGATGGATGATTTACAAATCTAATTGGAAAGATCACATCCATAAAACCTAATGCTAAAATGTCGCCAGACAAATGATTGAAAGAACACTTACGAAGTGACATCGCCGTTTAAATTATATTGGAAAGAAAACATGAAGAATATCCATATTCATGGATTTTTGGAGACTTTGATTTGATCAAGTGACGCTTGTGAGACTTTCCTCGGGATAATTAAAAACTTCGTTCAAAGGCCAAAGAAGAACGAACGACTAAAATATTGGAATTTATACATATCGATTTATGTAGTCCATTATTTATAGTCATAAGCGATGGGTTTCAACTTCATATACTTTCTCCGGAAATTTGAGTGAATGTTCACTTAATGAGGATGAAGTATGAAATATTTGAAAATGTTTCAAAGACTTTCAAGATGAAGTAGAAAATCATTGTAACAAGAAAATAAATTTGTTTATGATTTTATCATAAGGGATTTGTTTGAGTTACAAGTGTAACAAGAAAATAAATGAATTATGATTTTATCATAAAGGGATTTATTTGAGTTGCAAGTTTAGCAAAACACCTAGATTTACATCTCCCGAAATACCATAGGAGTATGGAGTGTTTGAGATTTGTAATGAAACCTTGTTTGACATGGTTGGATCAAAGGTGTTATTTATAAAACTGCCATTATGTTTTTAAAAGATTAAAAGCTTTAGAGACTTCCGCTTTTACACTGAAAAGAGCTCCATATTGATCCGTTGAAATGACACCATATGAGTTATGGTTTGGGGTAAAACCCAAGTTGTCATTTCTTAAATTTTGGTATGCTAAACATAAGTAAGATGTTTACAACCAAAGTATGATGAGCATGTCTTTGTAGGTTATTTCGAATAACAATTGGTTATTCCTCCATAACACCGAGGACAAAAGGGTTTATCTCTTGAAACATGAAGTTTCTTGATAAAGGAATTTTTTCGTAAAAGTTAAGTGGGAGGACAATAGAACTTTGATAAGGTTAACGAACCTTAGCTAAATGTGCTGAGTTGCGTAGTGCCAGAAATCGTTCCGGAGGCTGCCATAATGCTCATAGATTATGTGCCTCAAAGGCTGCGGTCACGGAGGTCTAAAGTACCTATTGAACCAAGAAGGTCGGATAAACAATCAAATGATTGAGATTTGAGAGTAAATCATTATTGTTTGACAATGATGAACCGACTACAAAGAAGCGATGATGGCCCTGACTCCGTCAAATGGCTTGAAGCCATAAAATCCGTGATAGTTCCATACACGAGAAATCAAGTTTTGAACTTGGAAGACCCTCCGGAAAGGTGTAAAAACCTATCGGTCGTATTTGTATCTATAAAGAAACAGACATGGATGTTTTACATCTATGAAATAGTCGACATATCGGTAAAGTATTTTACGACAATGTTCAAGGAGTTGACTATCACAAGATTTGATCTTTCATAGCGATATTTAGTCTGGACGGATTAAAATAGCAACCACTACATATAATTTGGTATATGGTAGATGAATAAACAAAACAAAGTTCTTTTAATATAATGGTTACCTAGGACGTGTACATGACACGATCCAAAGGGTTTTGTTAATTCAAAGGTGCTAAAAGGGGCATGCAAACCTCAATGGTTGAAGTAAGCATCGCGGAGTTGGAATCTTCACCATGATGAAAAAGGAGTTTTTCATCAGGAGACGATGAAGATGCTTGCATTTGCAAGAAACTAAGTGGGAGCACTTAGACACATTTCTAATACATTATGTGGATGACATCTTGTTGATTAGAAATGATGTATCTTTTATTGACAATGGTTAAGAATTTCATTTCGATGAAAGACTTAGGCAAAACCCGAATATTTAGCATGAATGTCTATAGTGGATAGACTGTGATGCTAATATGGTTGTGCCAAACGTACATATATGAGATATTGAAGGAGTTCAATATAGAAACAGCAAGAAATGGTTCTTGTCGCATGGAAAAGAATTGAATCAAGATTCAAGTGTATCGACACTTGATAAGTGAAACAAGATTCAAGTGCTTTGACACTTGATGAGTGAGATCACGAGAATGTTTTGATCAATCATACCATGATATGTACACATCCAGATATGTCCTATGCTCTAAGTGTTATGAGCATATACCAGAATGAATCATAAAATGATCATTGGACTATAGTAAGGATATTCTTATGATCTTTTGGAAGAACTAAGAATATATTTGTGTAGAGGTGACAAACAATTACAAATAGTTCATTGTAAAGCGTTACATTGATACTAGTTTTGTCACAAGATACAAATTAAGTTTATCTCAATTTAAACTATGAGTGGCACAATGAAATGGAAAGAAAGTTTCCATGATGGATTTGGATGAAATCCATAGTTAAGACATTGTGACGAATACTACAACAAAAGGGCTAAGTATATGACTACTATAGTAGCAGCAAAGGAGGGAATTTGTGTCAAGTAGTTTGTTATCAAACTAACGTGTGGTTCGCAATGGGCTAACACTAAAGATATATTGTATGACAATAGTATCGACATGTTTTAAACCCCAAGGAACTAAAGGTCTCACCAAAATACCAAATTTATACAATGCCATCTCATTGGAGAATGAGTGATGCGTGAAGACGCAAAGACATGCAAATACACACGGACCTGAAAGCGTCAGATCCGTACATTATGTTAACCACTTGCAGTTGCATATACGGAACACCGGAAAGCCATATGTGTTCAATACGCAAAGTTTTCAAACTAGATTATTGTCTCCAGTGCAAGTGGGAGACTGAAGGGAATATGCCTGAGAGGCAATAATAAAGTGGTTATTATCGTATTCCTTATTTATGATAAATGATTATTTTCCATGCTATAATGGTATTAATACGGAAACGTTAATACATGTGTGTTTTATAAACAAAAAGGAAGTTCCTAGTTATGCCTCTCTTATAAACTAGCTCGTTGATTAACATGATGATCAAAGTTTCCTGATCATGGACATTGGATGTTGTTAATAACGAGGTCACAACATTAGTGTAATGTTGTGATGAACATTCATCCAAAGTATAGCATTACGATCAAAGTCATTGAGTTTATATTGCTATAACAACTTACGAAGTGATCCTAATCCTTAGACCATGAGATCATGTCAATCACTAACACGGAAGAGTTTCGATGACATCAAAGCGTCACACCGTGAATCGGGTGATTATAAAGATGGCTTCAGAACTACTAAAGTGTTATGTTGAGACCCATGGATCGAGAGTGGAATTTGTTCATCCCGATGATGGATAGATATGCTCTGGGCCCTCTCGGTGATATCACATTGATTAACTTGCAAGCAAGTGATTTGATCACTAGAATGTTATATCATAGGAACGAGAAAAGAGTGCATGTCGGTAACGAGATCAAACTAGGTATGGAGATACCGATGATCAAATCTCGGACATGTAATATATCGTGAAACAAAGGGATTAAGATACTAGCGTAAAAGGTTCACACGATCACAGAAGTCATCGTTGAATGTGTGGGAGTCAGTATGGATCTCCAGGTCCCGCTACTGATTATTGATCGGAGAAGGGTCTCGATCATGTCTACATTATTCGCGAACCGTAGGGTGACACACTTAAGGGATACCGACACCATTCGGAGCAAATGATATGCCAGAGAAAGAAAAAGGAAAGCGCAGGAATTTATTTCACTAGACACCGAAACTGTTTCGGTTGAAATTGCTGAAACTGGTTCTGCATGTGAAATTGAAATGTTGTAAGGGGTTTTATGTGAATGTTTGTTAATTAAAGTAATTAACAAAATTCTGAATAAATAAATAAAAGAGTTTTATTTAAATGAGAGCTTGCATTAAATTTGGTGGAAATTTAATGCATGTGAGTGGATTTTTGAGTGGAGGCTTTTTAATGGGAGTGGAGGCTTTTCATTTTGAGTGGGAGCTCCACCCACATGAATGTGGAAGAGGTGGGGGCAGCCCCATGGCTGGGCGCCATGCCCCTTGGGTGCCCCCCCTCTCCCCTATAAAAGGTCCCCCTCTCCTCCTCTCAAAGGACACCTCCTCACGAAGGATCTCTCTCCCCCCTTTAGAATTTCCCCATGGTCTCGGATCAGCGAGATACATGTTCCCGGTGGCTTTTTCTGGAAGAATTTGTTGCTTCCGCTTCTTCGCTGGAGTGAGGGCGCGGAGGTTGTCGGGGTACCCGTACGTGTGTGCGATCACGGATGCACCACTGCTTTGAGGTGCTGGACTTGATCGTGCTGGACCGGCTGGACCAGACGGACTTCATCACGATCTTGAGATCGGCAAGCGTTCGTCTACATCATCCACGAGTAAAACCTCGTTAACACTATTCGGTCTTCGAGGGTATGTATTCTATGGATGTATATCCACCCGTTGCTTGTATCTAGTAGATAGATCTTGGTACTTAGATGTTCCCATCGTAGGAAATTTTTTGTTTTCTATGCTGCGAACCCTACAAAAACATATGGGTTTACTTACAGAAATAATGTTCAAGTAATAAAAGAAAGCCACATAGGCATTTCTAGTCACTTTATTTAATTGAAATAAAAGTTTGAACCTTATTAAATTGTGACACCACTTTAAATCACATTCCCATGTACTAAAATATGTGTTGATGACAAGTGTCAACATGATCCCATGTTTGGTTTGGAGAATATTAAATCTCAAGTAGTTTTTCAATGAGTAGAAATTACTTTTCTAAAAATAAATAAATAATGCAAGGGCTTTAATCTTGAATGTTAGTGATGATGCTAGATCATCTATAGAACCCTTTTGTGTGATGATTAAAAGTAGTTAAGTATTGTTTGCTGATTGTGTACCTCGTATGTATTCATAGACGCTAGTACCGACCAAGGATACGAGGAGGAAGGAGGATACTATGAAGAAGAAGCCGAGGAGAACTTCAACCACTGCTCTGCTCACGGCAAGCTATTAACGTTGCAAGCTACCACTTGCAAGATACTCTACTTATGCAAGCCTATACTGATACTGATGCAAGCAAATACTTGCTTGCTACCATGACCACTAGATGCCTTAAGCATATGTGACCATATCCACTTGATACCCCCTCCTAGTTTTACTTGAAAGCTTCTACTTTATTTCTTTATCAAAGCTATTACTTAGAGTCTAATTAAGTGATTTGTAGATTCTAGGAGGATAATTGAATGTTGCATAAAGAGCATTAAATTTGGCCTAAACTAGATAATCTTGATATCATCCTAAGGCATGAGATTGTACTTAGTTAAACTCCAGTTGTTTACCACCCCTCATTAGTACTCACCCCCACTTATAGATGCTAGTGCTAAGCATAAAAATTGATCAACTTTAGATGGGAATACTTGGTGGAAAATGGTTATGAAAACCTTGGAATGATGGATCATTCTACTGAGATGTTTTGACATGTGTTTCCGAACACTAGAGGATTTTAGTGATGAAAATGTTGAGGCATGAGCCCTAGCCCTTTATAAAACTGATGGTTGTCTGGATGCGATACCATTCCAATTTTACTGTACAACCACAATACCCGAGTATTGGGTAGGGCTTGACTGGAAACTTATATACCTTAGTATGGGTTCCCTCACGGCCAAGGTCTGGGCTGAGGCTACCTTGTGAAGATTGTCCACCTGTGCAGTACCCAAGATGACAGTTGGTCATGGTTGGGAGGCCAAACTCACAGGAGAGGTGCCTATACTAGGGCATGTAATCGAAAGGTTAGGATTGATTATCCGCATACTGAGTATGGTGAATTCAGGATTTGTTCCTGACGGATGTATCGAAGGTTGTGGTGAAAGTGTACAATCTCTGCAGAGTGTCAAACTATTCGAATAGCCGCGTCCGCGGTTATGGACAGTTGGAGTGGCCATACTGTTCCCCCGTCAGATGTTTTCAAAATGACTTGTGAAATGAATTGAGAATTTGACTTGACCACAAAAGAGTTGTGGTATGACAATACAAGTTCCCACTTAGGTGTTATAAAATTTCAACTAGCTTTTCTTGCTTCTGAACTTAGTAGAAGTAAATCTGGCTTTTGCAAAACAACCATAGAGCTTAGTGTCCTATTACAAAAAAAAACCTTCACTTGTTACTTGTAGTTTGCGAGTACTTAAAGAGTACGCATGGCTTTGTCCCTAGCTATTCCCGTGGCCAGACTATGAAGAGGAGTATCAGGATGATGGACCCCAGGAAGGTTACGACAACTAGGATCATCTCCCATAGTCAGCATTGCCTGTGACCCCGAAGATGGAGCTTCGCCTACGCTACCTTTATTATTACGTATTTCCGCTGCTTGAGTTGTATTAAAACTGGATCATGAGATCCTTGTTTGTGTAAGACCTTATGTATGGTTTGTAATGGATGATGACTATGGTATCCAATTCTCTTATGTCTCGCAAAACTGGTAATCCTGGGATTGTGATGTATGGCATAACAGGCATCTGGGATTAAAAATCCGGGTGTTGACATCAGACCTTGGCTGCAAGGGAACCCATACAGAGGGGGACCGACGGGCGCGGGCTGAGCTCGTTGTGGTCGATGGCACAGAGGGCTAATGGCATGGGCGACGGTAGGGGGCGGTGATGTGCTCCCTAGCGAAGCTCAACGGCATGGTGGAGAGGTGTGGGGCGGTGATGATCGGTCGGAACGCGTCGACGCTCTGGGCGGGTCCGACGGCAAAATTAATCGCGCACGGGTGCTCCTGGTCGTGCAACGGCGAACGAGGTTGTCTGGCGGGGTGATGGATTGTTGGCGATCACGTACGCAAGCTGCGAGGGCGGCGCGCGGTCTGTGGGCGCTGGTCGAGTGTGGCGCACTGGCGCGCTCTCGACTCGCACGCAGAGAGACTTGGCCAGCTCGGGACGTGTGGTCCAGGGGCTGGCAGTGCTCGAGGCTTCAACAGGGAGTGGCGGTGGACCGTGGAGTGCCTGCTAGACATCCTTGCTAGGCATGGTGCATCTCGTAGCTTTCTATCGACACGAGGGTGGCAAGTTAGGCTTGTCATGGTCACCATTAATGGTTATGCCAAGCTCATAGTGGTGCTAAGGCCTGTTAATTGGGCTAGATCATCTACTGAGAGTGTAGTGAGAGCTAGAGAGGGAACAAGTTTGCCCAAAATCACTGCTCACTATAGTGTTTGTTGTTCGTTTGTTTGTTTGCTGCAAACAAGGTGTTGGATGAAATGGCCGAAAGATTCAAACTTTGTGGGTTTGCTAGGCACATACTAGGGAGTCTCTGGTTAGTTCGATTAGTCAAGGGGCACTGGTTTGGTTGGGTTTTGAAAATGTGTGATCTTCACATATGATAAAGATTCAATTTTTACATGTGATTTGAATGAGGTTGCCAAATATTTCTGCAAGTTTGAAATGCGGGCTTTGCTTCACTTTTACTTGGTCTAGCAAGGGGTGAAAAGAATTGGAAAAGTTTCTGTTTGAAATATTGGACTATAAACACTCAAAGTGACCTAGTGAGCAAGATTGGTAAAAATGACCATTTGCCTTAATTGATTTGTTTTTTATTTTCTCTTTATTTGTTTCTGCTTGGAAATGTTTTATATGATGTTATTTTCATCTTTAAACCATTTCTTTCTATTTAGGTTAATCACACAAGTTCATTCATGCATTTATCACATCATCACATACACACATGCATTCATATGATTTTAATTACTCCAAGTTTTTGTTAACCCTAATTTTAGTGATTAGAGTTTGATGATCATTATTTTATATTTTTGGGATGTTACAAACCTTCCCCCCTTAAACAAAATCTCATCCCGAGATTCGAAAAAGGAAGAAAAAATATTACCTAGGATTTAAAGAGATCGGGAAACTCCGTCCAGATGTGATCTTCTCGCTCCCAGTTAGCTTCTTCTTCAGTGTGGTTGCTCCAGTGAATCTTGAGAAACTTGATGCTTCGGGTCCTGGTTGTTCTGAAAGCTTCTTCCAAAATATGAATGGGTACTTAGGGGTACGTCAGGTCATCGTTGATCTCTATGGCCCGATGGTCAATGTTCTTGAAAACTTCAGTCTTCTCCGGAACTTCAAGGCATTTGCGAAGTAACGATATATGGAACACACTGTGCACTGCTGACATTTCCTCTGGTAGTTACAATTGATATGATACTTCTCCTCGATGATTCATAATCTTGAAAGCTCCGATATATTTGGGGGCTAACTTTCCTTTGAGCTGGAAACGCTACATTCCCTTCAAAGGCGACACTTTGAGATACACAAAATCTCCGATATTGAAAGCGAGGTCTCTACGTCTCTTGTCGGTGCAACTCTTCTGTCTTGACTGGGCGGTCTTGAGGTGCTCATGAATCTTGTGAACTTTCTCTTCTGCTTCTTATAGGATGTCGGGTCCGAAAATTTGACTCTCTCTTACTTCTGACCAATTCAAAGGGGTGTGACACGTCCTTCCATACATGAACTCAAATGGGGCCATTTTCAGACTAGTTTGATAATTGTTGTTGTATGAAAATTCTGCGAAAGGCAGACAGTCTTCCCATTTATATCCATAATCTAGCACACATGCTCTCAGCATATCTTCGAGTATCTGATTTACTCGCTCCGTTTTTCCATCGGTCTAGGGGTGATAGGCTGTGCTTAAATCCAGTCAGGTTCCTAAACCTTCTTGGACTTTCTTCCATAATATCAAGGTAAACTGAGTTCCTCGATCCGATATGATGTTCTTGGGGATTCCGTGCAAACTGAGGATTCTAGCGATGTATAACTCTGCTAGCTTCGAACTTTGGTATGTGGTCTTGACTGGTAAGAAATGGGCGACTTTGGACAATCTGTCCACGATGACCCAAATAGAGTCATTTCCCCTACTAGAAGTAGGCAATCCGGTGGTAAAGTCCATTCCAACTGAATCCCATTTCCATTCCGGAATCTGCAATGGTTGCAACAGTCCTGCGGGTCTTTGATGTCCCACCTTGACTCTCTGGCAAATATCACACTTGGCGATATAGCTTCTGATTTATCTCTTCATCTTATGCCACCAAAATTGTTCATTCACATCCTGATACATCTTTGTTCCTCTGGGGTGGATAGAATAAATAGTATCATGGGATTCTTTCAAAATAACCTCTTTCAACTCCGAATCTGCTGGTACACAGAGACGTCCTTTGTACCACATAACTCCTTCTTCGTCTTCGGTGAATCCGGATACTTTGCCTGTACCGATACGACGTTTGATTCCGTCGATACTAGCATTTCCTCTCTGTGCCTCCTTGATCTGACTGATCAAAGTGGGTTGAAGTTCTATGCTAGCCAAAAATCTTTCACTCACTAATTCCATTCGGAAATCTTCCATCTCTTTGTGCAAACTTGGTTGCTCCTTCAAAATCATGGAGTTCAAGCGGCACGGCAATCTGCTAAGGGAATCTGCTACCACATTGGCTTTACCGGGGTGATAGTGAATGTCCAGATCATAGTACTTGATTAGCTTAGGCCATCTTCTTTGCCTCATATTCAGCTCTTTCTGAGTGAATATATACTTCAGGATCTTGTGATCCGAATAAATCTCACAACGGTTTCCCATGAGATAGTGCCTCCATGTCTTCAGGGCTAGAACTACGGCTGCTAGTTCAAGGTCATGGGTTGGATAATTCTGTTTATGCTACTTCAGTTGTCGGGATAGATAAGATATAACTCTGCCTTCTTTCATTAGCACACATCCGAGACCGATCTTGGATGCGTCACAATACACATCAAAGGGCTTCGTGATATCAGGCATGATCAAGATTGGGGATGAAATCAATCTCCTCTGGAGTTCTGGAAACTCGCTTCACATTTGTCCGTCCATTCAAACTTCTTGTCCTTCTTCAGCAATTGGGTCATGGGTCTTGCAATGCTCGAGAATCCTTCTACAAACTTGCAGTAGTATGCTGCTACTCCGAGAAATGCATGAACTTCGGTTTGAGTGGTTGGGGCTTGCCAATCTTCAACATCCTTCACCTTCGTAGGGTCAACGGCAATTCCTCCGGCTGATACAATATGTCCGAGGAATCCTACCTCATGTAACCAGAATTCACATTTGCTAAACTTGGCATATAGCTGATGCTCTCTAAGGGTGCCAAGAATGGTCCTTAGGTGTATCTCATGTTCTTCTTCTGATTTGGAATAAACCAGAATGTCATTGATGAAAACAACGACAAACTTATCCAGGAAGTCCATAAAAATCTTATTCATGAGGTTCATGAAATAAGCGGGGGCATTGGTTAATCCAAAAGACATGATAGTATACTCGTATAATGCATATCTAGTGGTAAAGGCAGTCTTTGGAATATCCTCTACGCGAATCTTGAGTTGATGATAGCCAAATCTAAGATCAATCTTAGAAAACACTTTGGCACCAGTCAACTGGTCAAACAGGTCTTCTATTTTTGGCAACGGGTACTTGTTCTTGATAGTGACATCATTCAACTTCCGATAATCCGTACACAAATGGTTACCTCCAGCTTTTTTGTCCACAAACAAGACAGGTGATCTCCATGGCGACGCACTTGGTTGTATCAATCCAATTTCCAGCATAGCATCCAGTTGCTTCTTCAGTTCCAATAGTTCATATGGGTTCATACTATATGGTCTCTGAGCTATGGATCCGGTTCCAGGGATTACTTCAATGAGAAACTCGATATCCCAATCTAGGGGCATACCGAGCAAAACATCTAGAAATACATCGGGGTATTCACAGACTATCAGGACTTGGTCAATGGTTGGCTGGGCTATACTCTTGTTGCACTTGAATTGCCAGGGCAAGGTTTCAGATACATGCTCGACTGATATCCCAGCTGTACCAGTCATGATTATGGCTTTCTTGGCACAGTCAATTAATCATTTGTGTTTGGACATCCAATCCATTCCTAGTACTACTTCCAAACCTTTAGTTCAGATTACTATTAGATTAGCATAAAAATCTATCCCATGGATTCGGATAGGGACGGATTTGCAAATTTTCCTAGCTTTGGTGGTCGAACCAGGTATTTGAACAATCATAACATGCTTCAATTTGGTTTGTTAAATTTTACTAGTGCATGCAAATTATTCAGTAACAAATGAGTGCGATGCTCCAGAATCAAACAACACTCTTGCAAGTACCGAGTTAACAGAATACATACCCAGCACGACATCTAGCGCTTCCTGGGCTTCTTTAGCATGCATGAGAAAGAGACGGCTGTTGCCGTTCAGCGAGTTCCCTGGGGAAAACCTTCTTCCGGGATGAACACGACGTTGCTGCTGAGCTGGGGCATTTGCATTGGGGGCTGCGGCAATCTTCTTGGGGCACTCATTGGAATAGTGACCCTTGGTTCCACAATCATAACAAGTCACTTGTGATTTGTCCTTCGCTGCAACAGGAACAACATTGCTTCCAGTCCTTGGGGCAGTGTTGGTGTTAGTGGTAGCATTATTGTTGTTGAACTTAGGTGGCGCACGGTTGAAATTGCTGGATTTGCCGGGGTTGTTGTGGTTAGCTCCGGGCCTTGGGTTTCGACGGTTGGGATAGGTGGGACGGTTCATGGGGGGTCTGTTGTTTCTTGGGGCAAATCCTGGAGATGGGTTGGGGAGATACTTTGGTGTATGATGGATTCCTGGCTGATGCATCATGCGGCGCTTGCGGTTCTCATTGGCTTGGTTGATCTTTCCTTCCATTTAAATGGCAGAGTCAACTAAGGCTTCAATATCTTCAAAGGGGATATTGACTAACACTGTCTGCATCTGATCGTGTAGACCATTCAGGAATCTCTCCTTCTTCTTGCCTTCAGTTTCTATCTCATCTGGTGCATACCTAGCTAATGACAAGAATTTGTCACGGTTTTCCACTACTGTCATTCTCCCTTGTTTCAGTTCCCTAAATTCATCTCTCATCCTCTTGATTAAACCCGGTGGCACATGGGTACTGCTGAACTTGACTTTGAACTCTTCCCAAGTCATCAGCTGACCTCCTGTCATTGCGCGAACGCTATTCCACCATGCTCTTGCATCTCCGGCCAGATAGTGGGTAGCAAACAACACTTTCTCGTTAGCTTCCAATCCTGCAATTTCCAGATTGTTCTCCATGGTTTGCAACCAATAATCTGCATCTAGGGGCTCTTCTGACTTAGTGAAAACAGGTGGATTGGTGTTCTGGAAATTCATGAGTTTAGATCCATGGTTGTCTTGATTTCCATGGCCTTGATTGTTTTTCGCCATCTGAGATATTTGTTGAAGGGTGGCTAGGTTGGCTTGACATTCGGATCTTTTGGCTTCGCGGTCAGAAACCAACATTTGCAAGAGTTTTTGAGGAACATGAATTTTCATGAAAAAGTCTAAGTGATAAGAATAATAATATTTTTTTGTAAATACTCACTTCTTTTTGTTTTGAAACTAATTTTTTGATTCAAACGTCCATTCTAACTAGGGTCTCCTATGGTCAGGATGACTGTGATACCAACTTGTCAACACCCGTATTTTTAATCACAAATGCTTGTTATGCCATACATCACAATCCCAGGATTACCATTTTTGCGAGACATAACAGATTTGGATATCACAGTACATCATCCATTACAAACCATACATAAGGTATTACACAAATAAGGATCTCATGATCCAGTTCTTAATACAACTCAAGCAGCAGAATAACGTAAAGATAACGATAGCGTGGGGGAAGCTCCATCTTCAGGTTCATAGGCAATGGTGAGATATGGGAGATGATCCTAGTTGTTGTAACCTTCCTGCGGTCTGTCATCCTGATACTCCTCTTTATAGTCTGGCCACGGGAATAGCCAGGGACGAAGCCATGAGTACTCTTTAAGTACTCGCAAACTAATACTAACAAGTGAAGGGTTTTTGAATAGGATATACTAAGCTCTAGGGTTGTTTTGCAAAAAGCCAGATTTACCTCTACTAAGTTCAGAAGTAAAGAAAACTAGTTGAAAGTTTTATAACACCTAAGTGGGAACTTGAATTTCATGTCACAACTCTGTGGTGGTCAAGTCAAAGTCATAAATCATTTCATAAGTCATTTTGAAAACATCTGACGATAGAACAGTATGGCCACTCCAACTATCCATAACCACGGACGCGGCTATTCGAATAGTTTGACACTCTGCAGAGATTGTACACTTTCACCACAACATTCGATACATCCGTCAGGAATAAATCCTGAACTCACCATACTCAGTATGCGGATAATCAATCCTAACCCTTTCAATTACACAACCTAGTATAGGCACCTCTCCTGTGAGTTTGGCCTCCCAACCATGACCAACTGTCATCTTGGGAACTGCACAGGTGGACAATCTTCATAAGGTAGCCTCAGCTCAGACCTTGGCCTCAAGGCAACCCATACTAAGGTATATAAATTTCTAGTCAAGCCCTACCCAAATTTCGGGTATTGTGGTTGTACGCTAAAATTGGAATGGTATTGCATCCAGACAACCATCAAGTTTATAAAGGGCTAAGTATCATGCCTCAACATTTTCATCATCAAAATCATCTGGTGTTCAAGAACACATGTCAAAACATTTCAGTAGAATGACTCATCATTCTAAGGTTTTCATAACCATTTTCACCAAGTATTCCTATCTAAAGTTGATCATGTTTTATGCTTAGCACTAGCATCTACAAGTGGGGGTAAATACTAATGGTGGGTAATAAACCAGTGGGCATTTACTAAGTTCAATCTCATGCCTTAGGATGACATCAAGATTATCTAACTTATGCCAAACTTTATGCTCTTTATGCTACCTTCAGTTATCTTTCTAGAATCTACAAGTCACTAAGTAAACTCTAAGAGAAAGCTTTGATAAAGAAGATCATGTATTAAACTTGCAAGTAAAACTAGGATTGGGTATCAAGTGGTGTATGCTTCCAAGTAAAACGAGGATTGGGTATCAAGTGGTGTAAGCTTGCAAGTAAGACTTGCATAAGTAGGGTATCTTGAAGTGTTAGCTTACTTAGTTAATAGCTTGCTAATTTAACTAGTAGTATTAGGCTTGCCTTGTGCAGAACAGTGGTTGAAGTTCTCCACGGCTTCTATCTCGTAGTATCCTCCTTCCTCCCCGTATCCTTGGTCGGTACTAGCGTCTATAAATCAATACGAGGTACACAATCACCAAACAATACTTAACTATTTCTAATCATCACACAAAGGTTCACACTAGGTGATCTAGCATCATCACTAACATTACAAGATTAAAGCACTTGTCCCATTTATTTTATTTTGAGAAAAGTAATTTCTACTCATTGAAAAACTAATTAAGATTTAATATTCTCCAACTCAAACATGGGATCATGTTAACACATGTCATCACCACATATTTCAGTACATGGGAATGTGATTTAAAGTGGTGTCACAATTTAATAAGGTTTAACCTTTTATTTGATTTAATTAAAGTGACTAGAAATGCCTATGTGGCCTTGTTTTATTACTTGATCATTATTTCTGTAAGTAAACCTAAATGTTTTTATATATTCTGAAAGGTATGGTCAAATGTGATTTTTGAGAGTTGGAATCAACTCAAAATCTTTCATGGTTTAATTTTGAAAAATGTTTGAATGCAGAAAAGCTTCTGCCTTGTTATTTTTACCATGGGTGATCTACAATTCTAAATGGTTTGAATCCAACAGGCTTGGATTAAGCATTCCAATACCTTTCTCACAAAACTGGTTTCATATATTTTGGTTCAGTGAATCGAGCTGGGTTGATTTTTGAATCTAGGTACATAACTGTGTTTCAAATTAAATGAATAAACTTAAGTTTGAATTGTTGGGTCGCGCGGGAGGTTTAACTAGGCCAGCCCACTACGCACAGCACACGCGTGGGCTGGTTAAGTGGCTATCCCCACTCGTTAGTGAGACAGTGAGGGGCGAAGCGGTACGGGGTGATCTATGCCGCACGATCTAATTCTAATCGAACGGCTCTGGTTCATCGTCCACGTCGGAGCGCCAGTGAGACAGAACCCTAGCGCGGCAGGTGGGGGTCATGGGCCGATCACCGGGACTCATGCGATGGTCGGTGACGGGGGCGAATGATGAAGTCGATGACAGAGGTTCTCCTGGTAATGGCAGCTTCTCCTGGGGTGGCTCCAATCGACGACGCCTCTCCTCCTCTGCAGCGGGGAACTCCGGTGAAATTCCGGCCACCTGGTGCTCGCCTTGACCGGAGTGAGTGGGTGTGATTAGTGAGAGGTGGGGAGTGAACTGGTGTGAAGAAAACGAGCGGGGGAGGACTCCTTTTATAGTGGCTGAAGGGGACCAACGGGCGTGGGCTGAGCTCGTCATGGTCGACGGCATAGAGAGCTATGGCATGGGCGACGGTATGGGGCGGGGTTGTGCTCCCTAGTGAAGCTCAACGGATGGTTGTTGGGGATATGCTATATGGGTATCCTCATAGCATGTCTCTTATCCGGCTAACCCGGGTGGCCCATAGTCGGTAGCATGGCCTGTGGCCTGCTGGGCGGCCCAGTTAGGTGGATCCAGAAGGGAGGCCCATGCCGGATAAAGGAAGGCTACAGTGGAGTCACCAGCGTACCCGGAGCCTTGGAGTACAAGATACATAAGACTAGTAGTAGACGGTGTAGAACTCTGTAACCTGTCCGGCTAGGACTTTTCCCTGTAACCCTAGGACCTGGCGACTATATAAGTCGGGCCTATGGGAGCCTTTAGGGCACAACCTAGTATCGTTTACACACACCTCGCACAGCGAACCTATCTCTGTAACTCGGCATATTGCCATTATAGTGATTTATAGCAGGAGTAGGATTCCGCCACCGTTGTGGGATCTGAACCTGGGTAAGCTGTGTTACCTCGTACCCGTCAACCGTCCACCTTACCCCACGTCTCTAAACACGCACTGTGAGGACCCCTCCATGGCGTAATCGTTGGCAATACCACGACAGTTGGTGCCCACCGTGGGGCAAGAGGCGCTTCAGGCTCTTCAGCGGGCGAGGACCAAAATATTCGCGGGAATCAGCAAAACAGTAGCCATCGGTAGTGTTCTCTTCTCCAGCAATGTTCCGATCGTCCCCCTCGACGAGTTCTGGATCCCAGCGAAGACAAACGCTACGCGGTGTTCGATCGTTCCTATCAGAGACATCCACCTCTTCATCGGCGAAACTGACTCGGGCACTAGTTCCCTCGGAGTTGGAGCAGCATCAAGGCCCGCACGGACCGCCTACGGGCAGGATACGTTGGCGGAAGGGTCGATGTCGGATCTCTCTTCGGAGTTTGCCGGCAAAGATTGGAAAGCATCAAGGCCCGCACGGACCGCCTACGGGCAGGATACGTTCGCGGAAGGTCTCGATGTCGGATCTCTCTTTGGAGTTTGCCGACAAAGATCAGAAAAGTTCAAGGCCCACCCAAACCGCCCCTGTGCAGGATATAAAGGTGGAAGATCACTGCAAATCCGCTGACTTTGTTCGCGCGTCTGGACAACAGAGATCCAAGTTCGTCGGCGTGGTTACCATCTTTGGTCTGGCGCGCTGCATTCAGAGAGAGGGCGAAAACCCCCGTGACTACCTCGCCAGATGGCTCCGTATACGGGCCGACCTGGCTAATTACCCAATGATGATGCCATCTATCACTTTGTGGAAGGACTGGACCATGGAACGCTTCTCCGACATTCTCTAACGCGGCAACAGGCGTCAGGCCGACTTACCTTCGAAGGCATGGTGAACACCATCAACAACTACACGGAGGCCGAAGCAGCAGCTCAGACAGCACTTGCGCTCATTGACGGAGCCCCTCCGATTTAGCCACCACCACCGCCTACGGCCTCCATCGTCGCTACAGAACCACCTCCAGTCATCGTCGAGGCTGTTGCACCTCCATCTCCCGTCATCGAGGAAGTCCTGGCACCCTCCGACTCTGTCATTGACGCACTTTATGCTGATTTCAGTGCAGATTCAGAGGAGATAGACTCCAGTCCAGAAGAGCTAGACTCCGCTATGAAGGAGATGGAGGAGGAGTACTCACGAGACGAGCAAGCTAATAATACCGTCATCTCCCGAGGGGTGTTCGTCACCATTGGGACGGCGATGGATGAAGACCAACCCCGGAAAGCTCCGCCTACTGCAATGGAAAAGGGGATGGGGCCACTTATTGCTGCCGATGATGATCGCGCAAAAGTCATGCCTCCTCCGCCTAACGCAGTGCAGCAACCGCCACAGGAACTCGGCACCGGTCCGAGCAGCAACAACACCGCAAACTTGCCGCCTCCAGCATCCACGTCGGCAGCAGCCCATGTTACTCTAGCTGATAGACTGATGTACGACAATCTCCTCGTCAAGCCACTAACCGTTGCTCATATCCGGAACCTGACTCAGCTTGACGAGAAACGCCAGCAAATGATGGGGGAGGCGGAAGCCATCGCGGAGCAAGGCGCCAAACTAGATCGAGATCTGGTCAACACGCAAAAGTCCATAGAGAAAGCTAGAGCAATGGAGGCCGAGTACAAGACTCTGCTACAGCAGCAGAAGGCTAAGAAAGCTCCAGCTCGCGTCATCAACGATCCTGTTGTACAGCGCAACCTAGGATGGGCTCCCTCGAAGCCAGCACAGGCCAAGCCATACATTGATAGTGAAGGCAAGCAGGTGATGCCCACCCCACTCCTTAACCTCACCGTCGCCAAGACCCTTCTGGAGCAGGATAGATCGCCTGAGGAAGTAGATCAGGTTTATGACCTAGTGGCTAAGGCGGTAAAGCAGCAGGAAAAAGCCACCTCTCAGAGGCTTGAGTCTGAACTAGCGCTCTGCCGGTCTAGCCAGTACAAAGCGCCAAGGGACAGATCTCCTCAGGATGTCGGATCGCAGACGGGTTCATCAGAACGAAGACGGAGGGATGTGCGCAATAGGAAGGATGCTATCCCCATGTCCTCCGACCACGGATTAAAAGCCCGACCTCGTCGCCCATCTCCACCGCCCCGATCCCCCCGACGTCATGAAGATTACAAGGCTCACCATCGTACGGATATGCCCCCACCAAGCAGTGCGGCATCGTCATCCGCGACAACACAGCACAGAACCGTCATGATGAAGAGCGCCACCAAGGACACAAGAGAAGGTCACACTATGATCCTCCGCATCCGACAAGCAACCGCGACAGGCGTGGGGCGTCGCAGGAGGGTAATAGCAAGAAGGCTAACCCACCGCCACCTCGGCCTCCATCGCCGCCAAGCAGTCACCATGGCGGAAGAGGCCCACGTCGTTCACGCAGCCCGTCCCCTGTTGACAACAAGAAGAAGAACCCGGGGCCGTACGATGCACGTTCACGGATCGATAAGATTCACGAGGCCCGGGAAGGACCGTACCTAGGACCACATTGCTTTGGACCTGCAACACAGTCCGCAACTTACCCGAAAGTTTTCCAGATTGACAAGACTATAAAGCCCTATGACGGCACCGCCAAGCCCGCCAGATGGTTGCAGGACTACGGCAACGCGGTGGAGATTGCCGGAGGCAACCCCAACGTTGTCGTCAGGTACCTCCCGTTAATGTTGGTGGGCACGGCCTGTCAATGGATCGATGACTTGCCGGAGAGATCTATCTACAACTGGCTGGACATGCAAGAAGCATTCACCAAGAACTTTGAGGGTACATATAAGCGTCCCTGCACTGTGGGCGATCTATAGCGGTGCGTGCAGGAGAAAGACGAGACATCTTGCGCCTACCTCTCCTGCTGGCTGGATATGAAGAATTCCTGCACATGAGTGCACGCTCAGACCGCCATGGCCGCCTTCACCGATGGGTTGGAAAGGGGCACGTTGATCCGACATAAGCTGAATCGCTTGCAGGACAATTATCAGCTTGACTTGAATCAGATGATTCAGTTAGCTAGTGAGTTCGCAGCTGCCGACGACGATGCTCGTGGCTCTTTGCCGGCAACGGCCGTTCCAACTCAAGATCGGAGGAACAATAGTACAAAGCGGAAAACCGCTCCAGAAGAAAAGCAATTTATCGACATGGTCGCAATGACTTTTTCAGGACGAGGAGAAGGCGGATAACGTGGCCGAGGAAGGGGAGGAGGCCGCGGGCAGCAACGAGGAAGTGAAACCAACTCGGCGCCGCTCCGTGTTCCCCAAACCTACGAAGAGTACCGCGATATGCCATGCCTCGTACACCTCGACACTAACGGCAAAGCCACCCATACCAATCGACACTTCAAGTTCGTCAACAACCTCAAGGAAGACCCGGAGTCCGGCTATAAGTGAAGTTGGAAGAACAGATCATGAGGCAAGGGCAAGGGGAAGAAGAAGGAGGAGGAGTCCAAGGATTCAAGTGACATGGACGAGGACGTTGACCCCAAGCACGCCGCCAAGAGCGATGACAAGGGCAAGAACCCCTTGGCAAAGAAGGCCCCAGTCTACCACACTTTCCTTGGCACCCCCACCGTCCGACAACAGAAGACCTCTCTAAGGATCCTGATGGCAACTCTCCCCCCAGTCCCCCAATACCTGTGCTGGTCAGAGGTTCCAATAACTTGGGACAGGACGGACCACCCAGACCTTGTGCCCACGGAAAACCAGTACGCCATGGTCATCAACCCATTGATTGACGGCACGGAATTCACCAAGTGGATGGTGGATAGTGGAAGCAGCATCAACATCATGTACCTGGATACACTGCAGAAGATGAACTTGACAGAGGCAAACCTAAGGCGGACTAACACCATTTTCCATGGCGTAGTTCCTGGTCGGGAGGCTCGGTCCCTTGGGTGCATCACACTTCAGGTAGCCTTTGGCGACGTTAATAATTACCGTCAAGAGCGCATGACCTTTGTGGTGGTCCCCTTCAAGAGCGTGTACCACGTCATATTCGGCACAGCATATTCCACACGTTCATGGCCAAGCCATGCTTCGTCTACAACAAGCTCAAGATACCCGGACCAAATGGTGTCATCACCGTATCCGGAAGCTTTACCAAGGCAAGGGACTGCGAGATCAATGAAGCAGCCGTTGCAGAAGCTTTCCTCTACAACGAAGAATTCAAAGAGATCCAGAGCAAGGTCAATGACTCAGAGATGCCCGCGTCGAAGAAGCAGAATTCCGACTCCGATCCTGCGTTCAAGGCCGCCATCGAGACCAAGCCGGTGGAACTTGTGGTAGGCCATGCCTCCAAGACCGTCGCCGTTGGGACAAACCTGGATCCCAAATAGGAAAGCGCACTCGTCGAGTTCCTTCGTGAGAATAGGGACATCTTTGCTTGGCAACCTGCCGACATGAAAGGTGTACCTAGGGAACTTGCCGAGCACATCTTAAACATAGATCCAAAATGTAAACCAGTGAAACAACCTCTACGACGCTTCGGAGATGAGAAGAGATGCGCCATTGGCAAAGAGATAGCTAGGTTACTTAAGGCTGGGTTTATCCGAGAAGTCCTTCACACCCGCTAGGTGGCCAATCTTGTACTTGTCCCCAAAAAGGGAACCAATGAATTAAGAATGTGCGTTGATTACACCGGCTTCAACAAAGCATGTCCTAAAGATCTGTTTGCTTTGCCTTGCATTGACCAATTCATTGACTCGACGGCTGGCTCAGAACTTTTCTGTTTTCTCGATGGATACTTAGGATACCACCAGATCAAGATGAGGAAGTCGGACCAATTGGTCACTTCGTTCACTACCCCTTACGGCATGTTTTGCTACATCACGATGCCCTTTGGGCTGAAAAACACAGGTGCTACCTACCAGCGAACAATGCAATGTTGCCTCCATGACCAAATTGGTCGGAACGTTCATGCCTATGTGGACGATATCGCAGTGATGTCTAAAAAGTCAAACGACTTAATCTCCGACTTAAAAGAAACCTTTGATAATCTCCGGAAATACAACATGATGCTCAACCCTAAGAAGTGCGTCTTCGGGGTTCCAGCCGGCAAACTGTTGGGCTTCATCGTTTCCCAGCGCGGAATCGAGGTCAACCCGGAGAAAATCAAGGCCATCTTAAACATAAATCATCCGACATGCCTAAAGGACATCCAACGACTAACAGGTTGTGTTGCAGCAGTTAGTAAGTTCGTCAGCCGACTTGGAGAGAAGGCTCTGCCGCTGTACAAGTTGCTGAAGAAGGAGGAGAAATTGACGTGGACAGACGAGGCAGATGCAACATTGAAGCAGCTCAAGGAGATTCTTTCCTCAGCGCCCATCCTTGTAGCACCCGAGCCTGGTGAGCCCCTGTTAATTTACATGGCGGCAACCAACCGGGTTATCAGCATCATCGTCGTGGTAGGCGGAAGGAACCGGAACCACGAGTTCAACGACCAGTTTACTATGTGGCGAAGTCTTGGCGGAGTCAAGCAGCGTTACCCATACTACCAAAAGATAGCTTATGGAGTATTCCTCAAGCTGAAGCATTACTTTCAGAGCACCCAATCACGATGATGAGCAAGACTCAGCATCGACATTATCAACAACAGCGACGCTACAGGAAGGGTCGCGAAGTGGGGCATTGAACTTGCCGCCTTCGAGATCACCTACAAGAGACGCGACGCTATCAATTCACAAGCCTTGGCGGATTTTATTGTAGATTGGACGGAGATGCCAGATGCCACTCCGTTGCCAGAACCAGTGTACTGGGTGATGCACTTTGACGGATCAAAGCTGCTCAACGGCTCGGGGGCAGGTGTATTGCTACAGTCACCAAAAGGAGACAAGCCACGTTCTGCAGATCCACTTCGAGGCTACAAATAACATGGCGGAGTATGAAGCACTCATTCACGAACTACGGGTAGCCAAAGATATTGGCATCAAGCGCATAGTTTGCTATGGAGATTCCGACTTGGTTGTCCAGCAGGTGGCTAGCACCTGGAATGCGCGGAACCCTATGATGGCGGCATATTGCGATGAAGTGGACGAGATAGCCAAGAGCTTCTTGGGCTACGAAGTCAAGTATGTGCCAAGGGAGCAAAACGAGGCGGCTGATCTACTGTCTAAACATGGATCAGAGCGCAAGCAAATTCCGCCAGGAGTTTTCCTAGAGCATCTACGCACACCATCCATGAAGGGCGCCAACATCGACAACCTGGATAGAGCTGACTCTTTCGTCAACATAGTGACAAAGATCCCTCCGGCTTGGACAAAACCGTTCATGGAATATCTCGAACACGGAACTTTGCCCGACGACAAGGTCAAAAGACGGCAAATAGTACGACGAGCAAAGGGTTATACTATAATCAATGGGCAACTCTACAAGAGGAGCACAACTGGTGTATACCTAAAGTGTGTTTCCCAGCTAGAAGGTATGGAAATCCTACGCGAAATCCATCTCGGAGATTGCGGGCATCACGCCGCTCCTCGGTCGTTGGTCGCGAAATTCTTTTGGCAAGGATTCTACTGGCTGACCGCGAAGGCGGACGCCGACAAGCTGGTTGAGACATGCACATCATGCCAGTATTATGCCCGACAACCACATGTTCCTGCTGAAGAATTGCGAACAATACCAATAACTTGGCCGTTTGCAGTCTGGGGGCTAGACATGGTGGGGCTGTTACAAACGGCGCCGTGTGGGTTTACGCATCTGCTTGTAGCAGTTGACAAATTCACCAAATGGATAGAAGCTAAACCCATTAGAAAGCTTGATGGGGCAACTGCCCTCAGGTTTGTCCGGGATCTAGTCGTGAGATTTGGTCTCCCACATAGCATCATCACCGACAATGGAAGCAACTTGTCACTTGGAGAAGTGGAGGCATATTGCTGGGACAAGGGCATCAGACTTGACCTTGCGTCTGTGGCACACCCATAGTCCAATGGTCAGGTTGAGCGAGCCAATGGATTAATTCTGCAAGGAATCAAGCCACGTCTTGAGGCACCGCTACATAGAGCAGCTAGAGCCTGGGCGGAAGAATTGCCATCTGTACTGTGGAGTCTACGAACCACACCCAACAGATCCACCGGCTACACCCCTTACTTCATGGTATATGGAGCAGAAGCCATCCTACCTTCTGACATCCTCCACGATGCACCAAGAGTTGCCGCCTACGATGAAGATGACGCTGAAGAATCTAGACGCCTAGATGTGGACCTTCTCGAGGAGGAGCGCGTTTTGGCATGCCAAAGATCCGCCATCTACCAGCAGAAGCTACGCAGCTACCATAGTCGCCGCGTTCGGCATCGCTCATTTAAAGTGGGGGATTTGGTGCTTTGACTTAAGCAGAAGAAGTCACACAAATTATCCCTGCCATGGGAAGGACCGTTCATCATAAGGAAGGCGCTGCTCAATGGGTCTTACTACCTTGTCGACAATCCTAAATTCAAGGATAGACCCAACGAGGATCATAAGCGTAAGCGACGTGACCCGGATGATGACTACCCGGAGGTTGACCGGCCATGGAACATAGCACAGCTACGTCCTTTTTACACTTAGCATTTTTATCTAATTGTGTACCTCTTATATGATCAGTGAAATAAAGCTCTTTGGTTCACTCATTTTGCTGAGTCTTTTACCTCCTTTAGTGTTCACTTTTGGATCGTATAAAACTTTTATGCACATGTCTTGCGATTGCACTTGTGAAAATTCCGCCTACGGGCGTTAGCTAAAGTTTTCTGGTCTACACGTTCTTTGTTGTTTTTATGTGGATTCTGGAGTAGTAACTTTCGGCACTCATTGTTGGCGATTTTGTGCTCAGGTTATTGATGGTGCCATTGGGCATCATCACCTAAGCGCATGGTTCCGACAACGAGTCTTCCGACTCACGAAAAGTCAAGCATAAAAACCAAAGTAATGGATAAGCCAGCACTTGATTAAAAAATATGTACATACTGGGAATTAATTCTTAAGTAGCAGGATACGACAACCACTGTTTTCCGCCTTAAAATTACATCACCAAGTTTTTTCAATGCACACGTCAAGGGTGACACAAGAATTACAAAGTGTTTTTCACTCTTTAGGTGCAGGGGACTTGGAGGCCGCATCATCACCAGCCGGAGAATCACCCTCAGCGTCGGCGCTGTGGTGAGACTCGGAGGAATCCGGGTTGGCATTGTCGAGACAGTTCCTGGGCACGAAGACGTCAACATCTACCAACTCGGCAACCCTGGTATCATACCCCACGAGTGATGACAAGATGGCTTCGTGATCGATCTCCTTGCCGTCATCATCCATGTCGGGGATACCAGATGTCACCGTGTCGATGTCGGCATCTTCATAGTGTGCCTTCACCATAGACAACGCCATCCTTGCGCCAGCCCGTGCGCATGAAGCTTTCCAGCTTGCGACACGCGCGCTCGGGAGCTCGGCGCAGAATCTCCGAATACTTCACCACAGAGTCCGAGGCCTTGATATAAATCTAAAGGGGCTTGGAAATCTCCTTGGCTTGGGCGATGGCGGTGTTGATGAAGTTGCCGGCCAGAATCATACACTCCTTGTCCGAAGGAGGCGAGCGGGTTAATCCCATAGGAGCTGCAAATTCCGACAAGGAATGTATGAGTTCAAAAAAATCTAAGTATCCAGACTACAAAAATACAAGGCGGAGGAAACTTACTGAAGATGCTGGCCTTGGCCTGCCAGACGATGTCTGCCAAGGATTCTTTCTCTTGTTGGAGGAGCTTAAACGCCTCGCTATGGAGAAGGTTTTGCTCATCGGCAGCTTGCTTCTGATCCTTTAGGATCGCAAGCTCCTCCTTCAAGAGGTTGATCTCCACAGAGGCAGAATCCTGCAAGGCTTTCATAGAATCCTCGTGCATCTTCAGCATCTCCTTCCTCTCCTCCTTCAGGATCTTGTTCTCACTGTCCAGCTGTTGGATATGCTTGGACTGCTCAGCAATGTCCTTGGCCTTGGCGACATGTTCTGCAAGTCGGAGAAAACAAAGTGCACAGTGAGTACTCGGAGATTGTGGGCACAAAAATAAGACGGAAATGCGTAATAAGAAAACAGACTCTTGTTTTTGATGATTTGTTCCTTCAAGATGGCAGTTTTACCCTTTTCGGCTTCAAGATCTGCGTGCATCTTCTGGTACTTGTCGTTGGCCATGCCCCTCCGAGCATTCTCGTTCTATGGAAATAAATACAAAGTTAAATCACTGTTGGGTCTGCTTGGAGCCCCTAGTCGGAGATTTTCCATCTAGGTGCTCGGGGGCTACATCGAGAGTTTTTAAACTTATCAATATGCTTAGCTTTTCCTTTAGCATCTAGTCGGAACTAATTCAGTTACAACTAGAGGCTTGGGGGGCTACAGCACTGAAAAATATAAAACACTATGTATGCTACTCTTAAAGCATCTAGTCGGAATAATTTATTCCATCTAAATGCTTGGGGGCTACAGTGAGAGTTATTTCTAACTTATTCAATCTTTGAGCATATAGATACAAAACCTATGGTTTTCCGTCTATGAAATGTAATAGGTAAAGTAAAACTTACAAGTGCAATGATCTTGAGGCTTGTAGCGCTCTCGGCCAGCAGCTTGCCAAAGGCAATGCTGTTTCCTTGCAAGATGTCTGCTTGTCGGAGTAGCTCCTCAAAACCGCACGTCGGAGATGACGGCACACCTCTAGGAACCATAGTTGTGTTACTCGGCATGAGCGCCGGGTAAACTATCTTGGGGAACTCGAAGGGTTTCTGGGGAGTAGGGGCGCCGCCTTCGGCAGAAGTACCAGCTCCCACCACCGCCTTTCCGCTACCGATGGCATCCTTAGACGGAGCTTCAGCCATTTGAAGAGCAGCACTCTCCTGCGTCGCCTGCTCGCCGACGACAGCTAGTTCGGTAGAGGCGCCAGATTCCACTTCCATGGTGGAAGGGCCTGGTGCCTCCTGGACTTGGGAGTTTGTCGGAGCATAGGAGGGCTTGACGGCAGGAGTAGCAGGGGCGATGGCGGGGGAGGAGTCGCGATGCAGCATATCTTTGATATTTCTAGAAGCCCCAAGAGTCTTGGAGGACTTCTTGAGGCTGGTTGAGGCTTTCTTCCTGAAATGTGCAAAGTGCATAAGTACAGGAATAAGACAGATAAATGAGACAATGTCGGAGAATGAGAGGCTTACACTAGGGGGGGCGCTTTGGCAAACATCCCGGTGGCTTTCTTCTTTTCCGCCTCCAGTACTCATTTTGGAGGCTCCACCCTCCGTCTTCTACTTCTTACCTCCGTCGGCAGCGTCAGAGGTGGAGCTCTTCCACTTTCGCATGCAGGGCATCGTCGTCGGACCACGTGGCGTCCTTCATCTTTGCATCGTAGATTTGGGCCAGGTTGTCCTCATCTAGATCGCTAAGCTGTTAAGTAAGAAATCACGTGTTAGATAAGATGGCTATGATAAGGCGGAGCTGGAGCAATGTCATACGGAAAATAAATACCTACCTTTGGGCACTTGCCGTCGTACATATCACGGTGATGGTGAAGCCACGCTTCTTATCCTTCACCTTGGCGATGTCCTTAAGGAGCTTGGCGGTCGCTCGAGAAGTTATCCACGGAGATCCGAAGGGAATCCTTTCGATCACCCGTGTACTCGTGCATGAACTTCGTGCGGTGCTGCAGGGGTTGGATTCGCCTGATGAACCAGCACATGGCTAGGTCCAAGCCGGTCAAACCCGCCTCTACGAACCACTCGATCCGCCTTATTGCGCGAGAAGCGTTGAGGTCGGAGGGAAGGGAGGCATGGGATCTCCATGTGGAAACTTCGGCGGCGGCTCCATCCACGAAGTCCGGGTACGTCACTTATTGGCCCGCCAAAGGAATGTCGGGGCCATAGAAGTACATCCGCTGCCAGTTTTTGCACGACTCATGGCCGACGATGTCGGGGAACCGCCGGCCAGGTCGGATCTTGAAGCTTATGGTACCACAGTTCCTAAGCTCCTCCATACTATGTCCGGCTTCACGTTTGATGGTGAAAAAGTACACGAACAAGTCTAACCTATGCTTAATCCCTAGGTAGCCCTCACAAAGTGCCGCGAAGTTGCTAAGCACTAAGATGCTATTGGGTGAGAGGTTATGGGGTTGGAACTTGAAGGGATTCAAGACAGACATAAAGAAGTGGGAGATGGGCAGAGAAACACCGCGTACCAATTGCGCCTTGAGGTACACTTTCTCTCCGGCTTGGGGAGAAGGGGTCACCTCGCCGGCCAGCACCGCCCGCCAGGCGAGCCCCTCCGTCGCGGGGAGGTAGCCTTCGGCGACCATCTCTTGGATGTCGCGGCCGGTGATGTCCGAGCCGCGCCAGTCGCCTTTGTGCGAGTCTGGCTCCTCTTCCAGGGGCTCCAGCGCTGCCAGATTGTGGTCGCCGCCGGTGGTTTCAATCACCGCTGACGCGGGGATGACCAGGCCCTCTGGGGGCACGACGATGGAGCTCGCCGGCTTCGCCGTGGCTTCGCTCGACGCTGCCATCGATGAAAACCTCGAGAAACCCTATCCTCTCTCTCTGCACCAGTCGCGTCCTCTCCCTCCTCCATGGCTAGCAGCAGCTCATCCCCGTCAATGGCGGCATCGAGCTAGCTTGGCGGCCGGGCGAGATCCTCGTCATGCCCCAGAGGGGTCATCCCATCTCATGATCGGCGGTGATAGAAACCACCGGCGGCGACCACAATCTGGCGGCGTTGGAGCCCCTGGAAGAGGAGCCAGATTCGCACAAAGGCGACTGGCGTGGCTCGGACATCACCAGCCGCAACATCCAAGAGATGGTTGCTGAGGGTTACCTCCCCGCGACGGAGGGGCTCGCCTGGCGGGCGGCACCGGCCGGCGAGGTGACCCCTTCTCCCCTAGCCGGAGAGAAAGTATACCTCAAGGCGCAATTGGTACGCGGCGTTTCTCTCCCCATCTCCCACTTCTTCCTGTTCGTCTTGAATCACTTCAAGGTCCAACCCCACAACCTCTTCCCCAATAGTATCTTAGTGCTTAGCAACTTCGCGGCACTTTGTGAGGGTTACCTGGGGATTAGGCCTAGGTTAGATTTGTTTGTGTACTTTTTCACCGTCAAACATGAAGCCGGACACAGTAGGGAGGAGCTTAGAAACTGCGGCACCATAAGCTTCAAGATCTGTCCTGGCCGGCGGTTCCCCGACATCATCGGCCACGAGCCGTGCAAGAACTGGCAACAGACGTACTTCTATGGCCCCGACATTCCTTTGGCGGGCCAAGAATTAACGTACCCGGACTTTGTGGATGGAGCCGCCGTTGAAGTCTCCACATGGCGGTCCCACGCCTCCCTTCCCTCCGACCTCGACGCTTCTCGCGCAATAAGGCGGATCGAGTGGTTCGTAGAGACGGGTCTGACCGGCTTGGACCTAGCCATGTGCTGGTTCATCAGGCGGATCCAACCTCTGCAGCACCGCACGAAGTATATGCACGAGTACACCAGCGACCGAAGGGATACCCTCCGGATCCAAAGATGAAGGAAGTCATGGTCGTGTCCGACGACGACGTCCCGTTGGCGCGAAAGCGGAAGAGCTCCACCTCTGACGCTGCCAACGGAGGCAAGAAAAAGAGGACGGAGGGTGGAGCCTCCAAAAAGGGTACTACTGCCCTGGAGGCGGAAAAGAAGAAAGCCACCGGGATGTTTGCTAAAGCCCCCCCCCCTAGTGTAAGCTTCTCATTCTCCGACATTGTCTATTTATCTGTATTGCTCCTGTACTTATGCATTTTGCACGTTTCAGGAAGAACGCCACAACCAGCCTCAAGAAGTCCTCCAAGACTCTTGGGGCTTCTAGAAAAATTAAAGGTATGCTGCATCGCGACTCTTCTCCCGCCATCGCCCCTGCCACTCCTGCCGTCAAGCCCTCCTCTGCTCCGACAAGCTCCCAAGTCCAGGAGGCACCAGGCCCTTCCGCCATGGAAGTGGACTCTGGCGCTTCAACCGAGCTTGCTGTTGTCGACAAGAAGGCGACGTAGGAGAGTGCTGCTCTTCAAATGGCTGAAGCTCCGGCTAAGGATGCCATCGGTAGCGGCAAGGCGGTGATGGGAGCTGGTACTTCTGCCGAAGGCGGCGCCTCTGCTCCCCAGAAACCCTTCGAGATCCCGAAGATTGTTTACCCAGTGATCATGCCGAGTAACACCACTATGGTTCCTGGAGGACTGCCGTCATCTACGACGTGCGGTCTTGAGGAGCTACTCCGGCAAGCAGACATCTTGTGCGGAAACAGCGTTGCCTTTGGTAAGCTGCTGGCCGAGAGCGCTACAAACCTCAAGATCATCGCACTTTTAAGTTTTACTTTACCTTTTGCATTTCGTATTAGTATCCCACTGTAGCCCCCGAGGATGTAGACGGAAAACCATTGGTTTTGCATCTATATGCTATAAGAGTGACTAAGTTAGAAAGAACTCTCACTGTAGCCCCCAAGCATTTAGATGGAAGAAATTATTCCGACTAGATGCTTTAAGAGTAGCATACACAGTGTTCATGATGTTCAATGCTGTAGCCCCCAAGCCTCTAGTAGTAACTGAATTAGTTCCGACTAGATGCTTTAAAGAAAAGATAAGCATTTTCTGAGTTAAAAACTTTATACTGTAGCCCCCAAGCCTCTATCGAGAACTGAATTAGCTCCGACTAGATGCTTAAAGAAAATCTAAGCATATTGCTAAGTTAAAATCTTTCACTATATCCCCCGAGCGCCTAGATGGAAAATCTCCGACCTGGGGCTCCAAGTAGACTAAACAACGACTTGATTTTGTATTTGTTTCCACAGAACGAGAATGCTCGGAGGGGCATGGCCAATGATAAGTACCAGAAGATGTGCACAGACCTTGAAGCCGAAAAGGGTAAAACCGCCATCTTGAAGGAACAGATCATCAAAAACAAGAGTCTGTTTTCTTTTTGCGCATTTCCGTCTTACTTTTGTGCCTATAATCTCCGAGTACTCAATGTGTACTTTGGTTTCTCCGACTTGCAGAGCACGTCGCCAAGGCCAAGGATATTGTCGAGCAGTCCAAGGACATCCAACAGCTGGACAGCGAGAACATTATCCTTAAGAAGGAGAGGGAAGAAATGCTGAAGATGCACGAGATTCCATGAAAGCCCTGCAGTACTCCGCCTCCGCTGAGATCAATCGCTTGAAGGAGCTGCCAATGAGCAAAACCTTCGCCATAGCGAGGCGTTTAAGCTCCTCCAACAAGAGAAGGAATCCTTGGCGGACGTCGTCTGGCAGGCTAAGGCCAGCATCTTCAGTAAGTGTCCTCCGCCTTGTAGTTCTGTAGTCTGGATACTTCGAATTTTTGAACTCATGCAATCGTTGTCGGAATTTTCAGCGCCCATGGGTTTAACCCGCTCGCCTCCTTCGGACAAGGAATGCATGATTCTTGCCGGCAACTTCATCAACACCGCCATCGCCCAAGCCAAGGAGATCGCCAAGCCCCTGCAGATTTATATCAAGGCCCCGGACTCCGTGGTGAAGTACTCAGAGATTCTGCGCCGAGCCCCCGAGTGTGTTGCAAGCTGGAAAGCTTCATGTGCACGGGCTGGCGCAAGGATGGCGCTGTCTATGGTGAAGGCACACTATGAAGATGCCGAAATCGACACGGTGACATCTGGCATCCCCGACGTGGATGATGACGGCAAGGATATCAATGACGAAGCCATCTTGTCATCACTCGCGGGGTATGATACCAGGGTTGCCGAGTTCGTAGATGTTGACATCGTCGTGCCCAGGAACTTTCTCGACAACGCCAACCGGAATCCTCTGAGTCTCACCATAGCACTGATGCTGAGGGTGATTCTCCGGCTGGTGATGATGCGGCCTCTAAGTCTCCTGCACCCAAAGAGTGAAAAACACTTTGTAATTTCTGTTTCACCTCTGGAGTGTGCGCGGGAAAAACTTTGTTGATGTAATCTTAAGGCAGAAAACAATGGTTATCGTATCCTTCTACTTAAGAATTAAATTTCAGCATGTATATATTTTTTAAGCAAGTGCTGGCTTATCCATTACTTTGGCTCTTATGCTTGACTTTTCGTGAGTCGGAAGACTCGTTGTCGGAACCATGCACTTAGGTGATGATGCCCAATGACACCGTCAATAACCTGAGAACAAAATCGCCGACAACAAGTGCCAAAAGTCACTACTCCAGAATCCACATAAAAACAACAAATAACATGTAGAACAGAAAACTTAAGCAAACGCCCGTAGGCAGAATTTTCAAAAGTGCAATCGCAAGACTTGTGCATAAAGGTTTTTATATGATCCAAAAATGAACACTAAAGGAGGTAGAAGACTCAGCAAAATGAGTGAACCAGAGAGCTTTATTTCAATGATCATATAAGAGGTACACAATTACATAAAAAATGCTGTGTAGAAAGGACGTAGCTGTGCTATGTTCCATGGCCGATCAAGCTCCGGGTACTCATCATCCGGGTCACGTCGCTTACGCTTATGATCCTCATTGGGCCTATCCTTGAGTTCACGATTGTCGACAAGGTAGTAAGACCCATGAGCAGCGCCTTGCTTATGATGAACGGTCCTTCCCATGGCGGGCATAATTTGTTGACTTCTTCTGCTTAAGTCGGAGCACCAAATCCCCCTCTTTAAATAAGCGATGCCGAACACGGCGACTATGGTAGCTGCGTAGCTTTTGCTGGTAGATGGCGGATCTTTGGCATGCCAAAATGCGCTCCTCCTCAGGAAGGTCCACATCTAGCCATCTAGATTCTTCAGCGTCATCTTTGTCGTAGGAGGCAACTCTTGGTGCATCGTGGAGGATGTCGGGAGGTAGGATGGCTTCTGCTCCATATACCATGAAACAGGGGGTGTAGCCGGTGGATCTGTTGGGTGTAGTTCGTAAACTCCACAGCACAGATGGCAATTCTTCCGCCCAGGCTCCAGCTGCTCTATGTAGCGGTGCCTCAAGACGTGGCTTGATTCCCTGCAGGATTAATCCATTGGCTCGCTCAACTTGACCATTGGATTGTGGGGTGCCACAGATGCAAGGTCAAGTCAGATGCCTTTGTCCCAGCAATAGGCCTCCACTTCTCCGAGTGACAAGTTGCTTCCATTGTCGGTGATGATGCTATGTGGGAGACCAAATCTCACCCCTAGATCCCGGACAAATCTAAGGGCAGTTGCCCCATCAAGCTTTCTAATGGGTTTAGCTTCTATCCATTTTGTGAATTTGTCAACTGCTACAAGCAGATGTGTAAATCCACACGGTGCCGTTTGTAACGGCCCCACCATGTCTAGCCCCCAGACTGCAAACGGCCAAGTTATTGGTATTGTCCGCAATTCTTCAGCAGGAACATGTGGTTGTCGGGCATAGTACTGGCATCCTGTGCATGTCTCAACCAGCTTGTCGGCGTCCGCCTTCGCGGCCAGCCAGTAGAATCCTTGCCAGAAGGCTTTCGCGACCAACGATCGAGGAATGGCGTGATGCCCGCAATCTCCGAGATGGATTTCGCGTAGGATTTCCATACCTTCTAGCTGGGAAACGCACTTTAGGTATACACCAGTAGTGATCCTCTTGTAGAGTTGCCCATTGATTATGGTATAACCCTTTGCTCGTCGTACTACTTGCCGTCTTTCGACCTCGTCGTCGGGCAAAGTTCCGTGTTCGAGATATTCCATGAACGGTTTTGTCCAAGCCGGAGGGATCTTTGTCACCATGTCGACGAAAGAGTAAGCTCTATCCCGGTTGTCGATGTCGGTGCCCTTCACGGATGGTGTGCATAGATGCTCTAGGAAAACTCCTGGCGGAATTTGCTTGCGACCTGATCCAAGTTTAGACAGTAGATCAGCTGCCTCGTTTTGCTCCCTAGGCACATATTTGACCTCGTAGCCCAAGAAGCTATTGGCTATCTCATCCACTTCGTCGCGATATGCCGCCATCATAGGGTTCCGCGCATTCCAGGTGCCAGCCACCTACTGGGCAACCAAGTCGGAATCTCCACAGCAAACTATGCGCTTGATGCCAATATCCTTGGCAACACGCAATTCGTGAATGAGTGCTTCATACTCCACCATGTTGTTTGTAGCCTCGAACTGGATCTGCAGAACGTAGTGTAGCTTGTCTCCTTTTGGTGACTGTAGCAATACACCAGCCCCCGAGCCGTTGAGCAGATTTGATCCGTCAAAGTGCATCACCCAGTACTCTGGTTCCGGCAACGGAGTGGCATCTGGCATCTCCGTCCAATCTGCAATGAAATCCGCCAAGGCTTGTGACTTGATAGCGTCGCGTCTCTTGTAGGTGATCTCGAAGGCGGCAAGTTCAATGCCCCACTTCACGACCCTTCCTTCAGAAGGCGTCATTGTTGTTCATGATGTCGGACAGTGGAGTCTTGCTCACTACTATGATTGGGTGCTCCTGAAAGTAATGCCTCAGCTTCCGCGAAGCGAGGAATACTCCATAGGCTATCTTTTGGTAGTGCGGGTAACGCTGCTTGGACTCCATCAAAACTTTGCTTACATAGTAAACTGGTCGTTAAAATCCATGCTCATAGCCTGGTTCCTTCTGCTCTACCACGACGACGATGCTGATAACCCGGTTGGTTGCCGCCATGTAAATTCACAGGGGCTCTCCAGGCTCGGGTGCTGCAAGGATGGGCGCTGAGGAAAGAATCTCCTTGAGCTGCTTCAATGCTTCGTCTGCCTCGTCTGTCCACGTGAACTTGTTCGCCTTCTTCAGCAACTTGTACAGTGGCAGAGCCTTCTTTCCAAGTCAGCTGACGAACCGACTAACTGCTGCAACACAACCTGTTAGTCGTTGGATGTCCTTCAGGCATGTCGGACGGTTTATGTTTAAGATGGCCTTGATTTTCTCCGGGTTGACCTCAATTCCGTGCTGGGAAATGATGAAGCCCAACAATTTGCCGGCTGGAACCCCGAAGACGCACTTCTTAGGGTTGAGCATCATGTTGTATTTCCGGAGATTATCAAAGGTTTCTTTTAAGTCGGAGATTAAGTCATTTGATTTTTTAGACATCACCGCAATATCGTCCACATAGGCGGGAACATTCCGACCAATTTGGTTGGGAAGGCAACGTTGCATTGTCCGCTGGTAGGTAGCACCTACGTTTTTTAGCCCAAAGGGCATCGTGACATAGCAAAACATGCCGTAAGGGGTAGTGAACGAAGTGGCCAATTGGTCCGACTTCCTCATCTTAATTTGGTGGTATCCTGAGTATGCATCGAGAAAACACAAAAGTTCCGATCCATCCGTCGAGTCAATGACTTGGTCAATGCAAGGCAAAGCAAACGGATCTTTGGGACATGCTTTGTTCAAGCCGGTGTAATCAACGCACATTCTTAATTCAGTAGTTCCCTTTTTTGGGACAAGTACAGGATTGGCCACCCATCGGGTGTGAAGGACTTCTCGGATAAAACCAGCCTTAAGTAACCTGGCTATCTCTTTGCCAATGGCATGTGTCTTCTCATCTCCGAAGCATCGTAGAGGTTGTTTCACTGGTTTACATTTTGGATCTATGTTTAAGCTGGGCTCAGCAAGTTCCCTAGGTACACCTTTCATGTCGGCAGGTTGCCAGGCAAAGATGTCCTTATTCTCATGGAGGAACTCAACGAGCGCGCTTTCCTATTTGGGATCCAAGTTCGTCCCAATGGCGACGGTCTTGGAGGCATCGCCTACCACAAGTTCCACCGGCTTGGTCTCGATGGCGTCCTTGAACGCAGGAGCGGAGTCGGAGATCTGCTTATTCGACGCGGGCATCTCTGAGTCATTGACCTTGCTCTCGATCTCCTTGAATTCTTCGCTGTAGAGGACAGCTTCTGCAATGGTTGCTTCATTGATCTCGCAGTCCCTTGCCTTGGTAAAGCTTCTGGATACGATGATGACACCGTTCGGTCCGGGTATCTTGAGCTTGTTGTAGACAAAGCATGGCTTGGCCATGAACGTCTGGAATATGTCGCGGCCGAATATGACGTGGTACACGCTCTTGAAGGGGACCACCTCAAAGGTCATGCGCTCTTGGCGGTAATTATTAACGTCGCCAAAGGCTACCTGAAGCGTGATGCACCCAAGGGACCGAGCCTCCCGACCAGGAACTACGCCATGGAACACGGTGTTGGTCCGCCTTAGGTTTGCCTCCGTCAAGTTCATCTTCTGTAGTGTATCCAGGTACATGATGGTGATGCTGCTTCCACTATCCACCATGCACTTGGTGAACTCCACGCTATCAATCAATGGGTTGATGACCATGGCGTACTGGTTCTCCGTGGGCACAAGGTCTGGGTGGTCCGTCCTGTCCCAAGTTATTGGAACCTCCGACCAGCGCAGGTATCGGGAAACTGGGGGAGAGTGGCCATCAGGATCCTTAGAGAGGTCTTCTGTTGTCGGACGGTGGGGGTGCCAAGGAAAGTGTGGTAGACTGGGGCCTTCTTTGCGAAGGGGTTCTTGCCCTTGTCGTCCATCTTGGCGGCGTCCTTGGGGTCAACGTCCTCGTCCATGTCAATTGAATCCTTGGACTCCTCCTCCTTCTTCTTCCCCTTGCCCTTGCCTCGCGGTCTGCTCTTCTGACTTCGCTTATACCTAGACTCCGGGTCTTCCTTGAGGTCATTGACGAACTTGAAGTGTCAATTGGTATGGGTGGCCTTGCCGTTGGTGTTGAGGTGTACGAGGCACGGCATATCGCGGTACTCTTTGTAGGTTTGGGGAACGCAAAGCGGCGCCGAGTTGGTTTCACTTCCTCGCTGCTGCCCACGACCTGCTCCCCTTCCTCGGCCATGTTGTCCACCTTCGCCTCGTCCTGCAAAAGTCATGGCGACCATGTCGGTAGATTGCTTTTCTTCTGGAGCATTTTCCCCCGCTTTGTACTGCTGTTCCTCCGAGCTTGAGTTGGAATGGCCGTTGCCGGCAAAGAGCCACGAGCGTCGTCGTCGGCAGCTGCGAACTCACTAGCTAACTGAATCATCTGATTCAATTCAAGCTGATGATTGTCCTGCAAGCACTTCAGCTTATGTCGGAGCAACGTGCCCATTTCCAACCCATCGATGAAGGCGGCCATGGCGGTCTGGGCGTGCACTCCTGCGCAGGAATTCTTCATATCCAGCCAACGGGAGAGGTAGGCGCGAGATGTCTCGTCTTTCTCTTGCATGCACCACTGTAGATCGCCCACCGTGCAGGGACGCTTGTATGTACCCTCAAAGTTCTTGGTGAATTCTTCTTGCATGTCCAGCCAGTTGTAGATAGATTTCTCCGGCAAGTCATCGATCCATTGACGGGCCGTGCCCGCCAACATTAATAGGAGGTACTTGACGGAGACGTTGGGGTTGCCTCCGGCAATCTCCACCGCGTTGCTGTAGTCCTGCAACCATGTGGCAGGCTTGGCGGTGCCGTCACAGGGCTTGATGGTCTTGTCAATCCGGAAATCTTTGGGGTAAGTTGCGGACCGTATTGCCGGTCCGAAGCAACGTGGTCCCAAGTATGGTCCTTCCCGAGCCTCGTGGATCTTATCGATCTGCGAACGTGCATCATATGGCTCCGGGTTCTTCTTATTGTTGTCAACAGGGGATAGGCTACATCGCTGTCAAGCTTGCAGCCCGAGCGCGCCGCCGCCAGCGCCGCTCGCTTAGGGTCAAACGCGTAGCGACCGTTGGATCTCGATCCTGTGACTTAGATAGATTCACTTAAAACGAAGGGGTATGTGATCTATGCCGTGCGATCAAGTTAAATCCTACGGTCTGAATCGCTCGATCCAAACGAAACGGTACCAGCGAGTAAGATTCAGCCACGTGTCTAGTGATTTGTTTTCAAAAATAGAAACTTGTCTATTAGATGTTCAATTTTGAAAAATTCATAACTTTCAAACCACACGTCCAAAATTTTCAAATTTTATATCAATGGAATCAGCAAGACAAGTACTTTCTGACCATGCCCTTTGTTTAGTGAATTTCTTCATAGAAAATGATTGTTTTTGCAGAAACTTGTGTATGCATATTTAGAATATAAAATTTGTTCTAAAATTATTTTGGTGATAAAACCTTTGGGCAAATGGATTGTTTGAACCTACTGACAATAGAAATCAATTTGTGGTTTCCAAAACATATTTGGTGAAGCAAAAGAATAAATCTTTGATTTAAACCATTTCTAGTCAAATAAAAATATTGTTTAATTGTTAAAAATGCCATTTGGAGAAAACCTTTGGGAAATGTTTTGATTTAAACTCTCTAACCCTAAACCCAAAGATTTATGTTTTGAAAACATATTTTGTGAACCCTATAAAATTTATTGCTTTGCTAAAAGCATTTTCAACCACATAAAATATTGATTTGGTATTAAAATGGTTTATAAGTAAAAACCTTTGCAAATGGTTATGCCATTTTTTATAAAATGACCAATATGTGTTTTAGAATGTTTATAACATGTTAGAAAGCACTTTTTCAAATAGAACAATCTTTAGCATGCTTGCATGCATTACTTTGTTTCTATGATTTCATGTGTTGTTGCTTGAATGGTAGATTGAAATTGTGCCTTGCTTGATTGAATTGTAGTGATTTGAAGAGTGTGATCATTTCAAAGACAAGGAGTGAACTTATATTCTCTACCAAAAAGGCAAGTGATGATCCATACTTTTGTCCCATTATTTTCCCTATGCATTAGTGATATTTCTAAGTAGGACTTGCATGGAATTTTGCTAAGTGTAAACTATGCCATGGGAAATCCTAGTAGATGAAACCTTAGTGGAAATTTCCTAAGTTAAGATTCCTACTACCATCATGCTTAGCTTAGCTAGTAGAAAACAAGGGTGGATTATATTTCATGCTATAGAATATTTCTAAGTCAAGGACTTGTGTTTTGTTTAATAAAACAACTAAGTGAATGAATCACCTAGGTGGAATGGAAGGAATGGTTTGTGTTGAGTGGTTCACAAGGCCCATTTCTATGGTTTACCTTGTGTATCTCACTTGTGGATGGCCACCTAGGAACAAAGAGATTTGAGATGTCAAATGTTGAGAAGCTTCAAGTGCAGCCACTTGGCATTATGGGCTCTGCCTAGATCATATAGGTTGCAATAACTTAGCCAAATGGACAGTTGGTGGTAGGGGATTGATAGGTTGGAGCGCATCCATTCTGGTCTAAGGGAAGGCTTCTGAAAGATCTTGTCTTGGTGAAACCAAGTCTTGTGGGGAAAGTGCACCACGTCTGCAGAGTGTAAAATCTAAGTACTTAGCCATGTCCCTGGCAAAGGACAATTTAAGCATCTAGACATGGAAGCTATCAAGAATCTCCTCATCTCAATTTCTAAGTTAAAAACTTGTGGTTTAACAAGGGTTGGAGGATCACCAATTTCTATTGGGAGATGCCTTGGGTGATTTTGTCAAGCAAAAACTTAGTGTTTTCAAATGATAAGGAAAAACTATTTTGAGCAAAGCAAGCCTAAGCTCCACTTAGCCAAATGCATATAGATGATAGACTCCACTATACTGCCATAGTATCACTTGCCAATACAATTAAAATGTATTGACCCTTGTGGCTGTAACCTATTATGTTGTAGGTTTGTTTGATGTTAGTGAAGTTTATTGATTAGGATTACAAGTCTACAACCAACATGACTGCCTGTGGCACTTTGAAGATGAAGGACCCCATGCTATTGTTATATTCTGCTGCATTATAATGAGATAGCCAAATGAGCTATGTAAGATGTAATAAATTATTTTATTCCTGGTTATAAAGTTGTATTATGACCTTTGTTTCTTGATATTACATCTTGACTGTGGATACTAGCTATTGATCCAGGGACTAGCATTGTAAACACAGGGATCTCTACCTTATTAAAGGTTGGGAACCTTACATCTATATTAGGGTTTGTTTTGTGCATCATGAGCATCATGTCTTAAAATTTGCATTGAAGAAAGAAAGCCAAAACCCTAAAACCCTAGTTCACTTCCCTCTCTTTGAAACACATTCAAATGGTTTGAATTTTGAAAACTATCAAAATATGTGGAGCCAAACCGTTATAAGGGCCCCACAATCTGTTATATATTTTACAAGTGTTCTCGTATTTTTGAAATGATCAAAAACAATTTTGAAATGGGTTTGCAAAAGGGAAAGTGAAAATAGAAATTGGAAAAATGGTTTTAGGAAAAAAATAGAAGCAGCAGCTAATCTGGGCCGAGCCCATCTCTTCCCTCTCCTCTCTCTGTCAGCTCACCAGAAGACCCACGGGCACACCAGCAAATTTCACACATATGTTCGCTTCGTCAGCTTTGTTGACGACATGAAGCAGCTCGGTGTCGCGCCGCTCGCCGTCGATCAACTCTAGCCGCCGTGATGCTCCCCGCCGCCCCTGAATGAGGATAAGCAACAGCTGCACGCCTGTCTCTCTCCCTTCCCTAGTCACTCCCCCTCCCTCTAGAGCTCGCTCTGGCTCCCGCGCGCTCAAGCCCGAAACCCTAGCCTCGCAGCTCGTCGGCGCCTCGCCGTTCCCAACCACCCCGAGCCTCTTTGAGAAGCGCTGGAGCACCACCATGATCTCCTCTGTCACCTTGCAGAAGGAATCAAGCGGGGGCGCTACGAATTGACGGCATCGGGCCATCTTCTCCAACTCGGGTCATCGCCTCTCCCCACCATCTTGGACAAGCTCCGGCCTCACCGAGCCTTCTGTTATCTTCGCGGTGAACTGATGGTCCTCGAGGACCCTTCCCCTTCCTCCCTTTCCCTCTGATTTGCCCTCCCCTTGCAAGCCACCGTACGCCATCATCGGACTCCGTCGTGGTCGTCACTTCGGTTGCCAAAAACCGGCGGCACTACCGCTATAAGGTTGTCCGCATCGCGCTGAGCCAAATGCTCGCTTCCCTATCGCCCCGCGTTCTTGCTACTGCCGCGGTCGTGGTCGTCTGAGCCCCTGCCGCCGTCGAGCCTAGGTGGCGTTGGTGTGTCATCAACGTGGCGTCCACGTGGGCCTGACTTGGGCTTTGACCAAGCTTGTCTAGCGTGGCCTTTTGAACCGACCCAGGGCCCAATAGTTAGTGACTGGGGCTAGACCCAGCCCTAGTGAAAAATGACGCCCACCCCTGTGCTGACATCAGCATGATGCAGTAATCAAATTTAATTGGTTTAATATTTTCATAAAATGAATAAAACTTGTAAATTCAATATCTAATTATCTGTTTATCAAAAAAACATGTATAATTTATAAAAATGTTCAGAAAAATGAGATCTACCTATCTAAGCTATATCATGCATTGTTAATCAACTTACATAACAAGTTTATTTAGAAGAACAAACCAACCCCTCTCATAAACATCCAGAGTTTTCGCGAGTTAGGGTTTGTACCCCTCAGAACCCCGATTAAATTGTCGAGTATGTTTTAGGGTTTCAATTCAATACAATTCAACTTGCCATATCATCATACTTTCTTGAGCATTGCATCGATGCCATGTGTTGATTGATACCCTTTCTTTCTGGTGTTTGGTTCTTCCTCGTTAGAATACAATATCGAGATCAAGATCGAGATCAAAGACCAAGGTCAAAACTGTCGAAGATTGACGAAAAATACTTGTTCAACTATAACCAAGTCGAGTACAAGATGTCTGAAGATCTGCTTATCGGTTATCAACTGGCAAAGGCAAGGATAACCCACCATGATATAATCCTATGATTTCGAAAGCACTTTAATTTTTCCATGATGCATACGATTCTACCGTGGTCTTTTATTGATAGATAGAGTATCCTATATATTGCATTACTCCCTTTGAACTTATATTACCTGATCCACTGCTCCTAGCATAACTAGGTTTGGCTTGTGTGCACTTCTAGAGCTTATATCTATGTCGTGCTTAGCCATGCATAGCTATTGAGTCTGGTCCATCCAGATGATGTATCGGATGTAGAGAATCTAGTATGACAGGAGAACATGATGAGATAAGATCAGAGGTGATATGAGATTAAACATGCTAAGGCTTGTATGGGGAGGCCACGGTGGGATGTGGTTTTTCTAGTCCCATCCTCGCCACCACTAGGAACCGAGTTCTTGCCTTTGGAACCGAGATGAGCGTACAGCCACACGGGGCCTGGGAACCCCTCACCTAATTAACTTGGCTAGTAGATTCCACGAGTCACATACTTCGGCGTTCCATTCGACATACGCATTGAAAACATTTTGAAAGATTTGGCGGGTGAAAGGTGCATCATAACAAGTAGGTAAGCATGGCCGGGGTTGCTTGGGGTCGATGGAGCCCATGGTAAACCAACCTCGCCTCACATCTTTAAGGACCGGCTTCGGGATTTGACCCGTTACGGCGGAACCATCCTTATTGCGTGACTCATGGTCTCGGCGAAAGCAAGGTAAAGGTCGTGGCCAACCACCCTCTACCAGCCTTCCAAGGAAGAGGGATAATAGCTTGGCATTAAGAGTCGGTTCGTACGTGTGGGTAAAGTTGTACACCCCTGTAGGGTTAAATCTTTTCGAAAAATCATGTTCATGGTTATGAACGCTTGGTGACTAGACTCTAAGATCATAGAGAACTATAACTGAATTGTAAAACTTGGCAGATCAACGTGTGCTTAAGGATGCTTCCTCCTGGGTACGAGGGGGTGATCCTAGTTGGTAGATGATTTGGTGGATATCAAGATATGATGATCAATATTTCAGAGATGTCGCTCTCTTATCCCCTATTAAAACACTCTGACTAGACGAGCTTCTTCTCCCTCTTATTGTATAAAAAAAAGTGGCGTTATGCAAAACAACTCCACCAGCAATAAGTCTTGCGGAGTACACCCTGTAATCACCCTTTCTTTATTGATAATTTTGGCAGAGTAAGTGTTCCCTTGAAGACGAGTTCCGTACTACATCGACACCGACGAGTAGCTTGGGGTTCCCGGCCGGCAACCTGGAATCTATGGGCTGGTACATCATCGTTATGCTTCAGGCCTCTTAGGCCATTTGGTAAGTTTGATATACTTAATAGCATAATTTTCCTTTCGTTGTTTGATGTTTGTGGTCAGTGACCTCTGCATGTAATAATTTGGCTCTTCCCTTAGTTATGAGCTTGCTGTGATAATTTGTGAGTCGTAGCGTCACTGGTGTGTTACCAATTCTTCACTGGATATCCTCGAGCTCAAGGTTAAGCTTATGTCAGACGGAGGTCTAGGATTTTTTAGCCCTGATCCCGGGGGTGTCACAGGTTTTGGTATCAGAGCAGTATCGACCATAGGAAAAACTTTCTATTGGTTGATGTTGAGTCTAGTATTTGTGAAAACTATTTTAAGAGCTCAAAAGTATTTGCAAAAACTCTAGTATGCTTCTTTTTCTTCTTATCCAGTTTCGCTCTAACTCTAGGTTATTTTATCTGATATTGATTTGGAAAAGTTTTGATATCTCTTCTAGAATTTCAAAGCTTACGTGCCTTCTGGGCATGTCGTTTCTAAGCCAGTTGACCTAGTGTTGAATTCTATAGAGTTGTGTGTGATTTGAATTCCTTGATCCCCTTTGCTCTTGTTCATCTGAGAGATTCCTTTCCATCATGATCTCTCTGTTTTATGGATCCTACAACATAGTGATCCACTGTATTCTATTCTAGGCTTCGAGGTTTCCTTTCGCCTCATGTGCCTCCTTTTTATTGTTTGGGTACTTCAGAAGTTGTTTCTTCTCTTGGAAGCTACCTCGTGGTTACTATCTTGTAGTGTACGCTACGTCACTCAAATAGTAGTTACTTCTTTCTCGGATTTTAACCCTCGGACTTGAACCTAAGATCCCGAATTGTGCTGGATTCTAGTGTTGTGAATCTTGTACATGAAGCTGAACTTTAACCCAAGATCCAATATTTTGACCCATGCCGTTAATGTTCACACATTACGTCAGGATGGCTAGTACTATAATTCTAGTCTTCAAGCTTATGGTCTTTGTCGCGATTGAATTGTGACAATTAAAGACTTCCCCTACCACATGCTATGGAAGATGTTCTTTAATGGAATCAAATAGATCACGACAAGAGTACTCCTCGAGAGTCTCACATCTATATTTGTGACTCTGCCACACTTTTCCTTTCTTTGCATTGGTTTTCGGAAGGTTGTTGACTCATGCATCCACATCTTGGGATTCTATCCTGAGCATGTTCCTTTTTCCCTTGTTGTTTTCTGAACTTTGTCTACCAGTTGGTAGCCAAGTAGTAAATATGCATCGGTGTCTTCCGAAGAAAGATACTCTTGAGGTCCATCATGACAAACCAGTTCGGGATGTTAGTAGAAACAAACTCCAGTACCACGTCATATCTAGGACCAGGTCAAAATGTTGTAATCCACAGATCAAGAGGCATTGATTAGCTTCTATCTGTTCTACCTTAAAGTGTCACACCCTTTTATACTAAGAGGCTGTGCTGAGACTCATGACCCTCTTAATGAAGTGATGCTTTCACACATACTTTCCCACCCTTCCTTGAGCTTTCACGCTCGTGAGTGATGCGTGTGCGTAGTAATATGGCCATTCGAGATTCTTAGCACTTATTATTGTTTTTAACTCCAAGGACATTTGTGTCATCCTTAGCGTGAGTGGTTAATCCTTTCACTAAGCAAAGGATGATTGTGCTACCAAGTCCGCTATTCTGGTACACTCTCTTTGGTCAAAGAGCTAAGCCGGTGCCAAAGCTCTAAGACTATGTCCTCTTGCCTTACCAAGCAAGTCTCCTCTAGAACTAAGTGACATATTGGTGGTTCGTGATATTCTGGATGTCTACCTAGAAGTATTGCCATGTTGCCACATGACCGTGTTGCCAAGTTCTTGAGCAAGTAAGTTTTTTGAACTGCTCTTTTCTCCAAGGATCCGAACTGGGTACTCCCGAACTAGTTGGTTGAGCTTAAACAACAACATCCAGAGTTGTAAGACAAAAGTTTTATCTGACTTTGTTCCTTCTTAAAGGGTTGTCTAGTTTTGTTCGTGTTGAAGAAATATAGTATTTCCTTTGTGGAAATGTTATCTTCCCCACCTTTTATTTGATTTGGGTTCTCGTAAAATCAATCTCAATTCCAAGGACTATCTTGATATTGTTTCTACCTGTGATGTTTCACTTGAGTACATCTTCGTGTCCTTTGATCTGACCAGTATTATTGTCTTGCTCATGCAGCATACGAGTCCATATTAATGGATTGTCTTGATAGGTTTGTTGTTGAGCCCATCAATGACATTCTTATCTTCTGCATGCTAGACAAGATTCATATGGAATTGGCATTAATGTTGGAAAATTTTGAGAACCTTCTTCGAGTCATCTCGAAGTATGTGTTCTGGATGTTGGAAGTAACCTTCTCTCGTTCATGTGCAATTGTTGAAAGATGTCACCGTGGAACCGAGTAGAGTTATATCTGTTCCTTAAGGATACATGTGTGTTTTATTCCTATTACTTATATGTATGTAGTTGTCTTACGACAATATGTTAATACATGGGTATAGCCATCTAGCTCATATCTTGGATCCTAACACTATAATCCATATCTTGAGAATCTAGTATCTCTACCTCTGTGTGAATGTTGCAAACTTTCTATTCGGACACGCTGAGTCTGAAATATCATCTAAACTAACCAAAGCTTAATCTCAAGCAGCAATGATGGTTGGTGTTCCCCAAGGTTTTGACATAGGTCTCTTTGTAAATCTGGCAAGATTGATGTACTGGTTGACACACTTAGCCGGAAAGACCACTTGCCATACTCCTTTGAATGAACAATAACAACCACCCTTCATGAGGCATCTTCTGTGATTTATTATAGGAGTTTTGCTTATGGTTCCTTTGTATCCGATGTCCGACCTTTACTTGATGTCTCGTGTCTTGAACATCAAGGAAAACGTTTGAAGTAGTGCTGCTAAATGTCTCTCGGTCGATCCTCCAGACTAATTGAAGCATCTTGTTGTGCCAACTAATTGAAGTCTGAGAATGAAGTTTCTTGCTTCTCATGTCATCGGGAATCTTCTTACCAATTCATCTCAGTGGTGTAAAGTGATATCATGATCTGCGGCAAAGATCTTGATAGTTCTAGATGAATAATGAACTTCCCTTGTTTTTCTCAGCCATGTTTTAAGAGTGACTATGATTTTTGTAATTAGTAATTTCTCTTGATACATGTTTATTGTGGCTCTTATGAGTCCTCCCCACCAAAACACCTTTATGTCTTATGTCTTCTGTCGGATGAAATAGTGACTCTTCTGTTTCAAAAGTAGTTCAACATCTTGGTTTTGTTGATCCATGTCTCTACAACTGAAATATCTACTTAAGCCATTTAGTAGAGGTTCATATCAAAGTCTATGGTTATGTTATTTTTTATGGAACCTTCCTTTTCAGAAGTTTAAAACTCTTATGTAAGTTCCATGGTCTCAATCCTTATGAAGACCATCTATCTAACAACTTGAAACCTTTTCCTCTTGTTTCCTCTGTTACCTTGACGTGTCTCATGTTCGTCATCTCAGAGTTGTTCCTGAACACTCTATCCATGAGTTGACCATGAGATACTCGATGTGTTGTTTAGTGTGTTTCCCTCTTATCCTTAAAGTGACCATGTTTCCTTCTCTCTCTGTCTCTCTTCCTACCTTTGGAAACTCGGGTCGAGATTATCGTAAGGGGATAGAGTTGTAACACCCCAGTTTTAGTTAATATATATTAGGGTTTGTTTTGTGCATCATGAGCATCATGTCTTAAAATTTGCATTGAAGAAATAAAGCCAAAACCCTAAAACCCTAGTTTACTTCCCTCTCTTTGAAACACATTCAAATGGTTTGAATTTCGAAAACTATCAAAATATGTGGAGACATACCGTTATAAGGGCCCCACAATCTGTAATATATTTTACGAGTGTTCTGGTATTTTTGAAATGATCAAAAACAATTTTGAAATGGGTTTGCAAAAGGGAAAGTGAAAACAGAAATTTGAAAAATGCTTTTTGGAAAAAAAATAGCAGTAGCAGCAAATCTGGGCCGAGTTCATATCTTCCCTCTCCTCTCTATCGCCCACAGCACCCTCCTCCTGGGCACCAAGAAAATTAACGCACGCTGCCGTGACAAGACTCCTTCTCGTCGCTGCCTGCCTGGATGACGGGAAGCAGCTTGGTGTCGTGCAACTCGCTGTCGATCACCTCTAGCCGCCACGGTGAGCCCCGCCGCCCCCGGATGAGGATAAGGAGCAGCCGCACACCTCTCTCTCCCTTCCCTGGTCACTACCCCTCCCTCTGGAGCTCTCTCTGGCTCCCACGCGCTCAAGCTCGAAACCCTAGCCTCGCAGCTCGCCGACGCCTCGCCGTTCCCGACCACCCCGAGCCTCTCTGAGACGCGCTGGAGCACCGCCATGATCTCCTCTATCACCTTGCAGAAGGAATTAAGCCGGGGCTCTACGAATTGACGGCATCGGGCCATCTTCTCCAACTTCGGTCATCGCTTCTCCCCACCGTCTCGGACAAGCTCCGGCCTCACTGAGCCTTCTGTTCTCTTCGCGGTGAGCTGATGGTCCTCAAGGACCCTTCCCCTTCCTCCCTTTCCCTCTGATTTTCCCTCCTCATAGCGCCACCGCCATCGCCATCGTCGGACTGGTCGGTCCGCTCGTTGCCAAAAACCAGCGGCGCCGCCGCTATAAGGTTATCCGCGTCGCGCTGAGCCAGATGCTCGCTTCCCCGTCGCCCCGCATGCTTGCTACCGCCGTGGCCGTGGTCGTCTGAGCCCCTGCCGCCATCAAGCCTAGGTGGCACTAGTGTGTCATCGACATGGTGTCCACGTGGGCCTAACGTGGGCTTTGACCAAGCATGTCCAGCATGGCCTATTGACCCGACCCAGGGCCCAACAGTCAGTGAGTAGGGCTAGACCCAGCCCTAGTGAAAAATGACGCCCACCCTTGTGCTGACATCAGCGTGATGCGGTAATCAAATTTAATTGGTTTAATATTTTCAGAAAATGAATAAAACTTGTAAATTCAATATCTAATTATCTGTTTATCAAAAAAATATGTATAATATATGAAAATGTTTAGAAAAATGAGATCTACCTAATCTATGATCATGCATTGTTAATCAACTTACATATAAATTTTAATTAGAAGAACAAAACAACCCCTCTCATATACATCTGGAGTTTTCCCCGAATTAGGGTTTGTACCCCTCGGAACCCCGATTAAATTGTCGAGTATGTTTTAGGGTTTCAATTTAATACAATTCAACTTGCCATATCATCATACTTGCTGGAGCATTGCATTGATGCCATGTGTTTATTGATTCCCTTTCTTTCTAGTGTTAGGTTCTTCCTCGGTAGAATACGATATCGAGATCAAGATCGAGATCGAATACCAAGGTCAACACCGTCGAAGATCGACGAAAAATACTTGACAAACTATAACCAAGTCAAGTACAAGATGTCTGAAGATCGGCTTATCGGTTATCTACTGGCAAAGGCAAGCATAGCCCACCATGATATAATCCTATGATTTCGAAAGCACTTCAATTTTGCCATGATGCATACGATTCTACTATGGTCTTTAATCGATAGATAGAGTATCCTATCTATTGCATTACCCCTTTTGAACTTATATTACCTGATCCACTACTCCTAGCATAACTAGGTTTGGCTTGTTTGCACTGCTAGAGCTTACATTTGTGCCATGCATAGCTATTGAGTCTGGTCCATCTAGATGATGTATCAGATGCAGATAATCTAGTATGACAGGAGAATGTGATGAGATAAGATCAGAGGTGATATGATATTAAACATGCTAAGGCTTATATGGGAGGCCACGGTGGGATGTGGTTTTTCTTCTAATTGGTAGATGATGATGGTCTCGGCGAAAGCATCCTTATTGCATGACTCATGGTCTTGGCCAAAGCAAGGTACAGGTCGTGGCCAACCACCCTCTGCCAGCCTTCCAAGGAAGAGGGATAATACCTTGTCATTAAGAGTCAGTTGGTACGTGTGGGTAAATTTCTACACCCCTGCAGCGTTAAATCTTTTCAAAAAGTTGTGTTCACGGTTATGAACGCTTGGTGACCAGATTCTATCCGAATCTTAAAACTTGGCAGATCAACGTGTGCTTAAGGATGCTTCCTCATAGGTACGAGGGGGTGATCCTAGTTGGTAGATGATGATGATTTGGTGGATATCAAGATATGATGATCAATATTTCAGAGATGTCGCTCTCTTGTCCTGTTTTGAAACACTCTGACTAGACTAGCTTCTTCTCCCTCTTGTTGTATAAACAAAAGTGGCTTTATGCAAAACAACTCCACCAGCCATAAGTCTTGCGGAGTACACCATGTACTCACCCATGCTTTGTTGATACTTTTGGCAGAGTAAGTGTTTCCTTGAAGACGAGTTCCGTATTACATCGACACCGACGAGTAGCTTGGGGTTCTCGGATGTCATCGTTATGCTTCAGGCCTCTTAGGCCATTTGTTAAGTTTGCTATACTTAATAGCATAATTTGCCTTCCATTGTTTGATGTTTGTGGTTAGTGACCTCTGCTTGTAATAATTTGGCTATTCTCTCAGTTATGAGCTTGCTGTAATAATTTTTGAGTCGTAGGGTCACTAATCTGTTACCGATTTTTTACTGGATATCCTCGAGCGCAAGGTTATGCTTATGACAGACAAAGGTCTGGGATTTGTTTAGCCCTAATCCTGGGGGTATCACAATACCCCAAACAAAGAAATATGTATGCGAGAATAACCAATTTAATATGCACAAGTTATATTATATTTATCAAAATAGGGTATCGAAAAGGGGTCACACATTTGGGTTTTGGATATCTTGGATTCCAAGGTTCTTGGGGACAGTCTTCGGATTCCATGAGGGAGATGTATTCAAGGTCTCGATCATCTGATCCATGTCGATGTTCTCGTGGTTCTGTAATATTCATGAAGGAGGCCTTGGAGTACTACCCCGGGATCTCGGATGACGATCTTGTGGTGTCACCGCACCATCTTCACACGATCATCGCACCCACACCACCAGGAAGATCTTGAAGAGATATCTAACACCACAGAAACTTACAGACCAGGCTCTACAGAACTAGAACAAGGATATGGAGCGGACGATCTCGATGATGTGCAGGAGAACAGAGGCGCGTCCGGGATTGTAGATGTGTGTACGAGTAGGCATGCACATGCGAGGCAGGAAGTAAAGGAGACAGTACGGCTCGCTGGCTGGGTGGCGCTGCAGGGCCAAGGACGCAGAGACATCGGCCACGGCGGCGACTAGCCGGGCTGGGAGGATGACGAGGCACAACGGCCTTGCTGGTTGGTGGACGGGGCGCATGCCAGGAAGGTACACGACGACACCAGCCACCTACCGGGCAACCAAGTCGGAATCTCCACAGCAAACTATGCGCTTGATGCCAATATCCTTGGCTACGCGTAATCCATGAATGAGTGCTTCATACTCCGCCATGTTGTTTCTAGCCTCGAAGTGGATCTGCAGAACATAGTGTAGCTTGTCTCCTGTTGGTGACTGTAGCAATACACCAGCCCCCGAGCCGTTGAGCAGCTTTGATCCGTCAAAGTGCATCACCCAATACTCTTGTTCCGCCAACGGAGTAGCATCTGGCATCTCCGTCCAATCTGCATCAAAATCTGCCAAGGCTTGTGACTTAATAACGTCGCGTCTCTTGTAGGTGATCTCGAAGGCGGCAAGCTCAATGCCCCACTTCGCGACCCTTCCTGTAGCGTCGCTGTTATTGATAATGTTGGACAGTGGAGTCTTGCTCACCACTGTGATTGGGTGCTCCTGAAAGTAATACCTCAGCTTCCAAGAAGCAAGGAATACTCCATAAGCTATCTTCTGGTAGTGCGGGTAATGCTGCTTAGACTCCGTCAAGACCCCTTTCACATAGTAAACTGGTCGTTGAACTCCGTGCTCATAGCCTGGTTCCTTCCGCTCTACCACGACGACGATGCTGATTACCCGGTTGTTTGCCACCATATAGATTAACAGGGGCTCTCCAGGTTCGGGTGCTGCAAGGATGGGCGCTGAGGAAAGAATCTCCTTGAGCTGCTTCAATGCTGCATCTTCTTCGTCCGTCCACGTGAATTGGTCCGCCTTCGTCAGCAACTTGTACAGCAGCAGGGCCTTCTCTCTAAGTCGGCTGACAAACCGACTAGCTGCTGCAACACAACCTATTAGTCGTTGAATGTCCTTTAGGTATGTCGGACGGTTTATGTTTAAGATGGCCTTGATTTTCTCCGAGTTGACCTTGATTCCGTGTTGGGAAACGATGAATCCCAACAATTTGCCGGCTGGAACCCCGAAGACGCACTTCTTAGGGTTAAGCATCATGTTGTATTTCCGGAGATTATCAAAGGTTTCTTTTAAGTCGGAGATTAAGTCATTTGACTTTTTATACATCACCGTGATATCGTCCACATAGGCATGAACGTTCCGACCTATTTGGTCATGGAGGCAATGTTGCATTGTCCGCTGGTACGTGGCACCTGCGTTTTTCAGCCCAAAGGGCATCGTGACATAGCAAAACGTGCCGTATGGGGTAGTGAACGAAGTGGCCAATCGGTCCGACTTCCTCATATTGATCTGGTGGTACCCTGAGTATGCATCGAGAAAACACAAAAGTTCCGAGCCAGCCATCGAGTTAATGACTTGGTCAAAGCGAGGCAAAGCAAACGGATCTTTGGGACATGCTTTGTTCAAGCCGGTGTAATCAACGCACATTCTTAATTCATTGGTTCCCTTTTTGGGGACAAGTACAGGGACTTCTCGGATAAATCTAGCCTTAAGTAACCTAGCTATCTCTTTGCCAATGGCACGTCTCTTCTCATCTCCAAAGCGTCGTAGTGGTTGTTTCACTGGTTTATAGTTTGGATCAATGTTTAAGCTGTGCTCGGCAAGTTCCCTATGTACACCTTTCATGTCGGCAGGTTGCCAGGAAAAGATGTCCTTATTCTCACGGAGGAACTCGACGAGCGCGCTTTCCTATTTGGGATCCAGGTTCGTCCCAATGGCGGTGACCTTGGAGGCATCGGCTACCACAAGTTCCACCGTCTTGGTCTCGATGGCGGCCTTGAACGCAGGAGCGGAGTCGGAGATCTACTTCTTCGACGCGGGCATCTCTGAGTCATTGACCTTGCTTTGGATCTCTTTGAATTCTTCGCTGTAGAGGACATCTTCTGCAACGGCTGCTTCATTGATCTCGTAGTCCCTTGCCTTGGTAAAGCTTCTGGAGAGAGTGATGACACCGTTTGGTCTGGGTATCTTAGTTTGTTGTAGACGAAGCATGGCTTGGCCATGAACGTGTGGAATATGTCGCGGCCGAAAATGACGTGGTACACGCTCTTGAAGGGGACCACCTCGAAGGTCATGCACTCTTGGCGGTAATTATTAACATCGCCAAAGGCAACCTGGAGTGTAATGCACCCAAGGGATCGGGCCTCCTGACTAGGAACTACGCCATGGAAGATGGTGTTGGTCCGCCTTAGGTTTGCCTCCATCAAGTTCATCTTCTGTAGTGTGTCCAGGTACATGATGTTGATGCTGCTTCCACTATCCACCATACACTTGGTGAACTCCACGTCATCAATCAAGGGGTTGATGACCATGGCGTACTGGTTCTCCGTAGGTATAAGTTCTGGGTGGTCCGTCCTGTCCCAAGTTATTGGAACTTCTGACCAGTGCAGGTACTAGGGAACTGGGGTGAGAGTAGCCATCAGGATCCTCAGAGAGGTCTTCTGTTGTCGGACGGTGGGGGTGCCAAGGAAAGTGTGGTAGACTGGAGCCTTCTTTGCGAAGGGGTTCTTGCCCTTGTCGTCGCTCTTGGCGGGGTGCTTGGGGTCAACATCTTCGTCCATGTCACTCGAATCCTTGGACTCTTCCTCCTTCTTCTTCCCCTTGCCCTTGCCTCACGGTTTGTTCTTCCGACTTTGCTTGTAGCCGGACTCCGGGTCTTCCTTGAGGTCGTTGACGAACTTGTAGTGTCGATTGGTATGGGTGGCCTTGCCGTTGGCGTAGAGGTGTAAGAGGCACGGCATATCGCGGTACTCCTCGTAGGTTTGGGGAACGCGGAGCGGCGCCGAGGTTGTTTCGCTGCCTCGTTGCTGCCCACGGCCAGCTCCCCTTCCTCGGCCACGTTGTCCGGCATCACCTCGTCCTACAAAAGTCATAGCGACCATGTCGGTAGATTGCTTTTCTTCTGGAGCGGTTTTCCGCTTTCTACTGCTGTTCCTCCGAGCTTGAGTTGGAACGGCTATTGCCGGAAAGGAGCCGCGAGCATCGTCGTCGGAGGTTGCGAACTCACTAGCCAACTGAATCATCTGTTTCAAATCAAGCTGGTGATTGTCCTTTCATCTTATGTCAGAGCAACGTGCCTCTTTCCAACCCGTCGATGAAGGCGGCCATGGCGGTCTGAGCGTGCACTCCTGCGCAGGTATTCTTCATATCCAGCCAGCGGGAGAGGTAGGCGCGAGATGTCTCGTCTTTCTCTTGCACGCACTGCTGTAGATCGCCCATAGTGCAGGGACGCTTGTATGTACCTTCAAAGTTCGTGGTGAACGCTTCTTCCATGTCCAGCTAGTTGTAGATGGATTTCTCCGGCAAGTCATCGATCCATTGACGGGCCGTGCCCGCCAACATTAATGGGAGGTACTTGACGGCGACGTTGGGGTTGCCTTCGGCAATCTCTACCGCGTTGCCGTAGTCCTGCAACCATGTGGCTGGTTTGGCGGTGCCTCCAGAAGGGTCTTGGAGACGACGAGGTTAAGGAGTGGGGTGGGCATCACCTTCTTGCCTTCACTGTCAATGTATGGCTTGGCTTGTGCTGTCTTCGAGGGGGGGCCATCCTAGGTTACGCCGCACACCAGGATCGTTGGTGACGCGAGCTGGAGCTTTCTTAGCCTTCTGCTGCTGCAGTAAAGTCTTGTTCTCGGCCTCCATTGCTCTATCTTTCTCTATGGACTTCTGCACGTTGACCAGATATCGATCTAGATTAGTGCCTTGCTCCCCGATGGCTTGCGCTTCCTCCAGCAGCTGCTGGCGCTTCTCGTCAAGCTGGGTTATGTTCCGGATATGGGCAACGGTCAGTGGCTCAACGAGGAGATTGCCGTATATCACTCTATCAGCTGGAGTAACTTGGGCTGCTGCAGACGTAGATGATGGAGGCGACAAGTTTGCGGTGTTGTTGTTGCTCGGGCCGGTGCCGAGTTCCTGTGGCTGCTGCACTGGATTAGGCGGAAGAGGCATGACATTTGCGCGATCATCATCAGCAGCAATGAGTGGCCCCTTCCCCTTTCCCGCTGCTATAGGTGGAGCTCGTCCGTGTTGATCTTCATCCATCACCGTCCCAATGGTGACGAACACCCCTCGAGACGTGACGGCATTGTTGGCTTGCTCGTCGCGCGAGTACTCCTCCTCCATCTCCTGCATAGCGGAGTCTAGCTCTTCTGGACTGAAATCTATCTCCTCTGAATCTGCACTGAAATCAGCATAGAGCGCGTCAATGACAGAGTGGGAGGGTGCCAGGACTTCCTCGATGACGGGCGGTGGAAGTGCAATGGCCTCGACGATGACTGGAGTTGGTGGTGCTGCTGCAACAATGGCGGCGGGAGGCGGTGGTGAAGGTTGCTGAATCGGAGGTTCTCCGTCCCTATGCACAAGCGCCATCTGGGCTGCTGTGTCAGCTTCCGCGTAGTTGTTGACGGTGCCCACCATCTCTTCGAGGGTAAGACGCCCTGTTGCCTGCTGCCGTCTTAAAGAATGTTGGAGAAGCATGCCACGGTCCAGTCCTTCCACGAAGTGATACAGAGTGTTATCATCGGGGTAGTGGGTCAGATCGGCTCATATACGGAGCCACCTAGCTAGGTAATCGCGGGGGTTTTAGCCTTCTCTCTGAATGAAGCGCGCCATATCAAAGATGGTAACCACACCGACGAACTTGGATCTCTGTTGTCCAGATTCACGGGCGAAGCCGGCGGATTTTCAGTGATCTTCCACCTTTATATCTTGCACAGGGGCGGTTTGGGTCGGCCTTGGATTTTTCTGATCTTTGCCGGCAAACTCCGAGGAGAGATCCAACATCGATCCTTCCGCGAACTTATCCTGCTCATAGGCGGTCCATGCGGGCCTTGATGCTTCTCTGACTCCTAGGGAACTATTGCCCGAGTCGGTTTCACCGATGAAGAGGTGGATGTCTCCAATAGGAACGATTGAACACTGCGTAGGGTTCGTCTTCTCCGGGATCTAGAAATCGTTAGGAGGGACGATCGGAACGTTGCCGGAGAAGAGAACACCGCCGATGGCTACGGTTTCGCCGATTCCCGCGAAGATCTTGGTCCTCGCCTGCTGAAAAGCCTGAAGCGCCTCTTGCCCCACGGTGGGCGCCAACTGTCGTGGTATTGCCGACGAGTACACCATGGAGGGGTCCTCACAGTGCGTGTTTAGAGATGTGGGGGAAGGCAGAAGGTTGACGGGTATGAGGTAACACATCTTACTCAGGTTCAGATCCCACGATGGTGGAGGAATCCTACTCCTGCTATAAATCACTATAAGGGCAATACGCCGAGTTACAGAGATAGGTTCGCTGTGCGAGGTTGTATGAATCGATACTAGGTTGTGCCCTAAAGGCTCCCATAGGCCAGACTTATATAGTTGCCAGGTCCTACAGTTACAGGGAAAATTCCTAGCCAGACAAGTTACAGAGTCCTACACCATCTATTACTAGTCTTGTGTATCTTGCACTCCAAGGCTCCGGGTACGCTGGTGACTCCACCGTAGTATTCCTTTATCTGGCATGGGCTCCCTTCTAGATCCATCTAACTGGGCCGCCCAGCAGGCCATAAGCCATGCTACCAACTATGGGCCACCCGGGTTATCCGGATAAGTGACATGCTATGAGGATACCCATATAGCATATCCCCAACAATTACAACAATATATATAGACCGTAATACAACTTCATCTATGACTAATAATCCTATTTCAGGTTATCATACGAACCCCCTCTAGTATTAAGTTGCAAGCAACGGATAATTTCATTAAGCAATGTGTTTAAAGTAGAAATACAAGTGTTCCATGAACAAAATATTGTTGTTTTCTCCCTAGTAGCAACAACACATCTACAACCTTAGAGATTTCTGTCACTTCCCCAGATTAATAGAGTCATGAACCTAATATCGAGCATAAATACTCCCTCTTGGAGTCACAACCATCTAATTGGCCAAGATAGCTACTAGCAACGGAGAGCATGCAATCTCAAAAATAACACATACATGATAGAATCAATAATGAATCTGACATGATAGAATCAATAATCAATCTGACATAGTATCTCAATATCCATCGAATCCCCGCAAACACAACATGTATGATAACAAATAGATGATCTTGATCATGAAAGGAGGTCACAAGATATAAACATGATTTCACAAAGGAGGAGAAACAACCATCCAACTACTGTATGGACCCATAGTCCAAGGGTGAACTACTCACGCATCATACCGGAGCCAGGCATGGTGATGAATAAGGCCTCCAGGATGATCTCTCCCATCTGTCAGGGTGCCGGGAAGAGCTTCAGACCCCCCCCCGATCTAGGGACGATGGTGGCTGCGGCTACAAACTATTTCGTGATCTAATCGGGTCCTTAGGTTTTCTGCATCGGGGTGACTTTATAGGCGAAGAGGCGAGGCAGGGGGCCGCCCGAGGGGTCCCACACCAGGTGGCGGTGCGCCCTATGGGGTGCCCGTGCGGCCCTAGGGTGTGTCCACCTCGTGGCCTCCCTTCGGTTTCCCTTTGGTCTCTATGTTCTCTTCGGTAAAATATTGAATTTGGCTTTTCTCTCGTCCAATTTCGAGAATATTTCCTTACTAGCTTTTCTAAAACCAAAAACAGTAGAAAACATGCAACTGGCACTGCGATATATTGTTAATAGGTTAGTCCTAGAAAATGTATAAAAATACCTCAATGTGTAGACAAAGCATAGCAAAGTTGATACTAAACAAGCATGGAACATCAAAAATTATAGATACGTTTACGACGTATCAATGACATATAACTAAGCAGTTCAACAAGGGACCTGCAGTAAATGTCACCAAAATCTGACTAGATGCATGTCAGATTTGGTTTAAATACCCAATCCTCCAAATCGAACCTTGTTGCAGTGGGGGGCAAATTTGCTGCACAAGGGTCGATGGGTTGAGCAGATGAACATGGCGTTACTGTCGAAGAACCAGCCACATACACCAAAGAAGAATGGACAATCGCGAATGAAGGGGGATCCACAAATATGGGTTTCTCCACATAAAATCTAAAATTTGACACATTGGGAACGAGAGTCCAACCTGCAGATGACAAGAACGTGTCCCCGCCACACGAGCATTCGGGCCCGAAGCTGCCGGTGTCGTAATCTTGGACGACTGCTCAGCAGGCAATGAGGATTTCGATGGTGCCAGATGAAACCCTAAGGGAGATGGACACCTCACCTTGCGCTTGACCCACACACACACGCGAAATGCAAAGGACACATCATAAAAGCCGATGTGGTCGAACGAACTGAACAAGCCATCTGCAGCTCCGAAGTAGAGCTTGATGACTTGGGATTGGTTTCATCAGAGCAACTTGGGTTAATGACTCAGATTTGAGAGGTGAGGTTTTGGATGTGATAGAGAGAGGGGACGGTATGAGGAGAGGGTATACCTTTGTCCCCTTTATTAGTACTCCCTCGGTCCCAATGCTTAAGGCCTATTTTATTTGAAAATTTAAGCTATGAAAAGATTCACCAAAATTTTATTAACCTTTGTGCTAAATGTATGGACCTCGATGCAATTTTCCCGGTTTTAGGTCCTTGATGTAAAATGTACTCACCCGGTCCGTGTAAAATTTTAACCTAAAAGTGAGTGGTAAAATCTAAATGAATTTAATCTTAGTTATCAACGAGAACATTTTAGTATTTCAAGCCGAACGACCAAGGTCATGGCCATATGTAAATCATATTTTCTGTCGATGATGATCCCATATCCAAGAATTTTAATTCCGCCGAATTTGGCCATATTTTGAAAACAATTGAATATGAAGTAGTATGACGAGTATGGCTCGATGAGGAGCTTTCTCGAGAAGGAACCGATCCATCGCTTTTCCTTGTTTAATTTTATGGTGATTCATGCTAGATGTATGGACGTCGATGCAATTTAGCTTTTTAGGTCCTTGATGTAAAATCTACTCACCCGGTCCGTGTAAAATTTTAACCTAAAAGTGAGTGGTAAAATATAAACGAATTTAATTTTAGTTTTCAACAAGTATGAACATTTTAGGATTTCAAGTCGAATGACCAAGGTAATGGACATATGTAAATCATAATTTTGTCGATGATGATCCCATATCCAAGAATTTTAATGTCGCCGAATTTGGCCATATTTTTAAAACAGTCGAAGAGGAAGTAGTATGAAGAGTATGGCTTGATGAGGTGCTTTGTCAAGAAGGATCCGACCCGATTGTTTCCTTGGTTAATTTTATGGTGCTACATGCTAGAAGTATATGGACCTCGATGTAATTTCCCCCTTTTAGGACCCTATGTGTAAATGTATGGACCTCGATTTAATATTCCCTTTTTTGGTCCTCGCTGTAAAATGTACTCCCACTGCCCATGTAAAATTTGGCCATATTTTAAAAACAATCAAAGAGGAAGTAGTATGAAGAGTATGGCATGATGAGGTGCTTTCTCGAGAAGGAGCCGACCCAACTCTTTCCTTGCTTAATTTTATGGTGCCTCGAGCTAGATGTATGTGGACCTTGATGTAATTTTCTGTTTTAGGGCCCTTTTTAGTAGATGTATGGACCTCGATGTAATTTCCCCTTTTTCAAGTACATGGTGTAAAATGTACTAACACAGCCCATGTAAAATTTTAACGTAAAACTAAGTGGTAACATTTAAACGAATTTAAGCTTAGTTGTTAATGAGTATGAACATTTTTGGATTTCGAGCCGAACGACCGAGGTGATGGCCATATGTACATCATACTTTATGTTGATGATGATCCCATATCCAAAAAGTGCTTAATGCCAAATTGACCCATATTTTGAAAATAATCAAAGAGGATGTAGTATGACGAGTATGGATCGATGAGGTGCTTTTTCTAGAAGGAGTCGACCCGTTTGTTTTCCTTTCTCAATTTTATGGTGCTTCATGCTAGATGTATGGACCTTGATGCAATTTTCCCATTTTTAGGTCCTTGATGTAAAATGTACTCACCCGGTCCGTATAAAATTTAACCTAAAAGTGAGTGGTAAAATCTAAATGAATTTAATCTTAGTTATCAACGAGTATTATGTAGGATTTCAAGCCGAACGACCAAGGTCATGGCCATATGTAAATCATATTTTCTGTCGATGATGATCCCATATCCAAGAATTTTAATGCCGCCGAATTTGGCCATATTTTGAAAATAATCGAATATGAAGTAGTCTGAAGAGTATGGCTCGATGAGGTGCTTTCTCGAGAAGGAGCCAACCCAACTGTTTTCCTTGGTTAATTTTATAGTTCTTCATGCCAGATGGATATGGACCTCGATGTAATTTCCCATTTTTTAGGGTCCTATGTGTAAATGTATGGACCTTGATTTAATTTTCCCTTTTTTAGGTCCTCGGTGTAAAATGTATTCTCACCACCCATGTAAAATTTGGCCATATTTAGAAAACAATCAAAGAGGATGTACTATGAAGAGTATGGCTTGATGAGGTACTTTCTCGAGAAGGAGCCGACCCGACTGTTTGCCTTGCTTAATTTTATGGTGCCTCGTGCTAGATGTATATGGACCTCGGTGTAATTTTCCCTTTTGTAGGACCATTTTGGTAGATGTATGGACCCTGATGTAATTTTCCCTTTTTAGGTCCTTGGTGTAAAATGTACTCCCACCGCCCCTGTAAAAGTTTAACCTAAAAGTAAGTGGTAAAATCTAAACGAATTAAAGCTTAGTTGTCGACCAGTATGAATGTCTCTGGATTTCAAGCCAAATGACCAAGGTCATGGCCATATGAACATCATACTTTATGTCGATGATGATCCCATACCAAGAATTGCATGAAGAAAAATCGAGCCATATTTTGAAAACAATCGAAGAGGAAGTAGTATGTCGAGTATGGCTCGATGAGGTGCTTTTTCAAGAAGGAGCCGACCCGTCTGTTTTCCTTGCTTAATTTTATGGTGCTTCGTGCTAGATGTATGGAGCTGATGCAATTTGTCCTTTTTTGGTCCTTGATGTAAAATGTACTCACCCAGTTCGAGCAAAATTTTAACCTAAAAGTGAGTGGTAAAATATAAACGAATTTAAGCTAAGATGTCTAATCTGGCCATATTTTGAAAACAATCGAAAGAGGAAGTAGTATGAACAATATCGCTCGATTAGCTTCTCTCTCGAGGAGCCAAACCCGACTACTTTCCTTGCTTAATTATTTTAGGGTCCTTTATGCTAAATGTATGGTCCTCTATGTAATTTTGTCTTTTTAGGTCCTTGATGTAAAATGTACTCCCACTGCCCGTGTAAAATTTTAACCTTAAAGTAAGTGGTGGTAAAATCTTGTCATGGTAAACAATAATTCCACTAGGAGTTTCCCTTGTTGAAAAAAAAACTAGGAGGGAGAAGGGACCGAGAGTATAGCGGAAGCCGCAAAGAGGATGATTCGAAGGCGGTGCAATGTGAGAGCATAGCTACAATGATTTTCTGACACAAGGTACATGGTACAATGAGTACAAGTAAATTTTAGGGGGAAGAATATTCAAAAGATCGCCATTCACGCTAGCAGTACTACTCCTACTTTTAATATGTGGTGGACAAGGGATGGGTTGATCCTTCTACGTCTCAACTCATTGGATGCAAACCATTTATGCTTTTTTGGGGACCAGTTCTGGCCAGCCTTCCTAGTCCCAACTTCCCCATATCCATTCGTTACCTTTCACACGAAGAGGAAGCACAAAGCACACCCATAGCAAGCTGTTTTGAAAGTGAGGAGTGCTCTTTTTTTCACGAAGCAAGTAGTACACCCTCATTCCCAAATAATTTAATCCGATTTGTCATTATTATGTAAAATTTGAACTACGAGTATATGGTAGATTGCGCTTAAAGTTCTACAGCTATATTTTCATGGTAGCCACCATGCAAACAATGTACCAAAAATCAGCGAGATTTTTGAAAGATTTAATTTTCTCTTTTTTAGGTCCTTGATGTAAAATATACTCCCACTGCCCGTGTAAAATTTTAACCTAAAAGTAAGTGGAAAATCTAAACGAATTTAACCTTAGTTATCAATGAGTATGAACATTTTTGATATCGGCTAGAATGACTAAAGTCATGGCTAGATGTACATCATACTTTATGTCGATGACGATCCCATTTCCAAAAATTGCATGCCGCCAAATTTGTCCATATTTTTAAAACAATCAAAGAGGAAGTAGTATGAATATTATGGCTCATTGAGATGCTTTCTCGAGAAGGAGTCGACCCGACTGTTTTTCTTGCTTAATTTTATGGTGCTTCGTGCTAGATGTATGGACCTCACTATAATTTTCCCTTTTTAGGTCCCTTTGTGGAAAATGTATGGACCTCGATGTAATTTTTTCCTTTTTAGGTCCTTGGTGTAAAATGTACTCCCAGCGCTCATGTAAAATTTTAACCCAAAAGTAAGTGATAAAATCTAAACAAATTTAAGCTTAATTGTCAATGAGTATGAACATTTTTGGATTTCGAGTCGAACGACCGGTCATGGCCATCTGAACATCATACATTATGTTGATGTCGATCCCATATTCAAGAATTTACATGCCGACAAATTAATTTGTCCATATTTTGAAAACTACCAAAGAGGAAGTAGTATGAGAGTATGGCTCGATGAGGTGCTTTCTTAAGAAGGAGTCGACCCAACTATGTTTATTGCTTAATCTTATGGTGCTTCGTGCTATAGTATTATGACCTCGATGTAATTATCCCTTTTTAGTCCTTTGTGGTAAATGTATGGTCCTCGATGTAATTTTCCTTTTTAGGCCCTTGATGTAAAATATACTCGCATCGCCCATGTAAAATTTTAACTTAAAAGTAAGTGGTAAAATCTAAATAAATTTAAGCTTAGTTGTCAACGAGTATAAACATTTTTGGATTTTGAGTCGAACGACCATGGTCATGGCCATATGTGCATCATACGTTATGTTGATGACTATCCCATATACAAGAATTTGTATGCCGCTAAATTAATTTATCCATATTTTGAAAACAATCAAATGTGAAGTAGTATGAAGAGTATGGCTCTATGACCGACCTGACTGTTTTTCTTGCTTAATTTTATTGTGCTTCGTGCTATAGTATTATGGACCTTGGTGTAATTTTCCTCTTTACGTCCCTTTGTGGTAAATGTATGAACCTCGATGTAATTTTCCCTTTTTAGGCCCTTGATGAAAACTGTACACCCATCAGCCGTCTAAAATTTCAACCTAAAAGTAAGTGGTAAAATCTAAACAAATTTAAGCTTAGTTATTAAGGAGAATGAACATTTTGGGATTTCGAGTCGAACGACCAAGGACATGGCCATATGTGCATCATACTTTATGGTGATGACGATCCCATATACAAGAATTTGCATACCGACAAATTAATTTGTCCATATTTTGAAAACAATCGAAGGCTAAGTAGTATTAAGAATAAGGCTCGATGAGGTACTTTCTCGAGAAGAAGCCGCCCCGACTGTTTTCCTTGCTTAATCTTACGGTGCTTCGTGCTAAAGTATTATGGACCTTTGTGTAATTTTCCTTTTTAGGTCCCTTTGTGGTAAATGTATGGACCTCGATGTAATTTTCCCCCATTTAGGCCCTTGATATAAAATGTACTCCCACCGCCCGTGTAAAATTTTAACCTAAAAGTAGGTGGTAAAATATAAACAAATTTAATTTTAGTTTTCAACAAGTATGAATATTTTCAGATTTAAAGCCGAACGACAAAGGTCATGGCCATATGTAAATCATATTTTCTATCGATGATGATCCTATATCCAAGAATGTGCATGCCCCCGAATTTCGCCATATTTTGGAACTAATCAGAGATGAAGTAGTATGATGAGTATGGCTCGATGAGGTGCTTTTTCTAGAAGGATTCGGCCCGTTTGTTTTACGTTCTCAATTTTATGGTGATTCGTGCTAGATGTATGGACCTCGATGCAATTTTCTCCTTTTTAGGTCCTTGATGTAAAATGTAATCACCCGGTTCATGTAAAATTTTAACCTAAAAGTGAGGGTAAAATCTAATCGAATTTAATCTTAGTTATCAACGAGTATGAACATTTTATGATTTCAAGCCGAATGACCAAGGTCATGGCCATATGTAAATCATATTTTCTGTCGATGATGATCCCATATCCAAGAATTTTAATGCCGCCAAAATTGGCCATATTTTTAAAACAATCAAAGATGAAGTAGTATGAAGAGCATTGCTCGATGAGGTGCTTTCTTGAGAAGGATCCAACCCAACTGTTTTCCTTGGTTAATTTTATGGTGCTTCATGATAGATTTATATGGACCTCGATATAATTTCCCCTTTTTTAGATCCATATTTGTAAATGTTTGGACCTTGTTTAATTTTCCCTTTTTTAGGTCCTCAGTGTAAAATGTACTATCACCGCCCGTGTAAAATTTTAACCCAAAAGTAAATGGTAAAATCTAAAAAATTTAAGCTTAATTGTTGACGTGTATGAATGTATTTGGATTTCGAGCTGAATGACCGAGGTCATGGCCATATGTACATCATACTTTATGTCGATGATGATCCCATACCAAGAATTGCATGAAGAAAAATCGAGCCATATTTTTAAAACAATCGAAGAGAAAGTAGTATGTCGAGTATGGCTCGATGAGGTGCTTTTTCAAGAAGGAGCCGACCCGTCTGTTTTCCTTGCTTAATTTTATGGTGCTTCGTGCTAGATGTATGGAGCTGATGCAATTTGTCCTTTTTTGGTCCTTGATGTAAAATGTACTCACCCAGTTCGAGTAAAATTTTAACCTAAAAGTGAGTGGTAAAATCTAAATGAATTTAAGATAAGTTGTCAAATCTGGCCATATTTTGAAAACAATCGAGAGAGGAAGTAGTATGAACAATATGGCTTGATGAGCTGCTCTCTAGAGGATCCAAACCCGACTACTTTCCTTGCTTAATTTTTTTTAGGGTCCTTTGTGATAAATGTATGGTCCTCGATGTAATTTTGTCTTTGTTAGGTCCTTGATGTGAAATGTACTCCCACTGTCCGTGTAAAATTTTAACCATAAAGTAAGTGGTGGTAAAATCTTGTCATGGTAAACAATATTTCCACTAGGAGTTTCCCTTGTTGATAAAAAACTAGGAGGAAGAAGGGACCGAGAACATGGCGGAGGCGGCAAAGAGGACGATTTGAAGGCGGTGCAATGTGAGAGCAAAGCTGCGATTATTTTCTGACATAATGTACATGGTACAATGAGTAGTAGTAAATTTTAGGGGAGAAGGATATTCAAAAGATCGCCATTCGCACTAGTAGTACTACTACTTTTAATAAGGGGTGGACAAGGGATGGATTGATCCATATATGTGTCATCGCATTGGATGCACAACATTTATGTTTCTTTTTTTCAGGGGACCAGTTCTGGCCAGCCTTCCTAGTCCCAACTTCTCCACCTCCATTCGTTCCCTTTCACATGAAGAGGAAGCACAAAGCACACCCGTAGTAAGCTGGTTCGAAAGTGAGGAGTGCTCTTTCTTTGCGAAGCAAGTAGTACGCCCTCATTCCCAAAGAATTTAGGCCGATTTGTCATTATTATGAAATATTTGAACTACGAGTTAGTGGTAGATTGCTCTTAAATTTCTATATCTATATTTTGACGGTAGCCACCATGCAATCAATGTATCAAAAACCAACGTGATTTTTGAAGGACTCGATTTTCCATTTTTTAGGTCCTTGATGTAAAATGTACTCCCACCGCTCGTGTAAACTTTTAACCTAATAGTAAGTGGAAAATCTAAACAAATTTAACCTTAGTCTTCAATGAGTATGAACATTTTGGATTTCGGCTAGAATGACTAAAGTCATGGCCATATGTACATCATACTTTATGTCGATGATGATCCCATTTCCAAAAATTTACATGCCACCAAATTTGTCCATATTTTGAAACAATCGAAGAGGAAGTAGTATGAAGATTATGGCTCAATGATATACTTTCTCGATAAGGAGCAGACATGACTGTTTTCCTTGCTTAATTTGATGGTGCTTCATGATAGATGTATGGACCTCAATGTAATTTTCCCTTTTTAGGTCCCTTGGTGGAAAATGTATCGACCTCGATGTAATTTTTTCCTTTTTTAGGTTCTTGTAAAATTTTAACCTAAAAGTAAGTGGTAAAATCTAAATGAATTTAAGCTTAATTGTAAATGAGTATGAACATTTTTAGATTTCGAGTCAAACGACCGGTCATGACCATCTGAACATCATACATTATGTTGATGTTGATCCCATATCCAAGAATTTACATGCCGACAAATTAATTTGTCCATATTTTGAAAACTATCGAAGAGGAAGTAGTATGAGAGTATGGCTCGATGAGGTGCTTTCTCGAGAGAAGTCGACCCGACTGTTTTCCTTGCTTAATTTTATGGTGCTTCGTGCTATAATATAATGGACCTCGATGTAATTTTTCCTTTTTAGGTCCCTTTGTGGTAAATGTATGTACCACGATGTAATTTTCCCTTTTTAGGTCCTTGATGTAAAATATACTCCAACCGCTCATGTAAAACTGTAATCTAAAAGTAAGTTGTAAAATCTAAATGAATTTAAGCTTAGTTGGAAATGAGTATTAAATTTTTTGGATTCCGAGCAGAACGAGCAAGGTCATGGCTATATGTACATCATACTTTATGTCGATAATGATCCCATATATCCAAAAATTTGCATGCCGCCAAATTTTTCCATATTTTGAAAACAATCGAAAGGGAAGTAGTATGAAGAGTATGACTTGATGAGCTAATATCTTGAGAAGGAGCCGACCTGTCTATTTTCGTTCCTTAATTTTATGGTGCTTCATGCGAAATGTACGGACCTCGATGTAATTTTCCCTTTTTTAGTTCCTTTATGTAAAATGTAATCACCCGGTTTCTGATGTTCCCATATTTTGGAGTATATGGGTGAATCTTGGCATGGTAAACAGTGTTACCACTGGAAGTTTCCAACCATTAGAAAAATAAAAAAATCAATTATTTAGGTGACAAGAGTGTATTTTCTGTAAAGCAAGTATGAAGAATATGTATTTTCTGTATGAAAAAAGAAAGAGAGAGAAGAGAGACTATGAGCAAAGAGGAGGCAGCTACAGAGAGCAGCGAAGAGGAGTTTTTTTTTGAACGGGAAGAGGAGGAGTTGCAGGCGGTGCAGTATTGAGAAAATACATGGTACATTGAACTACTAGTACTACCGTAAGGACTAGTAGTACAATTATATATGCATGCAAATCAAATTGTATTTTCTCTTTCCTTCAATTCCTCATCACCATCCCGATATTCTGGCCGGCTCATCTCTCCCTCGTTCAAAACGTGGAGATACGCCCATGTGTCGACCTGCCTTGTGTCGGCGGCTCTCTGTCAATATTTGTCTCATTTGCTTCCTGCATTGGTGTGCATAATAATGAACCATTTTGGGGCTTGGCGGAAAAAATTAGTACTCCTACTATTGCTTAGTAGTTCAAACTTTTCCGGTTTTGAAATTTTCACTTCCTTCCCAAACATCCGGAGGGATGTTTATTCAAAATATAATGGTGCACAAGGGATTGTTTTATGGAGTACTACAGTATTATTGTATGCAGTACATCCCATTGCATTCGATGAACTTCATTATGATCTAGCTAGCTTTCCTACTAGTACTCCGTAGTACTCCATTCTCGTTCCATTTCACACCCTGCGAACACGATGCACCAAGAACACCAGCAGCACGCTGTTCGAAATAGAAGAGTTTTTTTGGGTGAAGCAAGTATACCGTTTTACAATGGGTATGGCTCAGCTGCTCGCTCGAGAAGGAGCCAGACCTGACTGGTTTTCTTTTTTAATTTTAGGGCATGTTGTGCTAAATGTATGAACCTCTATGTAATTTTCTACTAGCATGTAGAAAAAAAGGACGTTGATTTGAAAACAATATATAAATAAATGAGTTTAAGCTAATTTTCCCAAGTTAATTCCCAGGCAAATTTGGACCATGTTTCACTTATGATTACCAAGTTTTATGAGTTCTTAAGCTACCTAGATAACTTCACCAATTTAAATTAGTTTAAGCTGATATGCCAATGTTAGGTAAAATTTGGAAGAAAAGTACAAGTGGTAGAATATTGCTCTCAAAGTTTTACAAATATCTTTTGAAGGTACCCACGAGCACATTCAATATATTGAAATCCACCATTTTTTTAAGATTCAACTTCTTTCTAATAATTTGCATGTATAAAAAAATTGACCTTGTTTTGAAAAGAATCATACATCATATAATGTTAACAATAAAATAATCTGCATGGCATGCTCTTACATTTCGTACTTTCCATCAAGAAAGAAACATTAGTTTTGACAATTCTTTGAAGATAAACATGGTTATGAACATTCTCGGAATTCAAGCCGAACGACCAAGGTCTTGTCCATATCTACATCATACTTTATGTTGATGAGATCTCATATCCAAGAATTTGCATGCCGCCAAATTTGGCCATATCTTCAAAACAATTAAACAGGAAGTAGTATGAAGAGCTAGTATGAGTCGATCAGCTTCCCTCTTGAGAAGGATCCCAACCCGACTTTTTCTTGCTTAATTTTATGGTGCTTCGTGCTAAATGGATGGACCTCTATCTAATTTGTTTCCTTTTTAGGTCTGTGATGTAAAATATACTCTCACCGTCCAAATTAAGTGGTATAATTTAAATGAATTCAATCTTAGTTGTCCATGAGTATGAACATTCTAGGATTTCAAGCCGAAGGACCAAGGTGATAGACATGTCTATATCATACTTTAGGTTGATGATGATCCCATATCCAAGAATTTGTATGACGCCAAATTTGGCCATATTATGAAAACAATCAAAGAGTAAATAGTATGAAGAGTATGGCTCGATCAACTGCTTTCTCGAGAAGGAGCCGACTCGACTATTTTCCCTACTTAATTTTAGGGTTCTTCATGCTAGATGTATGGACCTATATTTCCTTTTTAGATCCTTGATGTAAAATGCACTCCCATTCTCTAAGTAAGTGGTAAAATTTAAACGAATTTAAGCTTAGTTGTCGATGAGTATGAACATTCTTGGATTTCAAACTGAATGAGCAAGGTCATGGACATATCAACATCCTACTTTATGTTGATAATATCATATCCAAGAATTTGAATGCCGCCAAATTTGGACATATTTTGAAAACAATCAAAGAGGAAGTAGTATGAAGAGTATGGCTCTAACATTTGTGTGCTCTCTCGAGAAGGAGCCGAACCCGACTATTTTCATTGCTTAAATTAGGGTCCTTTGTGCTAATTAAATTTATGGACTTCGATGTTATTTTCCCTTGTTTAGGTTCTTGATATAAAATGTACTCCCACCATCCAAGAAATTAGTAAAATTTAAACGAAATTAACCTTAGTTGTCAATCAATATGAAAATTATTGGATTCAAGTCGGAAGATCAAGGTCATGGCCATATCTACATCATACTTTATGTCGACGATCAAGGTCATGGAAAACGAAATTTGCATGCCTCCAAAATTGGTGATATTTCAACAACAATCGAAGAGGAAGTAGTATGAAGAGTAAGGCTCAATTAGCTGCTCTCTAGAGAAGGAGCCAACCCCATTGTTCTCCTTGCTTAATTTTAGGGTGCTTCGTGCAAAATGTATAGACTTTGATGTATTTTTCGCCTTTTTAGGAACTTGGTGTAAAATATACTCCCACCGTCTAAGTAAGTGGTAAAATTTAAACGAATTTAATCTTAGTTGTCATTGAGTATGAACTTTCCTGGATTTCATGTCGAAAGACCAACAAGGTCATGACCATATCTACTTCATAGTTTATGTTGATGATCCCATATCCAAGAATTTGCATGCCGCCAAATTTGGCCATATTTTGAAAACAATTAAAGAGGAAGTAGTATGAAGAGTATGGCTCGATCAGCTCCTCTCTCGAAGAGGAGCCGAACCCGGCTATTTTCCTTGCTTAATTGGAGTGTCCTTTGTGCTAAATGCATGGACCTCGATGTGATTTCCCCTTGTTTATGTCCTTGATGTAAAATTTACTCCCACCATTAGTGTAAACTTTTAACTAGAGGAGTACAAGTAAATGCGATAGATTGATCTTAAAATTTTCCAAAAATGTTTCTAAGCTAACTAGGTATTCAGTACATCAAAACCACAGAGAGTTTCTAAAAATTCAAGTTCTTAGCTATGCAAGAACTTGGTGCGATGGAGTTACCATACTTGGTAGAAGTACATGGGTGCCTCTTGGCATAGTGAACAATATTGCCACTATTTTCCTAAAAAACAATATTGCCACTAGGAGTTTCCCCCTGTTGAAAAAAATTCCGGGAGCGCGAGGAGACGGAGAGCATGCAGGAGGCAGTGCGTGAGAAGCGAAGAGGAGGATTTGAAGGTTGTGCGATGTCAGAGAAAACCTACGATGGGTTCCTAACATGAGGTACAGGGTATAGATGTACGGTGATGAGTAGTACTAGTAAAAACATTGTGTTTTCTCTCTCTTTCACTTCCTCATCATCGTCACCACACCCCGGCCGACTGATCTCTCCCTCATCCAATACGTGGCGCTGCGCACATGTCGACTTGCCTTTTCGTTCCATTTCACACCCTGCGTGACCTGCAGGATGCAGGTTAAAAAGTGAAGATATTTTTTTCTGTGTGTGAAGCAAGTATAATAGTACGGTATGGCTCAGATGCTCGCTAGAGAAGGAGGAGACCACACTTATTTTCTTTGCTTAATTTTAGAGGCCTTTGTGATAAATGTTTGGACCTCTATGTATTTTTATATTATTTGAGGTCTTCAATGTAAACTGTACTCCCACCGACCATGCAAATTTTTTACTACAAGTAAGCTCGATAGATTGCTCTTAAAATTCCAAAAACCATTTGAAGCTAACCAGGAATTTAGTACATCGAAAGCCACCAAAAGTTCTAAAAAATTCAAGTTCTTGCTGTGCATCCGCATCCCGACAAAGTTGACATGGTTTTGTTAACATTCAAATAAAGAATAAAAAGTATAATATTTTTTGTGTGGCGTTCTCTTATTAATTATTCTCTGGTTTTAACTCAAACTAAACGACAAAGATCATGCCCTTATCGACATCATATGGTTATTTAGGATAGAGTTCCAACATCCTCTATATTGGGTGTATCTTGTTGTACTAATCCATTTTGCTAGAAAGAGTTTCCAAATATCATGAAAAGTTTATAATAATTTTCTTTGTGACATGAGTGTTTTGTCTATAAAGAATGTATGAAGTCTATGACTCTAAATGCTACACTCTATTTTCAGAAAGAGTGGACGATCATTCTCTTACTCGCAATTCCCAAGGTCCTTGAGTTTTCAAGCTTCTTATTATTAGTGAAACCCCGCCCACTTAAATTACTCGATTTATTAAGATTACCAATTTTCTAAATGACAAGAATGTTTTTCAATTTATAGGATCAAGAAAAAAATTCAATTTTCTAAGTGACAAACTCAGGCTTGAAAAAAATTAAATGTAGAATAAAATTAAATTTGCATCTAGGATAATTTGACCTTGATTCAAAATCAATAAAAAAAATCAAAAAAACATCACATGATGTCCTTTGACTTGTATTCTTGCCGTGAAAGATGATAATCATGAGAATTCAGAACTTTCTGCCAAGTATAAATATTATCGGGCTTGATGCTGAATGACAAGGGTAAATGGCCATACTTTATGGTAATGTTCGATCCCATACTTTGGAGGTGAGTGCATCTTGGCATGGTGAACAAAAATGCTACTAAATAATGGGAGTTTCCCAGTTTTATGAACAAAAAACCATTTTGGATTAAAAAATGAAAATAATTAATTTTTCCTTTATATTAAATAAAGTCATATCTACATCATATACTTTATTTTGATGATCTGATATGCAACTTGCCATATGGTGAAAACAATCAAAGAGGAAGTAGTATGAAGAGTATGGCTCGATCAGTACGTGCTATATCAAGAAGGAGCTAAACCCGACTTGTTTCCCAGCTTATTTTTAGTGTGCTTCGTGCTAAATGTATGGACCTCGATGTGATTTTCCTCTTTAGGTCATTGATGTAAAACGTACTCCCATCGTCCATGAAAAATTTGAACCTAAAAGTAAGTGGTAAAATTTAAATGAATTTAAACTTAGTTGTCACAATGAGTATGAACATTCCTGGATTTCGAGCTGAACGACCAAGGTCATGCCATTTTCTACATAATACTTTATGTTGATGATCCCATATCCAAGAATTTACATATTGACAAAGTTGGCCATATTTTGAAAACTATCAAAGAGGAAGTAGTATGAAGAGTATGACTTGATAAGATGCTCTCTCGAGGAGCCGAACCCGACTATTTTCCTTCCTTAGTTTTATGGTGTTTCGTGCTAAAAGTATGGACCTCGATGTACTTTTCAATTTTGAGGTGTTTGATGTAAAATGTACTCCCACCATCTGTGTAACATTTGAACCTAAAAGTAAGTGGTAAAATTTAAACGAAATTAAGCTTAGTTGTGAATTAGTATGAACTTTCTTGGTTTTCAAGCAGAACGACCAAGTAAATTGCCATATCTACATCATACTTTATGTTGACGATATCATATCCAAGAATATGCATGCCGCCAAATTTGGACATATTTTGAAAATAATTCAATAGGAAGTAGTACGAAGTGTATGGCTTGATTAACTGCTATCTCGGGAAGGAGTCGATCCAACTATTTTCCTTGCTTAATTTTAGGGTGCTTCGTGTGAAATGTATGGACCTCAATGTAATTTTCCATTTTTTAGGAACTTGATGTAAAATGTACTCACATTGTCTAGCAAGTGGTAAAAATTTAAAAAATTAAGCATAGTTGTCAATGCTTATTAAAACTCTTGGATTTCCAGCCGAACGACCAAGGTCAGGGCCATATCTACATCAGAGTGTATCTTGATGATCCCATATTCAAGAATTTGCATGTCGCCTTATGTGGCTCGGTGATGGTAGAGCCTGTTGGGAGACCCCAAGAGCAAGGTGTGATGAGCACAACAACCAGTTCTCTCTCAGTTATGAAACCAAGGTTATCGAACTAGTAGGAGTAAGGAAAAAATTCCAAGGTGTTGCTAACAACTTGGAACCTGCACAACACAAACTCAATACCTTGCCCCAACTTATAGTGAGGTTATCAATCTCAATTGTTTGCTCAAAACAAAGGATAAAATGTATAGTTTGGAAGATAGTGATTTTCTTATAGAAAGTAAACAATAACAGGTAAACAGTAGATGGTGTAACAATGATAAAGGAATGGACCGGGGTCCATAGTTCACTAGAGGTGTTCTTCGTAAGATAGATAACATGTTGGGCGACAAAATTACAACGGGGCAATTGACAAATTGAGAAATCATAACAATGCATACACTAGACATCTTGACTCCTACGAGATTTGATTGGGCATTACAACATAATACATAGACCGTAATCCAACTACATCAATGACTAATAATCCACCTTCAGGTTATCATCCGAACCCCTTACAGTATTAAGTTGCAAGCAACAGATAATTGCATTAAGCAATATGTGCAAAGTAAACAATAAAATTGCCCTTAGACAAAAGATTGTTGTTTTCTCCCTAGTAACAACAGTACATCTACAACCTTAGATATTACTAGAGGCATGAACCTACTATCAAGCATAAATACTCCCTCTTAGAGTTGCAAGCATCTACTTGGCCAAAGCATCTACGAACAATGGAGAGCATGCAAGATCACAAATAACATAGGCATGATAGAATCAATAATCAATCTGACATAGTATCTCAATATCCATCGGATCCCCGTAAACACAATATGCATGATTACAAATAGATAATCTTTATCATGAACAGAGCTCACAAGATCTAAACATGATATCACAAAGGAGGAGAAAAACCATCTAGCTATTGTATGGACCCATAGTACAAGGGTGAACTACTCACGCATCACTCCGGAGGCTGGCATGGTGATGAAAAAGGCCTCCGGGATGATCTCTCCCCTCCGGCAGGGTGCCAGGAAGGGCTTCAGGTCCCCCCGATCTAGGGATGATGGTGGCGGCGGGTACGGATTGTTTCATGGAGATTCTATCGGGTACTTAGGGTTTCTGCATCGGGGTGCTTTTATAGGCGAAGGGAAAGGTTGGTGGGTGCCCTAGGGGCTCACACCTAGGGCTTGCGCGCCCCACCAGGCCGCTCCGCCACCAGGTGTGGCCGCCTCGAGTCCCCACTTTGGCTGCCCTTCGGACTCTGTGTTCCTTCTGGTAAAATATTGACTTTGGCTTTTGTCCCATCTAATTCCGAGAATATTTCCTTACTAGCTTTTCTGAAACGAAAAACTGCAGAAAACAGGCAACTGGCACTGCGACATCTTATCTATAGGTTAGTTCCAGAAAATGTATAAAAATACCTCAAAGTGTATACAAAAACATAAGAAAGTCGATACAAAACAAGCATGGAGCATAAAAAATTATAGATACGTTTACAACGTATCATCTCCAAATTTGGCAATATTTTGAAAATAATTTAAGGGGAAGTAGTATGAAAATTATGGCTCGATCAGCTCCTCTCTTGAGAAGCAGCCGAACCCGACTATTTTTCTTGCTTAATTGGTTGGTCCTTTGTGCTAAATGTATGGACCTCGATGTGATTTTCACTTGTTTATGTCCTTCATGTAAAATGTACTCCCACCATCAGTGTAAAATTTTAACTAGAGGAGTACAAGTAAATTCGATAGATTGATCTTAAAATTTTCCAAAAATTTGTAGGCTAACTAGGAATTCAATATATCCAAACCACCGAGAGTTTCTAAAAAACATTCAAGTTATTACCTATGTAATAACTTGGCTTGGTTGAGTTACCATACCTTATAGAAGTACATGGGTGCCTCTTCTCATGGTAAACAATATTGCCACTATTTTCGTCCAAAAAACCAGTATTGCCACCAGGAGTTTCCCCCTGTTAAAAAATCTGGGAGCGAGAAGAGACAAAGAGCACACAGGAGGCAGCACGAGAGCAGCGAAGAGGAGGATTTGAAGTCTGTGCGATGTTAGAGAAAAATCTGTGATGGGTTCCTGACACGAGATACAGGGTACAATGAGTAGTATACTAGTAGTAAATTTCAGGACCTTTACTATATATGCATGCAAAACTAATTATGTTTTATGGCCTCAAGCACTTTGAATGTTTTCTTCCAGTAAGGTGCAATTCGCCTTGCGATTGTGCCCTAGCTACCGACAGGAAAAAACATTAGCAACCCAAATGTGGGGCAAGCGTTGTGGGCCAGAGAGTTTAAGAAATAGATCTAATTTTCTCTTATTATTTCTTTTTGCATAAGCGTCTATGTTAACTTCCGTGTTTGACATGCCTTGTCACCGGGACAGAGGAGTCGATCTGACAACCGCGACCACCCAACCCATATTTTTTTGGTGACAAACCGCCCGCCCCTCATCATCTTCCCCTTTCGCTCGGGACGCTTGTGTATGATCGTAGACCTTCTCCACCCTTGCAGAAAGGTAGAAACAGCCAACCATCACCACAATTCTTCTGCAGTTCTCTTCCCGAGAATGACATCCGGTAGTGTTCGTCCATCTAGAGCGATAAAGCATAAGATATTAGAGCGCTACAGCCAGGCAATGGTATTTGGCAACCTCCACTACGGACCGCTAAGCAACATCACCAGTCATACTGATATTCTGAGCACCACTCGCCTGGCTTGCGACATGGTTGGCATGCATCGAGGGATTGCGAAAGATGCTGCTCTCTCGTTCTCCCACCCTACTCCACTCTGACCCACAGACATGGCTAGTCGACCGTGACGAGTAGGTAAAAAGCAGTTTTCACGACTTCGCAGGATTCGAATCATTCCTATGCCTAAATCCCGTAGTAATTGGAACATCTACTTGAGTCCCAAGTCTCATCATTTGTGTAGCATAAAGACATACCATTCATTTAGGTATTTTTCCTATATTTTAGAATTGCCCGTTTTCACCGATAAACCTATGGCATTCCTATGTTCTCAATCCTCTCTCATCCAAACTAAAAAGACAAGAACGACCAGGATTGTCGATATACATAATGGGAAGTGTATTGGCCAATCAAGTCTGTCTTTCTAATTTATATTTCATATGTTTGAAAGACACAAGAATTTTTTAAAAGGTTGGCTGTTTGGTTTACACGAAAACAAAAATGTAGGATTCCTTATAAACATGGTCAAATGAAATTCAAACCTCACACAAGAGTGGTTGGGTTCGCAACATAGAAAATAAAAAATTTCTTACGATGGGAACTGTATATGCCATGGTCCATCTATCCAGATACAATGAACGGGTGGATATAAATCTATAATACATACCCTTGAAGACTGACAAAGCTTTACGGGTATGGACTCGTTGCTGATGTAGTTGATCTCTTGCCTATCTCAAGATCTTATGGAAGTCCGGCAACAGCGCAACTTAGCGGAGCATCCGTGATTGCACACACGTCCGAGACGCCGACAACATCCGCGACCTCGCTCCAGCAGTGCAGCGGAAGTAGAAAATCCTCGCTCCATAAAAAGCCATCGGGAACATGTATCTTGCTAAGCTAAGACCATGGGGAATAGTACTAGAAGGGGAGAGATATCCTTCACGAGGAAGTGTGAGTGAGAAGGAGGGAGATATAGTTCTTTTATAGGGGAGTTAGGAAGCCCCTCCCATGGCCGGCGGCCAAGGTGGTGCCCCCACCTCTTCCCTCACTCATGTGTGCGGAGCTCCCACTCATAAATTTGACTCTCCATTTCCACCACTCAAAATCCCATTAAATTTGCACCAACTTTAATTTAATCTCTCATTAAATAAAACTCCTTTTATTTCTTTATTAATAATTTTGTAAATTACATTAATTAACAAACATTCAATAAAACCTCTTGTAACATTTCAATTTCACATGCATAACCAATTTCAGCAATTTCACCCAAAACAATTCCGATGTCAATTGAAATAATTCCACCGCTTCGATATACTTTCTGTGGAATACATCTTCTCCAAATGGTGTCGATATCCCTTAAGTGTGTTACCCTACGGTTCGCGAATAATGAACACATTATCGAGACCCCTCTCCGATCAATAATCACTAGTGGGACCTGGAGATCCATACTAACTCCTACACATTCAACAATGAATTCTTGCGATCGTGAGAACCTTAACATTGCAACTAAATACTTTTGTCTTGCGATATTTTACATGTCCGAGATTCGATCATCAGTATCCCCATACCTAGTTTAATCTCGTTACCGACATGTACTATTTTCTCATTCCCGTGATATAACATTCTAGTGATCCCCATCACTTGCTTGCAAGCTATATCAATGTAATATCACCGAGAGGGCCCAGAGTATATCCCGCCATCATTTGGAAGTACAAATCCGACTCTTGATCCATGAGCCTCTACATAGCGTTATCGGAGTATCTGAACCCACCTTTATAGTCACCCAGTTACGGTGTGACGTTTGATGTTATCAAGCTACTCTTCATATGTTAGTGATTGACATTATCTCATTGTCTAAGGACTAAAGTTACATGTAGTTATGTTATAGCAATTTAAACATAATGACTTTTATCATATTATTATACTTTGGATGAATGTTCATCACATAATTCCACCAATGCTATGACCTTGTTATTAACAACATCCAATATCCGTGATCAGGAAACCTTGATCATATTGTTAATCAACGAGCTAGTTTATATGAGAGGCATAACTAGGAACACTTTATTTGTTCATTAAACACACATTTATTAACGTTTCCTATTAATACAATTATAGCTTGTAAAATAAACATCTATCAAATACTTGGAATACGATAATAAAAACTTTATTATTGTCTCTCGAGCATATTCCCTTTAGTCTCCCACTTGCACTATATTCAATAATCTAGTTTACATTGTGATAAATCTATCACCCATGGAGTTTTGGTGTTGATCATGTTTCGCTCTGGGAGAGTTTTATTAAACGGATCTACCACATTCCGATCCATGTGTACTTTGCAAATCTTTATATCTCCATCCTTGACATATGCTTGGAATTCTTGTGAGACCTTGGTTCCTTGAAGTTGTCTATGGCTCCATTGTTGTCACAATATATCACCATTGTGTCCAATATGCTAGGAACCACAACCAGTTCCATTATGAACTCCTTCATCCAAACTACTTCCTGTGCTGCTTCCGAAGCAACAACATATTCCAGCCTCCGTTGTTGATCCCGCCACTACGGGTTGTTTGGAGCTCCTCCATCTAACTGCTGCTCCATTCATGAGAAATACGTATACGGATTGAGAATTAGAGTCATCCGGATCAGTGTTGAAGCTATCATCAACATAACACTTAGCGACGAGCTCTTATTCACCTCCGTACACGAGAAATAAATCCTTAATCCTTCTTAAGTACTTAAGGATATTCTTGACCTCTATCTAGTGTTTCGAACCTGGATCAAATTGGTATATACTAGTCAAAATAATATCATGTGCCACATGTGGTCTTGTACATAGCATGACATACTTTATAGAGCCTATGGCTGAAGCTTAGGGGATTCTATCCATTATCTCTCTTTCTACTGCCATATCCAGACTTTGAGTCTTACTCAATGTCTTGCCTTGCAACATAGGTAAGAACTCCTTCTTATTTCCGTCCATTTTAAACTTCTTTAAAATATTATCAAGGAAAGTACTTTGCGATAGCGCAATCATAAGTCTTGATCTATCCCTGTAGATCTTGATGCCTAATATGTATGATGCTTCACCAAGGTCCTTTCGTCGAAATTTTGCTGTTTAGATAACTTTTCACCTCATTTAAAAGATCTATATCATTTCCAATCAACAATATGTAACCACATATAATATTCGAAATGTCACAGAGCTCCCACTCACTTTATTGTAAATACAAGCTTATCCGTAAGTTTGGACAAATCCAAACGCTTTGATTACCTCATCAAAACAGAGATTCCAACTCCGGTATGCTTGCTTCAGTCCATAGATGGATCTCTGAAGCTTCCATACCTTCCTATAATCCTTAGGATCGATAAAACCCTTTGGTTTTACGATATACAACTCTTCCTTAATATAACCATTGAGGAAGGCATTTTTTACATCCATCTGCCAAATTTCATAATCGAAAAATGCAACAATTGCTAACATAATCCTAACCGACTTTAGCATCGCTACGAGAGAGAAAGTCTCATCATAGTCAACTCCTTTAATTTGTCGAAACCACTTTGCAACAAGTTGAGCTTTATTGATGGTCACGTTACCATCAGCGTTAGTTTTCTTCTTGAAAATCAATTTATTCTCAATGACCTTTCGGTCGTGAGGTAATCCCACTCAAATCCCATTAAATTTCCACCAAATTTAATGTAATCTCTCATTAAATAAAACTCCTTTTATTTATTTATTCAGAATTTTTCCAATTATATTAATTAACAAACATTCACATAAAACCCCTTATAACATTTGAATTTGACATGCAGAATCAATTTCAGAAACTTCACCAGAAACAATTCCGGTGTCCATTGAAATAATTCCAGTGCTTTGATATTATTTTTTGGCAACTCATGTGCTCCAAATGGTGCCAATATCCCTAAAGTGTGTCACCTACGATTCACGAATAATGCAGACATGATCGAGACCCTCTCCGATCAATAAATAGCAGCAGGACCTGGAGATCCGTACTAACTCCTACACATTCAACGATGACTTTTTGTGACCGTGAGAACCTTAACATTGCAACTAAATCCTTTTGTCTCACGATATTTTACATGTACGAGATTTGATCATCGGTATCCCCGTACCTAGTTTGATCTCGTTACCGACATGTACTCTTTTCTTGTTCCCGTGATATAACATTCTAGTGATCTCCATCACTTGCTTGCAAGCTATATAAATATGATATCACAAAAGGGCCTAGAGTATATCGCTCCATCATTTGGATGGACAAATTCTACTCTTGATCTATGAGCCTCTACATAACATTATCGGAGTATCTTATCCCACCTTTATAGTCACCGAGTTATGGTGTGACGTTTGATGTTATCAAGCTACTCTTCATATGTTAGTGATTGAAATGTTCTCATGGTTTAAGTACTAAAGTTACTTGTAATAATTTTATAGAAATTTAAACATAATGAATTTGATCGTATTAATATACTTTGAATGAATGTTCATCACATCATTCCACCAATGCTGTGACCTTATTATTAACAGCATCCAATGTCCATGATCAGGAAACCTTGATCATCTTGTTAATCAACGAGCTAGTTTATATGAGAGGCATAAATAGGAACACTTTATTTGTTAATTAAACACATGTGTATTAACATTTCCTATTAATAAAATTATAGCATGTAAAATAAACATCTATCATATACTTGGAATACGAATATAACTACTTTATTATTGCCTCTCGGGCATATTCCCTTCAAGAGTATATTTATGGTGTCTCTTGGTACCTCATTCCTTTGAACCAAACGGTTGAACAGTGCCACCACATAGGAAAATTTCCTATTCCTACACTTTTTCTTTAATCAAAACAAGACCTTATTCCTTGGTGTGTCTGTTTTCATGAATGATTTTTTATCACGTTTTTGGCAAATATAGATAGCCAGTTTTCCCTTTGTCGAAAACCTTGCATGCCCCTAGATATGAAGAAAATCTATTGCAGGGTATTGACGCATTGCTGATGCCACTAGACAATCCAACAGTAGAAGCATTTGTACCAGTTGATGATGACATACCAGGAACTTGGGATGAAGATGGATATGAAAACAAGGGTCACTGGGTTGGTGCTAGAGGAGAGTGGATTGCGATGGCAAAGCACTCGGAACGCTGGTACCTCCAAAACGTCAACACTATGGCACGTATTGAGCTGCCACCTATGTAGTGTGTTGATATTTACCCATGCGGTGTCCAGGTTTTCCCAGTCCCCTGGATATGAAAACAACGGTCACTGGGTTGGTGCCAGAGGAGAGTGGATTGCGATGGCAAAGCACCCGGGATGCTGGTACCTCCAAAACGTCAACACTATGGCACGTATTGAGCTGCCACCTATGTAGTGTCTTGATATTTACCCATGCGGTGTCCAGGTTTTCCCCAGACCCCATGCACTTACAGCTACAAGCAAGCGAGTATCAAACTGCTGAAAATACAGATAAAAAGTATACCGTACAGATTTGACAACCAATGTCACTACAGGGTGATGGCGGTGTTTGACAAATTCATTGCTACCATAGATTTTCCCTATGACAGGGACTGGACTATCCATCGGAATGAATATTTTGCACCAGCTAAGTATGTTGATGCCATTGCCGTAACTCTAACCACTAGTTGTATTGATTGCCTATACGTGGCGACAGAGCTGCGAGAAGATGTGCTGGTCTAGGAACCAACCATGTGCAGTGAGTGCCATTATTTAAAAGTAAATTTTTATAAATTACTTACAACTCCATTATTAGTGATACTTTTTCTAACAAAAATGAACACAGATGTACACTTGCAGGTCCCTGTGTCATACATGTTGCAGTAATTGAAAAGCCGGCAAATGTCCAAGCTGGTGACGATGCCGAGGCTGAAGATATTGCATCACTCGGCTGCTACTTGGCAGTGTGAGACTAGGGTGTATTGTGGATTAACACCAAGGGTGCATGAAATAGAAGCCATGGTGATCCAGTGTCATACATGGGTTGAGAGATGCTCTCTTATCCCTCGTTCCGCTGCCACGTTTTCAGTAGGGCCTTTGATCTGAATGACCCTGTAGCACCGGACTGGATCAAAAGGAACAATCATGATGGGAGATCAGTGTTTGTGGGAATCAACCATACATTAGTCCTCGACCGCCCTCGAAACCTCGAACCTTCTGCTGCCGATGCTGATGAAGCTCTGCCAGTGTTCAAGGAAGACTATGTTTGCTACACACGTGTGCTCCCAACATTGCCCACAGCCAATTATAGATTAGAGCCGCATGCACGCCAATGGGGGGCCTGCCATAGGTTCATCACTTAACTGCATGGAAGATGAACATAGGGAGCAAATGTTCGAGGCGCCAATGTGGTTCTTGCCAACCCTTCCTTAAGCTTTCTGATGTTTGACCAAGATGCAGAAAAGCATATTATCAGCACTCGTAATATCATTTCTATAGCTAATAGTAGTCACCATGTAATTTACAGTGCTACGTACACGTACTAATTTTATACTGTATTGTAATATAAGCACTTGCAACATCATATATAGTATTGCTTGTATGCACCATGTAATATACTTTTGTATTATGTGTTTGATGTTTCTCTATGCAAGATCTCAAGCTGCCATGCCCAATTTTCTACAGTAGGTCTATTAGTACTGTATTGGTGGCCGTTTGATTTGATATGTGGATATTGCAGGGAAAGGCAACAATTTCCTTTGTCCATAGAATATGTCTTCCATGGCTGCATATATTCCCTTACCAGCCCTAGCCCTAGCCCCAACTCTAGATCTCTCTCACACGCACTCCTTGTCTCTCTACTTTTATCGCCATTGCGCTTTGACCCATTGACGACCACCACCAATGCAACTTACTCGTCTTAGGCAGGCCGGCAGTGGGCGGCGACCCCTGTAACCTCATCTATAGAGCCGTCGCATCCATCAGACATCCTGGTGGTAGTGCGGTATGTATATAATCCCCAAAATCCTTGATCTTTACAATGAGATGCGGTCAAGCTTTTATTGGCAGTTGGTTAGCATTGGTTTGGTGTTGAGTACTAGTAGTTCTCATCTAGTAGTATAGGTTGGTTAACATTGGTTTGGTGTTGAGTACTTGTAGTTCTCATCTAGTAGTATAGTTTTACAAACGCAAGGAAGTTCTAGGGTTAGATCTACGATGAATTGTAATAATAAGTTCAAATTTTGTATTGATCCATCCACGGCTGATGATGATTTTGGAGGCCACTCTTCATGTTTTGGTTTGTTGGTCTCAGGAGCAGAGGTCCCTTTAACCTGGGATAGTTAGGGCAGCTGCTGCCCTACCCTGATTTTTTCCAAAATTTCAAGTATATGTATGCATCTCTATCATCGGCAAATGGTAGAGCTCATCATGTTCATCTGTTCTTTTGTTCATGGGTGTTCGGTATCTGTACTGGTAGATTATGGACTGCACTAATGTGATGCGTAGACCTTGACAGTAATAATATAACCAGCTTTATCTAGAGTTAAGACTTTGTGTACGTCGATAAGAAAATTGCTCCACTTTAGTACTTTTTAGCTGATCTTTATATTGTACTCTACTCCCTCCATCCCCCATAATAAGGCGTCCTTATTTTGCATGTTTTTTCTTCGACCAAAAATTACTCTAAATATATAAATAATGTTGTTACCAAACTAGCATCGTTAAAAAGTGTTTTTAATACGAATCGAACAATACTAATTATGAACAATATAATCAAAATACCGTTGCTCATTTTTTTCGGTCAACTAATAATGTTTTCACAATTATTGACAGCTGGTAGAGACATTATATGACCACGGGAACTTTTTTGTAGTGTTCGAGCAAGAAGCTCAAGCTTGGAGAGACTAATCATTGATAAAGACGGGAGATCCCTATGCAATCCGGATGGAGGGACGAGCCAGGAACACCCGCATGGAGAACACGTGTGATGAGTTTTGCAAGATGCTGTTAATACCGGGCAGGTTAGATGTGCAGAGCATACCCAACACCTTTTTGCCAACATTTGGCATTGACTATCTGGATGTCGACCCGAGGAAGCAAGATGGCAAGTTTATCCTTGACAAAGGATGGCTAGATTTTTTCAATGCCCATGACTTAAAGGTAGAATACTTTCTAGTATTCAAGAAGCTTGCAACCACATCCTGTAAGGTGATGGTATTTGATCATGATAACTATGATAAGGTGACCAGATGTGCAAGTTATCACCCCTCATTTGATCAACAATTTACTAGTATATCATAGGTGTATTAATGCGGTGATAGTTCGCTTTTAATTATAACTATTATATGAAGAGGTGGTCTATAACTATACCCCTATAGTGATGAATTATGTTGGAACAACGTGGTACTTGATTGCGCTAGGCTCCAATGTGTAAGTATTTACTGTACTATATTTGAAGCAAAACAAACTTCTAGTGTACTCCTGCTAGTATTGTACCAACTATGTTCCACATTATGATCCTTTTAGCAAACTAGAAACAATTATCTTGTTAGTTCCACCGCATATAAGAGTTGGCCAAACAATCAAGTGTACTACTTCTATTTTAGGTGTAGGTATAACTCATGTATGTAGCGGAACTAACGAGATGATTGTTTCCTGTACTCTATTGATAGTAGTAGTAGTAGTAGTAGTAGTTCTTGTACAAGTGTACTATTACTAGGTACTATACGCACTAGTATTTTTTTAGAAATGTAGGAGCTATAAATAAACATCATCTGGTCAAACAAGAGAGTAGTAACTCTAGTCAGCATGTACGGCATTGTGCCAGCCTAGCTGTAATTCCCAGGATGTGACCGCTACAAGAGATCTGGCCTATAGAGGCACTATTTTGATCCCGTAGAGACACTCTTATTGTCTGTACTTACTTGTAGAGGCATTTTTACACATTGTCTCAAAGGTGTCACTATGGGTAGTGTCTCTATGGTGTAAGGACACTAGCAATAATACCTATACATCTTATAAGACACAATAAATAAACATTATATTGTGTCTCTACATGTAGAGTAAAAAATATCACGAGAAACATGTCAAAAGGAATCTTTGAACTCTTGACCTTAATGATAAATACTTATTCCCCTAACCATATCAACCTTCCACAAGATCTTGTTTATACCTGGAATGAACTTATTTTTAGTATTGCACATAAGGAGTAAAACTGCGGTGACCTAGCATACCACTGCATGATGTAGTACACTATAGTCGTTGATATAACATCAATGGAACATCGTTCCATCAGTATTACATCCCTCAGAGTGGTATAATAGAAACATTGCGCGTCCAAGGCTTGACTTTAGATTACATATAACACATTACAAAATATCTAGAGAACTTGCTCGAAGGATAAGGAATATTATATAGAAGGAAACCTGGAAGATCCACTCGGAGTTTACTTTTAGGGTACTACTATTAGTATTATATCTAAGGCTTGACATTACTACTATAAAACTGTTCTACGGAAGAAGGTTCTAGCTTCTAAGAGTTTATTTATACTCTACGCTTCAGCTTGACATCCATAGTTTTTGATAAGGTCTTCGACTCTGTTCATCTCTGATGACCCATAATTATAGGGGATCGCAATAGTCTTTGAGGGAAGTAAAACCCAAATTTATTGATTCGACACAAGGGGAGTCAAAGAATATTTATAAGCCTTAACAGATGAGTTGTCAATTCATCTGCACCTGGAAATAATCTAGCTCGCAATAGTTTATCAGTAGCAATAGTTTTGTAGTAGCAATAGAAAAGTAACAGTAATAGTGAAATAAGGGCAGTAGTAACAATTGCAGTAAACAACAGGATTAAAGTGTGGTAGGCATAAGGATGGATGGACGGGCATTGCATGGACAATACAATTCATGTTATAATCAAAACCAAGGTAATTTGCAGATAAATATGATAAGGCATCCAAGTACTAAGTAATCATAGGCATGTGTTCCATATATAGTCATACGTGCTCGCAATGAGAACTTACACAACATCTTTTGTCCTTCCAACCCATTGCAGCGGGGCCTCTAGGGAATCTACTGGTAATTAACGTGATCCTTCTAATAGAGCACCAGAACAAAGCATTAATACCCAGTGAACATACATAATCCTCACATCACAGCCATCCCCTCTGGTTATCCCGATTTCTATCACTTCGGGGCCTCGGGTTCCGGACAATGATATATGTACACAACTTGGCACATGTAGAGTAAAAAATATCACGAGAAACATGTCAAAAGGATTCTTTGAACTCTTGACCTAGTTATAAATACTTATTCCCCTAACCATATCGACCTTCCACAAGATCTTGTTTATACCTGGAACGAACTTAGTTTAGTATTGCACATAAGGAGTAAAACTGCGGTGACCTAGCATACCACCACTACATGATGTAGTACACTGTAGTCGTTGATTTAACATCAATGGAATATCCTTCCATCAGTATTACATCCCTCAGAGTGGTACAACAGAAACATTGCGGGTCCAAGGCATGACTTTAGATTAAATATAACACATTACAAAAGATCCGGAGAACTTCCTCGAATGATAAGGAATATTATACAGAAGGAAACCTTAAAGATCCACTCAGAGTTTACTTTTAGGGGTACTACTATTAGTATTATATCTAAGGCTTGACATTGCTACTATAGAACTGTTCTATGAAAGAAGGTTCTATCTTCTAGGAGTTTATTTATACTCTACACTTCAACTTGACATCCATAGTTTTCGATAAGGTCTTCGACTCCGTTTATCTCTGATGACCCATAAGTATAGGGGATCGCAACAGTCTTTGAGGGAAGTAAAGCCAAAATTTATTGATTCGACACAAGGGGAGCCAAAGAATATTTATAAGCCTTAACAGATGAGTTGTCAATTTAGCTGCACCTAGAAACAGTATTGCTCGCAATAGTTTATCAGTAGCAATAGTTTTGTAGTAGCAATAGAAAAGTAACAGTAATAGTGAAATAAGGGCAGTAGTAACAATTGTAGTAAACAACAGGATTAAAGTGTGGTAGGCATAAGAATGGATGGACGGGCGTTGCATGGACAATACAATTCATGTAATAATCAAGACCAAGGGAATTTGCAGATAAATATGAGAAAGCATCCAAGTACTAAGTAATCATTGGCATGTGTTCCATATATAGTCATACGTGCTCGCAATGAGAACTTGCACAACATCTTTTGTCCTTCCAACCCATTGCAGCGGGGCCTCTAGGGAATCTACTGGTAATTAAGATGCTTCTTTTAATAGAGAACCGGAACAAAGCATTAATACCCCGTGAACACACGCAATCCTCACATCACAGCCATCCCCTCCCTTTATCCCGATTTTTGTCAATTCGGGGCCTCGGGTTCCGGACAATGATATGTGTACACAACTTGCAGGTAAGATGACAAACAATAATATCATCATGAATTAATAACATTTTCATATCTCAGATCATGGCACTCGGGCCCTAGTGACAAGCATTAAGCATAACAAGTTGCAACAATGTCAAAAAGCACTAACAATAGATACTAATCACCTTGCCCGAGATTTTTATCTTGCGGCCCGAAAGTTGAAGCGCCAAGGCAACGCGGGGTCCGACTTCGTCGGTATTGGATCGCGATACCCCGAGTTGACGTGCCAAATGCTCAGAGGGTCTTTTTAGGCATGAATTCAACAAACCGTTTGAACACGGGCAAATTCGCTAACGCCCGTCAAATTGGGCCTGTCCTGTCACTTTTGACCGTTATGTCGCTGCCATCCTGGCTGCCATGTAGACTTGCAGCGCTGGCGCCCTCGTGTTCAAATGGTCTTTTTGACCCAGCCTTCTTCTACCCCATAGGGGCGATATATGGCCACCGCAATGGCGCGAAGCTGGGAAGGAATTCCTTCAGCGGCGAGATCCGGCACCCGGCTGAACCTGATCAGTCTCGCCCTCCTCCACCCAAATCAGAGCTTGACCCATGGCATGGCAGCACCCATGGCACATCACCATGACGATATTTCGGTCCCGTTGTCCTTCTCCAAGATCTGAGTTTGCAGTCACCATGGTCACACCCGCACCATCTACGGCTCCTTACTAACTGAACCCCAAGGCCACATCCAATCTGTTCGGCATAATGCGAACAAGGTGAAATTCCATCCAGTTTTCTTCTTGTGATTGTGGTAGTAGAAAACGTATACTGATATGTTGTTTACCATACTTTCATTTGAAATTAGTAGATCCATGATGAATAAAAATAGATAACCTAAATGGCATAACAATGAAGACCATAGTATGTACTTTGTACTGCATCAACAAGGGCTCATTGACAAAGCATGCTACCAAGAGAGTGGAGTTCATCGGCCATTGCCAAAAATATGGGAACAAATCCATGAGCTATTGAATGCAAATACATGAAGAGAAGCTAGATCCATGTCATCAATCATCAATAGGTGGCACATTATTGTGATGTGTTCAAATAAGTACACATTCATAACAATAACACTGTCGACAGTGTTGCTAGCTGTTTGTATGAGCTATTCATTTTATATGATCGTGGCACCTTACTTTCCTGGATACTAGTAAACTTGAAACTGCAACTCCCCACACTAACTTGCCCGTTTAGCGACCCCCCGCATTTACTTGACAGGAACTGAACCGACGAGATAGATTGCATGCGGGATGATTGGCAGTTGGGCTTGCGGTTGTTGTGTGCATGCAGTCGTATCGTTTACACACGCTTCCTCTACCATTCGACGGGACTGAGACCACATGAACACCATCATCGATGACCGGAAACGAGCAGCAAGATTCATCGTGGGCTGATCTTCCTGTGGGAGTCGTGCAGAAGATAGGTGACATCTTCTTGTCGACGGATGACTTTGACTACTACGCCGCCTTCCGGGCAGTCTGCAGTGCCTGGCACGGCTTCACGGAGGAGCGCTTTATACCAGCCAACTAGATTATTCTAGAGCACCAGTTGTCGGTGCCGTATCGGGTCGATGATGCCGCCATCATGTTGCTGAACGTGAGAACCGGCCGCTACCTTGAGAAGAAGATTAGTCGGGTTATTCTCAGGTGCTTTCTTGATATTCATCTGTATATGTGCGATCCAGTTTTTGCGTTCACCTCCTATGCGATATATTTTCATGTTTTGTTTCTCCATCTACTTGTTTACCTTGACTGAATCTCTGTCTGTTTACCTTGACTGAATCTTTGCTTCTCCTCTCCCTGCCTCTCTGTGTCTCTGGAAGGTACTTTTAGGTCGGTAGCACAACCAGCAGCCTTCTTGTGCTTGGAAAGAGGGTGCAGCCATACAAGACACGGTTGTACAACCCCTACTAGGGCACTATCAAGCACCTAAGGGTGGAGATACCGACCGAGCAGGTGGCTTCTGTCGCTGTGAGGATGTTCCCATCGTTGATGGTGTTTACATCAAATCTTCAGAACACCATCATTCGGTGTGTGGAGGTGGGCAAGGAGGAAGGCAGTCACCCTATCTTTGGTGAAGGGTGGTACACGCCGAATGACTTCGCGGAACTCCGGAGCATGACTTCTTATGCCGGTGATGTTTTTGTCACAAACAGATACGGGTTTGTCCTCTCGACTATGCCTGGTGCTGCTCATGGAGATGTCTAGATGAAGTTCTTTGCATGGACCCTAAAGATGCATGCCACCGTAGAAGGCCCTGTTCTCGGCTGCTGGTACCTGGAGAATCGTTTTTACCTCGTCGAGTCTGACGGGGAGTTGTTGTTCGTTGTGAGTGGACCGGTCTACGACGGCAAGCCTGTTGTTTACCAGGTTGATACACAAAACCGTGTCCTTCAGCCGGTCAGAGGCATCAGTAGCCGTGCTATCTTTGTTGCGTACAATTGGTGCATCTACATCGATAGCCCTAGGGTACCCGCGGTGCAGGCCGGTAGCATCTACTATCTGGACCTATACCAGATTATATCTTACAACTTTGAGGCTCTTGCGTGGGAAAAGGAGCCAAGGGTTGTCCATGGGTATGGAGTAGGAGGATTATGGCACAATCACCGTAATTTCGAACTCGATGGATTGCTGGCGGTGTATTGCAGTACCATCGAGCTTTCTGAGCTATAGATGGTGCCGCCTGATGGCGAATATGGCACCACTCACTATGATTACTATGACGGATACCCGTCAGATTATATTGATGGATCATGTGGGTCTAGTCCTGTTGTATTCTTTGTCTGTGAATTATATGAAAGTGCAAGTTGTATGGTATGCCTATAATACAACATATGAATTTGTTTCAAAAAGATCATGTATTGCACCTCTTTTAATTTCAATGTTTTTCTATGTACGTGTAGTAATTCTGATCCATGAGCGATTGAGTGCAAATACGAGAAGAGAAGATAGATCCATGTCATCAATCATCAATAGGTGGCACATTCTACTGATGCATTCAAATACATACACATTCATAACAATAACACTGTAAGTAGAATTGCCAACTTGAAACTACAATTAACTTGAAGTGGTTGTTATCCCAAGTAAAATGTCGGGTATACACATGACCCTTGTATGTTCTTTGCTGCAATTCTGCTGTTGTGGGCATGGAAACAAAAGCTAGGCTTCACTGAATATTACGAATTTAGGCATAACTTAGTCTTACACACATAGTCTTAACTTGTTCTTACACAAATAAGAAAAGCAGTCTTACACCGCCGGAACTTCCGAGAGCCAACTGGCGAACCGGCCTCTAGAGCTGGTGGCATCGTCAGAATGAACTAGAGTGCTACGTTTGGCCATCTCTCATTCTCTATCAAATTATATGACCCCACTTATGAGTCAATGGCAGGCCCCCTCCCCAGACGTGGATTCCGTTCTAGGTCGGATCTAGAGTGCCAACATAATAAACGCATGAGTGCGTAGCAAACACACAGTCTGCTATTAACACTGGAAGTGCTAGAACCTCAGCAATAAAAGCACCATGTTCTCCCTGGACTCCAGTAGCAGCCTCAGCCAGTATCTCATTAGCTTCACCAGCAATAGCAGCAAGTATTCTGTCAGCTTCAATAGCAGCAGCATTAGCGAGTATTTTGTCAGCTTCACCAGGAGCAGCTGTAGCGAGTTCTTCGTTAGCTCCACCACCAGCAACAACAACATCATCAGGATCCGGGGCTACTTGAGCAATTACAGGTTCAACAACGTCAGGGGATCCGAGGAAGAAAGGGTAGTTGATCCCAAGAAACAGAGATTGTCCCTTCAGATTGTCGACTATGCTCCAGACCTGTTCTATTGGGTATTTTGATGGACTTGCGGACCTCGAGAAAATGTGACACCGCAGCGATGGGTGTGAAGAAAGTTGTGTCCCCATATGTTATATTGTATCACCAACGCTGTTTAGTGCTCCCGTGATATGAATCCACATGAGTTCAGCACCCTGGTTGACATTGACTCTGAGAGGTGCAAGGAACCAGCACCGTGATACAAGATCAGCATCTACTTCTGCATCTTTGATCACCGGAGCTGGAATGACGCGTGGGGCTACGTGTACCTATGTGTTACCTTCATTCAGTAAGTAGAATTTTGAATGGGAATTTCCATTCTATATGACACCATGACTCACCCCAGGTGAAAGGCTCCCAAACACGCACGTCGCCACTAGGCTCAGTGACCGCGTAAATGCGTTGTGGTGTGTCGTCATACACGCTGGAGGTGAAGACGACGTCGACATACTTATTCAGTCTTAGATGCTCGTCGCGCAAGATTGTCCATTCATTGTCATCTAGACATCTAATGAATGTGATTGCCTTTTCGAACACCGCTAAGAGGTTGTAATGCCAAGTCTTGCACATCAGTAGAGGCTTCTATGGGAGCTCTACCTCCAGGAGCTCAATTTCTGCCATGTTGAACCTGTCAGCGAATTCATATTTTGGCGGCGGCCACCCTTGGTTGAATGCAGTAATCCCGACACCCACTACAGATGGCAGTGTAAGTCTCAACAATCTGTAGACATTTTTTAGAGACCAAGTACTCCCATCATGGGATAAAAGGACCAGCCACTCGCCATTGCCACCCACCCAGTTCTGCTCATCATCCATTTCCGCCTCCTCTATCTCCTTGGTATTCACCACTACAGATTGTGACCACTTATCCAGCAGCATGAGTTTTGCATGAACATTCTGCAAAAGTTTGTTGTCAGTTGGTAGAATCACCTAGCATGGATTCAATTGCAAATACAATTTGACACCACTTCGCCCAGGTTAAAGTATTATATATGACCGTCTCATCAGCTCTCGCCTAATTTGTGCATGTGTCACTATGAAAATACCCAATATATCAAGTAGGAGCAGAGCTTCCCCCGAACAAACTCCTGATGGTGATCATAAAAACTAGGGACATAATAGTCTTAAATTGTCTAGTTTGTTTATTTTTTTAGAAAACAGAATATCACCTAGCAGGCATTCCATTGCAAATCCAACTTGACACCCCAGCTATCACCTAAATTAAAACTATCACTACGAAAATCCCACAATATCAAGTGCAAGTAGAGCTTCCTCTATACAAAATAGTCTTAAATAGTTAAAAAATTTCAAACTGCGCGTGCACACAACACGTTCGATGGAAGGAACATAGGATTCCAAAGAAAGTTCAGCACATATGAATCAACGGTATGACTGAGTCAATAAGCAAGATACTCGAACTTACGTGGTCATCGCGGTCGTTTGGCCATAAGCTGGTATCAGGGTAAAGAAGGCCTGGCGTGCCGAATGGTTGTAATTCCATTTCCGGGATCGACGGGCGGAAGACAGGGATGCAGCGACCGAGGCGACCGGCGGTGACGATGTCCAACTCCTTGGCGACCTTGTACACGTTCGCAGTGCTGAGGTTCAGCCATCCCCAATCATCATGGTGGCGGTCGCCATGGCCAGCCGCGTCATCATCGTCTGCCTTACACTTCAGCCTGCGGTGGTGCTAGCCCCATGATTTACCCATGGCGTCAAATGGAGGCTGGAATCAGGCAGATTAATGGAGGCGGTGTGATCCATAGGCGGATGGATTCAGAGGGGATGGAATCAGGGAGGGAAGTAGTTGTTCTAGTAATGAGTGAGGGACCACCGCCGACGATCTAGTTCGTGGGGAATACAAGGAGGGGGTGGTGTGGGTGTAATTAGTGAGGGTGGGCACAGAGACCGTCTCAAGGGGGTCCAAAAATAAATCCTGAGGGGAAATGTATGGTCCCACCTGTCGGCGAAGGAAGGTCATCACGTGCAAACATGAGTATGCTTTGACTTGGATCGTGCATGGCGGACCTCGATTCCACTGCATGCAAGTGGCGTGAAACCAATTTTGCAAGGGAGATGCAAGAATTGTCCGTTCCCTAGGCCCCATGGAAATTTATACGCATGCTCCATTGTGGCGGACTGCCATTTCCGGGAGGTTGTTATTTATCTAGTAGTGCAAGTATATACTGTATTTTTCCTGAGTTATGCCATTTCCTGAGTATAAACTGTATTCCAGGGTTTCATGGAGAAATCCAGAGTTTCCATTTACAAACTATGGATAACCGGCGATTATGCAAATGAGGTTGGAGAATTGAGCGCGCCCTAGGGCCTGAGGCAATTTTCACGCATGCTACGTCGTGGCGGACCGCCATCCCCGGGAGGTTGGTGCTCATCTCGAGATGCAAGCTTATACTATATTTTTTCCGAGTTACGCCCCGGCAATTGCGGTTTCTAACTATAGGTACCCTAGAAATTTCCCTGTATTTTTTGGAAAAAATGTTTTGGGGTGCCCCATGGGTACCTAGGCTGGCCAAGTGCATAAGTTCAAGGTTGCAATGGATCTCGCGTGCCTGCGAGCGCCGACGGGTTTGCCGATTTTTCCGACCCCCGAACCCCGGGAATGGGAAATTCATCAAAAATCAAAGAAAATACGAAACCAGCTCGATTAACCCCTGCGTGTCACCCACTACCAAAATAAAATCATAAGCATGACAAACCGGGACTTTTGGCACACGGCGCAACCCTGGATGGCTATCAAGTAGGAGTTAACATGGCTTTCAACCCTAGACCTCCCCCTCATTGCCCAGAACATGGATCCACTACGCGGATTGAGACCAAACCCCACAGCTAGCCCCCTCTCAGCATTCTAAGCAACTTCTCCAACTAGAGATTCCAGGGTTCCATGGATAAATCCAGAGTTTCCATTTACCGACTCCGGAAAACTGGCGATTATGCAAAGGAGGTGCGAGAATTGAGTGCTCCCTAGGGCCCGAGGCAATTTACACGCATTCTACGTTGTGGCCGACCTCTATCCCCGGGAGGTTGGTGCTTAGCTCGTGGTGCAAGCATATACTATATTTTCCGGTGTTACGCCCCAGCAATTGCGGTTTCTAACTGTAGGTACCCTAGAAATTGCCCTGGAATTTCTGTAAAAAATGTTTTGGGGCCCCATGGGGTACCTAGGCTAGGATAGTTCGTAGGTTCAAGTTTTCGATGGACCTCGCGTGCCTGCACGCACCGGCGGGTTTGCCGATTTTGCCCATCCCCCGAACCCCGGCAATGGGAAATTCATCAAAAAAATACGAAACCAGCTCGAGCAGTGATACGTCGGAAACGTATCTATAATTTTTTATGCTCCATGCTTGTTTAGTATCTACTTTTCTTTACTTGTCTACACTTTGAGGTGATTTTTACATGTTTCTGGTACTAACCTACTAACAAGTTGCAACAGTGCCAGATGCCTGTTTTCTACTGTTTTCGGTTTCAAAAAAGTTCGTAAGGAAATATTCTTAGAATTGGATGGGACAAATGTCAAAGTCAATTACTTTCCGTGGGGAACAAAAAGTACAGAGGGAGAGCGAGGAAGGCGGCCAAACCCCCTAGGCGCGGCGAGATGGGCAGCGCTGGTAGGGTTTTACCCCCCTGGTCGCCTCCTCGGCCTCTCCCTTCGCCTATAAGAAGCCCCCAATGCAGAAAACCTAAGCACCCGATCAAATATCCATGAAACCGTCTGTATCCATCGCCACCATCATCCCTAGATCGGGGGGATCTAAGGTTCTCCCCGGCACCCTGCCGGAGGGGAGATCATCCCGGAGGCCTTCTCTCCGGTATGATGCGTGAGTAGTTCCACCTTGGACTATGGGTCCATGTAGTAGCTATATGGTTGTATCTCCTCGTTTTTTCTTTCATGTATAGATCTTGTGAGCTCCGTTCATGATCAAGATCATCTATTTGTAATCACGCATCTTGTGTTTGTAGGGATCTGATGGATATTTAGATTACTATGTTGGTTTGATTAATGGTTTTGACTTTGTGATTCTATCATGTCTGTGTTGTTTGTGATCTTGCATGCTCTCCGTTGTTTGTAGCTATCTTGGACACGTATTTGCTAGTGACTCCAAGAGGGGGTTCATGCCTCTAGTTTCCAAGGGAAGTGAAAATAATCACTTCGGTTGTAGATGTGTTGTTGCTACTAGGGAGAAAACAACGGTCTCTTGTTCATGGAACATGTGGACTATTTACCTTACACACTTTGCTTAAAGCAGTTGTCTGTTGCTTGCAACTTAATACCAGAGGGGGTTTGGATGATAACCCAAAGGTGGACTTCTAGCCATAGATGAAGTTGGATGGCGGTCTATGTATCTTGTTTTATTGCCCAGTCAAATCTCATAGGATCTTTCTGACTAGTAATTTCATTGCTATGCCTTGCTAAGTTCCTGTTAATTGCCCTGCTGTAATTTGTTTACCCTTCATGCCATGTTGTTTATCTAAGGAGAGCACCTCTAGTGAACTATGGACCCCCGGTCCAATCTTTACCATTGATACATCTACCATTGTTACTTGTTTACTTGCTGCCAACCATTACCTTCCACACCATACGTTTAATCCTTTGTTACATCAAACTGGTGAGCTTGACAACCTCACTGATTCGTTGGGACAAAGTCTTGATTTTATGTTGTGCAGGTATCCACGTTGCTTGCAACACCTTTGAGACGTTTCCTTCCTCCTTCAGGTTCGATAACCTCGGCCTCTACTGAGGGAAACTTGTTGCTGTGCTCATCACACCTTGCTCTTTGGGTTCCAACGAAGTGTCCCACGTCAACACTGGATGCACGCATCAAGTAGCCCCTGCGTTTCACCCACTACCAACATAAAATCATAAGCAAGACAAACCGGGACTTTTGGCACATGGCGCACCCCCGGATGGCTATCGAGTAGGAGTTAACATGGCTTTCAACCCTAGACCTCCCCCTCATAGCCCAAAACGTGGATCTACTGCACGGATTGAGCCCAAACCCGGCACCTAGCTCCCTCTCGGAATTCCAAGTAACTTCTCCAACTAGAGATTCTAGGGTTCCATGGAGAAATCCAGAGTTTCCTTTTACGGACTCCGGAAAACCTAGTACGCGAGGAACCGTTGATTCACACAATTGGTCATCGCGCTTGGTTAAAGCATGGCTAGCCAGACCCATGCGTTGTCACCCTCTAGTGTGAAGGGTATGACGCGTGTAGAGGATTCATCGTTCAACCCTCGCTTACATGACATTACAGTGCGCCGTACTTGTGCCATGGTGGACGCGTTGCAACCGGTTAGACGAGCGTGCCGCTGCGTTTCCCCCTCACTACACTAGAAAATACACACATTTTTATATTTTTATATACCCTCATGTATATAAATCCAGATAGTTTATAATTTTCAGAGAATAAAAGGAAATGCATAAACACGTATATACAAAAATTATACGCCTTTGTACACTTTCCTTCTAGATTATGGAAGTAAAGAATCGGTGGGAAACTCGTTGTTTCGTGTGGATAGAGAGGTCCGTCTCCATAGAGAGAGAGAGAGAGAGAGAGAGAGAGAGAGAGAGAGAGAAAGGGGGCTATCTTGTCCGTCAGATCACAGAGGATCAACGTTGTGTGAGCACGATACGTGTGACAAACGTCTCGACCAATCAAGACGTACCAACCAAAGTGAGGATGAGTTATCATCAGAGGGGGAAACCGAGTACTACCATTTTCATATCAACCCTAGACACAACACACAGACAAACACATAATGGGAAATTCATCAAAATAAAAAAAATGCGAAACCAGCTCGAGTAGCCCCTGCGTGTCATCCACTACCAACATAAAATCATAAGCAAGAAAAACCACGAATTTGGCACACGGCGCACCCCCTAGATGGCTACCAAGTAGGAGTTAACATGGCTTTCAACCCTGGACCTCCCCCTCACTGCCCAAAACGTGGATCCATTGCACAGATTAAGCCCAAACCCAGCACCTAGATCCCTCTCGGCATTCTTAGCAACTTCTCCAACTAGAGATTCTAGGTTTCCATGGAGAAATCCAGAGTTTCCATTGACCGACTCAGGAAAACCGACGATTATGCAAAGGAGGTGTGAGAATTGAGCGCGCCCTAGGGACCAAGGCAATTTACACGCATGCTACATCGTGGCGGACCGCCATCACCGGGAGGTTGGTGCTCAACTCGTGGTGCAAGCATATACTGTAGTTTTCTCGAGTTACGCCCTGGTAATTGCGGTTTCTAACTGTAGGTACCCTAGAAATTGCCTTGGATTTTCTTAAAAAAATGTTTTGGGGTGCCCCATGGGGTACCTAGGCTGGGAAAGTTCCTAGGTTCAAGGTTGCAATAGACCTCATGTGCCTGCGTGTGCTGGCGGGTTCTTCGATTTTGCCCACCCCCCGAACCCCGACAATGGGAAATTCATCAAAAATAAAAAAAATATGAAACCATCTCGAGTAGCCCCTGTGTGTCACCCACTCCCAACATAAAATCATAAACAAGACAAACCGGCACTTTTGGCACACGGCACACCCCCTGGATGGCTATCGAGTAGGAGTTAACATGGCTTTCAACCCTAGACCTCCCTCTCACTGCCCAGAACATGGATCCACTGCACGGATTGAGACCAAACACGGCACCTAGCTCCCTCTCGACATTGTAAGAAACTTCTCCAACTGGAGATCCCAGGGTTCCATGGATAAATCCAGAGTTTCCATTTACTGACTCCGGAAAACCGGCAATTCTGCAAAGGAGGTGTGAGACATGAGCGCGCCCTTGGGCCCGAGGCAATTTACACGCATGATACATCGTGGCAGACCGCCATCCCTGGGAGGTTGGTGCTCATCTCGTGGTGCCAGCATATACTGTATTTTTTCCGAGTTATGCCCATGCAATTGCGGTTTCTAACTGTAGGTACCCTAGAAATTGCCCTGGATTTTCAGGAAAAAATGTTTTGGGGTGCCCCATGGGGTACCTAGGCTCGGCAAGTTCCTAGGTTCAAGGTTGCAATGGACTTCGCGTGCCTGCGCGTTCTGGCGGGTTTGATGATTTGGCCCATCCCCCGAACCCCAACAATGGGAAATTTATCAAAAATCAAAAAAATACGAAACCTACTCGATTCGCCCCTGTGTGTCACCCACTACCAACATAAAATCATAAGCAAGATAAACCGGGACTTTTGGCACACGGCGCACTCCCAGGATGGCTATCGAGTAGGAGTTAACATGGCTTTCAACCCTAGACCTCCCCCTCATTGCCCAGAACATGGACCCACTGCGCGGATTGAGCCCAAACCCGGAACCTATCTCCCTCTCGGCATTCTAAGAAACTTCTCCAACTAGAGATTCTAGGGATCCATGGACAAATCTAGAGTTTCCCGTATTGTAACCCTAATGACTAATAGCATCCATAAGATCGTAACCCTAGTGGCTAAATGAGACCGTTAGATCGTCTCTCCAAGAAGACCCGGCCCCCTTCCCCCTTCCTCGGGCGCTGGTTCCGCGTGCCGATGGTTACAGACCGTTCAATAGGGCCACGTGGACGCTAGGATGTTTCTTTGTAAGGCCGATATGTGAGTAGGCTGTTCTGCGACATGATTCGCTGTGCTTATAATATTCAAATATATTACTATATGCAGCTCCCTCTGCCCTATATCAGTAGGAGCTCGTGACTGAGCACATCTCTTTCACAGCCATAACCCCTTCTCCAATGCATCTCGCCGTTCTGTAAGACGCCACCGGCTTTGGCGCGCCATTCCCGACGACAGCAACTGACTTGAACCTTAAGGTAGGAAATCATTTAAATAGAGTTTGAATTTATCTTACAAATTCCTGTTTTCGACTTAACTAACTGCACATCTATTCTCTAATTTCTAAACAACTTCAAATGTGGGAGCCGTGCAGCAAGGAGTACTCAGATCGCCAGCCCTTGAATCTGGCGGAGAACCTCATGCGCAAAATCCAGGCGACGTACAGGATCGAGTGCTTCCACCATGGATGCTCTCGCCATTACCCCTACTACGTGCTCCTGTGGCGTGTGCCAAGTGCTGCGGTGCCGGCTGCAACTACACCGGCCCGCCGGCAAAGCTCGTGGTCCACCTTGAAAGGGATCACCCGATCGAAGTGATTAGGCTCTCCTATGGCTACTCCATTCTTCTCCAAGAGCACGTGCCATTCCCTGAGCCGGTATGCCGCCGGCTTGTTTTGCAGGGGGGTGGCTCTGTTTTTGTCTTGACCATCACCGCTCGCATTCTAGGAAATGTTCTAGGAACCGTCCCTAGGCCCACCTTCATGTCTGTGGTATGCGTCAGCTCGGTCTCGTGCGCATTGCCGATGTACACTATGAGTATGTGGTCGCACGCCCAGCCGCCGTCATCTGATGTAGTGCATGTGAGGGCCGTGTCACCGAGCTGCCCGACGTCGGGCGAGGTGGAGATTACGGACTTGAGGTTGGTCCTTTGTGTGACATCCAAGTACCTTGTCGATGCTGGACCGACCAAGCAGATCAATTTCTGCATTCGCATTGAGAATACAGACTGGGAGTTGTAGAACTTATGTTGTGCTTAAATGTAAGCCATCATCAATACTAGTCCGGTGTGGAGAGCATACTTTTAGGACGAATGTATGTTAGTCGTAGTTCTGTAATAATACTCCTTGGTGTAATACATGTTGTTATATTTATCTATAAATTTGGTCAAATATGATAAAGTTTGACTTAAGAGAAAGCTAGAAGTACACTTATTTGCGGATAGAGGGAGTATTCCTTAATAATCGTGCGTGCTCCACCTCCAGTGTCAACATGGTTCCGTGTGCCGCGCACAGAAGATGTTAGATTTGTTCGTGTTATAAAAGGCGTTGGGTTTTGTTGGTAGGGTTGGTGTTCTTTATTTCTCGCCCTTCCCCTAGAAGCCATTGTCCTCACTCCATCCCTTAGCCTCTAGCAGGCGGCACGTCAACCCACCTGCGACCTCTCCTGCCGCCACCCCGCTCTTGCACCTCCTTCTCGTCATGGCTTCGCGGGGACACGGCCAGGAAACGTCGGAATATCACAAAGACGATGAAAGCGATGTGAGTTGTCTCATACCTTGCATTTTATGGGGATTTATTTATTTTGAGCTAGATCTACTCTGATTACTCATATACATTTGGTGTGCTAGGACGTCGTGACTTTGTACGACTCCGATTATCACAGTTTAGAAGAGGGAGAGAGTGCTCCCCGTTGTAAAAAACATGAGCTTGTAGCCGCAAAGTTTGTAGCATTCGAGGGACGCAACACAGGAAGGAGGTTTTTAGGGTGTGGACAGGGTGAAGCGTGGCCAACCAAAACTTACGGCGTTGTCAAATGGGTAGATCCGGAGTGGCCACTGTCTATGCAGAAATCGTTAGATAAACTATGGTAGAAGAATGTTGAGATGAAATAAGCCTTAGTCAGCGTACTTCTTGAGAGTGCTGAGATGAAGTTAATGGCCCTTGATGATGCACCAACCCTCCATCGTGAAATCCGTAGGTTGGACGCCAAGGTTAGCAAAGTCAGGAAGTAGAGGGACGTGGCGATGGAACCCCTATGTGGGTCAGTACTACGTTTGTGTGTTTGTGGTTGTTGTTCCGTTATCTGATGATAATGGAACCCGATCCCTCATTCTGGGGGATTGTATGGAAAAAAATAGGGACGTGGCGATGGCCCTGAAGGCTAAAGCAAACAAATACCTAAGTTCATCAAGGATTTAACTGCATGAGAAGAAAGTCCACGATGTCACAACTACCAATATGCACAGGTTCATGAGGATCAAGGTAGAGAAAGAACTGACCAAGTGCAAGCAGGATGCCAAAAATATGGCACTGACGATTCAAACCTTGGAGTGGCAGAATGAAGGGCATCGTGCTAAGGTTAGGAAGATAATGGATGTGTGTGAAAACTAGGTTTGTTCAGATTGAGCTCCCAACTGTTAATTGTAATAGTATTCTTCGACCAAGTGGTCTGAAGTCTAAACTAGTAGGAGCCCAAGTTGAAGCATGTCCTTGGATTTTCATTTGTGTGTGGGAATGCTCGGAACAAAATGTAATAGTATTTGTCTACAAAGTGGTCTGAAGTCTGAACTAGTAGTGTCTGCTCGGAACAAATTGGACGTCTGTTCGTCTATCCTATGCCTTTCTTTGTTCATTTTGACCGATGGTGGTAATCTGACTTTGCTGGTTTGTTTAAGCGGAATCTACGTGGATTTTGCCACATGCAAAGGGCACATACACAATTTCTATTGTGGAAGCATGAGCACATGTTATTGCGCTGAACACAACTATCCATAGTTCCCATTGCAGCCCGCAAAACCCATTACAATAATTGTACTCACATTAAACAAAACTGAAATTGCGACCAACATAAACAACATCTAGACCCATATCATGCCGCTGCCGTTGAAGTCAACCTCGATTGGTGACACCTCCACGCCCTTCCCAGCGATGTCCACTTTCGCCCGTGGCTTGCCCTTCGCCAAGTGGCTTCAATTGAGTTTTGCATTACTTCGTCGCCATCCTCATCCTTGTCAGAATCAACAATGATGAAGGGGACGGGGGTGGCAACGATTGAGCCCCTTCGCGCGTGGCGGATCCTGCTCGAGCTCGACGCCACGGCAGTGCCTCTGCAGATAGGAGGGGCCGAGCTCGGAGCCGTAGCGTAGCCATTTGGCTCAAGAAACCATGGCCATTTTATACTGCAACGATAGGATCTTAGGGAGGATCCGCCGCGGCGAACCCGACCGCGAGAGCTGGATTGGATGGATCTGCCAAAGCAAGCCATGAAGGCAGATTTTTCCTGATACAGGGTGTACGGGGATGGTGGAAAGCTGTGGGACCAGGAGTGTGACGGCCACTCGGCAAGGCCTCCCAGCGATATGTAGGCGGGAGCTTTGGAGGAGCCCCACATGTCAGCCCAAAGTGGACGGTAGGATTCTCCTCGAGTTACTGGGTGGGATGAATCACTCTTCACCGTTCCCCTGCTCTGACATCCATGGCTCCTCCACTGTCCCCTCTTTCCTCTGCCCTCGCTCCCCTAGCCTATGTCTTATAGCTCATGCAGTTCGTCTCGGGCGGAATCAGGGTCATCTCAACGCCGCTAGGCGGGTGCCCCCATTAGTTACCAGAAGACGCCCTGTGATTACTACCCCGTGATGCTATGTTTGTGCGGTGAGAAAATGCCGAGATGGATTTCTTGGACCGACGAAAATACTGCAGGAAAATTCAGCACTTGCGGCTTCAGAGCGGTCACCTCGTATGCTATGCGCAGTTGGTAACCCCGATCCGGGAACCATTATGTAATTGTTTGTTTGTTTGCTTCGATTGTTCGCAAGAAGGGAGGGGACCGGGATGTGACAAGTTTGTGTGGATCGAAAATCCCCTTACAGGTTTTCACAAGGAGCTTGTTCAGGAACTTTGTGATGCTGTGTGGGACAAGGACGAGATTCGTGCGCTGGAGCAAGAGATCTGGGAGTTTCACCAGATGCATGGGAGGCAGGAGCAGGGAGGAGGCGTGCATGCTAAGTTGCAGGAGCAAGCTGGTGAGATAGACGAGCTAAATATTGGGCCGAAAAGTGGAAACAATTTCCTCATTATTTGGGCATTATCTGTTTCCTTTGTTGTTTATGTTGACATGGCGTTTTCCAGCAGCTGAAATAAATTGGTGCTTCATGGGATTGTAGCATCTTAGAACTTGTTTTTCAGATCAGAACCTTTTAATAAGTGTAATGCTAAAAACATGGATTTAATCCGACTGGCGCAACCAGTGAGCGCTTATGTAATATATGTATGTGCCACTACCATCCATCGAACTGGAGAAGCAATCCCCATCGGCTCCGGTGCTGCTATTGTATAGATAGTAGTGGCACATTCACAATTTCGGCTTCAACAAGTGTCTTCAGCCATTACCAAATCTCAAGTCGCTATGAGAGCGGGATTACATAGTCAATGAACGGATAAGTATGAGAACGTGAAATAACTCATATTGTCTTAACACACCGCTACACGCTTCTTTTGCCCGACAATTCCCACGAACACAACTCCAGAATTTTTTAGAATACATAGATAGGTTCGACATCAACACATTACTGTGCTTCTTTGGTGCCAGCCATCTTATCCTTCCTGGGTGCCACTTCTTTTCCTTGGTGTCCTCTGTCTTCTTCATTGCCCGCCTTCCTCCTCTTCCTAGGTGCCAGCTTTCTTACCTTCACATACTCTGCATCTCCAGGTCGAGGGAAATTAGGCCAATCAACATCATAATCGTGTTCAGCCTCATCACTAAACTCATTTTGATTTTCTTCCCACAGCAAAATAACTGAGTCCGCATTCATGTTTCTTACCTTCCGCTGCCTGTCAAAAAATAGGACACGGTTAAGCACCTAATATCTACAAAGTATGACCAATTTTTTTGTATAGGTACCATCTCATACCTAGGTTTGGGTGCATTAAGAGGACACCCAGCTGCTCTATGGCCTATGAGACGGCAGGTCTTGCATCGGTTTTTTACCTTCTTGCTACCACTAAAAGCTGAACCATCCCTCTCTAGAAAATTCTTAAACATCTTCACCTATGGTCTACCTCTGCCCCTTTTTGTTACTGGCTGGCACAAGTCAAAATTAAGTTGGACTTTAGGCCACTGAGATGGGTCAGTACAGGGATCGACGGAACTAGCATACACAGCTCTGAACTTTTCCAGAGAGAAATAGTCAGACAAATATTGATCCAAATGTGGTAGATTTCTTTTCTCCACCAAGAAGACAAATGCGTCGTCACATGGTTTCTCGGTATGCTGCCACTCTACGCAGGTGCATTCCCGCCGCTCGATGTTCACAACATTCCTATGGCCGTTTTTGGACATATCAACCACCTCACAGATGCTGCTGTTTGATGGGAGAACACTAAGATGACCAAGCCCTCGGCTTCTCTTATGTAGTTGATGTACAACAGGCGGTAGCATATGGCCTCTAAGTCTCCGACCAATCTGTCTACTTAAATTTAATAGCTTCATGATCATACCCTGTGTGTCGTCCATCAACATATGAAAAGGACGGACTTTTATGTCCTTCACCCAGATATTCAGGAATTCAGCTAGGTGGTTGTTTATGTAATCAAATTTGATGTCAGGGTTGAACTGACTACTCTTCCATCGCTGCGAATGATGTGCGGCCAAGTACTGGGGAAGATCTGGGGCTTCATCAAAATATTGCTCATGAAATATTCGTAGCGCCCAGCTCTGTAAGATCTAGCAGCAGCAAACATGTAACCAAATACGCTGCCTGCATAGTGTCTTTATAGGTTGATCATCAGGTCGGCATGGCATTCTCTACCCTTAGCTCGCGGGAACACCTCCTTCCCTGCATTCGTCAGCCCTTTGCAGGCATCTGTGGATATAGCAAATGGATCCATTTGTCCTATAGATCTCCTGAGCTGCCTCATAAACTTGACTCAGTTATCCTCTATTTCTGTATCGAACAGCCTGAATGCCACTGGGAACATCCAGTTGTGACCATCCAATGCAGTAGAAGATGTCAGGTAGCCTTTCCATTTTCCAGTTAAGACTGTAATGTCTACGCTCAGATATGGCCTACATCCGTCCTTGAATCCCTAGATGCAAGGTTCAAGCACCATGAAAAATATGTTGAAATAAATTTTACCACCTACCGATTTAGAGTCGATCTCCACAACAATCCTTGGACACCTAGCATGTACCTCAGCCTTGAAGATGTACCACATCCTGAAGATTTTCAGAGCTTTCTCTTTACCTTTCCAAACCGTGTAATACGGTAGGACAATGTTGTACTGAGCAACGAGTTTATTCTGAATATTGTTTGCAGTATCCCTAGGGTTATGCTTTTGTATGGACATAGCTTGTAAAGCCACCCACTCCGTATAATCCATCAAGGATTTAAGCAAGCTCCCTGTCGCACACATGTGGGGAGGGCCCAATTTGTTCACCTGCAACATAGATTAATTTACAGCATAAGTGGAGTTCCCAGATAGGTCTTGCACATCAACTTTACTTATATTATAGAGTGAAAAATGATAAAGTTGAAATGGTTTTCTCCATTCATTTGCCAGGATACCCTAATTGCCTTTGACGCGGGTAGGGCTCTGGCTACGATCCTCCACGGACAAGGTATCATGACTTGTCCATTCTTGCACTTTAACCCGCAAACGGCCTCATACCTATGGGCAGTGTTCTTCAGTCTATGAACATAGAACTCCCCTTGATACAAAAATTGCGGAATGACATCCTGAACTCATGCGTGCTACTGAACTTGGTGCCAACCGAAATTATAGGCTCCTAGTGGTCATGTATCACCTCGTCTACATCGGGACCCAAGTCATCAACTGTAATGCCGGCCCCATCCATAAGTGTCTCGCTGATCTCATCATCACCGGATTCTTGATGCTCCATAGTGCCATCTTCTATATCTGATTCAAAATCTTCACCATCCTCACCAATGCCTAGCACTGCACACATCGTATTGACTCCCAGGGGTGGGGCTGCACCATCATTTTCACCTACATGGACCGGAATATTGGCCCAATCTACCTTCCCGGCAACTATGTTTTCTCCTAGACGCTTTGTTGGTGCTGCTGCAACCACAGGGGGTGGTCTTACACTGTCCTGCATCACATGTTCGTCGGCAGACAAACAATAATCATATTCTATTTCATCTCGACTATACAGAACCATCTTGCCCTTCTTGTGTACATCCTCCTTACTGATGGAATCCTTCGTGATGGTATCATTTGTGATGGTAGCCCCATTAGGGCTTGACCTCTGCGTTGTGTTCCTCACCGAACTAACCTTCTTGCTGCTACTCCTCGGTGTTATCTCCTTCCTGTTTCCCCTCACGGGTGTTGGCTCCTGCGTGCCGACATCATTGCCTGGCGTCTGCGTCGTGTTCCCCTTCGAATTAGCCCTTTTGCTGCCACTATTTGGTGTTTTCTCCTTCCCGCGGGCATTATTGCCTGACCTCTGCGGCGTGTTTCCCATCAAGTTAGCATTTTTTCCGCCAATATTGGGTGTGTTCTCCTTCGCCCTGGCATTATTTCTGTACCTCTGTGGCGTGTTCCTCTTCAAGTTAGCATTTTGACACTACTATTGGGTGTGGTATCCTCCGTGCGAGCCACCTTAGCCTTTTTGCTGCTGCTCCTGGGTGTGTTCACCACAGGTCTTAGTGGTTCCTTTTTGCTGCTATTTTTCGGTGTTGCATTATGAATGGATCTCAGTGGTGTACTCTACGGCATGGTTCCTTTTTTCATGCAACTCTTGGGTGTCCTCTCCTTTGGCATGGTCTGCTTGGTGATACCCTTCTTTGGGGTGCTCTTTCTGGGGATGCTCTTCCTACTCCTCTTTATGTTTATCCTCTCTAAGTGTCTCCACTGTTCAAACAAACTGTCACTCAAACCATGTCGAGCGAGGTCCTCCATCAGGTCAATCATGTTTTCTACAAGTTCGTCTTTATCATTGCCAACCTCAAATTCCCGTCCAACCGTTAGCAGGAATGCGAACAGGTACACTTCCCGTCTACTTCGACTCATCCTACTTATAGATGTGGCTAAATCACTGTCAACTTTTAATTCTATAGCCTTTTTGCTGTTGTAAGAAAAAATTTCCAAATGTGCTTCCTAGGAGGACCCCCACTCCACCTTCTCATGTAACGCTGCTATTAGTTCAGATATCTGTACCACTTCAGGATCGTACGTTCCAACAGATACATTAATGTCGTCGACGATTTTTTCTGTGCCATCATCTAATTTTGAAGTGAACTTCTCGACACCGATACGAAAGTCTACCTTGCCATCACCAGTTTCCTCAGGATCGAGACCACCGAGAGGTTTGATGACAGTATCAGAGTCCAGACCATGGGCTTGTTCTGCAACAACTTGTCTTCGATTAGCCTCGATGGCGGCAGCAGCAGCACGCTAAACTTCACAATGCGTTTGAGGAGGACCAGCCCCCAAGATAGCAGTTCTAGAAATAGCAGCAAGGATTGGTTCAGTAGCAGGAAGAGCAACAACACCAGCAGATTCCACAATAGCGGGGCGGCCTCCCGAAGCCTTAGTTTGCACAACAGCAGCAGGGATTGGGTCAGTAGCGGGCTGAGCAACAACACCAGCAGTTCTGGCAACAGCGGGGCAGCCACCTGAAGCCTTAGTTTGCACAACAGCAGAAGGGATTGGTTCAGTAGCATGCTGAGCAACAACACCAGTAGATTCCACAACAACGGGGCAGCCTCCCAAAGCCTTAGTTTGCACAACAAAAGCAGGGATTAGTTCAGTAGCAGGTTATGCAACAACACCAGCAGATTCCCCAACTGTGTTACGACCTCCCGAAGCCTTAGTTTGCACAACAGCAGTAGTTCTGGCAACAGAAGCACGACCTGCATCCACAACAGGGTCTTGCACCATGGCAAAATGGGCACTCCTTCGAGGAGGTTGTGCTGCAAAAGCATGGCGCAAACGACAAACCACATTTTGCTTAACATCAGCGGGGCTTCGAGTCAGACCACCCTGATCTTGAATAGCAGGGCCACTAGTAGTGGAAGCAACTTCCACATATACTATTCTACATTCCAGGAGAAACATTTGAATGTGCGGAAACCATTTTAGCAACCCGGACATCTGACTTTCACGCTTTATAGTACCTTTCAGTGTTGTTCATCCATGAAGCTAAACCGTGTAGTCTACATTGGCCCCATTTCAATATGTTTACACAGAGCAGCAACCATACTAGGATAGTGCAAATCTGCGCCGGTGCTTCTTTAATCGCGACATAAGTACCATAATTCCACTTGGCCTTCACATTTTGTATTTGCGGTTGGTATCCACTGACGCGTACCGAAACCAAGTAAGGGGCCTCTGGAGGGCCTAGTTGACAGAAATTTGAGAAAAAAATAAGAACTTGTTTGTTAGCCTTCGGCCAGCAAACAATTCTAGGTTCGATCTATCTCTTTCAGGTCAATAGACAGATTGTAGTTATAGTTAGTGCGAAAAGCAAAGAGGAGAGTAGCTCACCCGCATGTATCCAACACTTTTTTAGGGAACGATGATCTGCTGTAACTTCCCAAAAATATTGATCAAGGTTATCAATTCCAATCACCTAAATTTAGGGTTAACAAAAACATTTGTGAATTAAATCATTATGAATGCATTTGTGTATGTGATGAATGCTTGAATGGACTTGTTTGATTGTTTTGAATAGCAAGGAATGGTTTAAAGATGAAAACAACATCATCTAAATAATTTCCAAGCAGAACCAAATTAAGAGGAATTCAAAAACAAACAAAACAAGCAAATGGTCATTTCTGCCAATATTTCTCACTAGCCCACTTTGAGTGTTTCCAGTCCTAGATTTCAAATAGAAAAAATACATTTGTTTTCACCCATTGCTATACCAAGTGAAAGTGAACCCAAGCCCACCTTTCAAACTCACAGAAACATTTGGCAACCCTATTCAAATGACATTTGAAATTTGAATCTAGTTCAGATGGGAAGATCACCATTTCTCAAAACCCAACCAAACTAGTGCACCTTGACAAATCCAAGCAACCAGAGACTACCTAGCATGTGACTAGTACACCCACCAAGTTTCATCCAAAAATCCAAATTTGAATTTCTTGCGGCCATTTCATCAAACACCTTCTAAGCACAAATCAAATTAAACCACAAACCTTGTTCCCTCTCTAGCTCTCACTACACTACCAGTAGATCGTCTAACTTGTTTAAGTAGCTCTAGTTCACTGTGAGATCGACCATGCCATCAATGGTCACCATGGTCTAGCACACTTGCCACCCTCAATGTCGACAGCATGATACAAGCCTAACTAGCCTCGCTGACCATGTCTAGCCAGCATGCCACCGTCCATCGCCACCCCATGTCCAGCGCTCGAGCCCTACTAGCCACTGGACCACACGGAACGCTCACGCCCAATGTCTCTGCGACCATGCCGAGAGAACTCCAGACTGTCGCGCTCGACAAGCTCACACAGACCGTGCCCCGCCTTCACCGCCCGCGTACGTGATCATCACCTCCCCAGGAACCTCCCAGACAACCCCGTTCACTGCCGCACGACCCGTAGCCACTGTGCTCCATTAAAACTTCCATCGGTGCATCCCAGAGCGTCAACGTGTTCCGATTGAACCGCACCGCCCCACGCCTCGCCATCAAGCCGTTGATCTTCGCCAGGAGGCAGTGCACCGTCCCCTACATTCGGCCATGATGTTATCTCACTGTGAAGACGACCACGATGAGTTGAGCCCGCACCCTACATTCGGCCATGACGTTATAAATAGAGGCCTCCCCTGTTTGAATTCAGCACACCATTCCACTACCCTCTCTCTCAGAACAAGCCCACCTCTTCCCCGGAGCAAGGGAGCACCAGGTTGCCAGAATTTCGCCGGAGCTTGCCGCTACTAGAGGAGAAGGGAGCCGTTGATTGGAGCCACCCCAGGAGGAGCCACCAGTACTAGGAGGATCGTCGTCGTGGACTTCGTCGTTCACCCCCATCACCAACCCTCGCCTGAGCCCCGGTGAGCCGCCACTGACCCCCACTGGCCGCGCTAGGGTTCGTGATCGTCGCGCTCTGTTTAGACATGGACGACGACCATCAGCCGTCGATCCTCGATCGAATCCTCCGGTTATAATCACCCCGTACTCCTTCGCACCCCTGTCTCACTGACTGGTGGGGACAACCACTTAAACCCGCCCGTGCACGGTGTGGGCAGTGGGCCTGCCCAGTTAACTTCCCGCGTGACCTAGTAGTTTGAATTGAGGTTTATCAATTTAGTTTCAAACATAGTTCTGTCTGTTGATTCAAAAATCATTTCAGAGAGATTCACTGAACCAAATTGCATGAAACCAATTTTGTTAGAAAGGTATTGAAATTCTTAATCCAAGCCCGTTAGATTTAAATCAATTGGAATTATAGATCAACAATAGTAAAAAACAAGGCATAGACTTTTCTACATTCAAACATTTTTCAAAATTCAACCATAAAATATTTTTAGTTGATTCCAACTCTCAAAAAACACATTTGACAAGACCTTTATGAATATATAAAAATATCTAGGTTTACTTGTAGTAATATGAGACAAGTAATAAAAGAATGCCCCATAGGCATTTCTAGTCACTTTATTTAATTAGAATAAAAAGGTTAAACCTTATTAAATTGTGACACCACTTTACATCATATTCCCAAGTACTGAAATATGTGGTGATGACATATGTCAACATGATCCATGTTTTAGTTGGAGAATATTAAATCTTAAGTAGTTTTCAATGAGTAGAAATTAATTTTCTAAAAATAAAATAAATGAAACTAACTAGTGCCTTAATTCTTGTGATGTTTGTGATGATGATAGATCATCTAGGGAAAACCCTGGTGTGATAAATAGAATTAGTTAAGTATTTTTTGGTGATTGTGTACCTCGTATTTATTTATAGACGCTAGTACCGACCAAGGATACGAAGAGGAAGGAGACTACTACGAGGAAGAAGCAGAGGAGAACTTCAACCACTTCTCTGCACAAGGCAATCTACTAACTAAGCAAGCTTCACAAAACAAGTTAACCTTGCAAGCTAACACTTGCATAATAAATATGCAAACTAGATGCCTTAGTCATATGTGATTATAATACCTTACTACACCTAATCCCACTTTTACTTTTAATCTTGATTATTTTTATTTCCTTATCAAAGCTCTTTATTACTCTAACTTAGTGACTTGTAAGTTTTGGAAAGATATTAGAGGTAGCATAAAGAGCATAAAACTTGGCCTAAGTTAGATATATCTTGATGTCATCCTGAGGCATGAGATTGTACATAGATAAGTCATACTTGATTACCACCTCTCATTAGTGTTTACCCCCAACTTTAGTGGCTAGTGATAAGCATAAAACTTGATCACTTTAGATGGGAGTACTTGGTGAAAATGATTATGAAAACCTTAGAATGATGAGTCATTCTAATGAAATGTTTTGACATGCGTTCTTGAACACCAGATGATTTTGAAGTTGAAAATGTTGAGGCATGAATTTGGGTAGGGATTGACTGGAAGTTTATATACCTTAGTATGGGTTCCCTTGGGGCCGAGGTTTGACCTGAGGCTACCTCATGAAGATTGACCACCTATGCAGTTCCCAAGATGACAACTGGTCATGGTTGGGAGGCCAAATTCATAGGAGAGGTGCATATACTAGGGTGTGTAATTAAAAGGTTAGTATTGATTATCCACATACTGAGTATGATGAAGTCAGGATTGTTCCTGACCGATGTATCAAATATTGTGGTGAAAGTGTACCACCTCTACAGAGTGTCAAACTATTCGAATAGCCGTGTCCGTGGTTATGGACAGTTGGAGTGGCCATACTGTTCTGTCGTCAGATTTTTTCAAAATGACTTGCAAAATGAATCATGAATTTGACTTGACCACAACAGGGTTATGAAAGTGAAACTTGAGTTCCCACTTAGGTGTTCTAAAACCTGAAACTAGTTTCTTTGCTTCTGAACTCAGTTAAGGTAAATCTGTATTTTTGCAAAACAACCTAGAGCTTAGTATTCCTACTTGAAACCACCTTACTTGCTAGTGATAGATTGCGAGTACTTAAAGAGTACTCATGGCTTTGTCCCTGTCTATTCCCGTTGCCAGACTATGAAAAGGACTATCAGGAAGATGGACCGCAGGAAGGTTACAACAACTAGGATCATATCCCATCGTCAGCATTACCTGTGACCATGAAAATGGATTGTCGCCCACGCTATCATTATTATATTATTCCGCTGCTTGACTGAACTAAGACTGGATCATGAGATCCATTATTTGTTGTAAGACCTTATGTATGGTTTGTAATGGATGATGTACTGTGATATCCAATCTATTATGTCTCGCAAAAATGGTAATCTCGGGATTACGTTGTACGGCATAACAGGCTTCTAGGATTAAAAATCTGGGTGTTGACAAGTTTGTATCAGAGCCATCCTGACCATAGGAGACCCTAGTTACAATGGACGCTTGAATCAAAAAATTAGTTTCAAAACAAAGGAAGTGAGTATTTATGAAAACCTATTCTCATTCTTACCACATAGATTCTTTCATGAAAATATATGTTCCTCAATTTTTTTTGCAAACATACATAAAATTTGTCACACATAATCACACTCTACTAACTTACTCATCCTACATTCTTATAGATGGACGTGAAGTATAGCAAGTTCTATTAATTGGGGAATGGAGGAGATATCATCCTTGAGCGTGACTTGGAACAGCTTTCAGAACATCTGGAGCGCCCGCATCTCGAGTTCTCCGGAGCCCAGCTCAACGATTAGGAAGGAGGAGAATTGCAATGGCTGATTGTTGCAAGTCTCAAAGGGAAGATTGAAGACCCCACCTCAGAGGGAGTCCAGTTCACTTTAAGAGAGAACAACTGGCTAGATGGACTTGCCAGGGCCATGCAGGAAGCTCTTGCCCGTCTGTGTGGGCAGAGTATTAATCGATCAAGGGCATGCACTTTGAGTTCTATCCAAGGTGTGATGTGATGGGACATCCACTAGAGGTACCACATCACCCCGAGCTGAAGCATCAAGTGGACCACCTCAGCTTCATGATGTATGACCGGCATAAGGAGTTGGACAATGCCCGTTCCTATGCTAACCACAACTACGCCCTCTCAGTCAAGAAGGACCATACCATCGCCATGCCGGTGAAGGATAGCCAGTCTCGTCGCCGTCATCTTGACAAGAAGAAGCGCATCATTGCCCGCCTTCGTCACAGGATCACAGACTTGGAGGATACCATCCACGAGAGGGACATGCAGCTTGAGGAGAGGGAGAATGCAGGGGAAGACATCCGTGGAGACCTCTATTCTTACCTCAGTGATGATGATGACTTTCTGGAGGATCAAGCCATGGACTTCTTCACCGATGAGGTTGACTTTGCCTTCATTGATGATGAGGATGAATAAGCCACCGATTCCGAGGAGTAGTAGCACTGGAGCACTAGCGTTAGTCAAGTTGTACCCGGTCCCACTGTATCGTAGTTTCAAAGAATGGTTCTTAAAATAAAGTTGCTAGAAAAATATGAGTCAAACATCAAAAACTTTTCCAAAACAAAATCATAAAATTTAGAAATTTTCCTCTTTTCTCATGATATATCTCAATCTTTAGATGCCTCGCGAAGGGAGTAGTTCATCCCCGGACCCGATGTTGCAGATCTTGCAAATGTTGGTTTCTGATCGCGAAGCTAAGAGAGCCGAACGTCAAGCCAACTTAGCCACCCTTCAACACATAGATCAGATGGCCAACAACAACCAAGGCCATGGAAACCAGGACAACCATGGATCAAAGCTCAAGAACTTTCAGAACAATAATCCACCTATCTTTAGTAAGTCTGAAGAGCCCTTAGATGCAGATGATTGGCTGCAGACCATGGAGAAAAACTAAGAAGTTGAAGGAGTGGAAGCCAACGAGAAATTATTGTTTGCCACCCACTATCTGGCAGGAGATGCAAGAGCTTGGTGGAACAGCGTTTGCACCATAAATGGCGGACAGATGATGGCTTGGCTGAATTAAAACTCAAGTTAAGCCGAACCCATGTGCTACCAGGTTTGATTTTGCGGATGAGAGATGAATTTAAGGAGATGAAACATTGAAGAACGACTGTGGTAGAGTACCATGACAGCTTCCTATCGCTGTCTAGGTATGCCTTCGATTAGATTAGCACTGAGGCTAAGAAGAAGGAGAGATTCCTGAACAGTCTGCATGATGAGATGCAGAAAGTGTTAGTCAATATCCCGTTTGCTGACATTGAAGCCTTAGTGGATTCTACCATTCAGATAGAAGGAAAGATCAACCAAGCCAATGAAAACCGCAAGCTTAGAACGATGAATCAACCAGGAACCCACCATACCCCAAAGTATCGCCCCAACCCGTCTACCGTATTTGCCCCAAGAAACAATAGACCCCCGATGACCCGTCCAACCTATCCCAACCATGGAGGAGGAAACCGAAGGCCTGGAGGAAACCACAACAACAATCCCGGCAACCCCAACAATTTCAACCATGCACCGCCTAAGTTCGCCAACAACAATCTCGCCAACAACATGAACACTGCCCCGAGGAATAGAAGCAATGTTGTGCCTATTGCAGGAAAGGACAAGCCTCAGGTGACTTGTTATGAATGCGGAACCAAGGGTCACTATTCCAATGAGTGCCCCAAGAAGCTTGCAGCAGCCCCCAATGTGAATGCCCCAGCTTAGCAGCAGCGTCGTGTTCAGCCTGGAAGAAGATTTGCCCCAGGGAATTCGCTCAACCGCAACGGCCGTTTGTTTCTCATGAATGTTGAAGAAGCCCAGGAAGCGCCCGATGTCGTGCTGGGTATGTTTTCTGTTAACTTAGTACTTGCAAGAGTGTTGTTTGATTCTGGAGCATCGCACTCGTTTGTTTTAGAAGAATTTGCATGCACTAGTAAGATTCAACCAACAAAATTGAAGCATGTTATGATAGTTCAAATACCTGGTTCAACCACCAAAGGTAGACAAATTTGCAAGTCCGTACCTCTCCAAGTCCGTACCACCAAAGGTTTGGAAGTAGTACTAGGAATGGATTGGATGTCGAAACATAAAGAATTAATCGACTGTTCCCAGAAAGCCATAACCATGACTAGTACAACCAGAATATCAGTAGAGCATGTGTCTGAAACCTTGCCCCGTCAATTCAAGTGCGACAATATTCTAGCCCAACCAACCATTGACCAAGTCACAGTAGTCTGTGAATACCCCGATGTATTTCCAGATGTTTTGCCAGGTATGCCCCCTGATCGGGATATCGAGTTTATCATTGAACTAATCCCTAGAATAGGACCCATAGCATAGAGATCATATAGTATGAACCCGTCTGAATTAGTGGAGCTAAAGAAGCAACTGGATGCTATGCTGGAGATATGTCACATCCCAAAATTTTCCAAATTTTGAAATGTGGAAAATAGACAAACAAAAGAATCAATTGTTGAAATTTAGGGTGGAAAGAAACTTTTTGCTTCTAAATGGAAACATCAAAACCCTACTTGAACAAAACTTGAATGAAAAAGCAACAAACAAATATTCAAAGAATCAAATGCATTCATAAATGGAATGTATCTTGAATTTAAAAGAACTTGGAAAAGTTGAACCAAAAACCTCAACCGTAATGAAAGAAATCATTTCCAAGATCACTCCAAGACTATGGCTTTGTTCCATATAAAAATTCAGCAACAAACATTTCTAATTGATCAAAAATGGTAAACCAAAATATTATAAAACCATGGAAATTGGTTTCATTCAATTTGGAGATATGGATAAAAACTTATGATTTTAATAAAATAAAAAGAAAGTAATTCCAAGGCTAATGAAGCTCCTAACAAAAATCAAAACTAAATTGTGAGCAAAGTAATCCTAAAAGGATTTGAAAATATAAATAAATATTAAATAAAATTATACAAAGTGGAATCACCAATTTTGGAACTATAAATAAAAACATATGAATTTTATAAGATAAAGAAAGAATTAATAAATAAGAATTAATTTAAAAGACAATTTAAAACCTTGGCCAAATCCCTAAGAAAATGGAATAAAAGTAAACGAAATAAAATAAATGAATAAAAGTTTAGTTGAATAAAATTATATGGGTTTGAACCATATTCAATTTTATTTGAATAAAGACAAAAATCCTCATTTTAAATAAATATTAAACCATAGGAAAATATTTGAAATATTCCAAGGTGAATTAATTAATCAACACATATCATGAATAAAACCTACTAAAAAGGTTTGTTAAAAATTTGAAATCAAATTGATGTTTAAATCATTCGATTTGAGTGAAAACAGAAAAATAGAAAAGGAAAAAGGAAAAAGAATAACAAGAAAAATATAGAAAACAGACCCCGACCCAACTAATCTACCCAACACCCCCAGCCCAACTTGGCCCAGCAGAAGCCAAACCAGCTCAACCCTCTCTCCCCGTGGATCTTTTCTCACCCACGCGTACCCCCTCACCCTCGCTGATGCCCTGACCCCACGCCACGTCGCCATCATCGTCCTCACCCGCTCGCTGACCTCGCTCTTCTCCCCTCACCGTTTCTGGCCGTTTCAAATCGAGTGAATTCGATTAACAGCGCGAGTTAAGTCCTTCCCAGACCTGGACTTCTTAACCGCCTCGCCCTTCTCTCCCTTTCTCCTCAGACGTTGCACTCCGGAAGCCCCCAGGCGGCTGGAATTTTGCTCGAACAACCACTGTCTCCGGCGAGCTCCAACCCAATCTCGGTGAACCCCGACCCCCTTCCACTCTCTGTTTTGTCTTTCCACAACCGCCTTCCTTGTGCGCATCCACTAATGCATTCAACTTGTCTGCTTGTGCCTTGTAGCTTCACCTTCATCAACCTCTGATAGAGCCCAACGGTGAACTAGTCTCCGGTGAACTTTCCCGGTAGGTTCCTTCCGCTCCTCCTCCTCCAGTTGATACTATCATGATCGCCATCATCTCGTACTCCTTTTGACCCTCACCGTGCGCCAAATCGTGACCTGCACTCTCACCTTCGACGACGTCTGAGCACACCCGACTCCGATGCTAGCTCCGGCGAGGAATCCCCACCGACCCCGTGCGCCCCTGCCCCTCCTACGGCCACCTTGAGCACCGCGACGACCCCACAAACTCAGTAAGCCACTTCACCCCCTCCCTTGTCTTCTAGTTTCACCGGACCACCGTCGACAAAGCGCCGCCGCGCGCCGTCGCGAGCACCGCCAGTTCTTGGCCAAAGAGTTTTCGTCCGTTAGATCGTAGAGTTAAGATATAATCATTAATCGAAGCGGTATCTGTTGATCTGTGTCGTGCGCTTCCACTTAGATCTAAAGCTCTGCGTAGCTCGATCTACACGAAACAGTATCAGTCAGTAAGGTTAAGACACGTGTCCAGGCTATTGTTTTAAAAACCAGAATTTGATCTATTAGTTGTTTGAATTTGTAAAATCCATGACTTTTGTTCTGTATGTCCAAAATTCACAAATTTTATATCAATGGATTCATAAAAATGAAAACATAGCAACTATGGCCCTGGTTTGGTCTTTTGTTTCCAAAAAATTAGGTGTTTTTCAGAGACATGTTTAGGACTATTTTGAGTATAAAGATTGTTCTAAAAATGATTTTTGAGTGTAACCTTTTGCAAATGGTTTTGTTTTGAACTCTCTGACCCTAAACACTAACATTTGAGTTTAAAAATATATTTTGTTAACACTAGGAATTATTCCTTTGAATAAAAGCATTTCTAGTAAAACAAAAATGATTTAAAAGGCCTTTTTTGACTAACTGGATTTTAAATTATTTCCACTTTTATAAAAGACCAGTAGGTGATTTGAAATGTTTAGTGCCTTGTGAGAAACCACTTTTTCAATAAAACAACCTTTTGCATGCTTGCATGGATTACTTTGTTTTTATTATTTTGTGTTGTGAATTGTTTGAGTGCTAGTTTGGAATATGTGCTTTTGCTTGATTATATTGTAGTGAACTTTGAAGAGTGTGACATTTGAAAGATCAAGGAGAGTACCTAGTTATCTACTAAAAAGTCAAGAGATACTTTGGTAATCAAAAGTCCTATCTTTTCAATATTGTATTAGTGATATTTTTGTAGTAGGCATTATAGGACTATTTTATATATTGCTATGCTATAGTAGATCATATAGAATATATCTTGGTTGGAATCTTCCTAAGTTAAGAGACAAGTTATGCTAGTATGCTTAGCCTAGCTATTAGAATTCAAGGGTGGAATATTCATGCTATGATATTATGCAAAGTCTATGACTATATTTTTGATTAATAAACAACTATGTGAATGAATCACCTGGGTGTAACGGTGAGAATGGTTTGTTTTGAGTGGTTACACAAGGACCATGTCTATGGTTTAACTTGTGTATATCAGTTGTGGATGGCCACCCAGGAACAAAGAGATTTGAGATGTTTTGTGTTGAGAAGCTTCCAGTGCAGCCACATGGCATATGGGCTCTGCCTTGACCAACTAGGTTGCAAGAACTTAGACAGGCAGACAGTTGGTGGTAGTGATGATAGGATGGAACACGTCTGTGCTGATCTGAGGGATTGTTTCTGAAAAGTCTCGTCTCGATGCATGTCGAGTCTTGTAGGAAAAGTGCACCACCTCTCCAGAGGGTAAAACATAAGTACTTAGTTGTGTCCCCGGTAATGGACATTTTGAGCCTCAAATACATTGAAATTATCAAGGATCTCCTCATCACAATTTCTCTAAGTTAAAACTTGTTGGGTGAACAAGGTAAGCACCTGGTGTGTATCCAGTGTGCCATTGTGTGATGCAATGTTTTGAAAAAGATAAAACTATTTTCAAAGGATAGGGAAAACATGTTTTATGCAAAGGCCAACCAAAACTCCACTTAGACAAATATTCATGTATATGTTAGATTCTCCATATCAATATGATATCACTTGCTAATACAATTCAAATGTATTGGCCCTTGTGGCTGTAACTTATTATGTTGCAGGTTTGTTTGATGTTAGTGAAGTTTGTTGTGTAGGGATTACAAGTCTACAACCAACATGATTGCATGTGGCACATGAAGATGAAGGGCTCCATGCTATATAGTTATATCTACTAGTTTGTAACAAGATAACCATATGAGCTATGTAAGTTGTAATGAACTATTTTATTCCTGGTTATAAGTTGTAATATGACCTTTGTTTCTTGATATTACATCTTAAACTGTGGGTGCTAGCTATTCGATCCAGGGACTAACACCGTAAATACAGGGATCTCTACCTTATCAGGTTGGGACCTCTACAAGATAGGACTAATTAAACCAAGTGCGTCACCATGGAGATCACCTGTCTTGTTTATGAACAAGAAAGGTGGAGGTAACCGTTTGTTTATGGATTATCGGAAGCTGAATGATGTCACCATCAAGAATAAGTACCCTCTGCTGAAGATAGAAGATCTGTTTGACTAGTTGACTGGTGCCAAAGTGTTTTCTAAGATTGATCTTAGAACTGGTTATCATCAACTCAAGATTCGCATAGAGGATATTCCAAAGACTGCCTTTACCACCAGATATGGACTGTATGAGTACACTGTCATGTCTTTTGGATTAACCAATGCCCCCTCTTATTTCATGAAACTCATGAATAATATTTTTATGGACTTCTTGGATAAGTTTGTCGTTGTTTTCATTGATGACATTCTTATCTATTCCAAATCATAAGAAGAACATGAGCTACACCTGAGGACCATCTTGGAACCCTTAGGGAGCATCAGTTGTATGCCAAGTTTAGCAAATGCGAATTATGGTTACAGGAAGTAGGATTCCTCGGACATATCGTATCAGCCGGAGGAATTGCCGTTGACGCTGCAAAAGTTAAGGATGTTGAAGAATGGCAAGCCCCATCCACTCAAACCCAAGTTCGTGCATTTCTAAGATTAGCGGGATATTACCGCAAGTTCGTAGAAGGATTCTCGAGCATCACAAGACCCATGACCCAATTGTGGAAGAAAGATAAGAAGTTTGAATGGACGGACAAATGTGAAGCAAGTTTTCAAGAACTTAAGAAGAGATTGATCTCAGCCCCAAACTTGTTCATGCCGGATATCACAAATCCTTTTTATGTGTACTGTGATGCATCCAAGATCGGTCTTGAATGTGTGCTTAGGCAAGAAGGCAAGGTCCTATCTTATCTATCCCGACAACTGAAGCAACATGAGCAAAATTATCCTACCCATGACCTGGAACTAGCAGTCGTAGTTTTAGCCTTGAAGACATGGTGGCATTACCTTATGGGTAACCATTGTGAAATTTATTCGGATCACAAGAACCTGAAGTATATTTTCACTCAGAAGGAGCTGAATATGAGGCAAAGGAGATGGATAGAGTTAATCAAGGACTATGATCTAGACATCCACTATCACCCCGGTAAAGCCAATGTGGTAGAAGATGCCATTAGTAGATTGTCGTGTGGATTGAACTCCATGATTCTAAAAGAGTAACCAAGTTTGCACAAGGATTTGGAAGATTTACGAATGGAATTAGTTAGTGAAGGATTTTTGGCTAGGATAGAACTTCAACCCACTTTGATCAGTCAGATCAAGGAGACGCAGAAAGGAAATGCTAGTATCGACGGAATCAAATGTCGTATCATTATAGGCAAAGTACCTAGATTCACCGAAGATGAAGAAGGATTTTTGTGGTACAAAGGACATATCTGTGTGCCAGCAGATTCAGAATTGAAGCAAGCTATTTTGCAAGAAGCCCATGATACTCATTATTCTATCCACCCTGAAGGAACAAAAATCTATCAGGATTTGAAGGAGCAATTTTGGTGGCATAAGATGAAGACAGAAATAGGAAGCTACATAGACAAGTGTGAAATTTGTCAGAGAGTCAAGGCGGGACATCAGAGACCCGCAGGAGTGTTGCAACCATTACATATTACGGAATGGAAATGGGATTCAGTTGGAATGGATTTTATCACCGGTTTTCCTACACATAGTAGGGGAAATGACTCTATCTAGGTCATAGTAGATCGACTATCCAAAGTCGCCCATTTCTTACCAGTCAAGACCACCTACTAGAGTTCGAAACTAGCAGAGTTGTACATTGCTAGAATCGTTAGTTTGCATGGAGTCCTCAAGAACATTGTATCAGATCGAGGAACCCAATTTACCTCGAGATTTTGGAAGAAAGTCTAAGAAGGATTAGGAACCCGACTGGATTTCATCATAGCTTATCACCCTCAAACTGATGGACAAACGGAGCGAGTAAATCAAATACTCGAAGATATGTTGAGAGCCGGTGTGTTAGAATATGGATCTAAATGGGAATACTGTCTACTGTTCGCAGAATTTTCATGCAACAACAGTTACCAAGCCAGCTTGCAAATGGCCCCATTTGAATTCATGTATGGAAGGAAGTGTCGTACCCCTTTGAATTGGTCGGAAGCGGAAGAGAAAGTTCACAAGATCCGTGAGCACCTCAAGACCGCCCAATCCAGACAAAAGAGTTATGCCGACAAGGGACGTCGAGACCTAGCCTTCAATATCAGAGATTTTGTATATCTCAAAGTGTCACCTTTGAATGGAATGCAACGTTTCCATCAGAAAGGAAAGTTAGCCCCCCAGATTTATCCGACCTTCCAAGATTTTGAATCATCAAGGAGAAGTATCGTATAAACTGGAACTGCCAGAGGAGATGTCAGCCGTGCATAATGTGTTTCATATCTCGTTACTTCGCAAATGCCTAGAAGTCCCGGAGAAGACCGAAGTATTCAAGAATATTGATCACATGAATATTGAGATCAACGATGACCTGACATATCCCGAAGTACCCATTCGTATTTTGGAGGAAGCCTTCAGAACCACCAGGACCCGGAGTATCAAGTTTCTCAAGATCTAGTGGAGAAACCACACTGAAGAAGAAGCTACCTGGGAGCGAGAAGACTACATTAGGACGGAGTTTCTAGAACTCTTTAAATCCTAGTTTTCTTTTTCTCAAATATCGGGACGAGATTTTTTTAAGGAGGGAAGGTTTGTAACATCCCAAAAATATTGGTCAAGGTAATCAATTCCAATCTACTAAATTTATGGTTAACAAAAACTTTTGTGCATTAAATCATTATGAATGCATGTGTGTATGTGATGAATGCATGAATGCTTGAATGGACTTGTTTGATTGTTGTGAATAGTAAGGAATGGTTTAAAGATGAAAACAATAACATCTAAATCATTTCCAAGAAGAACCAAATTAAGAGGAATTCAAAAACAAACAAAATAAGCAAATGGTTATTTTTGCCAATCTTGCCTACTAGCCCACTTTGAGTGTTTCTAGTCCAAGATTTCAAACAGAAACAAAACTATTTATTTTAACCCCTTGCTAGACCAAGTGAAAGTGAACCCAAGCCCACCTTGAAAACCCACAGAAACATTTGGCAACCCTATTCAAATGACATTTGAAATTTGAATCTAGTTCATATGGGAAGATCACCATTTCTCCAAACCCAACCAACAGTGCACCTTGACAAATCCAAGCAACCAGAGACTACCTAGCATGTGACTCGTACACCCACCAAGTTTCATCCAAAAATTAAAATTTGAATTTCTTGCTGCCATTTCATCAAACACCTTCTGAGCACATATCAAATTAAACTACAAACACTATAGTGAGTAGTGTATGTGCCAACCTTGTTCCCTCTCTAGCTCTCACTACACTCTCAGTAGATCATCTAACTTGTTTAACCAGATCTAGCTCACTGTGATCTCGACCATGCCATCAATGGTCACCATGGCCGAGCACACTTGCCACCCTCAATGTCGACAGCAAGCTACAAGCCTAACTAGCCTCGCCGACCATGTCTAGCCAGCATGCCACCGTCCATCGCCACCCCCTGTCTAGTGCTCGAGCCCTACTAGCCACTGGACCACACGGAACGCTCGCGCCCAATGTCTCTGCGACCATGCCGAGAGAACGCTAGAGCGCCGCGCTCCACATGCTCGTACAGACCGCGCCCCGCCTTCGCCCCCCGCGTACGTGATCACCATCGTCCCAGGAACCTCCCACACAACCCTATTCGCCGCCGTGTGACCCGCTCGCCATTAAACATCCGTCGGTGCCACCTAGAGCGTCGACGTGTTCAGACCAAACCGCACCGCCCCACGCCTTGCCATCAAGCTGTTGAGCTTCCCAGGAGGCAGCGCACTATCCCCGACCTTAGGCCATGCCGTTAGCTCACTATGAAGACGACCCTGACGAGCTCAGCCCGCACCCTTTGGTTCCCTCGTCGCACTATAAATAGAGGTCTCCCACGTTCGAATTCAGCACACTATTCCACTCCCCTCTCTCTCAGAACCACCCCACCTATTCCCCGGAGCAAGGCGAGCACCAGGTTGCGAGAATTTTGCCGGAGCTTTCCGCTGCTTTAGGAGAAGGGCATCGTTGATTGGAGCCACCCCAGGAGGAGCCACCAGTACCAGGAAGATCGTCGTCGTCAACTTCATCTTTCAGTCCCATCACTGACCCTCGCCCGAGCCCCGGTGAGCCGTCACTGACCCCCACTGTCCGCGCTAGGGTTCATGCTCTTCGCGTTCTGTTCAGACGTGGACGACGACCCTCAGCTGTCGATCCTCGATCTTATCCTACGGTTATAATTGCCTCGTACCCCTTCGCACCCCCCTGTCTCACTGACTGGTGGGGACAACCACTTAAACCCGCCTGCATGCGCTGTGCCCAATGGGCCGACCCAGTTAACTTCCCGCATGACCCAGTAGTTTGCATTTAGGTTTATCAAATTAGTTTCAAACTTAGTTTTGTTCGTTGACTCAAAAATCATTTCAAAGAGTTTCACTGAACCAAATTGCATGAAACCAATTTTGTTAGAAAGGTACTGAAATTATTTATTGAATGCCGTTGGATTTAAATAAATTGGAATTATAGATCACCTATAGTAAAAATAACAAGGCAGATACTTTTCTACATTCAATTTTTTTTCAAAATTCAACCATAAAAGCTTTTGAGTTGATTCCAACTCTCAAAAATCACATCTGCCAAGAACTTTCTGAATATATAAAAATACTTATGTTTACTTGTTGTAATAATGGACAAGTAATAAAAGAATGCCCCATAGGCATTTTTAGTCACTTTATTTAATTAGAATAATAGGGTTAAACCTTATTAAATTGTGACACCACTTTAAATCACATTCCCAAGTACTGAAATATGTGGTGATGACATGTGTCAACATGATCCCATGTTTTAGTTGGAGAATATTAAATATTACGTAGTTTTTCAATGAGTAGAAATTACTTTTCTAAAAATAAAATAAATGAAACTAGTGCCTTAATTCTTGTGATGTTTGTGATAATGCTAGATCATCTAGTGAAAACCCTGTTGTGATAAATAGAATTAGTTAAGCATTGTTTGGTGATTGTTTACCTTGTATTTATTTATAGACGCAAGTACCGACCAATGATACGAAGTGGAAGGAGACTACTACGAGGAAGAAGCGGAGGAGAACTTCAACCACTCCTGTGCACAAGGCAAGCTACTAACTAAGCAAGCTTCACAAAACAAGTTAACTTTACAAGCTAACACTTGCATAATAACTATGCAAACTAGATGCCTTAGGCATATGTGATTATACTATCTTACTACACCAAATCCTAGTTTTACTTTAAGCTGGATTATTTTTATTTCCTTATCAAAGCTCTTTATTACTCTAACTTAGTGACATCTAAGTTTTGGTAAGATATGAGAGGTAGCATAAAGAGCATAAAAGTTGGCCTAAGTTAGATAGATCTTGATGTCTTCCTGAGGCATGATATTGAACTTAGATAAGTCATACTTGATTACCACCTCTCATTAGTGTTTACCCCTAACTTTAGTGGCTAGTGCTAAGCATAAAAATTGATCACTTTAGATGCGAGTACTTGGTGAAAATGATTATGAAAACCTTAGAATAATGAGTCATTCTAATGAAATGTTTTGACATGTGTTCTTGAACACCAGATAATTTTGAAGATGAAAATGTTGAGGCATGATCCTTAGCCCTTTTATAAACCTGATGGTTGTCTGGATGCGATACCATGCCAATTTTACCATACAATCACAATACCCGAATTTGGGTAGGGATTGACTGGAAGTTTATATACCTTAGTATGGGTTCCCTTGCGGCCGAGGTTTGATTTGAGGCTACCTCATGAAGATTGACCACCTATGCATTTCCCAAGATGAAAGCTGGTCATGGTTGGGAGCCCAAACTCGTAGGAGAGGTGCCTATACTAGGGCGTGTAATGTAAAGGTTAGGATTGATTATCCGCATACTGAGTATGGTGAATTCAGGATTGTTCGTGACGAATGTATCGAATATTGTGGTGAAAGTGTACCACCTCTCTAGAGTGTCAAACTATTCAAATAGTCGTGTCCGCGGTTATGGACAGTTGGAGTGTCCATACTGTTATGACATCAGATGTTTTCAAAATGACTTGTGAAATGAATCATGAATTTGACTTGACCACAACAGGGTTGTGAAAGTGAAACTTGAGTTCCCACTTAGGTGTTCTAAAACCTTAAACAAGTTTTCTTTGCTTCTGAACTCAGTTAAGGTAAATCTGGCTTTTTGCAAAACAACCTAGAGCATAGTATTCCTACTTGAAACCACCTTACTTGCTAGTGATAGTTTGCGAGTACTTAAAGAATACTCATGGCTTTGTCCCTGGCTATTCCCGTGGCCAGACTATGAATAAGACTATCAGCAAGATGGACCGTAGGAAGGTTACAACAAGTAGGATCATCTCCCATCGCCAGCATTACCTGTGACCATGAAGATCGAGTCTCGCCCATGCTACCGTTATTATATTATTCCGCTACTTGATTGTACTAAGACTGGATCATGAGATCCTTTATTTTTTGTAAGACCTTATGTATGGTTTGTAATGGATGATGTACTATGATATCCAATCTGTTATGTCTCAAAAAAATGGTAATCCTTGGATTAAAAATCCGGGTGTTGATATCTGCCATCCTCCATGCTTCTCAGCTCGTTCGGCGGCGGATGCGGCCTAAATCGTCAGAATGGTGGGCACAACATGCGACATTAGAGCTCAGGATCAGCGAGAGGGCGCGGCAACTTGGTGCCAGAAGGAAAATGTCCCATGGGATCGTTCTGGGTGGAGGGTTGATTTCGCTGCCGGTGGTGCTAGGGTTCATGCGAAGGAGTGAGTGAATTTGTGAATTTTGTCAACGCTGTGTGGGGTCTAATTCCTTGTTTTTCCTATATGGTTGCTGACTTGGCGCTCGCGTCACGGACATAGTAGTGACATGGAGGTCCTGAACGTCTCCTTCACGGGGCAGTTGACAGAAAGTTTGTATTTGGCAGGGGTGGGATGAATTCGGCTCAAAATGGGCCTTCTGAGTGATTGGCAGCCCAAGTTTGCGAAACCCAGGGATTACACGAAACTTGGACCCTGCGTTGCACTCGCACCGGAAGTCGGACCCCGCGAGTTGAAATCCCCACCTTGCCCTAACAATCTTAAGCAATTACATGAACGATCTCATCTAACCCCTACCATCCCCATAGCCTACTAGGGGGATTACTCACTAATGGATGGGGGAATCATGGATGGTTGATATAGAGGCGTTGGGGATGATGATGGAGATGATCTCCTCCAATTCCCCGTTCCGACAGGGTGCCAGAACGGAGTTTTTGGTTCCGAATCGCGGTTTGTGGTGGTGGCGGTGCAGCGAAACTCTTCTCTAGAAATTGTCGACCCCCCCTGTTTTTTAGGTCATAGGGTATATGTAGGAAAAAGGGGAGGTCGAGGAAGAGTCCGAGGCGTGCACACCATGCCCTGGCGCGACCAGGCCTGGCCAGCGCCAAGGGTTGGTGTGGGCCCCTCTGGGATCTTCTCCCCTCCGTCTTCTGGCTCCGTTAGTCTTCTAAGAAAATAGGATTTTCGGCATATTTTCTAAGATTTTTCCTAATAGTTGATTTTCTGCACAAAAACGAGACACCAAAGCAATTCTGCTGAAAACAGTGTCAGTCCGTGTTAGTTGTATCCAAATCACACAAACTAGAGGAGAAACACTAGCAAAAGTGTTTAGGAAAGTAGACACGTTTTGGACGTATCACCCCCAAGCTTAGCTTATTTCTTGTCCTCAAGCAATTCAGTTGAAAACTAAGTGCGATAAAAGAAACTTTCATGAACACATTTGCTTCATAAGATGTATATATTCTCAGCATATGATCAAATACTTTATGCAATTCATTACAAGGAGTATGCAAATAAGTCTATTCAATATTCATTCAAGCTATGAAGAGATTCCAACACACTAATAATAAGCAACATGACACATAAGCATATGCGAGATTGTAATTTTCATAAGAAGATATGATAAAGTGGTATCTCGATTGCCTTAATTTTTCGAGAAAAGCATAAATGCCAAGGCACCTCTGGAGTTCAAGTGAACACTAGAAATAAAAATATCAAAGATACAAGCCTCAAAGTTATGTCACAGTTAACCCTGTTCTAGGACAATCACATTACACTAAGAATGACAGCTATGCTCTTGGGAAGGTGCTCATAGAAAAGATGGTGACTCGACATAAAAGTGAAATAAAAGATTTGAAAAGTTTGAAAGGCTTCCATATGTTGAAAGTATGGTACTCATTAGCTTTGAGCTCTCATTGCCACTATCATAAGAATCATTAAATGGTTAAGGTTAAAGTGAAAGCAAATATGAATTATATGCTTGAAAAATCATAAGCTGAAAATCTCATGCCCCGTGAGTACGAGGGCAGTTCCTCATGATACTCAACTTTGATCACAAGCAATTTCTTGTCATTGTAAGTACATGTGTATCATAGAGAACGGCCAACGGGGTACCCCTTGCCCCATGACACAGGAGCTATCCCATATCAAAATGACAAGGCGACAGAAGTGAGCATCTCAGTGATCTTTTTATTTTCTATTTGCATAGGTTTTTATTGAGGATGCTTCATAGAATGCCACTATGGTTATGCTGCAAGTTTCCACCATGATTAGGCATGACTTAGGCTAGCCACCCATACGTTTCTCTAAAACATATACATAACTCCATAGACTTACAATCTCCCCTTTTATTTCACACCGCCAACATCCATAAACAAAAGATAATGGTATCAACTGAATAGATATGTACAAGTGTTGAAAGCGTTCCCCACGACATCATGGTTCTGCTAACTCCCAACTTATAAATTGCAAGCATATAACTTCATAGATGGTCATAATGGCTCAGGATTATTAAATACAAGAAATAAAATGTGCCATCAGGTTTGTGAGAGCTTTACTAACTAATTTTTGCATAACAAGCAAATATTTTCATTTGGAAGAAAACAAAGCATAAATAATATGCAAGGAATATCACTAATGCTAATAGGTAGGTATGGTGGACACTTTTTGACAACTTTGGTTTTGAGGAGGTAGATGCACGAGTAGAGCTCATAATCGGTACAAGTGAAGGCTAGCAATAGGAAGGGAGACACAATCAAGAGAGCAGTAACTTTCATAACCATGCTTGAGACAAAACAAAATTAATAGTGGCATAAAAGTGACACAAGAACTCTTAGTCAAAATAAATCATCAAGGCTTAAGAGAGCGACTAGCGCATGCTGCGCACGACGCGAACACGCGAGCGACGTGCCGTGCGTATGAGACACGTGTCAATACGGAAACATCCCGGGAAACTGCACGCGTAGATGTCACCGGTTTTTTCTCTTTCTTCTCTGGTTTGCCGCTCCGCACGGCACATATACACTTTCTCTCACTTCCGCTCCGGTATTTTTTTTTCATGTTTTTTATGTTTTTTGGTAATTTTTAGTATCTTTCATTTTCATTTTCATTTTGTTTTATATTTCTCTTTGTCATTTTCATTTATTTTTATTATCTTTTTTTCTCTTTACGGGCAATGGAGATTTTATAGGGTGTAATGGAAGGGGTCTGGTTTGTATAACACAATGGATTAACTTTGCACGGATTATACTAAATTAGTGCATTTTTTATTCAGAGCAGTACAATAGATGATTCAGCGCAGGAGAATGTATTGAATTTGAACGGAGTACACTAAAGAAGTGCATTTCTTTATTTAGAGCAGTAAACAGATGATTCAGCGCAGTAGAATGTGTTGCGAGCATTGCATTTCGGAGCGCCTTGTATTTCGGAGCGCCATGTATTTCGAAGCATCGTGTATCTAGAGTGCCTTGTATTTCAGAGGGTGTGTTGCAGGCTTCGCCTGTGGCACAGCGCCTTTGGCGCATCAAACACTTATATAGATCTTGAAGCGCCTTGTATTTCGGAGCGCCTTGTATTTTGGAGTGCCTTGTATTTTGGAGCGCCTTGTATTTCGGAGTGACTTATATAGATCTTGAAGCGCCGTGTATTTCGGAGCGGCGTATATTTCTAAGCGCCTTGTATTTTGTGGTGCCTTGTATTTCGAAGTGCCTTCTATTTCGGACCGCCGTTTATTTAGGAGCGCCTTGTATTTCGGAGTGTGTGTTGCGGGCTCCGCCCTTGGCACGACGCCTTCGGTGCATCAAGCATTCATATAGATCATTAAGCACCGTGTATTTCCGAGCACCTTGTATTTTGAAGGCTGTGTTGCGGGCTCCTCCCGTGGCACGGCGCCTTCCGCGCATCAAGAATTCATATAGATCTTGAATCTCTGTGTATTTCGGTGTGCATTGTATTTTAGAGCGCCTTGTATTTCGGAGCGCCGTGTATTTCAGACCGCCTTGTATTTTGGAGTGTGTGTTGCGGGCTCCGCCCGTGGCACGGCGTCTTTGGCGCATCACGCTTTCATATAGATCTTGAAGCGCTGTGTATTTGGAGCGTCTTGTATTCAGAGCGCCTTGTATTTCGAAGCGCCATGTATTTCGGAGCGCCTTGTATTTCAAAGTGCCTTGTATTTTGGAGCGTGTGTTATGGGCTCCGCCCGTGGAACGGCGCCTTCAGCGCATCAAGCATCCATATAGATCTTGAAGCGCCTTGTATTTTGGAGCGCCTTGTATTTTGAAGCGCCTTGTATTTTGAAGCACCGTATATTTCGGAGCGCCTTTTATTTCAGAGTGTGTGTTGCAGTCTTTGCCCGTGGAATGGCGCATTCGGCTCATCAAGAATTTATATAGATCTTGAAGCGTCGTGTATTTCGAAGCACCTTCTATTTCCAAGCGCCTTGTATTTTAGAGCGCCGTGTATTTCGGAGTGCCATCTATCTCGGAGTGTGTGTTGCGGGCTCCGCCCGTGGCATGGCACCTTCCGCGTATCAAGCATTCATATAGATCATGAAGCGCCGTGTCTTTCAGAGCGCCTTGTATTTCGAAGCGCCTTGTATTTCTTAGCGCCATGTATTTCAAAGTGTGTGTTGCGGGCTCCGCTAGTGGAACGACACCTTTGACGTATCAAGCATTCATATAGATCTTGATGTGCCTTGTATTTCGGAGCGTCGTGTATTTCGGAGCTCCTTGTATTTCAAAACGCTTTGTATTTCGGAGCACCTTGTATTTCAGAGTGTTGTGGGCTTCGGAGAAATAATTTATTCGTAGGGCAGTGCACCTATATTAACAGAGGAGTTTACCGGCTATCCCATCTATAATTCACATGTAGTACATTATTTTATTATCACGTTCATAAAAAGCAGTGCATTCTGCATTGTCTTCATATATTTTAGCTTGGATGTTAACCGATGGATTCGGCTAGCATACGACATTACAACCTTATTTAGTATATTCCTTCTTCCATGAAGAGAAACAAACCCTTCTTCCTTCTTCTTCTATCTGCATTAAAGTAAAACAATCTAGTGAATACCTTTGGATTTTACTAGATCTCGTTCCTCGATCAGTCGCATGGGGGAGGACCTAGATTTGGTGCAGGAAATTGTTCTAAGGTTAGCGTCTACGAAATCTTTGATTCATTGCAGTATCCTCAACAAAGCTTGGTATGCTGCACACAAAGAGTCTGGATTTCTTTCGTGATATATGAAGAAAATTCGCCATCATGTCTAGGATTTCTTGTTTACTATCATTGGATGCCTAAGGTTGGTAATAGCCTGCAGGAGGTTGAATATTCATCTAAAGATGAAACATCTCTAGATATTTCTTCAAACTTAGATTCAACATATCTGCTAAGGGAATTAGTCTTCTGCTGTCGAAACGGAGCAGTCATCATTCAGGTCTTTCCACATGGTTCTAGAGATCCTGGGTACTATATTAATTATCCTTCTAGTCAACAAATTTGTGCACTTTTCTTGCCTCACCTGTTACGCGAATGCCACCAATGTCACAGAGTGTTACAGATCATTCATATGGGTAATTCTGTTTGATTCCAAGTGCTGCTAGCTCAGGAATGACATTCTTTTGTAGAAGTATATTCAATGTTTGCAAGGTATCATATCATGGTTTTACTGTTAATACAACATCTGGTATATTTGTGCATGTCTGTATTCAGCAAGATGGTCAATGGGAGATGCATATTTCTGATCCAATTCATGTGGCAACACCAAACACGTACCTTAGTCATCCTGACGGAATCCTAATAAGCAAAGACCTGTTTATGGCGTATGTTGTAGGCCTTGTTCTGTGTTACAACATATCCACACATTTAACTTCTTTGATACAATTCCCTAAATTAGTCAGGCTCACAACCAAGGATCAGAGGAATTATTGTATTTCAAAGGATAGAACAGGGAGTATTTTACTAGCTACCTTTTTTAGTGATCGTATATTGACAACTTGGCTCCTTGACTACAACAATGGTCAAAATAAGTGGATCATCCAGACAATGTTAGATCTGCATGATGCATTTAGAACTGATTTTGGCTAGGATATTAAATACTACTGGAAGGAAATACTTGGTAGTATATGTGAGAATTGCAATCTTCCAGTTTATGGTCTGTTGCGTGTTATAGCAATGTCAACTGATGGTCTCTATGTTCTGATGATAGTTGATTTTGGTCAAGGCTTGTTCTATGCAGACATGCTGAAGAAGACTGTTCAGTTTTATCTAAATTATCTACACCATTAGTTGTCTGTAGTGCTTTTGCAATGTCTGAAGCCTGGCCACCTGCTCTATAGTGATTGACCGAAATGCAATCAAAAATAAATATCTCTTTGTAATGTGAATACACTAAGCTTTATGTTGTTTTTTGTAATCTTCTTGCACTGTATGTTGCGTCCAATTATGTACTATGTTGCTTTTTGTAATCTTCTTGTACTATATGCTGAATTCGGCGCCATAGTACTGCCATGGTAATTTCTAATTAATGAAGTGCATGTATCACCCAAAGAAATGCATATCTGAATATATGAGCAGTGTAGATAGATTGCACAATCGTTTTGGTTACTAAACTAGTTTATCTGCAGCATCACCCAAAGAAGTGCATATATGAATATACGAGCAGTGCACTTAGAGTGCAAGTTATTTGTAAATTAGTTTTTTTCCTGTAGACTACTACACTAAATTTCTAGAAAAGATAGTGCACACATTGTAGAACTTAGAAACTAAATACATTAGTGCTTCAAAAGTACAACGGTGTATCTTCAGCATCACCCAAAGTGGTGCATATATAAATATAAGAGTAGTGCACTTAGAGTGAAGGGTCGTCCCACATTTAGTGCAGGCATTGTAGAACATAGAAAATAAATAGGGCAGTGCTTAGAAAGTATAGTGGTGTATCTGCGGCATCACCCAAAGCAGTGCATATATCAATATAAGTGCAGTGCACTTACAGTGCAGGGTCGTCCGACATTTAGTGCAGGAATTGTAGAAATTAGAAAATAAGGAGGGCAGTGCTTCGAAATTATAGGGGTGTATCTGCAGCATCACGCAAAGCAGTGCATATATTAATATACGAGCGATGCATTTAGAGTGTAGGGTCGTCTCACATTTAATTGGGTTAGTAGGTGAACACGGTAATTTGTTGTTGAGGTAGTGCATTCGGTATAAAAAGCATAGTTCTTCTAGACGGACCATTGTACCTGCAACATTACATCGAGCAATGCATAAAATAATATAAACATAGTGCATATAATTGCTTTATAAGCTAGTGCACGCAGGCTAAATAGGGCAGTGTGATACGGCTCGTTTGAATGTAGAGCCTCGTTGGGAAACCCCAAGAGAAACGTGTGATGAACACATCAGCAAGTTTTCCCTCGGTTATGAAACCAAGGTTATCGAACCGGTAGGAGCAAGGAAACAACTCCAAGGTGTTGCTAACAACTTACAACCTGCACAACACAAACTCAATACTTTGACCCAACTTACAGTGAGGTTGTCAATCTCACTGCTTTGCTGAAAACAAAGGATTAAACGTATAGTGTGGAAGATAATAGTTGCTTATAGAAAGTAAACGGTAACAGTAGATGATGTATCAATGGTAAGGATTACACCGGGGTCCACAGTTCACTAGAGGTGTTCTCCTTACGATAGATAACATGCTGGGTCAAGAAATTACAGCAGGACAATTGACAGATTGAGCAAGCATAACAATGCAAATACTAGACATCATGACTCCTATCATATTTTATTGGGCATTACAATAATATAAATAGACCATAGTCCAACTGCATCTATGACTAATAATCCACCTTCAGGTTATCATCTGAACCCCCTCCAATATTAAGTTGCAAGCAATGGATAATTGCATTAATCAATGTGTGTAAAGTAAACAATACAATAGTTTCATGAACAAAAGATTGTTGTTTTCTCCCTATTAGCAATTACACATCTACAACCTTAGAGATTTCTGTCACTTCCCCAGATTACTAGAGGCATGAACCCACTATTGAGCATAAATACTCCCTCATGGAGTCACAAGCATCTGCTTGGTCAAGATAGCTACTAGCAACGGAGAGCATGCAAGAACACAAACAACATAGACATGATAGAATCAATAATCAATATGACATGATAGAATCAATAATCAATCTGACATAGTATCTCAATATCCATCGTATCCCCGCAAACACAACATGTATGATTACAAATAGAAGATCTTGATCATGAACGGAGCTCGCAAGATCTAAACATGATAGCACAAAGTAGGAGAAACAACCATCTAGCTACTATATGGACCCATAGTACAATGGTGAGATACTCACGCATCATACCAGAGGCTGGCATGGTGATGAAGAAGGCCTCCGGGATGAACTCTCCCCTCCAGCAGGGTGCCGGGAAGAGCTCCAGATCCCCCGATGTAGAGACGATGGTGGTGGCGGCTACGGACTGTTTTGTGGAGATCTGATCAGGTGGTTAGGGTTTCTGCATCGTGGCGAATTTATAGGCGAAGAGGCGAGGCAGGGGGCTACCCGAGGTGCCCACACCTAGGACTGACGCCCCCTAGGCTGCGCCGCCCTAGGGTGTGGCGGCCTCGTGGCCCCACTTTGTATCCCCTCCGGACTTTGTGTTCCCTTCAGTAAAATATTGACATTGGCTTTTGTCCCGTCCAATTCCGAGAATATTTCCTTACTAGCTTTTCTTAAAGCAAAAAACATCAGAAAATAGGAAACTGGCACTGCAACATCTTGTCAATAGGTTAGTCCTAGAAAATGTATAAAAAAACCTCAAAGTGTAGACAAAGCATAACAAAGTTGATATTAAACAAGCATGGAACATAAAAAATTATAGATACATTTACGATGTATCAAGCATCCCCAAGCTTAACTCCTTCACATCGAATAATTTTCGAGGTAACATGCACCATCACAATATTTATCAAACCATTTGCAAAGCATTGAAAGCTGGGATCAAATTACTCTAAACATGAGCATGAAAGATGTAGTTCTAACAATAAGAAAAAGTAACGATGTTGCAACATGAAAAGGTACAAAGATCATGAATAACAATGCATTGAAAGACGTTTGGTTATTTAAAATATAGAAAACATAGCATAGTGGTATCCAGCATGTCCCTCATGTAGTAGAAAAACATAAATGCATAGGACACCTTCAAAGTTCATAAGGGTGACTAGATACAAATAGTTCAAGAACAAGAAATATCAACATTATGAATCAATCAATAAGTTTTGGGAAAATGCACATAAAACTAAGAATGACAACTATGCTCTATTAATTGGTGCATAAAGATAGAAGCTGGATACTAATTACAAAAGTAGAAAGAAAGGCCCTTCATTAAGGAAAGCAGGGATTTCAAGTTTCATAAAGAACTTCCAAAAATTATGGTACTTATTAGCTTTCAGCTCTCATTGTCCCTATCATAACCATCTTGAAGTGATTAAGGTTAAAGTGAAACAAATATGGAGTATATGATTGACAAATCATAAGTTGGCAATCTCATGTCCCTTGAGTAAGAGGGTCGTTCCTCATGCTACTCAACTTTAGTCACAAGCAAGTCCTTGACATTGTAAGTATATGTGTATCATAGAGAACCGCCAATGGGGTACCCCTTGCCCCATGACACAGGAGAGATCCCATATCAAAATGACAAGGCAACGAACAGTGAGCATCTCAGCAATCCTTTTATTTACCATGAGAATGGTGCATTTTTTTATTTTTCTCTCTTTTTTCTATATTTTTTCTAAGGATGCTTCATCGATTGCTCACCATGGTGATGTTGCAAGTTTCCACCATGATTAGGCATGGCTTAGGCTAGCCGCCCATGCATTTCTCTAACTCATATATAATACTCCATGAACTGATAGTCTCCGCTTTTATTTCACACTGCCGACATCCATAAATAAAAGATCATGATATCAACTGGGTAATATGTACATTGTTTAAAGCGTTCCCCATGATAGCATGGTTCTGCTAATTCACAACATATAAGTGCAAGCATATACAACATAGATGACACAATGGTTCAAGTTTATTTGTGGCAAGAAAAATAAAGTGTGCCATCAAGTTTGTGAGAGCTTTAATCCCTAATTTTCTCATAACAAGTTTAATTTGGAAGATAGATAAAACAAGAATATACTTGGAATGGTGTAACACACCATGCATAGGAATTTATAGTGGACTCTATTTAATAACTTGGTTTCATGGGAGTTGCATGCATGAGTAGAGCTTACTCAATACAAGTGGAGGCTAGCAAAAGACTGGGAGCGACCAACTAAGAGAGCAATAATGGTCATAATCATGTAGAGCGACAAAACATTATCAACTAAAGCATAAAGTGGTATCACAAGTCAAAAACTAAATGATCATAGAGGATAAGGTGACTGGTTCATAGTCATAACATGGTGTGAGCATGTGCCAAGTCAACCCAAACAAAGCATCAAAGGAGAATACCACAATATTATGCGTTTGTATGCTAAAACAACACATGATTCTTTCAAGGAACATTAAGAAATCTCAATTGTTTGGAACAAGTCATGATACAGTAATAATCACTGAGCATAAGGTCAAAACAACATCCAGCATGACAAGAAAAAGTCTAAGTCAAAGTCAAAACAAACTCCCTTTTGTACCACTTAAGCATGAAACTTTCTACTCTTTTCCAACACCAATCAACTTATTTGAAACAACACAACAAATGCGGGTTCCAACTACTTTATTCAAGCAAACTAAACAAACTAAAACCAAAAACAAAAACTAAGACGCTCCAAGAATAACACAACAGTGCATGAAACAATAAAAATGAAGTTTCTAGAAAGAGACCTAAGATTTTTATTGATGAAGAAGGGGATGCCTTGGGCATCCCCATGCTTTGATGCTTGTACCTCTTGAATATTCTTGGGGTGACAGGGGGTGGCATCCCCAAGCTTGATCTTTTGTCCATTCTTCATCTCATTACATCATTCTTCCCCTACACTTGAAAATTTCCTTCATACAAAACTTCACATAGTCTTCAATAGAAACATTAGTGTATTCAAAATAATAAACCTTTGGGTTTAGTTTCAACACAAGTAAAACTTCCATAAAAAAAAGCTACTGTAGAAATTCCTTTAAAAAAGCTTAAGTGTTCAAGAAGAACTCAAAAAGAAACTGATTAAGAGGCAAATGCAAAACAGACCAGGAGGTAAAAACTATTTTTTTAAGACCTTTTGTTGCTCAAATCGAAAAGTGTTGAACTAACAAAAGTTAGATAACAACCTGGGGCATTTACTCAGAAAATTACAGCTCAATCTGACACACTAAGATTTTTCACAAATTTTTATAGTTAAGCACAAAAATCTGTTTCAGGACAACAAGTTCCCCAAATCTTACTTCTCTCTCATTAAAAGTTATTCTTAGCACAAAAATCACACAAAAAGGTAAGGAGAGGTTATTACAGAAGTAATAACTTCCAAGACTCAATAAAACTATTGGGTTATCTCCCAAGGAGTACCTTTCGTTAACGCCTTTAACTTAGGCATAAGTAGCAAGAATCAAGTATTTTCAAATGAAGAAGCATTAACATCAAATTTTTCTTTAATAGGAGGAGCAAAAGGTAACTTCTCTATCCTTATAGGGAAGTGTTCAATACCTTTCTTGAATGGGAATTGATATTTAATGGTGCCTTCTTTCATAGCAATAATGGCACCAACAGTTCTAAGAAAAGGTCTTCCCAAAGTAATAGGATAAGAAGCATTGCATTGAACATACAAAACATAGTAATCAACAGGGACATAGGAATTGTTAACCATAATAATAAAATCATTAACACTCCCCATAAGTTTCTTTTTAGCATTATCATCAAGTGGGACATCTAAATAGCAATATTCCAAAGGTGGCAAATCAAGTATTTCATAAATCTTTCTAGGTATAATAGAGACACTAGAACCAAGGTCACATAAAGCTTTGAGATCAAAGTCATTCACTGGCATATTAATGATGGGTTCCCAACTATCTTCTACTTTCCTAGGAACAGAATATTTATGTTTCAATTTTTCTTCCTTAATTTTAATGAGAGCATGTCACATCCCAAGATTTTCCAAATCTTGTTATGTGAAAAATAAATAAACAAAATAAATAATTGTTGAAATTTAGGGTGAAAAGAAACTTTTGTTTCTAATTGAAAACTTAAAATCCCATCTAGAACAAGTTTTGAATAATGTTTGAATCCAACTAAAATTCAAATCAAGTGAAATGCATTCTTCATAAGTGCATTTGGAAATTTAAACACTTGAGAAATAAATCAAAACCTTAAAACCCTAATGGAGGAAAATCATTTTCAGGTTATCCCTAAGATTATGGATTTTATCCATATAAAATTAGTCAAACAAACATTTCAAAATGACCAAGAATGAAAAAGGGAAATATTATAAAACCATATAAATTGATTTCATTCAATTTGGAACCATAGATAAAATCTTATGAATTTAATAAGATAAGGAAATTGAATTTCCAAAGCTAATAAAGCAACCATCTAGAAATCCATACCAAATGGTGAGCAAATAATCCTAAAGGAATTTAAAAAGATAAACAAATAATAAATAAAGTTATAATAGTTGGAATCACTATTTTTGGATCTTTAAATAAAAAGATATGGTTTTGATAAGCATGGGTAGAAATATAAATGAGTATTATTTTAAAGAGCCAAATTAAATCTTGGCTAAGCAAATGAAATAAAATAATTCTATTTGTTAAAAAGAATAAAGGTTTATTTAAATAAAATAATAAGGATTTATTAATATCCAATTTTATTTAAGTAAAGACTTTTTCCATTTAAAATAGACACTAAGACTTATAAGGTGTTTTAAATAAAATTCCAAAGTATTTTATAATTTCAATTAAAACCTCCTGAAAAGGTTTTGGAAAAAAATTTAGAAAGTCAAATAGAGTTTTTTTAAAACATATTTGAATCCTATTTTGAATTAAAGACTAAAGTCTATTTAATTATTATTTTAAATAAATAATAAACCCTAAAAATAATTGTTCTATTTTAGTCTTTGAAATATGTTGATAAACAGAATTAAAATTCACCCAAAGTTTGCTGGTGATTTGAATGCAAATGGAGATTGAAAAATATTATTAAATCTTATTTAATTAATACTAGAGCCTATTTTAAATAATTAAAAGACCCTAAAAAGAATAAATATATTTGACTTTGGATGTATTATTAATCAGTATATGAATCTACATAAATTTTGGTTGAAGTTTGAAATCAAATTGTTGTTTAAAAAGTTTAAACAAAATCAAAACAGATTATTAGAAATAGAAAAGGGAAGAGTTTCTGTATAAAAAAAATGAATCGGACCGCAGCCCAGCCCAGCAAGACCCAGTGGCCCAGCAGGAGCCCATCTCTCTCCCCCGAACCGTTTCTTTTCTCACGCGCAAACTCACCCGCTCAGTCACCGATGCGTGGACCCCATATCCCCTCTTCCTCTCTCGCTGACTAACCAGGCCCACGACAACGTCATCATCGTCCTCACCCGCGCGCGCTGACCACGCCCTCCCGGCCGTTTTTCTGCCGTTAACTCCTCAGAGTAAATTCACGTTAAAGGCTCGACGTTTAATCCTCACGATCATGCCTGATAAATCCCCTCCCTCTTCTCTTCCTTTACCCTCAAACCCCGCTGCCAGAGAGCCACCAGGCTTCCTCCAATTTGCTTTGCACTGCCGCTGTCTCCGACGTCTTCCGGTGATGATTCCGGCCACACCTCATTGCCCCTTGCCTCCTCGACCACGTTAACTTGTTCCCCATCAACCACCGCACCTCCCAGTGGCCTCATCTTGCTCGCGCTTGACCCACAGCCTCGACAACGACCAAGACCGTCACCGCCGCCGTCTGTTTCCACTCCGACGACACCCCCTGGTAACTACTGACCACCCCATCCCCTCTGATCGATACTCTCGTGCTTGCTTTTCTTGCGTGAACCTGACTGCATCATTTGTTTGTTGTGGTGTGGACTGAATACTCGCCTTCGACGATGACAGAGAACATGTCCAAATTTTCGCGTGGCCAGTGTGTTATTTTAAAAACAGAATTTGATCTATTGTATTAGTAAACTTGCAAAATTCATAACTTTCAAACCACATGTCCAAATTTTGCAAATTTTATATCAATGGATTCAGCAAAACAAGTACTTTCTGACCATGCACTTTTTTTAGTAAAATGTTTCTGTTAAATTGAATGTTTTTGAAGAAACTTGTGTAGGCATATTTAGAATATAAAATTTGTTCTAAAATGATTTTTGAGATAAAATCTTTGGCAAATGGATTGTTTTGAACCTACTGACCATAGAAATCAATTTGTGGTTTAAAAAATGTATTTGGTGAAGCAAAAGAATAAATCTTTGATTGAAAGCGTTCATAGTCAAATAAAAATAATGTTTAATTATTAAAAATACTTTTGGAGGAAAACCTTTAGGAGATATCTTGATTTAAACTCTCTGACCCCAAACACCAAGTTTTATGATTTAAAAATGTATTTGGTGAACCCTATAAAAATTATTGCTTTGCTAAAGGCATTTTCAACCACATAAAATAATGATTTGGTTTAAAAATGAATCATAAGTAAAATATTTTGCAAATAATTTTACCACTTATATAAAATGACCAATAGGTGTTTTAGAATGTTTATAACCTATTATAAACCACTTTTGTAAATAAAAAAAAGTTTGGCATGCTTGCATGCATTATTTTGTTTCTATTATTTTATGTAATGTTGCTTGAATGGTAGATTGAAATATTGCTTGCTTGATTGAATTGTAGTGATTTGAAGAGTGTGAATATTGCAAAGATCAAGGAGTGAACATATACTCTCTACCAAAAAGGCAAGTGATGCTTCATACTTTTGTCCCATTATTTTCACTATGCATTAGTGATATTTCTAAGTAGGACTTGCATAGAATTTTGCTAAGTGTAAACTATGCCATGGGAAATCCTAGTAGATGAAACCTTAGTAGAATTCTCCTAAGTTAAGATTCCTACTACTATCATGCTTAGCCTAGCTAGTATAAAACAAGGGTGGAATATATATTCATACTATGGAATATTTCTAAGTCAAGGACTTGTGGTTTGTTCAATAAAACAACTAAGTGAATGAATCACCTGGGTGGAATGGAAGGAATGATTTGTGTTGAGTGGTTCACAAGGCCCATTTCTATGGTTTACCTTGTGTATCTCACTTGTGGATGGCCACCCAGGAACAAAGATATTTGAGATGTCAAATGTTGAGAAGCTTCAAGTGCAGCCACTTGGCATTATGGGCTCTGCCTGGATCATACAGGTTGCAATAACTTAGCCAAATGGACAGTTGGTGGTAGGGGATGATAGGTTGGAACGCGTCCACCTCTGGTCTAAGGGAAGGCTTCTGAAAGATCTTATCTTGGTGAAACCAAGTCTTGTGGGGAAAGTCCACCACCTCTAAAGAGTGAAAAATCTAAGTACTTAGCCATGTCCCTGGTAAAGGACAATTTGAGCATCAAGACATGGAAGCTATCAAGAATCTCCTCATCCCAATTTCTAAGTTAAAAACTTGTGGTTGAACAAGGGTTAAAGGATCACCAATTTCTATTGGGAGATGCCTTGGGTGATTTTGTCAAGGAAAAACTTAGTGTTTTCAAATGATAAGAAAAATCTATTTTGAGCAAAGCAAGCCTAAGGTCCACTTAGCCAAATGCATATAGATGATAGACTCCACTATATTACCATAGTATCACTTGCCAATACAATTCAAATGTATTGACCCTTGTGGCTATAAATTATTATGTTGCAGGTTTGTTTGATGTTAGTGAAGATTCTTGATTAGGATTACAAGTCTACAACCAACATGACTGCCTATGGCACTTTGAAGATGAAGGACCCCATGCTATTGTTATATTCTGCTGCATTGTAATGAGATAGCCAAATGAGCTATGAAAGATGTAATAAATTATGTTATTCCTGGTTACAGAGTTGTACTATGACCTTTGTTTCTTGATATTACATCTTAACTGTGGATGCTAGCCATTGATCCAGGGACTAGCATTGTAAACACAGGGATCTCTACCTTATTAAAGGTTGGGAACCTTACAAAGCATCTGTAATGTGTTTTGTAAAAGCCGTATTCATAGCACTAGCATTAGCAATTCTAGCAAGATTTTGTAGGAACATAATCACTTCAGAAATATTGCAGCCATCAAGAACTTAGCTTCATAGGTAATAGACTTATTGTTTCCCATATTTCAAAAAATTTCAGCATTCTTATTGGGTTTAGGCATTGTTGTATAAGGAATGGGGACTTCTTGTTGTTTGCTAGCATCAACATTGGTGGTAGTAATATCACAAATACTACTGTTTCTAGAAATTTCATCTTATCTTTCCCACTTAGCATGCAATTTAGCTAACAGTCTAACATTTTCATCAATAGTAACTTGTATGGCAGGAGCAGCAGCAAAGGTATTTTCCATGGTTTCAGGTTTAGCAGCCATTTTATTAATCAAAGGGGATTGTGCTTTAGACAAAGATGAAATATTTTTCTTAGCATTCAAAATTTTGGACTGCAAACTAGGAATTTCCCTATTCAAATTCTCAAGTTGATGACTAATATTTTTCAAAATAGCAGATTGTTCTTCCATAGTTTTATTGAATATTTTGTTCTGCTCATATTGCATTTGCATGAAGTTTTTAGGGATATTTCAACTTCTAGAATCCTATCTTCACTAGGCATTCCAGATCTACCATGATAAGTATTACTATTATTAGGAGGATAAGGCCTATAGTTATTATTACCATAAGCATTGTTGCCATAATTATTATTCCTAATGAAGTTCACATCAACTTGCTCTTGTTGAGCAACCAAAGAGGCTAAAGGAACATTATTTGGATCAATATGAGCTTTTCCATTAACAAGCATATACATGATAACATCAATTTTATCAAGGATGAGGTTTCTTCAATATAATTTACCTTCTTACCATTTGGAGCACTCTTAGTGTGCCATTCAGAATAATTAACCATCATATTATCAAGGAGATTTATTGTAGAACCCAAAGTAATGGTAATAAAGGTACCTCCAGCAACAGAATCCAAAAGATTTCTTGAAGAAAATTTTAGTCCTGCATAAAAAGTTTGGATAATCATCCAAACAGTCAGTTCATGACTGGGACAATTCTTTACCAAAGATTTCATTCTTTGCCAAGATTGAGGAACATGTTCATTATAAAGTTGTTTAAATTTCATTATTTAACTTGTTATTGATATAATCTTAGTAGGAGGATAGTATTTTCCAATAAAAGCATCTTTGCATTTAATCCAAGAATCAATACTATTTCTAGACAAGGATAACAACCATTCTTTAGCTTTTCCTCTCAAAGAGAAAGGAAACAATTTGAGATTAATAATATCTCCATCTACATCCTTATATTTTTGCATCTCACAAAGTTCAACAAAGTTATTAAGGTGAGCAGCGGCATCATCAAACTAGCACCAGAAATTTTCTCTTTCATAACAAGATTCAACAAAGCAGGTTTAATTTCATAAAAGGTAGCATCAGGAGCAGGTGGAGTAATAGGTGTACACAGGAAATCATTGTTGTTTGTGCTAGGAAGTCGTACAACTTGGCATTCTCAACAGTGTTCATTTCTGCAAAAGTGGAGCAAGCCAACAGCAGTAGCAACTAGAGTAGGAACTCATTTTTTTGTGTTTTTGATAAGAAAGAAAACATACCAAACGAAACTATTTTTTTGTATTTCTGAAATAAATAAACAAGCAAAACAAATCAAGCAAACTAAGCAAAACAAAAACAAAAACAAAGTAAAGAAAATGGTTGTGAAAGACTCCCCTTACAAAGTTGTCCTTAACTCCCCGGCAATGGCGCCAGAAAATCTTGATGTTGCTCGGTTGACTATAGAGCCTCGTTGGGAAACCCCGAGAGAAAGGTGTGATGAACACAGCAGCAAGTTTTCCATCAGTTATGAAACCAAAGTTATCGAACTAGTAGGAGAAAGGAAACAACTCCAAGGTGTTGCTAACAACTTGGAACTTGCACAACACAAAGTCAATACTCTTCCCCAACTTACAGTGAGGTTGTCAATCTCACCGGTTTGCTAAAAACAAAGGATTAAACGTATAGTGTGGAAGATAATAGTTGCTTGTAGAAAGTAAACGGTAACAGTAGATGATGTATCAATGGTAAAGATTACACAGGGGTCCACAGTTCACTAGAGGTGTTCTCCTTAAGATAGATAACATGCTGGGCTAACAAATTAGAGTAGGGCAATTGACAGATTGAGCAAGCATAACAATGCAAATACTAGACATCATGACTCCTATGAGATTTGATTGGGCATTACAACAATATACATAGACCATAGTCCAGCTGCATCTATGACTAAGAATACACCTTTAGGTTATCATCCGAAACCCCTCCAGTATTAAGTTGCAAGCAACGGATAATTGCATTAAGCAATGTGTGTAAACTAAACAATACAATTGTCCCTTGAACAAAACATTGTTGTTTTCTCCGTAGTAGCAACAACACATCTACAACCTTAGAGATTTCTGTCGTCTCCCGAGATTACTAGAGGCATGAACCCACTATCAAGCATAAATACTCCCTCTTGGAGTCACAAGCATCTACTTGGCGAAGATAGCTACTAGCAACGGAGAGCATGCAAGATCAGAAACAACACAGACATGATATAATAAATAATCAATCTGACATGATAGAATCAATAATAAATCTTATATAGTATCTCAATATCCATCAGATCCCCAGAAACACAACATGTATCATTACAAATAGATGATCTTGATCATGAACGGAGCTCACAAGATGTAAACATGATAGCATAAAGGAGGAGAAACAACCATCTAGCTACTATATGAACCCATTGTCCAAGGGTGAACTACTCACGCATCATACCGGAGGCTAGCATGGTGATGAAGAAGGCCTCCAGGATGAACTCTCCCCTCCAGTAGGGTGCCAGGAAGAGCTTCAGATCCCCCCGATCTAGGGATGATGATGGCGGCTACAGACTGTTTGTGGAGATCTGATCGGGTGTTTAGAGTTTCAGCATCGGGGTGACTTTATAGGCGCAGAGGCGAGGCAGGGGGCCGCTCGAGGTGCCCACACCTAGGGCTATCGCGCCCCCCCCTAGGCCCCGCCGCCATAGGGTGTGGCGGCCTCGTGGCCCCACTTCATCTCCCCTCCGGACTTTGTGTTCCCTTCGGTAAAATATTGACTTTGGCTTTTGTCCCATCCAATTACGAGAATATTTCCTTACTAGCTTTTCTGAAACCAAAAACAGCAGAAAACAGGCAACTGGCACTGCGGCATCTTGTCAATAGGTGAGTTCCAGAAAATGTATAAAAATACCTCAAAGTGTACAAAGCATATAAAAGTTCATACTAAACAAGGATGGAACATCAAAAATTATAGATACGTTTACGACGTATCATAGTGCTTTGAAAGTACATGTGTGTATTTGCAGCATCACCCAAATCAGTACATATAAGAATATACGAGTAGTGCACTTAGAGTGCATGGTCGTCCCACATTCGTTTGGGCTAGTACACTAACTCTCTAATATTTCTTGCTAAGGAAGTGCAAAAAGTGTAGTGCTTCAAACTAAAACCAGTGTGCCTGCAGCATTACATAGTGTGCCCTTTCTTATTAAGGCAGTGACTCTGGGTAAATAGCGCAGTTTCTGCATATATTGTACCTGGGTAGGTGAGCAGAGTACCTCTAACATCTCAAAAATATTAATGAGGATATCAATTTCTAATGAACCAAAATTAGGGTTAACAAAAGCTTTTAATATTAAACACTATATTAATGCATGTGTGTGTTATGGATGTTGGTGAATGCTTGAAATGCCATGTTTGTTTGTTTTAAATGATGAGTTTTGGTTTAAATATCAAAACCATATCATCTAGGTCAAATGAAACCCAAAACAAAGAAAAAGAAAATCAATATATAAAGCATATGACCTAATGGTCATTTTTACCAAAGTTAACACTTTGTGCACTTTGAGCATCTCTAGCAAATGATTTCAAACAGAAATATTTCAAATTCATTTGAAGGACATTTCAAAATTGAATCTATCTTATGCATCAATATAGTCATTTTTGGACAACCATCAAAACCTTCACCACTTGGCAAACCCTGGCACCCAGAGACTACCAAGCTTATGACCAACACACCCACCAAAAAGAATTGGAAAATTCGAAAGTTTAGTTCATGCGTCCATTTAATCAAACATTTGGTGAGCACAGTACAAGTTTACCAATGATAAACTGTTTTGATCAATCTTGCGATCATCTTTGTTCTCGACCAAGCCTCCAGTACTCGCCCTTACTCTCCCCAGTACCTGCCCGTGCAATTGAGCCCCTCACACTCGCCATTTTGACTAGTGCAATTCGTACCCGAGCTCACCCTTGTAACCCCGACGCAGACACACTGCTACACGTCGTGCCACCCTTGACCACGATGTTTAGGAGGTAGCTGTGACCTCACCGCCACTGCCTCTGTACGCCTCGACCAACGACAGCCCATGGAGACGCCAGCGCAGCCGCGTCCATTTAACTCTCGACCATGTCGATTGCCGCACCAGAGCGATGAGGCGCCTCATGCAAGCACGTCGCGCCTCGCTCTCCCCTTGCGTCAATGCGATCGCCTCGATGCCAGCAATCCCCCAGACAAGCCCGTTTGAACCCGCACGCTCCATGACCACCCTATGTCGTGACGAACGCCCGCGGTACCGACGCAGAGCATGGACGTTCCTAACCGACTGAGACCGCGCCTCGCCGTGCCACTGTGTGCAAGACGACCGCCATGAAGCCATGCGTCGACCTACACCCTCCACCATGTTGATAGCTTCCTGTAACAATGTCACTGACGAGCCCGAACCATGCCGCCCTGCTCCTCTCGCGGGGGTATAAATAGACCCCTCCCCTGCTTCAAAAAGCACAACGTGCCACTCCCCTCTCATCTAGAAACCTCTCTGACCCGTCCCGGGAGCAAGGCGAGGGCCACACCACTGGAATTTCACCAGAGCCCACCACTGTAGTGATGGAAGGAATCCATCTCTAGGAGCCACCCCAGGAGCCTCCGTGACCACCATTCAAACCACCGTCATTGACAAGCTCGTTCGCCCACCTCACCGGACCTAGCTGGATCCCTTGTAAGCCCCCAACGACCCCTGCTATAGATCTAGGGTTAGAATCTCGCGCATGCCGTGGGACAGAGACGACGATGCGGAGTCATCGATCATGCTCTAATCATGAGGTCCAGATTGAAGGATGCCGCTTTGTGTTAGATTAGTCGCTAACCCATGGGACCAACCCCGGTGCAGCCCGCTGCACGAGTGCCTCGTAGTTGGGCTGGCTCGTTAGCTTTCCTGAGCGAGCCGGCAAATTCAAACTTAGGTTTTTCCTTTTATTTCAAAACCCTAAACTATAGGTGACTTTGAAATTCAATTCAGGAAGATTCACTGAACCAATTTAAATGAATCCAATTTAGTTAGAAAGGATTTGAAGATCTCTAAACAATCCTGTTGGATTCAAACAGTTTGAACATTGATGCGCTCATATCACTGTAGAGCTTCGTTGGGAGACCCCAAGAGGAAGGTATGATGAGCATAGCAGCAAGTCTTCCCTCAGAAAGAAACCAAGGTTATCGAACCAGTAGGAGGAAGGAAATGACCCAAAGGTGTTGCTAGCAACATCGAAACCTGCACAACACCAACTCAAGACTTTGCCCCAACAAACAGTGAGGTTGTAAATCTCACCGATTTGCTGAAAACAACAGATTAACTATATGGTGTGGAAGGTAATAATGGTTTGCAGAAAGTAGATAGTAACAGTGGAAGATGTATCGATGGTAAAGATTGTACCGGGGTCCATAGTTCACTAGAGGTGCTCTCCTTAAGATAAACAAACATGGCATGCTGGGTAAACAAATTATAGCGAGGCAATTGACGGGACAGATCAAGGCATAACAATGCAATACTAGACATTCATGATCCTATAATATTTGATTGGGCAATACGATAAGATACATAGACCACTATCCAACTGCATCTATGACTAGTAATCCACCTTCAGGTTATCATCCGAACCCCCTCTAGTATTAAGTTGCAAGCAACAGATAACTGCTTTAAGCAAAGTGTATAAGGTAAACAATCCACTTGTTCCATGAACAAGAGATCGTTGTTTTCTCCCTAGTAGCAACAACACATCTACAACCTTAGATATTTCTGTCACTTCCCTAAATTAAATAGAGGCATTAACCCACTATCGAGCATAAATAATCCCTCTTGGAGTCACTAGCATTTACTTGGCCAAGATAGCTACTAGAAACAGAGAGAATGCAAGATCACAAACAACACAAACATGATAGAATCAATAAGATAGAACCATTAACTGTTCTGACATAGTAATCTCAATATCCATCGGATCCCCGCAAACACAACATGCATGATTACATGTAGATGATCTTGATCATGAACAGAGATCACAAGATCTAAACATGTTATCACAAAGGAGGAGAAACAACCATCTAGCTACTACATGGACCCGTAGTCCAAGGTGGAACTACTCACGCATCATACTGGAGGCTGGCATGATGATGAAGAAGGCCTCTGCGATAATCTAGCCTCTGGCAGGGTGCCGGGGAGAGCTTCAGATCCCCCCCTCGGGATCTAGGGACGATGGTGGCGGTGGCTATAGACTGTTTTGTAGAAGATTGATCGGGTACTTAGGGTTTAGGTATCGGGGAATTCTTATAGGCGAAGAGGCGAGGCAGGGGCACCCGGGGTGGCGGCACCCCGTGCATGGGCGCCTGGCAGCAGCCAGGGCCCCTCGTGGCTCCCCGGGCTCCTCCATCTCGTACTCTGGCTCCGTGTTCCCCATGGCAAAATATTGACTTTGGTTTTTGTCCCGTCCAATACCGAGAATATTGATTTTCTGCCTTTTCTAGAACCAAAAATAGAAGAAAACAGGAAACTCGCACTATGGCATCTTGTTAGTCCCAGAAAACATATTAAAATACCTCAAAGTGTAGACAAATCAAAGTAAAGTTGATACTAAACAAGCATGGAACATCAAAAATTATAGATACGTTTACAACGTATCAAGCATCCCCAAGCTTAACTTCTTCTTGTCCTCGAGTAGGTAAGTGATAAAAAGAATAATTTTTAGGTGACATGCACCATCAAAATCAAGATCAAACCATTGCCAAGCATTGAAAGCTGGGATCAAAGAACTCTAAATATGAGCATGAAATAATAAGTTCTAACAGTAAGACAAAGTAACTATGAATGCAACATGAAAGGTTACAAACAAATATCATGAATAACAATGCAATGAAAGACGTTTGTTTGTTTCACATATAGAAAACATAGCATAGTGGCATTCAGCTTGTCCCTCATGGAGTAGAAATAAATGCATAGGACACCTTCAAAGTTCATAAGAGTGACTAGATACAAATAGTTCATGAGCAAGCAATATCAACAATATGCATCAATCAATAATTTTTGGGACAATGCACATTGAACTAAGAATGGCAACTATGCTCTCTTAATTGGTGTCTAAGGATAGAAGGTGGAGACTCAATATAATAGTGTAAGAAAGGCCCTTCATAATAGGGATGCTGGGATTTCAAGTCTCATAAAGAGCTTCCAAAAATTATGGTACTTGTTAGCTTTCAGCTCTCATTGCCCCTATCATAAGCATCTTGAAGTGTTTAAGGTTAAAGTGAACAAACTATGGAATATATGCTTGACAAAGTATAAGTTGTCAATCTCATGTCCCTTGAGTATGTGGTCTGCTCCTCATGCTACTCAACTTTAGTCACCGTAAGTTCTTGTCATAGTAAGTACATGTGTATCATAGAGAACTACCAACGGGGTACCCCTTGAAAATGATATAGAAGCTATCCCATAATCAAAATGACAAGGAAAGCAGACAATGAGCATCTCAGCAATCTTCTTATTTACCATGGGAAAATGGTGCTTTTTTTCTCTCTTTCCTCTTTTCAATGTGTCTCTTTTTTTATAAAAAGAAAGCTTCATAGATTACTCACTATGATTACACACATACATAACTCCATGGACTTACAAGCTCCCCTTTCATTTCACACCAACGACATCCGCAAACAAAAGAGCATGATATCAACTGGGAACAATGTACAAGTGCAATGTTGAAAGCGTTCCCCATGACAACATGGTTCTTCTAATACCAACGTATTAGTGCAAGCATATACAAAAAAAGATGACACAATGGTTCATGTTTATTAGGGGCAACAAAAATAAAGTGTGCCATCAAATTTGTGGGAGCTTTAATCACTAATTTTTCACATAACAAAGTGACTTTTTGATTGGAAGGTAAATGAAACAAGAATATACTTGTAATGGTGTAACACATCATGCATAGGAATTTATAGGGGACACTTTGGAATAACTTGGTTTCTTGGGAGTTGGATGCATGAGTAGAGCTTACTCATACAAGCGGAGGCTAGCATAAGACTGGGAGCGACCAACTAAGAGAGCAATAACAGCCATAATCATGCAGAGCGACAAAACATTACTAATCAAAGCATAAAGTGGTACCACAAGTCAAAAACTAAATGATCATAGAGGCTATGGTGACTGGTTCATAGTCATAACATGGTGTGATCATGCGCCAAGTCAACCCAAACAAAGCGTTGAAGGAGAATACCACAATACTATGCTTTTGTATGCTAAAACAACACATGATTCTTTCAAGGAACATTAAGCAATCCTAATTATTTGTAAAAAATCATGCCCCAACAATAATCACTAATCATAAGGTCAAAACAACATCTAGCATGACATTCTAAAGTCTAAGTCACAGTAAAAGCAAGCTCCTCTTGTACTACTAAGCAAGAACTTCCTACTCCTATCCAACACCAATCAACTTATTTGAAACAACACATGAGAACGGGGGTCCAAACTACTTTATTTAAGCAAACTAAAACCAAAAATGAAAACTAAGACGCTCCAAGAACAACACAACTATGCATGAAACAATAAAAACGAAGTGTCTAGAAAGACCTGAGATTTTTATTGGATGAAGAAGGGGATGCCTTGGGCATCCCCAAGATTTGACGCTTGTACCTCTTGAATATTTCTTGGGGTGAAATGGGGTGGCATCCCCAGGCTTGAGATTTTTCCATTCTTCATCTCATTACATCATCCTTTCCTTACACTTGAAAATTTTCTTTCATAGAAAACTTCACACAATCTTCATTAAAAACATTAGTGCATTCAAAAGATAATACACCTTTGGGTTTAGTTTCAAAACAGAAATAATTTCACTAAAAACACAAGATACTGTAGCAATTCCCTCAAAAAGCTCAATTTTTCAAAAAGAATCCCAAAAGGAATCAATAAGAAGCAAATGCAAATAATGGCAGAAATCTGTCAAAACAGACCAGCAGGTAGAAACCGATTTTTTTCGAAGACCTTCTCTTGCTCAAATAAAAAAGTGTTGAACTAACAAAAGTTAGCTAACAATATGGGGGATTTATTCATAAAATTACATCTCAATACGAATTACAGAGATTTTACACGAAGTTTTACAATGGAGCACAAAAATCTATTTCGGGACAGCAACTCCCCAAATCTCACTTCCCTCTCATTAGAGGTTATTCTTGGCACAAAAAGCAAATAAAAAGGATAAGGAGCGGTTATTACAGAGGTAATAACTTCCAAGACTCAAGAAAACTATTGGGTTATCTCCCAAGAAGTACTTTTCTTTAATGCCTTTAAGTTAGGCACAAGAAGCAATAATCAAGTATTTTCAAATGAAGAAGCATTAACATCAAACCTTGCTTTCAAAGGAGGAGAAAAAAGCAACTTCTCTCTCCTCATAGGGAAGTGTTCAATACCTTTTCTAAATGGAAATTGATATTTAATGGTGCCTTCTTTCATATCAATGATGGGACCAACAGTTCTAAGAAAAGGTCTTCCCAAAGTAATAGGACAAGAAGCATTGTATTCAACATCCAAAACATAGAAATCAAGCGCTTCATCTCCTTTCCATTCATCTGGAGAACCACCGATCTAGTATTTCTTGCAAATACCTAGATCCTTGTTTTTGTTTATATTGATAAATCTTGTTCTTGTGGCAGATTGTTGTCATCTCGGGAGCCCCCAATTCAGTTGTGGGTGTGTGCCCTGATAGTGTTGTAAAAGGCACCGGTTCCCGCCTCGAAGGGATCCAATAGTGGAGAAGGTGGATCAGGCCTCTCGTGGCGAGATCCATTGGAGAATAGGGTGAGGCCTATTGTGGTGTGGTGGTCTTAGAACCGCCCACCCCTCCAACGCAGATGTACTTCCCTTAACAAGGAAGGAACTGCGGTAAAACAAATCCCTGTGTCTTCGCGTGCTCCACTACGGTTTCCTCGCTAATCTTTTTATGTGTTTAGTACTTAGGGTTGCATATAGGGAAATTCTCGTAGTTGCATATCTAGAGAATTTACTTTGTGTCAAGCCTAAAACTGAAAAAGTATTAAAAATTGGTTAGCACCTATTCACCCCCCCTCTAGGTGCCCATACGATCCATTTCAATGACCAACACACCCACCAAAAAATAGGAAAATTCGAAGGTTTAATTCATGCAGCCATTTAATCAAACACTTGGTGAGCATAGTACAAGTTTACCAACTATACACTATTGTGATCAATCTTGTGATCATCTTTGTACTCGAGCAAGCCTCCACTACTCACTGTTACTCTCCCCAGTACCATCCCGTGCAATTGATCCCCTCTCACTTGCCATTTTGACTAGCGCAATTTGTACCCGAGCTCACCCTTGTCACCCCGTCCCGGACACACTGCTACACGCCGCACCTCCCTCGCCCATGATGTCTAGGAGGTAGCCGTGATCTCACTCCCTCAGCCTGTGTACGCCTCGACCAACGACTGCTCGTGAAGATGCCAGCACAGCCGCGCCCATTTAACTCTCGACCATGACGATCACCGTTCCAGAGCACCAAGTTGCCCCGTTTGACCACGTCGCGCCTTGCTTTCCCCTTGCATTAATGCGATAACCTCGATGCTAGCAATCCCCCAAACACGCCTGTTTTACCCCGTGCGCTATGTGACCAGCGTACGCCATGACGAACACCCGCGGTACCGACATAGTGCATGGACGTTCCCGACCGACTAAGACCATGCCTCGTCGTGCCACTGTGCACATGATGACCGCCATGAAGCCCTACGTCGACCTACACCCTCTGCCATGCCGATAGCTTCCTATAATGACGTCGCCGGCGAGCCTGAACCATGCCACCCTACTCCTCTCGCGGGGGTATAAATAGACCCCTTCCCTGCCTCAAAACACACACCATTCCACTCCACTCTCACCTAGAAACCTCTCTGACCCGTCCCCGGAGCAAGGCGAGCACCACACCACCGAAATTTCACCGGAGCCCGCCGCTACAGTGATGGAAGGAAGCCATCGCTAGGAGCCACCCCAGGAGCCTCCGCGACCACCATTCGAACCGTCCTCATCGACAAGCTCAATCACCCACCTTGCTAGACCTAGCTGGAGCCCTGGTAAGCCCCTGACAACCCCCGTCGTAGAGCTAGGGTTAGAATCTTGCGCGTGCCGTGCAACGGAGACGACGCGGAGCCATCGATCGTGCTCTAGTCGTGCGGTCCAGATTGACGGATACCGCTTCGCGTTAGATTAGTCGCTGACGCGTGGGACCAACCCCGGTGCAGCCCACTTCGCGTGTGCCGCGTAGTTGGGCCAGCCCCAAATTCAAACATAGGTTTTTCCTTTTATTTCAAAACCCTATAGTGTAGGTGACTTTGAAATTTAATTCAGGAAGATTCACTTAACCAATTTAAATGAATCCAATTTTGTTACAAAGGATTTGAAAATCTCTAAACACTCTCGTTGGATTCAGACATTTTGAACCTATAGATCATCACTAGCAAAAATAGCAAAACATAGAATTTTATAACTTCAAACATTTTTCTGATCAACCATAAATGCTTTTGAGTTGATTCCAACTCTCAAAAATCACATTGGCTATGACCTAGCTAAATATGTAAAAATATATAGTTTTACATGTAGTAGTCCTGAAGGAAAATTAAAGAATGGCTTTATAGTCATTTCTAGTCACATAAATATTAAATCTTAAGTAACCAAGGCATGTGTCATTTATAGGAATGTCACATCCCAAATTTTGGAATTGGTACTGCATAGAATACATGTCATTGCATCATGAACATCATTGCAAAAATTCAGTTTGAAAGGTTTTGGCAAAACTCCTCACTTGCAATTGCATTTTGTCACCTACACTTGAGTGCTCGGTTTGTACCTTGTATATGCTAAAATGGTATATCTTAGTTGTTTGGAAGGCACAGGTGCATAGATGGTTCCGACACGAACCCGTAGCACTTTGAATCGCCTCAATCGGAGCTTGGGAACAAAATCTACAACAATCTGAATTTCTGCTTATCTAAATACAATTTCAGGCAGACATAATTCTGTTAAGAAAACCTTCAGGAAAAAAAAAAAAAAGGAGAAAGCCTGCAGCCAGCCAGCCAGGTCAGCCAGGGCCTACGACGCTGCAGCAATGCGCCTAGCGCAACAGAATCACAGGCGTCAGATAGAACCTGCCGCCACAGCCAACCCAGCGCCCAGTGCCGCTGACGTGCGGGCCCCGCCCGTCAGCCGCCGCCTGTTAACGCCATGCGAGCCCCGCCCCGTCTTCCTCACGGCCAGTTCATCGTGAGAGACCCTTCCAGCCCCGAGCACAAATCCCGTTCGATTTCGTTTGGATTTCGGCTTCCTCAACGCCCGCACCCCCTTTAAATGTCCCCCTCTCCTCGCCCCGTTCGATTTTCCCCGTTTCCGCTACCCTAGACGCCTCCCCATATCGCCACCATTGACGCAGCCGGCGAGCTCACTAGACGAGGTAGGAGACGACCGCCCCGCGTTCTACCTTTGCCTCTGTGGCGTCCCCCTCGCTTGACCGTTTCGCCTCATGGCTTTTCCCCCTCTACAGAGCCTCACGCCTCCAGCAATTGCTCGATGTTGCTCTCGCCGGAGCCAATGTCGACGCCGCACTCTAGCCGCTCGTTGCCGCCTCCCGCGGACACGCCAACCGCCGCCGCCGCCACGTCAAGCTTCGCCTCCTCGCCCCGCACACCATATGCCGCTCATCCGCCGTCGTACCCCGCCGGACATGCCACCCCCCACCGACCCGACGCCGCCTAGTGAGCGCCGCCCCTCCCTGCCCTTTGATCTGGGACGGACGGTCCACATGGACCGTGGACCATCTGCTTTGACCGCTGACTAGTCAGCGTGCCATGCCATCGTGGTCAAAGTCAGTCGGTTTGACTGATATTTTTTTAATTCGATTTAATTTGGCAGAAAATAGATAGAATTTGTAAAATTCGTATAAATTAATCTACTTGGACAAAAAATACAAATAAGATATGGATGGATTCAGTTTTTAATGTAGAACATTGCTGTACAATTTTTTCATACTTTTGCAGCAAGGTTTTGCCATGATTAATTAAATAGTGTAATGTTCTTTTTAGAGTAATAAATTCATAGTAAAAGTGCTACAACTCCAAAAATTACAAATGAGATGTCCCTGGAATAAGTAGAACCAGAGGAATCTGCTAGTAAATTCAAAAGGTATACTTACAGTACTAGAAATTGAAGAATCTATACAAAGACCTACTGGAGTATTTTAATTGCTCAGGAAATTATATAAATCCTTTTTGAGTTATTCTAGTTGGTACTGGTTTTATTTTAGGTTGCCTACATAGTAGCTATTTTTCCAAGATTTTACAAACTGTTCAATAGCAGTGGCTTAATAATTGGAGTATAGCTTAATTGTTTGGTCATTTAAAATTGCATTCTTGTTTCCAATGCATTTAAAATGTTTTCCATGCATGCATACAGTAGGTATACAGAATAAGGTTTTAGAATGATACTGGAGCCTTGTCCAACTTGTCATGCATGCATCTTGCATTGTTTTGTTTGTATATGGTTGTGTTTGGTCTGTATATGTGAGTGCAATTGTATCGTGTAGATTGTGACGAGTGTAACGCTTGCTCGTGTGAGGATTGTTCATTCAACCTCTACAACCAAGGCAAGTAGATGCTACCTTGTTCATGATGTTGTCCTACTATTTTCAATGCATTGTCGTGTATTTTGTAGATGCATGTGTAGGATATTACTATCGCTATGCTATGTCCTATTATGTGGTAAGGCTTTCCTATAGATGAGCCACCGTTGGTAGATGTGCTTAGCCATGCTATGATGAACGAGGGCTGGGGTACATCACTGAAGGTTGTTTCTAAATGTGTTGGTTTATGAAAACTAAAAACAACTTAATCAATGAATCTCCTGGGTGTGATGGGATTGAAAATTTTGGTGGTATCATTGCGGAAAGGCACCCGGGTATCAAGAGAAAATGATTGAATTCTTTATTTTGTAGCTTACGTGTACAAACATGTGCCAATAATGGAATGAGAGGTTGGTTGGACTCAGTAGGTTGTGATAACTCGAACCCACGTATCCAGAGAGGTAGAATTTTGGTAGGTTGGACCGGTGTGTGTCGGGTTTGGGGAGCTACTTCTCGAACGGTCCCTTCTTGGACTTCTCCCTGTCATCACCCAATATGAGAGTGGTTGTACGAGCTGGTATGGCCAGGTCACATGGGTAAAGTGTACTAACCCCTGCAGGGTGTATAAACTAATCGATTAGCCGTGTCCCCGGTTATGGGCATCTGTGTTGCTTGATATTGAGTTCATGACATGTTTCTCGCTCATTCTAATTTCATAATTGCTTTAATGTTGATGGGTTAACTTAATTGGGATCTTTTCAAACAAAAACAAAAACTGTTTAAGAAAGTAGGACAAAGGTGTTTGCAAATGCGAGCTAGCCACAGCCCCACTTGCCAAAAAATCATGTAGATGTTAGGTTTATTGTCTCCTTACTTAGCTCTACTTTCCATACATTCCAAGTATTGACCCTTCGGGGCTGCTACGTTTTATGTTGCAGGATGTTCCGATTCTGAGTGATCGAATAGGTCGAGATACTCCACTCAACATTTCTTCGCTTGTGGGCAATTGAAGATGGAGTCTACTATATATTTAAGCTTCCGTACACTACTTGATATTGAGCTAGCCTTGAGCTAAGAATTATTGTAATAATTGAAAATTCTGGATCACTCATTATTTCTGATGCACTGTTAAATTCTTTGTTATTCATCTGTACTGTGTGTGCCAGTGAACCAATCCAGGGATTGGCACTATACACATGAACTCAGCCTTATCAGTTGAGGGTGTTACAAGGCACATATTTCCCAAGTATTGGAATATGTGGTGATGACATGTGTCAATATGATCCCATATTTTAATTGGAGAATATTAAATCATAAGTAACTTTTAATTGAGTAGAAATTACTTTTCCAAAATAAGATAAATAAAATATTGTCACCCTTTCTTGTAGTGTTTTAGGTGATGCTAAATCACCTAGTGTGATCCTTGTGTGCTAAATAGAAGTAGTTAAGTATGGTTTGGTGATTGTGTACCTCGTATTTATTTATAGACGCAAGTATCAACCCGGGCTATGAGGAGGGAGAATTATATGAAGAAGAAGAGAAGTACGGCCACTGTACTAACCAAGGAAAGATATACTATGCAAGATAGAACTATACATACTATTATGATACCACCTTGATTATACCAATCCCAAGTTTTACTTTCAAGCTTTATCTTTTCTCCCTTTTATTAAAGTTGCTCGGTTAGTTAATTAATTTGTGATTAGTGGAAACATAGGAAGGATGCCATCAAGAGCATAAAACTAGGTGTAGGTAGTTACACTTGATTAGTACACCTCAAATAGTGACACCCTCATTGATAGCTACTAGTGCTAAACTAATCCTGATCACTATAGATGGGAACACTTGGAGAAAATGATTATGAACACCTTGGGATGATGAGTCATTCTATTGAAAAGTTTTGACATGTGTTATGGAAAACAATGAGCTCGCGATGATACTAAATGAAGTATGTGCCCTGACTTTGATAAAAACTGATGGTTGGGTTCGGATGCGATACCATTCCAATTTTACCATACAACCACGATACCCGAGTTTGGGTAGGGCTTAACTAGAAGTTGATGGGTCTTAGTATGGGTTCCCTCACAGAATGAGGTGAGCTGAGGCTACCTTGTGAATATGAATGTCCACCTATGCAATTCCCGTGATGGCAGATGGCCATGGCTAGGAGGACAAACTCATAGGGGAGGTGCCTATACTAGGGTGCGTAATTGAAAGGTTGGGATTAATTATCTGCATACTAAGTATGTTGATTCAGGCTTATCCCTGATGGATGTATTGAATGTTGTGGTGAAAGTGTACCACCTCTACAAAGTGTCAAACTATTCGAATAGCCGCGTCCGCGGTCATGGACACTTGTATGGCCATACTGTTCCGTTGTCAGATGTTTTGAAAATGACTTGTGACTTGAAGTTTGACTTTGACTTGACCACATAGGGTTGTGGACATGAAAATAAGTTCCCTCTTGAGTAATCTAGACAACTAAAGTTAGGTATTTACTACTAAGTACCTCTGAAATAAAATTGGCTTATTGCAAACAAACCTAGAGCTTAGGATTCCTACTAGAATGGTCTTATTTCTTTAGTGATAGTTTGCGAGTAATTTAAAAGTACTCATGGCTTTGTCTTCCCATGGCCAGGCTATGAAGGGGAGTATGAGGAAGACATACAACAGGACGCCTATAATAACTAGGATCATCTCCCATCGTCAGCATTGCCTGTGACAATGAAGATGGAGCCTCTACTACGTTATTATTCTGCTGCTTTGATATGTATTCAGACTTGATCATGTGATCAACTATTTGTAATACTAGTATGCGTTGTAATGGACGATTTACTGTGCTATCAATACTGTTATGTCTCCCAAAAATGGTAATCCTGGGATTGCAATGTACGGCATAACAGCCATCTGGAATTAAAAATCCGGGTGTTGACAGTACCCAGGATGCGGCTAGCATCAGACGCTATGGCCTTATTTAGTATTCCTTGTTTGTTATTGTAGGCCACGACTTGCCTCTCTCCCGATAAACAAACCCTTTTTCTTCCGTCTCCAGCCAAATAAATAAATCTAGGTAGTAGATGGATTTTACCAGATCTCGGTCCTCGATCAGTCGTGTGGCGAAAGATCTAGATCTGGTGGAGGAGATTGTTCTAAGGTTAGCGTCTACAAAATTTTTGACCCGTTACAGTATCCTCAACAAAGCTTGGTATGCTGCACTCAAAGAGCCTGGGTTTCTTTCTCAATATGTGAAGAAATTTTTTCCATCATGCCTAGGATTTCTAGTTCACTATCATTGGATGCCTGAGCTTGGTAATAGGCGAGCGCAGCTGGAATATTCACCTAAATATGAAACATCTCTAGCTATTTCTTCAAACATAGATACGGCGTATCTTCGAAGGGAAATAGTACTCTGCTATCAAAATGGAGCAGTCCTTGTTCAGATGCATCCATATCATTCTAAAAACCCTGGGTTCTATATTAACTATCCTACTAGGGAACCATATATGTTCAATTATCTTGCCCCCGTTGTGACACGAATGCCACGAATGTCGAAAAGTGATACAGAACATTGATACGGGCAATTATGTTTGATTCCAAGTGCTGCTAGCTTAGGAATGACATTCTTTCGTAGAAATATATTCAATCTTTCTAAGTCTTCAGATCATGGTGTTACTTCTAATACCACATCTGGCATATTTGTGAATGTGTCTATTATGCGAAATGGTGAATGGGAGATGTATACTTTAGATCCAATTCTTGTGCCAACAACAACCACGTACCTTAGTGAGCCTGAAGGAATTTTGATATGCAAAGATCTGTTTATGCCTTATGTTGTAGGCCTTCTTCTGTGTTACAATACATCCACACATTTAACTTCTATTATTCAGTTCCCTGGATTAGTCAGGCAGATAACCAAAGATCAGAGGAATTATTGTATTTCAAAGCATAGATCGGGAAGCATTTTATTAGTTGTGTTTTGTACTGATATTATATTGAAAACTTGGCTCCTTGAATGCAACAATGCTCAAAATAAGTGGATCATCCAGACAATGTTAGATCTGCCTGATGCATTCAGAACTGCTTTTGGCTGGGATATTGAAAACTATTGGAAGGAAAGACTTGGTTTAATATGTGTGGAATGCAATCTTCCAGTGTGTGGACTATTGCGTGTTATAGCAATGTCCATGGACGGTCGCTATGTTCTGATGACAGTTGATTTTGATCAAGGCTTGTTATGTGTAGACATGCTGAAGAAGACTATATCAGTTATATCTAAGTTATCTACACCAGGAGTTGTCCATAGATCTTTTGCATTGTCTGAAGCCTAGCCACCAGTTCTATAGGCATTTATCAAAATGCGATCAAATTTCATTATATTTTTGTAATATGAAGATACTAATCGTTATGTAGCTTGTTGTTATCTTGTTGAACTGTTTGCTCGATCCAATTATGTACTAAGTAATTTTGAATTTGTATCGCTTTTTATAACCGTTTTGTTTGTTCAAGATGTTTTTTTCAGAAATTATGTCAACCATTTAAATTATTGTCTTATAATTAGCCATCAGGAGTGAGATCTTTGTATTTATAACAGAATAAATCTCCCTAGTAAAGATCTTCGTTTCATTGATAATGTCTTTCCTGACTCTTTATTTGTTTATTGACATGATAAGATCTTCGTTTTTGCTACGACAGTGTATGCAGTGTAAAAATCATAGTGCTTCTAAACTAAACCAGTGTTCCTGCAACATTGCACTTATAGTGTACTGTTGTAACATTCCAAAAATATTAACCAAGGTTATCAATTCCAATCACCCAAATTTAGGGATAACAACAACTTTTGTTAATTAAAATCAATATGAATGCATGTGTGTATGTGATCAATGCATGAATGCTTGAATGTACTTGTTAGATTGTTGTGAATGGCAAGGATTGTTTTAAAGATGAAAAAAACATCATCTAAATCAATTCCAAGCAGAATAAAATCAATAGAAATTCAGAAACAAAACAAATAAGAAAATGGTCATTTTTGTCAATCTTGCTCACTAGACCACTTTGAGTGTTTCCAGTCCAAGATTCCATACAGAAACAAATCCATTTCTTTCCACCCTTTGCTAGACCAAGTGAAAGTGAACCCAAGCCCACCTTGCAAACCCACAGAAACATTTGGCAACCCTATTCAAATGACATTAGAAATTTGGATCTAGTTCATATGGGAAGATCACCCTTTCTCAAAACCCAACCAAACCAGTGCACCTTGACAAACCCAAGCAACCAGAGACTACCTAGTATGTGACCATCATCCACCAAGTTTCAACCCAAAATTAAAATTTGAATTTCTTGCGGCCGTTTCATCAAACACTTGGAGACAGAAAATCAAATTGGCCAAACTTTACTGTTTTGAGCAGTGATCTTTGCAACCATAGTTCACCATTGATCACACTTGTCTCCCCTACTGCCAACCAATGCCGTGAACACAACTAGCCCCTACCCAGTGCACCATGTCGTGTCATGCCGAGAGCACCCTTGCCAGCCGACCATGGCTAGCTAGCCAGAGCAAGCGCCGAGCCTAGCCACCGTGTCTAGCAAGCACGCCACCGTCCATCGCCACCCCCTGTCCAGCCATCGACCCCTGCCAAACACTAGACCACAGAGAACGCTCGCGCCCATTTCTCTGCGACCATGTCCAGAGCGCGCCAGAGCGCCACGCTCCACACACTTGCACCGACCGCGCCCCGCCTTCGCCACCCGCGTACGTCATCACCACCGTCCCAGGAACCTCCCAGACAACCCGTTCACCGCCGCGTGACCCGTAGCCACTATGCGCCATCAAAACTGCCGTCAGTGCCACCCAGAGCATCGACGCATTCCGACCAAACCTCACGTCCCCTTGTCGCGCCATCAAGACGTTGAGCTTATCCAGGAGACAGCGCACCGTCCCCTACCTTCAGCCATGCCGTTAGCTCACTATAACGTTGACCCCGACGAGCTCAGCCCACACCCTTCGATTCCCTCGTCATAGTATAAATAGAGGCCTTCCCCGTTTGATTTCTTCACACCATTCCACTCCCCACCTCTCACTGATAGTGCCCACTGCTTACCGGAGCAAGGCGAGCGCATCATCGCCGGAATTTCACCGGAGCTTGCCGCTGCTGGAGGAGAGGGGCGCCGTCGAATGAAGCCACCCCAGGAGGAGCCACCAGTAACAGGAGGATCGCCGTCATCGACTTCATCGTTTTCCCCCATCGCCGACCATCGCCTTAGCTCTGGTGAGCCGCCACAGACCCCCACTGGCCGCGCTAGGGTTCGTACTTGTCGTGTTCTGTTCAGACGTTGACGGCGACCCTCAGCCGTTGATCTCACCTCTAATCCTATGGTTGTAATAGACCCGTACCCCTTTGCACCCCCTGTCTCACTGAGTAGTGGGGACAACCACTTAACCCGCCCGTGCGCGCTATGCGCAGTGGGACGGCCCAGTTAACTTTCCCGCGTGACCCAATTCATTTGAAATTCGGTTTATCTATTTAATTTCAAACTTAGTTCTAGCAGTAGATTCAACAATTATTTTAGAAAGATTCACTGAACCAAATTGCACGAAACTAAATTTGTTAGAAATGTATTGAAATTCTTAATCCAAGAATGTTGGATTCAAACCATTTGGAATTATAGATCACCTATAGTAAAATTAACAAGGCAGAGACTTTTCCGCATTCAATCATTTTTCAAATTTCAACCATAAAAGCTTTTGAGTTGATTCCAACTCTCAAAATTCACATTTGATAGGACCTTTCTGAATATATAAAAATATCTAGGTTTACTTGCAGTAATAATGGAAAAGTAATAAAAGAATGCCCCATAGGCATTTCTAGTCACTTTTTTTGAGCATTATGACAGTAGGATCCCAATGGGACCTACTGCCTTTTGAACTATATTGATAAGACCCCAAAAGGGGCAAAGTAACTTACAACAGTTTTACAAGTTTAGTCTAGTATCATCAGCCATAAATAATTAAGAAGGAAAGAAGATTACAGAGAAGCTAGAACAGCAGATAAGACAGGATGTAAAGAATCCTTTGTCCTGTACATCAGTAACCCCAAGTCACTTTTGAATCTATTATTCCAGGACAGAACCCCAGGCACAATGCCATTGAAATATAAATTGTTTCTTTCCTTCCATATGCTCCATGCTGCATACATAAAAATTTCCAAGAACATTGGTCTGTTGTCCCTATTCTTAGATTCAGCAATAATGTCCAATCGATCTCCAAATTGAACCCAGGAAATATTGAGCAGTCACTAGCAGCTTCTACTAAAACTGCAATGAAAGAAAAGATGTTCTACTGTCTCCTCCAAATTATCCTGGCATAGAATTCAATTATATCCCGAGTTAAGAGTTTGTTGTTTCCTTTTCAGCATGTTTCTAGTGTTCAATCTATCAGAGAATAACAACCAGCAAAAGAATTTGAATTTCTAGTCACTTTAATTAATTAAAATATAAAGGATAAACCTTGTTAAATCGTGACACCACTTTAAATCACATTCTCAAGTACTGAAATATGTGTTCATGACATGTGTCAACATGATACCATGTTTTAGTTGGAGAATATTAAATCTTAAGTAGTTTTTCAATGAGTTGAAATTACTTTTCTAAAATAAAATAAATAAAGCTAGTGCCTTAATCTGTGTGATGATTGTAATGATGCTAGATCATCTAGTGAAAACCCTGGTTTGATAAATAGAAGTAGATAATTATTATTTGATGCTTGTGTACCTCATATTTATTTATAGACGCTAGTACCGACCAAGGATACGAAGAGGAAGGAGACTACTACGAGGAAGAAGCCGAGGAGAACTTCAACCACTGCACTGCACAAGGCAAGCTACCACTTGCATGTTACCTATGCAAGTTAACACTTGGAACTGTGAAAACTAGATAACCTATGAAATGCATTAGGCATGCTTGGTTAGAGAAATATGATTACACCAAATCCCAGTTTTACTTGCAAGCTTGATTTCTTTTTACTTCTTTATCAAAGCTCTTTATTACTTTTACTTAGTGACTTGTAAGTTTTGGAAAGATATTAGAGGTAGCATAAAGAGCATAAAACTTGATCACTTTAGATGGGAATACTTGGTGAAAATGGTTATGAAAACCTTAGAATTATGAGCACAACGTGATTTTGATGATAAAAATATTGAGGCATGAGCCTTAGCCCTTTATAAAACTGATGGTTGTCTGGATGCGATACCATTCCAATTTTACCGTACAACAACAATACCCGTAATTGGGTAGGGCTTAACTGGAAGTTTATATACCTTAGTATGGGTTCCCTTGTGGCCAAGATTTGAGCTGAGGCTACCTCGTGAAGATTGACCAACTATGTAGTTCCCAAGATGACAGATGGTCATGGTTGGGAGGCCAAACTCATAGGAGAGGTGCCTATACTAGGGCGTGTAATTGAAAGGTTAGGATTGATTATCCGCATACTAAGTATGGTGAATTCAGGATTGTTCCTGATAGATGTATCGAATATTGTGGTAAAAGTGTACCACCTCTGTAGAGTGTCAAACTATTCGAATAGCCGCATCCATGATTATGGAAGAGTGGCCATCTTTGTTCATCGTCGATGTTTTCAAAATGACTTGTGAAATGAATCATGGCTTTGACTTGACCACAACAAGGTTGTGAAAGTGAAAACTCAAGTTGCCACTTAGGTGTTTTTAAACCTTTAAACTAGTTTTCTTTACTTCTGAACTCAGCTAGAGATAAACCTGGATTTTTGCAAAACAACCCAGAGCTTAGTATTCCTACTTGAAATCGCTTTACTTGTTAGTATTAGTTTGCGAGTACTTAAAGAGTACTCATGGCTTTGTCCCTGGCTATTCCCGTGGCCAGACTACGAGGAGGACTATCAGGATGATGGACAACAGGAAGTCTACGACAACTAGGATCATCTCCCATCATCAGCATTGCCTGTGACGATGAAGATGGAGCTTCGCCCACGCTACCGTTATTATATTATTCTGCTGCTTGATTGTACTAAGACTGGATGATGAGATCCTTTATTTGTTGTAAGACCTTTATTATGGTTTGTAATGGATGATGAACTATGATATCCAATATGTTACTGTCAACAACCAGATTTTTAATCCCAGATGCCTGTTATGCCATACATCGCAATCCCAGGATTATCATTTTTGCGAGACATAACAGAATTGGATACCATAGTACATCATCCATTACAAGCCATACATAAGGTCTTACACAAATAAGGATCTCATGATCCAGTTCTTAATACAACTCAAGCAGCGGAAATACGTAATAATAAAGGTATGTAGCCGAAGCTCCATCTTCGGGGTCACGGGCAATGCTGACGATGGGAGATGATCCTAGTTGTCGTAACCTTCCTGGGGTCCTTCGTCTTGGTACTCCTCTTCATAGTCTGGCCACGGGAATAGCGAGGGACAAAGCTATGAGTACTCTTTAAGTACTCGCAAACTACAACCTACAAGTGAAGGGGGTTTTTGTAATAGGACACTAAGCTCTATGATTGTTTTGCAAAAAGCCAGATTTACCTCTACTAAGTTCAGAAGCAAGAAAATCTAGTCGAAATTTTATAGCACCTAAGTGGGAACTTGTATTTCATATCACAACTCTGTTGTGGTCAAGTCAAAATCTCAATTCATTTCACAAGTCATTTTGAAAACATTTGACGGGGGAACAGTATGGCCACTCCAACTGTCCATAACCGCGGACGCGGCTATTCGAATAGTTTGACACTCTGCCGAGATTGTACACTTTCACCACAACATTCGATACATCCGTTAGGAACAAATCATGAATTCACCATACTCAGTATGCGGATAATCAATCCTAACCTTTCAATTACACGCCCTAGTATAAGCACCTCTCCTGTGAGTTTGGCCTCCCAACCATCACCAACTGTCATCTTGGGTACTGCACAGGTGGACAATCTTCACAAGGTATCCTCAGCTCAGACCTTGGCCGTGAGGGAACCCATACTAAGGTATATAAGTTTCCATTCAAGCCCTACCCAATTTTCGAGTATTGTGGTTGTACGGTAAAATTGGACTGCTATCGCATCCAGACAACCATCAGTTTTATAAAGGGCTAAGGCTCATGCCTCAACATTTTCATCACCAAAATCATCTGGTGTTCGGAAACACATGTCAAAACATCTCAGTAGAATGATCCATCATTCCAAAGTTTTCATAACAATTTTCACCAAGTATTCCCATCTAAAGTTGATCAAGTTTTATGCTTAGCACTAGCATCTACAAGTGGGGTAAGTACTAATGAGGGGTGGTAAACTAGTGTAGTTTAACTAAGTTCAATCTCATGCCTTAGGATGACATCAAGATTATCTAGCTTAGGCCAAATTTAATGCTCTTTATGCAACCTTCAATTATCTTCCTAGAATCTACAAGCCACCTAAGTAAACTCTAAGAGAAAGCTTTGATAAAGAAATAAAGTAGAAGCTTGCAAGTAAAACTAGGATTGGGTTATCAAGTGGGTATGATCACATATGCTTAAGGCATATAGTTATCATGGTAACAAGCAAGTATTTGCTTGCATCAGTATCAGTATAGGCTTGCATAAGTAGAGTATCTTTAAAGTGTTAGCTTGCCTTGTGCAGAGCAGTGGTTGAAGTTCTCCCTGGCTTCTTCTTTGTAGTATCCTCCTTCCTCCTCGTATCCTTGGTCGGTACTAGCGTCTATGAATAAATACGAGGTACACAATCACCAAACAATACTTAAATACTTTCAATCATCACACAAAAGGGTTCTATAGATGATCTAGCATCATCACTAATATTACAAGATTAAAGCATTTGTCTTATTGGTTTTATTTTTAGAAAAGTAATTTCTACTCATTGAAAAACTACTTAAGATTTAATATTCTCCAAACCAAACATGGGATCATGTTGACACATGTCATCACCACATATTTCAGTACATGGGAATGTGATTTAAAGTGGTGTCACAATTTAATAAGGTTTAACCTTTTATTTTAATTAAATAAAGTGACTAGAAATGCGTATGTGGCATTCTTTTATTACTTGAACATTATTTCTGTAAGTAAACCCATATGTTTTTATATATTCTGAAAGGTATGATAAAATGTGATTTTTGAGAGTTGGAATCAACTCAAAAGCTATTATGGTTTAAATTTGAAAAATGTTTGAATGAAGAAAAGCTTTTGCCTTGTTATTTTTACCAAGGTTGATCTATAGATTCAAATGATTTGAATCCAACGAGCTTGGATTAAGCATTTCAATATCTTTCTAACAAAATTGGTTTCATTCAATTTGGTTCACTGAATCGAGCTTGGTTGATTTTTGAAACTAGGTACAGAACTGAGTTTGAATATAAATAGAAAAAGCTAAAATTCAAACAAGTGGGCTGCGCAAGAAAGGTTAACGGGCCGGCCCAGTGTCACTCCACAGCGCGTGGCGCAACTGATAGGAGGGTCTACTGGTCAGTGGCTCTTTAAATGCGAAGCGGTACGGGGCGATGTGGTGCGTTGGATTAGAATGAAGATCGACGGCTGAGGGTCGTCGTCAATGATGAACAGGTCACCGGCGAGCTTGAACCCTAGCGGCTCAGTGGGGGCGTGGGAGGATCACCGGGGCTCAGGCGAGGGTCGGCGATGCGGGTGAACGACAAAGTCGACGACGGCGATCCTCCTGGTACCGACAGCTCCTCCTGGGGCGGCTCCAATCGATGGCTTCCTTCTTCTCTAGAAGCGGCGGACTCCGGTGAAATTCTGGCGATGCGCTGCTCGCCTTGCTCCGGGGATGAGGTGGGGCGGTTCTGGGTGAGAGGGGAGTAGAATGGTGTGAAGAATTCGAATGGGGGGTGCCTCTATTTATAGTGGCGAGAGGGGACCGACAGGCGCAAGCTGAGCTCGTCGTGGTCGATGGCACAGAGGGATATCGGCGTGGGCGATGGTAGGGGCGGTGCTGTGCTGCCTGGCAAAGTTCAACGGCGTGGTGGCGAGGCGTAGGGCGGTGTTGATCGGTCGGAATGCTGCGGTGCTCTGCGCTGGTCCGACGGAAGATTTGATGGCGCACAGCACGCGTGGTCCGCGCGGCAGCGAACGGGCATGTGTGCGGGGTTGCTAGGGTGTTGGTGATCACGCGTGCACGCGGCGAGGGTGGCACGTGGTCGGTGGGTGGTGGTCGAGCGTGGCGCACGGGGCGCGCTCTCGGCATGGTTGCAGAGAATGTTGGCATGGCCTGTGCGTGTGGTCCAGTGGCTGGCATTGCTCGCGGCTGGGACAGGGAGTGGCGGTGGGGTGCTAGCTTGCTCCCAGACAAGGTTGGCAAGGCTAGTGTTGCTCGTAGCTTGCTATCAACTATGGGTGGCAATGGTGCTCCCGGCCTGCTCACCATTGATGACAATGGCCAGCTTACAGTGGTGCTAGTGATTAGTTAGGGTTGTTAGATGATCTACTAAGGCTAGTGGTGTCCAGAGAGGGAACTAGTTAGGCCCAAAACACTACTAAACATAGTGTTTTGATTTTGTTTGATTTGCATCTGCAACATGTTTGATGAAATGGCCGCATGAAATTAAGTTTTGAATTTTGAAAAGATTTTTGGTGGGTGTGATAGGCATGTGCTGGTGATACTGTGGATGCTTGGTTTTTGAAAATTGACTTGGTTTGAGTGGTTTTTGAAATAGTGGGATCTTCCCATATGAAATAGATTCAATTTTAAACTGTCATTTAAACTAAGCATTTGAATGTTTCTGGATGATCAAAAAGTGGGCCTTGGTACCTTATTATGAGTACTATCAAGGGGTGAAAAGATCCATAAATGTTTCTGTTACGTTCTGAAAGTTAGAGATAGCCAAAGTAGGCATGAGATTTAAATTGGCCAAAGTGACCATTCACTTAATTTGTTTGTTTTGATTTGTTTGTCTTTGGGAAAAGTTTGGGGATTGTTTAGATGATGTTTATTTCACCTAAGAATCACTTTACAAGCAAAGAAACGCATAATCATGGCAATTCAAAAGAATCCAAATTTTAATGCACACTCATATGAATGCTTTCATATTTTTAATTTGAAAAGTTTTTGTTAACCCTAAATTTGGTCATTAGAGATGGATGATTCTAGTTTAATATTTTTGGGATGTTACAGTTACGTCTCGCAAAAATGGTAATCCTGGGATTGCGATGTATGGCATAACAGGCATCTAGGATTAAAAATCCGGGTGTTGACAACTGTAATTTTATGCTAATCCAATGCACGCAGTCTAAATAGGGTAGTGCTTCGAAAGTATAGCTATGTATCTACAACATCACCCAAAGAAGCTTATATATTAATATACGAGTAGTGCTCTTAGAGTGCAGGATCATCCCACACTCGTTATGGCTAGTACACTAACAAGGCAATTTCTAGCTAAGGCAGTGCATGTGCTGTAAATAGCGCAATGCTTTAAAATGAAACCATGTACTGTTAGTATTACATGGAGCAATGCAATGATTAATCTAGTGGCAATGCATCTAATTGATGTATAAGCCAATGCATCCGTTTTAAAAAACGTAGTGCTTCGAAACGAAACTAGTGTACCTGCAGCATTACATAGAGCACTTCCATTTTCAAACTAAAGGCAGTGCAAGTAATTTCTGTATAAGGCGGTGCACGCGTGGTAAATAGCACAGTGCTTCATAATAAACTAATGTGCCTGCAGCATCACAAAGAGCAGTGCACATACGAAAATAATGACAGTGCAGTTAGAGTACACGGTCATAGCACATTAGTTTGTGCTAGTAGACCATCATGCTAAATTGGTTTCACAGGAAGTACATGCATTGTATAAAGAGCAGAGCTTCTAAACTAAACCAGTGTACCTGCAACATTACACTTAGAGGTCACTGTAATTTTATGCTAATCCAGTGCACATAGTCTAAATAGGGCAGTGCTTCGAAATTACAGCTGTGTATCTACAACATCACCCAAAGTATTTTATATATGAATATACGAGAAGTGCTCTTAGAGTGCAGGGTCGTCCCACACTCGTTATGGCTATTATACTAACAAGGCAATTTATAGCTAAGGCTGTCCTTGTGGTATAAATAGCGTAGTGCTTTAAAACAAAACCATGTACTGTCAGTATTACATGGAGCAGTGCAATTATTAATCTATTGGCAGTGCATGTAATTTCTTTATAAGCCAATGCATCCGTTTTAAAAAGCGCAGTGCTTCGAAACAAAACCAGTGTACCTGCAACATTACATAAAGCACTACAATTCTAAAACTAAAGGTAGTGCAAGTAATTTTTGTATAAGGCAGTGCACACGTGGTAAATAGCGTAGTGCTTCATAATAAACTAATGTGCCTGCAACATCACATAGAGTAGTGCATATATGAAAATAATGGTAGTATAGTTAGAGTACATGGTCGTAGCATATTAGTTAGTGCTAGTAGACCACAACGCTAAATTGGTTGCACAAGCAGTACATGTATTATATAAAGCGCAGTGCTTCTAAACTAAACTAGTGTACACTTAGAGAGCACTGTAAATTTTCGGTAATCCAGTTCATGTAGGATAAATAGCGAAGTGCTTCAAAAGTATAGCTGTGTATGGGCATCATCACCCAAAGCAGTACATATATGAATATACGAGTAGTGCTCCTAGAGTGCAGGGTTGTCCCACACTCGTTATGACTAATACACTAACAAGGCATTTTCTAGCTAAGGCAGTGCATGTGGTGTAAATAGCGCAGTTCTTTAAAATGAAACATGTGTACCGTCAGAATTACATCGAGCAGTGCAATCATTAATCTAGTGGCAATGCATTTAATTGCATTATAAGCCAGTGCAACCATTTTAAAAAGAGCAACACTTGAAAACAAAACCAGTGTACCTGTAGCATTACATAGAGCACTTAAATTCTCAAACTAAAGGCAGTGCATGTAGTTTCTATATAAGGAAGTGCACTCGTTGTAAATAGCACAGTACTTCATAATAAACTAATGTACCTGCAGCATCACACAGAGCAGTGCAAATATAAAAATAATGGCAGTGCAGTTACAATACACGGTCGTAGCACATTAGTTTATGCTGGTAGACCACCAAGCTAAATTGGTTGCACAGGCAGTGCATCCATTGTAACAATCTTAATGCTTCTAGACTAAACCAGTGTACACTTGTAGTGCACTGTAACATTTTGGTAATCTAGTGCATGCATGATAAATAGGGCAGTTCTTCGAAAGGACAGAGGTCTATATGCAAAAAGCAGATTATATATGATTATACGAGAAGTGAACTTAGAGTGCAGGTTCGTCCCCTATTCATTAGGGTCTAGTACACTAACGCCGCAATTTCTAGCTTTGGCAGTGCATGCAGTGTAAATAGCGCAATGCTTCAAAATGAAACTAGTGTATCGTTAGTATTATATCGAGCAGTGAAATGATTAATATAGTGATAGTGCATTTAATTGTTTTATAAGCCAGTGCATCCGGTTGAAAAAGCGTAGTGCTTTGAAATGAAACCAGTGTACCTGTAGCATTACATAGAGCAGCGCAGTTATCACACTAATGGAAGTGCATGTAGTTTTTGTATAAGACAGTGCACGCTGGGTAAATAGCGCAGTGTTTCATAATAAACTAATATGCCTTCAACATCACATAGAGCAGTGCATATATGAAAATAATGGCAGTGCAGTTAGAGTACACGCTCGTAGCACATTAGTCTGTGATGATAGACCACCACGCTAAATTGATTGCACAGACAGTGCATGCATCGTAACAAGCGCAGTGCTTCTAAACTAAATCAGTGTACACTTGTAGTGCACTGTAACTTTTTGGTAATCTAGTGCATGCAGGATAAATAGGGCATTTCTTCGAAAGTACAGAGGTGTATCTGTAGCATAACCCAAAGCAGTTTATATATGACTACAAGTGATTTCTTTATAAGGTAGTCCACGCTGGGTAACTAGCGCAGTGCTTCAAAATTAAACTAATCTGCCCGCAACATCACAAAGAGCAGGACATATATGAATATAATGGCTGTGCAATTAGAATACACACTCGTAGAACATTAGTTCATTGTTTCTATAGCGGTTAATGTGTTAAGACTAATATTTTTGATTTTTATATAATATCGTCCAATCTTCGTCACCTTCAAGTGATATTTCGGTCACACTATATAAGACACTCTTAATTTAAAATGTGTCTTATGCAGTGCACCAAAACATAACAGCAGCAACGAACTGCAGAACAAATTGTGATGTGCTAACAATATGCTGCACCCTGTAGAGACAAGTGTAGAAAACAAATATATTAGTTTAAACATATGAGTTAAAATTTTCAAGTGTTCAGTCATTTAATCTTACCAGTTAAAACTCGTGTATTCAAGGTCTTGGTTTGCAAGCACGCTGATATCCCTCTCGTACAAAATATTTCTTATATAGTGTGACCAAAATAATATACCTATTTTGAGATTTTGTAGCAGTGTTAGGTGTTTGAATCATACAACAATTGTAGTACAGATCTATAACATATTAACTGATGTATATCGCTACTGTGTAGTAAACTTATATATAAAGTAGTATCTTGGGTGTGTAAAATGACTTGGACATGGCAGATGCACTTGACAATCTTGATTTGCTCTTGAATTGGTAGATCCCTTTCTATATGTAATTCTCTGGTTGGCTTCACCTCTAGCTGAACAATTTGATTTGTATCTAATATTTCTTGCACCTATGATTCCATCTACTAGCATGCATTTTTTCCATCAACCCGTGTAGCATGCTACAAAATGGAAGGCAGCGACTTCTGAGCTGTGTGAGACTTGGTGTGGTTGTTGTATGTCTTTATATGCAATTCCTTGGTTGTTCTAGGGTTTATGTCTGGTGGGCCTTGTTGGGATAAACTATCAGTGTATTATATACAATTCCTTTGTTGTTCTAGGGTTTCCGTCTTGTGGGCCTTGTTGGGCTAAACTATTAGTGTAGATGTTGCACTTCATGGAAACTTGGTTTGTACATGTACCGCTTGAGTGTTCTATTTTTTCATTCTATGGCTATACACTTATGGCAGATAACCATGATTGAATCTAGTATTATTTTTTCCATTGTAATTACAATATGTTTATATTTAATATGTATATTATGCACTAATCACATCTATAGGAGCACAATGTCTATTGTTTATATTCTAGAAATTTGATTTCTCACAGAATTTATAAAAGTCAGTGCCTAGTTAAAGCACCTGTAATAGTATTACGAGATAATAGCAGGACATAAGTTTTTTGTTTCAGTACATGGCAAATTCTTAATAGGCATAAGAAATAAACAAGTACATATTTTTATCAAATATAAGAAATAAGCAAGTTATCACTCGAAGTTTGATTCTGACGACTCTGCTAATGCCTAGCTTCTATGAATAATGATGTTCATGACAAACATCAAGGTTAAGATTTGAATTATTTTTCCTTGTAACCAGTATTGCTTATCCAACACTTAGATTTGTAGTTTCAACGAAGTTCTTCCATCCGTCCTTGCTGAATGAGAAGTGGCCATCTTTTGTTGTTTTGTATGCCATGGTGTTGACATTACCACTTGCTCCTAAGCGTACTCCAACAAGACCTTCTTCCGCAATGTCAAGTGTAGAAATGAACTTCAATGGTAATTTCTGAGTTGCAATAGAAGGAAGACATTTTTACGAATAACATTATGAAGGTATTAAACCAATGTGAAATTAATATAAATAAATAAATAGAGTTAACTTGAGAAACATACCATATAGTGTTGTTTAATGTTTGTTCTTGTCAAACGAGTCAAAAAAATGAAAACCCTACCAATGAATTAACTGAGGGGAAGATATCAAATAAGTAGTTCTCCTTAGAATTTGTAAGGTTGCATGTCTTGGAGAAATTAGTAGAATTAAGCACTTGGATATTGCTGTTTTCAGCATCACTGCTGCTGTAATCTTCTTCAGAATCAATACCATAGCCAAAATATATGACAGTGATCTTTGGACCCGGAGCTCCCAATGAAAAGAATAGGTTTGTGCCTGCGCCGATCCTGTTCTCTGTAATGAACGTTGTCCAACCTGGACCTATAACGCGAGTTATTGTGTGCTCTTTGTGGGCTTCAACATAATATGTTTTTCCAAGAGTTTGGAATTCCACTCCAAGTCTAGTTATGTCATTGAATTCCAGCCTTAGTTTGCATGGTATAGTTTGTGGAATGATATAATGAAGGAAAGAACTATTATGTTAACAAAGATTAAGAAATGGATTTATATATATTAAAACTTAATGTATACATACCAGTGAATGCTTGAACCGGCCTTCTACGAGATAAACAATGAATTTTGAGCCAAAATGGCCTAATTTTTTACCACATTGACTTAAAGAAACTTGACATGGCGCCATATGTTATGCAATAAAAATAGATTTGTGTTATTAACTGTCTATATATCAAATAATTTATAATTTGTGCCTAGAATTTTTTTATATTTTCTAATTTTGCTGTTTCTAATAATATGATTCTGTACATATGGTTCAAACTGTTTATGTGCCTAGCATATGCGATATTTTTTGTTTAGAATGGAACTAATAAACTAAGTTGAATCTAAGAATTATATTTAAAACTGAAATATAAAAATCAAATCAAACTACGATTTATGTTTGTAAACTTATACAAATGAACATTCTTATAAGACCATAAATTAAAGTATAAGAACTTTAGTGTTTATTCAAGTCCATATAGATATATCATGTTCTATCTTTAATTCAGACTAATGGACTCAGATTTGTCTAGATCTGGACAATCTAAATCTCAGTCCATTGATTTAGATCGGAGGAAATATAAGCACAAAAGCATTTATGCTAATGTTTGTACAATTAAAACTATTTGCTAGAAAATTAAACGATATTGGTTGCTTACCGATGAAGCTAGAGTGGTGAATCGATGGTCTTTCGTTGAAGGCGGCGACAGAAGTTCGGCTAGGAGTTGATTTCTTGGTGGCGATGAAAACGGGAACGAGCTTTAGAGGGAGGTGTAAAAGGAGTACTTAAATGGATCGGTTGCGTCGCTTCGTTTCATCTAAAGAAACTATAATGCTGATTATTTCAACGAAAACCTTCGTGTACTTACGTTTTAGGTAGTTATCGGTAAATAGGATAGGCAGTGCAGAAAGACAGAATGCAGTGTGCCTGGTGCGGTCAGTTCACTGCCGCCGTTCAATATCTTGCAGCGTTTGCACAACAGTTTCATGGATGACGGAGATGCAGTGCATACATGATTAACAAGCAGTGCGTGGTAATGTAAATTTTAGGTGCAGTGCATTCACTGTTAGTGCTCTCCCATGGCACCTTATTCTGTACCATATGCTCAGTACCTTTTACGAATCATAGGAATGTAGTGCATACTTATTTGTCAGTTGTAGTGCATTACAGGTATAAATGTAGTGCACTGTAGGTGCAGTGCATTGCACGGTCAGTGCACTGCCACAACACCTTATCTTCCACCATTCGCACATGAGGTTTAAGAAGCATATGATTGTCGTGCATAGTTATTTTGGAGGCAGCCCGTATCAGTATTTGTTACAGGTGCAGTGCATTGCACGGTTAGTGCTCTGTCTTGGCACCTTATTTTTCACCATAGGAACACAGTGCACTACCGGCTTCACAGGGTGTGCATGTCACTATGCATCGTAGTTGGTGTGCACTGCATGATCAATGCACTGCCGTGGCACCTTATGCTGAAGCGTTCTCACAAAAACTTTATGGACCATAATAACGCAGTGCATATGTGATGCACATGCAGTTCAATTCATTGTGCATTGGGTGAGCAGTGTCAATGTAATTCCTTGGGACATTAACTAGCACTGTATGCACAGTAATTTTACGGACCATAGTAAGGCAGTGCATACCTTCTTCTCAGGCAGTTCGCTTATGTTTACATTGTAAGTGATGTGCAATACATGGTTAGTGCATTGCCATGGCACCATATCTTGCACCGTGCACACATGTGTTTTATGAAAATAGGAAACAAGTGCATACACCGCACACACTCAAAGCCTGTCCATGTATATTCATAGTGCATATACTAGTTTCCTGTATTATTAACATATTGATACATACAAACATCATAAATATAAGAAATATCTTATTTACATATATTTACTGAACAACCTAGTTTATTAATATTATTACAAGTATCAATATAATGATCATCTTAAGTCGGGGATGTCCCTCTCATCCATATCAAGTTTGAATGCTCTCAATACTACAGGAAGTTTATATTTTAGATTGTTTTCTATCCCGTATATCATCATGTAGTTAAATTCTTCTCTCATTGCGGAAGGGGAGAACGGTTTAACAATCAGGAAATGGGTATGTTATGAAGCTGTTCTATCAATAGAAAAATACGAAACAAATTATATTGTAACATAAACAACACGACTTACCTCTTCTTTGTTGCATTTTATCGTGTCTCCATTGTAACACTGAATAATTCTTAGAATCGAGTAAGCACACTCATTCTCTGTCTGCTTTGGACACCTAGGGTACTTTGCTCCGTTGAACTTCTCTGTGAATTCTGGAAAATTGTAACTAGGATATGCCGCTTTCAGAAGTTCATCTAATCTTTTAAGCTATTTTCATTAAATGCAACATTTTTTGATCAGTATTCTAAATAGTGCAGTTGCAAGATTAATATGAAACTAATGTTCTAACCATGATGGGTCCAATGTTGCAGTGATAATCTGCTCTTGTTGTAAACAAGTAATCTTTGGTGTATTTCCTTGAGTCAATTATGTCAAGGCGTCCTCCACTGCTATACATGTTGAGAGAGTAAACTGTAAAGTGAGAGCTATAGATAACGGGTATTTCAACCTGCAATAAATACATAACAGTAAGTTCATTAACAGAAAAGCTTATTACATTAATAGTAAGATCTCAAAATTTATGTATAATCCTCTTCAAAATAGATGTTGTTAAAATTTAGAGAAACTCACCAGTTTTGCCTTGTCTAGTTTAAAAATTGTCATCAATTGCTCCACACGTTCTTCTATGCACTTCTAGTTTTGTTTCTAGAATTCTGTCATCATAGAGACTAAAAGGTTGCATACGAATCTTTTTCCTCCGTCCACAAAGTCTTTGTAGGAGTGACTTATCATTAATTTATCTATGTAATGCTGAAACAATTGATTGTCAGCCATTCCTCCTTGTACAAGATTCTTTTTTAGATCTCGGCTTGTCCATTTTGATGAAATCAGTATACCAGATTCCACTCGTCGAATCGCAACTATATATTTGTGATACGTCGTAAACGTATCTATAATTTTTGATGTTCCATGCTTGTTTAGAATCCACTTTTCTATGCTTTGTCTACTCTTTGAGGTATTTTTATACATTTTCTGGGACTAACCTATTAACAAGATGCCATAGTGCCAGTTGCCTGTTTTCCGCTTTTTTTGGTTTCAGAAAAGCTAGTTAGGAAATATTCTCGGAATTGGACGGGACAAAAGCCAAAGTTAATATTTCACCGAGACGAACACAGAGAACGAAGGGTGACTGAGGGCGCCACGGGTGGTGCACTTCTGTGTGAGCCCTGGTCGCACTGGGCGCTTAGGCCCCTCAGCCGCCCTCCTGCCTCGCCCCTTCACCTATATAAATCCCCTGATGCCAAAACCCTGAGTACCCGAGGAGATCTCCACGAAACAGTCTGTAGCCGCCGCCACCATCGTCCCAAGATCGGGGGATCTGAAGCTCTTTTTGGCACCCTGACGGAGGGTAGAGATCATCCCGAAGGCCATCTTCATCACCATTCCAACCTCCGTTATGATGCATGACTAGTTCCACCTTGGACTATGGGTCTATACAGTAGCTTGATGGTTGTTTCTCCTCCTTTGTGCTGCTATGTTTAGATCTTGTGAGCTCCGTTCATGATCTTTGTAATCATGCATGTTGTGTGTGCGAGGATCCGATGGATATTGAGATTACTATGTCAGATTGATTAATGATTCTAGCTTGTTGATTCTATCATGTATGTGTTGTTTGAGATCTTGCATGCTCTCTGTTTCTAGTAGTTATGTTGGTCAAGTAGATGGTAGTGACACCAAGAGGGAGTATTTATGCTCGATTGTGGGTTCATGCCTCTGTTGAATCTGGGGAAGTGACAGAAATCTCTACGGTTGTAGATGTGTTTTTGCTACTAGGGAGAAAACAACAATCTCTTGTTCATGGAACAATTGTATTGTTTTCTTTACACACATTGCTTAAAGCAGTTAACCGTTGCTTGCAACTTAATACTAGAGGGGGTTCGGATGATAACCTGAAGGTGGATTACTAGTCATAAATGTAGTTGGATGGCGGTCTATTTTTGTAATTCCCAATCAAATCTCATAGGATCATGAATGTCTAGTATTACATTGTTATGCCTTGCTCTGTCCTGTCAATTGCCCCGCTGTAATTTGTTTACCAAACATGTTATGTTGTTTATCTTAAGGAGAACACCTCTAGTGAACTGTGGACCTCTGTCCAATATTTACCATTGATACATCTTCCATGTTTACTGTTTACTTTCTGCAAGCTACCATTACCTTCCACACCATACGTTTAGTCCTTTGTTTTCAATAAACCGGTGAGATTGACAACCTCACTGTTCGTTGGGGCAAAGTCTTGAGTTTGTGTTGTGCAGGTTCCAGGTTGTTAGCAACACCTTGGGGTATTTTCCTTCCTACTACTGGTTCGATAACCTTGGTTTCTTACTGAGGGGAGACTTAGTATTGTGCTCATCATACCTTCCTCTTGGGGTTTCCCAAGGAAGCTCTACAGTGATCTGAGCCGCATCAAGACATTTTCTGGTGTTGTTGTCGGGGAGTTAAGGAAGGCTTCACAAGGAGAGTCCTTCACAACCTTTCTCTTTACTTTGTTTTTGTTTTGCTTAGTTTCTTTTGCTTTGTTTTGTGTAACACCCCAAAAATATTAATGAGTATCATTCCCTAATTAATCAAGATTAGGGTTAACAAAAGTTTTTATTAATTAAATTCCACTCTTAATGCTTGTGTGTATGAATGCTTGCAATGCATGTTTGATTGTTGTAAATGATGAGAAATGGTTTAAAGATCAAAACCATATCATCTAGGTTATTTACAAACCAGATCAAAACAAAAAAAGCAAACTATGAAGCATAAGACCTAATGGTCATTTCTGCCCAAGTTAACCACTAGCTCACTTTTAGCATCTCTAGCAACTAATATCAAACAGAAACTTTTCCATTTATTTTATCCCCTTGCTAGACCTAGTGATACTAAACCCAATGGAGCTTTCCAACTTGGCAGAAACATTTTCAAATCTTTTGAGAGGAAATTCAAATTTGAATCTATCTTATGTATCAAGATAGACATTTTTTGAAAACCACTCAAGCCATCACCACTTAGCAAACCATTGCACCCGGAGACTACCAAGATTAGTATTAGAACACCCACCAAAAATCACTGAATTTGATGATGGTTTAGTTCTTGTGGCCATTTGATCGAACACTTGGTGATCACAGTACAACTCTACCAACTATCTACTATTTTTATCAATCCTTTGCTCACCATTGTGACCTCACCGAGCTCGCACATCGTGCATTTAACTCACCTAGTACTAGCCCGTGCAATTGAGCTCATCTCACTTGATGTTTGACCCGTGCAAAGTGGTATCCGAGCTCACTTTGCCACCCCGACATGGACACGGTGCCACATACCATGATGCCCTCTCCCACGATGTCTAGGAGGTAGCCATGACCTCACCGCCTCTCTCTGTGCACGCCCCGACCAAAGACAACTTGAGCAAACACCAGCACAGCCATGCCCATTTAACACCAAACCATGATAGCCATGACCTCCTTACACCGTGATGAATGCCACCGGTACAGCCGCAAGGCATGGATGATTTAGAACGATTTAGACCGGGCCTTGTCGTGCCACTGTGTGTATGTCGTTCGCCCTGAAGAACGGCGTCGACCTATTCCCTTGGCCATGCCTATAGCTCATTGTAACTGCGTCGAAGGCGAGCCCGAGCCATGCCGTCGTGCCCCTTCGCCGCAGTATAAATAGAGCCCTTCCCCTACCCCAAAAAGAACACCATTTCACTCCTCTCTCACCCAGGAACCTCTCTGACCCAACCCTGGAGCAAGGCGAGCACCACCGTGCCGGAATTTCACCCGACTTTGCCGCTGCAGAGGAAGGAAGGAGCCGAAGCTAGGAGCCATCCCAGGAGCTGCCGTGACCACCATTCAAACCGCACCGTTGACTCATTCGTTCGCCCCCATTGCCAAACCTAGTTGGAGCCCTGGTAAGCCCCCGACGACCCCCGTCGTAGCGCTAGGGTTCTAAATCGTGTGTGCCCTGTTACGGAGACAACGATGCTCAGCCGTTTATTGCACTTTAATCGTAAGGCTTAGATTCACTGAAATCACTTCACGTTAGATGAGCCACTGATAGGAAGGACCAGCACCAGAGCAGCCCGCTGCGCACGCGTTGTGTAGTTGGGCCAGCCTATTAGTGTTTCCGCGCACAACCCGTCGATTTAAACTTAGTTTTATCTTTTATTTGAAAATCCCATTCCGTAGTGAACTTTAAAAATAAATTAAGAGAGATTCACTGCACCAAATTGAACGAATCCATTTTTTTTTTGAAAGTAGATGAAAATATCTAATCACTCCCATTGTATTCAAACTGTTTGAATCTATGGATCACCCTTGGTAAAAAATAACAAGATAGTAGCTTTTACAACTTCAAATATTTTTATAAAATCAACCATAAGTGATTTTGAGTTGATTCCAACTCTCAAAAATCACATTTTACAAGATCTTTCTAAATATGTAAAAATCTACATACTTACATACAGTAGTCCTGGACCAAACCTAAAAGAATGACTTTCTAGTCATTTTTAGCCACATAAATATCATTAAATTATAATGTTAAACTTTATAAATTAGGCCAACCACTTTAAATCAGATTCTCAAGTATTAGAATATGTGGTGATGACATGTGTCAATATGATCCCATATTTTTAATTTGGAAAATATTAAATCTTAAGTAACTTTTCAATGAGTAGAAATTACTTTTCTGAAAATAAGATAAATAAAATCTTATCACCCTTTCTTGTAATGATATAGATGGTGCTAGATCATCTAGTGTGACCCTTGTGTGATAAATAGAAGTAGTTAAGTATTGTTTGGTGATTGTGTACCTCGTATTTATTTGTAGACGCTAGTATCAATCCGGGCTACGAAGAGGAGGAATTCTATGAAGACGAGGATGAGAACTTCGACCACCTTACCAATCAAGGAAAACTACATTGTGCAATCTATACTAAGCATGCTAGACCATGCAAGCCTTATTATGCATACCTTTAGGATACTATGTTAAGTACACCATTTTCCCAGTTTACGTGCAAGCTTTGCCTTTCTTTATTAAAGTTGTACAAGTAGTAATAAATTGGTGATCTATGGAAGATTAGGAAGGATGCCATCAATAGATTCAAACATGATGTAGGTAGAAATAATAGTTGATACCCCTCAAATAGGGACACCCCCATTTGATAGATGTTAGTGCTAAATTAAACATGATCACTAGATGGGAACAAATGATTATGAAAACCTTGGAATGATGAGTCATTATATTGAAATGTTTTAACATGTGTTATGGACACAATGACTTGAAGATGATGGTGAAGTAAGTATGTGACTTGACTTTGATAAAAAATGATGGTTGGGTTCGGATGCGATACCATTCCAACGTTTACCGTACAACCACAATACCCGAATTTAGGTAGGGCTTGACTGGAAGTTTATATGTCTTAGTATGGGTTCCCTCATGGAATGAGGTAAGTTGAGGATACCTTGTGAATGTGACTGTCCGCCTATGCAGTGCCCAAGATGACAAATGGTCATGGTTGGGAGGCCAAACTCATAGGGGAGGTGCCTAATCCAGGGTGTGTAATTGAAAGGTTAGGATTGATTATCCGCATACCAATTATGATGATTCAGGATTGTTCTTGACGGATGTATCGAATTTTGTGGTGAAAGTATACCACCTCTGTAGAGTGTCAAACTATTCGAATAGTCATGTCCGTGGTTATGGACAGTTGGATGGCCATACTGTTCCGTTGTCAGATGTTTTCCAAAATGACCCATGACTTGAATGATGACTTTGACTTGACCCCACAAGTTGTGAAGATGAAGCTAGGTTCCCACCTAAGTAACTTAGACAAATAAAGTTATGTTTTATTACTAGATACTGGTTGAAATAAAATTGGCTTGTCGAAAACAAACTAGAGCTTAAGATTCCTATTAGAATGGGATTACTGCTTTAGTGAAAGTTTGCGAGTACTTCAAAGTACTCATGGCTTTGTTCCTGGCTATTCCCATTGCCATACTATGATGCATACTACAAGGAGGATAGACAACAAGACACTTACAATAACTAGGATCATCTCCCATCGCCAGCATTGCCTATGACCCTGAAGATGGAGCCCCGACCATGCTACTATTATTATCCCGCTACTTTTGATTGTAATCAGACTTGATCATGAGATCAGCTATTTGTAGGACTATTATGGTTTTAATGGATGATGAACTATCACACCAATCTGTTATGTCTCGCAAAAATGGTAATCCTGGGATTGCGATGTACGTCATAATAGGCATCTGGCATTAAAATTACGGGTGTTGATATTTTGATTGCTTCTTTTTATCAAAAATTCCATAAAAATTAGTTTCGTTTGGTTTGCATTTTCTTATCAAAAACACAAAAAATTTAGTTCCTACTCTAGTTGATGTTGCTGTCGGCTTGCTCCACCTTTGCAAAAATGAACTCTGCTAAGAACACCAAGTTGTGTGACTTCACTCGCACAAATAAAAATGATTTCCTGAGTACTCATATTTCTCCACCTGCTCCTGATGCTACCTTTTATGAAATTAAGCCTGCTTTCTTGAATCTTGTGATGAAAGAGCAATTTTCTAGTGCTAGTTCTGATGATGCTGCTGCCCACCTTAATAACTTTGTTGAACTTTGTGATATGAAAAAATATAAGGATGTAGATGGGATATTATTAATCTCAAATTGTTTCCTTTATCCTTGAGAGGAAAATCTAAAGAATGGTTGCTATCCTTGCCTAGAAATAGTATTGATTCGTGGATTAAGTGCAAAGATGCTTTTATTGGAAAATACTATCCTCCTGCTAAGATTATATCTATGAGAAGTGAAATAATGAAATTTAAACAAATTGATAATGAGCATGTTGCTCAAGCTTGGGAAAGAATGAAATCTTTGGTAAAGAATTGTCCCACTCATGGACTGACTACTTGGATGATTATCTAAACCTTTTATGCATGACTAAACTTCTCTTCAAGAAATCTGTTGGATACTGCTGCTGGAGGTACCTTTATGACCATTACTTTGGGTGGTGCAACAAATCTCCTTGACAATATGATGGTTAACTATTCTGAATGGCACACTGAGAGAGCTCCACATGGTAAGAAGGTAAATTCTGTTGAAGGAACCTCCTCTTTGAGTGATAAAATTGATATTATCATGGCTATGCTTGTTAATGGAAAAGCTCATATAGATCCAAATAATGTTCCCTTAGCCTATTTGGTTGATCAAGATGAGAAAGTTAATGTGAACTTCATTAAAAATAACAATTTCAACAACAATGCCTATAGGCATAATTTTGGTAACAATAATAATTATAGGCCTTATCCTCCTAATAATGGCAATACTTATGGAAATTCCTACAACAACAATAGAAGTGCTCCCTATGAACTTGAAGTCATGCTTAAATACTTTCTTAGTAAACAAACCACTTTCAACAAGACTGTGGAGGAAAAGCTTTTGAATGTTGAGAAAAATATTTCCTCTTTGTCTGAAGCACAGTCTTTTTTGATTAATAAGATGGCTGCTAAACCGGAAACCTTGGAAAGTACCTTTGCTGCTACTCATGCCATACAAGTTACTATTGATGAAAATGTTAGACTGTTATCCAAATTACATGCTAAGTGGGAAGAGAAGCTTAAATTGCTAGAAACAATAGTGTTTGTACTATTACCACCAACAATATGGATGCTACCAAACCACAAGAAGCCCCCATTCCTCCTACAACAATGCGTAAACCCAATAAGTCTACTACATGTGATGCTAAGTTTGATTTTGATCTTGATGGTTGAAATATCTCTGAAGTGATTATGTTCCTACAAAAGATTGCTAGAAGTCCCAATGCTAGTGATATGAATATGGCTTTCACCAAACACATTACAAATGCTCTCATTAAAATAAGGAAGAAAAATTGAAACACAAAGCTTATATTACTAGGAAAGTAGAAGATTGTTGGGAACCCATCATTAATATGCAAGTGAATGACTTTGATCTCAAAGGTTCATGTGACCTTGGTTCTAGTGTCTCTATTATGCATAGAAAGATTTATGAAATGCTTGATTTGCCACCTTTTGAAGATTGTATTTGGATATCCCACTTGATAATAATGCTAAAAAGAAACTCATGGGGAGTGTTAATGATGTTATTATTATGGATAACAATGCCTATGACCCTGTTGATTTCTATGTTTTGGATGTTGAATACAATGCTTCTTGTCGTATTACTTTGGGAAGACCTTTTCTTAGAACTGTTGGTGCCATCATTGATATGAAAGAAGGCACCATTAAATATCAATTTCCATTCAAGAAAGGTATTGAACACTTCCCTATGAGGAGAGAGAAGTTACCTTTTGCTCCTCCTTTTAAAGCCAAATTTGATGTCAATGTTTCTTCATTTCAAAATACTTGATTCTTGCTTCTTGTGCCTAACTTAAAGGCGTTAAAGAAAAGTACTTCTTGGGAGATAACCCAATAGTTTTATTGAGTCTTGGAAGTTATTACTTATGTAATAACCTCTCCTTATCCTATTTGTTTGATTTTTTTACCAATAATAACCTCTAATGAGAGGGAAGTAAGATTTGGGGAGTTGCTGTCCAGAAACAGATTTTTATGCTCCACTATAAAAAATTCTTGAAAAATCTATGTAAGTCAGATTGATCTGTAACTTTTTGAATAAATCCCCCAGGTTGTTAGCTAACTTTCTTTAGTTCAACACTTTTTCATTTGAGAAACATAAGGTCTTCGAAAAATCGGTTTCTACCCGCTGGTATGTTTTGACAGATTTGTGCCATTTTTTGCATTTGCCTCTTTATTGATTTCCTTTTGGGTTCTCTTAGGTAAATTGAACTTTTTGAGGGAATTTCTCCAATAGCTTGTGTTTTTGATGAAATTTTTACTATTTTTAAACTAAACCCAAAGGTTTATTATCTTTTGAATGCACTAATGTTGCTAATGAAGATTGTGTGAAGTTTTGTATGAAGGAAAATTTTCAGGTGTAAGGGAAGAATTATGTAATGAGATGAAGAATGGACAAAAGCTCAAGCTTGGGGATGCCACCCTGTGTCACCCCAAGAAATATTCAAGAAGTACAAGAGTCAAAGCTTGGGGATGCCCAAGTCATCCCCTTCTTCATTAATAAAAATCTCAGGTCTTTCTAGACACTTCGTTATTATTGTTGCATGCACTGTTGTGTTGTTCTTGGAGCGTCTTAGTTTTCATTTTTGGTTTTCATTCGCTTAGTTTGCTTGAATAAAGTAGTTGGACCCCCGCTTTTTCTGTGTTGTTTCAAATAAGTTGATTGGCGTTGGAAAGGAGTAGGAATTTCTTGCTTTAGTAGTACAAAAAGGAGCTTTCTTTGACTGTGACTTAGACTCTATCATGTCATGCTAGATGTCGTTTTGACCTTATGCTTAGTGATTATTGATGTAGCATGACTTGTTCCAAACAATTGAGATTGCTTAATGTACCTTTTCAGAATCATGCGTTGTTTTAGCATACAAAAGCATAGTATTGTGGTATTCTCCTTTGATGCTTTGTTTGGGTTTACTTGGCACATGCTCACACCATGTTATGACTATGAACCAGTCACCTTAGCCTCTGTGATCATTTAGTTTTTGACTTGTGGTACCACTTTATGCTTTGATTACTAATGTTTTGTCACTTTGCATGATTATGGCCATTATTGCTCTCTTAGTTGTTCGCTCCCAGTCTCTTGCTAGCCTCCACTTGTATTGAGTAAGCTCTACTCATGCATCCAACTCCCAAGAAACCAAGTTATTCCAAAGTGTCCACTATAAATTCCGGTGCATGGTGTGTTACACCATTCCAAGTATATTATTCTTTTATCTATCTGCCAAATTAAACTTGTTATGTGAAATTTAGTCATTAAAGCTCTCACAAACTTGATGGCACATTTTATTTTTTCTTGCCCCTAATAAAATTGAACCATTGTGTCATCTATGTTGTATATGCTTGCACTTATACGTTGGGAATTAGCAGAACTGTGATGTCATGGGGAACGCTTTCAACACCTGTAAATATCTACCCAGTTGATATCATGCTCTTTTGCTTATGGATGTCATCGGTGTGAAATAAAAGGGGAGCTTGTAAGTCCATGGATTTATGTATGTGTGTTAGAGAAACGCCTGGGCCGCTAGCCTAAGCCATGCCTAAACATGGTGGAAACTTGCAGCATCAACATAGTGAGCAATCTATGAAGAATTTTTCTTATAAAAAGAGAGATAGAAAAAAGAGATTGATAAAAATAAAAAGAGATGAGAAAAGAGGAAAGAGAGAAAGAAGCACCATTTTCGCATGGTAAATAAGAAGATTGCTGAGATGCTCATTGTCTGCTTGCCTTGTCATTTTGATATGGGATAGCTCCTGTATCATGGGGCAAGGGGTACCCCATTGGCGGTTCTCTATGATACACATGTACTTACTATGAAAAGAACTTACTGGTAGCTAAAGTTGAGTAGCATGAGGAGCGGCCCTCGTACTCAAGGGACATGAGATTGCCAACTTATACCTTGTCAAGCATATACTCCATATTTTGTTCACTTTAACCTTAATCACTTCAAGATGCTTATGATAGGGCAATGAGAGCTGAAAGCTAATAAGTACCATAATTATTGGAAGCTCTTTATGAAACTTGAAATCCCTGCTTCCCCGTGAAGGGCCTTTCTTCCACTTTTTGACATGGTTATAACCCACGGGTACAAGACCTTAACATACCTGGTCCAGCCCAAGAAAGGCCCACAAGAATATACACGGCCCATGAAGACTTTCGGGTGGTCCAAGCCGAGGATGTCTTCGGATCCTTGGAGAGCAAGACTAGAATATATAGGATATTAAAAGGGGCAAACCCTAAAACCTGTAACCGACTTGATCTGTGTCCGGGACCTGCCTATCTCTATATAAAGGTTAGGAGGGCACTTTGCATCCCACCGCATACACACCTCCATGCCAGATTGCATCTGCGCACCCCTGTAACTTTCGGTTCTGCCGTAATCAAGAGCAGACAAGCAGGAGTAGGGTTTTACCTCCGGGGGCCTGAACCTGGGTAAACCTCGTGTCCCCTTATTGCTTGTTAGCTAACCTTTCCACGATCTCCAGCATCCCCATCTTCTCCAAAACTCAAGCTCATAACAATGGGCATTGACGAGATAAAATCTCGTCAATTGGCACCGTCTGTGGGAACTGGGGGCGCTGATTGTGCGATCGTGATGGTCCCAACCAAGGCGATCTACAACTCTTCGGCGACGGAGAGCCATCTCCTCTTTGGCACTTTCGACTTCACTGCCCACTCGCCAGTCACTCTGAGGAACTTCGAGCCCATTGGTGACGGGCTCGAGATCCTGTTCGGGGGCTTCTGCTTCCAGGTGGGGCAGACCGGCTTCATGGGCTCCGCATCCCGTGCTACGCACATTGCCATCGATAGATGAGTCCTATGATAACAGTAGCTGCAACTTAGATCTATGCCATCCACCATCGGAGGAAGGGACCTACGGTTCCGGATCCAAAAGCTGCGGCAGCAGCGATCCGATCTACGAGCGCTACCAATGCGCCGCAGTCATCTAGAGTGACATAGATTAGGAACACAACCTGCCACCCAACCCGTAGGGTAGAAACGGCAAGAACGTGAGAAACCAGCCCCCCCGCCCAACGAGGAGGATACCGACCCCAATCAGGTAATCCACCTCGGTGAGGAAGGATGGGCTCAAGCATGCAAAGTCGTGGCAAGAAACAAGATCCTGCCTGTGGGTGCCTCACGGGACCTACTGATGGTGTACCACCTGCTCCTCGTCGAAGAGCACAAAAAGTAGGTAAAGATGCAAGAAGTGCTTGACAAGTGCAAGCAAGCGGCCTAGGAGTCCAGTGCGCGGCGAGCTGCGCTCCCCGCCATGGGCGGCTCCATCTTGCACGACAACCACGACAACAAGCACCGTTCTCGCATGGAGAACATGGAACCCACTGCACGTCGCGAGGTGACCCGGACGCTCAACACGTCTTTCATGGAGATGGATGCCGACGGCAACGCCATCCCAAAGACGCCGCAAGATGCAATCATGGCAGCCACCACATACCTCGCATCTCATCCACCTCCGGTGGGGGACCCGAAAAGGGCCATGCACAAATCCGCACTAACCAGACTCGGACTCATTGGAGCTGCGCTACACGGAGAAGATCCTGCGGAGCCAAAAAATAAGGCTGCGGTCAGGTTCAACCGCAGCCCCACACCATCATCCGACGAGGAAGAGCACAACCTACCTCGAAGCCACAAGAGCTCGCGACATCGCAGCCGCGATTACGATGCTCGAAGGGAGCTCACCCAACGCAAGATCGACAAAGCACGCGCCAAGCGCGTATGCTCATTCTAATCCGAGGAGGACGACGATGAAGGAGAACTCCGCGGAGCTCGAAGCTTCAGCAGATCCGTCCAGCGGACGCGGATGCCGCAGAACTTCAAGCTTCCTTCGAACATTCCGAAGTTTGACGACACATAGGACCCCAAGGCGTGGCTCAGCGACCACCTGTCGTCATAGTTGCCACTTCAAATATTGAGTCTACACCTTCTATCCTTAGGCACCAATTAAGAGAGAATAGTTGCCATTTTTAGATCTATGTATATTGTCCCAAAACTTATTGATTGATTCATAATGTTGATATTTCTTGTGATTGAACTATTTCTATCTAGTCACCCTTATAAACTTTGAAGGTTTCCTAGGCATTTATGTTTTTCTACTCCATGAGGGACAAGCTGAATGCCACTATGTTATGTTTTCTATAGGTGAAACAAACAAATTTCTTCCAATGCATTGTTATTCATGAATCTTTGTTTGTATCGTTTCATGTTGCAGCATAGTTACTATGTCTTATTGTTAGAACTTCATCTTTCATGCTCATGTTTAGAGTACTTTGATCCCACTTTGAATGCCTGCAAATGGTTTGACCTTGATTGTGATGGTGCATGTCACCTAAAAAATTATTCTTTTTATCACTTACCTACTCGAGGACGAGCAGGAGTTCAGCTTGGGGATGCTTGATATAACATAAACGTATCTATAATTTTTTATGTTCCATGCTTGTTTAGTATCCACTTTGCTATGCTTTGTCTATACTTTGAGGTATTTTTATGCATTTTCTAGGACTAACCTATTAACAAGATGCCATAGTGCCAATTCCCTATTTTCTGTTGTTTTTGGTTTCAGAAAAGCTAGTAAGGAAATATTCTCAGAATTGAACGGGACAAAAGCCAATGTTAATATTTCACCGAGACGAACACATAGACCAAAGGGCGACCGGAGGGGCGCCACGGGGTGGCCGCACCCCCCCCCCCCACGCGTGGGCGCCCCTAGGCCACGTCTGGGCAGGGTGTGGGCCCCCTGGCCGCCTCCTGCCTTGCCCCTTCGCCTATATAAATCCCCCGATGCCAAAACCCTAAGTACCTGAGGAGATATCCACGAAACAGTCTGTAGCTGCCGCCACCATCGTCCCTAGATCAGGGGGATCTGAAGCTCTTCCCGGCACCATGCCAGCCTCCGGTATGATGCGTGAGTAGTTCCACCTTGGACTATGGGTCCATACAGTAGCTAGATGGTTGTTTCTCCTCCTTTGTGCCACCATGTTTAGATCTTGTGATCTCCATTCATGATCAAGATCATCTATTATTAATCATGCATGTTGTGTTTGTTGGGATCCGATGGATATTGAGATTACTATGTCAGACTGATTAATGATTCTATCTTGTTGATTCTATCATGTATGTGTTGTTTGAGATATTGCATGCTCTCCGTTTCTAGTAGCTATCTTGGCCAAGTAGATGTTAGTGACTCTAAGAGGGAGTATTTATGCTCGATAGTGGGTTTATGCCTCTATTGAATCTGGGAAGTGATAGAAATATCTATGGTTGTGGATGTGATATTGCTACTAGGGAGAAAACAACAATCTCTTGTTCATGGAACAATTGTATTGTTTACTTTACACACATTGCTTAAAGAAGTTATCCGTTGCTTGTCACTTAATACTGGAGGGGGTTCGGATGATAACCTGAAGGTGGATTACTAGTCATAGATGTAGTTGGATGGTGGTCTATGTATATTGTTGTAATGCCCAATCAAATCTCATAGGATCATGAATGTCTAGTATTGCATTGTTATGCCTTGCTATGTCCTGTCAATTACCCCGCTGTAATTTGTTTACCCAACATGTTATGTTGTTTATCTTAAGGAGAACACCTCTAATGAACTATGGACCCCGGTCCAATGATTACCATTGATACATCTTCCATTGTAACTGTTTACTTTCTGCAAGCTACCATTACCTTCTACACCATACGTTTAATCCTTTGTTTTCAGCAAATCGGTGAGATTTACAACCTCACTGTTTGTTGGGGAAATTCTTCAGTTTGTGTTGTGTAGGTTCCAAGTTCTTCCGGCTCTGTTTCCTCTCCCTGGGAATGATCCGTAGGCTCCTGTTGTACTGACGGTGGCGCCGGAAGTGCGAGCATCGGTGCGATGGCCTGGAGAGAAAGACGACACCTTGCTGCATGCTGGCACTTCTTCTTCCTCGTGACCCGTACACATGCATGGTACCGGATGCCGCGTGCATTATCATAAAATGTCATGCGACACTGGGCATCAGGTGCAGGTTGCGGTAGCTCCAGTCGGGGACACAAGAAGTACCCAGGTTCGGAGCCCTCGGGGTGAGGTAAAGCTCCTACTCCTGCCGATCTAACTATAGGGATGAACACAAAGGACTACGGGGCTCCTCGAGCTGTATCTGGGCTAGCTAGTAGTAAATGAGAGTCCAACCCTTGCTATGTTGCCCCTTCCGCCCCTTATATAGGCCGAGGCGGCATGGGAAACGACATGGCCAACTAGCGGGTCCCATAGGCGGGCCCCAGCCTGCTAGGTCATCTACGGTGGCCGACATGGAGGGCGTGTACCCACAGTCAAGCCCATGCCGCTACGCCATCTATAGTGGCTTCCATGTGGGTAGTTATGCACAGTGCCACCTACTATCCACTGTTACAACCGTAATCGGTAAAGTCGTCGGTATGGGCCGAGTGTCTGAGTCTCCTTTCTGTCTTGTCCATCGTCCTGCGCGTACTGCGCACTATGCTTTGCGTCATCTTGTACCTTGCTTGTCTTGAGTGGCCGGCTAGGGTAGCCTAGCCGACTGCTCCTTCTGGACCGGCTTAGTGGCCCCATCCGGCTAAGCTTCTGTCTTGGTTCTTATTATCCGGCTGATGGTTCTGCTGGTTCGCCCTTGGTCTGTCTTGGTCTATCCGGCTGGCATGGACTAGCCAGGTGGCGGCCTTTAGTGAAGATTTTATCCGGCTGACTGGTTCGCCAGTTTGGTCTTTGTCTGGCCTTCCTTCTGGTCTGTCTTTGAGTTTCTTGCGTCCGGCTGCCCAGCCGGCTAGCGGGTTGTGCTGCTTTGTATCTTGTCAGGTTAGCCTACCCGGGGGTGATCCTCCTGACACTAGCCCCTGAGCGTGCATAGATTCCACCCTTAGGCGAAATGTGCGCGTGCTCCAAAAGCTAGTTTGAAATTTTTGTCGGCTGGATTTTGGCGGTTGAACTGCCCGGCTGCGTCATCACTGATGTTAGCCACGCGCAATGATGGTCGTGGGAGGACGTGCGTCGATGGGTCGCGTCGCCTGTCGCCTAGGGAACCGCTATCCGCACCTCATATCACGCATGTGAGATCTTTTGTGCACTGCGCGCTGTCACAAAGGATCCGGCTGAGCTAAGGACGTGGGCGGCCGTCATGTGGGGAGCTGGCGGTTTGCCTCCCGGCCCCTTTAATAATTAGAGGCCATGGCACCCCGCCGCCCCTCACACGCCATTTCCCCCCTCTTTCTTGCCCTCGACGCCATGCGCCCTCTCCGCTCTCTGCCTCCGCCCTGTCCCTGCGTCCCTGGAGAGCTCGCGCTGCTCCGCTCCGCCAGCGCCGCCAGCCACTTCATTGCTGGAGCGACGGGTCATCGGCACTCCTCCGCCGCTCGCCATTCACCTTCCCCTCCTCCTTCTTCCACTCTGTAACACTCTGCCGCCGTCCCATGGCCGAGAGCCAGACTACCTGCTCTTGACCTCCTCCTGCTGCTTCGCCGCATACTCCGCCAGAAGATGCGCGGCATAGCCCTTACAGCGAGATGCGAGGAGAGCGAAAGCTACCTCCGAGCCATCGGCAGCCGTTGGCATCTGGGAGGTGATGCGCGGCAGGTCCAGCTCTGCTCCGAATGCCATGGCCATGACCAACCCCATCGAGGCGCCGAGGCCCTTCTGCTTGCGCTTGTAGGCCGCAGGTGCATCCTCCAAAGAATCAACATCCTCAAGGGCAGCGCCCTTGGGAACGATCTCCTTGTAGAAGCGCCCAAGGACCTTCTTGGCCTTGGCAAGGGAGCCAGCAGCAGTACCGCAGCGATCTTCGACCGCCGCAGTGTCATCGGCCAGAGCGCTCCCGTGCTCCAGGGCACTGCGATAAAAGGCAATGCCTGAAGCATCTGGAGCAAAGAAAACAAGGTAGAAATCGAATAAGGGAATAAAGACAGAGCAGCAAAGAAAACAAAAGTAGACAAATCACTTAGCGGAAACGGCCTTGGCAGTAGCCATCCACTTCTCTGCACACTCCTTCTCGCGCGCAGCCGCAGCAGTTGCGAGCTGCTCCTCGCGATCCGAAGCCTCCCGCTGAAGATGCTCCTTGGCCTTGGCAGCAGCGACCAACTCCTGCTGCAGGCGCTCCTTCGCCTCCACGGCATCAGCAACCTGTTTCTCCGTGCGACCAATACTCTTTTGCAGAGCATCCAGTCGACAAAGAGAAGCATTATTTTCATCTACAAAAGCATCAAGAACAGATATGAGCAATACAAGCTACATTTAGGCGAGCAGACGAAAAAGAACAAGTACGACACGTACCTCGAAGCTGTTGCATGCTGGCCTCCAGCGCAAGATGCTGCTGAACAAGAAGGTTGGCACTGCGCACAAAAGGCTGCGAAAAGAAGCAAAAGACAAAAATTAATAAAGCACCAGGAAAAAGGCTCAGGGGCTATGCCCCACATGAAGGAAAACAAGACCAGCAGGTCACTCGAAAATAGGGCTCGGGGGATCCCCGAGGGCAAGAGAAAAATAACTTACATGCTCAGACGGATACTCCGAAGGTCTAGGTTCAGTCTTCTGGGAGACAATCACTCGAGCCTCCTGCAGAGAGGGGTTCAGAGCATCGCCCCCAGAGGTGGCCACCGTCTGAGAAAGAGGGGCCATCGGTTTCGACTCCCCTACGTTCTCCTGGGAACTTTCACTAAGAGAACCCTCCGAGGAGTGGCTACAAAGAAAAATATTCATCAAATCAAGAAGACAAAGGCAGACGCAAAACCTAAGCGAAATCACCCGAGAAACCACTTACAAGTCAATGTCACTCAAATTGAAGACGCGCGGCGCCACTTTCTTCTCTTCCTTCTTCTTATTCGCCGGTAGCTGCGGCGCCACTACCTGCAGAGGCCTAGCCGGGAACGGTGCGGAAGAAGCACCGTCATCCTCGCCGTGGCGCACGAGGAAGGAGGGGTCCCTAGGCGTCGGCGGAGACGAGGCATCCGAAGACTCGCTTGAGCTCCGTACTCACTTTCGGGTATGCCCCTCACTAGCCTCGGGGGCTTCGTGAGTGGGCGACTGCGCGGGCGGCATCTCAGACTTAGAGTCTGCCTCTTTATTGTCTGGCGCCTCACCATATTTCTCAGGCAGAGGGGGCATGGACCCCGAAACCTTGAGGCGCTGCAAACAAAAATAATGAACAGGTGTCAGAAACTACAACAAGCAAAAACATACAGCAAAGTGCAACGCGCACGACGCAATCTTATCCTTCGAGGCCCCTTTACTAGCGCTAAGAGGGGGGTCCACGATTCCCCCGACAGGTCCTCGCCAGCCTTATACTTCAGAAGAGGGCGGAGGGCCCTATCAAGGTCACCTCATTGCCTCCGCCATTGACCTTCTTGCCTGGCACCAGTTGGAGAGCTTCCACCTGCTGGTAGAGCATCTCCACCTCCGCCACTTCGCCTTCCACGATGTGGTTCTTCCACGATCTTTTTCGGATCATCTTCTGCTCGGAGTCAAAGGGGGCAAGACCAAATTGCTGACCGTCCAACTTGACATCGCGGATGTAAAACCACTTGCGATGCCAATACTAAACGGACTCGCAAACAGAGAGGGAGAAAAACTAGACAAAAGGGCGAAGAGAAATGATGCAGTCACCGATCGGATAGACTCCGTCAGAGCCGGATTGTCTCTTCACGAAATAGAGTTTCCGGAAGTGGCCAAAGTGCGACTCGATACCGAGCAAACACTCACAAAGAATGTTGAAACACGCAATGTTGAGATGTAACATCTTCAAAATCATGTTTCAAACTTATGCGTATCATCCATGCATCCATGAGTATATGATTTTTATTTCAAACAAATCAATTCAAAACAGAAGCATTTGTGCTTATTATTTTATGTAAGCTTCCTCTAAGCCTTAGTGCTATCTTCCAATGAGAAGAAATACTTGTTTTGAACTTGTTATCTTGTTGTTATCTTGTTGTTGAACCTTGTCAAAATTATTTTGCGAACTTGTTATCTTGTTGTTGAACCTTTATCCTTTTTGTTGCATGCTTTGTGTTGGTTATGTGATGTATTGTGCATGATAGCATCTATGGGTATCTCATTCTTATCTCTATTGAACAAACCACAGATGCCTCCCCATCGTGCAAATCCCAACCGCAATAACAACAACAACATCACACCAGAAATGCAGCAAATGATGACCACTCAAACTCAGCTGATGCAGATGATGACGACGTTCATCCAGAACCAAAACAACAACAATAACAACAATAACAACAACAACAATAACAACAACAACCCACCGGGTTTTGACATGCTTACCAGGTTCTTGAGATTGAGGCCAGCAATGTTCTCAGGAACGACAGATCCCATGGTGGCCAATGATTGGCTACGCTCTGTGAACAACAACTTGGTAACCGTGGGCTGTACTGATGCTGAAAAGGTCAGATTTGCAGCACATTTGCTGGAAGGACCAGCCGCCACTTGGTGGGATAACTTCCAGATCACCACTCCCATAGAAGATGTGACATGGGCTATATTTGAGGATGGCTTTCGTACTGCTCATATCTCATCTGGAGTGATGAGTCTGAAAAAGAAGGAGTTCCATAACCTGAAGCAGCGCCACCGCAGGGTGGCTGAATATATTGAGGAGTTCAACAATCTGGCGCGATATGCACCGGATGAAGTTGACACTGATGCTAAGAGGAAAGAAAAGTTCCTCGAAGGGTTGAATGATGAGCTAAATCTGCAGTTGGCTATGGCCTATGTTCCCACTTATCAGTCTCTCTGTGACAAGGCTGCTATTTTGGAGAACAAAATAAAGCAAGTTGAATGCAGGAAGAGGAAGCCCTCAGACAAGCACAACTCGGGATCATCACACAAACGTTCCCATTATGATGACAGTGGAAGCTCAGGATCCCACAAGCATGGGAAATTCAACAAGCACCACAACCACAACCGTCATGAAAACAAGCATCACCGTAGTCATGACAATGACAAGTACAAGAACCACAAGGGTGGATACAAGAGCCACCACAGTGGTAATGGAAGTGGAAGGGAAGTCAGCCTGTCAAGAAGGACATTAGTCAGGTTGAATGCTTCAAGTGCAAGAATATGGGGCATTATGCAAATGAATGCCTAGAAAAGAAAGTTGAAGGACCCAACAAGCCCAACACTTTTCAGAAGGGACAGGTTAACCACATCAATGTGGAGGAAGTCTATGAGAAGCCTGATGTTGTTGCTGGTAAGTTCAGACTCAATTCTATTCTAGCATTTGTTCTTTTTGATACTGGAGCATCGCATTCATTCATATCAAAAGCATTTGTTGATAGAAATGGGTTTCCAACTGAAAACATTGGGTGTCCAACAAAAGTTAGTTCTCCGGGTGGAGATATGATAGTAAGTCTTGGATGTCGGGATCTAGTAATAGAGTTTGGAAAGCATAAATTTCCAGTGAGTCTGATAATCCTAGATTCCCAAGGACTGGACGTAATATTGGGAATGGATTGGATGGATAAGTATGAAGGAGTACTAGATTGTGCTAATCGTACTGTTGCACTCACAACCCTGGAAAGAAAACGGATTAAATTCAAGTCTAACTTTGAGCCAAAGGGGAGTAAGCTAAATTCTCTTAAGGGGGTTAGCATAGACAGTGTGCCAATTGTGAGTGAATATCCGGATGTGTTTCCGAAAGAATTACCGGGAATGCCACCAGATAGAGATGTGGAGTTTCTTATAGATTTGGTACCAGGATCTGGACCAATAGCAAAGAGACCATACAAGATGTCAGTGGATGAACTGAAAGAACTCAAGAAACAACTTGGAGAATAGTTGCAGAAAGGATTTATTCAACCAAGTTCTTCATCTTGGGGAGCCCCAGTTTTGTTCGTGGAAAAGAAAGATAGAAGTCAAAGTTTATGCATAGATTACCATTCACTTATAAGAACAAATATCCTTTGCCTAGAATCAATGACTTGTTTGATCAGCTAGATAGATCTTGTGTGTTCTCAAAGATTGATCTCCGGTCAGGTTATTTTCAACTCAAGATAAGAGAACAAGACATACCTAAGACAGCTTTCACCACAAGGTATGGATTATATGAGTATACTGTGATGCAATTTGGTTTGACCAATGCTCCAGCATACTTCATGAATATGATGAACAAGGTGTTCATGGAATTCCTTGACAAGTTTGTTGTCGTTTTCATCGATGACATTTTAGTCTACTCCAAGAGCAAAGAAGAGCATGAAGGACATTTACGTTTAATACTTGAGAAGTTAAGAGATCATAAACTTTATGCCAAATTCAGCAAGTGTGAATTCTGGTTGAATGAAGTTGGATTTCTTGGACATGTTATGACAAAGGATGGTGTAGCAGTTGATCCTGCTAAAGTTTCAGCTGTAACGGAATGGGAATCTCCCAAGTCAGTAAAGGAAGTTCGTAGTTTCCTTGGCTTAGCAGGTTACTACAGAAGGTTCATTGAAAATTTCTCCAAGGTAGCTAAGCCTATGACTGAATTGCTAAAGAAAGACAAGAAATTTTCTTGGACGGAAGGTTGTGAACTCAGCTTTCAGGAATTGAAGAAGAGACTTGTGACAGCACCAGTCTTGTGTTTGCCAGACTTGGAAAAAGTTTTCCAAGTATATTGTGATGCATCTCATCATGGTTTGGGTGCAGTACTTATGCAAGAAGGAAAAGTTGTGGCGTATGCCTCGAGACAACTCAAAACTCATGAAGTGAACTATCCTACTCATGATTTAGAGTTAGCCTCTGTCGTCCATGCACTCAAAACATGGAGGCACTATATTTTGGGAAAGTGTTGTGAAGTGTTCACAGATCACAAGAGTTTGAAGTATATCTTCACCCAGAAGGAAATTAATATGAGACAAAGAAGATGGCTAGAACTCATCAAGGACTATGACTTAAGTTTGCAATACCACCCCGGTAAAGTAAATGTTGTAGCAGATGCTCTAAGTCGTAAGGTTTTTGTGAATGGCCTTACCAAAGGAGAATTGCCAGATGATTTGTGTGCCCAATTTAGAGAACTCAGATTGGAAATTGTGCCTGAAGGACATCTCATGTCTTTGGATGTTCAACCCACATTGTTGGACAAGATCAAAGAAGCCTAGAAGATTGATAAGGAAATTGAAGAGATTAAAGAAAAGATTGGCAAAGGAAAAGCCAAAGGGTTCCATGAAGATGAATAGGGTACTTTATGGCATGGGAAACGTATTTGTGTTCCACAAGATCCGGAGCTGCGGAAACTGATTTTGCAGGAAGCACACAACTCACCGTATTCCATTCATCCGGGTAACACCAAAATGTACATGGACATGAAGGAAAGATTTTGGTGGAATAATCTCAAGAAGGACATCGCCGAACATATTGCTTTGCGTGATGTGTGTAGTAGAGTGAAAGCGGAACATCAGAAACCAGCAGGTTTGCTTCAACCACTACCTATTCCTGATTGGAAGTGGGACAAGATTGGTATGGATTTCATTACCGGATTAGCAAGGACCCGGTCAGGATACGATTCTATTTGGGTAGTAGTGGATCACATAACTAAAGTTGCTCATTTCATACCCGTGAAGACAACCTATACAAGTGCTAAGTTGGCCAAAATCTACATGAGTAGAATTGTATGTCTACATGGAGTGCCCAAGAGTATTGTGTCTGATAGGGGAACTCAATTCACTTCCCATTTTTGGAGACAGGTACATGAGTCATTGGGAACGAGGTTGGAATTCGGTACTGCTTTTCATCCTCAAACCGATGGACAAACCGAAAGGACTAATCAGATTCTTGAAGACATGTTGAGAGCATGTGCCCTAGACTATGGAGCCAGTTGGGATGAAAGTCTGCCTTACGCAGAATTTTCTTATAACAACAGCTATCAAGCCAGCATTGAGATGGCACCATTTGAGTTTCTCTATGGAAGAAAGTGTACCACCCCATTGTTATGGAATGGTGTGGGAGAAAGAAGTTTATTCGGACTAGATCTTATCAAAGAAGCCGAAGAGAAGGTCAAGTTGGTTAAGGACAGATTGAAGATAGCACAGTCCCGACAGAAAACCTACGCAGATCCTAAGCGTAGAGAAGTCACCTACGAAGTCGGTGATAGAGCTTATCTTAGAGTGTCACCACTTCGTGGAGTGAAGAGGTTCGGAGTCAAAGGAAAATTGGCCCCAAGATATGTTGGACCATTCAAGATTCTGATTCATAAAGGAGAAGTTGCCTATGAAATTGAACTGCCAGAATCTCTGTCAGCTGTCCATAATGTGTTTCATGTGAGTCAACTTAAGAAATGTCATCCAGAAATGGAAGAAACTTCTTTGAAGGATACTATACCTTTGGAGGAGGTTCAGTTGGAGAGTGATCTCACCTATGAAGAGAAGCCTATCAAGATTCTTGAGACTGCAGAAAGAGTCACACGGATTAAGACTATCAAATTTTGCAAAGTGCAGTGGAATCATCATACCGAAGAAGAAGCAACTTGGGAAAGAGAAGATGATCTTCAGAAAGACCACCCTCACCTATTTGCTAGCCAATCCGAATCTCGAGGGTGAGATTCACCTTAAGGGGGTTAGATTTGTAACATCCTCAAAATCATGTTTCAAACTTATGGATATCATCCATGCATCCATGAGTATATGATTTTCATTTCAAACAAATCAATTCAAAACAGAAGCATTTGTGCTTATTATTTTATGTATGCTTGCTCTAAGCCTTAGTGCTATCTTCCAATGAGAAGAAATACTTGTTTTGATTCAGTAAAGTTTGTTTATTCAAACTTAGGCACCACCAAAAGTTTGAAAAAAAATTCAAAAAACAAAATGAATAATAAAACCAATATTATGCCTATTGAATATATATCATAAAGGCATGGTTTTATTTTATTTTCAAAAAACCCAAGTGTGCTTGAGTGAACAGATGTGTTTAACACTTATTTAAGTACACGATTTATTGTACAAAAATCCTGAAAAGTTTTGGAATCAAACAGATTTGATTTGAAGTTTGAAAACCATTTTAGAAAAACAAACAGAAAAAGAAAAAGCTTAAAGGAGAAAAAAATAACACTCAGCCGAATCTGGCCCAACCAGCCCAGCTAAGCCCAACACCCCACCCCCGCGAACCGTTTTTCTTCACTCACCCCCACACCCGCTGAGTGACTGACAGACAGGACCCACTCCCTCTTTGTTTCTCTCGCTGACAGCAGCGGCCCACACGACTTCGTCGTCTCCACCCCGCAAACAGCTCAATCCCCAAATCATGCCGGCTGTTCCCTGTATTGATTCGCGACGTCAATTCATGTTGAATGCTGGATTAAATCTCGCTCGCGACCATGCTACTTAAACCCCCTCTGCCCCCTCTCCAATTCCCCCAAACTCCAAGCATAAAGCGCCCCTAGGCTGATTCTATGAATTTATTCTATGAATTTATTACTTTAAAAAGGGCATTAACTCATTTAATTAACTAGGACAAAACCTTGATGTAAAAGTGTAAAACAACTGTACAGAAAGATTCTACAGGAGACACTGATTCTACACATATTTTATTTGGAATTTTTGGCCTAGTAGATCTAAAGATATGGATTTTACAAGTTTTAGCTAACTTCTGCCAATTAAAATCAATTTAGAAATACACTGTCAAAGTTGACTGTTGACCGCGCCTATGTGGCACGCTGACGTGGCGTTGACTGGGTCAGCGCCCTGGGCTGACTATTCAACGGTCCATCCCGTTGGATCGAGATCAAGCGGCTGGGGAGCATGGAAGGGGTAAGAGCTCACCGGAGCTGGCGGAAGACGGCGACGGCGAGCTCGTGGCGGCGGCGGTGGCTGTCTTCGGCGGCGGCTGGGCGGCGTACGGCGTCGGGGGCGTCGGGGTCGAGCTCGTTGGCGTGGTCCTGAGGCAAAGAAAGAGAGGGGGAGGCGGTCAGCAGGCGGCGGTGGTGAGGTCGCGGGGTCGCGAGGCGAGGGAGGAGGCGAGGCGCGGCGGCGACGCGGCTTACCGAGCCCGAAGACGGCGGCGGTGGAGGTGAACTCCGGCGAGGAATTCGCGGCGCGGTGAGGCGGCTCGGGCGAGGGTTTTTGGGGGGTTTTGGTGAGGGGAGCAAGGGCTATAAGAGGGGGCTCGCGGTGCGCCGAGATGCGCTCGATCCTGAGCCGAACCGGTCGGCGTCGGCTATCTGGCCCATGTGGTAGTCTTCTTGGCTGCTGGCCGCTGCTGGCGTTGCTGCGTGGGCTATGCAGCAGCTGGGCCTGGGCCGCGGGCAGGCCGGCTCGCTGCCGCTCTCCTTTTTTTCCTTTCTTTTTTTCTTTTTCTCAGATGATTTCTTAACTGAATTTTGACAGAACTGTCCAGAATTTTAGACAAAATTCATATTCACGTAACTTTTGCTACGGAGCTCCGAATTGGGTGAATCAAAGTGCTACGGGTTCGTGGCGGAACCCTATATAAACCAGTGCCTTCCATATAACCAAAATATAATGTTTTTCATAGTAGCATGGTAAAACCAAGTGTTCATGTGTAGGTGTCAAAACGCAAATACAAGTGGCTTGTTTTGTCAAAACCTTTTTAAACCGAAATTTTGCATGGATGATCATGATGCAATGCCATGCATGTTATGCAGTATCAAATCTAAAATTTGAGATGTGAAAAATATACCTTTCACAGGCAGTGCAACCACCGATTAGAGAAGAAACTATACTAAAATGTAAAGAGCAGTGCAATATTTGTTCACAAGGTTGTGCACAGGCACAAGAGTAGACAAGAGCAGAACACTATGCGTTAAGAAATCACCCTTTTCCCAGCTTGAGCGCAGTCAGCTACATGTATAGTTATGGCTATAGTCTCGGCAGTGCGATATAATTGCCACAGGCAGTGTAAAGAACGAATAGAGAAGCATCCTTATGTATATGTTTACAAGGAAGTGTACAGGTACAGACTTGAAAAATCTCTTTGTTATCTCGACGATTTCAAGCCACATGATAAACACAAACGTAAGATGAAATTTGTCTGATAGTAATATTCATATAAACTCGCATGGAAACAATATTGTATTGCAAATAAGCATCGGAATTAATACATTCCACGAACATATGCTTAGAAGAGGATAAAGTTGATCATTTTTTTCTTGCATTGTTGAATTTATGAGGAAATTGACCTTTTTTGCAGAAATTTCTAGATCGGCACCTTGTTCTTCTCCCGTGGTTGGTTCAACGACACCAGGATCATCTTCTGAATCTTGATTTTCTGAACCAGACTCTTCCTGATCCTTTTTCTCCTCGTCTTCTTCTTCTACTTCAGGTCCATGTTGATTTTCTGCTACTTCTGCTTCGGTCTCCACCGCTTCTTCGGAGACTCCTTCCTCCTCGATCTCCTCCTCCATTGGTGGTACAATTGGAGTGGGAAACTTAGATCTATGCGCATAGCATCTCATGGATGATAGAAAAGTTGTAAAGCTGGCGGAGTTTGCTCTGTTTGGGTCTGGCGACAAGGGCAAAGGTGGGCGGCATTGTTGGCGATGGCAAAACATTCTAGATAGGTGTAGTTGCAGCTAGATAATGCTAAGGAATATAAATAGAAATCCAGCATTGCTAAATTTTATGCATGGCAGGATAAATACCTTTTACTGGCGGGAAAGATTGATGAACTTATCGAGAAAGACGTGATACTCATGCTCTGCGTGACACCCAAGAAAAGAAAGCATACGGGAAATCGAGTATATCTAATGGTGGTTAATCCATAAGATTCAAACAGAATATCAAATGTCTTTTACTGTAAGTGCTTTCATTTCGAAAGCTGTTTAGTAGTTGATGGTCTGAACAACAATCAGTGCTGTATGTTGAACTCAAGTAGGTTAGTTATGTACAAAACTCTTAGTGTAAACACGAAAGTGTAGATAGTGCATATATATCTGTATCCGGCATGGTGGTGCCTATGGAATCCACCGGAATAAGTTGTGTTTCTTTACCACATTGAACTGCACTTCTTGGAAAACAGCAACACTACTTCTCCAGAATAAAAAAATTAATTCATATTTTTGTACAACACCACAGTATACAACATCGTTGTTTATTTTCAGATCGACTTAGGTGCTAAAGCTCTCAGTTCTTCTGGAGATCACCTTTTGCTTCGTTGGCTTCGAAGAACATTGCCTAGAACAGATACTCCTCCACGACTGAGCTCGCGTCCATCTGGTCAAATGGTTCAAACGAATCGAGAAAATATTTTGTTAATGTAAATCAAAAATTTGTATTTGTTAAAACTTAGGATTCAAAACTGGCATTTCTTACATCTTTAAGATCGTTTACTAGTTGAATGTCGTTGTAGTTCTCAATGCTATTTATAATCCAAAAACCATTCATGTCTTCAAATTCTCCTTTGTGTACCTTCACATGTTTTGATCTAGATACAATATTTCCCCGCTTAGGAAGCTTGTTCTTCGGGTAGGGTTCGTCAATGAGCTTGTCAAATCTCTTTAGCTGAAGAAATGAGTATGTAGAGCATAGTAAGTGACATATTTTTTTCAAATTATGCAGATTGTATTTAGCTATATTATAAAGTTATAAATGTAAAATACCCACATCATTGTTTGTCTAATTTGGCTGTGGTAAGCTGTTTTAGATATCCTTTTCTTGGTGTTCTATAATCCCATATGTCAATAACTTCAACGCAACCACCTTGGGGGTAGTTGTTTAGGATGTAAGTAGACACGTGATTGTCAAATGACAAAGGCAGAAATATCTATGATGCACAAGGAAAACAGTCACATTGATTATATGTTATAAATGAAAATATGGAATATTTCTTTATGTTATTAATGAGTTATGTACTAAAAAATGTACCATCTTAGCTTTGCTCAAATCTGCATTTCCAATTAGATGTTTCAAATGTTCAATCTTGGAGACGGCTTCATACTGATAAATTTCATCTTCTCCTCGAGCATTTGTGAAATTCTCCTTTTTCCCAATGTCACATTAACAAGCAAGACCTAGTGGCAGTACTATCCTTCGGTTCCTAAACAAACATTTGTAGTTCGGGATACTGTGCCAGCTTGAAATTATATAGTCCATCATGTCATCATCTAGCTTGACTTTTCCATTAAAACATGCTGCAAGCCTTGCTGTAGTCCAATACTTTGGTATTTACAGTCCTTGTTCCAGAGTTGACGAATATTTCACCATAACCAGCCTAAGATTTTCCATAGACACACGAAAAAAGGATCAAATATAAAAACTAGGATCCATGCTTGTGTGACAACATACACATTTATTTTACTAAAGGAATCCACAAAGCATAGTTTGGTGTTTACTCTTCATTCTTCCCTAGAAAATCCTTGCTTACTACCAATCTACGAGCAACTACGACATGTCCCTTGTATTTAAACGTGGGGGGGAACGTACACATGCAACTTAAGTTTGAAGATATTTTGTAGAGGCCTCTTGTAAGATTTGATACTATCTGGGGAATTATGACCAAGTGCCTTGCTCCTTGTAACAGGTGTTCTTAATCCTTGCTCTTGCGACGAAAATGTTTTAGTTGCATCTTCTCCCTACTGTCGTGATCCGATACACGAGGTGTCTGCATTGTTAACATGTGTTCTAACATCAGTTGTGTCATGGAGATGACCTTTCTGAATAGCTTTTTCAACAACAACGACCTCATGGGTAGAGGCATCTTCTTTGTGAGCAATTTCTGGTAACAACATGGTCACACCTGCAGCAATATTCGTAAAAACTATGTTATTTCCTCTGTATCTGTTATTAATGTAAAAACATCGTTTAATATAAAAACCAAGCATCTTGACATAATGTGACAGTACCATTGTTAAACTGCATGGTTAATCTATCTTCCCTGGCTCCTACTACGTCTTTGTTCCATCCTTGTGGTTGTTTAGACGAGTTTCCTCCTGCACATTATTACAAGTAATTTTCCTATCAAGCCCACTAGTAATTATGCCATTAACAGTATATCTACAGAATACAACAACACCATTGCTTAGTTGTGTTGTTGATCTCTCTTAGTCAGTTTCAAATTGCTTAGAATTGTTTACTCCTTCTCCCGTAGTATGCGTTGTAACTGGTGTCGGTATCGTCATGCACGCAGAACAGCTCTGTGTAACACATTAAATATATCAGCAAAAATATAAAAAATAGAAAAATTGTTACATTACACTTCTATTTCATAGATTCTTATTTGTATGTGCTCATGTGATGGAAGTTGCTAAATACACGTCTAAAATATATGAAACCTTTTCATCCAGGGATCTTGCGGTGACAATGTCGTGCTCCTCTTCTGGTGCTGCTATATTTTTATTCTGTCCATGTACATGATTCCTCTATCATCATAATTCCAGGGCATGTTATTATCAGCTAAATCCATTTTATCCACTGTTACCACTGTTAACTTGCCTATAACAGAGCATTGGTTCCCAACATTATGGCCATGAGTTCCTGCCTTAGCTGTATGCTATGATTGATTGATTCGATTGGTGCCTAAAATGTTTGCAACATTGGTGAGGTCATTCTCGTATCTGTCAAAACATGTCAACACGTCAGTTGCACACTGATGGGATGCTTGAAAGTAGTTAGCCATTGCTTCCAATTTACTTCTTTTCACGTCCCTGTGCTTCATCGTAAGTTCTTCATATACTGTTGCAGCATTTGTATCATTAGTGATGATTTAATCACCTGGTTCTTCCTCTAGTAGTATATCTATATACTGGTCCATGCATTGATCTAGCCTCTGGGACTTTGTTCCTGAACCCTCTAATTCTCTATTAGAAGTTGAGGTTATCTTGTTACAAGTCATTTCTGCCACAGCAGGTTTCAAATAATAGCTTCTTTCGTCACAACTTTTTCACTACAAACAATAAACAAATATTATTTCCATGGATCATGAATAACTGTTAGAAGAGATAATTTTAAAAGATTTTATGTGCCAGAATGATTCTTTATGTGAAATAAGATAAGGTCAAGTAGAATACTTAAATTCAGTCCCCACCTCTCTTTGTCAATGACATCTGCTTTCAATACATCAAGTAGATCTGATTTCTCCAGTTATTTGACTCTAGGTGTTTCTTTTGTCATAAGTGATTTTCTGCACTTGAGCGAATCCAGGTATATTATTAGAGGAAGGACTGTGCAACCTTCGGCAACACTTTGATTCATATCATCAACATGAAACTTTAGTGCTTCCCTCTTGACCTCGTCAATTACAAGCTGGCTAAAGTCCATTTTTTCAGAGTTCTCAATATCAATGCTTTTCACTACCCCAACTTCTCGGCTGATGTGGTTCTTTAAACCTGGACATATAAGCTTTGTCATAGTGCAGATTACAAGTATTATGCATTTCATAGTAAACTAGTCCGTTGCACCCTTTTTGATATGACGGATCAGGTGTTGCATCGTTGCAGTGTCCCTATCTCCCAAACCCAGTTTCTTCTTAAGCCACCGTAAAGCAAAGGTATCGCCAGCTTCTGAAGGCCGAGGCGCCTTTATACTGCCGTTGGGTAGACCAAAGACATAATGCACTGCATCTGTTGTCAGAGCTATCATCCTACCATCAACAAACACCATTTTCAGAGTTTCTACATCAATCTTCTTGTATAGCTTAATGATCAGGGGCCTACTAATGTTTGAATCCTGCTTGTATTCCATGATGAAACCCTAGCCAATCTTCACCATCCCTACTTTTTGGATATCATTCAGATCATGTTTAATCAATCTGTTGATCTCTTTGAGAAAGCACCTTACTGTGTAATTTGATCCAGTCTTACTATGGGGCTTCTTCTTGTCCCTCATATATTTTTCAATTTCCATCACTTGATTCTTAGACCTATCCTGGTAGTTTATGAAAAAAAATGTATCAAATATTCGTAAATTTATTTCTAAATTTCTTAGTGTAGACTGCAGTCTCGATTAAGAAATATGACATGAATTAACATTACGTAAGATTACCATGTCACCATTATTCTGGTGGTTTGGACTGCCATGTTGTTCTCCACCAATCCTCCGTTTCTTCTTATGTATACCGCCTTTAATATTTGAACCTATTTTTTGTTTATTTTTCAGCTCCAGCTTTCTTTTGTAATTCTCAATCTTCCAGTTAAGTTCGTTTTCTGACGCATCAAACTCATTGCCAGTCTATGCCATACCGTTGAAAGAATCTTCATTGCTAGCACTACAAGATCTTATTTTTCCCTGGTGGACAAAACATACTAATCTTATTACACATTTTATTATTTGAACCGAGCACCTGATGCACTTCATTTCGATGCGCTTAATTTAAACTTTAAAATGTAACTACACCTAGCCGTACAGTGTAACATCAAGTTGCAGAATAGGACACGTGCAGGTGCAAGGAGTTATAAAATTATGCATGCAAGTAAAACTAGAAAAACAATTATACTAAACAGAATGCATTAATAAGCATTCATTGACTATCGGAATTGACTTGAAGTAATATTAAAATATAATTTATTGAAGCTGTTCCTACTTGTGGAAAATATTGTGTATGTTTTCTGAGTGCATAATAAATATTTATTCTATTTACTGGATGATTTAGGCAACATGATTTCTCATTAAAAAAATGATGTATTACCAAATATTAGATATAGAAAGCTAGCGTTTCGATATTTAAATTTTACTAATCTAGTATTTCGCTGAAACAAGCTTGAAAAACTAATTTAGACTAGAATTGTCTTTCCTTTATCGCGGACTTGATCTCAGTACCAAGTTTTCAATAGTATGGACGACGAATCAATAATTCTACAAGGAAATCTTTGCTATCAAGTAAGAGCGGTAAGTTCTTCGCAATTGAGTACTAGCAGAGATGATCTCGAATCCTGATCCATGGAGATGTTTTGTTCAGTTGCTATAGAGAATCCTTACCTCGGAAAGAGGATGGCGCTGACGGTTCCTTCTGCTATAGATTGTTCGCAATCTGCGGAAGAGTTGTTTCTCTTCTTGGGATGGAAAGTAGAGGAAGTAGATGAAGGATAATTAGATATAATAACAGAGAACCATGTCTCCCGTCCTCCATAATAACTATTGTAATTCCTGATTTTATTAAGATTTTTTCAGGGAAGTGCAAACCATTTTTTTAAGAGAAGGGCAGTGCAATAGTAAACTAATCGGCAGAACAATGATTTCTAGAAATCTATGTAGAAAAAACAGGAAATCACTGTCATTTACGGCCCAGAAATTTATTATAGGTATACCATATAAATTGTACTCCTAACTATCCTCGAGTTATTATATTATAATATATAAAAACCAGAGGCTAATTTATACGTTTCCAGCTAATTCTTGTTCCATTAATTTTACCCGGATTACTTGTCATGGTCTGATCATAATTTCACGATGCAACATACAATTTTATGTACGGCCGAAAGTTAACTAATCCATCTGTTGTGTACTGTAAGTCGTAAACATACTATTTACGATGCAACATATTATTCACGATGCAACATGCATTGTACGGTAAGTGCACAGCCATCGCATGTTATCTTGCACCTTTGCGCACAACAGTTTACGGAGTATTTATAAGGCAGTTCATATACAGTTCATGGGAAGTGCATCTTGGTGTGCATGGAATTATAATGACAGAATCATGAAGCACTGAACAAGAAGTGCATGATTTGTATGTGAGAAGTGTATCTCTGTGTGCACATCAAGTGAGATTGCATTGCACGGCTAGTACACTTCCATGACATATTATCTTGTACCGAGCAGTGCACAATAGGTGAGCAACAAAAAGGTGATCATTAATGAACCAAGACCACACATGTCATAACTCTACTTGGGTACGGATAACTTTCGGCGGTGCATATATGTACACGGGCAGTGCCTCCCTATGCATAGGAGATGGGGTGCGTTGCACGGTCATTGCACTACCATAGAATATTGTCTTGCACCATGCGTATAGCACCTTATGAAGCGTTTAGAAGGCAGTTCATATATACTTCATAGGCAGTGCATACCTGTTTTTAACCACATTATAATCCTGAAGCACTCCATAGGCAGTGCATACTATGTTTATTAGTAGTTCATACAAATGTGCATAGCATGTGGGGTGCATTGTATGGTAAGTGCACTGCCATTGCATGTTATCTTGGACCTTTGCACACAGCAGTTTAAGTAGCATTTCGGAGGCAATTCATCTACAGTTCACGGGCAGTGCATGGCATTATAATTTTAGTATCACGAATATCTCAACAAGAAGTGTATGATTTGTATTCGAGCAGTGCATCTCAGTGCGCATAGCAGGTGGGATTGCATTGCACGGCTATTACACTGTCATTTCATATTATCTTGCACCGAGAAGTACACACTATGTGAGAAACAAAAAGGTTATCATTAACAAAAAACCATACTAATGCACGCACTACCTATATTACGAATATAACACTGCCATCTATACTGCACAGCACTTCGTTCAGACGAATAAGCAACTAGTATTCAGTACAATGCAACAATTATGGACTGCCTGATTGTGTATACCATGCACTGCTATAATATTTGTTGTGCAAAACCTTTGTTGGACTATTCAAAATCTTGACTAACGAAATCATTAATGAAAATTCATTATTTTCAATTAAAAGGAATATACTGTCACATAAAAAACAAGCAAATTCATTGTCAAAACAAATTTATAAATTTAATGATTCGACAATGGTCTCAAATTTGAAATGTTAATAATCCCTATTACAATTAATTCAGACTATTCTTTGGAGTGCCAACAATTCCATCGATAAATTTCTAGTCATGCCGATAACACATGTCGGGAATCAAAGATTTGGTCTCCAATTTCTATATGAAGCAGCATTATTCATCATCTTCGTTCAAAGATTTGGTCTCCAATTTAACTTGTGACCTCACTCCTGCGAATCAAACAAAAAACAAATAAAACTTCACTGAATGATGACCGACACTGAATAAATAGTTTTTATTTTGGTACAATTATAAAAGTACCTACATCTGTATTGATTGAGAAGTTCCTTAATGTTTCTTGTGTACTTTTAAGTGAACTTTGACACAAGCATGTTAAACATTAGCTGTTCCCGCAAGGCTTTAGTATCAGTCTATACAAATAAAAAATTCATGACAAATAAATTATAATTGAATGTCGTTTTATACTAGTGCAAACACGAAATTAAGTCTGCCTCGAAGTTATACTTACGGACTAGAACCAATGGTCAACAACACCATCATAAGATTTGAGCAACCTCAGCAAACCTACTCCGTTGTCTTTCCTGCTCATTTCATAGACATACCTATATTTCAGTTACTTGTTTGATATATAAATTTAATAGGGCAAGGATCACGTAGTGTTAATTATAATTAACTGGTTTTGATTGTCAGATATCCACTGAACAGGTGTGGTTCTCATATTTCGAAATTCAACCCTGTACAGAAAACTGTATGCTTTTTCAAACACAAGCTTGAAGTTGTTTATCACAATGGTTACTTCCTCTTCAACAGTCTTATTCATGACGTTCGAGCAAACAATATCATATTTCCGACCTGGAAGGTCAGCAATCATGGCGTACCACACATCATTTGGCCAGGGAGGTATGATTATCTAAACAAACAAAGAGCCAAAACAATTGAGAGTTGCGGATTTAAAAATAATGTCGCTAGAAAATAACAACACACTGAAACTTAAAAATTACCATTGAGACATTCGCCAGGTTCCATCCAGTGTGATTTTCTGATAAGTATCGTTTGAACGATATTGCATTAAATTCTGGCCTTTTGAGCAAAACCTAATAACATATTTTTTTAGAAGAAAACAAACCAGTTAATAGATATCATAATTTCTAGGTTCATGGATTGATTGATGTGTGTTTAGTCGCACGAGAAAACATGTATAGATTCAGTCGCACGAGAAAACATGTATAGATGGAACGGGTGTTTCTAAAAAAAACTTTGTATGTTCACTTACCGCATTTTCATGCATCTTGATGTACCTGGTTGGGAACAATTCATGATTGTGTTGATTATTATCGAGGTTGTGATTCTATTCTGTCATGACCAGCATTGCCATATAGTTCATGACGTGTGAATTCACACTTCCATAAACCTGCATTGATAAACTGAACACTCTCTGGCATGCCCATTTCTTCCTGCACAGAACCACCTTATCGCTGGTAGAATATATAAAAATGGAATCGAAATACTCCATTATTACAATGCGATGCAAATTACAAAATATATTTTCATAGTCAAGTATGCGAGACAAAACGTTACCTTCTGGCCTTTTGATTGAGAGTGGTCTCTACATTGTATTCAAATAAAGCTACTTCAACATCTTTTGATCGGTTCACAGCAGGATAAGGAATTCGGCGGCCATTAATGCATGTCCTTGTTTCAGCATTGTCAGCATTGTTTGTTTGCATAGGTGATCCAATGATTGGTGTAGATGCTGATGCAAAAGAGACATGTCGTCTGCAAGCTTCCTCCTCAAATGATGCTCCAGCAGTGCGGAATGATTCATTATTATGCTGCAGTCTAGGGTCTCGAGAGTTTTCTCGTTTAGGACAACTTCTTGTGTAGCTGGGTTGTTGGTTTCGAGTATATCTCAAAATTTACCTCGGCATAGTCGAGGATCTTGTATTTTCGCTGTACATTTGACTGTTAGCAATGTTACGCTGAGGACTATAAGTTTGGTGCATTAGTCTAACAAAGTAACTACTTCCTGGTAGTTGGCTCTGAGATACTGCCATCCCAGTAGTAGCATGCATTTCCTCGTACTGCTGATGACCCACAAGCATAGGGTATCACAACAGTCTTCGAGGGTAGTATTACCCAATTTATTGTTTCAACACAAGGGAAGCCAAAGAATACTTGCAGTCCTTAACAACTGAGTTGTCAATTCAGCTGCACCTGGAAATAGATCTTGCTCACAGAAGTTTATCAGTAGCAATAGTTTGGTAGTAGCAAAAGCAAAGTAACAGCAGCAGTAAAACAAGAGCGCAAACAGTAGGATATGAGTGCGGTAGGCATAGGGATGGATGGACGGGCATTGCATGGACGAGTCTAAACATATAACTTTAAGATCTAAGGCAACTACAGATAAATAAGAATAAGCATCCAAGTACTAAACAATCATATGCATGTTCTCCATATATAGTCATGCGTTCTCGCAATGAGAACTTCCACAACATCTTTTGTCCTGCCAGCCCGTTGCAGCGGGGCCTCAAGGGAACTACTGGCAATTAAGGTGCTCCTTTTAATAGAGCACATGAACAAAGCATTAACACTCCGTGAACACATGTGATCCTCAGATCACAGCCATCCCCTGAGGTTGTCCCAATTTCTGTCACTTCGGGGCCTTTGGATCCGGACAATGATATGTGTACACAACTTGCAGATAAGATCACAAACAATACTATCATAATGATTCAATAATAAGCTCAGATCTGAGATCAGGGTACTCGGGCCCTAGTGACAAGCATTAAGCACAACAAGTTGCAACAAAGTCAAATAGCACTAATAGAGATACTAGGCACCATGTCCTAACAATCTTATTCGATTACATGATAGAACTCATCCAATCCCTACCATCCCCATAACCTACAGCGGGGGATTACTCACTCATGGATGAGGGAGACATGGATGGTTGATGGAGAGGCGTTGGTGATGACGATGGCGATGATCCTCTCCAAATTCCCCATCCCGACAGGGTGCCAGAACGGAATTTCTGGTTCCAAATCGTGATTTCTGTTGGTGGCGGCGCAGCGGAACTCTTTCTGGAAAACATCAAACCCCCTCGGTTTTTAGGTCAAGAGGCATCTTATTGGCGAAGAGGGAGGCCGAGGGGTGCCTGAGGCGGCCGAAACCCCCAGGCGTGGGGTGGGCCCACCACTGCGGCAGGGGGTGTGGGCCCCTCACGCCTCCACTCTGTCTCGTACTCTGGCTCCGTGGATCTTCTAGTGAAATAGGATTTTTTGGCATATTTTCTGGAATTTTTCCTAATAGTTGATTTTCTGCACAAAAACTAGACACCAAGGTAATTCTGCTGAAAACAGCGTCAGTCCGTGTTAGTTGTATCCAAATCACACAAGTTTAGAGGAGAAACAATAGCAGAAGTGTTCGGGAAAGTAGATACGTTTTGGACGTATCAACTGTTGTTGGATTTGTATGCGCGAACACGGATGTGAATACTAACTTGATGTATGAAAATTGATGTGATGTGTATTTCCTAGATTTTCAAACTCATGGTCTTGCAATGTTGTTTTTGAGTTTGTGTTGTGCAATGTTGCGCTTCCTCCATCCTGGTCTATGAAGCCACATCCATCCATTGATTTTTTATGTTCTGCAACCATATCCGATCTTGCTGTCTCTGTATACCTTCTGATGTTTAGCATGTTAGGCCCTTGGGTGGATGTCTGCTACACAACAGGATGCGATTGGACATATTTCTCTCCTAATCCAGCATACGTTTTGGACGTATCAACTCTCCCCAAGCTTAGCTTATTGCTTATCCTAATGCAATTCAGTTGAAAACTGAGTGCGATAAAAGAACTTTCACGAACACATTTGCTTCATATGATGTATACATTCTCAGCACAAGAGTAGATACTTCAACCATTCATAATACGAAGTATGCAACTAATTCTACTCAATAGTCATTGGAATCAATGAAGAGATTCCAACTCAAAAATAATAAGTAGCATGAAACATAAACATAAGCAACATTGCAAAGCTCATAATAAGGTATGATAGAGTGGTATCTCGCTTGCCTTTGTTTGTAGAGCACAATATAAATGCCAAGGCACCTCTGAAGTTCAAGTTAAGACTAGAAGTAAAGATATCAGAGGTACAAGCATCAAAGACATGACATAATTAACCAAGTTTTAAGACAAACAAAAGAATGACAACTAAGCTCTCGAGAAGGTGCTCATAGAATAGGTAGTGACTCAACAAGGAGGTGAAAAGGTTTTGAAAGGTTTGAAAGGCTTCCAAATGCTGAAAGTAAGGTACTCATTAGCTTTGAGCTCTCATTGCCCCTATCATAGGCATCTTTATATGGTTAAGGTGAAAGTGAGGTCCAATATGAGTTATATGCTTGACATACCATAAACTGGAAATCTCATGTCCCTTGAGTATGAGGGCCGCTCCTCATGCTACTCAACTTTAGTCACTTGTAAGTTCTTGTCATCGTAAATGCATGCGTATCATAGAGAATCGCCAATGGGGCACCCCTTGCACATGATACAGGAGCTATCCTGTGATCAAAATGACACGGCAAGCAGACAATGAGCATCTAAGCGATCTTTTTATTTGCGGAAGCTTCACAGAATGCTCATTATAGTTATGCTTCACAGAATGCTCATTATGGTTATCCTGCAAGTTTCCACCATGATTAGGCATGGCTTAGGCTAGCGGCCCAAACGTTTCTCTAACACATATATATAACTCCATGAACTCACAAGCTCTCCTTTTATTTCACACCGACGACATACGCAAACAAAAGAGCATGATATCAACTGGATATGTATCCATAAGTGTTGAAAGTGTTCCCCGTGACAACACGGTTCTGCTAACTCCCAGCCTATAATTTGTAAGCATATAACTTTCATGGACAGTCACAATGGTTCAGGTTTATTAAGTGCAAGGAATAAAGTGTGCCGTCAAGTTCATGAGAGCTTTACTAACTAACTTTCTCAAAACAGTCAAACATTTTATTTGGAAGAAAACAAGGCATAATGAATATGCACTGAATAGAAAATGATGCTAATAGGTAGGTATGGCGGACACTGTTGGTAAAATTGGTTTTGGGGAGTTGGATGTACAAGTAGAGCTCATACTTAGTGCAAGTGAAGGCTAGCAATAGAGAGGGAGCGACAAACGAGAGAGCAATAACTGTCATAATCATGCTTGCAACAAAAAAAAACTAATTATGGCATGAAAGTGATACAAGAAATCTGAGGCAAAATAAATTATCGAAGCTTACTGACTATTTTTAGTCATATGCATGCGTGAGCATGTGCCAAGTCGATTCACATGAACATTCAGAGGAGGATACCACAATATCATACCAAGTTATGAATAGAACAATGCATGCAAACATTCGTATGACATGCTATAAACTAGTAGCAAGCTGGAGCTAATCACAAGGAAGCAAGAACTCCTAAGCATCCATAAATAACATACATCTTACATGAACATACTAAGCAAGCTCACAATGATGAGTATATGTACAAAAATGAAAACAAATAGAGTTCGTTACCAGCCTCTTACCACACCTCAAGTTGTCTTAATCTTCATTATTGCCCTTCACTTTTGTGCCCTTCATAAGAAAGCAAGCAAAGAAAGCAAAAACAAATAAAGAAAAAATATTTTTAGATTTTTTTAAGGAAAACCAAAGCTAAAAAGAAAAGAAACAAACCAAGAGAAAGAACAAAAATATTTTTGGAATTTTTGTGTTTTGAGAAAGCAGAAAAAAAAACCAAAAAGAAAGCGAAACAATGGATATACAAAGAACTGACGAAAGATGATATATATATGAGTGTGATGTTGGCGTACCTCCCCCCAAGCTTAGGATTTTTGCCTAAGTGGGTCTCAATAGCGCGGGTAGTAACCCCAAGATGGTGGGTCATCAAAGGAATGATCATAATCATGCGCTTGTGATGAAGAAGAAGACGCGCCCCAAATATAGGAGGGCTGAACCGAATCATATTCGGCATCCTCTCCAACATTCTTCTCTTGCTGGGAGAGCTCAGCCACGTAAGTGTCAAACTCCTCCTCCGTGAGCGACCATCCTTGCCTGTTATCAAAATAGAACAAAGCAGGTGCAGGCAAACAGACTACTTTCTCAGTCCTACCCCCTCTCCAACCATGCTTGACAAAGGATAATTCATACGGTAAACTTCTCACAGTAGCCCAAGAAGAAAAAAATTATTCTGAACAATGGAATCAAGATCAAGTCTCTATGGGGAACCAATAATCTGAATGGTGAGGCTCTAAACCATGGAAAGCTAGCAACCTAGAGGCAATGAGACCTCCACAAATTCCACCCTTCTCGCGGTTAGTGGAAAGACAGTAAGCTATCAAAGCACCCAGGTTATAAGTTCTATCCCTATTCAAAGCAGCTGCGATAAAATCTAGATCAAAAGAAGATAACTTTCTAGCAATCTTTCTAGCAAGAACACACTTGGTAATGAAATAGGAAAAATATCTAATGGATGGGAACTGAATGTTTCGAATTTTACCACTTTCCTTCGAGAAGTCGAAACCTTCGCAAATTTTAGCATATAAATCCATAAGTGACTTAGGCCTCTCCTTGATCTTCTCACAAGATCCTCAATGAGGTACTCTAGTTGCTGCACAGAAATCAGTAAAAGGCAGGTCGACAGATATATTGTATATTTTATAATGGACCATGGGATTAGATGAAGACCAAGTAAACCGGAAGTCCTACACCACAGCCATGGTTAGCGTAACATACTGAGATGGTTCTTCTTCAACAAAGTGTTCCAACCCTGCATTAGTAATCATAGTATGGAAATCCTGAAAGATTCCCGCAGCTCTCATAAATTCAGGGCATGGATATATGGAAGGGAAGACTCCTTCCTCACGATGAACTTTCATTGGCTCAGGTACCATCAAAACATATTGATTTAGTGGGTATGCACTCATCTTCCTTTATGAAATTTTTAGACAAAAATAAAACCAAGTGATTTCCAAGTTGTTAAATGATGAGAAACTACTATAGAACTTGCTAGGGGGCTACACATGCATCAAAATGAAGTATCTAAGCATAGAATAAGAATGCAAGCTCACACCACTTGACACCTATAGCCAATGTTGAGGATATCGTTTATCGTTAACTTCTCGGTCACCCTGAAATTAGTGATTTTTCGGTGTATCGACCGATTTATCGGGTGATAAATTGATTAATCGGCTTATCGGTCACCTAGTGATAAGAGATAAATTGGACGATAAATCGGAATATCGGGTGATTTTTTGAACAGTGCCTATAGCAGCAAAATACTCAGGATACAATCTACCAATCACAAATCTAATTTAACAGTGACAAGCGGAGGAGGCACATACCAAGGATCAATCACTCCAAAAATAAGCAGCAAAGGTGGTTTGATCAAGGAGATCAAAAATCAGCACGAACTCGAGCTTGAGAAATTTTTCCGGTGTTTTTGGGGAGAGAGAAAGTAGGTGGATGGGAGGAGGCATCTTGGAGGGCCACAGGTGGGCCACACCCAGGCTAGGTGCCACCTGGGGCTTGCCGCGCCACCAGGGGTGTGCTGGCCTGGTGGGTCCCGCTAGGCCACTCCAGGTGTCCCTCTGCCGCTTTTTTCGAGGACAAATTTAATATTAATTTTCTGGAATTTTTCGGGAAACTTTATTTTTGGCCAATTTTCAGGGTATGAAAATTGATTTTCTCGCAGAAAAGATTTTTTTAGAAGAAGCAAAAAGCAAACAAAAACTAAAACTACAGAAGTTCTAAGACACTCTAACAAGCAAACAACTAGCAAAACTAAAGCTAACAAGAGGAAGAGCAAAGACTAGGAAGGACAACCAATAAAAGTGAGCAAGTATAACCACAGTGAAAGCGTTGTTTTATTCATTAAAATCCCTTTGTTAACAAGGTTAATCAAGTCTTGTTACCAAAACAATCTTATATGAAGCAAAACTTTGCATTCCACAAAGTGATTATGTTACCTCAAACTTGATAGCAATGATCCCAATCATAATAGTTTCAAAACTTTCTTGTGGAATGGGACAATATATTTCTCCAACCTTGATGCTTCAATGGAATTCAGGCAATCTCTCTTAGCAACCTTCTTGGGGAATAAACAGTATGCTCTTTGTCATTAATATTAAATGTTACTTTTCCTTAATTATAGTTGATGATAGCACCTGCAGTATTAAGAAAAGGTCTCCCAAGAATAATAGATATATTATCATCTTCAGGCATTTCAAGCACAACAAAATCAGTTAAAACCAAGCAATTACGAGCCACTTGAACAGGAACATCCTCACATATACCAACAAGAATATTAGTTGACTTATCAGCCATTTGCAAATATATATCACTTGGTATCAACTTTTCTAGCTGGAGTCTCTTGTAGAGAGAAAAATTCATAACACTAACTCCAGCTCCCAAATCATATAAAGAAGTTCTAACATAATTGTTCTTAATAGAGCAAGGAATAGTTGGTATACCTAGATCACAAAGTTTCTTTGGAACCTTACCATTTAAGGAATAATTAGCAAGCAGAGTACAAATTTCCTCATTAGGAATCTTCCTTTTATTAGAGACAATATCCTTCATATATTTTGAATCAGGAGGCAACTTAATAGCATCAGTCAAAGGGATTTGCAAAAATAAAGGTTTCATCCACTCACAAAACTTGTCGTAGTGTTCTTCCTCCTTTGACTTGTGTTTCTTATCTGGAAAAGGCATAGGTTTCTGCACCCAAGGTTCTCTCTCATTACCATGTTTTTTAGGAATAAAATATTCCTTAGTATACCTAGTGTTCTTAGTGTGCTTCTCAGGTTCTTCCTCAACTTCTGCCTTATCAGGAGCATCATTTTTATCATTACCACTCTTAGTTTCAGCATTAGAGACAAATATACTATTAGGATCTACAGCAGGTTCAAGTGGTTCCTAAACTATTTTATGTTTCTTTTTCTTTATTTTAGCATTAATAGAGATACTAGGCACCATGCCCTAACAATCTTATTCGATTACATGATAGAACTCATCCAATCCTTACCATCCCCATAGCCTACAGCGTGGGATTACTCTCATGGATGAGGGAAACATGGATGGTTGATGGAGAGGCATTGGTGATGATGATGGCAATGATCCTCTCCAAATTCCTCGTCCTGGCAGAATGCCAGAATAGAATTTCTGGTTCTGAATCGCGGTTTCTGGTGGTGGCAGGGTAGCGGAACTCTTTCTGGAAAAACATCGAACCCCCCTCGGTTTTTAGGTCAAGAGGCATATTATAGGCGAAGAGTGTCGTGGTATTGCCGATGAGTAAGCCATGGAGGGGTCCTCACAGAGCGTGTTTAGAGACGTGGGGTAAGGCGAAAGGTTGGCGGGTACGAGGTAACACAGCTTACCCAGGTTCAGATCCCACGACGGTGGCGGAATCCTACTCCTGCTATAAATAACTATAATGGCAATACGCCGAGTTAAAGGGATTGGTTCGCTGTGCGCGATATGAGTTGTGTTATGCCCTAAAGGCTCCCATAGGTCCGACTTATATAGTCGTCAGATCCTAGGGTTACAGGAAAAGTCGGAAAATCGTCAAGCAATATCTTGTAGTCCTCCCAAAAACCCTACAATGCTCTCCGTATTCATTTTGTTAGTCGGAGAACTGCTGAATCTTCCATCGTACTCTTCTCGTAGACGTACTAGATCCATCCTTGCCGGAATCCTCTGACGGGATGGTGCAGCTGCCCATGTCAGCTAGAGCAACGTATACCATAGGTCAGCGACGCCTCGTAACTCACACATGTAGAGAACACAATCATGTCCGTTTTTCCCGCGTGAAGGATACGAAACGTTCACGGTGGCGGTTGGGAACGTGGCGAAATTTCCACGCACGTACACACACGCACTGTCCATGCAGCAACCATTCTATCAACTTGCATGAATCTTGACGCTCGGGGTTATAAATTACCATCGTGGTAGATTTTATCTCTTCACCTCATTCTTCCCCATGTCATCGTTTTCCTCCTGCGAACACCTCCTCGAGATCTCCGTGATCACGCGAAAAACCCTAGTTTCTTCACAATATTCCAATCACCTCTCTCCCACTCCAATGGCGAGCACCAGCTCCACCCCCTCCATGGCGGCGACGAACGAGACTGCGGCCAAGCCGGCAGGCTCCGTCCATATGCCTCCAGAGGGCGTGGTCCTGCCACGGTCCGCGGTGGTGGAAGCCACCGGCGACGACCATATTCCAGCGGGGATGGAGCCGCTGTAAGAGGAGGGTGACTCCCATAAGGGAGAATGGAGCGGCTCTGACATCGCCAACAGCAATCTCAAAGATCTGCTCGCCGAAGGATACCTCCCCGTGACGGAGGGGCAAGTCTGGTGGGCGGCACCGGCCGGCGAGGTCACCCCTTCTCCCCAAGCCGGAGAGAAAGTGTACCTCAAAGTGCAAATGGAACGCGACGTCTCCCTCCCGATCTCCGACTTCTTACTTGTTGTCATCACCCATTACCGGGTTCAACCTTAGAACCTTTTTCCGAATAGCATCCTAGAGCTTAGCAACTATGTAGCGCTTTCCGAGGGCTACCTAGGAATTAGGCCTAGGTTAGACCTGTTCATCTATTTCTTCACCATCAAGAGGGAAGACGGAGCAAGTAAGGACGAGCTTAGGAATTGCAAAACAATTAGCTTCAAGATCCGGCCTGGCCGGCGGTTCCCCGACATCGTAGTCCATGAGTCCTGCAAGAATTGGCAGCGAACGTACTTCTATGGCCTAGATATCCCTCTGGCTGGCCGAGAAGCAACGTACCCGGACTTCATCGATGGGACAGCCGCTGAAGCCCCGACATCGAGATCCTAGGCCACACTTCCCTCCGACAACAACGCTTCCCGCGCCATAAGGCAGATCGAGTGGTTCGTAGAGACGGGTCTGACAGGGTTGGACCTAGCCATGTGCTGGTTCGACAGGCGGATCCAGCCTCTATAGCACCGAACGAAGCTGATGCACCAGTACACCAAGGATAGGAAGGATAGCCTCTGCATCAAGCTCCGCCTCAAGGACATTGTCACGGTGAAGAATAGGAAGCGTGGCTTCACCATCACCTACGACATGTTCGTTGACGACAAGTGCCCAGAGGTATGTATTTATATTTCGTGTATGACATATACTCTAGTTCTTCCGTCTAGATTTTACCATTTCATCTAACACTTTGGGATTCCACTTAACAGCTCAAAAGTCTAGAGGAGGATAGGATGGCTGCCCAAATCTATGACCCCAAGATGAAGGAAGTCACCGTCGTGTCCGACGACGATGTGCCATTGACGCGTAAGCGGAAGAGCTCCACCTCTGACGCTGTCGACGGAGGCAAGAAGAAGAAGACGGAGGGTGGAGCCTCCAAGAAGTCCACTTCTTCCCTGGAGGCGGAGAAAAGAAGAATTACCGGCATCCCTTTCACCAAGGCACCTACCGTTGTGTAAGCTTCTTATCTTCCGATGTTTTATATTGCTCGTCTTATTCCTGTACTTATATTTTTGCATGTTTCAGGAAGAATGCCAGTTTAAGTTTGCGAAGTCCTCCAAAACATTGGGGATTTCTAAAAACATTAGAGATATGTTGCACCAAGCTTCTCTCGCCATCGCCCCTACCACTCCCAGCGCCCAGCATGCTGCCGCACCGAAAAGCTCTCCAGCTAAGCTGGCATCTGGCCCCCCGCCATGGAGGTGAACTCAGGTGTCATCGCGGATCTTGTCGTTGCTGGCGAGCAGGCGACACAAGAAAGTTCCGCGTCCAAAATGGTTGAAGCTCCGGCTAAGGATGCTATCGGTAGCGGCAAGGTGATAGTGGAAGGCGGCGTCACTGCACCCAAGACATCAACGGAGCTCCTGAAGATTGTCTAATCGGCGCTTACGCCGAGTAGCCCAACTCTGGCCCCTGGTGCAGCGCCAACTTCTCCGACTTGCAGCCTTGAGGAGCTTCTCAGGCAAGTAGATATCCTGCGAGGAAATAGCCTCTCCTTCAGCAAGATATTTGCTGAGAGCGCCACCAACCTCAAGATCATCGCCCTTGTATGTTTTTTTTGCCTTTTGCTTTTAATAAGTAGTATCCCGCTGTAGCCCTCGAGGATTCAGACGGAAAACCATAGGTCTTTGCATCTTAATGCTCTAAGAGTGACTAAGCTAGAAAACTTCTCACTATAGCCCCCAAGTATTTAGTTTGAATGAATTATTCCGACTAGATACTTTTAGAGTAGAATACGCAGTGTTTGTAAAGTTCAATACTGTATCCCCCAAGCCTCTAGTTGAAACTAAATTAGTTCCGGCTAGATCCTTGAAGAAAGACTAAGCATATTGCTGAGTTAAAAACTCTCACCGTAGCCCCCAAGCCTCTAGGTGGATATTTATCCAGCTAGATGCTCCAAGTAGACTAAGTAATTTTGATATTTTTTCCACATAATGAGAATGCTCGGAGAGGCGTCGTCCACGAGAAGTTCCACAAGATGCACGCTGAGCTGGAAGCTGAAAAGGGTAAAATTGCCTTCTTGAAGGAACAAATCACCAATAGCAAGAGCCTGTTTTGAAGGGAATATGCCCTGAGAGGCAATAATAAAGTGTTTATTATGTGTATTCCAAGTATATGATAGATGTTTATTTTGCATGCTATAATTTTATTAATAAGGAAACGTTAATACACGTGTGTTTAATAAACAAACAGAAAGTTCCTAGTTATGCCTCTCTCATAAACTAGCTCGTTGATTAACAAGATGATCACAGTTTCCCGATCGTAGAGATTGGATGTTGTTAATAACGAGATCGCAACATTAGTGTAATGATGTGATGAACATTCATCTGAAGTATAGCATTACGATCAAAGTCATTGAGTTTATATTGCTATAACAACTTACGAAGTGATCCTAATCCTTAGACCATGAGATCATGTCAAACACTAACACCGGAAGACTTTCTTGATGACATCAAACGTCAAACCGTAACTGGGTGATTATAAAGATGGCTTCAGAACTACTAAAGTGTGATGTTGAGGATCATGGATCAAGAGTGGAATTTGTTCATCCCGATGACGGATAGATATACTCTGGGCCCTCTCGGTGATATCACATTGGTTAGCTTGCAAGCAAGTGATTTGATCACTAGAATGTTATATCACGGGAACAAGAAAAGAGTGCATGTCAGTAACGATATCAAACTAGGTATGGAGATACCGATGATCAAATCTCGTACATGTAATATACCGTGAAACAAAGGGATGAAGATACAAGCGTAAAAGGTTCCGACAATCAGAGGAAAGTCATCGTTGAATGTGTGGTAGTCAGTATGGATCTCCAGGTCCCGCTTCTGATTATTGATCGGAGAAGGGTCTCGATCATGTCCGCATTATTCATGAACACTAGGGTGGCACACTTCAGGGACACTGACATCCAATTGGAGCAAAAGTTTCATGCCAGAAAGAATAACAAGCACAGGAATTTATTTCACTAGATACCGAAACAGGTTTTCGGGTGAAATTGCAGAAAGTGTTTTTGCATGTGAAATGGAATACTAGCAAGGGGTTATATGTGAATGTTTGTCATTAAATTAATTGACAAAATTCTGAATAAATAAAAGGAGTTTTATTTAATGAGAGTTTTCATTAAATTTGGTGGAAATTTAATAGCAATTTTGAGTGGAATTTTGAGTGGAGGGAATTGAAAGGATTTTGTGAGTGGAGTGTCCACCCACATGAATGAGGGGAGGGCAAGGGGGCAGACCCCATGCGCCGTCCACCCCCTTGGGGTTCCCCCTCTCCTATAAAATGCACCCCCTCCTCACTTCTCACACACACCTCCTCGTGAAGGATCTCTCTCCCCCTCTAGAATTTATCCCCCATGGTCTCGGACTAGCGAGATACATGTTCCAGGTGGCTATTCAGCAAGAAAGAGTTGTTCTTCCGCTGCATCGCTGGAGCGAGGAGGCAGAGGTTGCTCGGTGACTTGTACGTGTGTGCGAGCACGGATGCGCTGCTGTTTTGCGGCGCTAGGACTTCCTCTCGATCTTGAGATCGGAAAGAGATCGTCTACATCAACCACGAGTTTAACTCATTAAGCTTTGTCTCTTCAAGGGTATGTTCTCTACGGATATACATCCTCCCGTTGTTTGTATCTAGTAGATAAATCTTGGTACATAGTTCCCATCATAGGAAAAATTTTGTTTTCTATGCTGCAAACCCTACATGTTTTTCCTTTCGATTTTGTATTCAAACTTGGTCTTGTGGCATCACCCTCCGACTACTCATTGTGTGATGTCTTTTCTCCGACTTGTAGAAGCTATCGCCAAGGCCAAGGACATTGTCGATCAATCCAAGCACATTGAGTTGTTGGATAGCGAGAACAAGATCCTCAAACAGGAGAGGGCTGACACTCCGAAGATGCACGAGGAATCCATGAAGGCCTTGCAGGAGTCCGCCAACACAGAGAACCGTCTAAAGGAGGAAATTGCAATCCTCAAGGAGCAGAAGAAAGCTGCCGATGAGCATAATCAGCGCACTCTTGAGGCTTACAAGGTTTTCTGACAAGAGCGAGACTCCATGGTGGAGACACTCCAGCAAGCGGAGGCGAGCATCTTTGGTAAGAGATATCCGTCTTGTACTTCTGTAAGCCAGGTACTATGAACTTTTTGTGTTAGTGAACTCATGTGTTCCTTTGTTTGTCGGAAATCCATTGTAGGACCGCGAGCGCTTCCTGAGCTTTTGCATCCGCAGCCGCGAAGTTGTTAACGGTGTTCACCATGCCTTTGAAAGTAAGGTGTCCTGAAGCCTGCATCCGCCTTAAGGTATGTCGGAGAAGTGTACCGTGGTCCAGTCCTTCCACAAAGTGATACATGGCATCATCATTGGAGTAATGCTCCAGGTCGGACCATATATGGAGCCACATGGCTAGGTAATCGCGGGGGTTTTCACCCTCTCTCTGAACACAACACGCCAGATCGAATATAGTCACCACGCTGACAAAATTGGATCACTGCTGTCCAGGCGCACGAGCGAAGCCGATGGACTTGCAGCAATCTTCCACCATTATATCCTGCACAGGGGCGGTTTGGGTGGGCCTTGAATTTTTCCGATCTTTGCCGGCAAACTCGGAAGAGAGATCCGACTTTGATCCTACCGTGTACGTATCCTGTCCATAGGCGGTCCGTGCGGGTCTTGACGCTCCTCCGACTTCTAGGGAACTAGTGCCCAAGTCGGTTTCACCGATGAAGAGGTCGATGTCCCCGATTGGGATGATCGAGCAGCAGGTGGGGTTTTTCTTTGCCGGGATCCTGAACTCGTCGGGAGGGACGACCGGAACGTTGCCACAGAAGAGAACGCGGCCGATGGCTACGATTTCATCGATTCACGCGAAGAGCTTGGTCCTCGCCCCTTGTAGATCGTTTAGTGCCTCTTGCCCCATGGTGGGTGCCAACTGTCATGGTATTGCCGACGAGTACGCCATGGAGGGGTCCTCACAGAGCATGTTTAGAGACGTGGGGTAAGGCGAAAGGTTGGCGGGTACGAGGTAACACAGCTTAGCTAGGTTCAGATCCCACGACGGTGGCGAAATCCTACTCCTACTATCACTATAATGGCAATACGCCGAGTTACATGGATTGGTTCGCTGTGCGTGATATGAGTTGTGTTATTCCCTAAAGGCTCCCATAGGTCCGACTTATATAGTCGTCAGATCCTAGGGTTACAGGAAGAGTCCTACACAGTATACAACTAGTCTAACGTGTCTTGCACTCCAAGGCTCCGGGTACGTCGGTGACTCCTCCATAGCCTTCCTTTATCTGGCATGGGCCTCCCTTCTGGATCCATCTAACTGGGCTGCCCAGCAGGCCATAGGCCTTCCTACCAACTGTGGGCCACCCGGGTTATCCGGATTAGAGACATGCTATGATGATACCCATATAGCATATCCCCAACAAAGAGGGAGGCCGAGGGGGTGCCTGAGGCGGCCGCACACCCTGGGCGCGGTGTGGTCCCACTCGCACGGAAGGAGGGTGTGGGCCCGTCAGGCCTCCACTCCGTCTCGTACTCTGGCTCCATGGATCTTCTAGTGAAATAGGATTTTTGGCATATTTTCCGGGATTTTTCCTGATAGTTGATTTTCTGCATAAAAACTAGACACCAAGGTAATTCTGCTGAAAACAACGTCAGTCCGTGTTAGTTCTATCCAAATCACACAAGTCTAGAGGAGAAACAATAGCAAAAGTGTTCGGGAAAGTAGATACGTTTTGGACGTATCAACTGCTATTGCATTTGTATGCGCAAACACGAATGTGAATACTGACTTGATGTATGAAAATCGTTGTGATGTGTATTTCCTATATTTTCAAACTCATGGTCTTGCAATGTTGTTCTTGAGTTTGTGTTGTCCAATGTTGCGCTTCCTCCATCCTGGTCTATGAAGCCACATCCATCCATTGAATTTTTCTGTTCTGCAATCATATCTGATCTTGTTGTCTCTGTATACCTTCTGATGTTCAGCATGTTAGGCCCCTGGGTGGATGTCTGCTGCACAACGTGATGCAATTGGACATATTTCTCTCCTGATCCAGCATTCCAATAGAAAGTTGGACGGCGTGTTGTGCTACTGTTTAACTTGTTACATGTATCGATCAAACTTTGTGCGTGATTAGCAGATATGTTTTCACTATGAGTGTTGCTGCTGACTCTTGGTATCTAAGTTGCAAAATTAGGAGTTTCCGTATAGTTATACCTTTCCCTGTTACCAATGGTTTCATTTGTAAGTGAATATCTTATGCTGGAATTGATTCCTCTAGATAAATTATTGGTACGTGAATCTCTTATGCTGGAATTGGTTTCTCTAGAGAAATTATTCATGGAAGAAGCTCCATTAATTGCTATATTACTTTTGCCATACTGCTGAAGCTTCACAGAATGGGAGAATGTTCTCGTGTCGCCATTGTCATTGCCTAGGTTCATATTTTTCAGTGTCATAGACATATCTGCCACTGACGTGCTGCCACTTATTGATCATCGTTGTTATCTTCAGTCTTCAGTTTCTTTGAAATGCGATCATCAGACAAGATCAAACTCAAATTGTAGTGATCTCGTAACCACCCGTTTTTCACCGAGACAGTTGGAGTTCTGTAAGAGATGAAATGTATCTGTACCATTTACAGCAGGCTACCTCTCTTCTTCTTGATCACTTGCATGATGACTTGGTCCCGCTTCCACACTTGGAATGCAAAGTCTTGCATTCAGGTGGTTGAAAACATCTGGACCAGGCACAGGAACATATTGTGGATTGGAAATTTGTAGCTGTCTTTCGAAATTTCCAATATCTGGTTTTGGCACGGGAACTGTAACTAGATTAGGAATGTCAGAAGATGCAACATGCACCAAACCAGCAGCTTCTGCACCGGCCTATACCTTAAGGTGATTAAACCCGTCATTTGAGCATCACGTAATGTATTTTCGGAACTAGGTAGTCTCTCGTCAAAAGTATCTTGTATGGAATGAGTTGCTGACTCAGAATGTACATAATGGCTATGATCGAAACCACGTGTTTGCACCTGAATTCTTGTTGTCTTCATTTTCAAATGTATTTAACACGCCATTGGATACAGCTGACATGGTAATTTGTGTAGTAGTTTTGTTCCATTGAGATGCTGCTTCTAACACATGAACTGTATCAGTAGTGTCCATCTCCTTCATTGCATGCTATATACGGTTTGTTCCTGATGAAAGTTGTGCCCGAGATTCATTTTCAGTACACGTAATGGAAGTTGCTACACATACTATATTAGTGTTGCCCTGAACAATAATAGTGTACTTGCTGCCTTTCAACTAAAGATGCACTTGTTGCTACACAATTTGTAGCTGTAGTAGCCTTAGCGAACATCCCGTTACTAGAACCCTGACCTACATATTCTGTGACAGATTGCAAGGATTGCATTGAACCTGTGACATGAATTAACATATCATGTGATCACAGGATGTCAACAGTAGCACTACAATCAGTTGGTTCACAGTTCATCTTGGGTAATTGTTGTCTTCTAGACAAATTATCACATGTCGGTAACATATGTACCAGGGCCTCGCAGCAAGATTCCAACTCCTGCATATATTTCATATTATCAAGATATCCATAACTTTGGCCTACAGAAGTTAACTTAACAAGCAGCTCATAGTCTTCTGCTAGCCTTCGACATACAAATGTTAGCCTATATGTCGATTTATCCAGCACACTGCCTTTGTCCACAACATCCCACTCATTATCTTCTCTTACGTATAGGGGTCCTTGATGTGTAGAGTACATACCCCTGTTCTCATGATTGAGCATAGATATTCGAGAAATCTTTGTAATGTTAATCTTCATATTGAGATTCATCGCAGACAACATGTCAGCATACATGTCCATCACTATGTTCTGCATTGCTTTGGTAGCCTAGAAGTTTTGACAGTATAAACATTATCGCTATCGCCTATTTGTAATATCATAAATCTAACACTAGACTACTGAGATAACTGAATAAGTAACACTATGATCAAACACCAGTAGTATGATTACCTAATTAAACCTAGTAGAACATGCAGATGTAGAAAGAATGTGCATTCAGGTAAGAAGTAGCTAAAGCAGACAGAAAAATCGTATAATGCAACGATGAGATAATTTAATACTCTACTAGAACAAGGTCGAGAAATAAAAAACATGGATGTTTAAGGTCAAGTACGCAATGTATATCTAGAACACAAATACAAGAAGATTCGTCATGATCATGAACGGAAGAATTGTGAATATTATAAAAATTCATACCTCCGCATGCATAAGTGGGTATGTTACAAAATTTTCAATGGAAGTTGTAATGGTCTAAACTATCTCTTCGTTCACCTCGGCATTAGAAAACATAGTTTCATTTATATCCTTCAATTGCATATTCAATATGGCCAAAACAGATAATACAATAGAATAATATGAGTAAGAAGCAACAGGCACCGTCGTAATAATTACACATAATATGAATAACTATGATAGTCTTGCCTTCTGAACACCATAAACGTTTTTTTGATCAAGTATCTGGTCAAGACTCTCATATAACGCCATATTTTCAGTTGTCCAGAAAGAGATTCTAGGCAATGCATGGCCTAGAAGCAGAGCATTTTTGTCCAATAGTTCAAAGTACATTACCTGCATTAAAATTGTTGCCACCATATTAAACAACAAATCCACAGAAACTACTATCAACTAATATTAAAGAAAATAAGTATAACGGTGGGTAACTAACCGGGATAATTGGAAGGAAACCACCAAGTGCACCTTTCAATCCATTTTTCTGGAATGTGTCAATACAGCTAATGATCTTGTTGAACACAGCAATACACTAGTCATAAGATTCAATCTCATCAGACATTCCAATTGCAGAGAAGTAGTATGGGTTGGCTCCATCATATGTACTCGGACTCAACATAATAGTGTTGGAAAATAGAACAAAAGATATTCTGAATTGAGATCCTACCAGGTTAGGAGTGATCGTCTTTTCTAGCTCACGATAGTTGGTGTTGGCCCTGCACAATCAGTTAATTCTTTGACCATACCGCATATCCATTGTGGACATGCCTTCTTTATGGTTCTACCCCCAAAGGGGATCCCAAGTATCATGTTGAAATGATAGGGCTTCAGTTCAAAGCCGCATCCAGTGCAAAATTCAAAACTTCTTGTATGAACATTAAAGTGAGCAACAAGCCACAAAACTAGTGACCTTGGAAACTCTTCACAGCACATACCAAGCATACCATCAAATTTTTTGTTTCTTAGCAAAACTTTCTAATCAAATGTTAGCCTTTTCACTAGTTTTATTAACTTTGGAAGAGATAACTAAGTGGTGAAAACATGATCAACCATTTCTATATGAGAATATTTTTTACTGCCGATAGGGTAAAAAAAAGTTATCACTTAACAAGGTATGGATTTTTTTAGTCAGTATATGTCAGATTTCAAAATTATACATTCTACGCAGCACACAAGATACAATAAGTATAAAAAATGAAATTCAAAATTATTCACCTCGCAAACATGATACATTGAGCATAAATGAAAAAAAAATAGAAATTGAAGCTGTAAGATCCCTCCTTTGTAAAGGAAAAGGATCCCTGTGATTGCAATGCTAGTCCCTGGATCAATGCTAGCATCCACAGTTTAAGATGAAGTACACAGAAACAAAGGTCATTATTACAGTCATTCTAGAGACAACATAGTCTTTACAACTCCATGGCCACATGCCTAATACAAGAGTTTAAATAAGTAAATAGATAAAAGTCTTCATCTTCATGTGCCACAGGCAAACATGTTGAGTGTAGACTCATGACTCCTAATCCTCATCAGAGTAACCTGCAACATCACAAGTTACAGCCACAGTGGGTCAATACATCGGAATAGTATTGGCAAGTGATACCTTAGTATAATATTGGTGGACTACATACTATATGCAATTTGGCTAAGTGTAGCTTAGGCTTTCTTTGCTCAAAATAGGTTTTGCCTATTAGTTGAAAACACTAAGTTTTTCTTTGTCAAAACTTTTCCCAAGGAACCACCAATAGACATTGGGGTCCTTCACCCTTGTTCAACCACAAGTTTTACTTAGAAATTGGGATGAGGAGATTCTTGATAGCTTCCATGTCTTGATGCTCAAGTTGTCCAATACCAGGGACATGGCTAAGTACTTAGATTTTTTCCATCTGCAGAGGTTGTGCACTTTCCCCACCAGACTTGATTTTCACCAAGACAGGACCTTTCAGAAGCCTTCCCTTAGACCAAATGGACGTGTTCCAACCTATCATCCCACTACCACCAACTGTCCAAATGGCTAAGTTCTAGCAACCTATGTGGTCCAGGCAGAGCCCATATTGCCAAGTGGCTGCACTAGAAGCTTCTTAACATTTGGCCTCTCAAATCCCTTTGTTCCTGGGTGGCTTTCCACAAGTGAGATACACAAGGTAAACCATAGAAATGGGCCTTGTGTAACCACTCAACATAAACCATTCCTTCCATTCCACCCAGGTGTTTCATTCACTTAGTTGTTTTATTAGGCAAAACACAAGTCCAAAGACATAGAAATATTTTTATCATAGCATGTATATTTCACCACCCTTGGTTGCTACTAGCTAGGCTAAGCATGGCATAGATAAGCATCTTAACTTCTAAATTTCCTAGCAATTCTACCACTACTAGGATTTCCCAACATGCCATATAAGCAAAATATTACATGCAAGACTAGCAAAATATTTCTAATGCTTAGTAGAAAACATAGGGATAAAAATATCATGAAGCACCACTTTCCTTGGTAGTTTGGAGAGTAGCTACACTCCTCACAATCACAATCACTATTGGCACCAAAATCTACACATAAAATCATAGCAACAAATCACATACCAACTAAATAAAAGCAAAAATATATGGATGCATGCAATATGATATGTGCTGAATTTCTAAACTCCACAAGACAAGTGCACTGTACTGGTTCATAAACAAGTTCAAAACTTTCCAAACAACATTTATTTAGACACTAAAACATTTCTCAAATAATTTATATGCACAAAATAGGCCTACACATGTTTCTGTAAATAAAACCATTTTAACAGAAGCAAAACATTAAACACATTGCATATTTAGAAAGGGAGTGTTCTCCTGATTCCATTGATATAAAATTTGTCAAATTTGAACGTGGGAATCAAAATTATGGCTAAAACAATTTCAAACAACTAATAGATTCAAATCCTGATTTTAAACCTAAACTCTAGCCACGCGTCATAATCTGATTGGTGCGTACCGGTTCGCACAGGATCGCGCTCACAAGCCGTTAGATCTAAATTAACCTGCACAGTCCAGATCTATTCATACCGTTTCGATAAGTGATCTAATTATACGCGCTTGATCTAGATCCAACGGTCATCGACCAAGCGACCACAGATGGGCGGCGCTGGCGGTGGCATCTGGCGGCGGCGAGCTATGTCTACGGGAGCTATGCTTACCGAGCTCGTAGCGATGCACTGATGCTCAACGTGGCGACGGCTTGGCAAGGGGCGCACGGACACGGCTGCACGGGCTCGTCAGAGTTGCTGACAGCGTCGGGCTCGGGCGGACGGCGATGTTGGCGACACTCCTGGTCACCCTAGCACAAATCAAAGGCATCAGGGGGTGCGCAAGACTACGGCGAACACGCTCGTGTGAATCAGAGGCGAAGGGGAACATGGGGCTCACCGAATTTAATCGCCGGAGTTGAGGACGTCGTCGGGACCTTGCTGTGCTTGATGAAGACGACGACCTGGGGCAGTATAGGATGAACTAATGGTGTCAGAAGGTGCGCAAGGAAGTTGCGAAGCTGTCAGCAAGAACTAGAGAAGAAGGGGCACACGGGGCTCACCGGGATTGGTTGCCGGAGTGAGCTCTGTCTACGGCGGTGCAAGGGTGTTCACGGGCAGCCTGGGGGCGCTCTGTGCTCGAAGTCTAGGGGAAAATGGAGAGTGGGCAGAGGGGGTTTTAGTAGGCGAGATGGGGGCATGAATTACTCCAGCATTGAACGGAATTGACGACGCGAATCAAACCAGGAAACGCACGGCGTGAATTGGGGAAGAACATGTCGTCGGGTGAGACGATGGCCTGTGTGGCCATGGGTCGTAGAGAAAGCAGAGGAGTGGGTCCATCTGTCGTGACTAAGCGGAGTGGTGTGAGTGAAGAAAACATTTTGCGCGGGGGGTTGCTGGGCTAGTTGGGCCAGATAGGTTGTTTGGCTTATTTTTTCCCTTTTAACATTTTCCTTTTTCTGTTTGATTTTTCTGAAATGATTTTCAACTCCAAATCAAATGAGTTTGAATTCAAATCTTCTCTAGGTTTTTATACTGCAAACCTTGCACTCAAATGTGTGTCAAACACTACTGTTTACTCAAAACACTTTGATCAATTGAAAATAAAAATAAAACCAAGCCTTTATGTGATATATACTATAGGCATAATATTGGTTTTATTTACTCATTTATTTTGAAAACTTTGCTCAAGCTTTGGAAAGTGCCTAAGTTTGAATTCAAACCTTACTGAACAAAACAAGTACTCTTCTCATTGGAAAATAGCACTAAGGCTAGAGCAAACTTACATGAAATAATAAGCATATATGTTTCTGTTTTGAAATGATTTGTTTGAAATGAAATTTATATGATCATGGATTCATGGATGATATGCATGAGTTTGAAACATGATTTTAGGGATGTTACAAATCTAACCCCCTTAAGGTGAATCTCGCCCTCGAGATTCGGATTGGCTAGCAAATAGGTGAGGGTGGTCTTTCCGAAGATCATCTTCTCTTTCCCATGTTGCTTCTTCTTCTGAATGATGGTTCCATTGAACTTTGCAGAATTTGATAGTCTTAGTCCGAGTAACTCTTTCTGCAGTCTCAAGAATCTTGATAGGTTTCTCTTCATAAGTGAGGTCACTTTCCAATTGAACCTCCTCCAAAGGTATAGTATCCTTCAAAGAAGTTTCTTCCATTTCTGGGTGACATTTCTTAAGCTGACTCACATGAAACACATTATGAACAGCTGACAATGTTTCTGGCAATTCAATCTCATAGGCTACTTCTCCTTTGCGACTCAGAATCTTGAATGGTCCAACATACCTTGGGGCCAATTTACCTTTGACACCAAATCTCTTCACTCCACGAAGTGGTGATACTCTAAGATAAGCTCTATCACCAACTTCATAGGTGACTTCTCTACTCTTAGGATCTGCGTAGCTTTTCTGTCGGGACTGTGCTATCTTTAGTCTGTCCTTAACCAACTTGAGTTTCTCTTCAGCTTCTTTAATATGTTTGGTCCAAACAAACTTCTTTCTCCCACACCATTCCATAGCAATGGGGTGGTACATTTTCTCCCATAGAGAAACTCAAATGGTGCCATCTCAATGCTGGCTTGATAGCTGTTGTTATAAGAAAAATCTGCATAAGGCAGGCTTTCAGCCCAACTGGCTCCATAGTCTAGGGCACATGCCCTCAACATGTCTTCAAGAATCTGATTAGTCCTTTTTGTTTCTCCATCAGTTTGAGGATGAAAAGTAGTGCTGAATTCCAACCTCGTTCCCAATGACTCATGTAGCTGTCTCAAAAAATGGGAAGTGAATTGAGTTCCTCTATCAGACACAATACTCTTGGGCACTCCATGTAGACACACAATTCTACTCATATAGATCTTGGCCAACTTAGCACTTGTATAGGTTGTCTTCACGGGTATGAAATGAGCCTCTTTAGTTAGGCGATCCACTACTACCCAAATATAATCATATCCTGACCGGGTCCTTGGCAATCCGGTAATGAAATCCATACCAATCTTGTCCCACTTCCAATCATGAATAGGTAGTGGTTGAAGCAAACCTGCTGGTTTCTGATGTTCCGCTTTCACTCTACTACACACATCACACAAAGCAATATGTTCGGTGATGTCCTTCTTGAGATTATTCCACCAAAATCTTTCCTTCATATCCATGTACATTTTGGTGTTACCCGGATGAATGGAATACGGTGAGTTGTGTGCTTCTTGCAAAATCAGTTTCCGAAGCTCCGGATCTTGTGGAACACAGATACGTTTTCCATGCCATAAAGTACCATTTTCGTCTTCATGAAATCCTTTGGCTTTTCCTTTGCCAATCTTTTCCTTAATTTCTTCAATTTCCTTATCAGTCTTCTGGGCTTCTTTGATCTGGTCCAACAAAGTGGGTTGAACATCCAAAGACATGAGATGTCCTTCAGGCACAATCTCCAATCTGAGATCTCTAAATTGGGCACACAAATCATCTGGCAATTCTCCCTTAGTGAGACCATTCACAAAAACTTTACGGCTTAGAGCATCCGCCACAACATTTGCTTTACCGGGGTGGTATTGCAAACTTAAGTCATAGTCATTGATGAGTTCTAGCCATCTTCTTTGTCTCATATTAATTTCTTTCTGGGTGAAGATATACTTCAAACTCTTGTGATCTGTGAACACTTCACATTGCTTTCCCAAAAGATAGTGTCTCCATGTTTTGAGTGCATGGACGACAGAGGCTAACTCTAAATCATGAGTAGGATAGTTCACTTCATGAGTTTTGAGTTGTCTTGAGGCATAAGCCACAACTTTCCCGTCTTTCATAAGTACTGCACCTAATCCATGGTGAGATGCATCACAATAAACTTGAAAATCTTTCTCCAAATCTGGCAGACACAAGACTGGTGCTGTCACAAGTCTCTTCTTCAATTCTTGGAAGCTGAGTTCACAACCTTCAGACCAAGCAAATTTCTTGTCTTTCTTTAGCAATTCTGTCATAGGCTTAGCTACCTTGGAGAAATTCTCAATCAACCTTCTGTAGTAACCTGCTAAGCCAAGGAAACTAAAAACTTCTTTCATTGACTTGGGAGATTCCCATTCAGTTACAGCTGAAACTTTAGCAGGATCAACTGCTACACCATCTCCTGACACAACGTGTCCAAGAAATCCAACTTCATTTAGCCAAAATTCACACTTTGCTGAATTTGGCATACAGTTTATGCTCTCTAAGCTTCTCAACTATCAAACGCAAATGTCCTTCATGCTCTTCTTTTCTATTGGAGTAGATTAAAATGTCATCGATGAAAACGACAACAAACTTATCAAGAAATTCCATGAACACCTTGTTCATCATATTCATGAAGTATGATGGTGCATTGGTCAAACCAAATGGCATCACGGTATACTCATACAATCCATACCTTGTGGTGAAAGCTGTCTTTGGTATGTCTTGTTCCGTTATCTTGAGTTGGAAATAACCTGACCGGAGATCAATCTTTGAGAACACACAAGCTCCTTCTAACTGATCAAACAAGTCATTGATTCTAGGCAAAGGGTATTTGTTCTTGATAGTCACCTCATTGAGTGAACGGTAATCTTTGCATAACCTTTGACTTCTATCTTTCTTCTCCACAAACAAGACTAGTGCTCCCCAAGATGAAGAACTTGGTTTGAATAAATCCTTTCTGCAATTGTTCTCCAAGTTGATTCTTGAGTTCTTTCAGTTCATCAACTGACATCTTGTACGATCTCTTTGCTATTGGTCCAGATCCCGGTAGCAAATCAATAAGGAACTCCACATCTCTATCTGGTGGCATTCCAGGCAATTCTTCCGGAAACACATCCGGATATTCACTCTAATTAGCTGCTTGCCTATGCTAACCCCCTTAAGAGAATTTAGCATACTCCTTTTTGCTTCAAAGTTGGTCTTGAATCTGATCCTTTTATTTTCTGGAGTTGTGAGTGAGACAGTATGGTTGGCACAATCTATCACTCCCTTGTGCTTAGTCATCTAGTCCATTCCCAAAATGACATCCAATCCTTGGGAGTTTAGGATTATCAAGTTAACGGGAAACTTATACTTCCCAAACTCTATGACTAGATCATGACACCCTGAATTTACTATCATTTCTCCGCCAGGAGAACTTACTTTCATAGGACACCCAATAGTTTCTACCGGTAGTTCATTTGTTTCAACAAATGCTCTTGATATAAATGAATGAGATGCACCAGTATCAAAGAGAACAAATGCTGGAACAGAATTGAGTTTGAACTTACCAGCAACAGCATCAGGCTCCTCGTAGATTTCCTCCACATTGATGTGGTTCACTTGTCCCTTCTGAAAAGGGTTGGGCTTGTTGGGTCCTTCAACTTTCTTTCTTGGGCATTCATTTGCATAATGCCCCATCTTCTTGCACTTGAAGCACTCAACCTGACTAATATCCTTCTTGACAGGCTGGCTTCCATTGCCACTTCCACTACCACTGTGGTGGCTCTTATATCCACCTTTGTGGTTCTTGTACTTGTCATTGTCATGACTTCGGTGATGCTTGTTGTCATGATGACGGTTGTGGTTGTGGTGCTTGTTGAATTTCCCATGCTTATGGGATCCTGAGCTTCCACTATCATCATAATGGGAACGTTTGTGAGACGATCCCGAGCTGTGCTTGTCCGAGTGCTTTCTCTTCCTGCTCTCAACTTGCTTCATTTTGTTCTCCAAAATAGCAGCCTTGTCACAAAGAGACTGGTATGTGGGAACATAGGCCACTGATAGCTGCAGGTTCAGTTCATCATTCAGCCCTTCAAGGGATTTTTCCTTCCTCTTAGCATCAGTGTCAACTTCATCCGGTGCATAACGCGCCAGATTGTTGAACTCCTCAATATATTCAGCCACGCTGCGGTGGCGCTGCTTCAGATTATGGAACTCTTTCTTCTTCAGACTCATCACTCCGGATGAGATATGAGCAGTACGAAAACCATCTTCAAAGATAGCCCATGTCACATCTTCAATGGGAGTGGTGATCTGGAAGTTATCCCACCAAGTGGCGGCTGGTCCTTCCAACAAATGTGCTGCAAATCTGACTTTCTCTGCATCAGTACAGCCCACAGTTACCAAGTCCTTGTTCACAGAGCGTAGCCAATCATTGGCCACCATGGGATCAGTTGTTCCTGAGAACTTTGCTGGCCTCAATCTCAAGAACCTAGTAAGCATGTCAAAACCCGGTGGGTTGTTGTTGTTGTTATTGTTGTTGTTGTTGTTCTGGTTCTGGATGAACGTAGTCATCATTTGCATCAGCTGAGTCTGAGCGGTCATCATTTGCTGCATCTCAGGGGTGATATTGTTGTTGTTGGGGTTGGGATTGGCATGACGGGGAGGCATCTGTGTTTTGTTCAATAGAGATAAGAATGAGATACCCATAGATGCTATCATGCATAATACATCACATAAAAAATCACCAAGCATGCATCATAATAATAATAGTTCAACAACAAAAACGACAACTTTGCAAAGTAAACACACCAATAACAAGCCATCCACATGTTGGATGGTCATTGCGACTCAAATAAAGTATGATAAATAAATGATAAATGAGTAGTCATCACTACTCCTCGGCATCAACCTCCTCCTCAACAAAGGTAAGACCTGCATTCTCCATAGAGGTCTTGTATTCCTCGACATTGGTGGTCAAGGTCTCTACTTTGGCTTTGAGAGCCCTCTTCTGAGAATGAAGCCTCTCAATCACAGTCTGCTGATGCTCAAGCTCGAAGTCCTTGGCTTGCAGTTCTTCAGTCATGTCCCGAATCCTCTTGTTACTATCTTGGACTCGCTTCTCTTGACTCTTGAACTTTCTGTCCTGGCTCTCGAACTTTGCCTCCATCTCCTTGACTATCTCATCTTGCTCCGCGAAGAGCTTGTCCTTCTAACGAAGCTGCACCTGGAGTTCGTCATTGCTGAGCATGACGTTGGTCCTATCAGTGTCCACGTGCCTAAGGAGAACCTCTAAGTCCTGGAGGTATAGACAAATCGGCTCTGCTGTCTCCCTCGAAGTGTCCTCGAAGTCGATGGCCTCTCCATCCTCATCACGTCTACCGAAGACGTGGAAGTGAGTACCTCTAACCTGTCGAGAGTGTCTCCCTAGCAGACGTCCAATCAAATCCTGCATGACTACCTCTAGGCCTCTCTCCTTGTCATCATGCATGAGCTTGAAGATGATATCCTCCGTGGTAGGCTCAGTCTGGCATCTGGGATGATTGACCTTGAAACCCCAAAGGTCTTTCCTCTCAAACTTGGTGAGGGGAAGCACCATGATGGTAGGAAGAGGGAGATTGAGCAAACTAGTGAGCTCAATAATACGAGGGCCAAAGCGAGTTCCCTGGAACTCCACAACAGTGCTGATGGTAACATTAGGCATCCATTTATAAGATAGAAAAAGTTAGAAACAACACAATTCAAGATAAAACACAAGGCAAAGCATCACATGCATAACTTTGGAAATCAAAACACACAAGTCATGGCATACATGGATCCATTACAACAACCAAGGTTCAACTTATTTTAAACAACATTTGGAAAATAAGGTGATAAGTGGTGGTCCAACTAATGAAGTACGCTTATAATCCTATCTCACTAGATATGTTGGCTAACACAATATTTCTAAAAGCAATCAGTCTATCTTGAGCACATGACTCCATTACTAAGTCTATAATGTCTCCTCTTAAGGTTTGGTTGGTAGCCTCCAACTCTTGGGTATGTTTCTTCTCTTCCTTTAGGTCACTTTGGATGTTGAGCATTCTGCACTTGACTCTATCACCAAGTTCTTTGATGGTCTTCCAAGCTGCATCCCTTGCTGAATCAAAGAATGTGGTGTGCACCACTAAATTGGTGAACATGCAGAATCCTGATTCCTTGTGGTTGTCTTCCTTGTTTTTATACAAGTGAAGTTGCACCAACTAGTACTCAACTCCTTCATCCATCACAGGAAAACCTTTGTACACAGTTGCACCATGTATTTCCATTGCAACCATGAGGTCCTTGAGAGCCTTGGGAAATTCTGTCTCACACTCCAAGGTCATTGTCATGAGTGGTCCTTTCCTTACGGCTTCGTTGATGGAGTTCATCTACAAATAGAGATGATAAAGAAGATTAGAAAAGTTTACGAGAAGAATAGACAAGTGTATAAGTTGTTGAAAAATTTTCCTTAGTGGTTTCCAATCCTAGGGTCATAATCCTACAGGCAACACAGTGCTCTGATACCATCTGTAAGATCCCTCCTTTGTAAAGGAAAAGGATCCCTGTGATTGCAATGCTAGTCCCTGGATCAATGCTAGCATCCACAGTTTAAGATGAAGTACACAGAAACAAAGGTCATTATTACAGTCATTCCAGAGACAACATAGTCTTTACAACTCCATGGCCATAGGCCTAGTACAAGAGTTTAAATAAGTAAATAGATAAAAGTATTCATCTTCATGTGCCACAGGCAAACATGTTGAGTGTAGACTCATGACTCCTAATCCTCATCAGAGTAACCTGCAACATCACAAGTTACAGCCACAGTGGGTCAATACATTGGAATAGTATTGGCAAGTGATACCTTAGTATAATATTGGTGGACTACATACTATATGCAATTTGGCTAAGTGTAGCTTAGGCTTGCTTTGCTCAAAATAGGTTTTGCCTATTAGTTGAAAACACTAAGTTTTTCTTTGTCAAAACTTTTCCCAAGGAACCACCAATAGACATTGGGGTCCTTCACCCTTGTTCAACCACAAGTTTTACTTAGAAATTGGGATGAGGAGATTCTTGATAGCTTCCATGTATTGATGCTCAAGTTGTCCAATACCAGGGACATGGCTAAGTACTTAGATTTTTCCATCTGCTGAGGTTGTGCACTTTCCCCACCAGACTTGATTTTCACCAAGATAGGACCTTTTAGAATCCCTCCCTTAAACCAAATGGACGTGTTCCAACCTATCATCCCACTACCACCAACTGTCCAAATGGCTAAGTTCTAGCAACCTATGTGGTCCAGGCAGAGCCCATATTGCCAAGTGGCTGCACTAGAAGCTTCTTAACATTTGGTCTCTCAAATCCCTTTGTTCCTGGGTGGCTTTCCACAAGTGAGATACACAAGGTAAACCATAGAAATGGGCCTTGTGTAACCACTCAACGTAAACCATTCCTTCCATTCCACCCAGGTGTTTCATTCACTTAGTTGTTTTATTAGGCAAAATACAAGTCCAAAGACTGAGAAATATTTTTATCATAGCATGTATATTTCACCACCCTTGGTTTCTACTAGCTAGGCTAAGCATGGCATAGATAAGCATCTTAACTTAGAAATTTCCTAGCAATTCTACCACTACTAGGATTTCCCAACATGGCATATAAGCAAAATATAACATGCAAGACTAGCAAAATATTTCTAATGCTTAGTAGAAAACATAGGGATAAAAATATCATGAAGCACCACTTGCCTTGGTAGTTTGGATAGTAGCTACACTCCTCACAATCACAATCACTATTGGCACCAAAATCTACACATAAAATCATAGCAACAAATCACATACCAAATAAATACAAGCAAAAATATATGGATGCATGCAATATGATATGTGATGAATTTCTAAACTCCACAAGACAAGTGCATAGTACTGGTTCATAAACAAGTTCAAAAATTGCCAAACAACATTTATTTAGACACTAAAACATTTCTCAAATAATTTATATACACAAAATAGGACTACACATGTTTCTGTAAATAAAACCATTTTAACAGAAGCAAAACATTAAACACATTGCATATTTAGAAAGGGGTTGTTCTCCTTATTCCATTGATATAAAATTTGTCAAATTTGAATGTCGGAATCAAAAGTTATGGCTAAAACAATTTCAAACAACTAATAGATTCAAATCCTGATTTTAAACCTAATTCTAGCCACGCGTCATAATCTGATTGGTGCGTACCGGTTCGCACAGGATCGCGCTCACAAGCCGTTAGATCTAACTTAACTTGCACGGTCCAGATCTATTCATACCGTTTCGATAAGTGATCTAATTATACGTGCTGGATCTAGATCCAGCGGTCATCGACCAAGCGACCACAGATGGGCGGCGAGCTCTGTCTACGGCGGCGCAGCGCTACAGGGGGTTCTGGGGTCGTCGGAGATGCTTACCGAGCTCGTAGCGATGCACTGATGCGCAACGTGGCGACGGCTTGGCAAGGGGCGCACGGACACGGCTGCACGGGCTTGTCGGAGTTGCTGACACCGTCGGGCTCGGGCGGACGGCGATGTTGGCGATGCTCCTGGTCACCCTAGCACAAATCAAAGGCATCAGGGGGTGCGCAAGACTACGGCGAACACGCTCGTGTGAATCAGAGGCGAAGGGGAACACGGGGCTCACCGAATTTAATCGCCGGAGTTGAGGACGTCGTCGGGACCTTGCTGTGCTTGACGAAGATGATGACCTGGGGCAGTATAGGATGAACTAATGGTGTTAGAAGGTGCGCAAGGAAGTTGCGAAGATGTCTGCAAGAACTAGAGAAGAAGGGGTGCACGGGGCTCACCGGGATTGGTCACCGGAGTGATCTCTGTCTACGGCGGTGCAAGGGTGTTCACGGGCAGCCTGGGGGCGCTCTGTGCTCGAAGTCTGGGGGAAAATGGAGAGTGGGCAGAGGGGGTTTCAGTAGGCGAGATGGGGGCGTGAATTACTCCAGCATTGAACGGAATTGACGACACGAATCAAACCAGGAAACGCATGGCGTGAATTGGGGAAGAACATGTCGTCGGGGTGGAGACGATGATGATGCAGGGCTGTCGTGAGAGAAACAGAGGGAGTGGGTCCATCATGTGACCTAAGTGCTTGGTGTGAGTGAAGAAAACGTTTCACGCGGGGGGTTGCTGGGCTAGTTGGGCTAGTTGGGCCAGATTGTTTGGCTTATTTTTTCCCTTTTAACCTTTTCCTTTTTCTGTTTGATTTTTCTGAAATGATTTTCAACTCCAAATCAAATGAGTTTGAATTCAAATCTTCTCTAGGTTTTTATACTGCAAACCTTGCATTCAAATGTGTGTCAAACACTACTGTTTACTCAAAACACTTTGATCAATTGAAAATAAAAATAAAACCAAGCCTTTATGTGATATATACTATAGGCATAATATTGGTTTTATTTACTCATTTTGTTTTGAAAACTTTGCTCAAGCTTTGGAAAGTGCCTAAGTTTGAATTCAAACCTTACTGAACAAAACAAGTACTCTTCTCATTGGAAAATAGCACTAAGGCTAGAGCAAACTTACATGAAATAATAAGCATATATTCTTCTGTTTTGAAATGATTTGTTTGAAATGAAATTTATATGATCATGGATGCATGGATGATATGCATGAGTTTGAAACATGATTTTAGGGATGTTACAGAAGCATGCTTAACCAACACTCGTCCTATATCGTTCTTAATTAGGGATGTGCAAGTACTATATCTCTAGCAACAAAATCATTCGTCGGAGCACGGAAAGATTTATATGAAGTAGCTAAACATATACATAATACAGAGATCTACACATGAGCTAGACAGAAATCAACCTTCCGGGATACAACAAATCACATAGACGTGGAGGGATGTGAGATGATTAGATGAACTTTGCCAGATGAAATAGATTTTAAAATGTGGAAGAACAACCCTGAAAGAAGAACAAGGAGAGAGCAGTGTTAGTTTAACACTATATCCGCCTGTCGCAACCCGTGATTCTTGAGAAACAAGAAGGTCCTTATTAATGAACCAAGACCCCACATGTCAGAGCTCTACTTTGTTTACAACATTATAATAGTAGTATCCTGAAGCACTCCGTAGGCAGTGCATATTCTGTTTACAAGCAGCGCATACAAGTGTGCATAGAATGTGGGGTGCATTGTACGGTAAGTGCACTGCCATTGCATGTTATCTTTCACCTTTGCGCATAGCAGTTTACGGAGTATTTATAAGGCAGTTCATCTACAGTTCACGGGCAGTGCATCTCGGTGGGCATGGCATTATAATGATAGAATCATGAAGCACTGAACGAGCAGTGCATGATTTGTATGTGAGCAGTGCATCTCTCCTTGTTCTTGCACGACTAGTATATTGCCATGTCATATTGTCTTGCACCAAGTAGTGCATAGTAGGTGAGAAAGAAAAATGTGATCATTAATGAACCAAGACCACCAAGCAGTGCATGCTATGTACACGGGCAGTGCACATTGTTGTGCATAGCAGGTGGGGTGCATTGCACGGTCAGTGCACTGCCAAAGATTGTTATCTTCCACCATGTGTACAACACATTATGAAGCATCTAGAAGGAAGTTAATATTAAATTTATGGTTAGTGCATTATTAAGCACTTGTAAGGGACTTCATATATATTTCACGGGCACTGCATCTCGTTGTGCATGGCATTATAAAAGCAGTATCACAAAGCACTCATGTTCAGTGCATCCGTTGTATACGAGCAGTGCATCTCGGTGCACATTGCTGGTTGTATATGAGAAGTGCAAAATGGATAAAAAAGCCACGAAATCTAGTACAAATATAATGCCTCTCCCCTGGCGAAGAACTGGTATGACCGTAGACCCCACATATATGTCGCTATCAATATTGAAGTGTTCTTCTTGGAAAAGGGGTAATGCATTTTCGTACTGAATTATAACCCATCTCTCAGACAACTTGTTTTCTGGAGATAAAACCTTTCCATCTGTCGTTGGTGTTTAAAGAAGGAAGGGAAGGTAGGAAACGTTTCTTCTTCAAACTATTATAACCAGATAATGCTGGAACAACCCATAACTTTCTCATATCGATTAAGGGCAGCAGCCGCCGTCGCCCGCATGTCGATCTAGGGAAAATTTGAACCACACTTCAAAACAAGCAGTAAGATATTGCCATCTCAGCAAGGCAAGGCAATGGAGAGAGACGTCGTCATCACTGGCGCCACAAATCAGGTAACCAAAGATCGAACCTTCTCAAAAGATTTAAATTCTAGGGATATATGTGATGAGGTGTTTCAGCTTGTACTTTGTCTCTAAAGATTTAAGTTCAGGATGGTAGACATGGCCAGCAACTACATTGTAGCGACAATGCAACAATTTGATTTTTTTTATTTTGCGAACAATGTAGCTTATGTTTATCTTGAGATTCAACGAAGATATAAGTTCCAAGATTTAAAGCACATAGCATAATTACTACAGTTATGGGAACCGTCTAATAGCCATAATAGTATAGTACAATTGATATAGCAGAAATAGTTATATACGAAGCTACATGACCATTTGCTACACAAGTAATTTGAGAAGCAGATAGCACTATGTGTAATCATAAAAACCTTTTCACAGTAGATCACATCAATTGTAAGCTACACCAATTCGTTCATTTCTATCGAAGTAATGTATTACTTTGTGTACTTAATAGGAAGAGATTATACAATACAATGAGAAGTTTAGTCGATGTATAATAAAACTATGCTCTAAAAATAATTCAGCTATTCCTGACAAATACTATTTATTATTATGTATATAATTAGCAAGGTTGTTGGTGGTTGTTGCAGAAAAGGTATAAGGAGGAAAATAATACCACAGTAAATTTCACAATATCTCGGCATACATATTTCAACTGATTGTTTTGCATCGAAGCATACTTATAAGAGTTATATAGCAGATACATTATAACTGTTGATGTGATAGATACGCAAGCAGAGTGCTGCTTATTTCTCTGTGTGTTATTTTTTCACTAAATGTAGAGAATGCGATATATGCCCCATTACACCAAATCGCAAAATTCTATAGGCACCCAGGTTATCTCATTTGAATGATCGTACATTGGCTGAAATAGAGATGATGAAAGGTTCCAAATTCCAAGCTCCAAGTGTAGCAGAAAGTGTTGCACGTGAATTCAAGATGGTATATATACTTTTAAGAATAATATCCCAATTATTTATTTATTTTTTTGATTTCAATACTTTTAATATCAAAAATTTGACCGTGAATAATTATGGTGCTCTACATTCATTATATCATGGCAGAGACGTCTTAGAGCACTACATGATAAGTGGAATAAAGAGCGTGAGCTGAAACTGAAAGCTCTTGCGTCGTCAACAGAAACTATACAGAGATGTAACGCAGCATGCGCAAACTTGAATCCAAAGCTGGAAAAATTTAACATCACAATGTCTGCTCCACAAGTTATTTCTAGAAACCCTAGTGGTAGAACAACTCTATGATACCAAGATCAATCAGGTGGATCAGTGAAAGGCAACAATGCAGTCAAGACTCATTGTAAATTAAAAGATGCCAAGTGTAATGAGAATGCTTTGGTGAGTTTGATCTTGCCATTAGTATAAAATTAAAAAATCAAAATAATGTTGCATGAGTACTGCTAATCATCATTATAATGTATTTTTGTTTTGTCAGGTGCAAGTTGATGTGATTGTTTCAATGCAACAAAATAGTGGTACTAGTGCAGCATCTTATGCACAAACAAAGACATCACAGGACACATGTGCAGTAACCAACAATCAGTCTAGGTACAGCGATAAAACATCAGATACAGTGCAAGCAGCTCCTGCAAACCAGAGTATCATCATGAATGCTTCCACACAGAATGGTCAGACACACGCAAAACATCGACCTACGAGCTGTCGGAATGCCAATGAGTGGCACGGAAGGAGAAGCTTTAGTGAGGTATGCTGGTAGCTATGCAGACGAAAAAACCAAAATAATCATCACAAGCAACATACTCAAATCAAGCATGATTTTTCAAAATTGCCATGCTAGGAGAGCACCGAGAAACGACGAGAAACAAATCAAAAGCAAGACAGTCTATCCTGGATACGAGAGTAGCATAACAAATTCAGGACACGAGATCACACATGATCAGATTGTTGCAAGTGAACCAGTCAACAACATTTTTTCCAGTGCAGCCACCAAGCATCGCTACAAGTATAGTAGAGTCACAAGCTGGAAGCATTGATAGAGCTAATTGTTCTGATGCAGGCAAGATAGATTCAACCACCACGGTGAACCCACAAAGAGAAGAGAATACAAGTCATCAGAATGTCGATTGTTCAGAGGAACCGACATAAACTATATGCACTAACACCAACTCGGAAGCAATGAGCAATGAGCAGCCTGTGACCGATTGCGATGACACTATTCCTAAAAATGAGATTAATCCAAGAGAACCTACAAAAGAAGAGTTAGAGATGGATAGAATGTTTAAGAATGAGTACCCAGCTGTGGATGAAATTGGTGATGCCACGACACTAGAAGAAGGAATGGAATTTTAGTCCAGGGAAGATTCTTTCCAATTCTTTGCACTATATGCAAGGAAAACATGTTTTTCTATAATAAAGTACACCAGCCTTAACTCCAAAAAAACAAGTGAAATGATTAAACAGACATTTTTTTGCACAAAACAAGGTAAGACTCACATGACCGAGAAAGTTGTCAAGGAAAGGAAAACAAGTTCTACTATCAGGTGCTCTTGCCATGTATCCATTGTGGTAAAGAGAACAGAAAAAAGATGGATGTACAAGACAGTGAATGTAAGGGTCCCAACCTTTAAATAAGGTAGAGTCCCCTGTGTTTACAATGCTAGTCCCTGGATCAATAGCTAGCATCCACAGTTAAGATGTAATATCAAGAAACAAAGGTCATAATATAACTTTATAACCAGGAATAACATAATTTTATTACATCTTACATAGCTCATTTGGCTATTACATTACATTGCAGGAAAAAATCTATAAGTAGGGGTCCTTCATCTTCAAAGTGCCACACGCAGACATGTTGGTTGTAGTCTTTGTAATCCTAATCATCAAACTTTACTAACATCAATCAAACCTACAACATAACAAGTGACAGCCACAAGGGTCAATACATTTGAATTGTATTGACAAGTGATACTATGGTAGTATAGTGGAGTCTATCATCTATATGCAGTTGGCTAAGTGGAGTTGAGGCTTGCATTGCTCAAAATATATTTTTCCTTAACATTTGAAAACACTAAGTTTTTGCTTGAAAAAAACATTTCTCCCAATCAAAGATTGAAAATCCTTTAACCCTTGTTCAACCACAAGTTTTTAACTTTGAAATTTGAATGATGAGATTCTTGATTGCTTCCATGTCTTGATGCTCAAATTGTCCTTTACCAGGGACATGGCTAAGTACTTAGATTTTACACTCTGCAGAGGTGGTGCACTTTCCCCACAAGACTTGGTTTCCCAAGACAAGATCTTTCAGAAGCCTTCCCTTAGACCAAAATGGACGCGTTCCAACCTATCAAACTCTACCACCAACTGTCCATATGGCCAAGTTCTTGCAACCTATATGATCCAGGCAGAGCCCATAATGCCAAGTGGCTGCACTTGAAGCTTCTCAACATTTGACATCTCAAATCTCTTTATTCCTGGGTGGCCATTCACAAGTTAGATACACAAGGTCAACCATAAAACATGGGCCTTGTGAACCACTCAACCAAAAACCACCAAGCAATTACCATTCCACCCAGGTGATTCATTAACTTAGTTGTTTTATTAAACAAAAACACAAGTCCTCAGACTTAGAAATTTTTCCATAGTATGAAGTATAATCCACCCTTGTTTTCTATTAGCTAAGCTAAGCTTGATAGTAGTAGGACTCTTAACTTAGGAAATGTTCTACTAAGGTTTCATCTACTAGGTTTTCCTATAGCAAGGTTTATACTTAGCAAAATTCCATTCAAGTTTTACTTAGAAAAATCACTAATGCATAGTGAAAGTAATGGGACAAAAAGTATGAAGCATCACTTGCCTTTTTGGTAGAGTATAAGTTCACTCCTTGTCCTTGCAACAATCACACTCTTCAATCACTACAAATCAATCAAGCAAGGCACAATCTCAATCTACCAATCAAGCAAAACATCACATAAAATGATAGAACTAAGATAATGTATGCAAGCATGCAAAAGGGTTGTTTTATTTGTAAATGTGGTTTCTAATGGGTCATAAACATTTGAAGAAAGCTAATGGTCATTTTACAAAGTGGCAAAGTCATTTGCAAAAAGGTTTTACTTTATAAACCATTTTCAAAACAAGGTATCATTTTATGTGGTGTAGAAATATTTTTACTAAGGCATTAATCTATAGGGTTCACCAAATATGTTTTCCAACCATAAAACTTGGTGTTTGGGGTCAGAGAGTTTAAAACAAAACATTTCCCAAAGGTTCTCTTCCAAAACCATTTTTGATAAATAAACTATATTTTTATTTGACTAAAAATGGTTTTAAATCAAAGAATCATTCTTTTGCATCACCAAATATATTTTTGAAACCACAAAGTGTTTCCTATGGTCAGTAGGTTCAAAATACACCATTTGCAAAAGATTTTATCCCCAAAATCATTTTTGAACAATTTTCACATCCTTAACAAGCATACAAATGTTTCTGCAAAACCAAACATTTTTCCAGAAGCTTTTTACTAAACAAAAGGCATGGTTGGCTAGGGCTTGTTCTACTGATTCCATTTATATAAAGTTTGCAAAATTTGGACGTGTGGAACTAAAGTTATGGATTTTACAAAATCACAAAGCTAATAGATTAAATTCTGTTTAAATCAAACAGTCTGGGACACGCGTCTGTTTCCTATTCGTCGAAAACGTTTCGCGTGGATCGACTAACACAGACCGTTGGATCAATTCATATCGCACGGCGCGCAGATGCTACTTACCCTTTCGCCTAGCTTCTATCCTAGCCACTAGATCGAGATCAGACGGCTGCTGCAAGCTTGACCTAAAACAAGCGGCGCTGCGGCGGTGGCTAGCGGCGGGGTGGCCAGATGGCGGTGCCGGCGTTACAAGAAGCTAGAGTGGCTGGGGAGATGCTCACCGTGTTCGCATAAGCCTGGGGAAGCTCAATGTGCTGGTTACAGACGAAGGGGCGCTCGCATGTGCTGGCGATTGCTCGCCGGAGTTCGCTCAGCGTCGGGCGTGCTCTGGTCGTCGTTGTGGGCGAGGCTACAGGGCATGCCAAAGCAAAGTAGAGGGTGCATTAGACGCGCAAAGTCACGGCGATGATGCGTGCTTGAAGGAGAAGGGGAGGGGCGGTCAGGTGCTTACCGATGAGTCGCCGGAGTTGAGCTAGCCGTCGGTGGCGAGATGGTTTTGTCGGAGGCGACGTTCTAAGGCGCGCGCGGACTAGCTGAGGCTACTGGTGTGTGTGCAAGGTACTGGAGAGTGAGCTCGCGTTCCCAAGGGGGTAGGGTATGGTCAGGCGTCGCCGGAATTTACACAGGACCTCGTCGGAGCCAGTGGGTTTGCCAAGAGCAATTCGAGCAGCCCTGGGGCGGAGAGGAGCTGGAAGCAGAGGGGAAATGGGGAGAAGAGGGACGCATTTAAGGAGGAGTGGTCGCAGCGAGGTTAAGGCGTGGCATTGAAGCGAATTCAACCGCGGCGTTAGTGGCAGGAAACGGCCGGCGTGGTCGTCGCGGCGTTAGGGGGAAGGTCCACCGGTCAGCTTCTGTGTGGGTGCGAGACTGCGTGTATAAAACATTTCACTGGGTGGTGTTGGTGGGCTGGAGTTGGGCCTAGACTGGGCTGGCCGGCTGGGCTGCTGTTGATTCCATTTTTTTTCTTTCTGAAAGCTTTTCCTTTTTCTAATTCTATTTTCTGTTTTGAAATTCAAACAACCAATCAAGCATTCAAATCAATTCAAACATTCACCACACTTGTAATGAGTTTTGGCTCTGTTTAACAACATAAACCAAAGTCCAACACAAAATAAAATAATTTTATTCTTTTTAGGATCTATTTAATAATTAAATAAAATAGACCTTAATTATTAATTCAAATAGGTTTTGATTTATTTAATAAAATCTCCATTTGGAAACTAAATATTAACAAAGCCAAATCAGTAGGTTTTATTTGAAAATATAAGATACTTGGAAAACTTATTTAAAATAAAATAACATTTTTATTTTAGGGTCCATTAATAATTAAATAAGATGGACCTTAGTTAATAATTCAAATAGGATTTGTTTTATTAAAACCTTTATTTTGAAATCTAAAATAAAACCAAAATACTTCAGTAGGTTTTATTTGAAAATAATAAACACTTGGAAAACTTATTTAAAATAATTTAATAAGTTTTGATGTTTTAATTAAAATGGCAAAACCTTTTATTTAAATAAAATTGGATATTAAATCCTTATTATTTTATTTAATAAAACTTTACTATTTTTATCAAAACAAAATGTTTTATTTCAAAAGCTTGGCCAAGGTTTAATTTGGCTCTATAAAATAATTCTTATTTATAAATCTACCTTTTCTTTTGAAAACCAAATCTTTTATTAAATGATCCAAAAATAGTAATTTTAAATATTTTTAATTTTATTGTTTATTTAACTTTTTAAATCCCTTTAGGATTTTATTTGATCCAAATAGGTTTTGAAAGTTTCCAAATGGATTCAAAAAGTTTCTACTCACCCTGAAAATCAACAAAGTTTTATTTTATTCATTTATTTTTCACATTACAAGAATTGGAAAATCTTGGGATGTGACAGTGAAACTGGATGACAATCACCCTTTGCACCCAACAAATTGGCTCATCAGGTTTTCAAAATGCCACAAGTCAATGACAGAGCTAGACAAAGAATTTATACGTGTACTACACCTTGGAAAGATTCCACCAAGGAGAGTGATGCAAATATATAGTGGAACGAAACTTTTAAACAAAGCAGTTGGTTTCGACGGAAAAGGCATGGAAAACCTCAAGTATGCTGACAAGAAAGACAGTAGAAATAAGGATATAGTGGAATGCTTGAAGAGGATTGCCCATCTTTGATCAAAGGTTCCTGGATTCTCATATAAATTCGACACCGACCACACAAACATCGTTCGTAGCATCTTCTGGACAGACGCAATGTGCAGGATGAACTTTGAACTATATGGTGAATACGTGTCATTCGACACAACGTTCTAGACCAACGTATATAACATGCCTTTTGCACCAATCATTGGTGTGAACAACCATGTGAACACAGTTTTATTTGGGATCGGTCTCCTGCAGGATGAGTCAGCTGAAACGTTCAAGTGGATTTTCAAAACATTTGTCTTGGAAATGGGCGGTAAAGCACCAAAGTACATAATCAATGACCAGTGCAGAGAAATGAAGAAAGCAATTGATGAACTGGATATATTGTTTGACACAATCCACAGGTTCTGCCTCTGGCACATTGTAAAAAAGTTGCTAGAAAAGCTTGCGAGCATTTTAGCAAGAAAAGAAGGCCCGTCAGAAGAACTTAGACATGTCATAAAGAAATCATTTACTATAGAAGAGTTTGAAAAATGCTGGAGGCAAGTATTGGAAAAATACGGAATTGCTAAAAACAAGCATTTGCTAGATTTATGGGATATCAGAGATCACTGGGTGCCAGCCTACTTCATGGACTATTTCTATCTTTTTTCCTCGTCAATGACAAGGAGCGAGAGCACCAAATCCATGTGGAAAGACTATGTTGACCACATAGACACAATACTAAAATTCCTGGATTCATATGAGGCAATTCAGAAGAAAATCTTGAGTGCGCTCGACAGGAAAAGGAACAGGACTTCAGAGAAGACACCACCAACATGGAGCAGATATGGTCTTGAGACAGATGCAATAAACATTTACACTACTGAGATATTTCTCAAGTTTCAGAAGCAACTAGCAGATAACATAGCTTTCGAAATAACAAGGGAAGAGACAACTGAGAGAGGAATGAAATACGAACTGACCAAAAGAGGTAATGTCACACAACCAGATTTCAACATAGATGTTTTTATAGTTGGCATGGATAAGGAGAATAAGATGTTCTAATGCAATTGCAAACAAATGTCAAGGGATGGAATCCAGTGCTGTCGCGTCCTGAGGGTTGTGGTGCGTCTTGGTTTAGTACATATGATGCCAGAAAGTTTTGTGAACCCTAGATGGAAAAGATGCAACCCACATCAGCCATCCAACTATGTTTTTCATCTTCCTGACGGAAACAAGAGCAACGCAGTAGGACCAATATGTTATATGATTGAGTTGACTCGTTTTGCAATGAATTTCTCAAAAGCATGCAGTATAGACAAATCATACCAAGTTCTGGTATAGTGCGTCGACGACATAGAGAAGAAGTTGAATGCTTCAGTAGACCAAGATGAGCAAAGCAACATACACGGCATGGAAGATGGAACCGATAACTTACATGGAACAATTCATAATGCGTTGAGAGATCCCCCGATCATCAAAACAAAGGGTAAGAAAAAAAGGATAGAGACTAAAACCAGGGTCAGAGAAGACGAAAATAAAATGCGGTATCTGCGGAAAGAGAGGACACACAAAACTTAAATGTGAATTGTGGCTTAAGGAAATAGAGGTATATATACATGAATATTTTTTCTTATATTTTACAAAATATCATACCTAGCAACAAATTATATGTATGTAGTTTTTACTATTACTGATTGAGATGATTTAACTATATATTTCATTTTATTTGCAGGCCAGAATGATTTAGAAAAAGCATAAGATAAGATCAAAAACTACAATAGAGAAAAGTCCAACTGCAACCAGTGATTACGAGACAACTGATGCTACTGGTGTAACTTTTTTCTAAACCAAATCGTATTCGATACATTAAGTGGAACTAATATTTTAACCAATAATCTCCAGGACGACCTGACACCACCCAAGAGGATACTTTTTCAAAAAAATAAAATCCATCAAAGTAAAGAAAAACATGGACGCAGTTATGTTTACAACACTAGTACAGATGAAGTAAGCTCCTTGTACACAATGATACCTATTATATCATATCTTGAACCTGATTGTAACCACGCAAGACTAACATTTTATCTCATTTTTCTGAAGAACAATTTGACACCACAGAAAAGAAGAAGAGTATAGAAAGAGAAGGATCAACAAAGTCCATCATCAACATCAAGTGATAACAATTCTAGTGATTCAGCTCGAGTAAGTTTTATGTGAAATTTAAAGCTGATGACTTTGAAAATAGGAAAATTATTGGACATGATATTTTTTAAGTCGTGAAAATAAATCGATTGATACATGTGATGCAGGTGATATCAAAACCAAAGAAGAAGACGAGAAGTTCACAAGGAATAGCACAAAAATCAAGAGCAAAAAGCAATTGTACACGAGAGATTGATGGACAAAAGTCTGACATCAGAAAAGAAAGATCTCATCCATACCCAACGAAAATGTTGTGAATATGTATGAAATCCCTCACACGGATGCTATCCTAAATGGAAATGATGGAAATGTTTCTCCAAGTTCTGTACATACAGAAAGAAGCTGCAGAACGACAGAAGTAGCAAACAATCCATAGAGGAAGTGCAGTACAAAAAACAAAATAAAAAGAATAGTGATTACATGGAGCGGTCCTGTGCAGACATCCATGTCAAGACACGAAATCCCTCAAGAATCAGTTGAGAGGAATGTACAAACAAGAAGTAGTCCTGTGAATTCAGTACAGTTAAATGTACATAAAATAAACAGTACCAAAACTCCGGTGTTAAGAACCGTCAGAACAAGGCAAAGAACTGTTCAAGATAAATATCTTGACAGTGATCGGTCCAGAAGAAATAATCAAAAGGAAGGCACAAGCCATGTAAAAATTCCCACAAAAGGACATGGCCGTTTAGAATGGTATTTGACTGGACAAGTTCAAGTGCCAAGGCAAGTTTTATATGTCATAATGTCAACACCTGGATTTTTAATCCCAGATGCCTGTTATGCCGTACATCACAATCCCAGGATTACCATTTTTGCGAGACATAACAGATTGGTATCATAGTTCATCATCCATTAGAAACCATAATAGTCTTACAAATAGTTGATCTCATGATCAAGTCTGATTACAATCAAAGCAGCGGAATAATAATAGTAGTATCATGGTTGGGGCTCCACCTTAAGGGTCACAGGCAATGCTGATTATGGGAGATGATCCTAGTTATCGTAAGCGTCCTGTTGTCCATCCTCCTCATAGTCTCTTTCATAGTATGGCCATGGGAATAGCCAGGGACAAAGCCATAAGCACTTTGAAGTCACCACAAGAAATGTGTTTACTTATGACCTTCTCATAGTGATATCGAATGAAATCATCATAGATCTATGACGATTTTGCACAAGATGGTCATAGATCGTTTGGAGAGGTCAAAACCCTATAAAATTACGATGATTTGTGCAAAATCATCATAATTTCTTCATACAAAAATGTCATAATTTACATGACACAACCGAGAGACTTATTTATAGCAGAATATGACGAATTTACATGCATTTAAATGATTAAAAGACCACATTAGCAATTCCTCCTATGTGTCACGTCTATGTGTCAATGTTTGCTTACATGTCGTATCCACATGTCAGCGCACCACCCGGGACCCACCACGAGCCTCACATGCGGAATCCAAATAGCACCAAGCGTTGCATGCATGTAATAACATGCAAAAATAAGTCGGGGTGAAGGTTTGAACCCGCGACCTCCCGACTACCTATCGCTTTAACCACTACACAAACGTTTCTTTCATGTCCAACTATTGAGATGCCACTACTTAAGTACACCGCTTCGTTGGACACAAAAAGGGAGCTCGCATGGGTCAAACCCGCGACCTCCAACATGTAGGAAGCAACCCTTGACACCAGACCATGCAACCGTTCGTGTTGTATATACAAGTCACGGCCTTATATCCTTAGTTCATCTATTAGGCTGGCTCAATTTATCACTAGAATGGGCCTCGGGGGAAGCGATATGGGTCGCGGTGGGAGGGACTAGGCCTTGCACGCACTAGGCCATCTCGGCTGGTATAGTTAGGTAGTTTAATATTTTTCCTTGGAACTATGTCACATAACATGACTCCACACGAAGGTTTCACATAGTTCGGACCGTTTTTGAATTTTTTATGCTAGTTTCAAACAATGGTCAAAACGGCGGGCATGAAGGTTCTTAGCTAGGGGCCGAGCCCCGCTGAACTTGCATTGGATCTCTGAATAAACATGATATTGTGAGGCTAAAACTCGTTTTTAAAAAAAATAATGGGCATCGGATCATGTACCTGTAGTTCAAATCGGACCCACTTCATACTGATTCGACATGAATTTGTCTTTTTTGCCAAGGGTGTAAGGAAAGGTTTGAGAGACCCCGGTTGGGACATTAGTCCATGTAAGGTGGCCTATTATTTTTGGAAAATGGGATGGTAGAATTTTGAAACTTTCATTTGGTGATTGCTTCAGAAAACAGGTCGTTTTTTACGCTCGGAAAATGGAAAATGGTTTTTCCGTGCGACTATATGGAAAATTTCCTCCTGGAACATTGTTCACCATCCCATGATGCACATGTTTGCACAATACGGGTGCATTATCAGAAACTATGCCCTGATTCTAGCCATAACATTGGTCATTTGACCCGAAAGCCATGAAACCTCGGAGATGATAGGTCATTTTGTGAAGGTTTTTTCGAGACATACTCAATTTACAAAATTTTGGAATTTTTCCTTCCAACTATGTCAAATAATAAGACACCACGCGAAGGATTTGCGTTGATCATACCGTTTTTTAATTTTTTATGCCCGTTTCAAACTATGGTCAAAACGACGGTTATGAAGGTTCTTAGCTAGGGGACGAGCCTCGCTAAACTTGCATTGGATCTCTGAAGAAATAGAATATTGTGAGTCTAAAAATGATTTTTACAAAAAATCATGGGCATAAGATAATGTACCTGTAGTTCAAATCGGACCCACTTTCCTACCAATTCGGTAGGAATTTTTCTTTTTCGCCATGGGTGGACGGAAAGGTTTGAGATACGCCGGTTGTGACATTGTCTATGTAAGGTGGTGTACTATTTTTTTAAAATGTGGTGGTTGAATTCTAAAACTGTCATTTGGTGGTTGCTTCACAAAACGCCCTTTTTGCGCTCGAAAAATTGAAAATAGATTTTTTGTGCATCGAAAAGGAAAACTTCCTCCTGCAACATTGTTCGCCATTCCAAGATGCACACGCGTGCACAATACGGGCATATTATCACAAACTATGCCCTGATTCTAGTATAACACTCGTCGCTTGGCCTGAAAGCCATGAAACCTCGAACATGATAGGTCATTTCTGAGAAGGTTTTTTCGAGATATTCGCAATATTTAAAGTTTAATATTTTTTCTTAAAACTATGTCACATAACATGACACCACATGAAGGTTTTACATTGTTTGGACCGTTTTGAAGGGATTATTCATTTTCCGAGTGCAAAAAAGAGGTGTTTTGTGAACCGACCAATCAGAACATAGCAAACCGCCTCCCACAGATCGTCCTCAAGGGCATGATCTATACCGTCCAATTTCAATCCAACACTTTTCAGCTTACCCGAAAAAGCACACCTACTCCCAGTGTCCACCGCACTAACTTGGGCGTTGGGATCCGGTGATGGACGCTCCCAACCCGCCCCTTTCCCTGCTCTACCAAACTAACCCTAAATCAGATCTCCTCGTCCCCTGCCGTTCGCCGCCACACACCCCCTCTATCCGATCCAATCCTCCACCGCATCCCCAACATGGCTGCTATCTTGTCTAATTTGGAAAACAGCGACGCCATGGCGAGCCACCACGCGGGACGAGAGCCGGAGGCGTCACGGTGGTCTTGCTCGCCGGTGCGCGCGTGCTTAACTGACCGCCGCTCCATCGAGCTTGCCTCACCGCGTTGCTACCATGGACTATGGCAAGGAGGACACCGATGCCGGCATCCGTAGTTCCTTCCGGCGGCGACAACAGTACCTTCCTTACCCGCCTCAGATCCGGTAACGTATCCCTCTCCCCCTCCCCCTTTCTCCCCTCCCCTCTTTCTTCTCCCTCTTGTCCCCTCTATCAGTATCCCTCTCTCCCAATGCAGATGCCACCGCACCCGGGGGAGCATGACGACGAGGCGATCAGGTAGGCATCCATGGCCATGGATCGCAAAGAAATGAGGCAGGGCAAAGAAGCACTGAGCACCTGTGGCTATGCCTCCTGGCTTCACAACTCACCGTCGCTGGCGAGATCCCTTACCCTTCCCGCGGTCTCTAGTTGTGGGCTTCCCGTCCCATGCATCTGGTAGCGCCGGTCCACGACACAACGAGGTCATACCAACTATAAGCCTCCACTTCCTTCCCACGGCTGTCTTTATGTTCAATGCATATTTGCACCGATGAACTGGATGCAGTAATTGATGTACTAGTAAATAGACTTATATTGTACAAGATTAGGTGTTCAAGAACCCATCTCTCTCATCATAGATGTTCAAGTACTTGGAATATGTTGATGTGGATGATTCTATAGAGTGGCCTTGTTCAAGCCCAGATCAAGCCTTATATTTGATTAAGTGTGCAATCTGATGTTTCCATGGAACTCTGAGCTACTCTATTGTAAATGCTCCATGTGTGTATGCTTTATCTGGTTCTAGTTAAGTATACAACATATGTAGATAACTCTTCATGATGTTTAAGTTACAACTAAAAAGATTATCTAGTTTAGCACATAGCTTTGTACTTGTTTTTTTTCACGAGCTTTTTACCTGAATAATATATTAAGATGCTTTTTACCTTTGTTCTTTTCTTCTACAACACATGAGTATCGAAATTTGAACTTTTTATTTTTAGTCATAGAGCATAATCAAATTAACTCAATGCTCCACAATAAATATTTCAATAGTGTGAAGCTATTTGAGCTGTTTTCAGTTAATGTGATTTCTTGAGTACTTTGTTATATGATTTCTTCTACTAGATTAATTTGTCATCCTATTTGTTCGTGTGTCTATTGTTGATGTGCATGAAGTTGTGATAAGCAGCTATCTATTTCCTTATGTATGGTTCTGATGTAACCTGTGAATCTGCATAAAATTTGTGCCATATCCATTTCACACTTGGTACCTGCCACTATATCTCCATACTGATGTAACATGTGAATTTGTTGTTCCTGTTTATGATCATATTGTTCCTGATAATATGGTTTTGCTTCTGTTTAGTGCTCATAGTCGATAGATAAGAAGAAGTTGAACCCCATGCGGGAGATAGAGGTGTAGAAGCTCGTCCTCAACGTGCTGATAATATGGTTTTGCTTCCGTTTGGTGCTCATACTATCCCTGCCCCATCCCTCTTTCATACACATTTATTGGAAATAAGTGTAATAACCATTGCAATCTGGGGGCAAAGCATCCTATTTTAGCTTGTATTTGGTAACTGTCTATTATGCTTGGATGAGATTTGGATCATTAGACTGATAGTGCAATCACATGAATAGGTGGTGTTGCTACTGCTATAGAATTGGAACTAGCCTTACTTATGATCTTGCCCGACTTGTATATATATAGCTTGATATTTGAAATAATTGTCTGCACTTTACACTTTCATGTAAAAACTGCCAAGTAAAATTGTTCCTACATGATGGAGTCTTGCATGGATCCGGAGTCTCCGACCTCTACATCCACACAGAGGAGCAGCGGCAGCGCCGGATGCTTCTACTGGTGCTTATGTTCTGGCTTGGACTAGACGGCGTCCAGGTAAATGCATTTTCTCTCCATCTTACTCTTTCACTAGTGCTCTTTATGCTGCTTGCTGTAAATGATACCTAGTGATTATGTACTGGTTCTTTCTTATCTCCTTGCCAATTGGGTAGTATAATTTTGATGCGAAACTACATACCTTGTTTTGTTTTTCTATGGAACTCCTTCAACTTAACTGAGTATTTGTATGAGCTGCTATTTGTATGGTAAAACACTAGTTTCACTCAATCTGAGAAGTTTGTATGAGCTGCTATTTATCTATTTGCAACTGTTTTGTTGAACTATTGCAGATATGCTCTTTACAAGAGCTACATGTTTATGAAGTGGAAGTGAAGAAGTTCCAGAATATCAAAGTGTAGCTAGTTTTTAAATTTGTTGAGAGTTCTATTTATAGATTCCATTGTAATGATGGTTAAGCATTTTGTGATGTGAATTTGAGCGTGGAACTTCATGTGTCCTATGTGTTACCACTAGAATATTGTATAATTTTATTCTGGCCGTTGTTTGAATATGTTCATTTGTTTTCTCTACTTTCTGATTTCCATATATTGTTTTAATTAATATTTTGTGAAAAGAATGAACCAACTATTTGTGACCCACTATCTAGAAAGATTGGGACCCACCATCTAGAAGAATATGACAATTGTGACCCGCTGTTTGTAATTATAAAATAATGTGATGTAATAAGGTTGTAAATAAAAAATAACTGGACCTTAAAAAAGGCTGAGTCCAAGTAAATAAACGGGCTGAAATGTTGGATTTGCCCATTTATCCTATTAAGGGAAAAACTTAAACATGCCAAACTATTAGGCTTGGCCCATATGGACCACTGAAATGGATCAGGCCGAATTTAGACTACGACGATCTCATTTCGTCATAATTTTGCCACATCGGATCGGCCATGTCGAATCTGACGTGGCCTTGCTAGTTTGTCTGTGACGGTATTGTATCGTCATAATGTTCATGACTATCCAATATCATCATAGACGGTTATGCCAATTTCGTGGAAAACGCCGTTGTGTGCAATTACCGACGCTCAGTTTTTGACGATCTGTTTTTCATCATAAGATCGTCATATATTATAGGCAATGACGATTTAGTGACGAAAATGGAGGGTCATGTATCAGAAGATTCCTTGTAGTGAGTACTCGCAAACTTTCACTAAAGCAATAAGGTCATTCTAATAGGAATCTTAAGCTCTAGGTTTGTTTGCCACTATTCAATTTTATTTCAACCAGTATCTAGTAGTAAAAACCTAACTTTAGTTGTCTAAGTTACTTAAGTGGGAACCTAGCTTAATCTCCCCAACTTGTGGGGTCACGTCAAAGTCATCGTTCAGGTCACAAGTCATTTTGAAAAACATCTGACAACGGAACAGTATGGCCATCCAATTGTCCATAACCACGGACGCGGCTATTCAAATAGTTTGACACTCTGCAGAGGTGGTACACTCTCACCACTACATTCGATAGATCCGTTAGGAACAATCCTGAATCATCATACTTGGTATGCGGATAATCAATCCTAACCTTTCAATTACACACCCTAGTATAAGCACCTCCCCTATGAGTTTGGCCTCCCAACCATGACCATCTGTCATCTTGGGAACTGAACAGGTGGACAGTTACATTCACAAGGTAGCCTTAGCTCGCCTCGTTCTGTGAGGAACCCATACTAAGAAACATAAAATTACAGTCAAGCCCTACCCAAATTCGGGTATTATGGTTATACAGTACAAATTGGAATGGTATCGCATCCGAACCCAACCATCAGTTTTTATCAAAGTCAAGTCACATACTTCCTTCACCATCATATTCATGTCATTGTGTCCATAACACATGTCAAAACATTTCAATAGAATGACTCATCATTCCAAGGTTTTCATGATCATTTATTCCCATCAAGTGATAAAGTGTAGTTTAGCATTAGCATCTATCAAATGGGGGTGTCACTATTTGAGGGGTATCAACTAGTGCTTCTACCTACATCAAGCTCTAAATTTCCACTGATCATCAATTAATTAACTACGGAACAACTTTGTGAAACGTAAAGCTTGCAAGTAAAATTGGGATTTGGTATAATCAAAAGTGGGTATCGCAAGTGCTTGCAAGTGAGGCTTGCATGGTTTAGCTTATCTTTCATAGAATAGCTTACATAATGTATCTTTCCTTGATTGGTATGGTGGTCGAAGTTCTCGTCCTCGTCTTCGTAGAACTCTTCCTCGTGGTAGCCTAGATTGATACTAGCATCTATAAATTAATACAATGTACACAATCATCAAACAATACTTAACTACTTCTATTTATCACACCATGGTCACACTAGATGAGCTAGCATCATCTCTATTATTAAAAAAAGGGTGACAAGATTTTATTTATCCTATTCTAGAAAAGTAATTTCTACTCATTGAAAATTACTTAAGATTTAATTTTATCCAACTCAAATATGGGGTCATATTGACACATGTCATCACTACATATTCTGATACTTGATAATGTGATTTAAAGTGGTTGGCCTTATTTATAAAGCTTAACACTATTATTTAAATTATTTAAGTGGCTAAAAATGACTAGAAAGCCATTCTTTAATTTTAGTACAGGACTATTGTATGTAAGTATATAGATTTTTACATATTCAGAAAGGTCTTGTCAAGTGTGATTTTTGAGAGTTGGAATCAACTCAAAATCACTTATGGTTGATTTTAGAAAAATGTTTGAAATGTTAAAAGCTATTGTCTTGTTATTTTTACCAAGGGTGATCTATAGTTTCAAATGGTTTAAATCCAATGATAGTGATTAGAGATTTTTATGTACTTTCAAAAATAATTGGATTCATTAAATTTGGTGCAGCGAATCTTCCTAAATTGATTTTTAAATTTAACTACATAATGGGATTTTCAAATAAAAGATAAAACTAAGTTTGAACTGACGGGTTGTGCCTAGGAACGCTAATGGGCTGTCCCAACTACGCAACATGCGTGTAGCGGGCTACTCAGGGGCTGGTACTACCTGTCAACGACTAACAACACGCAAAGCGGTATTAGTGAATCTAGGCCTTACGATTATAGCGCAATCAACGGCTAGCATCGTCGTATCTGTCGCAGGGCACGCGCGAGTCAGAATCCTAGCGCTACGACGGGGGTCGTCGGGGGCTTACCAGGGCTCCATCTAGGTCAGGCGATGGAGGCGAATGAATGATTCAATGACGGCGGCTCGAACGGTGGTCGCGGAAGCTCCTGGGGTGGCTCCTAGCTTCGGCTCCTTCCTTCCTCGGCAGCGGCAAACTCCCGTGAAATTCCCGAGAAGTGGTGCTCGCCTTGCTCCAGGGTTGGGTTAGAGAGGTTCCTGGGTGAGAGAGGAGTATAATGGTGTGCGTTTTGGGGTCGGGGAAGGGGTCTATTTATACGGCGGCGAAGGGGGCACGGCGGCATGGCTCGGGCTCGCCGGCGACACAGTTATAGTGAGCTATAGGCATGGTCAAGGGCATAGGTCAACGTGGTGCTTCAGGGCGAACGTCATACACACAGTGGCATAGCGAGGCGCGGTCTAAATCGTTGTGGAACGTCCATGCTCTGTGACTGTACCAGCGACATTTGTCACGGCGTACGGTGGTCACGGCGATCTCGCGGTTAAATGATCATGTCTGGGAGCTTGCTGGAGTCATGGCGGACCTAGCGGCGCCAGGTGAGGGCGAGGCGCGGCGTGTGCATGCAGGATTGCTCGACGCTCTGGCGCGGCGACGAGCATGGTTCGGTGTTAAATGGGCACGACTTTGCTGGCATCTCTTTGAGCTGTCTTTGGTCGGGGAGTGCACATGCAGAGGCAGTGAGGTCAGGGCTATATCCTAGACATCATGGGAGAGGGGAGCGCGCTCTAGTACTGGGTGAGTTAAGGGCACGACGTGTAAGCTCAGTTAGGTCACAATGATGAGCAAAGGATTGATCAAAATAGTGAATTGTTGTTGAGTTTGTACTTTGATCACCAAGTGTTTGATCAAATGGCCACAAGAACTAAACCATCAAATTTTCCAATGATTTTTGGTGGGAGTTCTGGTACTAATCTTGATAGTCTCTAGGTGCAATGGTTGTCTAAGTGATGATGGTTTGAATGGTTTTCCAAAAATGGCTATCTTGATACATAAGATAGATTAAAATTTGAATTTCCTCTCCAAAGAGTTTGAAAATGTTTCTGCAAAGTTGCAAAGCTCCATTGGGTTTAGTGTCACTAGGTCTAGCAGGGGGGAGAAAATAAAGGTAAAAGTTTCTGTTTGAGATTAGTTGCTAGAGAGGCTCAAAGTGAGCTAATGGTTAACTAGGGCAGAAATGACCATTAGGTCTTAGGCTTCATATTTTAATTTTCTTTTATTTCGATCTGGTTTGATAGTGACCTAGATGATAGGGTTTTGATCTTTAAACCATTTCTCATCATTTACAACAATCACACATGGCATTGCAAGCATTCATACACACAAGCATTAAGATTTGAATTTAATTAATAAAAGATTTTGTTAACCCTAATCTTGATTAATTAGGGAATGATCCTCATTAATATTTTTGGGGTGTTACAATAGATGAAACAATGGTTCAAGCTTATTAGGTACAAGAAAGTAAAGTGTGCCATCAAGTTTGTGAGAGATTTAATCACTAATTATATCATAACAAGTTTAATTTGGAATATAGATAAAAACATGAATATACTTGGAATGGTGTAACACACCATGCATTGGAATTTACAGTGGACTCTTTGGAATAAATTGGTTTCTTGGGAGTTGGATGCATGAGTAGAGATTTCTCAGTACAAGTGGAGGCTAGCAAAAGACTGGGAGCGACCAACTAAGAGAGCAATAATGGCCATAATCATGCAAAGTCACAAAACATTATCAACTAAAGCATAAAGTGGTATCACAAGTCAAAAACTAAATGATCATAGAGGCTAAGGTGACTAGTTCATAGTCATAACATGATGTAAGAATGCGCCAAGTCAACCCAAATAAAGCATCAAAGCAGAATACCACAATATTATGATTTTGTATGCTAAAACAACGCATGATTCTTTCAAGGCACATTAAGCAATCTCAATTGTTTGGAACAAGTAATGCTACATCAATAATCACTAAGCATAACTTAGCAACATCTAGCATGACATGATAAAGACTAAGCCATAGTCAAAAGAAGCTCCCTTTTGTACCACTATAAGCATGAAACTTTCTACTATTTTCCAACACCAATCTACTTATTTGAAACAAAAGAGTGAATGCGGGGTTCCAACTAACTTATTCAGCAAACCAAACAAATGAAATCTAAGACGCTCCAAGAACAACACAAAAGTGCATAAAACAATAAAACAAAGTGTCTAGAAAGAGACCTGAGATTTTTATTGATGGAGAAGGGGATGTCTTGGGCATCCCCAAGATTTGACGCTTGTACCTCTTGAATATTTCTTAGTGTGACATGGGGTGGAATCCCCAGTCTTGAGCTTTTGTGCATTCTTCATCTCATCAGATCATTCTTCCCCTACACTTTACAAATTTCCTTCATACAAAACTTCACACAATTCTTCATTAGCAACATTAGTGTATTCAAGATAATAGGCCTTTGGGTTTAGTTTCAACAAAAGTAAAACTTTCATTAAAACACAAGATACTGTAGCAATTCCTTTAAAAACCTCAAGTGATCAGGGAGAATTCAAAAAGAAACTGATTAAGAGGCAAATGAAAATAATGGCAGAAATCTGTCAAAACATACCAGCAGGTAATAACCGATTTTTTCGAAGATCTTCTGTTGCTCAAATCGAAAAGTGTTGCACTAATGAAAGATATATAGCAACCTGGGGCATATATTTAGAAAATTACATCTTAATCCAACATAGAGGTATTTTTCAATAATTTCTACAGTGAAGCATAAAAATCTATTTCGGGACAGCAACTTCCCCAAATCTTACTTCTCTCTCATTATAGGTTATTCTTGGCACAAAAACCACACAAAAAGGATAAAGAGAGGTTATTATAGAAGTAATAACTTCCAATACTGAACAAAAGAAAATCCTAACGAAATTTGGGTTATCTCCCAATGAGTACTTTTCTGTAACGCCTTTAAGTTAGACAGAAAGCAAGAATCAAGTATTTTCAAATGAAGAAGCATTAACATCAAATTTTGCTTTAATAGGAGGAGCAAAAGGTAGCTTCTCTCTCCTTATAGGGAAGTTTTATATACCTTTCTTTAATGGTAATTGATATTTAATGGTGCCTTCCTTCATATCAATAATGGAACCAACAGTTGTAACAAAAAGTCTTCCCAAAGTAATAGGACAAGCAGCATTGCATTCAACATCCAAACATAGAATTCAACAGGGACAAAGGCATTGTTAACCATAATAAGAACATCATTAATACTCCCCATAAGTTTCTTTTTAGCATTATCATCAAGTTGGACATCTAAATAGCAATCTTACAAAGGTGGCAAATCAAGCATTTCATAAATCTTTCTAGGCATAATAGAGACACTAGAACCAAGGTCACATAAAGCTTTGAGATTAAAATCATTCTCTTTCATATTAATAATGGGTTCCCAACCATCTTCTAATTTCCTAGGAATAGAAGCTTTATGTTTCAATTTTTCTTCCTTAATTTTAATGAGAGCGTCTGTAATGAGTTTTGTAAAAGCCATGTTCATAGCACTAGCATTAAGACTTCTAGAAAGCTCTTGTCAGAACATAATTACTTCAGAAATATTGCAACCATCAAGATCAAAATCAAACTTAGCATCATAGGTAGTAGAGTTATTGTTTCCCATAGTTCGAAAAATTTCAGCATTCTTATTGGGTTTAGGCATTGTTGCAATAGGAGTGGGGACTTCTTGTGGTTTGCTAACATCAACATTGGTGGTGGTAATGGTACAAATACTATTATTTCTAGCATTTCATCTTCTCTTTCCCACTTAGCATGCAATTTAGCTAACAGTCTAACATTTTCTTCAATTCTAACTTTTATGGCATGAGTAGAAGCAAAGGTATTTTCCATAGTTTTAGGTTTAGCAACCATTTTATTAGTCAAAGGGATTGTGCTTCAGACAAAGATGAAATATTTTTCTCAACATTCAAAAGATTTTCCTCCGCAGTTTTGTTGAAAGTAGTTTGTTTACTAATAAAGTATTTAAGCATGACTTCAAGTTCAGAGGGAGCACTTCTATTGTTATTGTAGGAATTTCCATAAGCAATACCATTATTGGGACGATAAGGCCTATAATTATTATTACCAAAATTATTCCTATAGGCATTGTTGCTAAAAAATTTATTTCTAATGAAGTTCACATCAACTTTCTCTTCTTGAGCAACCAAAGAGGCTAAAGGAACATTATTTGGATCAATATGAGCTTTTCCATTAACAAGCATAGACATAATAACATCAATTTTATCACTCAAGGAGGAGGTTTCTTCAACAGAATTTACCTTCTTACCTTGTGGAGCTCTCTCAGTGTGCCATTCAAAATAATTAACCATCATATTATCAAGGAGCTTTGTTGCAACACCCAAAGTAATGTTCATAAAGGTACCTCCAGCAACAGAATCCAACAGATTTCTTGAAAGTTTGGATAATCATCCAAGCAGTCAGTGCATGAGTGGGACAATTCTTTACCAAAGATTTCATTATTTACCAAGCTTGAGCAACATGTTAATTATCAAGTTGTTTAAGTTTCATTATTTCACTTCTCATAGATATAATCTTAGCAGGAGGATAGTATTTTCCAATAAAAGCATCTTTGCATTTAATCCAAGAATCAATACTATTTCTAGGCAAGGATAGAAACCATTCTTTAGCTTTTTGTCTCAAAAAGAAAGGAAACAATTTAAGCTTAATAATATCTCCATCTACATCCTTATATTTTTGCATCTCACAAAGTTCAACAAAATTATTATGGTGAGAAGCAACATCATCAGAACTAGCACCAGAAAATTGCTCTTTCATAACAAGATTCAACAAAGCAGGTTTAATTTCATAAAAAGTAGCATAAGGAGCAGGTGGAGCAATAGGTGTACAAAGTAAATCATTGTTGTTTGTGCTAGTGAAGTCACAAAACTTGGTGTTTTCAGGAGTGTTCATTTTTGCAAAAGTGAACAGGCTAACAGAAGTAGTAACTAATTTTTTGTGTGTTTTTGATAATAAAAAGCAAACCAAACGAAACTACTTTTTTTGTATTTTTGAAAGAAAGAAACAAGAAAAACAAAGCAAAGAAACTAAGCAAAATAAAAAAAAGTATAGAGAATGGTTGTGAGAGACTCCCCTTGCAAGAATCTTATTTCTCACTGAATGGTGAATGACGAGGAGGAAGATATTGAAGTTATCCTTAACTCCCCAGCAACGGCGCCAGAAAAATTCTTTATGGGTAGTTCACTGTAGAGCCTCGTTGGGAAACCCCAAGAGGAAAGTGTGATGAGCACAGTAGCAAGTTTTCCCTCAGTTACGAAACCAAGGTTATCGAACCAGTAGGAGTAAGGAAACAACTCCAAGGTGTTGCTAACAAATTGGAGCCAACACAACACAAACTCAATACTTTGCCCCAACTTATAGTAAGGTTGTAAATCTCACTGGTTTGCTGAAAACAAAGGATTAAACATATAGTGTGGAAGATAGTAGTTGCTTGTAGAGAGTAAACGGTAACAGTAACAATAGATGGAATATCAATGATAAAGATTGGACCGGGGTCCACAGTTCACTAGAGGTGTTCTCCTTAAGATAGATAGCATGTTGGGTGAACAAATTACAGCGGGGCAATTGACAGATTGAGAAAGCATAACAATGCATATACTAGACATCTTGACTCCTATCAGATTTGATTGGGCATTATAACAAAATACATAGACCGTAATCCAACTGCATCTATGACTAATAATCCACCTTCAGGTTATCATATGAACCCCTTCCAATATTAAGTTGCAAGCAAAAGATAATTTCATTAAGCAATGTGTGTAAAGTAAACAATACAATTGTTCCATGAACAAAAGATTATTGTTTTCTCCCTAGTAGCAATAACACATCTACAAACTTAGAGATTTATGTCACTTCCCCAGATTAATAGAGGAATGAACCTATTATCGAGCATAAATACTCCCTCTTGGAGTTGCAAGCATCTACTTGTCCAAGATAACTACTAAAAACGGAGAGCATGCAAGATCACAAATAACACAAACATGATAGAATCAATAATCAATCTGACATAGTATCTCAATGTCCATCGGATCCCGGCACACACAACATGTATGATTACAAATAGATGATCATGATCATGAATCGAGCACACAAGATCTAAACGTGATAGCACAAAGGAGGAGAAAAAACCATCGAGCTACTGTATGGACCCATAGTCCAAGGGTGAACTACTCACGCATCACTCCGGAGGCTCGCATGGTGATGAAGAAGGCCTCCGGGATGATATCTCACCTCCGGCAGGGTGCCAGGAAGAGCTTCTGATCCCCCCTAATCTAGGGATGATGGTGGCGGCAGCTACGGACTGTTTCGTGGAGATTTGATCGGGTACTTAGGGTTCTACATTGGGGTTCTTTTATAGGCAAAAGGGCAAGGTCGGTGGGTGCCCCCCTGGGCCGCATGGCCGTAGGGTGTGGCCACCTCGTGGCACCCCTTCGGCTGCCCTTTGGACTCTATGTTCTCTCTGGTAAAATATTGACTTTGGCTTTTGTCCCATCCAATTCCGAGAATATTTCCTTACTAGCTTTTTTGAAACCAAAAACAGTAGAAAATAGGCAACTGGCACTGCGGCATCTTCTTAATAGGTTAATACCAGAAAATGTATAAAAATACCTCAAAGTGTAGACAAAACATAACAAAATTGATACTAAAAAAACTTGGAAAAATCAAAAATTATAAATAAGTTTACGACGTATCAGTCATAAGGGATCACATATCATGGAATGAGTAAAGAGTACTGATCGGTAACGAGGTTGGACTAGGATTGGAGACACCGACAATCAAACCTCGGATAAGTAAAGTATCACGCGACAAAGGGAATCGGTATCGTATGTAAATGGTTCATTCAATCACGAAGTAATCATAGAAATATTTGGGAGCCATATGAATTTCTAGATTCCTCTATTGGTTATTGATCAGAGAAGTGTCTCGATCATGTCTACATAATTCACGAACCATAGGGAGACACACTTAAGGATTCGATGTTATTTAGTAGATATGGAAATGAGTTGGGAGAGAATGTTGTTTGGAGTCTTGGATTGGATCCAGGACATCACGAGGAGATCTGGAATGGTCCGGAGAATAATATTCATATAAGGAAAGTCCAATTACGAGGTTCGGAAATGTTTTCGATGTTTTCACCTAAACCCTAGCCGCCAGAACCACCTCCTCCCCTTGGTGTCTAAAACCTAGCCGCCGAGGATCTCTCTAATCCACCGTACTTGCTCCGGCTTAGCCGAAGACCTGCAGGATCTACTCCTCCACCACCACCACCACACCATCGTGTTGCTGGATTCGCGAGGAGATCTACAACCTCCGCTGCCTGCAAGAACAACGGAGAGGAAGGTCTTCATCGAGTACCAAACATGTGATCGACTGCAGAAGTGCTGTTGGAACGTGGCACCGGAAGGACTGTCTTTGGGATCTTGAGATCGTCAAGTGAACGACTACATCAACCACGAGAATCCGATCTCGTTAAACGCTTTGGATCTTTGAGGGTTAGTACTCTATAAACTCGTTGCACCGATCTTGTAGATTAGATCTTGGCTTTTGTGTGTTCATGTGATAGATTTTTTTTGTTTTCCATGCTACAAACACCTTCAGTAGTATTAGAGTCGTGTCTATGCATAGATCTGTTGCCCGAGTTGAACACAATGGTTATTATGGGCATTGATGCTTTTGTTGTCGATTGCTTATTGTGTATTTTGCATCTTGCAGGATGGTGGAATGAAGCAGACCGGGATAACCTGTCACATCCCAAAATTTTCCAAATTTTGAAATGTGAAAAATAAATAAACAAAATAAATAATGGTTGAAATTTAGGGTGAAAAGAAACTTTTTGATTCTAAATGGAAACATCAAAACCCTTCTTGAACAAAATTTGAATACAACGGGAATCCAACAAAATTTCAATCAAGTGAAATACATTCATCAATGAATGTATCTTGAAATTTAAACACTTGGAAAAGTTAAATCAAAATCCCAAATCTTGATGAAAGAAATCATTTACAAGATCTCTCTAAGACTATGGATTTGTTCCATATAAAAATTTGTCAACAAACATTTATATATGATCAAAAATGATAAATAAAAATATTATAAAACCATAGAAATTGGTTTCACTCAATTTGGAACCATGGATAAAAACTTATGAATTTAATAAGTTAAAACGAAATAATTTCCAAAACTAATAAGGCTCCTAGTTAAAATCCATACCAAATTATGAGAAAATTAATCCTAAAAGGATTTAAAAGGATAAACAAATATTAAATAAAATTATACAAATTGGAATCACCTATTTTGGATCTATAAATAAAAAGATATGGATTTTATAAGATAAAGAAATAAAAAAATAAGGAATATTTAAAAGTCAGATTAAATCTTGGCCAAATCCATAAATAAATTAAAGTTATTTAATAATAAAAAAGAGTAAAATATTATTTAAATAAAATCATAAGGATTGAACAATATCCAATTTTATTTAAATAAAGACAAATTCCCTAAATAATAAATCCCAAGAAAATTATTTAAAACACAATTTAAAACTTGAATTAAATCCATAATTAAATGGAATAAAAAATCCAAATAAAATAAAGGGATAAATAATGTTCAAATAAAATTATGTGGGCATTAACCAAATTTAAATTCATTTAAAATGAAGACAAATGTCTAAATTAAATAAATAACAAACCATATGAGAATATAAGAAATATTCTAAAATGGAATATTTAAATACATTATTAATTAAGATTAAACCTACTGAAAAGGTTTGATAGAAATATGAATTAAAAATTAAGCTTTTGAATCATATTAAATATTACTTGAAAAAAGCCTTTTCAAATAAATATTAAATCACATTAAAATATTTTGATTTATTCCAAAATGGACTTTAGAATATATTAATAAACAATATTAAAACCTATGAAAAATTTGGAAAAGATTTGAAAAAGAAATATTAATTCAAATGAATGTTTGATTTGAAAAACAAAAATTAGAAAAGGAAAAAGAAAAAGATTCTGAAAAAAATGGAAAACAGACCAGCCCAGCAAACAGACCGAGCAGCCCACTAACCCCAACCCAGCAGGCTAGCAGGCCCAACGAAGCCCAACTCCCACTCTCTCTCGCGAAGCGTTTTCTCACCCGCGTACCTCTCCTCACCTCGCTGACCACCAGGTCCCACTGCCAACTCGTCATCATCAACCTCGCACGACCCGTTCCTCCCTTTCCTCGTTGGTTTCTGCGTTGATTTCACGGTGTAAATTCGCATTACTACGCGATCAATCCTCGCCAGCAACCACGCCCTCATAAGCGCTCTCCTCTTTCCTTCCTTTCCCCTCAGACCTCATCCCACCGGAGCAACCAGGCTGCTCGAATCGCTGCCCACACCACCACTGCCTCCGTCAAAGCTTTCCGGCCAACACCGCCACCCCCACTGCCCCCAAAGCAAACGAGTATGAACACCAGCCTCTTGCGCATCTACCAGCACCCACAGCTCGCCCGCACATGCCCCAGGGCGTCGGCAATAACCTCGCCCGAGCATCACCATCGTCTGCATCAGCTCTGGCAAGTTACTAACGTTAACACCGTACACCCGTTGTGATCTGGTGAGTGTCCCTGCAATCCTCGAATCCTTGCGCATCCTCCTGACGTATCCTCTTGCTCGCTTGCAACCCAAGGACTCGTCTTTGACCACGGTCGTGCGTACCCGACGGAGACATAAACTACGGCGAGCAATCGACGACACGTCCGTGCGCCCCTTCATCTACGACGCATACATTGATCTTCCCCACGTCACGGCGAGTCTGGTGAGATCCTTCGCTACCTTCCTCGCTTCCTATAGACGCCGGGACGTAGGTGACAGAGTGTCTCCACCGCGCGCCGTCGTCGAGAGCCGCCAGTTAGTGTCCGCATGCTCAAACACCGTTAGATCCATATCCAGCGGCACAAATAGAATCAATTATCGAAAGGGTATCGTGTGTTGTGTGCCATGCGATTCACTTTATATCCAACAGCCCATGTTAGTCTATCCATGCGAACCGGTACCAGCGAATAAAAATAAGACACGTGGCCCTGCCTGTTGATTTAAAAACAGATTTGATCTATTAGATGCTAAGTTTTGTAAAATCTATAACTTTTAATCCACACGTCCAAAATTTCCAAATTTTATACCATTGGAATCAGGAAAAAGAAACCTTTGCAACCATGTTTAGGCAGAAACATGTTTTTGCATTTTGCTTCTGTAAAATTGAATCTTTTTGCAGAAACATGTTTAGGCCTATTTTGGTTATAAAATTTATTCTAAAAATGTTTTTAGGGTAAAATCTTTTTAAAATGGTTTGTTTTGAACCTACTGACCATAAAAAACAACTTTTGGATTTAAAAATATATAATGTGACACTAAGGAATTATTCCTTTGAATAAAAAAGCTTTTCTAGTAAAATAAAAATGGTGCTTGATTTAAAAATGATTTTTGAGTGAAACCTTTTGTAAATGGAATTTTTTTAAACACTTTGACCATAAAACACTAAAATTTGTGTTAAAAAATATATTTTTCAAACACTAGAAATTATTACTTTGATTTAAATCATTTCTAGCAAAACAAAAATGATTTAGATGTCCATTTTCACTAACTTGATTTTAAATGGTTTTGCCACTTGTATAAATGACCAATATGTGTTTTAAAATGTTTATAACCAATTAGAAAACACCTTTCCGAATAAAACAATATTTTGCATGCTTGCATGTATTGTTTTGTTTTATTGATTTTTATGTGGTGAATTGTTGGAATGCTAGTTGAATGTATGCCTTGATTGAATTGTAGTGAACTTTGAAGAGTGTGACCATTGCAAGATCAAGGAGTGAACCTATATTCTCTACCAAAAAGGCAAGTGGTGCTTCATACATTCCGTCCTATTATTTTAACTATGCATTAGTGATATTTCTAAGTAGGACTTGCATGGAATTTTCTATGTGTTAACTATGCCATGGGAAATCCTAGTCGATGATGCCTTAGTAGAATTCTCCCTAAGTTAAGATTCCTACTACTATCATGCTTAGCCTAGCTAGTAGAAAACAAGGGTGGATTATAATCATGCTATGGAAATTTTACTAAGTCTTTTGACTTATGTTTTGGCTTAATAAAACTACTAAGTGAATGAATCACCTGGGTGGAATGGTAATTGCTTGGATGGATTTTTGTTGAGTGGTTAGCAGGGCCCCATTTTCATGGCCTACCCTGTGTATCTCACTTGTGGAATGCCACCCAGGAACAAAGAGATTTGAGATATCAAATGTTGAGAAGCTTCAAGTGCAGCCACATGGCAATATGGGCTCTGTCTGGATCATATAGGTTGCAATAACTTAGCGAGATGGAAAAAAGGTGGTAGGGTGTGATAGGTTTGGAACGCGTCCATTTGGTCTAAGGAAGGCTTCTGAAAGATCTTGTCTGGATGCATGTCTAGTCTTGTGGGGAAAGTGCACCACCTATCGAGAGAGTAAAATCTAAGTACTTAGCCGTGTCCCTGACAATGGACAATTTGAGAATCAAGACATGGAATCTATCAAGGATCACCTCATCCCAATTTCTAAGTTAAAAGCTTGTGGTTGAACAAGTGTTAAAGGTTAACCAATTCTATTGGTTGTTCCTTGGGTGATTTTGACAAACAAAAACTTAGTGTTTTTCAACTTATAAGGAAAATCTATTTTGAGCAAAGCAAGCCTAAGCTCCACTTAGCCAAATGCATATATATGATAGATACCACAACTCTACCATAGTATCACTTGGCAATACAATTCAAATATATTGACCCTTGTGGCTGTAACTTATTATGTTGCAGGTTTGTTTGATGTTAGTGAAGTGTGTTGATTAGGATTACAAGTCTACGACCAACATGATTGCCTGTGGCACTTTCAATATGAAGGACTCCATGCTATATAGTTATTTCTATTGCATTGTAATGAGATAGCCAAATGGGCTATATAAGATGTAATGAATTATTTTATTCCTGGTTATAAAGTTGTATTATGACCTTTGTTTCTTGATATTACATCTTAAACTGTGGACGCTAGCTATTGATCCAGGGACTAGCACTGTAAACACAGGGATCTCTACCTTATCAGGTTGGGACCTCTACATAACCTTACATGTCATCGTACATGATACTTGCTCCACGCTCAACGTGCAACTTGCATTGCACAAGTGGCTTTGCAGGTGTATGTCTCTCCCACCATAGTGAAGATTAAATTTACAATGGGCACTTGACAATACATGTATCAACGTTGTGGTTCATGTTCGTAAGTTAGAATGGTTCTTATGCGAAAGCCCAAGCAATGTAAAACTTGCAAAGAAGATTAGAGGCGTCTAACTTGTTTTTGCAAGGCTTATGTTGTGATGTGATATGGCCATGATTGTGATTATATATGTTGTATGCACTGTTCCTTATTGTAAGTTGGCAACCGGCAGGAGCCTTATGGTTGTCTTTAAATTTAGTTTGTGACATGCGTGTCTATTCATCAAAGTACTTGTAATAATTGCTGTTGGTGGAGGACAACCATGAAGCAGCGCCATTGACCTTGACGCCAGGCCGGTGATGATGGAGATCATGTTCGTTCTTTGGATATGGAGATAAAAGGCACAAGAAGAAAGGCCATATCATATCACAAATTATGAATTGCATGTGATGTTCATCCTTTTTATGCATCTTGTATTGCTTAGATCGCGACGGTAGCATTATAAGATGATCCCTCTCACTAAATATCAAGTAATAAAGTGTGTGTCCTTAGTAGGCACCATTGCTAAGACACGTCGTTTTGAAGCATCTGGTGATGATTAGGTGTGATAGATTCTATGTGTGCATACAATGGGTGTAAGCCAGATTTGGAAATGAGGATACTAAGGTTAACCTTGAGAACCTAGCATGTACAGACATGGTCTCGGAACACGAAATACCAAAAGGTAAAGCATGAGTAATATGGATGATATGATGAACATGTTGATTATTCGCCTTTGAAACTACATCATCTCTCGTGATGATCAGACTTGGTGTCCTGGATTTGGTTCATGTAATCACCAAAATGACTCGAGGGATTTTGTTTTGAGTGGGAGTGCAACAGTAATATGATTAAAAATTGAACTCAATTTATCATAAATAAAATCAAAGTGAATTTGCATAATTTGTTGTAGTCATTGGCATCCGTTCACTACCTTATGCATAGTTATAATTGAGATAATAGAACTATATAATTCTTGATAGTTACTTTACGAACTGGTATCCTATTGTTTTGAGTGTTAATCTAAAGTTTAAAAGTCCTATTGCAAACTTTCGGCGGACTCCGATTACTCCGTGAAGTTTAATAATTAGTATTAAATCGAGAGTAACAATTCTAGTGTTAGTATCTAAAATATCATGTTTGCCTCCATGATTCTTGATATTCAAAAGATTGTTTTAATATCAAGGTTATCTAGGAGCTGAAAGAATTGTTCCAGAAACCATCATGTGTGGAAGATATTGCGATATCTAAAACAATGTTTTGGTTGCAACATGATAGAGTATAATTTAGCAAAATATATGTTCTCGTATTTGATGAGAATTTGCAAAGGTTGGAGATGCTGGTCGTCCTAATCCTGCAAAAGGTTTTGGAGAGAAACATTATACTCACAATTCGTAGTTATAAGGTATAGTAGCTTGATCATGAAAATTGTCATGATAAGGATGAAAAAAGATGTAGGTAAAATGTTTACTACACTAAAAGATTACTAAATAATGGAATTTGAAAGAACGCCAAACATTTGATGATGGTGATCTACTTCAAAGTGCAAGTTCAAAGGTATTAGTATTTGACTATAAATGCGTTGGACTATATGTCATGTGTATGGCGCCACTATTGATGTTGATATATTCTTTAAAAAAGGAAATGCTAAAAGAGAATCTCAGAAATATTTGGCAAAAAAAAAGACTAGAATTGTTCAACTCAGGTATATAGATGATATACATGTTATGGTTGTATTTTTTACTTGTTAAACAATGTGGTTCTTGGGTATTGGATACCGAATTGGTTGGTGTGAAATGTCATACAGTACAACACAATTCATGAACTGCAATGGCCTAAGTAACTAGCAAGAGAATATGTGATGATGTTTATCGAATATAAACAAAGTGTTGTTGAGTTTCTCGTTGACATAAAAGCTTGCCTTCAAGATTTGTTTTAATAATTGTTATTTGATCAGGTATTATGAGAACAAAAGGTTGTTCAAATAATTTCTATATTCCATAATCGATGGATGATATACAAGTCTAGTTGGATAAATCATAACCATAAAACTAATGCTAAAAATGTTGCAAGAAAAATGATTGAAAGATCACTTACAAAGTGACATCGCCGTTTAAATTATATTGGAAAGAAAACATGTAGAAACTCCATGTTGATGGAATTTTGGAGTCTTTAGATTTTGATCAAATGACGCTTGTGAGAATTTCCTGGAGATAATTGAAACTTCGTTCAAAGGCCTAGAAGAACGAACGACTAATTTATTGGAATTTGTACAAATTGATGTATGTAGTACATTATGTGTAGTCGTGAGTGATGGATTTCAACTTCATATGCTTTCTCTGATAATTTGAGTGAATACATGTGTATATTTACTTAATAAGTTAGAAGTATGAAACGTTTGAAAATATTCAAAGACTTTCAAGATGAAGTGGAAAATCATTGTAACAAGAAAATAACGAGTTTATGATTGGATCATAAAGGAACATATTTGAGTTACAAGTTTAGCAAAACACCTAAGATTTGAGAAATCGTTCCATGGAGTGTTCGAGATATGTAATGAAACCTTGTTTGACATGGTAATAACCAAAGGTGTCATTTATAAAATTGCCATTATATTTTCAAGATTAATGCTTTAAAGACTACCACTTATACTAAAAAGAGCTCCATCGTGATCTGTTGAAATGACACCATATAAGTTATGGTTTGGGATAAAACTGAAGTTGTCCTTTTTTAAATTTTGGTATGCTAGGCATCATTAAAATGTTTACAACCAAAGTCCGATTATCATGTTTTTGTAGGTTATTTCGAATAACCGTTGGGTATTCCTCCATCACACCAAAGACAAAAGTGTTTGTAGCTTATAATGTAAAGTTTCTTTAGAAGGAAATTTTCGTGAAAAGTTAAGTGGGAGGAAAATAAAACTTTGATGAAGTTATTAAATTTAGCAATATGTGCTGAGTTGTGCAGCACCAAAAAGTGTCCCAGAGGCAGCAATAATGGTCATGGCTCATGTGCCTCAAAAGTTGTGGTCACGGAGGTGTAAGTTCCTATTGAACCAAATTGGTCGGGTAAACAATCAAATGCCAATATTTGAGTGTTAAATCATTGTTTGGCAATGATGAACTAACTACATGCAAAGAAGCGATGATGGGTCCTTACTTTGTCAAATGGCTTGAAGCCATAAAATCCGTGATAGTTCCATACATGAGAAATCAAGCTTTGAACTTGGAAGACCCTTTAGAAAGGTGTAAGACCTTACAGTCATATTTGGATCTATAAATAAATAGACATGGATGTTTCACATCTATGAAATAGTTGACATGTCGGGAAAGAGTTTATGACAATATTCAAGGAGTTTATTATGACAAGATTTAATCTTTCATAGCGATATTTAGTCTGGATGGATTAATGTAGCAACCACTACATATATTGGTATATGATAGATGAAAAAACAAAACAAAGTTCTTCTAATAGAATGGTTACCTAGGACGTGTACATGACATGATCCAAAGGGTTTTGTTAATTCAAGGGATGCTAAAAACGCATGCAAACTTCAATGGTTGAAGTAAGCTTCGCGGAGTTGGAATCTTTATCGTTATAAAGCTATTAAATAAGTTTTAATTTCATCGGAGACAATGAAGATACTTGCATTTGCAAAAAATTAAGTGGGAGCGTTGAGACATATTTCTAGTACATTATGTGAAAGACATATTATTGATTGGAAATTATGTATCTTTTATTGACACGGGTTAGGAATTTCATCTTGATGAAATAATTAGGCAAAACCCGAATATTTGTCATCAATGTCTATATGGATAGATTGAGATGCTAATATGGTTGTGCCGAGAGTACATAGATGAGATATTGAAATAGTTCAACATAGAAACTACAAGAAAGGTTCTTGTCGCATAGAAAGGACTGAATCGAGATTCAAGTGTATTGACACTTGGTGAATGAAATCACAAAGAATAATTTTGATCAAGCATACTATGATATGTACACATCCAGATATGTCCTATGCTCTAAATGTTGTGAGAATATACCATAATGATTCATAAGATACTCATTGGACAATGATGCAATGCTGAGTTGATGTAGCAGCGCTTCGTTGGGAACCCCAAGAGAAAGGTGCAAAGCAGCACAGCAGCAAGTTTTCCCTCAATAAGAAACCGAGGTTATCGAACCAGTAGGAGGAAGAAAACGTCACACAGGTGTTGCAAGCAACGCGGAGACCTGCACAACACAAACTCAAGACTTTGCCCCAACGAATCAGTGAGGTTGTCAAGCTCACTGGTTTGTTGTAACAAAGGATTAAATGTATGGTGTGAAACGTAATGTTTTGCGACAAGTAAACAAGTAACAGTGGAAGATGTATCAATGGTAAAGATTGGACCGGGTTCCATAGTTCAGTAGAGGTGCTCTCCTTAGATAAACAACATGGCATGAAGGGTAAACAAATTACAGCAGGGCAATTGGCAGGAACTGAGTAAGGCATAACAATGCAATTACTAGTCAGAAAGATCCTATGAGATTCGATTGGGCAATACAACAAGATACATAGACCGCCATCCAACTGCATATATGACTAGAAGTCCACCTTCAGGTTATCATCCGAATGCCCTCCAGTATTAAGTTGCAAGCAACAGACAACTGCTTTAAGCAAAGTGTGTAAGTTAAACAGTCCACATGTTCCATGAACAAGAGACCGTTCTTTTCTCCCTACTAGCAACAGCACATCTACAACCGAAGAGATTATTGTTAGTTCCCTTGGAAACTAGAGGCATGAACCCACTATCGAGCATAAATACCCCCTCTTGGAGTCACTAGCAACTACTTGGCTAAGATAGCTACTAACAATGGAGAGCATGCAAGATCACAAACAACATATACATGATAGAATCATAAAGACAAAACCATTAATCAAACCAACATAATAATCTCAATATCCATCTGGTCCTAGCAAACACAACATGCATGATTACAAATAGATTAGATCTTAATCATGAATGGAGCTCACAAGATCTATTCATGAAAGCACAAAGGAGGAGATACAACCATCTAGCTACTACATGGACCCATAGTCCAAGGTGGAACTACTCACGCATCATACCGGAGAGAAGGCCTCCGGGATGATCTCCCCTCCGGCAGGGTGCCGGGAAGAACTTCAGATCCCCCCGATCTAGGGACGATTTTATAGGTCCCAACCTTTAATAAGGTAGAGATCCCTGTGTTTACAATGCTAGTCCCTGGATCAATAGCTAGCATCCACAGTTAAGATGTAATATCAAGAAACAAAGGTCATAATACAACTTTATAACCAGGAATAAAATAATTCATTACATCTTACATAGCTCATTTGGCTATCACATTACAATGCAGCAGAATATCTATATAGCATGGAGTCCTTCATCTTCAAAGTGCCACATGCAATCATGTTGGTTGTATACTTGTAATCCTAATCAACACACTTCACTAACATCAAACAAACCTGCAACATAATAAGTTGCAGCAAGGGTCAATACATTTGAATTGTATTGGCAAGTTTCACTACTATGTAGAAATAAGTGGAACCTATCAATATATGCATATTTGGCTAAGTAGGGTTTAGGCTCATTTGCAGAAAGCAATATAGTTTTATCCTATATTTTCAAAATAGTTTTGATCTTTTGACAATCTTTATGAACTCCTTGGAAATCTCCAAGTGCTTCAAATCCCTTGTTGACACCATCAAATTTTACTTTGAGAAATTGGAATGTCGAGATCTTCCATAGCTTCAGGCCTTAGTTGCTCAGAGTTGTCCGTAACAAGGGACATGGCTAAGTACTTAGAATTTGATCTTCTGCAGAAGTTGTACACTTTACCCACATGACACAATCTCGTCTTGATGCCACCAGTGGCCGCTGGATAAGTACGCACCAAATGGAGTATCGGCAGATCGAGAATGTGACAAAGTCTTTCCATAGAAGTCCTCCCAATACACAATGCTAGCTTGTCTACCAGGCCCCAATGTAAGGATATATCCCCAATACACAATTCTAGTTAACCTTAAGATGCCAATGCAAGGGTCTTCCACTATCTAGTTGACTAAGCCAGAGCCCATTTAGCATGTGGTTGTACACGGAAGCCACTATACGAGAAACATGTTCAATATCTAAGTCCCTGGGTGGTTTTCTTCTAGTGCACATACAAAACGATAGCCATATAAACATGGTTCCCTTTGTTGCCACCTTGTCTAAAATTGAGTAACCACATTCCACCTAGGTGGTTCATTGAGTACTTGTTTTATTATATAAAACTTATATTTTTCCAACACTGTATATAATCATATCACGTATTCCATCCCAAATATATAGCAGGGCTAAGCATACTACAAATATAATCTTTTCACTAAGGAATATATAAGGATATCCTAATAGGACATAGCATAGCAAAGTAATATAATAGTCCTATCATGCATACTAAAAAATCCACTAAGTGTAATGAAAATAGTAGGACATGGATGATAGTGTCACTTGACTTTTTAGTATAGAATATTGGTTCACTCCTTGATCTTGGAAATATCACACTCTTCAAATTTTACTACAATTAAATCAAGCAAGCACACATTCAAACTAACATTAAAACAATTCACCCCATGAAATGATAAAAACAAAGCAATGCATGCAAGCATGCAAAAGATTGTTTTATTTGGAAAAGTGGTTCTAGTAGGCCCTAAACATTTTAAAGCTCCCATTGGTCATTTAAGAAAGTGGTAAAATCATTTAAATTCAAGTTAGTGAAAATGGCCATTTAAATCATTTTGTTTTGCTAGAAATGATTTAAATCAAAGTAATAATTTGTAGGGTCATCCAAATATATTCTTTAAACACAAATGTTAGTGTTTATGATTTAAGGGTTTAATATTAATCCATTTGCAAAAAGGTTCCACCTAGATTCCATTTTTAAATCAAGCAATATTTTTATTTGCTAGAAATGCTTTTAACAAAGTAATAATTTACTAAGGTTCATCAAATATGTTTTCAAATCTCAAAACTTGGTGTTTAGGGTCAGAGAGTTTAAATCAATTCATTTCCCAAAGGTTTTAGTCAAAAGGCATTTTTAAACCATAATAAATATTTTTATTTAGCTAGAAATGCTTTTATTCAAAGATTTAATTCCTATGTGTCACCAAATATACTTTTAAATCTAGAAGTTAGTTTCTATGGTCAGTAGGTTCAAAACAATCCATTTACAAAAGATTTTACCCTAAAGAATATTTTAGAATAAATTTTATACTCAAAATAAGCCTAAATATGTTTCTGCATAAACAACCAATTTTACAGAAGCAAAATACTAAACAAAGTGCATGATTGGAAAGGTTTTGTTTTCCTGATTCCAATGATATAAAATTTGCAAAATTTGGGCGTGTAGATTAAAAGTTATGAATTTTGCAAGTTTGAACATCTAATAGATACATTTATGTTTTTAAATCAAAACACTGGCCACGTGTCTTAATCTTACTGGTCGGTAACGGTTCATGCAGATCGATCATCACTGGCTGTCAGATCTAACTAACAACGCACGGTGCTGATGTCAACTTACCCCTTTGACTAACTAATCTATCCTAGCCAACAGATCAAGATCCAACGGATCACAACAACCTGACCATGGACTGGCAGCGCTGACGACGGCGGACGGCGGCGCGTGCTCAGGAGGTGATGTTGCTGATGATTCAGGTCGCGCGGGAGAGAGTGAAGATGCTCACTAGACTCAGCGTGAAGCGTTGATGCTCGACGTTGCCTCTGTTGGTGAAGGGGCGCACGGACGCGTTGCTGATTGCTCGTTGGAGTAGGCGTCGGTGTCGGGCATGCTCGGTTGTTGACAAAGGCGAGGTTTGAGGGTGCACTAAGGCAAACAGAGAGTGGGGTTATATGCGTACGGTGTTGGGGATCATACTCGTATCAACTAGAGGAAGAGGGGAAGGTCAAAGGATACCAGGGGCGTCCCCGGAGTTGGAGTAGAGGCGGCAGCGTGCAGAGGTCGTTGTTGCCGACGATTCGGAGCGCGCGCGAGCGAGTGAGTGGTACATCGTAAGGTTCCCAACCTTTAATAAGGTAGAGATCCCTGTGTTTACAATGCTAGTCCCTGGATCAATAGCTAGAATCCACAGTTAAGATGTAATATCAAGAAACAAAGGTCATAATACAACTTTATAACCAGGAATAACATAATTCCTTACATCTTACATAGCTCATTTGGCTATCTCATTGCAATGCAGCAGAATATAACAATAGCATGGGGTCATTCATCTTCAAAGTGCCATAGGCAGTCATGTTGGTTGTAGACTTGTAATCCTAATCAATAAACTTCACTAACATCAAACAAACCTGCAACATAATAAGTTGCAGCCACAAGGGTCAATACATTTGAATTGTATTGGCAAGTTTCACTTATATGTAGTAATAAGTGGATCCTATCATTACATGCATATTTGGCTAAGTAGGGTTTAGGCTCATTTGCAGAAAGCAATATAGTTTTGTCCTATATTTTCAAAATAGTTTTGATCTTTTGAAAAATCTTTCTGAACTCCTTGGAAAACTCCAAGTGCTTCTAATCCGTTGTTCTCACCATCAAGTTTTACTTTGAGAAATTGGAATGTCGAGATCTTCCATAGCTTCAGGCCTTAGTTGCTCAGAGTTGTCCGTAACCGGGGACACAGCTAAGTTCTTAGAATTTGATCTTCTGCAGAAGTTGTACACTTTACCCACATGACACAATCTCGTCTTGACGCCACCAGTGGCCGCTGGATAAGTACTCACCCATTGGAGTACCGGCAGATCGAGAATGTGACAAAGTCTTTCCATAGAAGTCCTCCCAATACACAATTCTAGCTTGTCTACCAGGCACCAATGTATGGATATATTTCCAATACACAATTCTAGTTAACCTGAAGATGCCAATGCAAGGGTCTTCCACTATGTAGTTGACTAAGCTAGAGCCCATTTAGCATGTGGCTGTACACGGAAGCCACTGTACGAGAAACATATTCAATCTCTAAGTCCCTGGGTGGTTTTCTTTTAGTGCACATACAAAAAGATAGCCATATAAACATGGTTCCCTTTGTTGCCACCTTGTCCAAAACTTGAGTATCCATTTCCACTGTCAACACCCGGATTTTTAATCCTAGATGCCTGTTATGCCATACATCACAATCCCAGGATTACCATTTTTGCGAGACATAACAGAATTGGATACCATAGTACATCATCCATGAAGGGTTCGCAGCATAGAAAAAAATTCCTACGATGTGAACTATGTACCAAGATCTATCTATTAGATACAAACAACGGGCGGATGTATATCCGTAGAGAACATACCCTTGAAGACCGACAAAGCTTAACGAGTTCAACTCGTGGTTGATGTAGACAATCTCTTGCCGATCTCAAGATCGAGAGGAAGTCCTAGCGCCGCAAATCAGCCGCGCATCCATGCTCGCACACACGTTCGAGGCACCGAGCAACCTCCGCCTCCTCGCTCCAGCGATGCAGCAGAAGCACAACTCTTTCTTGCCGAATAGCCACCGGAAACATGTATCTCGCTAGTCCGAGACCATGGGGAATAAATTCTAGAGGGGGAGAGAGATCCTTCACGAGGAGAGGGGTGCCTTTTCTAGGAGGAGGGGGGGTAGCTGGGACATGGGGGCTGCCCCCTTGCCCTCCCCTTTTCATGTGGGTGGACAATCCACTCACAAAATTCCTTTAAATTCCCTCCACTCAAAATCCCACTCAAACATGCCATTAAATTTCCACAAAATTTAATGCAAACTCTCATTAAATAAAACTCTTTTATTTTATTCAGAATTTTCTCAATTACTTTAATGACAAACATTCACAAATAACCCCTTGCTAGAATTCCATTTCACATGCATAACCACTTTATGCAATTTCACCCGAAAACCTGTTTCGGTATCTAGTGAAATAAATTCCTGCGCTTGTTCATTCTTTCAGCATGAAACCTTTGCTCCAATTGGATGTCGGTGTCTCTTAAGTGTGTCACCCTACGGTTCGTGAATAATGTGGACATGATCAAGACCCCTCTCGGATCAATAATCAGAAGCGGGATCTGGAGACCCATACTGACTCCCACACATTCAACGATGACTTTCTTGTGATCGTTGGAACCTTTTACGCTAGTATCTTAATCCCTTTGTTTCACGATATATTACATGTCGGAGATTCGATCATCGGTATCTCCATACCTAGTTTGATCTCGTTACTGACATGCACTCTTTTCTCATTCCCGTTATATAACATTCTAGTGATCAAATCACTTGCTTGCAAGCTAATCAATGTGATATCACCGAGAGGGCCAGAGTATATCTATCCTTCATCGGGATGAACAAATTCCACTCTCGATCCATGAGCCTCAACATAACACTTTATTAGTTCTGAAACCATCTTTATAATCACCCTGTTACGGTGTGACGTTTGATGTTATCAAGAAACTCTTCTGGTGTGTTAGTGATTGACATGATCTCATGGTCTAAGGATTAGGAGCACTTCGTAAGTTGTAATAGCAATATAAACTCAGTGACTTTGATAGTAATGCTATACTTCGGATGAATGTTCATCACACAATTACATTAATGTTGTGATCCCGTTATTAACAACATCCAATGTCCATGATCAGGAAACCTTGATCATCTTGTTAATCAACGAGCTAGTTTATGAGAGAGGCATAACTAGGAACTTTCTGTTTGTTTATTAAACACACATGTATTAATGTTTCCGTATTAATACAATTATAGCATGCAAAATAAACATCTATCATATACTTGGAATACACATAATAAACACTTTATTATTGCCTCTCAGGGCATATTCCTTGATCTCCACTTGCACTAGAGACAATAATATAGTTACATAGTGATAAATCTAACACCCATTGAGTTCTGGTGCTGATCATGTTTTGCTCTAGGGAGAGTTTTAGTCAACGGATCTGCTACATTGAGATCCGTATGTACTTTACAAATCTTTATATCTCCATCCTTGACATGCTCGCGGATGGAGTGAAACCGACGCTTAATATGCTTGGAATGCTTGTGAGACCTTGGCTCTTTGGCATTGGCAATGGCACCATTGTTGTCACAATAGATCACCATTGGGTCCAACGCGTTTGCAACCACTCCTAGTTCGGATATGAACTCCTTCATCAAGCGCTTCGATCCGCTCGTCAAGCAGCAACATATTCGGCCTCCGTTGTTGATCCCGCTACCACAGGTTGTTTGGAGCTCCTCCAACTAACCGCTCCGCCATTCATGAGAAATACGTATCCGGATTGAGACTTAGAGTCATCCGGATCGGTGTTAAAGCTAGCGTCAACATAACACTTAGCGACGAGCTCTTCTTCACCTCCGTATACAAGAAACATATCCTTAGTTCTTCGTAAGTACTTAAGGATATTCTTGACCGCTATCCAGTGTTCCGAACCTGGATCCGATTGGTACCTACTAGTCAAACTAATAGCATGTGCCACATCCGGTCTTGTACATAGCATGGCTGAAGCATAGGGGACTTTGTCCATTATCTCTCTTTCTTCCACCGAAGCCGGACTTTGAGTCTTACTCAATGTCTTGCCTTGCAACATAGGTAAGAAGCCCTTCTTACTTCCGTCCATTTTAAACTTCTTTAAAATCTTATCAAGGTATGTACTTTGCGATAGCCCTCTTAGGCGCCTAGATCTATCTCTATAGCTCTTTATGCCTAATATGTATGACGCTTCACCTAGGTCCTTCATTGAAAATTTGCTGTTTAGATAACTTTTAACACTGTTTAAAAGATCTATATCATTTCTGATCAATAATATGTCATCCACATATAATATCAGAAATGCCACATTGCTCCCACTCACTTTCTTATAAATACAATCTTCTCCATAAGTTTGGACAAATCCAAACTCTTTGATCACCTCATCAAAGCGGAGATTCCAACTTCGTGATGCTTGATTCAATCCATAGATGGATCGCTGTAGCTTGCACACCTTGTTAGGATCCTTAGGATCGACAAAACCCTTTGGTTGTATCATATACAACTCTCTTCAATATTACCATTGAGAAACGCGGTTTTGACATCTATCTGCCATATCTCATAATCGAAATATGCAGCAATTGCTAACATAATCCTAACTGACTTTAGCATCGCTACGGGAGAGAATGTCTCATCGTAGTCAACTCCTTGAATTTGTCGAAACCCCTTTGCGACAAGTCGAGCTTTATAGACGGTCACATTACCATCAGCATCAATTTTCCTTTTGAAAATCCATTTGTTCTCCATGGCCTTTCGGTCGTGAGGTAATTCCACCAAGTTCCAAACTTGATTTTCATACATGGATTCCATCTCGGATTTCATGGCGTCTAACCATTTGTTGGAATCTGAGCTCATCATCGCTTCTTCATACGTCGCAGGGTCATCATTTTCATCAACCATGAAATTCATGACAGGATTTCCGTACAGCTCGGGAGCTGCACGCGTCCTGCTTGAACTGCGAGGTTCGGTAGTACTCTCTTTCGGAGTTTCATGATCATTATCATTAGTTCCCTCTTCAACAGGTGGAGCCAACTCCGGAACAACTTCCGGCGCTGCGCTACTCGCCATACTTTGAAGAGAAGGTTCAATAACCTCTTTGAGTTCTACCTTCCGACTACTCACACCTTTCGCGAGAAACTCATTCTCTAGAAAGCATCCATTCTTGGCAACAAAAACCTTGCCCTCGGATCTGTGATAGAAGGAATACCCAATAGTTTCCTTAGGGTATCCTATGAAGAGGCATTTTTCCGCTTTGGGTTCGAGTTTATCCGGTTGAAGTTTCTTCACATAAACATCGCATCCCCAAACTTTAAGAAATGACAGCTTAGGTTTGTTTCCAAACCACAATTCATATGGTGTCTTTTCAACGGATTTAGATGGTGCCCGATTTAAAGTGAATGCAGCAGTTTCTAGTGCATAACCCCAAAATGACAACGACAAGTCCGTTAGAGACATCATAGATCGAACCATATCTAATAAAGTACGATTACGACATTCCGACACACCATTTTGCTGTGGTGTTCCGGCAGGCGTGAGTTGTGAAACAATTCCACACTCTTTCATGTGAGTGCTAAACTCGTAACTTAGATACTCACCTCCACGGTCGGACCATAGAAATTTTATCTTTCTATTACGATGATTTTCCACTTCATTCTGAAATTCCTTGAACTTTTCAAAGGTTTCAGACTTGTGTTTCATCAAGTAGATATAACCATACCTACTCAAATCATCCGTGAAAGTAACAAAATAACGATATTCACCTCGCGCCGACACACTCATTGGACCACATACATCAGAATGTATGATTTCCAATAAATCTGTCGCCCGTTCCATTGACCCAGAAAATGACGTTCTAGTCATCTTGCCCATAAGGCATGGCTCACATGTATCAAATGATTCAAAATTAAGTGATTCCAAAAGTCCATCCGAATGGAGCTTCTTCATGCGTTTAACGCCAATATGACCTAGACGGCAGTGCCACATATATGCGGATATATCATCATTAAGTTTAATCCTTTTAGCATCAATATTATGAACATGTGTAACATTATTATCGAGATCTAATAGAAATAAACCATTCATCATCGGTGCATGACCATAAAATATTTCATTCATATAAATGGAACAACCATTGTTCTCGGATTTAAATGAATAACCACTTCGCATCAAACACGATCCAGATACAATGTTCATGCTTAGTGCAGGCACCAGATAACAATTATTCAAGTTTATAACTAATCCCGACGGCAAATGGAGAGGCAGCGTTCCAACGGCGATCACATCAACGCTTGATCCATTGCCGACACGCATCTTGACCTCACCCCTTGCTAGCGGTCGCTTGTTTCGTGGCCCCTGATTCGAGTTACAAATATTAGCAACTGAACCGGTATCAAATACCCAGGTGCTACTGCGAGCACTAGTCAAGTACACATTAATAACATGTATATCATATATACCTTTGTTTGCCTTGCCGGCCTTCTTGTCTGCCAAATACTTGGGGCAGTTGCGCTTCTAGTGGCTAGTCCTCTTACAATAGTAGCACTCGGTATTAGACTTAGGTCCAACTCGGGGTTTCTTTTCAGGCACGGCAACAGGCTTGCCACCCTTACTTCCCTTCCGTTTTCCCTTCTTGTCTTTCTTGAAACCAGTGTTCCTATTGATCATCAACACTTGATGTTCCTTTTTTACTCCACTTCTGCAGTTTTAAGCATTGACAGAAGCTCGGGGAGAGACCTCTTCATGCCTTGCATATTATAGTTCATCACAAAGCTCTTTTAGCTAGGTGGCAGAGACTGCAGAACACGATGGATGCCTAAGTCAATGGGAATCGTTATTCCCAAGGACACAAGCTTATCGGCGTAACGCGACATCTTGAGTACATGCTCACTAACGGAGTTGTGCTCTTCCATCATGCAGCTAAAGAACTTTTCTGAAGCGTTGTAGCTCTCTACAGCAGCATGTGTGTCGAAAATCTTTTTTAACTCACCCATTGTATTAAATGCATTGTCGTTTTCGAAACGCTTTCGAAGTTCCGGCTCTAGCCCATACAATATGCCGCAATGAACTAAGATGTGGTCCTCCTGACGAGTCTGATAGACATTCTTCTCCTCGTCAGGGGCATCCTCAAAAGGTGGGGGGCCTAGTGGTGCTTCTAGAACGTATTGCTTTTGTGCAGCAGAGAGGAGAATCTTAAAATTCATGGCCCATTCGTTAAAGTTGCTACCGTTCGTTGCTAGTTTCTCTTTCTCCATGAACACATTGAAATTAAAACCAGGTGGTGCCATCTATAACAGGATTTGTAAAGTTTAGACTAAGTGTATGATAGATTGAGTTCAACTAATCCATATTACGAATGAACTCCCACTCAAAAACGACATCCCTCGTGCCTTTTTGGTGATTACATGAACCAAATCCACTATACCAAGTCCGATCATCACGTGAGTCGGTATAGCTTCAAAGGCGAGCATCAAATGGGCATCATATCAACTATATGACTCATGCTTAACTTTTTGGTCCGTGTTCCGAGGCCATGTCTGTACATGCTAGGCTCGCCAAGTTAGAACCTTAGTATTCACGTGTGTAACTGTTTTACACCCGAAATATGGTCGTGGATCCAAGAACACCCGATCATCACGTGATGTCTTGGAGCGACGAAAACATAATCGGTGCATACTAAAGGAAGAACACATTCTTATCTTGATATTTAAATGAGGGATCATCTTATTATGCTAACAAAGCGCTAAACAAGCAATATAAGATGCTATCAAACATCACATGTTTATTAGTGAAATGTTATGGTTCCCGCAGATGATCTCTATCATGTGCATCGTGGTATGATCACTATCATACCTATATGTGTAAATCCAAGGTCTATGGAGTTTACACGCTATGTGTGTTGTAAGAGTATCATCTCATACTTCTACTTACAACATCACCATATCATAACACTAGCCCAGCAATAATCTAAACTAGACGCCTCTAATTTATCCATTGGAAGTTTTACGTGGCTTAGGGCTTTCGAGATAGAACCGTTCTTACCTACGAACATGAACCACAACGAGGATAACCAAATTGTTGACAACTCGTTGCAAAATAGATATTGACTATAGTAGGAGAGACAGACACCCGCTAGCCACTTATGAAAACTAGTTGCATGTCAAGCGTGGAACAGGTCTCATGTGCGAGGACATGTAATGTTTGTCCAGGACGCTTCATCCCACTATGCCACCAATATCCAAAATTACAACAAAGGAGAAACAACATGATCATCATCGCCCACATACTCATATGTGTACTACCCGTGTAAAGCATCTACGCATAGATCCGGCTCTGATACCACTGAAGGGTTCACAGCATAGAAAACAAAAATTTTCCTACGATGTGAACTATGTACCAAGATCTATCTATTAGATACAAACAACGGGCGGATGTATATCCGTAGAGAACATACCCTTGAAGACCGACAAAGCTTAACGAGTTTAACCCGTGGTTGATGTAGACGATCTCTTGCCGATCTCAAGATCGAGAGGAAGTCCTAGCGCCGCAAATCAGCAGCGCATCCGTGCTCACACACACGTTCGAGGAACTGAGCAACCTCCGCCTCCTCGCTCTAGCGATGCAGCGGAAGCACAACTCTTTCTTGCCGAATAGCCACCGGGAACATGTATCTCGCTAGTCCGAGACCATGGGGAATAAATTCTAGAGGGGGAGAGAGATCCTTCACGAGGAGAGGGGTGCCTTTTCTAGGAGGAGGGGGGGGTAGCTGGGACATGGGGGCTGCCCCCTTGCCCTCCCCTTTTCATGTGGGTGGACACTCCACTCACAAAATTCCTTTAAATTCCCTCCACTCAAAATCCCACTCAAACATGCCATTAAATTTCCACAAAATTTAATGCAAACTCTCATTAAATAAAACTCTTTTATTTTATTCAGAATTTTCTCAATTACTTTAATGACAAACATTCACAAATAACCCCTTGCTAGAATTCCATTTCACATGCATAACCACTTTATGCAATTTCACCCGAAAACCTGTTTCGGTATCTAGTGAAATAAATTCCTGCGCTTGTTCATTCTTTCAGCATGAAACCTTTGCTCCAATTGGATGTCGATGTCTCTTAAGTGTGTCACCCTACGGTTCGTGAATAATGCGGACATGATCAAGACCCCTCTCGGATCAATAATCAGAAGCGGGATCTGGAGACCCATACTGACTCCCACACATTCAACGATGACTTTCTTGTGATCGTTGGAACCTTTTACGCTAGTATCTTAATCCCTTTGTTTCACGATATATTACATGTCGGAGATTCGATCATCGGTATCTCCATACCTAGTTTGATCTCGTTACTGACATGCACTCTTTTCTCATTCCCGTGATATAACATTCTAGTGATCAAATCACTTGCTTGCAAGCTAATCAATGTGATATCACCGAGAGGGCCAGAGTATATCTATCCTTCATCGGGATGAACAAATTCCACTCTCGATCCATGAGCCTCAACATAACACTTTATTATTTCTGAAACCATCTTTATAATCACCCTGTTACGGTGTGACGTTTGATGTTATCAAGAAACTCTTCTGGTGTGTTAGTGATTGACATGATCTCATGGTCTAAGGATTAGGAGCACTTCGTAAGTTGTAATAGCAATATAAACTCAGTGACTTTGATAGTAATGCTATACTTCGGATGAATGTTCATCACACAATTACATTAATGTTGTGATCCCGTTATTAACAACATCCAATGTCCATGATCAGGAAACCTTGATCATCTTGTTAATCAACGAGCTAGTTTATGAGAGAGGCATAACTAGGAACTTTCTGTTTGTTTATTAAACACACATGTATTAATGTTTCCGTATTAATACAATTATAGCATGCAAAATAAACATCTATCATATACTTGGAATACACATAATAAACACTTTATTATTGCCTCTCAGGGCATATTCCCTTCAGTCTCCCACTTGCACTAGAGACAATAATATAGTTACATAGTGATAAATCTAACACCCATTGAGTTCTGGTGTTGATCATGTTTTGCTCTAGGGAGAGTTTTAGTCAACGGATCTGCTACATTGAGATCCGTATGTACTTTACAAATCTTTATATCTCCATCCTTGACATGCTCGCGGATGGAGTGAAACCGACGCTTAATATGCTTGGAATGCTTGTGAGACCTTGGCTCTTTGGCATTGGCAATGGCACCATTGTTGTCACAATAGATCACCATTGGGTCCAACGCGTTTGCAACCACTCCTAGTTCGGATATGAACTCCTTCATCCAAACTGCTTCCTGAGCCGCTTCTGAAGCAGCAACATATTCGGCCTCCGTTGTTGATCCCGCTACCACAGGTTGTTTGGAGCTCCTCCAACTAACCGCTCTGCCATTCATGAGAAATACGTATCCGGATTGAGACTTAGAGTCATCCGGATCGGTGTTAAAGCTAGCATCAACATAACACTTAGCGACGAGCTCTTCTTCACCTCTGTATACAAGAAACATATCCTTAGTTCTTCGTAAGTACTTAAGGATATTCTTGACCGCTATCCAAAGGTTCAACACGGATCCGATTGGTACCTACTAGTCAAACTAATAGCATGTGCCACATCCGGTCTTGTACATAGCATGGCTGAAGCATAGGGGACTTTGTCCATTATCTCTCTTTCTTCCACCGAAGCCGGACTTTGAGTCTTACTCAATGTCTTGCCTTGCAACATAGGTAAGAAGCCCTTCTTACTTCCGTCCATTTTAAACTTCTTTAAAATCTTATCAAGGTATGTACTTTGCGATAGCCCTCTTAGGCGCCTAGATCTATCTCTATAGCTCTTTATGCCTAATATGTATGACGCTTCACCTAGGTCCTTCATTGAAAATTTGCTGTTTAGATAACTTTTAACACTGTTTAAAAGATCTATATCATTTCCGATCAATAATATGTCATCCACATATAATATCAGAAATGCCACATTGCTCCCACTCACTTTCTTATAAATACAATCTTCTCCATAAGTTTGGACAAATCCAAACTCTTTGATCACCTCATCAAAGCGGAGATTCCAACTTCGTGATGCTTGATTCAATCCATAGATGGATCGCTGTAGCTTGCACACCTTGTTAGGATCCTTAGGATCGACAAAACCCTTTGGTTGTATCATATACAACTCTATTCAATATTACCATTGAGAAACGCGGTTTTGACATCTATCTGCCATATCTCATAATCGAAATATGCAGCAATTGCTAACATAATCCTAACTGACTTTAGCATCGCTACGGGAGAGAATGTCTCATCGTAGTCAACTCCTTGAATTTGTCGAAACCCCTTTGCGACAAGTCGAGCTTTATAGACGGTCACATTACCATCAGCATCAATTTTCCTTTTGAAAATCCATTTGTTCTCCATGGCCTTTCGGTCGTGAGGTAATTCCACCAAGTTCCAAACTTGATTTTCATACATGGATTCCATCTCGGATTTCATGGCGTCTAACCATTTGTTGGAATCCGAGCTCATCGTCGCTTCTTCATACGTCGCAGGGTCATCATTTTCATCAACCATGAAATTCATGACAGGATTTCCGTACAGCTCGGGAGCTGCACGCGTCCTGCTTGAACTGCGAGGTTCGGTAGTACTCTCTTTCGGAGTTTCATGATAATTATCATTAGTTCCCTCTTCAACAGGTGGAGCCAACTCCGGAACAACTTCCGGCGCTGCGCTACTCGCCATACTTTGAAAAGAAGGTTCAATAACCTCTTTGAGTTCTACCTTCCGACTACTCACACCTTTCGCGAGAAACTCATTCTCTAGAAAGCATCCATTCTTGGCAACAAAAACCTTGCCCTCGGATCTGTGATAGAAGGAATACCCAATAGTTTCCTTAGGGTATCCTATGAAGAGACATTTTTCCGCTTTGGGTTCGAGTTTATCCGGTTGAAGTTTCTTCACATAAACATCGCATCCCCAAACTTTAAGAAATGACAGCTTAGGTTTGTTTCCAAACCACAATTCATATGGTGTCTTTTCAACGGATTTAGATGGTGCCCGATTTAAAGTGAATGCAGCAGTTTCTAGTGCATAACCCCAAAATGACAACGACAAGTCCGTTAGAGACATCATAGATCGAACCATATCTAATAAAGTACGATTACGACGTTCCGACACACCATTTTGCTGTGGTGTTCCGGCAGGCGTGAGTTGTGAAACAATTCCACACTCTTTCATGTGAGTGCTAAACTCGTAACTTAGATACTCACCTCCACGGTCGGACCATAGAAATTTTATCTTTCTATTACGATGATTTTCCACTTCATTCTGAAATTCCTTGAACTTTTCAAAGGTTTCAGACTTGTGTTTCATCAAGTAGATATAACCATACCTACTCAAATCATCCGTGAAAGTAACAAAATAACGATATTCACCTCGCGCCGACACACTCATTGGACCACATACATCAGAATGTATGATTTCCAATAAATCTGTCGCCCGTTCCATTGACCCAGAAAACGACGTTCTAGTCATCTTGCCCATAAGGCATGGCTCACATGTATCAAATGATTCAAAATTAAGTGATTCCAAAAGTCCATCCGAATGGAGCTTCTTCATGCGTTTAACGCCAATATGACCTAGACGGCAGTGCCACATATATGCGGATATATCATCATTAAGTTTAATCCTTTTAGCATCAATATTATGAACATGTGTAACATTATCATCGAGATCTAATAGAAATAAACCATTCATCATCGGTGCATGACCATAAAATATTTCATTCATATAAATGGAACAACCATTGTTCTCGGATTTAAATGAATAACCACTTCGCATCAAACACGATCCAGATACAATGTTCATGCTTAGTGCAGGCACCAGATAACAATTATTCAAGTTTATAACTAATCCCGACGGCAAATGGAGAGGCAGCGTTCTGACGGCGATCACATCAACTTGATCCATTGCCGACACGCATCTTGACCTCACCCTTGCTAGCGGTCGCTTGTTCGCGGCCCTGATTCGAGTTACAAATATTAGCAACTGAACCGGTATCAAATACCCAGGTGCTACTGCGAGCACTAGTCAAGTACACATTAATAACATGTATATCATATATACCTTTGTTTGCCTTGCCGGCCTTCTTGTCTGCCAAATACTTGGGGCAGTTGCGCTTCCAGTGGCCAGTCCTCTTACAATAGTAGCACTCGGTATCAGACTTAGGTCCAACTCGGGGTTTCTTTTCAGGCACGGCAACAGGCTTGCCACCCTTACTTCCCTTCCGTTTTCCCTTCTTGTCTTTCTTGAAACCAGTGTTCCTATTGATCATCAACACTTGATGTTCCTTTTTTATCTCCACTTCTGCAGTTTTAAGCATTGACAGAAGCTCGGGGAGAGACCTCTTCATGCCTTGCATATTATAGTTCATCACAAAGCTCTTATAGCTAGGTGGCAGAGACTGCAGAACACGATGGATGCCTAAGTCAATGGGAATCGTTATTCCCAAGGACACAAGCTTATCGGCGTAACGCGACATCTTGAGTACATGCTCACTAACGGAGTTGTGCTCTTCCATCATGCAGCTAAAGAACTTTTCTGAAGCGTTGTAGCTCTCTACAGCAGCATGTGTGTCGAAAATCTTTTTTAACTCACCCATTGTATTAAATGCATTGTCGTTTTCGAAACGCTTTCGAAGTTCCGGCTCTAGCCCATACAATATGCCGCAATGAACTAAGATGTGGTCCTCCTGACGAGTCTGATAGACATTCTTCTCCTCGTCAGGGGCATCCTCAAAAGGTGGGGGGCCTAGTGGTGCTTCTAGAACGTATTGCTTTTGTGCAGCAGAGAGGAGAATCCTAAAATTCATGGCCCATTCGTTAAAGTTGCTACCGTTCGTTGCTAGTTTCTCTTTCTCCATGAACACATTGAAATTAAAAGCAGGTGGTGCCATCTATAACAGGATTTGTAAAGTTTAGACTAAGTGTATGATAGATTGAGTTCAACTAATCCATATTACGAATGAACTCCCACTCAAAAACGACATCCCTCGTGCCTTTTTGGTGATTACATGAACCAAATCCACTATACCAAGTCCGATCATCACGTGAGTCGGTATAGCTTCAAAGGCGAGCATCAAATGGGCATCATATCAACTATATGACTCATGCTTAACTTTTTGGTCCGTGTTCCGAGGCCATGTCTGTACATGCTAGGCTCGCCAAGTTAGAACCTTAGTATTCACGTGTGTAACTGTTTTACACCCGAAATATGGTCGTGGATCCAAGAACACCCGATCATCACGTGATGTCTTGGAGCGACGAAAACATAATCGGTTCATACTAAAGGAAGAACACATTCTTATCTTGATATTTAAATGAGGGATCATCTTATTATGCTAACAAAGCGCTAAACAAGCAATATAAGATGCTATCAAACATCACATGTTTATTAGTGAAATGTTATGGTTCCCGCAGATGATCTCTATCATGTGCATCGTGGTATGATCACTATCATACCTATATGTGTAAATCCAAGGTCTATGGAGTTTACACGCTATGTGTGTTGTAAGAGTATCATCTCATACTTCTACTTACAACATCACCATATCATAACACTAGCCCAGCAATAATCTAAACTAGACGCCTCTAATTTATCCATTGCAAGTTTTACGTGGCTTAGGGCTTTCGAGATAGAACCGTTCTTACCTACGAACATGAACCACAACGAGGATAACCAAATTGTTGACAACTCGTTGCAAAATAGATATTGACTATAGTAGGAGAGACAGACACCCGCTAGCCACTTATGCAAACTAGTTGCATGTCAAGCGTGGAACAGGTCTCATGTGCGAGGACATGTAATGTTTGTCCAGGACGCTTCATCCCACTATGCCACCAATATCCAAAATTACAACAAAGGAGAAACAACATGATCATCATCGCCCACATACTCATATGTGTACTACCCGTGTAAAGCATCTACGCATAGATCCGGCTCTGATACCACTGAAGGGTTCACAGCATAGAAAACAAAAAATTTCCTACGATGTGAACTATGTACCAAGATCTATCTATTAGATACAAACAACGGGCGGATGTATATCCGTAGAGAACATACCCTTGAAGACCGACAAAGCTTAACGAGTTCAACTCGTGGTTGATGTAGACGATCTCTTGCCGATCTCAAGATCGAGAGGAAGTCCTAGCGCCGCAAATCAGCAGCGCATCCGTGCTCACACACACGTTCGAGGAACTGAGCAACCTCCGCCTCCTCGCTCCAGCGATGCAGCGGAAGCACAACTCTTTCTTGCCGAATAGCCACCGGGAACATGTATCTCGCTAGTCCGAGACCATGGGGAATAAATTCTAGAGGGGGAGAGAGATCCTTCACGAGGAGGTGTGAGAGACAAGTGAGGAGGGGGGCTCATTTTATACGAGGAGGGGGGAACCCCAAGGGGGTGGCCAGAGCATGGGGATGCCCCCTTGCCCTCCCCTATTCATGTGGGTGGACACTCCACTCACAAATATCCTTTAAATTCCCTCCACTCAAAAGTCCACTCAAATTCCCATTAAATTTCCACCAAATTTAATGCAAACTCTCATTAAATAAAACTATTTTATTTTATTCAGAATTTTTTCAATTACTTTAATGACAAACATTCACAAATAACCCCTTGCTAGAATTCCATTTCACATGCATAACCACTTTATGCAATTTCACCCGAAAACCTGTTTCGGTATCTAGTGAAATAAATTCCTGCGCTTGTTCATTCTTTCGGTATGAAACTTTTGCTCCAATTGGATGTCGGTGTCTCTTAAGTGTGTCACCCTACGGTTCATGAATAATGCGGACATGATCACGACCCCTCTCGGATCAATAATCAGAAGCGGGATCTGGAGGCCCATACTGACTCCCACACATTCAACGATGACTTTCTTGTGATCATCGGAACCTTTTACGCTAGTATCTTAATCCCTTTGTTTCACGATATATTACATGTCCGAGATTCGATCATCAGTATCTCCATACCTAGTTTGATCTCGTTACTGACATGCACTCTTTTCTTATTCCCGTGATATAACATTCTAGTGATCAAATCACTTGCTTACAAGCTAATCAATGTGATATCACCGAGAGGGCCCAGAGTATATCTATCCGTCATCGGGATGAACAAATTCCACTCTCGATCCATGAGCCTCAACATAACACTTTATTAGTTCTGAATCCATCTTTATAATCACCCTGTTAAGGTGTGACGTTTGATGTTATCCAGAAACTCTTCCGGTGTTAGTGATTGACATGATCTCATGGTCTAAGGATTAGGATCACTTCGTAAGTTGTTGTAGCAATATAAACTCAGTGACTTTGATCGTAATGCTATACTTCGGATGAATGTTCATGACACCATTACACTAATGTTGTGATCCCGTTATTAACAACATCAAATGTCCATGATCAGGAAACCTTGATCATCTTGTTAATCAACGAGCTAGTTTATGAGAGAGGCATAACGAGGAACTTCCTGTTTGTTTATTAAACACACATGTATTAATGTTTCCGTATTAATACAATTATAGCATGCAAAATAAACATCTATCATATACTTGGAATACACATAATAAACACTTCATTATTGCCTCTCAGGGCATATTCCCTTCAATCAATTACAAACCGTATATAAGTTCTTACACAAATAGGGATCTCATGATCCAGTTCTTAATACAACATCAAGCAGCGGAATACGTAATAATAACGGTAGCATAGGCGAAACTCCATCTTCGGGGTCACAGGCAATGCTGACGATGGGAGATGATCCTAGTTGTCGTAACCTTCCTGGGGTCCATCTTCCAGGTACTCCTCTTCATAGTCTGGCCATGGGAATAGCCAGGGACAAAGCCATGAGTACTCTTTAAGTACTCGCAAACTAATACTAACAAGTAAAAGGGTTTTTGGATAATAGGACACTAGGCTCTAGGGTTGTTTTGTAAAAGCCAGATTTATCTCTACTAAGTTTGGAAGCAACGAATGCTAGTTAAGGTTTTATAACACCTAAGTGGGAACTTGTATCTCATGCCACAACCCTGTTGTGGTCAAGTCAAAGTCTCAAGTCAAAGTCTCAATTCATTTCACAAGTATTTTGAAAAGTCTGACGGGGGAACAATATGGACACTCCAACTGTCCATAACCGCGGACACGGCTATTCGAATAGTTTGACACTCTATAGAGATTGTACACTTTCACCACAACATTTGATACATCCGTCAGGAACAAATCCTGAATTCACCATACTTAGTATGCGGATAATCAATCCTAACCTTTCAATTACACGCCCTAGTATAAGCACCTCTCCTGTGAGTTTGGCCTCCCAACCATGACCAACTGTCATCTTGGGTACTGCACAGGTGGACAATCTTCACAAGGTAGCCTCAGCTCAGACCTTGGCCGTGAGGGAACTAATACTAAGGTATATAAGTTTCTAGTCAAGCCCTACCCAATTCTCGGGTATTGTGGTTGTACGGTAAAATTGGAATGGTATCGCATCCAGACAACCATCAGTTTTATAAAGGGCTAAGGCTCAGGCCTCAACATTTTCATCACCAAACTCATCAGGTGTTCGGAAACACATGTCAAAACATCTTAGTAGAATGATCCATCATTCTATGGTTTTCATAACCATTTTCACCAAGTATTCGCATCTAAATTTGATCAAGTTTTATGCTTAGCACTAGCATCTACAAGTGGGGGGTGAGTACTAATGAGGGGTGGTAAACTATTGGAGTTTAACTGAGTTTAATCTCATGCCTTAGGATGACCTCTAGATTATCTAGCTTAGGCAAAATTTTATGCTCTTTATGCAACCTTCAATTATCCTTCTAGTATCTACCATTTCTTCCAGTACTCTATAAGTAAGAGCTTTGATAAAGAAATAAAGTAATAAACTTGCAAATAAAACTAGGATTGGTTTATCAAGGGGTTATGATCATATATGCTTTAATGCATATAGTGGCATGGTAGCAAGCAAGTAGTAGCTTGCATAGGTCAACTTGATTAGTAAGGCTTGCAAGTAATGGCTTGCACAATATCAGTATAAGATTGCTAAATTGCAAGTGTTAGCTTGCAATGGTCCACTTGGTTAATAAAGCTTGCTTTGTGCAGAGCAGTGGTTTCAGTTCTCCTCGGCTTCTTCTTCATAGTATCCTCCTTCCTCCTCGTATCCTTGGTTGGTACTAGCGTCTATAAATAAATACGATGTACACAATCACCAAACAATACTTAACGACTTGCAATCATCACACAAAAGGGTCCTATAGATGATCTAACATCATCACTAACATTACAAGATTAAATCTTGGTATAATTCCTTTTTATTTTTAGAAAAGTAATTTCTACTCATTGAAAAACTTCTTAAGATTTAATATTCTCCAAACCAAATATGGGATCATGTTGACACATGTCATCACCACACATTTTAGTCCAAGGGAATGTGATTTAAAGTGGTGTCACAATTTAATAAGGTTTTACCCTTTTATTTTAATTAATTAAAGTGGTTAGAAATGCCTATGGGGCATTCTTTTATTACTTGAACATTATTTCTGTAAGTAAACCTATATATTTTTATATATTCTGAAAGGTATGGTTAAATGTGATTTTTGAGAGTTGGAATCAAGTCAAAAGCTACTATGGTTTTAATTTGAAAAATGTTTGAATGCAAAAAAGCTTCTGCCTTGTTATTTTTGCCAAGGGTGATGTACAGATCCAAATGACTTGCATCCAACGGGCTTGGATTCAGCATTCCTAGACCTTTCTAACAAAATTGGTTTCATTCAATTTGGTTCACTGAATCGACCTGGGTTGATTTTGAAACTGGGTACAGAAGTGTGTTTGAAATAAAATGGAAAAGGTTTAATTCAAATAACTGGGCTGCGCGGGAAAGGTTAACGGGCTGGTGCGAAGCGGTATGGGGCGATATGCTAAGCATAGCGCTTCCGCGGGCTGCATAAGTCACTGTCCCCATGCGTCAGTGAGACAGGGGGTGCGAAGCGGTATGGGGCGATGTGGTGCGTTCGATCTGGTTCTAATCCAACGGCTGAGAGTCATCGTCGACGTTGGCAACGCCGGCAAGACAGAAACCTAGCGCGGCCAGTGGGGGTCGTTGGGGGCTCACCGGGGTTCAGGCGAGGGTCAGCGAGGCGGGCAAACGACGAAGTCGACGACGGCGAACCTCCTGGTACCGGCAGCTTCTCCTGGGGCGGCTCCAATTTCCTGGCTCCCTTCTTCTCTAGTAGCGGCGGGCTCCGGTGAAATTCTGGCGAAGTGCTGCTCGCCTTGCTCCGCGAATGTTGTGGCACGAAGTGATGAGAGGGGAGTGAGATGGTGTGTTCAATTCGGCTGGGGGTGGCCTCTATTTATAGTGGAGCGAGGGGACCGGGCGAAGATGAGCCTGCCGTGGTCTGGCGGCAATTGCGGCATCGGCGATGGTAGTAGTGCGGTGCTCCCTGGCGATGCTCAACGACACGGTGGCAAGACGTGGGGCGGTGTGGCTTGGTCGGAATGCGACGGTGCTCTGCGCGTGCCCGACGGAGAATTTAATGGCGCACAGCGCGCGTGGTCTGCGCGGCGGTGATCGAGCGTGTCTACGGGGTTGCTGGGACGGTGGTGATCACGTATGCATGCGGAGAGGGTGGCGCGCAGTCTGTGGGTGTTGGTCGAGCGTGGCGCACGAAGTTCTCGGGCATGGTTGCTGGTGAGGTTAGCATGGTTCGTGCGTGTGGTCCAGTGGCTGGCAAAGTTCGAGCGCTGGACAGGGAGTGGCGGTGGGGTGTTGGCTTGCTCCCAGACATGCTGGCTAGGCTTGTTTCTCCTCCTAGCTTGCTGTCGACATGGGGGTGACAAGTGTGCATTCGGCCTGCTCACCATTGATGGCAATGCCAAGCTTACAGTGAGGCTAAGGGTGTGCAATTGAGCTATATGATCTACTAAAACCTAATTGTAACCAGAGAGGGAACAAGTTAGGCTCAATTCACTTCTCAAAACAATGTTTTGATTTTGTTAGATTTGTATCTGCAAGGTGTTCGATGAAATGGCCGCAAGAATTAAAATTTTGAATTTTGAAAAGATTTTTGGTGGGTGTGCTAGGTTGATGCTGGTGAGGCTGCAGATGCTTGGGTTTTGAAAGTTGAGCTTGTTTGAGTGGTTTTTGAAAAAGTGGGATCTTCCCATATGATAAAGATTCAATTTTGAATTGTCATTTAAACTATGCATTTGAAAGTTTCTGGATGATCACAAAGTGGGCCTTGATACTTTGTTATGAGTACAATCAAGGGGTGCAAAGATCCAGAAAAGTTTCTGTTGGGTTCTGAAAGTTTGAGACAGCCAAAGTAGGCATGGGGGTTAAATAGGTCAAAATGACCATTCACTCATTTAGCTTTGTTTTGATTTATTTGTCTTTGAGAAAATTTTGGGAGTTGTTTAGATGATGTTTATTTCACCTAAGTATCCATTTACAAACAAAGGAACACACAAACAAGTTGGTTCAAAAGAATTCCAAATGAAGTGCATACACACATGCATGCTTTCATAATTTTATTTAGCAAAGTTTTTGTTAACCCTAAATTTGAGGTTTAGAATTTGATGATCCAAGTTTAGTATTTTTGGGATGTTACAAACCTTCCCCCCTTAAACAAAATCTCGTCCCGAGATTTGAAAAAGGACGAAAAATATTACCTAGGATTTGAAGAGATCGGGAAACTTTGTCCTGATGTGATCTTCGCGCTCCCAGGTAGCTTCCTCTTCTGTGTGGTTGCTCCACTGATTCTTGAGAAACTTGATGCTTCGGGTTCGGGTAGTTCGAAAAGCTTCTTCCAAAATACGGATGGCTACTTCAGGATAGGTCAGGTCATCGTTGATCTCTATGGTCCGGTGATCGATATTTTTGAACACTTCGATCTTCTCGGGGACTTCGAGGCACTTGCGAAGTAATGAGATATGGAACACATTATGCACAGATGACATCTCTTCGGGTAGTTCCAATTGATACGACAATTCTCCTCGACGGTTCACAATCTTGAAAGGTCTGATATATCTGGGGGCTAACTTTCCTTTGAGTTGGAAACGCTGCATTCCCTTCAATGGCGACACTTTCAGATAAACAAAATCTCCTATGTTGAAGGCGAGGTCTCTACATCTCTTGTCGGCATAACTCTTCTGTCTGGACTGGGCAGTCGTGAGGTGCTCACAAATCTTGTGAACCTTCTATTTGGCTTCTTGTAGGATGTCAGGTCCGAAAATCTGACTCTCTCCTACTTCCGACCAGTTCAAACGGGTGCGACACTTCCTTCCGTACATGAATTCAAAGAGGGCCATTTGCAAACTAGCTTGATAACTGTTGTTGTATGAGAATTCTGCAAACGGCAGACAGTCTTCCCACTTGGATCCATATTCTAATACACAGGCTCTCAACATATCCTTGAGTATTTGATTTACTCGCTTCGTTTGTCCATCGGTCTGAGGGTGATACGCGGTAACTCTAGGCGGGCTCCTAAACCTTCTTGGACTTTCTTCCAGAATCTCTAGGTAAACTGAGTTCCTCGATCCGATACGATGTTCTTGGGGAGTCCGTGCAAACTAACTATCCTAGCGATGTACAACTCCGCTAGCTTCGAACTCTGATAGGTGGTCTTGACGGGCAAGAAATGGGCGACTTTGGACAATCGGTCCACTATGACCCAAATAGAGTCATTTCCCCTACTAGAAGTAGGCAATCCGGTGATAAAGTCCATTCCAATGGAATCCCATTTCCATTCTGGAATCTACAATGGTTGCCACAATCCAGCAGGTCTTTGATGTCCTGCCTTGACTCGCTGACATATATCACACTTGGCGATATAGCTTCTGATTTCTCTCTTCATCTTATGCCACCAAAATTGCTCTTTTAAATCTTGATACATCTTAGTTCCTCCGGGATGGATAGAATAAAGAGTATCATGAGCCTCCTTCAGAATCACTTCTTTCAACTTAGAATCTGCTGGTACACAAAGGCGTCCTTTGTACCACAGAACTCCTTCTTCGTCTTCGGTGAATCCGGGTACTTTGCCTGTACCGATACGACGCTTGATTCCGTCAATACTAGCATTTTCCTTCTGCGCCTCTTTAATCTGACTGATCAAAGTGGGTTGAAGTTCTATTCTAGCCAAAAATCCTTCACTTACTAATTCTATTCGAAAATCTTCCATCTCTTTGTGCAGGCTTGGTTGCTCCTTCAAAATCATGGAGTTCAAGCGGCACGGCAATCTGCTAAGGGAATCATCTACCACATTGGCTTTACCGGGGTGATAGTGGATGTCTAGGTCGTAATCCTTGATTAGCTCAATCCATCTCCTCTGTCTCATATTCAGCTCCTTCTGAGTGAATATATACTTCAGACTCTTGTGATCCGTATAGATCTCACAACGGTTTCCCATCAGGTAATGCCTCCATGTCTTCAGGGCTAGAACTACGGCTGCGAGTTCGAGGTCATGGGTTGGGTAATATTTGCTCATGTTGCTTCAGTTGTCGAGATAGATAAGATATAACTTTGCCTTCTTGCATTAGCACACATCCGAGACTGATCTTGGATGCATCACAATACACATCGAAGGGCTTAGTGATATCCGACATGATCAAGATTGGGGCTGAAATCAATCTTCTCTTGAGTTCTTGAAAACTTGCTTCACATTTGTCGGTCCATTCAAACTTCTTGTCCTTCTTTAGCAATTGGGTAATGGGTCTGGCGATACTCGAGAATCCTTCTACGAATTTGCGGTAGTATCCCGCCAATCCGAGAAATGCACGAACTTGGGTTTGAGTGGTTGGGGCTTGCCAATCTTCTACATCTTTCACTTTGGCAGGGTCAACGGCAATTCCTCCGGCTGATACAATGTGACCAAGGAATCCTACCTCCTGTAACCAGAATTCACATTTGCTAAACTTTGCATACAACTGATGCTCTCTAAGGGTTCCAAGAATGGTCCTTAGGTGTAGCTCATGTTCTTCTTCTGATTTGGAATAAATCAGAATGTCATCGATGAAAACAACGACAAACTTATCCAGGAAGTCCATAAAAATCTTATTCATGAGATTCATGAAATAAGCGGGGGCATTGGTTAATCCAAAAGACATGACTGTATACTCGTACAATCCATATCTTTTGGTAAAGGCAGTCGTTGGAATATCCTCTGCACGAATCTTGAGTTGATGATAGCCTGTTCTAAGATCAATCTTAGAAAACACTTTGGCTCTGGTCAACTGATCAAACAAATCTTCTATCTTGGGCAAGGGGTACTTGTTCTTGATGGTGACATCATTCAACTTCCGGTAATCCGTACACAAACGGTTACCTCCATCTTTCTTGTCCACAAACAAGACTTGTGATCTCCATGGTGACGCACTTGGTTGAATCAATCCAATTTCCAGCATGGCATCCAGTTGCTTGTTCGATTCTACGCTTCAGCGGGTTCATACTATAGGGTCTCGGGATATGGGTCCTGTTAAAATTAGTTCGATGATAAACTCGATATCCCGATCTAGGGGCATACCGGGCAAAACATCTGGAAATACATCGGGGTATTCACAGACTATCCGGACTTGGTCAATGGTAGGTTGGGCTATACTCTTGTTGCATTTGAATTGATGAGGTAAGGTTTTAGGTATATGCTCGACTGATATTCTAGCTGTACTGGTCATGGTGATGGCTTTCTTGGCACAGTCAATCAATCTCTTATGTTTGGACATCCAATCCATTACTAGTACTACTGCCAAACCTTTAGTTCCGAGTACTATCAGATTAGCATAAAAATCTATGCCATGGATTCAGATAGGGACGACTTTGCAAATTTGCCTAGCCTTGGTGGTTGATCCGGGAATTTAAACAATCATGACATGCTTCAGTTTGGTTGGTTGAATTTTACTAGTGCATGCAAATTCTTCAGTAACAAATGAATGCGATGCACCAGAATCAAACAACACTCTTGCAAGTACTGAATTAATAGAAAACCTACCCAGCACGACGTCTGGCGCTTCCTGAGCTTCTTCAACATGCATGAGAAAAAGACGACCGTTGCGGTTGAGCAAATTCCCTGGGGCAAATCTTCTTCCTGGCTGAACACGACGCTGCTGCTGAGCTGGGGAATTGGCATTGGGTGCTGCGGCATTCTTCTTGTTGGGGCACTCGTTGGAGTAGTGACCCTTATATCCACAATCATAATAGGTCACTTGTGACTTGTCCTTTGCTGCTACAGGCACCGCATTGCTTCCAGTCCTAGGGGCAGTGTTGGTGTTGGTGGCAGCATTGTTGGTGTTGAACTTTGGTGGGGCACGATTGAAATTGCTAGAGTTGCCGGGGTTGTTGTGATTTCCTCCGGGTCTAGGGTTTCCACTGTTGGGATAGGTCGGACGGTTCATCGGGGGTCTGTTTGTTCTTGGGGCAAATCCTGGAGATGGGTTAGGGTGATACTTTGGGGTCTGATGGGTTCCTCGCTGATGCATCATACGATGCTTGCGGTTCTTGTTGGCTTGGTTGATCTTTCCTTCCATCTGGATGGCATAGTCTACAAGGGCCTCAATATCGGCAAAGGGGATATTGACTAACACAGTCTGCATCTCATCCTGCAGACCATTCAGGAATCTTTCTTTCTTCTTGGCTTCGGTGTCGATCTCATCCGGGGCATACCTCGCTAATGACAAGAATTTGTCATGGTATTCCACTACAGTCATCCTTCCTTGCTTCGACAAGGGCTTCATTATCCACAAAGGGGATGTTGACTAACACCGTCTGCATCTCGTCATGCAGACCATTCAGGAATCTTTCTTTCTTCTTGGCTTTAGTGTCTATTTCATCCGGGGCATACCTAGCTAAGGACAAAAATTTGTCACGGTATTCCACTATAGTCATCCTTCCTTGCTTCAGCTCTCTAAACTCGTCTCTCATTCTCTTGATCAAACCCGGTGGCACATGGGTTCTACTAACTTGACCTTGAATTCCTCCCAGGTCATCATCTGGCCTCCGGTCATTGCGTGAACACTGTTCCACCATGCCCTGGCATCTCCGGCTAGATAGTGGGTGGCGAATAGAATTTTCTCGTTGTCTTCCACTCCGGTGACTTCTAGGTTATTTTCCATGGTCTGCAGCCAATCGTCGGCGTCTAGGGGTTCTTCTGACTTAGTGAAAACAGGTGGGTTGGTATTCTTGAAATTCTTGAGCTTAGATCCATGGTTGTCCTGATTTCCGTGGCCTTGGTTGTTGTGGGCTAGCTGAGCTATCTGCTGCAGGGTGGCTAGGTTGGCTTGACATTTTGCTCTTTTAGCTTCGCAGTCAGAAGTCAACATTTGCAGAATCTGCAACATTGGGTCCGGGGATGAACCACTTCCTCCGCGTGGCATCTGAAGATTTAGATAGATCATGAGAAAAGAGGGAAATTTCTAGGGTTTTTGGTCTTTGAACAGTTTTTAAAGTTTGACTCAGATTTTTCTAGCAACTTGCTTTTTCATTCATTCATTCATTCATTCATTCATTCATTCATAGCACACGATACAACACACACCACAACAAAGAAAAGCAGATGGTTTTAAGAACCATTCTGAAAACTACGATATAGTGGGACCGAATACTACTCACTATGCTAGTGCTCAAGTGGTACTACTCCTCGGAATCCGTGGCTTCGTCATCTTCATCGTCATTGATGAAGGCGAAATCATCCTCATCAGTGAAGAAATCCATGGCTTGATCATCCAGAAAATCATCGTCATCACTGAGATAGGAGTAGGGGTCTCCACGAAGGTCCTCTCCGGCATTCTCCCTTTGCTCCAACTGCATGTTTCTCTCGTGGATGGTCTCCTCCAAAGATGAGATACGGTGGCGAAGACGGGCAATGATGCGCTCCTTCTTGTCGAGTTGAGGGCGGCGAGACTTGCGATCCTTTGACAGCATGGCGATGGTCTGATCCTTCGTCTTAATGATGGTAGACTTGTGGTTGGAGTAGTCACGGCAGTTATCCAACTCCTGATGTCGATCGTACATCATGAAGCTAAGGTGGTCCAATTAAGTCTTCAGCTCAGGGTGGTATGGGGCTTCCAGTGGTTGTCCATTTGCATCATGCCTCGGGAAAAATTCAAAGCAAGTACCATTGATCTGGTTGATGCTCCGCCCACACAGACGGGAAAGAGCTTCCTGCATGGACCTAGCAAGTCCGTCGAGCCAGTTGTTCTCTCTTAAGGTAAACTGAATTCCCTCAGCAGTGGGGGGTTCAACATTTCCTCGGAGACTTGCAACCATTAGCCACTGCAGATCTTGTCCTCCTTGATCATTGAGCTGAGCTCCGAAGAACTCGGGATGCGGACGCTCCAGAAGTTCCGAAAGCTAGTCCAAATCCCTCTCACAGATAAGGTCTCCTCCATTCCCCAACTGATAAAACTTGCTGTACTTCACGTCCATCTATAAGAATATAGGATGAGTAAGTTAGTAGAGTGATTAAGTGTGTCAAATTTTATGTATTTTGCAAGAATTTTTGGAGGAACATGAATTTTCATGAAAGAATCAAAAGGATAAGAATGAGAATAAGTTTTTGTAAATATTTGTTTGGTTTTGAAACTAAGTTTTTGATTCAAACGTCCAGTCTAACTAGATGGCTCTGATACCAACTTGTTAACACCCGGATTTTTAATCCTAGATGCCTGTTATGCAATACATCGCAATCCCATGATTACCATTTTTGCGAGACATAACAGAATTGGATACCATAGTACATCATCCATTACAAACCGTACATAAGTTCTTACACAAATAGGGATCTCCTGAGTGTAACATCCCAGATTTTGTATTAGGATGTTATTAGTGTCATGCATCATCCTTGCATCATTACATCCTACAATTGGAAATTGAAATAAAAATCCTAAACACCTAAACCCAGAAAACCCTAATAGTGGTTGCCTTATGTAAGCATTATTGAAGAGGTCAAGTAATGACCCTACTAAAAACCTTGTAAAACATTAAACTATGGCCCTATGTTGACCGCCTTAATTTTATGAAAATTTAGAAACAATTTTCATCAATTTTGGACTTAGTTTGCAAAAGTTATTAGGGTTTTATGAAAACAGAAAAGGGAAAATGATTAAAGGAAAAAAAAGGGAAAACCTAACCTAACTGGGTCGGTGCAGCCACTTGTGTGTAGGCTTCACCTAGCTACCAGCGAGCCCAATGCAGCCTTGACGCAGCCCAGTCCACGACGCTGGGTCCCACCCCGTCGTCGTCTCCCAGAGTCCGCGGCGAGCACGCTCTCGTCCGCCGCGTCGGACTCCTATTCACGCTGACCACCGCCCCTTCCCAAGTTTACGCACCATATAAGCCGACCCCCCCTTGTCGTTTTCCCCTCGAAAACCCTAGCCAAGCTTCGCCGAACCGCTGCCGCTCTCCCTCGCCGGCTTCGCGCTCGGGAAGGTTTCGATCCAGCGATTCGCGCCACCCCGAGCCCTTCCTTGATGTTAACCTCCTTCCCCGTGCAACACCGCCTCACCCCCGACCCTTCCTTCCTCCCCTTGTGCAGCACAGCGTCGGAGATTGCTCGCCGACGTGCCGCCGGAGCCCACGGGAACCAGTGGAGGTGTGCGGCTAGACGAGGAAAGAGGAGCCGAAGCCGATCACGCACGCAGGACCGCAGGAAGGAGTAGAGCACTGTCGTGCTCTCCGCTACTCCGGGGAACCACCGCAAAGGCCCGACGACCGCGGCCGCGATTGCCGCCCGTCTTGCCATCGACGCCGCCGGTAAGTATCGCCACCGCTCCCGTCCTTCGGATCCGAGTGGAACGGTGTAGATTAGAAGGTTGGATGAAGCGGTACTAGCCAATGCCGCGCTGCCGCATGGCAGAGCCGCGCCCGCAGCCGCGTCAGTGCCGCGTCGCTCTAGCTGGACCAACCGATCATTGACACCTGGCTAGGTTTTAAGTGAAGTTCAGATCTTTTTTCAGATTTGGAATTCAAACTTGCGAAAATCATATAAAATCAAATATTTGTCCAAATTTAGCTTGTAATATACCGTTGGATTCCTAATTTTATATAGAATCCAAATATGTAATAATATCCCAGGTTTATAGTAATGTTTTAGGTGTGAATTTTAATCATTATATTAGAGAGTTTAATCTATAGAAAAATAACTAAAATTATGTTTTAATTGATTCTTGTTGCAATAACTTTGTATCCACAATACCTACTGATCCAAATCATTAAGCTTTGCTTAGGATCATTAGATCTAGCTTGGGCTAATTAGATGGTTTGAGCTCCTTTAAACCTAGGAATTGTTTTAGTGATTCAATTAGATCTAAATCTTTGGGAAATCAATTCTAGTAACACCCTTACACTATCACAACCCAAACTTGCTACCTTGGTCAATTTAGAAGAACCCACCTTGCATAAAATACCATGTTGCATGCATGCATGTTTTTCTTTGTGTTATGCTTTAAGCAAGTTGTGATTAGATCTATGTTTGTGATTCGTTAGATTGCTCGGAGTGCGCTAAGGAGTTCTATTGTGTAGAGTGCTGCTCGGATCAAGGCAAGTTACACCACTTGTTCATAATTTTGTCCCAGTTTTGATTCTATGCATGTGATCTTCAAAATTCTATAGTATGCATGTGTAGGATGATCTAGTAGTATTTTCCTTAGTATTATTTTGCAAGTGCGATGATTTCGTAGTATGCCATGAGTAGCTATACTTAGGATTTCCCATCCTAATAGGTTACCCCTGTTTTGCTTAGTGTTGCTTGCTATGCTATATATACAAAGTACCGTTGGGGGGTTCGAAAGACAAAGAATTTTTCTAAGTATAAAGGCTCTCTAGAGCAAACTTTTCTTCTCAAATCCACTTCAAAATGAAACTAAGTTTTCTTCTGGGCGGAATGGTTGTCGGGTCAACGAGTGTGATTTTGGTGGAGGACGGCCGCCCAGGAATCAAAGAAGTCTGCCATGTTTCAGAATTCAGAAGCTTCCAGTGCAACCACAATACATTATGGGCTCTGTCTTGGCCTAGTACTTAGTGGGAAACCTCACCTGGGTACCAACATTTGGAGGTTCTTGGCACGGTTGGATCCAGAAGGTAGAGGGGCTACTAAGGGAAAGCCTCGCCATGGTCTTGTCAGTAAAAGGGCTTGATCGTGGATTGTGGGTAAAGTGCACAAACTCTCGAGAGTATTGCAATCTGATCGATCAGCCGTGTTCACGGTAACAGAACATAAATGAGCGTCTGAAGGATGGAGCCTCTGAAGGATCTTCCTCTCTCTTTTCTAAAAACAAAGTTTTGAAACCCCATGGCGTGCGTAATATCGCTAATGGGTGGGAATTTGGGAACTTGGTGTGTAATATCCAAGTGACGCTTGGTGCGTAATATCCAAGTGTTTGGTTGTTTGGACACTTGGTGCGTAATATCCTCGTGTGCCACTCAACCTTATTTTTATCTAAGCAAATGTTTACAAAGTAGGACAATCCTCTCCTTCTCTCTCTACTTAAAAAAACTAGCTTTGAGCAAATGAACTCTACAGCCTATACCAGCCTTGCATGTAGAGTTAGTCTTTTCTCTCCTTGGTGTAATTTGCCAATACATTCAAAGTATTGACCCAACTTGTTGGCTGCACGTCTTATGTGCAGAATCCGAAGATTGAAAGGTGCGTAGTGATCGCGGGTCTACACTCGACAAGCCTGGGGCGTTGATGGACTCATGCTGCTTTTAAGTTTCCGCTGTTATTCGAGCTAGCATAATGCTAAGCAATTTTTGTAATAAATTCATACTCTGGATTCTCCGTGTAATAAAGACTTTGTGTTTTACATGATATTTTATCGACTGTGAGTGCTAGCTATTGATCCAGGGACTAGCATGTTAATCACAGGGACTTAGGATCCTTACCGATCCGAGGTCACTACAGATGGTATCAGAGCACATCGTTGCATGTAGGACGTGACCCTAGGACTGGAACCACCTCTAGCTTTAGTGCCTTACTTGTTTTTCTACTAAGTTATTTTCCGCACTTCTAGTATCTGCTTTCCTCTACTTGTTTAAGTATCTAACCTTCATTCTTTCAACTCAAAGTTGACAAGATTCCTCTACGACACCGTCGCGGACATCGAGCCCCTTCGCTTTGGTGGATGCCTCATGGATCTACTCACACGTTTGGATCTTCCTCTCCCAACAATCCAGGGAAGCACAATGAAGAAACTCCACAAGGACGGCTGTTGGGGAGTCAAGGTCGTCCAGCCAGGAAAAGAGCGAGGCAAGAACCCGGAGGAAGACATAGCAATCCAAGGAGAAGGCCCTTAGCATCAGCTTGCAGCAACTCATTGGTCGCCTATGTGGACGTCATCATGAAGCTCTCCAAGGACACTACGGCGGCCTCTTTGGAAGAAGAGATGAGGAAGGAATTCCCATGGAGTTAACCTTTGAGGAAAGAACTTCTACCAAGCGCCGAAGAACACAATATCAAGACTTGGAGTGCCACATCCATGACCTTGAAAAGGGTACCTTCCTCGAGATGTTGAAGAACGACGAGCTGTGCGCCCTCATCAAGGAGAAGGAAGAAATGATCAAGCAGCAGGAGGAGGCAATGAAGCTCCAAGAGATAAAATTCCAGGACCAAGAGAAGAAGTTCGCTAACCAAGAGAAGAGGGTGATAAATAAAAAAAAAGAGAATTAGGGAACTCAAACAGCAGATCGATGGAGATGAAGTGCAAACTGAAGGCCTTTGCAAGATAATCAATGATGTGCGTGCTTCTAAGAGGGACTTGGCAAAGCAGCTTGAAGCCGCAAAGAAGTCAAGTTTAGTGGAGGAGCTACAAAGCGAGAAGGAGGGACTTCAGGAGCAGCTAGAAGCCACTACCAAAAAGCTACAGGATGAGATAAAGAACCTCCAAGAGAAGCTTGAAGCCACCACAAAGGAGATGGAGTTGTACAAGACAACTCTAGAGCAGGAAGGCTACTCGTTCGAGGACGAGGAAGAGGAAGGCGTGGAAGATGTGTAATAGTTGGACCACCTTTAATTCTATAGTAGAACGTTATTCGCAAATGTAATAAATACCAAGACAAGTATGGTTTAGTTAAACTTGGTTGTTTTCTGTGTTAAGATGTGTCTTATGTCTTGTGTGCCTTGTGTGCTTGGTGTGTTTTCATAAGGGTAGGAGTTTACTACTTAATCTTTCTGTCTATTTCTTAACCATTCCCTTAAACCCCACAGATGCCGCCAAGACGTGCGAACTCCGAAATCCCGCCAGAAATAGCACAACTTTTGGCCACTCAGAACCAGCTGATCCAACTGCTCACTCAGAACATGCAAAACAACAACAACAACAACCCGCCGCCACCACCACCTCCGCCACCTCCTCAACAGGATCGCTTGACTTGGTTTTTGAGGATGAACCCACCTATCTTCACTAGCAGCACTGAACCAATCATCGCTGATGACTGGCTGCGTACAATCAACAAGAAGCTAGACATCGTGCAAGCTGTCGGAGCCGACAGGGTGCGTTATGCCGCACACCAGCTTGAAGGACCTGTTGCAGAATGGTGGGATAATTACCAAGTCACCCACCCGGATATTGATGCTATCACTTGGGAACAGTTTGAATTAGCTTTTCGCACTCATCATGTGGCTACTGGTGTCATGACCCTGAAGAGGCGCGAGTTTCGCGACCTACACCAGCTGCACCGTTCTATCACCGAGTATGGGGAGCTTTTCAATAAGCTAGCCCGTTATGCACCCGATGACGTTTCCACTGATGCCAAGAGACAGGAGGAGTTCTTAAGAGGCCTCAATGATGAGATATCCATTCAGCTTGTGGCTCAGAAATTTGACAACTTTCAGGAGCTCCTGGACAGAGCCATTGTGGTTGAATCAAAGAGGAAGAGCATAGAAAACCGCAAGAGGAAATCTAACCCTCACAAACACTCTGTTCCGTACCAGAAGCGGCACAATTCCTCACCACCACCTTATAACAATAATGGCCACAACTATAACAGTCATAACCATGGTGGCCACAAACACAATGGGCATAAGAACCGCAATGTCAATGGGAATGGCAGCAATGGAAAGGATCTCAGTGAGGTGACATGCTTTAAGTGCAACAAGACAGGGCACTATGCAACCTCTTGCCCCGAGAGGAAGAATCGCAATGGCAATGGCAATGGGAATGGTAATGGACACAACCATGGCAATGGAAACGGGAAGAAGCCAAATCCGTTTGTCAAAGCCACGGTGAATCATGTTTCTATGGAGGATGCTTGTGATGCGCCAGATTCTATGATCGGTAAGTTCAAACTCAATTCTATTCCCGCTGTTGTTCTTTTTGATACCGGTGCATCGCATTCATTCATATCAAGGGTATTTGTGGATAGAGGCAAGATACCAACAGAGACTATAAACTTTCCTCTAAGGGTAAGTTCTATTGGGGGAGAAATAGTGGCAAACTCCGGTTGCCGGGAATTAGAACTAAGGATTGGGACACACATTTTTCCCACCAGCCTAGTGGTACTAGAATCGCAAGGATTAGACATAATCTTGGGCATGAATTGGATGACCGAATATGAAGGAGTCATAGATTGTGCCAAGAGAACGGTCATGCTCACAACACCGGAAGGGAAGAGGATTCGTATCAAGTCGAATTTCGCACTTAAAGAAGTCATGGTGAACTCTCTTAAGGGGGTTAGCTTGGAGGAGGTACCTATTGTAAAGGAATACCCAGATGTCTTCCCGGAGGAACTACCAGGAATGCCACCCGACCGTGATATCGGGTTCCTCATTGACTTGATGTCAGGCACGGGGCCGATAGCTAAGAGACCATACAAGATGGATGTGGACGAGTTAAAGGAACTCAAGAAACAACTTAGGGAACAATTGGACAAGGGGTTCATTCAACCCAGCGCGTCATCTTGGGGAGCACCCGTCCTATTTGTGGAAAAGAAGGATAAGGCCAAGAGGCTGGTTGTGGACTACCGCTCGTTGAACGAAGTGACGATTAAGAATAAGTATCCTCTGCCCAACATCAACGACATGTTTGACTAGCTAAAAGGAGCCAGTGTGTTCTCAAAGATCGATCTACGATCGGGCTATTTTCAGCTGAAGATTCGAGAACAGGATGTGCCCAAAACAGCATTCACCACAAGATACGGATTGTATGAGTACACCGTGATGTCTTTTGGTCTAACCAATGCCCCAGCATACTTCATGACCATGATGAATAGTTCATGGAATATTTGGACAAGTTTATCGTGGTATTCATAGATGATATACTTATATACTCTAAGGATGAGAAGGAACATGAGAAACATCTGCGCCTTATCATGGAGAAGCTAAGAGAACACAAGTTGTATGCCAAATTTAGCAAATGCGAGTTCTGGTTAAAGGAAGTGGGATTCCTTGGTCATGTTGTGTCAGCAAAAGGAGTTGTCGTAGATCCTAATAAGGTAGCTTCCGTGACGGAATGGGAGTCGCCCAAGAATGTGGGAGATATTAGGAGTTTCTTGCGCCTCGCAGGATATTACCGGAGGTTCATCGAAAACTTTTCCAAAATAGCAAAGCCCATGACGGAACTATTAAAGAAGGAAAAGAAATTCCTATGGACCGAGGCATGTGAAGCAAGTTTTCAAGAGTTGAAGAAACGCCTTGTAACAGCGCCAGTTCTGTGTCTGCCTGATATCCAGAAGGATTTTCAAGTCTATTGTGACGCTTCTCGGCAAGGACTTGGAAGTGTATTGATGCAGGATGGGAAAGTGGTATCCTATGCCTCCCGACAACTTAAGAACCACGAACACAATTATCCCACACATGACTTGGAACTTGCGTCGGTGGTTCATGCACTCAAGGTATGGAGACACTACCTCATGGGCAAGCATTGTGATGTGTTCATAGATCACAAGAGTTTGAAGTACATCTTCACCCAAAAGGAGTTGAATATGAGACAAAGAAGATGGCTTGAGTTAATTAAGGATTATGACTTGGATTTGCAGTACCATCCCGAAAAGGCAAATGTGGTGGCTGATGCCTTGAGTCGTAAGGTGTACGTGAATGGACATACCGCAGGGGAACTTCCAGAGGATTTATGCAAACAATTCAGGGATCTCAGACTAGAGATAGTTCCAAAAGGGCACGTAGCAACTTTGGAAATAGTGTCCACCTTCCTAGAGAGAATCAAGGAAGCACAGAAGGGATATAAAGAGTTGGAGGAAATAAGAATCAGGATAAGTGAAGGAAAGACTAAAGAATTTCGTCTGGATGAACAAGGAACCCTCTGGCATGGGAAGCGTCTGTGCGTTCCCAATGACCCCGATATCAGGAAGATGATTTTACAAGAAGCTCATGATTCGCCATACTCAATTCATCCAGGTAACATGAAGATGTACATGGATGTGAAGGATAGATTCTGGTGGAATAACCTAAAGAGAGATATTGCAGAGTATATTTCTCTGTGTGATGTATGCAATAGGGTAAAAGCCGAGCATCAGAAACCGGCAGGACTACTTCAACCACTACCTATACCCGACTAGAAGTGTGACAAGGTAGGCATGGATTTCATCACGGGATTGCCCCGGACTCGTTCTGGATTTGATTCTGTCTGGGTAGTGGTGGACCACTTTACCAAGGTGGCTCACTTCATCCCCGTAAAGACCACATATACAAGTGCTAAGCTCGCTAAGATATACATGTCAAGGATTGTAAGCCTACACAGTGTTCCCAAGGGAATTGTGCCAGACAGAGGCACCCAGTTTACTTAAAAGTTTTGGCAACAACTACATGAGTCTCTTGGGCCCCGACTAGAATTCAGTACTGCCTTCCACCCGCAAACAGATGGCCAAACAGAAAGGGTGAATCAAATTTTGGAAGATATGTTGAGAGCTTGCGCACTAGACTATGGGTCTAGTTGGCACGATAACCTGCAATATGCTGAGTTCTCATACAACAACAGCTACCAGACAAGTATCAAGATGGCTCCGTTTGAAGTTCTGTATGGCAGGAAGTGTAGGACTCCATTGCTATGGAATGGAGTTGGTGAACGCAGTCTTTTTGGACCTGACTTGATAAAGGATGCCGAAGAAAAGGTACGACAGATTCAGGATAGGCTAAAGGTAGCCCAATCCCGACAGAAGAGTTACGCTGACTCCAAGCACAGGGATGTGGCCTATGAAATAGGGGACCGTGCGTATCTCCGAGTTTCACCCCTACGAGGAGTTAAGAGGTTCGGAATCAAGGGCAAGTTAGCCCCACGATTCATAGGACCATATAAGGTTCTGGCCCGTAGAGGAGAAGTTGCTTATCAGTTGGAGTTACCGGAAGGACTGACTGTTCATGATGTGTTTCATGTGTCACAACTAAAGAAGTGTCACCCGGAGATGGCTGAAACACCGCTAAGAGACACCGTTCCCCAAGATGAGGTTCAATTGGAGAATGACCTTACCTATGAGGAAAAACCTATCAAAATACTAGAAACAGCCGAAAGGGTTACCCGCACCAAGACTATAAGATTTTGCAAGGTACAATGGAACCACCACTCCGAGGAAGAAGCTACGTGGGAGCGTGAAGAAGACATGAGGACAGAGCACCCACACCTATTTGCTAGCAAACCCGAATCTCGAGGACGAGATTCTTCTTAAGGGGGGTAGGTTTGTAACATCCCAGATTTTGTATTAGGATGTTATTAGTGTCATGCATCATCCTTGCATCATTGCATCCTACAATTGGAAATTGAAATAAAAATCCTAAACACCTAAACCCAGAAAACCCTAATAGTGGTTGCCTTATGTAAGCATTATTGTAGAGGTCAAGTAATGACCCTACTAAAAACCTTGTAAAACATTAAACAATGGCCCTATGTTGACCGCCTTAATTTTATGAAAATTTAGAAACAAGTTTCATCAATTTTGGACTTAGTTTGCAAAAGTTATTAGGGTTTTATGAAAACAGAAAAGGGAAAATGATTAAAGAAAAAAAAAAAAAAAAAACCTAATCGGGCGGCTGTGCAGCCCGCCAGTCTTGGCGTCACCTAGCTACCAGCGCAGCAGGGGCAGCGAGCAGGCACAGCCCAGCTGACGCGGGGGTCCCACCCCGTCGTCGTCTCCCAGAGTCCGCGGCGAGCACGCTCTCCTCCGCCGCGTCGGACTCCTATTCACGCCGGACTCGACCACCCCTTCCCAAGTTTCTGCCCCTTATAAGCCGACCCCTCGTCTTTTCCTCGAAAACCCTAGCCAAAGGCGCCCAACGCTGCCGCTCCCTCGCCGGCGTCACGCCGGAAGGTTTGATCCGCGATTCGCGCCACCCGAGCCCTTCCTTGCTGTTAACCGCCTTCCCATGCAACACCGCCACCCCGACCCTTCTTCCTTCCGTTCCTGCGGCACAAATACGGAGATTGCTCGCCGACGGAGCCGCGGGAACCAGTGGAGGTGTGCGGCTAGACGAGGAAAGAGGAGCCGAAGCCGATCACGCACGCAGGACCGCAGGAAGGAGTAGAGCACCGTCGTGCTCTCCGCTACTCCGGGGAACCACCGCAGCGCCGCCGACGACCGCTGCCGCCGCCTCGCTCGCCATCGACGCCGCCGGTAAGTATCGCCACCGCCTCGTCTGGCCGGATCCGAGTGGAACGTGTAGATTAGAAGGTTGAAGCGGTACTAGCTAATGCCACGCTGCGATGGCGTGCCAGTCACAAGCCAGCCCGCGCCAGCGTCGCTCCAGCTGGACCAACCGATCATTGACACCTGGCTAGGTTTTAAGTGAAGTTCAAATCTGTTTTCAGATTTGGAATTCAAACTTGCGAAAATCATATAAAATCAGATATTTGTCCAAATTTAGCTTGTAATATACCGTTGGATTCATAATTTTATGTAGAATCCAAATCTGTAATAATATCCCAGGTTTACAGTAATGTTTTAGGTGTAAATTTTAATCATTAGATTAGAGAGTTTAATCTATAGAAAAATAATTAAAATTATATTTTAATTGATTCTTGTTGCAATAACTTTGTATCCACAAGACCTACTGATCCAAATCATTAAGCTTTGCTTAGGATCATTAGATCTAGCTTGGGCTAATTAGATGGTTTGAGCTCCTTTAAACCTAGGAATTGTTTTAGTGATTCAATTAGATCTAAATCTTTGGGAAATCAATTCTAGTAACACCCTTACACTATCACAACCCAAACTTGCTACCTTGGTCAATTTAGAAGAACCCACCTTGCATAAAATACCATGTTGCATGCATGCATGTTTTTCTTTGTGTTATGCTTTGAGCAAGTTGTGATTAGATCTATGTTTGTGATTCGTTAGATTGCTCGGAGTGCGCTAAGGAGTGCTATTGTGCAGAGTGCTGCTCGGATCAAGGCAAGTTACACCACTTGTTCATAATTTTGTCCCTGTTTTTATTATGTGCATGTGATCTTCAAAATTCTGTAGTATGCATGTGTAGGATGATCTAGTAGTATTTTCCTTAGTATTATTTTGCTAGTGCGATGATTTTGTAGTATGCCATGAGTAGCTATACTTAGGATTTCCCATCCTAATAGGTTACCCCTGTTTTGCTAAGTGTTGCTTGCTATGCTATATATACAAAGTACCGTTGGTGGGTTCGAAAGACAAAGAATTTTTCTAAGTATAAAGGCTCTCTAGAGCAAACTTTTCTTCTCAAATCCACTTCAAAATGAAACTAAGTTTTCTTCTGGGCGGAATGGTTGTCGGGTCAATGAGTGTGATTTTGGTGGAGGACGGCCGCCCAGGAATCAAAGAAGTCTGCCATGTTTCAGAATTCAGAAGCTTCCAGTGCAACCACAATACATTATGGGATCTGTCTTGGCCTAGTACTTCGTGGGAAACCTCACCTGGGTACCAACATTTGGAGGTTCTTGGCACGGTTGGATCCGGAAGGTAGAGGGGCTACTAAGGGAAAGCCTCGCCATGGTCTTGTCTGTAAAAGGACTTGATCGTGGATTGTGGGTAAAGTGCACAAACTCTCGAGAGTATTGCAATCTGATCGATCAGCCGTGTTCACGGTAACAGAACAACAATGAGCGTCTGAAGGATGGAGCCTCTGAAGGATCTTCCTCTCCCTTTTCTAAAAGAAAAGTTTTGAAACCCCATGGCGTGCGTAATATCGCTTATGGGTGGGAATTTGGGAACTTGGTGTGTAATATCCAAGTGACGCTTGGTGCGTAATATCCAAGTGTTTGGTTGTTTGGACACTTGGTGCGTAATATCCTCGTGTGCCACTCGACCTTATTATTATCTAAGCAAATGTTTACAAAGTAGGACAATCCTCTCCTTCTCTCTCTACTTAAGAAAAACTAGCTTTGAGCAAATGAACTCTACATCCTATACTAGCCTTGCATGTAGAGTTAGTCTTTTCTCTCCTTGGTGTAATTTGCCAATACATTCAAAGTATTGACCCAACTTGTTGGATGCACGTCTTATGTGCAGAATCCGAAGATTGAAAGGTGCGTAGGGATCGCGGGTCTACACTCGACAAGCCTGGGGCATTGATGGACTCATGCTGCTTTTAAGTTTCCGCTGTTATTTGAGCTAGCATAATGCTAAGCAATTTTTGTAATAAATTCATACTCTGGATTCTCCGTGTAATAAAGACTTTGTGTTTTAGATGATATTTCATCGACTGTGAGTGCTAGCTATTGATCCAGGGACTAGCATGTTAATCACAGGGACTTAGGATCCTTACCGATCCGAGGTCACTACACTGATCCAGTTCTTAATACAACATCAAGCAGCGGAATACGTAAAAGCCAGATTTATCTCTACTAAGTTTGGAAGGAACGAATGCTAGTTAAGGTTTTATAACACCTAAGTGGGAACTTGTATCTCATGCCACAACCCTGTTGTGGTCAAGTCAAAGTCTCAATTCATTTCACAAGTCTTTTGAAAAGTCTGACGGGGGAACAGTATGGCCACTCCAACTGTCCATAACCGCGGACGCGGCTATTCGAATAGTTTGATACTCTGTAGAGATTGTACACTTTCACCACAACATTCGATACATCCGTCAGGAACAAATCCTGAATTCACCATACTCAGTATGCAGATAATCAATCCTAACATTTCAATTACACACCCTAGTATAAGCACCTCTCCTGTGAGTTTGGCCTCCCAACCATGACCAACTGTCATCTAGGGTACTGCACAGGTGGACAATCTTCACAAGGTAGCCTCAGCTCAGACCTTGGCCGTGCGGGAACTAATACTAAGGTATATAACTTTCCAGTCAAGCCCTACCCAATTCTCGGGTATTGTGGTTGTACGGTAAAATTGGAATGGTATCGCATCCAGACAACCATCAGTTTTATAAATGGCTAAGGCTCATGCCTCAACATTTTCATCACCAAACTCATCAGGTGTTCGGAAACACATGTCAAAACATCTCAGTAGAATGATCCATCATTCTAAGGTTTTCATAACCATTTTCACCAAGTATTCTCATCTAAAGTTGATCAAGTTTTATGCTTAGCACTAGCATCTACAAGTGGGGGTGAGTACTAATGAGGAGTGGTAAACTATTGGAGTTTAACTGAGTTTAATCTCATGCCTTAGGATAACCTCAAGATTATCTAGCTTAGGCCAAATTTTATGCTCTTTATGCAACCTTCAATTATCCTAATAGTATCTACCATTTCTTCCAGTACTCTCTAAGTAAGAGCTTTGATAAAGAAATAAATTAATAAACTTGCAAATAAAACTAGGATTGGTTTATCAAGGGGTTATGATCATATATTCTTTAAGGCATATAGTGGCATGGTAGCAAGCAAGTAGTAGCTTGCATAGGTCAACTTGATTAGTAAGGCTTGCAAGTATTGGCTTGCACAATATCAGTATAAGCTTGCTAAATTGCAAGTGTTAGCTTGCATTGGTCCACTTGGTTAATAAAGCTTGCCTTGTGCAGAGCAGTGGTTGAAGTTCTCCTCGGCTTCTTCTTCGTAGTATCCTCCTTCCTCCTCGTATCCTTGGTCGATACTAGCGTCTATAAATAAATACGATGTACACAATCACCAAACAATACTTAACTACTTGCAATCATCACACAAAAGGGTCCTATAGATGATCTAACATCATCACTAACATTACAAGATTAAAGCTTGGTTTAATTCCTTTTTATTTTTAGAAAAGTAATTTCTACTCATTGAAAAACTACTTAAGATTTAATATTCTCCAAACCAAATATGGGATCATGTTGACACATGTCATCACCACACATTTTAGTTCAAGGGAATGTGATTTAAAGTGGTGTCACAATTTAATAACGTTTACCCTTTTATTTTAATTAATTAAAGTGGTTAGAAATGCCTATGGGGCATTCTTTTATTACTTGAACATTATTTCTATAAGTAAACCTATATATTTTTATATATTCTGAAAGGTATGGTTAAATGTGATATTTGACAGTTGGAATCAACTCAAAAGCTATTATGGTTTTAATTTGAAAAATGTTTGAATGAAGAAAAGCTTCTGCCTTGTTATTTTTGCCAAGGGTGATCTACATATCCAAATGACTTGCATCCAACGGGCTTGGATTCAGCATTCCCAGACCTTTCTAACAAATTTGGTTTCATTCAATTTGGTTCACCGAATCGACCTGGGTTGATTTTTGAAACTGGGTACAGAAGTGTGTTTGAAATAAAATGGAAAAGGTTTAATTCAAATAACTGGTTGTCACGGAAAGGTTAACGGGCGGCCTTCTAAGCACAGCTTCAAGGATGCATAAGTGGCTGTCCCCACGCGTCGATGAGACAGGGGTGCGGCGGTATGGGAAGCGATGGTGCGTCGATCTAGTTCTAATCCAACGGCTGAGAGTCATCGTCGACGTTGGGCAACGCCGGCGAGACAGAAACCTAGCGCGGCCAGTGGGGGTCATTGGGGGCTCACCGGGGTTCAGGCGAGGGTCGGCGAGGCGGGAGAACGACGAAGTCGATGACGGCGAACCTCCTGGTACTGGCAGCTTCTCCTGGGGCGGCTCCAATCGCTTTCTCCCTTCCTCTCCAGTAGCGGCGGGCTCCGGTGAAATTCCAGCGAAGTGCTGCTCGCCTTGCTCTGTGATCGGTGTGGCACGATCAGTGATGAGAGGGGAGTGAGATGGTGTGTTCAATTCGGCTGGGGGTGGCCTCTATTTATAGTGGAGCGAGGGGACCGACGGGGCGCAAGGTGAGCTCGTCGTGGTCGACGGTACAGACGGCTATCAGCGTGGGCGATGGTAGGGGGCGGTGCGGTGCTCCCTGGTGATGCTCAACGACACGGTGGCGACACGTGGGGCGGTGCCGCTTGGTCGGAACGCGACGGTGCTCTGCGCGTGCCCGACGGAGAATTTAATGCCGCACAGCGCGCGTGGTCCGCGCGGCGGCGAACAAGCGTGTCTGCGGGGTTGCTGGGACGGTGGTGATCATGTATGCACGCGACGAGGGCAGCGCGTGGTCTATGGGCGTCGATCGAGCGTGGCGCACGGGGTGTGCTCTCGGCATGGTTGCTGGCGAGGTTGGCATGGTTCGTGCGTGTGGTCCAGTGGCTGGCAACGTTCGAGCGCTGGACAGGGAGTGGTGGTGGGGTGTTGGCTTGCTCCCAGACATGCTGGCTAGGCTTTGTTTCTCCTCCTAGCTTGCTGTCGACATGGGGTGATAAGTGTGCATTCGGCCTGCTCACCATTGATGGCAATGCCAAGCTTACAGTGAGGCTAAGGGTGTGCAATTGAGCTAGATGATCTACTAAAACCTAGTTGTAACCAGAGAGGGAACAAGTTCGGCTCAATTCACTACTCAAAACAGTGTTTTGATTTTGTTAGATTTGTATCTACAAGGTGTTTGATGAAATGGCCGCAAGAATTCAAATTTTGAATTTTGAAAAGATTTTTGGTGGGTGTGCTAGGTTGATGCTGGTGAGTCTGCATATGCTTGGGTTTTGAAAGTTGAGCTTGTTTGAGTGGTTTTTGAAAAAGTGGGATCTTCCCATATGATAAAGATTCAATTTTGAATTGTCATTTAAACTATGAATTTGAAAGTTTCTGGATGATCACAAAGTGGGCCTTGATACTTTGTTATGATTACAATCAAGGGGTGCAAAGATCCAGAAAAGTTTCTGTTGTGTTCTGAAAGTTTGGGATAGCCAAATTAGGCATGGGAGTTAAATTGGTCAAAATGACCATTCACTCATTTAGCTTTGTTTTGATTTATTTGTCTTTGAGAAAAGTTTGGGAATTGTTTAGATGATGTTTATTTCACCTAAGTATCCATTTACAAACAAAGGAACAAACAAACAAGTTGGTTCAAAAGAATTCCAAATGAAGTGCATACACACATGCATGCTTTCATAATTTTATTTAGCAAAGTTTTTGTTAACCCTAAATTTGAGGATTAGAGTTTGATGATCCAAGTTTAGTATTTTTGGGATGTTACATCCACCTAGGTGGTTCATTGAGTACTTGTTTTATTATATAAAACATATATCTCTCCAACACTTCATATAATCATATCATGTATCCCATCCCAAATATATAGTAGGGCTAAGCTTACTACAACTACAATGTTTTCACTAAAGAAGATATAAGGGTATACTATTAGGATTTAGCATATCAAAAAATATAGTAGTCCATATCATGCATGTTACAAAAATCTACTAAGTGTAATGAAAATAGTAGGACATGGATGATAGTGTCACTTGCCTTTTTAGTAGAGAATATAGTAGTCCTTGTCATGCGTGTTACAAAAACCTAGCTAATACATTTCCTCTCTCCCTCCCACCGCCACCATGCCCACCTCCTCCTCCCACAGATCCACAGTCCCCCACCGCATCTCCTAGCCCGTAGCCCCGTCGCCGCCCCCAACTATTTATTCACTCCGACGGTAAGCCTAGCCTCAGTCCCACCGCTCGGTTCCATCGTCCACGCCTCCTCTTTATCCCCTACTCCATTGACCACAAAACCTACATCACCAGCGTCGCCGCCTCCCTCCCTTTCACCAACCATAGAACTGGCACGCGGACCCTCCATCGATATAGTCATGCAAGGAGGGTTTCCAGGGCACGCAGAACGTGCAACACGAAGGGCATGGGGACCTTCCACCTGCAGAACAACACCTGCTCCTCTTATGGTCCCCTTCGACATCAAGGTCATCTCGCCATCATCCAAGGAAGTGTCGGCTTCTAGCTCCCGGGCGCGCGCATCGCAAGGTACCTCAAGAACGGCATGTATGCCTAGCGTGTCGGTGCCGACGCCCCCTTCTACCTGTCAGACATCCACATATTCCTTACCGTTGAGGTAAACAACATCTTCTCGCCGGCCTCGCGTCCTTCGGATTTCGATGCCCGTGCAAGGTGTCGATCACCACCACTACGGACTTTAGGAAATTTTCTGAAGCGTGCTTATACGAGAGTGTGATCAAGACCAAAATTGACGATCGGGGCATCTTCATCACACAGACGATTTTTTGGAGCGCCCTGCTTCCTACCGATCGATAGATAGATCTTGCTCTGATATACTTGTTTCTCTTGCAGGCTGGACCATCCATTGTTCTGAAGCACAAGGAGGTATTCTCGTCGTCCATCCACAACACCCTTAGGTAGGTATTGAAGTGTGAGTACCTAGAAATCCCTCTCCTTGTGGCTTACTTACACATATTGGTTAATGTCTGCTATGCTTGGTGATGTCTTCTATGCTTGGTTGATGATAATATGAGAAATGTGTTCAAGATTGATCCTTGTTGGTTTATATGCTAGCGTTGCTGAGTTCTAGAAAAGTTGTACATGTTCAGTTGCCTCTTGAGAGTCCATTTGGTTTCCTTCTTAGTGCTATATTTGATTTTTGGTGTGAAGCATCCATTATAGTTTTAGATATAATTTATTTCTCAAATACTGCTCATCTATGTAGCATTTCTGCAGTACTTCTCATCTATGTTTTGCAATTTGTTAATGATCTGCATGCTTTGATTAACCCACTGACGAAGGAAGTCCACTTCCACTGATATTACTTAGCTAGAAAGGTAGGTTGTTGTTGGTGCTACATTGTGGCATCATAGTCAGTTGAAGGTAGGCTTCTAGTTTAATAATTTTTCTTGTTGTGTAGTTGCTTGAGACTGTATACACCACGCTAATTTTAACATACAGTTAGTTGAAGAAAATTGTATATCCTTATTGTTCTTCAAGCTCGTGTTATGAAACAAATAACTTATGAACTTATGCAAGATTTTGGTCTCAACTTGATATCTAATCAAAAGTAGCAGATGTATCACAAGGTATCCAACGAATATGTCTTAGTGTAATCGTCACATCCCAAAATTTCTTAATTTTGGAATGTGAAATAAATAAAAACAAGTTCGATTGATTGTTTAACTTGGTTGAAAATTCTCAAAGAAAAGAAACTTTCTGAATTGAAAATCCTCTCAACCTTGAATTCAAAACCTTATATTCTTTTGTTATGACTAAGTAGCCATATAGGCAAAAGGGCACAAATTGATTACGGATTGTTGTGCAAGATTTCAAAATTCAAAATCATGAAGCATGCATGAGCACCATTGCACTTAAACCCTAAGAAAGAATTCTACCATCCAAGAAGGATTATCCAAAACCCTAAATGGGATTTCCCATTCTAAGTGGAACCAAATAGCTATGGTTTGTCCATACTAAAATGGAGAAAATATATCCATGAATTATTTATATTGATAGCGTACATTTTTATAAAACAATAGGAAGTGGTTTTAATGACTTTGGAGCTTGAAATCAAAAGATATGAATTATATAAAAGGAAAAGGAATAAAAGAAATGAAGTAAAATCCATATAAACCAAACTCAATTTTTATTAGTTGAAATATTTGAAATGGACAGAAAAGAGGTATATTACTGTCTTAAAATAATTCTTGAAAAATTACCAATTTTTAGAAATTTATTTTGTGAAAATTGGATACCTAAAACTAAAACTAGAAAAAAAATAGAAAAGGAATAATAATAAAAAACCTAAACAAACCTAGCTAACCCGGCCAGGCCAAAGTAGCCCACCTAGCCATCTACCACCACTGCTTGACCCAGTGAGCCCGCGTCCCCTCTCTCCCTAACGCGTGGGAACCATCGAGTTCATTGCCCTCCTCGCGCTGGATCCCGACCCGGCCACGCAACTAAACCGAACGAATCCCCGATGAATTAGGTCGATGTCGTTGATCCCCTTTGCCCCGCTGCAAGCCATTGCCACCATAAATCCTTCCGCACCCATTACTGTTTTTTCGCATCTCGCAAACCCTAGAGCCCCTAAAGGAAGCTCCTGATCTTGCCGGAAGAACAGGACGCCGCCGAGATTGCTGCAGAGGATTACCGAGCACCCCGCTCCCTCTTCTCCCTCTGATCCTCTTCTACGTCCAAAACCGCATATCTATGACCCATTTCCCCTTGTGCAGCACTCCGTAGGGCCGCTAATACCTCGACGGATACCCCGCCGGAGCCACACCTACTGAAGCCCTCCATCTACTCCCTACTATCGCTATAGGAAGCAAAAAATCAAGGGAAAGGACACCAAGACGCCTGCCTCTTTCCGCCACATCATGTTGACCTCCAGACCTCGCCGGAGACCACCTCAACCACCAGAGTACCGCCGCTAGAGTTGCCACCGCCGCCCTCGTCGATCTCGCCGGTGAGCCTTGCCACTTTCATCATGGACCGAATGATCCGACGGCCACCGCACGTCCCTGGGACAAAGGGGTACCGGCCACTCACGGCGCGCCACGTCGCATGGAAAATGCCCTGGGAATATTCCCTTATATTGGAAATTGAATAAAATTTGCAGAAAAGGTGTTTAAGTTCAAAAATTCATAGGAAAATATATACACCTCATAAAAATGCAAATAATATATCATTGGAAATCTAATTTCATGTATATTTTTGAGAGGCGGTTGGTTCATGCAATTACAGTGAGGTTTTGATGTAATCATTTAAATGATTTAATTTCCAATTTGGAGTAAATAAATCATAATAAATTATTTGTAGAGCCTAAAAATACAAATAATATGTCTATGAAATCCTTGATTCATGTAGAGCAAGTATTTGGCCTTAGATATAGTTTTTGTCGAAGAAAATAATTTAGATGATTTAAACCCTTATAACTAGTATTTAAATTGCATAAAATTAACCAGAACTCCAAAGTTTGTGAAACCAAATGCTACTATTTTGTATTGATAATATAAATCCAAAGAAGTTGCGTGCCAAATTATTTGGCACTGTTAAAATAGGAATTCTCCCAGAAAGCTTTAAACCCATTTCAATAGTGTTTTAATCATAAGAAAAGATCTATCAATCCTTTTTAGGTGATTAAAATTGCTAGTGTCTCTAAATTGCATTACCTATCCAGTAGCATTTACTTCACGATTTAATATGACAGAAAACATCAGTAGTTGAATCAAATCGATATAACTTTAGTAATAAAATCTTTAGTGCATTAAATGACTTTCCTCATGCATCATGTGATCTACTAATATTCAGAACACTAAATACAACAAGAGTGACCATTGAATCATCACGATGCATTTGTTCGTCATTGTTTTCTTGTATTGTTGCACTGTTGAATGTTTGCAATGTTCTGAATGGTGTGTTTGTTGTGCCTTTGTTTTTAAATGTTAGATTGCTATAAAACCCCACCTTTATAAAGGTAAAGGTCCCTGTGATTGCAATGCTAGTCCCTGGATCAATAGCTAACATCCATAGTTTAAGATGTAATATCAAGAAACAAGGGTCATAATACAACTTTATAACCAGGAATAAAATAGTTCATTACATCTTACATAGCTCATTTGGCTATCTCATTACAATGCAGCATAAATAACTATATAGAATGGAGTCCTTCATCTTCAAAGTGCCACAGGCAATCATGTTGGTTGTATACTTGTAATCCTAATCAACACACTTCACTAACACCAAACAAACCTGCAACATAATAAGTTACAGCCACAAGGGTCAATACATTTGAATTGTATTGGCAAGTGATACTATGGTAGTATAGTGGAGTCTATAATCTATATGAATTTGGCTAAGTGGAGCCTAGGCTTGCTTTGCTCAAAATACGTTTTCCTTATAAGTTGAAAACACTAAGTTTTTTGTTTGTCAAATCACCCAAGGAACAACCAATAAAATTGGTTAACCTTTAACCCTTGTTCAACCATAAGATTTTAACTTATAAATTGGGATGAGGAGATCCTTGATAGCTTCCATGTCTTGATGCTCAAATTGTCCATTGTCGGGGACACGGCTAAGTACTTAGATTTACTCTCTCGAGAGGTGGTGCACTTTCCCCACAAGACTCGACATGCATCGAGACAAGATCTTTCAGAAGCCTTCCCTTAGAACAAAATGTATGCGCTCCAAACCTATCACCCCCTACCACCAAATGTCCATCTGGCTAAGTTATTGCAACCCATATGATCCAGGCAGAGCCCATATTGCCATATGGCTGCACTTGAAGCTTCTCAACATTTGACATCTCAAATCTCTTTGTTCCTGGGTGGCATTCCACAAGTGACATAGGCCCCCTTCTTTTCAGCTTTTTGGACAGCTTCTCCCAGAAGCTACCCTCGACCAGCTTCTCCCAGAATCTCATCTGCCAAAATCATTTATACTTTTAAATTGACATTAAAACTACTAGTTAAGAATTTTGAATGAATTTTGAAGATGAGATTTTGGGAGAAGCTAGTCGAGGGTAGCTTCTGGGAGAAGCTAGCCAAGAAGCTGAAAAGAAGGGGGCCATACACAGGGTAGGCCATGAAAATGGGGCCTTGGTAACCACTCAACAAAAATCCATCCAAGCAATTACCATTCCACCCAGGTGATTCATTCACATAGTTGTTTTATTAAACCAAACACAAGTCATAGACTTAGAAATATTTCATAGCATGAATATAATCAACCCTTGTTTTCTACTAGCTAGGCTAAGCATAATAGTAGCAAGAATCTTAACTTAGGGAAAATTCTACTAAGGCATCATCTACTAGGATTTCCCATGGCATAGTTAACACATAGAAAATTTCATGCAGGTCCTACTCAAAACATCACTAATGCATAGTGAAAATAATAGGACAAAAGTATGAAGCACCACTTGACTTTTTGGAAGAGAATATAGGTTCACTCCTTGATCTTGCAATAGTCACACTCTTCAAATTCCACTACAATTCAATCAACGCACAAATTCAAACTAGCATTCAAACAATTCACCACATAAAATAAAGAAAACAAAACAATGCATGCAAGCATGCAAAAGATTGTTTTATTTGGAAAGGTGGTTTCTAATAAAGTTATAAACATTTTAAAACACCTATTTGTAAATTTATAAAAGTGGCAAAATCATTTAAAATCAAGTTAGTGAAAATAGGCCATTTAATCATTTTTGTTTTGCTAGAAATGATTTTAATCAAAGGAATAATTTCTAGTATTTGACAAATATATTTTTAAACACAAATGTTAGTGTTTATGGTTAAGTTGTTTAAATCAAATCCATTTTCAAAAGATTTCATTCAAAATCATTTTTAAATCAAAGCAACATTTTTATTTTACTAGAAATGCTTTTTGTTCAAAGAATAATTTCTTAGTGTCCCAAAATATATCTTTAAATCCAAAATTTGGTTTTTATGGTCAGTAGGTTCAAAACAAACCATTTGCCAAATATTTTACCCTAAAAGCATTTTTAGAATAAATTTTATAACCAAAATAGTCCTAAACATGTTTCTACAAAAACAACCAATTTACCCGAAGCAAAATACTAAACTAAGCACACGGTTGTAAAGTACTCTTTTTCCTAATTCCAATGATATAAAATTTGTAAAATTTGGACGTGTGGATTGAAAGTTATGAATTTTACAAAATCAACCTACTAATACACAAGTTTCTGCTTTTAAATCAAAAGGCTGGCCACGTGGCTGATTCCTATTGGACGATAACGGTTTGCATGGATCGAGGAGTGTGGTGCATTGGATTAAAAGGGCAACGTGCAGGTCTGATCTAGCGTACCCTTTCATTTTAAGTGATTCTATCGCTGCCATGGGATCAAGATCTAACGGCCCTAATCCAAATAACCATGAATTGGCGGTGCTGCGACGGTGGACGGCAACGGAGCGCTCGAGCAGAGGTGCTCCGATGAAAACAGGAAGCAACGGAGAGGGGAAAGATGCTCACTGGGTTCATAGTGACGCGGGGATGCTCGACGTTGTCGTCACAGGTCGAGGGGAGCTCGAGGATGACGTGAATCGCTCACTGGAGACAGTCCTGGCGACGGGCGAGCTCGACGACATCATTGGCGAGGCCGTGGTGTGTGCTAAGACAAACTAGAGGTGCCGTTAGATGCAGGTGGGAGAGGCGTGCACGTGAGTGTCAAAGAGAGTGAGGGGAATGGTCAGGATTTACCAGGGAGGTTTGACGGAGTCGCGGCGGCGCTCTGTTGTCGTCATTGCCGACGCTATGGAACACGCGCGGGCGAGCTGTGGGTGTTGGCGGATGTGCAAGGAGATGGGGGGCATGCTAGTGGGAACCAAGGGCAAGGGGGGGTGGATGATGTTGCCAAAATTGGTACGAAGGCTTGCCGGAGACAGTGGGGTTCGGCTTGCGATTGCAGCAGTCTGGTGGCTCTGGTGGGATGGGGTCTGAGGGGAAAGGAAGGGAAGACGTGGGCGCTTTAACGTGCGTGGTCACTGGCGAGAATTGATTGCGCAGTAAAGAGAATTTAAGCCGACGAATTAGCGCAGCAAACGACAGTGCGGTTGGGGAAGAACTGGTCGCGGGGTGGGGAAGATGATGCTGACATGGCATGGGTCCACGGGTCAGTGAGCTGAGAGGGTAAGGTTGTGGGTAAGAAAAATGATTTGCGAGGGGAAGGGAGTGGGCTGGTTGCTGGGCCGATTGGGCTAGGGTTAGATTGGGATGCTTCTTTTTTTATTCTGTTTCCTTTTTCTTTTTCTATTTCTGTTTTCTGTTTTGAATTCCAACTCTCATTTGAAATCAGATTTCTTGTCAAAAAAAATTCTAAACTTTCAGTAGGGTTTTCATTCTGTTTATATAGTGTGGTTTAACAATCCATTTAGAATATTTCTTATATTCTCATAAGGTTTAAATATTTATTTAAAATAGACTTTTGTCTTTATTTAAATAGGGTTTTAAATATGTTTTCAAACTTCTATTTGAATTCCACTTTTTAGAAAACCTTTTTCAGTAGGTTTTATTTATTCACTAGTGTATTAAATAATTCACTTTGAATTATTTAAAATATTTTAACATGATTTAATATCCATTTAAATTGGGCATTTGTCTTTATTCAAATAAAATCAAATATGATTTTAACCAATATAAATCAAATTGGGCATTTGTCTTTTAAGTTAATTATATAACTTTTTAATCCACTTTGGGAAATTCTAACTTATTATTTTCTCATTATTTAATTAATCATTTACATTAGGGATTTGTCTCCATTTAAATCAAATATGGTTCAAGTCCATATAAGTTTTTATTCAAATAATCTTTATTCCTTTATTTTATTTGGATTATCTTTATTCCATTTGCTTATGGATTAATCTCAAGGTTTAAATTGTCTTCTAAATAATTTACTTAGTATTTATTATTTAGTTTAGGAAATTTGTATTTATTTAAATAAAATTAGATATTGTTCAATCCTTATGATTTTATTTAAATAATCTTTTAATCCTTTTTATTATTTAATAACTTCCATTTTTTATGGATTTGGTAAAGATTTAATTTGGCTTTTAAATATCCCTTATTTAGTTCTTTGTTTCTTTATCTTATAAAATCCATATCTTTTATTTATAGATCCAAAATTGGTGATTCCAATTTGTATGATTTTATTTAATAATTGTTATCTTCTTAAATCCTTTTAGGATTAATTTTCTCACAATTTGGTATGGATTTTTAGATAGGAGCTTTATTATCTTTGGAAATTAATTCCTTTTATCCTAACAAATTCATAAGTTTTTATCCATGGCACCAAATTAAGTGAAACTAATTTCCATGGTTTTATCATATTTTTATTTATCATTTTTGATCATTTATAATTGTTTGTTGCTGAATTTTAATATGGATCAAATCCATAGTCTTTGAGAGATCTTGGAAATGATTTTCTTTCATTAGGGTTTTAGGGTTTTGGTTTATTTTTCCAAGTGTTTAAATTTCAAGATACATTCAATGATGAATGCATTTCACTTGATTGAAATTTTGTTGGATTACCTTATATTCAAAGTTTGTTCAAGAAGGGTTTTGATGTTTCCATTTAGAAAGAAAAAGTTTCTTTTCAGCCTAAATTTCAACAATTAATTATGTTGTTTATTTATTTTTCACATTTCAAAATTTGGAAAATTTTGGGATGTGACAATTGCGAGGAGTGCAACTACTGTGATTGCAACTACTATGATTGCAAGTATTGTGGTTATTGCGAATGAAGCCATTATAATTGTGAGGATTATCTAAATGATTACATCTACATCAAAGGCAAGTAGTGCTATGGTAAAAAATGTCCTACTATTTTCCTATGCATTGTAGATGTTTCTGTAGAATTGCAAACATAGGAATTAATGTGTATATTCTATGCTATATCCCATATTATTCCCTAGTATTCCTTGTTTATGAGCCATCGTATTGGTAGATTGCTTAGGTATGCTATTTAGACGAGGAAGGGAATCACACCATGAAAAGTTATATGTTTTGAAAGAATTACATTTTGCTAAATGACAAACCAACATTATTTTAATGAACCACCTGGGCAGAATGGCATTGATTGGGTCATCAGAGTGAAGATTTATGGTGGGGAATGCCGCCCAGGGTACTGAGAAAGGATTGGTTTCTTTATTTGGTAGCTTTCATGTGCAACCATGAGCCAGTATGAATGGATGGCTGGCTGGACTTAGTAGGTTATGGTGACTCGAACCCTATGTAGCCAGAGATGTAGAATAGTTTAGGTTGGTACGGTGAGTGGATGGGTTTGGGAAGCTCCTCCCGAATTGTGTCGTCTTGGACTTCTCCCTATCATCATACAATATGAGTGTGGTGGTCTGAGCTTGGTTGGCCAGGTCACGTGTGTAAAGTGTACAAACCCCTGCAGGGAGTCTAAACTAAGTACTTAGCCGTGTCCCTGGTTATAGACAATTTAAGCGACCTGATATTGATGCTATGACATTTTTCTCACTCATTCCAATTTCTCAATTACTTAAAACTTTTTGGGTGAACTTAATTTGGTAAGAGCACCTAGGAGTGAATCAGAGTGTCCTATTTATCATATTAGAAAAATACTTTGTTATAAATGTTGGGATAAAACTATTTATGCAAATGAGCCTGAACTCCACTTGGCCAGATAAGCATGTAGTTGATAGATCTGTTGTTAACCACTTTAGCCTACTTGCCATACATTCCATATATTGACCCTTCAGGGCTGCTACGTTTTATGTTGCAGGTTATATAATTTATGAGTGATCATTCATAGGTCGCGAGACTCCACTCAAAAATTGTTCGCCTATGGCATGAAGGATGGAGATCTACCTTGTAATTGCTTTCCGCTGTAAAATAATGTAAATTCTAGATCATATTCGTTGTATTTATGATGCACAGTTAGATTTGTTATCATTTTGTACTGTGTGTGCCAATGAACTGATCTAGGGATTGTCACTATACACATGAACTCAGCCTTATCATCCGAGGTGTTAGAAGATGGTATCAGAGTCGTGTGTTGACTGTAGGATCGTAACCTTAGAAATGGATTAGCAATAGGAGCCTCTATTAGGAGAACTATCATATTTTCTACTTATTTGATTTATTATATTCCTCGTCTATCTTTTCTATAATGTTCAAAATTTGTAGTTGTCCATTATTTTGATACCTATATGAGAGTTAGCTAAGTAAAAGAACAAATAATATGACATAAATAAATATCTCACCAAGTTTGAGTAGGTCTGGACCACCATATTTTATATATTTAGGAGATCATCGCTACTGTCTTAGCATATTGATCTTACCAACTGATGAGGTATGACAATAGAGGTTGCTTGCTTGTTTGTATTGAACCATATTGTGTGATGTCTTGTTTAGGATCTGTTATTTTGAAACTCCAAAGTTGTTGGAGTTTTCGTGTGGTTTTAAAATCATTTTAATGGTGTAATTTGATTGAAATTCGTTAGATTACTGCTGCAGTTTTTTGCCTGACCTATTGTACCGCGCAACTTTTCATATTTTATTGTTAAATAAAAAAATATGAAAAATAGGATCTAGAGCGGAATTACATGTACTATATGCACAAAAATTGGATAAAATTCTTGATGAGTTTAAGTCAGTCAGAATAATTTTTGAAACTTGCTGTACTGCTTTGACAGATTTTGTTTATTGCTTCTATGTTGCTCTATTTGACTCGAGTATTGTTCCCAGTGTTTTCAAACTATTTTGTGGTTATATACTGTTAAGTTTAGACCCCTGTAATGTTGTTATGCAAGTGTTTGCTTGTGTGTTGATTTCTTATGATTGTTTGCTTCTTTGTGACATTGATTGCTTCATATAGTTATGGGTAGAATTACTTCCTTAGTAGTTTCTTTTCAATACAATCAATTCTTCCCTATCTCAAACCCATGGAGCTATAATGATGTGTTGAATACATGGAGAAGGATTAAGTGGAATGTTTTACAACATAATGCATCGACAAAGGAGAAATAGTTCATCTAATGCAACAAAAGGATGTGGAAGTATGAAGTGTTGCAATGATGTTATGTAGTAGATTACGCAACCTGAAAGTTGAAGTATCGATAGTTTAGTTTTAGTAGTAGATTTGTTGATTGAATACATGGGAGTCTACATCGATCATTACTTCGTGCCCATGGAAACCTTCTTCAAGGCAAGTGAGGATGCCCGAGTGATATAAAAACGTGATGCACCTATCCTCATATAGGGTAATGATTTGGGTGCAAGATGGATTGATCACCATTCCTACTACTCTTGTTATTCGCTCTTGTACTGTTGGCTTTGTGAATCTTGAATGCCTTTCAACCATAGAAGAGAGCCAGCGTTGAGCCTAGACCATAGAATGGCATGATTTTAAATCCTTATAGGATCATCCATTGCTAAGCATAGAAATGTATGTAAGGATGAATCTAAACCATGTTTAATGGGTATAGTGAAGTAAACGTCCCCTAATTGACCACCATAGAGTTATGCTAGTTCAAGTAGTGTTTGCCTGGAATCTAGCAATCATGAAGGTTAGAATGTGCAAGAGACATTGTGCCAATAAAAGTATAAAGGAGAACCAATCTAAGCCAACCTAGCCAGTTCTCTTTTAAGGGTGGTAGCGCCCTAATGGATCCTGAACCTTTCATTCTTTCTAGCCTTCCTGAATCTTGGGACGATATTCCTTTTAAGGGTGTTAGTCTGTCACATCCAAAACTTTCTTAATTTTGGAATGTGAAATAAATAAAAACAAGTTCGATTGATTGTTTAACTTGTTTGAAAATTCTCAAATAAAAGAAACTTTTTGAATTGAAAATCCTCTCAACCTTGAATTCAAAACCTTACATTCTTTTGTTATGACCTAAGTATCCATATAGGCAAAAGGGCACGGATTGATTATGGATTGTTGTGCAAGATTTCAAAATTCGAAATCATGAAGCATGCATGAGCACCATTCCACTTAAACCCTAAGAGAGAATTGTATCATCCAAGAAGGATTATCCAAAACCCTAAATGGGATTTTCCCATTCTAAGTGGAACCAAATACCTATGGTTTGTCCATACTAAAATGGAGAAAATATATTCATGAATTATTTATATTGATATAGTACATTTTTATAAAACAATAGGAAGTCATTTGAATGACTTTGGAGCTCAAAATAAAAAGATATGAATTATATAAAAGGAATAAAATAAATGAAGTAAAATACCTATAAACCAAACTCAATTTCTATTAGTTGAAATATTTGAAATGGACAAAAAAGAGTTATATTATTTTCCTAAAATAATTCTTGCAAAATAACAAATTTTTAGAAATTTACTTTGTGCAATTTGGATACCTAAAACTAAAACTAGAAAGGAAAATAGAAAAGGAATAATAATAAAAAAAAACCTAAACAAACCTAGCTAACCCAGCCAGGCCAAAGTAGCCCAGCCCACCTCGCCTATCTACCACTCGCCAGCGCGCGCAGCGCGAAGCAGGATGCAACTAGAAGCCCAGCGCCAGCCCAGCCGCAACTCCCGCGTCCCCTCTCTCCCTGACACGCGGGACCCACCGAGGTGATCGCCCTCCTCGCTCTGGAGCCTGACCCGGCCACACAACTGAATCAAATGAGTCCTCGATGAATTCGGTCGATGCCGTTGATCACCTTTGCCCCGCTGCAAGACATCGCATCCATAAATCCTTTCGCACCCATGACCGTGTTTTTTCGCATCTCACAAAACCCTAGAGCCCCAAAACGGAGCTCCCAATCTCGCCGGAATAACAGGAAACCGCCGAGCTTGCTATAGTGGATTACCAAGCACCTAGCTCCCTCTGATCCTCTTCTCCGTCTAGAACCGCATATTCATGACCCTTTTTTCCCTTGTGCAGCACTCGGTAGGGCCACTAATTGCTCGACGAAGACCCCGCCGGAGCCGCACCTACCGAAGCCCTCAATATACTCCCTATTGTCGCTAGAGGAAGCAAAAATTGAGGGAAAGGACACCAGGATGCCTACCTCTGTCCGCCGCATCACGTAGACCACCCAGAACTCGCCGGAGACCAGCTCAGCCATTGGAGCACCACCGCCAGAGTTGTTGTCGCCTCCCTCGTCAATCTTGCCAGTGAGCCTTGCCACTTTCATCATGGACCGCACGATCTCCATAAGATCCAATGGCCACCACACGATCTCCATGTAGAGCAAGTATCTGGCCTTAGATTATATCAATTAACCAGAACTCCAAAATTAACCAGAACTCCAAAATTAGTGAAATCAATTGCTACTATTTTGTATTGATAATATCAATACAAAGAAATTGTGTGCCAAATTATTTGGCACTGTTAAAACAGAAATTCTTCTAGAAAGCTTTAAACCCATTTCAATAGTGTTTTAATCATAAGAAAAGATCTATAACTCCTTTTTAGGTGATTCAAATTGCTACTGTCTCTAAATTGCATTACCTATCTAGTAGCATTTACTTCACAATTTAATATGACATAAAACATCCGTAGTTGAATTAAAGTGGGACAAACCATATTAAATCCATATAACTTTAGTAATAAAAGCTTTTGTGCATTTGAATGACTTTCCTCATGTATCATGTGATAATAATATTCAGAACACTAAATACAACAAGAGTGACCCATTGAATCATCATGATGCATTTGTTCATCATTGTTTTCTTGTATTGTTGCACTGTTGCATGTTTGCAATGTTTGTATGGTTTGTTTTTGTGCATTTTTTTAAAACGTTAGATTGATAGGAGTGTAACTACTGTGATTGCAACTACTATGATTGCAAGTATTGTGGTTATTGATAATGAAGCCATTGAAATTGTGAGGATTATCTAAACAACTACATCAACATCAAATGCAAGTGGTGTTATCTTGGTCATAAATGTCCTACTGTTTTCCTATGCATTGCAGATGTTTTTGTAGAATTGCATATGTAGGAATTGATGTGTATATGCTATGATATATCCCATATTATTCCCTAGTATTCCTTGTTTATGAGCCATCGTATTGGTAGATTGCTTAGCTATGATATTTATACGAGGAAGGGAATCACACAATGAAAAGTTATATGTTTTGAAAGGCTTACATTTTGCTATATGACAAACCAACATGAGTTTCATGAACCACCTGGGCAGAATGGAATTGATTGGGTCATTAGAGTGAAGATTTATGGTGGGGAATGCGGCCCAGGGTACCGAGAAAGGATTGGTTTCTTTGTTTGGTAGCTTTCGTGTGCAACCTTGTGCCAGTAAGAATGGGTGGCTGGCTGGACTTAGTAGGTTGGGGAGACTCAAACCCTACATAGACAGAGATGTAGAATAGTGTAGGTTGGTACGGTGAGTGGATGGGTTTGGGAAGCTCTTCCCGAATTGTCTCGTCTTGGACTTCTCCCTATCATCACACAATATGAGTGTGGTGGTCCAAGCTGGGTTGGCCAGGTCACATGGGTAAAGTTTACAAACCCCTGCAGGGCTTCTAAACTAAGTACTTAGCCATGTCCCCCGTTATGGACAATTTGAGCGACCTGATATTGATGCTATGACATATTTCTCACTCATTCCAATTTCTCAATTACTTAAAACTTGTTGGGTGAACTTAATTGGGTAGGAGCACCTGGGAGTGAACCAGAGTGTCCTATTTATCGTATTGGAAAATTACTTTGTTATAAATGTTAGGATAAAAGTATTGCTTTATGCAAATAAGCCTGAACTCCACTTGGCCAAATAAGCATGTAGTTCATAGATCTGTTGTTAACCACTTTAGCCTACTTGCCATACATTCCATGTATTGACCCTTCAGGGCTGCTACATTTTATGTTGCAGGTTATGTCATTTATGAGTGATCATCCATATGTCGCGAGACTCCACTCAACAATTGTTCGCTTGTGGCACATTTGAAGGATGGAGATCTACCTTGTAATTGCTTTTCACTATCAAATAATGTAAATTCTAGATCATATCCCTTGTATTTATGATGCACAATTATATTTGTTATCATTTTGTATTGTGTGTGCCACTGAACCGATCCAGGGATTGACACTATACACATGAACTTAGCCTTATCAGGCGAGGGTGTTACAGTAATATGGTCAGGTGTCATGTTGCAGCTGTTATTTTTCATTCTGGCCTAGGTTCCTCTTAGTATGGACCAAGTAGTCTTTCTAATAAGATAATTGTTTTTCAATGATTTTACTCTTGTGCATGAGGCCTGCTTAAATCCCTGATGCTCTAGTAGTTTTTTTTCATGCTAATTCTATTTGGCGTAGTTCAACTTGGCTTGATACTAGGCATGGTGTACTTTGCCATCTTACTTATCATGTATATTCCTGCAGTTTTTAGGATTCGGTCCTAATTATGTCGTTCATTGTATATTCCTACTATTTTTATCTGTATCTTGACTTTTGTATATCTTACATGATGATTGAAACACATTCAATTAATGTTGTCTTCATAATTGGTGACGCTGCTCTCAATAGCTTGGTAAATATATCATGTCGGGATATTAATCCATAACATTATCAACTAATCTTTATACTGACTATTATATCTATAATTGCAGCGTTTCCCTTGGTTTAGAATAACATATTTCATGTTTTGGACACGCATGTTTACTAGTGTTTAGTGGATTGTCCATGCCAATGTGTCGATCTGGTACTTTTTACTTGATCTTGATAAACTCTACTCGTGGCAGGTACTTGTGGTATCATTGCTGCACTTGCCTTGCTATGGTCTCTCCGCCCTTGTTCTGAGGCGCAAACGATATTTGTTGCATAGGTGGTTCTCTAATAGCTATACTTACCTGAAGTAGATAGGGAGATATACATATACATACACTGCTACATAGCCATATATATGTATATGATTACTAGGTCGATCATACTTCACATAGCTAGCTGCTGTTAAAAGTGAGGATTATGTTGTAGGTTAGGATGCCTGGTAATTCTATCATGCATTACTTTTTACTACGTAATGTTATTTTTGCATGCAGTGGTTGTTAGAGCATCTCTAGTGGCTCGTCTATATGCCCGTCTAAAGCGATTTGGACGACCGTGGATGAAAAAAACCTTCCCAGTGGCTCGTCTAAACGGAGGTCTAAATTTAGAAGTCCTTCCAAACCTGCTATCCATCGTCCATATATGGACGACGCTGCCACGGTCGTCCCCAAAGCAACTTCTCGCCCGGTAGCTCACTCCCACGCTCATCCGGAGCAGTTAGAGAGGTAGGACGCGGGCGAGGTCGCCGTCCCTCTGCTCGCCGGCTCCATGTACTCCTTTTCCATGTAGATTTGGCGACAGGGAGAGAGAAATTGGACAGGAACGAGCGGGTGCTCGACCATGTTGCCTAGGCGCACGCTAGATCCGTCTGCCAACAACCAATTTTTGCTGGATCTGGCGTGGCCTCGTCTGGTCCTGTTGGGGACAGGCTCGGGCGTGGAGGGGACATGGGGTCGCGCGAGGCGTCCGGCCTAGAGGCGGACATGGAATAGAATGGGAAGGGGCATAGCGGCGGTTGGGGAGGAGCAGCAGTAGGGGCATGGTGGAGGGATGCAGCTAATCCGACGATGTTGAAGAGAGGAGGCTTGTCTAGTACTGAACTTGTTGCTTCTTATGCATCGATACAGAATATAGAGGTGGAGTGATGTACTACTGTATGTTGCTGAACATTGCTTGTATCGCTGCATAATATACAAATATTTGCTTGTATTGATAATCATGTTGTTGTCTTGTTTGCTACTGAATATTGCTTCTAAATTTTTACAGTAGTTATAAAAAAATTACTAAAATATTGGAGAGAGAATATAGACGTCCTACATATACACGTTCCGCTGAAAAACTAAGATCGTCTATATTCTCTCTCCTTTTAGACGGTCGTCTATATGGTCATATAGACGTCCAGATTTAGACGTTCCACTAGAGATGCTCTTACATGAATAATATATGCTTTATACTACACATTGATCTTATTAAGCATCCTCTAATTTCAAGGTACCTGCTTCTAGTGTTATGCCAGTAGTGTTCTTGCAAGCTTAATGAAGGGTATTTTCTGATACATGTCCTTGTTAAACAAGCCCCATGTGTACCCCTTGCTGCTTCTCGATCTTTTATCTCTATCAAATATCATATTAGTCTTGTTGTTGTTAATAGAAATTTATATCTTTATAGCATCTGAATCTTACCAACCTACTAGTAAATGTAATCTATGCATGTAATATATTCTTATTCATAGCTCACTTGTTCTTTTGTTTATACCAGATACTAAGTGGTATTCCATGAGTGGTGTTCCTCTCTTCCAAGAGCTCCAGCTAAAGTTATAAGAAAAGCCCATAGCCCATCATAGCAAACAGGATGTACTGTATTTTTTAGAGCTAGTTTATGGATAGAAGTCATACTGTGATTGATAAGAACTATATGATGACTGTAATAGAGATTTTTTTGCTATTATTTGTAATGTTCCATCTGTTTTCATTGTCTCTTGGAAATATTTGTTGTTTGCTGACACTGTATGTATCTGTGAGAATGAAATCTAACAAGTTTACATTTCTAGAATGTTGACTAGTGGGACCTATATTTAGAATGTATACTGATGTGTGGGACCAGTAGGAAACTAGTACTGATAGGTAGGACCCATCTGACATATGAGGCTTACTATAATTAAAATGGGAAAAACAAAAATGGGCCATTGAAAATTAAATGTCATATACTAAAAACATATGGGCTAAAGTTTTGGGCTTGGCCTACTAAATAATTGCACCTTAAATGCCAAATTTATAAAATAAAAAGGCTAGAATTGTTGGGCTTGGCCCATGTAGAGCACCTAGTTGGATTGTGCTAAATTTGATTTACAAGCATTGCCACGTAGGATTCGCTTATGTGGAGGCTTACATGGACATGCTAGATAGATGGTGACCAAAACATTTATATATAGGGTTCGCAGCATAGAAAAAAAAATTCCTATGATAGGAACAACTATATACCAAGATCTATCTACTAGATACAAGCAAAGGGCGGATATACATCCATAGAGAACATACCCTTGTAGACCAAAAAAGTTTAACGAGGTTGTACCGTGGATGATGTAGGCGAACACTTGTTGATCTCAAGATCGAGAAGAAGTCCAGCGTCGCAAATCAGCCGCGCATCCGTGCTCGCACACACATCCAAGCCACCGAGAAACCTCAGCCTCCTCGCTGTAGCGATGCAGCAGAAGCAACAAATCTTTCCAAACGAAAATCCACCAGGAACATGTATCTCGCTAGTCCGATACCATGGGGATAAATTATAGGGGGAGAGAGATCCTTCACGAGGAGGTGTGAGTGTGAGAGACGGAGAGGGAGGCCTTATATAGGAGGAGGGGGAACCCCAAGAGGGTGGCCGGCGCATGGGGCTGCCCCGTTCCCCTCCCTCCATTCATGTGGGTGGATCTTCCACGCACAAAATGCCTCTTCATTTCTCCACTCAAAATCCCACTCAAAATTCCCATTAAATTTCCACCAAATTTCATGCAATCTCTCTTTAAATAAAACTCCTTTTATTTATTTATTCAGAATTTTCTCAATTACATTAATTAAAAAACATTCACATAAAACCCCTTGCTAGTAATCTATTTCACATGCAGAAACGCTTTAATTTCACCCAAAACTATTCTGGTGTCTAGTGAAATAATTCCTGCGCTTTGTAATTCTCTTTGTCTAGAACATATTTGTTCCAAATGGTGTCGGTGTCTCTTAAGTGTGTCACTCTATGGTTTGCGAATAATGCGGACATGATCAAAACCCCTCTCGGATCAATAATCAAAAGCAGGACCTAGAGATCCATACTACTCCCACACATTCAATGATGACTTCTTGTGATCGTGAGAACCTTTTATGCTAGTAACTTAATCCCTTTGTCTCGCGATATATTACATCCGATATTCGATCATCGATATCTCCATACCTAGTTTGATCTCGCTACCGACATGTACTCTTTTCTTGTTCCCGTGATAGGACATTCTAGTGATCACATCACTTGCTTGCAAGCTAACTAATGTGATATCACCGAGAGGGACCAGATTATATCTTTCTGTCATCGAGATGGACAAATTGCACTCTTGATCCCATCTTATTAGTCACCCTATTACGGTGTGACGTTTTATGTTATCAAGATACTCTTCTAGTGTTAGTGATTGACATGATCTCATGGTCTAAGGATTAGGATTACTTCGTATGATATTATAGCAATATAAACACAATGACTCTAATCATAATAATTTTATAGCTAAGGATTAGTATTACTTCGTATGTTGTTATAGCAATATAAACACAATGACTTTGATCGTAATAATTTCATAGCTATACTTCAGATGAATGCTCATCACATCGTTCCAATAATTTTGTGACCTCATTATTAACAACATCCAATGTCCAAGATCAGGAAACCTTGATCATCTTGTTAATCAACGAGCTAGTTATAAGATAGGCATAACCAGGAACTTTCCATTTGATTATTAAACACACATGTATTAAAGTTTCCGTATTAATACAATTATAGCATGCAAAATAAACATCTATCATATACTTGGAATACATATAATAAGAACTTTATTATTGCCTCTCAGGGCATTTTCCCTTCAGTCTCCCACTTGCACTAGAGACAATAATCTAGTTACATAGTGATAAATCTAACACCCATGGAGTTCTGGTGTTGATCATGTTTGTCCCTAGGGAGAGTTTTAGTCAATGGATATGCTACATTGAGATCCGTGTATACTTTACAAATTCTTATATCTCCATCCTTGAGATGTTCGCAGATGGAGTGAAATCGGCACTTAATATGCTTGGAATTCTTGTGAGACCTTGGTTCCTTGGCATTGTCTATGGATCCATTGTTGTCACGGTAGATCACCATTGGATCCAACTCGCTAGGAACCACACCTAGTTCGGTTATGAACTCCTTCATCCAAACTGCTTCCTGAGCCGCTTTCGAAGCAGCAACATATTCGGCTGCCGTTGTTGATCCTGCCACCACGGGTTGTTTGGAACTCCTCCAACTAACCGCTCCTCCATTCATGAGAAATACGTATCAATACTAAATTGTGAAAAAGTAATTCTAAAGGATATATAAAGATGAATATTTATTAAATAAAATTATAAAAATTGGAATCACCATTTTTGGAACTACAAATCAAAACATATGATTTATATAAGACAGGAAGAAAAAGAAATACAAAATATTGCCAAGACAATTTAAGCCATGGCTAAAATCCATCAGTGAATGGAATAAAAATATATTAAATAATATAATAGGATAAAATTTTATTAATAAAATTTTATGGGCTTAAGTACCATATTCAAATTTTATTAAATAATGCCAATGTGCCACACTCAATTTAAAATGAATATTAATTTATAAAAATATTTTGAAAATCACTAGTTGGACTAAATAACCAACTTATATTTTGAATAAAATCATCTGAAAAGGTTTGGTGAAAATTTGATATCAAATTGAAGTTAAATCATTTGGTTTGAATAAAAATAGAAAATAGAAACAAAAAAAGAAAAAGATTAGAAAAAAGGGAAACCCTACCTGCCCAAACCTCCATGGCCCAACACCCGTGGCCCAGCAGCCCACCCAGACACTCCCTCTCTCCCCCACAGATTTCTTTTCTCACCATGCCCTCTCCGCACCCCTGACTGACAGCTTGACCCCACTGCCACGTCACCTTCGTCATCCACCCCGCGCGTAGGACTCGCTCCTCCCCTCTGTCGTTTCCTCACGAATTCAATCGTGTAAATTTCATTGATTCGCGGCAATCACCCCACCCGAAACCTGCTACTTAATCCCCTCTCCCTCCTCTCCATTTTCCCTCAAACCCCGCACCTAGAGATCCCCTAGGCTGCTCGGAATTTTGCTCGCATCGCCACGGCTATAGATGGGTTTCGATGACGTGTAAGACCCCACCTTTATAAAGGTAAAGGTCCCTGTGATTGCAATGCTAGTCCCTGGATCAAATTCTACCATCCATAGTTTAAGATGAATTACACAGATACAAAGGTCTTTATTACATCGTCATTCAAGAGATAACATAGTCTTTTTCAACTCCATAGCCATAGGCTAGTACAAGAGTTCAACATAAGTAAATAAAGTAAAGTCTTCATCTTCATGTGCCACAGGCAAACATGTTGAGGATTTTCGAGGATTCCTCGCCGGTGTCGAGCTCGCCGTCGGGCACGCACGGGTGTTGATGAAGGCGACGCTACAAACCACAAGAAAGAACCAGAGAGAAAGGGGGGGGGGGTCGAGGCTCACCGGGATTGTACGCCAGAGAGGTTCGGTACCACGGCGGGGTGAGCTCGAGTGTGGGCAGCCTAGGGGCTTTCTGGAGGTGTGGCGTGAGGGGAAAGTAGCGGAAGGGAGAGGGGGTTAACTAGAGGGGGGGGGTCGGGTGCGGGATTAACACCGAGAATCAACGAATTGATTTGGAATTTATCGGAGGAGGAAATGGCAGGCGTGATTGAAGGCAAGTGATTGAAGACGACGGAGCGGTGGGTGGTGGTAATGCGTGGCGAGTGAGGGTGGCGTTGCCAGAGAAAAACGAGGGGACAGGGCTTTCACTGGGGTGGGCTGCTAGTTGGACCGTGGGGTGGGTTGGGCTAGATAGGTTGATGCTGTTATTTTTTTCCCTTTTCTCTTTTTCTTTTTCTGTTTTGATTTTTCATATGTGATTTGAATCACCAAATGAACTCCAAATATTTTCAAACTTTCACCAAATTTTCTTGAGGTGAACCTAGTGTTTAAAAGGGTGTAAAAAACAACTAGTCACTCCAAAACACTTTTGTCTTTTGAAATTAAAAATAAAACCATGCCTCTTATATAAAATAAAAAGAGGGGTTTAAATATGGTTTTACTTAGGGTTTAGCTTTGAAAATTTTGTGCAAGGTCAAAATGCCATGATGCTATGGATGCAATAACATGCTTTTGCATTTTATGAAATTTGGGATGTTACACGACGATTCCGATGAGCTATGTGTGCCCCTTGCCCTCTAGTTAGCTCTGTCGTGACCCTTGTCCTCGTGCGCACTCACTAATACCCGTTTTTTGCTTGCTTGTGCACCAGAAGCTTGACTCTGTGAACGTCTGCAACCACCGATGCCCGACGCAACTCTGACGAGAGATTACTGACGAGCCCGTGCTCCCCTTCGTCAACCATGGCTACCACTATGACCACCTCGTACCTGCGAGATCGGTAACACCCTTGCACCCATCCCTTACCCTCTAGCACCACAACCTGTTTGATGAAATGGCCGCATGAACTTAAGTTTTGAATTTTGAAAAGATTTTTGGTGGGTGTGCTAGGCATGTGCTGGTGATACCGTGGATGCTTGGGTTTTGAAAATTGAGTTGGTTTGAGTGGTTTTTGAAATAGTGGGATCTTCCCATATGAAATAGATTCAATTTTAAACTGTCATTTAAACTAAGCATTTGAATGTTTCTGGATGATCACAAAGTGGGCCTTGGTACATTATTATGAGTACTATCAAGGTGTGCAAAGATCCATACATGTTTATGTTAAGTTCTGAAAGTTAGAGATAGCCAAAGTAGTTATGGAAGTTAAATTGGCCAAAGTGACCATTCACTTAATTTGTTTGTTTTGATTTGTTTGTCTTTGGGAAAAGTGTGGGTATTGTTTAGATGATGTTTATTTCACCTAAGAATCACTTTACAAGCAAAGAAACACATAATCATGGCAAGTCAAAAGAATCTAGATTTTAATGCACACTCATATGAATGCTTTCATATTTTTAATTTGAAAAGTTTTTGTTAACCCTAAATTTGGTGATTAGAGTTTGATGATTCTAGTTTAATATTTTTGGGATGTTACAAACCTTCCCCCCTTAAACAAAATCTCGTCCCGAGATTTGAAAAAGGACGAAAAGGTTACCTAGGATTTGAAGAGATCGGGAAACTCCGTCCTGATGTGATCTTCGCGCTCCTAGGTAGCTTCCTCTTATGTGTGGTTGCTCCACGGAATCTTGAGAAACTTGATGCTTAGGGTTCTGGTAGTTCTGAAAGCTTCTTCCAAAATACGGATAGGTACTTCGGGGTAGGTCAGGTCATCATTGATTTCTATGGTCCGGTGATCAATGTTCTTGAAGACTTCAGTCTTCTCCGGAACTTCGAGGCACTTGCGAAGTAATGAGATATGGAACGCATTATGCACGGCTGACATCTCTTCAGGTAGTTCCAATTGATCTGACAATTCTCCTCGATGGTTCAGAATCTTGAAGGGTCCGATATATCTGGGGGCTAACTTTCCTTTCAGCTGGAAACGCTGCATTCCTTTCAATGGCGACACTTTCAGGTACACAAAATCTCCTATGTTGAAGGCGAGGTCTCTGTAGGGTTTCGTAGCATGGAAAACAAAAAATTTCTACCGCATACAAGCAAACAAGACAAGATCTATCTACTAGATTGTAGCAACGAGTCGATGGAATAACTCACCCTCGAAGATTCCAAAGTGTTTAACGAGAGCGGATTCTCGTGGGTGATGTAGTCGTACTCTTGCCGATCTCAAGATCGCGTAGACGATCCTTCCGGCGCTGCGTTCCGGCAGCACTTCCGCAGTCGGTCACACGTTCGGTACTCGACGAAGACCTTCCTCTCCCTTGTTCCAGCAGGCAGCGGAGGTTGTAGCACTCTCCTCGCGATTCCAGCGGCACAACGGCGTGGTACCGGAAGTAGAGGGGAGATCTCGCAGGGCTTCGCCTTAAGCCAGAGCGAGTATGGTGGACTATGAGAGAGATCCTTGACAATCTAGGGTTTAGACACACCAAGGAGGGGGCAAGGCCGGCGGCTAGGGTTTTCCCTAGGTGGCGGCGAGTTGCCCTAGGCGGCGGCTATGGAGGGCGGCGGTGGCTAGGGTTAGGGTTTAGAGGGCGTGGTGTTGTGTCCTTGGAAGGGTAGCCTTGCCCCTCCTTATATAGGTGGAGGGGCGCGCCAGGGGAGGGGAGTCCCTCCCCAACTCGGATCCCAAGTGGGCCGGCGGTGGAGGGAGTGAACTCCTCCCCAAGTAGGTTTCCTACTTCCCCTCCACCTCACAAAATAACCGTTTGACTTTTCAAATTGGCGTTTGACTTTTCAAACTAGGATTTGATTAAACCCTTTATTTTGTTCAGCGATGACACCTAGTACATGATGCAATCATTCCAACTTGTTATGACACATTCATGCACCCTTCCCCTCCGGAGTGCCGGACATTCCGGAACCTTCTAGAACATTCCCGATGAAAACACCGGAACCATTCTCCAACCCTGAAAAAGGACTTTCCTTATATGAATTTTATTCTCCAGACCATTCTGGATATCCTCGTGATATCCCGGATCCCATCCGAGACTCCGAACAACATTCGGTCTCTTACTCATCATTCCATAACTACTCAAACAACGTCGAATCCTTAAGTGTGTCTCCCTACGGTTCGTGAATTATGCGGACATGATCGAGACACTTCTCCGAACAATAACCAACAGAGGAATCTGAAAATTCATATGGCTCCCACATATTTCTACGATTACTTTGCGATCGAATGAACCACTTACATACGATACCAATTTCCCTTTGTCTCACGATAGTTTACTTATCCGAGGTTATGATCGTCGGTATCTCTGCATACCTAGTTTAACCTCGTTACTGATAAGTACTCCTTTCTCGTTTCCGTGATATGTGATCCCTTGTGAGCCAGTCACATGCTTGCAAGCTAATTGGATGACATTCCACCGAGAGGGCCCTGAGTATATCTATCCGTCATATGGATGGACAAATCCCACTCTTGATCCATGTGTCTCAACCAATACTTTCCGAACACTCAATGCCACCTTTATAGCCACCCAGTTACGGTGTGGTGTTTGATGTCATCAAAGCATCCTTCCGGTGAAGGTGATATGCATGATCTCATGGTCGAAGGAATTAGGTTACTTTGTATCAGAAAGCATATAGCAATTGAACTATTAAAATGACATGATCTTTATGCTACGCTTATCTATAGGAGTATGTCCACCACATCATTCTCCTAATGATATGATCTTGTTTGTTAATAACATCTCAATGTTCATGATAGGGAAACCACAATCATTTATTAACCAACAAGCTAGTATTATAAAGAGGCTTTACTAGGGACTCTATTTTAGTTTACAAATCACACAAGTATTAATGTTTCCTTGTTAATACTATTATAGCATGAATGTAAACATTTATCATAAACACAAAGATATAATAATAACTATATTTATTATTGCCTCTAGGGCATATATCCAACTGTCTCCCACTTGCACTAGAGTCATCTAATCTAGATTACATGGTAATATACCGAACACCCATGGCAGTTTGGTGCTGGTCATGTTTTGCCCTCGGGAGAGGTTTAGTCAACGGATCCGCCACATTCAGATCTATGTGTACTTTGCAAATCTTTATGTCCCCATCTTGGACATGTTCTCGAATAGCGTGAAAACGTAGCTTGATGTGCTTCAGCTTCTTCTGTGACCTTGGTTCTTGCGCATTGGCTATGGCGCCCATGTTATCATAGTAGATTGACATTGGGTCCAGCGCACTAGGAACCACACCAAGCTCTGTAATGAACTCTTTCATCCATATCGCTTCTTGTGAAGCCTCCGAAGCAGCCATGTATTCCGATTCAGTTGAAGATCTCGCCACAACGCTTTGCTTTGCACTCCTCCAGCTAACTGCTGCACCATTCAAAGTAAATACGTATCCAGATTGTGATTTAGAATCATCCGGATCGGTGTTCCAACTAGCATCGGTGTAACCATTAACAATGAGCTGTTCATCACCTCCATAAGAAATAACCATATCCTTAGTTCTTCTCAAGTATTTAAGGATGTTTTTGACCACTGTCCAATGATCCACTCCTGGATCACTTTGATATCTGCTAGTTAAACTAACAGCATATGCAATGTCGGGTCTAGTACATAGCATGGCATACATTAGAGATCCTATGGCTGAGGCATAGGGAGTCTTACTCATTCTTTCTCTATCTTCTGTCGTTGCCGGAATTTGAGTTTTACTCAAGGTCGTATTGGGCAACATGGGCAAGAACCCTTTCTTGCTATCTTCCATTCCAAACCTCTTTAGAACTTTGTCCAAATATGTACTTTGTGACAATGATATTAGGCGTCTTGATCTATCTCTATAAATCTTTATGCCTAATATGTAAGCTGCTTCGCCAAGATCTTTCATTGAAAAACTATTATTCAAATATTCCTTGACACTATTAAGAAGGTCTACATCATTACCAATCAACAATATGTCATCTACATATAGTATTACGAATGCTACAGATCTCCCACTAACTTTCTTGTAAATACAAGCTTCTCCATAAGTTTGTATAAAACCAAAACTTTTGATCACCTTATCAAAACATTGATTCCAACTCCGGGATGTTTGCTTCAATCCATAGATGGACCGTTGAAGTTTGCATACCTTGTTAGCATGTTTAGGATCGACAAAACCTTTGGGTTGCATCATATACAATTGTTCATCAATGTCTCCATTGAGGAATGCTGTTTTGACATCCATCTTCCATATCTCATAATCATAATATGCAGCGATTGCTAACATAATCCTCACAGACTTTAGCTTCACTACCGGTGAGAAAGTTTCATCTTAGTCAACTCCTTGAATTTGTCGAAACCCTTTTGCGACAAGTCGAGCTTTATAGACAGTAACATTACCATCAGCATCTGTTTTCTTCTTGAAAATCCATTTGTTCTCGACAGCCTTCCAGCCATCTGTTAAGTCCACCAAAGTCCATACTTGGTTTTCGTACATGGATCCAATCTCGGATTTCATGGCTTCTTGCCATTTATTGGAATCTGGGCTCATCATCGCTTCCTCATATGTCGCAGGGTCATCGGTGTTGTCCACCAACATGACACTCATAACGGGATCATACCAATCAGGAGTGGTACGAGTTCTCGTTGACCTGTGAGGCTCTGTAGCAACTACAACCAAAGTTTCATGATCATCATCATTAGCTTCCTCTCTTATTGGTGCAAGCACCACAGGAACTTCTTCCGGTGCTGCGCTACTCGTAAGTTCAAGAGAAGGTTCGACAACCTCGTCGAGTTCTACTTTCCTTCTAGTGACTTCTTTCGAGAGAAATTCCTTCTCTAGAAAGGATCCATTCTTGGCAACGAAGATTTTGCCCTCGGATCTATGATAAAAGGTATACCCGATAGTTTCCTTCGGATATCCTATGAAGACACATTTTTCCGCTTTGGGTTCAAGCTTGTCCGGCTATAACTTCTTTACATAGGCTTCGCAACCCCAAACTTTAAGGAACGGCAATTTAGGTTTCTTCCCAAACCATAATTCATACGGTGTCGTTTCAACGGATTTAGATGGTGCCCTATTTAAAGTGAATGCGGCTGTTTCTAATGCATAACCCCAAAACGATAGCGGTAAATCTGTAAGTGACATCATAGAACGAACCATATCTAAGATAGTGTCACATCCCAAATTTTAGATTTGGTCTTGCATATCATTCATATCATTGCATCATGCCTTTCCATGCAAAATCGTCGATTGAAAAGAATCGGTGGTGTAAGTTGGATTCACAGTTGTAAGTTCGATTGAAAAGAATCGGTGGTGCAAAACCATCATTCATATCACACAACTTCAATGCACATTTGGTAGTGTTGGATTCACAGGGTTTAGACGTTATTCTGGGTATGGATTGGATGTCTATGCATGGGGGACACATAGATTGTGCACAGCGAGCTGTTTCACTCAAAACCCCGGATGGTAAGAGGATTAGATTCAAGTCGGCTGTACGACCAGGAAGGTGTAAGTTGAATTCTCTTAAGGGGGTTAGCACGGATACTGTGCCAGTGATTAGGGATTACCCTGACGTGTTTCCGGAAGAGCTGCCAGGGATGCCACCTGACAGGGAAGTAGAGTTTCTTATCGACCTGATGCCGGGAACAGGACCTATAGCAAAGAAACCATATAAGATGGATGTGGATGAGCTGAAGGAATTGAAGAAGCAGTTGAAAGAGCAGCTGGAAAAGGGATTCATTCAGCCTAGTTCGTCGTCATGGGGTGCACCTGTTCTGTTTGTGGAGAAGAAAGATAGAAGCAAGAGATTAGTGGTGGACTACCGCTCGCTGAATGAAGTAACCATCAAGAACAAGTACCCTCTGCCGAACATAAATGATTTGTTTGATCAACTGGAAGGAGCAAAGGTGTTCAGCAAGATTGATCTACGATCAGGCTATTTTCAATTAAAGATCCGGGAGGAGGACGTACCAAAAACCGCCTTCACCACTAGGTATGGTTTATATGAGTATACGGTTATGTCTTTTGGACTAACGAATGCCCCGGCATATTTCATGACCATGATGAACAAGGTATTTATGGAGTACTTGGACAAGTTCATGGTGGTGTTTATTGATGACATACTGATATATTTCAAGGATGATGCTGAGCATGAGAAGCATCTGCGACTGATTATGGAGAAACTGAGGGAACACAAGCTGTATGCCAAATTCAGCAAGTGTGAATTCTGGCTTAACACCGTTGGGTTTCTTGGACACGTAGTGTCAGGAGAAGGAGTCGCCGTTGATCCAAGCAAAGTGACTGCAGTAACTGAGTGGGAAGCACCCAAGAATGCAGGAGAGATTCGAAGCTTTTTGGGACTTGCTGGATATTACAGGAGGTTCATTGAAAACTTTTCCAAGATCGCTAAGACGATGACTGAACTTCTGAAGAAGGAGAGGAAGTTTGAATGGTCAGACGTATGTGAAGCCAGCTTTCAGGAACTGAAGCGTCGACTAGTGACCGCGCCTGTTCTGTGTTTACTAGATCTTTAGAAGGATTTCCAAGTGTACTGTGATGCTTCTCGAGAGGGACTTGGGAGTGTACTGATGCAAGATGGGAGAGTAGTGTCATATGCCTCGCGACAACTCAAACACCATGAGCGGAATTACCCCACACACGACTTGGAGTTAGCGTCAGTGGTTCATGCGCTCAAGGTACGGAGGCATTACTTAATGGGAAAGCAATGTGATGTGTACACTGACCACAAGAGCCTGAAGTACATATTTACACAGAAGGAACTGAACATGAGGCAAAGGAGATGGTTGGAACTTATCAAGGATTATGATATGAATCTACAATATCACCCTGGAAAGGCCAATGTGGTAGCAGATGCTCTGAGCCGGAAGGTCTATGCCAATGGATTGACAATTGGTGAATTGCCTGAGGATTTGTGCAAGCAATTCAAAGACCTTAGACTGGAAGTAGTGTCTGAAGGATACTTGGCTACAATGGAAGTCCAACCGACGTTACAGGACAGGATCATAAAGGCTCAGGTAGGAGACAAGGAAATAGAGGAGATAAAGGAAGAGATGAAGGAGAATCGGGAAAAGGATATTCGCGAGGATGAGCATGGTACCTTGTGGTATGGAGATCATTTGTGTGTGCCCAGCGACCCGGAGATAAGGGAGTTGATTCTGCAGGAGGCTCATAACTCGCCATACTCCATACATCCGGGCAACACAAAGATGTATATGGATTTGAAGAGCAGATTTTGGTGGAACAACATGAAGGGAGATATCGCCAAGCATATTGCCCTATGTGATGTATGTAGCCGAGTGAAGGAGGAACACCAGAAGCCAGCAGGGTTGCTACAGCCATTGCCCGTGCCGGATTGGAAGTGGGATAGAGTGGGAATGGATTTTATCACAGGATTGCCCAGGACCAGGTCAGGATATGACTCCATTTGGGTAGTGGTCGACCATTTGACCAAGGTAGCCCACTTTATACCGGTAAAGACAACCTATATGAGTGCAAAGTTGGCCAAGATTTACATGGACAAGATTGTGTGCCTACACGGAGTTCCCAAGAGTATTGTATATGATAGAGGCACCCAATTTACCTCACACTTCTGGCGCCAGCTGCACGAGTCACTTGGTACTAGATTGGAGTTTAGCACAGCGTTTCACCCATGGTCGATGGAACTGAGAGGGTGAATCTGATTTTGGAGGACATGCTGAGAGCTTGCGCTTTGGCTCATGGTTCTAGTTGGGATGAGAATTTGCCGTATGCTAAGTTTTCCTACAACAACAGCTATCAAACCAGCATCAAGACGTCACCGTTCGATGTGCTGTATGGAAAACAGTGCCGAACACCATTGCTATGGGATGGAGTAGGAGAACGTCAGTTGTTTGGGCCTGATTTGATCAAGGACGCTGAGGAGAAGGTCGCATTGATTAGAGACAGACTGAAGGTAGCACAATCAAGGCAGAAGAGCTACGCTGACGCCAAGCGCAAGGAAGTGGTGTATGAGATAGGTGATAGAGCATACCTCAGAGTGTCGCCACTTCGTGGAATCAAGAGATTTGGAATTAAGGGTAAGCTGGCACCTCGGTTTATTGGACCGTATCGGGTCTTAGCACGCAAAGGGGAAGTTGCTTACCAGTTGGAGTTGCCAGAAGCTCTGTCCGCTGTTCACAATGTGTTCCACGTATCCCAGCTGAAGAAGTGCCATCCGGAAATGGTGGATACACCATTGAGAGACACTGTGCCACTAGAAGAGGTTCAGCTTGAGAACGACTTGACCTATGAGGAGAAACCGGTCAAGATTCTGGAGACAGCAGAGAGGATTACCCGTACCAAGACGATCAGGTTTTGCAAGGTGCAGTGGAGCCACCACACCGAAGAGGAATCCACTTGGGAGCGTGAGGATGACATCCGAGAGGACAACCCACACCTATTTGCTAGCCGCGCCTAATCTCGAGGACGAGATTCAGCTTAAGGGGGTTAGTCTTGTCACATCCCAAATTTTAGATTTGGTCTTACATATCATTCATATCATTGCATCATGCCTTTCCATGCAAAACCGTCGATTGAAAAGAATCGGCGAAACGCTATTTTCAAAACCCTATTCTTTTTTGCTACGAGGCTCCTACAGGAGGCTTTACTAGGACTAGCGTTGTCCACCCTTGTATCCTACTGGTTTCGCCCGAACCTTGACCCTAGATTGTTCCCCTCGACTTTACAAAATCGTAGGAGCAAGAATCGCTCGATTCGGAGCTCGTACGGAGAAGTTACGGCCGTTTGTTTAATAGATCGGAAAACGGGCCAATTTTTCGGGCCGATTTCCGAGTTCTTTTCTAACTTCGCGCCGAATCAGAGTAGGACCCGCAGAGGGCCCCACAAAAGAGGCCACCCCCCCTGGAAGGCCCCGCTACCCCCTACCCGCCGCTCGCCGTCGCCCTTCCCGCCTCGCCGGCTCCACGATCACGCCCGCTGCCAGTACCCGCTGCCGCTCTGCCGCCTCCGCTGCCCGCTTCCGCCCGCCCGCTGCGCCGCCATTCCGCCCAGCGCCACCGCCATGCTGCGCCGCTGTTGCTCCCGCCACGCCGCTCACAGACGCCGCTTCTGCTGCTGCGCTGCGTGCTAGCTGCTGCCGCTGCAGCCGCTAGCTGCGTTGTTGCTTGCGCTACACGCTGCCACAGCATACAAGACGCTTGCCCATGCATGCATGCACGCACGCCGACGATGCGTACGCATGCACTGCCGCTGGCCGTGCGCGCGTTGATTTCCTTGACCCGTGCGCTGATCGTCTCCCTCTCGCGCAGGTAGCACCGTCGCTGGAATCGATCGCCGCACCGTCCGGAACTCGCCGCCGTCCGTTTCGCCGTTCGTTCTCGGTAAGCATGCAGCCACCGTTGGATCTCAGATCAGTGGTTCAGATCAGCCATTGACCGGTTAGACTCGGGCGTTGACTAGTCAGACGCCCAACAGTGAAACGTTGACCGATCCAATGTATTACGATTGATCGGTTAATTTCGTTAATCTTTTTAGTTGACAGATTTCGGTAGAAACTTGTAAATTACATAGAAATTAAACCGCTTGGCCAAAAATTGCAAATAAAATATGTGTAGATTCAGTGAGTCGTGTAGAATCTCGCTGTACCTTTGGTTCAGCCTTTGCAGCAAGGTTTAGTACAGTTTAATCAAACTAGTTAGGGGCCTTTTCAGAGTAATAAATTCGTAGAAAAAGATCCGTAGCTCCAAAAATCACGTATGATATGTACCTGGATTCAATGGAACGAGTGGAATCTCATCGTGAATTAAAAAGATAGGCTTACAGTAGAAACTTCTGCAGAAACTGTCTAGTGGCTTTCTGCAGTTTTTTAATTACTCTTGGAGTTTTATAATTCCTTTTTGAGTAAATCCAATTGGTACTGTTTCTAATCAGCGATGCCTATGCGGTAGAAGTTTCCCAAGATTTTACAAACAATATACTACCGGTGGTGAATTATTTGAGTTCTAGCTCTAGTTTTGAGCATTACTTTTTGCGAAATAGTTTTGCTTGCGCTAAAACTATTTTCCATGCATGCAATCAGTAGTATTATTGATTAGGATTATGTGGTGCAGCTGTAGCACCAATTCACTTGCCTTGCATGCATTCATACATCATCTTTGTTGCATATGCTTGTGGATTGCTTGTTTATGAATGCAATTGTATCGTGTAGATTGTGACGAGTGCAACGCTTGCTCGTGTGTGGATTGTTCTTCCGACCGCTACAACCAAGGCAAGTAGATGCTACTTTGTTCATGATATCGTCCTACTATTTTCATTGCATTGTCGTGTATTTTATAGTTGCATGTGTAGGATGATACTATCGCTATGCTATGTCCTATTATGTGGTAGGGCCTTCTTTGTAGATGAACCAACGTTGGTAGATGTGCTTAGCCATGCTATGTTAAACGAGGGCTGGGTTACATCATTGAGACTCGTTTCGAAAAGTATTGTTTTGTTAAAACTAAAACAACTTAATCAATGAATCTCCTGGGTGTGATGGTATTGATAATTTTTGGTGGTTTCATTACGGAAAGGCACCCAGGTATCAAGAGAGAATGATTGGCTTCTTTATTGTGTAGCTTACGTGTACAACCATGTGCCAATAATGGAATGGGCGGTTGGTTGGACTTAGTAGGTTGTGGTGACCTGAACCCGCGTATCCAGAGATGTAGAATTTTGGTAGGTTGGACCGGTGCGCGTCGGGATTGGGGAGCTACTTCCCGAATGGTCTCTTCTTGGACTTCTCCCTATCATCACCCAAAACGAGAGTGATGGTACGAGCTGGGCTGGCCAAGTCACATGGGTAAAGTGTACTAACCCCTGCAGGGTGTATAATCTAATCGATTAGCCGTGTCCCCGGTTATGGACAACTGAGTTGCTTGATATTGATTCCATGACATGTTTCTCGCTCATTCTAATTTCTTAATTGTTTTAATGCTGTTGGGTTAACTTAATGGGGATCTTTTCAAAGAAAATCAAAAACTGTTTATGAAAGTAGGACAAATGTATTTCCAAATGCAAGCCAGACACAGCTCCACTTGCCAAATATGCATGTAGATGTTAGTACTATTGTCTCCATTACTAGCTCTACTTGCCATACATTCCATGTATTGACCCTTCGGGGCTGCTACGTTTCATGTTGCAGGTTATTCCGATTCTGAGTAATCGAGATAGGCCACGGTACTCCACTCGGCACTTGTTCACTTGTGGGCAATTTGAAGAATGGAGGATTTACTTTATTTATGTTGCTACCTGAATAATTTGAGCTAGCCTTGGGCTAAGCTTTTATTGTAATAATGGTACTCTGGATCTTCGTTATTTATGATACACGGATATTTTGCTATGTTATTCATCTTACTCTATTGTGGGCCAATGAACCGATCCAGGGATTGCCATGTCACATAGAGGCCACGGTCTTTTCAGAACCAGGGTGTTACAGATAGTTCGATTACGACGTTCAGACACACCATTATGCTGTGGTGTTCCCGGCGGTGTCAATTGTGAAAGTATTCCGCATTTCTTCAATTCTCGCCAAACTCGTAACTTAGATATTCACCTCCACGATCAGAACATAGAAATTTAATCTTCTTGTTACGTTGATTCTCTACCTCACTTTGAAAATCCTTAAACTTCTCGAAAGTTTCGGACTTATGTTTCATGAAATAGATATACCCATATCTACTCAAGTCATCCGTGAAGGTAAGAACATAACGATAACCACTGCGCGATGCTACACTCATTGGACCACACATATCGGTATGTATGATTTCCAATAAGTCCGTAGCTCGCTCCATCATACCAGAAAATGGAGTCTTAGTCATTTTACCCATTAGACATGCTTCGCATCTTTCAAGTGATTCGAAATCAAGTGATTCAAGAAGTCCATCGGAATGGAGTTTCTTCATACGCTTCACTCCAATGTGACCAAGACGACAAGTTACATATAGGTCGAGTTATCGCTCGATTTCAAACGTTTAGCTTCAATGTTATTAATATGTGTATTTCCACTATCGAGATTCAATAAAAATAGACCATCTATCAAAGGTGCATGTGCATAAAACATATTACTCATATAAATCGAACAACCATTATTCTCGGACTTAAACAAGTAACCGTCTCGCAATAAACAAGATCCCGATATAATGTTCATGCTTAACGCAGGCACCAAATAACAATTATTTAAGTATAAAACTAATCCTGATGGTAAATTAAGAGGTAGCGTGCCAACCGCGATCACATCAACCTTTGATCCATTTCCCACTCGCATCGTCACCTCGTTCTTCGCTAGCATCCATTTATTCTGCAGCACCTGTTTCGAGTTACAAATATGAGCAACCGAACCAGTATCAAATACCCAGGCACTACTACGAGTACTAGTGAGATACACATCAATAACATGTATATCGGATATACCTTTCTTCTTGATGTTGCCGTTCTTCAAATCCGCCAAGTACTTTGGGCAATTCCGCTTCCAATGACCTTCTCCCTTGCAGTAAAAGCACTTAGTATCAGGCTTGGGTCCAGCCTTGGTCTTCTTCGTCGGCGCGGTAACTTTCTTACCACCCTTATTGAAGTGTCCCTTTTGCTTAGACTTGCCTTTCTTGAATTTGGTGGTCTTATTGACCATCAACACTTGGTGCTCTTTCTTGATCTCCACTTCTACAGATTTTAACATGGCAAAGAGTTCTGGCAACTGCTTGTTCATGTTTTGCATATTGTAGTTCATCACAAAGTTCTTGTAACTTGGTGGTAGTGATTGGAGGACACGGTAAATCCCCAAAGTATTAGGAATCACTATACCCAAACTTTGGAGTTTGTTTGCGTGCCCAGACATCTTAAGCACATGCTCACTGACGGAGCTGCCCTCTTCCATCTTGCAGTTAAAGAACTTTTCAGAAGCCTCATAGCTCTCAATTGCCGCGTGAGTCTCAAAGATCAATTTGAGATCATGGACAATATCATGTGGGTCTGAATTCTCAAACCTTTTCTGAAGCTCTGATTCTAAACCATACAAGATAGCACACTGAATTGTGGAGTACTGAGTCTTCCGAGCAAGGTAAACATTCTTTACTTCATCGGTAGCAGTAGCTGTAGGTGGGTCACCCAGCGGTGCATCCAGCACATAGGTCAAATTACCAGCAGTGAGGACAATCCTCAAATTGCGGAACCAATCCGCTAAGTTGCATCCATTGTTTTTCAACATTTCTTTCTCTAGGAACGCATTATAATTGATGGTAGGGGCCACCATTGATCTACAACATATTTGCAATAGTTTAGACTAAGTTTATGACAAATTGAGTTCTAATTAATAGTCAAATTAATCTAGGTGAACTCCCACTCAAAACAATATCCCTCACATTGTTTTAGTGATCACACGAACCAAATCCACCACATCAACACCGATCATCACGAGAGTTGATTTAGCTTCAATGGCGAACAATCGACATGTTCATCATATCTGCTATATGACCCATGCTTTACCTTTCGGTGATCCGTGTTCCGAGACCATGTTTGTACATGCTAGGCTCGTCAAGATCAAACCTTAGCTTCCGCATGAGCAAATCTGGCTTGCTCACGATGTATACACTTGCGTAATCTAACACACCCGATCATCACGTGGTGCTTCGAAACAACAAGCTTTAGCAACGGTGCTTACTAAGGGTGAACACTTCAGAACTTGAAATTCATGTGCATGAGGGATCATCTTATAATGCTACCGTTGTTAACTAAGCAATACAAGATGCATAAAGGATTAACATCACATGCAATTCATAATATGTGATATGATATGGCCTTTCTTCTTTGTGCTTCCGATCTCCATCTTCAAGCACGAACATGATCTCCATCATAACCGGCATTGCATCAAGGTCAATGATGCTGCTCCATGGTTGTCATCCACCAGCTTCAACTATTACAACTACTTTGAATGGACACGCGGGTCTTAACGGAAATTAAAGACAACCATATGGTTCCTACCGGTTGCCAACTTACAATAAGGAACATTGCATACATCAAATATAATCACAATCATGGCCATATCACATCACAGCACACCCCTGCAAAACAAAGTTAGACGCCTCTACTTTCTTTGCATGTTTTACGTGGTTTGGGGCTTTCAATAAGTGTCGTTCTAACTTACGAACAAGAACCACAACATTGATACTAGCATTGTCAATCACCCGTTGTAAATTGAATCTTAACTATGTTGGGAGAAACAGGCACCCGCAAAGCCACTTATGCAATACAAGTTGCATGTCAGGCGTGGAGCAAGTCTCATGAACGATGTCATGTAAGGTTAGCCCGGGCCGCTTCATCCCACCATCCCGCAAGATGCAAAGTACACAAGAAGCAATCGACAACAAAAGCATCAAAGCCCACAATGACCATTGTGTTCTACTCGTGCAACAGATCTACATATAGACACGGCTCTGATACCACTGTAGGGTTTTGTAGCATGGAAAACAAAAAATTTCTACCGCATACAAACAAACAAGCCAAGATATATCTAATAGATTGTAGCAACGAGTCGATGGAATAACTCACCCTCGAAGATTCCAAAGTGTTTAACGAGAGCGGATTCTCGTGGGTGATGTAGTCGATTTTGCCGATCTCAAGATCGCGTGACGATCCTTCCGGCTATGCGTTCGGCGCTTCCTTGATCGGTCACGTTCGATTTTCGACGAAGACCTTCCTCTCCCTTGTTCCAGCAGGCAGCGGAGGTTGTAGCACTCTCCTTGCGATTCTGGCAGCACAACGGCGTGGTACCGGAAGTAGAGGGGAGATCTCGCAGGGCTTCGCCTTAAGCTGGAGCGAGTATGGTGGACTATGAGAGAGATCCTCGGCGATCTAGGGTTTAGACACACCAAGGAGGGGGGGCAAGGGCTGCCCTAGGGTTTGCCTAGGCGGCTAGGGTTAGGGTTTAGAGGCGTGGTGTTGTGTCCTTGGAGGCGCAGCCCTCCTCCTTATAGGTGGAGGGGCGCCAGGAGGAGTCCCTCCCCAACTCGGATCCCAAGTGGGCCGGCGGTGGATGGAGGGAACTCCTCCCCAAGTAGGTTTCCTACTTCCCCTCCACCTCACAAAATAGCCGTTTGACTTTTCAAATTGGCGTTTGACTTTTCAAACTAGGATTTGATTAAACCCTTTATTTTGTTCAGAGATGACACCTAGTACATGATGCAATCATTCCAACTTGTTATTACACATTCATGTACCCTTCCCCTCCGGAGTGCCGGACATTCCGGAACCTTCTAGAACATTCCCGATGAAAACACCGGAACCATTCTCCAACCCCGAAACAGGACTTTCCTTATATGAATATTATTCTCTGGACCATTCCGGATATCCTCGTGATATCCCGGATCCCATCCGAGACTCCAAACAACATTCGGTCTCTTACTCATCATTCCATAACTACTCAAACAATGTCGAATCCTTAAGTGTGTCTCCCATACGGTTCGTGAATTATGCGGACATGATCGAGACACTTCTCCGAACAATAACCAACAGAGGAATCTGGAAATTCATATGGCTCCCACATATTTCTACGATTACTTTGCGATCGAATGAACCACTTACATACGATACCAATTTCCCTTTGTCTCATGATAGTTTACTTATCCGAGGTTATGATCGCTTGTATCTCAGATACCTAGTTCAACCTGCATCGATAAGTACTCTTTTCTCGTTCCCGTGATATGTGATCCCTTGTGAGCCGGTCACATGCTTGCAAGCTAATTGGATGACATTCCACCGAGAGGGACCTGAGTATATCTATCCATCATATGTATGGACAAATCCCACTCTTGATCCATGTGTCTCAACCAATACTTTCCGAACACTCAATGCCACCTTTATAGCCACCCAATTACGGTGTGGTGTTTGATGTCATCAAAGCATCCTTCCGGTGAAGGTGATATGCATGATCTCATGGTCGAAGGAATTAGGTTACTATGTATCAGAAAGCATATAGCAATTGAACTATTAAAATGACTTGATATTTATGCTACGCTTATCTATAGGAGTATGTCCACCACATCATTCTCCTAATGATATGATCTTGTTGTTAATAACATCTCAATGTTCATGATAGGGAAACTACAATCATTTTTTAACCAACAAGCTAGTATTATAAAGAGGCTTTACTAGGGACTCTATTTTAGTTTACAAATCACACAAGTATTAATGTTTCCTTGTTAATACTATTATAGCATGAATGTAAACATTTATCATAAACACAAAGATATAATAATAACTATATTTATTATTGCCTCTAGGGCATATCTCCAACAGTCTCTACGTCTCTTGTCGGCGTAACTCTTCTGTCTTGACTGGGCTGTCTTGAGGTGCTCACGAATCTTGTGAACCTTCTCTTCTGCTTCTCGTAGGATGTCAGGTCCAAAAATCTGACTCTCTCCTACTTCCAACCAGTTCAAAGGGGTGCGACACTTCCTTCCATACATAAATTCAAATGGGGCCATTTGAAAACTAGCTTGATAACTTTTGTACGAAAATTCTGCGAACGGCAGACAGTCTTCCCACTTAGATCCATATTCTAACACACATGCTCTTAACATATCTTCGAGTATTTGATTTACTCACTCTGTTTGTCCATCGATCTGAGGGTGATAAGCTGTGCTGAAATCTAGGAAGGTTCCTAAACCTTCTTAGAATTTCTTCCAGAATCTCGAGGTAAACTGAGTTCCTTGATCCGATACGATGTTCTTAGGAACTCCATGCAAATTGACGATTCTAGCGATGTATAACTCCGCTAGCTTCGAACTCTTATATGTGGTCTTGACGGGTATGAAATGGAGACTTTGGACAACCTATCAACTATGACCTAGATAGAGTCCTTTCCCCTACTAGAAGTAGGAAATCCGGTGATAAAGTTCATTCCAACGGAATCCCATTTCCATTCCGGAATCTGCAATGGTTGCAACAATCCTTCGGGTATTTGATGTCCCGCCTTGACTCGCTGACATATATCACACTTGGCGATATAGCTTCCGATTTCTCTCTTCATCTTATGCCACCAAAATTGCTCTTTCAAATCTTGATACATCTTTGTTGCTCCGGGGTGGATAGAATAAAGAGTATCATGAGCTTCCTTCAGAATCACTTCTTTCAACTCAGAATCTGCTGGTACACAAAGGCGTCCTTTGTACCACAAAACTCCTTCTTCGTCTTCGGTGAATCCGGGTACTTTGCATGTACCAATCCGACGCTTGATTCCGTCGATACTAGCATTTCCTTTCTGCGCCTCTTTGATATGGCTGATCAAAGTGGGTTGAAGTTCTATGCTAGCCAAAAATCCTTCACTCACTAATTCCATTCGAAAATCTTCCATGTCTTTGTGCAAGCTTGGTTGCTCCTTCAAAATCATGGAGTTCAAGCGGCACGGCAATCTGCTAAGGGTATCTGCTACCATGTTGGCTTTACTAGGATGATAGTGAATGTCTAGATTGTAATCCTTGATTAGCTCAATCCATCTTCTCTGTCTCATATTCAGATCCTTCTGAGTGAATATATACTTTAGACTCTTGTGATCTGAATAGATCTCACAACAATTTCCCATCAGGTAGTGCCTCCATGTCTTCAGGGCTAGAACTACGGCTGCGAGTTCGAGGTCATGGGTTGGGTAATTTTGCTCATGTTGTTTCAGTTGTCGAGATAGATAAGATATGACTTTGCCTTCTTGCATTAGCACACATCCGAGACCGATCTTGGATGCGTCACAATACACGTCAAAGGGCTTTGTGATATCCGGCATGATTAAGATTAGGGCTGAAATCAATATCCTCTTGAGTTCTTGAAAACTCTCTTCACATTTGTCGGTCCATTCAAACTTCTTGTCCTTCTTCAGCAATTGGGTCATGGGTCTGGCGATACTCGAGAATCCTTCTACGAACTTGCGGTAATATCCCGCCAATCCGAGAAATGCACGAACTTGGGTTTGAGTGGTTGGGGCTTGACAATCTTCGATATTTTTCACCTTTGGCAGGGTCAACGGAAATTCTTACGGCTGATACAATGTGGCCGAGGAATCCTATCTCCTGTAACCAGAATTCACATGTGCTAAACTTGGCATACAACTGATGCTATCTAAGGGTTCCAAGAATGGTCCTTAGGTGTAGCTCATGTTCTTCCTCTGATTTGGAATAAATCAGTATGTCATCGATGAAAACAACAACAAACTTATCCAGGAAGTCCATAAAAATCTTATTCATGAGATTCATGAAATAAGCGGGGGCATTGGTTAACCCAAAAGACATGACAGTATACTCGTATAATCCATATCTGGTGGTAAAGGCAGTCTTGGGAATATCCTCTACGTGAATCTTGAGTTGATGATAGCCAGTTCTAAGATCAATCTTAGAAAACACCTTGGCACCGGTCAATTGATCAATCAAATCTTTTATCTTGGGTAATGGGTATTTTTTCTTGATAGTGACATCATTCAACTTCCGATAATCCGTACACAAACGGTTACCTCCATCCTTCTTGTCCACGAACAAGACAGGTGACCTCCATGGTGAGGCACTTGGTTGAATCAATCCAATTTCCAACATGGATTCCAGTTGCTTCTTCAAATCTGCTAGTTCAGACGGGTTCATACTATATGGTCTCTGGGCTATGGGTCCGGTTCCGGGGATTAGTTCAATGATAAACTCGATATCCCTATCTGGGGGCATACCGGGCAAAACATCTGGAAATACATCGGGGTATTCACAGACTATCCGGACTTGGTCAATGGTTGGGCTATACTCTTGTTGCACTTGAATTAACGAGGTAAGGTTTCAGATACATGCTCGACTGATATTGCGGCCGTACTGGTCATGGTTATGGCTTTCTTGGCACAATCAATTAATCCTTTATGTTTGGATATCCAATCCATTTCTAGTACTACTTCCAAACCTTTAGTTCCGAGTACTATCATATTAGCATAAAAATCTATGCCATGGATTCGGATAGGGACGGCTTTGCAATTTTTCCTAGCTTTGGTGGTTGAAACGGGATTTGAACAATCATAACATGCTTTAGTTTGGTTGGTTGAGTCTTACTAGTGCAGGAAAGTTCTTCGGTGACAAATGAATGCGCTGCACCCGAATCGAACAACACTCTAGCAAGTACTGAATTAACAGAAAACATACCCAGCACGACGTCTGGCGCTTCCTAAGCTTCTTTAGCATGCATGAGAAAAAGACGGTCGTTGTGGTTGAGTGAATTCCCTGGGGCAAACCTCCTTCTAGGCTGAACACGACGCTGCTGCTGAGCTGGGGCATTTGCATTGGGGGCTACGACATTCTTCTTGTTGGGGCACTCGTTGGAGTAGTGACCATTATTTCCACAGTCATAACAAGTCACTTGCGACTTGTCCTTTGCTGCAACAGGCACAACATTGCTTCCAGTCCTCGGGGCAGTGTTGGTGTTGGCAGTAGCATTGTTGTTGTTGAAGGTGGTGCACAGTTGAAATTGCTAGAGTTGCCGGGGTTGTTGTGATTTCCTCCGGGCCTCGGGTTTCCACGGTTGGGGTAAGTCGGACGGTTCATCGGGGGTCTGTTGGTTCTCCGGGCAAATCCTACAGATGGGTTAGGGCGATACTTTGGGGTCTGATGGGTTCCTGGCTGATGCATCATGCGGCGCTTGCGGTTCTCATTGGCTTGGTTGATCTTTCCTTCCATCTGGATGGCGGAGTCGACAAGGGCTTCAATATCAGCAAAGGGGATATTGACCAACACCGTCTGCATCTCATCATGCAGACCATTCAAGAATCTCTCTTTCTTCTTGGCTTCAGTGTCGATCTCATCCGGGGCATACCTAGCTAATGACAAGAATTTGTCACGGTATTCTACTATGGTCAGCCTTCCTTGCTTCAGTTCTCTGAACTCATATCTCATTCTCTTGATCAAACCCGGTGGCACATGGGTTCTGCTGAACTTGACATTGAATTCCTCCCAGGTCATCATCTGTCCTCCAGTCATTGCACGAACACTGTTCCACCATGCTATTGCATCTCTAGCTAGATAGTGTGCGACAAATAGAACTTTCTCATTAGCTTCCACTCTGGCGACTTCCAGGTTGTTTTCCATGGTTTGCAGCCAATCGTCGGCATCTAGGGGCTCTTCCGACTTAGTGAAAACAGGTGGGTTGATGTTCTAGAAATTCTTGAGCTTCGATACATGGTTGTCCTGATTTCCGTGGACTTGATTGTTGTGGGCTAGCTGGGCTATCTGCTGAAGGGTGGCTAGGTTGGCTTGACGTTCGGCTCTTTCGGCTTCGCTGTCAGAAACCAACATTTGCAGGATCTGCAACATCGGGTCCAGGGATGAACCACTTCCTCCACGTGGCATCTGAAGATTGAGATAGATCAAGAGAAAAGAGGGAGATTTCTAAGGTTCCGGGACTTTGAAAAGTTTTTAAAGTTTGACTCATATTTTCTCGCAACTTGCTTTTCATTCATTCATTCATAGCACACGATACAAACACACACCACAACAAAGGTAAATAGATGGTTTTAAGAACCATTCTAGAAACTACAATACAGTGGGACCGAATACAACTCACTACGCTAGTGCTCAAGTGCTACTACTTGTAGTCGGTGTAGTCGTCATGCTGATCATCCTCATCGTCATTGATGAAGGCGTAATCATCCTCATCGGTGAAGAAGTCCATAGCCTGATCCTCCAGAAAGTCATCATCATCGCTGAGATAGGAGTAGGGGTCTCCACGAAGATCCTCTCCGGCATTCTCCCTTTCCTCCAACTGCATGTCTCTCTCATGGATGGTCTCCTCCAAATCCGAGATATGGTGGCGAAGACGGGGAATGATGCGCTCCTTCTTGTCAAGATGACGGCGGCGAGACTTGCGATCCTTCGCTGGCATGGCGATGGTCTGATCCTTCGTCTTGATGATGGCGGACTTGTGGTTGGAGTAGTCACGACAATTGTCCAATTCCTGCTGACGATCGTACATCATGAAGCGGAGGTGGTCCAACTGAGTCTTCAGCTCGTGGTGGTATGGGGCTTCTAGTGGCTGTCCCATAGCATCACGTCTTGGACAAACCTTAACGCGGGTACCCTTGATCTGGTTGATACTCTGCCCACACAGACGGGCAAGAGCTTCCTGCATGGCCCTGGCAAGTCCATCAAGCCAGTTGTTCTCTCTTAAGGTAAACTGAATTCCCTCAGCAGTGGGAGGTTCAATCTTTTCTTGGAGACTTGCAACTATTAGCCACTGCAGATCTTCTCCTCCTTGATCATTGAGCTGAGATCCGAAGAACTTGGGTGCAGACGCTCCAGAAGTTCCGAAAGCTGGTCCAAACCCCGCTCAAAGATAAGGTCTCCTCCATTACCCAACTGATAAAACTTGCTGTACTTCACGTCCATCTATAAGAATATAGGATGAGTAAGTTAGTAGAGTGATCAAGTGTGTCAAATTTTATGTATTTTGTAAGAGTTTTTGAGGAACATGACTTTTTATGAAAGAATCAAGGTGATAAGAATGGGAATAAGTTTTTGTAAATAATTTCTTCCTTTGGTTTAGTAACTAAGTTTTTTATTCAAACATCCAGTCTAACTAGGGTCTCCTATGGTCAGGATGGCTCTGATACCAACTTGTCAACACCCGGATTTTTAATCCCAGATGCCGGTTATGCCATACATCGCAATCCCAGGATTACCAGTACATCATCCATTACAAACCATACATAAGGTCTTACACAAATAAGGATCTCATAATCCAGTTCTTAATACAACCCAGTCAGCGGAAATACGTAATAATAAAGGTAGCGTAGGCGAAGCTCCATCTTCGGGGTGACAGGCAATGCTGACGATGGGAGATGATCCTAGTTGTCGTAACCTTCCTAGGTTCCATCCTCCTGGTACTCCTCTTCATAGTCTGGCCACGGGAATAGCTAGGGACAAAGCCATGAGTACTCTTTAAGTACTCGCAAACTAATACTAACAAGTTAAGGGGGGGTTTGTAATATGACACTAAGCTCTATGGTTGTTTTGCAAAAAGCCAGATTTACTTATACTAAGTTCAGAAGCAAGAAAAGCTAGTTGAAATTTTATAACACCTAAGTGGGAACTTGTATTTCATATCACAACTCTGTTGTGGTCAAGTCAATTTCTCAATCCATTTCACAAGTCATTTTGAAAACATCTGACGGGGGAACAGTATGGCCACTCCAACTATCCATAACCATGGACGCGGCTATTCGAATAGTTTGACACTCTGTAGAGATTGTACACTTTCACCGCGACATTCGATACATCCGTCAAGAACAAATCCCGAATTCACCATACTCAATATGCGGATAATCAATCCTAACCTTTCAATTACACGCCCTAGTATAAGCACCTCTCCTGTGAGTTTGGCCTCCCAACCATGACCAACTGTCATCTTGGGTACTGCACAGGTGGACAATCTTCACAAGGTAGCCTCAGCACAGACCTTGGCCGTGAGGGAACCCATACTAAGGTATATAAGTTTCCAATCAAGCCCTTCCCAATTCTCGGGTATTGTAGTTGTACGGTAAAATTGGAATGGTATTGCAACCAGACAACCATCAGTTTTATAAAGGGCTAAGGCTCATGCCTCAACATTTTCATCACCATAATCATCTGGTGTTCGGAAACACGTGTCAAAACATCTCAGTAGAATGATCCATCATTCCAAGGTTTTCATATCCATTTTCACCAAGTATTCCCATCTAATGTTGATCAAGTTTTATGCTTAGAACTAGCATCTACAAGTGGGGTGGTAAACTAGTGTAGTTTAACTAAGTTCAATCTCATGCCTTAGGATGACATCAAGATTATCTAGCTTAGGCCAAATTTAATGCTCTTTATGCAACCTTCAATTATCTTCCTAGGATCTACAAGCCACTTAAGTAAACTCTCAAAGAAAGCTTTGATAAAGAAATAAAGTAGAAGCTTGCAAGTAAAACTAGGATTGGGTTATCAAGTGGGTATGATCACATATGCTTAAGGCATATAGTTAGCATGGTAACAAGCAAGTATTTGCTTGCATCAGTATCAGTATAGGCTTGCATAAGTAGAGTATCTTGCAAGTGTTAGCTTGCTCAATCAACTAGTAGTATTAAGCTTGCCTTGTGCAGAGCAGTGGTTGAAGTTCTCCTCGGCTTCTTCGTAGTATCCTCCTTCCTCCTCGTATCCTTGGTCGGTACTAGCGTCTATGAATAAATACGAGGTACACAATCACCAAACAATACTTAACTACTTTCAATCATAACACAAAAGGATTCTATAGATGATCTAGCATCATCACTAATATTACAAGATTAAAGCATTTGTCTTATTGATTTTAATTTTAGAAAAGTAATTTCTACTCATTATAAAACTACTTAAGATTTAATATTCTCCAACTCAAACATGGGATCATGTTGAAACATGTCATCACCACATATTTCAGTACATGGGAATGTGATTTAAAGTGGTGTCACAATTTAATATGGTTTAACCTTTTATTTCAATTAAATAAAGTGACTAGAAATGCGTATGTGGCATTCTTTTATTACTTGAACATTATTTCTGTGAGTAAACCCATATGTTTTTATATTCTGAAAGGTATGATCAAATGTGATTTTTGAGAGTTGGAATCAACTCAAAAGCTATTATGGTTTAAATTTGAAAAATGTTTGAATGCAGAAAAGCTTCTGCCTTGTTATTTTTACCTAGGTTGGTCTATAGATTCAAATGATTTGAATCCAACGGGCTTGGATTAAGAATTTCAATATCTTTCTAACAAAATTGGTTTCATTCAATTTGGTTCACTGAATCGAGATGGGTTGATTTTTGAAACTAGGTACAGAAATGAGTTTGAATATAAATAGAAAAAAAGCTAAAATTCAAACGAGTGGGGTGCGCGGGAAAGGTTAACGAGCCGGCCCAGTGTCACTCCGTAGCGCGGGGCGCAACTGACAGGGGGGGTCTACTGGTCAGTGGCTCTTTAAACACGAAGCGGTATGGGGCAATGTGGTGCGTTGGATTAGAATGAAGATCGACGGCTGAGGGTCGTCGTCGATGATGAACAGGTCACCGGCGAGCTCGAACCCTAGCGGCTCAGTGGGGGTCGTGGGAGGCTCACCGGATAAGGTCTCCTGGGGTGGCTCCAATTGATGGCTTCCTTCTTCTCCAGCAGCGGCGGGCTCCGGCAAAATTCTGGCGATGCGCTGCTCGCCTTGCTCCGGGAATGAGGTGGGGTGGTTCTGGGTGAGAGGGGAGTAGAATGGTGTGAAGAATTCGAGCGGGGGATGCCTCTATTTATAGTGGCGAGAGGGCATCGACGGGCGCAAGCTGAGCTCGTCGTGGTCGACGGCACAGAGGGCTATCGGCGTGCGCGACGGTAGAGGGCGATGCTGTGCTCCCAGGCAAAGCTCAACGGTGTGGTGGCGAGGCGTGGGGCGGTGCTGATCGGTCGGAACGCTGCGGTGCTCTGCGCTGGTCCGACGGAAGTTTTGATGGCGCACAGCGCGTGTGGTCCGCGCGGCAGCGAACGGGCGTGTCTGTGGGGTTGCTGGGGTATTGGTGATCACGTGTGCACGCGGCAAGGGCGGCGCGCGGTCTGGAGGTGCTGGTTGTAACATCCCAAAAATATTAAACTTGGATCATCAAACTCTAAGCATCAAAATTAGAGTTCACAAAAAATTTTCTAAATAAATTTATGAATGCATGCATATGAGTATGCATTGAATTTGAAATTCTTTTGAACCACCTTGTTTGTGTGTTTCTTGCTTGTAAAATGTTTCTTAGGTGAAATAAACATCATCTAAAACATTTCCCACACTTTTCCCAAAGACAAGTAAATCAAAACAAATAAAATAAAGGAATGGTCATTTTGACCAATTTAACTCCCATGCCTACTTTGGCTGTCTCAAACTTTCAGAACCTAACAGAAACTTCTCTGGATCTTTGCACCCCTTGATTGTACCCATAACAAAGTATCAAGGCACACTTTGTGATCATCCAGAAACTTCCAAATGCATAGTTTAAATGACAATTCAAAATTGAATCTTTATCATATGGGAAGATCCCACTTATTCAAAAACCACTCAAAGAAGCTCAACTTTCAAAACCCAAGCATCTGCAGACTCACCAGCACCAATCTAGCAAACCCACCAAAAATCTTTTCAAAATTCAAAACTTGAAATCATGCCGCCATTTCATCAAACACTTGGCAGACACAAATCAAATAAAATCAAAAAACTATTGTGAGCAGTGATTCTTGCCTAACTTGTTCCCTATCTAGCTCACAACTAGCTCAGTAGATCATCTAGCAAGATTAACCAAGCACTAGCACCACTGTGAGCTTGCCAAAACCATCAATGGTGTACAGCCGAAGCCACCCTTGCCACCCAAATGTCGATAGCAAGATAGGGAGGAAACTAGCCGTGCCAACCTTGTCTGGGAGACCACCCATGCTTCACCGCCCCCTCTCGACCAGCCCTGCCTCGAAGACGTCGAACACACCACCCAGGAACACCGCGCCTATGCCTCTGCCAACCGTGCCAGGCGTGTGCCAGAGCGCCACCCTCGACCGAAGCCCACAGGCCGTGCGCCGCCCTCGCCGCGTGCATACAAGATCCCCGTTTGCCACCCCGTGATGCACAGCCACCGCTCGCCGTCGAAGACGCCGCCTCTGCCGCGCAGAGCGTCGCGTGTTCCAGACCAAACCGCACCATCCCTACAAACGCATTAAAGCCGTAGAGCATCGGCAGGGGACCACCAAGCGATCGCCACCGCCCGCCATGCCTCTAGCAGCCCGTAGCCATGTCGCCACCGTCGCCCGCCCATGCCGTTCGGTCTCACCGTCGAGACTATAAATAGAGGACTCCCCCGCTCGAATTCTTCACACCATTCCACTCCTCTCTCACCCAGAACCACCCCACCCCAGTCCCGTAGCAAGGCGAGCAGCGCATCACCGGAATTGCACCAGAGCAGGCCGCCTCTGGAGAAGAAGGGCGCCGTCGATTTCGTCCACCCCAGGAGCTGCCGCCCCAGGAGGAGCCACCGGTACCAGAAGATTCGCCGTCATCGACTTCGTCGTTCGCCCGCCTCGCCGACCCTCGCCCGAACTCTGGTGAGCCCCCAACCACCCCCACTGGCCACGCTAGGTTTCTGTCTCGCCGGCGTTGCTCAACGTCGACGATGACTCCCAGCCGCTGGATTAGAACTAGATCGAACGACCCATATTGCCCCTTACCGCTTCGCGTTTAAAGAGCCACTGACCGGTGGAACCCCCTGTCAACTGAGCCCCGCGCCATGGAGTGTCACTGGGCCGGCCCGTTAACAGTCCCCGCGCAGCCCACTCATTTGAATTTAGATTTTTCTATTTAGATTCAAACTCAATTCTATACCCAGTTTCAAAAATCAACCCAGGTCGATTCAGTGAACCAAATTGAATGAAACTAATTTTGTTAGAAGGGTCTGGGAATGCTGAATCCAAGCCCGTTGGATTCAAGTCATTTGGATTTATAGATCACCCATGGTAAAAATTACAAGGCAGAATTTTTTCTGCATTCAAACATTTTTCAAATTTAAACCATAATATCTTTTGAGTTGATTCCAACTCTCAAAAATCACATTTAACCATACCTTTCAGAATATATAAAAATATATAGGTTTATTTACAGAAATAATGTTCAAATAATAAAATAATTCTACATAGGCATTCTAGTCACTTTATTTAATTAAAATAAAAGGGTAAAACCTTATTAAATTGTGACACCACTTTAAATCATATTCCCATGGACTAAAATATGTGGTGATGACATGTGTCAACATGATCCCATGTTTGGTTTGGAGAATATTAAATCTTAAGTAGTTTTTCAATGAGTAGAAATTACTTTTCTAAAAATAAAAGGAATTAAACCAAGCCTTAATCTTGAAATGTTAGAGATGATGTTAGATCATCTATAGGACCCTTGTGTGTGATGATTGCAAGTAGTTAAGTATTGTTTGGTGATTGTGTACCTCGTATTTCTTCATAGACGCTAGTACCAGCCAAGGATACGAGGAGGAAGGAGGATTCTATGTAGAAGAAGCCGAGGAGAACTTCAACCACTGCTCTGCACATGGCAAGCCAATACTTGCAAGATATTAACTTAGCAAGCTGATACTATACCAATGCAAGATAACACTTGCAATTATGAAAGTTAGATAACCTATGCAATGCACTAAGCATGCTTGGTTAGACATATTTGATGACACCCAATCCTAGTTTTATTTACAAGCTTTCTATTTTATTTCTTTATCAAAGCTATTACTTGGAGTTTACGTAAGTTACTTGTAGATTCTAGAAAGATATATGTGAAGGTTGCATAAAGAGCATAAAATTTGGCCTAAGTTGGATAATCTTGATGCCATCCTAAGGCATGATATTGAACTTAGCTAAAACTCCACTAGTTTACCACCCTTCATCAGTGCTTACCCCCACCTGTATATGCTAGTGCTAAGCATAAAACTTGATCAACTTTAGATGGGAATACTTGGTGGAAAATGGTTATGAAAACCTTGGAATGATGGATCATTCTATTCAAATGTTTTGGACATGTGTTTCCGAACACTTGATGATTTTGGTGATGAAAATGTTCAGGCATGAGCCTTAGCCATTTATAAAACTGATGGTTGTCTGGATGCGATACCATTCCAATTTTATCGTACAACCACAATACCCGAATATTGGGTAGGGCTTGACTGGAAACTTATATACCTTAGTATTAGCTCCCTCACGGCCAAGGTCTGAGCTGAGGCTACCTTGCGAAGATTGTCCACCTGTGCAGTACCCAAGATGACAGTTGGTCATGGTTGGGAGGCCAAACTCACAGGAGAGGTGCTTATACTAGGGCGTGTAATTGAAAGGTTAGGATTGATTATCCGCATACTTAGTATGGTGAATTCAGGATTTGTTCCTGACGGCTGTATCGAATGTTGTGGTGAAAGTGTACAATCTCTGCAGAGTGTCAAACTATTCGAATAGCCGCGTCCGCGGTTATGGACAGTTGGAGTGTCCATACTGTTCCCCCGTCAGACTTTTCAAAATTACTTGTGAAACAAAGTGAGACTTTGACTTGACCACAACAGGGTTGTGATATGAAATACAAGTTCCCATTTAGGTGTTATAAAACTTCAACTAGCATTCATTGCTTCTAAACTTAGTAGAGATAAATCTGGCTTTTGCAAAACAACCCTAGAGCCTAGTGTCCTATTATCAAAACCCCCTTTCCTTTGTAAGTATTAGTTTGCGAGTACTTAAAGAGTACTCATGGCTTTGTCCCTGGCTATTTGTAAGATCCCTCCTTTGTAAAGGAAAGGATCCATGTGATTGCAATGCTAGTCCCTGGATCAATGCTAGCATCCACAGTTTAAGATGAAGTACACAGAAACAAAGGTCATTATTACATATCATTCGAGAGACAAACATAGTCTTTTACAACTCCATGGCCACAGGCCTAATACAAGAGTTCCATTATATAATAAGGTAAATAAGTCTTCATCTTCATGTGCCACAGGCAAGCATGTTGAGTGTAGACTCATGACTCCTAATCCTCATGTGAATAACCTACAACATCACAAGTTACAACCACAGTGGGTCAATACATTGGAATAGTATTGGCAAGTGATACCTTAGTATAATATTGGTGGACTAAATACTATATGCATTGTGGCTAAGTGTAGCTTAGGCTTGCTTTGCTCAAAATAAGTTTTGCCTATCAGTTGAAAACACTAATAGACATTGGGGTCCTTCACCCTTGTTCAACCACAAATTTTACTTAGAAATTGGGATGAGAAGATTCTTGATAGCTTACATGTCTTGATGCTCAAGTTGTCCAATACCAGGGACATGGCTAAGTACTTAGATTCTTCCATTTGCAGAGGTTGTGCACTTTCCCCACAAGACTTGATTTTCACCAAGACAGGACCTTTCTGAAGCCTTCCCTTAGACCAAATGGACGCGCTCCAACCTATCATCCCACTACCACCAACTGTCCAAATGGCTAAGTTATTGCAACCTATATGATCCAGGCAGAGCCCATATTGCCAAGTGGCTGCACTAGAAGCTTCTTAACATTTGGCCTCTCAAATCCCTTTGTTCCTGGGTGGCTTTCCACAAGTGAGATACACAAGGTAAACCATAGAAATGGGACTTGTGCAACCACTCAACATAAACCATTCCTTCCATTCTACCCAGGTGTTTCATTCACTTAGTTGTTTTATTAAGCAAAACACAAGTCCAAAGACTTAGAAATATTTTATCATAGCATGAATATTTCACCACCCTTGGTTGCTACTAGCTAGGCTAAGCATGGCATAGATAAACATCTTAACTTAGAAATTTCTAGCAATTCTAGAACTACTAGGATTTCCCAAGCATAGCATATAAAGACCAAAAATTATCCATGCAAGTCTAGCAAAATATTTCTAATGCATATTTGAAATCCATAGGAATAAAATCATGAAGCACCACTTGCCTTGGTAGTTTGGAGAGTAGCTACAATCCTCACAATCATAATCACTATTTGCACCAAAATCTACACATAAAATGATAACACCAAATCACATACAAAATATATACAAGCAAAAATACATGGGAGCTCATCGGAGTAGAGGACAGCGTCGGGCTTGGGTGGACGGCGACGTTGGCGATGTTCTGATCCGCCCTAACACAAATGGAGGGCATCAGCGGGTGTGCATCGATCAGGCGAATAGGATAGTGTCAAAGGAAAGGCACGGGGCGGTCGATTCTCACCGAATTTTTTTGCCGGAGTTGGAGACGGCGTCGGGAATTTGCGGTGCTCGTTGGAGTCAACGACCTGGGGCAGTACATGACAAACTAAAGATGTCAGAAGGAGCGCAAGAAGGTTGCAAAGCAGTTCGCGTGAACCAGAGAGGAAGGCGCGTGCGGAGCTCACCGGGATTGGTCGCCGGAGGTCGTCGATACTGCGGTGATGTGAGGGCAAATTCTAGCAGCCTGGTGGCGTGGAGTCTGTGCTAAGTGAGGGGAAATGAGCGGTGAGGGGAGAGGCTTAAGTAGGTAGCAGAGCAACAGGAAACGCTCGCGGATTCATGGCTAATTACGCCGCGCCATTATCGGCATCAACGGCAGCGGCGACGTGGTCTACGGGCGGAAATTTGGGGACGACGGAGTGACGTGGTCGCAGGGTCCACTTGCCAGCGAGAGAAAAGGAGTGGGGATGGGTCCAGGCTGTCAGCGACTTAGTGGGTGCGGGTGCGAGTAAAGAAAACGTTTCGCGGGGAGGGGGGGTGTTGCTGGGCTAGCTGTGTCGAATTGGGCTGGGTTGGGCCAGAATGGCTGGTGCTTAATATTTTTTTTCCTTTATTCGTTTTCTTTTTCTGTTTGATTTTCTAAAAATGATTTTCAACCTCCATTTCAAATCAGTTTGAATTCAAACTTTCTCAAGATTTTTGTAAAGTGAATCTTGTACTCAAATATGAGTCAAACACCACTGTTCACACAAACACCCTTGGGTTATGTGAAAATAAGAATAAAACCAAGCCTTTATGAGATGTGATAAAAGGCATAGATTTGGTTTTATTTCATATTTTGTTTTGAAACTTTGCTCAAGCTTTTGAAATCACTTAAGTTAGGATTCTAAACAATACAGAATGAATAATAGTACTTTTCTCAATAGCAAGTAGCACAAAGGCTAGAGCATTCATACATAAAATAATGTGCACATATGCTCCTGTTTTGAAAAGATTTTGAAATGAAATCCTACATGATCATGGATGCATGGATTATATGCATGAGTGTAAGGTTCCCAACCTTTAATAAGGTAGAGATCCCTGTGTTTACAATGCTAGTCCCTGGATCAATAGCTAGCATCCACAGTTAAGATGTAATATCAAGAAACAAAGGTCATAATACAACTTTATAACCAGGAATAAAATAATTTATTACATCTTACATAGCTCATTTGGCTATCTCATTACAATGAAGCAGAATATAACAATAGCATGGGGTCCTTCATCTTCAAAGTTCCACAGGCAGACATGTTGGTTGTAGACTTGTAATCCTAATCATTAAACTTCACTAATATCAAACAAACCTACAACATAACAAGTTACAGACACAAGGGTCAATACATTTGAATTGTATTGGCAAGTGATAGTATGGTAGTATAGTGGAGTCTATCATCTATATGCATTTGGATAAGTGGAGCTTAGGCTTGCATTGCTCAAAATAGATTTTCCTTATCATTTGAAAACACTAAGTTTTTGCTTGACAAAAATCACCCAAGGAACCACCAATAGAAATTGGTGAACCTTAAAACCTTGTTCAACCACAAGTTTTTAACTTAGAAATTTGGATGATGAGATTCTTGATAGCTTCCAGGTCTTGATGCTCAAATTGTCCTTTGCCAGGGACATGGCTATGTACTTAGCTTTTTTTTCCATCTGTAGAGGTTGTGCACTTTCCCCACCAGACTTGATTTTCACCAAGACAGGACCTTTCAGAAGCCTTCCCTTAGACCAAATGGACGCGTTCCAACCTATCATCCCACTACCACCAACTGTCCAATTGGCTTAGTTCTAGCAACCTATGTGATCCAGGCAGAGCCCATATTGCCAAGTGGCTGCACTAGAAGCTTCTCAACACTTGGCCTCTAAAATCTCTTTGTTCCTAGGTGGCCATCCACAAGTGAGACACCAAGTTTTCCCCAGCATACTGGACTTGGTGATGCCCAAGTTTTCCCCAGCTTACTGGACTTGCATGACCACTCAACACAAACCATTCCTTCCATTCCACCCAGGTGATTCATTCACTTAGTTGTTTTATTAAACAAAACACAAGTCCTCAGACTTAGAAATTTTTCCATAGTATGAATATATATATTCCACCCTTGTTTTCTATTAGCTAAGCTAAGCATGATAGTAGTAGGAATCTTAACTTAGGAAAATTCTACTAAGGTTTCATCTACTAGGATTTCCCATAGCATAGTTTATACTTAGCAAAATTTCCATGCAAGTCCTACTTAGAAATATCACTAATGCTTAGTAAAAATAATGGGATAAAAGTATGAAGCATCACTTGCCTTTTTGGTAGAGTATAGGTTCACTTCTTGATCTTTGCAATGTTCACAAACTTCAAGTCACTACAATTCAATCAAGCAAATAATATTTCAATCTACCATTCAAGCAAATCATCACATAAAGTAATAAAACAAAACAATGCATGCAAGCATGCAAAAGGGTTGTTTTATTTGTAAAAGTGGTTTCTAGTAAGTTATGAACATTTGGTAACACCATTTGGTCATTTTTTAAAGTGGCAAAACCATTTGCAAAAGATTCTACCTCTAAACCATTTTTAAACCAAATTATTATTTCATGTGATTGAAATTGCCTTTAGCAAAGTAATAATTTTTATAGGGTTTACCAAATACAATTTTAAGTCGTAGAACTTGGTGTTTGGGGTCAGAGAGTTTATTCCAAAACATTTCTCAAAGGTTTTCTTCCAAAACCATTTTTAACAATTAAACCATATTTTTATTTGACTAGAAATGGTTTAAATCCAAAGTTTATTCTTTTGATTCACCAAATACATTTTTGAAACCACCATTTGTTTCCTATGGTCAGTAGGTTCAAAACACACAATTTGCAAAAGATTTTATCATCAGAATCATTTTAGAACAATTTTATATTCTAAACATGCATACACAAGTTTCTGCAAAAACAAACATTTTACTAGAAGCGTTTTACTAAACAAAGTGCATGGTTAGCTAGGGCTTGTTTTTCTGAATCCATTGATATAAAATTTGCAAAATTTGGACGTGTGGTTTGAAAGTTATGGATTTTACAAGTTCTAGCATCTAATAGATCTAATCTGTTTTTATTTCAAATAAACAGAGCCACGTGGCGTGATACTATTAGCTGGTACCGGTTCGCATGGATCAGATCTATGAGGCGTTAGATCTAAACAGATCGCGCGGCTCAGAATGCTTCTTACCCCTTCGTCTAGTTTCTATCCTAGCCGCTGGATCTTAATCGCACGACGCACAACACACTTGACATAGACGGGCGGCGCTAGCGACGGCAGGTGGCAGTGCGCGGTCAGACGGTGGCGTTGCAGCGGCTACAGGAAGCAAGGGAAGAAACGGGGGTGCTCACCGTGCTCGCGAGGTCGAGGTGATGCTCAAGGTGGCGTTGGCTTGGAGAGTGGCGCTCAGAGATGGTGGCAATTCCTCGCCGGAGTGGGTGGCGGCGTCAGGCGGCTCTGGAGGTCGTTGAGGGCGACGTTGTTGTTCACCCCAAAGTCAAATAAGGACACGGTCAGATGCATACTGATCTGGGGAAGGTGGGAGCATCAATAGGAGGGCTCGGGACGGTCTGGCTTACCATGAAGACTCCGCCGGAGCGATGGCAGACGGCGGTGGCGAGTCGAGGTCGACGAAGCGAGCTTCCAGAGTGCACGGGAGCTGGCTGAGGCTAGGGGCAGACGCGCAAGGGGCTGGAGAGCATGCAGTGTGCAGTGGGGGGCAAGGCGTGGCGAGTTGTGGACGGAATCGATGGAGTACCTCGTCGGAGACAGAAGGTTTCGAGCTCCCAATTAGGGCAGCCCTAGGGCAGAGGGGAGGAGTTGTCTGGGGAAAAGAGAGAGGGGAGAGGGGAGTTTAAGGGGGCGTGATTACTGGAAGGATTAAGGCAGCCATCAATCGCGAAATCAACGCCGGAGTTACTCGGCTGCAACGGCAAGGCTTGGTCACGGGTGAAGACGATGACACGTTGGCGTGGGGCCGTGCTGTTAGTGAGGTGGGGAAAGAGGGAGTGGGACCTGCCTGTCTGCGACTCTGCGGGTGTGGGTTCGAGTGAAAAACGATTCATAGTGGGGTGAGCTGTTGGGCTGCGTTGCTGGGCTGTTGGGCCAGATGGGTTGGGCTGAGTTCGATTCTTTTTTTGTAAGCTTTTCTTTTTCTATTTGATTTTCCTGTTTTGGTTTTCAAACAACAATTCAAACACCCAAATCAATTCAAACTTCCACCAAACTTTGTATTGAGTTTAGTTCTGTTTAACAACATAATTCCAAGTCCCAAAATAAAATAATATTTTTATTCTTTTTAGGATCCATTAATAATTAAATAAATAGACCTTAGTCATTAATTCAAATAGGATTTGTTTTATTTAAAATCTCCATTTGAAATCTAAATAATATCAAAACCATTTCAGTAGTTTTTATTTGAAAATACAAAATACTTGGAAAACTTGTTTAAAATAATATATCAAGTTTTAGTGTTTATTTAAAATGGAAAAGCCTTTACTTTAAAATTGGGTATTAATAAACCCTCATTATTTTATTTAAATAAACCTTTACACTTTTAATCAAAACAAAATATTTTATTTCAAAAGCTTGGCCAAGGTTTAATTTGGCTCTATCAAATAATCCTTATTTATATTTCTACCTTTGCTTTTGTAAACCAAATTTTTTATTAAAAGACCCAAAAATAGTGATTCCAATTATTAAAACTTTCTTTATTAATTGTTTATCTTTTTAAATACCTTTAGGATTTATTTGATCAAAATAGGTTTGAAGGTTTCCAATTGGATTCAAAAAGTTTCTTCTCACCCTAAAAATCAACAATTGTTTATTTTGTTTATTTATTTTTCACATAACAAGATTTGGAAAATCTTGGGATGTGACAATGAGTTTTTGAAACATGATTTTAGGGATGTTACAAATCTAACCCCCTTAAGGTGAATCTCGCCCTCGTGATTCGGATTGGCTAGAAAATAGGTGAGGGTGGTTTTTCCGAAGATCATCTTCTCTTTCCCATGTTGCTTCCTCTTCGGAATGGTGGTTCCACTGAACTTTGCAGAATTTGATAATTTTAGTTCGAGTAACTCTTTCTGCAGTCTCAAGAATCTTGATTGGTTTCTCCTCATAGGTGAGATCACTCTCCAATTGAACCTCTTCCAAAGGTATAGTATCCTTTAAAGAAGTCTCTTCCATTTCTGGATGGCATTTCTTAAGCTGACTCACATGAAACACATTATGAACTTCTGACAAAGACTCTGGCAATTCAATCTAATAAGCAACTTCTCCTTTACGACTCAGAATCTTGAATGGCCCAACATATCTTGGGGCCAATTTACCTTTGACACCAAACCTCTTCACTCCACGAAGTGGTGACACTCTAAGATAGTCTCTATCACCAACTTCATAGGTGACTTCTCTATGCTTAGGATCTGCGTAGCTTTTCTGTCCGGACTGTGCTATTTTCAATCTGTCTCTAACCAACTTGACTTTCTCCTCAGCTTCTTTGACTAGTTCTGTTCCAAACAAACTTCTTTCTCCCACACCATTCCATAGCAATGGGGTGGTACACTTTCTCCCATATAGAAACTCAAATGGTGCCATCTCAATACTGGCTTGATAGCTGTTATTATAAGAGAATTCCGCATAAGGCAGACTTTCATCCCAACTGGCTCCATAGTCTAGAGCACATGCTCTCAACATATCTTCAAGCATCTGATTAGTACTTTTTGTTTGTCCATCAGTTTGAGGATGAAATGCAGTGCTGAATTCCAACCTCGTTCCCAATGACTCATGTAATTGCCTCCAAAAATGAGAAGTGAATTGGGTTCCTCTATCTGACACAATACTTTTGGGTACACCATGTAGACACACAATTCTACTCATATAAATCTTGGCTAACTTAGCACTTGTGTAGGTTGTCTTCACGGGTATGAAATGAGCCACTTTAGTTAGGCGATCCACTACTACCCAAATAGAATCATACCCTGACCGGGTCCTTGGCAATCCGGTAATGAAATCCATACCAATCTTATCCCACTTCCAATCAGGAATAGGTAGTGGTTAAAGCAATCCTGCTGGTTTCTGATGTTCCGCTTTCACTCTACTACATACATCACACAAAGCAATATGTTCGGCGATGTCCTTCTTGAGATTATTCCACCAAAATCTTTCCTTCATATCCATGTACATTTTGGTGTTACTCGGATGAATGGAATACGGTGAGTTGTGTGCTTCTTGTAAAATCAGTTTCCGAAGCTCCGGATCTTGTGGAACACAGATACGTTTTCCATGCCATAAAGTACCCTGTTCGTCTTCATGGAATCCTTTGGCTTTTCCCTTGCCAATCCTTTCCTTAATCTCTTCAATTTATTTATCAGTCTTCTGGGATTCTTTGATCTTGTCCAACAAATTAGGTTGAACATCCAAGGTCATGAGATGTCCTTTAGGCATAATCTCCAATCTGAGGTCTCTAAATTGGGCACACAGATCATCTGGCAACTCTCCCTTAGTAAGGCCATTCACAAAAACCTTACGGCTTAGAGCATCCACTACAACATTTTCTTTACCGGGGTGGTATTGCAAACTTAAGTCATAGTCCTTGATGAGTTCTAGCCATCTTCTTTGTCTCATGTTAATTTCCTTATGGGTGAAGATATACTTCAAGCTCTTGTGATCTGTGAACACTTCACATCGCTTTCCTAAAAGATAGTGTCTCCATGTTTTGAGTGCACGGAAAACAGAGGCTAACTCTAAATCATGAGTAGGATAGTTTACCTCATGAGTTTTGAGTTGTCTCGAGGCATATGCCACAACTTTCCCTTCTTGCATAAGTACTGCACCCAATCCATGATGAGATGCATCACAATACACTTGGAAATCCTTCTCCAAATCTGGCAAACACAAGACTGGTGCTGTCACAAGTCTCTTCTTCAATTCTTGAAAGCTGAGTTCACAACCTTCAGACCAAGCAAATTTCTTGTCTTTCTTTAACAATTCTGTCATAGGCTTAGCTACCTTGGATAAATTCTCAATGAACCTTCTGTAGTAACCTGCTAAGCCAAGGAAACTACAAACTTATTTCACTGACTTGGGAGATTCCCATTCAGTTACAATTGAAACTTTAGCAGGATCAACTGCTACACCATCTCCTGACACAACGTGTCCAAGAAAACCAACTTCATTCAACCAAAATTCACACTTGCTGAATTTGGCATACAGTTTATGCTCTCTAAGCTTCTCAAGTATCAAACGTAGATGTCCTTCATGCTCTTCCTTGATCTTGGAGTAGATCAAAATGTCATTGATGAACACGACAATAAACTTATCAAGGAATTCCATGAACACCTTGTTCATCATATTCATGAAGTATGTTGGTGCATTGGTCAAACCAAATGGCATCACGGTATACTCATACAATCCATACCTTGTGGTGAAAGCTGTCTTAGGTATGTCTTGTTCCCTTATCTTGAGCTGGAAATAACCTGACCGAAGATCAATCTTTGAGAACACACAAGCTCCTTCTAACTGATCAAACAAGTCATTAATTCTAGGCAAAGGGTACTTGTTCTTGATAGTCACTTCATTGAGTGAACGGTAATCTATGCATAACCTTTGACTTCTATCTTTCTTTTCCACAAACAAAACTGGTGCTCCCCAAGATGAAGAACTTGGTTGGATAAATCCTTTCTGTAACTGTTCTCCAAGTTGTTTCTTAAGTTCTTTCAACTCATCAACTGACATCTTGTACGGTCTTTTTGCTATTGGTCCAGATCCTGGTAGCAAATCAATAAGAAACTCCACATCTCTATCTGGTGGCATTCCCGACAATTCTTCCGGAAACACATCTGGGTACTCACTCACAATAGGTACACTGTCTATGCTACCCCCCTTAAGAGAATTTATCTTAGTCCCTTTTGATTCAAAGTTAGACTTGAATCTAATCCGTTTCTTCTCCGGGGTTGTGAGTGCAAAAGTACGATTGGCACAATCTAGTACTCCTTCATACTTGGTCATCCAATCCATTCCCAATATTACATCCAGTCCTTGGGAATCTAGGATTATCAGACTCACTAGAAACTTATGCTTTCCAAACTCTATCACTAGATTTCGGCATCCAAGACATACTATCATGTCTCCACCAGGAGAACTTACTTTTATTGGACACCCAATATTTTCAGTTGGAAACCCATTTCTATCAACAAATGTTTTTGATATGAATGAATGCGATGCTCCAGTATCAAAAAGAACAAGTGGTGGAATAGAATTGAGTTTGAACTTACCAGCCACAACATCGCACTCCTCATAAATTTCCTCCACATTGATGTGATTCACTTGTCCCTTCAGAAAAGGGTTAGGCTTGTTGGGTCCTTCAACTTTCTTTTCTGGGAATTCATTTGCATAATGCCCCATCTTCTTGCACTTAAAACATTCAACCTGACTAAGATCCTTCTTGACAGGCTGGCTTCCACTGCCACTTCCACTACCACTGTGGTGGCTCTTATATCCACCCTTGTGATTCTTGTACTTGTCATTGTCATGACTACGGTGACTCTTGTTGTCATGATGACGGTTGTGGTTGTGGTGCTTGTTGAATTTCCCATGCTTGTGGGATCCTGAACTCCCACTATCATCATAATGGGAATGCTTGCGAGACGATCCCGAGTTGTGCTTGTCAGATTGCTTTCTCTTCCTACTTTCAACTTGCTTCATCTTGTTCTCCAAAATAGCAGCCTTGTCACAAAGAGACTGGTATGTGGGAACATATGCCACAGCTAACTGCAGGTTTAGTTCATCATTCAACCCTTCAAGGAACTTTTCCTTCCTCTTAGCATCAGTGTCAACTTCATCCGGTGCATAACGCGCCAGATTGTTGAACTCTTCAATATATTCAGCCACGCTGCGGTGGCGTTGCTTCAGGTTATGGAACTCTTTCTTCTTCAAACTCATCACTCCGGATGAGATGTGAGCAGTCCGGAAACCATCTTCAAAGATAGCCCATGTCACATCTGCAATGGGAGTGGTGGTCTGGAAGCTATCCCACCAAGTAGCTGCTGGTCCTTCCAACAAATGAGCTGCAAATCTGACTTTTTCTTCATCAGTACAGCCAACTGTTACCAAGTCCTTGTTTACAGAGCGTAGCCAATCATTGGCCACCATAGGATCAGTTGTTCCTGAGAATTTTGCTGGCCTCATTCTCAAGAACCTGGTAAGCATGTCAAAAGCCAGTGGGTTGTTTTGATTGTTGTTGTTGTTATTATTATTATTATCGTTGTTGTTGTTGTTGTTCTGATTCTAGATGAACGTAGTCATCATTTGCATCAGCTGAGTCTGAGCTGTCATCATTTGCTGCATCTCAGGAGTGATGTTGTTGTTATTGGGGTTGGGATTGGCACGTCGGGGAGGCATCTGTGGTTTTCAATAAGGATAAGAATGAGATACCCATAGATGCTAACATGCACAATACATTTCATAACAATCACCAAACATGCATCATAGTAATAAAAGTTCAACAACATAAACAACAAGTTTTTGGAAAAGTAAACTCACCAATAGCAAGCCATCCACATGTTGGATGATCATTGCGACTCAATAAAAAGCATGATAAATGAGTAGTCATCACTACTCCTCGGCATCAACCTCCTCCTCAACAAATGTAAGACCGGCATTCTCCATAGCGGTCTTGTATTCCTCGACATTGGTGGTCAAGGTCTCTACTTTGGATTTGAGAGCCCTCTTCTATGCACGAAGTCTCTCAATCACACCTTGTTGATGCTCGAGCTCTAAGTCCTTGTTCTCTAGTTCTGCAGTCATGTCTCGAATCCTCTTGTTCCTATCTTGGACTCGCTTCTCTTGACTCTTGAACTTTTTGTCTTGACTCTCGAACTTGGCCTCCATCTCCATGACTATTTCATCTTGCTCCGCGAAGAGCTTGTCCTTCTCACGAAGCTGCACCTGGAGTTCGTCATTGCTGAGCATGACGTTGGTCCTATCAGTTTCCACGTGCCTAAGAAGAACCTCTAAGTCCTGGAGGTATAGACGAATCGGCTCTGATGTCTCCCTTGAAGTGTCCTCGAAGTCAATGGCCTCACCATCCTCATCACGTCTACCGAAGGTGTGGAAGTGAGTACCTCTAACCTCTCGAGAGTGTCTCCCTAGTAGACGTCCTATCAAATCCTGCATGACTACCTCAAGGCCTCTCTCCTTGTCATCATGCTTGAGCTTGAAGATGATGGCCTCCGTGGCTGGCTTAGTCTGGCGTCCTCGCTGATTGTCCTTGAAGCTCCAAAGGTCTTTCCTCTCAAACTTGGTGAGGGGAAGCATCATGATAGTAGGAAGAGGGAGATTGAGCAGGCTAGTGAGCTCAATAATACGAGTGCCAAAGCGAGTTCCCTTGAACTCTTCAGCAGTGCCGATGGTAACATTAGGCATCTATTTTGTAAGATAGAAAAAGTTATAATCAATTTACATAGAGATAAATAACAAGACAAAACATCACATGCATATCATTGGCAAGCAAGTCACAATTCAAGACATACAATACTACAAACAGCCTAGACTCAAAATGACTTAGTTAAAAATTTTGAAACAAAAAGTTGAGTGTGGTGGTCCAACTAATAAGGTACAATGCATCTTTCACTTTCTAGTCTAAGGGCTAACTATGCATCCTTCTATCAAAAGAGATAAGAAAGAAGATTAGATACGTGTACTAGAAGAATAAGGCAAGTGTGGAAGTTTGTCAAAAAATTTCCTTAGTGGTTTCCAATCCTAGGGTCATAATCCTACAGGCAACACAGTTCTCTGATACCATCTGTAAGATCTCTCCTTCGTAAAGGAAAGGATCCCTGTGATTGCAATGCTAGTCCCTGGATCAATGCTAGCATCCACAGTTTAAGATGAAGTACACAGAAACAAAGGTCATTATTACTTATCATTCCAGAGACAAACATAGTCTTTTACAACTCCATGGCCACAGGCCTAATACAAGAGTACCATTATATAAGAAGATAAATAAGTCTTCATCTTCATGTGCCACATGCAAGCATGTTGAGTGTAGACTCATGACTCCTAATCCTCATCTGAATAACCTGCCACATCACAAGTTACAGCCACAGTGGGTCAATACATTGTAATAGTATTGGCAAGTGATACCTTACTATAATATTGGTGGACTAAATACTATATGAATTTTGGCTAAGTGTATCTTAGGCTTGCTTTGATCAAAATAAGTTTTGCCTATCAGTTGAAAACACTAAGTTTTTCTTTGCCAAAAACTTTTCCCAAGGAACCACCAATAGACATTGGGGTCCTTCAACCTTGTTCAACCACAAGTTTTACTTAGAAATTGGGATGAGGAGATTCTTGATAGCTTCCATGTCTTGATGCTCAAGTTGTCCAATAACAGGGACATGGCTAAGTACTTAGATTCTTCCATCTTCAGAGGTTGTGCACTTTCCCCACAAGACTTGATTTTCACCAAGACAGGACCTTTCAGAAGCCTTCCCTTAGACCAAATGGACGCGCTCCAACCTATCATCCCACTACCACCAACTGTCCAAATGGCTAAGTTATTGCAACCTATATGATCCAGGCAGAGCCCATATTGCCAAGTGGCTGCACTAGAAGCTTCTTAACATTTGGCCTCTCAAATCCGTTTGTTCCTGGGTGGCTTTCCACAAGTGAGATACACAAGGTAAACCATAGAAATGGTCCTTGTGTAACCACTCAACATAAACCATTCCTTCCATTCCACCCAGGTGTTTCATTCACTTAGTTGTTTTATTAAGCAAAACACAAGTCCAAAGACTTAGAAATATTTTATCATAGCATGAATATTTCACCACCCTTGGTTGCTACTAGCTAGGCTAAGCATGGCATAGATAAACATCTTAACTTAGAAATTTCTAGCAATTCTACAACTACTAGGATTTCCCAAGCATACCATATAAAGACCAAAAATATCCATGCAAGTCTAGCAAAATATTTCTAATGCATATTTGAAAAACATAGGAATAAAATCATGAAGCACCACTTGCCTTGGTAGTTTGGAGAGTAGCTACAATCCTCACAATCACAATCACTATTTGCACCAAAATCTACACATAAAATGATAACACCAAATCACATACAAAATTTGGATGCATGCAATATGATATGTGATGATTTTCTATACTCAACAAGACAAGTGCACAGTACTGAATCACAAACAAGTTCATAACTTGCCAAACAACCTTTATTTGAACATTAAAAACATTTTCCAAACATTTGTTATACACAAAATAGACATACACATGTTTCTGTAAAAATAACCATTTTAACAGAAACAAAACATTAAACACATTGCATAGATGGAAAGGATTTTCTCTCCTGATTCCATTGATATAAAATTTGTCAAATTTGAACGTGGGAATCAAAAGTTATGATTAAAACAAAATCAAACATCTAATAGATTCAAATCAGAAATTTAAACCGAGGAACATGCCACGCGGCGTTATCTTACTGGCTGGTATCGTTTCGCGCTGGATCGCGCTTCCGAGCCGTTGGATATAACTAAAATGCGCGGCTCAGATCTAAACTTACCCCTTCGACTATGATCTATCGCATCCACTGGATCTAAATCTAATGGCCCTAATCATCTGACCATCATGTGGCGGTGCTAGCGGCGGCAACAGGCGGCGGCGCTCTCTGTCAGCGGCGGAGCCGGCGAACTAGGTCGCCCGGGGAGGTGGGAGGATGCTCACCAGATTCGCCGCAATGAGGAGATGCTCAACGCGTGCTCGGTTGGCAAAGGGGCGTGCTGCAGTGGCCGTGGGAGCTCGTCGGAGTAGAGGACAGTGTCGAGCTTGGTTGGACGGCGACGTTGGCGACATTCTGATCTGCCCTAACACAAACGGAGGGCATCAGCGGGCACGCATCGATCAGGCAAACAGGATAGTGTCAAAGGGAAGGCACGGGGCGGTCGATTCTCACCGAATTTTCTTGCCGGAGTTGGAGACGGCGTCGGGAACTTGCGGTGCTCGTTGGAGTCGACGACCTGGGCAAGACAGACGAACTAAAGATGTCAGAAGGAGCGCAAGAAGGTTGCGAAGCAGTTCGCGTGAACCAGAGAGGAAGGCGCGCGCGGAGCTCACCGGGATTGGTCGCCGGAGGTCGTCGGTACTGCGGCGATGTGAGGGCAAATTCTAGCAGCCTGGTGGCGTGGAGTCTGTGCTAAGTGAGGGGAAATGAGCGGCGAGGGGAGAGGTTTAAGTAGGCAGCAGAGCGACAGGAAACGCTCGCGGATTCATGGCTAATTATGCCGCGCCATTGTCGACATCAACGGCAGCGGAGATGTGGTCTGCGGGCGGAAATTTGGGGACGACAGAGTGACGTGGTCGCAGGGTCCACTTGCCAGCGAGAGAAAAGGAGTGGGGATGGGTCCAGGCTGTCAGCGACTTAGTGGGTGCGTGAAAGTAAAAAAAAAATGTTTTCGGGGTGGGGGGTCTAATAATTGTTTAATTAATGGGTTAATTGGGCTGTCAGTCTGCTTAATATTTTTTTCCTTTATTCCTTTTCTTTTTCTGTTTGATTTTCTAAAAATGATTTTCAACCTCCATTTCAAATCAGTTTGAATTCAAACTTTCTCAAGATTTTTGTACAGTGAATCTTGTAATCAAATATGAGTCAAACACCACTATTCACACAAACACCCTTGGGTTATTTGAAAATAAGAATAAAACCAAGCCTTTATGAGATGTGATAAAAGGCATAGATTTGGTTTTATTTCATATTTTGTTTTGAAACTTTGCTCAAGCTTTTGAAATCACTTAAGTTAGGATTATAAACAATACAGAATGAATAATAGTACTTTTCTCAATAGCAAGTAGCACAAAGGCTAGAGCATTCATACATAAAATAATGAGCACATATGCTCCTGTTTTGAAATGATTTTGAAATGAAATCCTACATGATCATGGATGCATGGATGATATGCATGAGTTTTTGAAACATGATTTTAGGGATGTTACACTATTCCCATGGCCAGAGTATGAAGAGGAGTACCTGGAGGATGGACCCTAGGAAGGTTACGACAACTAGGATCATCTCCCATCGTCAGCATTGCCTGTGACCCCGAAGATGGAGCTTCGCCTACGCTACCGTTATTATTACGTATTCCGCTGCTTGATGTTGAATTAAGAACTGGATAATGAGATTCCTATTTGTGTAAGAACTTATGTACAGTTGTAATGGATGATGTACTATGGTATCCAATTCTGTTATGTCTCGCAAAAATGGTAATCCTGGGATTGCGATGTATGGCATAACAGGCATCTGGGATTAAAAATCCGGGTGTTGACAAGTTGGTATCAGAGCCATCCTGACCATAGGAGACCCTAGTTAGACTGGACGTTTGAATCAAAAACTTAGTTTCAAAACCAAAGAAAACAAATATTTACAAAAAACTTATTCTCATTTTTATCCCTTTGATTCTTTCATAAAAATTCATGTTCCTCAAAAACACTTGCAAAATACATAAAATTTTGACACACTTGATCACTCTACTAACTTACTCATCCTATATTCTTATAGATGGACGTGATGTACAGCAAGTTTTATCAGTTGGGGAATGGAGGAGACCTTATCTTTGAGAGAGATTTGGACCAGCTTTCGGAACTTCTGGAGCGTCCGCACCCCGAGTTCTTCAGAGCTCAGCTCAATGATCAAGGAGGAGAAGATCTGCGGTGGCTAATTGTGGCAAGTCTCAAAGGAAAGATTGAACCTCCCACTACGGAAGGAATTCAGTTTACCTTAAGAGAGAACAACTGGCTCGAGGGACTTGCCAGGGCCATGCAGGAAGCTCTTTCCCGTCTGTGTGGGCAGAGCATCAATCAGATCAAGAGTACTCGCTTTGAGTTTTGCCCGAGGCGTGATGCAAATGGACAACCACTGGAAGCCCCATACCACCCTGAGATGAAGACTCAATTGGACCACCTTAGCTTCATGATGTACGATCGTCAGCAGGAGTTAGACAACTGCGGTGACTACTCCAACCACAAGTCTGCCATCATCAAGACGAAGGATCCGACCATCGCCATGTTAGCAAAGGATGGCAAAGCTCGCCGCCGTCAGCTAGACAAGAAGGAGCGCATCATTGCCCGCCTTCGCCACCGCATCTCATCTTTAGAGGAGACCATCCACGAGAGAGACATGCAGTTGGAGGAAAGGGAGAATGCCGGAGAGGATCTTCGTGGAGACCCCTACTCCTATCTCAGTGATGATGATGATTTTCTGGAGGATCAGGCTATGGATTTCTTCATCGATGAAGACGATTTCGCCTTCATCGATGATGATGAGGATGATGAGGCCAAAAATTCCAAGGAGTAGTAGCACTTGAGCACTAGCGTAGTGAGTAGTATTCGGTCCCACTGTATCGTAGTTCTCAGAATGGTTCTTAAAACCATCTGTTTTTCTTTGTTGTGGTGTGTGTTGTATCATGTGCTATGAATGAATGAAAAAGCAAGTGGCTAGAAAATCTGAGTCAAACTTTAAAAAAATTTCAAAGACCCAAAAACTTTAGTAATTTCCCTCTTTTCTCATGATCTTTCTCAATTTTCAGATGCCACATGGAGGAAGTGGTTCATCCCCGTACCCGATGTTGCAGATTCTGCAAATGTTGACTTCTGACCGTGAAGCTGAAAGAGCGGAACATCAAGCCAACCTAGCCACCCTTCAGCATATAGCCCAGCTAGCCCACAACAACCAAGGCCACGGAAATCAGGACAACCATGGATCTAAGCTCAAAAATTTCCAGAATACCAACCCACCTGTTTTCACTAAGTCAGAAGAGCCCCTAGACGCCGATGATTGGCTGCAAACCATGGAAAATAACCTAGAAGTCGCCAGAGTGGAAGCCAACGAGAAAGTTCTGTTCGCCACCCACTATCTAGCCGGAGATGCTAGGGCATGGTGGAACTGTGTTCGCGCAATGACCGGAGGCCATATGATGACCTTGGAGGAATTTAAGGTCAAGTTTAGCAGAACCCATGTACCACCAGGTTTGATCAAGAGAATGAGAGACGAGTTCAGAGAGCTGAAGCAAGGAAGAATGACTGTAGTGGAATACCGTGACAAAATTTTGTCATTAGCTAGGTAGGCCCCGGATGAGATCGACACCGAAACCAAGAAGAAAGAAAGATTCCTAAATTGTCTGCATGACGAGATGCAGACAGTGTTAGTAAATATCCCCTTTGCGGATATTGAAGCCCTTGTGGACTCTGCTATCCAGATGGAAGGAAAGATCAACCAAGCCAATGAGAATCGCAAGCGTCGCATGATGCATCAACCAGGAACCCATCAGACCCCAAAGTATCGCCCCAACCCATCTCCAGGATTTTCCCCAAGAACCAACAGACCCCCGATGAACCTTCCGACCTACCCCAACCATGGAAACACTAGGCCCGGAGGAAATCACAACAACCCCGGCAACGCTAGCAATTTCAATCGTGCCCCACCCAAATTCATCAACAACAATGCTACTACCAACACCAACACTACCCCTAGGACTGGAAGCAATGATGTGCCTGTAGCAGCAAAGGACAAGTCGCAAGTGACTTGTTATGACTGTGGAAATAAAGGCCACTATTCCAATGAGTTCCCCAACAAGAAGAATGCTACAGCCCCCAATGCCAATGTCCCCGCTCAGCAGCAGCGTCGTGTTCAGCCCGGAAGAAGATTTGCCCCAGGGAATTCACTCAACCGCAACGGCCGTCTTTTTCTCATGCATGCTGAAGAAGCTCAGGAAGCGCCAGAAGTCATGCTGGGTATGTTTTCTGTTAATTCAGTACTTGAAAGAGTGTTGTTTGATTCTGGTGCATCGCACTCATTTGTAACCAAAGAACTTGCATGCACTAGTAAAATTCAACCAACCAAACTGAAGCATGTTATGATTGTTCTAATTCCCGGATCAACCACTAAGGCTAGGCAAATTTGCAAAGCCGTCCCTATCCGAATCCATGGCATAGATTTTTATGCAAATCTGATAGTACTCGGAACTAAAGGTTTGGAAGTAGTACTAGGAATGGATTGGATGTCCAAACATAAAGGATTGATTGACTGTGCCAAGAAAGCCATAACCATGACCAGTACTGCCGAAATATCAGTCGAGCATATATCTGAAACCTTACCTTGCCAATTCAAATGCAACAAGAGTATAACACAACCTACCATTGACCAAGTGTGGATAGTCTATGAATACCCCGATGTATTTCCAGATGTTTTGCCCTGTATGCCCCCAGATCGGGATATCGAGTTTATCATCGAACTAATTCCCGGAACTGGACCCATAGCCCAGAGACCCTATAGTATGAACCCGTCAGAGCTAGCATAATTGAAGAAGCAACTGGATTCCATGCTGGAAATTGGATTGATTCAACCAAGTGCGTCACCATCAAGAACAAGTACCCCTTGCCCAAGATAGAAGATTTGTTTGATCAGTTGACCGGTTCCAAAGTGTTCTCTAAGATTGATCTTAGAACTGGCTATCATAAACTCAAAAATTCGTGCAGAGGATATTCCAAAGACTGCCTTTACCACCAGATATGGATTGTATGAGTATACAGTCATGTATTTCGGACTAACCAATGCCCCTGCTTATTTCATGAATCTCATGAATAAGATTTTTATGGATTTCCTAGATAAGTTTGTCGTTGTTTTCATCGATGACATTCTGATTTATTCCAAATCAGAAGAAGAACATGAGCTACACCTGAGGACCATTCTTGGAACCCTTAGAGAGCATCAGCTGTATGCAAAGTTTAGCAAATGTGAATTCTGGTTACAGGAGGTAGGATTCCTCGGTCACATTGTATCAGCCAGAGGAATTGCCGTTGACCCTGCCAAAGTGAAAGATGGACCGACAAATGTGAAGTGAGTTTTCAAGAACTCAAGAGGATATTGATTTCAGCCCCAATCTTGACCATGCCAGATATCACGAAGCCCTTCCATGTGTATTGTGACGCATCCAAGATCGGTCTTGGTTGTGTGCTAATGCAAGAAGGAAAAGTTATATCTTATCTATCTCGACAACTGAAGCAACATGAGCAAAACTACCCAACCCATGACCTCGAACTCGCAGCCGTAGTTCTAGCCCTGAAAACATGGAGACATTAGCTAATGGGAAACCGTTGTGAGATCTATACGGATCACAAGAGCCTAAAGTATATATTCACTCAGAAGGAGCTGAATATGAGGCAGAGAAGATGGATTGAGCTAATCAAGGATTATGACCTGGACATTCACTATCACCCTGGTAAAGCCAATGTGGTAGCAGATGCCCTTAGCAGATTACCGTGCCGCTTGAACTCCATGATTTTGAAGGAGCAACCAAGTTTGCACAAAGAGATGGAAGATTTTCGAATGGAATTAGTAAGTGAAGGATTCTTGGCTAGCATAGAACTCCAGACCACTTTGATCAGTCAGATTAAAGAGGCGCAGAAGGGAAATGCTAGTATTGACGGAATCAAGCGTCGTATCGGTACATGCAAAGTACCCGGATTCACCGAGGACGAAGAAGGAGTTTTGTGGTACAAAGGACGCCTTTGTGTACCAGCAGATTCTGAGTTGAAAGAAGTTATTCTGAAGGAGGCTCATGATACTCTTTATTCTATCCATCCCAGAGGAACTAAGATGTATCAAGATTTGAAAGAGCAATTTTGGTGGCATAAGATGAAGAGAGAAATCGGAAGCTATATCGCCAAGTGTGATATATGTCAGCGAGTCAAGGCAGGACATCAAAGACCCGCTAGATTGTTGCAACCCTTGCAGATTTTGGAATGGAAATGGGATTCTGTAGGAATGGACTTTATCACTGGACTGCCTACTTCTAGTAGGGGAAATGGCTCTATCTGGGGCATAGTGGACAGATTGTCCAAAGTCGCCCATTTATTGCCCGTTAAAACCACATATCGGAGTTCTAATCTAGCGGAGTTGTACATCGCTAGAATAGTTAGTTTGCATGGAGTCCCCAAGAACATCGTATCGGCTCGAGGAACTCAGTTTACCTCGAGATTCTGGAAGAAAGTCCAAGAAGGTTTAGGAACTCGTCTAGATTTCAGCACCGCATATCACCCTCAGACCGACGGACAAGCGGAGCGAGTAAATCAAATACTCGAAGATATGCTGAGAGCATGTGTGTTAGAATATGGATCCAAGTGGGAAGACTGTCTGCCGTTTGCAGAATTTTCATACAACAACAGTTATCAAGCCAGTTTGCAAATGGCCCCCTTTGAATTCATGTACGGACAAAAGTGCCGCACCCCTTTGAACTGGTCGGAAGTAGGAGAGAGTCAGATCTTCGGACCCGACATCCTACGAGAAGCAGAAGAGAAGGTTCCAAGATTCGGGAGCACCTCAAGACCGCCCAATCCAGACAGAGGAGTTACGCCGACAAGAGACATAGAGACCTCACCTTCAACATAGGAGATTTTGTTTATCTGAAAGTGTCACCATTGAAGGGAATGCAGCGTTTCCAACTCAAAGGAAAGTTAGCCCCCAGATATATCAGACCTTTCAAGATTCTGAACCGTCGAGGAGAAGTATCGTACCAATTGGAACTACCCGAAGAGATGTCAGCCGTGCACAATGTATTCCATATCTTATTACTTTGCAAGTGTCTCAAAGTACTCGAGAAGACCGAAGTATTCAAAAATATCGACCATCAGACCATAGAGATCAATGATGACCTGACCTATCCCGAAGTACCCATCCGTATTTTGGAAGAAGCTTTTCGAACTACCCGAACCCGAAGCATCAAGTTTCTCAAGATTTAGTGGAGCAACCACATAGAAGAGGAAGCTACCTGGGAGCGCGAAGATCACATCAGGACAGAGTTTCCCGATCTCTTCAAATCCTAAGTAATCTTTTCGTCCTTTTTCAAATCTCGGGACGAGATTTCGTTTAAGGGGGGAAGGTTTGTAACATCCCAAAAATATTGAACTTGGATCATCAAACTCTAAGCATCAAAATTAGAGTTAACAAAAACTTTTCTAAATAAAGTTATGAATGCATGCATATGAGTATGCACTGAATTTTAAATTCTTTTGAACCACCTTGTTTGTGTGTTTCCTTGCTTGCAAAATGTTTCTTAGGTGAAATAAACATAATATAAAACATTTCCCACACTTTTCCCAAAGACAGGTAAATCAAAACAAATAAAATAAAGGAATGGTCATTTTGACCAATTTAACTCCCATGCCTACTTTGGCTGTCTCAAACTTTCAGAACCTAACAGAAACTTCTCTGGATCTTTGCAACCCTTGATTGTACCCATAACAAAGTATCAAGGCCCACTTTGTGATCATCCAGAAACTTCCAAATGCATAGTTTAAATGGCAATTCAAAATTGAATCTTTATCATATGGGAAGATCCCACTTTTTCAAAAACCACTCAAACAAGCTCAACTTTCAAAACCCAAGCATCTGTAGACTCACCAGCACCAATCTAGCACACCCGCCAAAAATCTTTTCAAAATTCAAAACTTGAATTCATGCGGCCATTTCATCAAACACTTGGCAGACACAAATCAAATAAAATCAAAACACTATTATGAGCAGTGATTCTTGCCTAACTTGTTCCCTATCTAGCTCACAACCAGCTCAGTAGATCATCTAGCAAGATTAAACAAGCACTAGCACCACTGTGAGCTTGCCAAAACCATCAATGGTGAATAGCCGAAGCCACCCTTGCCACCCACATGTCGATAGCAAGATAGGGAGGAAAGTAGCCGTGCCAACCTTGTCTGGGAGATCACCCATGCTTCACCGCCCCCTCTCGACCAGCCCTGCGTCGAAGACGTCGAACACAGCACCCAGTAACGCCGTGCCTGTGCCTCTGCCAACCGTGCCGAGCGTGCTCCAGAGCGCCACCATCGACCGAAGCCCACAGACCGCGTGCCTCCCTCGCCGTGTGCATACACGATCACCACCGACCCAGGAGACCGCCAGACATCCCTGTTTGCCGCCCCGTGACGCACAGCCACCGCTCGCCGTCGAAGACGCCGCCTCTGTCGTGCAGAGCGTCGCGTGTTCCAGACCAAACCGCACCGCCCCCACAAACGCATTAAAGCCGTAGAGCATCGCCAGGAGACCACCAAGCGATCGCCACCGCCGGCCATGCCTCTAGCAGCCCGTAGCCATGTCGCCACCATCGCCCGCCCATGCCGTTGAGTCTCACCGTCGAGACTATAAATAGAGGACTCCCCCGCTCGAATTCTTCACACCATTCCACTCCTCTCTCACCCAGAACCACCCCACCTCAGTCCCGGAGCAAGGCGAGCAGCGCATCGCCAGAATTGCGCCGGAGCAGGCTGCCTCTGGAGAAGAAGGGCGCCGTCGATTTCGTCCACCCCAGGAGCTGCCGCGACCACCCCTGAGTTCGCCGTCGTCGACTTCGTCGTTCGCCCGCCTCGCCGACCCTCGCCCGAACCCCGGTGAGCCCCTAGCAACCCCTACTGGCCGTGCTAGGTTTCTGTCTTGCCGGCATTGCTCAACATCGACGATGACTCCCAGCCGTTGGATTAGAACTAGATCGAACGACCCATATTGCCCCGTACCGCTACGCGTTTAAAGAGCCACTGACCGGTGGAACCCCCCTGTCAGCTGAGCCCCGCGCCGCGGAGTGTCACTGGGCCGGCCCGTTAACAGTTCCCGCGCAGCCCAGGTTTGAATTTAGATTTTTCTATTTAGATTCAAACTCAATTCTGTACCCAGTTTCAAAAATCAACCCAAGTCGATTCAATGAACCAAATAGAATGAAACTAATTTTGTTAGAAAGGTCTGGGAATGATGAATCCAAGCCCGTTGGATTCAAGTCATTTGGATCTATAGATCACCCATGGTAAAAATAACAAGGCAGAAGCTTTTCTGCATTCAAACATTTTTCAAATTTAAACCATAATAGCTTTTTAGTTGATTCCAACTCTCAAAAATCACATTTAACCATACCTTTCAGAATATATAAAAATATATAGGTTTACTTACAGAAATGATGTTCAAATAATAAAAGAATGCTACATATGCATTCTAGTCACTTTATTTAATTAAAATAAAAGGGTAAAACCATATTATATTGTGACACCACTTTAAATCATATTCCCATGGACTAAAATATGTGGTGATGACATGTGTCAACATGATCCCATGTTTGGTTTGGAGAATATTAAATCTTAAGTAGTTTTTCAATGAGTAGAAATTACTTTTCTAAAAATAAAAGGAATTAAACCAAGCCTTAATCTTGTAATGTTAGAGATGATGTTAGATCATCTATAGGACCCTTGTGTGTGATGTTTGCAAGTAGTTAAGTATTGTCTGGTGATTGTGTACCTCGTATTTATTCATAGATGCTAGTACCGACCAAGGATACGAGGAGGAAGGAGGATTCTACGAAGAAGAAGCCGAGGAGAACTTCAACCACTGCTCTGCACAAGGCAAACCAATACTTGCAAGCTATTAACTTAGCAAGCTGATACTATACCAATGCAAGCTAAGACTTGCAATTATGAAAGTTAGATAACCTATGCAATGCACTAAGCACGCTTGGTTAGACATATTTGATGACACCCAATCCTATTTTTATTTACAAGCTTTCTATTTTATTTCTTTATCAAAGCTATTACTTGGAGTTTACTTAAGTGACTTGTAGATTCTAGAAAGATATATGTGAAGGTTGCATAAAGAGCATAAAATTTGGCCTAAGCTAGATAATCTTGATGCCATCCTAAGGCATGAGATTGAACTTAGCTAAAACTCTACTAGTTTACCACCCCTCATTAGTGCTTACTCCCACCTATAGATGCTAGTGCTAAGCATAAAACTTGATCAACTTTAGATGGGAATACTTGGTGGAAAAATGGCTATGAAAACCTTGGAATGATGGATCATTCTATTGAAATGTTTTGGACATGTGTTTCCGAACACTTGATGATTTTGGTGATGAAAATGTTGAGGCATGAGCCTTAGCCCTTTATAAAACTGATGGTTGTCTGGATGAGATACCATTCCAATTTTATCATACAACCACAATACCCGAAGATTGGGTAGGGCTTGACTGGAAACTTATATACCTTAGTATTAGCTCCCTCACGGCCAAGGTCTGAGCTTAGGCTACCTTGTGAAGATTGTCCACCTGTGCAGTACCCAAGATGACAGTTGGTCATGGTTGGGAGGCCAAACTCACAGGAGAGGTTCTTATACTAGGGCATGTAATTGAAAGGTTAGGATTGATTATCTGCATACTGAGTATGGTGAATTCAGGATTTGTTCCTGACGTATGTATCGAATGTTGTGGTGAAAGTGTAGTATCTCGGCAGAGTGTCAAACTATTTGAATAGCCGCGTCCGCGGTTATGGACAGTTGGAGTGGCCATACTGTTCCCCCGTCAGACTTTTCAAAATGACTTGTGAAACAAAGTGAGACTTTGACTTGACCACAACAGGGTTGTGATATGAAATACAAGTTCCCATTTAGGTGTTATAAAACTTCAACTAGCATTCGTTGCTTCTAAACTTAGTAGAGATAAATCTGGCTTTTGCAAAACAACCCTAGAGCCTAGTGTCCTATTATCAAAACCCCCTTTCCTTTGTTAGTATTAGTTTGTGAGTACTTAAAGAGTACTCATGGATTTGTCCCTGGCTATTCCCATGGCCAGACTATGAAGAGGAGTACCTGGAGGATGGACCATAGGAAGGTTACGTCAACTAGGATCATCTCCCATTGTCAGCATTGCCTGTGACCCCGAAGATGGAGCTTCGCCTACGCTACCGTTATTATTACGTATTTCGGTGCTTGATGTTGTATGGTATGTACGGTTGTAATGTATGATGAGATCCCTATTTGTGTAAGAACTTATGTACGGTTGTAATGGATGATGTACTATGGTATCCAATTCTATTATGTCTCGCAAAAATGGTAATCCTGGGATTGCGATGTATGGCATAACAGGCATCTAGGATTAAAAATCCGGGTGTTGACACTGGTCGAGCGTGGCGCACGGGGCGCGCTCTCGGCATGGTTGCAGAGAAGGTTGGCATGGCCTGGGCATGTGGTCCAGTGGCTGGCATTGCTCGCGCCTGGGACAGGGAGTGGCGGTGGGGTGCCAGCTTCCTCCCAGACAAGTTTGGCGAGACTACTGTTGCTCGTAGCTTGTTGTCGACCATGGGGTGGCAATGATTCTCTCGGCCTGCTCACCATTGATGACAATCGCCAGCTTACAATGGTTCTAGTGATTAGTTAGGGTTGTTAGATTATCTACTAAGGCTAGTGGTGTCCAGAGAGGGAACAAGTTAGGCCCAAAACACTACGCAACATAGTGTTTTGATTTTGTTTGATTTGCATCTACAACCTGTTTGATGAAATGGCCGCATGAACTTAAGTTTTGAATTATGAAAAGATTTTTGGTGGGTGTGCTAGGCATGTGTTGGTGATACCGTGGATGCTTAGGTTTTGAAAATTGAGTTGGTTTGAGTGGTTTTTGAAATAGTGGGATCTTCCCATATGAAATAGATTCAATTTTAAACTGTCATTTAAACTAAGCATTTGAATGTTTCTGGATGATCACAAAGTGGGCCTTGGTACCTTATTATGAGTACTATCAAGGGGTGTAAATATCCATACATGTTTCTGTTAAGTTCTGAATGTTAGAGATAGCCAAAGTAGGCATGGGAGTTAAATTGGCCAAAGTGACCATTCACTTAATTTGTTTGTCTTTGGGAAAAGTTTGTGGATTGTTTAGATGATGTTTATTTCACCTAAGAATCACTTTACAAGCAAAGAAACACATAATCATGGCAATTCAAAAGAATCCAAATTTTAATGCACACTCATATGAATGCTTTCATGTTTTTAATTTGAAAAGTTTTTGTTAACCCTAAATTTGGTGATTAGAGTTTGATGATTCTAGTTTAATATTTTTGGGATGTTACATATCCCATACTGTTGGGGATATGCTATATGGGTATCCTCATAGCATGTCCTCTATCCGGATAACCTGGGTGGCCCACAGTTGGTAGCATGGCCCTTGGCCTGTTGGGCGGCCCAGTTAGATGGATCCAAAAGGGAGTCCCATGCCGGATAAAGGAAGGCTACGAAGGAGTCACCGACGTACCCGGAGCCTTGGAGTGCAAGAAACGCTAGACTTATTGTAGGCAGTGTAGGACTCTGTAACCTGTCCGGCTAGGACTTTTCCCTATAACCCTAGGACCTAGCGACTATATAAGTCGGGCCTATGGGAGCCTTTATGGCACCAATTAACTCATACCTCGCACAGCGAATCCATCCCTGTAACTCGGTGTATTGCCATTATAGTGATTTATAGCAGGAGTAGGATTCCGCCACCGTCGTGCAATCTGAACCTGGGTAAGTTGTGTTACCTCATACCCGTCATCCGTCCGCCTTCCCCCACGTCTCTAAACACGCACTGTGAGGACCCCTCCATGGCATACTCGTCGGCAATACCACGATAGTTGGCGCCCACCGTGGGGCAAGAGGTGCTTCAGGCTCTTCAGCGGGTGAGGACCAAGATCTTTGCAGGAATTGGCAAAACCGTGGCCATCGGTCGCATTCTCTTCTCCGGCAACGTTTTGATCGTCCCTCCCGACGAGTTTTAGATCCTAGCAAAGACGAACCCTACGCGGTGTTCGATCGTTCCTATCGGAGACATCCACCTCTTCATTGGCAAAACCGACTCGAGCACTAGTTCCCTGGGAGTCGGAGGAGCATCAAGACCCGCACGGACCGCCTACGGGCAGGATACGTTCGCGGAAGGATCAATGTCGAATCTCTCCTTGGAGTTTGCCGGCAAAGATCGAAAAAATTCAAGGCCCACCCAAACCGCCCCTGTACAGGATATAACGGTGGAAGATCACTGCAAGTCCGCCGGCTTCGTCCGCGCGTCTGGACAGCAGAGATCCAAGTTTGCCGGTGTGGTCACCATCTTCGATCTAGCGTGTTGTGTTCTGAGAGAGGGCGAAAAGCCTCGCGATTACCTTGCCAGGTGGCTCCGTATACGGGCCGATCTGGCACATTACCCCAATGATGATGCCATGTATCACGTTGTGGAAGGACTAGACCACGGTACGCTTCTCCGGCATTCTCTAAGGCGGCAGCATGCTTCGGGACGTCTCACCTTCGAAAGCATGGTGAACACCATCAACAGCTACGCGGAGGCCGAGGGGGCATCTCAGGCAGATCTTGCGCTCATTGACGGAGCGCCGCCACCTCAGCAACCGCCACCACCACCTCCGGCCACCATCGCCGCAGTAGGACCACCACCTCCATTCATCGTCGCACCTGTTGCACCTCCACCCCCCGTCATCGAGGAAGCCCGGGCACCCTCCGACTCTGTGATTGACGCCCTCTATGCCAACTTCAGTGCAGATTCGGAGGAGATAGATTTCAGCCCAGAGGAGCTAGACTCTGTCATGCAGGAGATGGAGGAGGAGTACACGCGCGACGAGCAGGCCAACAACGCCGTCACGTCCCGAGAGGTGTTCGTCACCAGTGGGACGGCGATGGATGAATATCAACACGGAAGAGCTCCGCCTACAGCTCTGGACAAGGGGAAGGGACCACCTATTGCTGCTGACAATGATCGTGCAAAGGTCATGCCCCTTCCGCCTAACCCAGTGCAATAGCCGCAGGAACTCGGCACCGGCCCGAGCAACAGCACCACCACAAACCCACCGCCTCTGGCATCTACGTCTGCTGCTGTGCAAGTTACTCCAGCTGATAGAGTAATGTACGGCAATCTCCTCGCCGAGCCGCTGACCATAGCTCATATTCGGAACATGACCCGACTTGACGAGAAGCGCCAGCAGCTGCTGCAGGAAGCACATCTCATCGCGGAGCAAGGCACAAAGCTAGATCGAGATCTGGTGAACGCGCAGAAATCCATAGAGAAAGCTAGAGGAATGGAGGACGAGTACAAGACTCTGCTGCAGCAGCACAAGTCCAAGAAAGCTCTGGCTCGCGTCATCAACGAACCTGGTGTGCGGCGAAACCTTGGATGGGATCCCCTGAAGCCGGCACAAGCCAAGCCATACATTGACAGTGAAGGCAGGAAGGTGATGCCCACTCCTCTCCTCAACCTCGCCATCGCCAAGACCCTTCTGGAGCAGGATAGATCGACTGAGGCGGTGGACCAGGTCTATGACTTAGTGGCCAAGGCGGTAAAACAACAAGAAAAGGCCACCTCTCAGAGGCTTGAGTCTGACCCAGCGTTTTTCCAGTCTAGCCAGCATAAGCTGCCAAGTGACAGATCTCCTCTTGATGTTGGGTCTCAGATGGGTTCATCAGAACGAAGACGGAGGGATGCGCGCAACAGGAAGGATGCTATCCCCATATCCTCTGACCACGGAGGTAAGGCCCAACCTCGTCGCCCATCACCACCATCCTGCTCACCCCGCTATCGCGGACATCAAGGCTCACCGTCATATGGATATGCCCCCGCCAAGGCAGCGGCATCGTCATCTGCGATAACGCGAAGCAGACCCGTCATGACGGAGAGCGCCACCAGGGACACAAGAGCTGATCGCGCCATGACCCTCCGCGTCCGACAAGCAACCGCGAGAAGCGTGAGGGGTCGCAGGAGGGTAACATCAAGAAGGCTAACCCACTACCACCTCCGCCTCTGTCGCCACCTAGCAGCCACCATGGCGGAGGGGGTCCGTGTCGCTCACGCAGCCCATCCCCTGTTGGCAAGAAGAAAAGAAGCCCGGAGCCATACGATGCACGTTTGCGGATAGAAAAGATCCACAAGGCCCGGGAAGGACCATACTTGGGACCACGTTGCTTTGGACCTGTCATACGGTTCGCAACTTACCCCAAAGGTTTCCGGATTGACAAGACCATCAAGCCCTATAACGGCATCGCCAAGCCAGCTACATGGTTGCAGGATTACGGCAACGCGGTGGAGATTGCCGGGGGTAACCCCAATGTTGTTGTCAAGTACCTCCCATTGATGTTGGCAGGCACGGCCCGTTAATGGATTGATGACTTGCCGGAGAAATCCATCTGCAATTGGTTGGACATGCAAGAAGCATTCACCAAGAACTTCGAGGGTACGTACAAGCGTCCCTGCACTGTTGGCGATCTACAGCGGTGCGTGCAAGAGAAAAACGAGATATCTCGCGCCTACCTCTCCCGCTGGCTGGATATGAAGAATTCCTGCGGAGGAGTGTACGCTCAGACCGCCATGGCCGCCTTCATCGATGGGTTGGAAAGGGGCACGTTGCTCCGACATAAGCTGAAGCGCTTGGAGGACAATCACCAGCTAGACTTGAATCAGATGATTCAGTTGGCCAGTGAGTTCGCAGCTGCCAATGATGATGCTCGCGGCTCTCTGCCGGCAACGGCCGTTCTAACTGAAGCTCGGAGAAACAGCAGCACAAAGCGGAAAACCGCACCAGAAGAAAAGGAAACCCCCGACATGGTCGCTATGACCTTCGCAGGACGAGGTGATGGCGGACAACGTGGCCGAGGACAGGGAGCTGGTCGTGGGCAGCAGCGAGGAAGTGAAACTACCTCCGCAGCGCTCCGCGTTCCCCAAACCTACAAAGATTACCGTGATATGTCGTGCCTCGTACACCTCGATGTCAACGGCAAGGCCACCCATACCAATCGACACTGCAAGTTGATCAACGACCTCAAGGAGGACCCGGAGTTCGGCTACAAGCGAAGTCGGAAGAACAGACCGCAAGGCAAGGGCAAGGGGAAGAAGGAGGAGGAGTCCAAGGATTCAAGTGACATGGATGAGTACATTGACCCCAAGCACGCCGCCAAGAGTGATGGCAAAGGCAAGAACCCCTTCGAGAAGAAGGCGACAGTTTTCCAAACATTCCTGGCACCCCACCATCCGACAACAAAAGACCTCCATGAGGATACTGATGGCTACTCTCCCCCCCAGTTCCCCAGTTCCTGCGCTGGTCGGAGATTCCAATTACTTGGGATAGGAAGGATCACCCAGACCTCATCCCTATGGAGAACCAATAAGCCATGGTCATCAACCCCCTGATTAACGGCAATGAGTTCACCAAATGTATGGTGGATAGTGGAAGCAGCATCAACATCATGTACCTGGGTACACTTCAGAAGATGAACTTGACGGAGGAAAACCTAAGGCGGACCAACACCATCTTCCACGGTGTAGTTCCTAGTCGAGAGGCTCGGTCCCTTGGGTGCATCACACTTCAGGTAGCCTTTGGCGATGTTAATAACTACCGCCAAGAGCGCATGACCTTTGAGGTGGTCCCTTCAAGAGCGTGTACCACGTCATATTCGGCCGCGACATATTCCACACCTTCATGGCCAAGCCATGCTTCGTCTACAACAAACTCAAGATACCCGGACCAAACGGTGTCATCACCATATCTGGAAGCTTTGCCAAGGCTAGGTACTGCGAGATTGGAGAAGCAGCCTACACGGAAGCTGTCCTCTACAGCGAAGAATTCAAAGAGATCCAGAGCAAGGTCGATGCCTCGGAGATGCCCGCGTCGAAGAAACAGATTTCCGACTCCGCTCCAGCATTCAAGGCCGCCATCGATACCAAGCCGGTGGAACTTGTGGTAGGCGATGCCTCCAAGACCACCGCCATTGGGACGAACCTAGATCCCAAATAGAAATCGCGCTTGTCGAGTTCCTCCATGAGAATAGGGACATCTTTGCCTGGCAACCTGCCGACATGAAAGGTGTACCTAGGGAACTTGCTGAGCATAGCTTGAACATTGATCCAAAATGAAACCAGTGAAGCAACCTCTACGATGCTTTGGAGATGAGAAGAGACGTGCCACAGGCAAAAAGATAGCTAGGTTACTTAAGTCTAGTTTTATCCGAGAAGTCCTTCACACCCAATGGGTGGCCAATCTTGTACTTGTCCCCAAATAGGGAACCAAATAATTAAGAATGTGCGTTGATTACACCGGCTTGAACAAAGCATGTCCCAAAGATCCGTTTGCTTTGCCTCGCATTGACCAAGTCAATGACTCAACGGCTGGCTCGGAACTTTTGTGTTTTCTCGATGCATACTCAGGATACCACCAGATCAAGATGAGGAGTTAGGCCAATTGGCCACTTCGTTCAATACCCCTTATGACACATTTTGCTATGTTACGATATCCTTTGGGCTGAAAAAGACAGGTGCTACGTACCAGCGGACAATGCAATGTTGCCTACACGATCAAATTGGTCGGAACGTTCATGCCTATGTGTACGATATAGCGGTGATGTCTAAAAAATCAAACGACTTAATCTCTGACTTAAAAGAAACCTTTGATAATCTCCAGAAATACAACATGATGCTTAACCCTAAGAAGTGCGTCTTTGGGGTTCTAGCCGGCAAATTGTTGTGTTTCATCGTTTCCCAACGCGGAATCAAGGTCAACCCGAAGAATATAAAGGCCATCTTAAACATAAACCGTCCGACATGCCTAAAGAACATACAATGACTAACAGGTTGTGTTGCAGTAGTTAGTCGGTTTGTCAGCCAACTTGGAGAGAAGGCTCTGCTGCTGTACAAGTTGTTGAAGAAGGTGGACAAATTCACGTGGATGGACGAAGCAGATGCAACATTAAAGCAGCCCAAGGAGATTCTTTCCTTAGCGCCTATCCTTGCAGCGCCTGAGCCTGGTGAACCCATGTTAATTTACATGGCGGCCACCAACCGGGTAATCATCATCATCGTCGTGGTAGAGCGGAAGGAACCAGGCTATGAGCACGGAGTTCAAAGACTAGTTTACTATGTAAGAAAGGTCTTGACGGAGTCCAAGCAGCATTACCCGCACTACAAAAAGATAGCTTATGGAGTATTCCTTGCTTCTCGGAAGCTGAGGCACTATGTCTAGGAGCACCCCATCACAATGGTGAGCAAGACTCCACTATCCGACATCATCAACAAAAACGACGCTACAGGAAGGGTCGCGAAGTGGGGCATTAAACTTGGCTCTTTTGAGATCACCTACAAGCGACGCGACACTATCAAGTCACAAGCCTTGGTGGATTTTATCTCAGATTGGACGGAGATGCCAGATGCTACCCCATTGCCAGAGCCAGAATACTAGGTGATGCACTTTGACGGATCAAAGCTGCTCAACGGCTCGGGGGCTGGTGTATTGCTACAGCCACCAACTGGAGACAAGCTACACTACGTTCTGCAAATCCACTTCGAGGCTACGAACAACATGGCGGACTATGAAGCACTCATTCACGGATTACGTGTAGCCAAGGATATTGGCATCAAGCGCATAGTTTGCTGTGGAGATTCTGACATGGTTGCCCAATAGGTGGCTGGCACCTGGAATGCGCGAAATCCTATGGTGGCGGCATATCGAGACGAAGTGGACGAGATATCCAAGCGCTTCTTGGGCTACGAGGTCAAGTATGTACCTAGGGAGCAAAACGAGGCGGCTGATCTGCTGTCTAAGCTTGGATCAGGGCGCAAACAAATTCCGCCTGGAGTTTTCCTGGAGCATCTATGGACACCATCCGTGAAGGGAGCAGACACCGACAAACCGGACAAAGTAGACTCTTTCGTCCACATGGTGGCAAAGATCCCTCCGGATTGGAAAAAACCGTTCATGGAGTATCTCGAACACAAAACTTTGCCCGACAACAATGTCGAAAGACGAAAAATAGTACATCGAGCAAAGGGATATACCATAATCAATGGACAGCTCTACAAAAGAATCACTACTAGTGTATACCTTAAGTGTGTTTCCCAGCAAGAAGGTATTGAAATCCTATGTGAAATCCATCTCGAAGATTGCGGGCATCACGCCGCTCCCTGATCTTTGGTCGCGAAAGCCTTCCGGCAAGGATTCTACTAGCTGACCGCGAAGGCGGACACTGACAAGCTAGTGGAGACATGCATGGGATGCCAGTACTATGCCCGACAACCACATGTTCCTGCTGAAGAATTGCGAACAATACAAATAACTTGGCCGTTTGCATTCTAGGGGCTGGACATGGTTGGTCTGTTGTAGATGCCACCATGTGGGTTTACACATCTTCTAGTAGAAGTTGATAAATTCACCAAATGGATAGAAGCTAAACCCATTAGAAAGCTCGATGGGGCAACTGCCCTTAGGTTTTTCTGGGATCTAGTGATGAGATTTGGTCTCCCACATAGCATTATCACCGACAACGGCAGCAACTTGTCACTTAGAGAAGTGGAAGCTTATTATTGGGAGAAGGGCATCCAACTTGACCTTGCATCTGTGGCACACCCATAGTCCAATGGTCAGCTTGAGCAAGCCAATGGATTAATTATGTAGGGAATCAAGCCACATCTTGAGGCACCGCTACATAGAACAGCTAGAGCCTAGGCGGAAGAATTGCCATATGTGCTGTGGAGTTTACGAACTACACCTAACAGATCCACCGGCTACACCCCTTACTTCATGGTATATGGAGAAGAAGCCATCCTGCCTTCCGACATCCTTCATGATGCACCAAGAGTTGCTGCCTACGACAAAGATGACGCTGGAGACTCTAGATGCCTAGATGAGGACCTTCTCGAGGAGGAGAGTACGGTGACCCAACATACCACTACATGGTGTAGTACACTATAGTCGTTGATATAATACCAATGGAACACCGTTCCATACGCATTATATCCCTCATTGTGGTACAACAGAAACATCACGGGTCCAAGACAAAACTTTATATTACATACAGCCTATTACAGAAGATCCAGAGAGCTTCCTCGGACAGTGAGGAATATTATAAAGAAAGAACCAGAAAGATCCACTCGGAGTTACTTTAGAAGTACTACTATTAATATATGTGTAAGGCTTGAAAGTACCACTATAGTATTGTTCTACAGAAGTAGGTTCTAGATTCTAGGAGTTTTATTTATATTCTATGCTTTGGCTTGTCTTCGATAGATTCCGGTAAGGTCTTTGACTCCGTTGATCTCCCTCAGATATCTTCAACTCTTTAAGTGACTTATTTCCTGGAAACGTCATTGGTTTCTCCGAGATCTAGCAAGGGTTAAGAAGATACGTTGAGTACGAGCATACTGAGCAAATTCACTAAAGAGGAGTCTTTGATGCACTATCTACAGCCATAGACCATAGGTCGTAGGCAATGCAAGTTTTCGTAAACATTTCTTCAAAGGTTGGTTTTATTCTGAAAAGCTATGTCCATCAGCCTTCACGGGTTTACCAGAACTTTCATGGAGTTCCTTTCCCGCAGCGTTCACAGCTCCTTCTCGGAACAGGGAGTAACAAGTTACAGTTCTTACACTCTACAGAGGTGCGTTACTTTACCCATGAGAGATCTTAGCTTTGTTGCACATCCAAGTTATAGGCTCGTTCACACTTCCTTGGTATGAGGCCCAGAATAAGACCAAGCCAATCACTATCCTTCTCCGCGACCCCGCATACACCACAATTGGATACCTTAATTAGATGACCAAACTCAAGGTAGAATTTTCCCCGTATAAAATGGCTATACCTTAATTGGATACACCCAACAACCATTAACACTAGATATTTGTCTTTTGTAAACCCAGATCCACGGTATACTTCCACTGTATAAAACGGCCGATCCAGCTGACTTCTCCGTCCCATTCCAAATCTCATGGTTATCGTGTAATATACGGCGCACGAATCATTGGGGACATTGGTTGTTAAGTCCTAGATAATATGTTCCTTTACCACCGGAACTTTCATAGTAGATTATTACCTCATGGTAATTAACCTATATTCATATTATTATGAAAATAGTGTTTTCTGATCTTTTTCAAAAGCAGGTGATGACAACACTGGATTTGCAAAATACTTTACAGAAATAATCAAAGGACATGAGAAAGTGTGAACTTGCCTTTTGTGATTGCAAGATTATGCACTCATGGTCTTCAAGATAATAGAAGGTCCAATATCTGAAATCATCATCATTGGTCCAGTGAGGACTAATGTTTAAAGAAGCAAGATGCCATTATGCATAAATAATGCTATACAATTTTATAATTCCCAAAGTGAAACCCTTAATATTTCGAATAAGTTGTTCTTAGGTATCGTCTTAAAGATAGGGTTTAGTTTTAAGTTTATTCATAAGCGATGGCATTGATAAGGAACTTAAGTGTTAACAATCCAAAATATACAAGTACTAATAGAATAATGTGATTATGATTAATTGTTATCTGGTGATTGGGATAAAAAGTCCTTGAGTTGAGTTCTTAAGAGCTGAAGGAACTAATATAGACTTGTTTGTGTGAAGTGGCAAAAAGAATAACATTTGAAGAAACTAGTATTTAGTTAAGGTTGATTAGTCTTAAGGTTTATTAGATTTTACATTAGGGTTGGTGATGGTTATGAATGATGTTAAGTTATCATATTTTAATTGATGATACAAGTGGCTAAAGTTAACTTTAAAACATGAATAAACTTCAAATGAGATGTTTATGATTGTTTAAACCAAAGTTAACTATAAAATAAGTGAATTATAATATATGATGAGTTTTAGAATATCATCTAGTTTTAGGGTTTTGGCAAATATGATTAAGGATGATCCCTTTTAATTTAAGTGAAAGATAAATTTAATAATCTGCAATTTATTAATGGGAGCATAATTAGATGATCTTACGAATTTAATTGAGTTTAGAGTCATTTTTAAGAGTGGTTGAGGGATGGATATTATTCACCCTTTTACACATGAGTGTTATGTAATATTTATTCAAAAGGAGTTTAATTTGAATTTAAGATTTCAAAAACATTTAAAGGTTAATAATTATATTTAAGTTTTATTTTGATTATAGATTTAGACTTAGTAATTAAACTTTAAAGTTTTTGGTGTTTTATAAGAAAATGTGATTATTTCCTACTTAAGAAATAATTTTAAGAATTAACAAAGTGGTTATTTCATTTGATTAAAATATAATGATTTTTATTTATCTTAAAATATTTTTGAATAATATACATGGTATTTTTCTAGTGGAATATACTTATTAGAGATCTTAAAAATGAATTTTATTTATTTTTAAGTCTTACCTTTATTTTTATAAAAATCATCAAAGAATTTAGTGTCTTTAAATATTTGCTTTATATTTTATTTGTAAAACTCTAAGTTAATATTTTTATAAAATAGTAGAGTTATTTTTATACAGAAAAATGATTTTTATTTATTTTTAGAAGTTTTTCTTATTTTATGAAATTTTACTCTGGATTTAATGATGTTAATATTTATGTGCTCTATATTTATTTTAAATAAATAAAGTTATATTTTTATTAGATAGATCTTATTTTTATGATAATTTTAACATATTAATTGTATTTTTATGATTTTTCTATAATTTTTTTTATAGTGGAAAATGTTTAAAGGTTATTTTGGTAATTTATTTATTTTATTTCTTATTTCATTGACTTGGGCTGTTTTGGGTTAGTACATGGGCTGGCCTGGCCTATCTAAGTTGGCCTGGGTCATCTAGACCACAACCCACCCCTTTCTTTCTCTCCTCTCAACCGCACACACGCACATAGACAACCCTATCCCTCTCACGTTCCTCTTCGTGCGCGATGCGCCGCCAGCGCCGCTGATCGCCCGCCATGCCTCCCAAACACCTGTTGATGCTGCCTCGCCACCTCTTCCTTCTTATTTTCCCCCATCGATTTGGCTTGCGTGCCCCCTGTTGCGCACTCGTCGGGAACCCTAGCTCTGCATTGGTGTTGTGGCTGTCGATTCTGGCGCCGCCGCTCAATGAAGTTCGTATTCTAGGCCGGTGTAGGATGCTGTGGCCCTCAGGGCTGCTCCCTGTGCCGTCTTGGGGGTGAGATTGATGCTGGGCTCGGTGGTGGTGCATGGTGAAGCCTTCCCTATGGTGTTCTGTGTTGTCGTTGTCGTCGATACTACTTCTGTTTCCTCTCCGGCGATATATGACTCGCCAAAGGTAGGTGTTTCTCTCTACTATGCTCCCCTCTAGGCTTTATCTACCTTGCTATGTCAAGTGTTCTTTCGGTAATTCCCCACTGTCTAGATTTCATCTCTAAACCTAGGGTTCACATCTGGTTAATAACTGTGTCTTGTGGAGATATCTTAGCTCTGGTTTGATGCTCAATTTACATGCTTGGTTTACTTGTGATGGTCTCAACGCTCTGTTTTAATTATTTATCCTATGATTAAATGATGAGGTACTATGGCAAGAGTAGGTTTATGCTACTCTTAATCTGGGTAGATGATCTGAGAAACCCTTCTGGATGATTACAGTAGACATGAAAATTCAAACCATTGGTTTGGATTTTTATCTATTTGAGATACTTGCTAGTCTGAACATTTGCTAGTTCATGTTGAAAGTTAAGAACTATTAATACTGACTGCTAGTTGAGTTGGTTAGGAAAATGATCTGGAAATCATATTGGCTTGAAATTATTGCTGGATGGTGAAAGACATATGGCAATTAGCTCTGAATGTGTTAAGATATACACTCCTTTTTCAGTTATAATAGAAGTACACTAAATTATTCCTGGCTTATTAGCTAGGAAAATGATTTGAATTCTTCTAAACTTATATGAGAGGGTAGTTGTTGTATTCTAGACGATATTATAACATGAAGATTGTGATATTTTTTGTAGTATGAGCTGCCTTGAATCAAAATGTGAAGATGAGCAGTGTGTAACTGAATCCTTGATTCAGTTACCTTTGTTTTAAAATATAAAATGATTCTTAGATATTTTTGAATATCTAAGAAAATGATTTATTATCAAACTTGATGAAGTGATGATGTTCTAGTTTTAAAGACTAGATTGAGAGTTTGGTGGGAGTGAGTTTGGGATTGTGCCTGAGGTGAAATTCCAATTATTTTGGATTTGTGCCCAGCAATCCCTCATGCTTGTTGGTTTGTTCAAAGATGATTTGTATGCTTTTATGGCCTTGGTATGATTAGTAGAAGTGTGTTATATCCCCTGCCTAGGATGCAAAGGCTGAGGCCAAACTCTGATTAAGAACAGAGATTTGAAGGGAATATGCCCTGAGAGGCAATAATAAAATGTTTATTATGTGTATTCCAAGTATATGATAGATGTTTATTTTGCATGCTATAATTGTATTAATACAGAAACGTTAATACATGTGTGTTTAATAAACAAACAGAAAGTTCCTAGTTGTGCCTCTCTCATAAACTAGTTCATTGATTAACAAGATGATCAAGGTTTCCTGATCATAGACATTGGATGTTGTTAATAACGAGATCACAACATTAGTGTAATGGTGTGATGAACATTCATCCGAAGTATAGCATTACGATCAAAGTCATTGAGTTTATATTGCTATAAACAAACTACGAAGTAGTCCTAATCCTTAGACCATGAGATCATGCCAATCACTAACACCGGAAGAGTTTCTTGTTGACATCAAACGTCACTTCGTAACTGGGTGATTATAAAGATGGCTTCAGAACTACTAAAGTGTTATGTTGAGAATCATGGATCAAGAGTGGAATTTGTTCATCCCGATGACGGATAGATATGCTCTGGGCCCTCTCGGTGATATCACAATGGTTAGCTTGCAAGGAAGTGATTTGATCACTAGAATGTAATATCACGGGAACAAGAAAAGAGTGCATGCCAGTAACGAGATCAAACTAGGTATGGAGATACCTATGATCGAATCTCGGACATGTAATATATCATGAAACAAAGGGATTAAGATACAAGCGTAAAAGGTTCCGACGATCACAGGAAAAGTCATCGTTGAATGTGTGGGAGTCAGTATGGATCTCCAGGTCCCGCTACTGATTATTGATCGGAGAAGGGTCTCGATCATGTCCGCATTATTCGTGAACCGTAGGGTGACACACTTAAGGGACACTGGCATCCAGTTGGAGCAAAAGTTTCATGCCGAAAGAATAAACAAGCGCAGGAATTTATTTCACTAGATACCGAAACGGGTTTTCCGGTGAAATTGCATAAAGTGGTTATGCATGTGAAATGGAATTCTAGCAAGGGGTTATTTGTTAATGTTTGTCATTAAAGTAATTGACAAAATTCTGAATAAAATAAAAGAGTTTTATTTAATGAGAGTTTGCATTAAATTTGGTGGAAATTTAATGGGAATTTGAGTGGACTTTTGAGTGGAGGGAATTTAAAGGATATTTGTGAGTGGAGTGTCCACCCACATGAAGAGGGGAGGGCAAGGGGGCATCCCCATGCGCCGGCCACCCCCTTGGGGTTCCCCCCTCCTCGTATAAAAGGATCCCCCCTCCTCACTTGTCTCCTCGTGAAGGATCTCTCTCCCCCTCTGGAATTTATTCCCCATGGTCTCGGACTAGTGAGATACATGTTCCCGGTGGCTATTCGGCAAGAAAGGGTTGTGCTTCCGCTGCATCGCTGGAGCGAGGAGGAGGAGGTTGCCCGGTGTCTTGTACGTGTGTGCGAGCACGGATGGGCTGCTGCTTTGCGGTGCTAGGACTTCCTCTCGATCTTGAGATCGGCAAGGGATCGTCTACATCAACCACGAGTTGAACTCGTTAAGCTTTGTCGGTCTTCAAAGGTATGTTCTCTACGGATATACATCCGCCCGTTTGAAATGGATCGTATGGGCACCTAGAGGGGGGTGAATAGGTGCTAACCAATTTTTAATACTTTTTCAATTTTAGGCTTGACACAAAGTAAATTCTCTAGATATGAAACTACGAGAATTTCCCTATATGTAACCCTAACTACTAAGCACGTAAAAGAGGAGTGAGGAACCCGTAGTGGAGCATGCGGAGACACAGGGATTTGTTTTACCGCAGTTCCTTCCTTGTTAAGGGAAGTACATCTGCGTTGGAGGGGTGGGCGGTTCTAAGACCACCACGCCACAATAGGCCTCACCCTATTCTCCGATGGATCTCGCCACGAGAGGCCTGATCCACCTTCTCCACTATTGGATCCCTTCGAGGCGGGAACCGGTGCCTTTTACAACACTATCGGGGCACACACCCACAACTGAATTGGGGGCTCCCGAGCAGACAACAAGCTGCCACAAGAACAAGGTTTATCAATATAATCAAAAACAAGGATCTAGATATTTGCAAGAAATACTAGATCGGAGGTTCTCCAAATGAATGGAGAGGAGATGAAGCGCTTGATTGCTGATGATGAAGATCGAGTTCTCCTCCTTCGATTCCCCAAGGGATGGGGCCTTTGGGTGGATCTAGGTGGAGCACTCTTGGATGACGCTTTCAGATCTGATCTGGTCTTTTTCGAGATGAATCAAGAGTTCTGGCAGGAAGGGGATAGCTGGCTTAAATACCCCCTCCCCAGATCTAGCCGTTGCACGAATTTGGGCGCGGATTATCCGCCCCCTGGGAAAACTCTGCCCCAAGGGCGGATTCTCCGGGGGAAACTCCGCCCCCTCTCTGGGGCTTGCGCCTTGGTGAAGATCTTGGGGGGCGGATAATCCGGCCCCCCTCAGGGGAGGATTATCCGGCCAAGCCGGAAAGTCCGTCCAAAACTCCGCCCCCTCTCTGGGTCTTGCGCCTTGGCGATGAGAAAGGGGGGAGGTTTATCCGGCCCCCCTGAGGGGCGGATTATCCGGCGGGGCCGGAAAATCCGGCCAAAATTCCTTCCCCCTTCTGGGGCTTGCGCCAGCTTGGGAAAAAGGAGGGGCGGATTATCCGCCACTGGTGGGGGCGGATTATCCACCCCCAAAGGCAGAGTTGTTTTCCCTTTGTTCTCAAATAGAGCTGCAACACTTCAACACCCATTAAATGATCCTTGGTATTGTTATCTAACACACAAAACACTAGGGATTAAGAATTGTTCTTTCAATCTTCCCCTTTTTGGTGTTAGATGACAATACTAGGATTTGCAATAAAACCGGCAAATGCCACCTCAAGTAATGAAAGACGCTCCCCCTAGATGTGTGCATATTTAAGATTTGCATTTGAATACAAATACACACACTAGGGAGAGCACTACTTTGAGGTTTGGGAAATAAGGTCATACCACCGGGATGAGAATATAGCCAAAGCATACATAGATAATAATGAATCCATATGCCATCAAATATGCTCCACAATTCCAGAAATCCATGAGGTCCATAATAGATAAATCCAGAATTCCATAGTGCCCAAACATAGTGGAGTACGACATAGTCTTACATAGACAAACACAAAATAGCAAAAGAGTTCACGCTAGAAAAGGCACAAGCAAGCAAATAAAAACGACTAAAAACAAAAAGCTTGTGCCCGACCCTTGCAAATTCATGAGACCTAATAGAACTACTTCTCCCCCTTTGGCATCCAAACTCCAAAAAGGAAGAAGAGCGATGCTAACTCCCCTGGAGATCACTCATCCTCATCCTCGTCGTAGTCATACCTGTCCGCTTCCTCTTCATCATACTCATCATCATCGTCATCAGCTGGAGGAGTGGGTGCCCTCGGTGGAGGAGGGAAGAGGCAACTCTCGAGCTCGCCATAGTTGATCCCTAAGGTTTTCCACTGAGCATACAGGTCCGGAGCAGTGGGAGGAGGTGGATGGCCAGTGGCACCGGAGACATGGTGGAGAATAAGCTGCTGCGTGTGATCCCTCTCATGATCTCTGCGGTATGCCTCATACTGGCCCTTGTGAATGTCAATGCCCATGCAAAGAATGTTCCGCTGGAACCAATTGAGCTGCTTAACCTCATGTGCCATTGGGGACACCGTGGAACGACGACCACTAGCCCGAGCATCACGCATGAAGGACTCCGGGGCAGTGGAAGGGTGATGGGTCTTCTGAGCCTTGTTGTAGATTTTCTTGGGCTTATGAACACCATCCAGAGCAGTACCAAAATCCTCATGTGGCAACATATGCTTGACGAGCATCATTATGAACGGAGCATAAGGAATAGAGAGCCTGTTGATCATGACATCCGTCATCTCATGATAAATATAGTCCATGACATCCAGTTTGTAACCTGTGGCTGATCTAGAGTTAGTGGCACACTCGTGAGCAAACGCAAGAAATGGAACTAGGTGACCACGGATCCTGTCATTGTTGCCACCACTAGGAGCGATGCAGTCCCTAAAAATGCCAACAAGGGCAGCATACATGGGAGAGAGACCAGCGAAAGTACCAGCGACTCCATCAGAGGAAAGGCAAGGAGCAAGTGCAGTATCCTTGGAGGGCTTCAAAGGAGAAATGATACGGTGGCCCGAAGGAGTGTCGTGGCCGTTGAAAGCATAGCCAAGAACCTGCCCAAAGGTGCCAAAGTCCGACTGAATCATGGTAGTCCCTGTCATCCACTTCATAGTGCGACGCTCATCACCGCAAATCACAAGAGTTGAGAAGAACTGCCGCACCACAGAGGAATCATAGTTGCATTGGATAGTCATGAGGTGGTGCAGCCCCATCTTGTTGGTCACATCTAGTGCCTCAATGATCCTTGTCTTGGATTGAGCCTCAGTCAAATTGATGGGACGCATGGGGCGAATCTTGAGAGTAGCATAGACATCATCATGAATAGCCCGAAAGTGAGCATTCCAAAACATTTCGTCCTCGGGGGGACCATCGCTGTCAACCTCATCATAATAATCAGTTTGACGAATGGTGGCGTACTGAAGACTGTCCATAGCCTTGTAATTGGGCTGAGACTGTTTGCCCTTGCGAGATGCGGTCCTCTTAGTTTTCTTACTTGCCTCTGCCATCCGTTCAGCCTCTCTTGCTGCTCTGCTGACCTCGGTCTCGTCAATGAATTTCCCGTCTGCAGTGGACTTGAGATAACGGGGACGGGGACGACGGGCGAATGTCTTGGTCGGCTTGGAACCACCTGTGAAAAGCATTAGAGGGATAGCATGGAGACTAGGGTTGCAAGTCTACTGATTCTAGCATGTAAGGAACAACACCAAGAACCTTCTACAACGAGATTTCCACCAAACAAAATACATCCCATACAATAGGGGAGAGACGAGGGAGTTACCCTCACTCATTGGAGGAAAAGCGCGGAGGAGAAGATACCCGGAGGCAAGGTGAAGAAGATCCGGGGAGAGCCCGGAGAATCCGGTGGTCGAATCGACTCCGGGAGAGGCGGATGCTCCGGCGGCGGCTGGGGGCAGAGGTAGGGTTGGGGAGGACTGGCTGCTCTGTTTGAGCCTGCCCTCCCCGACCCACCCTATAAGGGGCAGAATTTGCCTGGGGCGGATAATCCGCCCCCCACTTAAGGCGGATAATCCGCCCCCCCCAGAAATTCTATAAAGTGCAGAATCAAGCCAGAGCAACCTAGCAAACCTCTCGATGGTGTTTGAGAGGACTTGTGTGAAAGAATAGATGGTTCAAGGAGGGAGAGAAAGGCTTGGGTTGAGAGTATCAAACTGAGATGGTACTACACACCCAAATTTGCAAGAATCAAAGCAATCAAAAGCCAAATTTGAGTGTGTTTTCCATAAGAACAAGAGATATGCAAGGAAATCCAACAGGACTCATGAAAAACCAACTCTTCTCAAGGAAGAGGGCGGTGGCCGAAGCCACCATGTTGGAGCGCATGGCATGACACCACGAAGATGTATCTTGAGTTCAAAACCAATGCTCATCGATGACCCACATATCACACAATGATATTAAGGGAAATGATTTGACTTGCTTTCGGCATTATGGGGGGAGGGTTGGCCCAATCAATTAGGACCACACTCCCCCTATGTCTATGCCCGCATCTAAACCAAATACATGAATAAGAGCAAGTGAGTGTGCAAGGGTAGTCAAGCCAAGCTCCTTGAATCTATGATATTTAGCTCATTCCTCAAATAACAAAATCTTGCTTCATCAAGTGGCTTCGCGAAAATATCAGCAAGTTGGTTCTTCATGCTCACAAAAGATAGAGCAATATCTCCACAAGCCACATGATCCCGAATAAAGTGGTTGCCAATCTCTATATGTTTTGTTCTTGTATGCTGCACGGGATTGTAAGAAATTTTGATAGCACTTTCATTGTCGCATAAAAGAGGCACTTTGTCACAATTGACACCATATTCCTTTAAAGTTTGCCTCATCCATAACAATTGAGTACAAGCACTTGCAGCAGCAACATATTCAGCTTCGGCGATTGAGAGCGAAATACAATTCTGTTTCTTTGATGACCAACACACTAGAGACCTGCCCAAGAATTGGCATGCACCAGAGGTTGATTTCCTATCATCTTTGTCACCATCCCAGTCTGAATCAGTGTAACCACATAGAGAGAAACTTGAACCCTTGGGATACCATAACCCAAAATTTGGGGAATGAACCAAATATCGGAAGATTTGCTTGACTGCCACTAAGTGGCTTTCTTTAGAAGCGGCTTGGTACCTTGCACACACTCCTACACTTAACACGATATCGGGCCTAGATGCGCAATTGTAAAGGAGAGAGCCGATCATGGATCGGTATACCTTTTGATCCACGTCTTTACCCTTGGGATTGAGCTCAAGATGACACTTTGTTTGCATTGGGGTAGAAACGCCATTGAGATCTGTCATCTTGAACCTTTTGAGCATGTCTTGGATGTACTTAGCTTAATTAATAAAGGTTCCCTCTCTAAGTTGTTTGATCTCAAATCCAAGAAAGAACCTGAGCTCACCCATCATGGACATCTAAAACCTGTCAGTCATAAGCTTCAAAAATTCATCGTTAAAAGCTTGGTTAGTAGAGCCAAAAATAATGTCATCTACATAAAGTTGGCATACAAAAAGCTCCCCATTGACCTTCTTAGTAAAAAGAGTGGGATCGATTTGCCCAACTTCGAATCCACGGTCTAGCAAAAGCTCTTTAAGGTGCTCATACCACGCACGTGGGGCTTGTTTAAGGCCATAGAGCGCCCTATCGAGTTTATAGACATGGTTCGGAAATTTGGGGTCCTCAAACCCTGGGGGCTGCTTGACGTATACTAACTCGTGTAGAGGACCATTAAGGAAAGCGCTCTGAACATCCATTTGTTGTAATTTAAAATTATGATGGGCTGCATATGCAAGAAGGATACGGATGGACTCAAGGCGAGCCACAGGAGCGTAGGTCTCGCCAAAATCAATTCCTTCCACTTGAGAGAATCCTTGAGCCACTAGTCGTGCTTTATTCCTCACAACAATGCCATTTTCATCCTGTTTGTTCTTGAAGATCCACTTGGTGCCGATAACATTGCGGCAATCCTTTGGTTTTTCTACGAGCTTCCAAACTTTGTTGTGTTCGAAGTTATTTAATTCTTCATGCATTGCAACAACCCAATCGGGGTCTTCAAGAGCATCAAAAACCTTCTTCGGTTCAACCATGGAAATGTGAGCTTGATGATCACAGAAGCTTGCAAGCTCTCTTCTAGTGTATACCCTTCGTCGTAGATCACCAACAACCTTGTCAAGAGTGTGACCTCTTAGTTCAAGGTTCCGATCAGCACGAGCCTTGCGACGAGCCTCAATGTCCTTATTGTTTCTCGGAGGAGTGGATTCGATAGTTGTATCCTTGTCTTGATTACTGCCCTGCCCTTGATCTTGGTCACCGTTACTGCCAGAAGATTGTTGCTGAACATTTTCTTCAGGCCCGGATAATCCGCCCCTTGGAGGGGCCGGACTATCCAGCCTGGGAGGTGAAGAACCATCTTCACTGAAAGCTGTGGAGTTGGAGACCCAGGGTCGGATACTCCGCCCCTGGGGGCCGGAGAATCTGGCCTGGGAGCTTCAGAGTTGTTGACTTCTCCTTCGGCTCCTTTGGAACCAGTTGGAGTGCCAGGGGCGGATTGTCCGCCCCTTGGAGGGGGTGGATAGTCCGGCCTGGGACTACCAACTTGTCCAGGGGACAGATGGTCTTTAGCAGATTGTGGTGTTGGTGCAGGATTGTATCCAACAGTAGGAGCTTGTTGATCTTGTGTAGATGAGGGCTCCACATGTGTGGAGCATTGTCCTTCCCGATCCGCCACAAGGGGTTCCTCAATGGGGCGGAAAAATCCCACGCCCATTCTTCTTATGGAATCTTGGGGTATTTCAACATCGGCATCAAAAACATCAACTTGCCCTACAAAGGAGCCGTTATTTTCATCGAACTCCACACTACAAGATTCTACAACAATCCCAGTGAGCTTGTTGTAGACTCTATAAGTGTGGGATTCGGCACCGTAACCAACAAAAATACCTTCTAAAGCCTTGGATTCAAATTTTGACAAACGGACACCTTTAATAAGAAAGAAACACTTACACCCGAATACCCTGAAGTATGAGATGTTGGGCTTGTTACCGGTAAGTATTTCATATGGAGTCTTGTCCAAGATCTTCCGAAGGTAGAGACGGTTTGATGAGTGACAAGCAGTGGATATGGTTTCGGCCCAAAAATTATAAGGAGACTTGAATTCAGCTAGCATAGATCTTGCCATATCCATCAAAGTCCGTTTCTTCCTCTCGGCTACACCATTTTGTTGAGGGTGTACGCAGCGGAATATTGGTGTATAATCCCCTCTTCGCTTAGAAACTCGTTTAAAGTGTAGTTCTTGAATTCTGAGCCGTTGTCACTTCTAATTGCCAAGATGGGAACATTGTGTTGACGTTGAACTTCATTGGCAAAGTCGATGACAGTTTGTTGAGTCTCACTTTTCAGCTTGAAGAAATATACCCATGTATATCTTGAGTAGTCATCGACAATGACCAAGCAATATTTCTTCCCACCAAGACTTGCATGAGAAGGAGGACCAAATAAATCCACATGAAGTAATTCCAAGATCCTCTTTGATGACACAATAGTCTTCCTCTTGTGGGGAGAGTCATGCATTTTTCCTTCAACATAAGCCCTGCAAACACGATCTTTGGCAAAAGATACATTGTCTTTTAGTCCAAGGATGTGGCCACCCTTTTGGAGACTTTGCAAAGTTCTCATGTTGACATGGGCTAAACGGCGATGCCATAACCAGCCCACGTCGGCCTTCACGAATAGACACATCGGACCCGAAGTGGTTTTCCCCGAGAAGTCCACCACATACAGGTCATTTTTGACGTATCCAACGAAAGCGACCTTTAGAGACTTGCTCCATAAGAGTACCACCAAATCATCGTCGATAAAAATAGCTAAACCCATCTTACCAAGGGCACGAACAGAAAGAAGGTTGTAGCCAAGGGTCTCAACAAGCATGACGTCCACGAGAGAGATATCGTGGTCAACCACAACCTTGCCAAGACCCAATACCTGAGATTTAGACTTATCACCATAGGAGACTGTGATATTATCATGATTTGGACGCATCTCCGTGATGATCTCCTTGCTTCCGGTCATATGACTAGTGCAGCCACTATCCAGCACCCATTTTGACCCACCGGAAGCATAGCCCTGCAAGAAAATTACTTCTTGGTTTTAGGTACCCATTTTTCAATGGGTCCTTTCATGTTAGTAACAAGAGTCTTTGGGACCCAAATAGACCAAGCAATATATTCATCAAAAGGACCAACATAATAAGCATAAACATACATATAGTCATCACAAAAGAGTTCATAATTCGGATTGTGAGACCCTGCAAAACCAATATCATTAGTCTTGTCTTTTGTGACAACCTTCTCAGCAATGCTTGTCTTTAATTGTAAATTATTGGTCTTGTTCTTCTTGGTTTTCTTCTTCTTGGAATTGGTGACATACCCAAGTCCCTCTTTACCATGATTTTACCTTTGCTTGCCAAGGACTTCATCAAGCACACCTTTTTACTTTGTAGTGATGTCCTTGATCATTTCTTTTTCCACACTAGCATTTTTCTTGTTACTATATGTTGAGTTGGACGAGCTAGGAGTATCATATTTGGCCAATCGACTTTGAAGCTGATCATGTGACTCATTGAGAACAGGGAACTCATTTTTCAACGCCTTGTGAGCATTGTAAAGTTTCTCCAATTCCTCGGAGAGTCTATCATAAGCAGCCCCAAAGTCAATCCTTTCCTTCTTTAACTTCTTGGCTTTGGTGACAGCATTGTCACGTTCCTTGACAAGTTTAGTCACAATTTCTTCATGTGACTCTTCCATAGACTCGAGCCTCTCTTCAAGAGAGACCCGAGTTTCTTCTTCTTCTTCAAGAGCATTATTTAAGGATGCAATTTCCATTGCATCCTCCCTTTCAATTCTGCCCTTTTCTTCGAGGAGTGCTTCGTTTTGGGCCAGCTGATCCATAAGAGCCTCAAAACGAACTTTGTGCTCACCTTGCAAGTTAGTATTGAAATAATCCAAAGCAATAATCTCTTCTTTAACCTTAAGACTAGCAGGATCATCCATGTCTATCATAGCCTTGGGAAAAGAAGAGTTAGAAGAGGTTACCTCGGAGCTTCTTGCCATGAGGCAAGTAGCATTCTTGTTGATGATGTTTTCGTTCGGAGAGTCAAAGAGAGATGTTGATGTAGATGTAGTGGATATAGCAGCCACCTCTTGATATCTATCGTCCTCGTCCTCATCTTCACTCCCCGATGAATATTCTTTTTGAGCCACTAGAACAATCTTTGGTTGCTTCTTGAAAGGAGCATTCTTCTTTACAAACTGTTTCTTACGTGGAGCTTTTGATTTGTCCTTGAAAATGAGTCTTCCACCATTATCCTCTCTACTTTGATATGGACACTCAGCTACGAAGTGCAGCCGGTCAACACAATTAAACCATGTTCTCAGCTTGGGACCATTTTCTTTTCTTCCATAGGCTCCACTCTTGCGATCTAGTTCAGCTTTAGCCTTGGCTGGATCTTTCCAAAAGTTTCTTGCATAAAGAGCCAAGTATTGTCCGTGGATCCTTTTTATATCTTCGGGACAGTCCAGACCTTCTACCGCATATTCATCATGATCAATCACACTAGTCTTCAAGGCCATGTTGACCCCCTTTTGCATCCCCATAGCTCGAGCACGAGCATCTTCGGCATTCTTGGCAGCCACTTTGAAGGCGGCCATTTCTTGCATTACCTCATTGGATGACATGAGGTGATAGTTATGCCTACCTTGGAGACTTTTCAAATCTATGGGCTCAAATGGCATCAGAGCACTGACATACTTGCGCTTGATCCAAGAATCATCAACATGAGCTGCACCGTGGTTTCTGAAGGTTGTGGCTATTGCCTTGAGCCTCCTATACATGTCCTCGTGGTCTTCTCCATCCAGCATATAAAATCCTTCAGCTTCATTGCTCAAGGCATCATATCTATTCCTTCTCATACTTTCATTTCCGATGAAGAGCTCGGTGAGGGCATCCCAAGCTTCTTTAGCTGTGCTCAGATGCTGGATGTGTGGCATGTCTTTGTCACCCACACCAAGCTGTATCATGTGTAGAGCTGTAGCGTTGAGTTGGCTATCGACCACTTCTCTTCTTGTGAGATTGTTGGGGTTTCCAACATGAAGACCATTTTCGATGATCTTCCACAACTCTATGGAGGAACTGCACACATGAGATTTCATCAAAAATTGCCATTGAGAAAAAATAGATGCTAAAAGTATGGGTGGATCACCCCTATTATGTATATGTGGGTGAGGGATAGGGGGATCAGGGGAATACACATGAGAAACCTCATTGTATCCATCCTTACCGCTATCCTTTTTCGAGGAGGAGCTCTTGCTAGTATCATCACCTACCACTTCGTTATCTTTGGAAATAGTTTTACCCGTTTCCTTGGATTGTGGAGTGGTATCCTCAGAGTTAGATGGAGGTGATGCTACGGATGTGGAGAGACGCATTATCAATTGACGCATCTCTTCCATCTTAGCCTCCATTGAACTCACCAAGGTTGTTTCCAACGTCTTGAGATCCTTCATGGTGACTACCTCCGGAGCATCACTCCCATCTCCCTTGGAACCCATACTTCTCTTAGGCGGTTAAGCCCGAAATAAGAGCCGAGGCTCTGATACCAATTGAAATGGATCGTATGGGCACCTAGAGGGGGGGTGAATAGGTGCTAACTAATTTTTAATACTTTTTCAATTTTAGGCTTGACACAAAGTAAATTCTCTAGATATGCAACTACGAGAATTTCCCTATATGTAAGCCTAACTACTAAGCACGTAAAAGAGGAGCGAGGAACCCGTAGTGGAGCACGCGGAGACACGGGGATTTGTTTTACCGCAGTTCCTTCCTTGTTAAGGGAAGTACATCTGCGTTGGAGGGGTGGGCGGTTCTAAGACCACCACGCCACAATAGGCCTCACCCTATTCTCCGATGGATCTCGCCACGAGAGGCCTGATCCACCTTCTCCACTATTGGATCCCTTCGAGGAGGGAACCGGTGCCTTTTACAACACTATCGGGGCACACACCCACAACTGAATTGGGGGCTCCCGAGAAGAAAACAAGCTGCCACAAGAACAAGGTTTATCAATATAAACAAAAACGAGGATCTAGATATTTGCAAGAAATACTAGATCGTAGGTTCTCCAATTGAATGGATAGGATATGAAGCGCTTGATTGCTGATGATGAAGATCGAGTTCTCCTCCTTCGATTCCCCAAGGGATGGGGCCTTTGGGTGGATCTAGGTGGAGCACTCTTGGATGAAGCTTTCAGATTTGATCTGGTCTTTTTCGAGATGAATCAAGAGTTCTGGCAGGAGGGGATAGCTGACTTAAATACCCCCTCCCTAGATCTGGCCGTTGCACGACTTTGGGGGCGGATTATCCGCCCCCCACTTGGGGCGGATTATCCGCCCCCTGGGAAAACTCTGCCCCAAGGGCGGATTCTCCAGGGGAAACTCCGCCCCCTCCCTGGGGCTTGCGCCTTGGTGAAGATCTTGGGGGGCGGATAATTCGGCCCCCCTCAGGGGCGGATTATCCGGCCAAGCCAGAAAGTCCGGCCAAAACTCTGCCCCCTCTCTGGGTCTTGCGCCTTGGCGATGAGCAAGGGGGGCGGATTATCCCGCCCCCCTGAGGGGCGGATTATCCAGCGGGGCCGGAAAATCCGGCCAAAATTCCGCCGCCCTTCTGGGGCTTGCGCCAGCTTGGGCAAAAGGAGGGGCGGATTATCCGCCCCTGGTGGGGCCGGATTATCCGCCCCCAAAGGCAGAGTTCTTTTCCCTTTGTTCTCAAATAGAGCTGCAACACTTCAACACCCATTAAATGATCCTTTGTATTGTTATCTAACACACAAAACACTAGGGATTAAGAAATGTTCTTTCACCGTTGTTTGTATCTAGTAGATAGATCTTGGTACATAGTTCCCATCGAAGGAATTTTTTTGTTTTCTATGCTGCGAACCCTACAGTGGTATCAGAGCCGGATCTATACGTAGATACTTTACACAGGTAGTACACATATGAGTATGTGGGCGATGATGATCATGTTGTTGCTCCTTTGTTGTAATTTTGGATATTGGTGGCATAGTGGGATGAAGCGGCCTGGACAAACTTTACATGTCCTCTCACATGAGACCTGTTCCACGCTTGACATGCAACTAGTTTGCATAAGTGGCTAGCAGGTGTCTGTCTCTCCTACTATAGTCAATATCTATTTTGCAAGCGAGTTGAAAACAATTTGGTTATCCTTGTTGTGGTTCATGTTCGTAGGTAAGAACGGTTCTATCTCGAAAGCACTAAGCCACGTAAAACTTGCAATGGATAAATTAGAGGCGTCTAGTTTAGATTGTTGATGGGCTAGTGTTATGATATGGCGATGTTGTAAGTAGAAGTATGAGATGATACTCTTACAACATGCATAACGTGTAATCTCCATAGACCTTGGACTTACACATATAGGTATGATAGTGATCATACCACGGTGCACATGATAGAGATCATATGCGGGAACCATATTATTTCACTAATAAACATATGATGTTTGATTGCATCTTATATTGCTTGTTTAGCGCTTTGTTAGCATAATAAGATGATCCCTCATTTAAATATCAAGATAAGAATGTGTTCTTCCTTTAGTATGCACCGATTATGTTTCGTCGCTCCAAGACATCACATGATGATCAGGTGTCCTTGGATCCACGACCATATTTTGGGTGTAAAACAGTTACACACGCGAATACTAAGGTTCTAACTTGGCGAGCCTGGCATGTACAGACATGGCCTCGGAACATGGACCGAAAGGTTAAGCATGAGTCATATAGTTGATATGATGCCCATTATATGCTCGCCTTTGAAGCTACACCGACTCACGTGATGATCGTACTTGGTGTAGTGGATTTGGTTCATGTAATCACCAAAAAGGCATGAGGGATGTCGTTTTTGAGTGGGAGTTCATTCGTAATATGGATTAGTTAAACTCAATCTATCATACACTTAGTCTAAACTTTACAAATTCTGTTGTAGATGGAACCACCTGCTTTTAATTTCAATGTGTTCATGGAGAAAGAGAAACTAGCAACGAACGGTAGAAACTTTACCGAATGGGCCATGAATTTGAGGATTCTCCTCTCTGCTGCACAAAAGCAATATGTGCTAGAAGCGCCGTTAGGCCCCCACCTTTTGATGATGCCCCTGACGAGGAGAAGAATATCTATCAGACTCGTCAGGAGGACCACAACTTAGTTCATTGCGGCATATTGTATGGGCCAGAGCCGAAACTTCGAAAGCGTTTCGAAAATGGCAATGCATTTGATACAATGGGTGAGTTGAAAATGATTTTCGACACACATGCTGCTGTAGAGAGCTACAACGCTTCAGAAAAGTTCTTTAGCTGCATGATGGAAGAGCACAGCTCCGTTAGTGAGCATGTACTCAAGATGTCAGGTTACGCGGATAAGCTTGTGTCCTTGGGAATATCGATTCCCATTGACTTAGGCATCCATCATGTTCTGCAGTCTCTGCCAACTAGCTATAAGAGCTTCGTGATGAACTATAATATGCAAGGCATGGAGAAGTCTCTCCCCGAGATTTTGTCAATGCTTAAAACTGCAGAAGTGGAGATCAAAAGGAACATCAAGTGTTGATGATCAGTAGGAACACTGGTTTCAAGAAAGACAAGAAGGGAAAACGGAAGGGAAGTAAGGGCGGCAAGCCGGTTGCCGTGCCTGAAAAGAAACCCCGAGTTGGACCTAAGTCTGATACCGAGTGCTACTATTGTAAGGGGACTGGCCACTGGAAGCGCAACTGCCCCAAGTTTTTGGCAGACAAGAAGGCCGGCAAGGCAAACAAAGGTATATATGATATACATGTTATTGATGTGTACTTGACTAGTGCTCGCAGTAGCACCTGGGTATTTGATACCGGTTCAGTTGCTAATATTTGTAACTCGAATCAGGGGCTGCGGAACAAGCGACCGCTAGAAAGGGGTGAGGTCAAGATGCGTGTCGACAATGGATCAAGCGTTGATGTGATCGCCATCGGAACGCTGCCTCTCCACTTGCCGTCGGGATTAGTTATAAACTTGAATAATTGTTATCTGGTGCCTGCACTGAGCATGAACATTGTATCTGGATCGTGTTTGATGCAAAGTGGTTATTCATTTAAATCCGAGAACAATGGTTGTTCCATTTATATGAATGAAATATTTTATGGTCATGCATCGATGATGAATGGTTTATTTCTTTTATATCTCGATAATAATGTTACACATATTCATAATGTTGATGCTAAAAGGATTAAACTAAATGATGATATATCCGCATATATGTGGCACTGCCGTCTAGGTCATATTGGCGTTAAACGCATGAAGAAGCTCCATTCGGATGGATTTTTGGAATCACTTGATTATGAATCATTTGATACATGTGAGCCATGTCTTATGGGCAAGATGACTAGAACGCCGTTTTCCGGTTCAATGGAACGGGCGACAGATTTATTAGAAATCATACATTCTGATGTATGTGGTCCAATGAGTGTGTCGGCGCGAGGTGGATATCGTTATTTTGTTACTTTCACGGATCATTTGAGTAGATACGGTTATATCTACTTGATGAAACACAAGTCTGAAACCTTTGAAAAGTTCAAGGAATTTCAGAATGAAGTGGAAAATCATCGTAATAGAAAGATCAAATTTCTACGGTCCGACCGTGGAGGTGAGTATCTAAGTTACGAGTTTAGCACTCACATGAAAGAGTGTGGAATTGTTTCACAACTCACACCTGCCGGAAAACCACAGCGAAATGGTGTGTCGGAACGTCGTAATCGTACTTTATTAGATATGGTTCGATCTATGATGTCTCTAACGGACTTGCCGTTGTCATTTTGGGGTTATGCACTAGAAACTGCTGCATTCACTTTAAGTCGGGCACCATCTAAATCCGTTGAAAAGACACCGTATGAATTGTGGTTTGGAAACAAACCTAAGCTGTCATTTCTTAAAGTTTGGGGATGCGATGTTTATGTGAAGAAACTTCAACCGGATAAACTCGAACCCAAAGCGGAAAAATGCGTCTTCATAGGATACCCTATGGAAACTATTGGGTATTCCTTCTATCACAGATCCGAGGGCAAGGTTTTTGTTTCCAAGAATGGATCCTTTCTAGAGAAGGAGTTTCTCGCGAAAGGTGTGAGTAGTCGGAAGGTAGAACTCAAAGAGGTTATTGAACCTTCTCTTCAAAGTATGGCGAGTAGCGCAGCGCCGGAAGTTGTTCCAGAGTTGGCTCCACCTGTTGAAGAGGGAACTAATGATAATGATCATGAAACTCCGAAAGAGAGTACTATCGAACCTCGCAGGTCAAGCAGGATGCGTGCAGCTCCCGTGCTGTATGGAAATCCTGTCATGAATTTCATGGTTGATGAAAATGATGACCCTGCGACGTATGAAGAAGCGATGATGATCCCGGATTCCAACAAATGGTTAGAAGCCATGAAATCCGAGATGGAATCCATGTATTAAAATCAAGTTTGGAACTTGGTAGACTTACCTCACGACCGAAAGGCCGTGGAGAACAAATGGATTTTCAAAAGGAAAACTGATGCTGATGGTAATGTGACCGTCTATAAAGCTCGACTTGTCGCAAAGGGGTTTCGACAAATTCAAGGAGTTGACTACGATGAGACATTCTCTCCTGTAGAGATGCTAAAGTCAGTTAGGATTATGTTAGCAATTGCTGCATATTTCAATTATGAGATATGGCAGATGGATGTAAAAACTGCATTTCTCAATGGTAATATTGAGGAAGAGTTGTATATGATACAACCAAAGGGTTTTGTCGATCCTAAGGATGCTAACAAGGTGTGCAAGCTTCAGCGATCCATCTATGGATTGAAGCAAGCATCACGAAGTTGGAATCTCCGCTTTGATGAGGTGATCAAAGAGTTTGGATTTGTCCAAACTTATGGAGAAGCTTGTATTTACAAGAAAGTGAGTGGGAGCAATGTGGCATTTCTGATATTATGTGTGGATGACATATTATTGATCGGAAATGATATAGATCTTTTAAACAGTGTTAAAAGTTATCTAAACAGCAAATTTTCAATGAAGGTCCTAGGTGAAGCGTCACACATATTAGGCATAAAGATCTATAGAGATAGATCTAGGCGCCTAATAGGGCTATCGCAAAGTACATACCTTGATAAGATTTTAAAGAAGTTTAAAATGGAAAATAGTAAGAAGGGGTTCTTACCTATGACACAAGGCACGACATTGAGTAAGACTCAAAGTCCGGCTTCGGCGGAAGAAAGAGAGATAATGGACTAGGTCCCCTATGCTTGAGCCATAGGCTCTATAATGTACGCCATGCTATGTACAAGACCGGATGTGGCACATGCTATTAGTTTGACTAGTAGGTACCAATCGGATCCAGGTTCAGAACACTGGAAAGCGGTCAAGAATATCCTTAAGTACTTGCGAAGAACTAAGGATATGTTTCTTGTATACGGAGGTGAAGAAGAGCTCGTCGGTAAGTGTTATGTTGATGCTAGCTTTGACACCGATCCGGATGACTCTAAGTCTCAATCCGGTACGTATTTCTCATGAATGGCGGAGCGGTTAGTTGGAGGAGCTCCAAACAACTTGTGGTGGCGGGATCAACAACGGAGGCCGAATATGTTGCTGCTTCCGAAGCGGCTCAGGAAGCAGTTTGGATGAAGGAGTTCATATCCGAACTAGGTGTGGTTGCAAACGAGTTGGACCCAATGGTGATCTATTGTGACAACAATGGTGCCATTGCCAATGCCAAAGAGCCAAGGTCTCACAAGCATTCCAAGCATATTAAGCGCCGGTTTCACTCCATCCGCGAGCATGTCAAGGATGGAGATATAAAGATTTGTAAAGTACATACGGATCTCAATGTAGCAGATCCGTTGACTAAAACTCTCCCTAGAGCAAAACATGATCTACACCAAAACTCCATGGGTGTTAGATACATCACAACGTAACTAGATTATTGTCTCTAGTGCAAGTGCGAGAATGAAGGGAATATGCCCTAAGAGGCAATAATAAAATGTTTATTATGTGTATTCCAAGTATATGATAGATGTTTATTTTGCATGCTATAATTGTATTAATACGGAAACGTTAATACATGTGTGTTTAATAAACAAACAGAAAGTTCCTAGTTGTGCCTCTCTCATAAACTAGTTCATTGTTTAACAATATGATCAAGGTTTCCTGATCATAGACATTGGATGTTGTTAATAACGAGATCACAACATTAGTGTAATGGTGTGATGAACATTCATCCGAAGTATAGCATTACGATCAAAGTCATTGAGTTTATAGTGCTATAAACAAACTACGAAGTAGTCCTAATCCTTAGACCATGAGATCATGCCAATCACTAACACCGAAAGAGTTTCTTGTTGACATCAAACGTCACTTCGTAACTGGGTGATTATAAAGATGGCTTCAGAACTACTAAAGTGTTATGTTGAGAATCATGGATCAAGAGTGGAATTTGTTCATCCCGATGACGGATAGATATGCTCTGGGCCCTCTCGGTGATATCACATTGGTTAGCTTGCAAGGAAGTGATTTGATCGCTAGAATGTAATATCACGGGAACAAGAAAAGAGTGCATGTTAGTAACGAGATCAAACTAGGTATGGAGATACCTATGATCGAATCTCGGACATGTAATATATCGTGAAACAAAGGGATTAAGATACAAACGTAAAAGGTTCCGACGATCACAGGAAAAGTCATCGTTGAATGTGTGGGAGTCAGTATGGATCTCCAGGTCCCGCTACTGATTATTGATCGGAGAAGGGTCTCGATCATGTCCGCATTATTCGCGAACCGTAGGGTGACACACTTAAGGGACACTGGCATCTAGTTGGAGCAAATGTTTCATGCCGAAAGAATAAACAAGCGCAGGAATTTATTTCACTAGATACCGAAACGGGTTTTCGGGTGAAATTGCATAAAGTGGTTATGCATGTGAAATGGAATTCTAGCAAGGGGTTATTTGTTAATGTTTGTCATTAAAGTAATTGACAAAATTCTGAATAAAATAAAAGAGTTTTATTTAATGAGAGTTTGCATTAAATTTGGTGGAAATTTAATGGGAATTTGAGTGGACTTTTGAGTGGAGGGAATTTAAAGGATATTTGTGAGTGGAGTGTCCACCCACATGAATAGGGGAGGGCAAGGGGGCATCCCCATGCTCTGGCCACCCCCTTGGGGTTCCCCCCTCCTCGTATAAAATGAGCCCCCCTCCTCACTTGTCTCTCACACCTCCTCGTGAAGGATCTCTCTCCCCCTCTGGAATTTATTCCCATGGTCTCGGACTAGTGAGATACATGTTCCCAGTGGCTATTCGGCAATAAAGGGTTGTGCTTACGCTGCATCGCTGGAGCGAGGAGGAGGAGGTTGCCCGGTGTCTTGTATGTGTGTGCGAGCACGGATGCGCTGCTGCTTTGCGGCGCTAGGACTTCCTCTCGATCTTGAGATCGGCAAGGGATCGTCTACATCAACCACGAGTTGAACTCGTTAAGCTTTGTCGGTCTTCAAAGGTATGTTCTCTACGGATATACATCCGCCCGTTGTTTGTATCTAGTAGATAGATCTTGGTACATAGTTCCCATCGTAGGAAAATTTTTGTTTTCTATGCTGCGAACCCTACAAGATTATGGTGTATCTTTTTATTTTTCTATGAGGAATATACATAGCATCTCTATGTAGATCTGAGAGAACACCCTCCTCCAATCCTCCTAGATGATCATCTAGTTGAAGGGTATAGGAGTGGATTTTATGGGTATTAGTCTCTTTATGTTCCCAAGATGCTGATGCAAAAGAGAAGACAGATGCTAAAAATATTGTAAAGTTCTACCTGCTACAAGATATGATTGTTGATCTTGTTCTGCTACTAATGTAAGCTTCCATGCATCCTGTCCTGGAAATCCTTCGCCTCCTTATTCCTTGCTGGATCTACTTTGAATTCCTATCCTGATACTTGATATGCTGGCTAGTTCTTCTTTGGACTACTAGTGCTTCTTGCCTCCTCCTAACTTGCAACCATGTTGCCTTTGCTGTGAATCCCTCTACTCCTAGCTCCTGGATGGCTCCAAGGAGCAACCAGAGTTGGTTGAGGGTGAGGTATAACACTCTAATGGTAAATTTGTGTGGATGTGCTGTGGAGTGTGGCCAGGTACTTGTTGGCTACGGCTATTTCCTTCTTATCTAGTTTCCTGGTTTGTTGTGGTGTTGACAGCAGCTAATTGCATGTTGATGTGCAAGCTGCTTGCAAGTGGGACCTGCTGGTGTGGATGAGATCAAGTGAAAACTTGATATTTGTGGAATCTTAATCTTATTATTTTAATTGTCATGGTGAAACTTGCCCCTCTCCAGCCTATGATGTTGTACTGAGGCAAAATATACTGATATGAACAGATGCTACTTTTTGGTGAAACTTGCCCCTTTCTAAAATTTAGCTCAATGATGAACTTTTAACAGTGCAACTCACTGTTCACTTCTGAGAGCAAACTAACCAACTAACCATTCTTTTATTTGTTTTGTTTTCTTTTTCTTTTGTTTTCAGGAAATGAAGAGAAGGAAGAAAAATGTCAACTGTTGAAGGACATCAGAGAACAGTAGCTTAGGAATTCCTCTTTTATATAATTATATGTAATTTCTCTTCTGATTGAATAATGTTGAGATATTGTAATTTATATTCTGTTTTATATATTGTAAAAAACATTGTATTATTGTATTCAATTCAATAAAGTTTACTTATTTCATTTATTTATTTATTTTACAATTCTTTTGTCATGACAATGTCATATATATTGTTGTAATAAAGAATATTGTGATTTATTTCAATTATGAAATTCTTTTTCCTACTTATTTATTTCCTAATTGTAAAGACAATGTCTTATATAAAGAATTCTTTTATTTATCTATTGTAAAGTAATACTATATGCATATATATTTATATTAATAAAGAATCCTTGTTATATTATTTATGTAATCATTTTATTTCAAGTTATTAAATATTTCCAATTATTATTTATGAATTCATTTGAATTTCATATTTGAAATTAAAATACATGTTTGAACAATTTTTCCCTGAAACAAAGAATTCTACAAAGGTCATGTCGAAATCTATCGCACTTGCTCCGAAGGTTCCTTCAGTACAAGAGAGATCCCGATCCCTCCATAGCTCTTTTAGTTTTGCGCGAAAATTCCCCGGATTTTCTTCTGCATGAATGCAATGCACAAACCTGTGTCCTCTCTATTTTTAGGTGCTAATCCTGGGATGTTACAGACTCTACCCCTAAAAATAAACTTCGTCCTCGAAGTTCGCACCCTCTTACGTTTTCGGAGATAAAATTGACTTCTTCGGATCCTGGTGGCTCTTTAAAATCCGGGAGGAAGATAATTGTTGTATATTCATACAAGCTTTTTTGTGGATCTTCTTCTGATTTGAAATGAGGCAACTTCTACTTCCATTTGATGTATACACTTCTTTTGAATCTAGCATTTCTGCCCTGATCAGATCCTCTTGAGTGTTTTCATATTAGGACATTTATTCAAAAAATTGTCTAAGTTTTTAGAAAGTCTCCTAACGTAAGATTCTGGTTTATACTTTGGCTAAATATAGCTCGACTCTATTATTCATCTATTTATGGTATACTTAGTCATTATAGCTTACTTTTTTAAGAATGTTTTGGCTTTCTCCTAAACCTTTCTCCGTATATCCACTCTCGATGCTTCATTATTCACTCTCCCCCTTGAGATTTTCTAATGGTCTTTTGAGGAACAGATGGTATACCCACATACTTGGGAAATAGTGGTGCAAAATCTCTAACTCCTTAAATGAATGTATAAGGTAACTTATATCATTAATAATATTTTGACTTACCACTTGCTTTGTTGTGGTGGTTGCTGTTATTGACTTCATTTATGGTTTTATACTTCCGCTTCTTTGAGGATGTATCTTCTTCACCTACACCCTCCTTTGACGGTGCTTTTGTGGATTTTATGTCTCTTCCCACTAATGTTCCATAATCCTCCTGATGTTCCAGACAACATGATTTCTTGTGTCCTAGAACTCCACACTTGCTACATTTCCCCTGAAATGCTCCTACATTACTTTCTCCATTTGGATTGGGCGGAATATTTTGAGTAGATGATAACCCCATTATTGGTTGTATTACTCCTACTGTCCATCCATGAGTTAATTGCGGTTTTAGGAACTTCCTTTTCATGTGTCCTGGTTCTCCACATTGATAACATACTATCTTAGGTTTTGTACACTCCTTCAAAATGTGGCCTCGAATTCCACAGTTATGACATATCTTCTCTGTTTTATATTCCATATGTGGATCCGGATAATTCTTCATCATATGTCCTTGGGCCTGACCTACTGTGGTCTGTTTTTGAATTCTCTTTTTCTTTCCTTCAGGTGCATCAATCTCATTATCTACTAATATTAGTGCACTATCCACCAATTCCTGGAACTCTTTTGCACGCACAATCCTGAGTTGCATCTTCATAACAGCTTGTAGTCCTTTCATGAACTTATTTTGTCGTTGCGCCTACCTGTTTACTTTCTCACTAATATACTTGGATAAACGGTTAAATTCTCGTACATGTTTGAGGACTGGGAGATTCTTTTTCTCTAAGGCTTCATTATCCTTCCTTTTCCCATTGTTCTTATGAACAAATTCTTCTCGAAACATCTTTTTGAACTCAGCCCAGGTATTAACACCTCCTTTCGGAATCACAAACTTGGATTTCTCCCAATACCTGGTTGCGGTTCCGGTCAATAGATAAGTTGCATAGCACACATTTTCTTCATCCTTGCATCCCACACTTTTAGTATTAAGGGATGTATCCATTAACCAATTTTCCGCCTCCATAGGTTCTTCAACCATAGAAAAACTCCAGGGTTTGGTTTCTAACAATTCCACCAGTTTAACCCTTGGATGTAATTCCTTGAACTGCTTCCCTTGTCTAACCTTTAAGGTCTCCCGATAAAACTGGTTCTTCCTATCGGTTTCAACCTTTCTTCCTTCTTCAATAATCCTCATATACTTAAGAACCTCCTCTTTGGTGGTTAAATACGGCTTTTGACTTGATCCTTCCTTCAAATTTGCCTGGTTAGCCTCCTTTTGTTGTATCACCAACATCTCATGAGCCTTCATCTTTCCAACATTAAAGTTATAATTCGCCTCTCCCTCACGCGAACCCATTTTCCCTTCTAGACCTTAGACCTGTACATCAAGTAAGGACTCCATGAAACATCATGCATATGCCCATAAAGTTCAAACTTCATGCATAGTCCTAGTCACACAATAAAATCCAATAAAATCTAACAAATCCAAATGTTACCTCTAGCAAACATACATCAAAAGCCTGTAGAAACAGTACTTCGAGTAAAACATCTCTTGTACTTAGGCTTTGATGTTATACACTACAATTTTTGATACATATAGTGTATGGAATTCTACCGTTATATAACTATTTGTATGGCTCATAATGTTCTTTTCCTATGAAATTACACCATTTGCCCATCTGCAAAGGGATAACTTTTGGTAAAATTTGATCCGACTCTAGAGATAGTTGGTTAAATCACTCTATAATTGGTTATAACTTAATTATCCTTGGAGTTACATCCTAAACATCATTCTCACATTTCTACCCTTTGTTTCTAATATTAACTTTTCTAAACATATTTATTATAACAATGAATAATTCTCAAGTTTTAACTAGTTTCATAACCTATATGGATCTACTTGTACTACAAGAATACTGTCTTGTCATTCATGCCACTATGGATTTGGCATAATACATGGGGTTAGATAAGCATAACCCTATTTATTACTCTTAATAAGATTCCGTTCTTCATATAATAGCTCTTAGTTAAACAAAACATTAGTTACTCCCCCTACAATAACATGTTGTTTAAGGTTTTGGGGCATACTCCTCTGGTATTTACTATTAGTATAAAGATAATAACGAAGTTCTACTTCATTTCATGGCTTCTCTTAGTAAGATAACACCATGATTTACTACTCCCTTATGAGGTACTCTGACTTGGTAATATGCTACTTTCATGTAATAATAGTATAGAATAGTCTACTGGAAGATATATTGCCTTCTTACGAAATACTTGATAGGTACTTCCTAAATTAAATAGTAGATAAGTATCATTAATAAGAAAAGAAGTAATCTAAGAACTTTAATAAGGTCTGACCAGGTTATTCTCAAGTGAATATCCATCACATGTATAAGGAAATATAGCGTAGATAAGATGGCTTCCTAAAGTCACTATCCAACCTACAGGTTCTACCGATTGTCACATCCCAAGATTTTCCAAATCTTGTAATGTGAAAAATAAATGAATAAAATAAAACGTTGTTGATTTTCAGGGTGAGAAGAAACTTTTTGAATTTAAATGGGAACCTTCAAACCTATTTTGATCAAGATAAAACCTAAAAGTATTTAAAAAGATAACCATTTAATAAAGGAAAATAAAATATTTTGGAATTACTATTTTGGATCTTTTAAATAAAAGGATTTGGTTTTCAAATGAAATAGAAGTTTTACAAATAAGGATTATTTTATAAGCCAAATTAAAACTTGGCCAAACCTTTGAAACAAAATATTTCGATTTGGGAAAATTAGTAAAAGTTTATTTAAATAAAGTAATAAGGATTTAATATCCAAGTTTTATTAATAAAGGTTTTACTATTTCCAAAACATCAAAACTTATTTATTTGTTTAAAATAAGTTTTCCAAGTATTTTGTATTTTCAAATAAAACCTACTGATTTGGTTTTGAAAATATTTAGATTTCAAAGGGAGGTTTTATTAAATAAATCAAACCCTATTTTATTAAATAACTTTGGTCCATTTTATTTAATTAATGAATGGATCCTAAAAAGACTAAAAAATTACTATTTAATTTTGGACTTTGGTTTATGAGTTAAACAGAACCAAAATTCAAATGAAAAGTATGGTGATTGTTTGAATTGTTTTGATTGTTTGATTTTCAAAACAGAAAATAGGAACAGAAAAGAAAAACAATTTGGAAGAAAAAAATAAGAATTGGACTCGGCCCAACTGGCCAAAGCCCAACAAGACCCAACACAGCCCATCTGTTTACCCCACTCGCGAACCGTTTTCACTCAGAAGCAAACCCGCTAAGTCACTGACTAGCAGACCCCACACTCTCTTCCTCTCTCTCACAGACATCGCGGCCCCACGTCGCCGGTCGTCGTCTTCACCCGCGGTGGCCACTCCCCACCTCGCTGCTGTTTCTACCTATTGATAGCTCCTTCAATCCCCGTTAACTGCCGCGTTAATTCGCCCAGCCATCACGCACGATAAGAGCGCCTGCCTCCCCTCTTCGGTTTCCCCCAGACACCGCCTCCCCTCTGCCTCCAGGCTGCCCCAATTTCGAGCTCGAGCTCCACTTCTCCGACGAGTTTCACCAGCCGATTCCGGCACCGTCCAACCGCCCCCCACCTCCCAGAGCACACAAGCCTGCTACCCCTCTTCTTGCGCGTCTCCCAGCACCAACCTCACACCCGCGTGAGCACCGTAGCCTCGGCAACCTCAACATCAGAGCATCGCCGCCTCCTGCCTCGACTCCGGCGAGTTTCCCCGGTGAGTACAGACTGCCCCAACACCTACCAATGATGCTCCTATGAACCCCAGTACTATACGCAGCTAACCGCATGGTCTGTTTGCCTCAGCGCGCCCTCAAACCTCGCCTCCGACGACAACCAGAAGCACTCGACGCCGCTGCAAGCTCCGGCGAGCAATCCACCCTGTTCATGTGCGCCCCTCGACGAACTGATCACGTCTTGAGCTTCGCTGCACTTCGGCAAGCACGGTGAGCATCCTACCCCTCTCCCGCGCGACCTAACTCGCCGGCAAGCTCACCGGTCTGCGACGCCGCCGTCTTCACTGCTGCTAGCGCCGCCCAGCTATAGTAATCTCCGTTGGATCTCGACCCGTTGGCTAGGATAGATTCATTAAAACGAAGGGGTACGTTTGATCAGAGCCGTGCGTTTTAAATTAGATCCAACGATCCACAGAGGCAGATCCGCACGAAGTGGTACCGTCCAGTTAGATTGCGCCACGTGGCCAGTCTGTTTGAATAAAACCAGAAAATATTCTATTTGATTTGCAAACTTGTAAAATTCAGAACTTGAGTTCTACACGTCCAAATTTTGCAAACTTTATATCAATGGAATCAGTGGAACAAGCCCTAGCCAACCATGCAATTTGTTTAGTAAAAATCCTCTGGTAAAATGTTTGTTTTTGTAGAAACATTTGTATGCTTGTTTAGGTTAGAAAAATTATTCCAAAATGTTTTTAGGGTTGAAACCTTTGCAAATTGGTTTGTTGTGAACCTACTCAGCCTAGGAACCAACCCATGGTTTTAAAAATGGATTTGGTGAAGGTTTGAATGGATTAATTGATTTAGCCCATTTCTAGCCAAATAAAAATAATGGTTTTGTTATGAAGATGTTTTTGGAGTAAAAACTTTGGGAAAATGATTTGGATCAAACCTACTGACCCTAAACACCAAGTTTTGAGAAACAACAACTTATTTGGTGAATAACATAAAGTTGTTGCTTTGATAAAAATATTTTCCACCACATAAAATAATGATTGGATTTAAAAATGGTTTATGAATAGAATCCTTTTGCAAATGACTTTGCCACTTTAGAAAATGACCACTTTGAACCTTACAAAGTTTAGAGCCTAGTAGAAACCATCTTTGCAAATAAAACCAACTTATGCATGCTTGCATGCATGACTTAGTTCCTATGATTTTATGTGTGTGATGTATTGATTGAATATTGGTTGGAATGCAAGTTGATTTTGTGTTTGCTTGATTGATTTGTAGTGAAGTTAGAAAAGTGTGAAACTAGCAAGATCAAGAAGTGAACCAACATTCCCTACCAAAAAGGCAAGTGACACTATCATACAAGTCCTACTATTTTCATTACACTTAGTGGATTTTTGTAACATGAATTTTAAGCTATGCTAAATCCTAATAGGATACCCTTATATATTCCTTAGTGGAAACATTGTAGTTGTAGTATGCTTAGCCCTGCTATATATTGGGATGGGATACATGATATGATTATATGAAGAGTTGAAAAGACTTATGTTTTATATAATAAAACAAGTACTCAATGAACCACCTGGGTGGACAAGGATACTCAAGTTTTGGACAAGGTGGCAACAAAAGGAACCATGTTTATATGGCTATCTCTTTTTGTATGTGCACCAGAAGCAAACCACCCAGGGACTTAGAGATTGAACATGTTTCTCGTACAGTGGCTTCCGTGTACAACCATATGCTAAATGGGCTCTGGCTTAGTCAACTACATAGTGGAAGACCCATGCATTGGCATCTTCAGGTTAACTAGAATTGTGTAAGGGAACTTGAAACCCTACATTGGTGCCTGGTAGAGAAGCTAGCATTGTGTATTGGGAGGACTCCTATGGAAAGACTTTGTCACATTCTCGATCTGCCGGTACTCCATTTTGGTGAGTACTTATCCAGCGGCCACTGGTGGCGTCAAGACGAGATTGTGTCATGTGGGTAAAGTGTATAACTTCTGCAGAAGATCCAATTCTAAGTACTTAGCCGTGTCCCCAGTTATGGACAATTCTGAGCAACTAAGTCCTAAAGCTATGGAAGATCTCGACATTCCAATTTCTAAAAGAAAACTTTTAAGTGACAAGAAAAGACTTGATGCACTTGGGGGTACCAAGGAGCTCAAGAGATTTTTGACAAGGACTTGAACACTTGGAAATTTACCAAGGAGTCCAAGGGATTTTGAAAAAGAGATTTGACAAAAGACCAAAACCATTTTAAAAAGATAGGATAAATTTTGCTTTCTGCAAATGAGCCTAAAACCCTACTTAGCCAAATATGCATGAAATGATAGGATCCACTTATATTCAACATAGTAGTGAAACTTGCCAATACATTCAAATGTATTGACCCTTGTGGCTGTAACTTGTAATGTTGCAGGTTTGATTGTTTTAGAGAAGATTGATTGATTGATTAGGATTACAAAGTCTACAACCAACATGTCTGCCTGTGGCACTTTGAAGATGAAGGACCCCATGCTTATAGTTATTCCGCTGCAATGTAATGTAATCGACAAATGAGCTATGTAAAGATGTAATAAAATTATGCTATTCCTGGTTATAAAGTTATATTATGACCTTTGTTTCTTGATATTACATCTAAACTGTGGATGCTAGCTATTGATCCAGGGACTAGCATTGTAAACACAGGGGACACACCCTTATGTTAATAAAGGTTGGGATACTCCCTCTACAGATGGTATCAGAGCACTGTGTTGCCTGTAGGATTGTAACCCTAGGATTGGAAAAAACCCCTTAGAGAAATAGGAGTTGTGTTTGTTCCAAAACTTATTTACAAACAATCTTGTAAACTCTTTCCTTAACCATTTTGGTTTTGACTCTACATCTCTTCTATTTCAACTTGGTGGATAGAGCCTACCCCATGGCCAAAGACCTTACCATGAGCTAAGAACATTTTCAAACTCTAATGACTTCAACTTCTTCAATCTTGGATATCAACTCTAATGACTTCAACATCTTCAACATTTCCACCAAGGACTCAACCTTGGATATCACTAAGGACTATCAGTGAAAACCAAGAGACATTAGATTGCCTACCAAAGACATTGATATTAAGTTAGAGTATAGATCATATTGTCCTATGAGGTATGATTATACTAAGTAATTATTTTCAAGAAAACTTGTTGTTACCTTCAACTCATGAGTTAAGCTCATAAGTTGTTAAGTGGTTAGTTGCTTGTTGATTGTTTGATGGTTTCATTGTTTGATTGAACTTAGTTGTTTTTGGGTTGTGTATTAAAACTTCTTAGAAACCTATTCACCAATACTTATCCCTATCAAACCAACAGATGCCTCCCTGTCGTGCCAACCCCAACCAAAACAACAACAACCTCACCCCTGAGATGCAACAGATGATGCAGCACAGACACAGTTGATGCAGCAGATGACCACATTCATACAGAATCAGAATAACAACAACAACAACAATCCAAATGACCCTCCAGCACTTGACATGCTCACCAAGTTTCTGAAACTTAGAAATGCAAGATTCTCTGGAACAACTGATCCAATGGAAGCTGATGATTGGTTACGTTCAGTGAATAAAGACCTAGTGACTGTTGGTTGCACTGATGAAGAAAAAGTAAGGTTTGCAGCATTTCTGCTTGAAGGACCAGCAGCAACATGGTGGGACAACTTTCAAATCACCACTCCCCTTGAAGATGTGACTTGGGCTATTTTTGAAGATGGATTCAGAACCACTCACATCTCACCTGGAGTAATGTACTTGAAGAAAAAGGAGTTTCACAATCTGAAACAACGTCACCTCAGTGTGGCTGGGTATATTGAAGAATTCGACAATCTGGCACGCTATGCACCAGATGAAGTTGATACAGATGCTAAGAGAAAGGATAAATTTCTCGAAGGACTTAATGATGAGTTAAACCTGCAGCTAGCTATTGCCTATGTCCCAACTTATCAATCACTCTATGACAAAGTCACAATATTGGAAAACAAGATGAATCAAGTTGAGAACAGAAAGAGGAAACATAAACTCAAGAACTATTCAGGATCATCAAAGAATAAGCATTCATACAAAAAGAACAATGAAGATTCTGAACCACATCAGTATCACCACAACAACAATGGAAGTGAGAATAATGGAAATGATACTGACAATGGAGATGACCTTGGTCAGAACCAACATGACACTTACAGGAAGAAGGACATTAGCCAGTTGCAATGCTATAATTGTAAGGAACTTGGACACTATGCATCAGACTGTCTAGAGAAGAAAAAGAAAAAGGATGCCAGAAGAGCCAATGGAAATGACTCCAATGTGACCTAGAAAGGACATGTGAACCACATTGACATGAATGGAAACTTTGAAGAGATAGAAGAAGTGGATGTCAGGATTTAGAAAACTCAGAAGAATCAAATAAGGATTCCTTGTCTGGTTATTGTGTTGAACTTTTAGTCAAGTGAACCATCAATGTAATCCTATGAGACTTTATTATAAGGGTGGTAGTACCCTAGTTATTTTAAGCCTACTTAGAACCTTTAGCCTTCCCAAATCTCGGGACGAAATTTATTTTAAGGGTGGTAGCCTGTCACATCCCAAGATTTTCCAAATCTTGTAATGTGAAAAATAAATGAATAAAATAAAACTTTGTTGATTTTCAGGGTGAGAAGAAACTTTTTGGATTTAAATGGGAACCTTCAAACCTATTTTGATCAAGATAAAACCTAAAAGGATTTAAAAAGATAAACATTTAATAAAGGAAAATAAAATATTTTGGAATTACTATTTTGGATCTTTTAAATAAAAGGATTTGGTTTTCAAATGAAATAGAAGTTCTACAAATAAGGATTATTTTATAAGCCAAATTAAAACTTGGCCAAACCTTTGAAACAAAATATTTCTATTTGGGAAAATTAGTAAAAGTTTATTTAAATAAAGTAATAAGGATTTAATATCCAAGTTTTATTAATAAAGGTTTTACTATTTCCAAAACATTAAACCTTATTTATTTGTTTAAAATAAGTTTTCCAAGTATTTTGTATTTTCAAATAAAACCTACTGATTTGGTTTTGAAAATATTTAGATTTCAAAGGGAGGTTTTATTAAATAAATCAAACCCTATTCGATTAAATAACTTTGGTCCATTTTATTTAATTAATGAATGGATCCTAAAAAGACTAAAAAATTACTATTTAATTTTGGACTTTGGTTTATGAGTTAAACAGAACCATAATTCAAATGAAAAGTATGGTGATTGTTTGAATTGTTTTGATTCTTTGATTTGTTGTTTGATTTTCAAAACAGAAAATAGGAATAGAAAAGGAAAAATAATTTGAAAGAAAAAATAAGAATTGGACTCATCCCAACTGGCCAAAGCCCAACAAGGCCCAACACAGCCCATCTGTTTACCCCACTCGCGAACCGTTTTCACTCAGAAGCAAACCCGCCAAGTCACTGACTAGCAGAACCCACACTCTCTTCCTCTCTCTCACAGACATCGCGGCCCCACGTCGCCGGTCGTCGTCTTCACCCGCGGTGGCCAGTCCCCACCTCGCTGCCGTTTCTGCCCGTTGATAGCTCCTTCAATCCCCGTTAACTGTCGCGTTAATTCGCCCAGCCATCACGCACGATAAGAGCGCCTGCCTCCCCTCTTCTGTTTCCCCCAGACACCGCCTCCCCTCTGCCTCCAGGCTGCCCCAATTTCGAGCTCGAGCTCCACTGCTCCGACGAGCTTCACCAGCCGATTCCGGCGCCGTCCAACCGCCCCCCACCTCCCAGAGCACACGAGCCTACTACCCCTCTTCTTGCGCGTCTCCCAGCACCAACCTCACACCCGCGCGAGCACCGTAGCCTCGACAACCTCAACATCAGAGCATCGCCGCCTCCTGCCTCGACTCCGCGAAGTTTCCCAGTGAGCACCTAAAGACTACCAATGATGCTCCTGTGACCCCCAGTACCGTACGCAGCTAACCGCTTGGTCTGTTTGCCTCAGCGCGCCCTCAAACCTCGCCTCCGATGACAACCAGAAGCACTCGCCGCCGCTACAAGCTCCGGCGAGCAATCCACCCAGTTCCTGTGCGCCCCTCGATGAACTGATCACGTCTTGAGCTTTGCTGCACTTTGGCGAGCACGGTGAGCATCCTACCCCTCTCCCGCACGACCTAACTCGCCGGCAAGCTCACTGGCCGAGCACGCACCGCCGTCCGCCGCCGCTAGCGCCGCCCAGTTATAGTCTGGCTGTTGTGATCTGTTGGATCTCGATCTGTTGGTTAGGATAGATTCATTAAAACGAAGGGGTATGTTTGATCAGAGCCGTGCGTTTTAAATTAGATCCAACGATCCACGAGGCTGATCCACACGAAGCTGTACCGTCCAGTTAGATTGCGCCACGTGGCCAGTCTGTTTGAATAAAACCAGAAAATGTTCTATTTGATTTGCAAACTTGTAAAATTCAAAACTTGAGTTCTACACGTCCAAATTTTGCAAACTTTATATCAATGGAATCAGTGGAACAAGCCCTAGCCAACCATAAAATTTGTTTAGTAAAAATCCTCTGGTAAAATGTTTGTTTTTGGAGAAACATTTGTATGCTTGTTTAGCTTAGAAAAATTATTCCAAAATGTTTTTAGGGTTGAAACCTTTGAAAATTGATTTGTTGTGAACCTACTGACCCTAGGAACCAACCCATGGTTTTAAAAATGGATTTGGTGAAGGTTTGAATGGATTAATTGATTTAGCCCATTTCTAGCCAAATAAAAATAATGGTTTTGTTATGAAGATGTTTTTGGAGTAAAAACTTTGGGAAAATGATTTGGATCAAACCTACTGAACCTAAACACCAAGTTTTGAGAAACAACAACTTATTTGGTGAATAACATAAAGTTGTTGCTTTGATAAAAATATTTTCCACCACATAAAATAATGATTGGATTTAAAAATGGTTTATGAATAGAACCCTTTTGCAAATGACTTTGCCACTTTAGAAAATGACCACTTTGAACCTTACAAAGTTTAGAGCCTAGTAGAAACCATCTTTGCAAATAAAACCAACTTATGCATGCTTGCATGCATGACTTAGTTCCTATGATTTTATGTGTGTGATGTATTGATTGAATATTGGTTGGAATGCAAGTTGATTTTGTGTTTGCTTGATTGATTTTTAGTGAAGTTAGAAAAGTGTGAAACTAGCAAGATCAAGAAGTGAACCAACATTCCCTACCAAAAAGGCAAGTGACACTATCATCCAAGTCCTACTATTTTCATTACACTTAGTGGATTTTTGTAACATGCATGAAAAGGATTTCTATATTTTAAGCTATGCTAAATCCTAATAGGATACCCTTATATATTCCTTAGTGGAAACATTGTAGTTGTAGTATACTTAGCCCTGCTATATATTGGGATGGGATACATGATATGATTATATGAAGAGTTGAAAAGACTTATGTTTTATATAATAAAACAAGTACTCAATGAACCACCTGGGTGGACAAGGATACTCAAGTTTTGGACAAGGTGGCAACAAAAGGAACCATGTTTATATGGCTATCTCTTTTTGTATGTGCACCAGAAGCAAACCACCCAGGGACTTAGAGATTGAACGTGTTTCTCGTACAGTGGCTTCCGTGTACAGCCACATGCTAAATGGGCTCTGGCTTAGTCAACTACATAGTGGAAGACCCATGCATTGGCATCTTCAGGTTAACTAGAATTGTGTAAGGGAACTTGAAACCCTACATTGGTGCCTGGTAGACAAGCTAGCATTGTGTATTGGCAGGACTCCTATGGAAAGACTTTGTCACATTCTCGATCTGCCGGTACTCCATTTTGGTGAGTACTTATCCAGCGGCCACTGGTGGCGTCAAGACGATATTGTGTCATGTGGGTAAAGTGTACAACTTCTACAGAAGATCCAATTCTAAGTACTTAGCCGTGTCCCCGGTTATGGACAATACTGAGCAACTAAGGCCTGAAGCTATGGAAGATCTCTAAAAGAAAACTTTTAAGTGACAACAAAAGACTTGATGCACTTGGGGGTACCAAGGAGCTCAAGAGATTTTTGACAAGGACTTGAACACTTGGAAATTTACCAAGGAGTCCAAGGGATTTTGAAAAAGAGATTTGACAAAAGACCAAAACCATTTTGAAAAGATAGGATAAATTTTGCTTTCTGCAAATGAGCCTAAAACCCTACTTAGCCAAATATGCATGTAATGATAGGATCCACTTATATTCAACATAGTAGTGAAACTTGCCAATACAATTCAAATGTATTGACCCTTGTGGCTATAACTTGTAATGTTGCAGCTTTGATTGTTTTAGAGAAGATTGATTGATTGATTAGGATTACAAAGTCTACAACCAACATGTCTGCTTGTGGCACTTTGAAGATGAAGGACCCCATGCTTATAGTTATTCCGCTGCAATGTAATGTAATAGCCAAATGAGCTATGTAAAGATGTAATAAAATTATGCTATTCCTGGTTATAAAGTTATATTATGACCTTTGTTTCTTGATATTACATCTAAACTGTGGATGCTAGCTATTGATCCAGGGACTAGCATTGTAAACACAGGGGACACCACCTTATGTTAATAAAGGTTGGGACACTCCCTCTACACCGATTTACTAGGTTTCCAACCTAACGTCAAAGCATAGGCTATGATACCAACTGCGGTGACCCAGCATACCACTACATGGTGTAGTACACTATAGTCGTTGATATAATACCAATGGAACACCGTTCCATCTGCATTATATCCCTCAGAGTGGTACAACATAAACATCACGGGTCCAAGACAACACTTTAGAAGTACTACTATTACAAAAGATCCAGATAGCTTCCTCGGAGAGTGAGGAATGTTATACAGAAAGAACCAGAAAGATCCACTCGGAGTTAATTTAGAAGTACTACTATTAATATATGTGTAAGGCTTGAAAGTACTACTATAGTATTGTTCTATAGAAGTAGGTTCTAGATTCTAGGAGTTTTATTTATATTCTACGCTTCGGCTTGTCTTCGATAGATTCCGGTAAGGTCTTCGACTCCGTTGATCTCCCTCAGATATATTCAACTCTTTAAGTGACTTATTTCCTGGAAACGTCATTGGTTTCTCCGAGATCTAGCAAGGGTTAAGAATATACGTTGAGTACGAGTGTACTCAGCAAATTCACTAAAGAGGAGTGTTTGATGCACTATCTACAGCCACAGACCATAGGTTGTAGGCAATGCAAGTCTTCGTAAACATTTCTTCAAATGTTAGTTTTATTCTGAAAAGCTATGTCCATTAGACTTCACGGGTTTACCAGAACTTTCATGGAGTTCCTTTCCCGCACCGTTCGCAGCTCCTTCCTGGAATAGGGAGTAACAAGTTACAGTTCTTACACTCTGCAGAGGTGCGTTACTTTACCCATGAGAGATCTTAGCTTTGTTGCACATCCGAGTTATAGGCTCGTTCACACTTCCTTGGTATGAGGCCCAGAGTAAGATCCAAGCCAATCACTGTCCTTCTCCGCGACCCCGCATACACCACAATTGTTGGATGACCAAACTCTAGGTAGACTTTTCCCCGTATAAAATAGCTATACCTTAATTGGATACACCCAACAACCATTAACACTAGATATCTGTCTTTTGTAAACCCAGATCCACGGTAGACTTCCACCGTATAAAACGGCTATACCCACGATCTGCAACTTCCAAATGCCTAGAACAGTGTCCAATGCATACGAAAGGGAGCTGATCCAGCTGACTTCTCTGTCCCATTCCAAATCTCATGGTTAACGCGTAATATACGATGCAAGAATCACTGGGGACATTGGTTGTTAAGTCCTAGATAATATGTTCCTTTACGATCGGAACTTTCATAGTAGATTATTACCTCATGGTAAATAACCTATAGTCATATTATAATGAAAATAGTGTTTTCTGATCTTTTTCAAATGCAGGTGATGACAACACTGGATTTGCAAAATACTTTACAGAAAATAATCAATAGAAGATCCAATATCTGAAATCATCATCATTGGTCCGGTAAGGATTAATGTTTAAAGAAGCAAGATGCCATTATGCATAAATAATGCTATGCAATTTTATAATTCCCAAAGTGAAACCCTTAATATTTTGAATAAGTTGTTCTTAGGTATCGTCTTAAAGATTGGGTTTAGTTTTAAGTTTATTTCATAAGCGATGGCATTGATAAGGAACTTAAGTGTTAACAATCAAAAATATACAAGTACTAACAGAATAATGTGATTATGATTAATTGTTATCTGGTGATTGGGATAAATAGTCCTTGAGTTGAGTTCTTAAGAGCTGAAGGAACTAATATAGACTTGTTTGTGTGAAGTGGCAAAAAGAATAACATTTGAAGAAACTAGTATTTGGTTAAGTTTGATTAGTCTTAAGGTTTATTAGATTTTACATTAGGGTTGGTGATGGTTATGAATGGTGTTAAGTTATCATATTTTAATTGATGATACAAGTGGCTAAATTTAACTTTAAAACATGAATAAACTTCAAATGAGATGTTTATGATTGTTTAAACCAAAGTTAACCATGAAAATAGAAGTGAATTGTAAGATATGATGAGTTTTAGAATAGCATCTAGTTTTAGGGTTTTGGCAAATATGATTAAGGATGATCCCTTTTAATTAGATGATCTTACGAATTTATTTGAGTTTAGAGTCATTTTTAAGAGTGGTTGAGGGATGGATATTATTCACCCTTTTACACATGAGTGTTATGTAATATTTATTTAAAAGGAGTTTAATTTGAATTTAAGATTTAAAAAACATTTAAAGGTTAATAATTATATTTAAGTTTTATTTTGATTATAGATTTATACTTAGTAATTAAACTTTAAATGTTTTGGTGTTTTATAAGAAAATGTGATTATTTCCTACTTAAGAAATAATTTTAAGAATTAAAAAAGTGGTTATTTCATTTGATTAAAATAGTAATGCTTTTTATTTATCTTAAATTTTTTTTGAATAATATACATGGTATTTTTCTAGTGGAATATACTTATTAAAGATCTTAAAAATGAATTTTATTTATTTTTAAGTCTTACCTTTATTTTTATAAAATTCTTCAAAGAATTTAGTGTCTTTAAATATTTGCTTTATATTTTATTTGTAAAACTCTAAGTTAATATTTTTTATAAAATAGTAGAGTTATTTTTATACACAAAAATGTTTTTTATTTATTTTTAGAAGTTTTTCTTATTTTATGAAATTTTACTTAGGATTTAATGATGTTAATATTTATGTGCTCTATATTTATTTTAAATAAATAAATTTATATTTTTATTAGATAGATCTTATTTTTATGATAATTTTAACATATTAATTGTATTTTTATAGCTGAAAATGTTTAAAGGTTATTTTGGTAATTTATTTATTTTACTTTTATTTTATTTCTTATTTCATTTGACTTGGGCTATTTTGGGTTGGTACATGGGCTGGCCTAGCCCATCTAAGTTGGCCTTGGTCATCTAGACCACAGCCCACCCCTTTCTTTCTCTCCTCTCACCCGCACACACGCACACACACACACACACAACCCTATCCCTCTCACGTTCATGTCCGTGCGCGATGCGCCGCCCTGGTCGCCACCGGCCGCCTCCGGCACCAACGCAAGATGGTGCTGCCTTGCCACCTCTTCCTTCTTCTTTTGCCCTATCGATTTGGCTTGCGTGCCCCCTGTTGTGCACTCGTCGGGAACCCTAGCTCTGCCATGGTGTGGTGGCTGTCGATTCTAGCGCTGCCGCTTACTGAATTTCATATTCTTGGCCGGTGTAGGATGATGTGTCCCTCAGGGATGCTCCCTATGCTGCCTTGGTGGTGAGATTGATGCTGGGCTAGGTGGTGGTGTATGGTGAAGCCTTCCCCGTGGTGTTCTGTGTTGTCGTTGCCGTCGATACTACTTCTGCTTCCTCTCTGGCGAGATATGACTTGCCAAAGGTAGGTGTTTATCTCTTCTATGCTCCCCTCCAGGCTTTGTCTACCTTGCTATGTCAAGTGTGCTTTCGGTAATTCCCCACTATCTAGATTTCATCTCTGAACCTAGGGTTCACGTCTGGTGAATAACTGTGACTTGTGGAGATATCTTAGCTCTGGTTTGATGCTCAATTGACATGCTTGGTTTACTTGTGATGGTCTGAAGGCCCTGTTTTAATCTTTACCCTATGATTAAATGATGAGGTACTATGGTAAGAGTAGGTTTATTCTACTCTTAATCTGGGTAGATGATCTGAGAAACCCTTCTGGATGATTAAAGTAGACATGAAAATTCAAACCATTGGTTTGGATTTTTATCTGTTTGGGATACTTGCTGGTCTGAACATTTGCTAGTTCATGTTGATAGTCAAGAACTATTGATACTGACTGCTAGTTGAGTTGGTTAGGAAAATGATCTGGAAATCATATTAGCTTGAAATTATTGCTGGATGGTGAATGACATATGGCAATTAGCTCTGAATGTGTTAAGATATACACTCCTTTGTCAGGGATAATAGTAGTACACTAAATGATTCCTGGCTTATTAGCTAGGAAAATGATTTGAATTCTTCTATATGAGAGGGTAGCTGTTGTATTCTAGATGATATTATAAAATGAAGATTGTTATATTTGTTGTAGTATGAGCTGCCTTGAATCAAAATGTGAATGAGTAGTGTGTAACTGAATCCTTGATTCAGTTACCTTTGTTTTAAATTATAAAATGATTCTTAGATATTTTTGAATATCTAAGAAAATGATTTATTATCAAACTTGATGAAGGGATGATGTTCTAGTTTTAAAGACTAGATTGAGAGTTTGGTGGGAGTGAGTTCGGGATTGTGCCTGAGGTGAAATTCCAATTCTTTTCGATTTGTGCCTAGCAATGCCTCATGCTTGCTGGTTTGTTCAAAGATGATTTGTATGCTTTTATGGCCTTGGTATGACTAGTAGAAGTGTGCTATAGCCCTGCCTAGGATGCAAAGGCTGAGGTCAAACTCTAAATAAGAACAGAGATTATGGTGTATCTTTTTATTTCTCTATGAGGAATATACATAGCATCTCTATGTAGATCTGAGAGAACACCCTCCTCCAATCCTCCTAGATGATCATCTAGTTGAAGGGTATAGGAGTGGATTTGATGGGTATTAGTCTCTTTATTTTCCCAAGATGCTGATGCAAAAGAGAAGACAGATGTTGAAAATATTGTAAAGTTCTACCTGCTACAAGATATGATTGTTGATCTTGTTCTGCTACTAATGTAAGCTTCCATGCATCCTGTCCTGGAAATCCTTCTCCTCCTTATTCCTTTCTAGATCTACTTTGAATTCCTATCCTGATACTTGATATGCTGGCTAGTTCTTCTTTGGACAACTAGTGCTTCTTGCCTCGTCCTAACTTGCAACCATCTTGCCTTTGCTATGAATCCCTCTACTCCTAGCTCATGGATGGCTCCAAGGAGCAACCAGAGTTGGTTGAGGGTGAGGTATAACATTCTGATGGTAACTTTTTGTGGATGTGCTGTGGAGTGTGGCCAGGTACTTGTTGGCTACGGCTGTTTCCTTCTTATCTGGTTTCTTGGTTTGTTGTGGTGTTGACAGCAGCTACTTGCATGTTGATGTGCAAGATGCTTGCAAGTGGGACCTGCTGGTGTGGATGAGATTAAGTGAAAACTTGATATTTGTGGAATATTTATCTTATTACTTTAATTATCATGGTGAAACTTGCCCCTCTCCAGCCTATGATGTTGTACTGAGGCAAAATATACTGATATGAACAGATGCTACTTTTTTGGTGAAACTTCAAATTTAGCTCAATGATGAACTTTTAACAGTGCAACTCATTGTTCATTTCTTAGAGCAAACTAACCAACTAACCATTCTTTTATTTGTTTTTGTTTTGTTTTCAGGAAATGAAGAGAAGGAAGAAATATGTCAATTGTTGAAGGACATCAGAGAACAGTAGCTTAGGAATTCCTCTTTTATATAAATATATGTAATTTCTCTTCTGATTGAATAATGTTGAGATATTATAATTTATATTCTGTTTTATATATTGTAAAAAAACATTGTATTATTGTATTCAATTCAATAAAGTTTACTTATTTCATTTATTTATTTATTTTACAATTGTTTTGTAATGACAATGTCATATATATTGTTGTAATAAAGAATATTGTGATTTATTTCAATTATGAAATTCTTTTTCCTACTTATTTATTTCCTAATTGTAAAGACAATGTCTTATATAAAGAATTCTTTTATTTATCTATTGTAAAGTAATACAATATGCATATATATTTATATTAATAAAGAATCCTTGTTATATTATTTATGTAATCATTTTATTTAAAGTTATTAAATATTTCCAATTCTTATTTGTGAATTCATTTGAATTTCATATTTGAAATTCAGATACATGCTTGAATAGATTTTCCCTGAAACAAAGAATTGTACAAAGGTCATGTCAAAATCTATCGCGCTTGCTCCGAAGTTTCCTTCAGTACAAGAGAGATCTCGATCCCTCCATAGCTCTTTTAGTTTTGCGCGAAAATTCCCCGGATTTTCTTATGCATGAATGCAATGCACAAACCTGTGTCCTCTCTATTTTTAGGTGCTAATCCCGGGATGTTACAGAGAGCGTTTTGGCATGCAAAGATCCGCCATCTACCAGTAGAAGCTACGCAGCTACCATAGTCGTCGCATCCGGCATCGCTCGTTTAAAGATGGGGATCTGGTGCTCCGACTTAAGCAGAAGAAGTCACACAAATTATCCCCGCCAAGGGAAGGACCGTTCATCATAAGCAAGGCGCTGCTCAATGGGTCTTACTACCTCGTTGAGAATCGTGAACTGAAGGATAGACCCAACGAGGATCATAAGCGTAAGCGACGTGACCTGGATGATGACTACCCAGACCTTGATCGGTCATGGAACATAGCACAACTACGTCCTTTCTACACTTAGCATTTTTTATCTATTTTGTACCTCTTATATGATCAATGAAATAAAGCTCTCTGGTTCACTCATATTTCTGAGTCTTTTACCTCCTTTAGTGTTCATTTTTGGATCGTATAAAACCTTTATGCACATGCTTTGCGATTGCACTTGTGAAACTTCCGCCTACGGGCGTTAGCTTAGGTTTTTTGGTCTACACGTTCAGGCATCATCACCTGAGCGCATGGTTCCGACAATGTGTTTTCCGACTCACGAAAAGTCAAGCATAAAAACCAAAGTAATGAATAAGCTAGCACTTGCTTAAAAAATATATACATGCTGGAACTAATTCTTGAGTAGCAGGAAATAACAACCATTGTTTTTCCGCTTTAAGTTAACAAGTAGTTTTTCTGCATGCACATTACAGAGGAAACAAATATTACAAATTGTTTTTCATTCCTCTGGTGCAGGCGACCTGGAAGAAGCATCGTTGGCAGCAGGAGAGTCACCTTCCTCAAAGTCGGCAGTGTTGAGGGACTCGGAGGAGCTTTGGTTGCCGCCATTGATGGTTTTGATGGGCACAAAGACATTAACGTCGACCAACTCGGCGACTCCGGTGTCATAATGTAACATCCCAAAAATATTGAACTAGAATCATCAAACTCTAATCATCAAAATTAGGGTTAACAAAAACTTTTCTAAATAAAAATATGAAAGCATGCATGTGTGTATGCATTCCAATTTGGATTCTTTTGAATTGCCATGATTATGTGTTTCCTTGCTTTTAAAAGGATGCTTAGGTGAAATAAACATCATCTAAACAACTCCCAAACTTTTCCCAAAGACAAATAAATCAAAACAAACAAAATAAGGGAATGGTCACTTTGGCCAAATTAACTCCCATGCCTACTTTGGTTATCTCTAACTTTCAGAAATTAACAGAAACTTATTTGGATCTTTGCACCCCTTGATAGTACTCATAACAAAGTATCAAGGCCCACCTTGTGATCATCCAGAAACATTCAAATGCATAGTTTCAATGACAATTTAAAATTGAATCTATTTCATATGGGAAGATCCCACTTCTTCAAAAACCACTCAAACAAGCTCAACTTTCAAAACACAGGCACCTACAGACTCACCAGCACATGCCTAGCACACCCACCAAAAATCTTTTCAAAATTCAAAACTTGAATTCATGTGGCCATTTCATCAAACACCTTGCAGATGCAAATCAAACAAAATCAAAACACTATAGTGTGCAGTGATTGTGGCCTAACTTGCCCCCTCTCTGGACACCACTAGCCTTAGTAGATCATCTAACAACCTAAACTAATCTCTAGCACCACTATAAGATGGCCATTGTCATCAATGGTGAGCAGGCCGAGCCTCACCTTGCCACCCACATGTCGACAGCGAGCTAGGAGAAGCACCAAGCCTAGCCAACAGGTCTGGGAGCAAGCCAACACCCCACCGCCACTCCCTGTCCCAGCCGCGAGCGATGCTAGCCCCTGGACCACAAGCACAGACCATGCCAACCTTCTCTGCAACCATGCCGAGAGCATGCCCCGTGCGCCATGCTCGACAGACGCCCACAGACCGCGCGCCACCCTCGCCGCGTGCATACATGACCACCACCATCCCAGCAACCCCGCAGACACGCCCGTTCGCTGCCGTGCAGACCACGCGCGTTGTGCGCCATAAAAACTTCCGTCGGGCACGCTCAGAGCACCGCAGCGTTCCGACCGATCAGCAACGCCCCATGCATCGCCACCATGTCGTTGAGCTTCGCTAGGGAGCACCACACCGCCGCCTACCGTCGCCCACGCTGATAGCCCTCTGTGCCGTCGACCATGACAAGCTCATATTGCGCCCGTCGGTCCCCTCTCGCCACTATCAATAGAGGCCTCCCCCGCTCGAATTCATCACACCATTCAACTCCCCTCTCACCCAGAACCACCCCGCCTCAGTCCCGAAGCAAGGCGAGCAGCGCATCGCCGGAATTTGGCCGGAGCCCGCCGCTGCTGGAGAAGAAGGAAGCCAGCGATTGGAGCCGCCCCATGAGAAGCTGCCGGTACCAGGAGGTTCGCCGTCGTCGACTCCGTCGTTCGCCCGCCTCACCGACCCTCGCCTGAGCCTCGGTGAGCCTTCTACGACCCCCACCTGCCGCGTTAGGGTTCTGTCTCACCGGCGTTGCCCGACGTGGACGATGAACCAGAGCCGTTGGATTAGAACTAGATCCAACGCACCACGTTCCCTCGTACCGCTTTGTGTTTAAAGAGCAACTGACTGGTGGAACCGCCCTGTCAGTTGAGCCTCGCGCCGCGGAGTGACACTGGGCCGGCCCATTAGCAGTTCCTGCGCAGCCCAGTCGTTTGAATTTAACTTTTTCCATTTTAATTCAAACATAGTTCTATACCAAGTTTCAAACATCAACCCAGCTTGATTCAGTGAACCAAATTGAATGAAACCAATTTTGTTAGAAAGGTTTTGAAATGCTTAATCCAAGCCCGTTGGATTCAAATCATTTGCATCTATAGATCAACCTTGGTAAAAATAACAAAGCAGAATCTTTTTTGCATTCAAACATTTTTCAAATTTAAACTATAATAGCTTTTGAGTTGATTCCAACTCTCAAAAATCACATTTGATCATACCTTTCAGAATATATAGAAACATATGAGTTTACTTATAGAAATAATGTTCAAGTAATAAAAGAATGTCACATAGGCATTTCTAGTCACTTTATTTAATTGAAATAAAAGGTTAAACCCTATTAAATTGTGACACCACTTTAAATCACATTCCCATGTACTAAAATGTGTGGTGATGACATGTGTCAACATGATCCCATGTTTGGTTTGGAGAATATTAAATATTAAGTATCTTTTTCAATGAGTAGAAATTACTTTTCTAAAAATACATAAATAATGCAAGTGCTTTAATCTTGAATGTTAGTGATGATGCTAGATCATCTATAGAACCCTTGTGTGTGATGATTGAAAGTAGAGTATTGTTTGGTGATTGTGTACCTCGTATTTATTTATAGACGCTAGTACCGACCAAGGATACGAGGAGGAAGGAGGATACTACGAAGAAGAAGCCGAGGAGAACTTCAACCACTGCTCTGCACAAGGCAAGCTAACACTTGCAAGATACTTTACCTATGCAATCCAATACTTGCAAGCTATTAACTTAGCAAGCCCAATACTACTAGTTCAATGTGCAAGCTAACACTTGCAAGATATTATACTTTAGCAAGTCTTACCATGCCAACAATATGCCTTGAGCATATATGGTTATACCCACATGATAAGCCAAACCTAGTTTTACTTACAAGCTTTATACTTTTTTTCTTTCTCAAAGCTAGTACTTAGAGCTTACTTAAGTGAATTGTAGATTCTAGAGAGATAACTGAAGGTTGCATAAAGAGCATAAAACTTGGCCTAAGCTAGATAATCTTTATGTCATCCTAAGGCATGAGATTGAACTTAGTTAAACTCCACTAGTTTACCATCCCTCATTAGTACTCACCTCCACTTGTAGATGCTAGTGCTAAGCATAAAACTTGATCAACTTTAGATGGGAATACTTGGTGAAACTGGTTATGAAAACCTTGGAATGATGGTTCTTTCTATTGAAATGTTTTGGACATGTGTTTCCGAACAGCAGATGATTTTTGTTCATGAAAATGTTGAGGCTTGAGCCTTAGAACTTTATAAAACTAATGGTTGTCTGGATGCGATACCATTCCAATTTTACCGTACAACCACAATACCCGAGAATTGGGTAGGGCATGATTGGAAACTTATATACCTTAGTATCGGTTCCCTCACAGCCAAGGTCTGAGCTGAAGCTACCTTGTGAAGATTGTCCACCTGTGCAGTACCCAAGATGACAGTTGGTCATGGTTGGGAGGCCAAACTCACACGAGAGGTGCTTATACTAGGGTGTGTAATTGAAAGGTTAGGATTGATTATCCGCATACTAAGTATGGTGAATTTAGGATTTGTTCCTGACGGATGTATCGAATGTTGAGGTGAAAGTGGACAATCTCTGTAGAGTGTCAAACTATTCGAATAGCCGCGTCCGCGGTTATGGTCAGTTGGAGTGGCCATACTGTTCCCACGTCAGATGTTTTCAAAATGACTTGTGAAAAGAATTGAGACTTTGACTTGACCACAACATAGTTGTGATATGAAATACAAGTTCTCACTTAGGTGTTATAAAACTTCAAATAGCTTTTATTACTTCTGAACTTAGTAGAAGTAAATCTGGCTTTTTGCAAAACAACCCTAGATCTTAGTATCCTACTACAAAAATGCCCTTCACTTGTTAGTATTAGTTTGCGAGTACTTAAAGAGTACTCATGGCTTTGTCCCTGGCTATTCCCATGGCCATACTATGAAGAGGAGTACCTGAGGATGGACCCCAGGAAGGTTACGACAACTAGGATGATGTACTGCGGTATCCAAATCTGTTATGTCTCGCAAAAATGGTAATCCTGGGATTGCGATGTATGGCATAACAGGCATTTGGGATTAAAAATCTGGGTGTTGACAAGTTGGTATCAGAGCCATCCTGACCATAGGAGACCCTAGTTAGACTGGACGTTTGAATCAAAAACTTAGTTTCAAAACCAAAGGAAGCAAATATTTACAAAAACTTATTCCCATTCTTATCACCTCTATTCTTTCATAAAAATTCATGTTCCTCAAAAACTCTTGCAAAATACATAAAATTTGACACACTTGATCACTCTACTAACTTACTTATCCTATATTCTTATAGATGGACGTGAAGTACAGCAAGTTTTATCAGTTGGGGAATGGAGGAGACCTTATCTTTGAGCGAGATTTGGACCAGCTTTTGGAACTTCTGGGGCGACCGCACCCCAAGTTCTTCGGAGCTCATCTCAATGATCAAGGAGGAGAAGATCTGCAGTGGCTAATTGTTGCAAGTCTCCGAGTAAAGATTGAACCTCCCACTGCCGAGGGAATTCAATTCACCTTAACAGAGAACAACTGGCTCGATGGACTTGCCAGGGCCATGCTGGAAGCTCTTGCACGTCTGTGTGGGCAGAATATCAACCAGATTAAGGGTACCCGCTTCAAGTTTTTTCCAAGGTGTGATGATAATGTACAGCCACTGGAAGCCCCATACCACCACGAGTTGAAGACTCAGTTGGACCACCTGAGCTTCATGATGTATGATCATCAGCAGGAGTTGGACAATTGCCGTGACTACTCTAACCACAAGTCCGCCGTCATCAAGACGAAGGATCAGACCATCGCCATGCTAGCAGAGGACCACAAGTCTCATCGCCGTTAGCTCGATAAGAAGGAGCGCATCATTGCCCGTCTTCGCCACCGTATCTCGGATTTGGAGGAGACCATCCACGAGAGAGACATGCAGTTGGAAGAAAGGGAGAATGTCGGGGAGGATCTTCGTGGAGACCCCTACTCCTATCTCAGCGATGATGATGATTTTCTGGGGGATCAGGCTATGGACTTCTTCACCGATGAGGATGATTTCGCCTTCATCAATGACTACGATGATGATGAGGCTGACTACTACACCGACTCCGAGGAGTAGTAGCACTTGAGCACTAGCATAGTGAGTAGTATTCGGTCCCACTGTATCGTAGTTTCCAGAATGGTTCTTAAAACCATCTGTTTTTCTTGTTTTGTGGTGTGTGTTTATATCGGGTGCTATGAATGAATGAAAAGCAAGTTGCTAGAAAAATCTGAGTCAAACTTTAAAAACTTTTCAAAGTCCCAAGACCTTAGAAATTTCCCTCTTTTATCATGATCTATCTCAATCTTCAAATGCCACGCGGAGCAAGTGGTTCATCCCCAGACCCGATGTTGCAGATCCTGCAAATGTTGGTTTCTCACCGCAAAGCCGAAAGAGCCGAACGTCAAGCCAACCTAGCCACCCTTCAACAGATAGCTCAGCTAGCCCACAACAATCAAGGCCACGGAAATCAGGACAACCATGGATCTAAGCTCAAGAATTTCCAGAACACCAACCCACCTGTTTTCACTAAGTCGGAAGAGCCCCTAGATGCCGATGATTGGCTGCAGACCTTGGAAAATAACCTAGAAGTCGCCGGAATGGAAGCCAACGAGAAAGTTATGTTCGCCACCCATTATCTAGCCGGAGATGCAAGGGCATGATGGAACAGTGTTCGTACGATGACCGGAGGACAGGTGATGACCTAGGAGGAATTCAAGGTCAAGTTTAGCATAACCCATGTGCCACCAGGTTTGATCAAGAGAATGAGAGATGAGTTCAGAGAACTGAAGCAAGGAAGGATGACCGTAGTGGAATACCGTGACAAATTCTTGTCATTAGCTAGGTATGCCCCGGATGAGATCGACATTGAAGCTCAGAAGAAAGAAAGATTCTTGAATGGTCTGCATGATGAGATGGAGATGGTGTTGGTCAATATCCCCTTTCCTGATATTGAAGCCCTCATCGACTCTGCCATCCAGATGGAAGGAAAGATCAACCAAGCCAATGAGAACCGCAAGCGTCGCATGATGCATCAGCCAGGAACCCATCATGGCACTTCAACTAGGTGTTATAAAACTTCAACTAGCTTTTCTTACTTCTGAACTTAGTAGAAGTAAATCTGGATTTTTACAAAACAACCCTAGAGCTTAGTATCCTACTACAAAAATGCCCTTCACTTGTTAGTATTAGTTTGCGAGTACTTAAAGAGTACTCATGGCTTTGTCCCTGGCTATTCCTATGGCCAGACTATGAAGTGGAGTACCTGGAGGATGGACCCCAGGAAGTTTATGACAACTAGGATCATCTCCCATCATCAGCATTGCCTGTGACCTCGAAGATGGAGCTTCGCCTACGCTACCTTTATTATTACGTATTTCCGCTGCTTGAATTGTATTAAGAACTGGATCATGAGATCCTTATTTTTGTAAGACCTTATATATGTTTTGTAATGGATGATGTACTGTGGTATCCAAATCTGTTATGTCTCGCAAAAATGGTAATCCTGGGATTGCGATGTATGGCGTAACAGGCATCTAGGATTAAAAATCCGGGTGTTGACACATAACCCGCTAGCGACGCCAAGATAGATTCATGATTTATCTTTTGGCCTTCGTCATCTACATCGGGGATACCGGAGGTCACCGTGTCGATGTCGGCATTTTTGTAATGTGCCTTGACCATTGACATCTCCATCCTTGTGCCAGCCCGTGCACTAGAAGCTTTCCAGTTTGCGATAAGCTCGAGGGCTCGACAAAGGATCTCCGAGAACTTCTCCCCAGAGTCCGATTCCTTGATATTAATATGGAGGGGTTTGGCTATCTCCTTGGCCTGCTTGATCGAGGTGTTGATAAAGTTGCCGGCAAGGACCATGCATTCCTTTGGCGGAGGAGGCGATCGGGTTAAACCCATAGGAGCTAAAATTTCCGACAAAGGAGCGCATGAGTTCAAAAGTTCAGAGTATCTAGCTTACAGATATCTAAGACGGAGAATCACTTACTGAAGATGCTTATCTCAGCTTGCAGGAGAGTCTCCGCCATGGAGTCCCGTTCTTGTCGGAGGATCTTGTATGCTTCATGATGGCGTTGATTTTGCTCATCAGCAGCTTTCTTCTGATCTTTTAAGATCGTGATTTCCTCCTTCAAGCAGTTCATCTCCTCACTGGAGGAGTCTTGTAGGGCTTTCATTGAGTCTTCATGCATCTTCAGCATGTCCTTCCTCTCCTGTTTAAGGATCTTGTTTCACTATCCAGCTGCTGAATATGCCTGGATTGCTCAACAATATCCTTAGCCTTGGAAATGGTTTCTGCAAGTCGGAGAAAAGAACAATACACAGTGAGTACTCAGAGAATGTTGGCACAAGACTAAGTCGGAATACGAAAAAGAAAGGAAAAACAGACGCTTGCTCTTGATTACTTGTTCCTTCAAGAAGGCAGTTTTACCCTTTTCAACTTCCAAGTACGCACGCATCTTCTGGTACTTGTCGTTGGCGACACCCCTTCGAGCATTCTCATTCTGTGGAAAGAAGAAAGTTAAACATTGTTTGGTCTACTGGGAGCATCTAGCCGGAAAATTTCCACCTAGAAGCTCGGGGGCTAGAGCGAGAGTTTTTAACTTAACAATATGCTTAGTCTTTTTTTAAGCATCTAGTCGGAACTAATTCAGTTTTCAACTAGAAGATTGGGGGCTACAGTATAAAGTTTTTAACTCACTCATATGCTTAGCTTCTCTTTAAGCATCTAGTCAGAACTAATTCAGTTACAACTAGAAGCTTGGGGGCTACAATATTGAAATTTATAAACACTGCGTATGCTACTCTAAAAGCATCTAGTCAGAATAATTCATTCAAACTATATGCTTGGGGGCTATAGTAAGAAGTTTTCTAACTTAGTCACTCATAGAGCATTTAGATGCAAAGACCTATGGTTTTTCGTCTAAATCCTCGGAGGCTACAGTGGGATACTCATATGAAAAGCAAAAGGCAAATAAAACTTACAAGTGCGTTGATCTTGAGGTTTGTAGCACTCTCAGCAAGCAACTTGCCGAAGGACAAAATGTTTCCTTGCAAGATTTTTGCTTGCCGGAGAAGCTCCTCAAGGACACACATTGGAGATGTCGGCGCCGCACCAGGAACCAGAGCAGTGCTACCCTGCGTAAGCATCGAATAGACTATCTTTGGGAACTCTATGGTCTTCTTGGTTGCGGAGGTGCTGCCTTCGATAGACGTACCACCTACCACCACCGCCTTACCGCAACTGAGGGCATCCTTAGCCAGAGCTTCAGCCATTTGGTTTGCGGCACTTTCCTGCGTTGCCTATTCGCCGACAATAGCAATCTCGGTGGAGGCACCTGAGTCCACTTCCATGGCGGAAGGGCCAGATGCTTCTTTGGCTTGAGAGCTTGTCAGAGCGGACGAAGGCTGGATGCTAGGGGTGACAGGGGTGATGGCGGGAGAAGCGTGGGGATAAACGTCACGATGCAACATATCCTTAATGTTTTTAGAAGCCCCCAAAGTCTTGGAGGTCTTCTTCAAACTGGTTGTGGCTTTCTTCCTGAAACGTATAAAAAGTATAAGTACAAAAATAAGACAAACAATGGACAATGTCGGAGAGAAAGAAGATTACACAAGAGGCGGTGCTTTGGAAAAGGGGATCCCTGTAACCTTTCTTTTCTCTGCCTCCAGGGTGGCGGTAGTATTCTTGGAGGCTCCATCCTCTGTCTTCTTTTTCTTGCCTCCGTCGGCAGCGTCAGAGGTGGAGCTCTTCCGCTTTCGCGCTAATGGGGCATCGTCGTCGGACACGACGGTGACTTCCTTCATCTTTGGATCATAGATTTGAGGATCCATGCTATCCTCATCTATGTCGCTGAGCTGTTAAGTGAAGAATCACCGTGTTAGATGAGATGGTAATGGCTAGACGGAAGAACTGGAGTATATGTCATACACGGAAAATAAACAGGTACCTTTGGGCACTTGCTCTCTACGAACATATCGTAGGTGATGGTGAAGCCACACTTCCTATCCTTCACCTTTGACGATGTCCTTGAGGCGGAGCTTGGCAGAGTCGCTCGAGAAGTTATCCTCGGAGATGCGGAGGCTATCCTTCCTATCGTTGGTATACTCGTGCATCAACTTCAAGCGGTGATGCAGAGGCTGGATCCGCCTAACGAACCAGCACATGGCTAGGTCCAATCCGGTCAGACCCGTATCTACGAACCACTCTATCCTCCTTATAGCATGGGAAGCGTCGATGTCGGAGGGGAGGGAGGCCTGGGATATCCATGTCGAGGCTTCAGAGGCATCTCCATCGACAAAGTCTGGGTACGTCACTTCTCGGCCGGCCAAAGGGATATCTGGGCCGTAGAAGTACGTCCGCTGCCAGTTTTTGCAAGACTCGTGGACGACGATGTCGGGGAACTGCCGGCCAGGTCGGATCTTAAAACTAATGGTGCCACAATTCCTGAGCTCGTCCTTGCCGGCTCCGACTTCGCGCTTGACGGTGAAGACATAGATGAAGAGATCTAGCCTAGGCCTAATCCCCTAAATAACCCTTGCAAAGCGCCACGTAGTTGCTAAGCGCTAAGATGCTATTGGGGAGAGGTTCTGAGGCTGTACTCGGTAATGGTTGAGGACAACAATGAAAAAGTTGGAGATGGGCAGGGAGACATCGCGTACCAGTTGTGCTTTGAGGTACACCTTTTCTCCGGCTTGGGGAGAAGGTGTGACCTCGCCGGCCGGCGCCGCCTGCCAGGCGAGCCCCTCCATCGCAGGGGGTAGCCCTCGATGATCAATTCCTTGATATCGCGTTCCGTAATATCCGAACCGCGCCAATTGCCCTTGTGAGAGTCGTACTCCTCTTCGAGCAGCTCCATCGACGCTGAGTTATGTTCACCACCGATGGCTTCGACCACCGTAGATCTGGGAATCACCAGACCCTCTAGGGGCACGACGACGGAGCTCGCCGGCTTCGCCGCGGCATCGCCTGATGCCGACATGGAGGGGGCAGAACTGTTGTTGGCCATGGAAGGATTGCGGTGGTGACTGGTGAAGGTCGAGGGGCTAGGGTTTTTTGCACTATGCGCGGAGAGCTCGAGGAGGCGCTCGCTGGAGGAAGAAGATGATGCAGAGGAGAATGAGGTGAAAAGTAAAATTTCCATCGCCGTTATAATTTATAACCTTCGGCATCAAGATTCGTGCGGAATGATCGAACGGTTGACGCGTGGACGACGTGTGCGGGCACGCGCGTGGAAATTTCGCCACATTTCCAACCGTCGCCGCCAATGGTTCATATCCCTCGTGTGGGAAAATTGGGCATGATTGCGTTTTTTGCATGTGTAAGTTACGAGGCGTTGCTGACCTATGTCTATGTCGCCCTAGCTGTCATTGGTAGGTGAACCATCAGATCGAAATATTCCGGCATGGAAGGATCCAATCCGGCTACGGAAGAGTACGATAGAAGATTCGGCAATTCTCCGGCTTACAAGTTGAAGACGGAGAAAACCTTGCAGGGTTCTTTGGGAGGACTACAAGATGTTGCTTGACGATTTGCCGACATCCATCTAGACGGAGCATTCAACATGAAGAGGCAAGACGGCGCAAGATCTCAGAGTTCTCCGGGGGCTACTGTTGGGGATATGCTATATGGGTATCCTCATAGCATGTCCTCTATCCGGATAACCCGGGTAGCCCACAGTTGGTAGCATGGCCCTTGGACTACTGGGCGGCCCAGTTAGATGGATCCAGAAGGGAGGCCCATGCCGGATAAAGTAAGGCTACGAAGGAGTCACCGACGTACCCGGATCCTTGGAGTGCAAGATACACTAGACTGATTATAGGTAGTGTAGGACTCTGTAACCTGTCCGGCTACGAATTTTCCCTGTAACCCTAGGACCTGGCAACTATATAAGTTAGGCCTATTTGAGCCTTTAGGGCACCAATTAATTCATACCTCACATAGCGAATCGATCCCTGTAACTCGGCGTATTGCCATTATAGTGATTTATAGCAGGAGTAGGATTCCGCCACCGTCGTGGAATCTAAACCCGGGTAAGCTGTGTTACCTCGTACCCGTCAACCGTCCGCCTTCCCCTAGGTCTCTAAACACACACTATGAGGACCCCTCCATGACGTACTCGTCGGCAATACCACGACACATACAGTATGTCGTAGTGAACTAGGTTGTGGTCCTCCGGACAAGTCAAATAGACGTTATTTTCCTCTCAGGGGCATCATCAAGTGGTGGGGGGCCTAGCGGCGCTTCTAGCACATGTTGATTTTCTGCAGTAGAGAAGAGAATCCTCAAATTCATGGCCCAGTGGGTAAAGTTTCTACCATTTGTCGCAAGTTTCTCTTTCTCCATGAACACAATGAAATTAAAAGCAGGTGGTGCCATCTACAACATAATTTGTAAAGTTTAGACAAAGTTTATGAAGATTGAGTTTAACTAATCCAAATTATGAATGAACACCCACTCAAGAACGGCATCCCTCGTGTATTTTTGGTGATTACATGAACCAAATCCACTACACCAAGTCCGATCATCACGTGAGTTGGTGTAGCTTCAAAGGTGAGCATCTATATGGGCATCATATCAAACATATGACTCATGATTAGCGTGTGTATTTAGCGTGTGTAAAACTGTCTTTGTAACACTACGGTTCTGAAAAGACCGTAGCTTCTATGTGACATGCCAATCCGTGGATCGGTTCATTGTCCCACAATGGAATAAAGATGAATAGCATAGCAAATATCCGTGTATCGTAAATAACGAAAGATCCAGAGTAACATTATTACAATAAGGCTTATCTCTAGGCTAGCTCAACTTATTCAAGTAGCAACATAAATAAAATAACTCCTCCATTCTTGAAATTGCCCACAAGTGAACAAGTTCCGAGTGGAGTACCGTGGCCTAATCGATCACTCAGAATCTGAATATCCTGCAACATGAAACGTAGCAGCCCCGAAGGGTCAATACATGGAATGTATGGCAAGTAGAGCTATTAAAGGAGACAATAGAACTAGCATCTACATGCATATTTGGCAAGTGGAGTTGTGGCTAGCTTGCATTTACAAATACCTTTGTCCTACTTTCATAAACAGTTTTTGTCCTTCTTTGAAAAGATCCCAATTAAGTTAACACGTTATCATTAAAGCAATTAGGAAATTAGAATGAGCGAGAAACATGTCATGAACTCAATATCAAGCAACTCAAATGTCCATAACCGGGGACAGGGCTAATCGATTAGTTTATACGCCATGCAGGGGTTAGGACACTGTACCCATGTGACTTGGCCAGCCCAGCTCGTATCCCCACTCTAATATTGGGTGATGATAGGGAGAATTCCAATAAGGGACCGTTCGTGAAGTAGCTCCCCAAACCCGACACGCACCGTACCAACCTACCAAAATTCTACATCACTGGATACGTGGGTTCAAGTTACCACAACCTACTGAGTCCAACCAACCGCCCATTCCATTATTGGCACATGGTTGTACACGTAAGCTACCAAATAAAGAAGATAATCATTTTCTCTTGATACCTGGGTGCCTTTCTGCAGTGATACCACTAAAAAATATCAATCCCATCACACCCGGGAGGTTCATTTATTAAGTTATTTTTAGTTTTCACAAACAATACTTTAGAAACAATTTTCAAGTGATGTAACCCAGCCCTCATTCATGATAGCACGGCTAAGCACATCTACCAACGGTGGCTCATCTATAGGAAATCCCTACCATATAATACGACATAGCATAGCGATAGTACTTTCCTACACATGCATCTACAAAATACACGACAATGTATTGAAAATAGTAGGACAATAATCATGAACAATTAGCATCTACTTGCCTTGGCTGTAGCGGTCGAACGAACAATCCTCACACGAGCAAGCGTTGCACTCGTCATAATCTACACGACACAATTGCAATCACATAAATAAACCAAACACAATCATAACAATGCAAAATGCATGCATGACAAGTTGAACAAATCTTTAGTAGTATTCTACAACTTTGGTTCAGTATACCTACTATATGCATGCATGGAAAACATTTTAAAAACATTGGAAACAAGGCATGCAATTTTAAATGGCCAAACAATTGAGCTTTAACTCAATTATTAAGCTACTGCTATTGAACAGTTTATAAAATCTTGGAAAAATAGCTAATGTGTAGGAAACCTAAAATAGAACCAGTACCAACTGGAATCACTCCAAAAGGATTTATAGAACTTCCTGAGTAATTAAAATACTCCAGAAAGCCTTTTAATGGATTCTGCAACTTCCAGTACAGTAAGGCTACATTTTTAATTCACTAACAGGTTCCTCTTATTCTACTGATTCCAGGGACACCTAATTTGCAATTTTTGGAGTTGTAGAACTTTTCCTATGAATTTAGTACTGTAAATAGGACATTAAACTATTTAATTATTCACGGAAAGACCTTGACGCAAATGTTTCTAACAATTATACAGAAGTATTCTACGTGAAAACCTGAATCCATCAGTATATTATTTGAAATTTTTGGCCTAGTAGATTAATTGATATGAATTTTACAAGATTTAGCTATTTCCTGCCAATTTAAAATCGAAATTAAATCAATAGTCAAAGTCTGCTGACTTTGACCGTGCTGACGTGGCACGCGCTGACCAGTCAGCGGTCAAACGCCGGTCTACGGGTCATCTGGACCGTTCACAGTTGATCCAATGGCTGAGGGGGAACGCAACGGGGGCTCACCGGAGCGGTCGACGGGTGGCGGTGGCGGTGACGTGGCGACGACGGCGGTTGGTGGTTCGGTGAGGTAGGGGCGTGTACGGGATGCGGCTTGGCTCGACGGGGATCCGTGGTGCTTCGGGCATCGACGACGTGGCTTCCTCCTACCTCTATGGCCCTCGGCGGCGACGTCTTCCTCGGCTCCGGCGAGAGCAACGGCGAGCAATTGCCAGCGCTACGTGGCTCTGCAGACGGGGCAAAACAGACAAGAGGAATCAGTGCTTGCAGGCGAATCTCTCTACGAGAAGAACGGGGCCAGGGCGTGCCATAGCTCGCGTCTCGAGCTCCTACCCTGAGGTTTCCTGGTGATGGCGGCGATCGGCGGTCCAGCGTCTAGGGTTTCGAGGCTCGCGGGAAGGACAAGGTTACGGCTACGCGGGTATTTTTGTAGTGGGGCAGAGGGAAAACGCGACTACCTTCGCATAGGACTCGGAGATCTATCGGGCGGCGGTGGCGAGTCCGTGCCTCGCACGAACGATGGAGACGACGGCTGACGGGTGGGCTCCATCCGTCAACGACGGAAGGGCAGCGGGACGGCTACGGGCGGTGACGGTGGCGACGCGCGCGCGACACGTACTAACTGTCGCCCGGTTTGCGCCTGGTGCGTGGTAGCAGGCCCCCGGGTGGGCTGCCGGGCTGGCGGGTCGGCTTTCCGTGCTGCTCTTTTTTTGTTCTTTTTTTCTTTTTAATTCCTGGGACATTTCCTTAACTGAACTTCAGCCTGAATCTGACAGAAACTGTCTGGATTTAACCCAAAATTCAGACCAGCATAACTTTTGTTCCGGACCTCCGATTGAGGCGATTCAAAGTGCTACGGGTTCGTGATAGAACCCTCTACGCATCTGTCCTAACGAAAAGCCTAAACTAAAAGATTCTAGCAGGTGAAATGTAAAACCGAGCACTCTAGTGTAGGTGACAAAATGCAAATGCAAGTGATGCTTTTTGTCAAAAGCTTTTAAAACTGAAATTTTGCAATGATGCTCATGATGCAATGACATGTATGATATGAAGTACCAATATAAAATTTGGGATGTGACAAGACTAACCCCCTTAAGATGAATCTCGTCCCCGAGATTCGGCGTTGCTAGCAAATAGGTGTGGGTGGTCCTCTCGGAGGTCTTCCTCACGCTCCCAAGTGGCTTCCTCTTCGGTGTGGTGGCTCCATTGCACCTTGAAAAATCTGACCGTCTTGCTACGGGTAAACCTCTACGCTGTATCCAAAATCTTGACCGGCTTCTCCTCATAGGTCAAGTCACTCTCCAGCTGAACCTCCTCCAGTGGCATGGTGTCTCTCAATGGTATATCCACCTTCTCCGGATGGCACTTCTTCAGCTGGGACACATGGAACATGTCATGAACAGCGTACAGCGCCTCTGGCATCTCCAACTGATATGCAACTTCTCCCTTGCGTGCTAAGACCCGGTATGGTCCTATAAACTGAGGTTCTAGCTTACCCTTGATTCCAAATCTCTTAATCCCACGCAATGGTGATACTCTGAGGAACGGTCTATCACCGATCTCATACACCACTTCCTTGCGTTTGGCATCAACGTAGCTCTTCTGTCTCGATTGTGCTACCTTCAGCCTGTCCCTAATCAAAGTGACCTTCTCCTCGGCATCATTGATCAAATCAGGTCCAAATAGCTGACGCTCTCCTACTACATCCCATAGCAATGGTGTCCGGCATCTTTTCCCATATAGCACATCAGACGGCGATGTGTTGATGCTGGTTTGGTAGCTGTTGTTGTAAGAAAACTCGGCATACGGCAAATTCTCATCCCAACTAGAGCCATGAGCGAAAGCGCAAGCTCTCAACATATCCTCCAAAATCTGATTCACCCTCTCTGTCTGCCCATCTGTCTGAGGGTGCAATGCTGTGCTAAATTCCAACCTAGTTCCAAATGACTCGTGCAGCTGGCGCCAAAAGTGTGATGTAAATTGGGTGCCTCTATCTGATTCAATGCTCTTGGGAACTCCATGTAGACACATAATCATGTCCATGTAAATCTTGGCTAACCTTGCACTCGTGTAGGTTATCTTCACCGGTATAAAGTGGGCTACCTTGGTCAAATGGTCGACCACTACCCAAATAGAGTCATAACCAGACCTGGTCCTGGGCAATCCTATGATAAAGTCCATTCCCACTCTATCCCATTTCCAATCCGGTACGGGCAATGGCTGTAGTAATCATGCTGGCTTCTGGTGTTCCGCCTTCACTCGGTTGCATACATCACATAAGGAAATATGCTCGATGATGTTTCCCTTCATGTTGTTCCACAAAAAATTGTCATTTAGATCCATATACATCTTTGTATTGCCCGGATGTATGGAGTACGGAGAGTCATGAGCTTCCTTATCTCCTGATCGTTAGGCACACACAAAGGATCTCCATACCACAAGGTTACTTGCTCATCCTCACGGAATTCTTTTTCCCGATCCTCCTTCATCTTTTCCTTTATCGCCTCTATCTCCTCGTCTCCTACTTGATCCTTCCTGATCATGTCCTGTAGCGTTGGTTGGACTTCCATTGCTGCCAAATATCCCTCTGACACTACCTCCCGTCTAAGCTCCTTGAATTGCTTGCACAAATCCTCGGGAATTCCCCAACTGTCAATCCATTGGCATAGACCTTCCGTCTTCGAGCATCCGCTACTACATTGGCTTTTCCTGGGTGGTATTGCAGATTCATATCATAATCCTGGATAAGTTCCAACCATTTTCTTTGCCTCATGTGCAGCTTCTTCTGTGTAAATATGTACTTCAAGATCTTGTGGTCGGTGTACACGTCGCAGTATTTTCCCATCAGGTAGTGCCTCCATACCTTGAGCGCATGTACAGCCGATGCTAATTCCAAGTCGTGCGTGGGGTAATTCCTCTCATGTTGTTTAAGTTGCCGTGAGGCATATGCCACCACTCTCCCATCTTGCATCAACACACTTCCAAGTCCGTATCGAGATGCATCATAGTACACTTGGAAATCCTTCTAAAGATCAGGTAAACACAGAACAGGTGCGATCACCAGGCGACGCTTCATTTCCTGAAAGCTAGCTTCACACACATCTGTCCACTCAAACTTCTTCTCCTTATTTAGAAGTTCCGTCATTGGCTTAGCGATCTTGGAGAAATTCTCTATGAACCTCCTGTAATATCCAGCAAGTCCCAAAAAGCTCCGAATATCGCCCACATTCTTGGGCGCTTCCCATTCAGTAACTGCCATCACTTTTCTTGGGTCAACAGCGACTCCTTCTCCTGACACCACGTGTCCAAGAAATCCAACAGTGTTAAGCCAGAATTCACAATTGCTAAATTGGACATACAGCTTATGTTCCCTCAGCTTCTCCATAATCAGTCGCAGATGTCTCTCATGTTCAACATCATCCTTGGAATATATCAGTATGTCATTGATGAACACAACCACGAACTTGTCCAAGTACTCCATAAACACCTTGTTCATCATGGTCATGAAATATGCCGGGGCATTTTTTAGTCCAAAAGACAAAACTGTATACTCATATAAACCATAATTAGTGGTAAATGCAGTCTTGGGAATGTCCTCCTCCCGAATCTTCAATTGGAAATAGCCCGATCTCAGATCAATTTTGCTAAACACCTTTGACCCTTCCAGTTGATCCAATAAATCATTTATGTTTGGCAGGGGATATTTGTTCTTGATGGTCACTTCATTCAGTGAGCGATAGTCCACCACTAACCTCTTGCTACTGTCCTTCTTCTCCACAAACAGAATAGGTGCACCCCATGACGATGAACTGGGCTGAATAAATCCCTTGTCCAACTGCTCCCTTAGTTGTTTCTTTAATTCCTTCAGCTCATCCACATCCATCTTGTATCGCCTCTTTGCTATAGGTCCTATTCCCGGCATCAGATCGATGAGAAACTCCACATCCCTGTCAGGTGGCATGCCTGGCAGATCCTCTAGAAACACCCCGTGTACTCCCTTATTACAGGCACTGTATCCATGTTAACCCCGTTAAGAGAATTCAGCTTACACCTTCCCAGTCGCACCGATGACTTGAACCTAATTCTCTTACCATCCGGGGTCTTGAGCGAAACCGCTCGCTGTGCAAAATCTATGTGTCCCTCATGCATAGAAATCCAATCCATGCCTAGTATTACATCTAAACCTTGCGACTCCAATATTACCAGATGTGCAATAAAATTGTGTGCTCCAATTCTCACTGTTAAGTCACGGTGAGCTTACTCTAATAGACCCTTTTAGAGACTCCATATGTAGCTTATACTTATCCACAAATGCCCTTGATATGAATGAATGCGATGCACCAGTATCGAAAAGAATAAGTGTACGGTGAGTGTTGATTGGAAACTTACCAACCACAAGCTCAAGCTCATATGGGATCTCCTCCACATTCATTTGGTTCACTATGGCCCTTCTAGTTGTTGCCTAGCTTCAGTCCCTTCTTCTCCGGAAAGTTGTCTGCATAATTCCCTTTCTTGTTGCACTTGAAGCATGTCACCCCACTCAGGTCCTTCTTCACAAAGTTGCTATCACGGTTGCGATCACGTCCATTGTGTCCTCCAGAGTGGTGAGTGTGTCCTCCCTTGTGGCTGTGGCGGCTGCTATTGTGGCTCTCATGGCGATGTCCATCGCTTCCATGGTTGTGGTGGTCATGGATTCCATGGCGCCCATAGTCACTTCCTCCATGCTTGGAGTATCCATCATAAGAAGTGTGAGACTTGTGGTGAGAGCCAGAGTGGTGATTGTTGTTCTTTCTCTTGAGGTTCTCCACCTGTTTGTGCTTTCCCTCCAAGATTCTGTCCTTGTCCATAAGTTCTTGGAAAGTGGGGCAATAAACCACTAGCAGCTGTACCGAGAGCTCATCACTAAGTCCATCCAGGAACCTCTCTCTCCTCTTGGCATCAGTGTCAACATCCTTAGGGGCATAGCGCGACAGGTTGTTGAACTCCTCTATATATTCAGCCACGGTGTGGTTGGCTTGGCGCAAGTTACGGAACTCCTTTCTCTTCAGACTCATAACTCCTGAAGACACATGGTTGGTCTTGAAACCTTCCTCAAACATGGCCCAAGTTACAGTGTCCAGCGGGTGGGTGATCTGAAAAGTATCCCACCACGAAGCGGCTGGTCCCTCTAGTAGGTGAGCAACAAACCTCAACTTTCCAGCATCTGTGTATCCAACAGTTACCAGATCCTTATTCACTGAACGCAACCAGTCGAGAGCAACCATTGGCTCAGTTGCAGTAGAGAACTTCGCTAGCCTTAGCCTCAGGAACCTTGTAAGTGCATCTCCTTGGGGCTGGTTGTTCGCATTATTGTTGTTATTGTTGTTCTGAGCTGCCATGAACTGGGTCATCACTTGGGCTAGCTGTGCCTGAGCTGCCATAAGCTGCTCCATCTCAGTGGGTTGACGGCGGGCACTACTAGGAAAATGGCTATAGGTAATCAGCACATCCGTGGCTCACATGGTTGAAGTGCCCCACGGCGCGTACTAACTTCCGCCTGGTTCGCTCCATGTGCGTGGGAGAAGGCCCCCCGGTGGGATGCCGAGCTGGCGGGCCGGCCGGCCGTGCTGCTCTTTTTGTTGTTCTTTTTTTCTTTTTAATTCTTGGGACATTTCCTTAACTGAACTTCAGCCTGAATATGATAGAAACTGTCTGTATTTAACCCAAAATTTAGACCAGCATAACTTTTGCTTCGGACCTCCGATTGAGGCGATTCAAAGTGCTACGGGTTCGTAACGGAACCCTCTACTCATCTATGCTAACCAAAAGCCTAAACTAAAAGATTCTAGCAGATTCAAGGTAAAACCGAGCACTCTGCTGTAGGTGACAAAATGCAAATGCAAGTGATGGTTTTTGTCAAAAGCTTTTAAAACTGAAATTTTGCAATGATGCTCATGATGCAATGACATGTATGATATGCAGTACCAATCTAAAATTTTAAATGTGACAGTCTTACACCCAAAATATGATCGTGGATTCAAGAACACCCCACCATCATGTGATGTCTTGAAGCAGCAAAACATAATCAGTACATACTTAAGGGATAACACATTTTTATCTTTATATCTAAATGCAGGATCATCTTATAATGCTAATAAAACGCCAAACAAACAATATAAGATGCAACAAACATCATATGTGAAAAGTGAAATGATATGGTTCTTGCACTTGATCTCCATCATGTGCATCGTGGTATGATCTTTATCATTCCTTTATGTGTAAGGCCAAGGTCTATGGAACTTACATGTCAGGTGTGCTGTAATAGTATCAACTATACATCTAATTACAAAATTACCATATCATGACACTCCCAGCAACAATCTAAACTAAACGCTTCTAATTTATCCATTGCAAGTTTTACGTGCCTTTGGGCTTTTGAAGATATAACCGTTCTGACCTACGAACATGGAACCACAACGAGGATAACCAAATTATTAACAACTCATTGAAAATTAGATATTGACTATAGTAGGAGGTACATACACCCGCTAGCCACTTATGAAGAACTAGTTGCATGTCAAGCATGGAACAGGTCTCATCTACGAGGACATGTAAAGTTTGTCCAGGCCGCTTCATCCCACTATGAGACCAATATTCAAAGTACAAAAAAGAAGCACTAACATGATCATCATCGCCCACATACTCATATGTGTACTACCCGTGCAAAGCATCAATGCACAGATGCGGCTCTGATACCACTTTAGGGTTCGTAGCATAAAAAACAAAAAAATTCCTACGATGGGAACAACTATGTACCAAGATATATCTACTAGATACAAGCAACATGTGGATATACATCCATAGAGAACATACCCTTGTAGACCGACAAAGTTGAACGAGGTTGTACTCGTGGATGATGTAGATGAACGCTTGCCGATCTCAAGATCGAGAAGAAGTCCAGCGCCGCAAATGAACAACGCATCCGTGCTCGCACACACGTCCAAGCCACCGAGCAACCTCCGCCTCCTCGCTCCAGCGATGAAGCGGAAGCAACAACTCTTTCCAAACGAAAAGCCACCGGGAACATGTATCTCGCTTGTCCGAGACTATGGGGAATAAACTAGAGGGGGAGAGATATCCTTCACGAGGTGTGAGTGTGAGAGAAGGAGAGGGAGGACTTATATAGGAGGAGGGGGGACCCCAAGGTGTTGTCCGGCGCATGGGGCTTTCCCATTCGCCTCCCTACATTCATGTGGGTGGAGCTTCCACTCACAAAATGCCTCTTCATTTCTCCACTCAAAATGTCACTCAAAATTCCCATTAAATTTCCACCAAATTTAATGCAATCTATCTTTAAGTAAAACTCCTTTTATTTATTCAGAATTTTGTCAATTACTTTAATGACAAACATTCACATATAACCCCTTGCTAGTATTTCATTTCACATGCAAAAACACTTTCTGCAATTTCACCTGAAATCCTATTTCGGTATCGGCAATTTCACTAGATACATGAATTGAAAGGGATTTTGTGAGTGGAGTGTCCACCCACATGAATGAGGGGAGGGCAAGGGGGAATCCCCATGTGCCGGCCACACCCTTGGGGTCCCCCCTCTCCTATAAAAGGAGCCCCCTCCTCACTTCTCACTCACACCTCCTCGTGAAGGATCTCTCTCCCCCTCTAGTATTTATCCCCCATGGTCTCGAACTAGCGAGATACATGTTATCGGTGGCTATTCGGCAAGAAAGATTTGTGCTTCCGCTGCATCGCTTGAGCGAGGAGGCGGTGGTTGCTCGGTGCCTCGGACGTGTGTGCGAGCACATATGCGCCGCTAAGGACTTCCTCTTGATCTTGAGATCGGCAAGAGATCGTCTACATCAACCACGAGTTTAACTCATTAAGCTTTGTCGATCTTCAAGGGTATGTTCTCTATGGATGTACATCCACCCATTGTTTGTATCTAGTAGATAGATCTTGGTACATAGTTGTTCCCATTGTAGGAATTTTTTTCTATGATGTGAACCCTACAGTGGTATCAGAGCCAGATCTATGCGTAGATGCTTTACACGGGTAGTACACATATGAGTATGTGGGCGATGATGATCATGTTATTGCTTCTTATTTGTATTTTGGATATTGGTGGCATAGTGGGATGAAGCGGCCCAGACAAACTTTACATGTCCTCGCACATGAGACATGTTCCACGCTTGACATGCAACTAGTTTGCATAAGTGGCTAGCGGGTGTCTGTCTCTCCTACTATAGTCAATATCTAATTTGCAACGAGTTGCCAACAATTTGGTTATCCTTGTTGTGGTTCATGTTCGTAGGTAAGAACGGTTCTATCTTCGAAAGCCCTAAGCCACGTGAAACTTGTAATGGATAAATTAGAGGCGTCTAGTTTAGATTGTTGCTGGGCTGGTGAAATGATCGTATGGGCACAAAGTAAATTCTATAGATATGCAACTACGAGAATTTCCCTATATGTAACCCTAACTACTAAGCACGTAAAAGAGGAGCGAGTAAACCGTAGTGGAGCACGCAGAGACACAGTGATTTGTTTTACCGCAGTTCCTTCCTTGTTAAGGGAAGTACATCTGCGTTGGAGGGGTGGGCGGTTCTAAGACCACCACGCCACAATAGGCCTCACCCTATTCTCCGATGGATCTTGCCATGAGAGGCCTGATCCACCTTATCCACTATTGGATCCCTTCGAGGCGGGAACCGGTGCCTTTTACAACACTATCGGGGCACACACCCACAACCGAATTGGGGGCTCCCGAGATTACAACAAGCTGCCACAAGAACAAGGTTTATCAATATAAACAAAAACAATGATCTAGGTATTTGCAAGAAATACTAGATCGGAGGTTCTCCAAATGAATGGAGAGGAGATGAAGCGCTTGATTGCTGATGATGAAGATCGAGTTCTCCTCCTTCGATTCCCCAAGGGATGGGGCCTTTGGGTGGATCTAGGTGGAGCTCTCTTGGATGAAGCTTTCAGATCTGATCTGGTCTTTTTCGAGATGAATCAAGAGTTCTGGCTGGAGGGGGAAGGCTGACTTAAATACCCCCTCCCCAGATCTGGCTGTTGCACAACTTTGGGGGCGGATTATCCGCCCCCCCCACTTGGGGCGGATTATCCGCCCCTAGGAAACTCCGCCCCAAGGGAGGATTCTTCGGGGGAAACTCCGCCCCCTCTCTGGGGCTGGCGCCTGCGAAACTTGGTGAAGATCTTGGGGGGACGCATAATGCGGCCCCCCTGTGGGGCGGATTATCCGGCCAGGCAGGAAAGTCCGGCCAACACTCCGCCCCCTCTTTGGGGCTTGCGCCTTGGCGATGAGCAGGGGGGCGGACTATCCGGCCCCCCTGAGGGGCGGATTATCCGGCGGGGCCGGAAAATCCGGCCAAAACTCTGCCCCCCTTCTTGGGCTTGCGCCTACTTGGGAAGAGGGTGGGGGCGGATTATCCGCCCCCCAAAAGCAGAATCCTTTTCCCTTTTTCTCATAGAAGCTGCAACACTTCAACACACATTAAATGATCCTTGATATTGTTATCTAACACACAAAACACTAGGGATTATAAAATGTTCTTTCAATCTCCCCCTTTTTGGTGTTAGATGATAATATTAGGATTTGCAATGAAACCGGCTAATGCCACCTTAAATAATGAAAGACGCTCCCCCTAGATGTGTGCATATTTAAAATTTGCTTTTGAATACAAATACACACACTAGAGAGAACACAACTTCCATAACAAAGATAATTGAAACAAGGTGGTTTGGGAAACAAGGTCATACCACCGGGATGAGAATATAGCCAAAGAATATAGTTTGTTTGATAGCCTTCAAGCACATCCCAATCATACCAGCAATATTGATGCATACATTAGATCGGCCCATGATTCCATATGCCATCAAATGTGACTCCATAGATAAATCCAGAATTCCATGAGATCCACAATAGATAAATCCATGAATACCACACAACATACCAAACTTAGTGAAACACGACAAAGTCTTACAGAAACAAACGCAAATAGAAAATGAGTTCACGCTAGGCACAAGCAAGCAAGTAAAATGACTGAAAGAAGGATGCTTGCGCCCGGCCCTTGCAAATCCATGAGACCTAATAGAACTACTTCTCCCCCTTTGGCATTGAAACGCCAAAAAAGGAAGAAGAGCGATGCTAATGCCCCTGGAGATCACTCCTCCTCATCCTTGTCGTAGTCATTCCCATCCCCTTCCTCTTCATCATACTCATCATCATCGTCATCAGCTGGAGGAGTGGGTGCCCTCGGTGGGGGAGGAAAGAGGCCACTCTCGAGCTCGCCATAGTTGATCCCTGAGGTGTTCCACTGAGCATACGGATCCGGAGAAGTGGGAGGAGGTGGATGGCCATGCTTTGAGACATGGTGGAGAATAAGCTGCTGCGTGTGATCCCTCTCATGATCCCTGCGGTACGCCTCATATTGGCCCTTGTGAGTGTCAATTCCCATGCAAAGAATGTGTCATTGGGGACACCGCGTGCCATTGGGGACACCGTGGAACGACGACCACTAGCCGGAGCATCACGCATGAAGGACTCCGGGGCATTGGAAGGGTGATGGGTCTTCTGAGCCTTGTTGTAGATTTTCTTGGGCTTGTGAATTCCATCCAGAGTAGTGCCAAAATCCTCATGTGGCAACATATGCTTGACGAGCATCATTATGAAAGGTGCATAAGGAATAGAGAGCCTATTGATCATAGCATCCGTCATCTCATGATAAATATAGTCCATGACATCTAGTTTGTAACATGTGGCTGATCCAGAGTTAGTGGTACACTCGTGAGCAAAAGCAAGGAGGGGAACCAGGTGGCCACGAATCTTATCATTGTTGCCACCACTAGGAGCGATGCAGTCCCTAAATATGCCAACAAGGGAGGCATACAAGGGAGAGAGGCCAGTGAAAGTACCAGCAACACCATCAGAAGAAAGGCAAGGAGCAAGTGCAGTATCCTTGGATGGCTTCAGAGGATAAATGATACGGTGGCCTGAAGGAGTGTCACGGCCATGGAATGCATAACCAAGAACCTACCCAAAGGTGCGAAAGTCTGACTGAATCATGGTGGTCCCTGTCATACACTTCATAGTACGACGCTCATCACCACAAATCATCAGAGTTGAGAAGAACTGCCACACCATAGAGGAATCATAGTTGCATTGGATAGTCATGAGGGTGTGCAGCCCCATCTTGTTGGTCACATCTAGTGCCTCAATGAGCCTTGTCTTGGATTGAGCCTCGGTCAAATTGATGGGACGCATGGGGCGAAGCTTGAGAGTAGCATAAACATCATCATGGATAGCCCAAAAGTGGGCATTCTAAAACATAGAGTCCTCGGGGGGACCATCACTGTTAGCCTCATCATAATAGTCAGTCTGGTGAATGGTGTCATACTGAAGACTATCCATAGCCTTGTAATTGGGCCAAGACTGTTTGCCCTTGCGAGACGCGGTCCTCTTAGTTTTCATACTTGCCTCTGCCATCCGTTCATCCTCTCTTACTGCTCTGCTGACCTTGGTCTCGTCAATGAACTTCCCGTCTGCAGTAGGCTTGAGATAACGGGCACGGGATCGACGGACGAAGGTCTTGGTCGGCTTGGAACCACCTGTGAAAAGCATTAGAGAGATAACATGGAGATAAGCATACACACAAGTCCAGGAGAAAAACACGGAGAAAGAGTAGCAATGCAACCCATAACCAATGATGTGTATTTGCAGAAGCAGAACCAAAACAGACTAGATTTTACTCTCTAGGCCGGATTATCCGGCCCTGGCAGGGGCGGATAATCCGCCCCCCGCAGAAATTTTCTGGATTGGCTCAGATCTACCATGGAAAAACAGATTGGGTACTAGGGTTGCAATTCTACTGATTCTAGCATGTAAGGAACAACACCAAGGACCTTCTACAACGAGATTTCCACCAAATAAAATACATCCCATACAAAAGGAGAGAGATGAGATAGTTACCCTCACTCATTGGAGGAAAATCGCGGAGGAGAAGATACCCGGAGGCGAGGTGACGAAGATCCAGGGAGAGCCCGGAGAATCCGGTGGTCGAATCGACTCCGGGAGAGGCGGATGCTCCGGCGGCGGCTGGGGGGCAGAGGTAGGGTTGGGGAGGACTTGCTGCTCTATTTGAGCCTGCCCTCCCCGACCCAGCCTATAAGGGGCTTATTTCGCCCGGGGCGGATAATCCTCCCCCCACTTAAGGCGGATAATGCCCCCCCCCCCAGAAATTCTGTAAAATACAGAATCAGGTCAGAGGACTTGTGTGCAAGAATAGATGGTTCAAGGAGGGAGAGAAAGGCTTGGGTTGAGAGTAGCAAACTAAGATGGTACTACACACCCAAATTTGCAAGTATCAAATCAATGAAAAGCCAAATTTGAGTGTGTTTTCCATAAGAACATGAGATATGCAAGAAAATCCAACGATACCCATGAGAAACCAACTCTTCTCGAGGAAGAGGGCGGTGGCCGAAGCCACCACGTTGGAGCGCATGGCATGACACCGCGAAGATGTATCTTGAGTTCAAAACCAATGCTCATCGATGACCCACATATCACAAAATGATATTAAGGGAAATGATTTGACTTGCTTTCGGCATTATGGGCGGAGGGTTGGCCCAATCAATTAGTACCACACTCCCCCTATGTCTATGCCTGCATCTAAACCAAATACATGAATAAGATCAAGTGAGTGTGCAAGGGTAGTCAAGCCAAGCTCCTTGAATCTATGATATTTAGCTCATTCCTGAAATAACAAAATCTTGCTTCATCAAGAGGCTTCGTGAAAATATCAGCAAGTTGGTTCTTCGTGCTCACAAAGGATAGGGCAATATCACCACGAGCAACATGATCCCGAATAAAGTGGTTGCGAATCTCTATATGTTTTGTTCTTGTATGCTGCACGGGATTCTAAGCAATTTTGATAGCACTTTCATTGTCGCATAATAGAGGAACTTTGTCACAATTGACACCATATTCCTTTAAAGTTTGCCTCATCCATAAAAATTGTGTACAAGAACTTGCAGCAGCAACATATTCAGCTTCGGCGGTAGAGAGTGAAATACAATTATGTTTCTTTGATGACCAACACACTAGAGACCTGCCCAAGAATTGACATGCACCAGAGGTTGATTTCCTATCATCTTTGTCACCAGCCCAATCTGAATCAGTGTAACCACATAGAGAGAAACTTGAACCCTTGGGATACCATAACCCAAAATTTGGGGAATGAACCAAATATCGGAAGATTCGCTTGACCGCCACTAAGTGGCTTTCTTTAGGAGCGGCTTGGTACCTTGAACACACTCCTACACTTAACACGATATCGGGCCTAGATGCGCAGAGGTAAAGGAGAGAGCCGATCATGGATCGGTATACCTTTTGATCCACGTCTTTACCCTTGGGATTGAGCTCAAGATGACACTTTGTTTGCATTGGGGTAACAACGCCACTGAGATCCGTCATCTTGAACCTTTTGAGCATGTCTTGGATGTACTTAGCTTGATTGATAAAGGTTCCCTCTCTAAGTTGTTTGATCTCAAATCCAAGAAAGAACCTCAGCTCACCCATCATGGACATCTCAAACCTGTCAGTCATAAGCTTTGAAAATTCATCGTTAAAAGCTTGGTTAGTAGAGCCAAAAATAATTTCATCTACATAAAGTTGTCATACAAAAAGCTCCCCATTAACCTTCTTAGTAAAATGAGTGGGATCGATTTGCCCAACTTCGAATCCACGGTCTAGCAAAAGCTCTTTAAGGTGCTCATACCACGCACGTGGGGCTTGTTTAAGGCCATAGAGCGCCTTATCGAGTTTGTAGACATGGTTCGGAAATTTGGGGTCCTCAAACCCCGGGGGCTTCTTGACGTATACTAACTCATGTAGAGGACCATTAAGAAAAGCGCTCTTAACACCCATTTGTTGTAATTTAAAATTATGATGAGATGCATATGCAAGAAGGATACGGATGGACTCAAGACGATCCACATGAGCATAAGTCTCGCCAAAATCAATTCCTTCCACTTGGGAGAATCCTTGAGCCACGTGTCGTGCTTTATTCCTCACAACAATGCCATTTTCATCTTGTTTGTTCTTGAAGATCCACTTGGTTCCGATAAAATTGCGGCAATCCTTTGGTTTCTCTACGAGCTTCCAAACTTTGTTGCGTTCGAAGTTATTTAATTCTTCATGTATGGTAACAACCCAATCGGGGTCTTCAAGAGCATCAAAAACCTTCTTCGGTTCAACCATGGAAATGTGAGCTTGATGATCACAGAAGCTTGCAAGTTCTCTTCTAGTGGATACCCTTCGTCGTAGATCACCAACAACCTTGTCAAGAGTGTGACCTCTTAGTTCAAGGTTCCGATCAGCACGAGCCTTGCGACGAGCCTCAATGTCCTTATTGTTTCTAGAAGGAGTTGATTCAGTATTTGTATCCTTGTCTTGATTACTGCCCTGCCCTTGATCTTGGTCTTCGTTAACACCAGAAGATTGCTGCTGAACATTTTCTTCAAGGCCGGATAATCCGCCCCTAGGAGGGGCCGGACTATCCGGCCTGGGAGGTGAAGTATGCAGTCTTCTTCCGAGAATGCACAGAGTTGGAGACCCAGGGCCGGATAATCCGCCCTCGGGGGCTGGAGAATCCGGCCTGGGAGCTTCAGAGTTGTTGACTTCTCCTTCGGATCCTCTGGAACGAGTTGGAGTGCCAGGGCCGGATTATCCGCCCCTTGGAGGGGCGGATAGTCCGTCCTGGGACTACCAACTTGTCCAGGGGACAGATGATCTTCAACAGATTGCGGTGTTGGTGCAGGATTTTCTCCAACAGTAGGAGCTTGTTGATCTTTGTAGATGAGGGCACCACATGTGTGGAGCATTGTCCTTCCCGATCAGCCACAAGGGGTTCCTCAATGGGGCGGAAAAATCCCACGCCCATTCTTCTTATGGCATCTTGGGGTATTTCAACATCTGCATCACATACATCAACTTGCCCTACAAAGGAGCCGTTATTTTCATTGAACTCCACACTACAAGATTCTACAACAATCCCAGTGAGCTTGTTGTAGACTCTATAAGTGTGGGATTCCGCACCGTAACCAACAAAAATACCTTGTAAAGCCTTGGACCCAAATATTAACAAACGGACACCTTTAATAAGAAAGAAACACATACACCCGAAAACCTTGAAGTATGAGATGTTGGGCTTGTTACCGGTAAGTATTTCATATGGAGTCTTATCCAAAATATTTCAAAGGTAGATCCGGTTTGATGAGTGACAAGAAGTGGATATGGCTTCAGCCCAAAAATTATAAGGAGACTTGAATTCAGCTAGCATAGATCTTGCCATATCCATCAAAGTCCTGTTCTTCCTCTCGGCTACACCATTTTGTTGAGGGGTGTACGCAGCGGAATATTGATGTCTAATCCCCTCTTCGCTAAGAAACTCATTTAAAGTGTAGTTCTTGAATTCGGAGACGTTGTCACTTCTAATTTCCAAGATAGGAACATTGTGTTGACGTTGAACTTCATTGGCAAAGTCAATGACAGTTTGTTGAGTCTCACTTTTCATCTTGAAGAAATAGACCCATGTATATCTTTAGTAATCATCGACAATGACCAAGCAATATTTCTTCCCACCAAGACTTGCATGAGAAGGAGGACCAAATAAATCCACATGAAGTAATTCCAAGATCCTCTTTGATGACACAATAGTCTTCCTCTTGTGGGGAGAGTCATGCATTTTTCCTTCTACACAATCCCTGCAAACACGATCTTTGGCAAAAGAGACATTGTCTTTTAGTCCAAGGATGTGGCCAACCTTCTGGAGACTTTGCAAAGTTCTCATGTTGACATGGGCTAAACGGAGATGCCATAGCCAGCCCATGTCGGCCTTTCCGAATAGACACATCGGACCCGAAGTGGTTTTCCCCGAGAAGTCCACCACATACAGGTCATTTTATACGTATCCAACGAAAGCGACCTTTAGAGACTTGCTCCACAAGAGTACCACCAAATCATCATCGATAAAAACAGCAAAACCCATCTTGCCAAGGGCACGAACAGAAAAAAGGTTGTAACCGAGGGTCTCAACAAGCATGACGTCCACGAGAGAGATATCGTGGGCAACCACAACCTTTCCAAGACCCAATACCTGAGATTTAGACTTATCACCATAGGAGACTGTGATATTATCATGATTTGGACGCATCTTCGTGATGATCTCCTTGCTTCCGGTCATATGACTAGTGCAGCCACTATCCAGCACCCATTTCGACCCACCGGAAGCATAGCCCTGCAAGAAAATTACTTCTTGGTTTTAGGTACCCATTTTTCAATGGGTCCTTTCATGTTAGTAACAAGGGTCTTTGGGACCCAAATAGACCAAGCAATATATTCATCAAAAGGACCAACATAATAAGCATAAAAATCACCATAGTCATCACAAAAGAGTTCATAATTCGGATTGTGAGACCCTGCAAAACCAATATTATTAGTCTTGTCTTTTGTGACATTCTTCTCAGCGGTGCTTGTCTTTAATTGCACATTCTTGGTCTTGTTCTTCTTGGTTTTCTTCTTCTTGGACTTGGTGACATACCCAAGTCCCTCTTTACCATGATTTGACCTTTGCTTGCCAAGGACTTCATCAAGCACACCTTTGTCCTTGGTAGTGATGTCCTTGATCACATCTTTTTCCACACTAGCATTTTTCTTGTTACTATATGTTGAGTTGGACGAGCTAGGAGTAGCATATTTGGCCAATCGACTTTGAAGCTGATCATGTGACTCATTGAGAATAAAGAACTCGTTTGTCAACGCCTTGTGAGCATTGTCAAGTTTCTCCAATTCCTCGGAGAGTCTATCATGAGCAGCCCCAAAGTCAATCCTTTCCTTCTTTAACTTCTTTGCTTTGGTGACAGCATTGTCACGTTCCTTAACAAGTTTAGTCACAATTTCATCATGTGACTCTTCATTAGACTCAAGCCTCTCGTCAAGGGAGACCCGAGCCTCTTCCTCCTCTTTAAGAGCATTTTTTAAGGATGCGATTTCCATTGCATCCCCCCTTTCAATTCTGCCCTTTTCCTCAAGGAGAGCTTCGTTTTGGGCCAGCTGATCCATAAGAGCTTCAAAACAAACTTTGTGCTCACCTTGCAAGTTAGTGTAGAAATAATCCAAAGCAATAATCTCTTCTTTAACCTTAAGACTAGTAGGATCATCCATGTCTATCATAGCCTTGGGAAAAGAAGAGTTAGAAGAAGTTACCTCTGAGCTTCTTGCCATGAGGCAAGTAGCATTCTTGTTGATGATGTTTTCGTTCGGAGAATCAAAGAGAGATGTTGATGTAGATGTGGTGGCTATAGCAGCCACCTCTTGAGAGCTATCGTCCTCGTCCTCATCTTCACTCCCCGATGAATATTCTTCTTGAGCCACTAGAACAATCTTTGGTTGCTTCTTGAAAGGAGCATTCTTCTTTACAAACTGTTTCTTACCTGGAGCTTTTGATTTGTTCTTGAAAATGAGTCTTCCTCCATTATCCTCCCTACTTTGATATGGACACTCAGCTACGAAGTGCAGCCGGTCACCACAATTGAAGCATGTTCTCAGCTTGGAACCATTTTCTTTTCTTCCATAGGCTCCACTCTTGCGATCTAGTTCAGCTTTAGCCTTGGCTGGATCTTTCCAAAAGTTTCTTGCATAAAGATCCAAGTATTGTCCGTGGATCCTTTTTATATCCTCGGGACAGTCCAGACCTTCTACCGCATATTCATCATGATCAATCACACTAGTCTTCAAGGCCATGTTGACCCCCTTTTGCATCCCCATAGCTCGAGCACGAGCATCTTCGGCAGCCACTTTGAAAGCGGCCATTTCTTGCATTACCTCATTGGATGACATGAGGTGATAGTTATGCCTAACTTGGAGACTTTTCAAAACTGTGGGGTCAAATGGCATAAGAGCACTGACATACTTGCGCTTGATCCAAGCATCATCAACATGAGCTGCACCGTGGTTTCTGAAGGTTGTGGCTATTGCCTTGAGCCTCCTATACATGTCCTCATGGTCTTATCCATCCATCATATAGAATCCTTCAGCTTCATTTCTCAAAGCATCATATCTATTCCTTCTCATACTTTCATTTCTGATGAAGAGCTCGGTGAGGGCATCCCAAGCTTCTTTAGCTGTGCTAAGATGCTGAATGTGTGGCATGTGTTTGTCACCCACACCAAGCTGTATCATGTGTAGAGATGTAGCGTTGAGTTGGCTATCGACCACTTCTCTTCTTGTGAGATTGTTGGGGTTTCCAACATGAAGACCATTTTCGATGATCTTCCACAACTCTATGGAGGAACTGCACACATGAGATTTCATCAAAAATTGCCATTGAGAGAATGTAGATGCAGAAAGTTTGGGTGGATCACCCCTATTATGTATATGTGGGTGAGGGATAGGTGGATCAGGGGAATACACATGAGAAACCTCATTGTATCCATCCTTACCGCTATCGTTTTTCAAGGAGGAGCTCTTGCTAGTATCATCACCAACCACTTCGTTATCTTTGGAAACAGTTTTACCCGTTTCCTTGGATTGCAGAGTGGTATCCTCAGAGTTAGATGGAGGTGATGCTGCGGATGTGGAGAGACGCATTATCAATTGAGGCATCTCTTCCATCTTAGCCTCCATTAAACTCACCAAGGTTGTTTCCAACGTCTTGAGATTGTTCATGGTGACTACCTCTGGAGCATCACTCCCATCTACCTTGGAACCCATACTTCTCTTAGGCGGTTAAGCCCGAAATAAGACCCGAGGCTCTGATACCAATTGAAATGGATCGTATGGGCACCTAGAGGGGGGGTGAATAGGTTCTAACCAATTTTTAATACTTTTTCAATTTTAGGCTTGACACAAAGTAAATTCTGTAGATATGCAACTACGAGAATTTCCCTATATGTAATCCTAACTACTAAGCACGTAAAAGAGGAGCGAGGAAACCAGAGTGGAGCATGCGGAGACACAGGGATTTGTTTTGCCGCAGTTCCTTCCTTGTTAAGGGAAGTACATCTGTGTTGGAGGGGTGGGCGGTTCTAAGACCACCACGCCACAATAGGCCTCACCCTATTCTCCGATGGATCTCGCCACGAGAGGCCTGATCCACCTTCTCCATTAATGGATCCCTTCGAGGCGGGAACCGGTGCCTTTTACAACACTATCGGGGCACACACCCACAACCGAATTGGGGGCTCCCAAGATGACAACAAGCTGCCACAAGAACAATGTTTATCAATATAAACAAAAACAAGGATCTAGGTATTTGCAAGAAATACTAGATCGGAGGTTCTCCAAATGAATGGAGAGGAGATGAAGCGCTTGATTGCTGATGATGAAGATCGAGTTCTCCTCCTTCGATTCCCCAAGGGATGGGGCCTTTGGGTGGATCTAGGTGGAGCTCTCTTGGATGAATCTTTCAGATCTGATCTGGTCTTTTTCAAGATGAATCAAGAGTTCTGGCAGGAGGGGGAAGGCTGACTTAAATACCCCCTCCCCAGATCAGGCCGTTGCACAACTTTGGGGGCGGATTATCCGCCCCCCCCCCACTTGGGGCGGATTATCCGCCCTGGGAAAACTCCGCCCCAAGGGCGTATTCTCTGGGGGAAACTCCGCCCCCTCTCTGGGGCTGGCGCCTGCAAAAACTTGGTGAAGATCTTGGGGGGGCGGATAATCCGGCCCTCCTATGGGGCAGATTATCTGGCCAGGCCGGAAAGTCCGGCCAACACTCCGCCCCCTCTCTGGGGCTTGCGCCTTGGCGATGAGCAGGGGGGCGGACTATCCGGCCCCCCTGAGGGGCGGATTATCCGGCGGGGCCAGAAAATCCGGCCAAAACTCCGCCCCCCTTCTGGGGCTTCCACCTACTTGGGAAGAGGGAGGGGCGGATTATCCGCCCCCCAAAAGCAGAATTCTTTTCCCTTTTTCTCATAAAAGCTGCAACACTTCAACACACATTAAATGATCCTTGATATTGTTATCTAACACACAAAACACTAGGGGTTATAAAATTTTCTTTCAGCTAGTGTCATGATATGGTGATGTTGTAAGTAAAAGTATAAGTTGATACTCTTACAACACACATAATGTGTAAGTTCCATAAACCTTGGCCTTACACATAGAGGTATGATAGTGATCATATCACGATGCACATGATGGAGATCAAGTGCAGGAACCATATCATTTCACTTATAAACATGTGATGTTTGATTGCATCTTATATTGCTTGTTTGGCATTTTATTAGCATAATAAGATGATCCCTCATTTAAATATCAAGATAAGAATGTTTTCTTCCTTAAGTATGCACTGATTATGTTTCGTCGCTCCAAGACATCACGTGATGATCGGGTGTTCATGGATCCACGACCATATTTCGGGTGTAAGACAGTTACACACGCGAATACTAAGGTTTTGACTTGACGAGCCTAGCATGTACAGACATGGCCTTGGAACACGGACCGAAAGGTTAAGCATGAGTCATATGGTAGATATGATGCCCATTTGATGCTCTCCTTTGAAGCTACACCGACTCACGTGATGATCGGACTTGGTGTAGTGGATTTGGTTCATGTAGTCACCAAAAAGGCACGAGGGATGTCGTTTTTGAGTGGGAGTTCATTCTTAATGTGGATTAGTTGAACTCAATCTATCATAAACTTAGTCTAAACTTTACAAATTCTGTTGTAGATGGCACCACCTACTTTTAATTTCAATGTGTTCATGGAGAAAGAGAAACTTGCAATGAACGGTAGCAACTTTACCGAATGGGCCATGAATTTGAGGATTCTCCTCTCTGCTACACAAAAGCAATATGTGCTAGAAGCACCGCTAGGCCCCCCACCGTTCGATGATGCCCCTGACGAGGATAAGAATTTCTATCAAACTCGTCGAGAGGACCACAACTTAGTTCATTGCGGAATATTGTATGGGCTAGAGCCAGAACTTCGAAAGCGTTTTGAAAACGACAATGCATTTGATACAATGGGTGAGTTGAAAATGATTTTCAACACACATGTTGTTGTAGAGAGCTACAATGCTTCAGAAAAGTTCTTTAGATGCATGATGGAAGAGCACAGCTCCGTAAGTGAGCATGAACTCAAGATGTCGAGTTTACGCCGATAAGCTTGTGTCCTTGGGAATATCGATTCACATTGACTTAGGCATCCATCATGTTCCGCAGTCTCTGCGACCTAGCTATAAGAGCTTCATGATGAACTATAATATGCAAGGCATGAAGAAGTCTTTCCCCGAGCTTCTGTCAATGCTTAAAACTGCAGAAGTGGAGATCAAAAAAGAACATCAAGTGTTGATGATCAATAAGACCACTGGTTTCAAGAAAGACAAGAAGGGAAAACGTAAGGGGAGTAAGGGCGGCAAGCCAGTTGCCGTGCCTGAAAAGAAACCCCGAGTTGGCCCTAAGTCTGATACTGAGTGCTATTATTGTAAGGGGATTGGCCACTGGAAGCGCAACTACCCCAAGTATTTGGTAGACAAGAAGGCCAGCAAGGCAAACAAAGGTATATATGACATACATGTTATTGATGTGTGCTTGACTAGTACTCGCAGTAGCACCTGGGTATTTGATACTGGTTCAATTGCTAATATTTGTAACTTGAATCAGGGGTTGCGGAACAAGCCACCACTAGCAAGGGGTGAGGTCAAGATGTGTGTCGGCAATGGATCAAGTGTTGATGTGATCACCGTCGGAAAGCTACTCTCCACTTACCGTCGGGATTAGTAATAAACTTGAATAATCGTTATCTGGTGCCAGCACTAAGCATGAGCATTGTATCTGGATCGTGCTTGGCGCGAAGTGGTTATTCATTTAAATCCGAGAACAATGGTTGTTCTATTTATATGAATGAAATCTTTTATGGTCATGCACCGATGATGAATGGTTTATTTCTGTTGGATCTCGATAATAGTGTTACACATATTCATAATATGCTAAAAGGATTAAACTTAATGATGATATATCCGCATATATGTGGCACTGTCATCTAGGTCATATTGGCATTTAACGCATGAAGAAGCTCCATTCGGATGGACTTTTGGAATCACTTGATTTTGAATCATTTGATACATGTGAGCCATGCCTTATGGGAAAGATGACTAGAACGCCATTTTCTGGTTCAATGGAACGGGCGACAGGTTTATTGGAAATCATACATTCTGATGTATGTGGTCCAATGAGTGTGTCGGCACGAGGTGGATATCATTATTTTCTTACTTTCACGGATGATTTGAGTACATACGGTTATATATACTTGATGAAACACAAGTCTAAAACCTTTGAAAAGTTCAAGGAATTTTAGAGTGAAGTGGAAAATCATCATAATAGAAAGGTCAAATTTCTATGGTCCGACCGTGGAGGTGAGTATCTAAGTTACGAGTTTACCACTCATATGAAAGAGTGTGGAATTATTTCAGAACTCACACCTACCGGAACAGCACGGCGAAATGGTGTGTCGGAACATCATTATCGTACTTTATTGGTTATGGTTCAATCTATGATGTCTCTGACAGACTTGCCACTGTCATTTTGGGGTTATACACTAGAAACTGCTGCATTCACTTTAAATAGGGCACCATCTTAATCCGTTGAAAAGACACCGTATGAATTGTGGTTTGGAAACAAACCTAAGCTGTCATTTCTTAAAGTTTGGGGATGCGGTTTTTATGTAAAGAAACTTCAACCGGATAAACTCGAACCCAAAAGCCGAAAAATGCGTCTTCATAGGATACCCTAAGGAAACTATTGGGTATTCCTTCTATCACAGATCCGAGGGCAAGGTTTTTGTTGCCAAGAATGGATCCTTTCTGGAGAAAGAGTTTCTCGTGAAAGGTGTGAGTAGTTGGAAGGTAGAACTCGAAGAGGTTGTTGAACCTTCTCTTCAAAGTATGGCGAGTAGCGCAGCTCCGGAAGTCGTTCCGGAGTTGTCTTCACCGATTGAAGAGGGAACTAATGATAATGATCATGAAACTCCAAAAGAGAGTACTACCGAACCTCGTAGGACGCGTGCAGCTACCGAGCTCTATGGGAACCCTGTTATGAATTTCGTGGTTGATGAAATTGATGAACCTGGGACGTATGAAGAAGCGATGATGAGCCCGGATTACAGCAAATGGTTGGAAGCCATGAAATCCGAGATGGAATCCATGTATGAAAACCAAGTTTGGAACTTGGTGGACTTACCTCACGACCGAAAGGCCCTGGAGAATAAATGGATTTTCAAAAGAAAAACTAATGCTGATGGTAATGTGACCGTCTATAAAGTTCGACTTGTCACAAAGGGGTTTCGACAAATTCAATGAGTTGACTACGATGAGACATTCTCTCTCGTAGCGATGCTAAAGTCAGTTAGGATTATGTTAGCAATTGCTGCATATTTCGATTATGAGATATGTCAGATGGATGTCAAAACCGTGTTCCTCAACGGTAATATTGAAGAAGAGTTGTATATGATACAACCAAAGGGTTTTTGTCGATCCTAAGGATGCTAACAAGGTGTGCAAGCTTTAGAGATCCACCTATGGACTGATGCAAGCATCATGGAGTTGGAATCTCCTCTTTGATGAGGTGATCAAAGAGTTTGGATTTGTCCAAACTTATGGAGAGGCTTGTATTTACAAGAAAGTGAGTGGGAGCAATGTCGCATTTCTGATATTATATGTGGATGACATATTATTGATCGGAAATGATATTGACCTTTTAAACAGTGTTAAAAGTTATCTAAACAACAAATTTTCAATGAAGCACCTAGGTGAAGCGTCATACATATTAGGCATAAAGATCTATAGAGATAGATCTAGGCACCTAATAGGGTTATCGAAAAGTACATACCTTGATAACATTTTAAATAAGTTTAAAATGGACGAAAGTAAGAAGGGATTCTTATCTATGTTGCAAGGCAAGACAGACTCAAAGACCGGCTATGGCGGAAGAAAGAGAGATAATGGAAAAAGTCCCCTATGCTTCAGCCATAGGCTCTATAATGTACGCCATGCTATGTACAAGACCGGATGTGGCACATTCTATTAGTTTGACTAGTAGGTACCAATCGGATCCAGGTTCGGAACACTAGATAGAGGTCAAGAATATCCTCAAGTACTTGCAAAGAACTAAGGATATATTTCTTGTGTACGGAGGTGAAGAAGAGCTCGTAGCTAAGTGTTATGTCGATGAAATCTTTGACACCGATCCGAATGACTCTAAGTCTCAATCCGGATACGTGTTTCTCATGAATGGCGGAGCGCTTAGTTGGAGGATTTCCAAACAACCTGTGGTGGCGGGATCAACAACGGAGGCCGAATATGTTGCTGCTTCAGAAGCGGCTCAGGAAGTTGTTTGGATGAAGGAGTTCATATCCGAACTAGGTGTGGTTGAGAGTGCGTTGGACCCAATGGTGATCTATTGTGACAACAATGGTGCCATTGCCAATGCCAAAGAACCAAGGTCTCACAAGAATTCCAAGCATATTAAGCGCCGTTTTCACTTCATCCGTGAGCATGTCAAGGATGGAGATATAAAGATTTGTAAAGTACACATGGATCTCAATGTAGCAGATTCATTGACTAAAACTCTCCCTATAGCAAAACATGATCAACACCAGAACTCCATGGGTGTTAGACTCATCACTATGTAACTAGATTATTATCTCTAGTGCAAGTGGGATACTGAAGGGAATATTCCCTGAGAGGCAATAATAAAGTGTTTATTATGTATATTGCAAGTATATGATAGATGTTTATTTTGCATGCTATAATAGTATTAATATGGAACGTTAATACATGTGTGTTTAATAAACAAACAGAAAGTTCCTAGTTATGCCTCTCTCATAAACTAGCTCGTTGATTAACAAGATGATCAAGGTTTCCTAATCATAGACACTGCATGTTGTTAATAACGAGGTCACAACATTAGTGTAATGGTGTGATGAACATTCATCTGAAGTATAGCATTACGATCAAATTTATTGAGTTTATATTGCTATAACAACATACGAAGTGATCCTAATCCTTAGACCATGAGATCATGTCAATCACTAACACCGGAAGAGTATCCTGATAACATCAAATTTCACACCATAATAGGGTGATTATAAATATGGGTTCGGTACTACTAAAGTGTTATGTTGAGGCCCATGGATCAAGAGTGGAATTTTTTCATCCCGTTTACTCTGGGCCCTCTCGGTGATATCACATTGGTTAGATTGCAAGCAAGTGATTTGATCACTAGAATGTTATATCACGGTAACGAGAAAAGTGTACATGTCGGTAACGAGATCAAACTAGGTATGGATATACGGATGATCGAATCTCGTACATGTAATATATCGCGAAAAAAAAGGATTAAGATACTAGCATAAAAGGTTATGACGATCACAAGAAAGTCATCGTTGAATGTGTGGGAGTCAGTATGGGTCTCCAGATCCCACTTCTGATTATTGATCGGAGAGGGGTCTCGATCATGTCCACATTATTCGTGAACCGTAGGGTGACACACTTAAGAGACACCGACATCCATTTGGAGCAAAATTTTCATGCCGGAAAGAATAACAAGCACAGGAATTTATTTCACTAGATACCAAAACAGGATTTCGGGTGAAATTACAGAAAGTGTTTTTGCATGTGAAATGAAATACTAGCAAGGGGTTATATGTGAATGTTTGTCATTAAAGTAATTGACAAAATTCTTAATAAATAAAAGGAGTTTTATTTATGAGACTTTGCATTAAATTTGGTTGAAATTTAATGGGAATTTGAGTGGGCTTTTGAGTTTAGGGAATTGAAAGGGATTTTGTGAGTGGAGTGTCCACCCACATGAATCAGGGGAGAGCAAGGGGAAGCCCCATGCGCCGGCCACACCTTTGGGGTTCCCCCTATCCTATAAAAGGTGCCCCCTCCTCACTTCTCACTCACACCTCCTCGTGAAGGATCTCTCTACCCCTCTAGTATTTACCCCCATGGTCTCGGACTAGCGAGATACATGTTCCCGGTGGCTATTCGGCAACAAAGAGTTGTGCTTCCGCTGCATCGCTAGAGCGAGGAGGCGGAGGTTGCTCGGTGCCTCGGACGTGTGTGTGAGCATGGATGCGCCGCTAAGTTGTGGTGCTAAGTACTTCCTCTCGATCTTGAGATCGGCAAGAGATCGTCTACATCAACCACGAGTTTAACTCATTAAGCTTTGTCGGTCTTCAAGGGTATGTTCTCTACGGATATACATCCGCCCGTTATTTGTATCTAGTAGATAGATCTTGGTACATAGTTGTTCCCATCATAGGATTTTTTTTTGTTTTCTATGCTACGAACCCTACAAACATGTCATTGCAGGAAATGGCAGCTCCATGGGAAACCCTGCATACATTCATTATTTTTCATGGGTGCTCTAAGAGGTTAAGAGGGTGAAGTTGATCAGTACGTGTCAGAGTATTTCTCTGTTGCCAAATTTAGGGCAGCATATGCTCAAAATGTTCCAGCCTTGTTGGGAAAAGACCAATGGATGGAACTGGATCCAGGCTTCAAGCTATACCCTCCAGTTTTTACTAGACCAGCAGGTAGGCCAAGGATGAGTAGGATAAGAGCTAGTGCATATGGTGGTGCACCACCTCGATGACGTAAGTCCAAACGTTGTGGGATCCTAGGGTATAATGCTAGGATTTGTAAAAATGCAGTGGACCCAGCTTATAGAATGGATGATAAGGCGGGAGTAGCAAATGCATATGAGAATGCGGTGTTTAAAAGAGAGGAGAATGGAGAAATAGATACATTGCAGATTGAACCAATGGATCGAGAGGAGATTGAACCAAATGCAGAGCAAATTGAACCAAATGCAGGGGAGATTGGACCAGTGGATCTAGAGGAGATTGAGCCAAATGCAGGGGGATTGAACCATTCGATAGAGAGGAGATTGAACCAATGGATCTAGAGGAGATTGAACCAAATGCAGAGGACATTGAACCAAATGCAGGGGATATTGAACTAGTCGATAGAGAGGATATTATATCAACTACGTCGGAGATTGAAGTAGATTTCAAGCATAAAGGAATTACACGAGCGGATATTGACGAAATGGAGAGAAAGCTTTTTGAACTGTATGAACTAGATGATCGAAACATAATTGAACCAATTGTACGACAGACCGAAGCACTTGATTCATTTGGATGCAGAGAAAAATAACAAAGGGAAAAACGGAAGAAGCTAATGGTGGACTCCGAGAATATTTCAGCTAGGATCACCAGGAGCAAGGTGGTGAACCCAGCAAAAAACACTAGGAGCAAGAAAAAATGGATTTGAATTATTAATTTGAATTTGTATATGACATGGATATGACCTATGGGTACCCGATGTTTTCCTAGCTGGTCCAGTCTGACGAAAATACCACTCGGCAACTAGTCAGGGCCCATGACGCCTATGATGTTTCAGCTTCTATGAAGCCCACATGGACACGGACTCCCAAACACACAAGACAAGGAAACCTCAAGACTAGAGTTTTAATACAACTTGTAACCAACTTGTATCGGTACCTGAGACCTAACCTTCCCATATATAAAGGGTAGGAGGATCTAACAAGGACTACAGGCTGCGCCACAATAGATTATCCAACTCATACACACTCCTCACGCTAGATCGCATCAGCGCACCCCCTGTAATCTTCGGTTCTGCCGTAATCAAGAACAGACAAGCATGAGTAGGGTTTTCCCTCCAGGAGCCTGAACCTGGGTAAACCTCATGTCCCCACGTTGCTTGCCTGTTAACCTGAGTAGGAATTTGGACTATCTTTCGAACTTGGGCGTCACTTTTGAGTTCTTGAGCTCAGCTCAATGATCAAGGAGGAGAAGATCTGCAGTGGCTAATTGTTGCAAGTCTCTGAGGAAAGATTGAACCTCCCACTGCGGAGGGAATTCAGTTTACCTTGAGGGAAAACAACTGGCTCGATGGACTTGCCAGAGCAATGCAGGAAGCTCTTTCCCGTCTGTGTGGGGAGAGCATCAATCAGATCAAGGGTACTCGCTTTGAGTTTTGCCCAAGGCGTGATGCAAATGGACAACCACTGGAAGCCCCATACCACCCCGAGCTAAAGACTCAATTGGACCACCTTAGCTTCATGATGTACGATCGTCAGCAGGAGTTGGACAACTGCCATGACTACTCCAATCACAAGTCTGCCATCATCAGGACGAAGGATCAGACCATCGCCATGCTAGCAAAGGATCGCAAGTCTCGCCACTGTCAGCTCGACAAGAAGGAGCGCATCATTGCCCGTCTTCGCCGCCACATCTCATCTTTGGAAGAGACCATCCACGAGAGAGACATGCAGTTGGAGGAAAGGGAGAATGCCGGAGAGGATCTTCATGGAGACCCTTACTCCTATCTCAATAATCTAGGAATTGGCACTATACAAATGAACTCAGCCTTATCAGGTGAGGGTGTTACAGCTCTACGGGTACCCCGATGTTTGCCTAACTGGTCTAGTCGGATGGAAGGCTCACTCGATGACCTTCCAGGGTCCATGACGCCTATGATGTTTCGGCTGCTATGAAGCCCACATGGACACGGACTCCCAAGCGCACAAGACAAGGAAACCTCATGACTAGAGTTTAAATACAACTTGTAACAAACTCGTATCGGTACCTGAGACATAGCCTCTCCATATATAAAGGCCAGGAGGGTCCAACGAGGAGGACAGGCTACGCCACAATAGATTATCCAACTCATACACACACCTCACGCCACATCACATCTACACACTCCCTGTAATCTTTGGTTCCGCTGTAATCAAGAACAGACAAGCAGGAGTAGGGTTTTCCATCCGTGGGCCGAACCTGGGTAATCCTCGTATCCCCGTGTTGCTTACCTTTTAACCGTCTCTCGACTTCTAGCATCCCCATCTTCTCCAAACCCAAGTCCATAACAATGGGCACTGACGAGTTGAACCCTCGTCGTATGATAAATTTGAACTACTGTGAATGTTTGTATTGAATTCGAACTAGTGTGATTCTCCCAAGTTTGTAAGTTGGATAATCCCATAATTATGTGTTATTGCAAGTTTCTATGGTCATTCACCTACTTGATTAGCACTGCTCAGTTCCACCCTCGACATGTGGTAAACACATGGGGTTTAGCTACTTCATGGCTTAAACGTTGTCCAATTGATTCAAAATTTGGCACACTTGTGTATCTTGGATTGATATACCATTTGAAATTGGAAATTTTGGATTAACTTGTAATTAACCACTTTTTTCTTTTTCTAAGTGATTAAATTAAAAAAATGGTTTTAGGGTTAGTTTAATTCAAAAAAGTCAAAACATAGTGCAACCTTCAAATGGAGTCTTATTATGTTTCCTACAACCTAGCATCAATAATAAAGGAAAAGGAAATAAAAAGAAGTGGACTTATCCTCTAAACCACTTCTTAAACGCTTCTTGGAATGAGCTACTAGCTATGAAGATGCATGTCTTTCTACCCCATCGACCTCCAAAATAACCCATCCCAAAACATACTTTGTCTAAATGAGGCCAAATTTGAAACACTTTGGTATCTTTGAGTTGCAAAAAATATAATGTCGGCCAAGATGAATTATTTTGTTCAAATAACACATTTTCCATTTTTATGCCAAAATCTTGAATTTGGCTTACTCATTTTTTTATCCGAGTGCCCTTGTTTTCCTTAGCTCTACCCAGTTTTCCCCTTCCTCTAAAGTTTTCCTCAATTTTCCCCTCCCGCTAAAGTTTTCCTCAGTTTTCCCCTCTCTCCAGACTCAAACCCTCACAACAGTTCAACTTGCACTCAGTTTGGCTGTTGTGCTCTAATTGGTCGAGATCTATGTCACACGGATCTTGGCCAACCACCATTGGATACATCATGATCCGACGGTCTGGAGATCTCTCTCACCCGATGGGCACACCTACCTTGTACGGAGATGAGATGTAACATCCCAAAAATACTAAACTTGGATCATCAAACTCTAAGCATCAAAATTAGGGTTAACAAAAACTTTTCTAGATTAAATTATGAAAGCATGCATATGTGTATGCATTCCATTTGAAATTATTTTGAACCAACTTGTTTGTGTGTTCCTTTGCTTGTAAATGGATGCTTAGGTGAAATAAACATCATCTAAATATTTCTCACCCTTTTCCCAAAGACAAGTAAAGCAAAACAAATAAAATAAAGGAATGGTCATTTTGACCAATTTAACTCCCATGCCTACTTTGGGTGTCTCAAACTTTCAGAACCTAACAGAAAATTTTCTGGATCTTTGCACCCCTTGATTGTACTCATAACAAAGTATCAAGGCCCACTTTGTGATCATCCAGAAACTTTCAAATGTATAGTTTAAATGACAATTCAAAATTGAATCTTTATCATATGGGAAGATCCCACTTTTTCAAAAACCACTCAAACAAGCTCAACTTTCAAAACCCAAGCATCTGCAGACTCACCAGCACCAACCTAGCACACCCACCAAAAATCTTTTCAAAATTTAAAACTTGAGTTCTTGCGGCCATTTCATCAAACACTTGGCAGACACAAATCAAACAAAATCTAGACACTATTGTGAGCAGTGATTGAAGCCTAACTGGTTCCCTCTCTAGCTCACAACCATCTCAGTAGATCATCTAGCAAGGTTAACCAAGCACTAGCACCACTGTGAGCTTGCCAATATCATCAATGGTGAACAGCCGAGTGCATCCTTGCCACCCCAGTGAAGACAACAATCTAGGAAGGAAACTAGCCGTGCCACCCTTGTCTGGGAGATCACCCATGCCTCACCGCCCCCTCTCGACCAGCCCTGCCTCGAAGACATCGAACACAGCACACAGGAACGCCGCGCCCTTTCCTCTGTCAATCGTGCCGAGCATACGCCAGAGCGCCACGCTCGACCGAAGCCCACTTGGCGCCCTGCATACATGATCGCCACCGACCCAGGAGACCGCCAGACATCCCCAGCCACCACTCGTCGTCGAAGACGCCGCCTCTGCCGCGCAGAGCATCGCGTGTTCCATACAAAACCGCACCGCCCATGCAAGCGCATTAAAACCGTAGAGCATCGCCAGGAGACCACCAATCGATCGCCACCGCCAGCCATGCCTCTAACATCCCGTAGCCATGTCGCCACCGTCGCCTGCCCATGCCGTTCGGTCTCACCGTCGCGACTATAAATAGAGGCCTCCCTCGCTCAAATTCTTCACACCATTCCACTCCCCTATCCTCACTGATCGTGCCACACCGTTCTCGGAGCAAGGCGAGCAGCACTTCGCCGGAATTTCACCGGAGCCCGCCGCTGCTGGAGAAGAAGGGAGCCAGCGATTGGAGTCGCCCCAGGAGAAGCCACCGGTACCAGGAGCTTCGCCGTCGTCGACTTCGTCGTTCGCCCGCCTCACCGACCCTCACCCAAACCCCGGTGAGCCCCCAGCAACCCCCACTAGCCATGCTAGGGTTCTGTCTCGCCGGCGTTGCCCAACGTCGATGATGACCCTCATCCGTTGGATTAGAACCAGATCGAACGCACCACATCGCCCCATACCGCTTCGCACCCACCTGTCTCACTGACGTGTGGGGACAGCCAGTTAAACAGCCCGCGGAAGTGCTGTGCTTAGCAGGCCGGCCCGTTAACCTTTCCCGCGTAGCCCAGTTATTTGAATTAAACCTTTTCCATTTTATTTCAAACACACTTCTGTACCCAGTTTCAAAAATCAACCCAGGTCAATTCAGTGCACCAAATTGAATGAAACCATTTTTGTTAGAAAGGTCTGGGAATACTGAATCCAAGCCTGTTGTATTCAAGTCATTTGGATCTGTAGATCATCCATGGTAAAAATGACAAGGCAGAAGCTTTTCTGCATTCAAACATTTTTCAAATTAAAACCATAATAGCTTTTGAGTTGATTCCAACTCTCAAAAATCACATTTAACCATACCTTTCAGAATATATAAAAATATATAGGTTTACTTACAGAAAAAATGTTCAAGTAATAAAAGAATGCTACATAGGCATTTCTAGTCACTTTAATTAATTAAAATAAAAGGGTAAAACCTTATTAAATTGTGACACCACTTTAAAACACATTCCCATGGACTAAAATATGTGGTGATGACATGTGTCAACATGATCCCATGTTTGGTTTGGAGAATATTAAATCTTAAGTAGTTTTTCAATGAGTAGAAATTACTTTTCTAAAAATAAAAGGAATTAAACCAAGCTTTAATCTTGTAATGTTAGTGATGATGCTAGATCATCTATAGGACCCTTTTTGAGTGATGATTGCAAGTAGTTAAGTATTGTTTGGTGATTATGTACCTCGTATTTATTCATAGACGCTAGTACCGACCAAGGATACGAGGAGGAAGGAGGATACTACGAAAAAGAAGGCGAGGAGAACTTCAACCACTGCTCTGCACAAGGAAAGCTAACACTTGCAATTTAGCAAGCTTATACTGATATTGTGCAAGCCAATACTTGCAAGCCTTACTAATCAAGTTGACCTATGCAAGCTACTAATTGCTTGCTACCATGCCACTATATGCCTTAAAGCATATAGGATCATAACCACTTGATAAACCAATCCTAGTTTTATTTGCAAGTTTATTACTTTATTTCTTGATCAAAGCTCTTACTTAGATTTTACTATAATAAATGGTAGATACTAGAAGGATAGTTGAAGGTTGCATAAAGAGCATAAAATTTGGCCTAAGCTAGATAATCTTGATGTCATCCTAAGGCATGAGATTGAACTTAGTTGAAACCCCACTAGTGTACCACCCCTCATTAGTGCTTACCCCCACTTGTAGATGCTAGTGCTAAGCATAAAACTTGATCAACATTAGATGGGAATACTTGGTAAAAATGGTTATGAAAAACCTAGAATGATGGATCATTCTACTGAGATGTTTTGACATGTGTTTCCGAGCACCAGATGATTTTGGTGATGAAAATGTTGAGGCATGAGCCTTAGCCCTTTAAAAAACTGATGGTTGTCTGGATGCGATACCATTCCAATTTTACCGTACAACCACAATGCCCGAGAATTGGGTAGGGCTTGACTGGAAACTTATATACCTTAGTATTAGTTCCCTCACGGCCAAGGTCTGAGCTGAGGCTACCTTGTGAAGATTGTCCACCTGTGCAGTACCCAAGATGACAGTTGGTCATGGTTGGGAGGCCAAACTCACAGGAGAGGTGCTTATACTAGGGAGTGTAATTGAAAGGTTAGGATTGATTATCCGCATACTGAGTATGGTGAATTCAGGATTTGTTCCTAACGGATGTATCGAATGTTGTGGTGAAAGTGTACAATCTCTGCAGAGTGTCAAACTATTCGAATAGCCGCATCCGCGGTTATGGACAGTTGGAGTGGCCATACTGTTCCCCCGTCAGACTTTTCAAAAGACTTGTGAAATGAACTGAGACTTTGACTTGACCACAATAGGGTTGTGATATGAGATACAAGTTCCCACTTAGGTGTTATAAAACCTTAACTAGCATTCGTGGTTTCCAAACTTAGTAGAGATAAATCTGGATTTTGCAAAACAACCCTAGATCCTAGTGTCCTATTACCAAAAACCCCTTTCACTTGTTAGTATTAGTTTGCGAGTACTTAAAGATTGCTCATGGCTTTGTCCCTGGATATTCCCGTGGCCAGACTATGAAGAGGAGTACCTGGAGGATGGACCCCAGGAAGGTTACGACAACTAGGATCATCTCCCATCGTCATCATTGCCTGTGGCCCCGAATATGGAGCTTCGCCTACGCTACATTTATTATTACGTATTCCGCTCCTTGATGTTGTATTAAGAACTGGATCACGAGATCCCTATTTGTGTAAGAACTTATGTACGGTTTGTAATGGATGATGTACTATGGTATCCAATTCTGATATGTCTCGCAAAAATGGTAATCCTGGGATTGCGATGTATGGCTTAACAGGCATCTGGGATTAAAAATCCGGGTGTTGACAAGTTGGTATCAGAGCCATCCTGACCATAGGAGACCCTAGTTAGACTGGACGTTTGAATCAAAAACTTACTTTCAAAACCAAAGAAAACAAATATTTACAAAAACTTATTCTCATTCTCATCCCTTTGATTCTTTCATGAAAATTCATGTTCCTCAAAAAACAATTCTTGCAAAATACATAAAATTTGACACACTTGATCACTCTACTAACTTACTCATCCTATATGCTTATAGATGGACGTGAAGTATAGCAAGTTTTTTCAGTTGGGGAATGGAGGAGACCTTATCTTTGAGAGGGATTTGGACCAACTCTCGGAACTTCTGGAGCGTCCGCACCCCGAGTTCTTTGGAGCTCAGCTCAATGATCAAGGAGGAGAAGATCTACAGTGGCTAATTGTTGCAAGTCTCCGAGGAAAAATTGAACCTCCCACTGCTGAGGGAATTCAGTTTACCTTGAGAGAGAACAACTGGCTCGATGGACTTGCCAGGGCCATGCAGGAAAGTCTTGCCCGTCTGTGTGGGTAGAGGATCAATCAGATCAAGGGAACTCGCTTTGAGTTTTGCACGAGGTGTGATGCAAATGGACAACCACTAGAAGCCCCATACCACCCTGAGTTGAAGACTCAATTGGACCACCTTAGCTTCATGATGTACGATCGTCAGCAGGAGTTGGACAACTGCCGTGACTACTCCAACCACAAGTCTGCCATCATCAAGACGAAGGATCAAACCATCGCCATGCTAGCGAAGGATCGCAAGTCTCACCGCCGTCAGCTCGACAAGAAGGAGCGCATCATTGCCCGTCTTCGCCACCGCATCTCATCTTTGGAGGAGACCATCCACGAGAGAGACATGCAGTTGGAGGAGAGGGAGAATGCCGGAGAGGATCTTCGTGGGGACCCCTACTCCTATCTCAGCGATGATGATGATTTTCTAGAGGATCAGGCTATGGATTTCTTCACGGATGAGGATGATTTCGCCTTCATTGATGATGATGAAGATGATGAAGCCACCGATTCCGAGGAGTAGTACCACTTGAGCACTAGCGTAGTGAGTAGTATTCGGTCCCACTGTATCGTAGTTTTCAGAATGGTTCTTAAAACCATCTGTTTTTCTTTGTTGTGGTGTGTGTTGTATCGTGTGCTATGAATGAATGAATGAAAGAGCAAGTTGCTAGAAAAAATCTGAGTCCAAATTTAAAAACTTTTCAAAGACCCAAAACCTTAGAATTTCCCTCTTTTCTCACGATCTATCTCAATCTTCAGATGCCACGTGGAGGAAGTGGTTCATCCCCGGACCCGATGTTGCAGATCCTGCAAATGTTGACTTCTGACTGTGAAGATGAAAGAGCGGAACGTCAAGCCAACCTAGCCACCCTGCAACAGATAGCCCAGCTAGCCCACAACAACGAAGGACACGGAAATCAGGACAACCATGGATCTAAGATCAAGAATTTCCAGAATACCAACCCACCTGTTTTCACTAAGTCAGAAGAACCCCTAGACGCCGATGATTGGTTGCAAACCATGGAAAATAACCTAGAAGTAGCCAGAGTGGAAGCCAACGAGAAAGTTCTGTTCACCACCCAATATCTAGCCGGAGATGCTAGGGCATGGTGGAACAGTGTTCGCGCAATGACCGGAGGCCAGATGATGACCTAGGAGGAATTCAAGGTCAAGTTTAGCAGAACCCATGTGCCACCGGGTTTGATCAAGAGAATGAGAGACGAGTCCAGAGAGCTGAAGCAAGGAAGGATGAGTGTAGTGGAATACCGTGACAAATTTTTGACATTAGCTAGGTATGCCCCGGATGAGATTGACACCGAAGCCAAGAAGAAAGAAAGATTCCTGAATGGTCTGCACGATGAGATGCAGACAGTGTTAGTCAATATCCCCTTTACTGATATTGAAGCCCTTGTCGACTCTGCTATCCAGATGGAAGGAAAGATCAACCAAGCCAACGAGAACCGCAAGCGTCACATGATGCATCATCCAGGAACCCATCAGACCCCAAAGTATCGCCCTAACCCATCTCCCGTATTTGCCCCCAGAACCAACAGACCCCCGATGAACCGTCCGACCTATCCCAACCGTGGAAACCCTAGACCCGGAGGAAATCACAACAACCCCGCCAACTCTAGCAATTTCAATCGTGCCCCACCCAAGTTCAACAACAACAATGCTACCGCCAACACCAACACTGCCCCGAGGACTGGAAGCAATGTTGTGCCTGTAGCAGCAAAGGACAAGTCACAGGTGACTTGTTATGACTGTGGAAATAAAGGCCACTGTTCCAACGAGTGCCCCAACAAGAAGAATGCCGCAGCACCCAATGCCAATGCCCCAGCTCAGCAGCAGCGTCGTGTTCAGCCCGGAAGAAGATTTGCCCCAGGGAATTCACTCAACCGCAATGGCCATCTTTTTCTCATGCATGCTGAAGAAGCTCAGGAAGAGCCAGACGTCGTGCAGGGTATGTTTTCTGTTAATTCAGTACTTGCACGAGTATTGTTTGATTTTGGTGCATCGCATTCATCTGTCATCGAAGAATTTGCATGCACTAGTAAAATTCGACCAACCAAATTGAAGCATGTCATGATTTTTCAAATTCATGAATCAACCACCAAGGCTAGGCAAATTTGCAAACCGTCCCTATCCAATCCATGACATATAGTTTTATGCTAATCTGGTAGTACTCGGAACTAAAGGTTTGGAAGTAGTACTAGGAATGGATTGGATGTCCAAACATAAAGGATTGATTGACTATGCCAAGAAAGCCAACACCATGACCAGTACAGCCGGAATATCAGTCGAGCATATATCTGAAACCTTACCTCGTCAATTCAAGTGCAACAAGAGTATAGCCCAACCTACCATTGACCAAGTCCGGATAGTATGTGAATACCCCGATGTATTTCCGGATGTTTTGCCCGGTATGCCCCCAGATCGGTATATCGAGTTTATCATTGAACTAATCCCCAGAACAGGACCCATATCCCAGAGACCATATAGTATGAACCGTGAAGGCGGCGAAGAAGCAACTGGATTCCATGTTGGAAATTGGATTGATTCAACCAAGTGCGTCACCTTGGAGATCACCTGTCTTGTTTGTGGACAAGAAAGATGGAGGTAACCGCTTGTGTACGGATTACCGGAAGTTGAATGATGTCACCATCAAGAACAAGTACCCCTTGCCCAAGATAGAAGATTTGTTTGATCAGTTGACCGGTGCCAAAGTGTTTTCTAAGATTGATCTTAGGACTGGCTATCATCAACTCAAGATTCATGCAGAGGATATTCCAAAGACTGTCTTTACCACCAGATATGGATTGTATGAGTATACAGTCATGTCTTTTGGACTAACCAATGCCCCCGCTTATTTCATGAATCTCATGAATTAGATTTTTATGGACTTCCTGGATAAGTTTGTCGTTGTTTTCATCAATGACATTCTGATTTATTCCAAATCAAAAGAAGAACATGAGCTACACCTAAGGACCATTCTTGGAACCCTTAGAGAGCATCAGATGTATGCAAAGTTTAGCAAATGTGAATTCTGGTTACAGGAATTAGGATTCCTCGGACACATTGTATCAGCCGGAGGAATTGCCGTTGACCCTGCCAAAGTGAAAGATGTAGAATATTGGGAAGCCCCAACCACTCAAACCCAAGTTCGTGCATTTCTCGAATTGGCGGGATATTACCGCAAATTCGTAGAAGGATTCTCGAGTATCGCCAGACCCATGACTCAATTGCTGAAGAAGGACAAGAAGTTTGAATGGACCGACAAATGTGAAGCGAGTTTTCAAGAACTCAAGATGAGATTGATTTCAGCCCCAATCTTGATCATGCCAGATATCAGGAAGCCCTTCGATGTGTATTGTGATGCATCCATGATCGGTCTCGGATGTGTGCTAATGAATGAAGGAAAGTTATATCTTATCTATCTCGACAATTGAAGCAACATGAGCAAAATTACCCCACCCATGACCTCGAAATCGTAGCCGTATTTCTAGCCCTGAAGACGTGGAGACATTACCTGATGGGAAATCGTTGTGAGATTTATTTGGATCACAAGAGTCTGAAGTATATATTCACTCAGAAGGAGCTGAATATGAGACAGAGAAGATGGAATGAGCTAATCAAGGATTATGATCTGGACATTCACTATCACCCTGGTAAAGCCAACGTGGTAGCAGATGCCCTTAGCAGATTGCCGTGCCGCTTGAACTCCATGATTTTGAAGGAGAAACCAAGCCTGCACAAAGATATGGAAGATTTTTGAATAGAATTAGTAAGTGAAGGATTTTTGGCTAGCATAGAACTTCAACCCACTTTGATCAGTCAGATTAAAGAGGCGCAGAAGGGAAATGCTAGTATTGACGGAATCAAGCGTCGTATCGGTACATGCAAAGTACCTGGATTCACCGAAGACGAAGAATGAGTTCTGTGGTACAAAGGACGCCTTTGTGTACCATCAGATTCTGAGTTGAAAGAAGTTATTTTGAAGGAAGCTCATGATACTCTTTATTCTATCCACCCCGGAGGAACGAAGATGTATCAAGATTTAAAAGAGCAATTTTGGTGGCATAAGATGAAGAGAGAAATTGGAAGCTATATCGCCAAGTGTGATATTTGTCAGCGAGTCAAGGCAGGACATCAAAGACCCGCTAGATTGTTGCAACCCTTGCAGATTCCGGAATGGAAATGGGATTCTGTTGGAATGGACTTTATCACTGGACTGCCTACTTCTAGTAGGGGAAATGACTCTATCTGGGTCATAGTGGACAGATTGTCCAAAGTCGCCCATTTCTTGCCCGTCAAGACCACATATCAGAGTTAGAAGCTAGCGGAGTTGTACATCGCTAGAATCATTAGTTTGCATGGAGTCCCCAAGAACATCGTATCTGATCGAGGAACTCAGTTTACCTCGAGATTCTGGAAGAAAGTCCAAGAAGGTTTAGGAACACGCCTAGATTTCAGTACCGCATATCACCCTCAGGCCGATGGACAAACGGAGCGAGTAAACCAAATACTCGAAGATATGCTGAGAGCATGTGTGTTAGAATATGGATCCAAGTGGGAAGACTGTCTGCCGTTTGCAGAATTTTCTTACAATAACAGTTATCAGGCTAGTTTGCAAATGGCCCCATTTGAATTTTTTTATGGAAGAAAGTGTCGCACCCCTTTGAACTGGTCGGAACTAGGAGAGAGTCAGATCTTCAGACCTGACATCCTACGAGAAGCAGAAGAGAAGGTTCAGAAGATTCGTGAGCACCTCAAGACCGCCCAGTCCAGACAGAAGAGTTACACTGACAAGAGACGTCGAGACCTCGCCTTCAGCATGGGAGATTTTGTTTATCTGAAAGTGTCGCCATTGAAGGCAATGCAGCGTTTCCAACTCAAAGGAAAGTTAGCCCACAGATATATTGGACCTTTCAAGATTTTGAACCGTCGAGGAGAAGTGTCGTATCAATTGGAACTACCCGAAGAGATGTCAGCCGTGCACAATGTGTTCCATATCTCATTAGTTCGCAAGTGTCTCGAAGTCCCCGAGAAGACCGAAGTGTTCAAAAATATCGATCACCAGACCATAGAGATCAACGATGACCTAACCTATCCCGAAGTACCCATCCGTATTTTGGAAGAAGCTTTCAGAACTACCCGAACCCGAAGAATCAAGTTTCTCAAGATTTAGTGGAGCAACCACACAGAAGAGGAAGCTACCTGGGAGCGCGAAGACCACATCAGGACAGAGTTTCCCGATCTCTTCAAATCCTAGGTAATCTTTTTCCTCCTTTTTCAAATCTCGGGACGAGATTTTGTTTAAGGGGGGAAGGTTTGTAACATCCCAAAAATACTAAACTTGGATCATCAAACTCTAAGCATCAAAATTAGGGTTAACAAAAACTATTCTAGATAAAATTATGAAAGCATGCATATGTGTATGCATTTCATTTGAAATTCTTTTGAACCAACTTGTTTGTGTGTTCCTTTGCTTGTAAATGGATGCTTAGGTGAAATAAACATCATCTAAACATTTCTTACGCTTTTCCCAAAGACAAGTAAAGCAAAACAAATAAAATAAAGGAATGGTCATTTTGACCAATTTAACTCCCATGCCTACTTTGGCTGTCTCAAACTTTCAGAACCTAACAAAAACTTTTCTGGATCTTTGCACCCCTTGATTGTACTCATTACAAAGTATCATGGCCCACTTTGTGATCATCCAGAAACTTTCAAATGTATAGTTTAAATGACAATTCAAAATTGAATCTTTATCATATGGGAAGATCCCACTTTTTCAAAAACCACTCAAACAAGCTCAACTTTCAAAACCCAAGCATCTGCAGACTCACTAGCACCAACCTAGCACACCCACCAAAAATCTTTTCAAAATTTATAACTTGAGTTCTTGCGGCCATTTCATCAAACACTTGGCAGACACAAATCAAACAAAATCTAAACACTATTGTGAGCAGTGATTGAAGCTACTGGTTCCCTCTCTAGCTCACAACCATCTCAGTAGATCATCTAGCAAGGTTAACCAAGCACTAGCACCACTGTGAGCTTGCCAATATCATCAATGGTGAACAGCCGAGTGCATCCTTGCCACCCCAGTGGAGACAACAAGCTAGGAAGGAAACTAGCTGTGCTAACCTTGTCTAGGAGATCACCCATGCCTCACCGCCCCCTGTCGACCAGCCCTGCCTCGAAGACATCGAACACAGCACCCAGGAATGCCGCGCCCGTGCCTCTGTCAACCGTGCCGAGCATGCGCCAGAGCGCCACGCTCGACCGAAGCCCACAGACCGCGCGCCGCCCTCGCCGCGTGCATACATGATCGCCACCGACCCAGGAGACCGCCAGACATCCCCATTCGCCGCCCCATGTCGCACAGCCACCGCTCGCCGTCGAAGACGCCGCCTCTGCCGCGCAGAGCATCACGCTTTCCAGACCAAAACGCACCGCCCCTGCAAGCGCATTAAAACCGTAGAGCATCGCCAGGAGACCACCAATCGATCGCCACCGCCGGCCATGCCTCTAACAGCCCGTAGCCATGTCGCCACCGTCGCCTGCCCATGCCGTTCGGTCTCACAGTCGCGACTATAAATAGAGGCCTCCACCGCTCGAATTCTTCACACCATTACACTCCCCTCTCCTCACTGATCGTGCCACACCGTTCTCGGAGCAAGGCAAGCATCACTTCGCCGGAATTTCACCGGAGCCCGCCGCTGCTGGAGAAGAAGGAAGCCAGCGATTGGAGCCGCCCCAGGAGAAGCCACCGGTACCAGGAGGTTCGCCGTCATCGACTTCATCGTTCGCCCGCCTCGCCGACCCTCGCCCTAACCCCGGTGAGCCCCCAGCAACCCCCACTGGCCGCGCTAGGTTTCTGTCTCGCCGGCGTTGCCCAACATCGACGATGACCCTCAGCCGTTGGATTAGAACCAGATCGAACGCACCACATCGCCCCATACCGCTTCGGACCCCCTGTCTCACTGACGTGTGGGAACAGCCCGCGGAAGCGCTGTGCTTAGCAGGCCGGCCCGTTAACCTTTCCCGCACAGCCCAGTTATTTGAATTAAACCTTTTCCATTTTATTTCAAACACACTTTTGTACCCAGTTTCAAAAATCAACCCAGGTCGATTCAGTGCACCAAATTGAATGAAACCAATTTTGTTAGAAAGGTCTAGGAATGCTGAATCCAAGCCCGTTGGATTCAAGTCATTTGGATCTGTAGATCATCCATGGTAAAAATGACAAGGCAGAAGCTTTTCTGCATTCAAACATTTTTCAAATTTAAACCATAATAGCTTTTGAGTTGATTCCAACTCTCAAAAATCACATTTAACCATACCTTTCAGAATATATAAAAATATATAGGTTTACTTACATAAATAATGTTCAAGTAATAAAAGAATGCTACATAGGCATTTCTAGTCATTTTAATTAATTAAAATAAAAGGGTAAAACCTTATTAAATTGTGACGCCACTTTAAATCACATTCCCATGAACTAAAATATGTGGTGATGATATGTGTCAACATGATCCCATGTTTGGTTTGGAGAATATTAAATCTTAAGTAGTTTTTCAATGAGTAGAAATTACTTTTCTAAAAATAAAAGGAATTAAACCAAGCTTTAATCTTGTAATGTTAGTGATGATGCTAGATCATCTATAGGACTTTGTGTGATTATTGCAAGTAGTTAAGTATTGTTTGGTGATTGTGTACCTTGTATTTATTCATAGACGCTAGTACCGACCAAGGATACGAGGAGGAAGGAGGATACTACAAAGAAGAAGCCGAGGAGAACTTCAACCACTGCTCTGCATAAGGCAAGCTAACACTTGCAATTTAGCAAGCTTATACTGATATTGTGCAAGCCAATACTTGCAAGCCTTACTAATCAAGTTGTCCTATGCAAGCTACTACTTGCTTGCTACCATGCCACTATATGCCTTAAAGCATATAGGATCATAACCACTTGATAAACCAATCCTAGTTTTATTTGCAAGTTTATTACTTTATTTCTTTATCAAAGCTCTTACTTAGAGTTTACTAGAATAAATGGTATATACTAGAAGGATAGTTGAAGGTTGCATAAAGAGCATAAAATTTGGCCTAAGCTAGATAATCTTGATGTCATCCTAAGGCATGAGATTGAACTTACTTGAAACCCCACTAGTGTACCACCCCTCATTAGTGCTTACCCCCACTTGTAGATGCTAGTGCTAATCATAAAACTTGATCAACATTATATGGGAATACTTGGTAAAAATGGTTATGTAAACCCTAGAATGATGGATCATTCTACTGAGATGTTTTGACATGTGTTTCCGAGCACCAGATGATTTTGGTGATGAAAATGTTGAGGCACGAGCCTTAGCCCTTTATAAAACTGATGGTTGTTTGGATGCGATACCATTCCAATTTTACCGTACAACCACAATACCCGAGAATTGGGTAGGGCTTGACTGGAAACTTATATACCTTAGTATTAGTTCCCTCACGGCCAAGGTCTGAGCTGAGGCTACCTTGTGAAGATTGTCCACATGCAGTACCAAGATGATAGTTGGTCATGGTTGGGAGGCCAAACTCACAGGAGAGGTGCTTATACTAGGAGTGTAATTGAAAGGTTAGGATTGATTATCCATATCGAGTATGGTGAATTCAGGATTTGTTCTGACGGATGTATCGAATGTTGTGGTGAAAGTGTACAATCTCTGCAGAGTGTCAAACTATTCGAATAGCGCGTCATGATTATGGGCGATTAGTGGCCATACTGTTCCCCCGTCAGACTTTTCAAAAGACTTGTGAAATGAATTAACACTTTGACTTGACCACACCAGGGTTGTGATATGAGATACAAGTTCCCACTTAGGTGTTATGAAACCTTAACTAGCATTTGTGGTTTCCAAACTTAGTAGAGAAAAATATGGCTTTTGCAAAACAACCCTAGAGCCTAGTGTCCTATTAAAGAGTACTCATGGCTTTGTCCCTGGCTATTCCCGTGGCCAGACTATGAAGAGGAGTACCTGGAGGATGGACCCCAGGAAGGTTACGACGACTAGGATCATATCCCATCGTCAGCATTGCCTGTGACCCCGAAGATGGAGCTTCGCCTACGCTACCGTTATTATTACGTATTCCGATTCTTAATGTTATATTAAGAACTGGATCATGAGATCCCTATTTGTGTAAGAACTTATGTACGGTTTGTAATGGATGATGTACTATGGTATCCAATTCTGTTATGTCTCACAAAAATGGTAATCCTGGGATTGCGATGTATGGCATAATAGGCATCTGGGATTAAAAATCCAGGTGTTGACAGGAGAGCCCGAGAGGTTGGATGTCTCTCCCTCCCTTTCCCTGTCGCACGTATACCAGCCGCGTCACTTTAGCTGCGCTCTGATTGGTTGAGATGTATGTCACACAGATCTTGGCCAACCACCATTGGATACAACATGATTCGACGGGCTGGAGGTCTCTCTCTCCCGATGGGCGCAACTACCCTGTACATAGAGGATATCCCGACTGGCTAGATGTCTCTCCCTCCTTTTCCCTATCGCACGTATACTAGCCGCATCTTCATCCCCTCATATTTACGTACGGTGGTGCGGTTCTAAGCATGGCAGTACGAACAACGTGCGTGGCTCAGACCTAAGCCTGACGGTCTGAACGACGTGCCTCGGCGTGGAACTAAGCATGCGGAGAGGCAATAATAAAGTGGTTATTAGCGTATTCCTTATTTATGATAAATGTTTATTTTGCATGCTATAATTGTATTAATACGGAAACGTTAATACATGTGTGTTTAATAAAAAAAAGGAAGTTCCTAGTTATGCCTCTCTTATAAACTAGCTCATTGATTAACAAGATGATCAAAGGTTTCCTGATCATGGACATTGGATGCTGTTAATAACGAGATCACAACATTAGTGTAATGATGTGATGAACATTCATCCGAAGTATAGCATTACGATCAAAGTCATTGAGTTTATATTGCTATAACAACTTACGAAGTGATCCTAATCCTTAGACCATGAGATCATGTCAATCACTAACACCGGAAGAGTTTCTTGATAACATCAAACATCACACCGTAACAGGGTGATTATAAATATGGATTCAGAACTAATAAAGTGTTATGTTGAGGCCCATGGATCGAGAGTGGAATTTGTTCATCCCGATGACGGATAGATATACTCTGGGCCCTCTCGGTGATATCACATTGGTTAGCTTACAAGCAAGTGATTTAATCACTAGAATGTTATATCACGGGAACGAGAAAAGAGTGCATGTCAGTAACGAGATCAAACTAGGTATGGAGATACCGATGATCGAATCTCGGACATGTAATATATCGCAAAACAAAGGGACTAAGATACTAGCGTAAAAGGTTTCGACGATCACAAGAAAGTCATCGTTGAATGTGTGGGAGTCAGTATGGGTGTCCAAATCCCGCTTCTGATTATTGATCCAAGAGGGGTCTCGATCATGTACGTATTATTCATGAACCGTAGGGTGACACACTTAAGAGACACCGACATCCATTTGGAGCACAATTTTCAGGCCGAAAAGAATAACAAGCGCAGGAATTTATTTCACTAGATACCGAAACGGGTTTTATTTCACTAGAAAAGTGTTCCTGCATGTGAAATAAAATACTAGCAAGGGGTTATATGTGAATGTTTTTCATTAAAGTAATTGACAAAATTCTGAATAATTAAAAGGAGTTTTATTTAATGAGAGTTTGCATTAAATTTGGTGGAAATTTAATGGGAATTTGAGTGGGTTTTTGAGTGGAGGGAATTGAAAGGCATTTGAGTGAGTGGAGTGTCCACCCACATGAATGTGGAAGAGGTGGGAGCAGCCCCATGGCTGGGCGCATGGCCCCTTGGGTGCCCCCCCCCTCTCCCTATAAAAGGAGCCCCCCTCCCTCTCTCTCACTCACACCTCCTCGTGAAGGATCTCTCTCCCCCTCTAGAATTTATTCCCCATGGTCTCGGACTAGCGAGATACATGTTCCCGGTGGCTATTCGGCAAGAAAGAGTTGTGCTTCCGCTACATCGCTGGAGCAAGGAGGCGGAGGTTGCTCGGTGCCTCGAACGTGTGTGCGAGCACGGATGCGCTGCTGTTTTGCGGCGCTAGGACTTCCTCTCGATCTTGAGATCGGCAAGAGATCGTCTACATCGACCACGAGTTTGGACTTGTTAAGCTTTGTCGGTCTTCAAGGGTATGTTCTCTATGGATGTACATCCACCCGTTGTTTGTATCTAGTAGATAGATCTTGGTACATAGTTGTTTCCATCGTAGGAAATTTTTTGTTTTCTATGCTGCGAACCCTACAGTGGTATCAGAGCCGGATCTATGCGTAGATGCTTTGCACGGGTAGTACACATATGAGTATGTGGGCGATGATGATTATTTTATTTCTTCTTAGTTGTACTTTGGATATTGGTGGCATAGTGGGATGAAGCGGCCCGGACAAACTTTACATGTCCTCGCACATGAGACTTGTTCCACGCTTGACATGCAACTAGTTTTGCATAAGTGGCTTGCGGGTGTCTGTCTCTCCTACTATAGTCAATATCTAATTTGCAACGAGTTGTCAACAATTTGGTTATCCTCGTTGTGGTTCATGTTCGTAGGTAAGAACGGTTCTATCTTCGAAAGCCCTAAGCCACGTAAAACTTGCAATGGATAAATTAGAGGCGTCTAGTTTAGATTGTTGCTGGGCTAGTGTTATGATATGGTGATGTTGTAAGTAAAAGTATGAGATGATACTCTTACAACACACATAGCGTGTAAGTTCCATAGACCTTGGCCTTACACATAAAGGTATGATAGAGATCATACCACGGTGCACATGATGGAGATCATATGCAGGAACCATATCATTTCACTTATAAACATGTGATGTTTTGATAGCATCTTATATTGCTTGTTTGGCGTTTTATTAGCATAATAAGATGATCCCTCATTTAAATATCAAGATAAGAATGTGTTCTTCCTTTAGTATGCACCGATTATGTTCTCGTCGCTCCAAGACATCACGTGATGATCGGGTGTTTTTGGATCCACGACCATATTTTGGGTGTAAGACAGTTACACACGCGAATACTAAGGTTCTTACTTGGCGAGCCTAGCATGTACAGACATGGCCTCGGAACACGGACCGAAAGGTTAAGCATGAGTCATATAGTAGATATGATGCCCATTTGATGCTCGCCTTTGAAACTACACCGACTCACGTGACGATCGGACTTGGTGTAGTGGATTTGTTTCATGTAATCACCAAAAAGACACGAGGGATGTCGTTTTTGGGTGGGAGTTTATTTCTAATTTGGATTAGTAGAACTCAATTTATCATAAATTAAATCAAAGTGAATTTGCATAATTTGTTGTAGTCATTGGCATTCGTTCACCACCTTATGCATAGTTGTAATTGAGATAATAGAACTATAGTTTTCTGGATATATACTTTACGAACTGGTATCGTATTGTGTTGAGTGTAAATCTAAAGTTTAAAGTCCTATTGCAAACTTTCAGCAAACTCTATTTACTCCGTGAAATTTAATAGTTGGTATTAAATTGAGAGTAACAATTCCAGTGTTAGTATCTTAAGTATCATGTTTGCATCCATGATTCTAGATTTAAACATCAGGTTTATCTAGGAGCTGAAAAAGTTGTTTCAGAAACCATCATGTGTGGCAGATATAACGATATCTGAAACAATGTTTTGATTGCAATATGATAGAGTCTAATATATGTTCTCATATTGGATGAGAATTTACGAAGGTTGGAGATGCTAGACATCCTAATCATCCAAAAGGGTTTTGGAAAGTAATGTTATACTCACGATTCGCCTTTATAAGCTACAGCAGCTTGATCATGAAAGTCGTCATGATAAGGATGAATAGAAGATGTATGTAAAGTGTTTACTACACTAAAAGATTACTAAAGAATGGATTTTGAAAGAATACCGATCATTTTGATGATGGTGATCTACTTCAATGTGTAAGTCCAAAGGTATTATTATTTGAATATACACGCTTTGGACTATGTGTCATGTATATGGCGCCACTTTTGATGTTGATAGATTCTTTTAAAAAGGAAAAGGAAATGCTGAAAGAGAATCTATAAAATATATTTGGCAGAAAAGAAAAGATTGGAAATGTCCAATTTAGGTATATATATGATATACATGTTATGGTTGTATTCTTTGCTTGTTAAACAATGTGGTTCTTGGGTATTGGATACCAAATTGGTTGGTATGAAATTTCATACAGAACGACGCAATTCATGAACCAAAATGGCCTAAGTAACTAGCAAGAGAATATGTGATGATGTTCATCGAAAACAAACAAACCGTTATTTGTATTTCTCGTTGACATCAAAGCTTGACTTCAAGATTTGTTTTAATAATTGTTATTTGAATCAGGTATTATGAGAACAAAGGTTGTTCAAATAATTACCGTATTCCATATAAGATGGATGATTTACAAATCTAGTTGGGAAAATCACATCCATAAAACCTAATGCTAAAATGTCGCAAGACAAATGATTGAAAGATCACTTACAAAGTGACATCGCTGTTTAAATTATATTGCAAAGAAAACATGAAGAAACTCCATTTTCATGGATTTTTGGAGTCTTTGATTTGATCAAGTGACGCTTGTTAAGACTTTCCTCGGGATAATTAAAACTTCGTTCAAAGGCCAAAGAAGAACGAACGACTAAAATATTGGAATTTATACATATCGATGTATCTAGTCCATTATGTGTAGTCGTAAGCGATGGATTTCAACTTCATATGCTTTCTCCGAAAATTTGAGTGAATATTCACTTAATGAGAAAGAAGTATGAAATATTTGAAAAACGTTTCAAAGACTTTCAAGATGAAGTTGAAAATCATTGTAACAAGAAAAATAAATGAATTATGATTTGATCATAAAGGGATTTATTTGAGTTATAAGTGTAACAAGAAAAATAAATGAATTACGATTTTATCATAAAGGGATTTATTTGAGTTACAAGTGTAACAAGAAAAATAAATGAATTATGATTTTATCATAAAGGGATTTATTTGTGTTGCAAGTTTACCAAAACACCTAGATTTACATCTCCCGAAACACCATAGGAGTATGGAGTGTTTGAGATTTGTAATGAAACCTTGTTTGACATGGTTGGATCAAAGGTGTTATTTATAAAACTGCGATTATGTTTTAAAAGATTAAAGCTTTAGATACTACCGCTTTTACACTGAAAAGATCTCCATCTTGATCCGTTGAAATGACACCATGGAAGTTATGGTTTGGGGTAAAACCCAAGTTGACATTTCTTAAATTTTGGTATGCTAAACATAAGTAAGATGTTTACAACCGAAGTCGGATGAGCATGTCTTTGTAGGTTATTTCGAATAACAATTGGTTATTCCTCCATAACACCAAGGACAAAAGGGTTTGTCGCTTGAAACGTGAAGTTTCTTGAAGAAGGAATTTTTCGTAAAACTTAAGTGGGAGGACAATAGAACTTTGATAAGGTTAACGAACCTTAGCTAAATGTGCTGAGTTGCGCAACGCCGGAAATTGTTCCGAAGGCTACCATAATGCTCATAGCTTATGTGCCTCGAAGGTTGTGGTCACGGAGATCTATGTTCCTATTGAACCAAGTAGGTCGGATAAACAATCAAATACTAAGATGTTAGCGTAAATCATTATTGTTTGACAATGATGAACCGACTATATGCAAAGAAGTGATGATGGGCCCTGACTCCGTCAAATGGCTTGAAGCCATAAAATCCGTGATAGTTCCATACACGAGAAATCAAGTTTTGAACTTAGAAGACCCTCCAGAAAGGTGTAAAAACCTATCGGTCGTATTTGGATCTATAAAAAAACAGACATGGATGTTTCACATCTATGAAATAGTCGACATGTCGTAAAGTATTTTATGACAATGTTCAAGGAGTTGACTATGACAAGATTTGATCTTTCATAGCGATATTTACTCTGGACGGATTAAAGTAGCAATCACTACATATAATTTGGTATATGGTAGATGAATAAACAAAACAAAGTTCTTCTAATAGAATGGTTACCTAGTACGTGTACATGACACGGTCCAAAGGGTTTTGTTAAATTCAAAGGATGCTAAAAGGGCATGCAAACTTCAACGGTTGAAGTAAGCATCGCGGAGTTGGAATCTTCACCATGATGAAAAAGGAGTTTTTCATCAGGAGACAATGAAGATGCTTGCATTTGCAAGAAATTAAGTGGGAGCACTGAGACATATTTCTAATACATTATGTGGAGGACATCTTGTTGATTAGAAATGATGTATCTTTTATTGACAAAGGTTAAGAATTTCATTTTGATGAAATACTTAGGGAAAACCCGAATATTTAGCGTGAATGTCTATAGTAGATAGACTGTGACGCCAATATGGTTGTGCCAAACGTACATATATGAGATATTGAAGGAGTTAAATATAGAAACAACAAGAAACGGTTCTTGTCACATGGAAAGGAATTGAATCAAGATTCAAGTGTATCGACACTTGATAAGTGAAACAAGATTCAAGTGCTTTGACACTTGATGAGTGAAATCACAAGAATGTTTTGATCAATCATACCATGATATGTACACATCCAGATATGTCCTATGCTCTAAGTGTTATGAGCATATACCAGAATGAATCATAAAATGATCATTGGACTATAGTAAGGATATTCTTATGATCTTTTGGAATAACTAAGAATATATTTGTGTAGAGGTGACAAACAATTACAAATAGTTCATTGTAAAGCGTTACATTGATACTAGTTTTGTCACAAGATACAGATTAAGTTTACCTCAATTTAAACTATGGGTGGCACAATGTAATGGAAAGGAGTTTCCATGATGGATTTGGAAGAGTTCCACAGTTAAGACATTGTGACGAATACTATAAAAGAAGGCTAAGTATATGCCTGCTATAGTAGCGGCAAAGGAGGGAATTTGTGTCAAGTAGTTTGTTAGCAAACTAAGGTGTGGTTCGCAACGGGCTAACACTAAAGATATATTGTGTGACAATAGTATCGACGTGTTTTAACCCCAAGGAACTAAAGGTCTTACCAAAAGACCAAATTTATACAATGCCATCTCATTGGAGAATGAGTGATGCGTGAAGACGCAAAGACATGCAAATACACACAGACCTGAAAGTGTCAGATCCGTAGATTATGTTAACCACTTGCAATTGCGTATTTGGAACACCAGAAAGCCATAGGTGTTGAATACACAAAGTTTTCAAACTATATTATTGTCTCTAGTGCAAGTGGGAGACTGAAGGGAATATGCCCGAGAGGCAATAATAAAGTGGTTATTATCGTATTCCTTATTTATGATAAATATTTATTTTGCATGCTATAATTGTATTAATACGGAAATGTTAATACATGTGTGTTTAATAAACAAAAAGGAAGTTCCTAGTTATGCCTCTCTTATGAACTAGCTCGTTGATTAACAAGATGATCAAAGGTTTCCTGATTATGGACATTGGATGTTGTTAATAAAGAGATCACAACATTAGTGTAATGATGTGATGAACATTCATCCGAAGTATAGCATTACGATCAAAGTCATTGAGTTTATATTGCTATAACAACTTACGAAGTGATCCTAATCCTTAGACCATGAGATCATGTCAATCACTAACACCGGAAGAGTTTCTTGATAACATCAACCATCACATCGTAACAGGGTGATTATAAAGATGGATTCAGAACTAATAAAGTGTTATGTTGAGGCCCATGGATCGAGAGTGGAATTTGTTCATCCCGATGACGGATAGATATACTCTGGGATCAAGATCACATTGGTTAGCTTGCAAGCAAGTGATTTGATCACTAGAATGTTATATCACGGGAACGAGAAAAGAGTGCATGTCAGTAACGAGATCAAACTAGGTATGGAGATACTGATGATCGAATCTCGGACATGTAATATATCGCGAAACAAAGGGATTAAGATACTGGCGTAAAAGGTTCCGACGATCACAAGAAAGTCATCGTTGAATGTGTGGGAGTTAGTATGGGTCTCCAGATCCCGCTTCTGATTATTGATCCGAGAGGGGTCTCGATCATGTCCGCATTATTCATGAACCGTAGGGTGACACACTTAAGAGACACCGACATCCATTTGGAGCAAAAGTTTCATGCCGAAAAGAATAACAAGCGCAGGAATTTATTTCACTAGATACCGAAACGGGTTTTCGGGTGAAATTGCAGAAAGTGTTTCTGCATGTGAAATGAAATACTAGCAAGGGGTTATATGTGAATGTTTGTCATTAAAGTAATTCACAAAATTTTGAATAAATAAAAGGAGTTTTATTTAATGAGAGTTTGCATTAAATTTGGTGGAAATTTAATGGGAATTTGAGTGGGTTTTTGAGTGGAGGGAATTGAAAGGCATTTGAGTGAGTGGAGTGTCCACCCACATGAATGTGGAAGAGGTGGGGGCAGCCCCATGGCTGGGCGCATGGCCCCTTGGGTGCCCCCCTCTCCCTATAAAAGGAGCCCCCTCCCTCTTTCTCACTCACACCTCCTTGTGAAGGATCTCTCTCCCCCTCTAGAATTTATTCCCCATGTTCTCGGACTAGCGAGATACATGTTCCCGGTGGCTATTCGGCAAGAAAGAGTTGTGCTTCCGCTGCATCGCTGGAGCGAGGAGGCGGAGGTTGCTCGGTGCCTCGAACGTGTGTGCGAGCACGGATGCACTGCTGTTTTGCGGTGCTAGGACTTCTTCTCGATCTTGAGATCGGCAAGAGATCGTCTACATAAACCACGAGTTTGGACTCGTTAAGCTTTGTCGGTCTTCAAGGGTATTTTCTCTATGGATGTGCATCCACCCGTTGTTTGTATCTAGTAGATAGATCTTGGTACATAGTTGTTCCCATCGTAGGAAATTTTTTGTTTTCTATGCTGCAAACCCTACAGGAACATCTTGCGGCGGCGCGGATTCAAGCGTGGCAGCTGGAAAGGCGTGCATAAGTAAGGATCTAGCGTCTGAAATTTCTGTCTTTGTCTGTCTCACTCCTGTTAACCTCCTCAGATCCATTGCTGGTGAAATACACCGAGGCGGTGGCGGTGCCAAAAGTGGTCATCTAAGCGACGATAATTGAAGCCATCATCCGCAACAACACCTTGATGGCACAGATCAAGCCCTCGTGAACCGATGCCATGGGAGGCAGGCCGCGGCCGCGGCTGGCACGCCAAGGTGCAGTTCGACGATGAAGGTCGGATGTACCTCGTGGCTGGATCGATGCGGCAGGGAGGGCATCTCACCGTCCACTTAGTATTGGGACAAATTTGAGTCCATATTAGTTGAATTAGATTCATCTAGATATGAACGTATGTAGTCAAGTTTTAGTGATAATATGGGTCAGAGGTAGTGTGCTTTGAAAATCTCTGGTGGGCTTGTATAAATTTGATCGAAATATGTATCATTTGAATCAAAATTGATACTCCCTCCGATTCATACTACTTGTCGTTGAAATGGATTCTCTTGACAACTTTGGGACCACAAAGTGACTAAATTAGCAGGAACTCACTCTCTAAATTAGCTATTAATTCAACTAATCATTACACGTGCCACCTTCATCATAACCCCATAGTGTAACTGTTAGGACGGGGATGACAATAACTAAAACTGCCCACATGAATCTACTATTCTCGTCCCCGTTCACTTGAGTTTATGTTTTAGATTTTCTACTACTTGATCAGATACGATAAGATCAGCCTCAAGTGTCAACTTCTCTTTGCGAATAAGCTCTGAGTTCTTCTTTTCTTCCTCGACAATACACTTCAGCTCTAATATCAACAGGTTTTTACGGTCCAATTCATCACCTAAATTTACAACCATCTCCTGCAAATCCATCATCTGGCTATACCACTGGGTTGATTAATCTTGGTATGCAATGTACCATGGATCATCCGCCTGCATAGCATACTGTAACAATCCCAAAACAAACCCAATTAATATCAGTCCAACAGGTCATGGCGGCACTTCAAATTCAACGGTAGTACAAAGAGAAGGAGCTACCTGCACTTCCTATGTGGTAGGAGAAGGAGAATGTGGCCAAGACATGATCGAATCCCCACACTCGCAGGTGTACCTGCTACGACCAGACATTGAAGACTAATTTACCCCTGAGGAAATTACGGGAATCGAATCGATTAGGGTGGGCGGAGTAGGAGCGAAGGTCTTACCAAGCACTACTAGAAATTGCTGCGACTGTGCGTCGAGTTATGGCAGCGGAACAAAATCCCGGTCGTCGTGGGCAGCGGAACTGCCTGCAGTAGGTACTGCCTCAACGTACAATGCGTGCGGACGAAATAGGTGTTGGAGCCGTGGTTGAGGGGCAGCGCGGCAGTCCGTCCGACGCCACCGTAGGACGGAACCTCCAACGCGCCGACGATGGCTGCTCTGTCCGCCGATGGGGTAGGAGCTGCTCGGAGCTGGGGTTGGGAGCGGAAGAGAGAGAGAGAGAGCCGACCTCACGTGTGTCATACACGACCCCACCTATCAATGTTCGGGGGAGTAGCTGCTCTGGGATTTTTGCATATTTGCCAATTTTGCATATTTGCCAAAAAAAATCTTTGAAATTTTCATATCTTCCACATGACAACCACATGTCAGTGACACACAAAATAACAAATATGCAAGTTGCAATCTAAAACATGGCAAATATGCAAATGCCCCCTCCAGCCCCACATCGCGGCCCCATCAGTCATTGGCTTCGATGGCCCCACATGACGGCCCCATCGATCATTGGCTTCGTTGGCCCCATAGAACGAACTTTTTCTTTGAAATTTGCATATTTGCCACATGACCATCACATGTCAGTGAAACATAAAATGGAAAATATGCAAGTTGCAATCTAGAACATGGAAAATATGTAAATTCCCCCTCCATCCCCACATCACGGTCCCATCGGACATTGGCTTCGACGACCCCACATGACGGCCCCATCGTTCATTGGCTTCAATGGCCCCACAGAACGAACTTTTTCTTTGAAATCTGCATATTTGCCACGTGACTACCATATGTCAGTGAAACACAAAATGGCAAATATGCAAGTTGCAACGTAAAACATAGAAAATATGAAAATCCCCCTCTAGCCCCACATCACGGCCCCATCGTTCATTGGCTTCGACGACCCCACATGACGGCCCCATCATTCATTGGCTTAGTTGTCCTCACAGAACGAACATTTTCTTTGAAATTCGTATATTTCCCACATGACCACCATATGTCAGTGACACACAAAATGACAAATATGCAAGTTGCAATGTAAAATATGGAAAATATGCAAATCCCCGCCTAGCCCCACATCACGGCCCCGTCGGTCATTGGCTTTGAAAGTCTCACATGACGGCTCTATCATTCATTGGCTTCGATGGCCCCACAGAAAGCCCTCATTTGTCATTGCATGCACCGGCCACACAATCAGGAAAAAAGCGGTCCACAAGTCAGCAAGAGATGGATGGCGGGTCCGACATGTATCCTGGCCCCTACCCGTCAGCACGTATCGGCCACGGCAGGACCCTCCCAACACGGTCCCACCGGTCGGCATGTAACGGTCGAGGCCATGTAACGTAACGTTCAACACGCGACCCGACCCAACGTGGTATCACCAGTCAGCATATAATGATCAAGCTTTTAACCTAACGGCATCCCTCCGTCCGAGCACCTACTAGGGTTTCATAACATAGCGAGAGGAAAAGTAAGGAAAAGTTAAGCGGATGGGAAAAACTGAGTACAACTAACGAACCAAGTGCACGAAAATAGAAATCCCTAAATAATAATGAAAATATTATTAAATAGCTAAACTTGAAATAATATTTCTACTATTTTAAAAAATCCTAATTGAGATATTTAAGGATTAAATATATTTTTTAGAGATTTTGAAGTAATTAGGAATAAAAAGTAATCCTAATATTTAAAAATGTGGATACCAATTTAGCTATTCATTTTTCAAACGACATTATACTATTTGAACACGAATAATTTTATTTTGTATATACTGTAAACTGGGTTTTTAATTTCTTTTTAGTGTATAAAATTTTTCTACATACCAATATATGTATTAGCGGGTATAGAATACACATATGCTTGTACTACACACACAGACATATTAGCAGACTAGTTAATTTAACTATAACAAAATAGGTTAATTAGTGAAATTAGGTGTTGGGCTTAATTAGGCTAATTAGCCCACGCGTACACACATTAGTGCAACGAGTTGACCTCAACTTGGGGTCGATCCATGTCACTTCTGACTGCATGAAAGCTATAAAGGGCCTAGAGAACAACAACTATGGGGTTTTTGGAAGCATTATGAAGAATATCACTGTTAGATCACAACTCCGAGAAGAAGTTTATTTCTACAATGAAGGTCGAGAGATGAATGTGGAAGATCATACGGTAGTTCGTTTTGCTTCCTCTCTCGCAACAACAGGTCGGCATATTTTGTTAGTTGAGCCACCCGATGGCTTTCATGTCTTTGTAAACATTGTTTTAGTTTAAATAAAAAGGCTAGAACGTTCTAAAATAACTAGTGCGACGAGTTGGGCCCCACGTGTACACATGATTAACGCAAGACATATACACACGCACAGACATATTCTAAAAAAAACACGCACGCGTGTGCGTCTCGGGCGCTCTAGGGTGACTGGTGGCGGCGGCGTAGGACGGTGATGGTACCGGCGTCGACTCCGCTTTCTCTAGGGGATTCATGGCTTTCTAGTATGGATTTTGGTTGTCTCGGTCTGTTTTCAAAGGAACTGGAAGTTCTGAAGGAGAGGGCGATGCAAATTATCCGCAATTCCCTTGATTCGTCCCGTGTAGTTTGTGGGCGTTACGGGCCAAGGTATCATGTCTCCTCGACTCTGGCGACCTGGGATTTGACTGCGTGAACATCTCCATGGTGAGGGGATGCACGTCTGGCCCCTCCGTTGAGATTTCTCCTTCCACTTCACGTGCGAGCCAGGACGGGGGATTGGTGGATGTAGTAGTAGCGGACCTGATGGAAGACAAAAAAGGTATTCAAGAGGCTTGAGGAAAATACAAGGATCGGGTCTAGTGATGATTCCAGGTTCGGTGGTAAGGAGTTTGGGAAACAAACAACGATGCCAATTGTAGTATGTGAGCCACGATCTGATGAGAACATGGTGGTAGTCCTTGCTGCTCCTGCGTTTGAGTCAATGGTTGAAGCTGAAGGTGAAACCGTGCTGATGAAACTCGACAAGGAACATAGGTCCCTTGTATCACAATGGATCAATGGGTCGTATTTTAGTTTCAAGTCAATCCAAACAACTTTCGTGTGTTTCTGATGTGTTCGTGAGTGGTGAGAAGCTGGGATAAAAAAATTCAGAATGCTGATGACTAGTTCCGCCCGCCCCTGCTGGTTCCCTATAAGAGTATACCCAAAAGCGATCAAGATCAGATAATTCAATATCAGGAGCAGCAGGAATATGTAGTTGGTGGAAAGGGAAAGAAGAAGAAAAAAAGTGTGTTGCTGGTACGAAAGGAGTGGAGGTGCAAGGTACCAAAATTGTTGATGTGGGACTGTCAGGACAATCCTGCAATGATCAATGAAAGCCATAAGTCAGAACTATGAGGGTCTCGAAACCAGCCGACATTAAATAGCCTTTTGGAATTACAGAAGGCAGAAGTGCCCGACCTACTCTTTCTCTTAGAAACTAAATTGTCTAAGAGCGAGATGGACGTGTTTCGGTTTCGTTTCGATATGCCAAATATGATCGTGGTGGACTGTGAAGGGAGGTCACGGGGCTGGCATTGTTTTGGAGGAAGGTTTTGGAGGTGAAGGAGCGAGGGAAGGGTCGATGTCACATCAATGTGGATGTCGTTGGTCAGGATGGAGTGACGTGGAGATTCACGGGAATCTATGGAGAATCAAAATCGGCAAAAAAGGAGGTGACTTGGAGACTTTTACACATGTTGCATGACCAAGCTAATCTCCCATGGCTTTGCATGGGGGATTTTAATGAAATTCTATTTGCTCACAGAAAGGAGGGTGCCGGCTCGGGCCCTAGGTCACATGGATGCTTTTTTGAGACCATTGGAAGATGCACAGTTGGAGGATATGGGTTTTATCGGAGATGCTTTTACATGGAGTAATAATTATCATGTGGTGCAGGGATACACGAGGGAGCGTCTTGATCAGGAAGTTGCAAATACATCATGGCGGTGTTTGTTTCCGTTGTTCCGTATTATAAATGACGACCCAAGGAACTATGATCACCGACTAGTAATTGCAGAACTAAACATGCAAGCGAAGCAAGGTGAAGAGGACCTACTGCCCCGGATTTCAGTTTCGAGGCATCATGGTTGCGGGAGGATGGTTGTGCAGAGGTGGTAGAGGAAGCGTGGCTAAGAGTGGTGGAGGAGGAGGGGTCTCGAACGAGTGAGGCTGTGGCAGAAGCTGGGAGAAACTATGGAGGTGGGATAAGGAGGTTCTCGGTGAGTTGAAAAAAAGAATAAAACATGCAAAAAGAGACTTGGAGAAGTGTAGGAGAGGACCGGTTATGCCTGAAGGTGTCTCACGTGAACATGTGTTGAGGTACAAGCTAGGGAAATTGCAAGACCACCATAATACTTACTGGCAACAAAGGGCTCATGAAAATTGGTTGCGAATGGATGACCGCAACACGAGTAACTTCCATGCCTTTGCATTGGAGAGAAAAAACAAAAATGTAGTGAAGAAGTTGAGAAGGGAGGAAGGAATAGTAGTGGAGTCAAAGGAATAAATGGGGAATTTTGTGACTACTCACTACAAAAGTTTGTTCATATCTTTTGTAGGCCCGAACAATGATGATTTACTACGACTTTTTAAACCCTCTATCACACGGGGGATGAATGACTTGCTATGTCGGTTGTTTGATGTTGTGGAAGCAAAAGAGGATCTTGAATTAATTGGTGATCTAAAAGCCCCGGGTCCTAACGGTATGCTTCCTATCTTTTATAAGAAGTTTTGGGAAATTGTTGGGCCAAAAGTTTAGGAAGAGGTGTTGGGGTGCTAAATGGAGGTGCTATGCCAACGTGTTGGAATGTGACTACTATTATGCTTATTCCCAAGGTGCAAACCCCTGAATACATCTCGCAATTCAGACCTATAAGCCTATGTAATGTGTTATATAAACTCATCTCCAAGGCACTGGCTAGCCGGCTAAAGGTGGTACTTCCTCACATAATCTCACCACTCAGTTAGCATTTGTTCCTGGGAGGATGATTATGGATAACGTTTTATTGTCCTATAATATCACTCATATGATGCATCGAAGGAAGGGGTAGGGATGGTTTGGTGGTGGTGAAACTTGACATGAGCAAGGCCTATGGTAGAGTTGAGTGGGCGTTCCTCCAGAAAATGATGGAAAAACTTGGTTTCACGGATGATTGGATCAATCAAGTAATGGAGTGTGTTAGTACTGTCTCTTACCGAGTGAAATTAAACAGAGATCTACTTAGCCCCTTTTGTTGGGTTTGCAGCATAGAAAACAAAAAAAATTCTACGATGGGAACTGTATACGCCACGATCCATCTATCTAGATACAATCAATGCGTGGATATACATTCAGAATACATACTCTTGAAGACCGACAAAGCTTTATGAGTATGGACTCGTTGGTGATGTAGTCGATCTCTTGCCGATCTCAAGATCGTGTAGAAGTCTGACAGCCCCACAACTTAGCGGAGCATCCGTGATCGCACACACGTCTGAAACCCCAACCACCTCCGCGACCTCGCTCCAGCAATGTAGCGGAAGTAGCAGATGCTCGCTCCAGAAAAAGCCACCGGGAACATGTATCTCCCTAGTCTGAGACCATGGGGGAATAATACTAGAGGGGGAGAGAGATCCTTCACGAGGAGGTGTGACTGAGAAGTGAGAGGAGGGGCTCCTTTTATAGGAGGAGGAGGCAGCCAAGGGCCATGGCCAGCGGCCAAAGAGGTTTCCCCCACCTCTTCCTCCATTCATGTGAGTGGAGCTCCCACTCACAAAAATGGCTCTCCATTCCTTCCACTTAAATCCCATTAAATTTCCACCAAATTTAATGCAATCTCTCATTAAAAAAACTCCTTTTATTTATTTATTCAGAATTTTGTTAATTACATTAATAAACAAACATTCACATCAAACCCCTTGCAACATTTCAATTTCACATGCAGAACCAATTCTAGCAATTTCACCCGACACAATTCCATTTTCCATTGAAATAATTCCAGCGCTTTCTTTTTCTTTCTCTGGCATATTATTTGCTCCAAATGGTGTCGGTATTCCTTAAGTGTGTCACCCTACGATTCGTGAATAATGCATACATGATCGAGACCCCTCTCCGGTCAATAATCAGCTGCAGGACCTGGAGATCCGTACTGACTCCCACACATTCAACGATGACTTCTAGTGATCATGTGAACCTTTTACATTGCAACTAAATACTTTTTTGTCGCAATATTTTACATGTCCGAGATTCTATCATCGGTATCCCCATACCTAGTTTGATCTTGTTACTGACATGTACTCTTTTCTCGTTCTCGTGATATAACATTCTAGTGATATCCATCATCGGGATGGACAAATCCCACACTTGATCCATGAGGTCCCGGAGTATATCTCACCGTCATCAGGATGGACAAATCTCACTATTGATCCATGAGTCTACATAACACTATTAGAGTATCTGAACCCACCTTTATTGTCACCTTATTACAGTGTGACGTTTGATGTTATCAAGCTACTCTTCAGGTGTTAGTGATTGACATGATCTCATGGTCTTAGGACTAAAGTTACTTGTAATGATGTTATAGAAATTTAAACATAATGACTTTGATCATATTACTATACTTCGGATAAATGTTCATCACATCATTCCACCAATGCTGTGACCTCGTTATTAACAACATCCAATGTCTATGATCAGGAAACCTTGATCATCATGTTAATCAACGAGCTAGTTTATATGAGAGGCATAACTAGGAACTCTTATTTATTTATTAAACACACATGTATTAATGTTTCTGTTTAATACAATTATACCATGAAAAATAAACATTTATCATAAACAAGGAATACGATAATAACCACCTTATTATTGCCTCTCGGGCATACTCCCTTCAGTCTCCCACTTGCACTAGAGTCAATAATAATCTAGTTTGAAAAACTTGCGCATTCAACACTTATGGCTTTCTAGTGTTGTATATACGTGTTTGCTAGTGGTAAACATAATCTTCGGATCTAACATTTTCAGGTTCATGTGTCTTTTCTCTCCACGCATCACTCATTCTCTAATGAGATGGCATTGTATAATTTTGGTGTTTTCGTGAGACCTTTAGTTCCTTGGGGTTAAATCATGTCGATACTATTGTCGTACAATATATCTTTATAGTGTTAGCCCATTGTGAACCACACCTTAGTTTGATAATAAACTACTTGACTTAAATGCCCTCCTTTACTGCTAGTATATTAGTCATATACTTATACTTTTGTTGTAGTATCCATCACAATGTCTTAACATTGGAACATCCAAATCCATCATGGAATATCATTTCCATTACATTATGACACCCATAGTTTTAAATTGAGATGAACTTAATCTTGTGACAAAACTAGTATCAGTGTAACATTTTACAATGAACTATTTTTAACTGTTTGTCACCTCTACATAAATATATTCTTAGTTCTTCTAGAAGATCATAAGAATATCCTTACTATCATCCAATGATCATCTTATGAGTCATTCTGGTATATGATCATAAAATTTAGAGCATAGGACATATCTGGATGTGTACATATCATGGTATGATTGATCAAAATATTCTTCTGATTTCACTCACCAAGTGTCAATACACTTGAATCTTGATTCAACCCTTTCCATACGACAAGAACCTTTCTTGTTGTTTCCATATTGAATTCATTTAATATCTCATCTATGTACATTTGGCACAACCATATTAGCATCTCAATCTATCCATGTAGACATTCATGCCTAATTTTTGGGTTTTGCCTAAGTCTTTTATCGAAATGAAATTCTTAACCTGTGTTAATAAAAGATACATTGTTTTCAATCAACAATATGTCTTTCACATAATGCATTAGAAATATGTCTTAGCGCTCCCACTTAATTTCTTGCAAATGCAAGCATCTTCATCGTCTCCGATGCAAGAACCTTTTAACAGTTCCATCACAGTGAGCATTCCAACTCCGCGATGCTTACTTCAACCATTGAAGTTTGCATACACTTTTAGCATCCTTTGAATTAACAAAACCCTTTGGATCGTGTCATGTACACATCCTAGGAAACCATGGTTGGATCGTGTCATGTACCCAGTGGTTTCTACAATAATCCGTCCATACGAAATATCGCAATGAAAGATCAAATATTTTCATAGTCAACTCCTTGAACATTGTCGTAAAATATTTTACGTCATCTTGACTATTTCAAAGATGTGAAACATCCTTGTCTGTTTATTTATAGATCCAAATACGACTGATAGGATTTACACCTTTTCGGAGGGTCTTCCAAGTTCAAAAACTTGATTTCTCGTGTATGGAACTATCACGGATTTTATGGCTTCAATCCATTTGACGGAGTCAGAGCCCATCATCGCTTCTTTGCATGTAGTCGGTTCATCATTGTCAAACAATAATGATTTACTCTTAAATCTTAGTATTTGATTGTTTACTCGACCTACTTGGTTCAATAGGAACTTATACCTACGTGACCACAACCTTTGAGGCACGTAAGCCATGATCATTATGGATACCTCCGAAACAATTTCTGGTGCCTGCCCAACTAAACATATATAGCTAAGGTTCAATAACCTTATAAAATTTCTATTGTTCTAAGCGACAAACACTTTTTTCTGCAATGTTATGGAGGAATACCCAACGGTTATTCGAAATAACCTACAAAGACATGCTCATCCGACTTTGGTTGTAAACATCTTACTTATTATTAGCATACCAAAATTTAAGAAAGGACAACTTGGGTTTCCCCCCAAACCATAACTTACATGGTGTCATTTCAACGGATCAAGATGGAGCTGTTTTCAGTGTAAAAGTGGTAGTCAATAAACCTTTAATCTTTTAAAATATAATGGCAATTTTATAACTGATACCTTTGATCTCACCATGTCAAACAAGGTTTCATTACATATCTCGAACACTCCATATTCCTATGGTGTTTCAGGAAATGCAAATCTTTAGGTGTTTTGCTAAACTTGTAACTCAAATATCTTCCTTTATGATCAAATCATAAATTCTTTATTTTCTTGTTACAATGATTTTCCACTTCGTCTTGAAAGTCTTTGAACATTTTCAAATATTTCACACTTCTTCCTCATTAAGTGAATATTCACTCAAATTTTTGGAGAAAGCATATGAAGTTGAAATCCATCGCCCACGACTACACATAATGGACTACATACATCAGTATGTATAAATTCCAATAATTTAGTCATTCGTTTTTTGGCCTTTGAACGAAATTTCAATTATCTCTAGGAAAATATCACAAGTGTCATTTGATAAAAATAAAAAGACTCCAAAATTCCATCAACATGGAGTTTCTACATGTTTTTCTTTCCAATATAATTTAAACGGTGATGTCACTTCGTAAGTGGTCTTTTAATAATTTGTCTTGCTACATTTTTAGCATTAGTTTTATGGACGTGATTTCTCCAACTAGACTTGTAAATCATCCATCTTATATGGAATACGACAATTATTTGAAATGCCTTATTTTCTCATAATACCTAAAAAATAACAAATCGTGAAGGCAAGTTTTGATGTCAACGAGAAATACAACAACACTTTGTTTGTTTTCGATGAACATCATCACATACATATTCTCTTGATGGTTACTTAGGCCATTGCAATTCATGAATTGTTTTCTCCTGTATGATATTTTACACCAACCAATTCGGTATCCAATACCCAAGAACCGCATTGTTTAACAAGCAAATAATTCATCCATAACATGTATATCATCTATATATCTAAGGTGGACATTTCTAGTCTTTTCTTTTTCTGCCATATATTTCTGAGATTCTCTTTCAGCACTCCCTTTCCCTTTTAAAATAATCTATCAACATCAACAGTATCACCATGTACATGGCACATAGTACAAAGCGTGTATAGTAAAATACTAATACCTTTGGATTTGCACTTTGAAGTAGATCATCATCATCAAATGTTTGGCGTTCTTTCAAAAACCATTATTTAGTAATCTTTTAGTGTAGTAAAGATTTTACCTACATCTTCTATTCATTCTTATCATGACAACTTTCATGATCAAGCTAATGTAGCTTATAAAGGAGAATCGTGAGTATAATGTTACTTTCCAAAACCTTTTTGGATGATTAGGCTGTCTAGCATCTCTAACCTTCACAAATTCTCATCCAATATGAGAACATATATTATACTCTATCATATTACAACCAAAAAATTGTTTCAGATACCGTAATATATGTCACACATAATGGTTTTTGAAACAATTCTTTCAGCTCCTAGATAACCTTGATATTTAAAACAATAAAGAATTATGGAGGAAAACATGATACTTTATATACTAACACTAGAATTATTTATCTTGATTTAATACTAATTATTAAACATCATAGATTAAATGGAGTTTGCTGAAAGTTTGCAATAGGACTTTTAAACTTTAGATTGACACTCAACATAATATGATACCAGTCCGTAAAGTAAATATCCAAAATTCTATAGTTCTATTATCTCAATTATAACTAAGTATAAGGTAGAGAACGGATGCCAATGACTACAACAAATTATGAAAATTCACTTGGATTAATTTATGATAAATTGAGTTTTACTAGTCCAAATTAGAAATGAACTCCCACTCAAAACCAACATCCCTCTAGTTGTTTTGGTGATTACATGAACCAAATCCATTACACCAAGTCCGATCATCACGTGAGTCGTTGTAGCTTCAAAGGCGAGCATCAATATGGGCATCATATCAACCATATGACTCATGCTTTACCTTTTAGTCCATGTTCCGAGGCCATGTCTGTACTGATGGCTATGAAATATAGCCATCCACATCCGCATTTAAACTAGATATTATTCATATATTTTATGAAATATCTGTCAAAAACATGCCACTAATGCCTAATGATCAAACGGGTATGCAATCCTTTCTTGCTTTCTTTCCCTTCGCAGATAATGACATATATATGGCCCGCTTTCGTATAGTTTCCGCTGTGAAGGTAGTACTGCAAGCTTAATGACCAACTATATGGCCCGCTGTCGTATAGTTTCTGCCGTATAGTGTTCATTAGGTAAAACATAAAAAATTTCGTGAAGGGGCCCCTATATAAAGAGGCTCCAGGGACGAGAAATAGTCCCCCGACTCCACAGTCTTGCTTCTTTTCGACCTCAATTGTCCCTGCCACCACGCCGGAGGAATAGATCTAGATCTAAACCTCTAAACCCTTCTCCACCAACATTGCTATCTTCCACCACTTGTAATATTAGATCTCATCTCCAATTGGCGACATTATAAGATTATTTGCTATCAACCTTATGATATCTATTACAATGTTTACGATTGTAGATTTCATCTCTATGTGTGAGTAATTCTCCTTGGGATAAGGGCTTCGGCCTAGCCATGTAGCTTTTGTGTATGTTATTTATCATAGATGGGATCATGTATTAGTTTGTATGACATGATGATTGTAGTACCCTCTGTTTCCTCAATCTAAGGACTTGTCACGTACCCAAGACCCCGAGGATTGATCCAGGTAAAGGGAGCGTGTAATGACTAATCTAGTGAAGGGATTATACCCGAGAGGCAATAATAAAGTGGCTATTACCTTATTCCTTTTTTATGATAAATGTTTATTTTGCATGCTATAATTGTATTAATACGGAAACGTTAATACATGTGTGTTTAATAAACAAATAGAAAGTTCCTAGTTATGCCTCTCTTATAAACTAGCTCGTTGATTCACAAGATGATCAAAGGTTTCCTAATCATGTACATTGCATGTTGTTAATAACAAGGTCACAACATTATTGGAATAATGTGATGAACATTCATCCAAAGTATATCATTACGATCAAAGTCATTGTGTTTATATTGATATGACATCTTACGATGTAATCCTAGTCCTTAGACCATGAGATCATGTCAATCACAAACACTGGAAGAGTATCTTGATAAGATCAAACATCACACCGTAACAGGGTGACTATAAAGGTGGGTTGAGTGCTACGAAGGTGTTATGTAGAGGCTCATGGATCAAGAGTGGAATTTGTCCATGCCGATGATGGATAGATATACTCTGGGCCATCTCGGTGATATTATATTAGTTAGCTTGCAAGAAGTGATGTGATCACTAGAATGTTATATCACGGGAACAATCTATAATTTTTGATGCTCCATGCTTATTTTGTGCCAACTATCTTATGTTTTGTCTACACTTTGAGGTACTTTTATACACTTTCTGGAACTAACCTATAAACAAGATGCCATAGTGCCAGTTGCCTGTTTTCTGCTGATTTTGGTTTCAAAAAAGCTAAAAAATGAATATTCTCGGAATTGGACGGGACAAAAGCCAATCTTCATATTTTTCCTGGAACAATACGGAAAATCGAAGCAGAGACGGAGTAGGGCACCAGGGTGGGCACACCATAGGGTGGAGCGGGCCCACCTAGGCCATGCCACCAGGGGGTGTGCCCCCTGGCTGCTCCTCGCCTTGCCCCTTCGCCTATAAGAAGCCCCCGGGGAGAAAACCCTAGATAGTTAATCATACACCCACGAAAAGTTATGCAGCGCCGCCACCACCGAAGGGGAGATTCGGGGGACAGAAGCTCTGTTCCGGCACCCTGCTGGGATGGGGAAGTGCCCCCGGATCCATCTCCTTCGATCTCTACCACCATCTCCATCGATCTCTATCGCCATCTTCATCACCGTTGCTGATTCCCATGATGAGGAGGGAGTAGTTCTCTCTCGAGGCTAAGGGCTCTACCGGTAGCTATGTGTTCATCTCTATCTCTCTATGCATGACCATATTGTGATCATGAGCTTGGTAATCAAGTAGATCTACTATGCTGCTCAAGTGCTTCAATAGATCTCTGCTCGCCCCACGTGTGTGAAAGTGACACCGTGCACGCCGTTGTCAACACCCGGATTTTTAATCCCAAATGCCTGTTATGCCATACATCGCAATCCTAGGATTACCATTTTTGCGAGACATGACAGATTAGTACCATAGTACATCATCCATTACAAACCATAATAAAGGTATTACAAATAAAGGATCTCATGATCTAGTCTTAATACAATCAACGCAGCGGAATAATATAATAACGGTAGCATGGTCGAAGCTCCATGTTCAGGGTCATAGGCAATGCTGACGATGGGAGATGACCCTAGTTGTCATAGACTTCCTGCTTTCATCATCCTGGTAGAACTCCTCATAGTCTGGCCATGAGAATAGCCAGGGACAAAGCCATGAGTAATCTTTAAGTACTCGCAAACTATCACTAACAAGTAAAGTGGTTCAAGTAGGAATCCTAAGCTCTAGGTTTATTTGCAAAAAGCCAGGTTTATCTCTAACTGAGTTTAGAAGTAAAAAAAAACTAGTTTAATGTTTTACAACACCTAAGTGGGAACTTAGTTTTCATGTTCACAAACCTGTTGTGGTCAAGTCAAGTCATAATTCATTTCACAAGTCATTTTAAAAACATCTGACGACGGAACAGTATGGCCACTCCAACTATCCATAACCGCGTACACGACTATTCGAATAGTTTGACAGACTGCAGAGGTGGTACACTTTCACCACAACATTCAATACATCCGTCAGGAACAATCCTGAATCACCATACTCAGTATGCGGATAATCAATCCTAAGTTTTCAATTACACACCCTAGTATAGGAACCTCCCCTATGAGTTTGGCCTCCCAACCATGACCATCTGTCATCTTGGGAACTGCACAGGTGGACAATCATCACGAGGTAGCCTCAGCTCAAACCTTTTTCCGCAAGGGGAACCATACTAATATATATAAACTTCCAGTCAAGCCCTACCCAAATTCGAGTATTGTGGTTGTACGGTAAAATTGGAATGGTATCGCATCCGAACCCAACCATCAGTTTTATAAAGGGGCTAAGGCTCATGCCTCAACATTTTCATCATCACATCATATGGTGCTCATAACACACGTCAAAACATTTCATTAGAATGACTCATCATTCTATGGTTTTCATAATCATTTTCACCAAGTATTCCCATCTAAAGTGATCATGTTTTATGCTTAGCACTAGCCACTAGAGTTGGGGGTAGTCACTAATGAGGGGTGATAATCAAGTGTGACTTATCCAAATCTAATCTATTGACTCAGTATCACATCTAGTTCTATCTAACTTAGGCCATATTTTATGCTCTTTATGCTACCTCTAATATCTTTCCAAAACTCACTAAATACTAACTAGAAGTAATAAAGAACTTTGATAAGGAAATAAAAGAATAAAGCTTGCAAGTAAAATTGAGATTTGGAAATAATGAAGTGGTATAACCAAATATTCCTAAGGCATTACATAGGTTAATTGGTATTGTGGGGATTGCAAGTATTAGCTTGCATAGTGTAGCTTGCTAAGATGGCTTGCATAGTTTAGCTTAGCTTGCCTTGAGTAGTGCAGTGGTTGAAGTTATCCTCTGCTTCCTCTTCGTAGTAGTCTCCTTCCTCTTCGTATCCTTGGTCGGTACTAGCGTCTATAAATAAATACGAGGTACACAATCACCAAACAATATGTAACTACTTCTATTTGGCACACAAAGGTTCACACTAGATGATCTAGCATCATCACAATCATCACAAGGATTAAAGACCTAGTCTTATTTATTTTATTTTGGAAAAGTAATTTCTACTCAATGAAAAACTACTTAAGGTTTAATATTCTCCAATTTAAAATATGGGATCATGTTGGCACATGTCATCACCAAATATTTTAATACTTGGGAATGTAATTTAAAGTGGTGTCACAATTTAATAAGGTTTAACATTATTATTTTAAATAATTAAAGTGACTAGAAATGCCTATGTAGCATTCTTTTAGTACTTGTCCAAGATCACTGCATGTAAACCTAAATATTTTTACATATTTAGATAGATCTTGTCAAATGTGATTTTTGAGAATTGGAATCAACTCAAAAGAATTTATGGTTGATTTTTGAAAAATGTTTGAATGCAGAAAAGTCTCTGTCTTGTTATTTTTACTATAGGTGATCTATAATTCCAAATGGTTTGAATCCAATGGGCTTGGAATGATAATTTCAATACCTTTCTAACAAAATTGTTTTCATGCAATTTGGTTCAGTGGATCTCTCTAAATTGATTTTTGAATCATCTGACAGAACTAGGTTTTGAATTAAATTGCAAAATATCAATTTGAACCTACTAGGTTGCGCGAGAACTAAATGGGCCGCCCCACTGTCCACAGTGCAACGTGCGGGCTGACTTAAGTGATGGCCCCATCTGTCAGCGACTCTAATTACACGAAGCGGTATCCTTCTATCTAAACCCTACGATTAGAATCTAGTCTAACGGCCGAGGTTCAGCGTCGACGATGAACAGCTCTGGCGAGGTCTAAATCCTAACGCGGCGGTGGGGGTCGTGTGAGGCTCACCATGGATCCAACTAGAGTCGGCGTTGGGGGCGAACGACATTGTCGACGACGGCGGTTCAAAGGGTGGTGGCGACGGATCCTGGGGCGGCTCCAATCAACGACTCCCTTCTCCTTCTATAGCGGTGGGCTCTAGGGAAATTCCAGTGATGCGGAGCTCGCCTTGCTCTAGGAAGGGTCAGTGTTGCTCTATGAGAGGTGGGAGTGAGATGGTGTGGCAAATTGAGGCTGGGGAGTGAGATGGTGTAGCAAATTGAGGCTGGGGAGGCCTCCTTTTATAGCCGAGCGAGAGAGGCTATGCGGCATGGGCAGAGCTCGACGTGGTCGACGGTACATCGAGCTAATGGCATCGAGGAGGGTGTAGGCCGGTGCGCAGTCTCCTAGCGATGCTCAAGGACTTAATGGCGCAGCAAGGGGCGGTCGAGGTTGGTCGGAACAGGCTGGTGCTCTGAGCGACATCGACGGTGGTTTTGACGATGCACGGGTGCTACGGGTCGCGCGGTGGCGAACGGGGATGTCTGGGGTGTTGCTAGTGTCGCTGTGATTGCAAGCACGGGCGGCGATGGAGAGGTGCAGCGTGTACGTGCGTGTCGGGCGCGGCGGTCTGGCGTTCTCTCGGCATGGCGCAGAGACAATGGGCACGACGCGTTCTCTATGGTCTAGGGCCTAGCTGCGAGCAAGGGCTAGACAGGGGGTGGCGATGGACGGTCAGCTGCCTCCTGGACATGGTGAACAGGCGCGGCGATGCCTCCTGCTAGCTAGCCATGGTCGGCTGGCAAGGGGGGGCTCGTGTTGGCTCGGCACTGGTGCAAGGGTAGGGGTGATAGGTTGATCAATGCACTAGTAGTCACTGGGGGAGACAAGGGTGAGAATTGGATACAAGAATTGGACAAAGCTTTGATTACAAACAGTAGAAGTTAGGAAGTGTTCACTGTGTTCACCAACTGTTTGATGAAATGGTCGCAAGAATTTAAGTTTGAAATTTTTGAATGAAATTTGGTGAGTGCTCTGGTCACATACTTGGTAGTATTTGGTTGCTTGGGTTTGGCAAGGTGAACTGGGTTGAGTGGTTTTTGAGAAATGGTTATCTTATTGTCACACACTTGATTCAGTTTTGAATTGTCATATGATTAGATTTGAAATCTATTTCTGCTGGTTTGCAAAGTGGGCTTGGGTTCACTTTTACTTGGTCTAGAAAGGGGTGAAAAGAATTGGATTTGTTTCTGTTAGAAAACTTGGACTAGAAACACTCAAAGTGGTCTAGTGAACAAGTTTGGCCAAAATGACGATTTGCTTATAATGTTTATATTTAAATTTATCTTGATTTGACTCTGCTTGGAAATGATTTAGATGATGTTGTTTTCATCTTTAAACCAATCCTTGCCATTCATAGCAATCAAACATGGCACTACAAGCATTCATCACATACAGACATGCATTCATATTGATTTTAATAACAAAAGTTTTTGTTAACCCTAAATTTGGGTGATTGGAACTTGATAATCTTGATTAATATTTTTGGGATGTTACAAACCTTCCCCCCTTAAACAAAATCTCATCCCGAGATTTAAGGGAAAGAAAACTAGGATTTAAAGAGATTTGTAAACTTAGTCCTAATGTAATCTTCTCGCTCCCAGGTAGCTTCTTCTTCAGTGTGGTTACTCCACTGTATCTTGAGAAACTTGATACTCCGGATTCTGGTGGTTCTAAAGTCTTCTTCCAAAATACGAATGGGTAATTTAGGGTATGTTAGGTCATTGTTGATCTCTATGGTTCTGTGTTCAATATTCTTGAAAACATCGGTCTTCTCCGGGACTTCTAGGCATTTGCGAAGTAACGACATATGAAACACATTATGCACGGCTGACATCTCCTCCGGCAGTTCCAGTTGATATGATACTTCTCCTCGGCGATTCAAAATCTTGAGGGGTCCGATATATCTGGGGGCTAACTTCCCTTTGAGTTGAAAATGTTGCATTCCTTTCAAGGGTGATACTTTGAGATACACAAAGTCTCTGATATTGAAGGCTAGGTCTCGACGTCTCTTGTCGGCATAACTCTTCTGTCTGGATTGGGTGGTCTTAAGGTGCTCATGAATCTTGTGAACTTTCTCTTTGGCTTCTCTTAGGATGTCGGGACCAAAAACTGACTCTCTCTTACTTCCAACCAATTCAAAGGGGTACGACACTTCCTTCCATACATAAATTCAAATGGGGCCATTTGCAAACTGGCTTGGTAACTGTTGTTGTATGAAAATTCTGCGAAAGGCACATAGTCTTCCCATTTTGATCCATATTCTAACACACAAGCTCTCAACATATCTTCGAGTATCTGGTTTACTCGCCCCGTTTGTCCATCAGTCTAAGGGTGATAAGTTGTGCTGAAATCCAGTCTTGTTCATAATACTTCTTGGACTTTCTTCCAAAATCTCGAGGTAAATTGGGTTCCTTGATCCGACACAATGTTCTTGGGGACTCCATGCAAACTGACTATTCTAGAAATGTACAACTCTGCTAGCTTCGAACTCTGATAGGTGGTCTTGACCGGTAAGAAATGAGCGATTTTGGATAGTTTATCCACTATAACACAGATAGAGTCATTTCCTCTACTAGATGTAGGCAAACCAGTGATAAAATCCATTCCAATTGAATCCCATTTCCATTTCGGAATCTGCAAAGTTTGCAGAAGTCATGCGGGTCTCTGATGTCCCGCTTTGACTCTCTGACAGATATCACATTTGGCTATATAGCTTCCGATTTCTCTCTTCATCTTGTGCCACCAAAATTGCTCCTTCAAATACTGATACATCTTGGTTCCTCCGGGTGGATAGAATAAAGAGTATCATGGGCTTCTTTCAAAATAGCTTGCTTCAACTCTGAATATGCTGCTACATAGATACATCCTTTGTACCACAAAACTCCTTCTTCATCCTCGGTGAATCCAGGTACCTTCCATGTACCAATACGAAGTTTGATTCCATCGATACTAGCATTTCCTTTCTACGCCTCCTTGATCTGACTGATCAAAGTGGGTTGAAGTTCTATGCTAGCCAAAAATCCTTCACTTACTAGCTCCATTCTAAAATCTTCCAACTCCTTGTGCAAACTTGGTTGCTCCTTCAGAATCATGGTGTTCAATCGACACGGCAATCTACTAAGAGCATCTGCTACCACATTGGCTTTGCCGGTGTGATAGTGAATGTCAAGATCATAGTCCTTGATTAGCTCTATCCATCTCCTTTGCCTCATATTCAGCTCCTTCTGGGTGAAAATATACTTCAGGCTCTTGTGATCCGAATAAATCTCACAACGTTTACCCATGAGGTAATGCCGCCATGTCTTTAGGGCTAGAACTACGGCTGTTAGTTGGAGGTCATGGGTAGGGTAACTCTTCTCATGTTGCTTTAGTTGTCGGGATAAATAGGATATGACTTTGCCTTCTTGCATTAGCACACATCCGAGACCAATCTTGGATGCGTCACAAAACACGTCAAAAGGCTTCGTGATATCTGGCATAATCAAGATTGGGGCTGAGATCTATCTCTTCTTGAGTTCTTGAAAACTTGCTTCACATTTGTCCATCCATTCAAACTTATTATCTTTCTTCAACAATTGGGTCATGGGTCTTGCGATGCTTGAGAATCCTTCTACGAACTTGCGGTAATACCCTGCTAATCCGAGAAATGCCCGAACTTGGGTTTGGGTGGTTGGCGCTTGTCATTCTTCAACATTCTTAACCTTGGCAGGGACGATAGCAATTCCTCCTGTCGACATAATATGTCTGAGGAATCCTACTTCCTTTAACCAGAACTCACATTTTCTAAACTTGGCATACAACTGATGCTCCCTAAGGGTTTCAAGGATGGTCCTTAGGTGTAGCTCATGTTCTTATTTTGATTTGGAATAGATCAGAATGTCAACGATGAAAACAATGACAAACTTATCTAGGAAGTTCATAAAAATATTATTCATGGGATTCATGAAATAAGAGGGGGCATTGGTTAATCCAAAAGACATGACAGTGTACTCATACAGTCCATATCTGGTGGTAAAGGCAGTCTTTGGAATATCCTCTGCGTGAATCTTGAGTTGATGCTAACCAGTTCTAGATCAATCTTAGAAAACACTTTGGCACCGATCAACTGGTCAAACAGATCTTCTATCTTTGGCAGTGGGTACTTTTTCTTAATGGTGACATCATTCAGCTTCCGATAATCCATGCACAAATGGTTACCTCCATCTTTCTTATCCACAAACAAAACAGGTGATCTCCATGTCGATGCACTTGGTTGAATCAGACCGATCTCCATCATAGCATCCAGTTGAATATTTAGCTCCACTAATTCATACGGGTTCATACTATAAGATCTCTCTAACACCCTTAGAATCGAACCTATGCAAGTTTCAGCGATTCCTGCCAAACCCGCATAGAAACGATTCAAAGGTGCCCACCAGGCACTTTCGTGCGGGTGGAAAACGAAGTAATATCATTACACAATCATCCTCGATGGAACCCACAGAACAGATATATACAACAATGATTCATCGAGTCAAGAATACAGATATACAATACAAGATCCAAATCACCTTTAAAATGATGCAGCGTCCGATTACGGACAAGATGCAAATTGAGCTAAGAGCCCTAAAGAATAACTAATGACGTCCATAACCCTGCCTAGGCCAAGCCGGAAGGATAAACCTACTAACGACGGCGATCTCAAAACCTGCTTAAACAAAAGGGGTGCCGACAAAGGGCAAAGGAAAAAGAGCGGTCGATCGAGGCCGGACACGAGACTAGAATTCGGCGGTCCTCGCCTACATAGGTATGGTGGACTGAAGCGGCAGCGCAACATGCACTAAACAACCCATAGAGACTCAATACATCTGGCGGCTATCAGATAGGGATAAGAAAGACCTATTCGGATCCAACCTGATTCTAACACCAAACATACCCATCCTGGTATTCCCTCTCGATACCAACCGAGAAAGTCAACCGGGGAACTCACACAGTTGGCAGTTTTATTCATTTCGTTATAGTTGCGACAATTACTAGTCAGATATAGATAGCATGAGTCATCCTGATATAATAAGCAATGGGCAGTTTTAATTAACCATTCCGTTATAGTTGTAGTAGTTACTAGTCAGATACATATAGCATGAGGCATCCCAAAACCCAGCAGTTGTTGGCACTTTTATTTAGCCATTCTGTTGTAGTTACAATACTTACTAGTCAGATACAATGGTAACAGGTGACAACCCAAACCAGCAGTTGTTAGCACTTTTATTTAGCCATTCCATTATAGTGAAGTTGATTACTAGTCATTATAAGGTCAAATTTATAGATCTACTTTAGTTATAGTTGTCTATGATCGAGATACTGTGCTCCAAGTTGTCCATAACCGTGGACACAGCTTTCATAAAGTTTTACCCTGCAGGGGGCACAAATAGCAACACATGCACGATTAACCTCGGGAAAAACCAAATGAAAACCCAAAGAGGCATCACGATAGAGAAAATGCAAGATTCATATAATATTTCAGGTGGCCACCCCACTAAGCTACCCGCAACGAATTCGGCCGTCTCCGATACGGACCCAGGTTATGTGGCGACGACTGTAAACGACTGGGAACCCGAAAGTGTGACTGGGCTTGTCGATCTGGTAACGTGTACGGGGTTCCTAAACAATACAGGCGCTCCACGCGCAATCGTAAATAAAGCAGTAAAGCATGGCATAAGTACATGATAGTAATAAAGCCCCAAACTAGTTTGTGGCCCCAAGAAATAATGTATGACTCAAGCTTTGATAGAGGGATTCATGGTCCCACATGCGGATAGTGCGAATATTCAAAGAATAGGTATCAAGTACTCAGGGTCCTACGGGACACAAGTGGACGGTTAAAAACCAAATAACATCTATTGCTCACCTGTGCCTCTGCATTATTTAATTACTTCAATTTTAGTTATTAAACGGTAATTAAAGCCATGATTATCTCCAACATTAAACATGCGGCATTACTCCAACAATTGTTGTACTTTCCGACATCGAAACAACACCTGAGCAAGCAACTGCGACTCGCAAGGCCAACTATCTACCAAACAACAGGTAATAGGATGTGTCCAAGGCAATATAAGGCTGGAAGGGATATCACGGGTACGAAAACTAGAGCATCGCAACACATATAGCAATAGATCAACAGGAGGAAATAAAGACTATAAAAGTAAGATAGGTAGAAAGGGGGAGAATGCTCGCCTGAAAACATTGCCGAAGGTTCATCCGAAGATCGGGTCGACACTCGCATCAACTCATCGGCCTAATCCGCGAAGAAGCAAAGCACTAGAAGAAACACCGAATGCACTATTTAATACTACGGCAAAAGATCGGGAATGATGCATGTATGATGTATGACATGGCAAAGATGCGATTCAATTAGGCCATATTAAGCGGAACCGGGGTCCCGACAATTATTAAGTTCATGTTGTTTAGATACCCCGCAATTTAAATGTTGTCTTAACATGGCAAAATACAACAGCGGTTCTCTACATAATTTTAAATGGGACCAATATTAGACTGGAAAAGCCCGCATATGGTCTCCATATTTAATTAGGTGGATCGGCAAAATGCCCCAAACCACGCAATATGTATGCGACATGAACATTTTAAATGCAACAAGTAATATCATTTATAAAATATAGGTCTTGGAAAAGGGTTCACACATTGGGGCGAAGGTCTTGGTTCAATGTGGTTCGGGTTCGGACGCCGGGAACGGGCTTCGGAATCCGTGAGGCGATCTTGGTGCTCCGTGTACGAGAATCTTCGGCTCCCTATTGACGATTCAGAGGTTCCGACTTGGTTTGCCGATGGAGAACTTGGACATGGGATCTTGATTGTCGGTGTCGGTCTCGGGTCTTGACATCGGTAGGCCTTGGTGACAATTATGTCGACTTCGAGAGACTTGCCAAAACCTTCTGCTGGAGGCATAGCACAAGCACACGACATCGGTCATAAAACAGAACGGGGATCACAGGAACATACCGAGGAGGCCCTATTTCACTCGAACGTTAACTCAAACACCTTGAAGACGTGGTTGGGGAGGTCCCTGGCGGAGGCAAGGAGGACCACCGACGACCGAAACAATTTAAAGAAACATGCCCTCATGTGGACAGCCCAAATCGGATAGAACTTGTAGAGGGGAGGCGCTCGAGGGCATGTGGCCAGGCGCAGCACAGGAGAGGGCGGTCGGCGCTCGAGGCGAAGAAGACGCGGACGAGGCAGGGGTCGGCGAACTCGGGGGCGTGCGTGGTGCGACCTGGCGAAAGGAAGCGGGCGACGCGCCGCGACTGGCTGAGGCGGGCTCTGACCGAAGGCAGTGGGCCCTGCACATGGAGAAACGAAGGCGGGCGGAGGGCGACGCCAGGGGCGCCGACATCATGGATAGGGAGACCCGGAGAGCCAAGGAGGAGGGCAGAGGATGGTGGCATCTGGGCGGGGCAGGCGATGGGGATCGGTGGCCGGTGCAGGAGGGGGGGGGGACTCCAGGGGACAAGGACGGGAGGTGGCGGCCCAGCACCAGGAGTGAACGGCGACAGAGGAGATCGAAGGAACGAGGGGGTTCGCGAGCGAGGCGAGGGGAGCGGGGCTTGCGGGTGGGATCTCTGCGGCAGCGACACAGAAGGTAGGCGCTGGGGATCGCGAGCGAGCAAGGAGGGCTCGGCAGGGAACAGGCCGCGCGATAGGTGGGTGGGACCGAGGTGCGAGACGAGAGTTGCGAGCGGGGGTCACGCGTGGCTCGCTGACTCGGTCACGCGAGGGAGCGGGGCACAGGGGATCACAGGGTGGGGCCAGGGAGCGACAGGAGTTGGGGATCGAGTACCGCGCGTGTGGTGGTGGGCGTGTGTGGCGACGGGGTCAGGGGAGAGTGGCGGCGGGGTGGATGGGAAGGAGTGGAGGCTGTGGTAGGTCTAGGGTTTGGTGGGAGGGAAATTAGGGTTAGGTTTGGAGGTGGCCGGCTGGGATTTTGGGCCTGGCTGGCTGCCTCCTAAAAATAATATAAAATTTGATGTATTATTTAAAAGACTTGTGCAATTTGTTTTTAGACAAACAAAATATCCGGAAGGGTTCGGGGATTACTTTTGAAATAGAGAAGGATCTTTGTAGAAAGCAAAACTAGGTTTTAAGAAAAATAGTTTTAGTCAATTAGATGCATGCTGATGTCATGATGATGCACAAGTATTATTTAACACACAATTTTCTAGTAGTGGATTTTAACGGGGTGCTACAGTCTCTGAGCTATGGGTCCAGTTCCAGGGATTAGTTCAATGATAAACTCGATATGCCGATCTGGGGAATACCGGGCAATACATCTAGAAATACGTCGGGGTATTCACAGACTACGCTGACTTGGTCAATGGTTGGTTGGGCTAGACTCTTGTTGCACTTGAATTGACGGGGCAAGGTTTCAGATACATGCTCTACTGATACTCCAACGGTGCTAGTCATGGTTATGGATATCTTGGCACAGTCGATAGCCCTTTATGTTTCGACATCCAATCCATTCCTAGAACTACTTCCAAACCTTTGGTTCCAAGTACTATTAGATTATCATAAAATCTATTCCATGGATTCTGATAGGTACGGCCTTGCAAATTTGTCTAGCTTTGGTGGTTGAACCTGAAGGGAATATGCCCGAGAGGCAATAATAAAGTGGTTATTATCGTATTCCTTGTTTATGATAAATGTTTATTTTGCATGCTATAATTGTATTAATACGGAAACGTTAATACATGTGTGTTTAAAAAACAAAAAGGAAGTTCCTAGTTATGCCTCTCTTATAAACTAGCTCGTTGATTAACAAGATGATCAAAGTTTCCTGATCATGGACATTGGATGTTGTTAATAACGAGGTCACAACATTAGTGTAATGATGTGATGAACATTCATCCGAAGTATAGCATTACAATCAAATTCATTGAGTTTATATTGCTATAACAACTTACGAAGTGATCCTAATCCTTAGACCATGAGATCATGTCAATCACTAACACCGGAAGAGTTTCTCGATGACATCAAATGTCACACCGTAACTAGGTGATTATAAAGATGGCTTCAGAACTACTAAAGTGTTATGTTGAGACCCATGGATCAAGAGTGGAATTTGTTCATCCCGATGACGGATAGATATACTATGGGCCCTCTCGGTGATATCACATTGGTTAGCTTGCAAGCAAGTGATTTGATCACTAGAATGTTATATCATGGGAACGAGAAAAGAGTGCATGTCGGTAACGAGATCAAACTAGGTATGGAGATACCGATGATCGAATCTCGGACATGTAATATATCGTGAAACAAAAGGATTAAGATACTAGCGTAAAAGGTTCACACGATCACAGAAGTCATCGTTGAATGTGTGGGAGTCAGTATGGATCTCCAGGTCCCGCTACTGATTATTGATCGGAGAAGGGTCTCGATCATGTCCGCATTATTCGCGACCCGTAGGGTGACACACTTAAGGGATGCCGACACCATTCGGAGCAAATGATATGCCAGAAAAAGAAAAGGAAAGCGCAGGAATTTATTTTACTAGACACCGGAACTGTTTCGGTTGAAATTGCTGAAACTGGTTCTGCATGTGAAATTGAAATGTTGTAAGGGGTTTTATGTGAATGTTTGTTAATTAAAGTAATTAACAAAATTCTGAATAAATAAATAAAAGAGTTTTATTTAAATGAGAGCTTGCATTAATTCTGGTGGAAAATTAATGCATGTGAGTGGAATTGTGAGCGGAGAGGTTTTTATGTGAGTGGAGCTTCCACCACATGAATGAGGGAGAGGTGGGGGCACCCTCCATGCCCCCTTGGGCTTCCCACCCTCCCCTATAAAAGGACCCCCTCCTCTCACTTGTCTCTCACACCTCCTCGCGAAGGATCTCTCTCCCCCTTTAGAATTTCCCCATGGTCTCGGATCAGCGAGATACATGTTGTCACATCCCAAGATTTTCCAAATCTTGTATGTGTAAAATAAATGAATAAAATAAAACTTTGTTGATTTTCAGGGTTAGAAGAAACTTTCTGAATCCAATTGGAAACTCTCAAAACCTATTTGGATCAAATAAAATCCTAAAAGGATTTAAAAAGTTAAATAAACAATAAACTTAAAAATATTTAAAATTCCTATTTTTGGATCTTTAAATAAAAGATTTGGTTTTCAAAAGAAAAGGTAGATTTATAAATAAGGATTATTTTATGGAGCCAAAATAAATGTTATTTTATTATAAACAAGTTTTCCAAATATCTTATATTTTCAAATAAAACCTACTAATTTGGTTTTGATAATATTTGGATTTCAGATGGAGATTTTATTAAATAAATCAAAACCTATTTGAATTATTAATTAAGGTCTATTTTATTTAATTATTAAATAGATCCTAAAAAGATTAAATTATTATTTTGAACTTTGGACTTTGGTTTATGTTGTTAAACAGAATCAAATTCAATTGCAAAGTGTGATGAATGTTTGAATTAATTTGAATGTTTGATTTGTGATTTGAATTTCAAAACAGAAATATAATTTGAAAAAGAAAAAAGAATTCAGAACAAAAAAAATAGGAAACGTCCCAGCCCAACTATCCTAGCCCACTAAGCCCAGCAGCCAGCTCCCTCTCTCCCGAGGAAAACGATTCACACCCGCGTTTGAACCCACGAGGCCACTCACCGGTGGACCCAACTCCCCTCTCCTCTCTCTCGCTGACCAGCCGACCCCACCCCTCCTGTTCATCGTTTCCACCCGCGCGCAAACATCGCCGGCGGTTTCTGCCGATTAATGCTCGCGTCAATACTTGTTACTGCCGCGTTGATTCAGTCCAACGACCACGCACATTTAAACGCCAGCGTCTCCCTTCCATTTCCCCTCTGTCTCCTCCCCCAAGGGCGCCCCCAGGCTGCCGAATTTCGCCAGACACCGCCCACTGTCCGACGACGCTCCGGCGAGGATTCCGGCAGCACCACGCCACCCCGTACCTCCTCGAGCACGCAGCTGTGATCCCCATCTCCTGGCGGACCTTTCCGCATCGCCAGCTCGCTCGCGCGCGCCTCTGAGCCTCGGCAACGACAACTCCCAGCGCTGCCACCGTCTGGTTTAACTCCGGTGAGTGCCCCAGGTAGTTTCCGTCCGCCCCTTCCCCTCTCGTTCACGCACGCAAGTTCTACTCACCCTCACGCGCCTAACAGACCCCTTGTCTCGTCCTCCTGTGCCTTGTAGCCCTGCCCCCAACGTCGACCGAAGCACGCCCGACGCCGTGTAGACTCCGGTGAGCAATCCACATCGGACCAGAGCGCCCCTCGACAAACTGACCGCACCTTGAGCTTCCCCACGATGTTGCGAACACGGTGAGCATACTCCCTTCCTTCCTCGCTTCCTGCATCGCCAGTTTCGCCATCGTCTGACCGTCGCCGCGGCGCGCAGCCGTCGAGCGCCGCCAGTTCTTGGCTAGTGGATAGGAGCCGTTCGATCCAGATCGAAGTGACGCAATTAAATCACTTAACATTGAAAGGGTATGTAGCCAGTGTCGTGCGATTCAACTTGATCCAATGGTCTGCATCACTCGATCCACCCGAACCGGTACCGACGAATAGGAAAAAGCCGCGTGTCACCAGTTCTGTTTAAAAGAAAATTTGAATCTGATTTAGATGCAGATTTGAAACTCTTGTAACTTTTGATCCACACGTCCAAAAATTACAAACTTTATATCAATGGAATCAGTGGAACAAGGCCTAGCCAACCATGCCATTTGTTTGGTAAAAAGTTTCTGATAAATGGTTTGTTTTTGCAGAAACATTTGTATGCTTGTTTAGATTATAAAAAATTTTTAAAAATGATTTTGGGGATAAAATCTTTGGCAATTGGATTGATTTGAACCTACTGACCATAGGAATCACTTTGTGGTTTCAAAAATGTATTTGGTGAAACAAAGGAATGATTCTTTGATTTAAAACCAATTCTAGTCAAATAAAAATATGGTTTATTTATTAAAAATGGTTTTGAAGGAAAACCTTTGAGAAATGTTTTGTTTTAAACTCTCTGACCCTAAACACAAAGTTTTCTGGTTTGAAAACATATTTTGTGAACCCTATAGATCAATGCCTTACTAAAACATTTCTACACCACATAAAATGATACCTTATTTTGAAAATGGTTTATAAAGGAAACCTTTTGCAAATGACTTTGCCACTTTGTAAAATGACCATTATTTGCTTTCAAATGTTTATGACCCATTAGGAACCACTCTTTCAAATAAAACAATCCTTGGCATGCTTGCATGCATTATCTTGGTTCTATGATTTTATGTGATGTTTTGCTTGATTGGTAGATTGAGTTTGTGCCTTGCTTGATTGAATTGTAGTGACTTGAAGAGTGTGATTGTTGCAAGGACAAGGAGTGAACTTATACCCTCTACCAAAAAGGCAAGTGATGCTTCATACTTTTGGTCCCATTACTTTCACTGTGCATTAGTGATTTTTCTAAGTAAAACTTGCATGGAATTTTGCTAAGTATAAACCTTGCTATAGGAAAACCTAGTAGATGAAACCTTAGTAGAAATTTTCCTAAGTTAAGATTCCTACTACTATTAAGCTTAGATTAGCTAATAGAAAACAAGGGAGGAATATATATCCATACTATGAAAATATTTCTAAGTCTTTGGACTTATGTTTTTCTTAATAAAACAACTAAGTCAATGAATCACCTGGGTGGAATGGAACTTGAATGGTGGTTTTTGGTTGAGTGGTGCACAAGGCCCATGTTTATGGTTGACCTTGTGTATCTCACTTGTGGATGGCCACCCAGGAACAAAGAGATTTGAGATGTCAAATGTTGAGAAGCTTCAAGTGCAGCCACTTGGCATTATGGGCTCTGCCTGGATCATATAGGTTGCAAGAACTTAGCCATATGGACAGTTGGTGGTAGAGTTTGATAGGTTGGAACGCGTCCATTTTGGTCTAAGGGAAGGCTTCTGAAAGATCTTGTCTTGGTGAAACCAAGTCTTGTGGGGAAAGTGCACCACCTCTGTAGAGTGTAAAATCTAAGTACTTAGCCATGTCCCTGCTAAAGGACAATTTGTGCATCAAGACATGTAAGCAATCAAGAATCTCATCATTCAAATTTCAAAGTTAAAAACTTGTGGTTGAACAAGGGCTAAAGGATCTTCAATCTTTTGATTGGGAGAAATGATTTTTGTCAAGCAAAAACTTAGTGTTTTCAAATGATAAGGAAAATCTATTTTGAGCAATGCAAGCCTAAGCTCCACTTAGCCAAATGCATATAGATGATAGACTCCACTATACTACCATAGTATCACTTGCCAATACAATTCAAATGTATTGGCCCTTGTGGCTGTAACTTGTTATGTTGCAGGTTTGATTGATTTAGTAAAGTGTGTTGATTAGGATTACAAAGTCTAGAACCAACATGTCTGCCTATGGCACTTTGAAGATGAAGGACCCCATGCTTATAGATATTCTGCTGCAATGTAATGTGATAGCCAAATGAGCTATGTAAGATGTAATAAAATTATGTTATTCCTGGTTATAAAATTGTATTATGACCTTTGTTTCTTGGTATTACATCTTAACTGTGGATGCTAGCTATTGATCCAGGGACTAGCATTGTAAACACAGGGGACTCTACCTTATTTAAAGGTTGGGACCCTTATAGATGGTATCAGAGCATTGTGTTGCCTGTAGGATTTGTAAACCTAGGATTGGACAAAAACCCTTAGAAAAATAGGAGTTGTATTTGTTCCAAAACTTATTTACAAACAATCTTGTAAACTCTTTCCTCAACCATTTTGGTTTTGATTCTACATTCTCTTCTATTTCAAACTTGGTAGAAAAACCTACCCCATGGACAAGGACTTCACCATGTGCAAAGGACTTCTTCAACTCTAATGACTTCAACTTCTTCAACTCTAATGACTTCAACATCTTCAGCATATTCACCAAGGACCTCAACCATGGTTATCACTAAGGACAAGTGAGACAAGAAATCTTGCTCAAGATTTGGAGACTAAGGAAACACAACTTAGAAGGAGCCATCCTCACCTTTGAAGTTTTGTGACCAAGAATTTTCCCAAGGAAACCATGATCTCATGCAAGAGGAATCAACCAAGAAGGATGGAAAGATCTCAAGTGAACCATATAGATGGACTACCATATTTTAGTTAAGTCAAACACACAAACTTATGTGGTGTAACAAAAATATTTTTGGATGCCTAAAAACATGCTTGAAACTTGTTGTTTGAGTGGAGTGTTTGTTTGTGATTGCTTACACATTGCTTGTGTGAATTGTGATGTGTGTGATTAGAATTATTTCCTTAGAAATATTTTTGCCTATTCTAAATCTCAATCCAACCCAAACAGATGACTTCTCCAAGAGGCTCCAACATCAAGGTTGATGACACCAACAACAACTAAGAGGATAACATGAGAGAACTTATAGCAACCCAAAACCAGTTGAGCCAAGAGACAACTCAGCTTTTAGCCAACAACAATGTACTAGACCCAGCCATACAAAGGATTTTGAAACTTCAATCCCAATTGTGGCAAGGATTGGTTACTCAAATGATCAACATGAGGGAAAACTTTTCCCAAAGAGCTAATGACGACAAGGATGACAAAGATGTTATCTTAGAAGGAACCAAAGCTTGCAATATTTATGGAGACAAGGATCATACATCCAAGGAGCATGAAGATCAATGCCCCAAGAAGAGAGAAAGATTTCCCACCTTTGAGGAGCATGAACTAAAAGAACTCCTAGCTTTGGAGAGACCCAAAAAGAAAAAGAAGGACATAAGACAGTTGCAATGTTACAATTGCAAAGAGATGGGACACTATGCTAGTGATTGCCCAGAAAAGAAGAAGAACCAAGGAAATAAACAAGAAGAATTGATACCCAAGGAAAAGAAAGATATTAGCCAAGTTTGGTGCAACAACTGCAAAGAGCTAGGACATTATGCAAGCAATTGTCCAGAAAAGATGAAGCACAAGATAAACAAACCTATGAAGGATCTCAGCCTTATCACATGCTTCAAATGCAAAGAGCTAGGCCACTATGCAAACTTCTGTCCAGGAAAGTTACATCAAGATCCCAATCAAGCCAATATGTAAACTGGTTGGAAATATTTTAAGGGTGGTAGTACCCTAGATGCTTTTCAGCCAACTTGTAACCCCTAGCCTCCCAAATCTTGGGACGAGATTTATTTTAAGGGTGGTAGCCTGTCACATCCCAAGATTTTCCAAATCTTGTAATGTGAAAAATAAATGAATAAAATAAAACTTTGTTGATTTTCAGGGTTAGAAGAAACTTTCTGAATCCAATTGGAAACTCTCAAAACCTATTTGGATCAAATAAAATCCTAAAAGGATTTAAAAAGTTAAATAAACAATTAACTTAAAAATATTTAAAATTCCTATTTTTGGATCTTTAAATAAAAGATTTGGTTTTCAAAAGAAAAGGTAGATTTATAAATAAGGATTATTTTATGGAGCCAAAATAAATGTTATTTTATTATAAACAAGTTTTCCAAATATCTTATATTTTCAAATAAAACCTACTGATTTGGTTTTGATAATATTTGGATTTCAAATGGAGATTTTATTAAATAAATCAAAACCTATTTGAATTATTAATTAAGGTCTGTTTTATTTAATTATTAAATAGATCCTAAAAAGATTAAATTATTATTTTGATCTTTGGACTTTGGTTTATGTTGTTAAACAGAATCAAATTCAATTGCAAAGTGTAATGAATGTTTGAATTAATTTGAATGTTTGATTTGTGATTTGCATTTCAAAACAGAAATAGAATTGGAAAAAGGAAAAAGAATTCAGAACAAAAAAAATAGGAAACGGCCCAGCCCAACTATCCTAGCCCACTAAGCCCAGCAGCCAGCTCCCTCTCTCCCAAGGAAAACGATTCACACCCGCGTTGGAACCCACGAGGCCACTGACCGGTGGACCCAACTCCCCTCTCCTCTCTCTCGCTGACCAGCCGACCCCACCCCTCCTGTTCATCGTTTCCACCCGCGCGCAAACATCGCCGGCGGTTTCTGCCGATTAAAGCTCGCGTCAATACTCGTTACTGCCGCGTTGATTCAGTCCAACGACCATGCACATTTAAACGCCAGCGTCTCCCTTCCATTTCCCATCTATCTCCTCCCCCAAGGGCGCCCCCCAGGCTGCCGAATTTCGCCACACACCACCCACTGTCCGACGACGCTCCGGCGAGGATTCCGGCAGCACCACGCCACCCCGTACCTCCTCGAGCACGCAGCTGTGATCCCCATCTCCTGGCGGACCTTTCCACATCGCCAGCTCACTCGCGCGCGCCCCTGAGCCTCGGCAACGACAACTCCTAGCGTCGCCACCGTCTGGATTAACTCCGGCGAGTGCCTGTAGTTTCGTCCGCCCCTTCCCTCTCGCTCACGCACGCAAGTTCTACTCACCCTCACGCGTCAACAGACCCCTTGTCTCGCCCTCCTGCGTGCCTTGTAGGCCCTCGCCTCAACGTCGATCAAGCACGCCGACGCCGCAGACTCCGGTGAGCAATCCACATCGGACCAGAGCGCCCCTCGACAAACTGACCGCACCTTGAGCTTCCCCATGATGTTGCGAACACGGGGAGCATACTCCCTTCCTTCCTCGCTTCTGCGCTGCCAGCCATTGCCGTCGACTGTCGCCGCCGCCATTGTTGAGCCAGCCTTTCTTGGCTAGTGGATAGGAGCCGTTCGATCCAGATCGAAGTGACGCATATAAATCACTTAACATTGAAAGGGTACGCAGCCAGTGCCGTGCGATTCAACTTGATCCAACGGTCTGCATCACTCGATCCACCCGAACCGGTACCGACGAATGGGAAAACGCCGCGTGTCACCAGTTCTGTTTAAAAGAAAATTTGAGTCTGATTTAGATGCAGATTTGAAACTCTTGTAACTTTTGATCCACACGTCCAAAAATTACAAACTTTATATCAATGGAATCAGTGGAACAAGCCCTAGCCAACCATGCCATTTGTTTGGTAAAAAGTTTCTGATAAATGGTTTGTTTTTGCAGAAACATTTGTATGCTTGTTTAGATTATAAAAATTGTTTAAAAATGATTTTGGGGATAAAATCTTTGGCAATTGGATTGATTTGAACCTACTGACCATAGGAATCACTTTGTGGTTTCAAAAATGTATTTGGTGAAACAAAGGAATGATTCTTTAATTTAAAACCAATTCTAGTCAAATAAAAATATGGTTTATTTATTAAAAATGGTTTTGAAGGAAAACCTTTGAGAAATGTTTTGTTTTAAACTCTCTGACCCTAAACACAAAGTTTTATGGTTTGAAAACATATTTTGTGAACCCTATAGATCAATGCCTTACTAAAACATTTCTACACCACATAAAATGATACCTTATTTTGAAAATGGTTTATAAAGGAAACCTTTTGCAAATGACTTTGCCACTTTGTAAAATGACCATTATTTGCTTTCAAATGTTTATGACCCATTAGGAACCACTCTTTCAAATAAAACAATCCTTGGCATGCTTGCATGCATTATCTTGGTTCTATGATTTTATGTGATGTTTTGCTTGATTGGTAGATTGAGTTTGTGCCTTGCTTGATTGAATTGTAGTGACTTGAATTTTGCTAAGTATAAACCTTGCTATAGGAAAACCTAGTAGATGAAACCTTAGTAGAAATTTTCCTAAGTTAAGATTCCTACTACTATTAAGCTTAGCTTAGCTAATAGAAAACAAGGGAGGAATATATATCCATACTATGAAAATATTTCTAAGTCTTTGGACTTATGTTTTTCTTAATAAAACAACTAAGTCAATGAAACACCTGGGTGGAAAGGGACTTGAATGGTGGTTTTTGGTTGAGTGGTTCACAAGGCCCATGTTTATGGTTGACCTTGTGTATCTCACTTGTGGATGGCCACCCAGGAACAAAGAGATTTGAGATGTCAAATGTTAGAAGCTTCAAGTGCAGCCACTTGGCATTATGGGCTCTGCCTGGATCATATAGGTTGCAAGAACTTAGCCATATGGACAGTTGGTGGTAGAGTTTGATAGGTTGGAACGCGTCCATTTTGGTCTAAGGGAAGGCTTCTGAAAGATCTTGTCTTGGTGAAACCAAGTCTTGTGGGGAAAGTGCACCACCTCTGTAGAGTGTAAAATCTAAGTACTTAGCCATGTCCCTGGTAAAGGACAATTTGAGCATCAAGACATGGAAGCAATCAAGAATCTCATCATTCAAATTCAAAGTTAAAAACTTGTGGTTGAACAAGGGCTAAAGGATCTTCAATCTTTTGATTGGGAGAAATGATTTTTGTCAAGCAAAAACTTAGTGTTTTCAAATGATAAGGAAAATCTATTTTGAGCAATGCAAGCCTAAGCTCCACTTAGCCAAATGCATATAGATGATAGACTCCACTATACTACCATAGTATCACTTGCCAATACAATTCAAATGTATTGACCCTTGTGGCTGTAACTTGTTATGTTGCAGGTTTGATTGATTTAGTGAAGTGTGTTGATTAGGATTACAAAGTCTACAACCAACATGTCTGCCTGTGGCACTTTGAAGATGAAGGACCCCATGCTTATAGATATTCTGCTGCAATGTAATGTGATAGCCAAATGAGCTATGTAAGATGTAATAAAATTATGTTATTCCTGGTTATAAAATTGTATTATGACCTTTGTTTCTTGGTATTACATCTTAACTGTGGATGCTAGCTATTGATCCAGGGACTAGCATTTTAAACACAGGGGACATCTTCACCAAGAGTTTTCATCAGGAGACGATGAAGATGCTTGCATTTGAAAGAAATTAAGTGGGAGCGCTAAGACATATTTCTAATACATTTTGTGGAGGACATCTTGTTGATTAGAAATGATGTATCTTTTATTGACAAAGGTTAAGAATTTCATTTCGATGAAATACTTAGGCAAAACCCGAATATTTAGCCTGAATGTCTATAGTGGATAGACTGTGACGCCAATATGGTTGTGTCAAACATACATATATGAGATATTGATGGAGTTCAATATAGAAACGACTAGAAACGGTTCTTGTCGCATGGAAAGAAATTGAATCAAGATTCAAGTGCATCGACACTTGATAAGTGAAACAAGATTCAAGTGCTTTGACACTTGATGAGTGAAATCATGAGAATGTTTTGATTAATCATACCATGATATGTACACATCCAGATATATCCTATGCTCTAAGTGTTATGAGCATATACGAGAATGAATCATAAAATGATCATTGGACGATAGTGAGGATATTCTTATAATCTTTTGGAAGAATTAAGAATATATTTGTGTAGAGGTGACAAACAATTACAAATAGTTCATTGTAAAGCGTTACATTGATACTAGTTTTGTCACAAGATACAAATTACGTTTATCTCAATTTAAACTATGGGTGGCACAATGTAATGGAAAGGAGATTCCATGATGGATTTGGAAGAGTTCCAAAGTTAAGACATTGTGACGAATACTACAACAAAAGGCTAAGTATATGACTGCTATAGTAGCGGCAAAGGAGGGAATTTGTGTCAAGTAGTTTGTTCTCAAACTAAGGTGTGGTTCGCAACGGGCTGTAGAGGGAGTGTCCCAACCTTTAATAACATAAGGTGGTGTCCCCTGTGTTTACAATGCTAGTCCCTGGATCAATAGCTAGCATCCACATTTTAGATGTAATATCAAGGAACAAAGGTCATAATATAACTTTATAACCAGGAATAACATAATTTTATTACATCTTTACATAGCACATTCGGCTATTACATTACATTGCAGCAGAATATCTATAAGCATGGGGTCCTTCATCTTCAAAGTGCCACAGGCAAATGTTGGTTGTAGACTTTGTAATCCTAATCATAACACTTCACTAAATCAATCAATCCTGCAACATACAAGTTACAGCCACAAGGGTCAATACATTTGAATTGTATTGGCAAGTGATACTATGGTAGTATAGTGGAGTCTATCATCTATATGCATTTGGCTAAGTGGAGTTGAGGCTTGCATTGCTCAAAATATATTTTTCCTTAACATTTGAAAACACTAATTTTTTGTTTTGACAAAATCTTTTCCAAGACAACTCTCAATCAAAGATTGAAGATTTCAAAAACCCTTGTTCATTCCACAAGATTTTAACTTAGAAATTTGAATGATGAGATTCTTGATTTCTTCCATGTCTTGATGCTCAAATTATCCTTTACCAGGGACATGGCTAAGTACTTAGATTTTACACTCTGCAGAGGTGGTGCACTTTCCCCACAAGACTTGGTTTCCCAAGACAAGATCTTTCAGAAGCCTTCCCTTAGACCAAAATGGACGCGTTCCAACCTATCAAAAACTACCACCCACTGTCCATATGGCTAAGTTCTTGCAACCTATATGATCTAGGCAGAGCCCATAATGCTAAGTGGCTGCACTTGAAGCTTCTCAACATTTGACATCTCAAATCTCTTTGTTCCTGGGTGGCCATCCACAAGTGAGATACACAAGGTAAACCATAGACATGGGCCTTGTGAACCACTCAACCAAAATCCACCAAGCAATTACCATTCCACCCAGGTGATTCATTAACTTAGTTGTTTTATTAAACAAAAATACAAGTCCTCAGACTTAGAAATTTTTCCATATGTGAATATATATATTCCACCCTTGTTTTCTATTAGCTAGGCTAAGCTTGATAGTAGTAGGAATCTTAACTTAGGAAAAAGCCTACTAAGGATTCATCTACTAGGTTTTCCTATAGCAAGGTTTATACTTAGCAAAATTCCATGCAAGTTTTACTTAGAGAAAATCACTAATGCATAGTGAAAATAATGGGACAAAAAGTATGAAGCATCACTTGCCTTTTTGGTAGAGGGTATAGGTTCACTCCTTGTCCTTGCAACAATCACACTCTTCAAGTCACTACAATTCAATCAAGCAAGGCACAAACTCAATCTACCAATCAAACAAAACATCACATAAAATGACAAAGTCAAAGTAATGCATGCAAGCATGCCAAGCTTTGTTTTGTTTGAAAAAGTGGTTCCTAATGGGTCATAAACATTTTAAAACACCTAATGGTCATTTTGTAAAGTGGCAAAGTCATTTGCTAAAGGTTTCACTTCAAAAACCATTTTCAAAACAAAGTATCATTTTATGTGGTGTAGAAATATTTTTACTAAGGCATTAATATATAGGGTTCACCAAATATGTTTTCTAACCATAAAACTTGGTGTTTGGGGCCAGAGAGTTTAAAACAAAACATTTTCCAAAGGTTTTCTTCCAAAACCATTTTTAATAAATAAACCACATTTCTATTTGACTAGAAATGGTTTTAAATCAAAGAATCATTCTTTTCTTTCACCAAATACATTTTTGAATCCACAAAGTGTTTCCTATGGTTAGTAGGTTCAAAGCAATCCAATTGCAAAATATTTTAACCCCAAATTCATTTTTAAACAATTTTACATCCTTAATAAGCATACAAATGTTTCTGCAAAACAACCATTTTTCCAGAAGCTTTTCACTAAACAAAAGACATGGTTGGCTAGGGCTTGTCTTGCTAATTCCATTGGTATAAAATTTGTAATTTTTGGACGTGTGGATCAAAAGTTACAGTGGTTTCAAAATGGCATTTAAATCTGTAGAGGGAGTGTCCCAACCTTTAATAACATAAGGTGGTGTCCCTTGTGTTTACAATGCTAGTCCCTGGATCAATAGCTAGCATCCACATTTTAGATGTAATATCAAGGAACAAAGGTCATAATATAACTTTATAACCAGGAATAACATAATTTTATTACATCTTTACATAGCACATTCTGCCATTACATTACATTGCAGCAGAATATCTATAAGCATGGGGTCCTTCATCTTCAAAGTGCCACAGGCAAATGTTGGTTGTAGACTTTGTAATCCTAATCAACACACTTCACTAAATCAATCAATCCTGCAACATACAAGTTACAGCCACAAGGGTCAATACATTTGAATTGTATTGGCAAGTGATACTATGGTAGTATAGTGGAGTCTATCATCTATATGCATTTGGCTAAGTGGAGTTGAGGCTTGCATTGCTCAAAATATATTTTTCCTTAACATTTGAAAACACTAAGTTTTTTTTTGACAAAATCTTTTCCAAGACAACTCTCAATCAAAGATTGAAAATTTCAAAACCCTTGTTCATTCCACAAGATTTTAACTTAAAAATTTGAATGATGAGATTCTTGATTGCTTCCATGTCTTGATGCTCAAGTTGTCCTTTACCAGGGACATGGCTAAGTACTTAGATTTTACACTCTGCAGAGGTGGTGCACTTTCCCCACAAGACTTGGTTTCCCAAGACAAGATCTTTCAGAAGCCTTCCCTTAGACCAAAATGGACGCGTTCCAACCTATCAAAAACTACCACCCACTGTCCATATGGCTAAGTTCTTACAACCTATATGATCTAGGCAGAGCCCATAATGCCAAGTGGCTGCACTTGAAGCTTCTCAACATTTGACATCTCAAATCTCTTTGTTCTGGGTGGCTATCCACAAGTGAGATACACAAGGTAAACCATAGACATGGGCCTTGTGAACCACTCAACCAAAATCCACCAAGCAATTACCATTCCACCCAGGTGACTCATTAACTTAGTTGTTTTATTAAACAAAAATACAAGTCCTCAGACTTAGAAATTTTTCCATATGTGAATATATATATTCCACCCTTGTTTTCTATTAGCTAGGCTAGGCTTGATAGTACTAGGAATCTTAACTTAGGAAAAATCCTACTAAGGATTCATCTACTAGGTTTTCCTATAGCAAGGTTTATACTTAGCAAAATTCCATGCAAGTTTTACTTAGAGAAAATCACTAATGCATAGTGAAAGTAATGGGACAAAAAGTATGAAGCATCACTTGCCTTTTTGGTAGAGGGTATAGGTTCACTCCTTGTCCTTGCAACAATCACACTCTTCAAGTCACTACAATTCAATCAAGCAAGGCACAAACTCAATCTACCAATCAAACAAAACATCACATAAAATGACAAAGTCAAAGTAATGCATGCAAGCATGCCAAGCTTTGTTTTGTTTGAAAAAGTGGTTCCTAATGGGTCATAAACATTTGAAAACACCTAATGGTCATTTTGTAAAGTGGCAAAGTCATTTGCTAAAGGTTTCACTTCAAAAACCATTTTCAAAACAAAGTATCATTTTATGTGGTGTAGAAATATTTTTACTAAGGCATTAATATATAGGGTTCACCAAATATGTTTTATAACCATAAAACTTGGTGTTTGGGGTCAGAGAGTTTAAAACAAAACATTTTCCAAAGGTTTTCTTCCAAAACCATTTTTAATAAATAAACCACATTTCTATTTGACTAGAAATGGTTTTAAATCAAAGAATCATTCTTTTCTTTCACCAAATACATTTTTGAATCCACAAAGTGTTTCCTATGGTCAGTAGGTTCAAAGCAATCCAATTGCAAAAGATTTTAACCCCAAATTCATTTTTAAACAATTTTACATCCTTAATAAGCATACAAATGTTTCTGCAAAACAACCATTTTCCCAGAAGCATTTCACTAAACAAAATGCATGGTTGGCTAGGGCTTGTCTTGCTAATTCCATTGGTATAAAATTTGTAATTTTTGGACGGGTGGATCAAAAGTTACAGTGGTTTCAAAATGGCATTTAAATCTGTAGAGGGAGTGTCCCAACCTTTAATAACATAAGGTGGTGTCCCTGTGTTTACAATGCTAGTCCCTGGATCAATAGCTAGCATCCACAGTTTAGATGTAATATCAAGGAACAAAGGTCATAATATATCTTTATAACCAGGAATAACATAATTTTATTACATCTTTACATAGCACATTCGGCTATTACATTACATTGCAGCAGAATATCTATAAGCATGGGGTCCTTCATGTTCAAAGTGCCACAGGCAAATGTTGGTTGTAGACTTTGTAATCCTAATCAACACACTTCACTAAATCAATCAATCCTGCAACATACAAGTTACAGCCACAAGGGTCAATACATTTGAATTGTATTGGCAAGTGATACTATGGTAGTATAGTGGAGTCTATCATCTATATGCATTTGGCCAAGTGGAGTTAAGGCTTGCATTGCTCAAAATATATTTTTCCTTAGCAAGGCTAAAGCAGGGATTGGATTGGATAAATAAACAATATGAGCACTGGGCTGCAAAGATCTAGCTCGACGTATGCGTTGCTTTCCTCCGCCCTGCCTACCTGGGTAAAAAAAATCAGTCAATCTATTGCCTACTGAATTCTTCCCAATTGACATATAGTACTGTGCTTAATTAAGTGAAGTTCGCTATTCTAGTGAAACACTAAGTTTTTGTTTTGACAAAATCTTTTCCAAGACAACTCTCAATCAAAGATTGAAGATTTCAAAAACCCTTGTTCATTCCACAAGATTTTAACTTAGAAATTTGAATGATGAGATTCTTGATTGCTTCCATGTCTTGATGCTCAAATTGTCCTTTACCAGGGACATGGCTAAGTACTTAGATTTTACATTCTGCAGAGGTGGTGCACTTTCCCCACAAGACTTGGTTTCCCAAGACAAGATCTTTCAAAAGCCTTCCCTTAGACCAAAATGGACGCATTCCAACCTATCAAAAACTACCACCCACTGTCCATATGGCTAAGTTCTTGCAACCTATATGATCTAGGCAGAGCCCATAATGCCAAGTGGCTGCACTTGAAGCTTCTCAACATTTGACATCTCAAATCTCTTTGTTCCTGGGTGGCCATCCACAAGTGAGATACACAAGGTAAACCATAGACATGGGCCATGTGAACCACTCAACCAAAATCCACCAAGCAATTACCATTCCACCCAGGTGATTCATTAACTTAGTTGTTTTATTAAACAAAAATACAAGTCCTCAGGCTTAGAAATTTTTCCATAGTGTGAATATATATATTCCACCCTTGTTTTCTATTAGCTAGGCTAAGCTTGATAGTAGTAGGAATCTTAACTTAGGAAAAATCCTACTAAGGATTCATCTACTAGGTTTTCCTATAGCAAGGTTTATACTTAGCAAAATTCCATGCAAGTTTTACTTAGAGAAAATCACTAATGCATAGTGAAAGTAATGGGACAAAGAGTATGAAGCATCACTTGCCTTTTTGGTAGAGGGTATAGGTTCACTCCTTGTCCTTGCAACAATCACACTCTTCAAGTCACTACAATTCAATCAAGCAAGGCACAAACTCAATCTACCAATCAAACAAAACATCACATGAAATGACAAAGTCAAAGTAATGCATGCAAGCATGCCAAGCTTTGTTTTGTTTGAAAAAGTGGTTCCTAATGGGTCATAAACATTTGAAAACACCTAATGGTCATTTTGTAAAGTGGCAAAGTCATTTGCTAAAGGTTTCACTTCAAAAACCATTTTCAAAACAAAGTATCATTTTATGTGGTGTAGAAATATTTTTACTAAGGCATTAATATATAGGGTTCACCAAATATGTTTTATAACCATAAAACTTGGTGTTTGGGGTTAGAGAGTTTAAAACAGAACATTTTCCAAAGGTTTTCTTCCAAAACCATTTTTAATAAATAAACCACATTTCTATTTGACTAGAAATGGTTTTAAATCAAAGAATCATTCTTTTCTTTCACCAAATACATTTTTGAATCCACAAAGTGTTTCCTATGGTCAGTAGGTTCAAAGCAATCCAATTGCAAAAGATTTTAACCCCAAATTCATTTTTAAACAATTTTTACATCCTTAACAAGCATACAAATGTTTCTGCAAAAACAACCATTTTTCCAGAAGCTTTTCACTAAACAAAAGGCATGGTTGGCTAGGGCTTGTCTTGCTAATTCCATTGGTATAAAATTTGTAATTTTTGGACGTGTGGATCAAAAGTTACAGTGGTTTCAAAATGGCATTTAAATCTGTAGAGGGAGTGTCCCAACCTTTAATAACATAAGGTGGTGTCCCCTGTGTTTACAATGCTAGTCCCTGGATCAATAGCTAGCATCCACAGTTTAGATGTAATATCAAGGAACAAAGGTCATAATATAACTTTATAACCAGGAATAACATAATTTTATTACATCTTTACATAGCACATTCGGCTATTACATTACATTGCAGCAGAATATCTATAAGCATGGGGTCCTTCATGTTCAAAGTGCCACAGGCAAATGTTGGTTGTAGACTTTGTAATCCTAATCAACACACTTCACTAAATCAATCAATCCTGCAACATACAAGTTACAGCCACAAGGGTCAATACATTTGAATTGTATTGGCAAGTGATACTATGGTAGTATAGTGGAGTCTATCATCTATATGCATTTGGCCAAGTGGAGTTAAGGCTTGCATTGCTCAAAATATATTTTTCCTTAACATTTGAAAACACTAAGTTTTTGTTTTGACAAAATCTTTTCCAAGACAACTCTCAATCAAAGATTGAAGATTTCAAAAACCCTTGTTCATTCCACAAGATTTTAACTTAGAAATTTGAATGATGAGATTCTTGATTGCTTCCATGTCTTGATGCTCAAATTGTCCTTTACCAGGGACATGGCTAAGTACTTAGATTTTACATTCTGCAGAGGTGGTGCACTTTCCCCACAAGACTTGGTTTCCCAAGACAAGATCTTTCAAAAGCCTTCCCTTAGACCAAAATGGACGCGTTCCAACCTATCAAAAACTACCACCCACTGTCCATATGGCTAAGTTCTTGCAACCTATATGATCTAGGCAGAGCCCATAATGCCAAGTGGCTGCACTTGAAGATTCTCAACATTTGACATCTCAAATCTCTTTGTTCCTGGGTGGCCATCCACAAGTGAGATACACAAGGTAAACCATAGACATGGGCCATGTGAACCACTCAACCAAAATCCACCAAGCAATTACCATTCCACCCAGGTGATTCATTAACTTAGTTGTTTTATTAAACAAAAATACAAGTCCTCAGACTTAGAAATTTTTCCATAGTGTGAATATATATATTCCACCCTTGTTTTCTATTAGCTAGGCTAAGCTTGATAGTAGTAGGAATCTTAACTTAGGAAAAATCCTACTAAGGATTCATCTACTAGGTTTTCCTATAGCAAGGTTTATACTTAGCAAAATTCCATGCAAGTTTTACTTAGAGAAAATCACTAATGCATAGTGAAAGTAATGGGACAAAAAGTATGAAGCATCACTTGCCTTTTTGGTAGAGGGTATAGGTTCACTCCTTGTCCTTGCAACAATCACACTCTTCAAGTCACTACAATTCAATCAAGCAAGGCACAAACTCAATCTACCAATCAAACAAAACATCACATGAAATGACAAAGTCAAAGTAATACATGCAAGCATGCCAAGCTTTGTTTTGTTTGAAAAAGTGGTTCCTAATGGGTCATAAACATTTGAAAACACCTAATGGTCATTTTGTAAAGTGGCAAAGTCATTTGCTAAAGGTTTCACTTCAAAAACCATTTTCAAAACAAAGTATCATTTTATGTGGTGTAGAAATATTTTTACTAAGGCATTAATATATAGGGTTCACCAAATATGTTTTATAACCATGAAACTTGGTGTTTGGGGTCAGAGAGTTTAAAACAAAACATTTTCCAAAGGTTTTCTTCCAAAACCATTTTTAATAAATAAACCACATTTCTATTTGACTAGAAATGGTTTTAAATCAAAGAATCATTATTTTCTTTCACCAAATACATTTTTGAATCCACAAAGTGTTTCCTATGGTCAGTAGGTTCAAAGCAATCCAATTGCAAAAGATTTTAACCCCAAATTCATTTTTAAACAATTTTTACATCCTTAACAAGCATACAAATGTTTCTGCAAAAACAACCATTTTTCTAGAAGCTTTTCACTAAACAAAAGGCATGGTTGGCTAGGGCTTGTCTTGCTAATTCCATTGGTATAAAATTTGTAATTTTTGGACGCGTGGATCAAAAGTTACAGTGGTTTCAAAATGGCATTTAAATCTGTAGAGGGAGTGTCCCAACCTTTAATAACATAAGGTGGTGTCCCCTGTGTTTACAATGCTAGTACCTGGATCAATAGCTAGCATCCACAGTTTAGATGTAATATCAAGGAACAAAGGTCATAATATAACTTTATAACCAGGAATAACATAATTTTATTACATCTTTACATAGCACATTCGGCTATTACATTACATTGCAGCAGAATATCTATAAGCATGGGGTCCTTCATCTTGAAAGTGCCACAGGCAAATGTTGGTTGTAGACTTTGTAATCCTAATCAACACACTTCACTAAATCAATCAATCCTGCAACATACAAGTTATAGCCACAAGGGTCAATACATTTGAATTGTATTGGCAAGTGATACTATGGTAGTATAGCGGAGTCTATCATCTATATGCATTTGGCTAAGTGGAGTTGAGGCTTGCATTGCTCAAAACATATTTTTCCTTAACATTTGAAAACACTAAGTTTTTGTTTTGACAAAATCTTTTCCAAGACAACTCTCAATAAAAGATTGAAGATTTCAAAAACCCTTGTTCATTCCACAAGATTTTAACTTAGAAATTTGAATGATGAGATTCTTGATTGCTTCCATGTCTTGATGCTCAAATTGTCCTTTACCAGGGACATGGCTAAGTACTTAGATTTTACACTCTGCAGAGGTGGTGCACTTTCCCCACAAGACTTGGTTTCCCAAGACAAGATCTTTCAAAAGCCTTCCCTTAGACCAAAATGGACGCGTTCCAACCTATCAAAAACTACCACCCACTGTCCATATGGCTAAGTTCTTGCAACCTATATGATCTAGGCAGAGCCCATAATGCCAAGTGGCTGCACTTGAAGCTTCTCAACATTTGACATCTCAAATCTCTTTGTTCCTGGGTGGCCATCCACAAGTGAGATACACAAGGTAAACCATAGACATGGGACTTGTGAACCACTCAACCAAAATCCACCAAGCAATTACCATTCCACCCAGGTGATTCATTAACTTAGTTGTTTTATTAAACAAAAATACAAGTCCTCAGACTTAGAAATTTTTCCATAGTGTGAATATATATATATTCCACCCTTGTTTTCTATTAGCTAGGCTAAGCTTGATAGTAGTAGGAATCTTAACTTAGGAAAAATCCTACTAAGGATTCATCTACTAGGTTTTCCTATAGCAAGGTTTATACTTAGCAAAATTCCATGCAAGTTTTACTTAGAGAAAATCACTAATGCATAGTGAAAGTAATGGGACAAAGAGTATGAAGCATCACTTGCCTTTTTGGTATAGGGTATAGGTTCACTCCTTGTCCTTGCAACAATCACACTCTTCAAGTCACTACAATTCAATCAAGCAAGGCACAAACTCAATCTACCAATCAAACAAAACATCACATAAAATGACAAAGTCAAAGTAATGCATGCAAGCATGCCAAGCTTTGTTTTGTTTGAAAAAGTGGTTCCTAATGGGTCATAAACATTTGAAAACACCTAATGGTCATTTTGTAAAGTGGAAAAGTCATTTGCTAAAGGTTTCACTTCAAAAACCATTTTCAAAACAAAGTATCATTTTATGTGGTGTAGAAATATTTTTACTAAGGCATTAATATATAGGGTTCACCAAATATGTTTTCTAACCATAAAACTTGGTGTTTGGGGTCAGAGAGTTTAAAACAAAACATTTTCCAAAGGTTTTCTTCCAAAACCATTTTTAATAAATAAACCACATTTCTATTTGACTAGAAATGGTTTTAAATCAAAGAATCATTCTTTTCTTTCACCAAATAAATTTTTGAATCCACAAAGTGTTTCCTATGGTCAGTAGGTTCAAATCAATCCAATTGCAAAAGATTTTAACCCCAAATTCATTTTTAAACAATTTTTACATCCTTAACAAGCATACAAATGTTTCTGCAAAAACAACCATTTTTCCAGAAGCTTTTCACTAAACAAAAGGCATGGTTGGCTAGGCCTTGTCTTGCTGATTCCATTGGTATAAAATTTGTAATTTTTGTACGTGTGGATCAAAAGTTACAGTGGTTTCAAAATGGCATTTAAATCTGATTTCAAATTCTGTTCTAAATCATCCAGTGACATGCGCTGCTCTGATTCGTCGAAAAGGGTTCGTGCAGATCAGGCGACACAGGCCGTTGGATCTAATTGATATCGCGCGGCTCAGGCATGCCCTTACCGCTTCGCTCTATTCTAATTACAACCGCAGGATTAAAATCTAACGGTGTCAAACTGATTGACCTTACTCGGGCGGCGCTGACGGTGGCTACTGGCGGCGGAGCGGCCTGGCAGTGGCGTTGCCGGCGATGCAGGAAGCGGGAGAGAAAAAGGGGATGCTCACCGAGTTCGTGGAGTGACGCTGATGTTGGACGTGTGGTCGGCGTGGCAAGGGGCGCACGGGGTCGGCTGCAATTCCTCGCCGGAGTTTGCAATGGCGTCTGGCGGCTCTGGTTATGGTCGGAGGCGGTGCTGTGGTTCACCCCGAGACAAAACGGAGACACGGTTAGATGCGAAGTATCCAGGCAAAGCTGTGTGCGTGAATAAGAGGGCGCGGGGCGGTCTGAACTTACTGGAGGAGCTCGACGGAGACGAGACAGACGGCGACGAAGTTAGAGCTCGTCGAAGGTGATGCTCTGGAGCGCCCGCGGTTGAACGGAGGATACTGGGAGATGCGCCAAGAAGTGGTGAGTGTGCTAGTGTGCTCAGGGAGGCAAGAGGTAGCGCGGAGTCGCCGGAATAGGCACTAGACCTCGTCGGAGATGGCGGCGGTGCAGAAGAAATTTGGGACAGCCTGGTGGCTCTCGAGACGTGGTGTTTGGGGGGAATGGAAGAGGGGAAGGAGGGGATTTATCACGCATGATCACTGTGAGATTTAATCGCGGCATTAAGGCGATTTAAGCCTGAGGAATCAATGGCAGGGACGGGAAAGAACGAGTCGTCATGGTGAGGACGATGATGAGTGAGGGTGGGTCCTGGCCGTCATGCGAGAGAGTGCGTGAGTGCGGGGTCCAATGCCAGACTTAGCTTAAGTTCTGAGTGAAAAGAATGCTTCGGGGGGAGAGAGGGGCTGGTACTAGGCCTTGTTGGGCTTGACCGACTGGGCTGGTCCAGATCCTATTTTTTTCTGTCTGAATCCTTTTTCTTTTTCCAATACTATTTTCTGTTTTGAAATTCCAAACAACATTCAAACATTCAAACAATTCAAACAATCACCACACTTGTAATGAGTTTTTGGTTCTGTTTATCAACATAAACCAAATCCCAAAATAAAATAATATTTTTATTCTTTTTAGGATCTATTTAATAATTAAATAAAATAGACCATAGTTATTTAATCAAATAGGGTTTGATTTATTTAATAAAACTCCATTTGAAAACCAAATATTTTCAAAACCAAAACAGTAGATTTTACTTGAAAATAAAAGATACTTGGAAATCTTGTTTAAAGCAAAATAACATTTTTACTTTAGGGTCCATTAATAAATAAATAAAATGGGCCTTAGTAATTAAATCAAATAAGATTGGTTTTATTTAAATCCTTATTTTGAAATCTAAAATAGTACCAAAACCATTTAGTAGGTTTTATTTGAGAAAATAAAATACTTGGAAAACTTATTTAGAATAAGTTTTAGTGTTTAGTTAAAATGGGAAAAGCTTTTATTTAAATAAAATTTGGATATCAAATCCTTATTATTTTATTTAAACAAACATTTACTCTTTTAATCAAAGCAAAACCTTTTGTTTCAAAATCTTGGCTAAGGTTTAATTTGGCTTTATAAAATAATCTTTATTTATAAACTTACCTTTTCTTCTTAAAAACCAAATCCTTTTATAAAAAGATTTCAAAGTAGTAATAAAATATTTTTATTTTTCCTTTATTAAATATTTTTATTTTTAATCCCTTTAGGATTTATTTGTTCAAAATAGGTTTGAAGATTCCCAATTGGATTCAAAAGTTTCTTCTTACCCTGAAAATCAACAAAGTTTTATTTTATTCATTTATTTTTTCACATAACAAGATTTGGAAAATCTTGGGATGTGACACGGGCTAACACTAAAGATATATTGTATGACAACAGTATCGACTTGTTTTAACCCCAAGGAACTAAAGGTCTCACCAAAAGACCAAATTTGTACAATGCAATCTCATTGGAGAATGAGTGATGCGTGAAGACGCAAAGACATGCAAATACACACGGACCTGAAAGTGTCAGATCCGTAGATTATGTTAACCACTTGCAGTTGCGTATATGGAACACCGGAAAGCCATAGGTGTTCAATACGCAAAGTTTTCAAACTAGATTATTATCTCTAGTGCAAGTGGGAGACTGAAGGGAATATGCCCGAGAGGCAATAATAAAGTGGTTATTATCGTATTCCTTGTTTATGATAAATGTTTATTTTGCATGCTATAATTGTATTAATACAGAAACGTTAATACATGTGTGTTTAATAAACAAAGGAAGTTCCTAGTGATGCCTCTCTTATAAACTAGCTCGTTGATTAACAAGATGATCAAAGTTTCCTGATCATGGACATTGGATGTTGTTAATAACGAGGTCACAACATTAGTGTAATGATGTGATGAACATTCATCCGAAGTATAGCATTACGATCAAAGTCATTGAGTTTATATTGCTATAACAACTTACGAAGTGATACTAATCCTTAGACCATGAGATCATGTCAATCACTAACACCGGAAGAGTTTCTCGATGACATCAAACGTCACACCGTAACTGGGTGATTATAAAGATGGCTTCAGAACTACTAAAGTGTTATGTTGATACCCATGGATCAAGAGTGGAATTTGTTCATCCCGATGACGGATAGATATACTCTAGGCCCTCTCAGTGATATCACATTGGTTAGCTTGCAAGCAAGTGATTTGATCACAAGAAAGTTATATCACGGGAACGAGAAAAGAGTGCATGTCGGTAACGAGATCAAACTAGGTATGGAGATACCGATGATCAAATATCGGACATGTAATATATCGTGAAACAAAAGGATTAAGATACTAGCGTAAAAGGTTCACACGATCATAGATGGACTTCATCACGATCTTGAGATCGGCAAGCGTTCGTCTATATCATCCACGAGTACAACCTCGTTAACGCTTTTTGGTCTTCGAGGGTATGTATTCTATGGATGTATATCCACCCATTGCTTGTATCTAGTAGATAGATCTTGGTACATAGATGTTGCCATCCTAGGAAAATTTTTGTTTTCTATGCTGCGAACCCTACAGAACCAGGTATTTGAACTATCATAACATACATCAATTTTGTTGGGTGAATCTTACTTGTGCATGCAAATTCTTCTATAACAAACGAGTGCGATGCTCCAGAATCAAACAACACTCTTGCAAGTACCGAGTGAACATAAAACATACCCAGCACAACGTCTGACGCTTCTTGGGCTTCTTCATCATTCATGTGGAACAGACGACCGTTGCGGTTGAGCGAATTCCCTAGGGCAAATATCCTTCCAGGCTAAGCACGGTGATGTTGCTAAGCTGGGGCATTCACATTGGTAGCTACTGCAAGCTTCTTGGGGCACTCATTAGAGTAGTGACCCTTGGTTCCGCATTCATAACAAGTAACCCGAGACTTTTTTTTCCTGCAACAGGCACAACATTGCTTCCAGTCCTTGGGGCAGTATTGGTGTTGTTGGTATTTTTGTTGCTATTGAATTTGGCGGTGCACGGTTGAAATGGTTGGGGTTGCCGGGGTTGTTCTTGTGGTTTCCTCGGGGCCTTGGGTTTCCTCCTTCACGGTTGGGATAGTTCGGACGGGTCATCGGGGGTCTATTGTTTCTCGGGACATATCCTGCAGACGGGTTGGGGCGATACTTTGGGGTATGGTGGGTTCCTGGTTGATGTATCATTCGACCCTTGTGATTCTCATTGGATTGGTTGATCTTGCCTTCCATCTGGGTTGCAAAATCCACTAAGGCTTCAATGTCAGTGAAAGGGATGTTTACTAATACCGTCTGCATCTCATCATGCACTGCTCAAGAATCTCTCCTTCTTCTTGGCTTCAGTGTGAATCTCATATGGTGCATACCTAGCTAATAACAGAAATTTGTCACGGTACTCAACTACTGTCATTCTCCCTTGCTTCAATTCTCTGAATTCATCCCTCATCCTCCTGATTAAACTAGGTGGCACATGGGTTTTGCTGAACTTGAGTTTGAATTCATCCCAAGTCATCATTTGTCCTACATTCATGGTGTGAATTCTATTCCACCAAGCTCTTACATCTCCTGCCAGATAATGGGTGGCAAACAGTACTTTCTCATTGGCCTCCACTCCTACGACTTCTAAGTTGTTCTCCATGGTCTGCAGCCAGTCATCCACATCTAATGGCTCTTCAGACTTACTAAAAATGTGTAACATCCCAAAAATCATGATTTCAAATCTTGCATAACATTCATGCATTCATAATCATTTTAGGATCACTTTCAAAAAGATTTCAAAAATAGAAGCTTTTGAATATCTATTATTTTATGTAAGCAAGGCAATGGCCACTGCTACTCTCTAGTATGAGATTATTTGTTTTAAACCAGAAATATTTGAACTTAGAGTTAATTGGCATTTCCAAAACTTTATCAAAGTTTTCAAAACAAATTATGAAATGAAAACCATTCTTATGCCTATTATAATAATTTAATTAAGGCATAGTTTTAAACTTCTTTTCCAAACCCAATTTGAATTTGAGTGTGAATAGATGTTTTACAAACCCCAGGATACAAGAAACACAAAACAAAAGTTTGGAGAAAAATTTCATTTGAAACAAAATTGATTTGGGCATTTGAATTCAAACCGGAAAATCAAATCAGAAAAAGAAAAAGAGAAAGGGAGAAAAAAATAAACAAACTGGCTAAACTAACCGAACCCGGCCCAGCTAACCCATCTAGCCCAACAGCCCTCCACCCCACAGAAAACGTTTCGCACAACGTTGTTAACCCGCGCCGACGCTGATGATTGGATCCCACCCCGTATCTCTCTCTCACTGAACGCCCGGCCCCACTCGCTAGTCATCGTCTCCACCTCGCCAGCAGACCCCGTCGCCACCGCCGTTTCCTCCAGAAACACCGTGTTGATTGCTCGCTTAATTGGCATTGAACCGATGCGTAAATCTCTCGCCCCTCCTGGCTACTTAAACACCTCGCTGCCGCGGTCATTCCCCCCCCCCCCACACATCACACTCACCTCGCCACCAGGCTGCCAGTATTTCGAGTCGCACCGCCGCTGCCCGACGAACTCCGGCGTGTGATTACAGTGAGCTCCGACCGCCCCTCTTCCTCTGGTTCAAACGATCGAGACCCTCGTGTCCATGTGCACCTCCTGATGCCATTTGTTGGCTTTCTCGTGATCCAGGTCGCCGTCTTCGTTCGCGCCCGCAAACGACAGAACCGCCGCTCGACTCCGATGAGCAATCTAGGTAAAACCCGACCACCCCTTGTCTTCTCCTTGACCCTATAGTGTTCGCCATGACCTTGCGCATCCCCTGATACATCTGGTTCGTGCTAGGGCAATCCAGAGCCTCGGCAACAACCTCGTTTGCAAGAACCCACGCTAGCAACTCCGATGAGCCCCAGCGACCTCTGCAGCACGCCCCCGCCCATGCCAACAACACCTTGAGCACCATCGTGTTCACGCGAGTCTGGTAAGCCACTACCCAGCGCCTATCCCCCTCTGGAATCACCGGAGCGTCGCCGGCAGAAGCGCCGCCGCCGCCAACACCATTGGCGCCGCCAGTCTTTGGTCGTTTGCGTCGTAGCCGTTAGATATAGATCTGATGCTCAGGATTAGATCACTTAAGTGAACCGGTACACGTAGATCTGGCCGTGTGCTGCCACTTAAATCCAACGGCTCTTGTTGATCGATCCACACGAAACGGTATTGACGAATCATAAAGCGCCGCGTGTCTATGTTTTGATTTAAAATCTGAAATTAGATCTATTAGTTGTTCAAACTTGCAAAATTCATAACTTTTGATCCACACGATTCACATTTTGTAAATTTTGTATCATTGGAATCAGGAGAAAGAATTCTATCCAGTTATGCACTTTGTTTAATAAATTGCATTTGTAAAATGGGTTGTTTTTGCAGAGACATTTATAAGCTTATTTTGTATATAAAAATTGTATGGAAAATGTTCTAAGGGCCAAATAAATTTTATTTAGTGTATAATTGTTTTGTTTATGATTAAGTACTGTTTCACATGTATTGTTTGATTTAGAAAAATCATCACATGGCATTTTCATTCATTCATATATTTTTGCTTATTTATTTTGATATGTGACATTGGTGCTATCATTTTATGTGTAGATTTTGGTGCTAATAGTGATTGTCGTTGTGAAGATTGTTGCTACTCCCCCAACTACCAAGGCAAATGGTGCTTCATATTTTTGTCCCAATATTTTTACTATGCATTAGAAATATTTTGTATAGGGCTTGCATGAGTATTTTTGCTAAGTATCTATATGCTATGCTTGGGAAATCCTAGTAGTTGTAGAATTGTTAGAATTTTCTCTAAGTTAAGATACTTGCTATTGCCATGCTTAGCCTAGCTAGTAGCAACCAAGGGTGGTTATATATACATGCTATGAAAAATATTTCTAAGACTTTGACTTATGTTTTTTTTGCTTAATAAAACAACTAAGTGAATGAAACACCTGGATGGAATGGTAATTGCTTGGTGATTTTTGGTTGACTGGTTACACAAGGCCCATTTCTATGGTTTAACTTCTGTATCTCACTTGTGGATTGCTACCGAGGAACAAAGGGATTTGAGATGCCAAATGTTAAGAAGCTTCTAGTGCAGCCACATGGCATTATGGGCTCGGCCTGGATCATATAAGTTGCAATAACTTAGCCAAATGGACAATTGGTGGTAGGGGAATGATAGGTTTGGAGCGCGTCCATTCTGGTCTAAGGGAAGGCTTCTGAAAGGTCCTGTCTTGGTGAAACCAAGTCTTGTGGGGAAAGTGCACCACCTCTGAAGATGGAAGAAACTAAGTACTTAGTCGTGTCCCCGGTAATGGACAATTTGAGCATCAAGACATGGAAGCTATCAAGAATCTCCTCATCCCAATTTTCTAAGTTAAAAGTTGTGGTTTAACAAGGGTGAAGGTTCACCAATTTCTATTGGTGGTTCCTTGGGAAAGTTTTTGCCAAACAAAAACTTAGTGTTTTCAACTGATAGGTAAAACCTATTTTGAGAAAAGCAAGCCTAAGCTACACTTAGCCAAATTCATGTAGTAACTAGATGCTAATATTCTACTAAGGTATCACTTGCCAATACTATTCCAATGTATTGACCCACTGTGGCTGTAACTTGTGATGTTGCAGGTTACTCTGATGATAATTAGGGGTTATGAGTCTACACTCAACATGCTTGCCTGTGGAACATGAAGATAAAGACTTCTATTTTTATATTGATAAGTTAAACTCTTGTACTAGCCTATGGCTATGGAGTTATAAAAGACTATGTTATCTCTGGAATGACGATGTAATAATGACCTTTGTTTTTGTGTACTTTATCTTAAAATGTGGATGCTAGCAATTGATCCAGGGACTAGCATTGCAATCACAGGGATCTTTACCTTTATAAAGGTGGAATCTTACAAAATGGGTGGATTGGTGTTCTGAAAGTTATTGAGCTTGGATCCATGGTTGTGCTGGTTTCCATGGACTTGATTGTTGTTGGCCATCTGAGCTATGTGTTAAAGGGTGGCTAAGTTGGCTTGATGTTCGGCTCTTTCAGCTTCATGGTCCGAAACCAACATTTGCAAGATTTGGAGCATTGGGTCCGGGGATGAACTTCTTCCTCTGTGAGGCATCTGAAGATTGAGATAGATCATGAGACAAGAGGGAAATTTCTAAGGTTCATGGATTTGTTTTTGAAAAGCTTTTAAACTTTCAGTTTGACTCTGGTTTTTGCTAACTAGCAACTTGCTTTTCATTCATTCATTCATAGCACACAATACAAACACACACCACACTAGGGTAACAGATGGTTTTAAGAACCATTTTGTGAAACTACGATACAATGGGACTGGATACAACTCACATCTACGATAGTGCTCAAGTACTACTACTCATCTGAGTCGGTGTCTTCATCATCATCATCAATGAAGGTGGAATCATCATCATCAGTGTGGAAGTCCATGGCTTGGTCCTCCAGGTAGTCATCATCATCACTGAGGTAGGAGTAGGGATCTCCACGAACATCTTCCCCTGCATTCTCCCTCTCCTCAAGCTGCATGTCCCGCTCATGGATGGTCTCCTCCAAGTCTATCACTTTGTGACAAAGGCGAGCAATAATGCGATCCTTCTTGTCACGCAGAAGGCGAAAGGTCTTGTGCTCCTTAGCAAGGATGACGAGGGTCTAGTCCTTCTTGACTGCAATGGCATAGTTGTGGTTGGCATATGCGCGAGCGTTGTCCAACTCCTTTTGCATGCCATACATCATGAAGCTGATATGATCCACGTGATGCTTCAGCTCGGGATGATGTGGCACCTCCAATGGCTGTCCCATAGCATCACGCCTTGCGTAGTACTCAAAGCGAGTACCCTTGATCTGATTGATGCTTTGGCCACACAAACGGGCATGAGCTTCCTGCATAGCCCTGGCGAGTCCGTCTAGCGAGTTGTTCTCTCTTAAGGTGAATTGGATTCCCTCTGAGGTGGGTGACTCCATCTTGCCTCTAAGGTTGGCAACAATCAGCCATTGTAATTCTCCTCCTTGTTGATCGTTGAGCTGTGCTCCGAAGAACTCGGGGTGCGGGTGCTCAAGAAGTTCCGAGAGTTGGTCCAAATCACGCTCAAAGATGAGCGGTCCTCCATTTCCCAACTGGTATAACTTGCTATACTTCACCTCCATCAATAAGAAGGTAGGATGAGTAAGTTAGTAGAGTGAACAAGTGTGTCAAATTTTATGTAAGTTTGCAAGAATTTTTGAGGAACATGATTTTTTATGAAAGAGTCTAAGTGATAAGAATGAGAATAAGTTTTCATAAATAATCACTTCTTTTGTTTTGAAACTAAGTTTTTGGTTCAAGCGTCCATTCTAACTAGGGTCTCCTATGGTCAGAATGGCTCTGATACCAACTTGTCAACACCCGGATTTTTAATCCTAGATGCCTGTTACACCATACATCGCAATCCCAGGATTACCATTTTTGCGAGACATAATAAATTAGTACCATAGTTCATCATCCATTACAAACCGTAATAAAGGTCTTACAAATAAAGTATCCCATGATCCAGTCTTAATACAATCAACCGCAGCGGAATAATATAATAATGGTAGCATGGTCGAAGCTCCATCTTCAGGGTCACAGGCAATTCTGACGATGGGAGATGATCCTAGTTGTCATAGACTTCCTGCTATCCATCATCCTGGTAGTCCTCCTCATAGTCTGGCCATGAGAATATCTAGGTACAAAGCCATGAGTACTCTTTAACTACCCACAAACTATCACTAACAAGTAAAGTGGTTCAAGTAGGAATCCTAAGCTCTATGTTTATTTGCAAAAAGGCAGGTTTATCTCTAACTGAGTTTAGAAGTAAAGAAAACTAGTTTAATGTTTACAACACCTAAGTGGGAACTCAGTTTTAATGTTCACAACCCTGTTGTGGTCAAGTCAAGTCATAATTCATTTCACAAGTCATTTTGAAAACATCTAAGGACATAACAAGATGGCCATCTAATCACAATAACTACAGACGCGGCTATTCAAATAGTTTGACACTCTGCATAGGTGGTACACATTCACCACAACATTCGATACATCCATTGGAACAATCCTGAATCACCATACTCAGTATGCAGATAATCTATCCTAACTTTTCAGTTACACACCCTAGTATAGGCACCTCCCCTATGAGTTTGGTCTCCCAACCATGACCATCTATCATCTTGGGAACTGTACAGGTGGAAAATCATCACGAGGTAGCCTCAGCTCAAACCTCTTTCCGCAAGAGAATCCATACTAAGATATATAAACTTCCAGTCAAGCCCTAAAATTCGGGCATTGTGGTTGTACGATAAAATTGGAATGGTATCGCATCCGAACCCAACCATCAGTTTTATAAAGGGGCTAAGGCTCATGCCTCAACATTTTCATCATGAAATCATATGGTGTTCATAACACATGTCGAAACATTTCATTAGAATGACTCATCATTCTAAGGTTTTCATAATCATTTTCACCAAGTATTCCCATCTAAAGTGATCATGTTTTATGCTTAGCACTAGCCACTAGAGTTGGGGGTAGTCACTAATGAGGGCTGATAATCAAGTGTGACTTATCCAAATCTAATCTCTTGCCTCAGTATCACATCTAGTTCTATCTAACTTAGGCCATGTTTTATGCTCTTTATGCTACCTCTAATATCTTTCCAAAACTCACTAAATACTAACTAGAAGTAATAAAGAACTTTGATAAGGAAATAAAAGAATAAAGCTTGCAAGTAAAATTGAGATTTGGTATAAAAAAGTGGTATAACCAAATATTCCTAAGGCATTGCATAGGTTAATTGGTATTGTGGGGCTTGCAAGTATTAGCTTCCATAGTGTAGCTTGCTAAGATGGCTTGCATAGTTTAGCTTAGCTTGCCTTGAGTAGTGCAGTGGTTGAAGTTCTCCTTTGCTTCCTCTTCATAGTAGTCTCCTTCCTCTTGTATCCTTGGTCGGTACTAGCGTCTATAAATAAATACGAGGTACACAATCACCAAAAAATACATAACTACTTCTATTTGGCACACAAAGGTTCACACTAGATGATCTAGCATCATCACAAGTATTAAAGACCTAGTCTTATTTATTTTATTTTGGAAAAGTAATTTCTACTCAATGAAAAACTACTTAAGGTTTAATATTCTCCAATTTAAAATATGGGATCATGTTGGCACATGTCATCACCACATATTTTAATACTTGGGAATGTGATTTAAAGTGGTGTCACAGTTTAATAAGGTTTAACATTATTATTTTAAATAATTAAAGTGACTAGAAATGCCTATGTAGCATTCTTTTAGTACTTGTCCAAGATCACTACATGTAAACCTAAATATTTTTACATATTCAGATAGATCTTGTCAAATGTGATTTTTGAGAATTGGAATCAACTCAAAAGCATTTATGGTTGATTTTTGAAAAATGTTTGAATGCAGAAAAGTCTTTGTCTTGTTATTTTTACTATAGGTGATCTATAATTCCAAACATTTTGAATCCAACGTACTTGGATTGATAATTTCTATACCTTTCTAAAAAAATTGGTTTCATGCAATTTGGTTCAGTGAATCTCTCTGAATTGATTTTTGAATCAACTGATAGAACTAGGTTTTGAATTAAATTGGAAAATATCAATTTGAACCTACTGGGTTGCACGGGAACTAAATGGGCCGGCCCACTGCACACAGCGTAGCGCGTGGGATGACTTAAGTGATGGCTCCATCTGTCAGCGAATCTAATTACGCGAAGCGGTATCCTTCTATCTAAACCCTATGATTAGAATCTAATCTAACGACCGAGGTTCATCGTCGACGACGAACAATTCCGGCAAGGTCTAAACCCTAACGCGGTGATGGGGGTCATGTGAGGCTCACCAAGGCTCCATCTAGGGTCGGCGTTGGGGGCGAACAACATTGTCGATGACGGCGGTTCGAATGGTGGTTGCGGCGGCTCCTGGGGCAGCTCCAATCAATGGCTCCCTTCTCCTTCTGCAGCGGCAGGCTCCGATGAAACTCCGGCGATGCGGAGCTCGCCTTGCTCCGTGGAAGGTTCAGTGGTGATTTGTGAGAGGTGGGTAGTGAGATGGTGTGGAGAATTGAGGCTGGGGAGGCCTCCTTTTATAGCCGAGCGAGAGAGGTAGTTCGGCATGGGCAGAGCTCGACGGGATCGACGGTACAGCGAGCTAATGGCATGGCGGAGGGTGTAGGCCGGAGCACGGTATCCTAGCAATGCTCAAGGACTTAATGGCGTGGCAAGGGGCAGTCAAGGTTGGTCAGAACAGGCTGGTGCTCTGAGCGGCACCGACGGTGGTTTTGACGATGCACGGGTGCTACGGGGTCGCGCAACGGCGAACGGGGATGTCTGGGGTGTTGCTGGTGTCGCGATGATTGCAGGAACATGCGGCGAAGGCGAGGCGCAGCATGTACGTGTGTGTCGAGCACGACGCTCTGGCGTGCTCTCGGCATGGCGCAGAGACAATGGGCGCGACGCGTTCTCTATGGTCCAGGGCATGGCTATGTGCGAGGGCTAGATAGGGGGTGGCGGTGGACAGTCTGCTGCCTCCTGGACATGGTGAACGGGCGCGGCGATGCCTCCTACTAGCTAGCCATGGTTGGCTGGAAAGGGGGCTCGGGTTGTCTCAGCACTGGTGCAAGGGTAGGGATGATAGGTTGATCAATGCACTGGTAGTCACTGGGGGAGACAAGGGTGAGAATTGGAGACAAGAATTGGACAAAGCTTTGATCACAAACAGTAGAAGTTATGCAGTGTTTACTATGTTCACCAACTGTTTGATAAAATGGCCGCAAGAATTTAAGTTTGAAATTTTTGAATGAAATTTGGTGAGTGCTCCGGTCACATACTTGGTAGTACCTAGTTTCTTGGGTTTGTCAAGGTGAACTGGTTTGAGTGGTTTTTGAGAAATGGCGATCTTAGTTCCTACACTTGATCCAGTTTTGAATTGTCATTTGAATAGATTTGAAATCTGTTTCTGCTGGTTTGCAAAGTGGGCTTGGGTTTACTTTTACTTGGTATAGCAAGGGGTGAAAAGAATTGGATTTGTTTCTGTTAGAAAACTTGGACTAGAAACACTCAAAGTGGTCTAGTGAATAAGTTTGGCCAAAATGACCATTTGCTTATAATTTTTATATTTGAATTTCTCTTGATTTGATTCTGCTTGGAAATGATTTAGATGATGTTGTTTTCATATTTAAACCAATCCTTGCCATTCATAGCAATCAAACATGGCACTACAAGCATTCATGCATTCATCACATACACACATGCATTCATATTGATTTTAATAACAAAAGTCTTTGTTAACTCTAAATTTGGGTGATTGGAACTTGATAATCTTGATTAAAAATTTTGGGATGTTACAGCCATGGTGGCACTTAGGCTAGAGTTCATAAATCCTTATCATGAGTTATATTTGGAGTTGGATGTCTTTATGAAATTGTGGTGTTTGTTGGAACCATCTAGCGCTCAAGGTGACAGTGTGGGGTTATCTAGATGGGGAAGGCAAACTTTGAGGAGTGCTGTTATAGCCCTACCATAGATTAGAGTGTTCAACCGGAGAGTAGTTTAGGGTAGAATCATGAAGAGAATATATTTATATGAGAGAGTGTTCACTAGTGAAAGTATGATCCCTAGGCCTTGTTTCTAAGCATTGAAACACCATTCACAACTACATCTGTTACATGTTTGCTTGCTTCCAGTCTTTTCCTCCCTATCAAGCTCCTTTTTGGCACCGTTGTCTTATAGTCATCCATACCACTTGTATTTCACTATCTCTTAGCCGAACTAGTGCACCTATACACCTGACAAGTGTATTGGATGTGTTGGGGACACAAGAGACTTCTTGCATCTTGATTGCAGGGTTGCTTGAGAGGGATACCTTTTACCACTTCCTCCCTGAGTTCGATAAACCTTGGTACTCCACTTAAGGGAAACTTGCTGCTATTGAATAAACCTCTGCACTTGGAGTCCCGACAACTGTCTACAAGAATAGCAATGCATAGACATCAAGCTCTTTTCTGGCGCCGTTGCCGGGGATGCTTTGGGACTTTTACCTTACCTCACCATCAAGATATTTTCTAGTGACTTTGCTAGGGAGGAAAGGTAAAAGGTATTCACATCCTACGGTGTGAGTGCTCGAAGTTATTTCCTTTAGATTCTGCAATTTTGTCTTTTTGATTCTTGTTTTCACTAGTTAGGCTTAATGGAAAACAACAACAAAATTAGAGAGCTTTATAGTATTTATCTTGAGTTAGGGCATCAAGTGTTTGAAGAGAAAATTAAAAAACCTATGGAACTTTATTTGCATGCTAATAGCAACGTTATTATTATGAATTCTTTGGACACTATTATTGTTAATTCTATGGAAACGTCTAAGCTTGGGGAAGCTAGTTTTTATGAAGATGATCTTTTAGTCCCCCAGCTTTGGAATATAGCTATTCTATTTCTTATGATGATACCAAACCTCCAATATATTATGATTACAATGATGAATATGATATTTTCAGTCCACCTAGTATTGAGGAGAAAATTAATTATGATTACAATATGCCTCCTATATTTGATGAATATGAATGACTATGCTTATGTGGAGAGTAATAATCATTTTATGCATGTGGCTCATGATAAGAATTTTTTTTGTGATAGTTATATTGTTAATTTTATTCATGTTGCTATTGAAAGTTATTATGAGAGAGAGAAACATGGTCTTATGTATCTCAATAATATTAAGTTTCCCCTCTTTATATTGAAAATTTTGAAGTTTCACTTGTTTTGCTTTCCTATGCTTGTTGCTTTGTGCTTCCATGACTTGTTTATTTACAAGATTCCTATGCAGTGAAGTGGGTTAGACTTAAATTTGTTTTGAATTGCTTCTTGATTCTCTCTTTTACTTCAATTCATATTTCTTATATGAGCATCTTCTCAAACTATCAAGCCTAACTTAAAGGCGTAAAAAGAAAAGTACTTCTTGGGAGATAACCCAATAGTTTTCTTGAGTCTTGGAAGTTATTACTTCTGTAATAACCTCTCCTTATCCTTTTTGTTTGATCTTTGTGCCAAGAATAACCTTTAATGTGAGAGAAGTAAGATTTGGGGAAGTTGTTGTCCCGAACAGATTTTTGTGCTTCACTGTAAAAATTCATGAAAAATCTCTCTATGTCAGATTGAGCTGTAAGTTTCTGAATAAATCCCCCAGGTTGTTAGCTAACTTTGTTCAACACTTTTTGATTTGAGCACCAGAAGGTCTTCGAAAAAATCAGTTTTTACCTGCTGGTCTGTTTTGTCAGATTTCTGCCATTATTTTCATTTGCCTCATATTGATTTCTTTTTGAGTTCTCTTTGGTAAATTGAGCTTTTTGAAGGAATTGCTATAGTAGCTTGTGTTTTTAATGAAAGTTTTTCTGTTTTGAAACTAAACCCCAAAGGTTTACTATTATTTTGAATACACTAATGCAGCTAATGAAGATTGTGTGAAGTTTTGTATGAAGGAAATTTTTAAGTGTAGGGGAAGAATGATGTGATGAGATGAAGAATGGACAAAAGCTCAAGCTTGGGGATGCCAACCCATGTCACCCCAAGAAATATTGAAGAGGTACAAGCGTCAAAGATTGGGGATGCCCAAGGCAGCCCCTTCTTCATCAATAAAAATCTCAGGTCTTTCTAGACACTTCATTTTTATTGTTTGATGCACAGTTGTGTTGTTCTTGGAGCGTCTTATTTTTGGTTTTTGTTTTCTTGGTTTGATGCAATAAGTTGGTTGGATCCCAGCACACTTATTTTGGAAAGAAACACACTCTATTTCATTGCCTAGAACACTCTAGTTTTCACTCCTATTGTCTTGTGAGGGTTTTTTTGCTAGCACTTTTTTAGCCTTAGTTTTCTTGTGCTTTCAGCTTAGAACTTTTTAGTTCTTCTTTGTGGATTTGTGAGACAAGCTCACTAGTATTTATATATTATTATCTTTGTGAATTGTTTCAAATAAGTTGATTGGTGTTGGAAAAGAGTAGAAAGTTTCATGCTTAAGTGGTACAAAAGTGAGCTTGCTTTGACTATGGATTAGACTTTATCATGTCATGCTATATGTTGTTTTGACCTTATGCTTAATGATTGTTGATGTAGCATGAATTGTTCTAAACAATTAGGATTGTTTAATGTGCCTTGAAAGAATCATCCGTTGTTTTAGCATAGAAAAGCATAATATTGTGGTATTCTCCTTTGATGCTTTGTTTGGGTTGTCTTGGCACATGTTCACACCATGTTATGACTATGAACCAGTCACCATATCCTCTATGATCATTTAGTTTTTGACATGTACTACCACTTTATGCTTTGATTAGTAATGTTTTGTCGCAAGATTATGGCCATAATTGCTCTCTTAGTTGGTCGCTCCCAGTCTTTTGCTAGCCTCCACTTGTACTGAGTAAGTTATACTCATGCAACCAACTCCCAAGAAACCAAGTTATTCCAAAGAGTCCACTATAAATTCCTATGCATGGTGTGTTACACCATTCCAAGTATATTCTTGTTTTATCTATCTTCCAAATTAAACTTGTTATGTGAAAGTTAGTGATTAAAGCTCTCACAAACTTGATGCCACACTTTATTTTCTTGACCCTAATAAACTTGAACCATTGTGTCATCTATATTGTATATTCTTGCACTTATAAGTTGGTAATTAGCAGAACCATGCTGTCATGGGGAACGCTTTCAACATTGCACTTTTACTTTGTACACAGTTGATATCATGCTCTTTTGTTTATGGATGTCGTCGGTGTGAAAAAAATGGGAGCTTGTAAGTCCATGGAGTTATGTATGTGTGTTAGAGAAACGCCTGGGCCGCTAGCCTAAGCCATGCCTAATCATGGTGGAAACTTGCAGCATCACCATAGAGAGCAATCTATGAAGCTTTCTTCTTATAAAAAAAGAGACATGTTGAAAAGAGGAAAGAGATAAAAAAGCACCATTTTCCCATGGTAAATAAGAAGATTGCTGAGATGCTCATTGTCTGCTTTCCTTGTCATTTTCATTGTGGGATAACTCATGTATCATGTGCAAGCTGTACCCCATTGGCTGTTCTCTATGATACACATGCACTTACTATGAAAAGATCTTATCAATGACTAAAGTTGATGAAAGAACCTGTGGGCCCCCATGTGTGGTTTTGGTAATTAATGACAATCTTCATGGACTAATATGTGTATTAAGTTATACTTGTAGGATTTGTCCATTGGCATCGCTTGGAGCATGTGTTGGCTTCAAGGTCGATGAAATGCGAAGAAGATATATTTTGCAAGATCAAAATGCGCCATCTATAGAAGATCTCATGTTTGATGCTTGCCATCCTCGGTGATCATGGATCGATGATGAGGAATCAATAAAGGCGTTCCATCTTGAGAAGGTCAAGTTCGTCTACATCGAGCTCAAGTGGAATGCTTGATACGCCCAATTTGGATCACCATTCTATATCATAATTTACCTATATTCATTGATATTTGTCTTATTATGAGGTATTACTTATGGATTTTTCATCTGTTTATGCATGTTGGATGATTCTTGGAGGATGGACTGCCGGAGTCTGGATTCTAATGGAAAAAAGGCGTATTGGTTAAATTTCGCAAAGATTAGAAAAATAATAGAAAAATATGGAAACATATTATTTCTCTAGAAGATGGGGGAGACAGAAGGAGGGACAAAGAAGGTCCTCCGGGGGCCCACACCCCTCCCTAGGCGTGGGCCCACCTAACGCCGCGCCTAGGGCAGGTGTGGTCCACCTGCCCGGCATCCGACTCCGCCCCTTCGCCTATATCTTCCCTACATAACCCTAAGCCTCGAGGGCTGACCACAGATATATTTCTGCCGCCTCTGGGGGGCGGAAAACACCGAGAGAGAAAGATCTCTCTAGAAGACAGATTTCTGCCGGGGGAATTCCTTCCTGGAGAGGGGAGATCGTCGCCATCAACACCATCGTCAAGCTAGGCTTCATCGGGATCATCATCATCATCCACACCATCATCTCCACCAGCACCATCATCACCACTCCGTCCCGCTGTAACAATTGTGTTGGATATTGCTTTAGTTCATTAGGGGAAACTTTCCCAGTGTTGATTACTATTGTAGTTGATGCTTATGGGTGGAACCATTGGATAATTGTTTATGTTCAGATTGTTATCCATTACCATATAATCTTTGATCTTGATCCATATGATGTCTTCTGAGTAGTTCGTTTAGTTCTTGAGGACATGGAGAAGTCATGTTGTTAGTAGTGAATCTGTAATGAGTTATTATTCAATGGTTTAGTATTTAAGTTGTGGTGCTATTCTACTAGTGGTGTCATGTGAACATCGACTACATGACACTCCACCATTTATGGGCCTAGGGGGATGCATTGTGTATTTTTCTACTAATTGTAGGGTTGTCGGAGTGATAGAAACCTGAACCCCTGTTAGGAAACCTTTGCACAAGGGAGCGTAGGATCTCAGAGTTTAAGGCTGTGGTTAGATTTACATTTTAAATACTTTCCTGTAGTTATGGGTGTTTATAGGGGGCTTAATCACAATTATGTATTAGTCCAAGTACGGTCGGTACATTAGCACGGGTTCACCGACACAACACTTACAACACCAGAGAAGAGTACTCAGCTATTTAAAGCGAAAGCACTTGACAGAATTCCCATGTGTCCTCGAGAACGTTTGGTCCTTATAAGTATTTCCACCGGCTTGTCCTTTGCTAAGAAAGGATTGGGCCACTTGTCGCTTTGTTTGTTACCTTTGTTACCTGCTTCTTGTTTTATTGCCTTGTCAGAAAACCACTAAAAATCCGTCTGCTAAGTATTCACAGGGATTTCCTGCTCCATACCACTGTTCAGCACCTTCTACTCCTCGTTGAGATCAACACTCCTATTTATCAAAAGTACTACGATACACCCCCTATACTTGTGGGTCATCAAGACTATTTTCTGGCGCCGTTGCCGGGGAGTGAAGCGCTATTGAAGAGTGGAACTGGTAAGGGAAACTTTTACTGTGAGTATTGCTTTTGTTACTGCTTGTTACTTTGTTTCCAACATGGATAACCCACTTGATTTCCTGTTTGGGTAAACTACTACCACTGCTAGGGTAGTAGACGAACCACCACCTGTTGACATAGATCCTCTTAAGATACCTACAACTATTGTTAATCGTGTTATGGATAATTATTATTTTGGGGATGGAACCGTCCATCTCGGTGATCACTTGCTTTTTATCCATGAATTATGCGGGTTGTTTAAGTGTGCAGGTATCACAACTGAACAGGTGAAGAAGAAGTTACTCTCCATATCCTTGAAAGGGAGAGCTGAAGAATGGTATAAGTTGTTGAAGAATGGACAATCCATGGAATGGGAGGACATGACATCTCTCTTTTACTCTAAATTTTATCCTCCCAGTGAGATTCATAAGGATATAGATCTTATATATAAATTTTGGCCTCTTGATGGAGAGAGTATATCTCAAGCTTGGGGGAGATTGAAGTTACTAATGCTTAAGTGTCCTATTCATGAACTCCCTAACAATATTATTCTCAATGACTTTTATGCTAGTCTTCCTCTTCATGATAAAGATTTACTAGATGCTTCTTGTGCTGGATCATTCACACGTATGAAGGAAGAAGCTAAATGGGACCTTCTAGACCGTATTCAAGAGAACACTGAAGCTTGGTAGAATGATAAAGGAAGAAAGTCAGGTATAAACTATGATTATGAATGCATTAAATCATTTATGGGAACTGATGACTTCCGTGATATTAGTAATGAGTTTGGTCTTGATTCCCAAAGTATTGCCAACTGTTTTAAGGCCTTTGCCTCTTACATAGAAATTCCCAAGAAGAAGTGGAATAAGTACCATGCTCCTTATAAAGATGTTGTTAGTCATGTTCCAGTTAGAAGTACTCAAGTTTGTACTACTAATCATATTGTGCTTGAACCTCATGTTGAGAAATTACCTTTCCCAGCTGAGGTAAAGGAGTATTCTATGATTATTAGTGCAAATAATAAAGGTACAATGAAAACTATGGAGCCTGGTAAGCCATTGAATGATGAACCTATGGTAGCTATTGTGAACGACACTATCACTAGAAATAGAGAGGATGAGCACATTGTCTTCTGTGAAGACGCTTCTAATATTATTTCTCATCCTAGTAAGGTTAGAAAAGCTAGTGTTCGTGTGCTTTCTATTAGAATTGGTAGTCATAGCTATTATGGTTTATGTGATATTGGTGCTAGTTCTAGAGCTATTCCTTATGAGCTTTACAGGGAAATTATGCATGAGATTGGTCCTTGTGAGCTTGAGGACATTGATGTGGTTATTCACCATGCTAATAGAGATCAAGTTTACCCCATTGGCATTGTAAGAGATGTGGAGGTACTTTGTGGTAATATTAAATATCCTGCTGATTTTCTAGTACTTGGTAAAGAAGCTAGTAAAACCTATCCTATTATCTTTGGTAGACCCTTTCTGAATACTTGTTGGGCTACCATAGATTCTAGGAAGGAAAAAGTTTTGACTAAGTTTGCTAGAGAGTCTTATGAGTTTAATTTTTCCAAATTTGCCAAAACTCCTTATAAAAATGAACTGCCTGATGAAGATTTCAGGGTTAAACAACTTTCTGCTATTTCTCTTGCTCCTAACAATGCCCTGCAGGAATTTATGGAAGATCATGAAAGTGATGTCTTCCTGAAGGAAACAAATGAGATTAACGAGGCTTTCCTTCGTCAGCCTGAGTTACTTAAGCATAATCTACCTGTGGAAGATTTGGGTACCACACTACCACCAAAAGGGGATCCTGTTTTCGAATTAAAACCTTTACCTGATGATCTTAAATATGCTTATCTTGATGATAAGAAAATATATCCTGTTATTATTAGTTCTAAACTTTCAGGAAAGGAAGAAGAAAGGTAATTAGAGATATTGAAGAATACCGAGGAGCTATGGGCTATACTATTGACGATTTAAAGGGGATTTGTCCTACTATATGTGAGCATGCTATTAATATAGAGCCTGATGCAAAACCAGTTGTTGAGCACCAACTCCGTCTAAATCCTAAGATGAAGGACATGGGAAGAAATGAGGTATTAAAACTCCTTGATGCTGGTATTATTTATCCTATTGCTGATAGTAAATGGGTTAGCCCTGTTCATTGTGTTCCCAATAAAGGGGAATAATCACAGCCTAATGAGGATAATGAGCTTATACCCCAAAGAGTAGTGGTTGGGTATATAATGTTCATTTATTTTAGAAAGATTAATAAAGTTACTAAGAAGGATCACTATCCTTTGCCCTTTATTGATCAAATGCTTGAGAGGTTGTCCAAAAAGACTCACTTTTGCTTTCTTTATGGTTATTCTGGGTTTTCTCAAATTGCTGTGAAAGCACAGGACCAAGAGAAAACTACTTTCACTTGTCCTTATGGTACTTATGCTTATAGGCATATGCCTTTTGGTTTATGTAATGATCCTTCTACCTTTCAGAGATGTATGTCTGTTATCTTTCATGGTTTTGTGAGGAAATTCTGGAGGTTTTCATGGACGATTTTTCCATCTATGGAACTTCTTTTGATTATTTTTTTCACAATCTTGATAAAGTTTGGCAGAGATGTGAAGAAACCAACCTTGTTCTTATTTGGGAGAAATGTCATTTCATGGTTAATGAAGGGATTGTTCTTGGACACAAGATCTCTGAAAGAGGCATTGAAGTTGATAGAGCCAAAATTGAAGCAATTGAGAAGATGCCTTGTCCTAGGGATATCAAAGGTATTCGTAGTATCCTTGGTCATGCTGGTTTCTATAGGAGATTCATTAAAGATATCTCCAAAATTTCAAAGCCCCTTACTAATCTTCTTCAAAAAGATGTACCTTTTGTTTTTGATGATGATTGTAAGGAAGCTTTTGAAACTTTGAAGAAAGCTTTGACAACTGCTCCTATTGTCCAACCACTTGATTGGAGTTTACCTTTTGAAATTATGTGCAATGCTAGTAATTTTGCTGTGGGTGTTGTCCTTGGACAACGTGTTGATAAGAAGTTGAATGTTATTCATTATGCTAGCAAGACTCTTGATGCTGCTCAAAGGAATTATGCTACTACCGAAAAAGAGTTCTTAGCTGTAATCTTTTCTTGTGATAAGTTTAGACCTTATATTGTTGATTCTAAGGTTACAATTCATAGTGATCATGCTGCTATTAAGTACCTTATGACAAAGAAGGATGCTAAGCCTTGGCTTATAAGGTGGGTGTTGGTTTTGCAAGAGATTGATCTGCATATTGTGGATAGGAAAGGTGCTGCTAATCCTGTTGCTGATAATTTATCTCATCTGGAAACATTTCTTTTGGCCCATTGCCTATTAATGATAGTTTTACAAATGAGCAATTAGCTGCAATAAGGGTAAGTCCACATGAAAGTCCTTGGTATGCTGATTATGCTTACTTTATTGTTTCCAAGTATTTGCCTCCAACCTTTACAGCTCAGCAAAGAAGGAAATTCTTTTATGATCTAAGGCATTACTTTTGGGATGACCCACACTTATATAAAGAAGGAGTTGTGACACCCTCGGGATCAGGGCTAAACAAATCCCAGACCTCCGTCTGAAATAAGCTTAACCTTGAGCTCGAGAATATCCAGTGAAGGATCGGTAACACGACATTGGCCCTACGACACAAAAATTATTACAGCAAGCTCATAACTGAGCAGAGAACCAAAATATTACAAGCAGAGATCACTGACCACAAATGTCAAACAACGGAAGGCAAATTATGCTACTAAGTATAGCAAACTTAACAAATGGCCTAAGAGGCCTGAAGCATAACGATGACGTCCCAGCCCATAGATTCCAGGCTGCCGTCCGGGAAACCCAAGCTACTCGTTGGTGTCGATGTAGTACCAAAATGATCTTCAGGGAACACTTACTCTGCCAAAATTATCAACAAATCAAGGGTGAGTACAGGGTGTAATCCGCAAGATTTATGGCTGGTGGAGTTGTTTTTCATAAAGCCATCTTTATTTACAAAACAAGAGGGAGAGAAGAAGCTCGTCTAATCAGAGTATTTTAAAAGGGGATAAGAGAGCGACATCTCTGAAGTATTGATCGTCATCTTTTGATATCCACCGAATCATCATCATCTCCTGAACTAGGATCACCCCCTCGTACCGATGAGGAAGCATCCTTAACAAACATTAGTTGCCAAGTTTTACGATTAGGTTCATGTTCTCTATGATCTCCCATCCGTTCCCAAGTCGTCCATAACCATGGACACGGCTTTCCGAAAGATTATTACCCTGTAGGGGTGTACAACTTTACCCACACGTACCAACCGACTCTTAATGCCAGATCATTAGCCCTCTTCCTTGGAAGGCCGGCAGAGGGTGTGGTTGGACACGACCTTTACTTTGCTTCCACCGAGACCATGAGTCACGCAATAAGTATGGTTCCGCCGTAACGGGTCAAATCCCAAAGCCGGTACTTAAAGATATGAGGCGAGGTTGGTTTACCAGGGGTGCCATCAAACCCAAGCAACCTGGTCCACGCTTCCCTACTTGTATGAATGCACCTCCTTCACCTCCTTATTTCTAAAACATTTTCAATGCATATGTCGAATGGAACGCCTGAACTATGTGACTCATGGAATCTACTAGGAAAGTTAGTCAATCATGAGGTCCCCATTTACCCCGTGTGGTTATACGCTCGTCTTGGTTCAAGAGGTAAGAACCTAGGGTCCTAAGGGTGGCGAGCATGGGACTAGAAAAACCACATCCCACTGTGGCCTCCCATACAAGCCTTAGCATGTTTAATCTCATATCACTGATCTCATCTCATCACGTTCTCCTGTCATACTAGATTACCTGCATCTGATACATCATCTAGATGGACCAGACTCAACAGCTATGCATGGCTAAGCAGGACATAGGTATAAGCTCTAGAAGTGCACACAAGCCAAACCTAGTTATGCTAGGAGCAGTGGATCAGGTAATATAAGCTCAAGGGAGTAATGCAATAGATAGGATACTCTATCTACCGATAAAATACTACAGTAGAATCGTATGCATCATGGCAGGAATTGAAATGCTTTCAAAATCATAGGATTATATCATGATGGGGCTATGCTTGCCTTTCCTGTTGATAACATATGAGCAGATCTTCAAGAACCTTGTACTTGACTTGGTTAAAGTTGGTCAAGTATTGTTCGTCGATCTTCGAACTTCGATGATGTTGATCTCGGTCTTCGATCTGGATCTGGATCTCGTATTCTACCGAGAAGAACCAAACACCAGAAAGAGAGGGAAACAATCAACAATTGCATCAATGCAATGCTCAAACAAGGATGATGATATGACGAGTTAAATTGTATTGAAACCCTAAAACATGCTCGGCAGTTTAATCGGGGTTCCGAGGGGTACAAACCCTAACTCGAGAAAATTCCGGAGTATATGAGAGGGGTTAATTAGTTCTCTAATTAAACTTGTCTTGAAAGTTGTTGAACAATTCATGATTATAGCTTAATTAGGTAGAGCTCATTTTTCTGAACATTTTGATATATTATTTGTATTTTCTGAATTATAAATCAAAAGTTATTGAATTTACAATATTATATCATTTTCCGAAATACTTAAACCTTTTAAATTGTTTTACTACGTCAGCAGAGGGCCTGGGTCGTTTAACACCACGGGTTGGGCTAGCCATAGACACTGAATACTGGGACCTCGGGCCAGGTCACCTTGCCACGCTGGTGAAGGTTGCTGGTGCCACGCGAGCCACACATAAGCACCACGTGTAACATCCCTAAAATCATGTGTCCAAACTCATGCATATCATCCATGCATCCATGATCATTTAGGGTTTCATTTCAAAATCATTTCAAAAACGGGAGCATATATTGCTCATTATTTTATGTATGAATACTCTAGCCTTTGTGCTACTTGCTAATGAGAAAGGTAATAATATTCATTCAGTAATGTTTTGAGTTCAAACTTAAGTGATTTCAAAAGCTTGAACAAAGTTTCAAAACAAAGTATGAAATAAAACCAAGTTTAGGCCTATTATTATATCTCATAAAGGCTTGGTTTTATTTTATTTTCCAAATGACCCAAGTATGTTTTTGTAAACAGAAGTCTTTGACACACATTTGAGTGCAAAGTACACTGTACAAAAAGCTAGAGAAGATTTGAATTCAAACTGAATTGAAATGGAGTTTGAAAACCAAACAAAAAAAGAAAAGGAATAAAGAGGAAAAAAATAAGCAGCAAGCCAATCTGGCCCAACCCAGCCCAACTCGACCCAGCTAGCCCAGCAACCTCTCCCACGAATCGTTTTTCTTTACTCGCACCTGCACCCACTGAGTCGCTGACCCCCTGGACCCATTCCCACTCCTTTACTCTCGCTGACAACCACGGCCCACACAACTCTTGTCGTCTCCACCCAGCGACCAGTTCATCCCCAAATTATGTAGGGCGCTCGCTTAAATTGCGGCATCAATTCCCGTTTAATGCCTGAGTAAATCTCTCACGCGCCCTTGCTACTTAAACCCCTCCGCCTCTCCATTTTCCCCCAAACCCCAAGCACAGAGCGCCCCCAGGCTGCGAGAATTCCTCGCCGCAACCTCGCTGCTCCGACGAGTTCGCCGACGAATTCTGGTGAGCACCGCACTCCCCTATGCTTATGGTTCATGCCGGCTTGTTCTACATCTCCATGCGCACTCATCGATGCTTTCCGCTTGCTCGCACATGGTCTCAGAGCCTCGCAACGCCAACGATCGAGCTCCGCCGCCCTCTTCTCGAACTCCGGCGACCATTTCCCTGTAAGTCCCAGCCTCCCCTCTCCCTCTGTTTGATACGCGTGAGATCCCTAGTGTCATGCGCATCTAACGGCACCTTTCTCTCGTCTTAGCGCGGCCCAGAGCGTCGCCAACGTCGACGAACAGAAGCCACCATCGCTAGGGACTTCTCCGACGAGCGCCCCTTCGCCAATCGAGCATACGTCGAGCTTCTCCTCGTCACGGAGATTCTGGTGAGCATCCTCCCACCTCCCCGGGCGACCTAGTTCGCTGGTTCGCCATCGACCGAACGCCGGCTTCGTCATGCCGCGCTAGCGCCGCCAGTCTTTGGTAGGTTGATCGAGCACCGTAGGATCTAGATCTAACGCATAGGATAGATCACTTAACAAAGGGGTAAGTTTAGATCTGAGCCACGCGTGTTAGTTAGATCCAACAGCTCGGAAGCCCGATCCAGTGTGAAGCGGTACCAGCCAGTAAGAAAGCACCGCGTGGCACGAGTTTGGTTTTAAAATTTGGAATCAGATCTATTAGATGTTTAAACTTGTTTAATTCATAACTTTTGATTCCCACGTCCAAATTTGACAAATTTTATATCAATGGAATCAGGAGAGAAAGCCCTTTCCATATATGCAATCTGTTTAATGTTTTGTTTCTGTTAAAATGGTTATTTTTATAGAAACATGTGTAGGCCTATTTTATGTATAACAAATATTTGGGAAATGTTTTAATGTTCAAATAAAGGTTGTTTGGCAAGTTTTGAACTTGTTTATGAAAAAGTATTGTGCACTTGTCTCGTTGAGAATATAAAATCATCACATATCATATTGCATGAATCCATATATTTGTGCTTGTACTTATTTTGTATGTGATTTGGTGCTATCATTTTATGTGTAGATTTTGGTGCAAATAGTGATTGTGATTGTGCGGAATGTAGCTACTCTCCAAACTACCAAGGCAAGTGGTTCTTCATGATTTATTCCTATGTTTTCACTTATGCATTAGAAATATTTTGCTAGACTTGCATGGATATTTTGTCTATATGCTATGCTTGGGAAATCCTAGTAGTTGTAGAATTCCTAGAAAAATTTCTAAGTTAAGATGCTTATCTATGCCATGCTTAGACTAGCTAGTAGCAACCAAGGGTGGTTAAATATTCATGCTATGATAAAATATTTCTAAGTCTTTGGACTTGTGTTTTGCTTAATAAAACAACTAAGTGAATGAAACACCTGGGTGGAATGGAAGGAATGGTTTATGTTGAGTGGTTACACAAGGCCCATTTCTATGGTTTAAGTTGTGTATCTCACTTGTGGAAAGCCACCCAGGAACAAAGGGATTTGAGATGCCATATGTTAAGAAGCTTCTAGTGCAGCCACTTGGCAATATGGGCTCTGCCTGGATCATATAGGTTGCAATAACTTAGCCATTTGGACAGTTGGTGGTTGTGGGATGATAGGTTGGAGCGCGTCCATTTGGTCTAAGGGAAGGCTTCTGAAAGGTCCTGTCTTGGTGAAAATCAAGTCTTGTGGGGAAAGTGCACAACCTCTACAGATGGAAGAATCTAAGTACTTAGCCATGTCCCTGGTATGGGACAACTTGAGCATCAAGACATGGAAGCTATCAAGAATCTCCTCATCCCAACTTCTAAGTAAAACTAGTGGTTAAACAAGGGTGAAGGTTCACCAATGTCTATTGGTGGTTCCTTGGGAAAGTTTTTGTCAAAGAAAAAAACTTAGTGTTTTCAACTGATAGGCAAAACGTATTTTGAGCAAAGCAAGCCTAAGCTACACTTAGCCAAAAAGCATATAGTATCTAGTCCACCAATATTCTACTAAGGTATCACTTGCCAATACTATTCCAATGTATTGACCCCGTGGCAGAATTTGTGATGTTGCAGGTTATTCTAATGATGATTAGGAGTCATGAGTCTACACTAAACATGCTTGCCTGTGGCACATGAAGATGAAGACTTATTTATCTTATTATAAATTTGAACTCTTGTATTAGGCCTGTGGCCATGGAGTTTGTAAAAGACTATGTTTGTCTCTGGAATGATATGTAATAATGACCTTTGTTTCTGTGTACTTCATCTTAAACTGTGGATGCTAGCATTGATCCATGGACTAGCATTGCAATCACAGGGATCCTTTCCTTTACAAAGGAGGGATCTTACAGATGGTATCAGAGAACTGTGTTGCCTGTAGGATTGGAAACCACTAAGGAAAAATTTTCAACAACTTCCACACTTGTCTTGTCTTCTCGTAAACTTTTCTAATCTTCTTTCAGATCTCTACTTGTAGATGAACTCCATCAACGAAGCCGTGAAGAAGGGACCACTCATGACTACGACTTTGGAGTGTGAGACAGAATTCCCCAAGGCTCTCAAGGACCTCATGGTTGCCATGGGAATACATGGTGCATCTGTGTACAAAGGTTTTCCTGTGATGGATGAAGGAGTTGAGTACTGGTGGGTGCAACTTCACTTGTATAAAAACAAGGAAGACAACCACAAGGACTCAAGATTCTGCATGGTCACCAACTCAGTGATGCACACCACATTATTTGATTCAGCAAGGGATGCAGCTTGGAAAGCCATCAAAGAACTTGGTGATAGAATCAAGTGCAGAATGCTTAACACCCAGAATGACCTTAGGGAAGAAAAGAAGCATACCCAAGAGCTAGAGGCTACCAACCAAAGTTTAAGGAAAGACATCATTGACTTAGCAATGGAGTCATGTGATCTAGATAGACAGATTGCCTCTAGAGATGCCCTGTTAGCCAACTTGGCAAGTGAGATGGGATTGTAAACATACTCCATTAGTTGGACCACCACACTTATCATTTTATTTTTCCAAAATGTTGTCTAAATAAGTTGAACCTTGGATGCTTGTAATGGATTTTATGTATGCTATGACTTGTGTGTTTGTCAATGTTATGCTTGTGATGCTCTGTCTTGTAATTTATTTATTGTGTTGATTCTAACATTTTCTATCTTATAAATAGATGCCTAATGTTACTATCAGCACGGCTGAAGAGTTCAAGGGAACTCGTTTTGGCCCTCGTATTATTGAGCTCACTAGTTTGCTCAATATCCCTCTTCCTATCATCATGGTGCTTCCCCTCACCAAGTTTGAGAGGAAAGACCTTTGGGGCTTCAAGGTTAATCAGCCCGGACGCCAGACTGAGCCTACCACGGAGGCAATCATCTTCAAGCTCATGCATGATGACAAGCAGAGAGGCCTGGAGGTAGTCATGCAGGATTTGATTGGATGTCTATTAGGGAGACACTCTCGACAGGTTAGAGGTACTCACTTCCATGCCTTCGGTAGACGTGATGAGGATGGTGAGGCCATTGACTTCGAGGGAGACAGCAGAGCCGATTCGTCTATACCTCCAGGACTCAGAGGTTCTTCTTAGGCACATAGACACTGATAGGACCAACGTCATGCTTAGCAATGATGAACTCTAGGTGCAGCTTCGTGAAAAGGACAAGCTCTTCACGGAGCAAGATGAGATAGTCAAAGAGATGGAGGCCAAGTTTGAGAGTCAGTACAGAAAGTTCAAGAGTCAAGAGAAGCGAGTCCAAGATAGGAACAAGAGGATTGGAGACATGACTGCAGAACTAGAGGCCAAAGACTTCGATCTCGAGCATCAGTAGACTGTGATTGAGAGGCTTCGTTCACAGAAGAGGGCTCTCAAAGCCAAAGTAGAGACCTTGACCACCAATGTCGAGGAATACAAGACCGCTATGGAGAATGCAGGTCTTACATTTGTTGAGGAGGAGGTTGATTCCAAGGAGTAGTGATGACTACTCATTTACCTTTATTTATCATGTCTTTGATTATTGAGTCGCAATGACCATCCAACATGTGGATGGCTTGCTATTGGTGTGTTTACTTTGCAAACTTGTTGTCTATGTTGTTAAACTTTTATTATTATGATGCATGTTTGGTGATTGTTTATGTGATGTATTATGCATGTTAGCATCTATGGGTATCTCATTCTTATCTCTATTGAACAAACCACAGATGCCTCCCCGACGTGCCAATCCCAACCCCAACAACAACAACATCACTCCTGAGATGTAGCAAATGATGATAGCTCAGACTCAGCTGATGCAAATGATGACTACATTCATCCAGAATCAGAACATCAACAACAACAATAACAACAACAACAATCAGAACAACCCACCGGGTTTTGACATGCTTACCAGGTTCTTGAGACTGAGGCCAGCAAAGTTCTCAGGAACTACTGATCCTATGGTGGCCAATGATTGTCTACGCTCTGTGAACAAGGACTTGGTAAATCATATTGACCGATGAAGAAAAAGTCAGATTTGCAGCTCACTTGTTGGAAGGACCAGCAGCCACTTGGTGGGATAACTTCCAGATCACCACTCCCATTGCAGATGTGACATGGGCTATCTTCGAAGATGGTTTTCGTACTGCTCACATCTCATCCGGAGTGATGAGTTTGAAGAAGAAAGAGTTCCATAACTTGAAGCAGCACCACCGCAGCGTGGCTGAATACATTGAGGAGTTCAACAATCTGGCGCGATATGCACTGGATGAAGTTGACACTAATGCTAAGAGGAAGCAAAAGTTCCTTGAAGGTTTGAATGATGAACTGAACCTGCAGTTAGCTGTGGCCTATGTTCCCACATACCAGTCTCTCTGTGACAAGGCTGCTATTTTGAAGAGCAAGATGAAACAAGTTGAAAGCAGGAAGAGAAAGCACTCTGACAAGCACAACTCGGGATCGTATCACAACCGTTCCCATTATGATGATAGTGGGAGTTCAGGATCCCACAAGCATGGGAAATTCAACAAGCACCACAACCACAACCGTCATCATGACAACAAGCATCACCGTAGTCATGATAATGACAAGTACAAGAATCACAAGGGTGGGTATAAGAGCCACCACAGTGGAAATGGAAGTGGAAGCCAGCCTGTCAAGAAGGATCTCAGTCAGGTTGAATGTTTCAAGTGCAAGAAGATGGGGCATTGTGCAAATGAATGCCCAGAAAAGAAAGTTGAAGGACCCAATAAGCCCAACCCTTTTCAGAAGGGACAAGTGAACCACATCAATGTGGAAGAAATCTATGGGAGTCCGATGCAGTGGCTGGTAAGTTCAAACTCAATTCTATTCCAGCACTTGTTCTTTTTGATACTGGTGCATCACATTCATTCATATCAAAAGCATTTGTTGATAGAAATGGGTTTCCAACTGAAAACATTGGGTGTCCAATAAAAGTAAGTTCTCCTGGTGGAGACATGATAGTAAGTATTGGATGCCAGGATCTAGTGATAGAATTTGGAAAGCATAAGTTTCCAGGGAGTCTGATAATCCTGGATTCCCAATGACTGGATGTAATTTTGGGAATGGATTGGATGACCAAGTATGAAGGAGTACTAGATTGTGCCAATCGTACTGTTGCACTCACAACCCCGGAAAAGAAACGGATTAGATTCAAGTCTAACTTTGAATCAAAAGGGAGTAAGCTAAATTCTCTTAAGGGGGTTAGCATGGACAGTGTGCCCATTGTGAGTGAGTATCCGGATGTGTTTTCGGAAGAATTGCCGGGAATGCCACCAGATAGAGATGTGGAATTTCTTATTGATTTACTACCAGGATCTGGACCAATAGCAAAGAGACCATACAATATGTCGGTTGATGAACTGGAAGAACTCAAGAAACAACTTGGAGAATAGTTACATAAAGGGTTTATCCAACCAAGTTCTTCATCTTGGGGAGCACCAGTTTTGTTTGTAGAGAAGAAAGATAGAAGTCAAAGGTTATGCATAGATTACCGTTCACTCAATGAGGTGACTATCAAGAACAAGTACCCTTTGCCTAGAATCAATGACTTGTTTGATCAGTTAGAAGGAGCCTCTGTGTTCTCAAAGATTGATCTCCTGGCCAAAGTTATTTCCAGCTCAAAATAAGGGAACAAGACATACCTAAAACAGCTTTCACCACAAGGTATGGATTGTATGAGTATACCGTGATGCCATTTGGTTTAACCAATGCTCCAAAGATACTATGAATATGATGAACAAGGTGTTCATGGAGTTCCTTGATAAGTTTGTTTTCATTTTCATCGATGACATTTTGATCTACTCCAAGAGCAAAGAAGAGCATGAAGGACATCTATGTTTGATACTTGAGAAGCTTAGAGAGCATAAACTGTATGCCAAATTCAGCAAGTGTGAATTTTGGTTGAATGAAGTTGGTTTTCTTGGACACGTTGTGTCAGGAGATGGTGTAGCAGTTGATCCTGCTAAAATTTCAGCTGTAACTGAATGGGAATCTCCTAAGTCAGTAAAAGAGGTTCGTAGTTTCCTTGGCTTGGCAGGATACTACAGAAGATTTATTGAGAATTTCTCCAAGGTAGCAAAACCCATGACAGAATTGCTAAAGAAAGAAAAGAAATTTGCTTGGTCTGAATGTTGTGAACTCAGATTTCAGGAATTAAAGAAGAGACTAGTGACAGCACCAGTCTTATGTTTACCAGACTTGGAGAAAGATTTCCAAGTATATTGTGATGCATCTCATCAAGGATTGGGTGCAGTACTTATGCAAGAAGGGAAAGTTGTGGCTTATGCCTCGAGACAACTCAAAACTCATGAAGTAAACTACCCTACTCATGATTTAGAGTTAGCCTCTGTTGTCCATGCACTCAAAACATGGAGACATTATCTTTTGGGAAAGCGTTGTGAAGTGTTCACAGATCACAAGAGTTTGAAGTATATCTTCACCCAGAAGGAAATTAACATGAGACAAAGAAGATGGCTAGAACTCATTAAGGTCTATGACTTGAGTTTGCAATACCACCCTGGTAAAGCAAATGTTGTAGCGGATGCTCTAAGCCGTAAGGTTTTTGTGAATGGCCTTACTAAGGGAGAATTGCCAGATGATCTGTGTGCCCAATTTAGAGATCTCAGATTAGAGATTGGGCCTGAGGGACATCTCATGTCTTTGGATGTTCAACCCACTTTGTTGGACAAGATCAAGGAAGCCCAAAAGGCAGATAAGGAAATTGAAGAGATTAAGGAAAAGATTGGCATGGTAAAAGCCAAAGGATTCCATGAAGACGAACAGGGTCCTTTATGGCATGGAAAACGTATCTGTGTTCCGCAAGATCCGGAGCTTCGGAAACTGATTTTACAAGAAGCACACAACTCACCATATTCTATTCATCCGGGTAACACCAAAATGTACATGGATATGAAGGAAAGATTTTTGTGGCATAATCTCAAGAAGGGCATCGCCGAACATATTGCTTTGTGTGATGTATGTAGTAGAGTGAAAGCGGAACATCAGAAATCAGCGGGATTGTTACAACCACTACCTATTCCTGATTGGAAATGGGACAAGATTGGTATGGATTTCATCACCGGATTGCTAAGGACCAGGTCAGGATATGATTCCATTTGGGTAGTAGTGGATCGCCTAACTAAAGTGGCCCATTTTATACCCGTGAAGACAACTTACACAAGTGCCAAGTTAGCCAAGATCTATATGAGCAGAATTGTATGTCTACATGGAGTACCCAAGAGTATTGTGTCTGATAGGGGAACTCAGTTCACTTCTCATTTTTGGAGGCAATTACTTGAGTCATTGGGAACGAGGTTGGAATTCAGCACTGCTTTTCATCCTCAGACTGATGGACAGACAGAAAGGACTAATCAGATTCTCGAAGATATGTTGAGAGCATGTGCTCTAGACTATGGAGCCAGTTGGGGTGAAAGTCTGCCCTACGCAGAATTTTCTTATAATAACAGCTATCAAGCCAGTATTGAGATGGCACCATTTGAGTTTCTCTATGGGAGAAAGTGTACCACCCCATTTCTATGGAATGGTGTGGGAGAAAGAAGTTTGTTCGGACCGGAATTGATCAAAGAGGCTGAAGAGAAAGTCAAGCTAGTTAAGGACAAATTGAAGATAGCTCAGTCCCGACAGAAGAGCTACGCAGATCCTAAGCATAGAGAAGTCACCTATGAAGTAGGTGATAGAGCTTATCTTAGAGTGTCACCACTCCGTGGAGTGAAGAGATTTGGGGTCAAAGGAAAATTGGCACCAAGATATGTTGGACCATTCAAGATTCTGAGTCGTAAAGGAGAAGTAGCTAATGAGATTGAATTGCCAGAGTCTTTGTCAGCTGTTCATAATGTGTTTCATGTGAGTAAGCTTAAGAAATGCCATCTAGAAATGGAAGAGACTTATTTGAAGGATATTATACCTTTGGAAGAGGTCCAATTGGAAAGTGATCTCACTTATGAAGAGAATCCTATCAAGATTCTTGAGACTGCAGAAAGAGTTACTCGGACTAAGACTATCAAATTCTGCAAAGTTCAGTGGAACCATCATTCCGAAGAAGAAGCAACATGGGAAAGAGAAGATGATCTTCGAAAAGACCACCCTCACCTATTTGCTAGCCAACCCGAATCTCGAGGGCGAGATTCACCTTAAGGGGGTTAGATTTGTAACATCCCTAAAATCATGTTTCAAAACTCATGCATATCATCCATGCATCCATGATCATTTAGGGTTTCATTTCAAAATCATTTCAAAAACAGGAGCATATATTGGTCATTATTTTATGTATGAATACTCTAGCCTTTGTGCTACTTGCTAATGAGAAAGGTACTAATATTCATTCAGTAATGTTTTGAGTTCAAACTTAAGTGATTTCAAAAGCTTGAACAAAGTTTCAAAACAAAGTATGAAATAAAACCAAGTTTATGCCTATTATTATATCTCATAAAGGCTTGGTTTTATTTTATTTTCCAAATGACCCAAGTATGATTTTTGTAAACAGAAGTGTTTGACACACATTTGAGTGCAAAGTACACTATACAAAAATCTAGAGAAGGTTTGAATTCAAACTGAATTGAAATGGAGTTTGAAAACCAATTCTAGATAACCAAACAGAAAAAGAAAAGGAATAAAGAGGAAAAAAATAAGCAGCAAGCCAATCTAGCCCAACCCAGCCCAACTCGACCAACTAGCCCAGCAGCCTCTCCCGCAAATCGTTTTTCTTTACTCACACCCGCACCCACTGAGTCGCTGACCGCCTGGACCCATCCCCACTCCTTTACTCTCGCTGACAACCACGGCCCACACAAACTCGCTGCCTCCACCCAGCGACCAGTTCATCCCCAAATTATGCCGGGCGTTTCCTGTTTAAATTCGCGGCGTCAATTCCCGTTCAATGCCTAAGTAAATGTCGCACGCGCCCTTGCTACTTAAACCCCCTCTGCCCCCTCTCCATTTTCCCCCAAACCCGAAGCACAGAGCGCCCCCAGGCTGCGAGAATTCCTTGCCGCAACCTCGTTGCTCCAACGAGTTCGCCGACGAATTCCAGTGAGCACCGCAATCCCCTCTGCCTATGGTCCATGCTGGCTTGTTCTACATCTCCGTGCGAACCTACTGATGCTTTTCGTTTGCTCGCGCATGGTTTGTAGCCTCGGCAACGTCAACGACTGAGCTCCGCCTCGTCAACTCCGGCGACCTTTTCCCCGTAAGTCCCAGCCTCCCCTCTCCCTCTGTTTGATACGCGTGATATCCCAGTGTCCTGCGCATCTAACGACACCTTTCTCTCGTCTTAGCGCGGCCCAGAGCGTCGCCAACATCGACGAGCAATCCGCGACAACTCCGAGCGCCCCTTCGCCAACCTAGCATACGTCGAGCTTCTCCTCGTCACGGCGATTCTGGTGAGCATCCTCCCACCTCCCCGGGCGTCCTAGTTCGCCGGCTCCGCCACTACCCCTGCCGTCACTATCTGCCACCGCTTAGCGCCGCTTGTCTTTGGTTGTTTGATCTAGCACCGTAGGATCTAGATCTAATGCATAGGATAGATCACTTAACGAAGGGGTAAGTTTAGATCTGAGTTGCGCGTGTTAGTTAGATCCAACGGCTCGGAAGCGCGATCCAGCGCGAAGCGGTACCAGCTAGTAAGAAAGCGCCGCGTGCCACGAGTTTGGTTTTAAAATTTGGAATTAGATCTATTAGATGTTTAAACTTGTTTAATTCATAACTTTTGATTCCCACGTCCAAATTTGACAAATTTTATTTCAATGGAATCAGGAGACAAAGCTCTTTCCATATATGCAATGTGTTTAATGTTTTGTTTCTGTTAAAATGGTTATTTTTACAGAAACATGTGTAGGCCTATTTTATGTATAACAAATATTTGGGAAATGTTTTAATGTTCAAATAAAGGTTGTTTGGCAAGTTTTGAACTTGTTTATGAAACAGTACTGTGCACTTGTCTTGTTGAGTATAGAAAATCATCACATATCATATTGCATGCATCCATATATTTTTTCTTGTATTTATTTGTATGTGATTTGGTGCTATCATTTTATGTGTAGATTTTGGTGCAAATAGTGATTGTGATTGTGAGGATTGTAGCTACTCTCCAAACTACCAAGGCAAGTGGTGCTTCATGATTTATTCCTATGTTTTCACTTATGCATTAGAAATATTTTGCTAGACTTGCATGGATATTTTGTCTATATGCTATGCTTGGGAAATCCTATTAGTTGTAGAATTGCTAGAAAAATTTCTAAGTTAAGATGCTTATCTATGCCATGCTTAGCCTAGCTAGTAGCAACCAAGGGTGGTTAAATATTCATGCTATGATAAAATATTTCTAAGTCTTTGGACTTGTGTTTTGCTTAATAAAACAACTAAGTGAATGAAACACCTGGGTGGAATGAAGGAATGGTTTGTGTTGAGTGGTTACACAAGGCCCATTTCTATGGTTTACCTTGTGTATCTCACTTGTGGAAAGCCACGCAGGAACAAAGGGATTTGAGATTCCATATGTTAAGAAGCTTCTATTGCAGCCACTTGGCAATATGGGCTCTGCCTGGATCATATAGGTTGCAATAACTTAGCCATTTTGACAGTTGGTGGTAGTGGGATGATAGGTTGGAGCGCGTCCATTTGGTCTAAGGGAAGGCTTCTGAAAGGTTTTGTCTTGGTGAAAATCAAGTCTTGTGGGGAAAGTGCACAACCTCTGCAGATGGAATAATATAAGTACTTAGCCATGTCCCTGGTATGGGACAACTTGAGCATCAAGACATGGAAGCTATTAAGAATCTCCTCATCCCAACTTCTAAGTAAAACTTGTGGTTAAACAAGGGTGAAGGTTCACCAATGTCTATTGGTGGTTCCTTGGGAAAGTTTTTGTCAAAGAAAAACTTAGTGTTTTCAACTCATAGGCAAAACCTATTTTGAGCAAAGCAAGCCTAAGCTACACTTAGCCAAAAAGCATATAGTATCTAGTCCACCAATATTCTACTAAGGTATCACTTGCCAATACTATTCCAATGTATTGACCCACTGTGGCTGTAACTTGTGATGTTGTAGGTTATTCTGATGATGATTAGGAGTCATGATTCTACACTCAACATGCTTACCTGTGGCACATGAAGATGAAGACTTATTTATCTTATTATAAATTTGAACTCTTGTATTAGGCCGGTGGCCATGGAGTTTGTAAAAGACTATGTTTGTCTCTGGAATGATATGTAATAATGACCTTTGTTTCTGTGTACTTCATCTTAAACTGTGGATGCTAGCATTGATCCAGGGACTAGCATTGCAATCACAGGGATCCTTTCCTTTACAAAGGAGGGATATTACACCACGCGGAGCCACTTTGGCACCACGTGGACACCATGTTACACGGCACGCCGCCAACCCCAAGACATGGCAGGTGCTAGCGAAGGGGCGGCGAGGACGCTGGTTCGACGAACTAGAGAACGACGAACCTAAGGGTGGCGGCGCCACCAGATTTTGGTCATGGGAGCCGCATCTACGGCGAGCGACGGCGGCAAGGCTCACATGTCTACGTCGTGCAGGGCATATAGAGCAGAAGGTGGAGTAGGACGGGGTCTAGGACGACCGGTAGCTTACCCTTGACGCGATGCGGTTGTCAGGTGGGTCGGAGGGGGTCGAGGTGGACGGCACGGTCTCGGCGGAGCTTGGTCGGCCGCGGGGAAGACGATGTCAATGTCGACGATAGAGGATGCCCCTGGTCGATTCCTTTGGCGAGGTTGATACACACAGCTAGGCGGAGCTCTTAGCACTATCAGCAGGGCACGGGGTGTAAACATCATCGACGCATGCTACCAGCATCGCTTAGGGTTCGTCTAGAGGGAGAATTGTGAGAGGGAGGTCGAGAGAGAGAGAGCGAAGGAGGATAAGGACGGGAGAGACGTGCGGGGCGGGCTCTTATCGATCTCTACGCAGCGGCGGACGGCGAGGATTAGGCGGCATAGATCGACGGCCGGCGGCGCGACAGAGAGGAGGTTGCCGCCGATGGGGAAGATGACGAACAGGGGGCGAAGGGGTAGCGCGCCGTCGCTGGGCCGCGACTAGGCTACGACGGTTGCTGGCGGCTGCGCAGGTGTAGAAGGAAGGGAGAAGAGGGAGTTGGGCCGGCTGGGCTGCACGGCCTGGAGGCTCTGGCTACTGTTTTTTTATTTGCAAAGCTTTTCTTTTTTTGTTTCTATATTCTGTTTTGCATTTTCAAATTCATTTATGTTTTGAATCATTCAAAACTACTAGAAGGTGTTGTAAAATATGTGAAATACTATGGAACCCTTTTATTCAATTTGGGATCCAATTTTTTTTGTAATTTTCAAATTTGAAACCATTTTGAGTTGATTTCAAATAGAGGGAGAAAATTAGGGTTTAGGGTTTTCTTTATTTTCCTACATGCAATTTTAGAGATGGTGCTTATGCAATGCACAATCAAAACCCTAATATATAATTAACTAAAAGTGGGGTGTTACAGCTCTATCCCCCTTACGAGAATCTCGAACCGAGATTCTAAAGGTAGGAAGAGAGAGACAGAGAGAGAAAGAAACAGGGCCACTCTGTAGATAAAAGGGGAAACACACTAAACTACACACCGAGTATCTCATGGTAAACTCATGGATGGAGCGTTTAGAAACAACTCTGAGATGACGAACATGAAACACATCAAGGTAATAGAGGAAACAAGAGGGGAAGGTTTCAAGTTGTTAGATAGATGGTCTTCATATGGATTGAGACCATGGAGCTTATAGAAGGGTTTAAGCTTCTAAAAAGGAAGGCTTCAACAGAAACAACATGACCAAAGACTTCGATAGGGAACCTCTACTAAACAGCGTAAGTAGAGATTTTAGGTTGCAAAGATATGGATCAACAAAACCAAGCTGCTGAAATACTTTTGACACAGAACGGTCAATTTTTCATTCAACAGATGTCCAAGACAGAAAGGTGTTTTGGTGGTGAGGACTCATTAGTGTCACGAGGAACATGTATCAAGTGGAACTATTGATTACCAAAATCATAGTCACTCTTAAAACATGGTTGAGAAAAGGAAGGAAACTCTTTATTCATCCAGATATACCAAAATCTTTGCCAAAGATCATGATATCACTTTACACCACTAAGATGAATAGTTTAGAAGATTCCTGATAACATGAGAAGAAAGAAACTTCATTCTCAGACTTCAATTACTTGGCACAACAAAATGATTGCCAACATAAATGGTCTAGAGGATCGACCGAGAGACATTTAGCAACACTACTTTAAAGGTTCTCCTCGATGTTCGAGAAAACAAACATCAAGTAAAGGTCGGACTTCGGATACAAAGGAAACCCTAAGCACAACTCCTATAATAAATCATAGAAGAAGTCTCATGCTGAGTGGTTGTTATTGCCGAATCAAGAGAATATGGCAATAGGTCTTTCTGGCTAAGTGTGTCAACCATTACATCGATCTTGCCAAATTTACAAATAGACCTATGTCAAAACCTTGAGGAACACCAACCATCACATCTGCTTGAGATTCAGATTTGGTTAGGTGAGATGATACTTCAGACTCAGCACGTCCGAATAGAAAGTTTGCAACATTTACCGTGAAGGTAAAGTTACTAGATTCTCAAGATGTGGACTACAGTGTAAAGCTCCAAGAGACTGAGCTAGATTGCTAGACCCATGCATTAGCAAATTGTCGAAAGACAACTGCATAAGCCTAAAGTAATAATAATAAAACACATATGTATCCTTAAGGTACGAGGATAACTCTACTCGAATCCACGGCGACATCTTTCAACAATTTCACGTGAACTAGAGAAGGTTACTACTAACATCCAGAACACATACTTCGGGATGACTTGAAGATGGTTCTCAAAAGTTTCCAACATTAATTCCCAAGGTTCCGTATGAATTCAATCTAACATGGAGAAGATAAGGATGTCATTGATGGGTTCAACAACAAACTTATCAAAACACTCCAAGAAGATGAACTCATAGGTTGCATAAACAAGGCAAGAATACTGGTCAGATCAAAGGACACAAATATGTACACAAGTGAAACATCACGAGTAGAAACACCATCAAGATAGTCCTTGGAACTGAGTTTGATTTGATGATAACCTAAATCAAATCAAAGGTGGGGAAGATAACATATCAGTAAAGGAAATACTATCTTTCTTCAACATGAACAAAACTAGATATCCCTTTAAGAAGGAACAGAGTCGGATAGAACTTTTGTCTTACAACTCTCCAAGTTGTTTCTTAAGCTCATCCAACTAGTTCCGGGGTATCCAGTACGGATCCTTGGAGAAAGGAGCAGTTCAGAGAACTTGCTTGCTCAAGAACTTGGTAACATGGTAGTTCGAGAGGAAACTTGCTTATTAAGCAAGGTAACATAGTCTCAGAGATTTGGCACAAATGTAACTCTTTGACTGAAGAGAGCATACAAGAATATCGGACTTGGTAGCACAATCATCCTTTGCTTAGTGACGGGGTTAACCGATCACGCTAAGAATGACACAAATGTCCTTAGATTTCAAAACAATAATAATTGCTAAGAGTCTCAAATGGCCACATTGGTATGCACATGCATCACTCACGAGCGCGAAAGCTCGAGGGAGGGTGGGTAAATATGTGTAGAAGCATCACTTCATTAAGGGGTCATGAAACTCGGCACAACCTCTTAGTATAAAAGGTGTGATACTTTAAGGTAGAATAGATGGAAGACAATCAATGCCTCTTGATCTGCGGATTACAACACTTTGACCTGGTCCAAGATATGACGAGGTACTGGAGTTTGTTTCTCCTGGACATCCCGAAATGGTTTGTCTTGACGGACCACAAGAGTATCTTACATCAAAAAACATCGATGCTTATTTACTACTTGGCCACCAACTGGTAGACAAAGTTCGGAAAACAACAAGGGAAGAAGGAACATGCTCAGGGTGGAATCCCAAGATGTGGATGCGTAAGTCAACAATCTTCCGAAAACCAATGCAAGAAAGGTAAAAGGTGTGGCAGAGTCACGAGTATAGATGCGAGACTCACGAGGAGTACTCTTGTCATGATCTATTTGGTTCCATTAAAGAACATCTGCCATAGAATGTTGTAGGGGAATTCCTTAATTGTCACAATTCAATCGCGACGATAACCACAAGCTTGAAGGCTAGAATGGTAATACCAGCCATCCTGGGGTAATGTGGAAACATTAACGACAGGGGTCAAAAGGATGGATCTTAGGTTAAAGGTCAGCTTCATGTACAAGATTCACAACACCAGAATCCAGCACAATCAGGGATCTTAAGTTCAAGTCCAAGGGTTAAAACCCAAAGAAAGAAGTAACTACTACTTGAGAGACACAACGTACACTGCAATATAGTAATCACGAGGTAGCTTCCAAAAGAAGAGACAACTTCTGGAGTACCCAAACAAATAAAAAGGAGGCAGTCGAAGCGAAAGGAAACCTCGACGCCTAGAACAGAATATTGTGGAACCAACAATATAATATTGTGGATCCAAAGTATAGAGAGATCATGATAGAAATGAATCTCTCATGTGAACAAGAGCAAGAGTAACAAGGAATTCACAACACACACAACTCTAGAGAACTCAAAACTAGGTCAACTGGTTAAGAAACGTCATGCCCAGAAGGCACCTAAGCTTTGAAGGACTGGAAGAGATATCAAAACTTTTCCAAAATCAACACAAGGTAAGATGAGCCAGAGTTAGAGAAAAACTGGATAAGGAGTAAAAGAAGCATACTAGAGTTCTCGCAAATACTTTTCAGCTTTTAAAATAGTTTTCACAAGCACTAGACTCAACATCAACCAATAGAAAGGTTTTCCTGTGGTTGGTACTGCTCTGATACCAGAACCTGTGACACCCCCGGGATCAGGGCTAAACAAATCCCAGACCTTACGAGAATATCCAGTGAAGAATCGGTAACACGGCAGTGACCCTACGACACAAAAATTATTGCAGCAAGCTCATAACTGAGCAGAGAACCAAAATATTACAAGAAGAGGTCACTGACCACAAACGTCAAACAACGGAAGGAAAATTATGCTACTAAGTATAGAAAACTTAACAAATGGCCTAAGAAGCCTGAAGCATAACGATGACGTCCCAGCCCATAGATTCCAGGCTGCCGGCCGGGAAACACAAGCTACTCGTCGGTGTCGATGTAGTACCAAATTGATATTCAGGGAAAACTTACTCTGCCAAAAGTATCAACAAAGCAAGGGTGAGTACAGGGTGTACTCCGCAAGACATATGGCTGGTGGAGTTGTTTTGCATAAAGCCATCTTTGTTTATAAAACAAGAGGGAGAGAAGAAGCTCGTCTAATCAGAGTATTTTAAAAGGGGATAAGAGAGCGACATCGCCGAAGTATTGATCATCATCTTTTGATATCCACTGAATCATCATCATCTCCTGAACTAGGATCACCCCCTCGTACCCATGAGGAAGCATCCTTAACAAACATTAGTTGCCAAGTTTTACGATTAGGTTCATGTTCTCTATGATCTCCCATCCGTTCCCAAGTCGTCCATAACCATGGACACGGCTTTCCGAAAGATTATTACCCTGCAGGGGTGTACAACTTTACCCACACGTACCAACCGACTCTTAATGCCAGATCATTAGCCCTCTTCCTTGGAAGGCCGGCAGAGGGTGTGGTTGGACACGACCTTTACCTTGCTTTCGCTGAGACCATGAGTCACGTAATAAGTATGGTTCCACCGTAACGTGTCAAATCCCAAAGCCGGTACTTAAGGATGTGAGGCGAGGTTGGTTTACCAGGGGTGCCATCAACCCCAAGCAACCCGGTCCACGCTTCCCAACCTGTATGAATGCACCTCCTTCACCTCCTTCTTTCGAAAACATTTTCAATGCGTGTGTCGAATGGAACGGACGAACTATGTGACTCATGGAATCTACTAGGAAAGTTAGTCAATCATGAGGTCCCCATTTACCCCATGTGGTTGTACGCTCGTCTTGGTTCAAGAGGTAAGAACCTAGGGTCCTAAGGGTGGCGAGCATGGGACTAGAAAAACCACATCCCACCGTGGCATCCCATACAAGCCTTAGCATGTTTAATCTCATATCACTGATCTCATCTCATCACGTTCTCCTTTCATACTAGATTATCTGCATTTGATACATCATCTGGATGGACCAATGTAAGGTTCCCAACCTTTAATAAGGTAGAGATCCCTATGTTTACAATGCTAGTCCCTAGATCAATAGCTAGCATCCATAGTTAAGATGTAATATCAAGAAACAAAGGTCATAATACAACTTTATAACCAGGAATAAAATAATTCATTACATCTTACATAGCTCATTTGGCTATCACATTACATTGCAGCAGAATATCTATAAGCATGGGGTCCTTCATCTTCAAAGTGCCACAGGCAATCATGTTGGTTGTATACTTGTAATCCTATTCAACAAACTTCACTAACATCAAACAAACCTGCAACACAATAAGTTGCAGCCATAAGGGTCAATACATTTGAATTGTATTGGCAAGTTTCACTACTATGTAGAATATAAGTGGATCCTATCAATACATGCATATTTGGCTAAGTAGGGTTTAGGCTCATTTGCAGAAAGCAATATAGTTTTATCCTATCTTTTGAAAATAGTTTTGATCTTTTGTCAAATCTTTCTGAACTTCTTGGAAAACTCCAAGTGCTTCAAATCCCTTGTTGTCACCCTCAAGTTTTACTTTGAGAAATTGGAATGTCGAGATCTTCCTTAGCTTCAGGCCTTAGTTGCTCAGTGTTGTCCATAACCGGGGACACGGCTAAGTACTTAGAATTTGATCTTCTGCAGAAGTTGTACACTTTACCCAGATGACATAATCTCATATTGATGCCACCAGTGGCTGCTGGATAAGTACTCACCAAGATGGAGTACTGGCAAATTGAGAATGTGACAAAGTCTTTCCATAGGAGTCCTCCCAATACACAATGCTAGCTTGTCATCCAGACACCAATGTAGGGTTTCAAGTTCCCTTACACAAATCTAGTTAACCTGAAGATGCCAATGCATGGGTCTTCCACTATGTAGTTGACTAAGCCAGAGCCCATTTAGCATGTGGCTGTACACGGAAGCCACTGTACGAGAAACATGTTCAATCTCTAAGTCCCTGGGTAGTTTTCTTCTGGTGCACATACAAAAAGAGATAGCCATATAAACATGGTTCCTTTTGTTGCCACCTTGTCCAAAACTTGAGTATCCTTGTCCACCCAAGTGGTTAATTGAGTACTTGTTTTATTATATAAAACATATATCTTTTCATCTCTTCATATAATCATAACATGTATCCCATCCCAATATATAGCAGGGCTAAGCATACTACAACTACAATGTTTAAACTAAGGAATATATAAGGGTATCCTATTAGGATTTAGCATAGCATAAAATATAGTAAAGCTTATCATGCAAGTTTCAAAAATCCACTAAGTATAATGAAAATAATAGGACTTGGATGATAGTGTCACTTGCCTTTTTAGTAGAGAATGTTGGTTTACTTCTTGATCTTGCAAATATCACACTCTTCTAATTCCACTACAAATCAATCAAGCAAACACAAATTCAACTAGCATTCCAACCAATTTATCACACATAAAATAATAGGAACAAGGTCATGCATGCAAGCATGCAAAAGATAGTTTTATTTAGAAAAGTGGTTTCTATCAGGCTCTAAACATTTATAAAGTTCAAAGTGGTCATTTACTAAAGTGGTAAAACCATTTGCAGAAGGTTTTATCTATAAACCATTTTTAAATCAAATCAATATTTTATGTGGTTGAAAATGCTTTTAGCAAAGCAATATTCTTTAAAGAGTTCACCAAATATATTTTAATTCTCAAACTTGGTGTTTAGGGTCATAAGGTTTGAATCAAATCATTTCACAAAGGTTTTACTCAAAAATCATTTCTAAAATAAAATCAATATTTTTATTTGACTAGAAATGAGCTAATTCAATTATTTATTCCCTAACTTTACAAAATTCATTTTTAAATCCATAAGTTGGTTCCTAGGGTCAGTAGGTTCAAAAAAAACCATTTTGCAAAAAATTCACATTAAAATTATATCTAGAACAATTTTTATATTCAAAATAAGCCTACACATGTTTCTGTAATTTCAACCAATTTTTCAGAAGCAAAACATTAAACAAAGTGCGTGGTTGCAGAGTACATGTTCTACTGATTCCATTGATATAAAATTTGCAAAATTTGGACGTGTAGAATTAAAGTTATGAATTTTACAAGTTTACATATCAATCAGATTCAAAATTCTGTTTTAAACTAAAGCATGTCCACGTGGCGCAATTCTATTGTCCGGTACCGCTTCGTGCGGATCAGCCTCTCTGGACCGCAGGATTTAACTTAAAACGAATGGCTCAGATGGGCTCATACCCCTTCAGTTAAAATCTAATCACAGCCAGACGATTCGCATCGCAAGCTCACAGCAGCTCGACCAAGATCTGGCGGCGCTGGCGGTGGTAGACGGCGGCGCGCGGTCGGACGGTGGCGTCGCGGCGGTTACAGGAAGCAAGGGAAGAAGCGGAGGTGCTCACCGTGCTCACAGAGGGTTGGTGAAGCTCGAGGTGGCGTTGGCTTGGCGAGGGGCGCTCAAGAACGGCGACGATTGCTCGCCGGAGTAGCTCCTGGCGATGGGCGGCTCTGTTAGCTGACAGGGGCGAGGCTGTAGATCACTCCAAGGCAAATGGATGGTACGGTTAGATGCGGGCTGATCTGGGGAGGATGGGAGCATCATCAGGAGAGCTTGGGGCGGTCGGGGCTTACCGGGGAACTTCGCCGGAGGCAAGACAGACGGCGGTGGCGAGTTGAGGTCGTCCTTGCCGATGCTCTGGGGTAAGCGCGGGCAAGCAGCTGGCACTGGGAGATGCGTCAGGCGATGGGGAGCATGCTAGTGTGTAGTGGGAGTCGAGGCGAGGCTGGACGACGCCAGAATTGGTTGCGAAGCTCGTCGGAGTCGGCGGCGATGCAGAAGAAATTGGAGACAGCCTGGGGGCTCTCTGGCAGCGGAGTCTGGGGGGAAATGGTGAGGAGGGAGAGGTGCTTAAGAGCGCGTGGTCGTGAGAGGGAATTACTGCGCCATCAACGCTTAATGACGTCGGCAATCAATCGGAGCAACGGCTGGGGACGTGGTCGCGGGTGGAAACGAAGAACATGCGATGTGGGGCCGTGCTGTCAGTGAAAGCGAGAGAGGGGGAGCGGGGTCCACTCGGCTGTGAATGTGCGGGTGCAGGGTTGGGTAGAAAACGTTTGACCGCGAGGAGTTTAGTTGGGCTGGAGCTGGGCTTGCTGGGCCTGTTGGGTTGGGTCGAGTTTGTTTCTTTTTTTTATTCTGATTGCTTTTTCTTTTTCTATTTGATTTTCTATTTTGTTTTTATTCAAACAATTCAAACACCCAAATGAATTCAAACCTTTGCCAAACTTTGTGTTTATTTTAAACAGCACAAATCAAAGTCCAAAACAAAATAATTTTTATTCTTTTTAGGAATCATTTAATAATTAAATAAATAGACCTTAGTCATTAATTCAAATAGGATTTGATTTATTTTAAAACTCCATTTGAAATCTAAATAATACCAAAATCAATTCAGTAGGTTTTATTTGAAAATATAAAACACTTGGAAATCTCATTTAAAATAAATTAACAAGTTTAGTGTTTATTTAAAATGGAAAGCCTTTACTTTAATAAAATTGGATATTAATAAAACCTCATTATTTTATTTAAATAAACCTTTACTCTTTTTATTAAATAGAAATAGTTTACTTCAAAAGCTTGGCTAAGATTTAATTTTGGCTCTATAAAATAATCCTTATTTATAATTCTACCTTTACTTTTGAAAAACAAATCTTTTTATTAAAACATCCAAAAATAGTAATTCTAACTATTATAACTTTATTTATTATTTTTTTATCTTTTTAAATCCCTTTAGGATTTATTTGATCAAAATAGGTTTGGATGTTTCCAATTGGAATCAAAAAGTTTCTTCTCACCCTAAAAATCAACAATTGTTTATTTGTTTATTTATTTTTCACATTTCAAAATTTGGAAAATTTTGGGATGTGACAACCAGACTCAACAACTATGCATGGCTAAGCAGGACACAGATATCAGCTCTAGCAGTACACACAAGCCAAACCTAGTTATGCTAGGAGCAGTGGATCAGGTAATATAAGCTCAAGGGAGTAATGCAATAGATAGGATACTCTATCTATTGATAAAATACCATAGTAGAATCGTATGCATCATGGCAGGAATTGAAGTGCTTTCGAAATCATAGGATTATATCATGGTGGGGCTATGCTTGCCTTTGCCTGTTGATAATAGATAAGCAGATCTTTGAGAACCTTGTACTTGACTTGGTTATAGTTGGTCAAGTATTGTTCGTCTATCTTCGAACTTCGATAGTGTTGATCTCGGTCTTCGATCTGGATCTCGATCTCGTATTCTACCGAGAAGAACCAAACATCGGAAAGAGAGGGAAACAATCAACAATTGCATCGATGCAATGCTCAAACAAGTATGATGATATGACAAGTTAAATTGTATTGAATTGAAAACCTAAAACATGCTCGGCAGTTTAATTGGAGTTCCGAGGGGTACAAACCCTAACTCGGGAAAACTCCGGAGTATATGAGAGGGGTTGATTAGTTCTCTAATTAAAATTGTCTTGAAAGTTGTTGAACAATGCATGATTATAGCTTAATTAGTTAGAGCTCATTTTTCTGAACATTTTGATATCTTATTTGTATTTTTATGAATTATAAATCAAAAGTTATTGAATTTACAATATTATATCATTTTATTAAATATTTAAACCTTTTAAATTGTTTTACTGCGTTAGCGGAGGGTCTGGGTCGTTTAACACCACGGGTTGGGCTAGCCACAAACACTGACTATTGGGCCCTTGGGCTAGGTCACCTTGCCATGCTAGCGAAGGTTGCTGGTGCCACGCGATCCACACATCAGCACCACGCGGAGCCACTTCGGCACCACGTGGACACCACGTTGGCACGCCGGAGAACCCTGCAGATGGCGGCGGCAGGCGGCGCTAGGGGGCGAGCGAGGACGCGCGGAGCGGCTGGTTCGACGCACTAGAGCACGACGAACCTAAGGGTGGCGGCACCACTAGATTTTGGTCACCGGAGCCGCATGTACGATGAGCGGCGGCGGCGAGGCTCACAGGTCTACAGCGCGTAGCGCATACAGAGCGGAAGGTGGCGTAGGACGGGGGTCTAGGACGACCGGCATCTTACCCTTGACACGATGCGGTTGTCAGCTAGGTCGGAGGGGGTCGAGGTCGACGTCACGGTCTCGGCGATGCTTGGTCGGCCACGGCGATGGAGGACGCCCCTGGTCGATTCCTTTGGCGAAGTTTATACACACAGTGAGGCAGAGCTCTTAGCACTGTCAGCAGGGCACGGGGTGGCCGGAAACATCGACGACGAGCGACACCGACGTCAGTTAGGGTTCGGCCAGAGGGGGATTTGCGAGAGGGAGGTCGAGAGAGAGAGCATAGGAGGATAAGTACAGGAGAGATGTGCGGGGCGGGCTCTTATCCATCTCTACGCAGCGGTGGACGGCGGGAAGTAGGCGGCGCAGATCAACGGCGGTGACGCGATAGAGAGGAGGTTGCCGCTGATGGGGAAGACGACGAACAGTGAAGGGTAGTGGGTCGTCAGCAATGCTGCGGTGGTTCTTTGGCTCTGTGGTGCAGAAGGAAGGGAGAAGAGGGAGTTGGGCTGGCTGGGCTGCACGTCCTGGAGGCTCTAGCTACTTATTTTTTTATTTGCAAAGTTTTTCTTTTTCTGTTTCTATATTCTGTTTTGCATTTTCAAATTCCTTTCTGTTTTGAATCATTCAAAACTACCAGAAGGTGTTGTAAAATATGTCAAATACTATGGAACCCTTTTATTCAATTTGGGATCCAAATTTTTTTGTACTTTTCAAATTCGAAACCATTTTGAGTTGATTTCAAATAGAGGGAGAAAATTAGGGTTTTAAGGTTTTCTTTATTTTCTTACAAGCAATTTTAGAGATGATGCTTATGCAATACACAATCAAAACCCTAATATGTAATTAACTAAAAGTGGGGTGTTACAGATGGCATTATGCGAAGATGTGTTCCAGAATTTGAACAACAAGAGGTATTGGGAAAATGTCATCGCAGTGCTTATGGAGGACATCATGCTGGGGATAGGACCGCACGAAAGGTTTTACAATCTGGATTTTATTGGCCTACCCTTTTTAAAGATGCAAGGAAGTTTGTCTTATCATGTGATCAATGCCAACGAGTAGGTAACATATCTAGACGCAATGAAATGCCTATGAATTACTCTCTTGTTATTGAACCTTTTGATTGTTGGGGATTTGACTTTATGGGGACTTTTCCTCCTTCAAAGGGGTATACTCATATTCTTGTTGTTGTTGAATATGTTACAAAGTGGGTGGAAGCCATACCTACAAACAGTGATGATGGTAAGACCTCTTTGAAAATGCTTAAAGATGTCATTTTCCTAGGTTTGGTGTGCCTATACATCTCATGACTAATGGAGGCTCTCATTTTATTCATGGGGGTTTTAGAAAAACTCTCGCTAAGTATGATGTAAACCACATAATTGCTTCATCTTATCACCCCCAAACTATTGGGCAAGTAGAACTTTCCAATAGGGAAATTAAATCTATCTTGCAGAAGACTGTCAATAGATCTAGGAAAAATTGGGCTAAAAAGTTGAATGACGCTTTGTGGGCTTATAGAACTGCTTCTAAAAATCCTATGGGGATGTCTCCTTACAAAATGGTCTATGGGAAAGCTTGTCACTTGCCTTTAGAATTAGTAAACAAAGCTTCTTGGGCAGTGAAAGAGTTGAATAGAGATTTTAGACTTGTTGGTGAGAAAAGACTGCTCGATTTAAGTAATCTAAATGAGCGGAGAGGGGAAGCTTATGAAAATTCTAGGATTTTTAAGGAAAAAGTAAAAAGATGGAGGAGAATTCTCAAAAGGGAGTTCCATGTTGGTGAGAAAGTTTTTTTGTATAGGTCTCATCTCAGATTTTTCGCAAGGAAACTACTCTCCAAATGTGAAGGGCCTTTTGTTATCAAGGAAGTGTATCGTTCAGGTGCCATCAAAATTTCTTCTCTGAAGGATGACACAACACAGGTGGTTAATGGTCAAAGACTAAAATATTATATTTATGGAGATTCTTATAATGAAGATGTGGATGTTATTCAAATGGTGACTCCAGAAGAATTTATTAGAAGCCAAACACCAGAAACTGCAAAGTTCGTCCTTGAATAGGTAAAAGTGGTTAAAACAGAAGGTCCATGAAACCCCAATCTTTTTATATTTTTGATGTTTTTAATACATAAGGGAAGTTGCGAGATGAAACTGAAGAGGAAACGGAGCCCGGGGTGGACAAACCCACCTAGGCACGGGCCCAGCCTAGCCACGCCTGAGGGGGGGTGTTCGCCCCTCATTTCCGATTCAAAACCTTCCTTATGCATTGAAACTTCGTAATATATAAACCCCTAGGTTTCCCAAGGTTCTTGCACTTTGTTCTGGTCGTGTTTTTGTTTCGATCTGTTTCTATCAGGAAAATTCTCAGATTTGGAGCCTCAATGTCTTCCCATGGATCACCCACGGAGGGTTCCTCTGCGGACGTCCTCAACCCGTACATGTATGAGTTGAGGGTTCATCCCAAAGAGTTAATCCTCAAGGAGTGGATGGTACAGATGAAAGAAGTTCAAGGCCCTAAAGGAGAAGGCAGTCTGGAACACAGGATGGAAGCATTGGAACAGGAAGTTTTCAGGTACAAGAAGATGGCAGAACACGAAGTGGATGTTATTCACAAGATAAGTTCAGAAGTCATCACTAAGCACGAGGGAGAAGTAGCTGAGCTCCGAGAAGAGATCTTTTCACTCCGTCAGACCACCAACCAATTGCAAGCACAGCTCTATGACATACAGAACCAAATCTTTGAGTATGAGGCTAGATTTGATCGCATAAGCTCTGCTAGTAGTATCAGGATTGCGGAGACAAGGACATCCTTGTTGGATGGGGAACCATTGCCTTGTAAGTTTTATGATGACAAGAGAACACCACCACCACCGAAGGACTAATTCATCATCAGTTTTGCCATCCCCTTGGCTCGTTCCAATCTTGGGGGAGTGCCGCGGTATCACCACCATTATCTTCTATCTTTTACCTTTTTAGTGGATTCATATTTGTGGTAGAGGGGTTATCTTATAGTTTGGTTTGCATGCGGAAGTATCTCTCCTTTAGTTGATTATCTATGTATGCCTTGGTGTGAGTGCCTTTATTGAATATTAATGAGAAGTCTAATCTTTTACTTGTTGCACTTCTTATTTTAGTTTGCAATCTCTATTATATGATGGATCTTGTTGATCAGTATTGGCACCACTTTGGGATCATCAAGTGGATCTAAATTGGTTTTGGCAAACCGAGTTCTAGTCATAGTATTACTATGAAAGAGAAAAAGAAAGAAAAAAGCTTACAGGTATTTTGTATCATTTGTTTTCTTTCTTGTTGGCTCATAAGCTTAGTATTCTTTATTTAAGATTCTTTTGCGTCTTCAAGGAAGATTGCATGTTTGGACTTATTACTTGTATGTTTGCTTGTTTCTTTCAACTCTCTTGCTTGCTACCTAGCCTTGCTAGCCAAAAACCTGTTTTGAGAAGGCATACTTCTCATTTTTCCAAATCCCTTTGAACCAAAACTTTTGCTATTTGTGTCCACCATATCTACCTAGTAGCATTTGCTATTCCAAGAAAATTCTCAAACTTCATCTACCTTTCGAAGTAAAGCTCTCACGAACTTGATGGCACACCTTATTTACTTGCCCCTAATAACCTTGAACTATTGTGAACATCGAAGTTGTATATGCTTGCATCTATACGTTGGAATTAGCAGAACCATGCTGTCACGAGGAACGTTTTCAACATTGCACTTGTACTCTGTACACAGTTCATATCGTGCTCTTTTTTCTATGGATGTCAACTATGTGAAATAAAGAGGGAACTTGTAAGTCCATGGAGTTTGTATACAGTGTTAGAGAAATGCCTGTGCAGCTAGCCTAAGCCATGCTTAATCATGGTGGAAACTTGCAGCATCACCATAGTGAGTCATCTATGATGCATCCTCAATAAAAAGCTATCCACATAGTAAATAAAAAGATCGTTGAGATGCTCATTGTCTACTTGCCTTGTCATTTTGGTTATGGGAAAGCTCGTGTAGCATGTGCAAGGGGTACCCCGTTGGCGGTTCTCAATGATATGCAAATACTTACAATGGCAAGAACTTACCTGTGACCAAAGTTGAGTATCATGAGGAGTGGCCCTCATATTCAAGGGACATGAGATTGCCGACTTATATTTTGTCAAGCATATACTCCATCTTTGTTCACTTTAACCTTAATCATCTCAAGATGCTTATGATAGAGGCAATGAGGGCTCAAATCTAGTAAGTACCATAATATTTTGGAAGATCTTTATGACTTGTAATCCCTGCTACCCTCTATGAAGGTACCTTTCTCCTAGTTACCAGTTGAGTTAGTAAAACTACTTCCTCTCCATCTCCAGCAATCATTTGAGTTGTTGTGTTTCAAGAATTCATATGGTGATTTATTCAATCATGTTCTTTATCTTCCTTGTTTGCACAAAACTCTTATCTATTGCGTATTACTTTGAAAGCCTTCACTTGTGAAAAACCTTTTTGAGCAAAGAGTGTTCCTGTTTTGAAACTTCTACAAAAAGCTTTTATGAAACTGTTTGTCAGTTGTTCTCTGACCAAGAACAAGTTTGCTAATTCCAATTATGATTTATCTTTATGCATCTCTATTGTGACTGTTGTATTTGGTTGCAAGCTAAGTTATATAATGGTGAGTTGCTTTCTTCTATGAGTTGTGCAATGGTAAGTGTGATGATTCTTGTTCGTATTCTTTTATCGACACTTCACTCCACAAACCTGTGGACATGTGTACTGAGCTCAGTTTTCACTTGGGGACAAGCAAAGTCTAAGCTTGGGGGAGTTGATATGCCCAATTTGCATCCCCATTCTATATCATAATTTACCTCTATTCATTGATATTTGTCTTATTATGAGGTATTACTTGTGGCTTTTTCATATGTTTATGAATGTTGGATTATTCTTGGAGGATAGACTGACGGAGTCTGGATTCTGATAGAAAAGAAGGCCTATCGGTGAAATTTTTCGAAAATATCAGAAAATACCAGAAAATATGGAAACATATTATTTCTACATAAGAAATGAGGGATCTAGAAGGAGGGACGAAGAAGGGCCTCAGGGACCCACACCCCCTAGTCGCGGGCCCACCTGACCCCGCGCCTAGGGTAGGTGTGGCCCACCTGCCCGGCCTCCGACTCCGCCCCTTCGCCTATATATTTTCTACGGAACCCTAAGCCTGGGGGGCAACCACAGATAGATTTCCGCCGCCTCTGGGGGCGGAAAACACCGAGATAAAAAGATCTCTCCGGCAGACAGATTTCTGCCAGGGGAATTCCTTCCCGGAGAGGGGAGACCGTTGCCATCAACACCATCGTCAAGCTAGGCTTCATTAGGATCATCATCCACACAATCATATCCACCAGCACCATCATCACCAATCCGTCCCGCTCTAACAATTGTGTTGGATATTGCTTTAGTCCATTAGGGGAAACTTTCCTGGTGTTGATTACTATTGTAGTTGATGCTTGTGAGTGGAACCATTGGATTATTGTTTATGTTCAGATTGTTATCCTTTACCATATCATCTTTGATCTTGATCCATATGATATCTTATGAGTAGTTCGTTTAGTTCTTGAGGACATGGGAGAAGTCATGTTGTTAGTAGTGAATCTGTGATGAGTTATTATTCAATGGTTTAGTATTTAAGTTGTGGTGTTATTCTTCTAGTGGTGACATCTGAACGTCGACTACATGACACTTCACCATTTATGGGCCTAGGGGGATGCATTGTGTATTTGGCTACTAATTGTGGGGTTGCCGGAGTGACATAAACCTGAACCCCCATTAGGACACCTTTGCACAAGGGAGCGTAGGATCTCAGAGTTTAAGGCTGTGGTTAGATTTATATCTTAAATACTTTCCTGTGTTGGATGTTTGCAGGGGTTTAATCAAAAGTATGTATTGGTCGGTACATTAGCACAGATTCACCCACACAACACTTACAACACCAGAGAAGAGTACTCAGCTATTTAAAGCAAAAGCACTTAATAGAATTCCCATGTTTCCTCGAGAAGTTTGGTCCTTATAAGTATTTCCACCGGCTTGTCCTTTGCTAATAAAGGATTGGGCCACTTTCTTCGTTTGTTCGTTACCTTTGTTACCTGCTCCTTGTTTTGTTGCCTTGTCAGAAAACCACTAAAAAGCCGTTTGCTAAGTATTCACAGGGATTTCCTGCTCCATACCACTGTTCAGCACCTTCTACTCCTCGTTGGGATCGACACTCCTATTTATCAAAAGTACTATGATACACCCCCTATACTTGTGGGTCATAAATGCTCAAGGCAAAGGTATAATCTTGATAGGTTTTCCCTTTTTCCGGTCTCATGTTGTGTGTGGGAGACCGGGTTTAGGATAGATAACCGTACTATCAAGAGGGGATCTCGAATGAGGAACTCAATCATATCGTTCGGATAGAGCTCAAACCTTTGCATACTTGCATCATCATATTTTATTGTTATTTGGTTTTATCCATGTGAGGATTTAGAGCTTGTGGTAATCTCCATAACGAGCTCTTGTTCATCAAAATCAGATCCTCCGTTCGTATCTAGTTGCGATTTTGATCTTGGCGGCTTTTCGGTTTCTCACCAAGTGAAGTATCTCACATTATTCTACTTGATAAATTATCATTTGGTGATAACCAATATTTATAGGGTAGCAGGAGCGAGCTACCAATCAAAAGTTATCGCGGTTTGAGTATTTACTCGGATTGAAAAAGAAAAGATATTTTCTAGGCTGTCTGGTACTACTGGGCCTAGTACCGGACGCGCCTGTTTCGGCCTGCTCGCTCTCATCCTTGCCCGGCACCTAGGTCCGGTTCTACCGGACCGGCCCAGTACTACCGGACCGGCCCGGTACTATCGGACTGGTACTACCGCCCGGGCGGGCCGGTAGTACCAGCCGGCCCAGGATCGCCCCGCCCAACTCGTCCGCATTTGGGAAGGCCTAGTTGCTGCGCCCGCTCTCGCTCGCGTTGCTCGCTCGCGCGCAGCCGCCGCATTTCTTGATCCCGTGCGCGCACTTGCCGCTCGCTGCGCGCATGCACTGCGGGCGCCACATTGCGCGTGCGCCGCCGCTTCCTTCTCCTGCACGCGCATTGACCCGTGCAGGCACTACTGCTCCCTCTGGGCTCCGCTCGCTCCCGCTGTGTGCATGCGCCCGCTTGCCTCTTCAATTTCTTGCGCGTGCGTGGCTGTTGTGCCCCAGGCTCGCTGGCTTCCAGCTGCTGCCCATGCTGGGCCTCTTCGCTTGCTGGGCTGCCGGGCGGTAGTATCGGGCACAACCGGTACAACTTGTCCAGACCAAAAATGTGCCCCAACGACCAGATTTTCTGGGGCCTCTATTTATGCCTTTTTCCCTTTTTCAGTTTGGGTCGCTTCTTCCTCCTCTATTAGTCTAATCTTTGGCCTCATTTGCACTTACTCTAAAATCTTGATTAATCTCTTCCCCTCTAATGATTCTTTCCCATATTTGAGTGGAAGAGAGAGGAGATCTAGATCCATGTTTTGACCAAACCAAAATATCTCTTTCTGAGTGTATCTTTGGGGATCTAGATTTTGGGGGATTTTGTGTTCCCCTTTGTGTTCTTCCTCTCTTGTTCCACCAATAGCTTTAGTAGCTCTGTTGGAACTTGAGAGCGAGGGATTTGAGCATCTTTGTGGTGTTGTTGCCATTTGCATTTGGTGCATCGGTTTGAGTTCTCCTCGGTGGATTTGGTTCGTGATATTCGTTGAAGCTTGTCCCTCTTGGGTTCTTGGAACCCTAGACGGTTTTGTGGCCTTGGTGGCGTTTGTTGGGGGCCTCCAATTAAGTTGTGGAGAAGTTCCCCAACCTTGTGAGAGGTTCCGGTGGCCATCGACAAGTGCACCGATAGTGGAAGTGTGGATCGATCTCGTTGGGGTGAGATTCACCAGAGAATAAGGGAGGCCTTTTGTGGCATAGGTGGTTAGATACCACCCCCTCTCCAAAGGATACGTACTCCATGTTGGGAGGAACTCGGTAAAATATCGTTGTCCTCGCGTGCCTCGGTTATCTCTATACTCGAGCTCTTACCTATGCACTTTACTTTGTGATAGCCTTCGTGCTTGAAGTAATCTATATCTTACTATCACATTGTTGCTTGTATTGCTTAGCATAAGTTGTTGGTGAACTTAGCAGAACCCTAGTTGTTATAGGTTCTGCTTGACAAAGTAAACACTAGTTTAATTCCTCCTTTGTCGAGCCACTCTTAGAAAAAATTTAATCTCCTATTCACCCCCCTCTAGGCGACATCTGCATCCTTTCAGTTGAGTAGCATGAGGATCGGCCCTCGTACTTAAGAGACATGAGATTTCCAACTTATACTTGATCAAGCATATACTCCATAGTTTGTTCACTTTAACCTTAATCAATTCAAGATGCTTATGATAGGGGCAATGAGAGCTGAAAGCTAACAAGTACCATAATTTTTGGAAGATCTTTATGATACTTGAAATCCCTGCTTCCCTTTATGAAGGGCCTTTCTTCCACTATTATATTGAGTCTCCACCTTCTATCCTTAGGCACCAATTACGAGAGCATAGTTGCCATTCTTAGTTCTATGTGCATTTCCCAAAACTTATTGATTGATTCATATTGTTGATATTGCTTGTTCTTGAACTATTTGTATCTAGTCACTCTTATGAACTTTGAAGGTGTCCTATGCAATTATGTTGTGCTACTCCAGGAGGGACAAGCTGAATGCCACTATGCTATATTTTCTATATGTGAAACAAACAAACGTCTTTCAATGCATTATTATTCATGAATCTTTGTTTGTATCCTTTTATGTTGCATGCATAGTTGCTATGTCTTATTGTTAGAACTTCATATTTCATGCTCATGTTTATAGTACTTTGATCCCAGCTTTCAATGCTTGCAAATGGTTTGATCAAGATTGTGATGGTGCATGTCACCTCAAAAATTATTCTTTTTATCACTTACCTACTCGAGGACGAGCAGGAGTTAAGCTTGGGGATGCTTGATACTTCGTAAACGTATCTATAATTTTTGATGCTCCATGCTTGTTTTGTGCCAACTATCTTATGTTTTTTCTACACTTTGAGGTATTTTTATACACTTTTTGGAACTAATCTATTGACAAGGTGCCACAGTGCTAGTTGCCTCTGCTATTTTTGGTTTCAGAAAAGCTAAAAAATGAATATAAGAAAATTGGTGAAAAATTGCATGTTAAGATGGATGATATATTTGAGCATACTATTAAGATTAAAATTTGGACTAATGAAATAGCTACACTCTATGACCTAGGTGCAAGTGTTTCAAAAATTCCAAAGATTCTTTTTAACAAGTTAAATCTTGGCTCTTTTGAAATCACTAAACTAAAATTACATCTAGAAGATTCTACCTATAAACAAGCAGTAGGCATTAAGGAAAATACTTTAGTATACATTAAAGGCTATCCTGATCTTATTGATTTTGATATTGTTGACATGCCTAAAGATGCTACTGCCCCTATTATATTAGGTTGTCCTTTCTTAAGAACTATTAAGGCTTTAATAAATTTACATGAAGGGAAGGTGAACCACCAATTTCCTTTGCGAGATTCTTTTGTTATTCATTTCCCTAGGAAAAAGAAAGCCAAGCAAAATGATAAGGAGGCCATCAATTTGAAGGCCGACTACTTTGGAGTAGGTGTTCCACTAATATAGCCTAAGTGAGCAATATCAAGGTCAAGCTATTGACCATAAAAGAGTGCGGCATGGGAGGCAACCCATGTGAAATAAAGGTTTGAGTTAAGTTTTTATGTTTTAGTTTAAGTGTTATATAGAATAAAGAGTGCTAGAAAACTCCAGTGAGAAGAAGAGATTCAGCGGTACTAAAAATTCCTATTTTATATATGCCATAGTTGGTCAAAATTATAGTCTGTCATTTTTCTGTCAAAACAAGGTGTTTCTCTAAGTTTCAGTCTAAAAAGTTGTTCTTGAAGAAATAGAAATTTTTGATGTGTACAGAAAGGTTAACAACCAACTATATGGCGGGAACAAAAATTCCCTCTGTATAGTTCCGGCCGTAGTTATGTTACCCATCGACAATTTTTCATCATAGGATACATAAGGTTTGACGACCAACTATACGGCAGGAACAAAACTTCCGGCCATATAGTTATAGCCGCCAGAAAGAAACCTTAGAAACCCTAAAATTTTTCCGTCAGACCAACTACACGGCGGGAACAAGGTGTTTTGGCCGTATAATTGCCGCCGTATATATGCATCCGACCACTTAAACGCACGGGAAGATACCCAAAACATCAAAACAACAATGTTTTTTATCTCTTCTACCTCCAAACTCTCTCAAAACCTCAGGGGATCTTCACCCCTACTCAATTTCGTTCGAATTCCTTGCACACAAGTGATCTACGGTATGTTTCTCCTCCAATCGTCCAATTACTTTTCGCGAATTCATCTCTTATCTATTGTCATTATCAATCTAGGGTGAGACTTATTTTGAGCTATTTGACATGATTATCTTGCCTAGATTATTATATTGAAAAGATCCTTTAGTGTGCTATGATGAGGATTATGCTATGACTATTACTGTTGGATCAAAAAGTTTTAGATTTGCCTCTCTTAATTGTTTTTAGAAGATGAACACGAGGAGACAGACACGTGCTCTTGCCGCCGCTATCTCTTCTTGGGCTACAGCTCAAGAATGCATGGGGATTCGATTCAAGAACGAATCCCACCGTGATCATTTCGACAAGATCAAAACCGAGAAGTCAAGGCAACCAAGTGGGCTTGCCCCGTCACTTTGAACCAACTTGGTATCTCTAATGACTTTAATTTACTTTGCAATAGAGTTGGCCTGCAAACCTTTGTATTTCATGATGCACCAACCTATCGCCGGTTAAACGTTGAATTCCTTAGATCTTTGAATAGCACTGTTAAGACATGGGATGGGGAGGATAGAATTTCTTTTCGACTCATGAACAATAATTATTCTCTATCGCTTGATGAATGGTGCAATTTTTTTGGTTTACACAACAATGATCCTAATGCTCTATGCCCAGCTTTTACCGACATGGAACCTTCCCCTGAATACTGTTATAATAGCATAAGCTTTACTTTTAGAGTCAGTAAAGGGAAGAATATTCAACATCCTACTATTCTCTATTTGTTCTATGTTATTGCTAACACCTTGCAGGCACACAATGAGTTTACAAGACTCAATGAGGAGGACATCTTAGTCCTCGCAAAATCTGCTCTCAACTTTGACAACTTGTCACTTCACTTGGCCGTGATTCTTGTGCGCTACTTGGAGTACCAATCCAACCAAAGTCAAGGACCAATCACTTCTGGAGGCATCATCACCGTGCTCGCCAATGTTCTAGGCATCGACCTAGGTGAGTTACAAGTGGTACTAGGTGAGCAACGTGTTGGTTTTTCTACTTTGAGATCTTGTGGAATGCTCACTAGGAGAGGTGGTGTTTATTATCTTCATATTGCTGGAGCTGGGCGTCTCTACCCCACTCCTTTGCCTAATTGTCTTTTCTCTATCGAGGAAGGACGTGTGCTTTATGACTTGCAGGCTGAGAAACACCAACCCGAGGAGGAAATTCCATAAGAGGATGAGGACCAAGAGCAGGAGCAAGAAGTCCCTCATCGGGAGCAGCAACCACCAAACCGGTTTGCAACATATCAAGATATCCAATAACTTGGAGGAACTGTGGAGCATATGCATAATCTCGCCCTTAAACTCCGAGAAACAACAAGTAACCTCTCAACTCAATTTGTGAACTGAAGTTACAACTATTTCCCCCCACCACGGTGATTTGAAGGTCTTGCAAAAGCCTAAGCTTGGGGAGGTTTTCTATCTATTTTACATTTTGGTTTTCATTTGCTTTATCTTATTTTCGCGGTTATGCTTTTATTTGAGTTTATAAGCACTTGTATTGGTTTCCCCCAATTCTTTATCCTAGTTATTTTATTTTGTTTGAGATTTTCAAGTAGAGCTTTTTCGCCAATTTTCCATTCTTTAATTCCCCTTCTCAAAAACCACAAAAAGATTTCTCTATTTATCTTTGTTTTCCCTCTCTCTTTTTCTTTTCGCCTTGAAGTTCTCGTTGATTTGTAGGAGAGTGATTGACTTCGAGTTTCCAAGAAACAAATAAAAAGGGAAGAGAGAAGTGGAACCAAACATGAGCGGTATGCCTTATGACTCCCCACTTTTGAAGTTTGAGAGACCCATGCTAGTTAGTAGTAATGTGGAGATGTTATATCGGTGGAGTGAATCTTTATACTATAGTAAAATTTTATTTGCATGGGTATTTAATTGGGTACGTTTTGTTCCAGCTCTTGCATTTAACCAAGTCTTGCCTAAAATTGTTCTAAACAATTGTAATAGGAAAAAGTCTCACAAATTGAATACTTGGGTGTTGTAGTGTTTATTCTTGAAAGATTATTCTTAGAGACACTCAACACCATAGAAAATAATGATTGACTTGATAGATCTCTTTGAAAAGATTTGTTCAATTGAATTAATGTTTAGCAGTTTTTGTGAGCATGCCAAAGTTTGAGTTGTAAATCATAAGAATGATATAGCTTTATGCGTGTCAAACTTCATGGGATGCCAACAACTCCGCTAGCCTATGAACGATCTTCATGGAGGAAACTCCTAGATTTTGGCTATGAGTTGAGTAAACATATGTAGTAGCAATGCTTTAATGGGTAATATTCTTGGCACTCCCGGATAGCTATAACATGATGGAATCACTCCTCTGGCTAATATGAGTAATCATTATGCAAAAGGAACACAAACCTTAGTGATGCCATGAGTGTCCATCATAGCACGATAAACTAATGATTTTTTTTGGCATGCTCTCAATTACTTAAGAACTGAAATTCTTGAAGGATAATGAATATAAAAGTAGTTCTTGAAAAGTCTTGATTTATTGATGTGGGAGAATTGAGATAATTTAGTATATATGCTTTTCATGAAAAACTCTCACACTCTTAATTCTACATGATTACACCTTATTGATTCAAAGGCAAGCATATGAGTTGATTACATGACATGGAATAAAGTTTACCTTTTTGAATCATCCATGCTTATAATAATTTTGCTTCGCTATAAGGATTCATGACACCCATATGATATGCTTGCCATTACTCTACCTATGCTGAAGTTTTCAGATTAATAAAGTGGAGGAAACATGAGACTACCAATCATGAGTAAGATCATCATCTCGTTATTTCAATTTAAATGCTGAGTTCCCTTTTGATTTTGGTTTTCTTGATCGGGACGATCAAGTTTAAGATTGGGGAGGTTGATGGTTGTGAAATATAGCCATCCACGTCCGCATTTAAACTAAATATTATTCATATATTTTATAAAATATCTCTCAAAAAACTGCCACTAATGCCTAATGATCAAAGGGGTATGCAATCCTTTCTTGTTATTTTTCCCTGCGCAAATAATGATGTTTTATGATGGGAATCACCACATAAATGCCAAAGATAAAAGATTTCCAACAGGCCAAAGAAACCAGTAGCCATGAAGATATTACTGCAAGCTTAACGACCAACTATACGGCCCGCCATGTATAGTTACCGCCGTATAGTTTTTCAGCGCCTTCATTAGGTCAAACAGAAAAACTTTCGTGAAGGGACCCCTATATAAAGAGGCTTCAGGCGACGAGAAACAGGCCCTCGACTCCATAATCTCGCTTCTTTTCAACCTTAACTCTCCTTGTTGTCATGTCAGAGGAATAGATATAGATCTAAACCTCTAAACCCTTCTCCACCACCAGATCCATCTTCCACCACTTGTAATAGTAGATCTCATCTCCAATTGGCGACATTGTAAGACTATTTTCTATCAACCTTATGATCTCTATTACAATGTTTATGATTGTCGATTTCATATCTATGTGTGAGTAATTCTCCTTGGGCTAAGTGCTTTAGCCTAGCCATGTAGCTTTTGTGCATGTTATTTATCATAGATGGAATCATGTATTAGTTTGTATAACATAATGATTGTAGTACCCTCTCTTGCCTTAATCTAAGGACATGTCAGGTACCCTAGACCCTGAGGATTAATCCAGGTAAAGGGAGTGTGAGTAATGAATGATCTGCAGGATAGGAACCCCAGTGACAGAAAGGGTTGTACAGCTGTATGTGAGGAATTTACTTGGTATTAACGGTGACATCATGACACTTATCATTAGTTCTCTTTCTTCTATGGATGAGACTAGTAGGTTATTGCTAGAAGCTGTTGCAGAGGAGATGACAATTATGGATGCACTGCGCACATATAATTATCTTGCTCTAACAATTACATGCATACTTTGTTATAATATATTATTCCCATCAGATGTTTTTCTCAGCTACTGGTGAAAACCGAAGACCTAGGCCCTCTTTCTCTCCATCATCATCAACAACAAGATAGCAAACTCTTGGTCCAGTGAAAACGCAATAGGAATTCTAAAACTCTCGAAGGTTCATTAAGTAATCTCACTTTGCTTACTGCTTCCCGAGGATTCGATAAACCTAGGTCTACTAGGGAAAAAGAGCTATACTACATCCGTAATCCGAATCGAAGGTATCATGTACATGTTAGGTTCACCAAGTAAGAACATTAGTATCCGCGTGTGTAAAACTGTCTTACACCTGTTGAATGTGAACATTGAGTCTGTCACACCCGGTCATCACGTGGTGTCTCGAAACGACGAACTTTTCAACGGTGCATACTAAGGAAGAACACATTTTTATCTTGATATTTAAATAAGGGATCATCTTATAATGCAACTAAAGCTCCAAACAAGCAATATAAGATGCAAACAAACATCATATGCTAAAAGTGATATGATATGGTTCTTGCACTTTGATCATTATCGTATGCATCTTGGTATGATCTTTATCATTCCGATATGTGTAAGGCCAGGGTCTATGGAACTTACACTTTCGCATATTATAATTTCCAATAGTATCAATCCATACTATAAATTATAATACTACCATATCATAGTACTTTCCCGGCAAAAAACAAAAACTAGACGCCTTTAATTTATCTTTTGCATGTTTTACATGGCTGAGGGTTTTCTAAGATAGAACCGTTCTTAACTACGAACATGGAACCACAATGATGATAATCAAATTATTGGCAACTCGTTGTAAATCAGATATTTACTATAGTAGGAGAAACAAACACCCGCAAGCCACTTATGCAAAACTAGTTACATGTCAATTGTGGAATAGGTCTCATGTGCGAGGACATGTAAAGTTTGTCTGGGCCGCTTCATCCCACTACGCCAACAATATCCAAAATACACATAAGAAGCAATAACATGGCCATCAGCGCCCACATAACCATATATTAACTACCCATGCAGAGTATCTACGCATAGATCCGGCTCTGATACCACTGTTGGGTTTGCAGCATAGAAAACAATTTTTTCCTATGATGGGAACTATATATGCCATGAACCATATATCTAGATATAATCAACGGGTGGATATACATCCATAATACATACCCTTGAAGACCGACAAAGCTTTACGAGTATGGACTCATTGGTGATGTAGTCGATCTCTTGCCGATCTCAAGATCGTGTAGAAGTCCAATATCCCCACAACTTAGCGGAGCATCCATGATCGCACTCACGTCCGGAACCCCGACCACCTCCGCGACCTTGCTCCAGCGATGCAACGGAAGTAGAAAATCCTTGCTCCAGAAAAAGCCACAGGGAACATGTATCTCAGTAGTCCGAGACCATGGGGGAATAATACTAGAGGGGGAGAGATATCCTTCACGAGGAGGTGTGAGTGAGAAGTGAGAGGATTACTCCTTTTATAGGTGGAGGGGGAAGACAAGAGCCATGGAAGGTGGCCAAAGAGGGTGCCCCCACCTCTTCCTCCATTCATGTGACTAGACCTTCCACTCACACCAATGGCTCGCCATTTCCTCCACTCAAAATCCCACTCAAATCCCATTAAATTTTCAACAAATTTAATACAATCTCTCATTAAATAAAGCTCATTTTATTTATTTATTCAGAATTTTGTTAATTACATTAATTAACAAACATTCACATAAAACCCCTTGCAACATTTAAATTTCACATGCAGAACCAATTTCAGCAATTTCACCCGAAACAATTCTAGTTTCAATTGAAATAATTCTAGCGCTTTCTTTTTCTTTATCTAGCATATTATTTGCTCCAAATGGTGTCGGTATTCCTTAAGTGGTTCACGAATAATGTAGAGATGATCAAGACCCCTCTCCGATTAATAATCAGCAGCGGGACCTGGTGATCCGTACTGACTCCCACACATTCAACAATGACTTCTAGTGATCGTGTGAACATTTTACATTGCAACTAAATCCTTTTGTCTCGTGATATTTTACATGTCCGATATTCGATCATCAGTATCCCCATACCTAGTTTGATCTCGTTATATCTCGTTCCTTTGATATAACATTCTAGTGATCTCCATTACTTGCTTGCAAGCTATATCAATGTGATATAACCTAGAGGGCCCAGAGTATATCTCTCCATCATCGGGATGAAAAATCCCACTCTTGATCCATGAGTCTTTACATAACACTATCGGAGTATCTGGACCCACCTTTATAGTCACTCTGTTACCGTGTGAGGTTTGATGTTATCGAGCTACTCTTCTAGTGTTAGTGATTGACATGATATCATGGTCTAAGGACTAAAGTTACTCGTAATTATGTTATAGAAATTTAAACATAATGTCTTTGATCGAATTACTATACTTCGGATGAATGTTTATCACATCATTCCACCAATGTTGTGACCTTGATCATCATGTTAAACAACGAGCTAGTTTATATGAGAGAGATAACTAGGAACTCTTATTTGTTTATTAAACACACATGTATTAATGTTTCCAATTAATACAATTATAGCATGTAAAATAAACATTTATCATAAACAAGGAATACGATAATAGCCACCTTATTATTGCCTCTCGGTCATATTCCCTTCACCTTTGTGCCCGAGTGTGGCCTCCGACAGGGTGATCCATTGTCACCCTATCTCTTTATTTTGTGCACAAAGGGGCTATCCACTTTGCTAGTTGCGACTGAGGAGGAGGGATCACTGTAAGGCATATAATTAAGTCTAGGTGCTCCCAAGATAAATCGCCTACTTTTTGTTGATGATGAACTAATAGTTATGAAGGCAAACATCGGGAACGCAGAGAAGTTGAAGCAGATATTGGCACTATATGAGGTGCAGTCCGGTCAGATACTTAATAAGGACAAATCGTCGGTGATGTTTAGTAAAGGAACGTTGAACTAGGGGAAAAAATCGTTCCTTGGCTTGTTGGAGATTCTGAGGGAGTCCAGGAATGAGTGGTACATGGGGCTCCCGGTCCATTTGGGAGCTTCGAAATCAAAATAGTTTGAATATTTGAAAGAAAGGGTGTGGCAGCGCATTCAGGGTTCGAAGGATAAGTTCCTGTCAAAAGATGGGAAGGAGATAATGATCAAAGCCATAGCTCAAGCTATTCCAACCTATGCAATGTCGTGTTTCGATTTGACAAAAATCCTTTGTGAGGAAATAAGTGCTATGATATGTCGATATTGGTGGAATCAGCAGGATGATACGAACAAGTGTCACTTGATAGGCTAGGATAAGATGACTAAATCAAAGGTGAATGGAGGGCTGGGGTTATGTGATATTAACATTTTTAGCATGGCAATGCTTTCTAGGGAGGGGTGGCGTTTTCTTCAGAACCCAGATTCACTATGTGCGGTAGTCCAAAAAGCTCTCTACTTCCCGAGAAATACGATTCTCTAAGCTCAACCGGAGCAAGGTATCTCTTATACTTGGCAAAGTTGATGGGGATATGCCGAGTGGGGTATACCCAGCAGGACGTTCCCTACTGGATCCAATTCCCAGCGAGTGAGGCAAATTTGATGGGGATATGCCGACGGCGACTGGATCACGACCCAAGAAGGAGCCAGGCGACTAGAAGCTAAAGGCCTAGAAGCGTAGCTAGGCCCAGTCGGATTAGGTCAAAATCCTCTGTGTCCTTATCCAACTTGTTTGTATATCTGTAAACCCTAGCATGGTACCCCTATATAAGCCTCCCTAGGGTACACATAGCAATTACGTTCCATCAGATACCCCATCAAACTCACCGCCTAGTCGCCAAGCTTGCCACCTGTAATCTCTCGATAATAAAATCTAGAAGGATTAGGTCTTTACACTCCGGGGGGCGAACCTGGGTAAAACCTTGTGTCTCCTCCCTCATCTCGCACCACAGATGGCTGGCCGCCCTTGCCCTTCGTTCTACTACTCGCTGCCAATCGCAGTGTCTGCCATGGCCATTCCCACGACAATGGCGCCCATCGTGGGGCCTAGACGGTCAGGCCTGAGTTCTGTGGCAAGACCCTACATGCCCATCAACCGATCGATCGCCACTGGTCGCATGATTGTTTACAGCGAGATCCTTCAGATCTTGCCTAGAAGCTATGTCCCGGCGTCACGCCCGGTCATGAACAGCGTCATCATGCCGGTCGGCTCCATCAACCTCTTCTTCGGCTTCACACAGTCATCATCTCCGAATATTCGGCGCTCATCGGCGAGTCTCCGCCATGCGATCGGCTCTTTGAGAGCTAGGTCCGCACCATCCACCGCCTCGCTTTCGAGTACGACTTGGCCAATTGCGACGTGGTCGATACCAACGTGGTCGTAGAAGACGAGGCCCTCCACGATGACGCCGACTCTGTGACCGCAGCTCGGTCACTGGATCCATCATCGCCGCGTCACCCAAAGGATCCATCACGCGAGTCTCCAACATGGGAAATTTCGAGGACCCATCCATACTCGGGATCTTTGACTCTGACTCCGGCTCAGAGAATTCCGGCGACCTCCATGCCGGATATGGTCACTTCATCACGACCTACATGGCGAGCGGCACAAGCGCCCCGCTAGACCCCTTTTCCACTCCGATCCCGCCGACCGCGATAGCAATGGATGTCGAGGAAGCTCGCCAGCACCAGGAGGAGGCGGTGCGCAAAGAACAAGCCGAGCGCGAAAAATTTCGCCTCAACCAGGCGATGGCGCAGGAGCTATCGCTCTACCACTAGCGTCGCATCAGGACATGCCTAAACCCTACCGTTCAGTGCCGCACGCTGAACATCGATGAAGACAATGATCCCGCTCGCGTGGCCGAGTGCGTGATCTGCGAGAACGCGCCACCAGGCTTCCGCGCTCATCCGCCACCAGGAGCACCAGCGAATGGAGCTCCCCCACTGCCACCCGGCCGCACGCCCCCTCCCAACCAGCCGAGAGTTCTCATCTCTCTGAAAGAGTGGGACAGAACGGCCTCCCGCTGTACTCTATCCCGATGGACAACATCATCGCGGGGCAGGCAGCGGTCGCCAACCTCAACATCATAGGGGAAGGCACGCAGGGCCTTAATCGCCAGGGCCTTACTCGCCAAAGCCGTCGAGCAACAAGTCACAGGAGCAGACTGGAAGGGCGAATGTACTCCTGCTCCTCCGGAAGCAGGGCGGCCTCAAGCAGCCGCCCATCGATGGCGAACACCCTCAAATGCCCACCACCCGAGCCCCGGCAGCACTAACCATGGGTCGCGCACCCAGCGCTCTCCACCAACGACCCGCGACCGCTGAACAACACGGTCGCCGCCAACGGACAGCCGATCAACGCACGAACCCACATCATCAACAACCAGAGCTAGCGCGCATGCTAGTCCAATGACATGAGGCACACCCTCACCAACTGCAACGACGGTGAGCCAAGGGGCTCCATCAGTCGAGTCGGCCCCTAGTGCTTCGGATCGATGATCTGAGGCGAGAGTGAACTTTAAAGCGCCAAAGGAGATTGAAAAGTATGATCCCACATATGATATAGCCGTGTGACTGGACATATACCTCATGACGATGGGAATCACCGGCCACACCGGCATTCTCGCCACTCGCTACCTCCCCCTGATGATGGAGGGAGCGAATCGGCAGTGGATCAACACTCTCCCCGCAGACAACATCGACTCCTGGGAAGACATGTGCGATGACTTTGTTAGGCACTTCGAGGGCTCCTACACCCGCGCCACCAACATCGAGGGTCTGGAGCGATGCGTCCAGGGACCCCGCGAGTCGACTCGCAACTGGGTCCAATGGTGGCAGCACCTATGGATCAATGCCACCGGCATCCTCCCGGACACGATGATACACTACTTCAAGAACTCGTGTCGATACGAGCCATTGGTCACCAACATCAAGCGGGTGTAAAGATGCTCAACAACATCCTGACCTCCTCGAGATTGCCAAATGGTACGCGGAGGAAGATCTGAACCAGGAAACTGACGATGAGTTGGGTGGGAATCGCCGCCCAAGAGGCCATGACAACGGTAGGCAGTGCGAGCTGCGCTACAGCAACACTCGCCTCAATGGCAAGCGCCGCGATGACGGTCAAGTCGACTTCGTCGCCAACGCCGGCTATGCGCCATGCGACCCCAAGAGCTTCTGCCACGATGGAGGCCAGCACCGCGACAGCAGAAACTACAAAGCGAGGCCGAAATTTGACCCCGCCGCCCTCCTCAACCAACCCTGTGTGTTCCACCGAAGAGAGGGGAAACCCGCCACACACACAGCCGCCGACTTTCACTGTCCAAAGGAGATCGAGAAGGCACGGCGCGCATGGGAGGACCCCAACAACAACCCGCCAAATGGTGGGGCATTCGGCAACGACGTTGTCTCACTCCACACCTTCACCGGTCTCGGCACCAAGCGCGAGAAGAAGGTCCTCACCTGCACTATCGCCGTCAACATGGTGTCCTAGGTCGACGTCCCTCGCTTCCTCAACTGGTTCGAGAAGCGCATCACATGGAGCCACGAAGACCACTCGCCACGGATCAAGTACCCCGGGCGAGTCACCATGGTAGTCAAGCCCAAAGTGGGCGACTACTGGCTCCCCAAGACGTTGATGGACGGCGGGAGCTCCATCAATATCCTCTACTTGGACACATTCAGGCGACTAAGGCTGCAGCAGTCGATGATCGAGTCGAACCTCACCACCTTCCACGGCATCGTCCCCGGTCGGAAGGTGTATGCGATCGGCAAGGTGACGCTGCCAGTCACCTTCGGCACACCACCAACTTCCACACCGAGTGGATCATCTTCGAGCTAGTGAACTTCAACAGCCCCTACCACTGCGTCTTGGGGTGGCAAGCATTCGCCAAGTTCATGGCGACACCGCACTATGCGTACAACATGATGAAGCTCCCAGGGCCATTCGGCATCATCACCGTCCACGGCGACCCCGACATGCCCATCGAGCGTGAGTAAAAAGGCGCACAGCTCGTGGACGCCGTCATCGCCGCGGAGGACAACCATGTATAATAGCTCGCCAGATACGCGAGTGGGGTCGACCATGACGACCCCACAATACTAAAGAAGCCCAACACGGAGAACGCCAGGTCGACCGCGTGCGAGGCCATCATGCACACCCGCACCATCGAGCTGGTCCCAGGCGACTCCACCCAGACGGTCAACATCAGGGAGGGCATGAGCCCCGCATAGGAAAGCATGCTCATCGATTCCTCCGTGAGAATTGCGACATCTTCACATGGAAGCCATCTGGCATGCCAGGTGTCCCGAGGGAACTCGCCAAGGACAAACTCAACGCCGACCCCAAGGCGCGACCCGTCAAGCAATCGCTGTGGCCCTTCAACGAAGAGCACCGCCGAGCAATCACCTAATAAGTGCACCATCTACTCGCTGCAGGCTTCATCGGGCCAATCAAGTACTCCAAGTGGCTAGCAAACCTAGTCCTGGTCGTGAAGAAGAACAAGACCTAGAGGATGTGTATCGACTACACCAACCTCAACAGCGTCTGCCCAAAGGAGCAGTACGTCCTCCCGCGCATCGATCAGATCATCGATTCGACCGCGGGCTTGGAGTCACTGTGCTTCCTTGACGTGTACTCTAGGTACAACCAGATCAAGATCGCGGTTGAGGACGAGGAGAAGACGGCGTTCATCATGCCATTCGGCGCTTATTGCTACACCGCCATGACGTTCGGCCTCAAAAAATGCCAGCGCAACCTACCAGCGGTGCATGCAGGAGCACCTCGCGAGCCAAATTGGCCGCAACATCCACGTCTACATTGACGACGTGGTGGTCAAGTCCAATCGGAAGAGCGACCTACTCACCGACCTGGCCGAGACCTTTGCAAATCTGCGGAGGTACAAGATCAAGCTCAACCCGGGGAAGTGCACCTTCGGCGTACCCACTAGACCACTCCTAGGGTACGTAGTCTCCAAGCGAGGCATCGATGGGAACCATACAAAGATTGACACGATCGCACGGCTCAACAAACCCGAGTGCCTCCGCGACGTCCAAAAGCTGGCCGGGGGAGTCGTGGCTCTCAGTCGCTTCATCCCCCGGCTAGGCGAGAAACCAATGCCTCTTTACCGCTTGATGCGCAAGAACCCCACGTTCCAATGCGACAAGGAGGCAAACGACGCGCTCAACACAATCAAAGAAGTGCTACTCGCTACACCGCTACTCGATGCCCCCATCGACAAGGAGCCGATGCTCGTCGATATCGCGGCATTCGAGCGAGTCGTCAGCACCGTCATGGTCGTCGAGCGACCAGAGGAGGACAAGGAGCGCCCCGTACAGCGCCCGGTCTACTACATCAGCGAATTCGTCACGGACTCACGATAGCGCTACCCGCAATACCAGAAACTGGTGTACGCGGTCTTCCGAGCCTAGCGATGGTTGTCACACTACTTCCAGGAGCACCCAATCATGGTCCTCTCATCCGCGCCGCTGCAGGACATCATCTGCAGCCGCGAGGCAATTGGGCAGGTCGCCAAGTGGGTCGTTGAAATCTTCATCCATAACATCAAGTACGATCCACGCAAGGCCATCAAGTCGCAGGCTCTAGTGGATTTCCTCGCCGACTGGGCAGAGGCGCAGCAGCCAGAGAAGCTGACATACCTCCACTACTGGTCGCTCCACTTCGATGGATCCAAGAACACGGACGGCGCAGGGGCAGGTATCATACTTACCTCGCCCAAGGGTGACAAGATCCACTACGTGTTGTACCTGGACTTCACCCCCTGCACCAACAACATGGTCGAGTACGAGGCCCTCCTTCATGTCATGCGAGCCGCCAAGGAGACGAACGTCAATCACCTACGGTGCTACGGTGACTCCGACCTCGTCGGTGCGCAAGTCGCTGGTACCTGGGACGCCGTCTCCCCCACCATGGCTGCATATCGCCAAGCAGTGGACCAGCTGGGAGGCCACTTTGCTGGCTATTCCGTCAAGTGGATCAACAGGCACAAGAACGAGGAGGCTAATGCCCTCTCCCGCATCGGCAAACTCCACCCGCGGGCGTATTCCTTGACACCATCCACAAGCCCTCCGTCTCCCCTCCAAAGGAGATCGACCTCGGGATCCCGCTGCAACCAGAGCCCGCCCTGGTCGCCATGGTCATAGAACCAAGCAACTAGACCGTGTCATACCTCACCTACCTCAAGAGCGGGACACTGCCAGCGGATGAGATGGAAGCACACATGATCGTGTACAGCTGCAAGTCCTTCGTCATCATCAACGGCGAGCTCTAGAAGCGTAGCGTAATAGGCGTGTTCCAACGCTGCGTGCAACCTAGGGAAGGACGCAAGATCCTCCAAGACATACACGACGGTAACTGTGGCCACCATGCCGATGCCCGGTCCCTAGTTGCCAAGGCCATACAACACGGCTTCTACAGGCTCACCGCGCACACGGACATAGTCGACATCGTCCAACGCTGCGTCGGGTGCCATAAGTACGCCAACAAGACGCACGTACCCAGCTCTGCGCTCAAGACGATCCCCATCACCTAGCTATTCGCCATATGGGGCATGTACATGGTGGGCCCATTAAAGAAGCCCCCCTCCTAGTCACAGTCGACAAATTCACTAAGTGGGAGGAAGCCAAGCCAGTCCGGAAGTGCGACGGGAAGACCGCAGCAAACATCATCACGAACAATGACACCAACTTCATCACGGACCGTAGCTCATCTACCGCTACGGATTCCCGCACAACATCATAATGCACAACGGCACCAACTTCGCCAAGGGTGCCATGGCAAAATTTTGTGAGGATCACAACAGACGGCTCGACCTCGCCTCAGCCGCCCACCCGGAGTCCAACGGCCAGGCGGAACGCGCGAACCATAGCATCATCCATGGCCTCAAGACGCGACTGCAAGTTCCCTTTGAGTGCACTCCGGGATGTTGGGTCGAAGAGCTCCCCTCCGTCATTTGGGGAATCCGCACCTCCATCAACCGGTCGACAGGGTTCACGCCCTTATTCATGGTATACGGTGCCGAAGCCGTCATGCCGAATGACCTGGAGCATGACTCACCCCGGGTCGTCAACTACGTAGAGGCCGACAACGACCTCGCACACCAAGACAGGGTCGACCAGCTTGACGAATCACGTGACCTAGCTCGCTCCCACACCGCCATCTACCAGGAGGGGCTCCGCCGCTACCACAGCCGCCGAGTCTGAACTCATACATTCCAGGAAGGCGACCTGGTCCTGCGACTGATCCAGGACAAGAAGGGCATGCACAACCTCGATCCCCCATGTGAGGGGCCATTCGCCATAGGGCGAGTCCTCAGCAACGACGCCTAATACCTCATCGACGTTCGAGGCAATGGAGAGCTCAACGACAAGCGGCAGTGGAATGTAAATAAGGAAGTTCTACACCTAGAACTCCGACTTGTATTCCCCCAACCATGCAATAAAATACATTCGACTCGCACAAATTGTGCCTACTTTCCAAGTCTTGTGCCAATCGCACTCGTAACTATAGCATAATGCTACTCACGAAAGTCAACACTTGGCTGCACGACCGGCACGTCTAAGTAGTGCGGTGCAAGGCCACCGAAGGAATTCGGGCCTTGCGTCGTCCATGAAAATGCCAACTCGGAGCCCCCATTGTAGTCGCCCTGCTCGACTGGCCCGCCAGGCCAAGACAACCGTACACGCTTCATACAGCGACCGGTCCTCCACATCCTCGGCGCAGTGACTCGAACGGTTAAGTACCACACTCGGGGACTCGCTTTAGTCTAAAACCCATGCGGATCGGGAACACACCGAGTATGAGAGGCGTTCCTTGGAGTCGCCACGCGACTGGATCCCTGAGCCAGGTGGAGTGACGTGCCACATACAACGCGCTTCGTCCTCACCTGCCTTGGGCATGCGACTAGAACAGCTAAATACCACACTTGGGGACTCGCCAAACCGACCCCGTTCACGTCCGAGAAAACGGCTAAGTATAGAGCACCCCTTGGGGTCGCCAAGCGACTGGCTTTCCAAGCCACGGCGAGTCGTCCCTAACCAACTAATAGTTGAAAACAAACAAGCATAAAGAAATGCGAGGTAAACCCCATCAAAGGGCGGACGCGCTCGGGGATTCGCTCAACAAACAGATCAAAGTCAAAATCAAAATGACTTAACATATTTTCATTCTCTTAAGAAGCAAAATATATTGTTCGCATATAAGGATTGTTACAGATTTACTTATACTAATACATAAGCCACTCGGCATGTCTCTATTCCGCAGGCTTCGAGGTCGACGCGCCGTCTTTACCGCGGACCCGAATGAAGGGTATCCACGGATTCATCGGATATGTCGTTAGGCTATTCGCCAACACCGATCGAAACGGATGCTCCGTCTTGAGGTCACGGTGAGCCAAGTCGGGGTCGTTCGGCACCAGCTCATCTTCTGGTATGGCAAAAATCGCCCATCGCAAGCACCCGCTCAGAGTACGTGGCTGCCTTCGCGGTAAGCTTAAGCACCTCGGAAATTTCAACCGAGCCGGTCGCGGACGGGTACCCACTGGTGACGTTGTCGAGGTCAAAGTCGTCACAGAAATGTGCGAGCCTGAGGCCCAGCACAGTCGCGGCTCCGTGGCGAAACGCCGACCGCGACATATACTAAACCACCGCCGGTGCCTTCTCAGGTATCACCATACCTCTGTCATCATGCTGGGGATCACCTCAGTGGGCGAGATCTCTTGGAGGATGGCGTGAATGCACGTCGCCGAAAGGGCGGCCAAGTCCACCAGTGCAGTCACGCACTGCTTGGCATCATACGACTACACTTCAGGGTCTTACGCACATATCCTCCCTGCAAACAACGCCAAGTCTGAATCAGAAGGACGCACAACTTTAGCTTCACCCGCTCGGGGACTCACCGGCGTAGCGACTCTCCCGCTCGGGGACTCACTGACATAGTGACAGGTTTAAAATCTCACTAAGGAGTCGATGGCAAAGCCCCGTGGTGAAGTCCTAAAGATCTGACAGCTCATCCTGCAAACCAGCGACAAGAGTGTCGGAGACCTTCCGCTCGTCCGCTGCTATAGCGACAGCGGCCTTGGCCCTCTCCTCTGACAAGCTCGCTTCAGGCTTCGCAGCTTTAAGATCCTCTCTAGCTCGGCAACCCGCCTCTCCACAACGGTCAACGGAGATTTGGCATCCTCCAACTCGACGGTTGGGAGAAGACCCTCGCGGGTCTTGGCAACAGCGGCTGAGTGCTCCACTGCAAAGGAAATAAAAATAAGACACCACGCAATAAAAGGCAAATGAACTTCCAAAGTACTTGAAACACCTACCTACAGTTGCCTAAAGCTGTTGATTCACCTCCTGCATGGATCAGAGGTAGCGCTCCTTGGTGGCTAGTCGCTCTGCAGACTCATGCTGAAGGCCCTGCAAAGGGGAAACAAACGTAAGAGGACACCAAAACTTCCTAAGTGCCTAGCCGCTGAAATTCAGCGACTAGCCACTCAGGGACTGGACATCAAAACTTCCTAAGTGCCTAGCCGCTGAAATTTAGAGACTAGCCACTCGGGGACTGGAGATACCTAGATAGCTGCGCCCAGCATGTTGTGTAGCTCGGTGGCGTCCACTGATGGCAACAAAAAAGGCGTCCGACCGCGACGTTGCCCAACGTCTGCATCTAAAACCTCAGGCACTTGAGGCCACTGCGTCGTGGCTCCCGTGGCAGAATCCCTCGCCATGAAGCGAGGAAACGTTGCTGCCATTTCCCCTAAAGCACAAGTCGTGGGCTCCGATGCCCCGAACAGTGTTGCTGGCTCGACCAGCTGCGACCCCGCGACCACGTCGGCCTTCGTGGAAGCGTCAACTTCAATAGGCGCCTCACTCGGTGCATCGACTGGCTCATCCACGTTGATTATGGAGTCATCGCCTTTCTTTTTCTTTGCACCCTCAACGGGCACCTTGGCTTCGTCACTCTTCCTCTTCTTCGGGGGATTAACCTCCCCTCCCATGGCGACTGGTGGTACCTTGGACAACGAAGGTTGACCAATCTTCTTCACACCAGCCCTGCAAAAAAGGCACGGTTAGCAACTCAGACAACAACTACAAAACGATGCTCCAAATCGACTCGGCAAAGATGTACCTGGCGACTGGGATAAAACACAGACCAGTGCAGATGTGTGCCGGCTTCTCCAATTCTAGGCCCAGATTGCGATTGATGCCCATCTCGAACACGGTTGGGGCCCACGAAACTGTAGCCTTCTTCGTCGACGAGGCCGCAGCCACAGGAAGTTCTGCTCCGGTCGATGCTGGTGCCTCTTTCGACGGGGAGGCCTCCGCGCTCGAAGCAGCTCTGAGCCCCGAGAGTGCCGAGAACGATGGAGGAATTGCTTCAAGAGGCACCTCATTCTCCACCACATCCTCGGCTCTCGGATCCGTCGCCTCCGGAGCTTTTGTCGAAGCCTCGGCCTCTGCGTCTTTGGCTTCACTGCCTGACTCGGAGTTGATCGCAGACCGGGGAGGAGACGCCAATTTAGGCGCCTTCTTCTTTGTGGGCGACTTTTTCTTCGATGGCATGGCCACGCACCATGAACTGTGTTCTTGGATGTCGCCCTCGCTCCCATCGTGTCCCTCGAGGCTCCGGCTAGCCTCGAGTTCTTGATGCCGCTGCACGCGGGTCTTTCGAGCCACAGCTGCAGGCGTGGCGACTTCCACCACCTCGTCATCATCGTCGGAGGACTCGCTTACATCCTCCTCGACCTCCTCGGATCTCTCGTCGTTGACAGGAGGGATCCAATCCTCTAGGACTTGGAACAGCTAAAAATGACAAGCACGTATCAGCTAGACCTCGACTTCATTTCTGCGATTGTGAAGGTATAAAGGATAAAGAAACTCACTATCAGCGCCTGGCGCTTCATGGTATACGAGACAATCCCGGCCTTAGGATTGACGTACTCCACGTCGGTGATCTTCCTCAGCGCGGCAGCATAGTCGTCGGCCTTCCAGACGGCGGTGTTGGCCTTGGTCTCATCGTCCCTACCGGTGTACTCATACATCCATCGGGAGCGACTAGCCAGTGGCACCAATCGCCGCCCGAGCCAACAATTATATAAATTGATGGTCTCGAGCCCATCCTTCTTGAGCTGGTGGATCATCGTCAGCATCACGTCCACGACCATCCTTTGATCGTGGGGGAGACTGGCCACCTACAGCCGGCGCGGCTCGCTCCTGTCGGGGTGAAGGCCAGGAGTGACACCTCGACGTTCGGGGTCGACTCGCTGACGTAAAATCAGTACTTCTTCCACTCGCTGTCTGCCTTCTTCGGCAACATGAGGTCGAGGAAGGGGTCCTTGTTCTTCAATTGGAAGATGAGGCCGCCCGCTGCCAACGTCGGTCCACCGGCTCCTTCACGACCGACGCGCCCATGAAACAATTCCTGCCACAACGGGAAATAGGGGCGGCACCCAAAGTAGCACTCACAGAACACCACGAAAATGGCAAGCTGCTTGATGCTATGAGGCCCCAGATCTGAGGGCTTGATGGCATAGTAGGAGCAAAATCGCCGGAAGAAGATTGAAGTAGGGAATCCCAGCCCCCTCTCTAGGATGCTGGTGAAGCAGATGAATTCGCCGGCACGGGGATCCGGCTCCAACTCTCCGGCCAAGGGAATTCTCCATCTCCCCTCGTAGAGGATCCCTGTGATACCCCCCGGGTCAGGGCTAAACAAATCCCAGACCTCCATCTGACATAAGCTTAACCTTGAGCTCGAGAATATCCAGTGAAGAATTGATAACAAAGAAGTGACCCTATGACACAAAATTATTACAGCAAGCTCATAACTGAGCGAAGAGCCAAAATATTACAAGCAGAGGTCACTGACCACAAAAATCAAACAACGGAAGGAAAATTATGCTATTAAGTATAGCAAACTTAACAAATGGCCTAAGAGGCCTGGAGCATAATGATGACGTCCCAGCCCATAGATTCCAGGCTGTCGGCCGGGAACCCCAAGCTACTCGTCGATGTCGATGTAGTACTAAACTGATCTTCAGGGAACACTTACTCTGCCAAACGTATCAACAAAGCAAGGGTGAGTACAGGGTGTACTCCGCAAGACTTATGGCTGGTGGAGTTGTTTTGCATAAAGCCATCTTTGTTTATAAAACAAGAGAGAGAGAGAGAGAAGAAGCTTGTCTAAACAGAGTATTTTAAAAGGGGATAAGAGAGTGACATCTCCAAACTAATGATCATCATCTTTTGATATCCACCAAATCATCATCACCTGAACTAGGATCACCCCCTCGTACTCATGAGAAGCATCCTTAAGCACACGTTGATCTACCAAGTTTTATGATAAGGTTATAGTTCTTTATGATCTTAGAATCTGGTCACCAAGCGTTCATAACCGTGAACACGGATTTTTGAAAATATTATTACCCTATAGGGGTGTACAACTTTACCCACACGTACTAACCTTCTCTTAATGCCACTAGATAAGCCCTCTTCCTTGGAAGGCCGACACAGGGTGGTTAGACACGACCTTTACCTTGCTTTCGCCAAGACCATGAGTCATGCAATCAGTATCATTCCGCCGTAACGGGTCAAATCCCGAAGCCGGTACTTAAAGATGTGAGGTGAGGTTGGTTTACCAAGGGCTCCATCGACCCCAAGCAGCCCCAGCCATGCTTACCTACCTGTTATGAATGCACCTGCACCCGGGAAATCTTTCAAAAGGTTTTATATGCATATGTCAAATGGAACGCCCGAACTATGTGACCCATGGAATCTGCTAAGCAAGTTAGTCACTCGTGGGGTTTTCCAGGCCCCGTGTGGTTGTACGCTCGTCTCGGTTCCAAAGGCAAGAACTCGGTTCCTAGTGGTGGTCAGCATGGGACTAGAAAAACCACATCCCACTATGGCCTCCCATACAACCCTTAGCATGTTTAAGTCATATCATCTCTGATATCATCTCATCACGTTCTCCTGTCATACTAGATTCTCTGCATCTGATATATCATCCAGATGGACCAGACTCAATAACTATGCATGGCTAAGCAGGACACAGATAAGCTCTAGCAGTGCACACAAGCCAAACCTAGTTATGATAGGAGAAGTGGATCAGGTAATATAAGCTCGAAGGGAGTAATGCAACAGATAGGATACTCTATCTATCTATCGATAAAGGCCACAGTAGAATCGTATGCATCGTGGCAGGAATTGGAATGCTTTCGAAATCATAGGATTATATCATGGTGGGGCTATGCTTGCCTTTGCCTGTTGATAACAGATAAGCAGATCTTCGGGAGCCTTGTACTTGACTTGGTTATAGTTGGTCAAGTATTGTTCGTCGATCTTCGATCTTCAATGGTGTTGATCTCGATCTTCGATCTCGATCTCGATATCGTATGCTACCGGGAAGAAGCCAATACCAAAAATAAAGGGGAAACAATCAACACATGGCATCGATGCAATGCTCAAACAAGAATGATGATATGACAAGTTAATTTGCATTGAAATGTAACCCTAAGGCATGCTCGACAATTTAATCGGGTTTTCGAGGGGTAAAAACCCTAACTCGGGGAAACTCCGGATGTATATGATAGGGGTTACTATGTTATTCTAATTATACTTGTCATTTAGGTTGTTGAACAATGCATGATTAATGCTTAAAGTGATAGCTCTCATTTTTCTGAAAATTTTGATATATTATACATATGTTTCTGACTTTTAATTAACAAGTTATGAAGTTTACAAGTTTTATTCTGATTCTGAAATTATTAAACCATTTTAAAAAGGTTTACTGCATCACTGTGACGTCAGCTAGGGGGTCAAGGTTGGTTTTCACCGGGCCTGGCTCTAGCCAGAGAGGCTGACGGGTGGGGCCTAGGCCACGTATGCACCACATGGTCGCCACGCAGGACCCACGTCGTCAGGCTTGGCCGCAAGTCGGCTCAGCCGTTCAGCGCACGCCATGAGGGCACGCGGGGCTGCAAAACCTAGCCTACTCAAACCACCACAGCAAGGCAGACACAAAGGTGGCGCCGCTAGGAATAGGTCACCGAGCTTATTATCGACGATCGCCAAGTGGGCAAAGGCATGACAGAGAGTTATGGAGCGAGAGGGAGGAAGGGGAAGGGTCCACAGGGACTAGCGGCTCACCCTTGACGCGTGAGTGACCTCAAGGAGGACAGGGAAGCTTGGGCGCGGCAGTAATGGCGACGACGAACAACATCGGTGGTGAAGAAGAACGGCTCGAGGGCGACGATTCATAGCGTCGTGGCTCGATTCCTTCTACATGTCGAATCAGGGGACCATGTCATTGCGGGTGGCTTGCTCAGACGGCCACGGGGAGGCGTATTACGACGGCGAGCCGGAGCTAGGGTTTCGTCCCGAGGAGAGGAACGAGAGAGGGAGGTATCTTGGGAGGGGGAAGAATGGATAGGGGAGAGGGCAATGGCGTGGCGATCTTATCCTCCTCCCGAGCTCGACGGACGGCGAGGATCAAGAGGCGGGATCGACAGCGAAGTCGGCGACACCGAGCAGCTTGTCGCGCTGAGGAAGACGACGACGACCGTGAGCGAAGGGGTACTGGGCCACAGGTGGGCTGCGAATGGGCCGGCTGTGGGCACACTAAGCGACGGGGAGAGGAGGGAAAGAAGAGAGACAGGCTGGGCTGGGCCTCATTTGCGACTGGCTTTGTTTTTATTTTGTAAAAGCTTTTCTCTTTTTCTATTTTTTTTGTTTTCTCCTTTGTGTTCCAAATTCAAATACTGTTTTAAACATTCCAAAAATACCACAGACTTTGTAAAAGTGTATAAAATATTGAGGGTTCCCTTTTATTCAGATTGGGCTCCACACTTTTGTATTTTTTTTCAAATATTCAAAACCTTTTAAATGTGTTTGAGAGGATAAGAAGGAAACTAGGGTTTAGGGTTTTGCTTGACTTTTCTTAATGCACAATTTCAAACATGATGCTCATGAATGCACAAACAACCCTAATTACTATTTACTAAAAACTGGGGTGTTACAGCTCTATCCCCCTTACGAGAATCTTGACCCGAGATTCCAAAGGTAGGAAGAGAGATAGAGACAGAAAGAAACAGGGTCACTTCTAAGGATAAGAGGGAAACACACTAATGACACAGAGGGTATCTCATGGAGTGTTTAGAAACAACTCTGAGATGACGAACATGAAACACGGCAAGGTAACAGAGGAAAAAAGAGGAGAAGGTTTTCCAATTGTGAGATAGATGGTCTTCATAAGGATTGAGACCATGGAGCTTACAGGAGGTTTTGAAGCTTCTGAAGAAGAAAGCTTCCAACAGAAAGAACATGACCATATACTTCGATAGGGAACCTCTACTAAACGGCTTAAGTAGAGATTTCAGGTTGCAGAGATATGTATCGACAAAACCAAGCTATTGAACTACTTTTGAAATAGAAGGGTCACTCTTTCATTCAACAGAAGGCCAAGGCAGAAAGGTCTTTTGGTGGAGAGGACTCGTAAGAGTCGCACGAAACATGTATCAAAATAAACTATTGATTACTAAAATCATAATCACTCTTAAAACATGGCTAAGAAAACGAAGGAAACTCTTTATTCATCCAGGTATACCAAAATCCTTGCCAAATATTTTGGTATCACTTTACACCACTAGATGAATAGGTAGGAAGATTCCCGATGACACGAGAAGAAAGAAACTTCATTCTTAGACTTCAAGTACTTGGCACAACAATATTATTGCCAACATAAAAGGGTTTGGAGGATCGACCGAGAGACATTTAGCAACACTACATTAAATGTTCTCCTTGATGTTCAAGACACGAGACATCAAGTAAAGGTCGGACTTCGGATACAAAGGAAACCATAAGCACAACTCCTAGAATAAATCAATAATGAAGCCTTATGAAGAGTGGTTGTTACTGCTGAATCAAGGAATATGACGAAAGGTCTTTCCGGCTAAGTGTGTCAACCATTACATCAACCTTGCCAGATTTACAAAGAGACCTATGTCAAAACCTTGAGGAGCACCAACCATCATTGCTGATTGAGATTCATCTTTGGTTAGGTGAAATGATACTTCAGACTCAGCATGTCCGAATAGAAAGTTTGCAATGTTTACCGCAAAGGTGAAGTTACTGGATTCTCAAGATATGGACTACAGTGTCAAGCTCCAAAATACGAGCTAGATTGCTAGACCCATGTATTTAGCAACTTGTCGAAAGACAGTTGCGCACATATAAAGTACTAGCAATAAAACACACATGTGTCTTTAAGGAAAGAGAGAGAACTATTCTCGAATCCACGGCGACATCTTTCAACATTTGCATGTGAATCAGAGAAGGTCACTTATAACATCCAGAACACATACTTCGAGATGACTTGAAGTTGGTTCTCAAAAGTTTCCAACATTATTGCCAAATGTTCCATATGAATCTAACCTAACATGGAGAAGATAAGGATGTCATTGATGCGCTCAACGACAAACTTATCGAGATACTCCAAGAGGATGAACTCACAGGTGGTATGAACAAGGCAAAAATACTGGTCAGACCAAAGAACACAAAGATGTACTTAAGTGAAACATCATCAAGATAGTCATTGGAACTGAGTTTGATTTGACGATAACCCAAATCAAATCAAAGATGGGGGGACATAACATATCCAAAAATGAAATATTATCATTCTTCAACACGAACAACACTAGACATCCCTTTAAGATGAACTAGGTCAGATAGAACTTTTGTATTACAACTCTCCAAGTTTTTGTTTAAGCTCAACCAAATAGTTCAAGGTATATAGTACGGATCCTTGGAGAAAATAGCAATTCAAAGAACTTGCTTTCTCAAGAACTTCTAGGGAGACATCCAGAATATCACATGCCACCGATGTGTCACTTAGTTCGAGAGGAAACTTGCTTGGTAAGGCAAGAAGACATAGTCTCAGAGCTTCGGCATGAGCCTAATTCTTTGACAAAAGAGAGGTACCAGAATAATGGACTTGGTATCACAATCATCCTTTGCTTAGTGATAGGGTTAACCAATCACGCTAAATATGACTCAAATGTCCTTTTGAGGTCTAAGCAATAAAAATTGCTAGAATCTCAGATGTCCACATTATTACGCACACGCATCACTCACGAGCGCGAAAGCTCGAGTAAGAGTAGGTAAATATGTGTAGGAGCATCACTTCATTAAGGTATCATAAAACTCAGCGACCTCTTAGTATAAAAGAGTGTGACACTATAAGGTACAACATATAGAAGCTAATCAATGCCTCTTAATCTGCTGATTACAATACTTTGACCTGGTCCTAGTTATGACGAGGTACTGGAGTTTGTTTCTCCTGACATCCCGAAATGGTTTGTCTTGACGGACCATAAGAGTATCTTGCATCGGAAGACACCAATGCACATTTACTACTTGGCTACCAATTGGTAGACAAAGGTCGGAGAACAAGGAAAAGAAGGAACATACTCTGGATAGAATTCCCAAGATGTTGATGCATAGATTAACAATATTCCGAAAACCAATGCGAAGAAGGGGTAAGGTGTGGCAGAGTCACGAGTATAGATGCGAGACTATCGAGGAGTACTCTTGTCGTGATCTATTTGGTTCCATTAAAGAACATCTGCCATGGCTAGTGGTAGCGCGAAGTCCTTAGTTGTCACAATTCAATCGCGACAAAGACCACAAGCTTGAAGACTAGAATTATAGTACTAGCCATCCTGAGGTAATGTGTGAACATTAACAACAGGGGTTTAAAGATTGGATCTTGGGTTAAAGTTCAGCTTCATGTACAAGATTCACAACACTAGAATCCAGCACAATCCGGGATCTTAGGTTCAAGTCCAAGGGTTAAAACCCAAAGAAAGGAGTAACTACCGCTTGAGTGACATAGCGTACACTACAAGGTAGTAATCACGAGGTAGATTCCAAAAGAAGATACAACTTCTGAAGTACCCAAACAAATAAAAAGGAGGCATACGAGGCGAAAGGAAACCTCGAAGCCTAGAACAGAATACCATGGATCCAATAATATAATTTTGTGGGTCCAAAAGATAGAGAGATCATGATGGAAAGGAATCTCCCAGATGAACAAGAGAAAGGGAACAAGGAATTCACAACTCACACAACTCTAGAGAACTCAACACTAGGTCAATTGGTTGAGAAACGACATGCCAAGAGGGCACCTAAGCTTTGAAAGATTAGAAGAGATATCAAAACTTTTACAAATCAACACCAGATAAGATAACCCAGAGTTAGAGGGAAACTGGATAAGAAGAAAAAGAAGCATACTAGAGTTTTCGCAAATACTTTTCATCTTTAAAATAATTTTCACAAGCACTAGACTCAACATCGACCAATAGCAAGGTTTTCCTACGGTCGGTACTGCTCTAATACCAAGACCTGTGACACCCCCAGGATCAGGGATAAAAAAATCCCATACCTCTGTCTGACATAAGCTTAACCTTGAGCTCGGGAATATCCAGTGAAGAATTGATAACACAACAGTCACCCTACAACACAAAATAATTACAGCAAGCTCATAACTGAGCGAAGAGCCAAAATATTACAAGCAGAGGTCACTGACCACAAACATCAAACAACGGAAGGCAAATTATGCTATTAAGCATATCAAACTTAACAAATGGCCTAAGAGGCATGGAGCATAATGATGACGTCCCAGCCCATAGATTCCAGGCTGCCGGCCGGGAACCCCAAGATACTCGTCGATGTCGATGTAGTACAAAACTGATCTTCAGGGAACACTTACTCTGCCAAAAGTATCAACAAAGCAAGGGTGAGTACACGGTGTACTCCGCAAGACTTATGGCTGGCGGATTTGTTTTGCATAAACCCATCTTTGTTTATAAAACAAGAGAGAGAAGAAGCTCGTCTAACCAGAGTATTTTAGAAGGGGATAAGAGAGCAACATCTCCAAAGTAATGATCATTATCTTTTGCTATCCACCAAATCATCATCACCTGAACTAGGATCACCCCCTCGTACCCATGAGGAAGCATCCTTAAGCACACGTTGATCTACCAAGTTTTACGATTAGGTTATAGTTCTCTGTGATCTTAGAATCTGGTCACCAAGTGTTCATAACCGTGAACACGGCTTTTTTAAGATTATTACCCTGTTGGGGTGTACAACTTTACCCACACGTACTAACCTTCTCTTAATGCCACTAGAGGGTAGTTAGACACGACCTTTACCTTGCTTTCGCCGAGACCATGAGTCACGCAATAAGTATGGTTCCGCCATAACGGGTCAAATCTCGAAGCCGGTACTTAAAGATGTGAGGTGAGGTTGGTTTACCAGGGGCTCCATCGACCCCAAGCAACCCAGCCATGCTTACCTACCTGTTATGAATGCACCTTTACCCGACAAATCTTTCAAAAGGTTTTCTATGCATATGTCGAATGGAACGTCCGAACTATGTGACTCATGGAATCTACTACGTAAGTTAGTCACCTGTGGGATTTTCCAGGCCTAGTGTGGTTGTATGCTCGTCTCGGTTCCAAAGGCAAGAACTCGGTTCCTAGTGGTGGCGAGCATGGGACTAGAAAAACCACATCCCACTATGGATTCCCATACAATCCTTATCCTGTTTAACTCATATCATCTCTGATATCATCTCATCACGTTCTGCTGTCATACTAGATTCTCTGCATCTAATACATCTTCTGGATGGACCAGACTCAATAGCTATGCATGGCTAAGAAGGACACAGATAAGCTCTAGTAGTGCACACAAGCCAAACCTAGTTATGCTAGGAACAGTGGATCAGGTAATATAAGCTCGATGGGAGTAATGCAACAGATAGGATACTCTATCTATCGATAAAGACCACAGTAGAATCGTATGCATCATGGCAGGAATTGAAATGCTTTCGAAATCATAGGATTATATCATGGTGGGGCTATGCTTGTCTTTCCCTGTTGGTAACAGATAAGCAGATCTTCGGGAGCCTTGTACTTGACTTGGTTATAGTTGGTCAAGTATTGTTCATCAATCTTCGATCTTCAACGGTGTTGATCTCTGTCTTTGATCTCGATCTCGATATCGTATTCTACCGGGAGGAAGCAAACACCGGAAATAAAGGGGAAACAATCAACACGTGGCATCGATGCAATGCTCAAACAAGAATGATGATATGACAAGTTAATTTGCATTGAAATGTAACCCTAAGGCATGCTCGACAATTTAATCGTAGTTCCGAGGGGTAAAAACCCTAACTCGGGGAAACTCCGGATGTATATGAGAGGGGTTACTATGTTTTTCTAATTATACTTGTCATTTAAGTTGTTTAACAATGCATGATTATAGCTTAAAGAGATATCTCTCATTTTTCTGAATATTTAGATATATTATACATATTTTTCTGACTTATAATTAATAAGTTATGAATTTTACAAGTTTTATTTAAATTCTGAATTTATTAAACCATTTTAAAAAGGTTTACTGCGTAACTGTGACGTCCGCTAGGGGGTCAGGGTTGGCTCTAGCCAGAGAGGCTGACGGGTGGGTCCTGGGCCACATAGGCACCACGTGGTCGCCACACGGGAGCCACGTCGGCTCGCCAGCCAACGGGCCAAACAGCGGCGGCAAACGGCAGAGGACGGCGCGCGGGGCTGCAAAACCTAGCCTACTCAAACCAGCGCAACAAGGCAGACACAAAGGTGGCGGCGCCGCTAGGAATAGGTCACCGGAGCTTGGCCATCGACGACTGCCAGCGGCGGCGGCGGCAGGTGCACGACGACAGCGAGTTAAGGAGCGAGAGTGAGGAAGGGGAAGGGTCCACAGGGACCAGAGGCTCACCCTTGACCCGTGAGTGACCTCAAGGAGGACGGGGAAGCTTGGGTGCAGCAGTAATGGCGACAGCGAACGACGTCGGTGGTGAAGAAGAACGGCTCGAGGGCGACGATTCATAGAGTCGTGTCTCGATTCCTTCTGCAGGTCGAATCAGGGGACCATGGCAGTGCGGGTGGCTTGCTCAGACGACCACAGGGAGGCGTAGAACGACGGTGAGACGGAGCTAGAGTTTCGGCCCGAGGAGAGGAACAAGAGAGAGAGCTCTCTGGGGAGGGGGAAGAATGGATAGGGAAGAGAGGGCGACGGCGTGGCGATCTTATCCTCCTCGCAAGCTCGACAGACGGCGAGGATCAGGCGGCGGGATTGACGGCGACACTAGCGACACCGAGCAGCTTGTCGCGCTGAGGAAGACGACGACGACCGTGAGTGAAGTCTGGCCACAGGTGGGCTGAATGGGCCGGTATGACTGGGGCGATAGGGAGAGGAGGGAAAGAAGAGAGACAGGCTGGGCTGGGCCTCATTTGCGACTGGCTCTATTTTTATTTTGTAAAAGCTTTTCTCTTTTTCTGTTTTTTGTTTTGTCCTTTGTATTTCAAATTCAAATACTATTTTAAACATTCCAAAAATACCAGAGACTTTGTAAAAGTGTATAAAATATTGAGGGGACCCTTTTATTCAGATTGGGCTCCACACTTTTGTATTTTTTTCGAATATTCAAAACCTTTTGAATGTGTTTGAGAGGATAAGAAGGAAACTAGGGTTTAGGGTTTTGCTTGACTTTTCTTAATGCACAATTTCAAACATGATGCTCATGAATGCACAAACAACACTAATTACTATTTACTAAAAACTAGGGTGTTACAATCCCCGTGTCTTGAAAATATTTCAACGATGCCCTGGTGCACTTAGATTTGCCCCACAGTTCCTTTGGAGGTGCCATCAAAACGAAGATCTAGATTCACTGGCTCTCGAAATTCTGGGTCGGGAGGAATAGAAGATTCAAGGGTGCGCGGGATCGAAGGAAATGTGAGGAAGACTCGTGTCACTCTCCTTATATAGCGGTTACTTCCCGCCCGTTTCGGAGGAGCCGTTACCGCACGGTGATTATGCCTATATTACCGTTGGATTAACCCAACGGCTAGTTTGACCAAAAATGACGGTCCAACTTCGTTTACTTGACTTGCCGACCCATTCGCCAAAACTGCGATTCCACTACTTCCAAATTGGCGATTCGACTGGTCGCTGATATTGTGACTAAAGATATATGTTGGGGATTCTTTCCTTCATTGAGGGAGTCCACCGCCGATTCGACTGGGCGTCCAAATTGGACCCGCATACTCCGACTGCCAAAGAACACCTGCGACGAATCAACGATGGCCTCAAGGACTACTGATGGGGATATGCCGAGTGGAGTATACCCAGCAGGATGTTCCCTACTCGATCCAATTCCCAGCGAGTGGGCCTGCAGGACGGCGACAGGATCCAAGAAGGAGCCAGACGACTAGAAGCTGAAGGCCCAGAAGCATAGCTAGGCCCAGTCGGATTAGGTAAAAACCCTCTGAGTCCTTATCCAACTCAATTGTAGATCTGTAAATCCTAGCGATGTGCCCCTATATAAGCCTCCCTAGGGTACGCATAGCACTTACGTTTCATTTGATACCCTATCGACTCGCCGCCTAGTCACCGAGCTCGCCACCTGTAATCTCTCAATGATACAATCTAGCAGGTGTAGGTCTTTACCCTCCGGGGGCCGAACCTGGGTAAAACCTTGTGTCTCTGCCCTCATCTCGCACCACAGATGGCTGGCCGCCCTTGCCCTTTGTTCTACTACTCGCTGCCAATCGCAGCGTCTGCCATGGCCATTCCCACAACAGAAATATCTTAAAGGGAGTAAATTTATTGAAAATATCTCGGTGTTTTCGGACCCATGGATTCTGAGAGGGGGGTACTCGGTTAGTAAGTACACCAGATGAACTGGATGAAGAACTAAAAGTGTGCGACCTCATTAATCAGGTGGTAGGGTAGTGGGACAGAGAAACCATGTCTATCCCGATCAGACATGGAATGCACATTCTAGAGACTAATACCAATGATCTGGACAAGGAAAAATGGACATTCCCTTTGGGTGGTGATAGATTTTCAACTAAAAAGGTATATGACCTACTCATCAAAGCCCCTGATGCTCCAAAGCCTTTTGAATGGATATGGAAATCACCATATCTTCCCAAACACAAGTTTTTCTTCTGGCTTCTACTAAATGACAGACTAAATACCAGAGATCTGCTAGTAAGAAAAAATTTCAACATCGAAGATGACACATGTGTCCTTTGTGAGGAAGACACTATTGAATCTGTGGATCATCTATTCTTCAGGTGTGACTTTAGTCAAAAAATTTGGTGGAAACTTGGAGTAGAATGGAACACTGATCATCCAATAATGAGTATGATCAAAAGTACAATTGGTAATGGGTCCAATACTCTGTTTTGGAAGAATCAGTGGACTGACACTGTTTTAGGAGAGAGTCACCCAGTTATCTACTCTTATGTGAGGAATGAAGATATCTCTACCCAAGAGTTTCTAGCAACAGACAGTTTGACACATCTCTTCTATCTTCCTCTGTTGCCTGAAGCTTTAGCTAAACTAAGAACAATTCAAAATAATTGCAGAGAGATACAACTCAGTGAGCACTTACAAGACACTTGGAGTTATGTTTGGGGGGCCAAAGATTTCACATCCATCAAATATCATCAGTATAATTTTAGAAACCTGAACCCACATATATCTTTCAAATGGCTATGGAAATCAAAGTGCACTGCAAAAGTGAAGTTCTTTGGATGGCTTGTTTTGTCTGATAGACTGAATACAAGAAACATGCTTAGAAGAAGGCATTATGCACTTGGAACTGGATATGACTGTTTAATGTGTAGACATAATACTAAAGAAACAATTGAACACTTGCTCTTTCATTGCCCTTTCAGTCAAGCTTGCTGGGATTCAATTAATATATCTTGGTCTATGGCTAACTATAGACTTCAGATCATTGAACAAGGAAAACAAAGTTGGAATAAAAGGCTATTTATGGAAATTACTCTGCTTGGATCCTGGAACATCTGGAAGGAGAGAAACAATCTCTGGTTTAATAATATACAACCCTCGATTCAGGCATGGAAGTCAAGATTGGTTGTTGATCTGTCACTACTGATTCATGGGAAAAAGGAGGATTTACACCCACTCATCAAGAGCATTATCCATAGTTTGTAAATCCTGTGAGGTATTAGGTTTTTTAACCTTTCTTTTGGGAGATCATTTATCCCCTTGTATTCTGTAAATATGTAACTCTTCAGACTCTGACCTTTTATTAATGAAAATGAGGTAGTAGGAACCTTTCCTACTATTAATACCCTCAAAAGAATGAGTATGATCCAAGAGGCACATGAAAAATCATCAAACCAATTCTTTAAAATTATTATGATGGAAGGATGCTGGAGCATATGGAGCCACATGAATGACATCATTTTCGATCAGCAACTGAGGTGTCTGGACAATTGTTACAGTTTTTTCAAATTGTCACTAGCTGACATTAGGCATAGAATCAAACCTAGCCTAGTAGAAGGCATGCAAGCCTGGCTAGACACCTTGTAATTTTCTATTTCTGACTCTCATCATCATGTACAGTCCCTTCACTGATGGAAAATGTGCCATCGGTCCCGGTTTATAAAGATCTTTAGTCCCGGTTTCCTAACCGGGACAAAGAAATCGAGACTAAAGGCTTATCCCTTTAGTCCCGGTTCGGTCACAAACTGGGACTAAAGGCACTCACGGGGCCGCGTCGAGTGTGCGGGACCTTTAGTCCCGGTTTGTAATACGAACCGGGACTAAAGTTTTTTTTATTTTTTTCCAAAAAAAAAATTTGATTTTTTTTTCAAAATTTTCTTAAACATTTGAATTGTTTGACTCGTTAATCTCCTACATCTCTCATTTTTAACACTAATTATACTTAGTCTTAGTTCAAATCGTACTTAGGGTCAAACTTCTCGTCCGGTCACCCATCCTAGCACTACTCCATCCCAGCACGCTTAACTTCTTTGTTCCATCTCTCCCATCCGCGTGAAGGACCCTTATATCTTGTTGTCAAGACTAGTATATCAATCCTATTAACTCATATCGATACGTGACATGTTTTTATTTTTTGAAATTAAGAACAACTATTTTTAGTAAACAAAATAAATAATTAATAATAACATTTTATTCTAATGAAAGTAAAAACTAATTAAATTAATATTTTATTCATTTTTGCCATTTATTCATTTAATATGACATAAACAATATCTTCAAATCTGTAAATCTAAATTTAACAAATGATATATCCATTATTATCAGAAAAATGCGAGGAATTCAAATATGACATAAAAATACTAAAATAATTTAATTTCTGAAATAATTTTTTTTATTTTCGAATTTTAAGAATCCAAAACGGCCTAAGTATGTTGAAATCAAAGAGCTAATTTTTTCTGCACGTTTTGATAGGTTGTACTTTGTTTACATGGTATACAAAAGTTATGGCCATTTGAATTTTTATAACATTTTTTTGTAAATTATGTCGAAATTTATATTTGTTAATTTTTGTAACAACTAAATCACTTAATATAACTACAGTTTGAAGGATTTTATGTTTAGAATTTTTTATAACTTTTTGGCATGATTTTGAATCTAGAAAAGATGATCTCTAGAAGGATTTGTGCCCGTTTTACTATCACGGCAGAACTTGAGAATTTTTTTTGCCCACTTTCTTTAATCCGGGTTGGTAATACGAACCGGTACTAAAGGTCACACCTTTAGTCCCGGTTGGTGATACGAACCGGGACTAAAGGGATTGACACCGGGGCACCCCTTTTAGTCTCGGTTGGTGATACAAACCGGGACTAAAGGTCCCGTTTGACCCGGGACTGAAGATTGCTGGCGTTCTAGCCGTTGGAACCGGGACTAATGCTCACATTAGTCTCGGGTTCAACTATAACCGGGAGTAATGCTCCGAACTGGGATGGACGAATGACTATTTTTCTACTATTGTTTTTTTTATAAAAATAAAAATGACACAGTGGGGGACTTCCCCACTATCTTTGTATCAAAAAAAAGACATGGAATGGACGATATGATAGCCTGTCATCTAGATAAGAAGGGAATTTTCAGTTAAAACTTGTTACCAGTTGGGTGTGCGGTTGCATGATCATTAGGTATTTAGAGATGCTTCGTCGTCAGGAGAACATACAACAGTTTACCCATTGTGGAGCAGAGGAAGCTGAAACTCCCGGGAAAAGTGCGCATTTTCTTATGGAGATTATGTCATAATAGTTTACCAACTAAGATGAATATAAAGAGAAATAAAGTGGAGCCAGACACTCGATGCCCTATGTGTTATAGATATGATGAAGATGGTGGTCACTTATTTCTAAAGTGCAAGCGTGTGAAGCAGATTTGGAGGGAATTGCTACTGGAGGATGTAAGAGAGAATCTCGCTACTGCTTCTAATGCTAGGTTGATGATGGAGGACGTCCTGGGTTTGAAGTATGAGAAGCACACCGTGGTGTGTGTTTTACTATGGGATTGGTGGACGACAAAAAAAAATCAACAAAGGGGAGATTGACAGAACATCCTCGATGGTTTGCAATGTTATTCAGAAACACGTCGTCGAGTTTAATGGGACCCATTCCTGCAAGGCGGGGATTGGCGATGCGTTGCAGCAGTGGGGACCGTCGCAGGTTGAGGCTGTATGGCAGAAACCCGCGGAGGGACAGGTAAAATTCAACACGGATGCAACATTATAGGAGCCAGACCGTGCAGGTGCTTGGGGATTTGTAGCGATAGATCACAATGGTGATTTCGTTGGCGCAACAGCGGGCAAACTGAAACACATGCGTTCTGCTCTTTAGGCCGAGACAAAGACGTGTTTCTCTGTAGTGGAGGGCGCCTCGGCACTAGGCCTGAAAAATGTGGTGTTTGAATCAGATTCACTTGTCGTAGTGAATGCTCTGAACTCGAATAGCCATGATCTTTTACAGATTGGTGTCCTTCTTCGAGAATCAAGGAGTTTATGTATTGCCTCCTCTTCATTTAGTTTCGTCTTTTGTCGTCGGATCTATAATAAAGTTGCTCATACCTTAGCTAGATTTGGCTCCCATGGGGATGATGAGTGTGTTGGTTGGGTGGACGTTGTCCCAAACATTGTTTTTGATTTAGTTGCCAGTGAACCTGCTAAGCATTCTAGTTAATTAAGTTATTTTCCATGTAAAAAAACACGCACGCACGCTGTCCAGTATCCTCACACGCCGCCTCATCCTCTTGTTCCACTGCTCGTCACGCGGCCGCATGGACCTGTGGCCGCCAATGCTACCTCGGCCGCCGTCGGCCATCGTTCGCTGGCGCTGCCTCACCACCTCCTCCTCTTCCTTTTCCCCCTGTCGATTTGTCTCGGCCATTATCTCGTGCGCTCCTAGACAAAACCCTAGCCCATGCCTAGGTCTCAGCCGCCGATTCGGCACCTACCCCTCAGCGGCTCCTCGTCGGGCGTTACCTTCGCCACGAGCTCCTAATGCTCCTCCTCCATCTACCTCGATGACCTCCTCTCCAGTGGTGTGGCTGCTACTGCGCCTTTGTCCAGGGCTAGTCGTGGCCTCTTGCACCTTGGTGCAGTCGTAGGCTATGGCTTGTCCCGCTCCTCTTCTTCGACCATGGCAACTGCAACAACCTCCTCGGCTCCATCTACGGCTCAGGTATGACCCTTCTGCAACCAGCCTTCGATCCGATGAATTGACTTAGGTTCAGGATTATGGTGGGTAGTTGAATTCATGGAAATGTACTAGGCTATGATGCTAGTTGATACCTTCAATCCGGATTACGGATGTAGTATAGCTCTTTTTTTCCCTAGTAGACCTAGGTTTATCGAATCCTCAGGAAGCAGAAAGCAAAGTGAGATTACATAAACGGACCTTCGAGAGTTTTAGAATTCCTATTGCGTTTTCTCCGGACCAAGATTTTGCGATCTTGTTGTTGTTGACGATGGAGAGAGAGGGCCTAGGGTCTTATGTTTTCACCAGTAACTGTGCAAAACATGTGATAGGAATAATAGATGATAATAAAGTATGCATGTAATTATTAGAGCAAGATAATTATATGTGCGCAGTGCATCCATAATTGTTATCGCCTTCGCAACCGCTTATAGTAATAACCTACTAGTCTCATCCATAGAAGAAAGAGAACTAATGATAAGCATCGTGATGTCACCGTTAATCCCAAATAAATTCCTCGCATACAGCCGTACTACCCTTTCTGTTACTAGGGTTCCTATCCCGCAGATCAGTCATTACTCACACTCCCTTTACCTAGATCAATCCTCGGGGTCTTGGGTACCTGACAAGTACTTCGATTGAGGCAAGAGAGGGTACTACAATCATCATGTCACACAAACTAATACATAATCCCATCTATGATAAATAACATGCACAAAGGCTACATGGCTAGGCCGAAGCCCTTAGCCCAAGGAGAATTACTCACACATAGAGATGAAATCAACAATCATAAACATTGTAATAGAGATCATAAGGTTGATAGCAAATAGTCTTACAATGTCGCAAATTGGAGATGAGATCTACTATTACAAGTGGTGGAAGATGTCTATGGTGGTGGAGAAGGGTTTAGAGGTTGAGATCTAGATCTATTCCTCCGGCGTGGCGGCAGGGAGAGTTGAGGTCGAAAAGAAGTGAGATTGTGGAGTCGGGGGCTTGTTTCTCGTCGCATGAAGCCTCTTTATATAGGGGTCCCTTCACGAAAGTTGTTTTGTTTGACCTAATGAAGTCGGTGCAAACTATAATGAGCCAATTATATGGCGGCGGCCCATATAGTTTGTCATTAAGTCTTTTGGATCCACTTCACGGCTTCTGGTTTCTTTGACATGTTGGAAATCCCGTATCTTTGGAATTTATATAGTGATTCCCATCATCATACATCATTATCTATGCAAGGAAAAATGGCAAGAAAGGATTGCATACCCCTTTAATCATTAGGCTTTAGTGGTAGGTTTTAGAGACATATTTCATCAAATGTATGAATAATATCTAGTTTAAATACGGACGTGGATGGCTATATTTCACAACCATCAACCTCCCCAAGCTTAAACTTGATCGTCCCGAGCAAGAAAACAAAATCAAAAGGGAACTCATCATTTAAACTGAAATAACGAGATGATGATCTTACTCATGATTGGTAGTTCTCATGTTTCCTCCACTTTATTGATCTAAAAAACTTCAGCATAGATTGAGTAATGACAAGCATACCATACGAGATTCATGAATCCTTATAGCATAGCAAAATTATTGTAAGCATGTATGATTCAAGAAGGTAAACTTCATTCGATGCCATGTAATCAACTCATAGGCTTGCCTTTGAACAATAAAGTGTAATCATATAGAATTAAGAGTGTGAGAGTTTGTCATGAAAACCATACACACTAAAGTACCTCAATTCTCCCACATCAATAAATTAAGACTTTTCAAGCAATACTTTTCTATTCGTTGTCCTTCCAGAATTTCAGCTCTTAAGTAATTAAGAGCATGCCAAAAAATTTCATTAGTTTATTGAGCTGTGATGGACACTTGTGGCATCACTAAGGTTTTTGTTCCTTTTGCATAATGATTACTCATATCAGCCAGAGGAGTGATTCCATCATGTTACAGCTACTCGGGAGTGCCAAGAATTTTACCCATTATAGCATTGCTGCTACATATGTTTAATCAACTCATAGCTAAAATCTAGGAGTTTCCTCCATGAAGATCGTTCGTAGGCTAGCGGAGTTGATGGCATCCCATGAAGTTTGACACGCATAAAGCTATATCATTCTTATGATTTACAAGTCAAACTTTGGCATGCTCACAAAAACCGCTAAACATTAATTCAATTATACAAATCTTTTCAAAGTGAGTTGTCAAGTCAATCATTGTTTTCTGTGGTATTGAGTATCTCTAGGAATAATCTTTCAAGACTAAACACTACAACACCCAAGTCTTCAATTGTAAGACTTCTTCTTATTTCAATTGTTTCGCAATTTTTTAGGAAAGATTTGGTTAACTACAAGAGCTAGAACAAAATGTTACCAATTAAATATCCATGCAAACAAAACTTTACTAAAGTATAGAGACTCACTCCACCGATATAACATCTCAACATTACTACTCACTAGCATGGGTTTCTCAAACTTCAAAAGTTTACCTCTCATGTTTGGTTCCATTTCTCTCTTCCCTTTTTTATTTGTTTCTTGGAAACTCGAAGTCAATCACTCTCCTGCTAATCAACGAGAACTTCGAGGCGAAAAGGAAAGGAGAGAGGCAAAATAAAGATAAACAAAGAAATCTTATTGTGGTTTTTGAGAAGGGGAATTAAAGAGTAGAAAATTGGTGGCAAAGCTCGGCTTGAAAATCACAAAGAAAATAAAATAAATAAGATAAAGTGTTGGGGAAACCAACACGAGTGCTTATAAACTCAAAAAAATCATAACCTCGAAAATAAGATAAATCAAATGAAAACCAAAATATAAAATAGATAGAAAACCTCCTCAAGCTTAGGCTTTTGTAATCCCTTCAAATCACTATGGTGGGGGAAAATAGTTGTAGCTCCAATTCACAAATTGAGTTTAGAGGTTACTTGTTGTTTCTCGGAGGTTCAGGGCGAGATGATGCATTCCCTCCACAGTTCCTCCAAGTTCTTGGAAATCTTGATATGTAGCGAACCGGTTCGATGGCTGCTGCTCCTGATGAGGGACTTCTTGCTCCTCCTGTTGGTCCTCATCCTCCTCCGGAATCTCCTCCTCGGGTTGGTGTTGCTCAAAGAGCAGTGTTGGGGATATACTTTCCGGGTATACCCACAGGACTTGCTGACCAGGGTGGCCCACCAACGGGTTAGAGCTTTGCTTCACGGGCGGCCCAGTCAGAGAAAGAGGAAGAGCCAGTTCTGGCTACGACAAGGCCCAGAAGAGTTACCGACTTAGGCCTATAGTATTACTTGTAGTCCAAGTTGTATCTAGTTATCGACTCTATAACGTAGCTGGATAAGTCTCTCCTGTAACCCTAGGTCCCGGTGACTATATAAGCCGGACCTATGGGAGCCTTTAGGGCACAACCAATCTTACTACCACAATCACAACTCGCACAGGAGAACCTCTCTTGTAGTCCGTTGTAACATCCTGCTTACGGCGACATATTACTGGGTTGCTAGCAGGAGTAGGATCCGATCACCGCGGTCGAATATGAACCTAGGTAAACTTGTGCTCACCGCTCCTGGAACATCCGACGTCTCACACCCCATATTTCCAACGCCACTAGGACCCCTATGGGGCTGGTGAACTTTGGAGCTTCGTTCCAGGTGGAATCTGCGCGTGCAGGAATCGCAAAAACTATCGACATGGGTCGCGTGGTCTACGCCAGTGATGTCCCTCTCGTCCTTCTCGACAAGACCTGCATTTCGGCTTCGAAACCCGTGACAACCTACACGATCATGTCTATCAGCGAGATCGATATTTAACTCGGTTTCGCTGAACCCGCCCAACCCACCCTTGAGGTGATGACCATGGCGGAAGAAAAATCCGGATCTACTTTGTCCGCAGAGGCGGAAGAGTTCAAGATCCCAGAGAAAATTCAACCCACCCAGCCCACTCCCATAGTGGAAGAAGAGGTGGAAGAAAAATCCGGATCTAATATCCCTGACGAGATCGGATACACGGACAAATAATACATCCGCTACGAATCTGGCCCTGTTGATGTCGTAGCAGAAAAAGAACTCTTGAGGAGCAAGATAAGAGAGATGACGAGAAGCCCCTACATCGATTATGAAGCAATCGCCGACATCAAGGAGAACTTCGAGATGGCAGAGGCGGAAACCAAGTTGTACCACTACCTCAAGAACATAAACAAGAAGAAGCAATGTTTCATGTACCACATAAGCTCTGGATCCGACTCTGTCGATGCTGGAGCCGGTAACGACTCAGTCATAGACGCAATCGAAGAAAACGCCGACTTACCTGGCACCCCTCAAGAGTCAATATCGTCGCAGGAACTTCGAGACTTCGATAAGGATATGGAAGAGTACGAGCAAGAACACGCCTCCAAGCCAACGCAAGGTGAGCCGGAAAATTCTCCTAGTCCATATGATAGCATGGATGAAAGCTACACCTCATAGGATGATACGGATACCGGAGATTCCTCCGAGGTCCACAAGCCAACCACTATGGAAAGTATAGACGGAAGTTTATCCCCCGGTAAGGGACCAAAAGACATTTTTACCACTGGTACGCATGTTAAGGATACTAGGCGGTCAAAGAAGAAGAAGAAGAAGAAAAATACAACACCAGCCAAACCGGACATTGAGGAAACCAACAAAGAAAAAGTTGATGAAGAGATCGAGATGGAGAATCAGGATGGAGATCCGATTAATACCACGCCGATCGACCCTCCTGTGGATGGACACGTCGTCACCAAGGGTGCACGTGAAATTTATGGAGATGCTCTCACGATTCCAATCCCAACAGCTTCGGATCTTACACCGGAGGCGCTGGAGAAAAGGGCTGAGGACCTGGAAAAGCACTGTCGGTTTCTGCTCGAAGAGGCCACGCGCATAGTCGAGCTTAGGCAGCAGTTAGACAGTGATCCGGCCAAATATCAGTCAGATTTCAAGCGACACCCAAACCAAACAAGGGGAGGTCCGTTTGTTGCCAACAAGAACCCGAAAATCCACAAAGATCTATTCGACGGAAAAACAAGAGAGAAGATCCGAGTCTACAGCATGCCATTGGAAAACGCTGCTGTAGCTTGAGCCATCCTCACCAATAATCTGTCTCCATAGCAGGTCCAACAGTGCGTCGTGTTGCTGGACAAAGGATTATAGCAGCAGAAAACGGCCACGTCATTTTGTGACAAGATGGCCTCAAAGTCGGAATTTTGCCACACTAGCACTGACCAAAGCGTTGAAGGAAGGCTCCGCAGGGATACATATCAACGCTATCGTCCCCGTGGAGTAGAAGAGAATTCATGAACCGGCTCAAACGGCCACTCTTGACGGCCGGCGTGTAACTGGGAAAGAGTTATTCCGGCTGCGTCCGAAGACGCCATCAGGGCAATGGTTCCTCATTAGGACCATCATTGGCAAAACAACCGCTATAGAGAATACCCGGAAGCACGCCGCCAGCAAGAACAGAAATATCGGCTAAGGATACCACCACCGAGTCGTCCGGCTGGTAACGCCAGACGAAGAGATGATTCAGACCGTCATAAATCAAGTAGGGACAGAGACCGAAGAAACCGACATTGGAGTCAGCATAATGAGGCTCCATCGCCACCATCATGAAACCTAGCTAGAAATATCCAGCAGGGCCACCATCGCCTCCTAGCAGCGACCATGAAGGATCCCGACGTTTCCATGGAAGCCGTAGGGGGTGGGGGCGACAATGGTGAGAGGAGAAGCAGAAATCCGACTCTGCCACGCAGAAGCCATGAGCCTCCAAGGCGTAGATCTCTCTCGCCAAACGACGCTCGCCATCATATCGAGTCAAACATAGAGGCACGGCGATACGAGGAAGAAGATGTGTACATGGGACCCAAGTGCTTTGGCCCACGCATACGTCAGACCAAATTTATGGTTGACTTTGGTATTGCCAAACACATTCATCCCTACGACAGCGCGACTCAGCCAGATACCTGGCTCTAGGAATATTTCCAGGCTTGCTACATCGCCAAAGGAGGAAATAGCCTGGTCACAGTCCGATATCTCCCGCTTATGCTGAGGAAGACGTCTAGATCATGGCTCAATGAATTTCCAGAAAGTTCAATTCACAACTAGTATGATATACAAAGTGCGTTCTTTTCAAACTTCGAGGGAATATACAGGAGGCCCTGCATAGTCGGAGACTTGAAGCGTTGCACGCAAAGACCTGGAGAAACCTGCCGGGACTACCTCGGACTCTGGATTGACACAAAGAACTCATGTGAAGGAGTAAACAAGCAAAATACGATAGAAGCTTTCATCGTAGGACTCCCAGTCGAACTTTTGCATCATAGCCTGAAGCATGACCACGTCACAGATTTGGGAGAGATGATAGAGACGACAAGAAAATATGCTGATGCCGATGATGATTCAGAAGGGCTACTAAATATTCTGGCCAATCCCAATGTGGCCAAACAGCCAAAATAACAAGCTCAGAAGCGCAAGAACACCTCGGACGAAAAACCAGCTCCAGATAACGCAGCTGTTAACACAACATTCGGATCTGGAGGACATGGAGGGCGCGGAGGCGGCCGGGGTAGAGGCTATGGAACTTCCCAAATCCAGGGCAGAGGAGATCAGCAACCCGGAAGAACCTATACCTGGGCCGACATTGCCAATAATCCCTGTGTCCACCACTTTGAGAGTAACGGATGATCTACCCACAATGTCGAGTGTCATTTCAATGACGACATCAAGAAAGACGAATCCGCTGGCTACAGAGCCAAGTGACGAAAAGGAAAGTAAATTTCGAGAAAGGAAAGGAGCCCAAGGAAGATTCCTACATGGAAGAAGCGGATGTTGTAGAGCCCAAGTTGGATGGAAAGAAGAATTTTTCGACTAAGAAAGACGCATACGTCTGCTTCCTTGGATCCCAACCTTCTAAGTAAAAGAAGGTGGTTCTCTATGAGCTCAATGCCACGGTTCCGGCTGTTCCACAGTTTCTGGACTGGTCGGACGTAACCATCACCTTTGATCGCTCAGATCACCCGAGGAAAACATATTGTCGGGAAAAGTACCCTATGTTCATCAATCCTCTTATTGATGGCTATGAGTACTCTAAAACACTCATGGACGGTGGGAGCAGCATTAATATCCTCTACATCGAGACGCTCCACCGCATGAAGGTACAAGAGAGCCAGTTGAGTTACATCAGTGTAACTTTCCATGGCATTGTACCAGGGAGACAGGCGGATTCTCTGGGTGAGATTACTTGGACATGACATTCGGAACCCAAGACAATTACCGGACCGAGCCACTCTCTTTTGAGGTGGTACCATTCTAAAGTGCTTACCACACCATCTTAGGACGTCCGGCTTAGTGGGTGTTCATGGCTCGTCCCTGTTACATCTACAATATGATTAAACTTCCAGGTCCAAAGGGCGTAATCACCATCCGGGGAAATCCAAGGAAGGCGCGAGAGTGTGACGAAAGATCTAATGCCTTCGCTAAAGCCGTGTTGCATGCCCAAGAGTACCAGGATATCAAGAATACCATCAACCTGTCCGAGATGCCCGCTACAAAGAACGAGGTGCTAAAGCCAAGTTTGTAGTTCAAGGCGTCTGAAGAGACGAAGAAAACATCACTAAAAGAAGATGATCCCTCCAAAACGACGAACATAGGGGAAGGCTTAGACCTCGCATAGGAAAGCGTGCTCGTCGAGTTCCTCAAAGCTAATAATGGCATCTTTGCATGGCAGCCTTCTGACATGATAGGATTACCTAGGGAACTTGTCGAGCACTCTCTTAATGTGTACCCTGACGCTAAACCTGTCAAACAGTCCTTACGATGGTTTGGTGATGAAAAGCGCAAAGCGATAGCCAAGGAATTAGCCCGACTAGAGCTAGCCAGATTCATAACAGAGGTCATCCATATAGATTGGATGGCAAATCCTGTACTCGTCCCTAAAAAGGACACCATTGATTTAAGGATTTGTGTTGATTATACCGCTTTGAACAAGGCATGCCCAAAAGACCCGTTCCCTTTGCCAAAAATCGATCAAGTTATCGACTCAATTGCAGGGTCGGAATTACTCTGTTTTCTCGACGCATAATCGAGATATCACCAAATACCGATGAAAGAATCGGATCAAATTAAGACATCTTTCGTCACTCCTTTCGGAACCTTCTGCTATAAAACTATGCCTTTTGGCTTAAAGAACGTAGGATCTACATATCAACATACTATGCAACATTGTCTCAACGATTAAATCAGATGCAATGTCCATGTGTACATAGATGACATAGTAGTTATGTCCAAAAATAAGGAAACGTTAATTTATGACTTGGAGGAAACATTTGCTCGTCTACGAAAATTCAATATGATGCTAAATCCGAAGAAGTGTTTCTTTGGAATTCCAGCCGGAAAATTGTTAGGTTTCATCGTCTCTTAGCGAGGCATAGAGGTGAACCGGGACAAAATCAAGGCTATACTCAACATCACCAGGCCAACTCGCTAGAAGGATGTGCAACGTCTCACTGGTTGCATTGCAACAGTGAGTCGGTTTGTCGGCCAGCTCGGTGAAAGAGCCGCACCTTTATACAAACTGTTGAAGAAAACCAACAAGTTTTTCTAGACTGAGGAAGCTGAGACTTTCCTGGAAAGTTTGAAAGACCTACTTTCAAACCCACCAGTTCTTGTAGCCCCAGAACCTCAGGAGCCTATGTTACTCTATAATGTAGCGGCCAACAAGGTCATAAGTGTGGTAACAGTAGTAGAGCACAAGAAGGCCACGAACATAATGTGCAGTGTCCAACTTATTACCTGAGTGAGGTCCTGATAGAATCAAAACAACAATATCGACACCATCAAAACCTAGCCTATGGAGTGTTCTTTGCATCCAGAAAGCTACGCCACCATTTTCAAGAGCACAAGATCACGGTGGTAAACACCGCTCCCTGCGAGATATAATCAATAACCGCGAAGCCACGGGATGTGTCGCAAAGTGGGGAATAGAGCTTACAGCATTCAACATTGAGTACAAGCCACATACAGCAATCAAGTCCCAAATACTTGCTGACTTTGTTGTTGATTGGACAGAGATGACAGAAAACACAAGTCCTCCAGACTCGGAAATTTGGACCCTTCACTTTGACGGATCAAAATCATGAGGCTCGGGGGCTGGCGTGGTGCTCAAATCACCCTAAGGAGATAAGATGTTCTATGTGTTCCAAATACACTTTACAGCAACCAACAATATTGCCGAGTATGAAGCATTGCTGCATTGAATACGTATGACCAAAAACATTGGCATAACAAGACTCATGTGTTACAAAGACTCGGATTTAGTTGCTTAGCAAGTATCCGACATCTGCAATGCAAACAAACACATGGGAGCATACAAAGCTATTGTGGATGAACTATCTAAATCGTTCGAGGGTTTTGAGGTTCAACACATCCCTTGAGTAGAAAATGAGGAAGAATATGCTCTATCAAGAATAGGCTCTACGCGGAAACAAGTACCGAATGGCGCTTTTTTAGGGCATTTAAGGGTTCCCTCCATAAGGATTATCCGACGAAATCCGACTCACCTTTAATAGAAGTTCTGGCTGTAATTCCTAGCTAGACAAAACCCTATCTGGATTTCCTGATAGACAGAAAATTACCCGAAGACGAAGTCTTGAGCCGGCAGATCGTTCGACGAGCAAAAGCCTATACTATAATAAATGGTGATATCTATAAGCGGAGTGTTTCTGGCATCTTCCAGCGATGTATTTCTTCGGAAGGAGTGGAAATCTTGCGAGAAATCCAAGAAGGCGCGTGTGGTCACCATGCTGTAGCCAGATCCTTAGTGGCAAAAGCTTTTCAACACGGATTCTTTTGGCTTATAGCTAAGGCGGATGCCAACAAACTGGTCAAAACGTGCAGAAGCTGCCAAAATTACGCCCATCAGGCACACATACCGGCTGAACAGCTGCGAACAATCCCTATTACATGGCCATTTGTGGTCCGGGGGCTTGATATGGTAGGGCCGTTTCGCATGGAAAAATGTGGATTTACTCACCTACTAGTGATGGTGGATAAATTTACAAAGTGGATTGAGGCTAAACCCGTAAAAAATTGCAATGGAGCCACAACAAGAAAGTTCGTTGAGGACGTGATCATCCGATTCGGATATCCGCACAGTATAATTACTGACAATGGGAGCAATTTTTCCATGGAAGAACTTGCCGAATTCTGCGAAGAACAGGGAATCCGACTCGATATTGCATCAGTCGCACATCCACAAGCAAATGGACAAGTCGAAAGAACTAACGATCTTATTTTGCAAGGACTCCGACCTCGTCTCGAGGAACCACTTCGTCGGTCCGCGGGGTCTTGGGCAGAAGAATTACCGTATGTGATATAGAGCTTACGTACAACTCCTAACAGATCAACCGGATATACTCCTTTCTTCTTGGTCTATCGTGCAGAAGCAGTTCTTCCAAGCGATCTAATTCATCAGTCTCCGCCAGTCAAAGCGTATATCGAAGAAGATGCAGAAGTTTTTCGAAAAGTTGATCTCGATATATTCGAAGAAGTACGCGTTGTTGCTAAGAAGATATCTACAACTTATTAGCATAAGTTACGCAGGTACCATAGTCAGAGAGTTCAAAACCATTCTTTTAGAAAAGGCGAGAAATCCAGGAAGTACGCGTTGTTGCTAAGTACTTATGCTCATGTTCGTTCTGGTTATGATTTTTGAATATCTAAAAATGTTACCTTAGGGTAAAATATTCAATTTATTGTCTATACTTTGGTTTTTTACCTGATTGCTCACACGCGGGCATTTTCCGAGTAATGAATTGTTGGTACTGGAAGCCGGCTTTGTTTCCAAATTTAAACTGGTTTAACAATTGCGCTCTGTTGCTCGACAAAGTTTCTGTGCTAAAGGTTGGTCGGCTCATGAAAGGGACGAGGCAGAGAGCCAGATAAAACGACAAGTATAGGCATAAACCAAAAGTTATTTAGAAATTTTCAAGCACATGCATAAAATATATAAGCATAATTGCTATGATAGTAAGAGCATCAGTTTTTACAGACCAACACAAATCAAAATATTGTTCCCATCATTACATTGCCGAAAGTTTTGAATAATTCATAAAAAATGTTTATGCTGCAGAGCCAGGTGGTGGTGATGAAGAAGGTGGAGCGCTGGAATCGACAATATTGTCGCCCAGAATCTCAAAATCGGAAGTTGCTTCAGCAAGGCTGTCTTCTAGATCTTGAGGCGAGGGAGGGACGGCGACGAATCCGAAGAACGGTGTCATATAGTTGGTCATTTCCGCCATAGGACAAGCATAACCTGCACAGGAATCTTGGATGGCCTTGATGTCCTGCGGGTTACCCTCATCGTCCTCCTCGGCGATACCTTTGGTGACATGCCAGATTTCCATCTCAGTGTGGTGGCTCATCACCATGGTAAGAGCAGTCTAGGCAGCATTCTGAGCGTAGGATATCTTCCAGTCCTCGATAAGCTTCGGAATCTCCTTGGCCTTGTCCCTCACCTATTGCACTGACATCTTGTGCAAGTTGGAAAGTTTGACTGACTCGCCAGCATCTTCAAGAGTTTGGCGGTATTCGAACAACACATCTCCGACGAGCTTGATGCGCTCGAGGCGAGGTTCGGAGGTAGGAGAGTTGGACAGATTCAGGGGGGCTGGGAAAGAACCAAAAGTCAAAATTCAACTGAAGATAAAGTCGAAAAATAAACGAAAAATGTAAGTCGGAAATCTTACCTAGCACAGAATGATTCCAGTGGCCATGCTCCTTGTGGAGGCTGTTCATCTCGCTCTCTATGGCATGGGTCAGATCCCTCTAACTATCAAAGTCCTTCCGAATATCATCCAACTGTTTATCTCAGAGGGCCAGCAGCTTCTCGAGCCTCACGGTCTCATGATTGCTTGACTCTAGGACAACAACTACGGATTTCCCCGACTCGATAGTGAGATTCTTAAGCTTGTCCCGGAGCTCAGCATTTTCTAGTTCCAAGACCTTGTAGTTCTCGGATTGCTCCACCATCTTTCTAGACTCGCACAACAGTTTTGTAAAAGGGAAAATATCAGTCGGACGGAACAAGTTTGACTATGACAAAAGCTAACTGATAAAGAGGAAGTCGGAAAAGTTTACCTTCTGCTTCATCTTTCTCAACTTTTAACTTTGAATTTTCAAGGCGCAAGGCTTTGATCTCCTTGCATTTATTACAAATGTTCTTAAGCAATTCCTGCTTGGAAGATGCAATTTTCTGTAAGTTTAGAGACGGAATACTGTTAGATGGCTACTAAGACTCGGGCTGCAAATTTAACAAAGTAAAAATACAGCACGAGCCTTGGGGGCTACACTACATCGTTATTTTGCAACCTAAAGCATCAACTCGAATCCAATGATGTTTATCCGACTTTATGATTGGGGGCTAGAGGATATGATAATAAAATAAATGCAAATAAGAATGGGAAACTTATAATGTGTTCCAAGTGCAACTTCTCAAATCCGAGTTTAGTGTCGTGAAACACTTTCTCGGCAAGGGAGAGGGAGGGAACATCCGTCGCTGGGAGTTCGCCAGACTCTATTTTAGCATCCCGGACCAAAATTTGGTCCAGGAGGCTAACCAGCTTGACGTCCTCCTGCTAATGGCTTGCTGCCTCTGTGATTAAGGTTTGCTTCTCAAGGATAGACTAAGCCATCCTGAGGATCTCTTCCTTCTTCTTCCTCTTCAGGCCAGAGACAACAGAGCCGGCCACTTTATCCAACGTTCATGTAGACATTACCATGGGATCATTACCCTTGATGGGTTCACCCTTGTTAGTTGCTTGATCACCAATGGTGACCAAGGCTTTTGAGAGATTGCCAGCGTCAGGAGAATAAGAAGTATCTGGTGCTGATGGAGTACTGGATGGAGTCGGCGGTGGCATGGTAGGGGAGATAACAAGCTTTCGCTGACGCGGTTGCTTGCCTGGCTTGCTGTCTGGCTTTGTCTTACTCTTCAAAGACACTTTAGCTCTAGAGCACGAAAATCTGAGTATCATATGTGCTCCGGAAAGAAAGAAAGGTAGAAGGTACTGAAAAAAAAGATAGGGTGCTTACATTTTAACTACTAGCACCACTTGGTTACCAGCAGTGATAACAACTTCCTTCGCCTTGCGCTTCTTGGAGGCGGAGGCGGTAACTTATTGCACCTCATCATCCTCCGCTCCCTCCGGATCGTCTAAGAGATAGCCCTCTAGTGGAGCTAGCTCAGACTCGGGGAGTTTCTCGAGCTGACAAAGTCATCTATGAAAATAGAATCGAAGATAGAAAGAACAAAAAACTAACAAAACCCGAAAGTAGAATCGAAATATTTACTAGAGTCAGAGGACGGTTGGACGTAAACAGCTTCATGGAGACATCCAGAACTTTTCGTTCCACTATCTCCTTGATCAAATACTGCATGAGGGTCCTGTAATCCGTCACCGAAATCCGGTTCAGGCTGACCCGCATGCTATCCTTCTTGTCGCCGGTGATCTGGTACATGAGGCAGTCTCCATGGTGCTGAAGAGGCTGAATCCGGCGCTCCAGCCAGTAGTTCATCAGAAAATCAATCCACCTCTTGGCGAGGATCAACATATCCGACATATCTGGCGCTGCCGCGTCCCATGACTTCTGGTGAGGGGCGGCACTATCGACGAACGCCGGAAGACCTTCTGCCTTACCAGGATCCAGAATATCCTTATGATAAAAGAAGGTTCCGTCCCAGCATTTGACGGATTCGCTAGCGTTAATCATAGGGTAAACATGGTTTCGCCTAAGGACTAAGTGAAATATCGGAAACGTATCTATAATTTTTGATGGTCCATGCTTGTTTAGTATCTACTTTACAATGCTTTGTCTACACTTTGAGGTTTTTATATGTTTTCTATAACTAACCTATTAAAAAGTTGACACAGTGCCAGTTGCATGTTTTCTTCTGTTTTTGGTTCCAGAAAGGCAGAAAATCAATATTCTTGGAATTGGATGGGACAAAAGTCAAAGTCAATATTTTACCGTGGGCAACATGAAGCCAGAATACGAGACGGAGGAGGATCACCAGGGGGCCACACCCCTGGCCGCGCGGGTGGGCCCGCCCCGTGCCCAGGGGGTGCAATCGCCCTAGTGGCCCCCCTGCCTCGCATCTTTGCTTATAAGGTCCCCCTGATGCCAAAACCCTAAAGACCCGATCAATATTCCATGAAACTGTCTGTAGCCAAAGCCACCATCGTCCCTAGATCGGGGGGATCTGAAGCTCTTCTTGGCACCCTGCCGGAGGGGAGATCATCCCAGAGGCCTTCTTCTTTATCATGCCAGCCTCAGGTATGAAGCGTGAGTAGTTCCACCTTGGACTACGGGTTCATGTAGTAGCTAGATGGTTGTATCTCCTCCTTGTTCTTTCATGTATAGATCTTGTGAGCTCCGTTCATGATCAAGATCTAATCTATTTGTAATCATGCATGTTGTGTTTGCGGGAATCCGATGGATATTGAGATTACTTTGTCGGATTGATTAATAGTTTTGTCTATTTCATTCTATTTGTCTATGTTGTTTGTGATCTTGCATGCCCTCCGTTGTTAGTAGCTATCTTGGCCAAGTAGTTGCTAGTGACTCCAATTGGGGGTATTTATGCTCGATAGTGGGTTCATGCCTCTAGTTTCCAAGGGAAGTGACAGAAATCTCTTCGGTTGTAGATGTGTTGTTGCCACTAGGGAGAAAACAACGGTCTCTTGTTCATGGAACAAGTGGATTGTTTACCTTACACACTTTGATTAAAGCAATTGTCTGTTGCTTGCAACTTAATACTAGAGGGGCTTCGTATGATAACTTGAAGGTGGACTTCTAGTCATAGATGCAGTTGGATGGCGGTCTATGTATATTGTTTTATTGCCCAATCGAATCTCATAGGATCTTTTTGTCTAGTATTGCATTGTTATGCCTTGCTCAGTCCTGTCAATTGCCTTGCTGTAATTTGTTCATCCTGCTTGCCATGTTTGTTTATCTAAGGAGAGCACCTCTAGTGAACTATGGTCCCTAGTCCAATCTTTACCATGGATACATCTTCCACTGTTACTCGTTTACTTGCTGCAAACCATCATCACCTTCCACATTGTACATTTAATCCTTCGTTACAGCAAACCGGTGAGCTTGACAACCTCACTGTTCGTTGGGGCAAAGTCTTGAGTTTATGTTGTGCAGGTTTCCACGTTGCTTGCAACACCTTTGAGATGTTTCCTTCCTCCTACTGGTTCGATAACCTCGGTTTCTTACTGAGGGAAGAATTGCTGCTATGCTCTTCACACCTTGCTCTTGGGTGTTTCCAACGAAGCGTTCCACGTCAATAGTGTGGCCGTCATCAAGCTTTTCTGGCGCCGTTGCCGGGGACTGAAGAAGAAGAAGCTCCCACGTCAACCACGCAACAAGCTTTTCTGGCACCGTTGTCGGGGAGGCCAAGGAAGTCTTCACAAGGGGAGTCCTCCTCAACCTTCCTCTTTACTTTGTTTTTAGATTGCTTAGTTTCTTTTGCTTGGTTTTGTTTGCCCTTTTTATCAAAAACTCAAAAAAATAGTTTAGTTTGGTTTGCTTTCTCTTATCAAAAAAACAAAAAAAATAGTTCCTACTCTAGTTGCCACCTTGCTCTAGCTCACCATGTTGTTGTCACCCCAAGAAATATCCAAGAAGTGCAAGCGTCAAAGCTTGGGGATGCCCAAGGCATCCCCTTCTTCATCAATAAAAAGCTCAGGTCTTTCTAGACACTTCGTTTTTATTGTTTCATGCACACTTGTGTTGTTCTTGGAGTGTCTTAGTTTTCGTTTGCTTTGCTTAGTTTGTTTAGTTTGCTTGACTAAAGTAGTTTGTACTCCCGTTCTTGCTGTGTTGTTTCAAATAAGTTGATTGGTGTTGGAAAGGAGTAGAACGTTCTTGCTTGAGAGTGCAAGAGGAGCTTGTATTGACTGTGACTTAGACTTTAGCATGACATGCTAGGTGTTGTTTTGACCTTAGAGCATCTCCACTCATTGGGCGAACCCAGGCCGAAATCCGGACCAAACTTTGGTCGGACGACGCAAGTTTTCGTCTTGGGTACAGCTAGTTTCCCACTCGCGTACCCACCCCGAGTTCCCGGGATGCCCGTTTCCGCTCAAATTCGGCTCAAGTTCGTCCAGATTTCGGCATAGTTCGGCATACAATGAATAGAGAACATTTTATGACCAAAGTTCAGCGAAATTTTAAACATAGTTCAGCGTAAATGTAAACATAGTTCGGCCTGCAGTGAAAATACAACATATTTCGGCCAAGTTCAGCCTAGTTCGTCTAGTTCATGCTGGTCATCTACGACGTGTTGCCCCTGCGTATCCATAGGTGCTCAACAAGATCATCTTACAGCTGTTGATGCATCGCCGGATCTCGGATCTCCTGAAGCATCGTGATGAACGCAGCCCAGGTTGGAGGCACCTGACGATCAGGCTCGGCAAGAGGACCCTGTCTGTAGTATGGCTCATTCTCCTCGAGCAAACTCACTAGATCCTTCCTCTCATCCTCAATGATCATGTTGTGCAAGGCCACACAACAGTTCATCACTGCCCACATCTAATCTTTCGACCAGGTCATAGCAGGGAACCGGACAACTGCAAACCTCTGCTGGAGCACACAGAATTCCCGCTCCATGTCCTTCCTGCAAGCTTCCTGCTCCTTGGCAGAGTGAGAATGCTTGGGGAGCATTGGGTTTGAGATAGGCTTCACAAATGCGGTCCATGTTGGATAGATGCCATCAGCTAGATAGTATCCCTTGTTGTAGTGGTGCCCTCTGATCTCAAATTCCACAGGGGGAGCATGACCCTCAGAAATCTTGGGAAGACAGTTGAGGAGTTGAGGATGTTGATGTCGTTGTTCTATCCTGCCATGCCAAAGAAGGAGTGCCAAATCCAAAGATCATGTGTAGCAACTGCCTCAAGTATCATAGTGCACCCTCCTTTGTGGCCTTTGTACATTCCTTGCCATGCAAATGGACAGTTCTTCCACTCCCAATGCATGCAATCTATGCTTCCAAGCATACTAGGAAATCCTCTACTTTCATTGACTGCGAGGATCCAAGCAGTGTCTTCAGCAGTGGGTGATCTCAAGTACTCTTCCCCGAACACTACAATCACTGCCCTGCAAAACCTGTACAAGCAATCAATGGCGGTGGACTCGGCGATGCGGAGATAGTCATCGGCACTGTCAGCTGGCGCTCCATATGCAAGCAACCTCATCGCCATGGTGCACTTCTGCAGTGAGGAAAACCCAACCAAGCCAACGCAGTCCTTCTTGCAAACGAAATAGGGGTCGAACTCTCGGATGGCATGCACGATCTTGAGGAAGAGCTTATGGCTCATCCTGAAACAGCGGTGAAACACGTCCTCTCCATGGAGTGACTGGTCGTCGAAGTAGTTGGCGTACAACAAGCAGTAGCCCTCTATCCTTTCCCTTGCTTTGCACTTCCGGCGACCTGGCGCCGAACCGCCGCGCTTCGTCTTCACCATCTGCATGTACAGCTGGGGGAGCGAGGCGAGGATCTCCAAGTGCTCTTCACCTTTGTCGACCGCGGCGCTCTCCTCCTCCAGCAGTACGGTGAGGATCTCCTTGTCATTGGAGTCCATGGCGAGTATCTCGTCGTTGTCGGAGTCCATGGACGACAGGGCCAAATGCCGAACACTTGACGGGCGCGGTGGTGGGAGCACGCAGCGAAGAAGAGGTACGGCAAAGTTCTATCGGCGAAAGCGGCGGCGGGAGGGGCGGCGAAGTGGGCGACAACTATGGTGAGCATATCTAGAGGCATGGGCATGTCTCGGCATGGAGGAGCTCCTCCGGCGAAGTCATGGTGACAGAGGCGCTGGGAGCTCTTCACCTCAATCTGGGCGAGTGGAGTGGGTGAGAATGGTACTGTCTCGCTGACAGAGCTGGCCAACGCCCATTTTCGCTGCGTCCGGCGTTCCCAGGGCGTACCCGGGAACCTGGGTTCGGCCTGGGAAGGCCGGACCAAAGTTCGACCAAATCCGGACAAAAACATTCCTGGGTACGCTACTGGGCCGATTTTCAGCTTCCAGACCAAATTTCGGCGTCTGGATCAGCGTCCTAGGTAGGCGAGTGGAGATGCTCTTATGCTTAGTGATTATTGTTGTAGCATGTCTTGTTCCAAACAATATGTATTGCTTAGTGTGCCTTGAAAAAAATCATGCATTGTTTTAGCATACAAAAGCATATTATTGTGGTATTCTCCTTTGATGTTTTGTTTAGGTTGACTTGGCACATGCTCACACCATGTTATGACTATGAACAAGTCACCATAGCCTCTATGATCATTTAGTCCTTTACTTGTAGTACCACTCTATGCTTTGATTAGTAATGTTTTGTTGCTCTGCATGATTATGGCCATTATTGCTCTCTAAGTTGGTTGCTCCCAGTCTTTTGCTAGCCTCCACTTGTATGAGTAAGCTCTACTCATGCTTACAACTCCCAAGAAACCATGTTATTCCAAAGTGTCCACTATAAAATCATATGCATGGTGTGTTACACCATTCCAAGTATATTATTGTTTTTCAGCTATCTTCCAATTAAAAAGTATATTGTTATGTGAAAACTTAGTGATTAAATCCCTCACGAACTTGATGGCACACTTTTTATTCTTTTCCCCTAATAAACTTGAACCATTGTGTCATCTAAGTTGTATATGCTTGCACTTATACGTTGGAATTAGCAGAACCATGCTGTCATGGGGAACGTTTTCAATATTGCACGTGTACTTTGTACATAGTTGATATCATGCTCTTTTGTCTATGGATGTCGTCGATGTGAAATAAAGAGGGAGATTGTAAGTTCATGGATTTATGTATTTTGTGTTAGATAAACGCCTGGGCCGCTAGCCTAAGCCATGCCTAATCATGATGGAAACTTGCAGCATCACCATAATGAGCATTCTGTGAAGCATCCTCAATAAAAAATCTAAGCATATAGTAAATAAAAAGATCGCTGAGATGCTCATTGTCTGCTTACCTTGTCATTTTGGTTATGGGATATCTCCTATACCATGTGCAAGGGGTACCCTGTTGGTGGTTCTCTATGATACACATGTACTTACAATGACAAGAACTTACAGGTGACTGAAGTTGAGTAGTATGAGGTGTGGCCCTTATTGGGAATATGCCCTAGAGGCAATCATGTATGATGAGATTTCCCATTGTATTCATAAAGATATAAAGTTGTCCTTGTATAAACATCTGATGTGTATCATTGAATATGTGATTCGGTTGTGGAACTATGCATTCATGTTGTTTGTACTAAATGTCCTTGGTCATTGAGGTTGTGTTGGACACACAACTTAGACCAATGTGAAAGTTGGCTTGATGACTCGGTTCCACTTGTCATGGGCATGGAGATACTATTCCAACTTACACAGATTCGGCTAAAGAGTTTAGCGAGTCGGATTGACCCATATTGAGCTACAACGAACAAGTTGTCATTTGTATATCTCAATCAATGTAATCCTTAGACCTGAGGTTATTGCATAATCCAAGTTGAGGATCACCGACTTAGGTTCTGTCAAACGCTAATCCGTAACTGGGCAGTTATAAAGGCAGGGTTCGGGTCGATTGAAAATCAAGCGGCGTGATGTGAATAACCAAGATGGGATTTTGCCCCTCCACTCGTAGAGATATTCTCTGGGCCCTCTCATGAGATATGATTCGGAAAGCATGGCCATGCAGGACTTGGTTAAGTGTTAACCGAGGCGATCGACTAAGAGTTAGTGGGGTGAATCACTTACCTCGGATCGAGAAGAGAGTCAGACAATTTAAGGGATGACATATATTCGCATATAGTCTGACAAGGTATATCGTGAGGCAAAAGGGACTCGGACGCAAGTCACATTGGAAAGGCAAGTCATCATGACTCTTTGGTACTTGGGAGTCGGCACGTTCTGCTAGGAGCCGCTAACGACTGATCGATTGAGAGTCGGACTCTAATCGTGTCCAAGTAGCCATGAGCCTACGGGTTCGCACACTTAAGAGCTGGAGCAAGTTCGGATTGGATCTGAACCGGTAATCTGGTTGGGTTGGACCCAACCGGATTAGGACTGAGTTAGTAAGTTGGAATCACAATGACTAAGTGTTATATGGGCTTTAGTGAATGGGCCACGAGAGTGGAGCCCACGTTCACTCCCTATATATAGTGGAGCACCGTAACCCAGAAAGGTTAATCGTTGATCAGTTAGGTCATTCCATGTTGGAAACCCTAGCTCCACAGCAATCCTACCATCGTATCGAACCTAGCAGTTCGCCGCCGGTGCTCCTCCTTGTATGTGTGGATACCAGCAGAGGTGTTGTACGATCAGAACCCAGGACGATCGGATCGTGAGTACTGCACTGCATCAACTGATGCGTTTCATCAGTAATCCGCAAGTGCGTGTCTAGTGGTAAACCTCATGGCCTTCTACCTCGGCTAGATCTTGGGATTACCACGTTAGAGGGAAAAGTTTTGTTTTATCTCCGTGTGGCCCAACAGTGGTATCAGAGCGATAGCTTCTAGTTTTAGGCTCGAGATTTCGCATATGTGATATGCGGTTGGCTGTAGATGAGATCTATGTGCTGTTTGGTGGTCGAGCTATGAGATAGATCTGTTTTGTACGAGGTTGATTGGATCAACTCTACTCGGGGAATGGTAGATCTGATTTCCGTGATCATACTGCTGAGGTCGTGGAACGACATACCCCTACCGGTTGGCTTCCGCCATCGGGGTAGACTATGACACGTAAATCCAGATGTGGTGATCGAAGATCAAAGAGTTTGATCGAGTCAGAACAATAGTTGGAATCCATGTCCGGATCGTAGATGAGATCTATGTTTTCGGAAAAATCGTCGACCTTTGCTCGCACGAGGGCGCCGCCCTTCGATCCCGCCATATATCGGCTAAGCGGGACCGCCGCCTGTCGTAGCGCCTTAGATGTTGTTGCGAGTTTCTCAGCGCCGGTAGATATTGTATCTATGCATAACTTGTTTTTTGCAGGAAGTTGTGAAATGGTATGGTTCATGTGCATGTGATGTATGTGTGTAATCCATACGTGATCTGCGAATCACGGTTTTTGTCAGTCGGCTGGATACTAGGTGCTGTCATTTTATTGTATAATGACCTACGTGTCGAATTCTCCATCTAATTTACTTTACTAAGCTAGTGTAGCTGTTTGGAGAATCTGGATGACATGCAAGGCGATGTACATGTTGGCGACATGGAGTAAGACGGCAAGTGACAAGAGTTGGCACGAGTCGGATTACAGGCTTTGTGGAGATGGAGATTGCCATGAAGGGAGCCATACCATTTCACATTATAATTGCTTTATTTTGTGTTATTGTTATGTCTCTGTTTTACCTCTATTAGATATTCGGTAAAATTTAATCCCTCAAAGAAGGTCTAGTCGGTTTTCCCCGCTAGTGTTTGCACCATCACAATTCGGACATTTTTGGTAGTCGGCTCATAAAATTGAGGTGCTGCCAATTCTTTCCGACTAGGTGGGTTCGAGTCGGACTCTTACTACGGAAACACTCGGTAAGCTAGACGGGTCTATCACAACGGTTGTGGGGCTCGGGGAAAAGTCGGATGGGAGCCGAGGCATGTGATGCCACCCGTCCAACATGAGTCGTATGAGATGTGATTGACAAGGAGTTGTCTACCTAGATCACTTGGTGGCTACCGGTGGTGCTAAAGCTCACTAGCCGACTTGCTTATTTAGGATCCTGAATCACTAAGTAACCATCGGAGGGGTGTTGGTTATAGTGGGAGCATAAAATATTAAAATGTTTAATATGCTTGCTCTTTTATGAATACATGTCTTAAGTGTTTTGTATATTTTCTGTTGTAAATCATGGCACCAAGTAGCAGTCACTCTCAGATATCAGGTTTTTCATTGAGAACTATCCTTGAGAAAGATAAACTGAACGACACTAATTTTACCAATTGGTATCGAGATCTGAGATTTGTTCTCAAACAAGAAAGGAAGGACCATGTCCTAGATAACCCACTTCCAGATGAGCCAAATGAGAATGTGACTGTCGCTGCCACCAATGCCTACCGTCGGGCTAAGGATGAGTCCACGGATATTACCTGTCTTATGCTTGCTCACATGGAACCGGACTTGCAAAAGAAGTTCGAGCATGTTGAGGCCTAAGATATGATCGAAAGCCACAAAAGTATGTTCCAGGCTCAGGCGAAGACTGAGAGGTAGCAAGTCTCTCAGGCTTTGCTGAGTTGCAAGCTTAAGGATGGTGATCCACTGGGTCCGCATGTGATCAAAATGGTTGGTTATGTGCAGTCTCTGGAAAGGCTTCGCTAACCCATTAGCGAAGAGTTCGCTACGGATATAATTCTGAACTCTCTTCCTAGTGCATATGGGCAGTTCATTTTGAACTAACACATGCATGGTATGGATAAGAAGCTCAATGAATTGCATGGGATGCTCAAGCAGGCAGAGGCGGATCTCAAAAAGGGCACCAGTCAAGTGTTGATGGTGCAGAATAAGGCTAAGTTCAAGAAGAGTTCTTGGACTAAGAAGAAGGCTAAGTCAGGAGGAAAGCAGGCTCAGGACCCGGTCCCAAGCGCTTCCTCAGGGACTAAGCCATCTCCTTCAGCCGGATCCACTTGCTTCTACTGCAAGGCGGATGGCCACTGGAAGAGGAACTGCAACAAGTACTTGGCCGACAAAGCCAAGAGTGGAGGTATGACTTCCGACTCATGGAATGATGAGTAAGAGACCGAATGTTGTTTGGAGTCTCGGATGGGATCCGGGATATCACGAGGAGATCCGAAATGGTCCGGAGAATAAGATTCATATAAGGAAAGTCCTATTTCAGAGTTGGGGAATGATTCCGGTGTTTTTACCGGGAATGTTCTAGAAGGGTCTGAAAGGTCCGGCACTCCGGAGGGGAAGGGTACATGAATGTGTCATGACAATATGGAATGGTTGCATCATGTACTAGGTCACTTGGCTGGGCAAAATAAAGGGAGAAATCAAATCCTAGTTTGAAAGTCAAACGCCAATTTGAAAAGTCAAATGGCAAGTTTGCTTGGTGGAGGGAGAGTAGGAAACCTACTTGGGGAGGAAGTCTCCTCTCTCCACCCGCCGGCCAAGGAGGAGGAGTTGGAGGAGGACTCCCTCCTCCCAAGCCGCACCCTCCCTCCTATAAAAGGAGGGGCAGGGGTGCCCCTCTTCCCTACACCTCAAACCCTAGCTTTGGCGCCTCCACCTCCAAGTGCAGCCGCCGCCTAGGGTTTCCCCTCCAACTCGGCGAGTTGGGGATCTCCCCAAGCCCTATCCGCCGGCCAAGCTTCCTCCCTTGGTGCCTCTAAACCCTAGATCGCCAAGGCCTCTCTCATAGTACACCATACTCTCTCCGGCTTAAGGCGAAGCCCTGCGAGATCTCCCCTCTACTTTCGGTACCACGCCGTCGTGCTGCCGGAATCGCGAGGAGAGTGCTACAACCTCCGCTGCCTGCTGGAACAAGGGAGAGGAAGGTCTTCATCGAGTACCGAACGTGTGACCGACTGCGGAAGCGCTGCCGGAATGCAGCGCCGGAAGGATCGTCTACGCGATCTTGAGATCGGAAGTGTACGACTACATCACCCACGAGAATCTGCTCTCGTTAACCGCTTTGGATCTTCGAGGGTTAGTATTCTATCGACTCGTTGCTACAATCTAGTAGATAGATCTTGGCTTGATCATAGATTAGATCTTGATTGTGTGTTCATGCGGTAGAAAATTTTTGTTTTCCATGCTACGAACCCCTATAGTGGTATCAGAGCCGTGTCTATATGTAGATCTGTTGCACGAGTAGAACACAATGGTCATTGTGGGCGTTGATGCTTTTGTTATCGATTGCTTCTTGTGTACTTTGCATCTTGCGGGATGGTGGGATGAAGCGGCCCGGGCTAACCTTACATGACATCATTCATGAGACTTGCTCCACGCTTGACATGCAACTTGTATTGCATAAGTGGCTTTGCGGGTGCCTGTTTCTCCCAACATAGTTAAGATTCAATTTACAATGGGTGATTGACAATACTAGTATCAATGTTGTGGTTCTTGTTCGTAAGTTAGAGTGACACTTATTGAAAGCCCCAAACCACGTAAAATATGCAAACAAAATTAGAGGCGTCTAACTTTGTTTTGCAGGGGAGTGCTGTGATGTGATATGGCCATGATTGTGATTATATTTGATGTATGCAATGTTCCTTATTGTAAGTTGGCAACCGGCAGGAGCCATATGGTTGTCTTTAAATTCTCTTAAGACCCGCGTGTCTATTCAAAGTAGTTGTAATAGTTGAAGCTGGTGGACGACAACCATGGAGCGGCGTCATTGACCTTGATGCAATGCCGGTGATGATGGAGATCATGTTCATGCTTGAAGATGGAGATCGGAAGCACAAAGAAGAAAGGCCATATCATATCACATATTATGAATTGCATGTGATGTTAATCCTTTTATGCATCTTGTATTGCTTAGTTCACGACGGTAGCATTATAAGATGATTCCTCAAGCACACAATTTCAAGTTTTAAAGTGTTCATCCTTAGTAAGCATCGTTGCTAAAGCTCGTTGTTTCGAAGCACCACGTGATGATCGGGTGTGTTAGATTCTGCGAGTGTATACAACGTGAGCAAGCCAGATTTGCTCATGCGGAAGCTAAGGTTTGATCTTGACGAGCCTAGCATGTACAGACATGGTCTCGGAACACGGATCACCGAAAGGTAAAGCATGAGTCATATAGTAGATATGATGAATATGTTTATTGTTCGCCATTGAAGCTACATGAACTCTCGTGATGATCGGTTTTGATATAGTGGATTTGGTTCGTGTGATCACTAAAACAATGTGAGGGATATTGTTTTGAGTGGAGTTCAACAACAATATGATTAAAAGTTGAACTCTATTTATCATAAATTAAATCAAAGTGAATTTGCATAGTTGTTGTAGTCATTGGCATCCGTTTACCACCTTGCGCTTAGTTATAATTGATATGATAGAACTATACAATTCTGGTTAGTTACTTTACGAACTGGTATCGTATTGTTTTGTAGTGTTAATCTAAAGTTTAAAAGTCCTATTGCAAACTTTCAGTAAGTTCCGGTTACTCCATGAAGTTTAATAATTGGTATTAAATCAATAGTGACAATTCCAAGTGTTAGTGTATGAGTATCATGTTTGTCTCCATGATTCTTGATATTCAAAGGATTGTCTTAATTTCAAGGTTATCTAGGATCTGAAAGAGTTGTTTTAGAAACCATGATGTGTGGAAGATATTGTGATATATGAAACGAAGTTTTGGTTGCAACATGACAGAGTATAATATGGCAAAAGTCATGTTCTCATATTTGATGAGAATTTGCAAAAGGTTGGAGACACTATTTGTCTTCCAAAAGGTTTTGGAGAGCAACATTATACTCGCGATTCACCGTTATAAGCTAAAGTAGCTTGATCATGAATAATTCCATGAGAAGGGTGAATATTTGATGTAGGTAAAATATTTACTACACCAAGAGATTACTAAAGAATGGAATTTGAAAGCACACCAAACATTTGATGATGGTGATCTACTTCAAAGTGCAAGTCCAAAGACATTGGTATTTAATTATACACGCTTTGGACTGTGTGTCATATGTATGACTCCACTATTTATGTTGATAGATTCTTTCAAACAGAAAAACAAAATACTAAAAGAGAATCTCATAAATATATGGCAGAAAAGAAAAGACTAGAATTGTTCAGTTTAGGTATTAAAAGATACATATGTTATGGATGTATTCTTTGCTTGTTAAATAATGTGGTTCTTAAATATTGGATACTGAATTTGTTGGTATGAATCGTCATACGAAACAACAGAATTCATGAACTACAATGGCCTAAGTAACTAGCAAAAGAATATGTGATGATGTTCATCGAGAACAAATAAAGGGTTATTGTGTTGCTCATTAAACATCAAAGCTTGACTTCAAGATTTGTTTTATCAGGTATTATGAGAACAAAAGGGTTGTTCAATTGATTGTTGTAATCCATAAAAGATGGATGATTTACAAATCTCGTTGGATAAATCACATGAGTGCTAAAAATGTCGAAAGACAGTTGATTGAAAGATCACTTAGGAAGTGACATCGCCGTTTAAATTATATTGGAAAGAAAACATGAAGAAACTCCATGTGGATGGAATTTTGGAGTCTTTTGATTTTTGATCAAATGACGCTTTTGAAACTTTCCTAGAGATAATTAAAACTTCGTTCATAGGCCGAAAGGGAACGAATGACTAGCTTATTGGAACTTGTACACATTGTTGTATGAAGTCCATTATGTGTAGTCAAGAGCGATGGATTTCAACTTCATATACTTTCTCCGAAAATTTGAGTGAATATATGAATATTTACTTAATAAGGATGAAGTATGAAACATTTGAAAAGTTCAAAGATTTTCAAGATGAAGTGCAAAATCATTGTAACAAGAATATAAATAGTTTATGATAAGATCATAAAGGAAGATATTTGAGTTATGAGTTTAGCATAATACCTAATATTTAAGGAATCGTTCCGTGGATTTGCATTTCCCGAAACACCATAAGAGTATGGAGCGTTCGAGATATGTAATTAAACCTTGTTTGACATGGTAAGATCAAAGGTGTAATTCATAAAACTGTCATTATATTTTAAAGATTAAAAGCTTTAGAGACTACCGTTTTTCCACTGAAAAGAGCTCCATCATAATACGTTGAATTGACACCATATAAAGTTATGGTTTGGGATAAATCCAAGTTGTCCTTTCTTAAAAATTAGTATGCTATGCATAAGAAAGATGCTTGCAACCAAAATCGGATGAACATATCTTTGTATGTTATTTTGAATAATTGTTAAGTATTCCTCCATAACACTGGAGACAAAATTGTTTGTTGCTTAGAACGTCAAGTTTCTTTGAGAAGGAATTTTTCGTGAAAAGTTAAGTGGGAGGACAATAGAACTTTGATAAGGTTAAAAGAACCTTAGCTATATGTGCAAAGTTGCGCAGCGCCGAAAAGTGTTCCGGAGGCAGCAACAATGATCATGGCTCACGTGCCTCAAAGGTTGTGGTTACGGAGGTCAAAGTTTCTATTGAACCAAGTAGGTTGAGTCAACAATCAAATACCAAGATTTGAGGGTTGAATCATTATTTGAGAATAATGAACGGACTACATGCAAAGAAGCGATGATGGCCCTACTCCATAAAATGGCTTGAAGCCATAAAATCCGTGATAGTTCCATACACGAGAAATCAAGTTTTGAACTTGAAGGACCCTCGAGAAAGGTGTAAGACCTTACAGTTGTGTTTGGATCTATAAAGAAATAGACATGGATGTTTTCACATCTATGAAATAGTCGACATTTTGGGAAAGATTTCACAACAATGTTCAAAGGTTGACTATGACAAGATTTGATCTTTAATAGCGATATTTAGTCTAGACGGATTAATGTAGCAACCACTACATATAATTTTGTTATGTGGTAGTTGAATAAACAAAACAAGTTCTTCTAATAGAATTGTTACCTAGGACATGTGCATAACACGGTCCATAGGGTTGTGTTAATTCAAGGGATGCTAAAAGCATATGCAAACTTCAATGGTTGAAGTAAGCATCGCGGAGTTGGAATCTTCACTATGATGAAACTGTTAAAAGAGTTTAATTTAATCGGAGACGATGAAGATGCTTGCACTTTCAAGAAATTAAGTGGGAGCGCTAAGACATATTTCTAGTACATTATGTGGAAGACATATTGTTGATTGGAAGTGATGTATCTTTTTATTAACACAGGATAAGAATTTCATCTCGATGAAAGGCTTAGGCATAACCCGAATATTTGGCATCAATGTCTATATGGATAATTGTGACGCCAATATGGTTGTGCCAGAAGTACATAGACGAGATATTGAATGAGTTCAATATAGAAACTACAAGAAAGGTTCTTGTTGCACAGGAAGGATTGAATAAAGATTTAAGTATTTTGATACTTGATAGATACAATCACAAAGAGTATTTTATCAATCATGTTGTGATGTGTACAAATCCAGAAATGTCCTATGCTCTAAATGTTATGAGTATATACCAGAATAATTCATAAAGATGATTATTGGACGATAGCAAAGATATTCTTATGATCTTTTAAAAGAACTAAGAATATATTATTTTGTAGAAGTGACAAATAGATGGTTAGTTCATTGTAAAAGTTTTACATTGATACTAGTTTTGTCACGAAGTACAAATTAAGTTTATCTCAACTAAGGGTGGCACAATGTGATGGAAAGTAAGTTCCATAATGGATTTGGATGAGTTCCAAAGTTAAGACATTGTGATAGATACTACAACAAAAGGCTAAGTATATAACTGCTATTATAGCAGCAAAAGAGGGCATTTGGGTCAAGTAGTTGTTATCAAACTAGGTGTAGTTCAAAGCAGGGATAATACTATGTAGATATATTGTACGACAATATTATCAACATGTTTTAACCCCAAAGAACTAAAGGTCACACCAAAGGACCAAATTTGTACAAAGCCATCTCATTAGAGAATGAGTGATGCGTAGAGACGCAAAGACATGCAATTACACATGGATCTGGAAGTGTCAGATCCGGAGATCAGTTGACCACTAGCAATCGTGTACTTACAACATCGGAAAGCCATAGGTGTTGAACACACAAAGGTTTGAAACTAGATTATTGACTCTAGTGCAAGTGGGAGACTGTTGGAGATATACCCAAGAGGCAATAATAAAGTGGTTATTATCATATCTTCATACTTATGATAAATGTTTACTTACCATGCTATAATTGTATTAACTGGGAACATTAATACTTGTGTGATTTGTAAACATAAAAGAGTCCCTAGTAAAGCCTCTTGTTAAACTAGCTTGTTGGTTAATATATGATCATGGTTTCCTGATCATGAACATAGAGATGTTATTAACAACAGGGTCATATCATTAGGAGAATGATATGATCGACATACTCCTATAGATAAGCGTAGCATAAAGATCAAGTCATTTAATATAGTTCATTTGCTATTTGCTTTCTGATACATAGTAACCTAATTCTTTTGACCATGAGATCATGCTTATCACCATCACCGGAAGGATGCTTTGATGACATCAAACACCACACCGTAACTGGGTGGCTATAAAGGTGGCATTGAGTGTTTGGAAAGTATGGGTTGAGACACATGGATCAAGAGTGGGATTTGTCCATCCATATGACGGATAGATATACTCTGGGCCCTCTCGGTGGAATGTCATCCAATTAGCTTGCAAGCATGTGACTGGATCACAAGGGATCACATATCACGGGAACGAGAAAAGAGTACTTATCAGTAACGAGGTTGAACTAGGTATGCAGAGATACCGGCGATCAAAACCTCGGATAAGTAAACTATCGTGAGACAAAGGGAAATTGGTATCATATGTAAGTGGTTCATTCGATCGCAAAGTAATCGTAGAAATATGTGGGAGCCATATGAATTTCCAGATTCCTCTATTGGTTATTGATCGGAGAAGTGTCTCGGTCATGACCGCATAATTCACGAACCGTAGGGAGACACACTTAAGGATTCGATGTTGTTGAGTAGTTATGGAATGATGAGTAAGAGACCGAATGTTGTTTGGAGTCTCGGATGGGATCCGGGATATCACGAGGAGATCCGAAATGGTCCGGAGAATAAGATTCATATAAGGAAAGTCCTATTTCAGAGTTGGGGAATGATTCCGGTGTTTTTACCGGGAATGTTCTAGAAGGGTCTGAAAGGTCCGGCACTCCGGAGGGGAAGGGTACATGAATGTGTCATGACAATATGGAATGGTTGCATCATGTACTAGGTCACTTGGCTGGGCAAAATAAAGGGAGAAATCAAATCCTAGTTTGAAAGTCAAACGCCAATTTGAAAAGTCAAATGGCAAGTTTGCTTGGTGGAGGGAGAGTAGGAAACCTACTTGGGGAGGAAGTCTCCTCTCTCCACCCGCCGGCCAAGGAGGAGGAGTTGGAGGAGGACTCCCTCCTCCCAAGCCGCACCCTCCCTCCTATAAAAGGAGGGGCAGGGGTGCCCCTCTTCCCTACACCTCAAACCCTAGCTTTGGCGCCTCCACCTCCAAGTGCAGCCGCCGCCTAGGGTTTCCCCTCCAACTCGGCGAGTTGGGGCTCTCCACAAGCCCTAGCCACCGGCCAAGCTTCCTCCCTTGGTGCCTCTAAACCCTAGATCGCCAAGGCCTCTCTCATAGTCCACCATACTCGCTCCGGCTTAAGGCGAAGCCCTGCGAGATCTCCCCTCTACTTCTGGTACCACGCCGTCGTGCCGAATCGCGAGGAGAGTGCTACAACCTCCGCTGCCTGCTGGAACAAGGGAGAGGAAGGTCTTCATCAGTCTAACGATGTGTGACCAGGCGAAGCGCTGCCGAAACGCAGCATCGGAAGGATCGTCTACGCGATCTTAAGATCGGAAGTGTACGACTACATCACCCACGAGAATCTTCTCTCGTTAACCGCTTTGGATCTTCGAGGGTTAGTATTCTATCGACTCATTGCTACAATATAGTAGATAGATCTTGGCTTGATCATAGATTAGATCTTGATTGTGTGTTTATGCGGTAGAAATTTTTTGTTTTCCATGCTACGAACCCCTACATAATGGTATTACTTCGTTTTCCACCCGCACGAAAGTGCCTGGTGGGCACCTTTGAATCGTTTCTATGCGGGTTTGGTGGGAATCGCTGAAGCTTACATAGGATTGATTCTGAGGGCTTGGGCGTAGATGAGGGCTTGCAGAGGAGTTCCCAGCGTAGGCGGTGGCCGAGCCTGCTGGCGAGGATACCAGGGAGGCGAGGTCGTCGTGGCACAGAAGGGCGGAGGTGCGCCACGAGGACCGAGCAGGAGGTGCGTTGGAGAAGAGGGAGGGGAGGCAGAGGCGGTGGCGGCGGGGTCCCACAGCAGCGCGAGGTAGAGCCTGAGAGGAGAGGAGCGCGGCCGGGGAAGGCGCTTGCAGAGAGAGATGCGAGCGGTGGTGTATACAGAGGCGGTGGTGCGCTTGCGAGGGAATCGACCCAGGACGAGGGCGTGAGGCAGAGGGGAGCGGGGATCTCGCATGGTCACGATCAAGTTGGGGTGGGGCCCACGGGAGTTGTCACGGGACAGGAATAGGGTCGTGTGGCGCACGGTAGCACTAGCGGGCGGGGTTGCATGCGTGTCGACGTGGGGTGCGCTGCGCGCGATGGGTGGCGGCCCAGGGGTTGCGTGAGTGTACCAGGGATGGGTGTGTGTGTGGCGGCGGGTGCGGGTTGCTGGGATTAGGGTTTGGCTTAGGGGAATTAGGGATAGGGATTTGGGGTAGTAGCCTGCTACCAGCTGGGCCCTTTGGTCCTAGCCGGTGGCGGCCTCCCCGGAACAAAAATAGTTCGGTTTTCATTTAGTTTTGAAATCTTCTTTGTAAATAGTTTTTAGCAAATAAAGGATCCGAGCAGACCGATGGTTTTCATTTGAAATATAGAGGGAACAATTAGAAAATGAAAATATGGCTTTTAGCAAAATATTTTTAGCCAAATAAATGCAGGATGATGTCATGATGATGCACAAAGTATAAACAACAGCGATTTTTCAGTAGTGGTTTTACCCGGGGTGCTATTATTCGACACCACTAACAATGGATCTCGTCAATGAGATCCGCCTCATGGTACGAGGAAGGAGGCCGACGGTCTGAATCTTCTCGCTTCATGTAGATCTTCGCGACGCCACTAACAAGGGTTCTTTCTCCATATTGAAATCGGCGACACCACCAAGAAGGGGTCATTGTACACATCGGTCAAGAGAACACTCCGGAGTAACAAAGGACGAAGGTAAAAGTATCAAAAGATAAGGCCACCTCTAACTTCGGTGGAAAGAGTAAATTGCAGACCCACTAATTCAATATACAAAAGCAAATGATAAGAGTAGTGGTATGGTCGCGACTCCATCCCGTACTCAGAAGATTACTATATACACGAACAGACGGATATGCAACCAACTCTCGAAATTTAGACTGAAGATCTTCACAAGCAATGTTCGGAAACAAAGGAGTGATGCAGGCTCTACATTGGATTTGATGTAGATGATATTGAAACACCGGCAGATACAAAGAAAAAATTTAGTGAATTTTTGGGTCCACTGAAAGATACAAGAGAGGAAGATTCCTCAGATAGCATGAAGACCAGATGTCGAAGCACCGTAACAAGAGGAAGCGAAACCCTAAGGTACGATGGAAACCCAACCATGAGAATTCCTGGACTCGAAGGAAAGGTAAGAGAGCAGATTCAAAACACGTGAAGGTAAAAAGAGAAGAGCATAGAGGTAAGGAGTAAAAGCATAGCTAATCAGATCTATTCAACCGATTTTCCAAAATAGTTTTGACACTCTACGATGTATGTTAGCTAGGTTATCCTACAGGCTGGACCAATGGGGTATTGTAACTGCTAAGCTCTGATACCACTCTGTAACACCCTCGGATCGGTCATATGCAAGTTTCAATGATTCCCGCCAAACCCGCATAGAAACGATTCAAAGGTGCCCACCAGGCACTTGCGTGCGGGTGTAAAATGAAGTAATATCATTACACAAAAATCCATGATGGAACCCACAGAACAGATATACACAACACGACTCCATGAGTCAAGAATACAGATATACATTACCAAGATCCAAACCACCTTGAAAACGATACAGGGTTCGAGTACGGACAAGATACAAATTGGGCTAAGAGCCCTGAAGAATAACCAATGGCGTCCATAACCCTGCCCAGGCCAAGCCGGAAGGGTAACCCTACTAACAACGTCGATCTCAAAACCTTCTCAACAAAAGGGGTGCCGACAAAGGGCGAAAGAAAAAGGAAGCGGTCAGTACTAAAGTCAGTACACTGCGAGTCTTAGAATTGGGCGGTCCTCGCCTACATAGGTATGGTGGACTGAAGCGGTAGCACAACATGCACTAAACAACCTATAGATACTCGATACAACTGGCGGCTATCAGAGAGGGGTAAGAATGACCTATTCGGATCCGACCTGATTCTAACACCAAACATACCCATCCCAGTATTCCCCTTCGAGACTAAACGAAGAATTCAAACCGAGGAACTCACATAGTTGGCAGTTTTATTTATTCCGTTATAATTGAAGAAATTACTAGTCAGGTATAGATAGCATGAGTCATCATGATATAATAAGCAATGGGCACTTTTAGTTAACCATTCCGTTGTAGTTGTGACACTTACTAGTCAAATACAAATAATGTGAGATATCCCAAACCCAGGAGTTGTTGGTACTTTTAATTAGCCATTTCGTTGTAGTGAAGCTGATTACTAGTCATTATAAAGTCAAATTTATAGCACTACTTTAGTTATAGTTGTCTATGATCGATATACTGTGCTCCAAGTCATCCATTACCGCGGACACGGCTTTTAGAAATTTTTATCCTGCAGGGAGGCACAAATAGCAACACACGCACGATCAACCGCGAAAAAAACAAATGAAAACCCAACTAGGCATCACGACAAAAAAATCGCAATATTCATATAATATTTCAGGGGGCCACCCCACTAAGCTACCCACGACGAAGTTGGCCGGCTCCGAGACGGACCCAGAGGTTTGTGTCAATGGATGTAAACGACTGGGAACCCGAAAGTGTGACTGGGCTTGTCGATACCGCAAAAACATTCCACTTACCTAAATAGTACAGACGCTCCACACGCAATAGTAAATAAAGCAGTAAAGCATGGCATAAGTACAGGATATAATAAATCCCCAAACTACTTTATGGCCCCAAGAAATAAGATATGACTCAAGCTCATGCTAAGGGGATTCATGGTCCCACATGCGGATAGTGCGAATATTTAAGGAACAGGTATCAAGTACTCGGGGTCCTACGGGACACAAGTGGATGATTAAAAAACAAATAACATCTATTGCCCACCTATGCCTCTGCATTATTTACCTACTTTCAATATTAGTTATTAAACGGTAATTAAAGACATGATCATCTCCAACATTAAGCATGAGGCATTTCTCCAACAACTGTGAAACATCGACGGTGCGAAGCAACAACTGCGCAAGCAACTCGCGAGGCCGACTATCTACCAAACATCAGGTAATAGGATATGTCCAAGGCAATATAATGGCTACAAGAGATATTACAGGTTCGTAAACTAGAGCATCGCAACATAGATAGCAATAGATCAACTGGAAGAAATAAAGACTATAAAAGTAAGATAGGTAGAAAGGGAGATAATGCTCGTCTGGAAAACATTGCCGAAGTTTCATAATCGAAGAACTTGTCAAAGCTTAACATCTCATTGTCCTATCCAGGAAGAAGCAAAACACTAAAAGAAACACCGGATGCACTATTTTAATACTAAGACAGAAGATTAGGCATGATGCATGTATGATGTATGACATGCCATAGATGCGACGCAATTAGGCCATATTAAGCGAAACTAGGGTCCCGAAAATTAATTATATGGTTCATATGTTTAGATACCCTGCATTTTAAATGTTTTCTTATCAAGACAAAATATATCACCGGTTCGATGCACAAATTTAAATAGGACCAATATTAGACTAGATTTGCCCGCATATGGTCTCCATATTTAATTATTCGGTGAATCAACATAATGCCTCCAAAACCACATGACAAGATGTATGCAAGCATGTACAATTTGATATGCAACCACTGAAATATCATATATTCAAAATATAGGGGTCTAGGATAGGAGTCACACATGGGGTCGGCGATCTTGGGTTTCACTGAGGGGTTCGGGTTCGGACGCCGGGATCGGTCTTCGGATCGGGGTGTCAGGTCTTCGGTTCGGGAAGAAGGACTTGGTGTCCCATGTGGACGATCTTGTTGTTCCGGGTAGGCCTACTCGGCATCGTGCTGGCGGTGACGTTCTTGTTCTTGTAGACTTCGAGCGGCTTGTAATAGCCTTCTGCCGGGGACATAACACAATGCACCGAGGGTGGACATACACGATACAGAACAGGCACATAGGGTTGCTGCGAGCAGGCCATGTCTTGTTCGGGTATTATCCCAAACACCTTGCAGGGAGCAGCCGCAACAACACACGCCAGCAAAACATGTGGCTCTCGGGCGAGGTCGGCTACGTGTCGTGCGGTTCCTAACGATGAGCTCCGAGGCCGGCAAGCAAAGACGACAAGAGAGAGCAAGGAAGGACCAGGTCGACGAGGAGTACTTGGCGGTGTCTGTTAGCGTCCACTTGGCCAGCCCAGCACTCAGCCCACGTTCTGGACGTTCATGCGCTCACAGCCCAACAATAAGAAGAGAGCCCACTCCATCCCAAAAGCCCGGACTGAAAGGAGGAAGGAATCTCTCCCTTATAAGCTGGGTGTGGCCTCGTCCCGTAGGTGCGGGTGGGACTAAACTTCGTGTAGCCTCAGGGTCCCACTGCAGCTTGAGGTAGAGCCTGAGAGGAGAGGAGAGGAGTGCGGCCGGGGAAGGCGCTTGTAGAGAGAGAGAGATGCGAGCGGTGGTGTATGTAGAGGCGACGACGCGCTTGCGGGGTAATCGAGCGAGGACGAGGGCGTCAGGCAGAGGGGAGCGGGGATCTCACGTGGTCACGATCGGCTCAGGGTGGGGCCCACAGGAGTTGTCGCGGGATAGGAACGGGGTCGTGCGGTGCACGGTAGCGCTAGCGGGCGGGGTTGCATGCGTGTTGACGCGGGGTGCGCTGCGCGCGATGGGTGGTGGCCCAGGGGTTATGTGAGTGTACCAGGGGTGGGTGCGTGTGTGGCGGCTGGCGGCTGGCGGCTGCATGCGTGTGTGTCTTGCAGCGGAAGCGGCAGCGGGTGCGGGTTGCTAGGATCAGGTTTTGGCTTAGGGGATTAGGGTTAGGGATTTGGGGTAGTAGGCTGCTGCCAGCTGGGCCCTTTGGGCCTGGCCGGTGGGTGCCTCCTCGGAACAAAAATAGTTCGGTTTTTATTTAGTTTTGAAATTTTCTTTGTAAATAGTTTTTAGCAAATAAAAGATTCGAGCGGACCGATGGTTTTCATTTGAAATACAGAGGGAACAATTAGAAACAAAAATAGGGCTTTTAGCAAAATATTTTTAGCCAAATAAATGCAGGATAATGTCATGATGATGTACAAAGTATAAACAACAGTGATTTTCAATAATAGTTTTACCTAGGGTGCTACACACATATTCAGCTTCGCCGGTCGAGAGGGAGATACAATTTTGTTTCTTCGAAGACCAACATACTAGAGACCTGCCCAAGAATTGACATGCACCAGAAGTTTGGGGAATAAACCAAATATCGAAAGATTCTCTTGACCGCCACTAGGTGGCTTTCTTTAGGAGCATCTTGATACTTCACACAAACTCCTACACTCAACACAATATCGGATCTAGATGCGCAGAGGTAAAGGAGAGAGCCAATCATGGATAGGTATACCTTTTGGTTCACATCTTTACCCTTTGGATTAAGCTCGAGATGATATTTATTTTTCATTGGTGTAGCAACGCCATTAAGATCCGTCATCTTGAACCTCTTGAGCATGTCTTGGATGTATTTTGCTTGATTAATGAAGGTTCCGTCTCTTAGTTGCTTGATCTTGAATCGAAGAAAGAACCTTAATTCTCCCATCGTAGACATCTCAAACTTGTCCGTCATAAGCTTTGAAAATTTATCATTAAAAGCTTGATTAGTAGATCCAAAGATAATGTTGTTTACATATAGTTGGCATACAAAAAGCTCCCCATTAACCTTCTTATTAAAAAAGAGTGGGATCGATTTCCCCAACTTCGAATCCACGGTCTAACAAAAGCTCTTTAAGGTGCTCATACCACGCACGTGGGGCTTGTTTAAGGCCATAGAGTGTCTTATCAAGCTTGTAAACATGGTTTGGAAAATTGGGATCCTCAAAAGCCGGGGGTTGCTTGACATATATCAACTCATGTAGAGGACCATTAAGAAAAGAACTCTTAACGTCCATTTGCTGTAATTTAAAATTATGATGAGCAGCATAAGCAAGGATAATACGTATGGACTCAAGGCGAGCCACCGGAGCATAAATTTCGCCAAATTCAATGCCTTCCACTTGAGAGAAGACTTGAGCCACGAATCTTGCCTTGTTCCTTACAACAATTCCATTCTCATCTTGCTTGTTCTTGAAAATCCACTTTATGTCGATAACATTGCAACACTCTTTGGGCTTCTCAAATAGCTTCCAGACTTTGTTGCGCTCAAAATTATTCAGTTCTTCATGCATTGAAACAACCCAATGTGGATCTTCAAGAGCTTAGAAAAATTTCTTGGGTTCCACCATAGAAATATGAGCTTGATGGTCAATGAAGCTTGCAAACTCCCTTCTTATGGACACCCTTCTTCTTAGATCACCTACTACTTTCTCAAGAGTATGACCTCTTAATCCAAGGTTCCTTTCAGCACGAGATTTGTGACGAGTTTCAATATCCTTATTGTTTCTTGGAGGGATTGCTTCATCATTTGAGTCCTCGTCTTAACCATTGGCTTTCCCTTGATCAACAACTTGTTCAATGCGGATAGGAGACGAAGAACTTTGCTCTTGATTTTGATCAACAGCCATAACACGAGGCTGCTGCAGTTTTGGAGCTTTAGACCGGATAATCTTCCCCTTGGAGGGCGGAATAATCCAGCTACAGAGTTTCAGCAGAGTTCAGGTCTTCTTCGTTGTTTCTGGCATCAGATGAGGTAGGGCCGGATAATCCGGCCTGGGGCTTTCAGGAGCTCTAGAAGATGGATGATCTTCAAAGGGTTGTGGTGTTGGTATAGTGGTTTCCTCCGCATATGGATCTCGTTGATCTTGTGTAGATGAGGGCTCTACTTGAGTAGAGCATTGTCCTTCTTGATCTGCCACAAGGGGTTCCTCAATGGGAAAGAAAAATCCCACACCCATTCTTCTTATGGCATCTTGGGGTATTTTAGCATCTGCATCACATACATCAACTTGCCCCACATGGGAGCCATCATTTTCATCGAACACCACACTACAATATTCTACAAAAAATGGAGAGATTATTGTAGACACTATAAGTGTGGGATTCGGCACCATAACCAACAAAAATACCTTCTAAAGCCTTATACTCAAATTTAGAGAAACAAACTCCTTTAATGAGAAAGAAACACTTACAACCAAACACCCGGAAATATGATATGTTGGGCTTGTTACCGGTAAGTATCTCATATGGAGTCTTGTCCAAGATTTTGCGGAGGTAAAGCCGATTTGACGAATGACATGCGGTGGATATACCTTCAGCCCAAAAGTTGTTTGGTGATTTGAATTCAGCCAACATGGACCTTGCCATATCCATTAAAGTCCATTTTTTCCTCTCGACTACACCATTTTGTTGAGGGGTGTACGCAGCAGAGTATTGATTTCTTATCCCCTCTTCACTTAGAAATTCATTCAGAGTGTAGTTCTTGAACTCAAAGCTATTGTCACTTCTTATTGCCAAAATTGGGACATTGTGTTGACGCTAAACCTCATTGGCGAAGTCAATGACAGTTTGTTGAGTCTCACTTTTTAGCTTGAAAAAGTATACCCAAGTGTATCTTCAATAATCGTCAATTATGACCAAGCAATACTTTTTTGCCACCGAGTCTTGCATGAGATGGAGGATCAAAGAGATCCACACGAAGTAACTCCAAGATCCTCTTTGATGATATACTAGTTTTCCTCTTGTGGGGAGAGCCGTGCATCTTTCCTTCAACACAAGCCCTGCAAACACGATCTTTAGCAAAGGAAACATTGTCTTTTACAAGGATGTGGCCACCCTTGTGAAGACTTTGCAAAGTTCGCATGTTCATGTGGGCTATATGGTGATGCCATAACCAGCCCACGTCGGCCTTTTAGAATAAGCACATCGGACCTGCAGTGGTTTTCCTCGATTAGGCCACCACATACAGGTTATTTTCAACATACCCAACAAAAGCAACCATTAGAGACTTGCTCCACAAGAGTACCACTAAATCACCATAAATAAAAATAGCAAAGCCCATCTTACCAAGGGCACGAACATAAAGTAAATTGTAACTGAGGGTCTCAACAAGCATGACGTCCATGAGAGAGATATCATGGGAAACCACAACCTTGCCAAGACCCAATACCTTAGATTTTGACTTATCACCATAGGAGACTGTTATGTGATCATGATTAGGCCTCATATCTGTGATGATATCTTTGCTTCTGGTCATATGACTAGTGCATCCACTATCCAGCAACCATTTAGATCCACCAGAAGCATAACCCTGCAAGAAAGTTACTTCTTGGTTTTAGGTACCCATTTTTCAGTGGTTCCTCTTATGTTAGTAACCAGGGTCTTTGGGACCCAAATAGACCAAGAGATATAACTATCATAAGGACCTACAAAACTAGCATAGACATCACCATAGTAATCACAAAAATAACTCATAATTAGGATTGTTAGTCCCTGCAAAACCAATATGTTTAGTTTTGTCCTTTGCGATGTTCTTTTCTGTGGTGATTGTCTTGGCTTGTGTCTTCTTGGTCTTCTTCTGTTTGTTCTTCTTTTTCTTGGACTTGGACACATAGCCAAGTCCCTCTTTTCCATAGCTCGACTTTTGCTTGCTAAGGATATCATAAATAACTTCCTTACCTTTGGAAGTAGACGCCTTAGCAAGCTCATCTTCAGCCTAGCATTTTCTTCATGGACTTCTTCATGTGCACAGGTTGATGTAGAAGTGCTAGGAATATCATATTTGCTCAGTCAAGTTTGAAGATGATCATGAGACTCACTGAGAATAGAGTGTTCACTTTCCAAAGCTTTGTGAGCAATGTCAAGTTTATCCAATTCCTAGGAGAGCCTAGCATGAGAAGCCTCAAATTCAACTTTCTCCTTTTTTAATTTATTTGTTTTGGCCATGATACATTGGAAACGTATCTATAATTTTTTATGCTCCATGCTTGTTTGGTATCTACTTTTCTTTGCTTGTCTACACTTTGAGGTGCTTTTTACATGTTTTCTGGTACTAACCTATTAACAAGTTGCAACAGTGCCAGATGCCTATTTTCTGCTGTTTTTGGTTTCAGAAAATTTAGTAAAGAAATATTATCATAATTGGACGGGACAAACGTCAAAGTCAATTACTTCCCGTGGGGAACAAGAAGTCCAGAGGAGATCTGGAGAGGCCAGCCAGGCGGCCCAGACCCACCCTAGGCGCGGGGGCAGGTGGGCCCACGCCTAGCTAGGGTTTGGTGGCCCTGGCCGCCTCCCGGTCTCGCCCCTTCGCCTATAAGAAGCCCCCGATGCAGAAACCCTGAGTACCCGATCAGAAATCCATGAAACTATCTGTAGCCGCCACCACCATCGTCCCTAGATCGGGGGGATCTGAAGTTCTTCCCGGCACCCTGAGTAGCCGCCGCCCTTCTTCTCCTTTGATGATTTGCTTGGGTTAACTTGGCACATGCTCACACGATGTTATGACTATGACAAGTCACCATTAGCCTCTATGATCATTTAGTCCTTGACTTGTAGTACCACTCTTTGCTTTGATTAGTTTGCTTTGTTGCATTGCATGATTATGGCCATTATTTCTCTCTTAGTTGGTTGCTCCGAGTCTTTTGCTAGCCTCCACTTGTATGAGTAAGTTCTACTCATGCCTCCAACTCCCAAGAAACCAAGTTATTCCAAAGTGTCCACTATAAATTCCTATGCATGGTGTGTTTCACCATTCCAAGTATATTCTTGTTTTCATATATCTTCCAATTAAAAACTATTTTGTTATGTGAAAACTTAGTGATTAAAGCCCTCATGAACTTGATGGCACACTTTTTTCTTTGCCACTAATAAACTTGAACCATTGTGATAACTTTGTTGGATATGCTTGCACTTATAAGTTGGAGTTAGCAGAACCATGCTGTCACGGGGAACGTTTTCAACATTGCACTTGTACCTTGTTGTACTCAGTTGATATCATGCTCTTTTGTCTATGGATGTCACCGGTGTGAAATAAAGAGGGAACTTGTAAGTCCATGGAGTTTGTATCCTGTGTTAGAGAAACGCCTGGGCCGCTATCCTAAGCCATGCCTAATCATGGTGGAAACTTGCAGCATCACCATAGTGACATCTATGAAGCATTCTTCTTAAAAAAAGAGACACATTGAGAAAAGAGGAAAGAGATAAAAAAGCACCATATTCCCATGGTAAATAAGAAGAATTGCTGAGATGCTCATTGTCTGCTTTCCTTGTCATTTTGATTATGGGAAAGCTCCTGTACCATGTGCAAGGGGTACCCCGTTGGCGGTTCTCAATGATATGCAAATACTTACAGTGACAAAAACTTACCTGGACCCAAAGTTGAGTATGCATGAGGTGTGGCCCTCGTATTCAATGGGCATGAGATTGCCAACTTATACTTCATCAAGCATATACTCTAGCTTTGCCACTTTAACCTTAACCACTTCAAGATGCTTATGATAGGGGCAATGAGGGTTGAAAGCTAACAAGTACCATAATTTTTGGAAGCTCTTTTTGAAACTTGTAATCCCTGCTTCCTTTACAAAAAAGCCTTTCTTCCACCACTATTGAGTCTCCACCTTCTACCTTTAGGCACCATTAAGAGATCATAGTTGTCATTCTGTGTGCAGTGTTCCAAAGCTTACTAATTGATGCATATTGTGTTATTACTTACTCTTGTGCTACTTGTTTCTAGTCACCCTTGTGAACTTTACAGGTGTTCTATGCATTATATTGCTACTCTATGAGGGACAAGTTGATTACCACTATGCTATGTTTTCTGCATGTGAAACAAACAAACATTTTTCAATGCATGTTATTCATGATCTTTGTTTGTAGTTTGTCATGTTGCATGCATAGTTACTATGTCCTATTGTTAGAACTCCATCTTTCATGCACATTTTTAGAGTTCTTTGATCCCAGCTTTCAATTCTTGCAAATGGTTGGATCTTTATTGTGAGGGTGCATGTCACCTCAAAAATTATTCTATTTATCACTTACCTACTCGAGGACGAGCAAGAGTTAAGCTTGGGGATGATGATACGTTGGAAACGTATCTATAATTTTTGATGCTCCATGCTTGTTTTATATCTACTTTGCTTTTCTTGTCTACACTTTGAGGTGCTTTTTACATGTTTGCTGGTACTAACCTATTAACAAGTTACAACAGTGCCAGATGCGTGTTTTCTGCTGTTTTTGGTTTCATAAAGTTAGTAAACAAATAGTCTCAGAATTGGACGGGACAAACGTCAAAGTCAATTACTTTCCGTGGGTAACAAGAAGTCCAGAGGAGAGCCGGAGAGGCCAGCCAGGGGGGCCAGACCCACCCCAGGCACGGGGGTAGGTAGGCCCATGCTTGGCTAGGGTTTGGTGGCCCTGGATGCCTCCCGGTCTCGCCCCTTCGCATATAAGAAGCCCCCGATGCAGAAACCCTGAGTACCCGATCAGAAATCCACAAAACCGTCTGTAGCCGCCGCCACAATCGTCCCTAGATCGGGGGGATCTAAAGTTCTTCCTGGCACCCTGCCGGAGGGGAGATCATCCCGGAGGCCTTCTCTCCGGTATGATGCATGAGTAGCTCCACCTTGGACTATGGGTCCATGTAGTAGCTAGATGGTTGTATCTCCTCCTTGTGCTTTCATGTATAGATCTTGTGAGCTCTGTTCATGATCAAGATCTAATCTATTTGTAATCATGCATGTTGTGTTTGTGGGGATTCGATGGATATTCAGATTATTATGTTAGTTTGATTAATGGTTTTATCTTTATGATTCTATCATGTCTGTGTTGTTTGTGATCTTGCATGCTCTTCGTTGCTAGTGGTTATCTTGGGCAAGCAGTTGCTAGTGACTCCAAGAGAGGGTATTTATGCTCGATGGTGGGTTTATGCCTCTAGTTTCCAAGGGAAGTGACATAAATCTCTTCGGTTGTAGATGTGTTGTTGCTACTAGGGAGAAAACAACGGTCTCTTGTTCATGGAACATGTGGAATACTTACCTTACACACTTTTCTTAAAGAAGTTGTCTGTTGCTTGCAACTTAATACTGGAGGGGGTTCGGATGATAAACTGAAGGTGGACTTCTAGTCATAGATGCAGTTGGATGACGGTCTATGTATATTTTTGTATTTCCCAATCAACCTCATAGGATCTTTCCGGCTAGTAATTGCATTGTTATTGTTGGAGATATGCCCTAGAGGCAATAATAAATATAGTTATTATTATATCTTTGTGTTTATGATAAATGTTTACATTCATGCTATAATAGTATTAACAAGGAAACATTAATACTTGTGTGATTTGTAAAGTAAAATAGAGTCCCTAGTAAAGCCTCTTTATAATACTAGCTTGTTGGTTAATAAATGATTGTGGTTTCCCTATCATGAACATTGAGATGTTATTAACAACAAGATCATATCGTTAGGAGAATGATATGGTGGACATACTCCTATAGATAAGCGTAGCATAAAGATCAAGTCATTTTAATAGTTCAATTGCTATATGCTTTCTGATACATAGTAACCTAATTCCTTCGACCATGAGATCATGCATATCACCTTCACCGGAAGGATGCTTTGATGACATCAAACACCACACCGTAACTGGGTGGCTATAAAGGTGGCATTGAGTGTCCGGAAAGTGTTGGTTGAGACACATGGATCAAGAGTGGGATTTGTCCATCCATATGACGGATAGATATACTCTGGGCCCTCTCGGTGGAATGCCATCCAATTAGCTTGCAAGCATGTGACTGGATCACAAGGGATCACATATCACAGGAACGAGAAAAGAGTACTTGTCAGTAACGAGGTTGAACTAGGTATGCAGAGATACCGACGATCATAACCTCGGATAAGTAAACTATCATGAGACAAAGGGAAATTGGTATCGTATGTAAGTGGTTCATTCGATCGCAAAGTAATCGTTGAAATATGTGGGAGCCATATGAATTTCCAGATTCCTCTATTGGTTATTGATCGGAGAAGTGTCTCGATCATGTCCGCATAAATCACGAACCGTAGGGAGACACACTTAAGGATTCGACGTTGTTTGAGTAGTTATGGAATGATGAGTAAGAGACCGAATGTTGTTCGGAGTCTCGGATGGGATCCGGGATATCACGAGGAGATCCGGAATGGTCCGTAAAATAAGATTCATATAAGGAAAGTCCTGTTTCGGGGTTGGAGAATGGTTCCGGTGTTTTCATCGGGAATGTTCTAGAAGGTTCCGGAATGTCCGACACTCTGGAGGGGAAGGGTACATGAATGTGTCATAACAAGTTGGAATGATTGCATCATGTACTAGGTGTCATCGCTGAACAAAATAAAGGGTTAAATCAAATCCTAGTTTAAAATGTCAAACGCCAATTTGAAAAGTCAAACGGCTATTTTGTGAGGTGGAGGGGAAGTAGGAAACCTACTTGGGGAGCAGTTCCCTCCCTCCACCGCCGTCCTTGGAAGCCGAGTTGGGGAGGGACTCCCCTCCCCTGGCACGCCCCTCCACCTATATAAGGAGGGGCAGGGCTGCCCCTCCAAGCACTCAACACTACGCCCCGCAAACCCTAGCCCCAGCGCCGCCACTTCAAGCCGCCGCCGCCTAGGGCATGTCGCCGCCGCCGCCTAGGCAAACCCTAGCCACCGGCCTTTCTCCTCCTTGGTGCGTCTAAACCCTAGATCACCGAGGCTCTCTCTCATAGTCCACCATACTCGCTCCGGCTTAAGGCGAAGCCCTACGAGATCTCCCCTCTACTTCCGGTACCACGCCGTTGTGCTGCCGGAATCGTGAGGAGAGTGCTATAACCTCCGCTGCCTGCTGGAACAAGGGAGAGGAAGGTCTTCGTCAAAATTTAACGTGTGACCGACTGCGGAAGCGCTGCCAGAACGCAGCGCCGGAAGGATCGTCTACGCGATCTTGAGATCGGAAAGAGTACGACTACATCACCCACGAGAATCCGCTCTCGTTAAACACTTTGGAATCTTCGAGGGTGAGTTATTCCATCGACTCGTTGCTACAATCTAGTAGATAGATCTTGGCTTGTTTGTTTGTATGCGGTAGAAATTTTTTGTTTTCCATGCTACGAAACCCAACAGTTATGCCTTGCTTAGTTCCTGTCAATTGCCCCGCTGTAATTTGTTTACCCTTCATGCCATGTTGTTTATCTAAGGAGAGCACCTCTAGTGAACTATGGACCCCTGTCCATTCTTTACCATTGATTCATCTTCCACTTTACTTGTTTACTTGCTGCAAATCATTACCTTCCACACCATACGTTTAATCCTTTGTTACAGCAAACCGGTGAGCTTGACAACCTCACTGATTCGTTGGGGCAAAGTCTTGAGTTTGTGTTGTGCAGGTCTCCGTGTTGCTTGCAACACCTGTATCACGTTTCCTTCCTCCTTCTGGGTCGATAACCTCGGTATCAACTGAGGGAAGACTTGCTCCTGTGCTCTTCACACCTTGCTCTTGGGGTTCCCAATAAGACTCCACATCAAGCACCAAGTTCTCTAGCGCCACCAAGGAGTCATCAGGCCACTGAATTGTCACGTTATTTTGTAAGCTTGATTATAACTTATTCATGTGACTCCTCTATTGACTCAAGTCTCTCTTCCAAAGAGACTCGAGCCTCTTTTTCTTCCTCTAGAGCAATTTTTAGAGATGCAATTTCCATTGCATCCCCCCTTTCAATTCTGCCCTTTTCTTCAAGGAGCATTTCGTTTTGAGCAAGATGGTCCATGAGAGCCTCAAAATGTATTTTGTGATCACCTTGCAAGTTAGTGATAAAATAGTTCAAAGCAATAATTTCTTCCTTAACCTTAAGACTAGTAGAGTCATCCATGTCAATCATATTCTTAGCGAAGGAAGTGGTTGAAGATGATACCTCGAAACCTCTAGCCATCAGGCAAGTGACGTACTTGTTGATGGTGTGTTCATTAGGTGAGTCGAAGATAGATGTCGGTGTTGATGTGGTGACTATGGCCGGCACCTCTCGTGAGTTATCATCTTCTTCATCATCTTCACTTCCAGATGAATACTCCTCTTGAGCCACTAAAATAATTTTTGGTTGCTTTCTGAATGCAGCATTCTTCTTCACAAATTGCTTCTTCTGTGGAGCCTTTGACTTTTCCTTAAGGATGAGCCTGATATGTCAATTTTACATCACTATTTTATATCATAATTTACTGTTATTCATTGATATATTTCATATTAAGAGGTGATACTTATGTTATTTAATCTATTTTGCATGTTGGATGACTTTTGGAGGATGAACTGCCGAAGTCAGGATTTTGATGGAAAAAGCGGTGTCCAGATGCAATATTCGCGAAGATCAGAAAATATATGGAAATACCTATTTTTCTAGAAGACGAAGGAAGCGACAAGGGGAAGTGGAGATGGGCCACAGGGGGGCCACACCACCCCCTGGCGTGGCCCCCCTAGGCCACACCACCAGGTGGTGTGGCCACCCTGGCCCACCTCTGGCATCGCCCTTTCACCTATAACATCCCCCCGAAACCATAAGACTCGGGGAGCGACCACATAAAGATTTTGCCGCCTCTACGGGGAAGAAACTATAGAGAGAGAAAGAGCTCTCCGGCAGGCAGATTTCTGCCAGGGAAATTCCTTCCCGGAGAGGGGAGATCGTCTCCATCAACACCGTCATCAAGCTATACTTCATCGGGATCATCATCATCCTCACCATCATCTCCACCAGCACCATCACCACTGATACGTCGGAAACTTATCTATAATTTTTGATGTTCCATGCTTGTTTAGTATCTACTTTTCTTTGCTTTGTCTACACTTTGAGGTGTTTTTATATGTTTTCTGGTACTAACCTATTAACAACATGCCACAGTGCCAGTTGCATGTTGTCTTCTGTTTTTGGTTCCAGAAAGGCAGAAAATCAATATTCTTGGAATTGGACGGGACAAAAGCCAAAGTAAATATTTTACCGTGGGGAACACGTAGACAGAAGACGAGACGGAGGAGGTCCTCGAGGGGGCCACACCCCCTGGTCGCACGGGTGGGCCCACCCCGCGCCTGGGGGATGAAACCGCCTCAGGCACCCCCTCGGCCTCCCTCTTCGCCTATAAGAAGCCCCCGATGCCTAAACCCTAAGTACCCGATCAATATTCCACGAAACTGTCTGTAGCCGCCACCATCGTCCCTAGATCAGGGGATTTGAAGCTCTTCCTAGCACCCTGTCGAAGGGGAGATCATCCTAGAGGCCTTCTTCTTCATCATGCCAGCCTTCGGTATGAAGCGTGAGTAGTTCCACCTTGGACTACGGGTCCATGTAGTAGCTAGATGGTTGTATCTCCTACTTTGTGCTTTCATGTCTAGATCTTGTGGGCTCCGTTCATGATCAAGATCTCATCTATTTGTAATCATGAATGTTGTGTTTGTGGTGATCCGATGGATATTGAGATTACTATGTGAGATTGATTAATGGTTTTGTCTTATTGATTCTATCATGTCTGTGTTGTTTGTGATCTTAAATGCTCTCTATTGTTAGTAGCTATCTTGGCCAAGTAGTTGCTAGTGACTCCAAGAGGGGGTATTTATGCTTGATAGTGGATTCATGCCTCTATTTAACCTAAGGGAAGTGACAAAAATCTCTAAGGTTGTAGATGTGTTATTGCCACTAGGGAGAAAACAACGGTCTCTTGTTCATGGAACAAGTGGATTGTTTACCTTACACACTTTGCTTAAAGTAGTTGTCTGTTGCTTGCAACTTAATACTGGAGGGGGTTCGGGTGATAACCCAAAGGTGGACTTCTAGTCATAGATGCAGTTGGATGGAGGTCTATGTATCTTGTTGTATTGCCCAATGGAATCTCATAGGATCATGAATGTCTAGTATTGCATTGTTATGCCTTGCTCAGTCCTGTCAATTGCCCTGCTGTAATTTGTTTACCCAGCATGCCATGTTTGTTTATCTAAGGAGAACACCTCTAGTGAACTATGGACCCTGGTCCAATCTTTACTATTGATACATCTTCCACTGTTCCTGTTTACTTTCTGCAAACCACTATCACCTTCCACACCATACAGTTAATCCTTTGTTACAGCAAACCGGTGAGATTGACAACCTCACTGTTTGTTGGGGCAAAGTCTTTAGTTTGTGTTGTGCAGGTTTCCAAGTTGGTAGCAACACCTTTGAGATGTTTCCTTCCTCCTAGTGGTTCGATAACCTCGGTTTCTTACTGAGGGAAGACTTGCTGCTGTGCTCTTCACACCTTGCTCTTGGGGTTTCTTGACGAAGCGCTTTCAGGCGCCATCAACAAGTTTTCTGGCGCTGTTGTCAGGGAATAAAGAAGAAGAAGCTCCCACGTCAACAAAGCGCCATCAACAAGTTTTCTTGCGCCGTTGACGGGGACGCTATGTAACGCCCTCGCCTGATAAGGCTGAGTTCATGTGTATAGTGCCAATCCCTGGATCGGTTCTCTAGCACACACAGTACAAAGTGATACCAAATATAACTGTACATCATAAATACAAGAATATGATCCAGAATTTACATTATATTACATAAGTACACAGCGGAAACAATAACAAGGTAGATCTAAATTCTTCAAATGTGCCACAGGCGAACAATCATTGAGTGGAGTCTCGCGACCTATGAACGATCACTCAGAACAGAACAACCTGCAACATGAAACATTGCAGCCACGAATGGCCAATACTTCGAATGTATTGGCAAGTAGAACTAATGAGTACAAAGGATCTATCAACTATATGCATGTTTGGCTAGGTGGAGTTCAGACTCATTTGCTAAAAGCAATATAACTTTTCTCTACTTTTAAATTACTTTTCTTTTTCAAAACAATCTTCTAAGGACATACCAGCATAAACCCATGTAGAAACAAGACAATTCAGCTTTCGTATGCTCCTAAACCCATGTTCACCCATCAAGTTTTAGTAATTAAGAAATTGGGATGAGTGAGATCTTCCAAACAGTTCCAGGCCCAGCTGCTCATAGTTTTCCATAACCGGGTACACAGCTAAATACTTAGTTTAGACACACTGCAGGGGTTGTACACTTTACCCGCACGACCCAGTCAACCCGCTCTTACCATTACACTCATTTTGTGCCATGGTAGGGAGAAAACCAAGACGAAACCTTTCAGAAGCAGAACCCTGAGCCCTTAGGACGGACCCATACCAACCTACATCCCCTACATCTGCTACTCACATCGGGTCGGGTTCCCACAACTTAGTCAAGACAAATAATGACATGCGGCTATAATGGAAGCTACTACACAAGAAACCTGTCCAATCTCTGAAGTCTAGGTGTGCTTTTCGCAATAAACCATCCAAAAACATCAATCCATCACACCCAGGAGATTCATTAAATTCTAGTTGTTTTCATTATAGAAAAACATAACTTTCCATAACATAATCAATCATGAATTCCCTTTGCGTATCTATAAGCATGGCTAAGCAACTACAATACGATGGCTCAAAGGAAATCAAGTCATGGAGATATGGCAATCATGCCTAGGTGTCATAGCATAACATAGTAGTAAAACACCTACACATGCATCACTACTGAAAATCATACTACATGCATAAGAAAAATAGTAGGACATTTATGATAGCTCTACTTACCTTCGTTGTAGAAGATGTAGTTGTTCGGGTAATCCTTACAATAGAAAAGGTAGCACTCGTCACAATCACAAACGTTGCACTCCTTGCAATCTATTGATCAAAACAAATGCACAACAAACACACCATTCAAAACAATGCAATTATGCACAATACAACAAAACAATGATGATCAAATGCATGCATGATGATTTAATATGTCACAATGGTTTTAATTAGTTCTCTAAACAATATTAGAATGCATGATGCATGCAGGAGATCATTTGATGCAATAGGGTATTTGTTATTAAATCTTGATTGCCAATATAGAGGTTTTAGTAGTTCTGTTAAAACTTCTTCTCTAGTTGTTGTATTAAATTTGGTTCTGGGGTTTACTAGATAGGGTATGTTATTACGAACCAATAGAAATTGGATTCACCTTAATCGGAGTTGTATATCTTTTCTTACGATTTAAATAGTGTTTAATAGAATTTAATTTACTTAAATAGTTTGCGTGATCTAAAATTAGAACTAAAACCATATCTGTAATCTACACGAGATTGTGATTCCAGTGACATATGATTCAAAATTATTACGATCTATAAATTATTTACTATGAATTTAATACTCTAAAAATCCACTAAAACTATTTAAATTACTACAGTAATTATATAATGCAAAAGTTGTATATAACAGTATATTAATGTTTTATTTGAAATTACTAATCCATAGACACCTTATTTGTATTTTTTGATCTACATATATTTTACTATGATTTATTATGTCTAAAAGGTCCATTAAATCATTTAAATTATTACAGTAGATATATATTGTAAACATTATATATAATCTCATATTAATATTCTACATGATTTTCTGAATATAGTGATATATAATATGCAATTTTTGGACATGTAGATATTTTTATATTGATTTTGCAACATATGACAAATTTATGCTATTTATAAAATTGGATTTTCGAATTACACAGTCTGCAGGCCAAGTGGTTGCTTCTGATTGGCTCTTACCCCATCAGTTAAGTGACTCGACGGCAACCACAGGATCTGGATCTGACGGTGCAGAGGATGCATCTCGCTGGCGGCTGGGCTTGGCTCGGCTTGGCTCCGATCGACTCACACTTGGCTCGCCTCGCCTTGATCTGGTCCCTCCAGATAGGATCGGACGGCTGGCGTTGATCTGGGTGACGGTGGCGGTCAACAACGACACAGTCGGTGGCTTCGGCGATGGCGGCACTCAGAGGGTGGCGACCGACGGTGCTCTGTTGGTCTCGGGAGACGGGGACAAAGCACACGAGGTGCAGCGCAACACGGGAAACTCGATGGTGTCCATGGCGTTTACTCATTCGTCTGTGCGCGACCGTGAGGGGAGGCTGATGCGGCACGGCTCCGACGATGCTCCGGCAATGGCGAAGACGTACTGCGGTGCTCCTGCGAGATGGAGGAAGGGGTGAGGAGACACGGAAGAACAAGAGGAGTACCAGGGGAGAAGGAGGGCAAGGGGTGGTCGCAATGGACGGGAGCTCGACCTCCCGAAGCTCGGAGGCGGCGACAATGGCGAGCTCCTAGAGGCGGCTCTAGGGCTTGCGGGATTGCGAAAAAACGCACCGTAGGGAGGAAGGGGATCATATGGGTGCCAAAACATGTGGTAGGGGCAAGGGGATCAACGAAATCGAGCGAATTTTTTGGGGAGGGATCGATTGGGTTGGTACGTGCTTGGTTTGGTTTCTAGGTGCGAGGAAGGAGAGGACCAGGGTGGGTCCTACATGTCAGCGGGAGAGAGGAGTAGATGGGTTGCGCAGGATGGGCCACTAGCGGGCTAGCGGCTCCTGCTGCGCGCTGCTCTGCTTGTACGCGTGCGGTAGGTAAGTTAGTAGGCTGGGCCGCTGGTTCCGGGTAGGTTAGGTTAGTTTAGGTTATTATTATTATTATTATTATTCTTTTTCATTTTCTTATTTCTTGCATAATTTTTCATACTAACTCCAAATGAACTTAAATTTGTTTCTAAATTTTTGCAATATTCAGTACATCATATTAGGATCATTTTTGTAAATTTTTATTTAGTTCAATAATATTTGATTTATAGAATCCCTGTATATTTCTGATAGAAATATTTGCAAAACCAATTAGGGTTAGGGTTTTCGAAATCATTTCTTGCAATTTTTGCATGTATGCAATGCAATGATCATGAATGACATGTAAAAACAATTTTTTTCTAGTCCGAATTTCTAAAACCTTGGTATGTAATAGGCTAAGGACGTCTTCACAAGGAGAGTCCTTCTCAACCTTTCTCTTTACTTTGTTTTTGTTTTGCCTAGTTTCTTTTGCTTGGTTTTGTTTGCCTCTTTTTATCAAAAACTCCAAAAAATGAGTTTAGTTTGGTTTGCTTTCTCTTATCAAAAACACAAAAAAAATAGTTCTTGCTCTAGTTGCTGCTGCTGTTGGCTTGCTCCACTTTTGCCAAAATGAACTCTCCTGAGAACACCAAGTTGTGTGACTTCACTAGCACAAACAACAATGATTTCCTAAGCACTCATATTGCTCCACCTTCTCGTGATGCTACCTTTTATAAAATTAAGCATGCTTTGTTCAATCTTGTGATGAGAGAGCAATTTTCTGGTGCTAGTTCTAATGATGCTGCTGCCCACCTCAATAACTTTGTTGAACTTTGTGAGATGCAAGAATATAAGGATGTAGATGGAGATATTAAGCTCAAGTTGTTTCCTTTCTCCTTGAGAGGAAAAGCTAAAGAATGGTTCCTATCCTTGACTAGAAATAGTATTTATTCTTGGATTAAGTGCAAAGATGCTTTTATTGGAAAGTACTACCCTTTTGCTAAGATTATATCTATGAGAAGTGATATTATGAAATTTAAACAAATTGATAATGAACATGTTTCTCAAGCTTGGGAAAGAATGAAATCTTTGGTTAAGAATTGTCAACACCCGGATTTTTAATCCCAGATGCCTGTTATGCCATACATCGCAATCCCAGGATTACCATTTTTGCGAGACATAACAGAATTGGATACCGTAGTACATCATCCATTACAAACCGTACATAAGTTCTTACACAAATAGGGATCTCATGATCCAGTTCTTAATACAACATCAAGCAGCGGAATACGTAATAATAACGGTAGCGTAGGCGAAGCTCCATCTTCGGGGTCACAGGGAATGCTGACGATGGGAGATGATCCTAGTTGTCGTAACCTTATAGGGGTTCATCCTCCAGGTACCCCTCTTCATAGTCTGGCCACGGGAATAGCCAGGGACAAAGCCATGAGTACTCTTTAAGTACTCGCAAACTAATACTAACAAGTGAAAGGGGTTTTTGGTAATAGGACACTAGGCTCTAGGGCTGTTTTGCAAAAGCCAGATTTATCTCTACTAAGTTTGGAAACCACGAATGCTAGTTAAGGTTTTATAACACCTAAGTGGGAACTTGTATCTCATATCACAACCCTGTTGTGGTCAAGTCAAAGTCTCAATTCATTTCACAAGTCTTTTGAAAATTCTGACGGGGGAACAGTATGGCCACTAATCGCTGTCCATAACATGACGCGGCTATTCGAATAGTTTGACACTTTGTAGAGATTGTACACTTTCACCACAACATTCGATACATCCGTCAGGAAGAAATCCTGAATTCACCATACTCAGTATGCGGATAATCAATCCTAACCTTTCAATTACACTCCCTAGTATAAGCACCTCTCCTGTGAGTTTGGCCTCCCAACCATGACCAACTGTCATCTTGGGTACTGCATAGGTGGACAATCTTCACAAGGTAGCCTCAGCTCAGACCTTGGCCGTGAGGGAACTAATACTAAGGTATATAAGTTTCCAGTCAAGCCCTACCCAATTCTTGGGTATTGTGGTTGTACGGTAAAATTGGAATGGTATCGCATCCAGACAACCATCAGTTTTATAAAGGGCTAAGGCTCATGCCTCAACATTTTCATCACCAAAATCATCTGGTGCTCGGAAACACATGTCAAAACATCTCAGTAGAATGATCCATCATTCTAGGGTTTTCATAACCATTTTCACCAAGTATTCCCATCTAATGTTGATCAAGTTTTATGCTTAGCACTAGCATCTACAAGTGGGGGTAAGCACTAATGAGGGGTGGTACACTAGTGGGGTTTCAACTAAGTTCAATCTCATGCCTTAGGATGACATCAAGATTATCTAGCTTAGGCCAAATTTTATGCTCTTCATGCAACCTTCAACTATCCTTCTAGTATCTACCATTTATTCTAGTAAACTCTAAGTAAGAGCTTTGATAAAGAAATAAAGTAATAAACTTGCAAATAAAACTAGGATTGGTTTACCAAGTGGTTATGATCATATATGCTTTAAGGCATATAGTGGCATGGTAGCAAGCAAGTAGTAGCTTGCATAGGTCAACTTTATTAGTAAGGCTTGCAAGTATTGGCTTGCACAATATCAGTATAAGCTTGCTAAATTGCAAGTGTTAGCTTGCCTTGTGCAGAGCAGTGGTTGAAGTTCTCCTCGGCTTCTTATTCGTAGTATCCTCCTTCCTCCTCGTATCCTTGGTCGGTACTAGCGTCTATGAATAAATACGAGGTACACAATCACCAAACAATACTTAACTACTTGCAATCATCACACAAAAAGGGTCCTATAGATGATCTAGAATCATCACTAACATTACAAGATTAAAGCTTGGTTTAATTCCTTTTATTTTAGAAAAGTAATTTCTACTCATTGAAAAACTACTTAAGATTTAATATTCTCCAAACCAAACATGGGATCATGTTGACACATATCATCACCACATATTTTAGTTCATGGGAATGTGTTTTAAAGTGGTGTCACAATTTAATAAGGTTTTACCCTTTTAGTTTAATTAATTAAAGTGACTAGAAATGCCTATGTAGCATTCTTTTCTTACTTGAACATTTTTTCTGTAAGTAAACCTATATATTTTTATATATTCTGAAATGTATGGTTAAATGTGATTTTTGAGAGTTGGAATCAACTCAAAATCTATTATGGTTTAAATTTGAAAAATGTTTGAATGCAGAAAAGCTTCTGCCTTGTCATTTTTACCATGGATGATCTACAAATCCAAATGACTTGAATCCAACGGGCTTGGATTCAGCATTCCCAAACCTTTCTAACAAAATTGGTTTCATTCAATTTGGTGCACTGAATCGGGGCCCACACGCCGCTGAGTGAGGGGTGAAGCGGTATGGGGCGATGTGGTGCATTCGATCTGGTTCTGCTTCTCGTAGGATGTCAGGTCTTGAGGTGCTCACGAATCTTGTGAACCTTCTCTTCTGCTTCTCGTAGGATGTCAGGTCCGAAGATCTGACTCTCTCCTACTTCCGACCAATTCAAAGGGGTGCGACACTTTCTTCCATACATAAATTCAAATGGGGCCATTTGCAGCAAAGCCTGATAACTGTTATTGTAAGAAAATTCTGCAAATGGCAGACAGTCTTCCCACTTGGATCCATATTCTAACACACATGCTCTTAGCATATCTTCGAGTATTTGGTTTACTCGCTTCGTTTGTCCATCGGTCTGAGGGTGATACGCGGTACTGAAATCTAGGCGGGTTCCTAAACCTTCTTGGACTTTCTTCCAGAATCTCGAGGTAAACTGAGTTCCTCGATCAGATACAATGTTCTTGGGGACTCCATGAAAAATAACGATTCTAGCGATGTACAACTCCGCTAGCTTCGAACTCTGATATGTGGTCTTGACGGGCAAGAAATGGGCGACTTTGGATAATCTGTCCACTATGACCCAGATAGAGTCATTTCCCCTACTAGAAGTAGGCAGTCCAGTGATAAAGTCCATTCCAACGGAATCCCATTTCCATTCCGAAATCTGCAAGGGTTGCAACAATCTAGCGGGTCTTTGATGTCCTGACTTGACTCGCTGACAAATATCACACTTGGCGATATAGCTTCAGATTTCCCTCTTCATCTTATGCCACCAAAATTTCTCTTTCAAATCTTGATACATCTTCGTTCCTCCGGGGTGGATAGAATAAAGAGTATCATGAGCTTGCTTCAAAATAACTTCTTTCAACTCAGAATCTGATGGTACACAAAGGCGTCCTTTGTACCACAGAACTCCTTCTTTGTCTTCGGTGAATCCAGGTACTTTGCCTATACCGATACGATGCTTGATTCTATCAATACTAGCATTTCCCTTCTGCGCCTATTTAATCTGACTGATCAAAGTGGGTTGAAGTTCTATGCTAGCCAAAAATCCTTCACTTACTAGTTCTATTCGAAAATTTTCCATCTCTTTGTGCAGGCTTGGTTGCTCCTTCAAAATCATGGAGTTCAAGCGGCACGGCAATCTGCTAAGGGCATCTGCTACCACGTTGGCTTTACCAGGGTGATAATGAATGTCCAGATCGTAATCCTTGATTATCTCAATCCATCTTCTCTGTCTCATATTCATCTCCTTCTGAGTGAATATATACTTCAAACTCTTGTGATACGAATAAATCTCACAATGATTTCCCATCAGGTAATGTCTCCACGTCTTCAGGGCTAGAACTACGGCTGCGAGTTCGAGGTCATGGGTTGGGTAATTTTGCCCATGTTGCTTCAATTGTCGAGATAGACAAGATATAACTTTGCCTTCTTGCATTAGCACACATCCGAGACCGATCTTGGATGCATCACAATACACATCGAAGGGCTTCGTGATATCTGGCATGATCAAGATTGGGGATGAAATCAATCTCCTCTTGAGTTCTTGAAAACTCGCTTCACATTTGTCGGTCCATTCAAACTTCTTGTCCTTCTTCAGCAATTGGGTCATGGGTCTGGCGATACTCGAGAATCCTTCTACGAATTTGCGGTAATATCCTGCCAATCCGAGAAATGCACGAACTGGGGTTTGAGTGGTTGGGGTTTGCCAATCTTCTACATCTTTCACTTTGGCAGGGTCAACGGCAATTCCTCCGGCTGATACAATGTGTCCGAGGAATCCTACTTCCTGTAACCAGAATTCACATTTGCTAAACTTTGCATACAGCTGATGCTCTCTAAGGGTTCCAAGAATGGTCCTTAGGTGTAGCTCATGTTCTTCTTCTGATTTGGAATAAATCAGAATGTCATCGATGAAAACAATGACAAACTTATCCAGGAAGTCCATAAAAATCTTATTCATGAGATTCATGAAATAAGCGGGGGCATTGGTTAGTCCAAAAGACATGACTGTATACTCATAAAATCCATATCTGGTGGTAAAGGCAGTCTTTGGAATATCCTCTGCACGAATCTTGAGTTGATGATAGCCAGTCCTAAGATCAATCTTAGAACCCACTTTGGCACCGGTCAACTAATCAAACAAATCTTCTATCTTGGGCAAGGGGTACTTGTTCTTGATGGTGACATCATTCAAATTCCGGTAATCCGTACACAAACGGTTACCTCCATCTTTCTTGTCCACAAACAAGACAGGTGATCTCCAAGGTGACGCACTTGGTTGAATCAATCCAATTTCCAACATGGAATCCAGTTGCTTCTTCAGTTCTGCCAGCTCCGACGGGTTCATACTATATGGTCTCTGGGCTATGGGTCCTGTTCCGAGGATTAGTTCAATGATAAACTCGATATCCCGATCCGGGGGCATACCGGGCAAAACATCTGGAAATACATCAGGGTATTCACAGACTATCCAGACTTGGTCAATGGTAGGTTGGGCTATACTCTTGTTGCACTTGAATTGACGAGGTAAGGTTTCAGATATATGCTCGACTGATATTCTGGATGTACTGGTCATGGTGATGGCTTTCTTGGCACAGTCAATCATTCCTTTATGTTTGGACATCCAATCTATTCCTAGTACTACTTCCAAACCTTTAGTTCCGAGTACTATTAGATTAGTATAAAAATCTATGCCATGGATTCGGATAGGGACGGCTTTGCAAATTTGCCTAGCCTTGGTGGTTGATCCGGGAATTTGAACAATCATGACATGCTTCAATTTGGTTGGTTGAATTTTACTAGTGCATGCAAATTCTTCGGTGACAGATGAATGCGATGCACCAGAATCAAACAACACTCGTGCAAGTACTGAATTAACAGAAAACATACCCAGCACGACGTCTGGCGCTTTCTGAGCTTCTTCAGCATGCATGAGAAAAAGACGGCCATTGCGGTTGAGTGAATTCCCTGGGGCAAATCTTCTTTCGGGTTGAACACGACGCTGCTGCTGAGCTAGGGCATTGGCATTGGGTGCTGCGGCATTCTTCATGGCTTCAGTGTCAATCTCATCCGGGGCATACCTAGCTAATGACAAAAATTTGTCACGGTATTCCACTATAGTCATCCTTCCTTGCTTCAGCTCTCTGGACTCGTCTCTCATTCTCTTGATCAAACCCGGTGGCACATGGGTTCTGCTAAACTTGACCTTGAATTCCTCCCAGGTCATCATCTGGCCTCCGGTCATTGCCTGAACACTATTCCACCATGCCCTGGCATCTCCGGCTAGATAGTGGGTGGCGAACAGAACTTTCTCGTTGGCTTCCACTCCGGATACTTCTAGGTTATTTTCCATGGTTTGCAACCAATCATCGGCGTCTAGGGGTTCTTCTGACTTAGTGAAAACAGGTGGGTTGGTATTCCGGAAATTCTTGAGCTTAGATCCATGGTTGTCCTGATTTCCGTGTCCTTGGTTGTTGTGGGCTAGATGGGCTATCTGTTGCAGGGTGGATAGGTTGGCTTGACGTTTCGCTCTTTCAGCTTCACGGTCAGAAGTCAACATTTGCAAGATCTGCAACATCGGGTCCGGGGATGAACCACTTCCTCCACGTGGCATCTGAAGATTGAGATAGATCATGAGAAAAGAGGGAAATTCTAAGGTTTTGGGTCTTTGAAAAGTTTTTAAAGTTGGACTCAGATTTTTTCTAGCAACTTGCTCTTTCATTCATTCATAGCACACGATACAACACACACAACAAAGAAAAACAGATGGTTTTAAGAACCATTCTGAAAACTACGATACAGTGGGACCGAATACTACTCACTATGCTAGTGCTCAAGTGGTACTACTCTTCGGAATCGGTGGCTTCATCATCTTCATCATCATCATCAATGAAGGCGAAATCATCCTCATCGGTGAAGAAATCCATAGCCTGATCCTCCAGAAAATCATCATCATCGCTGAGATAGGAGTAGGGGTCCCCACGAAGATCCTCTCCGGCATTCTCCCTCTCCTCCAACTGCATGTCTCTCTCGTGGATGGTCTCCTCCAAAGATTATATGCGGTGGCGAAGAAGGGCAATGATGCGCTCCTTCTTGTCGAGCTGACGGCAGCGAGACTTGCGATCCTTCGCTAGCATGGCGATGGTTTGATCCTTCGTCTTGATGATGGCAGACTTGTGGTTGGAGTAGTCACAGCAGTTGTCCAACTCCTGCTGACTATCGTACATCATGAAGCTAAGCTGGTCCAATTGAGTCTTCATCTCAAGGTGGTATGGGGCTTCCAGTGGTTGTTGCATCACGCCTTGGGAAAAACTCAAAGCGGGTTCCCTTGATCTGATTGATGCTTTGCCCACACAGACGGGAAAGAGCTTCCTGCATGGCCCTGGCAAGTCCATCGAGCCAGTTGTTCTCTCTTAAGGTAAAATGAATTCCCTCAGCAGTGTCAGGTTCAATCTTTCCTTGAAGACTTGCAACAATTAGCCACTACAGATCTTCTCCTCCTTGATCATTGAGCTAGGCTCTAAAGAACTCGGGGTGCGGACGCTCCAGAATTTCTGAGAGTTGGTCCAAATCCCTCTCAAAGATAAGGTCTCCTCCATTCCCCAACTGATAAAACTTGCTGTACTTCATGTCCATCTATAGGAATATAGGATGAGTAAGTTAGTAGAGTGATCAAGTGTGTCAAATTTTATGTATTTTGCAAGATTTTTTTTAAGGAACATGAATTTTCATGAAAGAATCAAAGGGATAAGAATGAGAATAAGTTTTTGTAAATATTTGTTTTCTTTGGTTTTGAAACTAAGTTTTTGATTCAAATGTCTAGTCTAACTAGGGTCTCCTATGGTCAGGATGGCTCTGATACCAACTTGTCAACACCCGGATTTTTAATCCCAGATGCCTGTTATGCCATACATCGCAATCCCAGGATTACCATTTTTGCGAGACATAACAAAAATGGATACCATAGTACATCATCCATTACAAACCGTACATAAGTTCTTACACAAATAGGGATCTCATGATCCAGTTCTTAATACAACATCAAGCAGCGGAATACGTAATAATAAGGGTAGCGTAGGTGAAGCTCCATCTTCGGGGTCACAGGCAATGCTGACGATGGGAGATGATCCTAGTTGTCGTAACCTTCCTGGGGTCCATCCTCCAGGTACTCCTCTTCATAGTCTGGCCACGAGAATAGACAGTGACAAAGCCATGAGTACTCTTTAAGTACTCGCAAACTAATACTAACAAGTGAAAGGGGTTTTTGGTAATAGGACACTAGGCTCTAGGGTTGTTTTGCAAAAGCCAGATTTATCTCTACTAAGTTTGGAAACCACGAATGCTAGTTAAGGTTTTATAACACCTAAGTGGGAACTTGTATCTCATATCACAACCCTGTTGTGGTCAAGTCAAAGTCTCAATTCATTTCACATGTCTTTTCAAAAGTCTGACGGGGGAACAGTATGGCCACTCCAACTGTCCATAACCGCGGACGCGGCTATTTGAATAGTTTGACACTCTGCAGAGATTGTACACTTTCACCACAACATTCGATACATCTGTCAGGAAGAAATCCTGAATTCACCATACTCAGTATGCGGATAATCAATCCTAACCTTTCAATTACACTCCCTAGTATAAGCACCTCTCCTGTGAGTTTGGCCTCCCAACCATGACCAACTGTCATCTTGGGTCTTTGCAGTGGACAATCTTCACAAGGTAGCCTCAGCTCAGACCTTGGATGTGAGGGAACTAATACTAAGGTATATAAGTTTCCAGTCAAGCCCTACCCAATTCTCGGGTATTGTGGTTGTACGGTAAAATTGGAATGGTATCGCATCCAGACAACCATCAGTTTTATAAAGGGCTAAGGCTCATGCCTCAACATTTTCATCATCAAAATCATCTGGTGCTCGGAAAAATATGTCAAAACATCTCAGTAGAATGATCCATCATTCTAGGGTTTTCATAACCATTTTCACCAAGTATTCCCATCTAATGTTGATCAAGTTTTATGCTTAGCACTAGCATCTACAAGTGGGGGTAAGCACTAATGAGGGGTGGTACACTAGTGGGGTTTCAACTAAGTTCAATCTCATGCCTTAGGATGACATCAAAATTATCTAGCTTAGGCCAAATTTTATGCTCTTTATGCAACCTTCAACTATCCTTCTAATATCTACCATTTATTCTAGTAAACTCTAAGTAAGAGCTTTGATAAAGAAATAAAGTAATAAACTTGCAAATAAAACTAGGATTGGTTTATCAAGTGGTTATGATCCTATATGCTTTAAGGCATATAGTGGCATGGTAGCAAGCAAGTAGTAGCTTGCATAGGTCAACTTGATTAGTAAGGCTTGCAAGTATTGGCTTGCACAATATCAGTATAAGCTTGCTAAATTGCAAGTGTTAGCTTTCCTTGTGCAGAGCAGTGGTTGAAGTTCTCCTCCGCTTCTTCTTCGTAGTATCCTCCTTCCTCCTCGTATCCTTGGTCGGTACTAGCGTCTATGAATAAATACGAGGTACACAATCACCAAACAATACTTAACTACTTGCAATCATCACACAAAAAGGGTCCCATAGATGAGCTAGCATCATCACTAACATTACAAGATTAAAGCTTGGTTTAATTCCTTTTACTTTTAGAAAAGTAATTTATACTCATTGAAAAACTACTTAAGATTTAATATTCTCCAAACCAAACATGGGATCATGTTGACACATATCATCACCACATATTTTAGTTCATGGGAATGTGTTTTAAAGTGGTGTCACAATTTAATAAGGTTTTACCCTTTTATTTTAATTAATTAAAGTGACTAGAAATGCCTATGTAGCATTCTTTTCTTACTTGAACATTATTTCTGTAAGTAAACCTATATATTTTTATATATTCTGAAAGGTATGGTTAAATGTGATTTTTGAGAGTTGGAATCAACTCAAAAGCTATTATGCTTTAAATTTGAAAAATGTTTGAATGAAGAAAAGCTTCTGCCTTGTCATTTTTACCATGGATGATCTACAAATCCAAATGACTTGAATCCAACGGGCTTGGATTCAGCATTCCCAGTCCTTTCTAACAAAAGTGGTTTCATTCAATTTGGTGCAACGAATCGACCTGGGTTGATTTTTGAAATTGGGTATAGAAGTGTGTTTGAAATAAAATGGAAAAGGTTTAATTCAAATAACTGGGCTGCGCGGGAAAGGTTAACAGGCCGGCCTGCTAAGCACAGCGCTTCCGTGCGCTGTTTAAGTGGCTGTCCCCACACGTCAGTGAGACAGGGGGTGCGAAGCGGTATGGGGCAATGTGGTGCGTTCGATCTGGTTCTAATCCAACAGCTGAGGGTCATCGTCGACGTTGGGCAACGCCGGCGAGACAGAAACCTAGCACGGACAATGGGGGTTGCTGGGGGCTCACCGGGGTCCGGGCGAGGGTCGGCGAGGCGGGCGAACGACGAAGTCGACGATGGAGAACCTCCTGGTACAGGTGGCTTCTCCTGGGGCGGCTCCAATCGCTGGCTCCCTTCTTCTCCAGCAGCGGCGGGCTCCGGTGAAATTCCGGCGAAGTGCTGCTCGCCTTGCTCCAAGAACGGTGTGGCACGATCAGTGAGGAGAGTGGAGTGGAATGGTGTGAAGAATTCGAGCGGGGGAGGCCTCTATTTATAGTCGCGACGGTGAGACCGAACGGCATGGGCAGGAGACGGTGGCGACATGGCTACGGGCTGTTAGAGGCATGGCCGGCGGTGGCGATCGATTGGTGGTCTCCTGGCGATGCTCTACGGTTTTAATGCGCTTGCAGGGGTGGTGCGGTTTGGTCTGGAACGCGCGATGCTCTGCGTGGCAGAGGCGGCGTCTTCGACGGCGAGCGGTGGCTATGCGGCATGGGGCGGCGAATGGGGATGTCTGGCGGTCTCCTGGGTCGGTGGCGATCATGTATGCACGCGGCGAGGGCGGCGTGCGGTCTGTAGGCTTCGGTCGAGCGTGGTGCTCTGGCGCATGCTCGGCACGGTTGACAAAGGCACGGGCGCGGCGTTCCTGGGTGCTGTGTTCGATGTACTCGAGGCAGGGCTGGTCGAGAGGGGGCGGTGAGGCATGGGTGATCTCCCAGACAAGGTTGGCACGACTAGTTTCCTTCCTAGCTTGCTGTCTCCACTGGGGTGGCAAGGATGCACTCGGCTGTTCACCATTGATGATATTGGCAAGCTCATAGTGGTTCTAGTGCTTGGTTAACCTTGCTAGATGATCTACTGAGATGGTTGTGAGCTAGAGAGGGAACCAGTTAGGCTTCAATCACTGCTCACAATAGTGTTTAGATTTTGTTTGATTTGTGTCTGCCAAGTGTTTGATGAAATGGCCGCAAGAACTCAAGTTTTAAATTTTGAAAAGATTTTTGGTGGGTGTGCTAGGTTGGTGCTGGTGAGTCTGTAGATGCTTGGGTTTTGAAAGTTGAGCTTGTTTGAGTGGTTTTTGAAAAAGTGGGATCTTCCCATATGATAAAGATTCAATTTTGAATTGTCATTTAAACTATACATTTGAAAGTTTCTGGATGATCACAAAGTGGGCCTTGATACTTTGTTATGAGTACAATCAAGGGGTGCAAAGATCCAGAAAAGTTTCTGTTAGGTTCTGAAAGTTTGAGACAGCCAAAGTAGGCATGGGAGTTAAATTGGTCAAAATGACCATTCCTTTATTTTATTTGTTTTGCTTTACTTGTCTTTGGGAAAAGGGTGAGAAATGTTTAGATGATGTTTATTTCACCTAAGCATCCATTTACAAGCAAAGGAACACACAAACAAGTTGGTTCAAAAGAATTTCAAATGAAATGCATACACATATGCATGCTTTCATAATTTTATCTAGAAAAGTTTTTGTTAACCCTAATTTTGATGCTTAGAGTTCGATGATCCAAGTTTAGTATTTTTGGGATGTTACAAGAATTGTCCCACTCATGGACTTACTACTTGGATAATTATCCAGACTTTTTATGCAGGTTTGAACTTCTCTTCAAGAAACATGTTGGATTCAGCTACTGGAGGTACCTTTATGACCATCACCTTGGGTGCTGCAACAAAACTCCTTGATAATATGATGGTTAATTATTCTGAATGGCACACTAAGAGAGCTCCACATGGTAAGAAGGTAAATTTTGTTGAAGAAACCTCCTCTTTGAGTGATAAGATTGATGTTATCATGGCTATGCTTGTTAAAGGTAAAGCTCCTTTAGATCCAAATAATGTTCCCTTAGCCTCTTTGGTTGCTCAAGAAGAGCAAGTTGATGTGAACTTCATTAGAAACAACAATTTCAACAACAATTCCTATAGGAATAATTTTGGTAGTAGCAACAATTATAGGCCTTATCCTCCTAATAATGGCAATACTTATCATGGTAGGTCTGGAATGCCTAGTGAAGATCGGATTCTAGAAGTTGAAAGATCCACTAATTTTTTTATGCAAATGCAATATGAGCAAAACAAGATATTCACTAAAACTATGGAAGAACAATCTGCTATCTTGAAAAATATTAGTTATCAACTTGAGAATTTGAATAGAGAAATTCCTAGTTTATAGTCAAAAAATTTGAGTGTTAAGAAAAATATTTCCTCTTTGTCTGAAGCACACTCCTCTTTGATTAATAAAATGGCTGATACGTCCAATTTGCATCACCATTATATATCATAATTTTCCTCTATTCATTCATATGTGTCTTATTATGAGGTGTTACTTATGTCTTTCCCTCTGTTTTTGCATGTTGGATGATTCTTGGAGGCTGAACTGCCGGAGTCAAGTTTCTGATTGTGCCAGGGGAATGCATTGTGTATTTGGATACTAATTGTGGGGTTGCCGGAGTGACAGAAACCTGAACCCCCGTTAGGACACCTTTGCACAAGGGAGTGTAGGATCTCAGAGTTTAAGGCTGTGGTTAGGTTTATATCTTAATTACTTTCCTGTAGTTGTGGATGCTTGCAGGGGTTTAATGATAAGTGTGTATTAGTCAAAGTAAGGTTGATACATTAGCACAGGTTCCCCCAGACAACATTTACAACACCAAAGAAGACTACTCATCTATTTGAAGCGAAAGCACTTGACAGAATTCCCATGTGCCCTCGAGAACGTTTGGTTCTTATAAGTATTTCCACCGGCTTGTACTTTGCTAAGAAAGGATGGGGCCACTTGCTACTGTTGTTCGTTATCTTTATTACTTTCAGTTTGTTTTGTTGCTTTATCAGAAAACCCCTAAAAATCCGTTTGCTAAGTATTTACAGACATTTCCTGCTCCATACCACTAGTCAACACCTTCTGCTCCTCGTTGGGATCGACACTCCTATTTATCAAAAGTACTGCGATACATCCCCCTATTATTGTGGGTCATCAAGACTATTTTTTGGCGCCGTTTCCGGGGAGTGAAGCGTTATTGAAGAGTGGAACTAGTAAAGGAAACTTCTACTATGAGTATTGCTTTTGTTTCTGTTTGTTACTTTGTTTCCAATATGGATAACCCACTTGGTTTTGTGTTTGGGAAAACTACTACCACTGTTAGGGTAGTAGATGAACCACCGCCTATTGAGATAGATCCTTTTAAGATACCTACAAGTATTGTTGATCGTGTTATGGATAATTATTATTTAGGGGATGGAACTTTCCATCCTGGTGATCATTTGTTTTTTATCCATGAATTATTCGGGTTGTTTAAGTGTGCAGGTATCACAACTGAACAGGTGAAGAAGAAGTTACTCTTTATATCCTTTAAAGGGAGAGCTGAAGAATGGTATAAGCTATTGAAGAATGGATAATCCATGGAATGGGAGGAAATAACATCTCCCTTTTATTCTAAATTCTATCCTCCCAATGAGATTCATAAGGATAGAAATATGATATATAACTTTTGGCCTCGTGATGGAGAGAGTACAGCTCAAGCTTGGGGGAGATTGAAGTTACTAATGCTTAAATGTCCTATTCATGAACTCCCTAACAATATTATTATCAATAACTTTTATGTTAGGCTTTCTCTTCATGATAAAGATTTACTAGATGCTTCTTGTGCTGGATCATTCACACGTATGAAGGAAGAAGCTAAATGGGATCTCCTAGAACATATTCAAGAGTACACTGAAGCTTGGGAGAATGACAAAGGAAGAAAGTCAGGTATAAACTATGATTATGAATGCATAAAATCCTTTATGGGAACTGATGAGTTCCATGATATTAGTAATGAGTTTGGTCTTAATTCTCAAGTCCTTGCAAAGTGTTTTAAGGCCTTTGCCTCTTACATTAAAATTCCCAAGAAAGAGTGGGACAAGTACCATGCTCCTTATAAAGACATTGTTAGCCATGTTCCTGCTAGCATAGAAGTTTGTATTGTTGATCCTATTTTCCTAAACCTTATGTTGATAAAATCCCTTTTCCTGCTAAGGTAAAGGAACATTCTATCATAGCTAATGTGGTTAGCAAAAGTGCAAATAAAACTGTGGAACCCGATGAGCAAATAAATATTGAGCCTGTGGTAGCTATTGTGAAAGATCTTGCCACTAGAAATATAGAGGAAGAGCAAATTGTCTTCTGTGAAGACGCTTCTAATATTATCTCTCATCCTAGTAGAGCTATAAAAGCTAGTGTTCCTGTGCTTTCTGTTAAAATTGGTGATCATTGTTATGATGGTTTATGTGGTATTGGTGCTAGTTCTAGTGCTACTCATTATGAGCTTTACAGGGAAATTATGCATGAAATTGGTCCTTGTGAGCTTGAGGACATTGATGTGGTTATTCACATTGCTAATAGAGAGACAGTCTGTCCCATTGGCATTGTAAGAGATGTGGAGCTTCTTTGTGGTAAGATTAAATATCCTGCTGATTTTCTAGTACTTGGTTCTGAAGCTAGTAAAACCTATCCTATAATCTTTGGTAGACCCTTATTAAATAGATGTGGGGCTATCATAGATTGTAGGAAGGAAAAAGTTTTGACTAAGTTTGATGGAGAGTCTTATGAGTTTAATTTTTCCAAATTTGCTAAAACTCCTTATGAAAGTGAACTGCCTAATGAGAATTTCAGGGTTGAACAACTTTCTTCTATCTCTCTTGCTCCTGAGAATGCCTTGCAGCAATTTATCGAAGATCATGAAAGCAATGTCTTCATGAAGGAAAGGAATGAGATTGATGAGGTTTTCCTTCATCAGCCTGAGCTACTTAAGCATAATCTACCTATGGAATATTTGGGTACCACACTACCACCTAAAGGGGACCCTATTTTCGAATTAAAACCTTTACCCAATGATCTTAAATATGCTTATCTTGATGATAAGAAAGTATATCCTGTTATTATTAGTTCTAAACTTTCAGGAAAGGAAGAAGAGAGGTTATTAGAAATACTGAAGAAACACCGAGGAGCTATGGGCTATACTCTTGATGATCTAAAGGGGATTTATCCTACTATATGTCAGCATGCTATTAATATCGAACCTGATGCAAAACCATTTGTTGAGCACCAACGCCGTCTAAATCCTAAGATGAAGCATGTGGTAAGAAATGAGGTATTAAAAATCCTTGATGCTGGTATTATTTACCCTATTGCTGATAGCCAATGGGTTAGCCCTGTTCATTGTGTTCCCAAGAAAGGGGAATAACTGTTGTGCCTAATGAAAATAATGATCTTATACCCCAAAGAGTAGTGGTTGGGTATAGTATGTGCATTGATTTTAGAAAGTTTAATAAAGTTACTAAGAAAGATCATTATCATTTGCCCTTTATTAATCAAATGCTTGAGAGGTTGTCCAAAAAGACTCATTTTTGTTTTCTTGATGGTTATTCTGGGTTCTCTCAAATTGCTGTGAAAGCGCAAGATCAAGAGAAAACCACTTTCACTTGTCCTTATGGCACTTATGCTTATAGGCGTATGCCTTTTGGTTTATGTAATGCTCCTGCTACCTTTAGATATGTATGTCTGCTATTTTTCATGGTTTTTGTGAAGAAATTGTGGAAGTTTTCGTGGACGATTTCTCCGTCTATGGAACTTCTTTTGATAACTGTTTGCACAACCTTGATAAATTTTTGTAGAGATGTGAAGAAACCAAACTTGTTCTTAATTGGTTGAAATGCCATTTCATGGCTAATGAAGGGATTGTTCTTGGACACAAGATCTCTGAAAGAGGCATTGAAGTTGACAAAGCCAAAATTGAAGCAATTGAGAAGATGCCTTGCCCTAGGGACATGAAAGGTATTTGTAGTATCCTTGGTCATGCTGGTTTCTATAGGAGGTTTATTAAAGATTTCTCCAAAATTGCAAAGCCCCTTACTAATCTTCTTCAAAAAGATGTACCTTTTGTTTTTGATGATGATTGTAAGGAAGCTTTTGAAACTTTGAAGAAAGCTTTGACTACTGCTCCTATTATTCAACCACCTGATTGGAGTTTACCTTTTGAAATTATGTGTGATGCTAGTGATTTTGCTGTGGGTGTTGTCCTTGGGCAACGTGTTGATGAAAAGTTGAATGTTATTCATTATGCTATCAAGACTCTAGATGTTGCTCAAATGAATTAAGCTGCTACTGAAAAAGAGTTCTTAGATGTAATCTTTGCCTGTGATAAGTTTAAACCCTATATTGTTGATTAAAAGGTCACTATTCATACTGATCATGCTGCTATTAAGTACCTTATGACGAAGAAGGACGCTAAGCCTAGGCTTATTAGATGGGTGTTGCTTTTACAAGAGTTTGATCTGCATATTGTAGATAGGAAAGGTGCTGAAAATCATGTTGCTGACAATTTATTTCGTTTGGAAAACATTTCTTTTGACCCCTTGCCTGTTAATGATAGTTTTCCAAATGAGCAGTGGGCTGCAATAAGGGTAAGTCTGCATGAGAGTCCTTGGTATGCTGATTATGCTAACTTTATTGTTTCCAAGTATTTTCCTCCAACCTTTACAGCCCACCAAAGAAGAAAAATCTTTTATGAACTAAGGCATTACTTTTTGGGATGACCCACATTTATATAAAGAAGGAGTAGATGGTATTATGCGAAGATGTGTTCCAGAATTTGAACAACAAGAGATATTGAGAAAATGTCATGGCAGCGCTTATGGAGGACATCATGCTGGGGATAGAACTGCACAAAAGGTTTTACAATCTGGATTTTATTGGCCTACCCTTTTCAAGGATGCAAGGAAGTTTTTCTTATCATGTGATGAATGTCAACGAGTTGGTAACATTTCTAGATGCAATGAAATGCCTATGAATTATTCTCTTGTTATTGAACCTTTTGATTGTTGGGGCTTTGACTTTATGGGTCCTTTTCCTCCTTCAAAAGGGTATACTCATATTCTTGTTGATGTTGACTATGTTACAAAGTGGGTAGAAGCCATACCTACAAACATCGCTGATGGTAATACCTCTTTGAAAATGCTTAAGGATGTTATTTTTCCTAGGTTTGGTGTGCCTAGATATCTCATGACTAATGGAGGCTCTCATTTTATCCATGGGGGTTTTAGAAAAACTCTAGCTAAGTATGATGTAAACCATATAATTGCTTCAGCTTATCACCCCCAAACAAGTGGGCAAGTAGAACTCTCCAATAGGGAAATTAAATCTATCTTGCAAAAGATTGTTAATATATCTAGGAAAAATTAGGCAAAAAAGTTGAATGACGCATTATGGGCTTATATAACTGCTTATAAAAATCCTATGGGATGTCTCCTTACAAAATGGTCTATGGGAAAGCTCATCACTTGCCTTTAGAATTAGAACACAAAGCTTATTGGGCAGTGAAAGAGTTGAATAGAGATTTTAAACTTGCTAGTGCGAAAAGATTGCTTGACATGAGTACCTTAGATGAGTGGAGAAATGAAGCATATGAAAATTCTAGACTCTTTAAGGAAAAAGTAAAAAGATGGCATGATAGGAGAATTCTCAAAAGAGAGTTCCATGTTGGTGAGAAAGTTCTTTTGTATAGGTCTCGTCTTTGATTTTTTGCAGGGAAACTACTCTCAAAATGGGAAGGGCCTTTTGTTATTGAGGAAGCATATCGTTCAGGTGCTATCAAAATATCTTCTTTGAAGGATGACATAACACAGGTGGTGAATGGTCAAAGGCTAAAACATTATATTTCTATAGATTCTTATAACGAAGATGTTGATATTATTCAAATGGTGACTCCGGAAGAATTTATCAGGAACCAAACACCAGAGTCTGCCGATTTCGTCTTTGAATAGGTAAAAGTAGTGAAAACAGAAGGTTCGTGAAAACCCTATCTTTTTATATTTTTGATGTTTTTATTACAAATGGAAGGATACGAAATGAAACAGAGGAGGAAATGGAGGCCGGGGTGGCCACACCCACCCCAGGCACGGGCCCCAGCTGGCCGCACCTGGAGGGGGTGTGATCCACCCCGAGCTTCGTCTCTGCCTCATTTTCGCACCAGTACCTTCCTTATGCATTGAAACTTCGTAATATATAACCTCCCGGGTTCCCCGAGGTTCTTGTATCATGTTCTCGTCGTGTTTCTATTTCGATCTGTTTCTGTCAAGAAAATTCTCAGTTTTGGAGCCACAATATCTTCCTCTGGATCACCCATGGAGGATTCCTCCGCGGATGTCATCAACCCGTACATGTATGAGTTGAGGATTCATCCAAAGGAGTTGATTTTCAAGGATGGGAAGGTGCAGATGAAAGAATTTCGAGGCCCTAAAGGAGAAGGCAATATGGAAGACAGGATGGAAGCATTGGAACAGGAAGTTTTCAAGTACAAGAAGATGCGGAACGCGAGGTGGATATCATCCATAAGATAAGTTCAGAACTCGTCACCAAGCAGAAATAGGAAGTTGCTGAGCTCCAAGACGAAATATTCTCACCCTGTCAGACCACCAACCAACTACAAGCACAGCTCTATGACATAAAAAAACCAAAATTGTGAGTATGAGGCTAGATTTAATCGCATAAGCTCTGCTGCTAGTTTCAGGATTGTGGAAACCCGGACGTACTTTTTGGATGGGGAACCTTTGCCTTGGAAGTTTGATGATGACAAGAGAACACCATCACCACCAAAGGAGTAATTCGTCATCAGGTTTGGCATCCCCTTGGCTTGATCCAAGCTTGGGGGAGTGTCGCGGTATCACATCATTATCTTTTATCTTTTACCTTTTTAGATTCATATCTTTGGTAGAGAAGTTATCTTATAGGTTGGTTTGCATGTGGAAGTATCTCTCCTTTAGTTGATTATCTATGTATCCCTTGGTGTGAGTTCCTTTATGGAATATTAATGAGAAGTCTCATCATTTACTTTTTGCACTTCTTATTTTAGTTTGCAATCTATATTATATGATTGATCTTCTTCATCAGTATTGGCATCATTTTCTCCTTTGATGGTGTGAGTGCCTTTATAGTATTGTGGTATTCTCCTTTGATGCTTTGTTTGGGTTGACTTGGCACATGCTCACACCATATTATGACTATGAACAAGTCACCATAGCCACTATGATCATTTAGTCCTTGACTTGTATTACCACTCTATGCTTTGATTAGTAATGTTTTGTCGCTTTGCATGATTATGGCCATTATTGCTCTCTTAGTTGGTTGCTCCCAGTCTTTTGCTATCCTCCACTTGTATGAGTAAGCTCTACTCATGCTTCCAACTCCCAAAAAACCAAGTTATTCCAAAGTGTCCACTATAAATTCCTATGCATGGTGTGTTACACCATTCCAAGTATATTATTGTTTTCATCTATCTTCCAATTAAAAAGTATTTTGTTATGTGAAAACTTAGTGATTAAAGCTCTCACGAACTTGATGGCACACTTTATATTTCTTGTCCCTAATAAACTTGAACCATTGTGTCATCTATGTTGTATATGATTGCACTTATACGTTGGAATTAGAAGAACCGTGCTGTCACGGGGAACGCTTTCAACATTGCACTTGTACATTGTACACAGTTGATATGATGCTCTTTTGTCTATGGATGTCGTCGGTGAGAAATAAAAGGGGATCTTGTAAGTCCATGGAGTTATGTATGTGTGTTAGAGAAACGCCTGGGCTTCTAGCCTAAGCCATGCCTAATCATGGTGGAAACTTGCAGCATCACCATAGTGACATCTATGAAGCATTCTTCTTATAAAAAAGAGAAACATTTTGAAAAGAGGAAAGAGAGAATAAAGTACCATATTCTCATGGTAAATAAGAAGATTGCTGAGATGCTCATTGTCTGCTTGCTTTGTCATTTTGGTTATGGGATAGCTCCTGTACCATGTGCAAGGGGTACCCTGTTGGCGGTTCTCTATGATACACATGTACTTTCTATGACAAGAACTTACAGGTGACTAATGTTGAGTAGTATGAGGAGCGGCCCTCGTATTCAAGGGACATGAGATTGCTAATTTATACTTCGTCAAGCATATACTCCATAGTTTTTTCACTTTAACCTTAATCACTTGAAGATGCTTATGATAGGGGCAATGAGAGCTGAAAGCTAACAAGTACCATAATTTTTGGAAGCTCTTTTTGAAACTTGAAATCCCTGCTTCCCTTTATGAAGGGCCATTCTTCCACTATTATATTGAGTCTTGTCACATCCCAAATTTTAGATTTGGTTCTGCATATCATTCATATCATTGCATCATACTTTTCCATGCAAAACCGTCGAATGAAAAGAATCGGCGAAACGCTATTTTCAAAACCTTTTTCTATTCTTCTACGAGGCTCCCGCGGGAGGCATTAGAAGGACTAGTGTTTCCCACCCTTGTAGCCTAGTGGTTTCACTCAACCCTTGTCCCTAGATTGTTCCCCTCGATTTTACAAAACCGTAGGAGCAAGAATCGCTCGATTCGGAGCTCGTACGGAAAAGTTACGGTCGTGTTATTAAAAGATAGAAAATCGGGCCGATTTCCGTGTCCGATTCCAACACAAGTCCGGTCGTCGACCCGGACGAGGGCCCACTTAAGAGGCCGCCGCCGCCTGCCTCGGTTCCCCGCGCCTCGAACCCCTGCTACGCCGCAGTCTTTGAGCGCGCCGCCGCCTGGACCCGCCGCGCCCCCTCGGCCTCCAGCGTCGCCACGCAGTACCCGCCGCCGCACCCGCCGCCGCCGCCGCCACGCGCTCCGCCGCTTCGCGCGCCACCTGCTTAGCGCCGCGCCAGCCGCAGCCGCCTGCAGCAGCCGCTGCAGCCCCGCGCGCCTCCAGGGCCTCCAGCAGCGGCCTGCCACGCCACGCCGCTTTCAGCTACTGCCCGCCACCTCGCGCGCTTTTCGCCTGCCGCGCGCCGCTTGCTTCGCTGCCGCGCCGCCGCCGCCGTCGCTTCGCTGGCATCGCGTTGACTACCTTGATCCGAGCGCTGACCGCTTGTCTTCCGCGTAGGAAAAACGCCGTCGCCGGAACCGATCGCTGCCACCGTCCCGAGATCGCCGCCGTTCGTTCTCGGTGAGTCCGCAGCTGCCATTAGATCTCAGATCAACGGTCCAGATCAGCCGTTGACCGGTCAGCCCCAGACGTTGACTAGTCAGACGCCTCAGCCCGATCGGCAAGTCGTTGACGATCAGCAGACACGATTGATGGGTAATTACTTTAATCGATTTAGTTGACAGATTTCGGTAGAAACTTGTAAATTGCATAGAAATTAAACCTCTAGGCAAAAAATTGCAAATAAAATATGTGTCGATTCAGTGAGTCGTTTAGAATCTTGCTGTATCTTTGGTTCAGACTTTTGCAGCAAGATTTAGTACAGTTTAATCAAATAGGTTAATGGCCTTTTTGGAGTAATTAATTCGTAGAAAAAGATCTGTAACTCCAAAAATTGCGTGTGATATGTCCCTGGATTCAGTGGAACGAGGGGAATCTCATCGTGAATTAAAAGGATAGGCTTACAGTAAAACCTTCTGCAGAAACTGTCTAGTGGCTTTCTGCAGTGTTTTAATTACTCGGGGAGTTTTATAATTCCTTTTTGAGTAATTCCACTTGGTACTGTTTCTAATTAGCAATGCCTATGCGGTAGATGTTTTCCAAGATTTTACAAACAGTATACTACCGGTAGTGAATTATTTGAGTTCTAGCTCTAGTTTGAGCATTATATTTTGCATAATAGTTTTCTTTGCGCTAAAACTATTTTCCATGCATGCAATCAGTAGTATTATTGAATAGGATTATGTGGTGCAGCTGTAGCACCAATTCACTTGTCTTGCATACCTTCATGCATCATCTTTGTTGCATATGCTTGTGGATTGTTTGTTTATGATTGCAATTGTATCGTGTAGATTGTGACGAGTGCAACGCTTGCTCGTGTGTGGATTGTTCTTCCGACTGCTACAACCAAGGCAAGTAGATGCTACTTTGTTCATGATATCGTCCTACTATTTTCAATGCATTGTCGTGTATTTTGTAGATGCATGTGTAGGATGATACTATCGCTATGCTATGTCCTATTATGTGGTAGGGCCTTCCTTGTAGATGAACCACCGTTGGTAGATGTGCTTAGCCATGCTATGTTGAACGAGGGCTGGGTTACATCATTGAGACTTGTTTCTAAAAGTATTGGTTTGTGAAAGCTAAAACAACTTAATCAATGAATCCCCTGGGTGTGATGGTATTGATATTTTTTGGTGGTTTTATTGCGGAAAGGCACCCAGGTTTCAAGAGAGAATGATTGGCTTCTTTATTGTGTATCTTATGTGTACAACCATGTGCCAATAATGAAATGGGCGGTTGGTTCGACTTAGTAGGTTGTGGTAACTCGAACCCGCGTATCCAGAGCTGTAGAATTTTGGTAGGTTGGACCGGTGCACGTTGGGATTGGGGTGCTACTTCCCGAACAGTCTCTTCTTGGGCTTCTCCCTATCATCACCCAAAATGAGAGTGATGGTACGAGCTGGGCTGGCCAAGTCACATGGGTAAAGTGTACTAACCCCTGCAGGGTGTATAATCTAATCGATTAGCCGTGTCCCCGGTTATGGACAACTAAGTTGCTTGATATTGATTCCATGACATGTTTCTCGCTCATTCCAATTTCATAATTGTTTTAATATTATTGGGTTAACTTAATTGGGATATTTTCAAAGAAAATGAAAAACTGTTTATAAAAGTAGGACAAATGTATTTGCAAATGCAAGCCAGACACAGCTCCAATTGCCAAATATTCATGTAGATGTTAGTACTATTGTCTCCATTACTAGCTCTACTTGCCATACATTCCATGTATTGACCCTTCGGGGCTGCTACGTTTCATGTTGCAGGTTATTCCGATTCTGAGTAATCGATATAGGCCACGGTACTCCACTCGGCACTTGTCACTTGTGGGCAATTTGAAGAATGGAGGATTTGCTTTATTTATGTTGCTACCTGAATAATTTGAGCTAGCCTTGAGCTAAGCTTTTATTGTAATAATGGTACTCTGGATCTTCGTTATTTATGATACACGGATATTTTGCTATGTTATTCATCTTATTCTATTGTGGGCCAATGAACCGATCCAGGGATTGGCATGTCACATAGAAGCCACGGTCTTTTCAGAACCGCGGTGTTACAAGATGGTACCAGAGCCCGTGTGTCGACTGTAGGATCATGACCTAGGAATTGGATTAGGAAGCCATAGATTTATTAAAGCCTATATTAACTCTGTCTTTCATCTTATGCCTTTCACTCTCGTAAATTCTTATCATATGCTATTCTCACACTTTCCTCTTTAATTGATAGATGGGAGAAGTCAGGACTGAGTATGCAACCATGGAGTCACCAAGGCCCTTTGCAAGGCAGTTAGCACAGCTCTCGCAGTCATTGGGATTGCCACTGCCCATGTTCAAGGGAAGAAGGTTGTACACCTATGGATATGGTGAGGATGCATGGGAGATCACCACCTTCATCTTCAGGGATGCCACCTTGCCAAACCCTGTGCACCTGATCTACACCAAGACATACTGCAACTGGGGACTTGGAATTAACTTGGCCATACATGAAGCCCTGTCTCGCCAGTGCCATCAAGTCCGACACCTACTGCCAGCAGACTCACCCTACCGTGATTATGGGAGGCGTGATGAAGATGGGCACATTGTGGTTACCCCGGGCGACAGGAACAACATGCCGCCCCGTCGGAGGCACATAGAGGACATGGAAAGGGAGAATGGAGCTCTAGCTAAGAAGGTGATGATGATAAAGGAGATTGCAGATTTTGCTAGCAATGGTATGGTGGTCCAAGGACAGGAGATTGACACCCTGCATGAAGCTGTGGGAGTTCTGGAGAATGCCCTGATAGCTAGAGATGCAACCATAGCTCATCTTCATGGTACGGTGCAGGAGAACACCCAGAACATACAACAGTTGCAGGGGACCGTCCAGGAAAGGGAACAAACTATTGAAGCTATGACAGCCCAGATTGCCGCACTCCAAGCACAGCTGAATCCACCCTCTGATGATGACAATGGAGATGATGGCAACAATGGGGATGATGATGACAGTGGGAACGATGATGATGATGAGCACGAGGATGATGATGATGGAGGCGATGATGGTGGAGGAGATGAAGCTGTTGCAGTTACAGCTGAGAGTGAAGAAGAAGAGGAGGATCCAGAAGAGGTGGAGTTTGAGATTCAAGTGATGACTCAGGAGAGGTGTACACTCCGCCGCCATGGTTGTACCGCGAGCCGAAGCGTCAACGCATGAAAGCAAGGACCTACCGCAACCTCTTCAATAAGTAGATAGAAGTCCACCAATTAGTCCACGTTAGGCAAATTCGTTAGGATTAGTCTCGATCGTTGTGAAGCTTAGTTCGTGTTAGTTTAAGAGTGATTAGTTGCTTATTTGTGTACTCCAATATCCCAGGAATTATTTGTGCGAATTTTATGAAAGAGTTATGGCAATTTTGGTTAACATCTGTGTTATTTTCGCTGTAGTTTTTCTGCTGATACAGCGGTACTGTATGATTTTTCATATTTTTCTGGTAACTGGGAAAAATCTGAAAACAATTGGGCTGATGCGAAACTCTTTGTACTATATGTGCAAAAATCAGCTAAATTTTCTGACGAGTCTAAGTCAGGCAGAAAAATTCATGAACACTGCTGGACTATTCTGGCAGATTGCTGTTTTTGTTGTTTAGTTGATCGACTGTTTAGTTAACCATTGCCAACTCTTGTAAAACTATTTCAGTAGGTATATACTGCTAGGATAACCCCTGGGATGTTGCTGGATCACTTGTTTGTTGATGTGTTGCTTGCTTGTGATTGTCTGCTATTGTTTGATGTTGTTTGATCATATGCATGGGTAGAATCCTATTATCGTAGTTGATTCTCTCTAAACTTACCTGTGCTGAACCGCAGATGCCTCCCCGCCGTCAACCCACTGAGTTGGAGCAACTCATGGCTGCCCAGGCACAGCTGACCCAAGTGATGACTCAGTTCATGGCAGCTCAGAACAACAACAACAATGGAAACAATCAGCCTCAGGGAGATGCTCTCACCAGATTTCTGAGGTTAAGGCCAGCTAAGTTCTCTACTGCAACTGAACCAATGGTTGCTCTCGACTGTTTGTGTTCAGTCAACAAGGATCTGGTAACTGTTGGATGCACTGATGCTGAGAAGGTGAGGTTTGCCGCTCACCTACTGGAAGGACCAGCCGCTTCTTGGTGGGACAATTTTCAGATCACCCACCCGCTGGATACCGTGACTTGGGCAATGTTTGAGGAAGGTTTCAGGACCAACCACGTGTCTTCAGGAGTTCTGAGCCTGAAGAGGAAGGAGTTCCGCAACTTGCGCCAAACCAATCGCACTGTGGCTGAGTACATTGAGGAGTTCAACAACCTGTCCTGTTATGCACCTGAGGATGTTGACACTGATGCAAAAAGGAGGGAGAGATTCCTGGATGGCCTCAGTGATGAGCTTTCAGTGCAACTACTGGTGGTTTACTGCCCCACTTTCCAGGAGCTTATGGACAAGGCCAGGATCTTGGAAGGGAAGCACAAGCAGGTGGAGAACCGCAAAAGGAAGAGCAATAATCACCACTCTGGTTCACACCACAAGTCTCGCACTTCGTATGATGGATACTCCAAGCATGGAGGAAGTGACCATGGGAGCCATGATCGCAACCGCCATGGGGGCGATGGACATCGCCATGACAACCATAAGAGCAGCCACCACAGCCACAAGGGAGGACACTCTCACCACTCTGGAGGGCACGGTGGACATGACCGCAACCGTGACCGCAGCTTTGTGAAGAAGGATCTGAGTGAGGTGATGTGCTTCAAGTGTAAACAGAAGGGACACTATGCTGACAACTGTCCGGAGAGGAAGGGACTGAAGCCAACCAACAACGAGAAGGCCACAGTGAACCACATGAATGTGGAGGAGATTCCAGATGAGCCTGACCTTGTGATTGGTAAGTTCCCAATCAACACTCACCCAACACTTATACTTTTCGATACTGGTGCATCACATTCATTCATATCAAGGGCATTTGTGGATAAGTATAAGTTACCTACTGAGTCTATGAAAAGGTCTATTAGAGTGAGTTCACCTGGAGGAGATATGATAGCTAGCGCGGGATGCCGCGATTTAACTATGAGGATTGGAACACACAACTTCAGTGCACATTTGGTAGTGTTGGAATCATAGGGATTAGACGTTATTCTGGGTATGGATTGGATGTCCATGCATGGGGGACACATAGATTGTGCACATCGAGCTGTTTCACTCAAAACCCCGGATGGTAAGAGGATTAGATTCAAGTCGGTTGTACGAACAGGAAGGTGTAAGTTGAATTCTCTTAAGGGGGTTAGCATGGATACTGTGCCAGTGATTAGGGATTACCCCGACGTGTTTCCGGAAGAGCTGCCAGGGATGCCACCTGACAGGGAGGTAGAGTTTCTCATCGACCTGATGCCAGGAACAGGACCAATAGCAAAGAAACCATATAAGATGGATGTGGATGAGCTGAAGGAATTGAAGAAGCAGTTGAAAGAGCAGCTGGAAAAGGGATTCATTCAGCCTAGTTTGTCGTCATGGGGTGCACCTGTTCTGTTTGTGGAGAAGAAAGACAGCAGCAAGAGATTAGTAGTGGACTATCGCTCGCTGAATGAAGTAACCATCAAGAACAAGTACCCTCTGCCGAACATAAATGATTTTTTTGATCAACTGGAAGGAGCAAAGGTGTTCAGCAAGATTGATCTGCGATCAGGCTACTTTCAATTGAAGATCCGGGAGGAGGAGGACGTACCAAAAACCGCCTTCACCACTAGGTATGGATTATATGAGTATACGGTTATGTCTTTTGGACTAACGAATGCCCCGGCATATTTCATGACCATGATGAACAAGGTATTTATGGAGTACTTGGAAAATTTCATGGTGGTGTTTATTGATGACATACTGATATATTCCAAGGATAATGCTGAGCATGAGAAACATCTGTGACTGATTATGGAGAAACTGAGGGAACATCAGCTGTATGCCAAATTTAGCAAGTGTGAATTCTGGCTTAACACCATTGGGTTTCTTGGACACGTAGTGTCAGGAGAAGGAGTCGCTGTTGATCCAAGCAAAGTGACTGCAGTAACTGAGTGGGAAGCACCCAAGAATGCGGTAGAGATTCGAAGCTTTTTGGGACTTGCTGGATACTACAGGAGGTTCATTGAAAACTTTTCCAAGATTGCTAAGCCGATGACTGAACTTCTGAAGAAGGAGAGGAAGTTCGAATGGACGAATGTGTGTGAAGCTAGCTTTCAGGAACTGAAGCGTCGACTAGTGACCGCCCCTGTTTTGTGTTTACCAGACCTTCAGAAGGATTTCCAAGTATACTGCGATGCTTCTCGACAGGGACTTGGGAGTGTGCTGATGCAAGATGGGAGAGTAGTGTCATATGCCTCGCGACAACTCAAGCACCATGAGCGGAATTACCCCACGCATGACTTGGAGTTAGCGTCAGTGGTTCATGCGCTCAAGGTATGGAGGCATTACTTAATGGGAAAACACTGTGATGTATACACCGACCACAAGAGCCTGAAGTACATATTCACGCAGAAGGAACTGAACATGAGGCAAAGGAGATGGTTGGAACTTATCAAGGACTACGATATGAATATGCAATACCACCCAGGAAAGGCCAATGTAGTAGCAGATGCTCTGAGACGGAAAGTTTATGCCAATGGATTGACAATTGGTGAATTGACTGAGGATTTGTGCAAGCAATTCAAGGACCTTAGACTGGAGGTAGTATCTGAAGGATACTTGGCAGCAATGGAAGTCCAACCAACGCTACAGGACAGAATCAGGAAGGCTCAAGTGGGAGACAAAGAGATAGATGAAGTTAAGGAAAAGATGAAGGAGGGTCGAGCAAGGGAATTCCGCGAGGATGAGCAAGGTACCTTGTGGTACGGAGATCGTTTGTGCGTTCCCAACGATCCGGAGTTGAGGAAGTTGATTCTGCAGGAAGCTCATGACTCGCCGTATTCCATACATCCGGGCAATACGAAGATGTATATGGACCTAAAGGACAGATTCTGGTGGAACAACATGAAGGGAGACATCGCAGAGCATATTGCCCTATGTGATGTATGTAGCCGAGTGAAGGCAGAACACCAGAAGCCAGCAGGACTGCTACAGCCATTGCCCGTGCCGGATTGGAAGTGGGATAGAGTGGGAATGGACTTTATCATAGGATTGCCCAGGACCAGGTCAGGACATGACTCTATTTGGGTAGTGGTCGACCATTTGACCAAGGTAGCCCACTTTATACCGGTGAAGACGACCTATACGAGTGCAAAGTTGGCCAAGATTTACATGGATAGGATTGTGTGCCTACACGGAGTTCCCAAGAGTATTGTATCTGATAGAGGCACCCAATTTACCTCACACTTCTGGCGCCAGCTGCACGAGTCACTTGGTACTAGATTGGAGTTTAGCACAGCGTTTCACCCATGGTGATGGATGACCGAGAGGGTGAATCAGATTTTGGAGGACATGCTGAGAGCTTGTGCCTTGGCTCATGGCTCTAGTTGGGATGAGAATTTGCCGTATGCAGAGTTTTCCTACAAAAACAGCTATCAAACCAGCATCAAGACGTCACCGTTCGATGTGCTGTATGGGAAACGGTGCCGGACACCATTGCTATGGGATGGAGTAGGAGAACGCCAGTTGTTTGGGCCTGATTTGATCAAGGATGCTGAGAAGGTCGCCTTGATTAGGGACAGGCTGAAGGTAGCACAATCAAGGCAGAAGAGCTATGCGGACGCCAAGCGCAAGGAAGTGGTATATGAGATAGGTGATAGAGCATACCTCAGAGTGTCGCCACTTCGTGGAATCAAGAGGTTTGGAATTAAGGGTAAGCTGGCACCTCGATTTGTTGGACCGTATCGGGTCTTAGCACGCAAAGGAGAAGTTGCTTATCAGTTGGAGTTGCCAGAGGCTCTGTCCGCTGTTCATAATGTGTTCCACGTATCCCAGTTGAAGAAGTACCATCCAGAGATGGTGGATACACCATTGAGAGACACTGTGCCACTAGAGGAGGTTCAGCTTGAGAACGACCTGACCTATGAGGAGAAACCGGTCAAGATTCTGGAGACAGCGGAGAGGACTACCCATACCAAGACAATCAAGTTTTGCAAGGTGCAGTGGAGCCACCACACCGAAGAGGAAGCCACTTGGGAGCGTGAGGATGACATCCGAGAGGACTACCCACACCTATTTGCTAGCCGCGCCGAATCTCGAGGACGAGATTCATCTTAAGGGGGTTAGTCTTGTCACATCCCAAATTTTAGATTTGGTTCTGCATATCATTCATATCATTGCATCATACTTTTCCATGCAAAACCGTCGATTGAAAAGAATCGGCGAAACGCTATTTTCAAAACCCTTTTCTATTCTTCTACGAGGCTCCCGCGGGAGGCATTAGAAGGACTAGTGTTGCCCACCCTTGTATCCTAGTGGTTTCACTCAACCCTTGTCCCTAGATTGTTCCCCTCGATTTTACAAAACCGTAGGAGCAAGAATCGCTCGATTCGGAGCTCGTACGGAAAAGTTACGGCCGTTTTATTAAAAGATAGAAAATCGGGCGATTTCCGTGTCGGTTCAACCACCCTTGCCGTCCGTAGGACCCACCTGAGGGCCCCCTTAAGAACGCCGCCTGCCTCGGTTCCCGCACCCCCCGCCTCAAACCCCGCGCCCTGCGCCTCGATCTTCGAGTCGCGCCACCGCCTCCTAGACCCGCCGCCGCCCCCTCGGCCTCCGCGCCGCCGAGTACCCGCCGCTGCACCCGCCACCGCCCGCCGCCCGCTTCTGGCGCCACCCTTCTGCGCCGCTAACGCAACCGCTGCGCCAGCGCTCGCTGCCCGCCACCTCGCGCGCCCGCCCATACGCACGCCTTGCCTTGCCGCTTCGCCGCTTCGCCGCACGCCCGCGTTGACTACCTTGATCCGAGCGCTGACCCCTTGTCTTCCGCGCAGGAAAAACGCCGTCGCCGGAACCGATCGCCGCCACCGTCCCGAGATCGCCGCCGTTCGTTCCCGGTGAGTCCGCAGCTGCCATTAGATCTCAGATCAACGGTCCAGATCAGCCGTTGACCGGTCAGCCCCAGGCGTTGACTAGTCGAGCCGCCAACAAGCGTTGACGATGATCAGAAATGTACACAAGTGACTGGGTAATTACTTTAATCGATTTAGTTGACAGATTTCGGTAGAAACTTGTAAATTGCGTAGAAATTAAACCGCTAGGCCAAAAATTGCAAATAAAATATGTGTAGATTCAGTGAGTCATGTAGAATCTTGCTGTACCTTTGGTTCAGACTTTTGCAGCAAGATTTAGTACAGTTTAATCAAATAGGTTAATAGCCTTTTTGGAGTAATTAATTCGTAGAAAAAGATCTGTAACTCCAAAAATTGCGTATGATATGTCCCTGGATTCAGTGGAACGAGGGGAACCTCATCGTGAATTAAAAGGATAGGCTTACAGTAAAAACGTCTGCAGAAACTATCTAGTGGCTTTCTGCAGTGTTTTAATTACTCGGGGAGTTTTATTATTCCTTTTTGAGTAATTCCAGTTGGTACTATTTCTAATTAGCAATGCGTGGGCGGTAGATTTTTCCCGAGATTTTACAAACAGTATACTACCGGTAGTGAATTATTTGAGTTCTAGCTCTAGTTTGAGCATTATATTTTGCATAATAGTTTTCTTTGCGCTAAAACTATTTTCCATGCATGCAATCAGTAGTATTATTGAATAGGATTATGTGGAGCAGCTGTAGCACCAATTCACTTGTCTTGCATACCTTCATGCATCATCTTTGTTGCATATGCTTGTGGATTGTTTGTTTATGATTGCAATTGTATCGTGTAGATTGTGACGAGTGCAACGCTTGCTCGTGTGTGGATTGTTCTTCCGACCGCTACAACCAAGGCAAGTAGATGCTACTTTGTTCATGATATCGTCCTACTATTTTCAATGCATTGTCGTGTATTTTGTAGATGCATGTGTAGGATGATACTATCGCTATGCTATGTCCTATTATGTGGTAGGGCCTTCCTTGTAGATGAACCACCGTTGGTAGATGTGCTTAGCCATGCTATGTTGAACGAGGGCTGGGTTACATCATTGAGACTTGTTTCTAAAAGTATTGGTTTGTGAAAACTAAAACAACTTAATCAATGAATCCCCTGGGTGTGATGGTATTGATATTTTTTGGTGGTTTCATTGCGGAAAGGCACCCAGGTTTCAAGGGAGAATAATTGGCTTCTTTATTGTGTAGCTTACGTGTACAACCATGTGCCAATAATGAAATGGGCGGTTGGTTGGACTTAGTAGGTTGTGGTAACTCGAACCCGCGTATCCAGAGCTATAGAATTTTGGTAGGTTGGACCGGTGCGTGTCGGGATTGGGGTGCTACTTCCCGAACAGTCTCTTCTTGGGCTTCTCCCTATCATCACCCAAAATGAGAGTGATGGTACGAGCTGGGCTGGCCAAGTCACATGGATAAAGTGTACTAACCCCTGTAGGGTGTATAATCTAATCGCTTAGCCGTGTCCCTGGTTATGGACAACTGAGTTGCTTGATATTGATTCCATGACATGTTTCTCGCTCATTCCAATTTCATAATTGTTTTAATATTGTTGGGTTAACTTAATTGGGATCTTTTCAAAGAAAATCAAAAACTGTTTATGAAAGTAGGACAAATGTATTTGCAAATGCAAGCCAGACACAGATCCACTTGCCAAATATGCATGTAGATGTTAGTACTTTTATCTCCATTACTAGCTCTACTTGCCATGCATTCCATGTATTGACCCTTCGGGGCCGCTACGTTTCATGTTGCAGGTTATTCCGATTCTGAGTAATCGATATAGGCCACGGTACTCCACTCGGCACTTGTCACTTGTGGGCAATTTGAAGAATGGAGGATTTGCTTTATTTATGTTGCTACCTGAATAATTTGAGCTAGCCTTGAGCTAAGCTTTTATTGTAATAATGGTACTCTGGATCTTCGTTATTTATGATACACGGATATTTTGCTATGTTATTCATCTTATTCTATTGTGGGCCAATGAACCGATCCAGGGATTGGCATGTCACATAGAAGCCATGGTCTTTTCAGAACCGAGGTGTTACAAGTCTCCACCTTCTACCTTTAGGCACCAGTTAAGAGAGCATAGTTGCCATTCTTAGTTCTATGTGTATTGTCCCAAAACTTATTGATTGATGCATATTGTTGACATTACTTGTTCTTGTGCTATTTGTATCTCGTCACTCTTATGAACTTTGAAGGTGTCCTATGCATCTATTTGCTAATCTATGAGGGACAAGCTGAATGCCACTATGCCATGTTTTCTGTATGTGAAACAAACAAACGTTTTTCAATGCATGTTATTCATGATCTTTGTTTGTAGCCTTTCATGTTGCATGCATAGTTACTTTGTCTTACTATTAGAACTCCATATTTCATGCTCATGTTTAGAGTTCTTTGATCCCAGCTTTCAATGCTTGCAAATGGTTTGATCTTTATTTTGATGGTTTATGTCACCTCAAAAATTATTCTTTTTTATCACTTACCTACTTGAGGACGAGCAGGAGTTAAGCTTGGGGATGCTTGATACATTAGAAACGTATCTACAATTTTTAATGTTCCATGCTTGTTTAGCATCTACTTTGCTTTGCTTTGTCTACACTTTGAGGTGTTTTTATATGTTTTTTGGTACTAACCTATTAACAAGATGCCACAATGCCAGTTGCTTGTTTTCTTCTGTTTTTGGTTCCAGAAAGGCAGAATCAATATTCTCGGAATTGGACGGGACAAAAGCCAAAGTCAATATTTTACAGTGGGGAACATAGAGCCAGAAGATGAGACGGAGGAGGGCCTCGAGGGGGTCACACCCCCTGGCCGCGCGGGTGGGCCCTCCCCGCGCCTGGGGGTTGCAGCCGCCTTGGGTACCCCCTCGGCCTCCCTCTTCGCCTATAATAAGCCCCAGATGCCTAAACCCTAAGTACCCGATCAATATTCCACGAAACCGTCTGTTGCCGCTGCCACCATCGTCCCTAGATCGTGGGGTACTGAAGCTCTTCCCGGCACCCTGCCGGAGGGGAGATCATCTTGGAGGCCTTCTTCTTCATCATGCCAGCCTCCGGTATGAAGCATGAGTAGTTCCACCTTGGACTACTGTTCCATGTAGTAGCTAGATGGTTGTATCTCCTGCTTTGTGCTTTCATGTATAGATCTTTTGGGCTCCGTTCATGATCAAGATCTCATCTATTGTAATCATGCTTGTTGTTTTTATGGGGAACCAATGGATATTGAGATTACTATGTCAGATTGATTAATGGTTTGGTCTTATTGATTCTATCTTGTATGTGTTGTTTGTGATCTTGCATCCTCTCTGTTGTTTGTAGCTATCTTGGCCAAGTAGTTGCTAGTGACTCCAAGAGGGGGTATTTATGCTTGATAGTGGGTTCATGCCTATATTCAATCTAAGGGAAGTGACAGAAATCTCTAAGGTTGTAGATGTGTTGTTGCCACTATGGAGAAAACAACGGTCTCTTGTTCATGGAACAAGTGGATTATTTACCTTACACACTTTGCTTAAAGCAGTTGCCTGTTGCTTGCAACTTAATACTGGAGGGGGTTCGGATGATAACCCAAAGGTGGACTTCTAGTCATGGATGCAGTTGGATGGCGGCCTATGTACCTTGTTGTATTGCCCAATCGAATCTCATAGGATCATGAATCTCTAGTATTGCATTGTTATGCATTGCTCAGTCCTGTCAATTGCCCTGTTGTAATTTTTTACCCATCATGCCATGTTTGTTTATCTAAGGAGAACACCTCTAGTGAACTATGGAACCCAGTCCAATCTTTACCATTGATATATCTTCCACTGTTCATGTTTACTTTCTACAAACCACTATCAACTTCCACACCATACAGTTAATCGTTTGTTACAACAAACCGGTGATATTGACGACCTCATTGTTCGTTGGGGCAAAGGCTTGAGTTTGTGTTGTGCAGGTTTTCAAGTTTCTAGCAACACCTTTGAGACGTTTCCTTCCTCCTACTGGTTCGATAACCTTGGTTTCTTACTGAGGGAAGACTTGCTGCCGTGCTCTTCACATCTTGCTCTTGGGGTTTCCCGATGAAGCGCTTTTAGGAGCCATCAACAAATTTACTGGCGCCGTTGCCGGGGAATAAAGAAGACGAAGCTCCCACGTCAACAAAGCGCCATCAACCACCACTCCATCCCGCTGTAACAATTGAGTTTAATATTGCATAGTTCTTAGGGGAAACTTTCTCGGTGTTGATTACTTTCGTAGTTGATGCTATTGAGTGGAAACATTGAATTATTATTTATGTTCAGATTGTTACTTATCATTATATCATCTCTGATCTTGATCCATATGATGTCTCGTGAGTAGTTCATTTAGTTCTTGAGGACATGGGAGAAGTCATGCTGTTAGTAGTGGAATTGTGTTGAGAAATATTCAATGGTTTGCTATTTAAGTTGTGGTGTTATTATTCTAGTGGTGTCATGTGAACGTCGACTACATGATACTTCACCTTTATGGGCCTAGGGGAATGCATTGTGTATTTGGATACTAATTGTGGGGTTGCCGGAGTGACAGAAACCTGAACCCCCGTTAGGAAACCTTTGCACAAGGGAGTGTAGGATCTCAGAGTTTAATGATGTGGTTAGGTTTTTATCTTAATTACTTTATTGTATTTGCGGATGTTTGCAAGGGTTTAATCACAAGTATGTATTAGTCCAAGTAAGGACGGTACATTAGCATAGGTTCACCCACACAACACTTATCCAACCAAAGAAGATTAATCAACTATATAAAGCGAAAGCACTTGACAGTATTTCCATGTGTCCTCGAGAACGTTTGGTCCTCATAAGTAATACAACCGGCTTGTCCTTTGTTGAAGAAAGGATTGGGCCACTTTCTGAAATTATCATTATTGTCGTTTATTTACTTGCACTTTATTTCTTTGCATTATCAGAAACCCCTAAAAATCCTTTTGCTAAGTATTTAAAGAGAATTCCTGATCCAAACTACTTGTCAACACCTTCTGCTCCTTGTTAGGATCGACACTCCTATTTATCAAAAGTACTATGATACACCCCCTATACTTGTGGGTCATCAAGACTATTTTCTGGCGCCATTGCCGGGGATTGAAGTGCTATTGAAGAGTGGAACTAGTAAAGGAAATTTCTACTATGAGTATTGTTTTTATTTCTATTTGCTACTTTGTTTCTAATATGGATAATCCACTTAGTTTACTATTTGGGAAAGCTACTACCACAACTAGGGTAGTAGATGAACCACCACCTGCTGAAATAGATCCTTCTAAGATACCTACAAATATTGTTGATCGTGTTATGGATAACTATTATTTTGGAGATGGAACTATCCATCCTGGTGATCATTTGCTTTTTATCCATGAATTATGAGGGTTGTTCAAGTGTGCAGGTATCACAACGGAACAAGTTAAAAAAAGGTGCTCTCTATATCATTGAAAGGTAGAGCTGAAGAATGGTATAAGCTACTAAAGAATGTACAATCTATGGAATGGGAGGAAATTGTACCTCTCTTTTATTCTAAATTCTATCCTCCTAGTGAGATTCATAAAGACCGGAATCAAATATATAACTTTTGGCCTCGTGATGGAGAGAGTACAACCCAATCTTGGGGGAGACTGAAGTTACTAATGCTCAAATGTCCTATTCATGAGCTCCCTAATAATATTATTATTAATAACTTGTATGCAAGGCTTTCTCTTCATGATAAGGATTTACTAGATGCTTCTTGTGCTGGGTCATTCACACGTATGAAATAAGAAGCTAAATGGTATATTCTATGCCGTATTCAAGAAAATACTGAAGCATGGGAGAATGACAAAGGAACAAAGTCAGGTATAAATTATGACAATGAATGCATTAAATCTTTCATGGGAACTGATGACTTTCATAATATCAGTACTGCTTATGGTCTTGATTCCCAAAGTATTGCAAAACAATTTAAGGACTTTGCCTCTTATATTGAAATTCCCAAAAAGGAGTGGAACAAGTATCATGCACGTTATAAAGATATTGTTAATCATGTTCCTGCTAGAAATACCGAAGTTTGTACTGTTGATCATATTTTGCATAAACCTTATATTGATAAAATACCTTTCCCTTCTAAGGTAAAGGAACATTCTATGGAATCTAATGTGGTTAACAAAAGTACAAAGAAAGCTGTAGAACCTAATGAACAAATAAATGTTGAACCTGTAGTAGCCATTGTGAAAGACCTTGTCACTAAAAATGTAGAAGATGGGCACATTATCTTTTGTGAAGATGCTTCTAATATTGTTTCACATCCTAGTAGAACTAGGAAAGCTAGTGTCCCTGTGCTTTCTGTTAGAATTGGTGATCATTGCTATTATGGTTTATGTGATATTGGTGCAAGTTTAAGTGCTATTCATTATGAGCTTTACAAAGAAATTATGCATGAAATTGGTCCTTGTGAACTTGAAGAAATTGATGTGGTTATTCAGCTTGCTAATAGGTAGACCATCTCCCCTATTGGAATTATAAGAGATGTGGAATTTCTTTGTGGTAAGACTAAATATCCTGCTGATTTTCTAGTACTTGGTTCAACAGCTAGTAAAACGTGTCCAATCATTTTTGGTAGACCTTTCTTGATCGCTTGTGGAACTATTATAGATTGTAAGAAGGATAAAATTTTAACTAAATTTGATGGAGAATCTTATGAGTTTAATTTTTCTAAATTTTCTAAAGCTCCTTATGAAAATGAATTGCGTAATGAGGATTTTAGAGTTGAACAACTTGCTTCTATTGATCCAGTTTTTGAGCGTTAACCTCTTTTTCATGATTTAAAATATGCTCATTTTGATGATAAGAATGTTTATTGTCACAGTTATATTGTTAATTTTATTCATAGTGCTACTGAAAGTTATTATGAGAGAGGGAAACATAGTTTATGCATCTCAACAATATTAAGTTTCCCCGCTTTATGTTGAAAGTTTTGAAGATGGACTTGTTTTGCCTTCCTATGGTAGTAGCCTCTTGTTTCAATAATTTGTTTTCTTACAAAACTCCTTGGCATAGGAACTGGGTTAGACTTAAATGTGTTGGATATTTGCTTCTTGATGCTCTGTTTCACTTCAAATCCATATATCCCATGTGAGCATCATTGAAATTATCATTCCCATCTTAATGGCTATAAAGAAAGAGCTTTTGGGAGATAACCCATTATAGTTTTCTTTCAGTTTTTGTTTCTTTGAGTCTTGGAAGTTATTACCTCGATAATAACCTCTCCTTATCCTTTTTGTTTGGTTTTTGTGTCAAGATTAGCCTCTATTGAGAAAGAGGTGAGTTGTGGGGAAGTTGTTGTCCCGGAACAGATTTTTGTGCTTCACTGTAAAAATTTGTGAAAAGTCTTAGTACGTCGAATTGAGCTGTAATTTTCTGTGCATGTGCCCCAAGTTATTATATAACTTTTTGATTTGAGCAATAGAAGATTTAAAAAAAACAATATTTACCTGCAGGTCTATTTTGACAAATTTCTGCCATTTTTGCATTTGCCTCTTAAATCAATTTCCTTTTAAATTATTTTGGGCTTTTGAAAGGAGTTTCTACAGTAGCTTTTGTTTTGATGGACTTCAGTTGAAATTGAACCCAAAGGTTTATTATCTTGCATACACTAATGTTGCTAATAAAGATTGTGTGAGCTTAGTATGAAAGAAATTTTCAAATGTTGGGAGAGAATGATGTAAGGAGATGAAAAATGATCAAAGGCTCAAACATTATATCTCTGGAGATTCTTATATTGAATATGTTGATATTATTCAAGTGGTGACTCTGGAAGAATTTATTAAAGACCAAAGTCAGGAATCTGCAGAGTCCGTTTTCGAATAGGTAACAGTTCTGGTAAGAAAAGGTTCGCGAAAAACTTTACAAATTATATTTTTGCAGTTTTTATTTCATATGGAAGATAACGAGTCGAAAGAGGGAAGGAAACGGATCCCGGGTGGCCACACCACCCAGTGGGATGGGCCCACCTGGCCGCACCAATAGGTGGTGTGACCATCCCGGAGCCCGTCTCTGTCCTGTTTTCGCCCAATACCTTCCTTATGTCGTAAAACTTCGTAATATATAATCCTCCGTATTCCCCGAGGTCTGTATATCGTGTTCTTTTCGTGTTTTTGTCTCAATCTATTTCTGTCAGGTGGATTCTCAGTTTTGGAGCCACAATGTCTTCCTCTAGATCACCCGAGGAGGATTCCTCCATGGATATCATCAACCAGTTGAAGATTCACCCCAAGGAGTTGTTGCTCAAGGACGGGAAGGTACAGATAAAGGAGGTCAGGGCCCTAAAGGAGAAGGAAGTCTGGAAGATAGGATGGAAGCATTGGACCAAGAAGTTTTTAAGTACAAGAATATGGCAGAACACGAAGTGGACGTCATCCATAAGATAAGTTCAGAACTCGTCGCGGAGCACAAGAAGGACACTTCCAAGCTTCGGGATGATATCCTCTCGCTCCATCAGACCACCAACCAATTACAGGCACAACTCTACAACATGCAAAATCAAAACTATGAGTATGAGGCTAGGTTTAAACGCATAAGTTCTGCAGCTAGTTTCAAGATATTGGAAACCAAGACATCATTTACCTTGGAAGTCTAAAGATGACAAAGAAACACCACCACCACCGAAGGAGTAATTCGTCATCAGGTTTTGGCATCCCCTTGGTTTGTTCCAAGCTTGGGGGAGTGCCATGGTATCACATCATTACTGTGACACCCCAGGGATCAGGGCTAAACAAATCTAGACCTCCGTCTGTCATAAGCTTAACCTTGAGCTCGAGGACATCCAGTGAAAAATCGATAACACGACAGTGACCCTACGACACAAAATTTATTACAGCAAGCTCATAACTAAGCAGAGAACCACATTATTACAAGTAGAGGTCACTGACCACAAACATCAAACAACAAAAGGCAAATTATGATATTAAGTATATAAAACTTAACAAATGGCCTAAGAGGCCTAAAGCATAATGATGACGTCCCAGCCCATAGATTCCAAGCTGCCGGCCGGGAACCCCAAGCTACTCGTCGATGTCGATGTAGTACGGAAATCGTCTTCAAGGGAGCACTTACTCTACCAAAAGTATCAACAAAGCAAGGGTGAGTACATGGTGTACTCCGCAAGACTTATGGCTAGAGGAGTTGTTTTGCATAAAGCCATCTTTGTTTATAAAACAAGAGGGAGAAGAATCTCGTCTATTCAGGGTGTTTTAAAAGGGGATAAGAGATTGACATCTCTGAAGTATTGATCATCATCTTTTGATATCCACCGAATCATCATCATCTCCTGAACTAGGATCACCCCCTCATACCCATGAGGAAGCATCCTTAAGCACACGTTGATCTGCCAAGTTTTACAATCATGTTATAGTTCTCTCTGATCTTAGAATCTGGTCACCAAGCGTTCATAACGGTGAACACGGCTTTTCGTAAAGATTTAACCCTGCAGGGGTGTACAACTTTACCCACATGTACTAACCTTATCTTAATGCCACTTAATATTATCCCTCTCTCTTGGAAGGCCGGCAGAGGGTGATTAGACACGACCTTTACCTTGCTTTCGCCGAGACCATGAGTCATGCCCTAAGGATGGTTCCGCCATAACGGGTCAAGTCCCAAAGCTGGTCCGTAGAGATGTGAGGCGAGGTTGGTTCACCAGGGGCTCCATCGACCCCAAGCAACCCCAGCCACGCTTACCTACCTGTTATAAATGCACCTCCTTCACCGCCTTCGAGAAGATCCATAATGCATGTCGAATGGAACGCCCGAACTATGTGACACATGGAATATACTAGGCAAGTTAGTCAATCAAGGGGTTCCCAAGCCCCGTGTGGTTGTACGCTCGTCTCAGTTCCAAAGGCAAGAACTTAGTTGCTAGTGGTGGCGAGCATGGGACTAGAAAAACCGCATCCCACCGTGGCCTCCCATACAAGCCTTAGCATGTTTAATCTCATATCACCTCTGATATCATATCATCACGTTCTCCTGTCATACGATATTCTCTGCATCCGATACATCATCTGGATGGACCAGACTCAATAGCTATGCATGGCTAAGCAGGACACAAATATAATTTCTAGCAATGCACCCAAGCCAAACCTAGTTATGCTAGGAGCAGTGGATCAAGTAATATAAGCTCAAAGGGATTAATGCAATAGATAGTATACTCTATCTATCGATAAAATACCATAGTAGAATCGTATGCATTATGGCAGGAATGGAAATGCTTTCGAAATCATAGGATTATATCATGGTGGGGCTATGCTTGCCTTTGCCTGTTGATAACCAATAAGCAGATCTTCGGAAGCCTGGTACTTGACTTGATTATAATTGGTCAAGTAATGTCCTTCGAGCTTCAACGGTGTTGATCTCGGTCTTCGATCTCGATCTAGATATCGTATTCTATCGGGAAGAATCAAACACCAGAAATAAAGGGGAAACAATCAACACATGGCATTAATGCAATGCTCAAGCAAGGATGAGGATATGACAAGTTAAATTGTATTGAAAAGTAACCCTAAAACATGCTTGACAGCTTAATCGGGGTTCCAAGGGGTGAAAACCCTAACTCGGGGAAACTCTGGATGTATATGAGAGGGGTTACTATGTTCTTGTAATTATACTTGTCATTTAAGTTGTTGAACAATGCATGATTATAGCTTAGATAGGTAGTTCTCATTTTTCTGAACATTTTGATATAGTATACATATTTTTCTGACTTGAAATGAATTAGTTATGATTTTTGTCAATTTAAATCCATTTTAAATCATTTTAGGAAATTATAAAAAAAATTGGATTATATTAAACATTTATCCACTTGAGCCCACATGTCATAGTTTTATTCATTTCTGAAAATATTTATGAAAATTATTAAAAACCTGATAGGTGTGGCCCACAGGGGTTATTTATATTTCCAGAAATGATTTTAGAAAACCTTTAAACAAATAAAATGGTTTTACGGCATCACTGTGACGTCACCATGACGTCAACAATGGTGGAATTCTCAGATCGAGAGTGGGGCGGGCATTAGGGGGTGCGGGAGCGAGCGGAGTTGGGCTTGCTGGAAAGAGGGGGCCGAGGCGAACCGAGTACTAGTGGCGCCGCCCAGATTTGGTCATCGGAGCATCGCCGATGGCCATGTACTGTGGCGTTTGGTGGAGGCGCACGGCGAGGCGACGAACCAGAGAGAGTGGGGGCAAGGGAGAAGGTCCACAAGGACCAACAGCTCACCAGGAACACAGTGGTGGTCTCGGGGAGGCGAGGGGAGCTCGGACGGCGAGGAATCAGGGCGATGACTGCGGCGGCCGGAGTTGTAGTCAAGCTCGAATCCGATCGAACGGGGTCGTCCCAGCTTGTGTGACTTGAAGAGGATGACTATGGCGATACGGCGGTTCCAACAGTGGCCATGGCTTAGGCTGGGGTGGTCGGGAACGGCATGAACTAGCGGCTGCTGGTGAGGTAGGATTTCGGCATGGCACAAAGAAGTGAGGGGGAGAGGAACAGAGGCATGCTAGGGCTTCTCTGTAGCAGTGTCGAGGTACTTGTAGGTGGCCAAGGGCGGTGGCGGGAATCTTGGGGCAGCAAGGGCGGCAGACGGCGGACGCCGCGCCACCGAGCAGGTTCCCGTCGGGGACGAAGACGACGAACCAAAATAGAAGGCTGAACCGGTATCGGGGCAGAGCGGGCTGCAGATGGGTCGTGCTTGGGCCGAAGGTGGGCTACGGGAGCACTGCGCGGGCGGCAGGAAAGGGAGAAGGAGAAGAGTTGGGCTGCTGGGTTGCGGCATGTTGGCTTGATGGCTCTATTTTTCTGTAAAACTGTTTTTCCAATTTCTATTTTGATTTCTCCTTTTGAAACTTCATTTGAATTCTGTTTTGGATGTTTCAAAAATACCAGAAGCTTTTGTAAAAGTAGTGAAATATTGTGGGGCCCTCTTAGTCCATTTGGGCTCCATAATTTTGACACTTTTCAAAATATAAAACCTTTTTGAATTGCTTTCAAGAAGAGAGGGAACTAGGGTTTGGGGTTTTACTTGACTTTTCTTTAATGCACAATTTAAGGCATGATGCTTATGAATGAGCAAACAACCCTAAATTAGATATTAGCTAAAATAGGGGTGTTACAGCTCTATCCCCCTTACGAGAATTTCGACCCGAGATTCCAAAGGTAGGAAGAGAGACAGAGAGAGAAAGAAACAAGGCCACTCTCAAGATAAGAGGGAACACACTAACGACACATAGAGTATCTCATGGTCAACTCATGGATGGAGTGTTAAGAAACAACTCTAAGATGGCAACATGAAACATGTCAAGGTAGCGGAGGAAACAAGAGGAGAAGGTTTCAAGTTGTTAGACAGATGGTCTTCATAAGGATTGAGACCATGGAGCTCACAGAAGAGCTTAAGATTTTGAAAAGGAAGGTTTCAACAAAAAGAACATGACCACAGACTTCGATAGGGAACCTCTACTGAACAGCTTAAGTAGAGAGTTCAGGTTGCAGAGATATGGATCAACAAAACCAAGTTGTTGAACTACTTTTGACACAGAAGGATCACTCTTTCATTCAACAGAAGGCCAAGATAGAAAGGTGTTTTGTGGAGAGGACTCATATGAGTCACAAGGAACATGTAGCAAGAGAAACTTATGGTTACCAAAATTATGGTCTCTCTTAAAACATGACTAAGAAAACTAAGGAAACTCTTTATTCATCTAGGACTATCAGTATCTTTGCCAAAGATCATGACATCACTTTACACCACTAGATGAATAGGTAAGAAGATTCCTGATGACACGAGAAGAAAGAAACTTCATTCTCAGACTTCAAGTACTTGGCACAACATAACGCTTGCCAACATAAGAGGGTTTTAAGGATCAACTGAGAGACATTTAGCAACACTACTTTAGATGTTCTCCCTAATGTTTGAGAAATAAAACATCAAGTAAAGGTCAGACTTCGGATACAAGGAAACCATAAGCACAACTTCTAAAATAGACTATAGAAGAAGCCTCATGAAGAGTGGTTGTTATTGCTGATTTAAGAGAATATGATAAAAGGTCTTTCTGGCTAAGTGTGTCAACCATTACATCAATATTGCCAGAATTACAAAGAGACCTATGTCAAAACCTTGGGAAACACCAACCATCATTGCTGCTTGAGATTCAGCTTTGGTTAGGCGGAATGATACTTCACACTCAGCATGTCTGGATAGAAAGTTTGCAACATTTACCACAAAGGTAAAGTTACTAGATTCTCAAGATATGGACTATAGTGTTAAGCTCCAAAAGACTAAGCTAGATTGCTAGAACCATGCATTAGCAACTTCTCGGAGGACAACTACACACACATAAGGTACTGACAATCAAACACACATGTGTCCTTCAGGAAAGAGAGATAACTCTGCTCGAGTTCACGACGACTGTAGGGTTCGCAGCATAGAAAACAAAAAATTCCTACGGTAGGAACAACTACGTACCAAGATCTATCTACTAGATACAATCAACGGGCAGATGTATATCCGTAGAGAACATACCCTTGAAGACCGACAAAGCTTAACAAGTTAAACTCGTGGTTGATGTAGACGATCTCTTGTCGATCTCAAGATCGAGAGGAAGTCTTAGCACCGCAAATCAGCGGCGCATCCGTGATCGCACACACATCCGAGGCACCGATCATACTCCGCCTCCTCGCTCCAGCGATGCAGCAGAAGCACAACTCTTTCTTGCCGAATAGCCACCGAGAACATGTATCTCGCTAGTGCGAGACCATGGGGGATAAATACTAGAGGGGGAGAGAGATCCTTCATGAGGAGGTGTGAGTGAGAGAGAGGAGAGGGGTCTCCTTTTATAGGAGGAGGGAGCACCCAAGGGGGTGGCCGCCGGCCATGGGGGCTGCCCCTCCCCTCCTTCATTCATGTGGGTGGACACTCCACTCACTCAAATGCCTTTCAATTCCCTCCGCTCAAAAACCCACTCAAATTCCCATTAAATTGCCACCAAATTTAATGCAAACTATCATTAAATAAAACTCCTTTAATTTATTCAGAATTTTGTCAATTAATTTAATGACAAACATTCACATATAACCCCTTGCTAGTATTTCATTTCACATGCAAAAACACTTTCTGCAATTTCACCCGAAAACCTGTTTCGGTATCTACTGAAATAAATTCCTGCGCTTGTTATTCTTTCCGGCATGAAACTTTTGCTACAAATGGATGTCGGTGTCTCTTAAGTGTGTCACCCTACGGTTCGCGAATAATGTGGACATGATCGAGACCCCTCTCAGATCAATAATCAGAAGTGGTACCTAGAGGTCCATACTGACTCCCATACATTCAGCGATGACTTTCTTGTGATCGCCAGAACCTTTTATGCTAGTATCTTAATCCTTTTGTTTTGTGATATATTACATGTCCGAGATTCGATCATCGGTATCTCCATACCTAGTTTGATCTCGTTACTGACATGCACTCTTTTCTCGTTCCCGTGATATAACATTCTAGTGATCAAATCACTTGCTTGCAAGATAACCAATGTGATATCGCCGAGAGGGCCCAGAGCATATCTATCCGTCATCAGGATGAACAAATTCCACTCTCGATCCATGGGCCTCAACATAACACTTTAGTAGTACTGAACCCATCTTTATAATCACCCTGTTATGGTGTGACATTTGATGTTATCAAGATACTCTTCCGGTGTTAGTGATTGACATGATCTCATGATCTAAGGATTAGGATCACTTCGTATGTTGTTATAGCAATATAAACTGTCACATCCCAAAATTTTGCAAATTTTGAAATGTGGAAAAGACTTAAACAAAATGAAAAACTAAGTCTTGGAAATTCCGAGGGAACAAAAACTTTTTGACTATTTAATATAACACCTTCAAAACAAAAATTAAATAAAACAATTTTGTTTGTGAAGTTGTATGCATGTTTTCAAAACCTCAAAATTCATGAAGCATGCATTGTTTCATTTTAAAACTAAGAGAAATAACTTTCTTCTCAAAATTGAATTGACCACTTAACAACATGAGAATTTGGATATATTCCAAATTTAAAATATACAAAAGAATTCCAAGTGAGCTAAAAAGATAAAGGGCAAAATTATAAAGCCATAGAAATTAGTTTGACTCTATTTGAAGCTTCAGATAAAATGATTTATAAAAATATAGGAAGAAAAATAAAGTCAAGTTAAGGCAATGACTAAAATAAAATAAAAGTATTCTAAATGAGTGATTATGGTAAATAATAAAATTATAAAGCTAAAGAAATTGGTTTGAACCTTTTTGGAGTCCTAAGTCAAAATATATGGTTTTTATAAGAAAAGGGAATAGAAAAAAAATAAAACTAGACATACGTACCTTGTTTGTTTTGAAAAAATGAATTATACTTTATTAAAAAAATATTCCAAATACTCTAATTTGAGTAAACTAAAAAATATATTTTATAAAAAATTTTGATACAAATTTAAATCAATTAGAAGTTATAACAATTAATATAAAAGAAAACGTTTATTTAGAAAGAAAATAGAGAGAAGACCACAAAGGCCACGATCCACTCTCCTTGTAAATAGCCCACCACGGCATCTGTCGCATTCGACCTCCTGCAGAGAAGAACCAACTACGCGTCCATTACCAGTTCATTGATTCTCGACTTAAATTAGCACTAACACGACCTTAATTACTCAATCCATCGGTGCCCTCTTAATCACCTTTGGCCGCTCTTCATTCCCCCTCAACCAGCACCACCCAAGAGCCACTAGGCTGCTCGAATTCGAGCTTTTCGTCTCGCGGTGTCAGACGAACTCCGGCGTCGATTCCGCCTTATCGGAGTGCCGCCTAGCTATGCTGACGACCATCTCACGCTAGAGACCCTACTCCAGATTGGTTGGTTTGCTCCCGTTTGATTTTATTTAGATACCACTTTCCAGTTCGTATGTGCAACTCGTTCTAGATAGTAAGTTCTATCAAAAGTTAATCGATTTTGTAAATCAGGAGGAGTACCACGACCGCATCAAGATCAATATGCAGCTAGTGTAGGTAGTCTAATTGGTGCTAGTACGCTGCAGCTTTGCTAGCCACTTGTAAGTACACTCGATTCAGTATTGTAGTTAAGTTTACGGCAAACTTGTTTCTTTTCATGTACCGGTTAATTTATACAATCTTAAGATTTGTAGACGGCTAAATCCAGGTGATCGTGCCCAGATTTATTTTAGTTGATGTTACTCGTATTGCCTGCTTACGTATTTAGGTTGAAGCCTGCTAACTAAAAACTACAGAAAACAACTATACAAGGACGACTCTGCCTTTCCTATCTAGCTCCGAAGGTTTCTCTGACTAATTATGAATCTATTTATTCAGGTTTGTCTTATTTCTGGTCTGACATGTAGATAACCATAGTAAACCATGCCGCTGAGTGATTCATGATGTATTTAGTTGAAAATTGAACAATCTGACCAATGAGACCAGAACCAAAATTTATTTCATATCGTACTATTTTCTTGTGAGTTGTGTCGTTTTTAGTGCTGCAAAATGTTTTTTGAATGATCTTTTAATATGTTGCATATTTCTTCATGCGTATATCAAATAATAAGAAAGTAATTTTGGTGACCATGAAACAATTAGAGTATATTTGCACAATACTTTTGCATTCGTTCATGCATTTGCATTATTTTATGTATTGCTAGTAGTATTGCTAGTGTGCTCATTTTTGAATGTTTGTATTCTAGATTGTACGGAGTGTAACGTTTTCTATTGGGAAGAGTGTGACTCTACCGCCGAATATTAAGGCAAGTGACCCTATCATCCATGTCGTACTATTTTCATTACACTTAGTGGATTTTTGTAGTATACATGATAGGACTACTATATTTCTATGCTATGCTATATCCTATTAGGATATCCTTATATCTTTCTTAGTGAAAACATTGTAGTTGTAGTATGTTAGCCCTGCTATATATTTGGGATGGGATACATGATATGATTATATAAAGTGTTGGAAAAATATATGTTTTATATAATAAAACAAGTACTCAATGAACCACCTGGGTGGAAAAGGATACTCAAGTTTTGGACAAGGTGGCAACAAAGGGAACCATGTTTATATGGTTATCTTTTTGTATGTGCACTAGAAGAAAACCACCCAGGGACTTAGAGATTGAACATGTTTCTCGTACAGTGGCTTCCGTGTACAGCCACATGCTAAATGGGCTCTGGCTTAGTCAACTACATAGTGGAATACCCATGCATTGGCATCTTCAGGTTAACTAGAATTGTGTAAGGGAAATATATCCCTACATTTGTGCCTGGTAGACAAGCTAGCATTGTGTATTGGGAGGACATCTATGAAAAGACTTTGTCTCATTCTCGATCTGCCAGTACTCCATTTTGGTGAGTACTTATCCAGCGGCCACTGGTGGCATCAAGAAGAGATTGTGTCATGTGGGTAATGTGTACAACTTCTGCAGAAGATCAAATTCTAAGTACTTAGCCGTGTCCCCGGTTACGGACAACTCTGAGCAACTAAGGCCTGGAGCTATGGAAGATCTCGACATTCCAATTTCTCAAAGTAAAAATTGATGGTGACAACAAGGGATTAGAAGCACTTGGAGTTTTCCAAGGAGTTCAGAAAGATTTGACAAAAAGATCAAAACTATTTTGAAAAGATAGGATAAAACTATATTGCTTTCTGCAAAAGAGCCTAAACCCTACTTAGCCAAATATGCATGTAATGATAGGTCCACTTATTTCTACATAGTAGTGAAACTTGCCAATACAATTCAAATGTATTGACCCTTGTGGCTGCAACTTATTATGTTGCAGGTTTGTTTGATGTTAGTGAAGTGTGTTGAATAGGATTACAAGTCTACAACCAACATGATTGCCTGTGGCACTTTGAAGATGAAGGACTCCATGCTATATATTCTGCTGCATTGTAATGTGATAGCGAAATTAGCTATGTAAGATGTAATGAATTATTTTATTCCTGGTTATAAAGTTGTATTATGACCTTTGTTTCTTGATATTACATCTTAACTGTGGATGCTAGCTATTGATCTAGGGACTAGCATTGTAAACACAGGGATCTCTACCTTATTAAAGGTTGGGAACCTTACAGATGGTATCGAGCACCTGTTGTTGTGAGAATTGTAACCCTAGGATTTGACAAAACCCCTTAGAAAAATAGGAGTTGTATTTGTTCCAAAAATTATTTACAAACAATATTGTAAACACTTTCCTCAACCTTTTGGTTTTGATTCTACACCTCTTCCTTTTCAACTTGATGGACAAATCCATGACCAATGACTTCAACTTTAGTCTCACCAAGGACTCCAACTTAGACATCACTAAGGACTACAAGTGAGAACCAAGAGACATTAGATTGCCTACCAAAACATTGATATCATGTTAGTGTATGGATCATATTGACCTATGAGGTATGACCATACCAAGTTAATTATTTCAAGAAAACTTGTTGTTCCCTTCAACTCATGAGTTAAGCTCATAAGTTGTTAAGTGGATAGTTGCTTGTTGATTGCTTGATTGTTTGATTGAACTTGGTTTTTTTGAGTTGTGTGTTAGAACTTCCTTAGGTTTATCTGTCATTACTTATCCCTATCAAACCAACAGATGCCTCCCCGTCGTTCCAACCCCAACCAAAACAACAACAACAACAATAATAACAATCAGAATAATCCTCCAGCTCATGACATGCTCACCAGGTTTCTGAAACTAAGACCTGCAAGGTTCTCTGGAACAACTAACCCAATGGTAGCCAATGATTGGTTACGTTCGGTGAACAAGGACTAAGTGACTGTTGGTTGCACACACTAAGAAAAAGTTAGGTTTGCAGCATATCTGCTTGAAGGGCCAGCAGCAACATGGTGGGACAACTTTCTGATCACCACTCCCCTTGAGGATGTGACTTGGGCTGTTTTTGTGGATGGTTTCCGTACATCTCACATCTCATCTGGAGTGATGAACTTGAAGAAAAGGAGTTTCACAATCTGAAACAGCGTCACCTCAGTGTGGCTGAGTACATTAAAGAATTCAACAATCTGGCACGCTATGCACTGGATGAAGTTGATACAGATGCTAAGAGGAAGGAGAAATTCCTCGAAGGACTTAATGATGAGTTGAACCTGTAGTTGTCTATTGCCTATGTCCCATCTTACCAATCACTTTGTGACAAAGCCACCATCTTGGAAAACAAGATGAATCAAGTTGAGAAAAGAAAGAGGAAGCATAGCCTCAAGTATCACTCAGGATCATCACAAAAGAAGTGTTCTTTCAAAAAGAACAATGACGATTCTGGACCACATCAGCATCACCATAACAACAATGGATGTGATAATAATGGAAATGATACTGACAATGGAGATGACCTTGGACAGAACCAACATGGCAATTCCAAGAATAAAGACATTAGCCAGTTGCAGTGCTATAATTATAAGGAACTTGGACACTATGCATCAAACTGTCTTGAGAAGAAAAAGAAAAAGGATGCTAGAAACTCCAATGGAAATGATTCCAATGTGGCTCAGAAAGGTCATGTGAACCACATCGACATGTATGGAACCCTTGAAGAATTAGATGATGAGGATGGCAGGAATTAGTTAACCCAGTTGAGTCAAATAAGGATTCCTTGTTTGGATGTCAATTATTGAATCCATAGTCAATTGAACCATCAATGAAACCCCACAAAATTTCCTTTTAAGGGTGGTAGCACCCAAGTTATTATAAAACCCAACCTATTCTTCCTAGCCTTCTCGAATCTCGAGACGAGATTCCTTTTAAGGGTGGTAGTCTGTCACATCCCAAAATTTTGCAAATTTTGAAATGTGGAAAAAACTAAAACAAAATGAAAAACTAAGTCTTGGAAATTCCGAGGGAACAAAAACTTTTTGACTATTTAATATAACACCTTCAAAACAAAAATTAAATAAAACAATTTTTTTGTGAAGTTGTATGCATGTTTTCAAAACCTCAAAATTCATGAACCATGCATTGTTTAATTTTAAAACTAAGAGAAATAACTTTCTTCTCAAAATTGAATTGACCACTTAACAACATGAGAATTTGGATATATTCCAAATTTAAAATATACAAAAGAATTCAAAGTGAGCTAAAAAGATAAAGGGCAAAATTATAAAGCCATAGAAATTAGTTTGACTCTATTTGAAGCTTCAGATAAAATGATTTATAAAAATATAGGAAGAAAAATAAAGTCAAGTTAAGGCAATGACTAAAATAAAATAAAAGTATTCTAAATGAGTGATTATGGTAAAGAATAAAATTATAAAGCTAAAGAAATTGGTTTGAACCTTTTTGGAGTCCTAAGTCAAAATATATGGTTTTTATAAGAAAAGGGAATAGAAAAAAAATAAAACTAGATATACGTACCTTGTTTTTTTTTGAAAAAATGAATTATACTTTATTAAAAAAATATTCCAAATACTCTAATTTGAGTAAACTGAAAATTTTATTTTATAAAAAAATTTGATACAAATTGAAATCAATTTAGAAGTTATAACAATTAATATAAAAGAAAACGTTTATTTAGAAAGAAAATAGAGAGAAGACACAAAGGCCACGATCTAGTCTCCTTGTAAATAGCCCACCACGACACCTCTCCCTGGCCCTCAACACATCGTCGCATTCGACCTCCTGCCAGAGAAAAACCAACTACGCGTCCGTTACCAGTTCATTGATTCTTGACTTAAATTAGCACTAACACGACCTTAATTACTTAATCCATCGGTGCCCTCTTAATCCCCTTTGGCCGCTCTTCATATCCCCTCAACCAGCACCACCCAAGAGCCACTAGGCTGCTCGAATTCGAGCTTTTCGTCTCGTGGTGTCAGACGAACTCCGGCGTCGATTCCGCCTTATCGGCGTGCCGCCTAGCTATGCTGACGACCATCTCACGCTAGAGACCCTACTCCAGATTGGTTGGTTTGCTCCCGTTTGATTTTATTTAGATACCACTTTCCAGTTCGTATGTGCAATCTCGTTCTAAATAGTAAGTTCTATCAAAAGTTATTCGATTTTGTAAATTAGGAGGAGTACCAAGACCGCATCAAGATCAATATGCAGCTATTGTAGGTATTCTAATTGGTGCTAGTACGCTGCAGCTTTGCTAGCCACTTGCAAGTACACTCGGTTCAGTATTGTAGTTAAGTTTACGGCAAACTTGTTTCTTTTCATGCACCGGTTAATTTATACAATCTTAAGATTTGTAGACGGCTAAATCCAGGTGATCGTGCCCAGATTTATTTTAGTTGATGTTACTCGTATTGCCTGCTTACGTATTTAGGTTGAAGCCTGCTAACTAAAAACTACAGAAAACAACTATACAAGAACGACTCTGCCTTTCCTATCTAGCTCCGAAGGTTTCTCTGACTAATTATGAATCCATTTATTCAGGTTTGTCTTATTTCTGGTCTGACATGTAGATAACCATAGTAAACCATGCCGCTGAGTGATTCATGATGTATTTAGTTGAAAATTGAACAATCTGACCAATGAGACCAGAACCAAAATTTATTTCATATCGTACTATTTTCTTGTGAGTTGTGTCGTTTTTAGTGATGCAAAATGTTTTTTGAATGATCTTTTAATATGTTGCATATTTCTTCATGCGTATATCAAATAATAAGAAAGTAATTTTGGTGACCATGAAACAATTAGAGTATATTTGCACAATACTTTTGCATTCGTTCATGCATTTGCATTATTTTATGTATTGCTAGTAGTATTGCTAGTGTGCTCATTTTTGAATGTTTGTATTCTAGATTGTACGGAGTGTAACGTTTTCTATTGCGAAGAGTGTGACTCTACCGCCGACTATTAAGGCAAGTGACCCTATCATCCATGTCCTACTATTTTCATTATACTTAGTGGATTTTTGTAGTATGCATGATAGGACTACTATATTTCTATGCTATGCTATATCCTATTAGGATATCCTTATATCTTCCTTAGTGAAAACATTATAGTTGTAGTATGCTTAGCCCTGCTATATATTTGGGATGGGATACATGATATGATATATAAAATGTTGGAAAAATATATGTTTTATATAATAAAACAAGTACTCAATGAACCACCTGGGTGGAAAAGGATACTCAAGTTTTGGACAAGGTGGCAACAAAGGGAACCATGTTTATATGGTTATCTTTTTGTATGTGCACTAGAAGAAAACCACTCAGGGACTTAGAGATTGAACATGTTTCTCGTACAGTGGCTTCCGTGTACAGCCACATGCTAAATGGGCTCTGTCTTAGTCAACTACATAGTGGAAGACCCATGCATTGGCATCTTCAGGTTAACTAGAATTGTGTAAGGGAAATATATCCCTACATTGGTGCCTGGTAGACAAGCTAGCATTGTGTATTGGGAGGAATTCTATGAAAAGACTTTGTCTCATTCTCGATCTGCCAGTACTCCATTTTGGTGAGTACTTATCCAGCGGCCACTGGTGGCATCAAGAAGAGATTGTGTCATGTGGGTAAAGTGTACAACTTCTGCGGAAGATCAAATTCTAAGTACTTAGCCGTGTCCCCGGTTACGGACAACTCTGAGCAACTAAGGCCTGAAGCTATGGAAGATCTCGACATTCCAATTTCTCAAAGTAAAACTTGATGGTGACAACAAGGGATTAGAAGCACTTGGAGTTTTCCAAGGAGTTCAGAAAGATTTGACAAAAAGATCAAAACTATTTTGAAAAGATAGGATAAAACTATATTGCTTTCTGCAAAAGAGCCTAAACCCTACTTAGCCAAATATGCATGTAATGATAGGATCCACTTATTTCTACATAGTAGTGAAACTTGCCAATACAATTCAAATGTATTGACCCTTGTGGCTGCAACTTATTATGTTGCAGGTTTGTTTGATGTTAGTGAAGTGTGTTGAATAGGATTACAAGTCTACAACCAACATGATTGCCTGTGGCACTTTGAAGATGAAGGACTCCATGCTATATATTCTGCTGCATTGTAATATGATAGCCAAATGAGCTATGTAAGATGTAATGAATTATTTTATTCCTGGTTATAAAGTTGTATTATGACCTTTGTTTCTTGATATTACATCTTAACTGTGGATGCTAGCTATTGATCTAGGGACTAGCATTGTAAACACATGGATCTCTACCTTATTAAAGGTTGGGAACCTTACAGATGGTATCAGAGCACTGTGTTGCCCGTAGAATTCTAACCCTAGGATTGGACAAAACCCCTTAGAAAAATAGGAGTTGTATTTGTTCCAAAAATTATTTACAAACAATCTTGTAAACACTTTCCTCAACCTTTTGGTTTTGATTCTCCACCTCTTCCTTTTCAACTTGATGGACAAAGCCATGACCAATGACTTCAACTTTAGTCTCACCAAGGACTCCAACTTAGACATCACTAAGGACTACAAGTGAGAACCAAGAGACATTAGATTCCCTACCAAAACATTGATATCATGTTAGTGTATGGATCATATTGACCTATGAGGTATGACCATACCAAGTTATTTATTTCAAGGAAACTTGTTGTTCCCTTCAACTCATGAGTTAAGCTCATAAGTTGTTAAGTGGATAGTTGCTTGTTGATTGCTTGATTGTTTGATTGAACTTGGTTTTTTTGAGTTGTGTGTTAGAACTTCCTTAGGTCTATCTGTCATTACTTATCCCTATCAAACCAATAGATGCCTCCCCGTCGTGCCAACCCCAACTAAAACAACAACAACAACAACAAGAACAATCAGAATAATCCTCTAGCTCATGACATGCTCACCAGGTTTCTGAAACTAAGACCTGCAAGGTTCTCTGGAACAATTGACCCAATGGTAGCCAATGATTCGTTACGTTCGGTGAACAAGGACTTAGTGACTGTTGGTTGCACCGACGAAGAAAAAGTTAGGTTTGCAGCATATCTGCTTGAAGGGCCAGCAGCAACATGGTGGGACAACTTTCTGATCACCACTCCCCTTGAGGATGTGACTTGGAATATTTTTGAGGATGGTTTCCGTACATCTCACATCTCATCTGGAGTGATGAACTTGAAGAAAAAGAAGTTCCACAATCTGAAACATCGTCACCTCAGTGTGGCTGAGTACATTGAAGAATTCAACAATCTGGCACGCTATGCACCGGATGAAGTTGATACAGATGCTAAGAGGAAGGAGAAATTCCTCGAAGGACTTAATGATGAGTTGAACCTGCAGTTGTCTGTTGCCTATGTCCCAACTTATCAATCACTTTGTGACAAAGCCACCATCTTGGAAAACAAGATGAATCAAGTTGAGAAAAGAAAGAGGAAGCATAGCCTCAAGTATCACTCAGGATCATCACAAAAGAAGTGTTCTTTCAAAAACAACAATGACGATTCTGGACCACATCAGCATCACCACAACAACAATGGATGTGATAATAATGGAAATGATACTTACAATGGAGATGACCTTGGATAGAACCAACATGGCAATTCCAAGAATAAAGACATTAGCTAGTTGCAGTGCTATAATTGTAAGGAACTTGGACACTATGCATCAAACTATCTTGAGAAGAAAAAGAAAAAGGATGCTAGAAACTCCAATGGAAATGATTCCAATGTGGCTCAGAAAGGTCATGTGAACCACATCGACATGTATGGAACCCTTGAAGAATTAGATGATGAGGATGGCAGGAATTAGTTAACCCAGTTGAGTCAAATAAGGATTCCTTGTTTGGATGTCAATTATTGAATCCATAGTCAATTGAACCATCAATGAAACCCCACAAAATTTCCTTTTAAGGGTGGTAGCACCCAAGTTATTATAAAACCCAACCTATTCTTCCTAGCCTTCTCGAATCTCGGGACGAGATTCCTTTTAAGGGTGGTAGTCTGTCACATCCCAAAATTTTGCAAATTTTGAAATGTGGAAAAAACTTAAACAAAATGAAAAACTAAGTCTTGGAAATTCCGAGGGAACAAAAACTTTTTAACTATTTAATATAACACGTTCAAAACAAAAATTAAATAAAACAATTTTGTTTGTGAAGTTGTATGCATGTTTTCAAAACCTCAAAATTCATGAACCATGCATTGTTTCCTTTTAAAACTAAGAGAAATAACTTTCTTCTCAAAATTGAATTGACCACTTAACAACATGAGAATTTGGATATATTCCAAATTTAAAATATACAAAAGAATTCCAAGTGAGCTAAAAAGATAAAGGGCAAAATTATAAAGCCATAGAAATTAGTTTGACTCTATTTGAACCTTCAGATAAAATGATTTATAAAAATATAGGAAGAAAAATAAAGTCAAGTTAAGGCAATGACTAAAATAAAATAAAAGTATTCTAAATGAGTGATTATGGTAAAGAATAAAATTATAAAGCTAAAGAAATTGGTTTGAACCTTTTTGGAGTCCTAAGTCAAAATATATGGTTTTTATAAGAAAAGGGAATAGAAAAAAATATAACTAGGCATACGGTAACTTTTTTTTTTAAATTGAATTATACTTTATTAAAAAAATATTCCAAATACTCTAATTTGAGTAAACTGAAAATTATATTTTATAAAAAAATTTGATACAAATTTAAATCAATTTAAAAGTTATAACAATTAATAGAAAAGAAAACGTTTATTTAGAAAGAAAATAGAGAGATGACCAAAAAGGCCACGATCCACTCTCCTTGTAAATAGCCCACCACGGCACCTCTCCCTGGCCCTCAACACATCGTCGCCTTCGACCTCCTACCAGAGAAGAACCAACTACGCGTCCGTTACCAGTCCATTGATTCTCGACTTAAATTAGCACTAACACGACCTTAATTACGCAATCCATCGGTGCCCTCTTAATCCCCTTTGGCCGCTCTTCATTCCCCCTCAACCAGCACCACCCAAGAGCCACTAGGCTGCTCGAATTCGAGCTTTTCGTCTCGTGGTGTCAGACGAACTCCGGCATCGATTCCGCCTTATCGGCGTGCCGCCTAGCTATGCTGACGACCATCTCACGCTAGAGACCCTACTCCAGATTGGTTGGTTTGCTCCCTTTTGATTTTATTTAGATACCACTTTCCAGTTCGTATGTGCAATCTCGTTCTAGATAGTAAGTTCTATCAAAAGTTAATCGGTTTTGTAAATCAAGAGGAGTACCACAACCGCATCAAGATCAATATGCAGCTAGTGTAGGTAGTCTAATTGGTGCTAGTACACTGCAACTTTGCTAGCCACTTGCAAGTACACTCGATTCAGTATTGTAGTTAAGTTTACGGCAAACTTGTTTCTTTTCATGTACCGGTTAATTTATACAATCTTAAGATTTGTAGACGGCTAAATCCAGGTGACGTGCCCAGATTTATTTTAGTTGATGTTACTCGTATTGCCTGCTTACGTATTTAGGTTAAAGCCTACTAACTAAAAACTACAGAAAACAACTATACAAGAACGACTCTGCCTTTCCTATCTAGCTCCGAAGGTTTCTCTGACTAATTATGAATCCATTTATTCAGGTTTGTCTTATTTCTGGTCTGACATGTAGATAACCATAGTAAACCATGCCGCTGAGTGATTCATGATGTATTTAGTTGAAAATTGAACAATCTGACCAATGAGACCAGAACCAAAATTTATTTCATATCGTACTATTTTCTTGTGAGTTGTGTTGTTTTTAGTGTTGCAAAATGTTTTTTGAATGATCTTTTAATATATTGCATATTTCTTCATGCGTATATCAAATAATAAGAAAGTAATTTTGGTGACCATGAAACAATTAGAGTATATTTGCACAATACTTTTGCATTCGTTCATGCATTTGCATTATTTTATGTATTGCTAGTAGTATTGCTAGTGTGCTCATTTTTGAATGTTTGTATTCTAGATTGTACGGAGTATAACGTTTTCTATTGCGAAGAGTGTGACTCTACCGCCGACTATTAAGGCAAGTGACCCTATCATCCATGTCCTACTATTTTCATTACACTTAGTGGATTTTTGTAGTATGCATGATAGGACTACTATAATTCTATGCTATGCTATATCCTATTAGGATATCCTTATATCTTCCTTAATGAAAATATTGTAGTTGTAGTATGCTTAGCCCTGCTATATATTTGGGATGGGATACATGATATGATTATATAAAGTGTTGGAAAAATATATGTTTTATATAATAAAACAAGTACTCAATGAACCACCTGGGTGGAAAAGGATACTCAAGTTTTGGACAAGGTGGCAACAAAGGGAACCATGTTTATATGGCTATCTTTTTGTATGTGCACTAGAAGAAAACCACCCAGGGACTTAGAGATTGAACATGTTTCTCGTACAGTGGCTTCCGTGTACAGCCACATGCTAAATGGGATCTGGCTTAGTCAACTACATAGTGGAAGACCCATGCATTGGCATCTTTAGGTTAACTAGAATTGTGTAAGGGAAATATATCCCTACATTGGTGCCTAGTAGACAAGCTAGCATTGTGTATTGGGAGGACTTCTATGGAAAGACTTTGTCTCATTCTCGATCTGCCAGTACTCCATTTTGGTGAGTACTTATCCAGCGGCCACTGGTGGCATCAAGAAGAGATTGTGTCATGTGGGTAAAGTGTACAACTTCTGCAGAAGATCAAATTCTAAGTACTTAGTCGTGTCCCCGGTTACGGACAACTCTGAGCAACTAAGGCCTGAAGCTATGGAAGATCTCGACATTCCAATTTCTCAAAGTAAAACTTGATGGTGACAACAAGGGATTAGAAGCACTTGGAGTTTTCCAAGGAGTTCAGAAAGATTTGACAAAAAGATCAAAACTATTTGGAAAAGATAGGATAAAACTATATTGCTTTCTGCAAAAGAGCCTAAACCCTACTTAGCCAAATATGCATGTAATGATAGGATCCACTTATTTCTACATAGTAGTGAAACTTTCCAATACAATTCAAATGTATTGACCCTTGTGGCTGCAACTTATTATGTTGCAGGTTTGTTTGATGTTAGTGAAGTGTGTTGAATAGGATTACAAGTCTACAACCAACATGATTGCCTATGACACTTTTAAGATGAAGGACTCCATGCTATATATTCTGCTGCATTGTAATGTGATAGCCAAATGAGCTATGTAAGATGTAATGAATTATTTTATTCCTGGTTATAAAGTTGTATTATGACCTTTGTTTCTTGATATTACATCTTAACTGTGGATGCTAGCTATTGATCCAGGGACTAGCATTGTAAACATAGGGATCTCTACCTTATTAAAGGTTGGGAACCTTACATAAACTTAATGACTTTGATTGTAATGATATACTTTGGATGGATGTTCATCACACCATTACACTAATGTTGTGACCTTGTTATTAGCAACATCCAATGTCCATGATCAGGAAACCTTCATCATCTTGTTAATCAACGAGCTAGTTTATGAGAGAGGCATAACTAGAAACTTTCTGTTTGTTTATTAAACATACATATATTAATGTTTCCGTACTAATACAATTATAGCATGCAAAATAAACATCTATCATATACTTGGAATATACATAATAAACACTTTATTATTGCCTCTCAGGGCATATTCCCTTCAGTCTCCCACTTGCACTAGAGATAATAATCTAGTTACATAGTGATAAATCTAACACCCGTGGAGTTCTGGTGTTGATCATGTTTTGCTCTAGGGAGAGTTTTAGTCAACGGATCTGCTACATTGAGATCCGTGTGCACTTTACAAATCTTTATACCTCCATGCTTGACATGCTCGTGGGTAGAGTGAAACCGACGCTTAATATGCTTGGAATTCTTGTGAGACCTTGGTTTTTTGGCATTGGCAATGGCACCATTGTTGTCACAATAGATCACCATTGGGTCCAACGCACTCGCAACCACACCTAGTTCGGATATGAACTCCTTTATCCAAACCGCTTCCTGAGCCGCTTCCGAAGCAACAACATATTCGGCCTCCGTTGTTGATCCTGCCACCACAGGTTGTTTGGAACTCCTCCAACTAACCGCTCCACCATTCATGAGAAATACGTATCCGGATTGAGACTTAGAGTCATACGGATCAGTGTCAAAGCTAGCGTGTACATAACACTTAGCAACGAGCTCTTCTTCACCTCCGTACACAAGAAACATATCCTTAGTTCTTCTCAAGTACTTAAGGATATTCTTGACCGCTATCCAGTGTTCCGAACCTGGATCCGATTGGTACCTACTAGTCAAACTAATAGCATGTGCCACATCCAATCTTGTACATAGCATGGCGTACATTATAGAGCCTATGGCTGAAGCATAGGGGACTTTGTCCATTATCTCTCTTTCTTCCGCCATAGCCGAAATTTGAGTCTTACTCAATGTCTTGCCTTGTAAAATAGGTAAAAACCCCTTCTTACTTCTGTCCATTTTAAACTTCTTTAAAATCTTATCAAGTGTACTTTGCGATAGCCCTATTAAGCGCCTAGATCTATCTCTATAGATCTTTATTCCTAATATGTATGACGCTTCACCTAGGTCCTTAATTGAAAATTTACTGTTTAGATAACTTTTAACACTGTTTAAAAGATCTATATCATTTCCGATCAATAATATGTCATCCACATATAATATTAGAAATGCCACATTGCTCCCACTCACTTTCTTGTAAATACAAGCCTCTCCATAAGTTTCGACAAATCCAAACTCTTTGATCACCTCATCAAAGCGGAGATTCCAACTCCGTGATGCTTGCTTCAGTCCAACACAGATGGATCGCTGAAGCTTGCACACCTTGTTAGCATCCTTAGGATCGACAAAACCCTTTGGTTGTATCATATACAACTCTTCTTCAATATTGCCATTGAGGAACGCGGTTTTGACATCCATCTACCACATCTCATAATTGAAATATGCAGCAATTGCTAATATAATCCTAACTGACTTTAGCATCGCTACGGGAGAGAATGTCTCATCGTAGTCAACTCCTTGAATTTGTCGAAACCCCTTTGCAACAAGTCGATCTTTATAGACGGTCACATTACCATCAGCATCAGTTTTCCTTTTGAAAATCCATTTATTCTCCATGGCCTTTCGGTCATGAGGTAAGTCCACCAAGTTCCAAACTTGGTTTTCGTACATGGATTCCATCTCGGATTTCATGGCTTCTAACCATTTGTTAGAATCCGGGCTCATCATCGCTTCTTCATACGTCCCAGGGTCATCAATTTCATCAACCATGAAATTCATAACGGGATTTCCGTATAGCTCGGGACCTGCACGCGTCCTGCTAGACCTGCGAGGTTCGGTAGTACTCTCTTTTGGAGTTTCATGATCATTATCATTAGTTCCCTCTTCAATTGGTGAAGCCAACTTCGGAACGACTTCTGGCGCTGTGCTACTCGCCATACTATGAAGAGAAGGTTCAACAACCTATTCGGGTTCTACCTTCCGACTACTCACACCTTTCGTGAGAAACTCTTTCTCTAGAAATGATCCATTCTTGGCAACAAAAACCTTGCCCTCGGATCTGTGATAGAAGGAATACCCAATAGTTTCCTTAGGGTATCCTATGAAGATGCATTTTTCTGCTTTGGGTTTGATTTTATCCGGTTGAAGTTTCTTCACATAAACATCGCATCCCCAAACTTTAAGAAATGACAGCTTAGGTTTATTTCCAAACCACAATTCATATGGTGTCTTTTCAACGGATTTAGATGGTGCCCAATTTAAAGTGAATGCAGCAGTTTCTAGTGCATAACTCCAAAATGACAGGGGCAAGTCCGTTAGAGACATCATAGATCGAACCATATCCAATAAAGTACGATTACGATGTTACAACACACCATTTCGCTGTGGTGTTTCGGCAGGTGTGAGTTGTGAAGCAATTCCACACTCTTTCATATGAGTGCTAAACTCGTAACTTAGATACTCACCTCCACGGTAGGACCATAGAAATTTGATCTTTCTATTATGATGATTTTCCACTTCACTCTGAAATTCCTTGAACTTTTCAAAGGTTTCATACTTGTGTTTCATCAAGTAGATATAACCGTATATACTAAAATCATCCATGAAAGCAACAAAATAATGATATCCACCTCGCGCCGACACACTCATTGGACCACATACATCAGAATGTATGATCTCCATTAAATCTGTCGCCCGTTCCATTGAACCGGAAAACGGCGTTCTAGTCATCTTTCCCATAAGGCATGGCTCACATGTATCAAATGATTCAAAATCAATTGATTCCAAAAGTCCTTCCGAATGGAGCTTCTTCATGCGTTTAACACCAATATGACCTAGACGGCAGTGCCACATATATGCGGATATATCATCATTAAGTTTAATCCTTTTAGCATCAACATTATGAATATGTGTAACACTATTATCGAGATCCAACAGAAATAAACCATTCATCATCGATGCATGACCATGAAAGATTTCATTCATATAAATAGAACAACCATTGTTCTCGGATTTAAATGAATAACCACTTCGCATCAAACACGATCCAGATACAATGTTCATGCCTAGTGCTGGCACCAGATAACATTTATTCAAGTTTATAACTAATCCCGACGGTAAGTGGAGAGGTAGCATTCTGACGGCGATCACATCAACACTTGATCCATTGCCTACACGCATATTGACCTCACCCCTTGCTAGCGGTCGCTTGTTTCGTAGCCCCTGATTCGAGTTACAAATATTAGCAACTGAACCGGTATCAAATACCCAGGTGCTACTGCGAGTACTAGTCAAGTACAGATCAATAACATGTATATCATATATACCTTTATTTGCCTTGCCGACCTTCTTGTCTACCAAATACTTGGGGCAGTTGCGCTTCCAGTGGCCAGTACCCTTACAATAATAGCACTCGGTATCCGACTTAGGTCCAACTCGGGGTTTCTTTTCAGACATGGCAACTGGCTTTCCGCCCTTACTTCCCTTCTGTTTTCCCTTCTTGTCTTTCTTGGAACCAGTGGTCTTATTGATCATCAACACTTGATGTTCTTTCTTGACCTCCACTTCTGCAGTTTTAAGCATTGACAGAAGCTCGGGGAGAGACTTCTTCATTCCTTGCATATTATAGTTCATCACGAAGCTCTTATAGCTAGGTGGCAAAGCCTACAGAACACGATGCATGCCTAAGTCAATGGGAATCGTTATTCCCAAGGACACAAGCTTATCGGCGTAACTAGACATCTTGAGTACATGCTCACTTACGGAGCTGTTCTCTTCCGTCATGCAGCTAAAGAATTTTTCTGAAGCATTGTAGCTCTCTAAAGCAGCATGTGTGTCGAAAATCATTTTCAACACACCCATTGTATCAAATGCATTGCCGTTTTCGAAACGCTTTTGAAGTTCTGGCTCTAGCCCATACAATATGTCGCAATGAACTAAGTTGTGGTCCTCCTGATGAGTCTGATAGACATTCTTCTCCTTGCCAGGGGCATCATCGAACGGTGGGGGGCCTAGCGGCACTTCTAGCACATATTGCTTTTGTGCAGCAGAGAGGAGAATCCTCAAATTCATGGCCCATTTGATAAAGTTGCTACCGTTTGTTGCAAGTTTCTCTTTCTCCATGAACACATTGAAATTAAAAGCAGGTGGTGCCATATACAACATAATTTGTAAAGTTTATACTAAGTTTATGATAGATTGAGTTCATCTAATCCAAATTAAGAATGAACTCCCACTCAAAAATGACACCCCTCGTGCCTTTTTGGTGATTACATGAACCAAATCCACTACACCAAGTCCGATCATCACGTGAGTCGGTGTATCTTCAAAGGCGAGCACCAAATGGGCATCATATCTACCATATGACTCATGCTTAACCTTTCGGTCCGTGTTCTGAGGCCATGTTTGTACATGCTAGGCTCTCCAGGTAAGAACCTTAGTATTCACGTGTGTAATTGTCTTACACCCGAAGTATGATCGTGGATCCAAGAACACCCGATCATCACGTGATGTCTTGGAGCGACGAAACATAATCGATGCATTCTTAAGAAAGAACACATTCTTATCTTGATATTTAAATGAGGGATCATCTTATTATGCTAATAAAACACCAAACAAGCAATATAAGATGCAATCAAACACCATATGTTTACAAGTGAAATGATATGTTTCCCGCACTTGATCTCCATCATCTGCATCGTGATATGATCACTATCATATCTCTATGTGTAAGGCCAAGGTCTATGGAACTTACACGTTATGTGTGTTGTAAGAGTATCAACTTATACTTCTACTTACAACATCACCATGTCATGACACTAGCCCAGCAACAATCTAAACTAGACGCCTCTAATTTATCGATTGCAATACGTGGCTTAGGGCTTTCGAAGATAGAACCGTTCTTACCTACGAACATGAACCACAAAGAGGATAACCAAATTGTTGACAAATTGTTGCAAATTAGATATTGACTATAGTAGGAGAGACAGACACCCGCTAGCCACTTATGCAAAACTAGTTGCATGTCAAGCGTGGAACAGGTCTTATAGAGGTCCCAACCTTTAATAAGGTAGAGATCCCTGTGTTTACATTGCTAGTCCCTGGATCAATAGCTAGCATCCACAGTTAAGATGTAATATCAAGAAACAAAGATCATAATACAAATTTATATCCAGGAATAAAATAATTCATTACATCTTACATAGCTCATTTGGCTATCACATTTCAATGCAGCAGGATATCTATATAGCATGGAGTCCTTCATCTTCAAAGTGCCACAGGCAATCATGTTGGTTGTAGACTTGTAATCCTATTCAACACACTTCCCTAACATCAAACAAACCTGCAACATGATAAGTTGCAGCCACAAGGGTGAATACATTTGAATTGTATTGGCAAGTTCCACTATTATGTAGAAATAATTGGATCCTATCATTACATGCATATTTGGGTAAGTAGGGTTTAGGCTCATTTGCAGAAAGCAATATAGTTTTATCCTATCTTTTCAAAAATAGTTTTGATCTTTTGACAAAATCTTTCTGAACTCCTTGGAAAACTCCAAGTGCTTCTAATCCCTTATTGACACCATCAAGTTTTTACTTTGAGAAATTGGAATGTCGAGATCATCCATATCTTCACGCCTTAGTTGCTCAGAGTTGTCCGTAACCGGGGACATCGCTAAGTACTTAGAATTTGATCTTCTGCAGAAGTTGTACACTTTACCCACATGACACAATCTCATCTTGACGCCACCAGTGGCTGCTGGATAAGTACTCACCAAATGGAGTACCGGCAGATCAGGAATGTGACAAAGTCTTTCCATAGAAGTTCTCCCAATACATAATGCTAGCTTGTCTACCAGGCACCAATGTAGGGATAAATTTCCATACATAATTCTAGTTAACCTGAAGATGCCAATGCATGGGTCTTCCACTATGTAGTTGACTAAGCCAGAGCCCATTTAGCATGTGGCTGTACACGGAAGCCACTGTACAAGAACCATGTTCAATCTCTAAGTCCCTGGGTGGTTTTCTTCTAGTGCACACACAAAATGATAGCCATATAAACATGGTTCCCTTTGTTGCCACCTTGTCCAAATATTGAGTATCCTTTTCCACCCAGGTGGTTCATTGAGTACTTGTTTTATTATATAAAACATATATCTTTCCAACACTTCATATAATCATATCATGTATCCCATCCCAAATATATAGCAGGGCTAAGCATACTACAACTACAATGTTTTCACTAAGGAGGATATAAGGATATCCTAATAGGATATAGCATAGCATAGAAATATAGTAGTCCTTATCATGCATGTTACAAAAATCCACTAAGTGTAATAAAAATAGTAGTACATGGATGATAGTGTCACTTTCCTTTTTAGTAGAGAATGTTGGTTCCCTTCTTGATCTTGCAAATAATCACACTCTTCTAACTTCACTACAATTCAATCAAGTAAACACATATTCAACTAGCATTCATACACTTTCACCACATAAAATAACAAAGACATGACCATGCATGCAAGCATGCAAAAGATGGTTTTATTTAGAAAAGTGGTTTCCATTAGGCTCTAACCATTTTAAGGCTCATATTAGTCATTTATAAAAGTGGTAAAATCATTTAAATTCAAGTTGGTGAAAATGGCCATTTAAATCATTTTGTTTTGCTAGAAATGATTTAAATCAAAATGATAATCCCTAGTGTTTGTAAAATATTTTTAAACACAACATGTTAGTGTTTTAAGGTCAAGTGTTTAATATTAAAACCATTTGCAAAAAGGTTTCACCCCATAAATCAAATATTATACCAAGTGATATTTTATGTTGTTGAAAAATGCCTTTTGCAAAGTAACAATTTTATAGGGTTCACCAAATATATTTTTAAATCTAAAACTTGGTGTTTAGGGTCAGAGAGTTTAACTCAAATCATTTTCCAAAGATTTTACTCAAAAAGCATTTTTAACACATAAACAATATTTTTATTTGACTAGAAATGTTCTAATTCAAATATTTATTACTTAACTTCACAAAATACATTTTTAAATCCATAAGTTGGTTTCTATGGTCAGTAGGTTCAAAACAAACCATTTAGCAAAGATTTCACCTTAAAAATATTTCTAGAACAATTTTTATATTCAAATTATGCCTACACAAGTTTCTGAAAATTCAACCAATTTTCCAGCAGCAAAACATTAAAAAAAAGTGCATGGTTGCAAAGTACTTGTTCTGCTGATTCCATTGATATAAAATTTTCAAACTTTTGACGTGTAGATTAAAAGTTATGAATTTTGCAAGTTTGCATATCTAATAGATCCTAATTTCTATTTTAAATCAAACCCTGTCCACGTGGCTCATTTCTACTGGCTGAAAACGGTTCGCACGGATTGCTCTCTGTAAGTCGTTGGATTTAACTTAGATCGTGCGACACTGATCAACTCTTACCCCTTCGTCTAAATCTAATCCTAGCCAGACGATATGCATCCTACGGACCACAGCAGCTCGACCATGGACTGGCGGCGCTGGCGGCGGCTAACAGCGGCGCACGCTCAGACGGCAGCGTTGGCGATGATCCATGAAGCGCGGGAGGAAGTGAGGATGCTCACCAGACTCGTAGTGGTGCGGTGGTGCTCAAGGTGGTCACCGTTGGGCAGGGGGCGCACAGGAAAGGAGTGGATTGCTCGCCGGAGCTTGCAGCGGCGTCGTTTCGTCTGGTCGTCGTCGGAGGCCGGGTTTGAGGGTGCGCTAAGGCAAACAGAGCATGGGGTTAGATGCGTACGGTGCTGGGGATCATGGGAGCATCATCGAGAAGTACCGGGGCGGTATGTGCTTACCAGGGAAGCTTGCCGGAGCGATGGCAGACACGGCGGCGCTCAGATATCGAGGTTGTCGAGTCTCTGGTGAATGCGCGGGCTAGCGAGCAGCACTGGGAGATGCACCAGGAGATGGGGAGCAGGCTCGCGTGCACTGGGAGGCAAGGGGTGGTCGGACGGCGCCGGAATCGGCCGGAGAGGCTCGTCGGAACAGATAGGCTCGATCTCGAAGTTGGGGCAGCCTCGAGGCAGAGAGGAGGCGTTTCTTTGGGGGAATGGAAGAGGGGAGGGAGGCGCTTAAGTGTGCGTGGTCGCTGGCGAGATTACTCCAGCCATCAACGTGAATTAACACGAACTGAACCGCGGTAGAAACAGCGAGGAGGAATGGTCGAGGTGGTGGAGACGATGATTGACGGCGTGGGGTCACGTTGTCTGCGAGAGAGAGGGAGTGGAAGTGGGGCCTGCTAGTCAGTGACTGCACGTGTGAGTTTTTAGTGGAAAAAACGATTCACTGCGAGGTGGGAAGAGATGGGCTGCGGTGTTGGGCCTCCTGGGCTACGCTGTTCCTTTTTTTTATACAAAACCTTTTTCTTTTTCTATATTGATTTTCTCTTTTGATTTCTATTCAAACAATTCAAACATCATTTGAATTAAAACCTCCACCAAGCTTTGTGTTGATTTTAATACTGTTTATTAACATAATCTAAAATCAAATATAGAATAATTAATTTTAGGGTTTATTATTTATTAAAAACAAATAAATAGACATTAGTCTTTATTTCAAATAGGTTTCAAATATGTTTTAGAACACCATTTGAATTCTAAAAAATTTCCAAAACCTTTTCAGTAGGTTTTATTTGAAATATAAAACACTTTGAATTTTTATTTAAAATACTTTATTAAGTTTTAATGTTCATTCAAAATAGGAAAATGTCTTTACTTAAATAAAATTGGATATTAGTAAACCCTCATTATTCAAATGATCCCTTACTCTTTTTATTAAACAAAAATATTTTATTTCCATTGCTTGGCCAAGATTTAATTTGGCTCTTTAAAATAGTCCTTATTTATTCATTTCTACCTTTGCTTATAAAAACCATATCTTTTTATTTAAAGATCCAAAAATGGTGATTCCAACTTTTATAACTTTATTTATTATTTGTTTATCTTTTTAAATCCCTTTTAGGATTCTATTTGATCAAAATAGGTTTTGATGTTTCCAATTGGAATCAAAAGTTTCTTCTCACCCTAAATCTCAATAATTGTTTATTTTGTTTATTTATTTTTCACATTTCAAAATTTGGAATTTTTTTGGATGTGACAGGTCTCATGTGCAAGGACATGTAAAGTTTGTCCGGGCCGCTTCATCCCACTATGCCACCAATATCCAAAGTACAACCAAGAAGCAATAACATGATCATCATCGCCCACATACTCATATGTGTACTACCCATCCAAAGCATCTACGCATAGATCCGGCTCTGATACCACTGTAGGGTTTGCAGCATAGAAAACAAAAAAATCCTACGATGGGAACAACTATGTACCAAGATCTATCTACTAGATACAATCAACGGGTGGATGTATATCCGTAGTGAACATACGCTTGAAGACCAACAAAGCTTAATGAGTTAAACTCGTGGTTGATGTAGACGATCTATTGTCGATCTCAAGATTGAGAGGAAGTCCTAGCATCACAAATCAGCAGTGCATCCGTGCTCGCACACACGTCCGAGGCACCGAGCAACCTCCGCCTCCTCGCTCCAGCGATGCAGCGGAAGCACAACTCTTTCTTATCGAATAGACATCCTTCACAAGGAGGTGTGAGTGAGAGAGAGGAGAGGGGGATCCTTTTATAGGAGGAGGGGGCACCCAAGGGGGTGGCCGCTGGCCATGGGGGTTGCCCCCTCCCCTCCTTCATTCATGTGGGTGGCCACTCCACTCACTCAAATGCCTTCCAATTCCCTCCACTTAAAAACCCACTCAAATTCCCATTAAATTTCCACCAAATTTAATGCAAACTCTCGTTGAATAAAAATCCTTTTATTTATTCAGAATTTTGTCAATTACTTTAATGAAAAACATTCACATATAACCCCTTGCTAGTATTTCATTTCACATGCAAAAACAATTTCCGCAATTTCACCCGAAAACCTGTTTCGGTATCTACTGAAATAAATTCCTGCGCTTTTATTCTTTCCGGCATGAAACTTTTGCTCCAAATGGATGTCGGTGTCTCTTAAGTGTGTCACCATACGGTTCGCGAATAATGTGGACATGATCGAGACCCCTCTCAGATCAATAATCAGAAGCGGGACTTGGAGGTCCATACTGACTCCCACACATTTTTTTGACACAAATACAGTGGGGAAGGCCCCCACTGTGTCATTTTATATATTGAGATGAATCAAAACTATACAAGATGTGAGCATGTGAGTGCTCCCAGAAGTAGTATCAGCTATCTATTACAAAGTATCTAACCACTAAGTCATGCCTTGAATGATACTAGGCTTAACCCTATGTCTGATCTCCACTATAGATGCTTTGTATATGGCATAGCATTGCTCACTGCTCTTCTCTGCATGTTCAAATATGATCTGATTTCTAAGTGACCAAATGCTCCAACATCTTGCAATCATAGCAATTTTGTAATACTGGTTTGTGGATCTATTTTTTGCATCAATGATTCTGTCAATAGTTCCAAGATCCATGTTCCATTACTCTCCTAGGATCCACCAGAAGTTCCTGCTAAACTCACATTCGAAGAACAGATGTTCCACTGTCTCCCTGATGTTTTCCTCACATAGCACACATGTGTAGTCCTCAAGTTGGAAATTTTTCCTTTCTAGTAGATCTCTGGTGTTTAGTCTGTCCTGCAGAAGAAGCCAGAAGAAGAACTTGTGTTTTGGTAAGCAGGGTGTTTTCCAAATCCACTTGAATGGTGTGGGGGCATCAAGTGCTCTAATGATATGCTCATACACCTTCCTTGTAGGAAATTTGCTGTCTCCCCAGGGAAAGCACCATATGTCATGTGTGCTAGTGTTCCTTGGGATGCTAATCATGTATTTAAGCTCCATAAGTTGATCATTGGCAATCAGGGATAGGGGAGCTGGAATAAATTATATTCATCTTGAGACATGGTGTTGGATACAGAGTTGAGGCATACTCTATCATTTTTAGCAAATGAGAAAAGTTCAGGGAATTTGAATCTGAGTGGGGTTGATCCTCTCCATTTGTCATACCAGAGCATAGTACTTATGCCATTTCCAGCAACCGTAGTGGTCATTTCCTTGAAATTAGGGAGGAAGGTGAGGCAATTTCTCCACCAGAAAGAGCCTTTGTTTGCATGTGCATCAGGTAGTGTACCATTGGAGTAGTACTTTTGCCAGAGAAGACTGACCCAAGGTATATCTTGGCCATTGAATAATTTGAATAAGTTCTTCATCATCATTGCTTTATTATGTTCCCTTATATTAAGAATGCCAAGACCCCCATCTTTTTTAGAAAGACATACTTTGTCCCATTGCACTAAACATTTTCCTCTTTTCTCAATCTCCTTACCATGCCATAGGAAGGTTCTGGTGGTTTTGTCAATATGATCAGTATGAGTGTAATGTAGTTTCATAGCACACATGATGTGGTTTGGCATAGCAGACAACACAGACTTGATCACAATAACTCTGGAGCAGTGAGATAGGAGATTGGATATGCCAGCAAGTCTTTTATCCACTTTGCTTATCAGGGGGGACAGATCATCAACACTTGGTTTAGTAGTGCCCATGGGGAGTCCCAGATATGTGAATGGCAGTGCTTCAATTTTGCATCCCAAGAGTGCAGCCAGGCTGTCCATTTTATCTGATGGAGTGTTGATTGGGACAATGGATGACTTGTGGTAGTTGATCTTCAAACCAGTAGCTTCAGTGAACTTCATGTGTAGTTCTTTTAAATTGCACATTTGATTGGTATCAGCAGGCAGGATTAAGAGAGTATCATCTGCATATTGGAGGATTGGGTAATTTTGCCCATAGGAGTTGTAAATGGGGAGAGAGAGTTCCCCAGTTTGCCAGGCATGATTCACAATGATCTGTAATAGCTCAGCAGTAGCCACAAATAGAAGTGGTGAGAGGGGATCACCTTGTCAACTCCTCTTCTACAATTGATGGTTTTACCTGGTACACCATTCAGGATAACTGATGTGGTAGCACTGTGGAGGATATTCTTTATCTAGGTAATAAAAAGGTCACTGAAGCCAAACTTCTTGAGCATGGTAAGGATTGCTTTGTATTCTACCATGTCAAAAGCCTTTTCAAAATCAAGTTTCAATATGATAATTTCCTTTTATGACTTGTGGCATATATGTAGATATTCAAAGGCCCAAGCAAGACAGTCTTGTATAGTTCTAGATTTGATGAATCCATATTGGTTTTTCCTCACAATGGGGATGATAACATTTTGGACTCTGTTAGCAATCAGTTTGGTGATGATTTTGAGTGCCATACTAACCATAGAGATGGGTCTGAAATCAGAGGGTCTGCATGGGTGTTGTGTTTTGGGTATGAGGGTAATGTATGGAGTGTTGATGCTATGCAGGTCAAGTGTGCCATTGTAGAATTGATCACATAGTGAGTAGAATTGGTGTTTCATAATGTTCCAGTACTTTTTCATAAACATACCATTGAATCCATCTGGCCCTGGAGATTTGTCAAGTGGCATATGCTTGATGATGTCATCAATTTCCTCATGATTAAAAACAGCATCAACCTCAGATAAGTCCTGTGGGGTGATCATATCATCCAGATCCATGCTAGTATCAATGGAAATACCCAGTCTCTCTCTGAAGGAGTTCCAAAGTAGGGCAGCTTTATGGTCATGTTCAAGTAATGTGGCCCCCTGATCATTAGTAAGTGTGGAGATGAAGTTGTGTCTGTAGTTTCTGGTGGCTATGGAGTGGAAAAATTTGGTGTTTTCATTACCCAGTTTGGCCCATCTGATGTTTGCTCTCTTCCTCCAGTAAATTCTTTTGGCTTCCAGCATTCTGTACTAGTGGTTTTTGACAATAATTCTGAAGGTTTTTTCCTGTACAGTCAGTATCCTCTGTTCCTCTAGTCCATCCAGCATGGATAGAACAAAGCTGCAGTTGCAAATAATTTTTGTCAGGTTTCATAGGTTCTTACTCCATTTTTTGATGCCCTGTCTAAGGCATTTGAATCTGGCAACAATGTCTTGAGCAGCATTTTTGTATGGGCCTCTGTTAATCCAGCAACTGTTCACAATGTCAGTGAGACCCTCAAATTCCATCAAGTGTTCCTCAAATCTAAAGATATTGGATCTTGGGATGTCAGTACCAATATTAATTATGATGGGGATATGGTCAGATCCCAGTCTGGCCATGGGAGTAGCAATGGTGTTGGGGTACTCAGTTGTCCATTTGTGTGATGTGAAGATCCAATCAAGTTTCTCAAGGAGTGGTTCTGTTTGCATATTGGACCAAGTGAATGCTCTCCCCTTAAGTGGTATTTCCTCCAGGTCATGTTCCTGGATGATGGTATTTGCTCCAAGTGAATGACTCCCACACATTCAGTGATGACATTCTTGTGATCACGAGAACCTTTTACGCTAGTATCTTAATCCTTCTGTTTCGTGATATATTACATGTCCGAGATTCGATAATCGGTATTTCCATACCTAGTTTGATCTCGTTACTGACATGCACTCTTTTCTCGTTCCCGTGATATAACATTCTAGTGATCAAATCACTTGCTTGCAAGCTAACCAATGTGATATCGCCGAGAGGGCCTAGAGCATATCTATTCGTCATCGGGATGAACAAATTCCACTCTCGATCCATGGGCCTCAACATAACACATTAGTAGTACTGAACCCATCTTTATAATCACCCTGTTACGGTGTGATGTTTGATGTTATCAAGATACTCTTCCGGTGTTAGTGATTGACATGATCTCATGGTCTAAGGATTAGGATCACTTCGTATGTTGTTATAGCAATATAAACTCAATGGCTTTGATCGTAATGCTATACTTTGGATGAATGTTCATCACACCATTACACTAATGTTGTGACGTTGTTATTAACAACATCCAATGTCCATGATCAGGAAACCTTGATCATCTTGTTAATCAACGAGCTAGTTTATGAGAGCGGCATAACTAGGAACTTTCTGTTTGTTTATTAAACACACATGTATTAACGTTTCTGTATTAATACAATTATAGCATGCAAAATAAACATCTATCATATACTTGGAATATACATAATAAACACTTTATTATTGCCTCTGAGGGCATATTCCCTTCAGCGACATCTTTCATCAATTGCACATGAATCGGAGAATGTCACTTCTAACATCCAGAACTCATACTTCAATAAGACTCAAAGATGGTTCTCAAAAGTTTCCAACATTATTGCCAGATGTTCCATATGAATCCAATATAGTATGGAGAAAATAAGGATATTGTCGATGGGCTCAACAACAAACTTATCAAGACACTCCAAGAATATGAACTCATATGTTGCTTGAATAAGTCAACAATTATTGGTGAGACCAAAGACATGAAGATGTGCTCAAGTGAAACATCACAGGAAGGAACACCATCAAGATAGTCCTTAGAACTGAGTTTGATTTGACAATAGCCCAAGTCACATCAAAGGTGGGGGACGACAACATATCCACAAAGGAGATAATATCTTTCTTCAGCACGAACAAAACTAGATTTACTTTTAAGAAGGAACTAAGTCAGATAGAACTTTTGTCTTACAACTCTCCAAGTTGTTGTTTAAGCTCAACCAACTAGTTCAGGGGTATCCAGTACGGATCCTTGGAGAAAAGAGCAGTTCAAAGAACTTGCTTGCTCAAGAACTTGACAACATGGTCATGTGGCAACATGGCAGTACTTCTAGTGGACATCTAGAATATCATGAACCACCGATATGTCACTTAGTTCGAGAGGAAACTTGCTTGGTGAGGCAAGAAGACACAATCTCAGAGCTTCGGCATGAGCCTAACTCCTTGATCGAAGAGAGTGCTCAAGAATAGCGGACTTGTTAGCACAATCATTCTTCGCTTAGTGATAGGGTTAACCATCACGCTAAAATGACACGAATGTCCTTTGAGTTCTAAGCAATGAAAATTGCTAGATTCTTAGATGGCCACATTATTATGCACACGCATCACTCACGAGCATGAAAGCTCGAGGAAAGGTGGGTAAATACGTGTAAAAGCATCACTTCATTAAGAGGGTCATGAATCTCAACACGACCTCTTAGTATAAAAGGGTGTGATACTTTAAGGTGGAACAGATAGAAGCTATCAATGCCTCTAGATCTGCGGATTACAACACTTTGACCTGGTACTATATATGACGAGGTACTGGAGTTTGTTTCTCCTAGACATCCTGAAATGTTTTGTCTTGACAAACCACAAGAGTATCTTGCATCAGAATACACCAATGCACATTTACTACTTGGCTGCCAACTGGTAGACAAAGGTCAGAAAGCAACAAGAGAGGAAGAACATGCTCAGGATAGAATCCTGAGATGTGGATGCATAGATTAACATCTTCAAAAAACCAATTTAGAGAAGGGGTAAGGTGTGGCAGAGTCATGAATATAGATGCGGGACTCACGAGGAGTACTCTTGTCGTGATCTATTTGGTTCCATTAAAGAACATCTGCCATAGCATGTGGTAGGGAAGTCCTTTATTGTCACTGTTCAATAGCGACAATATCCACAAGCTTGAAGGCTATACTAGAAGGTACTAGCCATCCTGAGGTAATGTGTGAACATTAACGACAAGGGTCAAAATGGATCTTGGGTTAAAGGTCAACTTCATGTACAAGATTTACAACACTGAAATCCAGCATAATCGGGGATCTTCGATTCAAGTCCAAGGGTTAAAACCCAAAGAAAGGAGTAACTACTACTTAAGTGACATGGCGTATACTGCAAGTGAGTAATCACAAGGTAGCTTCCAAGAGAAGAAACGACTTCTGAAGTACCCAAACAAATAAAAAGGAGGCACGTGAGGCGAAAGGAAACCTCGAAGCCTAGAACAGAACATTGTGGATCATTATGTTGTAAGATCCATAGAACAGAGAGATAATGATGGAAAGGAATCTCTCATGTGAACAAGATCAAGGGAAGCAAGGAATTCACGACACACACAACTCTAAAGAACTCAACACTAGGTCAACTTGCTTAGAATCGACATGCCTGGAGGGCACCTAAGCTTTGAAATACTAGGAGAGGTATCAAAACTTTTCCAAAATCAACACCAGACAAGATAACCCAGAGTTAGAGAGAAACTGGATAAGGAGAAAAAGAAGCATACTAGAGTTTTTGCAAATACTTTTCAGATTTAAGATAGTTTTCACAAGTACTAGACTCAACACCGACCAATAGCAAGGTTTTCCTACGGTCGGTACTGCTCTGATACCAAAACATGTGACACCACCGGGATCAGGGCTAAACAAATTCAGACCTCCGTCTGACATAAGCTTAACCTTGAGCTCGAGGACATCTAGTGAAAAATCGGTAACACGACAGTGACCCTACGACACAAAATTTATTACAGCAAGCTCATAACTGAGTAGAGAAACAAATTATTACAAGCAGAGGTCACTGACCAGAAACATCAAACAACGGAAGGCAAATTATGCTATTAAGTATAGAAAACTTAACAAATGGCCTAAGAGGCCTAAAGCATAACGACGACATCCCAGCCCATAGATTCTAGGTTGTCGGCCGGGAACCCCACGCTACTCGTCGATGTCGATGTAGTATGGAACTCGTCATCAAGGGAGCACTTACTCTGCCAAAAGTATCAGCAAAGAAAGGGTGAGTACAGGGTGTACTCCGCAAGACTTATGTCTGGAGGAGTTGTTTTGCATAAAGCCATCTTTGTTTATAAAACAAGAGGGAGAAGAATCTCGTCTATTCAGAGTATTTTAAAAGGGGATAAGAGAGCGACATCTCTGAAGTATTGATCATCATCTTTTGATATCCACTGAATCATCATCATCTCCTGAACAGGATCACCCCCTCGTACCCATGAGGAAGCATCCTTAAGCACATGTTAATCTGCCAAGTTTTACGATTAGATTATAGTTCTCTATGATCTTAGAATCCGATCACCAAGCATTCATAATCGTGAACACGGATTTTCGAAAAGATTTAGCCCTGCAGGGGTGTACAACTTTACCCACATGTACTAACCTTCTCTTAATGCCACTTAAGATTAGCCCTCTTCCTTGGAAGGCTGGCAGAGGGTGGTTAGACACGACCTTTACCTTGCTTTCATCGAGACCATGAGTCACGCCCTAAGGATGGTTTCGCCGTAACGGGTCAAGTCCTGAAGCCGGTCCCTAGAGATGTGAGGCTAGATTGGTTCACCAGGGTCTCCATCGACCCCAAGCAACCCCGACCACACTTACCTACCTGTTATGAATGCACCTCCTTCACCGCCTTCGAGAAGATCCAGAATGCATGTCGAATGGAACGCCCGAACTATGTGACTCATGGATTCTACTAGGCAAGTTTGTAAATCGAGGGGTTCCCAAGCCCCGTGTGGTTGTACGCTCGTCTCGGTTCCAAAGTCAAGAACTAAGTTCCTAGTGGTGGCGAGCATGGGACTATAACTACCACATCCCACTGTGGCCTCCCATACAAGCCTTAGCATGTTTAATCTCATATCACCTCTGATATCATATCATCACGTTCTCCTGTCATACTAGATTCTCTACATCTGATACATCATCTGTATGGACCAGACTCAATAGCTATGCATGGCTAAGTAGGATACAGATATAATATCTAGCAATGCACACAAGCCAAACCTAGTTATGCTAGGAGCAGTGGATCAGGTAATATAAGCTCAAAGGGATTAATGCAATAGATAGGATACTCTATCTATCGATAAAAGACCACAGTTGAATTGTATGCATTATGGCAGGAATTGAAATGCTTTCGAAATCATACGATTATATCATGGTGGGGTTGTGCTTGCCTTTGCCTGTTGATAACCAATAAGCAGATCTTCGGAAGCCTAGTACTTGACTTGATTATATTTGGTCAAGTAATGTCCTTCGAGCTTCGACAGTGTTAATCTCGGTCTTCGATCTCGATCTCGATATTGTATTCTATCAGGAAGAATCAAACACCAGAAATAAAGGTGAAACAATCAACACATGGCATCAATGCAATGCTCAAGCAAGGATGATGATATGACAAGTTAAATTGTATTGAAAACTAACCCTAAAACATGCTCGATAGCTTAATCGGGGTTCCAAGGGGTGAAAACCCTAACTCGGGGAAACTCCGGATGTATATGAGAGGGGTTACTATGTTCTTATAATTATACATGTCATTTAAGTTGTTGAACAATGCATGATTATAACTTAGATAGGTATTTCTCATTTTTCTGAACATTTTGATATATTATACATATTTTTCTGACCTAAAATGAATTAGTTATGATTTTGCTCAATTTAAATCCATTTTAAATCATTTTAGGAAATTATAAAACATTTTTGGATTATATTAAATATTTATTGTAGGGGTTCGCAGCATGGAAAACAAAAAAATTCTACCGCATACAAACAAACAAGCCAAGATCTATCTACTAGATTGTAGCAACGAGTCGATAGAATAACTCACCCTCGAAGATTCCAAAGTGTTTAACGAGAGCGGATTCTCGTAGGTGATGTAGTTGTACTCTTCCCGATCTCAAGATCGTGTAGACGATCCTTCCGGCCGCTGCTCCTAGCGCTTCCATGATCGGTCACACGCTCGGATTTTGACGAAGACCTTCCTCTCCCTTGTTCCACCAGCAGGAGGTTGTAGCACTCTCTTCGCGATTCCGGCAAAGACGGCGTGGTACCTAAGTAGGGGAGATCTCGAGGCTTCATTAAGCCGGAGCGAGTATGGTGGACTATGAGAAAGCCTCGGTGATCTAGGGTTTAGACACACCAAGGAGAGGGAGCAAGGCCGGTGGCTAGGGCAAGAGGGGAGCCCCAACTCGGCGACTTGGCTAACCCTAGGAGGCGGCAGCGACAATGGTGGTGGCCGGCGGCTAGGGTTTAGGTTTAGAGGTGAGAGGTGTGTTTGGAGGGGCAGCCCTGCCCCTCCTTATATAGGTGGGAGGCGCCGGCCAAGGGGAGGGGAGTCACTCCCCAACTCGGCTTCCAAGGCCGGCGGGTGGAGGGAGAGGAACTCCACCCCAAGTATGTTTCCTACTCTCCCTCCACCAAACAAAATAGCCGTTTGACTTTTCAAATTGGCGTTTGACTTTTCAAACTAGGATTTGAATTATCCCTTTATTTTGTTCAGAGATGACACCTAGTACATGATGCAACTATTCCAACTTGTTATGACACATTCATGTACCCTTCTCCTCCGGAGTGCCGGACATTTCGGAACCTTCTAGAACATTCCCGATGAAAACACCGGAACCATTCTCCAACCCCGAAACAGGACTTCCCTTATATGAATCTTATTCTCCGGACCATTCCGGATCTCCTCGTGATATCCCGGATCCCATCCGAGACTCCGAACAACATTCGGTCTCTTACTCATCATTCCATAACTACTCAACAACGTCGAATCCTTAAGTGTGTCTCCCTATGGTTCGTGAATTATGCGGACATGATCGAGACACGTCTTCGAACAATAACCAATAGAGGAATCTGGAAATTCATATGTCTCCCACATATTTCTACGATTACTTTGCGATCGAATGAACCACTTACATACGATACCAATTTCCCTTTGTCTCACGATAGTTTACTTATCCGAGGTTATGATCGTCGGTATCTCTGCATACCTAGTTCAACCTCGTTACCTATAAGTACTCTTTTCTCGTTCCCGTGATATGTGATCCCTTGTGATCCAGTCACATGCTTGCAAGCCAATTGGATGACATTCCACCGAGAAGGCCCAGAGTATATCTATACGTCATATGGATGGACAAATCCCACTCTTGATCCATGTGTCTCAAGCAATACTTTCCGAACACTCAATGCCACCTTTATAGCCACCCAGTTACGGTGTGGTGTTTGATGTCATCAAAGCATGCTTCCGGTGATGGTGATATGCATGATCTCATGGTCGAAGGAATTAGGTTACTATGTATCAGAAAGCATAAAGCAATTGAACTATTAAAATGACTTTGATCTTTATGCTACGCTTATCTATAGGAGTATGTCCATCATATCATTCTCCTAACGATATGATCTTGCTGTTAATAACATCTCAATGTTCATGATAGGGAAACCACAATCATATATTAACCAACAAGCTAGTATTATAAAGAGGCTTTACTAGGGACTCTAATTTAGTTTGCAATTCACACAAGTATTAATGTTTCCTTGTTAATACTATTATAGCATGAATGTAAACATTTATCATAAACACAAAGATATAATAATAACTATATTTATTATTGCCTCTAGGGCATATCTCCAACAGTCTCCCACTTGCACTAGAGTCAACTAATCTAGATTACATGGTAATATACCGAACACCCATGGCAGTTTGGTGTTGGTCATATTTTGCCCTCGGGAGAGGTTTAGTCAACGGATCCGCCACATTCAGATCTGTGTGTACTTTGCAAATCTTTAGCTAACTGTTGCACCATTCAAAGTAAATACATATCCAGATTGTGATTTAGAATCATCCGGATCAGTGTTCCAACTAGCATCGGTGTAACCATTAACAACGAGTTGTTCATCACCTCCATAAGAAAGAACCATATCCTTAGTTCTTATCAAGTACTTAAGGATGTTTTTGACCGTTGTCCAATGATCCACTCCTAGATCACTTTGATATCTGCTAGTTAAACTAACCGCATATGCAATATCGGGTCTAGTACATAGCATGGCATACATTAGAGATCCTATGGCTGAGGCATAGGGAGTTTTACTCATCCTTTCTCTATCTTCTGCCGTTGTCGGACTTTGAGTTTTACTCAAGGTCGTATTGGGCAACATGGGCAAGAACCCTTTCTTGCTATCTTCCATTCCAAACCTCTTTAGAACTTTGTCCAAATATGTACTTTGTGACAATGATATTAGGCGTCTCGATCTATCTCTATAAATCTTTATGCCTAATATGTAAGATGCTTCGCCAAGATCTTTCATTGAAAAACTATTATTCAAATATTCCTTGACACTATTAAGAAGGTCTACATCATTCCCAATAAACAATATGTCATCTACATATAGTATTAAGAATGCTACAGAGCTCCCACTCACTTTCTTGTAAATACAAGCTTCTCCATAAGTTTGTATAAAACCAAAACTTTTGATCACCTTATCAAAACGTTGATTCCAACTTTGGGATGCTTGCTTCAATCCATATATGGACCTTTGAAGTTTGCACACCTTGTTAGCATCTTTAGGATCGATAAAACCTTTGGGTTGCATCATATACAACTCTTCATCAATGTCTCCATTGTGGAATGCTGTTTTGACATCCATCTGCCATATCTCATAATCATAATATGCAGCAATTGCTAACATAATCCTCACAGACTTTAGCTTCGCTACTAGTGAGAAAGTCTCATCGTAGTCAACTCCTTGAATTTATCGAAACCCTTTTGCGACAAGTAGAGATTTATAGACAGTAACATTACCATTAGCATCTGTTTTCTTCTTGAAAATCCATTTGTTCTCGACAGCCTTCCGGCCATTCGGTAAGTCCACAAAAGTCCATACTTGGTTTTCGTACATGGATCCAATCTCGGATTTCATGGCTTCTTGCCATTTATTGGAATCTGGGCTCATCATCGCTTCCTCATATGTCGCAGGGTCATCGGTGTTGTCCACCAACATGACACTCATAACGGGATCATACCAATCAGGAGTGGTACGAGTTCTCGTTGACCTGCGAGGTTCTATAGCAACTACAACCGAAGTTTCATGATCATCATCATTAGCTTCCTCTCTTATTGGTGCAGGCACCACAGGAACTTCTTCGGTCTTTGCGCTACTATAATTCGAGAGAAGGTTCGACAACCTCGTCGAGTTCTACTTTCCTTCCAGTCACTTCTTTCGAGAGAAATTCCTTCTCTAGAAAGGATCCATTCTTGGCAACGAAGATTTTGCCTTCGGATCTATGATAGAAGGTATACCCAATAGTTTCCTTCGGGTATCCTATGAAGACGCATTTTTCCGCTTTGGGTTCAAGCTTGTCCGGCTGTAACTTCTTTACATAGGCTTCACAACCCCAAACTTTAAGGAACGACAATTTAGGTTTCTTCCCAAACCATAATTCATACGGTGTCGTTTCAACGGATTTAGATGGTGCCCTATTTAAAGTGAATATGGCTGTTTCTAATGCATAACCCCAAAATGATAGCGGTAAATCTGTAAGTGACATCATAGAACGAACCATATCTAAGAGAGTTCGATTACGACGTTCGGACACACCATTACGCTGTGGTGTTCCCGGCGGTGTCAATTGTGAAAGTATTCCGCATTTCTTCAAATGCTCGCCAAACTCGTAACTTAGATATTCACCTCCACGATCAGAACGTAGAAATTTAATCTTCTTGTTATGTTGATTCTCGACCTCACTTTGAAATTCCTTAAACTTCTCGAAAGTTTCGGACTTATGTTTCATGAAATAGATATACCCATATCTACTCAAGTCATCCGTGAAGGTAAGAACATAACGATAACCACCGCGCGATGCTACACTCATTGGACCACACACATCGGTATGTATGATTTCCAATAAGTCCGTAGCTCGCTCCATCATACCAGAAAATGGAGTCTTAGTCATTTTACCCATCAGACATGCTTCGCATCTCTCAAGTGATTTGAAATCAAGTGATTCAAGAAGTCCATCGGAATGGAGTTTCTTCATACGCTTCACTCCAATGTGACCAAGACGACAGTGCCACATATAGGTCGAGTTATTGCTCGATTTCAATGTTTAGCTTCAATGTTATTAATATGTGTATTTCCACTATCGAGATTCAATAAAATTAGACCATCTATCAAAGGTGCATGTGCATAAAACATATTACTCATATAAATCGAACAACCATTATTCTCGGACTTAAACAAGTAACCGTCTCGCAATAAACAAGATCCCGATATAATGTTCATGCTTAACGCAGGCACCAAATAACAATTATTTAAGTATAAAACTAATCCCGATGGTAGATGAAGAGGTAGCATGCCGACCGCGATCACATCAACCTTTGATCCATTTCCTACGCGCATCGTCACCTCATTCTTCGCTAGCTTCCATTTATTCTGCAGCACCTGTTTCGAGTTACAAATATGAGCAACCGAACCAGTATCAAATACCCAGGCACTACTACGAGTACTAGTGAGATACACATCAATAACATGTATATTGGATATACCTTTCTTCTTGATGTTTCCGTTCTTCAAATCCGCCAAGTACTTTGGTCAATTCTGCTTCCAGTGACCTTCTCCCTTGCAGTAAAAGCACTCTGTATCAGGCCTGGGTCCAGCCTTGGTTTTCTTCGTCGGAGCGGTAACTTTCTTACCACCCTTCATGAAGTTTCCATTTTGCTTAGACTTTCCTTTCTTGAATTTGGTGGTCTTATTAACCATCAACACTTGGTGCTCTTTCTTAATCTCCACTTCTACAGATTTCAACATGGAGAAGAGTTCTGGCAACTGCTTGTTCATGCTTTGCATATTGTAGTTCATCACAAAGTACTTGTAACTTGGTGGTAGTGATTGGAGGACACGGTAAATCCCCAAAGCATTAGGAATCACTATACCCAAGCTTTGAAGTTTGTTTGTGTGCCCAGACATCTTAAGCACATGTTCACTGACGGAGCTGCCCTCTTCCATCTTGCAGTTAAAGAACTTTTCAGAAGCCTCATAGCTCTCAACTGCCGCGTGAGTCTCAAAGATCAATTTGAGTTCACGGACAATATCATGTGGGTCTGAATTCTCAAACCTTTTCTGAAGCTCCGATTCTAAACCATACAAGATAGCACACTGAACTGTGGAGTACTGATTCTTCCGAGCGAGGTAAACGTTCTTTACTTCATCGATAGCATCAGCTGCAGGCGGGTCACCCAGCGGTGCATCCAGCACATAGGTCAAATTACCAGCATTGAGGACAATCCTCAAATTGCGGAACCAATCCGCGAAGTTGCTTCCATTGTTTTTCAACTTTTCTTTCTCTAGAAACGCATTAAAATTGATGGTAGGGGCCGCCATTGATCTACAACATATTTGCAATAATTTAGATTAAGTTTATGACAAATTGAGTTCTAATTAATAGTTAAATTAATCTAGGTGAACTCCCACTCAAAACAATATCCCTCACATTGTTTTAGTGATCACACGAACCAAATCCACCACATCAAAACCGATCATCACGAGAGTTGACGTAGCTTCAATAGCGAACAATCGACATGTTCATCATATCTACTATATGATTCATGCTTTACCTTTCGGTGATCCGTGTTCCGAGACCATGTCTGTACATGCTAGGCTCGTCAAGATCAAACCTTAGCTTCCGCATGAGCAAATCTGGCTTGCTCACGTTGTATACACTTGCAAAATCTAACACACCCGATCATCACGTGGTGCTTCGAAACAACAAGCTTTAGCAATGGTGCTTAATAAGGATGAACACTTTAGAACTTGAAATTCATGTGCATGAGGGATCATCTTATAATGCTACCGTCGTTAACTAAGCAATACAAGATGCATAAAGGATTAACATCACATGCAATTCATAATATGTGATATGATATGGCCTTTCTTCTTTGTGCTTCCGATCTCCATCTTCAAGCACGAACATGATCTCCATCATCACCGGCATTGCATCAAGGTCAATGACGCTGCTCCATGGTTGTCGTCCACCAGCTTCAACTATTGCAACTACTTTGAATAGACACACGGGTCTTAACAGAAATTAAAGACAACCATATGGCTCCTGCCGGTTGCCAACTTACAATAAGGAACATTGCATACATAAAATATAATCACAATCATGGCCATATCACATCACAGCACACCCCTGCAAAACAAAGTTAGACGCCTCTACTTTCTTTGCATATTTTACGTGGTTTGGGGCTTTCAATAAGTGTCGATCTAACTTACGAACAAGAACCACAACGTTGATGTTTGAACTATCAAGTGCCCATTGTAAATTGGATCTATACTATAATGGGAGAGACAGACACCCGCAAAGCCACTTATGCAATACAAGTTGCATGTTGAGCGTGGAGCAAGTCTCATGAACGATGTCATGTAAGGTTAGCCCGGGCCGCTTCATCCCATCATACCGCAAGATGCAAAGTACACAAGAAGCAATTGATAATAAAAGCACCACCGCCCACAATGACCATTGTGTTCTACTCGTGCAACAGATCTACATATAGACACGGCTCTGATACCACTGTTGGGGTTCGCAGCATGGAAAACAAAAAATTTCTACCGCATACAAACAAACAAGCCAAGATCTATCTACTAGATTGTAGCAACGAGTCGATAGAATAACTCACCCTCGAAGATTCCAAAGTGTTTAACGAGAGCGGATTCTCGTGGGTGATGTAGTCGTACTCTTCCTGATCTCAAGATTGTGTAGACGATCCTTCCGACGCGTTGCGTTAAACAGCTTCCCTTGATCGGTCACACGTTCGGTACTCGATGAAGACCTTCCTCTCCCTTGTTCCAGCAGGCAGCGGAGGTTGTAGCACTCTCCTCGCGATTCCGGCAGCACGACGGCGTGGTACCGGAAGTAGGGGGAGATCTCGCAGGGCTTCGCCTTAAGCCGGAGCGAGTATGGTGGACTATGAGAAAGCCTCGATGATCTAGGGTTTAGACACACCAAGGAGAGGGAGCAAGGCCGGCGGCTAGGGCAAGAGGGGAGCCCCAACTCGGCGACTTGGCTAACCCTAGGAGGCGGCGGCGACAATGGTGGTCGCTGGCAGCTAGGGTTTAGGTTTAGAGGTGAGAGGTGTGTTTGGAGGGGCAGCCCTGCCCCTCCTTATATAGGTGGGAGGCGCCGGCCAAGGGGAGGGGAGTTCCTCCCCAACTCGGCTTTCAAGGCCGGCGGGTGGAGGGAGAGGAACTCCTCCCCAAGTAGGTTTCCTACTCTCCCTCCACCAAACAAAATAGTCGTTTGACTTTTCAAATTGGCGTTTGACTTTTCAAACTAGGATTTGAATTATCCCTTTATTTTTTTCAGCGATGACACCTAGTACATGATGCAACCATTCCAACTTGTTATGACACATTCATGTACCCTTCTCCTCCGGAGTGCCGGACATTCTGGAACCTTCTAGAACATTCCCGATGAAAACACCGGAACCATTCTCCAACCCCGAAACAGGACTTTCCTTATATGAATCTTATTCTCCAGACCATTCCGGATCTCCTCGTGATATCCCGGATCCCATCCGAGACTCCGAACAACATTCGGTCTCTTACTCATCATTCCATAACTACTCAACAACATTGAATCCTTAAGTGTGTCTCCCTACGGTTCGTGAATTATGCGGACATGATCGAGACACTTCTCCGAGCAATAACCAATAGAGGAATCTGGAAATTCATATGGCTCCCACTTATTTCTACGATTACTTTGCGATCGAATGAACCACTTATATACGATACCAATTTCCCTTTTGTCTGACGATAGTTTACTTATCCGAGGTTATGATCGTCGGTATCTCTACATACCTAGTTCAACCTCGTTACCGATAAGTACTCTTTTCTCATTCCCGTGATATGTGATCCCTTGTGATCCATTCACATGCTTGCAAGCCAATTGGATGACATTCCACCGAGAAGGCCCAGAGTATATCTATACGTCATATGGATGGACAAATCCCACTCTTGATCCATGTGTCTCAACCAATACTTTCCGAACACTCAATGCCACCTTTATAGCCACCCAGTTACGGTGTGGTGTTTGATGTCATCAAAGCATGCTTCCGGTGATGGTGATATGCATGATCTCATGGTCGAAGGAATTAGGTTACTATGTATCATAAAGCATAAAGCAATTGAACTATTAAAATGACTTTGATCTTTATGCTACGCTTATCTATAGGAGTATGTCCATCATATCATTCTCCTAACGATATGATCTTGCTGTTAATAACATCTCAATGTTCATGATAGGGAAACCACAATCATATATTAACCAACAAGCTAGTATTATAAAGAGGCTTTACTAGGGACTCAAATTTAGTTTGCAATTCACACAAGTATTAATGTTTCCTTGTTAATACTATTATAGCATGAATGTAAACATTTATCATAAACACAAAGATATAATAATAACTATATTTATTATTGCCTCTAGGGCATATCTCCAACATTTATCCACTTGGACCCACATGTCATAGTTTTATTCATTTCTGAAAACATTTATGAAAATTATTAAAAACCTGACAGGCGCGGGAGCAAGCGGGGTTGGGCTTGCTGGAAAGAGGGGGTCGAGGCGGACCGAGTAGTAGTGGCGCCGCCCGGATTTGGTCACCGAAGCATTGCCGGCGACCATGTACTACAGTGGTTGGCGGAGGCGCATGGTGAGGCGACTAAACAGAGAGAGTGGGGGCAAGGGAGAAGGTCCATAGGGACCAACATCTCACTAGGAGCGCGGTGGTGGTCTCGGGAGGCGAGGGGAGCTCGGACAACGAGGAATCAGGGCGATGACTGCGGCGGCCGGAGTTGGAGTCGAGCTCGATTCCGATCGAACGGGGTCGTCCTAGCTTGTGTGACTTGACGAGGATGACGATGGCGGTATGGCGGTTCCAACAGTGGCCATGGCTTGGGATGGGGTGGTCGGGAATGGCGGGAACTGGCGGCTGCCGGTGAGGTAGGGTTTTGGCATGGCGCAAAGAAGAGAGGGGAGCGGAACAAAGAGGTGCTAGGGATTCTCCGTGGCGGTGTCGAGGTACTTGTAGGTGGCCAAGGGTAGCGGAGGAAATCTTGGCGCAGCAACGGCGGTAGACGGTGGACGCCGTGCCACCAAGCAGGTTCCCGTCGGGGACGAAGACGACGAACCGAAATAGAGGGTCGAACCGGTATCGGGGCAGAGTAGGCTGTAGATGGGTCATGCTTGGGCCGAAGGTGGGCTACGGGAGTACAGCGCGGGCGGCAGGAAAGGGAGAGGGATAAGGTTGGGTTGCTGGGCTGCGGCCTATTGGCTTGCTGGCTCTATTTTTTTCTGTAAACCTATTTTCCAATTTATGTTTTCATTTCTCCTTTTGAAACTTCATTTGAATTCTGTTTTGGATGTTTCAAAAATACCAGAAGCTTTTGTAAAACTAGTGAAATATTGTGGGGCCCTCTTAGTCCATTTGGGCTCCATAATTTTGACACTTTTCAAAATATAAAACCTTTTTGAATTGCTTTCAAGAAGAGAGGGAAACTAGGGTTTAGGGGTTTACTTGAATTTATTTAATGCACAATTTAAGGCATGATGCTTATGAATGCACAAACAACCCTAAATTAGATATTAGCTAAAACTGGGGTGTTACAATTACCTTTCATCTTTTTACCTTTTTAGTAGAGTCATATCATGAATAGAGAAGTTATCATATAGGATGGTCTGCATTGTGGAAGTATCTCTCCTCTATTTGGTTATCTATGTATCCCTTGGTGTGAGTGCTGTTATGGAATATTAATGAGAACTTTCATCATTTACTTTTTGCATATCTTATTTTAGTTTGCAACTTTTGTTATATGATTGATCTTGTTGTTAGTATTGGTATCACTTTGGGAGCATCAAGTAAATTTAGTTGGTTTTGGCAAACCTAGCTTTGGTCAGTAGCAACACTATTTGAGGATTTAAAGGAAAAGACTAGTATATATTATATTATTTTTTCTTTCTTTCTTGATTATCTCATAAGCTTAGTATTCTTTAGTTAAGATCTTTTGTCTTCTCAAGGAATATTGCATGATTGTTTCTATCACTTGTATGTTTGCTTGTTTCCCTCAACTCTTATGCTTGCTACCCAGCCTTTCTAGACAAAAAAACCTGTACTGAGAGGGAATGCTTATCGTGCATCCAATCCTTGAACTAAAGCCTATGTCATTTGTGTGCACCATACCTACCTATTAGCATTATTGCTATTCCAAGTAAATTATCGAGTTTTATCTATATTCTAAATTAAAAATTCTTTTTTTATGTGAAAACTAGTTAGTAAATCTCTCACGAACTTGATGGCACACCTTATTTTATTGCCCTTAATAAACTTGAACCATTGTGTCATCTATGTTTTATATGCTTGCACTTATAAGTTGGGAATTAGCAGAATCATGCTGTCATGGGGAACGCTTTCAACACATGTACATATTACCCAGTTTATATCATGATCTTTTGTTTATGGATGTCCGTGGTGTGAAATAAAAGGGGAGCTTGTAAGTCCATGGAGTTTGATACGTCGTAAACATATCTATAATTCTTGATGTTCCATGCTTGGTTAGTATCTACTTTGCTTTGCTTTGTCTACACTTTAAGGTATTTTTATATGTTTTTTAGGACTAACCTATTAACAAGATGCCACAGTGCCACTTGCATGTTTTCTTCTATTTCTGGTTCCAGAATAGGCAGAAAATCAACATTCTCGGAATTGGATGGGACAAAAGCCAAAGTCAATATTTTACCGTGGGGAACAAGAAGCCAGAGTACGAGACGGAGGGGAGACACCAGGGGGCCACATCCCCTGGCCGCGCGGCCAGGCCTGGCCCGCACCTGGGGGGGTGCGGCCACCCCGGGTGCCCCTACCTCGCCTCTTCGCCTATAAGAAGCCCTCGATACCTAAACCCTAAGTACCCGATCAATCTTCCATGAAACAGTCCGTAGCCGTCGCCACCATCGTCCCTAGAATAAAGTAGTTTTTGTTTTTGGTTTTAGTTTGCTTGAATAAAGTAGTTTGGACCCCCGTTCTCGCTATGTTGTTTCAAATAAGTTGATTGGTGTTGGAGAGGAGTAGGAAGTTCTTGCTTAGTAGTACAAGTGGAGATTGCTTTGACTGTGACTTAGACTTTAGCATGTCATGTTAGATGTTGTTTTGGCCTTATGCTTAGTGATTATTGTTGTAGCATGACTTGTTCCAAACAACTAGGATTAATTAATGTGCCTTGAAAGAATCAGGCGTTGTTTTAGCATACAAAAGCATAGTATTGTGGTATTCTCCTTTGATGCTTTGTTTGGGTTGACTTGGCACATGCTCACACCATATTATGACTATGAACCAGTCACCATAGCCTCTATGATCATTTATTTTTTGAGTTGTGGTATCACTTTAGGCTTTGATTAGTAATGTTTTGTCGCTCTGCGTGATTATGGCCATTATTGCTCTCTTAGTTGGTCGCTCCTAGTCTTTTGCTAGCCTCCACTTGTATGAGTAATCTCTACTCAGGAATCCAACTCCCAACAAACCAAGTTATTCCAAAGTGTCCACTATAAATTCATATGCATGGTGTGTTACACCATTCCAAGTATATTCTTCTTTTATTTACCTTCCAATTAAAAAGTCACTTTGTTATGTGAAAACTTAGTGATTAAAGCTCTCACAAACTTGATGCACACTTTATTTTTCTTGCCCCTAATAAACTTGAACCATTGTGTCATCTATGTTGTATATGCTTGCACTTATACATTGGGATTAGCAGAACCATGATGTCATGGGGAACGCTTTCAACATTGCACTTGTACATTGTACCCGTTTGATATCATGCTCTTTTGTTTGCGGATGTCATCGGTGTGAAATGAAAGGGGAACTTGTAAGTCCATGGAGTTATGTATGTTTGTTAGAGAAACTCCTGGGCCGCTAGCCTAAGCCATGCCTAATCATGGTGGAAACTTGCAGCATCACCATAGTGAGCAATCTATGAAGATTTCTTTTTATAAAAAAAGAGACACATTGAAAAGAGGAAAGAGAGAAAAAAAGCACCATTTTCCCATGGTAAATAAGAAGATTGTTGAGATACTCATTGTCTGTTTGCCTTGTCATTTTGATTATGGGATAGCTCCTGTATCATGTCCAAGGGGTACCCCGTTGGCGGTTCTCTATGATACACATGTACTTACTATGACAAGAACTTACCGGTGACTAAAGTTGAGTAGCATGAGGAGTGGCCCTCGAACTCAAGGGACATGAGATTGCAAACTTATACTTTGTCAAGCATATACTCCATAGTTTGTTCACTTTAACCTTAATCACTTCAAGATGCTTATGATAGGGGCAATGAGAGCTGAAAGCTAACAAGCACCATAATTCTTGGAAGCTCTTTATGAGACTTGAAATCCCTGCTTCCCTTTTATGAAGGGCTGTAGAGGTCCCAACCTTTAATAAGGTAGAGATCCCTGTGTTTATAATGCTAGTGCCTGGATCAATAGCTAGCATCCACAGCTAAGATGTAATATCAAGAAACAAAGGTCATAATACAACTTTATAACCAGGAATAAAATAATTCATTACATCTGACATAGCTCATTTGGCTATCTCATTACAATGCAGCATAAATAACTATAGCATGGAGTCCTTCATCTTCAAAGTGCCACAGGCAGTCATATTGGTTGTAGACTTGTAATCCTAATCAATAAACTTCACTAACATCAAACAAACCTGCAACATAATAAGTTACAGCCACAAGGGTCAATACATTTGAATTGTATTGGCAAGTGATACTATGGTAGTATAGTGGAGTCTATCATCTATATGCATTTGGCTAAGTGGAGCTTAGGCTTGCTTTGCTCAAAATAGATTTTCCTTATCATTTGAAAACACTAAGTTTTTGCTTGACAAAAATCACCCAAGGCATCTCCCAATAGAAATTGGTGATCCTTCAACGATTGTTCAACCACAAGTTTTTAACTTAGAAATTGTGATGAGGAGATTCTTGATTGCTTCCATGTCTTGATGCTCAAATTGTCCTTTACCAGGGACATGGCTAAGTACTTAGATTTTTCACTCTGTAGAGGTGATGCACTTTCCCCACAAGACTTGGTTTCACCAAGACAAGATCTTTAAGAAGCCTTCCCTTAGACCAAAATAGACGCGTTCCAACCTATCAAACCCCTACCACCAACTGTCTATTTGGCTAAGTTATTGCAACCTATATGATCCAGGCAGAGCCCATAATGCCAAGTGGCTGCACTTGAAGCTTCTCAACATTTCACATCTCAAATCTCTTTGTTCCTGGGTGGCCATCCACAAGTGAGATACACAAGGTAAACCATAGAAATGGGCCTTGTATAACCACTCAACACAAACCATTCCTTCCATTCCACCCAGGTGATTCATTCACTTAGTTGCTTTATTAAAAAACACAAGTCCTTGACTTAGAAATATTCCATAGCATGAAATATAATCCACCCTTGTTTTCTACTAGCTAAGATAAGCATGATAGTAGTAGGAATCTTAACTTAGGAAATTTCAACTAAGGTTTCATCTACTAGGTTTTCCCATGGCATAGTTTACACTTAGCAAAATTCCATGCAAGTCCTACTTAGAAATATCACTAATGCATAGTGAAAATAATGCGACAAAAGTATGAAGCATCACTTGCCTTTTTGGTAGAGAATATAAGTTCACTCCTTGATCTTGCAATAGTCACACTCTTCAAATTCCACTACAATTCAATCAAGCAAGCAATATTTCAATCTACCATTCAAGCAAACATCACATAAAATAATAGAAACAAAGCAATGCATGCAAGCATGCCAAAGATTGTTTTATTTGGAAAAGTGGTTTCTAATAGGTTATAAACATTCTAAAACACCTATTGGTCATTTTATAAAAGTGGCAAAACTATTTGGAAAAGATTTTACCTATAAACCATTTTTAAACCAAATCAATATTTTATGTGGTTGAAAATGCCTTTAGCAAAGTAATAATTTTTATAGGGTTCACAAAATATATTTTTAAATAATAAAACCTTGTGTTTAGGGTCAGAGAGTTTAAATCAAAATATTTCCCAAAGAGTTTCTTCCAAAAGCATTTTTTAATAAATAAACCTTATTTTTATTTGACTAGAAATGTTCTAAATCAAAGATTTATTCTTTTACTTCACCAAATATGTTTTTGAAACCACAAATTGATTTCTATGGTCAGTAGGGTCAAAAAAACCATTTTCCAAATATTTTATCACCAAACTAATTTTAGAAAGAATTTTATATTCAAAACATGGCTACACAAGTTTCTGCAAAAACCACCAATTTAACAGAAGCAATTCACTAAACAAAGTGCATGGTTGGGTAGGATTTGTCCTGCTGATTCCATTGATATAAAATTTGCAAAATTTGGACGTGTGGTTTGAAAGTTATGCAATTTACAAAATTGATCATCTAATAGAGATGTTTCTGTCTATTTAATCAAAAGCTGGCCACGTGGTGCGATACTATTGGACAAAAACGTTTCGTGCGGATCGCGTGCTATAATGCGTTGGATCTAATGGAAATTGTGCGGCTCAGAGAACACGATACCCCTTAGGTTAAGTTCTATTGCATCCGTCAGATCAAGATCCAGCGGCTCAGGGCACTGTGACCAAATACCAGTGGCGCTCGACGGTGGCTGGCGGCGGCGACGCTCGGCTAACGGCGGTCTCAGCAAATAAGGAAGCAATGGAACAAGAGATATGGCTCACCTGTTCGCATGGTGTCACTGATTCTCGACGTTGTCGTCGCAGGGCAGGGGGAGCACGGGGTCCCTGGCGATTCCTCGCCGGAGTTCGCAACGGCATCGGGCACGCTCTGATGTTGACGGGGTCGAGGCTACAAAGCGCGCTAGGACACGAATCAGGCAGTGTTAGATGCGCATGGGAGAGTAGATCATACGTGCGTCAACGAGAGGGGAGGGGGCAGTCAGGACATACCGAGGGAGATCGCCGGAGTTGATGCCGAAGGCGGTGGCGCATTGGCATCGTCGGAGGCATCGTTCTAGGGAGCGCGCGAACGAGCTATGGCTACTGACAGGTGCGCCTAGTGATGGCGAGCACACTCATGTGTTCCAGGGGGCGAGGCGCGGCGAGGTGTGGCCGGAATTGCGGTCGCAGCTCGTCGGAGCAGAGGAAGGTCTCGAGGAGAATTACGGCAGCCCTGTGGCAAAGAGGGGACGGCATATGGGGGGAAAGATAGAGGGGAGGGAGGCGATTAAGTGTGCGTGATCACAACGAGTAATGGTTGCAGCATTAAGGCGAATTAAGCCCGCGGTTCTACAGCCAGAAACGGCGACGAACTGGTCGCGCGCGGTGAGGAAGATGACTGGGGAGGTGGGGTCTGGGTGTCAGCGAGAGAGAGAAGCGAGGTGGGGTCTAGTTGTCATCCACTGTGCGGGTCATTTCCCTGGAACGAACCGTTTTCCTGCAGGAGAGAGGGAGTGGGCCGGTGCTGGGCTGGACTGGGTCTGCTGGGTTGGTTTGGCCTTATTTTTTTTTGTTCTGCTTCTTTTTCTTTTTCCATCTCTAATTTTCTGTTTTGATTTTGTTTAATTATTTCAAACATCTATTTGAATTCAAACTTCAACCAAACCTTGTGTAACTTCAAATACTGATTAATAATTCATTTTAAAGTCAAATTTAGAATATTTCTTTTATTCTTTTTTAGGGTCTTTTATTTATTTAAAATAGGCTCTTGTATTAATTCAAATAAGATTTAATAATGTTTTTAAACTCCATTTGAAATTTAAATCTTTCCAAATCTTTTCAGTAGGTTTTATTTATCTATTAGGGTGTCAAATAATTCACCTTGAATTATTTGGAATATTTTTATTATGATTTATAATTAATTTAGATTGGGTATTTGTTTTTATTCCAATGAAATTAAATATAGTTTTAATCACATAAATTTTATTTGGAAGATTTCTTTGATATTATTTAAGTTAATTAAACAACTTTTATTCCACTTGGGTAAATTCCAAATATTATTTTCCCATGATTTAATTAATCATTTCTAATAGGGATTTTGTCTTTATTCAAATGGAAATGGAATTTGGTTAATGCCATTTTATTTAATTTGAAAATTCTTTATCCATGGCTCCAATTTAGGTGAAACCAATTCATATGGTTTTATAATGTTTCTATTTGTCATTCTTGATCATTTGTAAATGTTTGTTGACAAATTTTTATATGGATCAAATCCATGGGCTTAGAGATAACTTGGAAATGATTTTATTCCATTAGGGTTTTAGGGTTTTGGTTTATTTCTCAAGTGTTCAAATTTCAAGATGCATTTATGAAGAAAGCATTTCACTTGTTAAAAATTTAGTTGGATTCAAATTCTATTCAAAGTTTGTTCAAGATGAGCTTTTAATGTTTCCACTTTGAAACAAAAGTTTCTTTTCACCCTAAATTTCAACAATTATTTATTTTGTTTATTTATTTTTCACATTACAAAATTTGGAAAATTTTGGGATGTGACTGGCTACCACCCTTAAAATAAATCTCGTCACGAGATTTGGGAAAGATAGGGGTTACAAGTTGAGTCAAAGCAACTAGGGTACTACCACCCTTAAAAAAAATTCCAACTAGATTACTTCTTGGCTTGCTTGGGATCTTGTTGAAACTTCTCTGGACACTTGTCTGCATAATGGCCTAGCTCTTTGTATTTGAAACACATCACTTGGCTATTATCCTTCTTCTTCTTTGGTATCAATTCATCTTGTTTATTTCCTTCGTTCTTCTTCTTTTCTGGGCAATCACTGGCATAGTGTCCCATTTCTTTGCAATTGTAACATTGCAACTGGCTTATGTCCTTCTTCTTCTTCTTTTTGGGTCTCTCCAAAGCTAGGAGTTCTTCTAGTTCATGCTCTTCATATTTCACCACAAAGGTGGGAAATCTTTCTCTCTTCTTGGGGCGGTTACTAGAGATATGACCTTCTTCACAAGAGTAGCAACACTTTGTGGTCACTTTGGATTTGGCCTTATGATGCATGGTTTTGACTTTGCCTTCATCCTTCTTGGCAGAAGTTGTTCCTTCATGAGGTTTTACAAATTGTTGATGCACTCCATCTTGTTTCCTTTGTTGAACTCTGGAATAGATGGGGCATTGGATAGGGACATGATTATTTCCTTCACATAGGAAACAAGTAGCTTGAGATGTGAGGCATTGATTATTTGGATGTTTCTCTTCACAATTGGGGCATTGATCTTCATGCTCTTTGGAAGTGTGATCCTTGTCTCCACAAATATTGCAAGTTTGGGTTCCTTCTAGAATATCATCCTTGACATCCTTGTTGTCATAACCTTCTTGGGAAGGGCTGTCTCCCATGTTGATTATTTGACTTGTCATCCTATGCAACAATTGGGTTTGGGTTTCCAAAAACTTTTGCATGGTTGGGTCTAACTCATTGTAGTTGGCTAAAATCTGAGTTGTCACTTGGTTCAACTGGGTTTGGGTTACTACGAGTTCTCTCATGTTGACCTCTTGGTTGTTGTTGTTGTCACCATCCTTGATGTTGGAGTCTCTTGGGGAAGTCATCTGTTTGGGTTGGATTGGGATTAGAATAGGCAAAAGATTTCTAGGGAAGAAGTCTAATCACACACAACAATTCATACAAGCAATGTGCAAGCAATCACAATCCTGCATTCCACTCAAACAACAAGGTTCAAGAACATTTTTGGCAACAAAATATTTTTGCTACACCACCTAAGTTGGTGTGATCAATATATGTTCTAAACTAAACACTAGTATGGTGGTCCAACTATGGTTATCACTTGGGATCATTCTATTCTTCTTAGTTGTTTCTTCATGAATAAGATCATTGTATCTTTGGAAAAATGCTTGTATCTTGGCCACAAACTTCAAAGGTGCTGATGGTTCCTTCTAAGTTTTATTTCCTTAGTGTTCAAGTCTTGAGTAACATTTCTTGTCTCACTTGTAGTCCTTAGTGATATCCAAAGTTGGAGTCCTTGGTGAAAATAAAGTTGAAGTCATTGGAGTTGGTGAAGTCCTTTGCTCATGGTGAATTCTTTATCCATCAAGTTGAAATAGACAAGATGTAGAATCAAAACTAAAATGGTTGAGGAAAGAGTATACAAGATTGTTTGTAAATAAGTTTTGGAACAAATACAACTCCTATTTTTCTAAGGGGTTTTGTCCAATCCTAGGGTTACAATCCTACAGGAAACACAATGCTCTGATACCATCTATAGAGGTCCCAACCTTTAATAAGGTAGAGATCCCTGTGTTTACAATGCTAGTCCCTGGATCAATAGCTAGCATCCATAGCTAAGATGTAATATCAAGAAACAAAGGTCATAATACAACTTTATAACCAGGAATAAAATAATTCATTACATCTTACATAGCTCATTTGGCTATCTCATTACAATGCAGCAGAAATAACTATAGCATGGAGTCCTTCATCTTCAAAGTGTCACAGGCAGTCATGTTGGTTGTAGACTTGTAATCCTAATCAATAAACTTCACTAACATCAAACAAACCTGCAACATAATAAGTTACAGCCACAAGGGTCAATACATTTGAATTGTATTGGCAAGTGATACTATGGTAATATAGTGGAGTCTATCATCTATATGCATTTGGCTAAGTGGAGCTTAGGCTTGCTTTGCTCAAAATAGATTTTTCCTTATCATTTGAAAACACTAAGCTTTTGCTTGTCAAAATCACCCAAGGCATCTCCCAATAGAAATTGGTGATCCTTCAACCCTTGTTCAACCACAAAATTTTAACTTAGAAATTGGGATGAGGAGATTCTTGATAGCTTCCATGTCTTGATGCTCAAATTGTCCTTTGCCAGGGACATGGCTAAGTACTTAGATTTTACACTCTGTAGAGGTGGTGCACTTTCCCCACAAGACTTGGTTTCACCAAGACAAGATCTTTCAGAAGCCTTCCCTTAGACCAGAATGGACACGTTTCAAACTATCATCCCCTACCACCAACTGTCCATTTGGCTAAGTTATTGCAACCTATATGATACAGGCAGAGCCCATAATGCCAAGTGGCTGCATTTGAATCTTCTCAACATTTGACATCTCAAATCTCTTTGTTCCTGGGTGGTCATCCACAAGTGAGATACACAAGGTAAACCATAGAAATGGGCCTTGTATAACCACTCAACACAAACCATTCCTTCCATTCCACCCAGGTGTTTCATTCACTTAGTTGTTTTATTAAACAAAACACAAGTCCTTGACTTAGAAATATTCCATAACATGAATATAATCCACCCTTGTTTTCTACTAGCTAAGCTAAGCATGATAGTAGTAGGAATCTTAACTTAGGAAATTTCTACTAAGGTTTCATCTACTAGGTTTTCCCATGGCATAGTTTACACTTAGCAAAATTCCATGCAAGTCCTACTTAGAAATATCACTAATGCATAGTGAAAATAATGGGACAAAAGTATGAAGCATCACTTGCCTGTTTGGTAGAGAATATAAGTTCACTCCTTGATCTTGCAATATTCACACTCTTCAAATTCCACTACAATTCAATCAAGCAAGCAATATTTCAATCTACCATTCAAGCAAACATCACATAAATAATAGAAACAAAGCAATGCATGCAAGCATGCTAAAGATTGTTTTATTTGGAAAAGTGGTTTCTAATAGGTTATAAACATTCTAAAACACCTATTGGTCATTTTATAAAATAGGCAAAACCATTTGCAAAATATTTTACCTATAAACCATTTTTAAACCAAATCAATATTTTATGTGGTTGAAAATGCCTTTAGCAAAGTAATAATTTTTGTAGGACTCACAAAATATATTTTTAAATCAAAAAAACTTGTGTTTAGGGTCAGAGATTTTAAATCAAAACATTTCCCAAAGAGTTTCTTCCAAAAGCATTTTTAATAAATAAACCTTATTTTTATTTGACTAGAAATGTTCTAAATCAAAGATTTATTCTTTTTCTTCACCAAATATGTTTTTGAAACCACAAATTGATTTCTATGGTCAGTAGGGTCAAAACAAACCATTTTCCAAATATTTTATCACCAAAATAATTTTAGAAATAATTTTATATTCAAAACATGCCTACACAAGTTTCTGCAAAAACCACCAATTTAACAGAAGCAATTCACTAAACAAAGTGGATGGTTGGGTAGGATTTGTCTTTCTGATTCCATTGATATAAAAATTATAAAAATTGGACGTGTGGTTTGAAAGTTATGCAATTTACAAAATTGATCATCTAATAGAGATGTTTCTGTCTATTTAATCAAAAGCTGGCCACGTGGTGCAATACTATTGGACAAAAACATTTCGTGCGGATCGCGTGTTGTAGTGCGTTGGATCTAATGGAAATCGTGCAGCTCATAGCACATGATACCCCTTAGGTTAAGTTCTATTACATCCGTCAGATCAAGATCCAGCGGCTCAGGGCACTGTGACCAAATACCAGCGGCGCTCGACGGTGGCTGGCGGCGGCGGCGCTCGGCTAACGGTGGTCTCGGCGAATAAGGAAGCAAGAGAACAAGAGATATGTCTCACCGTGTTCGCGTGGTGTCAGTGATGCTCGACGCTGTCATCGCTGTGCAGGGGGAGCACGGGGTCGCTGGCGATTCCTCGCCGGAGTTCGCAACGGCGTTGGGCACGCTCTGATGTTGACGGGGTCGAGGCTACAAAGCGCGCTAGGACACGAATCAGGCGGTGTTAGCTGCGCACGGGAGAGTAGATGATACGTGCATTAACGAGAGGGGAGGGGCGGTCAGGACATACCGAGGGAGATCGCCGGAGTTGATGCCGAAGGCGGTGGCGCATTGGCGTCGTCGGAGACGTCGTTCTAGGGCGCGCACGAACGAGCTATGGCTACTGATAGGTGCGCCTGGTGACGGCGAGCACGCTCGTGTGTTCCAGGGGGCGAGACGCGGTGAGGTGTGGCCGGAATTGCGGTCGCAGCTCGTCGGAGCAGAGGAAGGTCTCGAGGAGAATTACGGCAGCCCTGTGGCAGAGAGGGGACGGCGTATGGGAGGGAAGATAGATGGGAGGGAGGCGATTAAGTGTGCGTGATCACAGCGAGTAATGGCTGCAGCATTAAGGCGAATTAAGCCCGTAGAATTACAGCCAGAAACGGCGACGAACTGGTCGCGCGCGGTGAGGAAGATGACTGGGGAGGTGGGGTCTGGGTGTCAGCGAGAGAGAGAGAAGCGAGGTGGGGTCTAGTTGTCATCCACTGTGCGGGTCATTTCCCTGGTACGAATCGTTTTCCTGCGGGAGAGAGGGAGTGGGCCGGTGCTGGGCTGGACTGGGTCTACTGGGTTGGTTTGGCCTTGTTCATTTTTTTGTTCCGCTTCTTTTTCTTTTTCCATCTATAATTTTCTATTTTGATTCTGTTTAATTATTTCAAACATCTATTTGAATTCAAACTTCAACCAAACCTTGTGTAACTTCAAATACTGATTAATAGTTCATTTTAAAGTCAAATTTAGAATATTTATTTTATTCTTTTTTTAGGGTCTTTTAATTATTTAAAATAGGCTCTTGTATTAATTCAAATAAGATTTAATAATGTTTTCAAACTCCATTTGAAATTTAAATCTTTCCAAATCTTTTCAGTAGGTTTTATTTATCTATTAGGGTGTCAAATAATTCACCTTGAATTATTTGGAATATTTTTATTATGATTTATAATTCATTTAGATTGGGTATTTGTTTTTATTCCAATGAAATTTAATATAGTTTTAATCCCATAAATTTTATTTGGAAGATTTCTTTGATCTTATTTAAGTTAATTAAACAACTTTTATTCCAATTGGGTAAATTCCAAATATTATTTTCCCATGATTTAATTAATCATTTCTAATAGGGATTTTGTCTTTATTCAAATGGAAATGGAATTTGGTTAATGCCATTTTATTTAATTTGAAAATTCTTTATCCATGGCTCCAATTTAGGTGAAACCAATTCATATGGTTTTATAATGTTTCTATTTGTCACTCTTGATCATTTGTAAATGTTTGTTGACATATTTTTATATGGATCAAATCCATGGGCTTAGAGATAACTTGGAAATGATTTTATTCCATTAGGGTTTTAGGGTTTTGGTTTATTTCTCAAGTGTTTAAATTTCAAGATGCATTTATGAAGAAAGCATTTCACTTGTTTTGAATTTACTTGGATTCAAATTCTATTCAAAGTTTTTTCAAGATGAGCTTTTAATGTTTCCACTTTGAAACAAAAGTTTCTTTTCACCCTAAATTTCAACAATTATTTATTTTGTTTATTTATTTTTCACATTACAAAATTTGGAAAATTTTGGGATGTGACAAGGGCCTTTCTTCCACTATTATATTGAGTCTCCACCTTCTATCCGTAGGCACCAATTAAGAGAGCATAGTTGCCATTCTTAGTTCTATGTGCATTGTCCCAAAACTTATTGATTGATGCATATTGTTGATATTGCTTGCTCATGAACTATTTTTATCTAGTCACTCTTATGAACTTTGAAGGTGTCCTATGCATTTATTGCTACTCCATGAGGGACAAGTTGAATGCCACTATGCTATGTTTTCTATATGTGAAACAAACAAACAAACAAACAAACGTCTTTCAATGCATTGTTATTCATGATCTTTGTTTATAACCTTTCATGTTGCATGCATAGTTACTTTGTCTTACTGTTAGAACTTCTTCTTTCATGCTCATGTTTAGAGTTCTTTGATCCTAGATTTCAATGCTTGCAAATGGTTTGATCTTGATTTTGATGGTGCATGTCACGTCAAAAATTATTCGTTTTATCACTTACCTACTCGAGGACGAGCGTGAGTTAAGCTTGGGGATGCTTGATACGTCATAAACGTATCTATAATTTTTGATGTTCCATGCTTGTTTAGTATCTACATTGCTTTGTCTACACTTTGATATTTTTATATGTTTTCTGGGACTAACCTATTAACAAGATGCCACAGTGGCAGTTGCCTGTTTTCTTCTGTTTTTGGTTCCAGAAAAGGCAGAAAATCAATATTCTCGGAATTGGACGGGACAATAGCCAAAGTCAATATTTTATCATGGGGAACACGTATCCAGAGTACGAGACGGAGGGCAGCCACCAGGGGGCCACACCCCCTGGTCGCGTGGCCAGGCCTGGCCCGTGCCTAGGGGGTGCGGCCACCCCGGGTGCCCCTGCCTCGCCTCTTCGCCTATAAGAAGACCCTGATACCTAATCCCTATGTACCCGATCAATATTCCACGAAATAGTCTGTAGCCGCCGCCACCATCGTCCCTAGATCGGGGGGATCTGAAGCTTTTCCCAACACCCTGTCGGAGGGGAGATCATCCCGGAGGCCTTCTTCATTATCATGCCATCCTCCGGTATGATGCGTGAGTAGTTCCACCTTGGACTACGAGTCCATGTAGTAGCTAGATGGTTGTTTATCCTCCTTTGTGATATCATGTTTAGATCTTGTGAGCTCCATTCATGATCAAGATCATCTATTTGTAATCATGCATGTTGTGTTTGTGGGATCCGATGGATATTGAGATTACTATGTCAGATTGGTTAATGGTTCTATCTTATTGATTCTATCATGTCTGTGTTGTTTGTGATCTTGCATGCTCTCCGTTTCTAGTAGCTATCTTGGCCAAGTAGATGCTAGTGACTCCAAGAGGGAGTATTTATGCTCGATAGTGGGTTCATGCCTCTATTTAATCTGGGGAAGTGACAGAAATCTCTAAGGTTGTAGATGTGCTATTGCTACTAGGGAGAAAACAACGATCTCTTGTTCATGGAACAAGTGTATTGTTTACCTTACACACTTTGCTTAAAGCAGTTATCCGTCGCTTGCAACTTAATACTGGAGGGGGTTCGGATGATAACCTGAAGGTGGATTACTAGTCATAGATTCAGTTGGATGGCGGTCTATGTATCTTGTTGTATTGCCCAATCAAATCTCATAGGATCATGAATGTCTAGTATTGCATTGTTATGCCTTGCTCTGTCCTGTCAATTGCCCCGATGTAATTTGTTTACCCAGCATGCCATGTTTGTTTATCTAAAGGAGAGCACCTCTAGTGAACTATGGACCCCGGTACAATCTTTACCATTGATACATCTTCCATTGTTACTGTTTACTTTCTGCAAACCACTATTACCTTCCACACCATACAGTTAATCCTTTATTTTCAGCAAACCGGTGAGATTGACAACCTCACTGTTCGTAGGGCAAAGTCTTGAGTTTGTGTTGTGCAGGTTTCCAAGTTGCTAGCAACACCTTTGGTTTGTTTCCTTCCTCCTACTGGTTCGATAACCTTGGTTTCTTTCTGAGGGAAGACTTGCTGCTGTGCTCATCATACCTTCCTCTTGGGGTCTCCCAACGAAGCTCTATAGTGATCTGAGCGCATCAGAGTTATGAATATGTGTTAGAGAAATTCCTAGGCAGCTAGCCTAAGCCATGCCTAATTATGGTGGAAACTTGCAGCGTAACCATAGTGATAAATCTGTGAAGCATCCTCAATAAAAACCTATGCAAATAGCAAATAAAAATATTGTTGAGATTCTCATTGTCTGTTGCCTTGTCATTTTGATATGGGATAGCTCCTGTTCTCATGGGGCAAGGGGTACCCCGTCGTCGGTTCTCTATGATACACATATACTTACAATGACAAAAACTTGTTTGTGACTAAAGTTGAGTAGCATGAGGAACGACCCTCGTACTCAAGGGACATGAGATTGCCAACTTATGATTTGTCAAGCATATACTCCATATTTGTTTCACTTTTACCTTAATCACTTCAAGATGCTTATGATAGGGGAAATGAGAGCTCAAAGATAGTAAGTACCATAATCTTTTGGAACCTCTTTATGAAACTTGAAATCACTGCTTCCCTCTGTGAAGGGTCTATCTTTTACTTCTTAGTTGAGTCAGTAAACCTGTCCCTTTCTATCTCCAGAAAGCATTTGAGTTGTTGTGATTCAATCATTCATATGATGATTTATTCAATTTTTTTATCTTCCTTGTTTTGCACAAAACTCTTATCTGAATGAATATTACTTTGAAAGATATCGTTGTGAAAACCCCTTTATGTTTGAACAAGAGATTCCTGCTTTATAAGCTTCATTATAAAAGCTTTGCTTGAAAACTAAGTATGATTTGTCAACTGTTCTCTGACCAAGAACAAAGTTTGCCATTACCAATTATGATTGTATTTATGCATCTTTATTGTGACTCCCATACTCGTTGCAAGTCAAGTTATATAATAGTGAGTTGCTTTTTATTATGATCTATGTATTGGTAAATGTGATTCTTCTTGTCTGTATTCTTTTTTATCGACACTTCACTCCATCAACCTGAGGTCATGTTTATTGAGCTCAGTTTTCGCTTGGGGACAAGCGAGCTCTAAGCTTGGGGGGAGTTTTTTTTTGAAGGAAGATTGGGGGGAGTTGATACATCCATTTTGAATCACTATTTTATATCATAATTTACTGTTATTCATTGATATATTTCATATTAAGAGGTGATACTTATGTTATTTTATCTATTTTGCATGTTCAATGACTTTTGGAGGATGAACTGCCGGAGTCAGGATTCTGATGGACAAAGCGGTGTCCAGATGCAGTATTCGCGAAGATCAAAAAATTCCAGAAAATATATGGAAATTCCTATTTTTCCAGAAGATGAAGGAAGCCAGAAGAGGAAGTGGAGATGGGCCACAGGGGGCCCACACCACCGCCTGGCGCGGGCCCCTCCTAGGCCGCATCACCAGGTGGTGTGGCCACCCTGGCCCACCTCTGGCATCGCCCTGTCGCCTATAACATCCCCCCGAAACCCTAAGACTCGGGGAGTGACCATAGGAAGATTCCGCCGCCTCTGCGGGGCGGAAACTACAGAGAGAGAAAGAGCTCTCCAGTGGCAGATTTCTGCCGGGGAAATTCCTTCCTGGAGAGGGGATATTGTAACACCCTCAGAATCGGCCCTATGCAAGTTTCAGCGATCCCCGCCAAACCCACATAGAAACGATTCAAAGGTGCCCACCAGGCACTTTCGTGCGGGTGGAAAACGAAGTAATATCATTACACAATAGTCCGCGATGGAACCCACAGAACAGGTATATACAACAGTGACTCAAAGAGTCAAGAATACAGATATACAATGCAAAGATCCAATCACCTTCAAAACGATACAGCGTCCGAGTACGGACAAGATGCAAATTGAGCTAAGAGCCCTGATGAATAACCAATGGCGTCCATAACCCTGCCCAGGCCAAGCCGGAAGGGTAACCCTGCTAACGACGGCGATCTCAAAACCTGCTTAAACAAAAGGGGTGCCAACAAAGGGCAAAGGAAAAAGAAGGCGGTTAGTACTGAGGCCAGTACACGGCGAGACTATAATTCGGCGGTCCTCGCCTACATAGGTATGGTGGACTGAAGCGGCGGCGCGGCATGCAATAAACAATCTATAGAGACTCGATATAACTGTCGGCTTTCAGAGAAGGATAAGAAAGATCTATTCGGAACCAACCTGATACTACCACCAAACATACCCATCCTGGTATTTCCCCCTCGAGACCAAACGAGGAAGTCATCCGAGGAACTCACACAGTTGACAGTTTTATTTATTCAGTTATCGTTGTAGCATTTACTAGTCAGGTATAGATAGTCATCCTGATATAATAAGCAGTGGGCACTTTTAGTTAACCATTCCGTTGTAGTTGCAACACTTACTAGTCAGATACAATTAGCATGAGATATCCCCAAACCCAGCAGTTGTTGGTACTTTTATTTAGCCATTCCGTTGTAGTAAAGCTGATTACTAGTAATATCAGATACAACTCAAATTATAACAGTAAACTTTAGTTATAGTTGTCTATGATCGAGAACTGTGCTCCAAGTCGTCCATAACCGCGGACATGGCTTCTCGAAAAGATTTAACCCTGCAGGGGTGCACCAAAGTTTCCACACGCACCTACACCCTTGTTGTCAGATCAGGTAGGTACAAGATCACAAAACATACACCCAACGGTATGTCGACGGGGTTTCGGACACGACGTTTCCCAGACCCAAAGCAAGCACATGGGGGCCACCCCACTAAGCTACCCGTAACGAAGTCGGCCGGTCTCCGAGATGGACCCAGGGTTTGTGACGACGGTTGTAAACGACTGGGAACCCGAAAGTGTGACTGGGCTTGTCGATACCGCGAAAACGTGGCACGGGGTTCCAAAACAGTACAAGCGCTCCACGCGCAATGGTAAATAAAGCAGTAAATTATGACATAAGTATAGGATAGTAATAAATCCCCAAACTAATTTGTGGCCCCCGGTACACTACTTTGAAATCAGGTACTAATCGATGGGGGTGCCCACACACCCCACCTGTGGTTAGCGCGCTCGATATCGGAACAGGTGTCAAGAACTCGGGGTCCTACGGGACACCAGTGAGCGGTTAAAAACCAAATATTGTCTATTACCCACCGGTGCCTCTGCATTTACCTACTTCAATTTTAGTTATTAAACGATAATTAAAGCCATGATCATCTCCAACATAAAGCATAAGGCATTTCTCCAACAACTGTCGTACTCGATGACACGCAACAGCACTTGAGCAAGCGACTACGACGCGCAAGTCCAGCTATCTACCAATCAACAGGTAATAGGATGTGTCCAAGGCAATATAAGGCTGCAAGGGATATCATGGGTACGAAAACTAGAGCATCGCAACACATATAGCAATAGATCAACAGGAGGAAATAAAGACTATAAAGTAAAATAGGTAGAAAGAGGGAGAATGCTCGCCTGAAACATTGCCGAAGTTTCATCCGAAGATCGGGTCGACACTCGCATCAACTCATCGGCCTAATCCGTGAAGAAGCAAAGCGCTAAAAGAAACACCGGATGCACCATTTAATACTACGGCAAAAGATCGAGCATGATGCATGTATGATGTATGGCATGGCAAAGATGCGATGCAATTAGGCAATATTAAGCGGAACCGGGGTCCCGACAATTAAGTATATGGTTATATTTGTTCTAGATACCCGCAATTTAAATATTGTCTTAACAAGTCAAAACATGTCACCGGTTCTCTACACAAATTTAATTGGGGCCAATATAAGACTAGATTCGCCCACATATGGCCTCCATATTTAATTATTAGGTGAATCGGCATAAGGCCCTCAAACCACACTATATGTATGCAAGCATGGCAATTTAATATGCAACAATTATATTATATATATTCATCAAAATAGGGGTCTTGAAGAAAGGGTCACACATGGGGGCTCGGCGATCATGGGTACGGAGGGGTCGGTCTTGATCTTCGGACTCCGAGATCAGGGGTCTTCGGTTTCCGCGAAGGAGAGCTTGGCGCTCGAGGTCTCGGCGTCTTCGGGTCCTGGGATTAGGGTCTTGAGAGTCCATATTGAAGATCTCGAGTTCCGGTGTCGGTGGCCTTCGAGTGGCTCCATGAACAACCTTCGATATTCTTGGCATCAAGCCGGTCTTGTCGACGAGGAGATCGTGGCGCATCTTATCACCTCAGGAGTACAAGGCTTTGTTAGATAACTTGACGGAGATCTTGGAAGATAGCTGCGAGGGCGCGTGGACGCCTACCCGAAACTTTCACTAATCAACAGAAAAAAACATTTAGGATCTCACAGGAACACACTAGCATATGACATGCACGCGTGCGTGAAAGGAGCACTTAAAAGGTCGGCACCGGGATGCAGATGGTTGGCAACGGGCGCAATTTCGGAGGGGCAGGGTGTGGCGAGTGTAAGCGCAGGGTCCACGGCAGCCAGAGGCGAGGTCGCTGGGGCAGAGGTGGTTGTAGTGAGTAGGCGTCGACGAGGTAGGACGAGGAGGAGCTCGTGGTGCCGAGCTGGGCGGCCTGGAGAGGATACGGAGGTGCCACGGGAGCCTGCGGGCACGTCCGGCGAAGAAGCACCAGGCGGTGGCGGCCCATGGTGCTGGCGAGATAGAGCAGAGCCGGGAAGGGCTCGGGAGGCCGGGCTCTACAGGGGAGCTTGGGGCCAGGCGACGACAAGGTAGGGGCGTCACTTGCAGAGAGGGTCGGGGCCTGGGAAGGAGCGGAGTCAGGGAGAGGGGCGCTTGGCCGGTGGCGGAACCGCGAAGGCAGACAGCGGCCAGGCGCGAGGGAGACCGAGGTCGGTCGACGATGCTCGTGGGGAGGCGGCAGAGGAGTGCCTGGCGGCGGGGATTGCGGGCTCGAGAGGAAGGAGCGGGGGATGCAGCGGTGCGTCCGGATGAGGTGCTGGCAGCGGCATGCTCCGAGGAGGCCGCCGGGTCGACGCCAGGCACGAGGCCACGCAGGCCTTCAGGAGAGGAGGGCGCGGTGGCGATGCGGTCGAGCTTGGCGGCGGGGCCGGGAGAGATGGCGAGGAAGGGGGCATCGAGACGGGGATCCCGTGTACGCTGAGTGGGTCGCGTGGGGCCTCGCGAGAGGAGGTGGGGTCAAACGGGAGGACAGGGAGTGGGGTGAGTCGGGGGCCAGGGGTGGGGCGAGCGAGCGGTTTGTGGGGTTGTCCAGGCGTCATGCTGGGCGGTAGCAAGCATGGGTGGGACGCGTCGTGGGTTAGGCCGCTTGCTCTGTGTCTTGGCTTGTTGGTGGCGGCTGAGGGGAGGAAGTGGGGATGGATTAGGTAGTGTTAGGGTTTGCAAGGTGTGGTGTTAGGTGGCTATCGATTGGGCCTTTTGGGCCTGACCGGTGGCTGCCTTCCCCACCAAAAATATTTAGGGTTTTATTTATATATTTATTTTAAAGGACTTTTGTAAATTATTTAGTCAAAACAAAATATGCGGATAACCGGGGTTTGATTTGAAATAAAATACGGGGATATTTAGAAAAGAAAATAAAGGATTTTAGAAAATAGTTTTTGGCAAACGATGCATGATGTCATGATGATGCACATAATAAAAACAACAGCGATTTTCTAGTAGTGGATTTACCCGGGGTGCTACAGATATCATCGCCATCAACACCGTCATCAAGCTAGACTTCACCGGGATCATCATCATCATCCTCACCATCATCTCCACCACCATCACCACCACTCCATCCCGTTGTAACAATTGGGATGAATCTTGCATAGTTCTTAGGGGAAACTTTCCCAGTTTTGATTACTTTTGTAGTTGATGCTATTGAATGGAACCATTGAATTATTGTTTATGTTTAGATTATTACTTATCATTATATTATCTCTGATCTTGATCCATATGATGTCTCGTGAGTAGTTCGTTTAGTTCTTGAGGACATGGGAGAAGTCATGTTGTTAGTAGTGGAATTGTGTTGAGAAATATTCAATGGTTTGATATTTAAGTTGTGGTGTTATTCTTCTAGTGGTGTCATGTGAACATCGACTACATGATACTTCAAATTTATGGGCCTAGGGAATGCATTGTGTATTTGGCTACTAATGTGGGGTTGCCGGAGTGACAGAAACCTGAACCCCTGTTAGGAAACCTTTGCACAAGGGAGTGTAGGATCTCAGAGTTTAATGATGTGGTTAGGTTTTTATCTTAATTACTTTCTTGTAGTTGCGGATGCTTTCAAGGGGTTTAATCACAAGTATGTATTAGTCCAAGTAAGGTCGGTACATTAGCATAGGTTCACCCGCACAACACTTATCCAACCAAAGAAGATTAATCAATTATACTAAGCGAAAACACTTGACAGTATTCCCATGTGTCCTCGTGAACGTTTGGTCCTCATAAGTAATACAACCAGCTTGTCCTTTGCTGAACAAAGGATTGGGCCACTTGCTGCAATTATCATTATTATCTTTTATTTACTTGCACTTTATTTCTTTGCATTATCAAAAAACCCTAAAAATCCGTTTGCTAAGTATTTACAGAGAATTCCTGATCCAAACCACTTGTCAACACCTTCTGCTCCTCGTTGGGATCGACACTCCTATTTATCAAAAGTACTATGATACACCCCTTATACTTTTGGGTCATCAGAGCCTACCTCCATTATCTTCTCTTCTTTGATATGTACACTCAGCTACAAAGAGCAGCCGGTCTCCATAGTTAAAGTACCTTCTCAACTTAGGACCATTTTCCCTTCTTCCATTTGACCCACTCTTGCATTCAAGTTCAGATTTGGATTTTGCGGGGTCCTTCCAAAAGCTTCTGGCATATAAGGCCATGTACTCACCATGAGCCCTCTTGACATCCTCGGGGCAGTCCATAGCTTCACTATCATCATCGTCTTGTTCAGCGACATTTTCCTTCAAGGCCACATTGACCCCCTTCTGAATTTCAATGGCTCGAGCACGAGCGTCTTCGGCATTCTTGGCGGCCACCTTGAAAGCTTCCATTTCTTGCATTACCTCATTGGAAGTAATTCGGTGGTAATTGTGTCTACCTTGAAGGCTCTTCAAATCTGTAGGCTCAAATGGCATAAGATCACTAACATACTTTCTTTTGATCCACGCGTCATCAACGTGGGAAGCACCATGATTTCTGAATGTGGTGGCTATTGACTTGAGCCTTCTATACATATACTTGTGATCCTTTCCATCCATCATATAAAAACCTTCATCTCGGTTACTCAAAGCATCATACCTATTCCTTCTCATGCTTTCATTTATAATGAAGAGCTCGGTGAGGGCATCCCAAGCTTCCTTTGTGTTTTGAGATGTTTTATGTGGGGCATGTCCTTGGGACCCACACCAAGCTGGATCATGTGTAAATACATTGCATTGAGTTGGTTGTCCACAACCTCTCTTCTTGTTAGGTTGTTTGGATCTCCAACATGAAGACCATTCTCTATGATTTTCCATAACTCAATGGATGAGTTGCACACATGAGACTTCATCAAAAATTGCCATTGATTAAAAGAAGATACAGAAAGCTTGGGTGGATCACTCCTATTGTTTATATGAGGGTGAGGGATATGTGGATCAGGTGAATATACATGAGGGACCTCACTATATTCTTCCTTACCACTTCCCTTTGTCGAGGAGGATCTCTTACTAGTGCCATCACCTACCACATCGTCTTCTTTGGAATCGGTGTTACCCTTTTCCTTAGATTGCGGTGTGGCGGCCTCAGAGGCAGATGGAGGTGGGGCTATGGGTGTAGAGAGATGCATAATCATTTGACGCATCTCTTCCATCTTAGTCTCCATTGAACTAATCAAGGTTGTTCCAAGGTCTTCAGATTGTTCATGGTGACTATGTTCGTAGCCTCACTCCCATCTCCCTTGGTACCCATATTTCTCTTAGGCGGTTAAGACCGAATAAAGAGCCGGGGCTCTGATACCAATTGAAATGGATCGTATGGGCACCTAGAGGGGGGTGACTAGATGCTATGATACGTCGGAAACGTATCTATAATTTTTGATGCTCCATGCTTATTTAGTATCTACTTTGCTTTGCTTTGTCTACACTTTGAGTTGTTTTTATATGTTTTCTGGAACTAACCTATTAACAAGTTGCCACAGTGCCAGTTGCCTGTTTTCTTCTGTTTTTGGTTCCAGAAAGGTAGAAAAACAATATTCTCGGAATTGGACGGGACAAAAGCCAAAGCCAATATTTTACCATGGGCGACACGAAGCCAGAAGACGAGACGGAGGGGCGCCACAGGGCGGCCAGACCCCCCCTCTAGGCGCGGGTGGGCCTACCCCAAGCCTTGGCATGGTGTGGCCCCCCTAGCTCACCCCTTCGCCTATAAGAAGCCCCCGATGCAGAAACCCTAGGAACCGATCAAAACTCCACGAAACCGTCTATAGCCGCCACCATCGTCCCTAGATCAAGGGGATCTGTAGCTCTTCCCAACACCCTACCGGAGGGGAGATCATCCCGTAGGCCTTCTTCATCATGACAGCCTCCGGTATGAAGCGTGAGTAGTTCCACCTTGGACTACGGGTCAATGTAGTAGCTAGATGGTTGTATCTTCTCCTTGTGCTTTCATGTATAGATCTTGTGATCTCCATTCATGATCAAGATCTAATCTATTTGTAATAATGCATGTTTTGTTTGCGGGGATCCGATGGATATTGAGATTACTATGTCAGATTGATTAATGGTTTTGTCTATTTGATTTTATCATTTATGTGTTGTTTGTGATCTTGCATGCTCTCCATTTTTAGTAGATATCTTGGCCAAGTAGTTGCTAGTGACTCCAAGAGGGGGTATTTATGCTCGGTAGTGGGTTCATGCCTCTAGTTTCCAAGGGAAGTGAAAGAAATCTCTTCGGTTGTAGATGTGTTGTTGCCACTAGGGAGAAAACAATGGTCTCTTGTTCATGGAACAAGTGGATTGTTTACCTTACACACTTTGCTTAAAGCAGTTGTCTGTTTCTTGCAACTTAATACTGGAGGGGGTTTGGATGATAACCTGAAGGTGGACTTCTAGTCATAGATGCAGTTGGATGGTGGTATATGTATATTGTTGTATTGCCCAATGGAATCTCATAGGATCTTTTTGTCTAGTATTGCATTGTTATGCCTTGCTCAGTTCCTGTCAATTGCCCTGCTGTAATTTGTTCACCCTTCATGCCATGTTGTGTATCTAAGGATAGCACCTCTAGTGAACTATGGACCCCGGTCCAATCTTTACCATTGATACATCTTCCACTATTATTGTTATTTGTTGCAAACCATCATCACCTCCCACACCATACAATTAATCCTTTGTTACAGCAACCGGTGAGATTGACAACCTCACTGTTAGTTGGGGAAAAGTCTTGAGTTTGTGTTGTGCAGGTCTCCATGTTGCTTGCAGCACCTTTGGGACATTTCTTTCCTCCTACTGGTTCGATAACCTCGGTTTGTTACTGAGGGAAACTTGCCTGCTATACTGCATCATACCTTCCGCTTGGGGTCTCCCAACGAAGTGCTGCTACACTCATCAAGGTTTTTTTGGCGCCGTTGTGTAACATCCCAAAAATATTGAACTTGGATCATCAAACTCTAAGCATCAAAATTAGGGTTAACAAAAACTTTTCTAAATAAAGTTATGAATGCATGCATATGAGTATGCATTGAATTTGAAATTCTTTTGAACCACCTTGTTTGTGTGTTTCTTTGCTTGTAAAATGTTTCTTAAGTGAAATAAACATCATCTAAAACATTTCCCACACTTTTCCCAAAGACAAGTAAATCAAAACAAATAAAATAAAGGAATGGTCATTTTGACCAATTTAACTCCCATGCCTACTTTGGCTGTCTCAAACTTTCAGAACCTAACAGAAACTTCTCTGGATCTTTGCACCCCTTGATTGTACTCATAACAAAGTATCAAGGCCCACTTTGTGATCATCCAGAAACTTTCAAATGCATAGTTTAAATGGCAATTCAAAATTAAATCTTTATCATATGGGAAGATCCCACTTTTTCAAAAACCACTCAAACAAGCTCAACTTTCAAAACCCAAGCATCTGCAGACTCACCAGCACCAATCTAGCACACCCACCAAAAATCTTTTCAAAATTCAAAACTTGAATTCATGCGGCCATTTCATCAAACACTTGGCAGACACAAATCAAATAAAATCAAAACACTATTGTGAGCAGTGATTCTTGCATAACTTGTTCCCTCTCTAGCTCACAACAACCTCAGTAGATCATCTAGCTAACTAAACCAAGCACTAGCACCACTGTGAGCTTGCCAATGTCATCAATGGTGAACAGCCGAAGCCAACCTTGTCACCCCCATGTCGACAGCAAGCTAGGAGGAGAACCAAGCCTAGCCAGCATGTCTGGGAGGCAGCCCACCGTCCATCGCCACTGCCTGTCCAACGCTCGAATGTTGCCAACCACAGGACCACACGCACAGACCACGCCCAGCTTGCCAGCAACCATGCCGAGCTTGCGCCAGAGCGCCACGCTCGACCGAAGCCTATAGACCGCGCGCCGCCCTCGCCGCGTGCATACACGATCACCACCAACTTAGGAGACCGCCAGACATCCCCGTTTGCCGCCCCGTCATGCACAGCCACCGCTCGCCGTCGAAGACGCCGCCTCTACCGCGCAGAGCGTCACGTGTTCCAGACCAAACCGCACTGCCCCTACAAACGCATTAAAGACGTAGAGCATCGCCAGGAGACCACCAAGCGATCGCCACCACCGGCCATGCCTCTAGCAGCCTGTCGCCACCGTCGCCTGCCCATGCCGTTCGGTCTCACCGTCGAGACTATAAATAGAGGCCTCCCCCGCTCGAATTCTTCACACCATTCCACTCCTCTCTCACCCAGAACCACCCCACCTTAGTCCCGGAGCAAGGCGAGCAGCGCATCACCGTAATTGCGTCGGAGCAGGATGCCTCTAGAGAAGAAGGGCGCCGTCGATTTCGTCCACCCCAGGAGCTGCCGCGACAACCCCTGAGTTCGCCGTCGTCGACTTCGTCGTTCGCCCGCCTCGCCAACCCTCGCCCGAACACCGGTGAGCCCCCAGCAACCCCCACTGGCCGCGCTAGGTTTCTGTCTCGCCGGCGTTGCTCAACGTCGACGATGACTCCCAGCCGTTGGAATAGAACCAGATCGAATGTCCCATATTGCCCCGTACCACTTCGCGTTTAAAGAGCCACTGACCGGTGGAACCCCCTGTCAGCTGAGCCCAGCATGGTCCTTGGGCGGCCTGCTAAGTTCCCGCAGCCCAGTCGTTTGAATTTAGATTTTTCTATTTAGATTCAAACTCAATTCTGTACCCAGTTTCAAAAATCAACCCAGGTCGATTCAATGAACCAAATTGAATGAAACTAATTTTGTTAGAAAGGTCTGGGAATGTTGAATCCAAGCCCGTTGGATTCAAGTCAATTGGATCTATAGATCACCCATGGTAAAAATAACAAGGCAGAAGCTTTTCTGCATTCAAACATTTTTCAAATCTAAACCATAATAGCTTTTGAGTTGATTCCAACTCTCAAAAATCACATTTAACCATATCTTTCATAATATATAGAAATATATAGGTTTACTTACAGAAATAATGTTCAAGTAATAAAAGAATGCTACATAGGCATTTCTAGTCACTTTATTTAATTAAAATAAAAGGGTAAAACCTTATTAAAATTGTGACACCACTTTAAATCATATTCCCATGGACTAAAATATGTGGTGATGACATGTGTCAACATGATCCCATGTTTGTTTTGGAGAATATTAAATATTAAGTAGTTGTTCAATGAGTAGAAATTACTTTTCTAAAAATAAAAGGAATTAAACCAAGCCTTAATCTTGTAATGTTAGAGATGATGTTAGATCATCTATAGGACCCTTGTGTGTGATGATTGCAAGTATTTAAGTATTGTTTGGTGATTGTGTACCTCGTATTTATTTATAGACGCTAGTACCGACCAAGGATACAAGGAGGAAGGAGGATTCTACGAAGAAGAAGCCGAGGAGAACTTCAACCACTGCTCTTCACAAGGCAAGCTTATATTGACACTAGTGCAAGCTGATGCTATACCAATGCAAGCTAACACTTGCAATTATGAAAGTTAGATAACCTATGCAATGCACTAAGCATGCTTGGTTAGACATATTTGATGATACCCAATCCTAGTTTTATTTACATGCTTTCTACTTTATTTTCTTTATCAAAGCTCTTACCTAGATTTTACCTAACTGAATGGTAAATACTGGAAAGATATGTGAAGGTTGCATAAAGAGCATAAAATTTGGCCTAAGCTAGATAATCTTGATGTCATCCGAAGGCATGAGATTGAACTTAGCTAAAACTCCACTAGTTTACCAACCCTCATCAGTGCTTACCCCCACCTGTAGATGCTAGTGCTAAGCATAAAACTTGATCAACTTTAGATGGGAATACTTGGTGGAAAAATGGTTATGAAAACCTTGGAATGATGGATCATTCTATTGAAATGTTTTGGACATGTGTTTCTGAACACTTGATGATTTTGGTGATGAAAATGTTGAGGCATGAGCCTTAGCCCTTTATAAAACTGATGGTTGTCTGGATGCGATACCATTCCAATTTTATCGTACAACCACAATACCTGAAGATTGGGTAGGGCTTGACTGAAAACTGATATACCTTAGTATTAGCTCCCTCACGGCCAAGGTCTGAGCTGAGGCTACCTTGTGAAGATTGTCCACCTGTGCAGCACCCAAGATGACAGTTGGTCATGGTTGGGAGGCCAAACTCACAGGAGAGGTGCTTATACTAGGGCGTGTAATTGAAAGGTTAGGATTGATTATCCGCATACTGAGTATGGTAAATTCAGGATTTGTTCCTGACGGATGTATCGAATGTTGTGGTGAAAGTGTACAATCTCTGCAGAGTGTCAAACTATTCGAATAGCCGCGTCCGCGGTTATGGACAGTTGGAGTGGCCATACTGTTCCCCCGTCAGACTTTTCAAAATGACTTGTGAAACAAAGTGAGACTTTGACTTGACCACAACAGGGTTGTGGCATGAGATACAAGTTCCCATTTAGGTGTTATAAAACTTCAACTAGCATTCGTTGCTTCTAAACTTAGTAGAGATAAATCTGGCTTTTTGCAAAACAACCCTAGAGCCTAGTGTCCTATTATCAAAAACCCCTTTCCCTTGTTAGTATTAGTTTGTGAGTACTTAAAGAGTACTCATGGCTTTGTCCCTGGCTATTCCCATGGCCAGACTATGAAGAGAAGTACCTGGAGGATGGACCCCAGGAAGGTTACGACAACTAGGATCATCTCCCATCGTCAGCATTGCCTGTGACCCCGAAGATGGAGCTTCGCCTACGCTACCGTTATTATTACGTATTCCGCTACTTGATGTTGTATTAAGAACTGGATCATGAGATCCCTATTTGTGTAAGAACTTATGTACGGTTGTAATGGATGATGTACTATGGTATCCAACTCTGTAATGTCTCGCAAAAATGGTAATCCTGGGATTGCGATATATGGCATAACAGGCATCTGGGATTAAAAATCCGGGTGTTGACAAGTTGGTATCAGAGCCATCCTGACCATAGGAGACCCTAGTTAGACTGGACGTTTGAATCAAAAACTTAGTTTCAAAACCAAAGAAAACAAATATTTACAAAAACTTATTCTCATTCTTATCCCTTTGATTCTTTCATGAAAATTCATGTTCCTCAAAAACTCTTGCAAAATACATAAAATTTTGACACACCTGATCACTCTACTAACTTACTCATCCTATATTCTTATAGATGGACGTGAAGTACAACAAGTTTTATCAGTTGCGGAATGGAAGAGACCTTATCTTTGAGAGGGATTTGGACCAGCTTTCGGAACTTCTGGAGCATCCGCACCCCGAGTTCTTCGGAGCTTAGCTCAATGATCAAGGAGGAGATCTGCAGTGGCTAATTGTTGCAAGTCTCAGAGGAAAGATTGAACCTCCCACTGCGGAAGGAATTGAGTTTACCTTAAGAGAGAACAACTGGCTCGATGGACTTGCCAGGGCCATGCAGGAAGCTCTTTCCCGTCTGTGTGGGCAGAGCATCAATCAGATCAAGGGTAGTCGCTTTGAGTTTTGCCCGAGGCGTGATGCAAATGTACAACCACTGGAAGCACCATACCACCCTGAGCTGAAGACTCAATTGGACCACCTTAGCATCATGATGTACGATCGTCAGCAGGAGTTGGATAACTGCCGTGACTACTCCAACCACAAGTCTGCCATCATCAAGACGAAGGACCAAACCATCGCCATGCTAGCAAAGGATCGCAAGTCTCGCCGCCGTCAGCTCGATAAGAAGGAGCGCATCATTGCCCGCCTTTGCCACCGCATCTCATCTTTGGAGGAGACCATCCACGAGAGAGACATGCAGTTGGAGGAAAGGGAGAATGCCGGAGAGGATCTTCGTGGAGACCCCTACTCCTATCTCAGCGATGATGATGATTTTCTGGAGGATCAGGCTATGGATTTCTTCACCGATGAAGACGATTTCGCCTTCATCGGTGATGATGAGGATGATAAGGCCACAGATTCTGAGGAGTAGTAGCACTTGAGCACTAGCATAGTGAGTAGTATTCGGTCCCACTGTATCGTAGTTCTCAGAATGGTTCTTAAAACCATCTGTTTTTCTTTGTTGTGGTGTGTGTTGTATCGGGTGCTATGAATGAATGAATGAAAAAGCAAGTTGCTAGAAAATCTGAGTCAAACTTTAAAAAAATTCAAAGACCCAAAAACTTTATAAATCTCCCTCTTTTCTCATGATCTATCTCAATCTTCAGATGCCACAAGGAGGAAGTGGTTCATCCCCGGACCCGATGTTGCAGATTCTGCAAATGTTGGCTTCTGACCGTGAAGCTGAAAGAGCGGAACGTCAAGCCAACCTAGCCACCCTTCAGCAGATAGCCCAGCTAGCACACAACAACCAAGGCCACGGAAATCAGGACAACCATGGATCTAAGCTCAAAAATTTCCAGAATACCAACCCACATGTTTTCACTAAGTCAGAAGAGCCCCTAGACGCCGATGATTGGCTGCAAACCATGGAAAATAACCTAGAAGTCGCCGGAGTGGAAGCCAACGAGAAAGTCCTGTTCGCCAACCACTATCTAGCCGGAGATGCCAGGGCATGGTGGAACAGTGTTCGCGCAATGACCGGAGGCCAGATGATGACCTGGGAAGAATTCAAGGTCAAGTTTAGCAGAACCCATGTGCCACCATGTTTGATCAAGAGAATGAGAGACGAGTTCAGAGAGCTGAAGCAAGGAAGGATGACTGTAGTGGAATACCGTGACAAATTTTTGTCATTAGCTAGGTATGCCCCGGATGAGATCGACACCGAAGCCAAGAAGAAAGAAAGATTCCTGAATGGTCTGCATGATGAAATGAAGACTGTGTTAGTCAATATCCCCTTTGCGGATATTGAAGCCCTTGTAGACTCTGCTATCCAGATGGAAGGAAAGATCAACCAAGCCAATGAGAACCACAAGCGTCGCATGATGCATCAACCAGGAACCCATCAGACCCCAAAGTATCGCCCCAACCCATCTCCAGGATTTGCCCCAAGAACCAACAGACCCCCGATGAACCGTCCGACCTACTCCAACCGTGGAAACCCTAGGCCCGGAGGAAATCACAACAACCCCGGCAACGCTAGCAATTTCAATCGTGCCCCACCCAAATTCAACAACAACAATGCTACCACCAACACCAACACTGCCCCTAGGACTGGAAGCAATGTTGTGCCTGTAGCAGCAAAGGACAAGTCGCAAGTGACTTGTTATGACTATGGAAATAAAGGCCACTATTCCAACGAGTGCCCCAACAAGAAGAATGCTACAGCCCCCAATGCCAATGCCCTGCCACTAAAGCGTCTGCAGTACCAGAAGAAGATTTACCCTAGGGAATTCACTCAACCGCAACGGCCGTCTTTTTCTCATGCATGATGAAGAAGCTCAGGAAGCGCCAGACGTCGTGCTGGGTATGTTTTCTGTTAATTCAGTACTTGCAAGAGTGTTGTTTGATTCTGGTGCATCGCATTCATTTGTCACCGAAGAATTTGCATGCACTAGTAAAATTCAACCAACCAAACTGAAGCATGTTATGATTGTTCAGATTCCCGGATCAACCACTAAGGCTAGGCAAATTTGCAAAGCCGTCCCTATCCGAATCCATGGGATAGATTTTTATGCAAATATGATAGTACTCGGAACTAAAGTTTTGGAAGTAGTACTAGGAATGGATTGGATGTCCAAACATAAAGGATTGATTGACTGTGCAGAGAAAGCCATAACCATGACCAGTACTGCCGGAATATTAGTCGAGCATATATCGGAAACCTTACCTCGCCAATTCAAATGCAACAAGAGTATAGCCCAACCTACCATTGACCAAGTCCGGATAGTCTGTGAATACCCTGATGTATTTCCAGATGTTTTGCCCGGTATGGCCCCAGATCGGGATATCGAGTTTATCATCGAACTAATTCCCGGAACTAGACCCATAGCCCAGAGACCATATAGTATGAACCCGTCAGAGCTAGCAGAATTGAAGAAGCAACTAGATTCCATGCTGGAAATTGGATTGATTCAACCAAGTGTGTCACCCTGGAGATCACCTGTCTTGTTTGTGGACAAGAAGGATGGAGGTAACCGTTTGTGTACGGATTATCGGAAATTGAATGTTGTCACCATCAAGAACAAGTACCCCTTGCCCAAGATAGAATATTTGTTTGATCAGTTGACCGGTGCCAAAGTGCTCTCTAAGATTGATCTTAGAACTGGCTATCATCAACTCAAAATTCGTGCGGAGGATATTCCAAAGACTGCTTTTACCACCAGATATGGATTGTATGAGTATACAGTCATGTCTTTCGGACTAACCAATGCCCCTGCTTATTTCATGAATCTCATGAATAAGATTTTTATGGACTTCCTGGATAAGTTTGTCGTTGTTTTCATCGATGACATTCTGATTTATTCCAAATCAGAAGAAGAACATGAGCTACACCTAAGGACCATTCTTGGAACCCTTAGGGAGCATCAGTTGTATGCAAAGTTTAGCAAATGTGAATTCTGGTTACAGGAGGTAGGATTCCTCGGTCACATTGTATCAGCCGGAGGAATTGCCGTTGACCCTGCCAAAGTGAAAGATGTAGAAGATTGGCAAGCCCCAACCACTCAAACCCAAGTTCGTGCATTTCTAGGATTGGCGGGATATTACCGCAAGTTCGTAGAAGGATTCTCGAGTATCGCCAGACCCATGACCCAATTGCTGAAGAAAGACAAGAAGTTTGAATGGACCGACAAATGTGAAGCGAGTTTTCAAGAACTCAAGAGGATATTGATTTCAGCCCCAATCTTGATCATGCCAGATATCACGAAGCCCTTCGATGTGTATTGTGACGCATCCAAGATCGGTCTCGGATGTGTGCTAATGCAAGAAGGCAAAGTTATATCTTATCTATCTCAACAACTAAAGCAACATGAGCAAAACTACCAAACCCATGACCTCGAACTCGCAACCGTAGTTCTAGCCCTGAAAACATGGAGACATTACCTGATGGGAAACCGTTATGAGATCTATACGGATCACAAGAGCCTAAAGTATATATTCACTCAGAAGGAGCTGAATATGAGGCAGAGAATATGGATTGAGCTACTCAAGGATTACGACCTGGACATTCACTATCACCCTGGTAAAGCCAATGTGGTAGCAGATGCCCTTAGCAGATTACCGTGCCGCTTGAACTCCATGATTTTGAAGGAGCAACCAAGTTTGCACAAAGAGATGGAAGATTTTTGGATAGAATTAGTAAGTGAAGGATTCTTGGCTAGCATAGAACTCCAGCCCACTTTGATCAGTCGGATTAAAAAGGCGCAGAAGGGAAATGCTAGTATTGACGGAATCAAGCGTCGTATCGGTACAGGCAAAGTACCCAGATTCACCGAGGACGAAGAAGGAGTTTTGTGGTACAAAGGATGCCTTTGTGTACCAGTAGATTCTGAGTTGAAAGAAGTTATTCTGAAGGAGGCTCATGATACTCTTTATTCTATCCATCCTGGAGGAACTAAGATGTATCAAGATTTGAAAGAGCAATGTTGGTGGCATAAGATGAAGAGAGAAATCGGAAGCTATATCGCCAAGTGTGATATATGTCAGCGAGTCAAGGCAGGACATCAAAGACCCGCTGGATTGTTGCAACCCTTGCAGATTCCGAAATGGAAATGGGATTCTATAGGAATGGACTTTATCACTGGACTGCCTACTTCTAGTAGGGGAAATGACTCTATCTGGGTCATAGTGGACAGGTTGTCCAAAGTCGCCCATTTCTTACCCGTTAAAACCACATATCAGAGTTTGAAGCTAGCGGAGTTGTACATCGCTACAATAGTTAGTTTGCATGGAGTCCCCAAGAACATCGTATCAGATCGAGGAACTCAGTTTACCTCGAGATTCTGGAAGAAAGTCCAAGAAGGTTTAGGAACTCGTCTAGATTTCAGCACCGCATATCACCCTCAGACCGATGGACAAATGGAGCGAGTAAATCAAATACTCGAAGATATGCTGAGAGCATGTGTGTTAGAATATGGATCCAAGTGGGAAGACTGTCTGCCGTTTGCAGAATTTTCATACAACAACAGTTATCAAGCCAGTTTGCAAATGGCCCCCTTTGAATTCATGTACGGACGGAAGTGTCGCACCCCTTTGAACTGGTAAGAAGTAGGAGAGAGTCAGATCTTCGGACCCGACATCCTACGAGAAGCAGAAGAGAAGGTTCACAAGATTCGTGAGAACCTCAAGACCGCCCAATCCAGACAGAAGAGTTGCGCCAACAAGAGACGTAGAGACCTCGCCTTCAACATAGGAGATTTAGTTTATCTGAAAGTGTCGCCATTGAAGGGAATGCAGCGTTTCTAACTCAAAGGAAAGTTAGCCCCTAGATATATCGGACCTTTCAAGATTCTGAACCGTCGAGGAGAAGTATCGTATCAATTGGAACTACCCGAAGAGATGTCAGCTGTGCACAATGTATTCCATATCTCATTACTTCGCAAGTGTCTCGAAGTCCCCGAGAAGACCGAAGTGTTCAAAAATATCGACCATCGGACCATAGAGATCAATGATGACCTGACCTATCCTGAAGTACCCATCCGTATTTTGGAAGAATCTTTTCGAACTACCCGAACCCGAAGAATCAAGTTTCTCAAGATTCAGTGGAGCAACCACACAGAAGAGGAAGCTACCTGGGAGCGCAAAGATCACATCAGGACAAAGTTTCCCGATCTCTTCAAATCCTAGGTAATCTTTTCGTCCTTTTTCAAATCTCGGGACGAGATTTTGTTTAAGGGGGGAAGGTTTGTAACATCCCAAAAATATTGAACTTGGATCATCAAACTCTAAGCATCAAAATTAGGGTTAACAAAAACTTTTCTAAATAAAGTTATGAATGCATGCATATGAGTATGCATTGAATTTGAAATTCTTTTGAACCACCTTGTTTGTGTGTTTCCTTGCTTGTATAATGTTTCTTAGGTGAAATAAACATCATCTAAAACATTTCCCACACTTTTCCCAAAGACAAGTAAATCAAAACAAATAAAATAAAGGAATGGTCATTTTGACCAATTTAACTCTCATGCCTACTTTGGCTGTCTCAAACTTTTAGAACCTAACAGAAACTTCTCTGGATCTTTGCACCCCTTGATTGTACTCATAACAAAGTATCAAGGCCCACTTTGTGATCATCCAGAATCTTTCAAATGCATAGTTTAAATGGCAATTCAAAATTGAATCTTTATCATATGGGAAGATCCCACTTTTTCAAAAACCACTCAAACAAGCTCAACTTTCAAAACCCAAGCATCTGCAGACTCACCAGCACCAATCTAGCACACCCACCAAAAATCTTTTCAAAATTCAAAACTTGAATTCATGCGGCCATTTCATCAAACACTTGGCAGACACAAATCAAATAAAATCAAAACACTATTGTGAGCAGTGATTCTTGCCTAAATTGTTCCCTCTCTAGCTCACAACAACCTCAGTAGATCATCTAGCTAACTAAACCAAGAACTAGCACCACTGTGAGCTTGCCAATGTCATCAATGGTGAACAGCCGAAGCCAACCTTGTCACCCCCATGTCGACAAGAAGTCTAGAGGGGAGATGAGTAGGTGTGCCAGAACGGCTAAACCCCCCCTAGGCGCGGGTGGGCCCTACCCTACGCCTGGGTAGGGTTTGCCCCCTCTGGCCGCCTCCTCAGCCTTCCCCTTCGCCTATAAGAAGCCCTCGATGCAGAAACCCTAGGAACCCGATCAAATATCCATGAAACCGTATGTAGCCACCGCCACCATCGTCCCTAGATCGGGGGGATCTGAAGTTCTTCCCGGCACCCTACCGGAGGGGAAATCATCCCGGAGGCCTTCTCTCCGGTATGATACGTGAGTAGTTCCACCTTGGACTATGGGTCCATGTAGTAGCTAGATGGTTGTATCTCCTCCTTTGTGTTTTCATGTATAGATCTTGTGAGCTCCGTTCATGATCAAGATCTAATCTATTTGTAATCATGAATGTTGTGTTTGCGGGGATCCGATGGATATTGAGATTATTATGTTTTTTTGATTAATGGTTTTGTCTTTATGATTCTATCATGTCTGTGTTGTTTGTGATCTTGCATGCTCTCCATTGTTAGTAGCTATCTTGGCCAAGTAGTTGCTAGTGACTCCAAGAGGGGATATTTATGCTCGATAGTGGGTTCATGCCTCTAGTTTCCAAGGTACGTGACAGAAATCTCTCCGGTTGTAGATGTGTTGTTGCCACTAGGGAGAAAACAATGGTCTCTTGTTCATGGAACATGTCGACTATTTACCTTACACACTTTGCTTAAAGAAGTTGTTTGTTGCTTGCAACTTAATACTAGAGGGGGTTCAGATGATAACCTGAAGGTGGACTTCTAGTCATAGATGAAGTTGGATGGCGGTCTATGTATCTTGTTGTATTGCCCAATCGAATCTCATAGGATCTTTCTGACTAGTAATTGCATTGTTATGCCTTTCTTAGTTCCTGTAAATTTCCCTGTTGTTTGTTACCCTTCATGCCATGTTTTTTATCTAAGGAGAGCACCTCTAGTGAACTATGGACCCCAGTCCAATCTTTACCATTGATACATCTTCCATTGTTACTTGTTTACTTGCTGAAAACCATTACCTCCACACCATACGTTTAATCCTTTGTTACAACAACCGATGAGATTGACAACCTCACTGTTAGTTGGGGCAAAGTCTTGAGTTTGTGTTGTGCAGGTCTCCACGTTGCTTGCAACACCTGTGTGACGTTTCCTTCCTCCTACTGGTTCGATAACCTCGGTTTCTTATTGAGAGAAAACTTGTTGTGCTGCTTCACACCCTGCTCTTGGGGTTCCCAACAGGCTCTGCATAAGTTGTGCATGCCATCAAGCTTTTCTCGCGCCGTTGCCGGGAAGGCTAAGGACATCTTCACAGGGGGAGTCCTTCACTTCCTTTATCTTTACTTTTTTTTAGTTTGCTTTGTTTCTTTTGCTTGGTTTTGTTTGCCTCTTTCCAAAACAAAACCCAAAAAACTAGTCTAGTTTGGTTTGCTTGCTTTATTCAAAAACACAAAAAATTAGTTCCTGCTCTAGCTGTTGCTGCTGTTTTTGGCTTGCCCACCTTTGCCAAAATGAACTCTGCTAAGAACACCAAGTTGTGTGACTTCACTAGCACCAACAATAATGATTTCCTTAGCACACCTATTGCTCCACCTTTTGTTGATGCTACCTTTTAAGAAATTAAGCCTGCATTGTTGAATCTTGTGATGAGAGAGCAATTTTCTGGTGCTGGTTCTGATGATCCTACTGCCCATCTCAATAGCTTTGTTGAACTTTGTGAGATGCAAAAATATAAGGATGTAGATGGAGATATTATTAAGATCAAGATTTTTCCTTTCTCCTTGAGGGGGAAAGCTAAAGAATGATTGCTTTCTTTGCCTAAAAATAGTATTGATTCTTGGACTAAGTGCAAATATGATTTTATTGGAAAGTACTATCCTCCTGCTAAGATTATATCTATGAGAAGTGATATTATGAAATTTAAATAACTTGATAGTGAACATGTTGCTCCAGCTTGGGAAAGAATGAAATCTTTGGTTAAAATTGCCCTACTCATGGACTCACTGCTTGGATGATTATCCAGACTTTTTATGCAGGTTTGAACTTTTCCTCAAGAAATCTGTTGGATTCAGCTGCTGGAGGTACCTTTATGGGCCTCACTTTGGGTGCTGCAACAAGGCTCCTTGATAATATGATGGTTAACTGCTCTGAATGGCATGTTGAGAGAGCTCCACGTGGTAAGAAGGTAAAGTCTGTTGAGGAAACTTCCTCTTTGAGTGAAAAGATTGATGTTATAATGGCTATGCTTGTTAATGGGAAAGCTCCTTTAGATCCTAATAGTGTTCCCTTAGCCTCTTTGGTTGCTTAAGAAGATAAAGTTGATGTGAACTTCATTAGAAACAACAATTTCAACAACAATGCCTATAGAAACAATTTTGGTAGCAACAACAATTATAGGCCTTATCCTCCTAATAATGGCAATTCCTATGGGAATTCTTACAATAATGCTAGAAGTGCTCACTCTGAACTTGAAGTCATGCTCAAAGACTTTATTAGTAAACAAACCACTTTCAATAAGACTATAGAGGAAAAGCTTTTAACTGTTGAGAAAAATATATCCTCTTTGTTTGAAGCTCAGTCCTCTTTGATTAATAAAATGGCTGCTAAACCTGAAGCCATGGAAAATACCTTTGCTACTGCTCATGCCATACAAGTTACTATTGATGAAAATGTTAGGTTGTTAGCTCAACTTCATGCTAGGTTGTTAGCTCAACAATAGTGTGTGAACCATCACCACTAAACCACAAGTAGTCCCTATTCCTCCTCCTACTATGCCTAAGCCTATTGAGCCTACTACTAGTGATGCCAAGTTTGACTTTGATATTGATGGTTGCAATATTTCTGAAGTGATTATGTTCTTGCAAAAGCTTGCTAGAAGTCCAGATGCTAGTGATATGCATGTTGCCTTTACCAAACACATTACATATGCTCTTGTTAAGATTAAGGAAGAGAAGCTAAAACACAAAACTTCTATTCCTAAGAAAGTAGAAGATAGTTGGGTACCCATTATTAATATGCAAGTGAATGACTTTGACCTCAAAGCTTCATGTGATCTTGGTTCTAGTGTCTCTGTTATGCCTAGGAAGATTTATGAAATGCTTGATTTGCCACCATTGGAAGATTGTTATTTAGATGTCCCACTCAATGATAATGCTAAGAAGAAACTCATGGGGAGTATTAATGATGTTCTCATTATGGTTAATAATGCTTGTGTCCCTGTGGATTTCTATGTTTTGGATGTTGAATACAATGCTTCTTGTCCTATTACTTTGGAAAGACCTTTTATTAGAATAGTTGGTGCCATCATTGATATGAAAGAAGACGCCATTAAATATCATTTTTCATTCAAGAAAGGTATTGAACACTTCCCAATGAGAAGAGAGAAGTTGCTCTTATCTCCCCTTTGAAATCAAGGTTTGATGTTAATGCTTCCTCATTTGAAAATACTTCATCCTCTTGCTTCTTGTGTCTGACTTAAAGGCGTTAAAGAAAAGTACTTATTGGGAGATAACCCAAGAGTTTACTTGAGTCTTGGAAGTTATTACTTCAGTAGTGACCTCTCCTTATCCTTTTTGTTTGCTTTTTGTGCCAAGAATGACCTCTAATGAGAGGGAAGTAAGATTTGGGGAGTTGTTGTCCCGAAACAGATTTATGTCCTCCACCAAAAGAATTCGTGAGGAGTCTCTGTAACTCGGATTGAGTTCAAAATTTACGAATCAATCCCCCAGTATATTAGCTAACTTTATTTAGTTCAACACTTTTTGATTTGAGAAATAGAAGATGTTTGAAAAAATCGGTTTCTACGTGCTGGTCTAATTTGACAGATTTCTGTCATTATTTGCATTTGCTTCTTATTGATTCCTTTTTGAGTTCTCTTTAGGTGAACTGAGATTTTTGATGGAGTTACTATAGTAGCTTGTGTTTTTAGTGAAAAACCTTGTTGTTCCAAAGCTTTTCCAGGGGTCTAATATCTTTTGAATATACTAATGTTGCTAATGAAGATTGTGTGAAGTTTTGTATGAAGGAAAAATTTCAGGTGTAGAGAGAGAATGATGCAATGAGATGAATAATGGACAAAAGCTCAAGCTTGGGGATGCCACCATGGTGTCACCCCAAGAAATATCCAAGAGGTACAAGCATCAAAGCTTGGGGATGCCCAAGGCATCCCCTTCTTCATCAATAAAAAGCTCAGCTCTGTCTAGACACTTCGTTTTTATTGTTTCATGCATAGTTGTGTTGTTCTTGGAGCGTCTTAGTTTTCGTTTGCTTTGCTTAGGTTGTTTAGTTTGCTTGAAAAAAGTAGTTTGGACCCTGTTCTCGCTGTTTTGTTTTGCAAATAAGTTGCTTGGTGTTGGAAAGGAGTAGTAAGTTCTTGCTTGTAAGTGCAAGAGGAGCTTGCATTGACTGTGACTTAGACTTTAGCATGACATGCTAGGTGTTGTTTTAGCATTATGCTTAGTGATTATTGTTGTAGCATGTCTTGTTCCAAACAATTGGGATTTCTTAGTGTGCCTTGAAGAAATTATGCGTTGTTTTAGCATGCAAAAGCATAGTATTGTGGTATTCTCCTTTGATGCTTTGCTTGGGTTGACTTGGCACATGCTCACACCATGTTATGACTATGACAAAGTCACCATTAGACTCTATGATCATTTAGTCCTTGACTTGTAGTACCACTCTTTGCTTTGATTAGTATGCTTTGTTGCACTGCATGATTATGGCCATTATGCTCTCTTAGTTGGTTGCTCCCAGTCTTTTGCTAGCCTCCACTTGTATGAGTAAGTTATACTCATGCTTCCAACTCCCAAGAAACCAAGTTATTCCAAAGTGTCCACTATAAACTCCTATGCATGGTGTGTTACACCATTCCAAGTATGTTCTTGTTTCATCGGTCTTCCAATTAAAAACTATTTTGTTATGTGAAAACTTAGTGATTAAATCCCTCACGAACTTGATGGCACACTTTATATTCTTTGCCCCTAATAAACTTGAACCATTGTGACAACTTTGTTGTATATGCTTGCACTTATAAGTTGGAATTAGAAGAACCGTGCTGTCACGGGGAACGTTTTCAACATTGCACTTGTACTTTGTACTCAGTTGATATCATGTTCTTTTGTCTATGGATGTCACCGCTGTGAAATAAAGAGGGAACTTGTAAGTCCATGGAGTTTGTATCCTGTGTTAAAGAAACGCCTAGGCCGCTAGCCTAAGCCATTCCTAATCATGGTGGAAACTTGCAGCATCACCATAGTGAGCTATCTATGAAGCATCCTCAATAAAAAGCTATGCATATGGTAAATAAAAATATTGCTGAGATGCTCATTGTCTGCTTGCCTTGTCATTTTGGTTATGTGAAAGCTCATGTACCATGTGCAAGGGGTACCCCGTTGGCGGTTCCCAATGATATGCAAATACTTACAATGACAAGAACTTACCTGGACCCAAAGTTGAGTATGCATGAGGTGTGGCCCTCGTATTCAAGGGACTTGAGATTGCCAACTTATACTTCGTCAAGCATACACTCCACATTTGCCACTTTAACCTTAACCACTTAAAGATGCTTATGATAGGGGCAATGAGGGCTGAAAGCTAACAAGTACCATAATTTTTGGAATCTCTTTTTGAAACTTGTAATCCCTGCTTCCTTTACAAAAAGGCCTTTCTTCCACCATTATTTGAGTCTCCACCTTCTACCTTTAGGCACCATTAAGAGAGCATAGTTGTCATTTTGTGTGCAGTGTTTCAAAGCTTATTAATTGATGCATATTGTGTTATTACTTGTTCTTGTGCTATTTGTTTCTAGTCACCCTTGTGAACTTTGAAGGTGTCCTTTACATCTATATTGCTACTCTATGAGGGACAAGCTGATTGCCACTATGCTATGTTTTCTGTATGTGAAACAAACAAATGTTTTTCAATGCATATTATTCATGATCTTTGTTTGTAGCTTGTCATGTTGCATGCATAGTTACTATGTCCTATTGTTAGAACTCCATCTTTCATGCACATGTTTAGAGTTCTTTGATCCCAGATTTCAATGCTTGAAAATGGTTGGATCTTTATTGTGATGGTGCATGTCACCTCAAAAAATATTATTTTTATCACTTACCTACTCGAGGATGAGCAGGAGTTAATCTTGGGGATGTGGATACGTTGGAAACGTATCTATAAATTTTGATGATCCATGCTTGTTTAGTATCTACTTTGCTTTGCTTGTCTACACTTTGAGGTGCTTTTTACATGTTTTCTGGTACTAACCTACTAACAAGTTGCAACAATGTCAGGTGCCTGTTTTCTACTATTTTTGGTTTCAAAAAAGTTTGTAAAGAAATATTTTCGGAATTGGACGGGACAAACATCAAAGGCAATTACTTTCCGTGGGGAACAAGAAGTCCAGAGGGGAGACGAGGAGGCGTGCCAGGGTGGCTAAACCCCCCTAGGCACGGGTGGGCCCTACCCCATGCCTGGGTAGGGTTTGCCCCCTCTGGCCGCCGCCTCGGCCTCCCCCTTGCCTATAAGAATCCCCCGATGCAGAAACCCTAGGAACCCGATGAAGTCTCCACGAAACCGCCTTTAGCCGCCGCCACCATCGCCCCTAGATCAGGGGGATCTGAAGTTATTCCCGGCACCTTGCCGGAGGGGAAATCATCCCGGAGGCCTTCTCTTCGGTATGATGTGTGAGTAGTTCCACCTTGGACTATGGGTCCATGTAGTAGCTAGATGGTTGTATCTCCTCCTTTGTGCTTTCATGTATAGATCTTGTGATCTCCGTTCATGATCAATATCTAATCTATTTGTAATCATGCATGTTGTGTTTGCGGGGATTCGATGGATATTGAGATTATTATGTTGGTTTGATTAATGGTTTTGTCTTTATGATTCTATCATGTCTGTGTTGTTTGTGATCTTTCATGCTCTCCGGTGTTAGTAGCTATCTTGGCCAAGTAGTTGCTAGTGACTCCAAGAGGGGGTATTTATGCTCGATAGTGGGTTCATGCCTCTAGTTTACAAGGGAAGTGACAGAAATCTCTTCGGTTGTAGATGTGTTCTTGCCACTAGGGAGAAAACAACGGTCTCTTGTTCATGGAACATGTGGACTGTTTACCTTACACACTTTGCTTTAAGCAGTTGTCTGTTGCTTGCAACTTAAACTGGAGGGGGTTTGGATGATAACCTGAAGGTGGACTTCTAGTCATAGATGAAGTTGGATGGCGGTCTATGTATCTTGTTGTATTGCCCAATCGAATCTCATAGGATCTTTCTGACTAGTAATTGCATTGTTATGCCTTTCTTAGTTCCTGTAAATTTCCCTGTTGTTTGTTACCCTTCATGCCATGTTTTTTATCTAAGGAGAGCACCTCTAGTGAACTATGGACCCCAGTCCAATCTTTACCATTGATACATCTTCCACTGTTACTTGTTTACTTGCTGCAAACCATTAACTTCCACACCATACATTTAATCATTTGTTACAACAACCGATGAGATTGACAACCTCACTGTTAGTTGGGGCAAAGTCTTGAGTTTGTGTTGTTCAGGTCTCAGCGTTGCTTGCAACACCTGTGTGATGATTCCTTCCTCCTACTGGTTCGATAACCTCGGTTTCTTACTGAGGGAAAACTTGCTGTTGTGCTGCTTCACACCCTGCTCTCGGGGTTCCCAACAGGCTCTGCATAAGCTGTGCAAGCCATCAAAGCTCTAGGCATGCTTCCAACTCCCAAGAAACCAAGTTATTCCAAAGTGTCCACTATAAACTCCTATGCATGGTGTGTTACACCATTCCAAGTATATTCTTGTTTTCAGATATCTTCCAATTTAAAAGTATTTTGTTATGTGAAAACTTAGTGATTAAAGCCCTCACGAACTTGATGGCACACTTTATATTCTTTGCCCCTAATAAGCTTGAACCATTGTGTCATCTAAGTTGTATATGCTTGCACCTATACGTTGGAATTAGCAGAACCATGCTGTCATGCGGAACATTTTTAGTATTGCACTTGTACTTTGTACATAGTTGATATCATGCTCTTTTGTCTATGGATGTCACCGATGTGAAATAAAGAGGAAGCTTGTAATCCCATGGAGTTATGTATTTTGTGTTAGAGGAACTCCTGGGCCGCTAGCCTAAGCCATGCCTAATCATGGTGGAAACTTGCAGCATCACCATAATAAGCATTCTGTGAAGCATCCTCAATAAAAAGCTATGCACATAGTAAATAAAAAGATTGTTGAGATTCTCATTGTCTGCTTGCCTTGTCATTTTGGTTATGGGATAGCTCCTGTACCATGTGCAAGGGGTACCCCGTTGGCGGTTCTCTATGATACGCATGTACTTACTATGACAAGAACTTACATGTGACTGAAGTCGAGTAGCATGAGGTGTGGCCCTCATATTCAAGGGACTTGAGATTGCCAACTTATACTTTGTCAAGCATATACTCCATAGTTTGTTCACTTTAACCTTAATCACTTCAATATGCTTATGACAGGGGCAATGAGGGATGAAAGCTAACAAGTACCATAATTTTTGGAAGCTCTTTTTGAAACTTGAAATCCCTGCTTCCCTTTATGAAGGGTCTTTCTTCCACTATTATATTGAGTCTCCACCTTCTATCCTTTAGGCACCATTAAGAGAGCATAGTTGTCATTCTTAGTTCTATGTGCACCGTCCCAAAACTTATTGATTGATGCATACTGTGATATTACTTGTTCTTATGCTACTTGTATCTAGTGTAACATCCCAAAAATCATGATTTATAAAGTTTGCATATCATGCATGAATTCATAAACAGTTGGACCATTTTCAATTCAGTATTAAAAACTGAAGTAAATTCGTTGTCTATTATTTTATGTGGGAAAGGCAAAGTTTTACTTTTCACTCTCTGCTATGAGAACACTTGTTTTACTCAGAAAGGTTTGAGTTTGAGTTTTGTTTGTTGTTTTTCCAAAGCTTGGTCAAAAATTTCAAAACAAAATATAAATTCAAACCATTCCTATGCCCATTAAGGAATATATAACTAAGGCATGTTTTTCTGTTAAATTCAAGGGGGGCAAAGAACTTTGAATGAAACATCAATGTTTTATACACAAATATATACATGTTCCACTTTACAAAAACCCAGAAAAGATTTGAATTCAAAACTCATTTGAAATCATTAGAAAACAATTTCGGGAAAATCATTTAGAAAAAGAAAAAGGGAAAGGAATAAAGAAAAGGCCGGCGCCACCAAACAGGCCCAGCACCGAAAACAGCCCACGAGCCCACCCGGGAAACTCCCCCTATCCTCTCTATTTCTCACTTTGCCCGCACACACCCCACTCGCTGACGCCCTGGATCCACTTGCCCCGTCACCCTTCGTCCCCAAATCCCGCGACGACCAGCTCGCCGCTGCGGTTTCTTCCCCATTCAAACCCGACGAAATCGCGCTTGATTGCCATTGATTTGCCGAATAAATCCCTCCCCCACTCTGGCTATTTAAACCTCTCCATCTCCGCAACATTTCCCCCACTCAGCACCACCAGAGCGCCGCCAGGCTACCAGTATTAAGCTTCACACCGCCGCTGTTCCGACGATCTCCGGCGAGCTATTGTGGTGAGCACTAAGCACCCCCTGTCTCTAGTTCACGCGACTATGTTCGCCAGGTTCCTGCGCACATGTTGATGCTTGCCGTTTGTTTCCGTGTGGCCTAGGTCGTCGCCTTCGTCTTCAACTGGGAGCACCCGACGACGATACGGACTCCGGCGAGCGATTCTGTTCGTGTTTGTGCAGCTCCGCCCCAACCGCGACCACGTTGAGCATCTCCACGTCTTCGCGACCTCGGTAAGCAGCAGCGCACCTCCCCTACACCTCTGGCCTCGCCGGCGTGTCACCGCCAGAGGCGTCGCCGCCGCCAGCGCCATTCGCGCCGCTGGTTCTTGGTCAGATGGATCTGATCCATTGGATCTAGATCCAAAGGCCTCGATTAGATCTTTTAGAGAAGCTGTACGATTAGATCTAGGCCATGCATCGTTAGTTAAATCCTACGGCCCGTGAGAGTGATCTGGCCGAACTGGTACGCACCAATCAGAAGCTGTCGCGTGGCTAGGTTATAGATTTAAAATCTTAATTTAGATATATTAGTTATTTAAACTTGTAAATTCAATAACTTTTGATCTGTTTATCCAAAAATTACAAATAATATACCATTGGAATCACAAAATAAAATCCTACACATCTATGGGCTTGGTTTTGTATTTTGCCTCTGTTAAAATAGGATTTTATGCAAAGACATTTGTAGGCATATTTTGTGTATAAAAATTATTTGGAAAATTGCTTTAAAGACCAAATTAAGTTTATTTGGTGTATAATTGTTTTGTTTATTGTTTAGTACTGTTTACTTGTCTTGCTTGGTTTATAAAAAAATCATCACATGGAATTTGCATGCATTCATATATTTTTGCTTGTTTATTTGATATGTGAATTTGGTGCTATCATTTTATGTGCAGATTTTGGTGCTAGTGGTGATTGTGACTGTGAGGATTGTTGTTACTCCCCCAACTACCAAGGCAAGTGGTGCTTCATAATTTTGTCCCAATATTTTGATTATGCATTAGAAATATTTCGTATAGGGCTTGCATGATAATTTTTGCTAAGTATCTATATGCTATGCTTGGGAAATCCTAGTATTGTTAGAATTTTCTCTAAGTTAAGATACTTGCTATTACCATGTTTATCCTAGCTAGTAGCAACCAAGGGTGGAATATATACATGCTATGGAAAATATTGCTAAGTCTTTGACTTATGTTTTTTCTTAATAAAACAACTAAGTGAATGAAACACCTGGGTGGAATGGTAATTGCTTGGTGGTTTTTGGTTGAGTGGTTACCAGGGCCCATTTTCCAATGGTTTACCCTGTGTATCTCACTTGTGGAATTCCACCCAGGAACAAAGGGATTTGAGATGCCAAATGTTAAGAAGCTTCTAGTGCAACCACATGGCATTATGGGCTCTGCCTGGATCATATAGGTTGCAATAACTTGGCCAAATGGACAGTTGGTGGTAGGGGATGATAGGTTTGGAGCGCGTCCATTTCGGTCTAAGGGAAGGCTTATGAAAGGTCCTGTCTTGGTGAAAATCAAGTCTTGTGGGGAAAGTGCACCACCTCTGCAGAAGTAAGAAACTAAGTACTTAGTCGTGTCCCCGGTAATGGACAATTTGAGCATCAAGACATGGAAGCTATCAAGAATCTCCTCATCCCAATTTTCTAAGTTAAAACTTGTGGTTGAACAAGGGTGAAGGTTCACCAATGTCTATTGGTGGTTCATTGGGAGTTTTTGCCAAACAAAAACTTAGTGTTTTCAACTGATAGGTAAAACCTATTTTGAGCAAAGCAAGCCTAAGCTACACTTAGCCAAAATCATGTAGAAGCTAGATACTATTATTCTACTAAGGTATCACTTGCCAATACTATTCCAATGTATTGACCCACTATGGCTGTAACTTGTGATGTTGCAAGTTACTCTGATGAGGATTAGGGTTATGAGTCTACACTCAACATGCTTGCCTGTGGCACATGAAAATGAAGACTTTTATTTATATTGTTAAGTTAAACAACAAAAACAACAACAACAACAACAACAACAACAACAACAACAAAAACAACAACAACAACAACAACAACAGAATAAAGAATAAAGAATAAAGAATAAAGAACAAAGAACAACAACAACAACAACAACAACAACAACAACTAGAATAATCCGCCAAGATTTGACATGCTCACCAGATTTCTAAGACTGAGGCCTGCAAAGTTCTCCGGAACCACTGATCCAATGGTGGCCAATGATTGGCTACGTTCAGTGAACAAGGATTTAGTGACTATTGGCTGCACCGACGAAGAGAAGGTCAGGTTTGCAGCACATCTGCTGGAAGGGCCAGGAGCAACCTGGTGGGACAACTTTCAGATCACCACCCCCATTGAGGATGTGAGAAGGGCTATCTTTGAGGATGAATTCCGTACAGCTCACATCTCATCCGGAGTGATGAATTTGAAGAAGAAGGAATTCCACAACCTGAAACAGTGCCACCGCAGCGTGGCTAAGTATATTGAGGAATCCAACAATCTGGCACGTTATGCACCGGATGAAGTTGATACTGATGCCAAGAGGAAGGAGAAATTCCTCGAAGGACTAAATGATGAACCAAATCTATAGTTGTTTGTTGCCTATGTCCCAACCTACCAATCACTTTTTGTGACAAGGCTACTATCTTGGAAAACAAGATGAAGCAGGTTTAGAGCAGGAAAAGGAAGCACAGCTTTGATAAGCACAGCTCGGGATCGTCCCACAAGCGTTCCCATCATGATGACAGTGGGAGTTCTAGATCCCACAAACATGGAACGTACAACAACCACCACAGCCACAACCGCCATCATGACAACAAGAATCACCGTAGTCATGATAATGACAAGTACAAGAACCACAAGAGTGGACACAAGAGCCACCACAGTGGAGGTGGAAATGGCAGTGGAAGTCAGCCTGCAAAGAGAGATATCAGTCAGGTTGAGTGTTTCAAGTGTAAGAAGATGGGTCACTATGCAAATGAGTGCCCAGAGAAGAAGGTTGAAGGAACCACCAAGCCCAACCCTTTCCAGAAGGGACAAGTGAACCACATCAATGTGGAAGAGATATATGAGGAATCTGATGCTGTGGCTGGTAAGTTCAAACTCAATTCTATTCCAGCACTTGTTTTTTTGATACTGGTGCATCGCATTCATTCATATCAAGAGCATTTGTTGATAGAAATGGTTTTTCGACTGAAAATATTGGGTGTCCTATAAAAGTAAGTTCTCCCGGTAGAGATATGATAGTAAGCCTTGGATGTCGTGATCTAGTGATAGAATTTGGAAAGCATAAGTTTCCAGTTAGTCTGATAATCCTAGATTCCCAAGGATTGGATGTTATTTTGGGAATGGATTGGATGACCAAGTATGAGGGAGTGCTAGATTGTGCCAACCGTACTATCACACTCACAACCCCGGATAATAAAAGGATTAAATTCAGGTCTAACTTTGAATCAAAAGGGAGTAAGCTAAATTCTCTTATGGGGGTTAGCATAGATAGTGTGCTAATTCTAAGGGAATATCCAGATGTGTTTCTGGAGGAATTACTGGGGATGCCACCAGATAGAGATGTGGAGTTTCTGATTGACTTGCTACCAGGATCAGGACCAATAGCAAAGAGACCTTACAAGATGTCAGTTGATGAGTTGAAAGAACTCAAGAAACAACTTGGAGAACAGTTGCAGAAAGGATTCATTCAACCAAGTTCTTCATCTTGGGGAGCACCAGTCTTGTTTGTTGAAAATAAAGATAGAAGTCAAATGTTATGCATAGATTATCGTTCACTCAATGATGTGACTATCAAGAACAAATATCCTTTGCCCAGAATCAATGACTTGTTTGATCAGTTAGAAGGATCCCATGTGTTCTCAAAGATTGATCGCCGGTCAGGCTATTTTCAACTTAGCATAAGGGAACAATACATACCTAAGACTGCTTTCACCACTAGGTATGGATTGTATGAGTACACCGTCATTTGGTTTGACCAATGCACCAGCCTACTTCATGAATATGATGAACAAGTGTTCATGGAGTTTCTTGACAAGTTTGTTGTCGTTTTCATCGATGACATTTTGATCTACTCCAAGAGCAATGAAGATCATGAAGGACATTTGAGTTTGATTCTTGAGAAGCTTAGAGAGCATAAGCTGTATGCCAAATTAAGGAAGTGTGAATTCTGGTTGAATGAAGTTGGATTTCTCGGACACATTGTGTCAGGAGATGGTGTAGCCGTTGATCCCGCAAAAGTGTCAGCTGTAACTGAATGGGAATCTCCTAAGTCAGTAAAAGAAGTTCATAGTTTCCTTAGCTTGGAAGGATATTATAGAAGATTCATTGAGAATTTCTCAAAGGTAGCTAAGCCAATGACGGAGCTACTAAAGAAAGACAAGAAATTTGATTGGAGTGAAGGATGTGAACTCAGTTTCCAAGAGTTGAAGAAGAGACTAGTGACAGCACCAGTCTTATGTCTGCCAGATTTGGAGAAGGGTTTCCAAGTTTATTGTGATGCATCTCATCAAGGATTGGGTGCAGTTCTGATGCAAGAAGGGAAAGTTGTGGCTTATGCCTCGAGACAACTCAAAACTCATGAAGTGAATTATCCTACTCATGATTTAGAGTTAGCCTCTGTTGTCCATGCACTAAAAACATGGAGACATTATCTTCTGGGAAAGCGTTGTGAAGTGTTCACAGATCACAAAAGTTTGAAGTATATCTTCACTCAGAAAGAAATCAATATGAGACAAAGAAGATGGCTAGAACTCATCAAGGACTACGACTTGAGTTTGCAATACCACTCCGGTAAAGAAAATATTGTAGCGGATGCATTAAGCCGTAAGGTTTATGTGAATGGCCTTACTAAGGGAGAGTTGCCAGATGATCTGTGTATCCAATTCAAAGATCTCAGATTTGAGATTGTGCCTGAAGGACATCTCATGTCATTGGATGTTCAATCCACCTTGTTGGACAAAATCAAGGAATCCCAAAAGACGGACAAGGAAATTGAAGAGATTAAGGAAAAGATTGGCAAGGGAAAAGCCAAAGGATTCCATGAAGACGAACATGGTACTTTATGGTATGGAAAACGTATCTGCATTCCGCAAGATCCGGAGCTTCGAAAACTGATTTTACAAGAAGCACACAACTCACCATATTCCATTCATCCAGGTAACACCAAAATGTACATGGATGTGAAGGAAAGATTTTGGTGGAATAATCTCAAGAAGGACATCGCCGAACATATTGCTTTGTGTGATGTATGTAGTAGAGTGAAAGCGGAACATCAGAAACCAGCAGGATTGTTACAACCATTACCTATTCCTGATTGGAAGTGGGACAAGATTGGCATGGATTTCATCACCGGATTGCCAAGGACCAGATCAGGATATGATTCTATTTGGATAGTAGTGGATCGTCTAACTAAAGTGGCTCATTTCATACCCGTGAAGCCAACCTATACAAGTGGTAAGTTAGCCAAGATCTATATGGATAGGATTGTGTGTTTGCATGGAGTACCCAAGAATATTGTGTCCGATAGGGGAACTCAATTCACTTCCCATTTTTGGAGACAACTGCACGAGTCCTTGGGAACGAGATTGGAATTCAGTACTGATTTTCATCCCCAGAATGATGGACAGACAGAAAGGACCAACCAAATTTTAGAGGATATGTTGAGGGCATGTGCCCTAGATTATGGAGCTAGTTGGGATGAAAGTCTGCCTTACGCAGAATTCTCTTACAACAACAGCTATCAAGCCAGTATTGAGATGGCACCGTTTGTATTTCTCTATGGGAGAAAATGTACTACACCATTGCTATGGAATGGTGTTGGAGAAAGGAACTTGTTCGGGCCAGAACTAATCAAGGAAGCTGAAGAGAAAGTCAAATTGGTAAAGGACAGATTGAAAATAGCAAAGTCCCGACAGAAGAGCTATGCAGATCCCAAGCGTAAGGAAGTCACCTATGAAGTGGGTGATAGAGCTTATCTTAGAGTATCACCACTTCGTGGAGTGAAGAGGTTTGGAGTCAAAGGAAAATTGGCCCCAAGATATGTTGGACCATTCAAGATACTGAGCCGTAAAGGAGAAGTAGCATATGAGATTGAATTGCCTTAATCATTATCTGCCGTTCACAATGTATTTCATGTGAGTCAGCTAGAGAAATGCCATCTGGAGATGGAGGAGACTTCTTTGAAGCATACTATACCTTTGGAGGAGGTCCAATTGGAAAGTGATCTCACTTATGAGGAAAAACATATCAAGATTCTTGAGACTGCTGAAAGAGTTACTCGGACAAAAACTATCAAATTCTGCAAAGTTCAGTGGAACCATCATTCTGAGGAAGAAGCATCATGGGAAAGAGAAGATGATCTACGGAAAGACCACCCTCACCTATTTTCTAGCCAATCCGAATCTCGAGGGCGAGATTCACCTTAAGGGGGTTAGATTTGTAACATCCCAAAAATCATGATTTATAAAGTTTGCATATCATGCATGCATTCATAAACATTTGGACCATTTTCAATTAAGTTTTCAAAACAGAAGTAAATCTGTTGTCTATTATTTTATGTGGGAAAGGCAAAGTTTTACTTTTCACTCTCTGCTATGAGAACACTTGTTTTAATCAGAAAGGTTTGAGTTTGAGTTTTGTTTGTTGTTTCCAAAGCTTGGTCAAAAATTTCAAAACAAAATATAAATTCAAACCATTCCTATGCCCATTAAGGAATATATAACTAAGGCATGTTTTTCTGTTAAATTCAAGGGGGCAAAGAACTTTGAATGAAACATCAATGTTTTATACCCAAATATATACATGTTCCACTTTACAAAAACCCAAAAAAGATTTGAATTCAAAACTCATTTGAAATCATTAGAAAAGAATTCCTGGAAAATCATTTAGAAAAAGAAAAAGGGAAAGGAATAAAGAAAAGGCCGACGCCACCAAACAGGCCCAGCACCGAAAACAGCCCACGAGCCCACCCGGGAAACTCCCCCTCTCCTCTCTATTTCTCACTATGCCCGTGCGCACCCACTCGCTGATGCCCCGGATCCACTTTCCCCATCACCCTTCGTCCCCAAATCCCGCGACGACCAGCTCGCCGCTGCGGTTTCTTCCCCATTCAAACCCGACGAAATCGCGCTTGATTGCCATTGATTTGCCGAATAAATCCCTCCCCCGCTCTGGCTATTTAAACCTCTCCCTCTCCGCGTCATTTCCCCCACTCAGCACCACCAGAGCGTCGCCAGGCTACCCGTATTAAGGTTCACACCGCCGCTGTTCCGACGAGCTCCGGCGAGGTATTGTGGTGAGCACTAAGCACCCCTTGTCTCTAGTTCATGCGCCTGTGTTTGCCAGGTTCCTGTGCACATGTTGATGCTTGTCGTTTGATTTCGTGTGGCCTAGGTCGTCGCCTTCGTCTTAAACTGGGAGCACCCGACGATGATACGGACTCCGGCGAGCGATTCTGTTCGTGTTTGTGCAGATCCGCCCCAACCGCGACCACGTTGAGCATCTCCACGTCTTCGCGACCTCGGTAAGCACCAGCGCACCTTCCCTGCACCTTTGGCCTCGCCGGCGTGTCACCACCAGAGGCGTCGCCGCCGCCAGCGCCATTCACGTCGCTGGTTCTTGGTCAGATGGATCTGATCCATTGGATCTAGATCCAAAGGCCTCGATTAGATCTTTTAGTGAAGCGGTACGATTAGATCTGGGCCGTGCATTGTTAGTTAAATTCTACGGCCCGCGAGCATGATCCGGCTGAACCGGTACGCACCAATCAGAAGTTGCCGCGTGGCTAGGTTTTAGATTTAAAATCTGAATTTAGATCTATTAGTTATTTAAACTTGTAAATTCAATAACTTTTGATCTGTTTATCCAAAAATTACAAATAATATACCATTGGAATCACAAAAAGAAATCCTACACATCTATAGTCTTGGTTTTGTATTTTGGCTCTGTTAAAATAGGATTTTATGCAGAGACATTTGTAGGCATATTTTGTGTATAAAAATTATTTGGAAAATTGCTTTAAAGACCAAATTAAGTTTATTTGGTGTATAATTATTTTGTTTATTGTTTAGTACTGTTTACTTGTCTTGTTTGGTTTAGAAAAAAATCATCACATGGTATTTGCATGCATTCATATATTTTTGCTTGTTTATTTGATATGTGAATTTGGTGCTATCATTTTATGTGTAGATTTTGGTGCTAGTGGTGATTGACTGTGAGGATTGTTGTTTCTCCCCCAACTACCAAGGCAAGTGGTGCTTCATACTTTTGTCCCAATATTTTGATTATGCATTAGAAATATTTCGTATAGGGCTTGCATGATAATTTTTGCTATGCTTGGGAAATCCTAGTAGTTGCAGAATTGTTAGAATTTTCTCTAAGTTAAGATACTTGCTATTACCATGCTTAGCCTAGCTAGTAGCAACCAAGGGTGGAATTTATACATGCTATGGAAAATAATGCTAAGTCTTTGACTTATGTTTTTTCTTAATAAAACAACTAAGTGAATGAAACACCTGGGTGGAATGGTAATTGCTTGGTGCTTTTTGGTTGAGTGGTTACCAGGGCCCATTTTCCAATGGTCTACCCTATGTATCTCACTTGTGGAATTCCACCCAGGAACAAAGGGATTTCAGATGCCAAATGTTAAGAAGCTTCTAGTGCAGCCACATGGCATTTTGGGCTCTGCCTGGATCATATAGGTTGCAATAACTTAGCCAAATGGACAGTTGGTGGTAGGGGTGATAGGTTTGGAGCGCATCCATTTTGGTCTAAGGGAGGCTTCTGAAAGGTCCTGTCTTGGTGAAAATCAAGTCTTGTGGGGGAAGTGCACCACCTCTGCAGAAGGAAGAAACTAAGTACTTAGCCGTGTCCCCGGTAATGGACAATTTGAGCATCAAGACATGGAAGCTATCAAGAATCTCCTCATCCCAATTTTCTAAGTTAAAACTTGTGGTTGAACAAGGGTGAAGGTTCACCAATGTCTATTGGTGGTTCCTTGGGAGTTTTTGCCAAACAAAAACTTAGTGTTTTCAACTGATAGGTAAAACCTATTTTGAGCAAAGCAAGCCTAAGATACACTTAGCCAAAATCATGTAGAAGCTAGATACTATTATTCTACTAAGGTATCACTTGTCAATACTATTCCAATGTATTGACCCACTGTGGATGTAACTTGTGATGTTGCCGGTTACTCTGGTGAGGATTAGGGTTATGAGTCTACACTCAACATGCTTGCCTATGGCACATGAAGATGAAGACTTTTATTTATATTGTTAAGTTAAACTCTTGTACTAGCCTATGGCTATGGAGTTGTAAAAGACTATGTTATCTCTGGAATGACAATGTAATAATGACATTTGTTTCTGTGTACTTCATCTTAAACTGTGGATGCTAGCAATTGATCCAGGGACTAGCATTGCAATCATAGGGACCTTTACCTTTACAAAGGTGGGGTCTTACATCTAGTCACTCTTATGAACTTTGAAGGTGTCCTATGCATCTATTTGCTACTCTATGAGGGACAAGCTGAATGCCACTATGCCATGTTTTCTATATGTGAAACAAACAAATGTTTTTCAATGCATGTTATTCATGATCTTTGTCTGTAGCCTTTCATGTTGCATGCATAGTTACTATGTCTTATTGTTGGAACCCTATCTTTCATGTACATGTTTAGAGTTCTTTGATCCTAGCTTTCAATGCTTGCAAATGGTTTGATCTTGGTTTTGATGGTGCATGTCACCTCAAAAATTATTATTTTTATCAGTTACCTACTCGAGGACGATCAGGAGTTAAGCTTGGGGATGCTTGATACGTCGGAAACATATCTATATTTTTTGATGCTCCATGCTTGTTTAGTATCTACTTTGCTTTGCTTTGTCTACACTTTGAGGTGTTTTTATATGTTTTTTGGAACTAACCTATTAACAAGTTGCCATAGTGTCAGTTACCTGTTTTCTTCTACTTTTGGTTCCAGAAAGGCAGAAAATCAATATTCTCGGAATTGGACGGGACAAAAGCCAAAGTCAATATTTTACCATGGGAAACACGAAGCCATAAGATGAGACGGAGGGGCGCCACAGGGCGTCCAGACCCCCCTAGGCGCGGGTGGGCCCACCCCACGCCTGGGCAGGGTGTGGCCCCCCTGGTGGCCCTCCTGGCTCGCCCCTTCGCCTATAAGAAGCCCCCGATGCAGAAACCCTAGGAACCTGATCAAAACTCCACGAAAACCATCTGTAGCCGCCGCCACCATGGCCCCTAGATCGGGGGGATCTGAAGCTCTTCCGAGCACCCTGTCGGAGGGGAGATCATCCTGGAGGCCTTCTTCTTCATCATGCCAGCCTCCGGTATGAAGCGTGAGTAGTTCCACCTTGGACTACGGGTCCATGTAGTAGCTAGATGGTTGTATCTCCTCCTTGTGCTTTCATGTATAGATCTTGTGAGCTTCGTTCATGATCAAGATCTAATATATTGGTAATCATGCATGTTGTGTTTGCGGGGATCCGATGAATATTGAGATTACTATGTCAGATTGATTAATGGTTTTGTCTATTTGATTTTATCATTTATGTGTTGTTTGTGATCTTGCATGCTCTCCATTTTTAGTAGATATCTTGGCCAAGTAGTTGCTAGTGACTCCAAGAGGGGGTATTTATGCTCGGTAGTGGGTTCATGCCTCTAGTTTCCAAGGGAAGTGACAGAAATATCTTCGGTTGTAGATGTGATGTTGCCACTAGGGAGAAAAAAACGGTCTCTTGTTCATGGAACAAGTGGATTGTTTACCTTACACACTTTGCTTAAAGCAGTTGTCTATTGCTTGCAACTTAATACTAGAGAACGTTCGGATGATAACCTGAAGGTGGACTTCTAGTCATAGATGCAATTGGATGGTGGTCTATGTATATTGTTGTATTGCCCAATCGAATCTCATAGGATCATTTTGTCTAGTATTGCATTGTTATGCCTTGCTCAGTTCCTGTTCAATTGCCCTGCTGTAATTTGTTCACCCTTCATGCCATGTTTTTTATCTAAGGAGAGCACCTCTAGTGAACTATGGACCCCGGTCCAATCTTTACCATTGATACATCTTCAACTGTTACTGTTTACTTGCTGCAAACCATCATTACCTTCCACACCATACAGTTAATCCTTTGTTACAGCAACCGGTGAGATTGACAATCTCACTGTTAGTTGGGGCAAAGTCTTGAGTTTGTGTTGTGCAGGTCTCCATGTTGCTTGCAGCACCTTTGGGACGTTTTCTTCCTCCTACTGGTTCAATAACCTCGGTTTCTTACTGAGGGAAACTTGCCTGTTGTACTGCATCATACCTTCCGCTTGGGGTATCCCAATGAAGTGCTGCTGCAATCATCATGCTACTTCAAATTTTAGTTCTTTTTCAATTTTAGGCTTGACACAAAGTAAATTCTCTAGATATGCAATACGAGAATTTCCCTATATGCAAACCTAACTACTAAGCGTGTAAAGAGGAGCGAGGAAACCGTAGTGGAGCACGCGGAGACATGGGGATCTGTTTGACCGTAGTTCCTTCCTTGTTAAGGGAAGTACATCTGCGTTGGAGGGGTGGGCGGTTCTAAGACCACCACACCACAATAGGCCTCACTCTATTCTCCGACGGATCTCGCCACCAAAGGCCTGATCCATATTTGCACTATTGGTACCCTTCGAGGCGGGAACCGCTGCCTTTACAACATTAGCGGGGCACACATCCACAACTGAATTGGAGGCTCCCGTGATGATAACAAGCTGCCACAAGAACAAGGATTATCAAATAACCAAAACAAGGATCTAGATATTTCCAAGAAATACTAGGTCGAGAATCCTCCAAGTGAATGGAGGGGAAGTGAAGCACTTGATTGATTTTGATGATGATCGAGGCCTCCTCCTTTGATTCCCCAAAGATCGAAGCCTTTGGGTGGGTGAAGGTGAAGATCTCTTGTTTTAGCTTGAAGAACAGGTCTGAACTTTTTCAAATGAATCAAGAGTTCTGGTAGGAGGGAGTGATGGGGATTAAATACCCCCTGCCAAAACTGGCCGTTGGAGATAGTTGGGGGCGAATTATCCGGCCACTAGTAGGGGCGGATTATCCGCCCTAGGGAAAAAGTCCGCCCCAGAGCCGAAAAATCCAGGGGATTTTCCGCCCTCCATATAGTGCGCCACGCCATGTTCTCCTTGTCAAAAATCCTTGAGGGGCAGATTATCCGACCCCTAAGGGGCGGATTATCCGGCCCGAGCAAAAACTCTGGCCCTAGCTAGACAATCCGAGGGATTATCCGCCCCCATGTAGTACGACGCGCCTCAGCGCTCCTTGATGAAATCCTGGGGGGCGGATTATCCGGCCCCCTTGAGGGGCGGATTATCTGGCCTAGCTGGACAATCCAAGGGAAAATCCGCCCCCCATGCAGTGTGACGCATCTTGTAAGGGTTCGTAGCATGGAAAACAAAAAATTTCTACCGCATGCAAACAAACAAGCCAAGATCTATCTACTAGATTGTAGCAATGAGTCGATAGAGGAACTCACCCTCGAAGATTCCAAAGTGTTTAACGAGAGCAGATTCTCGTGGGTGATGTAGTCGTACTCTTGCTGATCTCAAGATCGCGTAGACGATCCTTCCGGCATGCGTTAAACAGCGCTTCCATAATCGGTCACATCGTTAAATTTTCGATGAAGACCTTCCTCTCCCTTGTTCCAGCAGGCGGTGGAGGTTGTAGCACTCTCCTCGCGATTCCGGGCAAAGACGTGGTACCGGAAGTAGAGGGAAGATCTCGCAGGGCTTCGCCTTAAACCGGAGCGAGTATGGTGGACTATGAGAGAGAGGCCTTGGCGATCTAGGGTTTAGAAGGCACCAAGGGGAGAGTGTAGCCGGCGGCTAGGGTTTGGTATCACCCCAACTCGGCGAGTTTGTGGTGCCCTAGGCGGTGGCAGCAGCAGGGGTGGTGGCGCCGGCAATTTAGGGTTAGGGTTTCGGGGCGTGAGAGGTGTAGGCTAGAGGGGCACCCCTGCCCCTCCTTATATAGGAGGGAGGGCGCCGGTTGGGAGGAGGGAGTCCTCCCCCAACTCGGCCTCCTTGGCCGGTGGGTGGAGGGAGGAGGACTTCCTCCCCAGGTAGGATTCCTACTCTCCCTCCACCAAGCAAAACTGTCGTTTGACTTTTCAAATTGGCGTTTGACTTTTCAAACTAGGATTTGATTTCTCCCTTTATTTTGCCCAGCCATGATACCTAGTACATGATGCAACCATTCCACATTTGTCATGACACATTCATGTACCCTTCCCCTCCGGAGTGCCGGACCATCCGAACCTTCTAGAACATTCTCGATAAAAACACCGGAATCATTCCCCAACTCCGAAACAGGACTTTCCTTTATATGAATCTTATTCTCCGGACCATTCCGGATCTCCTCGTGATATCCCGGATCCCATCCGAGACTTCGAACAACATTCGGTCTCTTACTCATCATTCCATAACTACTCAACAACATCAAATCCTTAAGTGTGTCTCCCTACGGTTCGTGAATTATGCGGACATGATCGAGACACTTCTCCGAACAATAACCAATAGAGGAATCTGGAAATTCATATGGCTCCCACATATTTCTACGATTACTTTGTGATCGAATGAACCACTTACATACGATACCAATTTCCCTTTGTCTCACGATAGTTTACTTATCCGAGGTTTTGATCGTCGGTATCTCTGCATACCTAGTTCAACCTCACATCGATAAGTACTCTTTTCTCGTTCCCGTGATATGTGATCCCTTGTGAGCCAGTCACATGCTTGCAAGCTAATTGGATGACATTCCACCGAGAGGGCCCAGAGTATATCTATCCGTCATATGGATGGACAAATCCCACTCTTGATCCATGTGTCTCAACCCATACTTTCCGAACACTCAATGCCACCTTTATAACCACCCAGTTATAGTGTGGTGTTTGATGTCATCAAAGCATCCTTCCAGTGATGGTGATAAGCATGATCTCATGGTCGAAGGAATTAGGTTACTATGTATCAGAAAGCTTATAGCAATTAAACTATTAAAATGACTTGATCTTTATGCTACGCTTATCTATAGGAGTATGTCCACCATACCATTCTCCTAATGATATGATCTTGTTATTAACAACATCTCAAATGTTCATGATCAAGAAACCATGATCATCTATTAATCAACAAGCTAGTATTAAGAAGAGGCTTTACTAGGGACTCTAATTTAGTTTACAAATCACACAAGTATTAATGTTTCTTGTTAATACTATTATAGCATGAATGTAAACATTTATCATAAACACAAAGATATAATAATAACTACATTTATTATTGCCTCTAGGGCATATCTCCAACAGTCTCCCACTTGCACTAGAGTCAACTAATCTAGATTACTTGGTAATATACCGAACAACCATGGCAGTTTGGTGTTGGTCATGTTTTGCCCTCGGGAGAGGTTTAGTCAACGGATCTGCCACATTCAGATCTGTGTGTACTTTGCAAATCTTTATGTCACCATCTTGGACATGTTCTCGAATAGCGTGAAAACGTAGCTTGATGTGCTTCAGCTTCATGTGTGACCTTGGTTCTTGCGCATTGGCTATGGCGCCCATGTTATCACAGTAGATAGACATTGGGTCCAGCGCACTTGGAACCACACCGAGCTCTGTAATAAACTCCTTCATCCATATCGCTTCTTGTGAAGCCTCCAAAGCAGCTATGTATTCTGATTCAGTTGAAGATCTCGCCACAACGCTTTGGTTTGCACTCCTCCAGCTAACTGTTGCACCATTCAAAGTAAATATGTATCCAGATTGTGATTTAGAATCATTCGGATCAGTGTTCCAACTAGCATCGGTGTAACCATTAATAACGAGCTGTTCATCACCTCCATAAGAAAGAACCATATCCTTAGTTCTTCTCAAGTACTTAAGGATGTTTTTGACCGCTGTCCAATGATCCACTCCTGGATCACTTTGATATCTGCTAGTCAAACTAACAGCATATGCAATGTAGGGTCTAGTACATAGCATGGCATACATTAGAGATCCTATGGCTGAGGAATAGGTAGTCTTACTCATCCTTTCTCTATCTTCTGCCGTTGCTGGACTTTGAGTTTTACTCAAGGTCGTATTGGGCAACATGGGCAAGAACCCTTTCTTGCTATCTTCCATTCCAAACCTCTTTAGAAATTGTCCAAATATGTACTTTGTGACAATGATATTAGGCGTCTCGATCTATCTCTATAAATCTTTATGCCTAATATGTAAGCTGCTTCGCCAAGATCTTTCATTGAAAAACTATTATTCAAATATTCCTTGACACTATTAAGAAGGTCTACATCATTCCCAATCAACAATATGTCATCTACATATAGTATTAAGAATGCTACAGAGCTCCCACTCACTTTCTTGTAAATACAAGCTTCTCCATAAGTTTGTATAAAACCAAAACTTTTGATTACCTTATCAAAACGTTGATTCCAACTTCGGGATGCTTGCTTAAATCCATATATGGACCGTTGAAGTTTGCATACCTTGTTAGCATCTTTAGGATCGACAAAACCTTTGGGTTGCATCATATACAACTCTTCATCAATGTCTCCATTGAGGAATGCTGTTTTGACATCCATCTGCCATATCTCATAATCATAATATGCAGTGATTGCTAACATAATCCTCACAGACTTTAGCTTTGCTACTGGTGAGAAAGTCTCATCGTAGTCAACTCCTTGAATTTGTCGAAACCCTTTTGTGACAATTCGAGCTTTATAGACAGTAACATTACCATCAGCATCTGTTTTCTTCTTGAAAATCCATTTGTTCTCGACAGCCTTCCGGCCATCCGGTAAGTCCACCAAAGTCCATACTTGGTTTTCGTACATGGATCCAATTTCGGATTTCATGGCGTCTTGCCATTTATTGGAATCTGGGCTCATCATCGCTCCTCATATGTCGCAGGGTCATCGGTGTTGTCCACCAACATGACACTCATAACGGGATCATACCAATCAGGAGTGGTACGAGTTCTCGTTGACCTGCGAGGCTCTGTAGCAACTTCAACCGAAGTTTCATGATCATCATCATTAGCTTCCTATCTTATTGGTGTAGGCGCCACATGAACTACTTACGGTGCTACGCTACTCGCAAGTTCGAGAGAAGGTTCAACAACCTCGTCGAGTTCTACTTTCCTTCCAGTCACTTCTTTCGAGAGAAATTCCTTCTCTAGAAAGGATCCATTCTTGACAACGAAGATTTTGCCTTCGGATCTATGATAGAAGGTATACCCAATAGTTTCCTTCGGGTATCCTATGAAGACATATTTTTCCGCTTTGGGTTCAAGCTTGTCCGGTTGTAACTTCTTTACATAGGCTTCGCAACCCCAAAATTTAAGGAACGAAAATTTAGGTTTCTTCCCAAACCATAATTCATACGGTGTCGTTTCAACGGATTTAGATGGTACCCTATTTAAAGTGAATGCGGCTGTTTCTAATGCATAACCCCAAAATAATAGCGGTAAATCTGTAAGTGACATCATAGAACGAACCATATATAAGAGAGTTCGATTACGATGTTCGGACACACCATTACGATGTGGTGTTCCCGGTAGTGTCAATTGTGAAAGTATTTCGCATTTCTTCAAATGCTCGCCAAACTCGTAACTTAGATATTCACCTCCACGATCAGAATGTAGAAATGTAATCTTCTTGTTACGTTGATTCTCCACCTCACTTTTAAATTCCTTAAACTTCTCGAAAGTTTCGGACTTATGTTTCATGAAATAGATATACCCATATCTACTCAAGTCATCTGTGAAGGTAAGAACATAACGATAACCACCACGCGATGCTACACTCATTGGACCACAGACATCGGTATGTATGATTTCCAATAAGTCCATAGCTCACTCCATCATACCAGAAAATGGAGTCTTAGTCATTTTACCCATCAGACATGCTTCGCATCTTTCAAGTGATTCGAAATCAAGTGATTCAAGAAGTCCATCGGAATGGAGTTTCTTCATACGCTTCCAATATGACCAAGGCACGATTGCCACATATAGGTCGAGTTATTGCTCAATTTCAAACGTTTAGCTTCAATGTTATTAATATGTGTATTTTCACTATCGAGATTCAATAAGAATAGACCATCTATCAAAGGTGCATGTGCATAAAACATATTACTCATATAAATTGAACAACCATTATTCTCGGACTTAAACAAGTAACCGTATCGCAACAAACATGATCCAGATATAATGTTCATGCTCAACGCAGGCACCAAATAACAATTATTTAAGTATAAAACTAATCCCGATGGTAGATGAAGAGGTAGCGTCAATGCGATCACATCAACCTTTGATCCATTTCCAACGCGATCGTCACCTTGTTCTTCGCTAGCTTCCGTTTATTCTGCGATTACTGTTTCGAGTTACAAATATGAGCAACCGAACCAGTATCAAATACCCAGGCACTACTACGAGTACTATTGAGATACACATCAATAACATGTATATCGGATATACCTTTCTTGATGTTGCCGTTCTTCAAATCTGCCAAGTACTTTGGGCAATTCCGCTTTCAGTGACCCTCTCCCTTGCAGTAAAAGCACTCAGTATCAAGCTTAGGTCCAGCTTTGGTCTTCTTCGCCGGTGCGGAAACTTTCTTACCACCTTTCTTGAAGTTTCCCTTTTGCTTAGACTTGCCTTTCTTGAATTTGGTGGTCTTATTGACCAACAACACTTGATGCTCTTTCTTGATCTCCACTTCTGCAGATTTCAACATGGAGAAGAGTTCTGGCAACGTCTTGTTCATGTTTTGCATATTGTAGTTCATCACAAAGTTCTTGTAACTTCGTGGCAGTGATTGGAGGACACGGTAAATCCCCAAAGCATTAGGAATCACTACACCCAAGCTTTGGAGTTTGTTTGCGTGCCCAGACATCTTAAGCACGTGCTCACTGACGGAGCTGCCCTCTTCCATCTTGTAGTTAAAGAACTTTTCAGAAGCCTCATAACTCTCAACTGCCGCGTGAGTCTCAAATATCAATTTGAGTTCACGGACAATATCATGTGGGTCATGGTTCTCAAACCTTTTCTGAAGCTCCGATTCCAAACCATACAAGATAGCACACTGAACTGTGGAGTACTGATTCTTCCGAGCGAGGTAAACATTCTTTACTTCATCGGTAGCATCAGCTGCAGCGGTCACCCAATGAGGCATCCAACACATAGGTCAAATTACCATCATTGAGTACAATCCTCAAATTGCGGAACCAATCCGCGAAGTTGCTTCCATTGTTTTTCAACTTTTCTTTCTCTAGGAACGCATTAAAATTGATGGTAGGGGCCGCCATTGATCTACAACATATTTGCAATAGTTTAGACTAAGTTTATGACAAATTGAGTTCTAATTAATAGTTAAATTAATCTAGGTGAACTCCCACTCAAAACAATATCCCTCACATTGTTTTAGTGATCACACGAACCAAATCCACCACATCAAAACCGATCATCACGTGAGTTGATGTAGCTTCAATGGCGAACAATCGACATGTTCATCATATCTACTATATGATTCATGCTTTATCTTTAGGTGATCCATGTTCCGAGACCATGTCTGTACATGCTAGGCTCGTCAAGATCAAACCTTAGCTTCCGCATGAGCAAATCTGGCTTGCTCACTTTGTATACACTTGCCGAATCTAACACACCCGATCATCACGTGGTGCTTCGAAACAACAAGCTTTAGCAACGGTGCTTACTAAGGATGAACACTTTAAAACTTGAAATTAATGTGCATGAGGGATCATCTTATAATGCTACCGTCGTTAACTAAGCAATACAAGATGCATAAAGGATTAACATCACATGCAATTCATAATATGTGATATGATATGGCCTTTCTTCTTGTGCTTCCGATCTCCATCTTCAAGCACGAACATGATATCCATCATCACCGGTATGGCGTCAAGGTCAATGGTGCCGCTTCATGGTTGTCGTCCACCAGCTTCAACTATTACAACTACTTTGAATATACACGCGGGTCTTAATAGAAATTAAAGACAACCATATGGCTCCTGCCGGTTGCCAACTTACAATAAGGATCATTGCATACATCAAATATAATCACAATCATGGCCATATCACATTACAGCACACCCCTGCAAAACAAAGTTAGACGCCTCTAATTTTCTTTGCATATTTTACGTGGTTTGGGGCTTTCAATAAGTGTCGATCTAACTTACGAACAAGAACCACAACGTTGATGTTTGAACTATCAAGTGCCCGTTGTAAATTGGATCTATACTATAATGGGAGAGACAGACACCCGCAAAGCCACTTATGTAATACAAGTTGCATGTTGAGCGTGGAGCAAGTCTCATGAACAATGTCATGTAAGGTTAGCCTGGGCCGCTTCATCCCATCATACCGCAAGATGCAAAGTACACAAGAAGTAATTGATAATAAAAGCACCACCGCCCACAATGACCATTGTGTTCTACTCGTGCAACAGATCTACATATAGACACGACTCTGATACCACTGTAGGGGTTCGTAGCATGGAAAACAAAAAATTTCTACCGCATGCAAACAAACAAGCCAAGATCTATCTACTAGATTATAGCAACGAGTCGATAGAGTAACTCACCCTCGAAGATTCCAAAGTGTTTAACAAGAGTAGATTCTCGTGGGTGATGTAGTCATACTCTTGCCGATCTCAAGATCGCGTAGATGATCCTTCTGGTGCTGCGTTCCGGCAGCGCTTCCGCAGTCGGTCACACGTTCGGTACTCTATGAAGACCTTCCTCTCCCTTGTTCCAGCAGGCAGTGGAGGTTGTAGCACTCTCCTCGCGATTCCGGCAGCACGACGGCGTGGTACCGGAAGTAGAGGGAAGATCTCGCAGGGCTTCGCCTTAAACCGGAGCGAGTATGGTGGACTATGAGAGAGGCCTTGGCGATCTAGGGTTTAGAAGGCACCAAGGGGAGAGTGTAGCCGGTGGCTAGGGTGTGGGATCGCCCCAACTCGGCGAGTTGGTGGTGCCCTAGGCGGCGGCGACAGCAGCAGGGGTGGTGGCGCCGGCGGTTTAGGGTTAGGGTTTCGGGGCGTGAGAGGTGTAGGCTAGAGGGGCACCCCTGCCCCTCCTTATATAGGAGGGAGGGCGCCGGTTGGTAGGAGGGAGTACTCCCCCAACTCGGCCTCCTTGGCCGGAGGATGGAGGGAGGAGGACTTCCTCCCCAAGTAGGTTTCCTACTCTCCCTCCACCAAGCAAAACTGCCGTTTGACTTTTCAAATTGGCGTTTGACTTTTCAAACTAGGATTTGATTTCTCCCTTTATTTTGCCCAGCCATGATACCTAGTACATGATGCAACCATTCCACATTTGTCATGACACATTCATGTACCCTTCCCCTCCAGAGTGTCGGACCTTCCGGAACCTTCTAGAACATTCTCGATAAAAACACCGGAATCATTCCCCAACTCCGAAATAGGACTTTCCTTTATATGAATCTTATTCTCCGGACCGTTCCAGATCTCCTCGTGATATCCTGGATCCCATCCGAGACTCCGAACAACATTCGGTCTCTTACTCATCATTCCAAACTACTCAACAACATCGAATCCTTAAGTGTGTCTCCCTATGATTCGTGAATTATGCGGACATGATCGAGACACTTCTACGAACAATAACCAATAGAGGAATCTAGAAATTCATATGGCTCCCACATATTTCTACGATTACTTTGCGATCGAATGAACCACTTACATACGATACCAATTTCCCTTTGTCTCACGATAGTTTACTTATCCGAGGTTTTGATCGTCGGTATCTCTGCATACCTAGTTCAACCTCGTTACTGATAAGTACTCTTTTCTCATTCCCGTGATATGTGATCCCTTGTGAGCCAGTCACATGCTTGCAAGCTAATTGGATGACATTCCACCGAGAGGGCCCAGAGTATATCTATCCGTCATATGGATGGACAAATCCCACTCTTGATCCATGTGTCTCAACCCATACTTTCCGAACACTCAATGCCACCTTTATAACCACCCAGTTACAGTGTGGTGTTTGATGTCATCAAAGCATCCTTCTGGTGATGGTGATAAGCATGATCTCATGGTCGAAGGAATTAGGTTACTATGTATCAGAAAGCTTATAGCAATTAAACTATTAAAATGACTTGATCTTTATGCTACGCTTATCTATAGGAGTATGTCCACCATACCATTCTCCTAATGATATGATCTTGTTATTAACAACATCTCAAATGTTCATGATCAAGAAACCATGATCATCTATTAATCAACAAGCTAGTATTAAGAAGAGGCTTTACTAGGGACTCTAATTTAGTTTACAAATCACACAAGTATTAATGTTTCTTGTTAATACTATTATAGCATGAATGTAAACATTTATCATAAACACAAAAATATAATAATAACTACATTTATTATTGCCTCTAGGACATATCTCCAACACATCTTGCCTGCGCTTGGACTTGGGGCAGGGCCGGATTATCCGTCCCTTGGCAGGGTTTAGGGTTTAGGGTATGGTGTTTCGAGAAACGCAAGGTCATGGAACAATTTCTCAATTTTTAGATGCTTGCTAAACTCGTAACTTAAATATCCTACTTTATGATATGATGATTTTTCACTTCATGTTGAAACCTTTGAACATTTCTAAATGTCTCATACTTGTTTCTCATCAAACAGAAATACCTATATACTCAAGTCATCGATGAAACTATACAAAGTAGAAAATCCACCAGACATGGTTATACATAATAGAATACACACATCAACATATTTTACCTCCAATAAGTTACGTTTCCTATTAATACAATTATAACATGGAAAATAAAAATTTATCACGAATTGAAAATATTATAGTAACAACTTTATTATTGTCTCTAGGACATATTTCCAACATGAAAGTCCTCCGATTACTCTAAATTGTGCATTTCTGGCTTCAAAATCTTCATGAAGTGTTCAATACATGAAAGCCACATAGGAATATATGGTTTCTTTTTTCAAAATATTTGTGTTAGTTAGAAAGTGAAAACCATCAAAACCAAATAAAAACATGTAGAAAAACCTGTATAAAATAGACCTATCAAGTATCTACTCTATATTTCGAGGAACCAATTTTCCAGTCAATGAAAGGCCAAGCCTCCCATAGAAACATGCCAATGGAGCCTTTTTAAACTTATTTTTTTAAAGTTAAACGTCCGCCGGTTTAAAATCGCTTCGACTTCAAAAAACCATTTTGATCTATCGACCAACCAAATGGTAAACAAGCAAAAACGCAGCAGTCGCGAGACTCTAAGACTGATCATAATGGAAATACCTTAGCTAGTAACATGCATATGCATGCAATGCCAAGTAAGCAAATTATAATATGGCATAATAATTAATAAAGAAAAAGAGGAAAAATCTAATACATCAAGTCTTCCATAGTTCTGGGCCGTCCAAAGTGCGGACGCCTTGAGATTAACTCCTCGCCTATACATCCACTAGAACGGTCCAGCACGCCCTCTCATTTTCAACGTCCAACGGCTGAGATATTCTCGAGGCCCAGGAAGCACATCACGTTCGTCCACGTGTTACTGCCACAAGACTGGGTCCCTTCCTACGGCACGGGCTGCCCGCCCCGTCCTGGCAGTGGCACCCCCAGGCTGGCACGCATCACGAGGGCGTCGCCCATGAAGCAAAACTCCCCAAATTGCCTACCAGGACAATCCGCAGATAAATCCGCCTCTGCGATTTTTCCACTCTTCTTTCCTTTCTCGATGGCGCGCGCTACGCGTCCCCCGGGGGATATTTGCCCCCGATCCCCCGGGTTCGGAGCCGTCCGATCAAAACTTCAAAACCGTCTGATCAACCGGTCGACCTCCTCCACCCCCGCTTTTGCTACGTCGCAGCAAAAACCGTTTCGGAGTAGCAAAACGTAGGTCGACGTTGGCGCCCACGAGGACGACGGAGGAGTCTGCACCGTCGATCTCCTTCACCGGCCGCCGGAGATGAGCCATATTCGAGGAACCATACTCTACCCTCCTCCTGGTCAGCCTCACCACCTTATCCCGCTGCCAATCGTAGCTTCTAGTGGGGGATCAAATCCTCTCACCCGGCGGCGCTCCGATTCGGCCAACGGCGATGTCTCCAATCGAGCGCAGCAACCTAATCTAGCCAAGCACACAAATCCTCCAGTGTTTTTCAATCAAAATCCCGAGGAAGAACCTCCAGCACCATCGGTAAGCTCTAGATTAGGTTTCCACCATTGTTGTCCCTCTGTTTTGCTACAAACCGTTTTCTGGGCCAATCTGTTTGACATGAGTAGCAAAACACAGAGTAGCAAGTAGCAAAACACAGATAGCAAGTAGCAAGTACCAAAACACAGAGTACTAAATATGTTTGTGCTACATGGTAGCAGGAGACCTCAAAATAGATTAGGGTGCTACATTGTAGCAAAAGGAAAATTACAACATGCTTTCTTTGGACAATGTGCTCTGATGTAGAAAAAGTTTGGGCACATGTGGTGCTACATTGTAGCAAATTAGGGTGATCTAGCACATTAATGTAGCAAATTAGGATAATACTACATGCAGTACATTTATGTAGCACATTATGCTTCGACCTAAACTTTTTTCTTTTAAATTGCAGGGGTTTGTTGCTGATAGTATACTGGGAGGATTCGACCTCAACCAGCCTGCTGATGAATACAGTCCTGAAGGATATGCTGCTCCACCACAATCTTATTACGAGATTGCTCCACCACAATCTGCTGCAGGAACCTTTGGACAAAAATTTGCTACAAGAGCAGAAAGTGCAGCTAGTAGCAATGCTTCATTTATTGATGAAGAAGGTGGTGAAGAGATTTGCTCGCAGCCTCTTGTACCATATGTTGGAATGACATTTGATGACCTTGAAGTTGCGAAGCAAGTATACAATGACTATGCTTTCAAACTCGGGTTTAGTACACGGATTGGTAACACCAAGTATAGCACAGCAAGAGGTGCCCCAAAAGATGAAATTCTTAGTAGGGTTTTTGAGTGTGTCCATGCCGGAAAACCAGTAGACGAAGCAAAAAATGCTACTAAGGATAGTTCTGGAGAAGGAGGTCCAATAGACATGAGCAATTTCAGTGCACAGAAATCACGTAGCAAACAAGCTGGACTCAAAATGGACGTAGCAGACTTGAGGCAGAAGAATAGGGTGTTGCGGCATGATTGTAAAGCTAGAATGCTCGTTGGAAAGATAAATGGAATATAAACTGTAACGGTATTTCAAGGAGAGCACACACACCAGTTGCTGAAGCAAATTGGGAGAAGACGGTACTAGCGGTCTCATAGGAAGGTTACTGAGGAGGACTTTCAGTTCATCCAAACTTTACACAACCAAAACATTACCACAACTCAGATAATGGGATGCCTCGGAAGTGTGCACGGAGGCGACCCGAGGTGCCTTGGTTTTGTGAAGCGTGATGTGTCCAACATAAGGACTATGCTACGTGAGGAAGTTTCGCTGCGAGACATGTCAATGACTATTGTGTATTTTGAAAGGAGACAAGCAGAAAGCCCTACATTCTTCTTTGATAAGCAAGTGGATGAAAACAATGCTGTGAGAGCTCTCTTTTGGGTGGATGGCAGGACAAGGGCCTTGTACCCAAAGTACAAGGACTCGGTGTTTTTCGACACTACATTTTGAACCAACAAATACAACATGCCTTTTGCTCCACTTGTGGGCATCAACAACCACACACATACAATTGTGTTGGGCTGTGCTTTGCTACCTGATGAAACATCAGAAACATTCAGCTGGGTATTCACCAAACTTAAGGAAGCAATGAACGGTTTGGCGCCAGACCATATCATGATAGACCAAGACCAAGCAATGGCTGCAGCAATTTCAAACATATATCCTGATTCGGTCCACAGATGTTGCATCTTCCATGTGCTACGATTAGCAAGAACAAAGCTTGGACCTCACTTGAGAGAAGGTAGCCCTTTTGCTGCAGCATTCTACTCATGCATCTATAGCACGGACACCGTAGCAGAATTTGAGATATGCTGGCAGCATATGTTGGAAACTTTTGCTATGGCTGAGAACACTCATTTGCAGAACATGTGGAAGAGCAGAAAAATGTGGGCACCTGTGTACTTCAGACAAAGTTTCTTTCCCTTCACAAGCACAACAGGAAGATCTGAAGGCCTCAACTCGTACTTTAAAACTTTAGTTCGCCCAAGTGGCTCAGTTTGGAACTTCGTGCAGCAATACGAGTTGTGCCAAAACCTGATGCTAGACAGAGAAGACAATGCAGCATTCACAATGGATACAACAACATCACCACTATGGGAAAGGTGAGATTTTCTCTTTACAGACAGATTTTCACAAGTAGCATTTTTTTATATCTATGGTAGCAAATTTTTTAAACTGTTGTAGCATAATGTAACACCTGATGTAGCACCAACCTGACAGTCAGCAAAAACAAACCTTATTTTGCAGCTACAACATTGAAAAGCAGGGGCTGGAGTTCTACACAAGGGAGATCTTCACAAGATTCCAAAAGATGATTGAGAAATCTACCAGGTTTTATCCAATGCAGGTTGAGGGTGAAGGCATGTGCTTTGATCTCATTCCAAACCCTGGTTATGGTGTCAAAACCTACCAGGTGCAAGTCAAGTTAGATGATGAGTGCTACAAGTGCGGATGCAACACATTTGAGATGTGTGGCCTTATATGCCCGCACATAGTGAGGGTGATGGTGCACTTGAATGTCCAGCAAATTCCAGAGAGATACATGCTACGAAGATGGTCTGCTGCAGCAACAATGCCTGCACCTGATCCCGGGACAAATACCATCAGATTTGGGATCCCAGGAACCAATACTCTCAAGTACAATGCATTGTGCAGAAAGATGAATGAACTCGCTTCGGATGCTTGCTTCACTGATGAAACATATGTTGCTGTTTCCAAGATGATTGATGATGCGAAGCGTCTTGTAGCAAATATGAGGAACACACAACATGCTACACGGGAGCAAGAAGTAGAGCAGCAAGGAGGAGGGCCAGAAATTTTGCTACAAGAGCAAAGTATTCCTCCACAGCATGGTGTAAACAATCAACGGCAAGAAGAAGAACGTAATGATGCTCCGAGTAGCACGCTCAAGAACCTTGCGAGGGTAAAGCCAAAAGGAAGACCAACCGAGAAGTCAAAGCGTAACAAACCATTGGTTGAGCTTTGTGATGAAGCAAATGCCAAGAGAAGGAAAAAAGCTCAAGAGACAAAGAAGAAGCAAACTGATGCAACGCCGAAGAAGAAGAAGCCAAGAAAGCAAAAATGCCCATACTGCAATGAAGAAGGTCACACCGTCAAACAATGTGTATCCATGGAAGCACTGATTGCGGGGAATGCTGCGAAAATAGAGTTGAAACTATAGAGTTGAAACTACATGTACTACCCGAGAGTAGCATTTTTGTCATTACTATGTAGCATACATACAGTATAGATGTAGCATCATCTTGATGCAAGATATGAATTTTGTGATATGACAGAATATTGCTGATAGCAAAAATATTTCCACTTTGGAGCATACAACCTGCATTTTGTATATAAAATTGCTACCATAGACAAAACTTGTTCTTATGAATGAATGTCATAGGTATATTTGCTACATTAAACCTAGTAGCAAATCTTGTACACCTGGGTAGCACACCATTTCTATGCATGTAGCAATATGGCTACACAGATGTAGCAAATTAACACCTGGGGTGGCAAAAAAAAATGACAGCATGTCTAGGTAAATACTCATTTTTAGCATTTATGCAGCATGTATGTAGCATGTACAGAACTTATCAAAACAATCACACTATTTGAAGCTTCAGAAGACAATAATCAACATTCCAAACTTCAAAAGCTTCCATTCCAAACATGTAGCACTTATCCATCCAACATAAACTATCCACAAAAGATAATCCATAGATGCCGCAAAGAACGAACACATCCACGATTACATCAGTTTGAACCATTACAAAGTGCAAAATAAGATCACAAGGACGACATCGGTTTCAACGATTACATTAGTTTCAACCTAACTCGCTTCTTCGTAACTCTTCTTCCATCACCGTAGCAATGATCCTTTGTTTTGCCTTGCCTCAATCGGATCGGATGCAAGAAGTTTCCTTAGAAGTGGTATACCATTGGGCTCGAACTCCGCCATGACCTTGCCGGTGAACCTATCCCTGAAGAGCATGCTGAAGAATCCACAATCAAATCGGTCAAAAAACAAACAGATAGATTAGTTAAAAACAAGCGAAACCGATGTAGCAAGTGTAGGAAGCTAAAGTAGCAAGAGTTGTAAACTTAGGTAGCAATTAAAAACAATAATGTAGCAAAAGTTGAAACTAGTGATCAGGACAAGGATTGAAAAAGGTGAGCAAAATCTTACATGGTAGTTCTTTGTGGGTGATCGAGGATTGGTTAGCGGTGTAAGTGTCGAAGTTGATATTGTCTCGCTAGTTTTGATTGCTTCACAAGAATTGCAAAGTTTGAACGAAAACAAAGCAAACACACTGCATGGTTAATGATATGCAGCAAAAAAAAGGCCCAACTATAAATGTAGCAAACACAATGAACAAGTATAGCTGGATTACTAACCAGATTACGTGCACAATCATCAATCACACTAGCATTTTTGGACCCTTTCATTGAATCAAAAATATGCATCTGCTTTGCTACTAGGTTGATACAGGGAACTGCCCAATGGTTGAACTTCACAATAGGAAAGTATAGCTACATTCAAACATGAATTAATATTTAGCATCTTGTAATAGAAAGCAAACATGAACAAGATAGGAAGCAAGGATGTTATCTCACAAGGTCACACTTGAAAATCTTGAACTTTGCATTCTGCTCTTTCAACTCATCCATACATGCTTTAGCATTGAATGCTTTTGGATCAACAATAAGCTTCTCCTGTTTTGTGTTAAGGATAAAAAGTAGTATGAGGCAGCAGCAAAAGCAAGTAAAATTTGCTACTATCTGTATTGGTTCAGCAAGCACACAAAAGGTAGCAAAATGCTAGCAGAGTACCTGTCATATGCATATTGAGCAAGTAAAAGATCAAGAAAAGTGCTACTTACCATAAAGTGCTGCGTGAAAGTGTACTTCCTCTTCTGCCGTGCACTTTTCTTGCAAACAATGTCCGACTCATGGTTAAATTTCTCAATCCAAACATTCATCAACTCACTATCTAGATTTTGGCGCGGCCGAAGCGATGTTTGGAAAGTTCTTTAGCAACAATAATACCGCCCAATCTCCACAAAAACTGGCCTGCACAAAGGAATGCACATGTAGCAGATAGTTATACATAAAGTAGCAAACATTTCAATGTAAAGTAGCAAAAACAATAAACTAAAGTAGCAAACAGTTCAATCTAAAGTAGCAAAACCTGTAAACTAAAGTAGCAAAAAGTTCAATGTAAAGTAGCAAAAACAATAAACTAAAGTAGCAAACAGTTCAATGTACAGTAGCAAAAACTATGAACTAAAGTAGCAAACAGTTCAATGTACAGTAGCAAAATGAATGAACTAAGGTAGCAGGTAGCAAAAACTATGAACTAAAGTAGCAAACAGTTCAATGTAAAGTAGCAAAAAAATGAAATAAGGTAGCAGGTAGTTCAAGCTGTAGAAGATTAAATGGAAAACTGTATCCTACAAGTGAAAAAAGTAAGTAGCAAAACACATTGACACATGTAGCAATCAGCTAGATGTAAGGTAGCAAAAACATTACTTCAGAGTAGCAAAAAACATAAACTTACGGTGCCCTATCCTTTGGATGGCCCTTGAATTTCCGACCATTCATCACAAATGTGGAGTATTTTTGTTCTACATCTTCAGAGACCTTCATCTTTTTCAACTTTGGAGGTGTGAGCTCCTCCTTGGCAGCCCTCTTAAACCTTGTCTTCTTCTCATGTGTCAACAAACCCGAGCTACCATCTCCTTTAACACTTGACTCAATGTTAACAACAACTGCAAAAACAGAAAACAATTGTGTCTTAAGCAAACAAGCGGAAGCATATCTAAGAAGCAAACAAGCGGAAGCATATCTAAGAAACTACAATAAAATGTTCATACCAGGTGCAATGGGAACAGCAGCTGTCGCAGGCTCAGTAGAGCCGAAAGGAGCAAGTTCCACTGGTGATGCTGGAATACTCTCAAAGGCATCAGAGGCAGTGGTCACGGCACCGGTTGGGGCATCACAGGAAGGTGGGAGAGACTGTGAAATGCAAAACTCTGCATACTCATCGGTCCCAGGCTCGAAAAGATCAAACGGGGGTTTGTCCGGAGCATTGGCCCAAGCTTCATCAGAAATATCCTTCCTAGGGCTGTGAATTGGAGACCTGTCAGGGCTAACAACATCCGGCTGCTCAGTAGCATCAACTCACTTGCTCATAGAATCAATGATTATTGCTGCTTGAGGAACATCGGCATGTTTTGTTGCTACAGGACCACCTTGCTCCATAGAAGCATCTGTAGCACCACCTTTCTCCACAACATCATCTGCATCACCATCAGTATCCTTAGCGGTATTGCAGAACACCATGGTCCTCGGGCTCCGATGTAGCATAAAGCTTCTCATCATCCTCAGTTTCTGAACCATCATCATCCTGCAGCTGATCATCATCATCTGCTGTACTTTTGGTTGGAAAAACAACACTTGGTCCAGCTTCTCCTTCTTTACTTGATGATTCAACATCAACCAAAAGGGCAGCCATGCGTTGAGCCTGCATGCGCTTCAATCCAGCAGAAAGGTTCTTCATTGTCACATCAACATCTACTTCAAAAATAGCCTTGTGCTTCTCATACAATGTTTTGAAACGAGCGGGAACCTGTTAGCAAACGTTAGAAGCAAGTTAGTAAACCAGAAACAAGATAAATGATGAAATTCTAAGCATAACGGCTCGGATTTGAACATCGCCGCTATCGCGGCGCATTTAATCCTCGAAAAATATGGTGTAATAAAATTCTATTAAGCTTCTTTTGCATACGGGTAGATAATTTGGGGTAACTTATCCACCACCCCCACCCTAAGTCGTCAACATACATAAAGCGTAAACTCTAGTCCAGTGGCTCGGTTTCGTCGCCCGTCGATGCTACCGCGGCGTACGGGCGACAAAACCTCGAAGGGTGTTAGCGAGGCATAAAGCGCCGTCGCCGCTATCGCGTCGATGGCGACTCCGCCTCGGTACCCTAACACCGAGGCTAACGCATAAGGAGTAGCAAATTCATAAAGCTAATGTACCAAAACTTGTAAACTAAAGTAGCAAAACCTATACACTAAAGTAGCAAAACCTGTAAACTAAAGTAGCGTAACACAGAAATCAAGTAGCAAAACCTGTAAACTGAAGTAGCAAGACCTATACACTAAAGTAGCAAAACCTATACACTAAAGTAGCAAGACCTATACACTGAAGTAGCAAAACCTATAATACATGTTCACTGATTGCAAAAAGAGGTAGCAGAGCAATGTAGCTAAGTAGCAAAATCAAATGCACTGAAGTAGCAATCAAAAAACAGTTCAGTAGCAATTTCATACCTGCAAATCCTGGCTGCTAGGGAAATTTAGCCATTCATTCAATGAAGCAGAAGGATTAACATCAACATCTTCCACTGGAGCAGGTTTGTTGAAATCATCATCACCAGGAGCAGTACCATAAGGTGTTGCAGACAATGGGAGGAACTACACACAATAAAAAGTAATGTTAACATTAAGAGGATTAACGAAAGAATAGAATGTTTGTGGTGATGGAAAGAACATTACATCTTGCCTGCTGAAAACAGTTTTGTTCGATAAAATCTTCCTATCCGAGTCATGTTGTACAACAAAAGTGAAGTCACTGGTCTTGACAGAGCATACTCTAGGCAATGACTTGTCAAAAGTGTGATCGCAGGGTGGGAAATCCAAATGATCCATATAAGAAATCTACAAAAAGAGGCCAATTAAAGTTAGTAGTAGCAAAACAAACGCTGTAAACCGCTACAAACAAATATAAAAGATGGGAGATAACTTACACCAAGAAGAATGAATGGGCTTATCCAAAACTCAAATTTGCTACATCCTTTGGAAGAACATGTGCTTGCTTCTTCTTCTGAATATTGCTCACAGTTTGCATCAACAAACCCAACAAATGCTCATCCCAAGCATACTCATCTGTTTTGGTTGGGTCAGCCATGAGACCAACATATTCCAAGTTAACATGGTTTGAGCTTTTTGGAGCAACAACAGTGGCCAGGGAAACAAGATCCCAAGTGCGAATGATGGTTTCCTCATCAGACAAGACAATTCTTCAAGATATTGATAGTAGTTGCTAACTCGCCTCTTCTTCCCACCATGGTAGAGGGCTCGAATATCATCAAGCTCGCACCTCCAAGAATAGAAAGATCAATAGGCTTGCTCCGCATGGATTCCAAACACTTTCCTCACCATATCCGTGGTAAACACCATCTAGTTCTTCCGAAGCTTGTACTCACGGAGACGAGCAGAAGTATGTGCAGCAACAAAATCCGTAAGCTCATTAGGAATCCTAAACTGTGCAACATTTAACAATGCTCAAATGCACTCTTTGATCAATAATGCTTTCTTGGTGGAGAAAGGTTGTCCGCAAGGATACTCAAACGCTTGGCACCGAAACGGTCCTTCGACATCCAAATATCCTCCTTGACATTACTCGCTCCCTCGCCAACTTTCTTGCGGTTCACAACAACCTTTTTGCCCTTTTGGATCTTATCAACAAAAGAACGCAGAAAAGGAAAATAGAAACATGTATGGTTATAGCAAAACTACTAAACATTGGCCTACTAATCATACTCTGGGATTACAAAAATGCACAAGTAGCAAGTAGCAAAACTCGGGATTACCAATCATACTCTGGGATCAAAATCATATTGCACAACTAGCAAAACTACTGGAATAGCAAATCCTAGTACTAATCATAGTCCTAGCACTAATCCTAGTACTAATCATGCTATTGCAGTAGCAAATCCCATTAGCAAGTATCAAATCCCGAAGAGCAAATCTCACACTATATCATACTAGAGTAGCAACTATTGGGATATACACTATATCATACTAGAGTAGCAAATCCCAAAGACACTATATCATACTAGAGTAGAAAAAATGAACTAAAGTAGCAAACATATACACTAGAGTAGCCACTCATGGGATCAATGCACAAGTAGCAAAACTACTAGACTAGCAAATCCTAGTACTAATCATACTCCTAGTACTAATCAACAAGTGTACAACACGAGCTTGCTCCTAGTACTAATCAACAAGTGTACAACACAACAAGTGTACAACACAACCAACACAAAGAGCTTGCTAGGAAGGACTAGCAAATCTTCCTAGTACTAATCAACAAGTGTACAACACAAAGATAGCTTGGCCAAATAAATGCCTAGTACTAATCAACAAGTGTACAACACAAGTGTAAAACAAACAGAGCTTGGCCAAATAAATGCACAGTACTAATCAACAAGTGTACAACACAACAAACACAAGTAGCTCTTTTCTTTGCTGCAAAGATCTGCTTGACATGAGAAAATCTGCTAGATGTACAGTTTTCTGGGCAGATTGTCTGGACTGTACCTTGCTCCATAGAAGCAAATTAACACAGTTTTCTGGACTGTACACCAGTGTTGCTAAATGGTGTGCTACATGCATAACCATGTTGGGAAACAAAGCATGCTACAGAAAGGGCCACCTTGCTCCATAGAAGCAAATTAACACAGTAAGTAGCAATGTGAGTATGAATCATACTCCTAGTACTAATCATGCTCTTGAGTAGCAAAACATGAGTAGCAAGTAGTACTAATCATACTCCTAACTATCTGAGTGTGTAGCAAAACACAGTACTAATCCCCATAGAGTAGCAAATATGAGTATAACAGTAGTACTAATCATGCTACTGAGTAGCAAAACACAGTGTAGCAAGTAGCAAAAATCCCCATAGCAAAATAGCAAAAAATGGAAGCGAGGAGAGAACGGCGGCTGCCGCCGGGTGATCACTTCAACGTTGGCGCCGCCGGAGGTGCTCCCTCCTGCCGCATCGCTCGTCGGCGGCGGCGGTCCCATCACCTCCTGCACCTAGGGTTCCTGCACAAAATCAGAGAGAGGAGGTTAGAGAGGGGAGGTTACAGAGGGGAGGTTAGAGAGGGGAGGACGGCGGCACAGACCGAGGATGGGCGGCGGCGGGCGAGGATGAACCGGACGGCGACGCGGTCCGGGAGTTTCACTGCGGGAAACAGAGAGAGATTAGAGAGGAGAGAGAGGAGGAGAAACTCCGATGAGCACGAGCAGGCGGCGGTGGCTCGGCGATGGCAAGGCTTACGGCTGTGATCGCCTCCTCGGTCGCCTCTCAGTCGCCTCCGCGGTTCGAATCAAGCGAGCGAGGAAAAAAGGCCCGACCCGTATATCCCGGATCGGTGTAGCAACCGCAAAAAAGAGGGCCACGTGGTGCAAAAATAACGGCCGGATCAGAACATATCGAACGATTCCGGACCCGGGGGACGCGACGACAGGATCCCCGGGGGAACCATATCATTTTCCTTTCTCGATTTGTCCAAAATTTTGTTCCCCACCAGCGATTAGTTTGGTGTTTCCAGCATCACTCTCCACTAAGCCGCCCCCCCCCCCCCCTCCTCCTCGCGCTTGTCTCGTCGTTTCCTTCCCAATTTCACCGCCCCAGATATTTATTTCCAGTCCCGATACCCATTTTCCTCGATACTTTTGCTGCCTGGCCTTGTTAATATCTGCGTTCGGATATTTGTTCTTATTCTTTTGCTTTCTTGGGCGCGCGTTCAATCTTCGGAGGCTGCCGGATCTTTCGCTCCCGTCGATTGCTGCGGGCGACGGCTGAAGGTATCGACTGGCTACCCCAAGCTTTCTTGGTTTCGCCTCTTGTAGCCAAAAAAGTTTTGTTTTGAGCCATGTAATGATTGTGTAGTTGGGATCTAACCGTGTAGTTCCTGTTCGGGATGTTCCGTCTTTTTCTCTCTTTCAGATAATTTGTGAAGAGAGGCTGATAGATAGGTCAGGCTTGTTTGATTCTTTGCTCCCACTCCCATCATAGATGATGAAATCGGGGGAAGAAGTTCATCTGGGCCAGAAAATGGACGGTTCTCTTGAGGAGAAGGCTGCGGGAGAATCCGTTGATGAGTCCAAGATAGAGAGGAGCCACTCAATCAATCTGAATTCGTTACCACCAGTATCTGCCTCCCCAACAGAGATTGGTGTCTTGCACGGTGCGGTGGAGCCAGAGGCCAGTGATTCAAGCACACTGAAGGGAGATGACAAGCCCAGTGGTACTGATCATAAGAAGGTCCCGAAGAATGAGGAAGTGGACGAAGCTGAAGTTCAGGTCTGTGTAGATGTGAAGAACAACTCGGTTGACCCTTTGAATAGTGAGAACAATGTCAGGGAGAAGGATGCTCTGGTAACTGTGCCAGAAAATGGAGCGTGTGCGGATGATGGCAATGATTATAAGATAGTTAAAGTTCTCAGCATTGTCAAAAGGGATGAGTCAGAGGAAATTATCGAATCTATTGATCCTGTAACAGTTGCGGGGTATAGAGATGAGAAGGGCGGCTCCGGTTCTACTTCTGGAATTACTGCGGTGCGACTGCCTGGCACCCGGTCGTCTTGTTTCCATGGCGTGACCAGGTAAGCTTTGTTCTGCGTTCTTATAGTTTGTAGTTGGTCAGTGGAAACTAAAAATATGTGTTTCACCACGTTAACTACACAAATCATAGATGCGGATACTTACCAAAGTATCATCCATTGTGCAGGCATAGGTGGAGTGGAAAATATGAAGCTCATTTGTGGGACAGTACTTGCAGAGTAGAAGGACGGAGAAGGAAAGGAAGACAAGGTATGCCTTCTTATTTTAGAGCCATCTAAGGGGGCAATTATATACAGTTTATCTTATTGTGTCACAACCTGTTCCGGAAGTGTACAGTCGTGTTAGATGGGCGGATTATCCTTACAGCATCGCCCTCAGGGCTCCATGGTTGAGTGTGTCTAGGGAAGCATTTGTGCAGGAGAGGGTCATTAGGATTACGAGTCGAGGAGTCGAGCCGAGTCGTTGGGGCACCGACTCATAGACTAGTCTAGACTACTGCTCGACTAGTCAACATGTACTTCAGCAGTAGCTAGAACAAAATACTATCATGTTTGGCAACCAGATAGGAGATTTAATAACTAAAACTGACATAAGTTCAACACAAGTTACATAACATAATAATGCTAGAATCTAGAACTTCATGTAGCGAGTTTAGGGTTCCCAATTTTCTTCCTGAGAGTCTCACTTATCAGGCCAAAATTGAGTCGCTCGACTCAAACAGCAGGACTAGTCTAGACTAGTCCAGGACTAGTAGTTCGATTCAATCGACTCAAGGAAATAGTCGAGTCGACCAACCGAGTCGACAGTCAGGTTAGGACTTGTAGACTAGTCGGTGGATTCATAACCCACACCATTGGGAGAGAACCATGGTATATAGATACATAAATAACTCTGGCTTGTCTTCATTGATGAAGACCTTGTTATATAGTGCTACATCTGCGATTTAAGTTTGTATGCTCACACAAATTAATATACTAAGTAGACGAGATATAGACGTATGGATACATGTTGTGTTTGGCGTATTTATTTCCTAGGTACAAAAGGCTAAACATGTAATTGATTCTTCTAATGTGCTATTTTGCGGGCAAATTCACTTGTGAAGTAGTTTTATCTCTATGGTGGTATGTGCCATCAGGGTATCATTTCGTTTATTTCTGCATGACACAGATTTTGCTATCTGTCCAGATCCTTCATGTGTATTATTATGTCATTTATTACACTTAGTACTGCTGATGTTGTACGCTTGGGCGGCAGTAATGGGTTTCTTTACATATCTTATCCCCAGCAAATTGTACCGGATCAGCATAGCTCTGTCGCACTTCACTATTTGCACATTAGCCAGTCCCTACTTCTAACTATCTAATCTTGATTATATTCCCTCGATTGAAATAACCAAACTACCAAAGAGACATAATTGTGAATGGTATGATAGGATTTGTCGTTATTTAGCATGCATTTAGTGGGCTGTTAGATCCTAACACACTGCACCATGCGGAGATACCTTTTCAAATTGTCCGTAACTCTTATTCATCACGAGAGAAATGGAAAATATTATGAATTAAGGAGTGCCTATTTCTAACATGTAATTCTAGAGTTCTGTGTGCCATTTCTGTAAGACCTAGGAGGAGGTACATAGTTTTACAACTCAAAATGGATAATTACCCGGTCAAGTGACAACTTCACTGATTTTTTGGTCGAACATTTTTTTAACAGTTGGAATGTGGCTTTAACTTTTTTAATGCCTTTTTAATTTTTAGGTGGGGGTTTGATACCAACTTCGTGAAACTCAAAACATTTCAGCTACTCCCTCCGTCCTAAAAAGGATGTCTTTTCTAGATTCGCATTATCTACATGCGAATCTAGACAAATCTGCGACATCCTTTTTAGGGAGGAGGGAGTATTTTTGTCTCTGCGATCACTCTTGTGAACCAGACTGGTTCTGTGCTTCTGGCACTAACCCTGTTTTTAAATGAGGACCTTCTTGGCAAGTAATAGAATTGGTTTAAAATTATGTAGCATTTGATTGCCCAAAGTTTCTAGTATATCATGTTAGATTTTCATGTACCTTTGTTATTTTCTTTTTCTGTAAGAAACCATAAAGATAGTGTTGAGATGTATTGCTTCTGACTCGTTACTGATGGTTTCTTGCTGGTGTTTCTATGTGGTGGTGCTTCAGTTTATTTAGGTAAGTATTATTCATTTCAGATCTGGCATAATGTCTTTGTTTCGTATGTTTAGGTTCTAATCATTTTATGTCTAATTTCCTACTATGCAGGAAGTTATGATACTGAAAAAAAAGCTGCCAGGGCGTATGATGTTGCAGCTCTTAAATACTGGGGACTTCATACTAAGCTGAACTTCTCAGTAATTCTTTCTTCATTTGTTTTTCTTTTGCTTCAACTGTTATATATTAATGACATGATAATCTTACGAGTCAATACTATTTAGATTTCGGAATACGAAAAGGAACTGGCCGACACCAAAGACATGTCTCCAGAGGAATGTGTGACATACTTGAGAAGGTAAATCATGTTTGTATTCATTCAATGTTCCTGTTAGAGAAGGGTTATCATGACAAGTTGCATCCTCCTGCAGAAGGAGTAGCTGTTTTTCCAGAGGGGCTTCTGTCTACAGAGGAGTTACAAGGTGACCCCTCGTTTTCATTTTGCTCAGCTTGTGTTCTAAAGGCTAGCTTTTCTTATTCAAGACTACTCAATCTCACATGTAACTATGTCACTATCATAGGAGGCAAAAAGATGGGAGATGGCAAGCACGTATCGGACTGATTGCTGGAACTAGAGACATTTACCTTGGAACTTTCAGTATGCTGCACATGCCTAATTCCGATCTTCACATCTCTCTTCACAACTACATTTCATTTTCCTTATGAGTTTCCTCTTGTTTAAACTAGAAACTGAGGAAGAAGCTGCAGAAGCTTATGATATTGCTGCCATAGAGATACGTGGAAAAAATGCGGTTACCAACTTTGACCGAAGCAACTACATGGAGAAAGGCATGCATTGTATAGAAGGGGCAGGGTTGAACCTGCTTGCAACAAAGCCAGAATAGAACTTGATTTGGCATCAAATATGAGCAGATTTGGTCAGCATTATTTGGAGCTTAGTGGTACATACAGATAGAAGAACTGGATGCAGCCTGTCATTATTTGCTGCTCTACAATTCTTCAGATTATAGTTCTTTTTGGAGAGATACCTTCAGTTAACTAGCAAGACTTGAAGATTTTGACAATGTATTATTTTTATAGTGTTTGTACTTTGTAGGCTAGAGTTGCACTGAAAAATGTCGCCAGCTTATATTCAACGCCTTCTTGTCACATATCTGCCTGGAGAATACGTTGTAGTATATTTTTTATGCTTGGTTTGAAGTCACTTCCAATTGTATATCACAGCTTGTTAAATCCATTATCATTCTTTTTTTCACTTGTTTGCATGAACCGCGAGGCTGCAAGAAACTTGGAGAAATCTTATTATCACCAGAATACTCAATTCCATGCACATATAAATCTCAGTCACCTCTAAAAGTTTTTTTTTTTCAAGAGCACACCGGAGGCGTGCCTTACCTTTATAGAAGGCAGAAATCTCAAATACAAGAGAACCAGATTTCTAATTGCTAACAATTGGTCTGGCTGAACTCCCACACACGCGCACACACACACACCACTCCGAACCTACGACAATACAACTAAGATGCTAAAGAGCCTGTCCTAAGAAGATCAACATCGCCGCGTCTCAAATGACGCCGGTCACTCCAAAGAACAACAACTTGAACCAAACTCCACTCGTCGACGCATCATCCACCCTTGAAGCCAAAAAGGAGGTGACAGCTAGATGGCAGGACTAGATCAGTCTAGAGAAAGGCGCCGTCTTGGAGTTCCCGGCAATGGCATACATTGCGCCTTTGAAGAACAACTTTGGACCACGATGAGCATCAGAGGGACGCAACAAGAAACACAAGCCATGCCTCCAAGCGCAATGCTCTCAACAGAGGAACGACGTCGAGGACGTCGCCAATGCGCTGATTCTACCAAACCTAGGCTTTCGCCCGGAGACATTCACCAAACTGAAACGATTGAGGAAGTGTGAACACACCTCAACGACGCCTCCAAGGAGGATAACGACGTCCACGGACGCTGTCGCCGCCGGCACCGACCGAAGACGGGCAAGACTTTCGTCTGTGTATTGCCGCACACAGTCCAAACAATCTGCCAGATTGGGACAGCCGACCTTGTCATCCACAACGCCGCCGCCGCAGCACCTTGCCGTTGAAGTCACAGCATCAAGGTCCACCAACTCCTCGCACAGTCGAGGAGACGCGTCCATCTTCCTCCTCCAGCCCAAAGAAGGATCGCAGCCTCAACCAACTGCACGTACGAGGCCATCTACACTGCTCTGTCACACCACTCTTGGCTGACAACACGCAGTGAGCACAACCCCTGAAACCCAGATCGGGCCCGGGAAGGGCCCAGATCAGGCCCGCGCCACCACCTCCAACTCCGTCGCCAGCGCCACCGGGAGGCGTCGCCGCTCCAGCACTCTGCAGCCGGCCTGCGCCAGGAACTCCTTCCTGGTCGCCCTCCAGGGCCGCCGCCTCTAGCGCCTTCGGCCTACTCGCCCCAGGCCACGCCGACGAGCCACCGCGCGCCCTCCCCCACTGCGACCACCGCCGAGCTCCACCACTCCTCTGCGCATCCCGGCCGTGCTCCGGCAAGCACCTCCAACTCCTTGCGTCACCGCACGAACAACACCCACGGCGCCCAGGAGACGTCTCCCCCCGCGCACGAGAGGAACCCGTCGGGGCGCGCCGACCCTGCCCGCCGCCTTCGACGGCCAGGCGTGGCCTAGAAAAAAGAGCAGATCGGAGCCGGGTTTCTAGGGTTTCGGTGGGGGCCTCCGGAGCCGCTCGCGCGAGCGGCCCGGGAGGTGGGCGGCTCGGTTTTCCAAATGGAACACAATGAGGACCTCTAAAAGATTCAAGACATGAAAATTACGTATTCCAGACTCTTAACACCATCCAAACCCAGAACCTATATACATCTCATAATTGTTCAGTTACATAATACTATTAAATCAAAATATGGTCCTCTAGACTTCTCCCCTCAAGTTGGTCTGACCAATTCCTACATTGAAGACAATGAAGCCGAAGTAACACAATGCAAGGGGAAAATCTCAACACTATGAACTAGAAGGAGCTAGCAGTCATCAGGCGAACACACACTGCGCTCAGCTGATGCCTGAACATAAGAGCCTTCCAGAATCAGTAATTTGGTTGGAAGAATGGATTCACATCCCTCGCTTCGAATTCTCGTTCAGCCCTGGCTCTCCTTTCCACCTCTACCTCCTCCAAAATTGAGCGTCTTGCATTTGAAGTCTTAAACTGCACGAAATGAAATTAAAAGAACAAACAGGATGTCAACCACAAAAATTAACACATCTCGGATGTGAACAAAAAGGGGACAGGTGGAGTTTAAATTAACCAAAGGGATAAAACACTTGCCACCAAGAACTTTGCCCTTTCACTATGCTTATCTCTTAAGCCAACTTATTAATCTTTAGTATTAACTGTTGAGCTTATTAACCCAGCTTACCAAGGCCTATGATAAAACATTAAACCTACCAACCAGAGGCAGTGCTTGCCATAAAAACACCTGATGCCATCAATCCACCTGCATTCCTAATAATAATAATACGATTTTTCTGATGAACATAACAAAAACTAAGAGTGTTTTGCACAACTTTGTGGTTCCAATTGACATCAACATCAGTGTGTAACGTCGTCACTGCTACCAAGTCACTTCCACTGCCTTCAGCTTTTCTGTATATGAGTAGGTCACAAATGTGGACTGAAAACAATCTATCTATTGTGTAGATATGGAATAGGGCATTTTGACAATCATTTTTTTGTCCTAGGATGAGGTCCTAAGGATGTGCAACATCGCTAATAGCATCCGCGGTAACAGAAAATGCAGTGGATGAATAGGATAACTGAGATATCAACTGAATAGAATAACCATGTGACATCTAGCATCTAGTGTAGAATGCTTGACACTTGATCACTAAAACTCTGTAATTACATGATCATGTATTAAAAACCCTAAATGCAATCACGGAGGCAGACATGCAGTATCATTGCAGAGGCATACTCGCGGCAATTCTTGCTGCACACAGGAGACAGTTGCCCTCTTGCCACCATATTCACAAAGAGTATTGTAAACTCTAGCATATAAAATAGAAAAATACCTTGTTGACCAGAGCCTCAAATGCTTTTGATCCATTTTGTTCTATGTATTTCTGTGCAGCTGAAATTACATCATCAGGTTTATCTGAATCTTCCTTCTTGGGAATATACCAGATGTTTACTACTTGCTGGTTCACAATCATTGGCCGCACAAAATGCTCATAAACATGCGCAGCACCATTGAAGTAGGGCAAGACCAACCAGCAATTGAAAAACAGTTTTCCATAAGACCAGAAGGGAAGCCTGCAGAATGCAAAAGATTAGTCTGTACTAACAAGTAAGCATATCCATTCATCTCATGATGTACTAACTACTACTCCCTCCGATTCAAATTAGTTGACTCAAAATTTTCAAGATACAGATGAATCTAATACTAAATCATGTCTAGATACAATCGAATCTTAACAAATCTAAGTCAACTAATTTGTGTCAGAGGGAGTAACATAATTCTGTCCGCAACCATCAGATAGTAGCAAGACAAATTATACTAAAGCACAGAAGTCGAGGGACAAAGAAATGTATTTAACAATTATGATATATCTCTATCATTCTTTCAACAAATCTCTAAAGTTACAAGACAGATTTCGTAAGTGGGTGTTGCATTAAGATCAGAGGTTTAATCCCATCAGATTAAACAATAACAAGAGTCAAGAAGTATCGAGAGAAAATTCTGATGCGATAGGGAGCTGTCTTTTACCATTCTAATACTGCAGCAAAGGTAAGCTCAAACAGAGTGATAAACGAGTACAACACCCAGTACGTGAGCCATTGCTGATCATCTATAGAAGATTTTGTTTCTATTGCTCGAACAGACGCATATCTGTAAATGCGTCAATGAGAACCTTAAAAAAAACAGTTGTCGCGAAATGGAAGCATGTGGTAAGTCTATGTATTTAGCAAGAGAAGGAGTTTACTTACAGAGGATAAGCGAGTGAAACTATGGGCCTGCAAGAAAAACAAAAGCATCTCATTACTTATAGAGGATGAGAACTGTCCGAAGACCTAGAGCAGAAGCATTTAGCTGCCTTAGCAACATACAACAACATGATTATATCACCTCATCAAGTGCCAATGAACAAACATAAGTAAAGCTCACTTCAGCTAAAATGTTAACGCATTTGCAAATGAGTTATGTAGCCATATTCTGTAGATAGCACATAGCTATGTGGCATCATGTTCTACACAATGCAAAGTTATCCTGCTATAGTACTACTAAGGAAGAATATTCCATTCCAGTAGGCTAGGCAGAAGATGTAAAATCAATGAATGCTAAATAATGTGGCCCATTTGCAAAACTGTAGCCAAATTCTAACTGAAAGCACTATGTCATGTCGGCAGTTAGGTTGATCCTTCTGTGGAACCATATTTGATGCTCGAGCAAACAATCTGAGCAACACATCTATATAATCTAATGCCACTTCCAAAAAGAACAAACTATCCTTCCAGGATATCAAATATGCTGAAGTCCTTATGTAGGTCCTTTCAGAGCTTCACTAGTCGCCTGATAAATCAGTGCTCAGCTAATTCTGTTGGCATGCCATAATGTCTGATGAACCAAAAACCCTGAACCCTTTCATATATAGGCTAAATTTCCCCAATATATACTCCAGAACTAAAGTTCCTACCACAAACCAGTGAAGATTTAGAGATTTTGAGCGAGAATCTGACTCTTGAGTGACACTACGGTATGCAGCCTAGAAACCATGCTATGATTCGCGCACGCTTTCCCTCATAGTCATCTCAACGGAGCTCATAAAACGACCGCTCCGAGCGACAAAGCACCACGGCACGCCATTCATCATACAGAGAAATCGAAACCAATCCGTCCAAGGGGACGAGGGGGAGGAACCAGATCAGGGGAAGAAGAAGCAGTACGTACCCCGCGAGAACATCCAGGTTGCTGACCAGCACCTTGAGGAAGGATCCAGACCCCATTGCTCCGGCACCCCCGATGTCTCCCAAAGCTGCGAATCTGAAGAGTTGAAACGGCAGTAAATCGGCAGGGGATTTGCTTTATTTATTTCGGCCGCTCGGGTTTGGTTCCTGTCCGGTTCCGGAGGCGGTCACCTACCTTTTTTTGCTCGTGTTCGTTTCCTCACCCTTCCGCCAACCCACACTTTCCTTGTTTCTTTGTGCCTCTTTTCTCGCTTCGTGGACCTGACGACGGCTGTGCTAAGGTGCTACCGGGCTGGACGCGTGGACCCTGATCGCAGCGTATCCTCGTGGATAGTTTTTTTTTAAGACCAGCACAAACGAAGATATCATAGGTGGTACTCCATCTGTTTGGGATTATAGGTCCTACGCGCATATCTAGATTGTTAATTTGACCAATAAAATATAATTTATATATTATAAAAATTATATTATTAGAAAATATAATCTCTAAGGTATCTAATGGTATAATTTTTATACTATAATTGTATATTTTGTTGTTCAAATTGGCAATCTAGTTATCCGCGCGGGACTTATAATCTCAAACGGAGGTAGTATTATGTATCGTGTTTGTACACTACAAATAATGATAAAAGAGATTGTATTGATATATCATAGTTAGATACGGTATCATAGCACGTAAAATTAGAAAAAACAATGTAAAATAAAGTTTGTACACAATTTTACATTAAAATTCTATAAAATAATAAATACACTAAGACTATGATAATACTACATGATACTACTTTGCATTATGAAGATGATATCATATACTAGTATCATATGCATGATATTATTATATGATACTCTCTATTATAACTAGTCCGAGGAAACTACGGTGGGCTTAAGCCCGTGTATGTTTTTGCCGGATGAGCCCATGTACGTAAAAAGAACACCGGACAACTATTGGACCTACCCATGACACCAACAAATAGTCCAAAAGAACTTAGGCCCAGCTTGTACTGCACGATAGAAAAAAAATACAAGGATCAGAAAAATACAGGAATCCAGATGTTACCTCACAGTTCTTATGAAAATCTAAAATGCAGGAATGAAATGGCCATTTTGGTGGATTGTAGGATAGAAAAATCATAGTTTTTTTTATATTCAAACAATTAACGTTGTCTTTCATCTTTCTTAACAATACATCAGTAAATATACACATGCTTTCGTGGAGCCATTTCAAAACTAAAAGATATCTTGATGAGGCCTTATGTCTCATCATGCTCCAGATAAGCGAAGTTATGGTGCTCAGATCTACTATGTTGACCAGACATTAAAAAGGCAAAACATTCAAAATGGAGTTGCTTTAGAAATTTTATTAATCATTGGAATGTGAAAAAAAAAGTACTAATGTCAGAAAACAAAAATCATAAAAATAGGAAAACTAACATAATGTACTAAATTTAACAGAGCCACACAATATTATCTATACCTAATAATAAAAAAACGTAAGGTTTCTGTCTACCGTCCGTCTGCAAATGACCAAAGTACCCCTAGATTTCACAGAAATTACCCACCATTGCCATCGGTAAGCAGAAAAAACTCTTCGTTCTCTCTCTTCGTTTGCCCCGCCGCCTAGAGGTAATCCTGATCCAACTGCTCTCGAGCGAGGATCCTATCCGTTTACGTCGCCGCCGCTTAATCCGTCCAATCTCCATCTTGAACGTCCATGCGGTGCTTGACGTCCTGCAATCCGATGCCCACCTTACCTGCCACCAGACCTCCGCAGCCTTTGCCAACAATCTGGAGTTCGCCCTTTGTAACGAGCCCGACGAGGAAATCCTCACAGCCATCCCGTTCCCATGCCTCGTCCACACTCACACTCAGTACGAACGCGTCCTAACGCGCCTCTGCCTGGTTGATCTGGCGCTGCCCATCACCATCTTCTTCTTCGAGGGAAGGGAGGCGGCAGCGGATGAGGATTTCGGTCCGGTGTTTCAGAAATAGATCATGCAATTTGGGGAATTTCTTGCTCTCCTCGATGTCGTTTGACTCCTGGCACAGCATCCAGTTCCCTGGATGCTTCTTCTCCGTGATTCCTTAGCGCTGGCGTTGCGAGGTCGATGCCATGCCTCTGTTGGTGAAGGAGGGCACATGCTGAAGCGGACCATGAGAAGCGCCCAGAGGCGAGGCCTGGTTGGTGGCGGCTGACGAGGGTTCGACTCGTCAATGCCCATTGTTATGGACTTGGGTTTTGGAGAAGGAGGAGAAGCTAAAGATCGCAGAACGTCTAACAGATTCGCAACACGGGGACACGAGGTTTACCTAGGTTTAGGCCCCCAGAGAGAAAACCCTACTCCTGATTTTCTGTTCTTGATTGATGGCGATGCGGATGATTACAAGGGCACGCATATGAAATCTGGCATGAGGTGTGTTCTAGGGTTATGAGGTGCCCTCTTCGCCTTTATATGGGGAGGCCATGTGTTGGGAATATACTTTCCGGGTATACCCATAGGACTCGCTAACCAGGGTGGCCCACCAATGGGTTAGAGCTTTGCTTCATGGGCGGCCCATTCAAAGAAAGAGGAGAAGCCACTTCCAGCTACGACAAGGCCCAGAAGAGTTACCGACTTAGGCCTATAGTATTACTTGTAGTCCAAGCTGTATCTAGTTACCGACTCTGTAACGTAGCCGGATAGGTCTCTCATGTAACCCTAGGTCCCGGTAACTATATAAACTGGCCCTATGGGAGCCTTTAGGGCATAATCACAACAAGATCATAGATCAACCACAAACTACTCGCACAGGCGAACCTCTCTTGTAATCCGTTGTAACATCTGGCTCTCGCCGATATATTACTGGGTTGCTAGCAGGAGTAGGATCCGATCACCGCAGTCGGATATGAACCTGGGTAAACTTGTGCTCACCGTTGCCGGAACATCCGACGTCTCACACCCCATCTTCTCAATGCCGTTAGGACCCCCTATGGTGTACTTATCGACAATCCGATGACAATTGGCGCTCACCATGGGGCGAGTGACTTTTGGAGCTTCGTTCCACGCGGAATCTGTGCATGCAGGAATAGGAGAAACAATCGCCATGGGTTGCGTGGTCTACGCCAGTGATATCCCTCTCGTTCTTCTCGACGAGACTTGGATTCTGGCTAAGGAGCCCATGATAACCTACACAATCATGTCTATCGGCGAGATCGATATCTACCTCGGTTTCTCTGAATCCTCCCAACCCACCCTTGAGGTGATGACCATGGCGGAATAAAACTCCGAATCTGCTATATCCATAGAGGCGGAAGAGTTCAAGATCACGAGAAAATCTGAACCCACCCAGCCTGCTCCTATAGTGGAAGAAGTGGTGGAATAAAAATCCGAATCTGATTTCCCCGTTGAGATCGGATACACAAATGAGGAATATATCCGCTTCGGATCTGGTTCTACCAATGCCGGGGCAGAAAAACACTCTTGAGGCACAGGATAAAGAAGATGATGAAGCGCCCCTACATCGATTACGAAGCAATCGTCGAGATCAAGGAGAGCTTTGAGATGGCAGAGGCGGAAACACAACTGTGCCGCTACCTTCAGAACATGAACAAGAAGAAGCATTGCTTCGTATACCACATGAGCTTTGGATCCAACTCTATCGATGCTGGAGCCGAAAATGATTCAGTTCTCGACGCAATCGAAGAAAACGCCGACTTACCTGATTCCCCTCTATCACATCTCAAGATTTTCCAAATCTTGTAATGTGAAAAATAAATGAATAAAATAAAACTTTGTTTGATTTTCAGGGTGAGAAGAAACTTTTTGAATCCAATTGGAAACCTTCAAACCAATTTGGATCAAATAAAATCCTAAAGAGATTTAAAAAGGTAAACATTTGATAAAGGAAAATAGAAATATTTGGAATTACTATTTTGGATCTCTTAAATAAAAAAAAGATTTGGTTTTCAAATAAAATAGAAGTTTTACAAATTATAAACCAAATTAAAACTTGGCCAAGCTTTTGAAATAAAATATTTCCACTTGAGAAAAATAGTAAAAGGTTTGTTTAAATAAAATAATAAGGTTTTAATATCAAATTTTATTTAAATAAAAAGGTTTTACCATTTTAAATAAAACATCAAAACTTATTAAATTATTTTAAATAAGTTTCCAAGTGTTTTATATTCTCAAATAAAACCTACTAATTTGGTTTTGGAAATAACTTGTTTTCAAATGGAGAATTTAAAATAAAACAAATTCAATTTTGATTTATTAAACAAGGTCTATTTATTTAATTAATAATGGACCCTAAAATAAAAATATTATTTTGATCTTTAGACTTTGGTTTATGTTGTTAAACAGAACCAAATTCAATTGTAATGTTTGGTGGAAGTTTGAATTGATTTGAATGCTTGAATTGTTGTTTAAACAGAAAATAGAATTGGAAAAAGAAAAACATTCAGGAAGGAAAAAAAATAGAAACAGGCAACAGCCCAGTCGACAAAGCCCACTAAGCCCAGTACCAGCCCACTCCCACTCTCCTCTGCGAAATGTTTTCCTCCTATTAACTGACCCGCAGAGCAACTGACTAGTGGCCCCTTCCTTCTCTCTCACTCCCTCGCTGACGCCGGACCCCACCCCTCCAGCTCATCTTCTTCCTCGCGCAGACGACGCCCGGCCGTTGCAGCAGGAAACACAGACGATCAATTCGCGTAAATGGCCGCATTAATCCACCCCGCGACCACGCCCATTTAACCGCCCGCATCTCCTCTTCCTTTCCCCTCACGCGCCTCCCTCTCTCGCCTCAGTCATCTGAATCGAGCTCGCCCTCTCACTGCTCCGACCACCGTCCCTCCTCAATTCCGACCGAGCCTCGCCACCCCTTGCCTTTCCAAGCACACGAGCACACTCCCCACTCCCAGGCGCTTCTTCCTGTGCCCTCCGTTCAACCGCGGGCGCTCCAGAACGTCGGCTCCGTCTTCAACTGAGTGTCGTCGTGTCTGCCTTCTTCTCCGGCGAAACTCCCTGGTAAGAACAGACCACCCCGCGCCCTTTCCTTCACGCACACAGCTTCGCCTTGATCTTGCGCTTCTAACCGCATCTTTGTTTTGCTTCGGGGCGAACCACAGCGTCACCTCCGACGCGACCGGCCGTCAACCGCCAGCCCAACTCGGAGCGATTCCTCCTGTCCCCGTGCGCCCCTTGCCAAGACGACTCCAAGTTGAGCTTCGGCGTCGCCCTGCGATCATTGTAAGCCTCTCCCCACCTTCCATTCCTTCCTGTATCGCCAGCACCGCCACCATCTGACCGTCGTCGCCGCTAGCCACCACCAGCGCCGCTGCGTTTTGGTCAAATGCGTAGGAGCCGTTAGATCTGAATCGGACGCGTAAGATTAGAATCAAGTTGAAGGGGTACAAGTGAGCCTGCGCCGTGCGATAACAGTTAGATCCAACGGCCTACAGCATGTGATCCACCCGAACCGGTACCGTCCAATCAAAACATGACGCGTGGCCAATTCTTGTTTAAAACAGATTTGAGTTGCAAATTGAAACCCTTGTAACTTTTGATCCACACGTCCAAAAATTTCAAACTTTATATCGTTGGAATCAGTGGAATAAGACCTAGTCAACCATGCCATTTGTTTAGTAAATAGTATCTGTTAGATTGTTTGTTTTACAGAATCATTTGTATGCTTGTTTAGATTAGAAAATTTGTTCAAAAATGTTTTAAAGGTTGAAATCTTTGCAAATTGGTTTGTGGTGAACTTACTGACCCTAGGAACCAACCCATGGATTTAAAAATGAATTTGGTGAAATTTAGGATGGATTAATTGATTTAGCCCATTTCTAGCCATTTAAAAATATTGGTTTTGTTATGAAAATGTTTTCGAAAGAAAACTTTGGGAAAATGATTGGAAGCAAACCTAATGACCCTAAACACCAAGTTTTGATAAACAACAACTTATTTGGTGAACAACCTAAAGTTGTTGCTTTGATAAAAATATTTTCCACCACATAAATTAATGAATGGACTTAAAAATGGTTTATGGACAAAACCCTTTTGCAAATGACTTTGCCACTTTGGAAAATGACCACATTGAACCTTACAAAGTTTAGATCCTAGTGGGAACCAGCTTTGCAAATAAACCTATCTCTTGCATGCTTACATGCATGACTTAGATCCCATTGTTTTATGTGGGTGAAATTGTTTGATTGATTATTGGTTTGGAATGCTAGTTGATATTGTGTTTGCTGGATTGATTGTAGTGAAGTTAGAAAAGTGTGAGACTAGCAAGATCAAGGAGTGAACCAACATTCCCTACCAAAAGAAAGGCAAGTGACACTATCATCTAAAGTCCTACTAATTTCATTATACTTAGTGGATTTTGAAACATGCATGAAAAGAATTTTTGTACTTATGCTATGCTAAATACTAATAGGATTCCCTATACATTCCTTAGTGAAAACAATGTAGTTGTTACATGCTTAGCCATGCTATATTTTGAAAAGAGATACATGTTGAGATTTTATGAAGTTGAGAAAAGGACTTGTGTTTTTATATAATAAAACAAGGACTCAATGAACCACCTAGGTGGACAAGGATACTTTGAGTTTTGGAGAAGGTGGCAACAAAAGGAACCATGTCTATGGCAATCTCTTTGTGTTGTGCTTCAAAGGAAAACCACCCAGGAAACTTAGAGATTGAACATGTTTCTACAATTGTGGCTTTCGTGTGCAACCACATGCTATTTATGGCTCTGGCTTAGTCAACTACATTGGGAAGACCCATGCATTGTCTTCATTCTTTGGACATGAGGACCTGGAATCCTACATGGGTACTGAAGACAAGCTAGCAATGGTGTATGGGAGGACCCTCTAGAAAGACTTCGTCACATTCTCAATCTGCCGGTACTCCATCTTGGTGAGCACTAATCTAGTGGCCACTGGTGGCAACAAGATGGGATTGTGACATGTGGGTAAAGTGTACTACTTCTGCAGAAGATAATAAAATCTAAGTACTTAGCCGTGTCCCCGGTTATGGACAATACTGAGCAACTAAAGTTTGAAGCTATGGGAAATCTCCACATTCCAATTTCTAAAAGAAAACTTTCTAAGTGATAACAAATGACTTGATGCACTTGGGGTTACCAAGGAGCTCAAGAGATTTTGATGAAAACTTGATGCACTTGGGGTTACCAAGGAGCTCAAGGGATTTTGATAAAAACTTGAAGTACTTGGGGTTACCAAGGAGCTCAAGAGATTTTTAACAAAGACACTTGGTGGATTCCAAGGAGGTGACAAAAGATCAAAAACCTTTTGAAAAGATAGGATAAATTATTGCTTTCTGCAAATGAGCCCAAAAACCCTACTTAGCCGAATATGCATGTATTGATAGGATCCACTCATATTATACTTAGTAGTGAAACTTGCCAATACTATTCCAAAGTATTGACCCTTGTGGCTGTAACTTGTAATGTTGCAGGTTTGATTGATTTTAGTGAAGATTGATTGATTAGGATTACAAAGCCTACAACCAATATGTCTGCTTGTGGCACTTTGAAGATGAAGGACCCCATGCTATAGTTATTCCGCTGCAATGTAATGTAATAGCCAAATGAGCTATGTAAGATGTAATAAAATTATGTTATTCCTGGTTATAAAGTTATATTATGACCTTTGTTCCCTGATATTACATCTTAACTGTGGATGTTAGCTATTGATCCAGGGACTAGCATTGTAAACACAGGGGACTCCACCTTATATTGAATAAAGGGTGGGACACTCCCTCTACAGATGGTATCAGAGCATTGTGTTGCCTGTAGGATTTGTAAACCCTAGGATTGGACAAAAACCCTTAGAAAAATAGGAGTTTTACTTGTTCCAAAAACTTATTTACAAAAACACTTGTAAACTCTCTCCTCAACCATTTTGGTTTCAACTCTACATCTCTTCTATTTCAACTTGATGGAAAAACCTACCCCATGACCAAAGGCTACACCATGTGCAAAGGACTTCTTCAACTCTAATGACTTCAACATCTTCAACTCTAATGACTTCAACATCTTCAGCATATTCCCCAAGGACTTCCAACATGGATACCACTAAGGACTACAAGTGAGACAAGGAAATCTTGCTCAAGATTTAGAGACTAAGGGAATGCAAAAGTTAGAAGGGGCCCACATCACTTGAAGTCTTGTGACCAAGAATTTCTCCTAAGGAAACCATGATCTCATGCAAAAAGAATCAACCAAGAAGGATGGAAAAATCACAAGTGAACCATATAGATGGACCACCATATTTTAGTTAAGACAAACTCACCAACTTATGGGGTGTAACAAAAATATTTTGTTGCCTAAGTATGTACTTGAACTTTGTTGTTTGAGTGAAAAGTTGTTTGTGAATGCTTGCACATTGCTTGAGTGAATTGTGATGTGTGTGATTAGAATTGATTCCCTAGAAATATCTTGCCTATTCTAATCTTCATTCAACCCAAACAGATGACTACTCCGAGAGACTCCAACCTCAAGGTTGATGACACCAACACCAACCAGGAGGACAACATGAAAGAGCTCATAGCAACCCAGAACCGGTTGAACCAAGTGACAGCTCAATTCATAGCCAACACTAGTGGAGAAGATCCAACCCTGCAAGGATTTTTGGAAACTCAAGGCCAACTGATGCTTAAGGTGACTGATCAAATGATCAAGATGGAAGAAAACTATTCCAAAAGAGTTAGTGACAACAAGGATGACAGAAATGTTATTCTAGATGGAGCCCCAGCTTGCATTATTTGTGGAGACAAGGATCATACTTCCAAGGAGCATGGAGATCAATGCCCCAACTGTGAAGAGAAACATCCTGTTGGACAATGTCCCACTTCTCAAGCTACTTGCTACCTATGTGAAGGAAACAACCATGTCCCTATCCAATGCCCCATCTATTCCATTGTTGAACAAAGGAAACAAGGTGGAGTGCAACAAATGATTGCAAACTATCCAGAAGGATCCAAGTCTACCAAGAAGGTTGATGACAAAGGAAAAGGTCCACTTATACCTCCAAACAAAACAACCCAATTCAAGGGATCGAATAAGAGGAATATGAATTTTCTAAAGAGCAATAAAAGGTCCAAGAAACATGTAGACATTCCTACCTACCAGATAACATATGAACAACATGAACTAGATGCACTCCTAGCTTTGGAGAAACCCAAAAAGCAAAAGAAGGACAAAAGCCATGTGCAATGTCATAAATGTAAGGAAATGGGACACTACTCCAGTGAATGCCCAGAGAACCAGAAGAATAAAGAAATTGGCCAAGTGATGTGCAACAACTGCAAAGAGATAGGCCATTATGTGGCAACTTGTCCACAAGAGCCACGTAAAGAACTCAAAGACATCAACTGTTTCAATTGCAAGAACCTAGGACATTATGCAAGCAATTGTCCAGAAAAGATGAAGAACAAGTTGAACAAGCCTATGGAGAAACTCAACCTTGGCCCATGAGGAAACAAAGGACACAATGCAGATGTTTGCCCAGAGAAGTTTTCCCAAAGATCCCAAACAAGCCAATATGTAATTTTGTTTGAAATATTTTAAGGGTGGTAGTACCCTAGTTGTTTTGAGAATACTTGTAACCCTAGCCTTCCCAAATCTCGGGACGAGATTTATTTTAAGGGTGGTAGCCTGTCACATCCCAAGATTTTCCAAATCTTGTAATGTGAAAAATAAATGAATAAAATAAAACTTTGTTTGATTTTCAGGGTGAGAAGAAACTTTTTGAATCCAATTGGAAACCTTCAAACCAATTTGGATCAAATAAAATCCTAAAGAGATTTAAAAAGGTAAACATTTGATAAAGGAAAATAAAAATATTTGGAATTACTATTTTGGATCTCTTAAATAAAAAAAAGATTTGGTTTTCAAATGAAATAGAAGTTTTACAAATTATAAACCAAATTAAAACTTGGCCAAGCTTTTGAAATAAAATATTTCCACTTGACAAAAATAGTAAAAGGTTTGTTTAAATAAAATAATAAGGTTTTAATATCAAATTTTATTTAAATAAAAAGGTTTTACCATTTTAAATAAAACATCAAAACTTATTAAATTATTTTAAATAAGTTTCCAAGTGTTTTATATTCTCAAATAAAACCTACTAATTTGGTTTTGGAAATAACTTGTTTTCAAATGGAGAATTTAAAATAAAACAAATTCAATTTTGATTTATTAAACAAGCTCTATTTATTTAATTAATAATGGACCCTAAAATAAAAATATTATTTTGATCTTTGGACTTTGGTTTATGTTGTTAAACAGAACCAAATTCAATTGTAATGTTTAGTGGAAGTTTGAATTGATTTGAATGCTTGAATTGTTGTTTAAACAGAAAATAGAATTGGAAAAAGAAAAACATTCAGGAAGGAAAAAAAATAGAAACAAGCAACAGCCCAGTCGACAAAGCCCACTAAGCCCAGTACCAGCCCACTCCCACTCTCCTCTGCGAAACGTTTTCCACCTATTAACTGACCCGCAGAGCAACTGACTGGTGGCCCCTTCCTTCTCTCTCACTCCCTCGCTGACGCCGGACCCCACCCCTCCAGCTCATCTTCTTCCTCGCGCAGACGACGCCCGGCCGTTGCAGCAGGAAACGCCGGCGATCAATTCGCGTAAATGGCCGCATTAATCCACCCCGCGACCACGCCCATTTAACTGCCTGCATCTCCTCTTCCTTTCCCCTCACGCGCCTCCCTCTCTCTGCCCCCAGGCTGCCCTGAATCGAGCTCGCCCTCTCACTGCTTCGACCACCGTCCCTCCTCAATTCCGACCGAGCCTTGCCACCCCTTGCCTTTCCAAGCACACGAGCACATTCCCCACTCCCAGGCGCTTCTTCCTGTGCCCTCCGTTCAACCGCGGGCGCTCCAGAACGTCGGCTCCGTCTTCAATCGCCCGCCAGGTTCCGCCTTCTTCTCCGGCAAAACTCCCTGGTAAGAACAGACCACCCCGCGCCCTTTCCTTCACGCACACACCTTCGCCTTGATCTTGCGCTTCTAACCGCATATTCGTTTTGCTTCGGGGCGAACCAGAGCGTCACCTCCGACCACGACCGCGTGCAACCGTCGCCAGGCCCAACTCCAGTGAGCGATTCCTCCTGTCCCCGTGCGCCCCTTGCCAAGACGACTCCAAGTTGAGCTTCGGCGTCGCCCTGCGATCATTGTAAGCCTCTCCCCACCTTCCATTCCTTCCTGTATCGCCGGCACCGCCACCATCTGACCGTCGTCGCCGCTAGCCACCACCAGCGCCGCTGCGTTTTGGTCAAATGCGTAGGAGCCGTTAGATCTTAATCGGACGCATAAGATTAGAATCAAGTCGAAGGGGTACAAGTGAGCCTGCGCCGTGCGATAACAATTAGATCCAACGGCCTACAACATGTGATCCACCCGAACCGGTACCGTCCAATCAAAACATGACGCGTGGCCAATTCTTGTTTAAAACAGATTTTGAAAACAGATTTGAGTTGCAAATTGAAACCCTTGTAACTTTTGATCCACATGTCCAAAAATTTCAAACTTTATATCGTTGGAATCAGTGGAATAAGCCCTAGTCAACCATGCCATTTGTTTAGTAAATAGTATCTGTTAGATTGTTTGTTTTTACAGAATCATTTATATGCTTGTTTAGATTAGAAAATTTGTTCAAAAATGTTTTAAAGGTTGAAATCTTTGCAAATTGGTTTGTGGTGAACTTACTGACCCTAGGAACCAACCCATGGATTTAAAAATGAATTTGGTGAAATTTAGGATGGATTAATTGATTTAGCCCATTTCTAGCCATTTAAAAATATTGGTTTTGTTATGAAAATGTTTTGGAAAGAAAACTTTGGGAAAATGATTGGAAGCAAACCTAATGACCCTAAACACCAAGTTTTGAGAAACAACAACTTATTTGGTGAACAACCTAAAGTTGTTGCTTTGATAAAAATATTTTCCACCACATAAATTAATGAATGGACTTAAAAATGGTTTATGGACAAAACACTTTTGCAAATGACTTTGCCACTTTGGAAAATGACCACCTTGAACCTTACAAAGTTTAGAGCCTAGTGGGAACCAGCTTTGCAAATAAACCTATCTCTTGCATGCTTACATGCATGACTTAGATCCCATTGTTTTATGTGGGTGAAATCGTTTGATTGATTATTGGTTTGGAATGCTAGTTGATATTGTGTTTGCTGGATTGATTGTAGTGAAGTTAGAAAAGTGTGAGACTAGCAAGATCAAGGAGTGAACCAACATTCCCTACCAAAAGAAAGGCAAGTGACACTATCATCTAAAGTCCTACTATTTTCATTATACTTAGTGGATTTTGAAACATGCATGAAAAGAATTTTTATACTTATGCTATGCTAAATCCTAATAGGATTCCCTATACATTCCTTAGTGAAAACAATGTAGTTGTTACATGCTTAGCCATGCTATATTTTGAAAAGAGATACATGTTGAGATTTTATGAAGTTGAGAAAAGGACTTGCGTTTTTATATAATAAAACAAGGACTCAATGAACCACCTGGGTGGACAAGGATACTTTGAGTTTTAGAGAAGGTGGCAACAAAAGGAACCATGTCTATGGCAATCTCTTTGTGTTGTGCTTCAAAGGAAAACCACCCAGGAAACTTAGAGATTGAACATGTTTCTCCAATTGTGGCTTTCGTGTGCAACCACATGCTATTTATGGCTCTGGCTTAGTCAACTACATTGGGAAGACCCATGCATTGTCTTCAGGTTACTAGACATGAGGACCTGGAATCCTACATGGGTACTGAAGACAAGCTAGCAATGGTGTATGGGAGGACCCTCTGGAAAGACTTCGTCACATTCTCAATCTGCCGGTACTCCATCTTGGTGAGCACTAATCTAGTGGCCACTGGTGGCAACAAGATGGGATTGTGACATGTGGGTAAAGTGTACTACTTCTGCAGAAGATAATAAAATCTAAGTACTTAGCCGTGTCCCCGGTTATGGACAATACTGAGCAACTAAAGTTTGAAGCTATGGGAAATCTCCACATTCCAATTTCTAAAAGAAAACTTTCTAAGTGATAACAAATGACTTGATGCACTTGGGGTTACCAAGGAGCTCAAGAGATTTTGATGAAAACTTGATGCACTTGGGGTTACCAAGGAGCTCAAGGGATTTTGATAAAAACTTGAAGTACTTGGGGTTACCAAGGAGCTTAAGAGATTTTTAACAAAGACACTTGGTGGATTCCAAGGAGGTGACAAAAGATCAAAAACCTTTTGAAAAGATAGGATAAATTATTGCTTTCTGCAAATGAGCCCAAAAACCCTACTTAGCCGAATATGCATGTATTGATAGGATCCACTCATATTATACTTAGTAGTGAAACTTGCCAATACTATTCCAAAGTATTGACCCTTGTGGCTGTAACTTGTAATGTTGCAGGTTTGATTGATTTTAGTGAAGATTGATTGATTAGGATTACAAAGCCTACAACCAACATGTCTGCTTGTGGCACTTTGAAGATGAAGGACCCCATGCTATAGTTATTCCGCTGCAATGTAATGTAATAGCCAAATGAGCTATGTAAGATGTAATAAAATTATGTTATTCCTGGTTATAAAGTTATATTATGACCTTTGTTCCCTGATATTACATCTTAACTGTGGATGTTAGCTATTGATCCAGGGACTAGCATTGTAAACACAGGAGACTCCACCTTATATTGAATAAAGGGTGGGACACTCCCTCTACACCCTCAGAAGTCAATAGCGTCGCAGGAACTTCGTGACTTCAAGAAGGATATGGAGGCATTCGAATAAGAATATGCCTCCAAACCAGTGCAAGGTAAGCCAGAGACTCCTCCGAGTCCGTATGATACCATGGACGAAGATTACACCTCGCAAGATGACATGGACACCGGAGATTCGTCCGAGGTCCAGAAGCCAACTACTACGGAAAGTACCGACAGAAGTCTAACTCCCGGTACCGGACCGAAAGCCGTCTTTGCCACTGGTACGCACGTTAAGGCTACCGGGCGGTCAAAGAAGAATAAGAACAAAAATCCGACACCGGAAGAGCCAGAAGTTGAAGAACCCAACGAAGAAAAGGTTGAACAAGAGATCGAGATGGAGAATCGAGCCGAAGATCTGATTAATCCCACAATGATCGACCCTCCTGTGGATGTACACATTGTCACCAAGGGTGCATGTGAAATTTACGGAGATGCTCTCACCATACCAATGCCAACTGCTTCGGATCTTACTCCGGATGCGTTGGAGAAATGGGCTGAGGATTTGGAAAAGCATCGTCTGTTTTTGCTCGAGGAAGTTGAAGGGTTTCGCAACATAGTAAATCAAAAAAGTTCTACGGATGCGAACAAGAAATCCAAGATCTAATCTAGGAGATGCAATCAACGAGAGAGATAGATGAGATCTTCTACCCTTGAAGAAATCGCACAGCGGAAACGTTCAACAGAACGTGGTTGATGTAGTCGTACTAGCCGTCTCCTCCTCGCGATCCGATCCGATCCTACGCCGCAAGTGGCGGCGCCTCCGAGAGATGCACACGTATGGTGCCGCGACGTCTCCTCCTTCCTTGGTGGATTGGCTCTGCAGCACGTAGGACAAGTGGGGTGGAGAGATGGATTGGCTCTGCAGCACGATGGCGTGGTGCTTATGGTGGAGAATTTCTGCGGCAGGGCTTCTCCTACGCGCAGTCGGGAGAGAGAGAGGTGGAGGGGCAGCAGGACGGCGGCTAGGATTGGAGGAGTGGGAGGGGGAAGGTGCGCCCCTGCCCACCTATATAGGGGGTTGTACGGCCCCCTTGGCCCCTCCTCCAAGCCCTAGGGCGGCGGCCCCAAGGGTTGGAGTGGGAGGCAAGTTTCCCCCTCCTTCTAGAAGATCCCTTTAGGGTTTCCCTAGGGTTTGGCCGGCTAGGCCTTTGGGGACTTGTGCCCCTGGCCCAAAGCGGCCAGGGCACTTCCCCTTCGGCCCACGCAGGCCTCCGATAAGTTGGCCCACGTTGGTCCCACTCCGGAACCTTCTAGAACCTTCCGGTACAATACCGATAAACTCCGAAACGATTCCGAAATCCAAAAATTGCTTTCCTTTATATGAATCTTATTCTCTAGACCATTCCGGAACCTCTCATGATGTCCTGGATCTCATCCGAGACTCCGAACAAAAACTCATAAACCAATTATCCATTCTATCCTAGCATCGATGCACATTAAGTGTGTGACCTTACGGGTTCGAGAATATGCAGACATGATATTCTATCAATAATCAATAGTGGGATCTGGAAACCCATATTGACTCCCACATATTCATCGATGATCATATCAGATGAACCATGATGCCAGTATTCAATTAATCCCATATATGTATTCCCTTCGTCACGCGATATTTTACTTGCCCGGGATTCGATCGTTGGTATCGACATACCTAGTTCAATCTCGTTCACAGCAAATACTTTACTCGTTCCGTCATCCGATATCACTTTGTGATTAACTCCTTAAACACGTGCTTGCAAGCGGTGTTGATATCGATTACCGAGTGGGCCCGAAGTATATCTCTCCGACTCGGGAGGGACAAATTCCATCTCGATACATAAAACTCAACAAGTACTTTCCGATCACCTAAGAGACACCTTTATGATCACCCTCACATAGGATGACGCTTTAATGACCTCAAAGCTTTCTTCCGATACCAGGGAGTTGTATTATCTCATGGTCTAAGGAATACAATACTTGACATAGGAAAAAGCTTCGCAAAGATGAACACGATGACACGATCTAATTGCTCTGCTTAATTTGGGTATGTCCATCATATCATTCTCCTAATGACATGATCTCATTATTAATTGACAACTCATGTCTATGGTTAGGAAACCTTAACCATCATTAATCAATGAGCTAGTCCATAGAGGCGTACTAGGGACATGGTGTTTGTTCATAAACCACACAAGTATCAAAGTTTCTGCTTAATACAATTTTAGCATGGAATATAAACTTTATTATGAACAAGAATTATAATAATAACATCTTTATTATTGCCTCTAGGGCATAATTCCAACAGTCTCCCACTTGCACTAGAGTCAATAATCTAGTTTACATCTGGCAACAATCTAACACCCATGGCATTAAGGTGTTGATCATGTTTTGCTCGTGGAAGAGGCTTAGTCAACGGATCTGCGACATTCAAATCCGTATGTACTTTGTTAATCTTCAGATCTCCATCTGCTATATAATCTCGAATTATATGAAAACGGCGGTTCATGTGATTGGTCTTTGGATGATATCTTGGTTCCTTAGCCAGTGCTATGGCGCCAGTGTTGTCGCACAATATCTCCAGTGGGTCAAAGGCACTTGGAACTACACCAAGCTCAGTGATGAAGTTCCTGATCCAAAATCCTTCACTTGACGCTTCTGAAGCAGCCATGTATTCCGCTTCTATTGTAGATCCCGCGATCACGCTTTGCTTGCAGCTTCTCCAGCTCACAGCTCCTCCATTCAAAATATAAACGTATCCTGTCTGAGATTTAGAATCATCCGGGTCGGTGTCGAAACTACCATCGACGTAACCTTTTACGACGAGCTGCTCATCACCTCCATAGACCAAGAACATTTCTTTAGTCCTATTTAAATACTTTAGGATGTTCTTTACGGCTGTCCAGTGTTCCACTCCTGGATCACTTTGGTATCTGCTCGTCAAACTAAGAGCATTGGACACATCCGGTCTAGTACATAGCATGGCATACATGATAGAACCTATGGCCGAGGCATATGGCACTTTGCTCATAGTATCTCTATCGTTTACCATAGCTGGACACTGAGCCTTGCTCAATATCTTACCTGACAACATGGGCAATGAACCTTTCTTTGCTTTATCCATTCTGAACCTTTTCAGAAATTTGTCTAGATATGTACTTTGGCTTAAAGCTATTAGGCGTCTCTGTCTATCTCTATAGATTTTGATGCCTAATATATAAGCAGCTTCTCCTAGGTCTTTCATTGAAAAACATTTATTCAAATAACTCTTCACATCGTTAAGCATACCAATGTCATTTCCAATAATCAATATGTCATCCACATATAGTACTAAAAATGTCACTGAGCTCCCACTCACTTTCTTGTAGATATAAGCTTCGTAGCAATTTGGAACAAATCCAAAGCTCTTGATCACTTGATCAAAACGAAGGTTCCAACTCCGAGATGCTTGCTTCAGTCCATAAATGGAACGCTGAAGTTTGCACACCTTATTAGCATCCTTAGGATCGACAAAACCTTCGGGCTGCATCATATACAACTCTTCATCAATGTTGCCATTGAGGAACGCAGTCTTGACATCCATCTGCCATATTTCATAATCATGAAATGCAGCAATTGCTAATAAAATCCGAATGGACTTAAACATCGCTAGGGGAGAGAAAGTCTCATCGTAGTCAACACCTTGAACTTGCCAAAACCCTTTTGCGACAAGTCGAGCTTTATAGACAGCAACATTACCATCCGCGTCCGTTTTCTTCTTGAAAATCCATTTGCACTCAACGGCCTTACGGTCGCTAGGAGGGTCCACCAAAGTCCATACTTGGTTTTCGCTCATGGATCCTAATTCGGATTTCATGGCCTCTAGCCATTTGTCAGAGTCTGGTCTCATCATTGCTTCCTCATAGTTCGCAGGTTCACCGTTGTCTAACAACAAGACGGGTAAGACAGGGTTGCCGTACCATTCAGGAGTGGCACGTGACCTTGTCGACCTGCGAAGTTCAGTAGTAGCATCGTTCGAAGTTTCATGATCCTCGTCATTAGCTTCCTCTCTTGTTGGTGCGATTTGCATGGAACAATTTTAGGTGCTGCGCTACTCTCCAACTCGAGAGAAGGTTCAATAACCTCGTCTAGCTCTACCTTCCTCCCACTCACTTCTTTCCACAGAAACTCCTTCTCAAGAAAGGATCCGTTCTTTGCGATAAACACTTAGCCTTCGGATCTGTGGTAGAAGGTATACCCAATCGTTTCCTTAGGGTATCCTATTAAGACGCATTTCTCCGCTTTGGGTTCGAGCTTGTCCGGCATCAACTTCTTGACGTAAGCTTCGCATCCCCAAACTTTAAGAAACGACAACTTAGGTTTAGCAACAAACCATAGTTCATACGGTGTCGTCTCAACGGATTTAGATGGTGCCCTATTTAAAGTGAATGCAGCGGTTTCTAATGCATAACCCCAAAATGATAACGGCAAATCTGTAAGAGACATCATTGATCGCACCATATCTAATAGAGTTCGATTCCGGCGTTCAGACACACCATTGCACTGTGGTGTTCCGGGTGGCGTGAGTTGCGAAATGATTCCGCTTGCTTTAAGATGCGTGAGAAAATCATAACTCAAATATTCACCGCCATGATCGGATCGTAGAAATTTAATTTTCCTATTACGATGGTTTTCCACTTCGTTCTGAAATTCTTTGAACTTTTCAAACATTTCAGATTTATGTTTCATTAAATAGATATACCCATATCTACTTAAGTCATCAGTAAAAGTGAGAAAATAGCGATATCCACCGCGCGTCGAAACACTCATCGGTCCGCATACATCGGTATGTATGATTTCCAATAAGTCCGTTGCTCGCTCCATTATTCCGGAGAACGGGGTTTTGATCATCTTGCCCATGAGGCGCGGCTCACACTTGTCAAATGATTCAAAATCAAGAGACTCCAAAAGTCCATCAGAATGGAGTTTCTTCATGCGTTTTACACCAATATGACCTAGACGGCAGTGCCACAAATAAGTTGGATTATCACTATATACTTTTCATCTCTTAGCCTCAATGTTATGGATGTGCGTTTCATTGCTTTCGAGATTCAGAAGAAATAAACCATTCACAACAGGTGCATGACCATAAAAGATGTTATTAATATAAATAGAACAACCATTATTCTCTGATTTAAATGAATAACCGTCTTGCAATAAACACGATCCAGATATAATGTTCATGCTCAACGCAGACACATAATAACACTTATTAAGGTTTAAAACTAATCCCGAAGGTAAAACTAAGGAGAGCGTGCCGACGGCCATCACATCAACTTTTGATCCATTGCCAACGCGCATCGTCACCTCATCCCTTGCTAGCCGCTGTCTATTCCGTAGCTCCTGTTTCGAGTTACAAATATTAGCAACTAAACCAATATCATATACCCAGACACTACAACGAGCGCTAGTAAGGTAAACATAAATAACATGTATATCAAATATACCTTTAATGGTGCCAGCCTTCTTATCCGCTAAGTACTTCAGACAGTTGTGCTTCCAGTGACCCTTGTCCTTGCAATAGAAGCACTCAGTGTCCAGCTTAGGTCTAGACTTGAGCTTCTTCTCAGCAGGGGCAACGCGCTTGCCGCTGCCTTTCTTGAAGGATTTATTTGCACCCTTACCTTTCTTAAAGCTAGGGGTCTTGTTGACCATCAACACATGATTATCTTTCTTGATATCCACCTCCGCAGCTTTCAGTTTAGCGAAGAGCTCAGTGATCATATCAGTGGAACCAATTTGATTGTGAGTAACTACAAAAAATTTGTAGCTAGGAGGGAGTGATTGCAGAACTCTGTCAATCTTGAGCTCTTCTGGAATCTTGCAGTCCAGTTGCTCAAGACGTTGAGTGTAGCCCGACATCTTAATGGCGTGCTCACTAACGGAACTCCCTTCCTCCATCTTGCAGTTAATGAACTTCTCAGAGATCTCATATCTCTCAGAACGGGTCTGAGTCTGAAACATGGTTTTCAGTTTCTCAAGTATCTCAAAGGGCCCGGCGAACTCCTCAAAACGATTTTGAAGGTCCGGTTCCATAGCAAACAACATGGTACTCTTAATCACTCCATAATCATCTTTGCGCGACTGATAAACAGCCTTTTCATCAGCCGGCGCATCAGTAGCAGGGGCGTCACCTAGCGCTTTCTCTAGTACATAGTCCTTTTGTCCGCCAGAGAGAATGATTCTCAGATTGCGGAACTAGTTGGTGAAGTTAGACCCATTGTTCTTAAGCTTTTCTTTCTCAGCAAAAACATTGAAGTTGGACTTAGACATTTGATCTACAAAATTTGCAAATACAATTTAGACTATGTTCATGATAACTAGTTCAACTTAATCAAATTACTAGATGAACTCCCACTAAATTCAACATCCCTCAAGTTGTTTAGTGAAAATAATCCAAATTCACCACACCTAATCCGATCTTCACGAGAAGAGATGTGGTTTCAATGGTGTACAACAAAGTGTCGATCATATCATTCATATGACTCATGTTTAACCTTTCGGTTCGTGTGTTCTGAGTCCATGTCTGTACATGCTAGGCTCATCAAGTCAAACCCAAGTATTTTCGCGTGTGCAAAACTGGCTTGCACCCGTTGTATGTGAACGTAGAGTTTATAGAACCCGATCATCACGAGGTGCTTGAACACGACGAACTTTCGCAACGGTGCATACATGTGGAGAACACAATTTTATCTTGATCTTTAGGTGAGGAATCATCTTATAATGCTACCGTCGCGATCTAAGCATAATAAGATACATAAAAGGATAAACATCACATGCATATAATTTTATGTGACATGGTATAGCCAATCTCCGCGCAATGATCTCCATCTTGTGCGCATGACATGATCTCCATCACTCCATCATGATTGCCTCCACCACGAATAGCAACTACAACTATTGCTAACTACTTAGCGATAAAGTAAAGCTATTACATGGCGTATAAGAAGTTGACACACATGTCATACACAATTATAAAGACAACCATATGGCTCCTGCCGGTTGTGAACTCATCAACATGCAAGTCGTGAAATATTACAAAACATGATCATTGCATACATCATACACATCATGTCTTGGGCCATACCATATCACAAAACACTCCCTGCAAAAACAAGTTAGACGCCTCTACTTTGTTGTTGCATGTTTTACGTGGCTTATGGGAGTAACAAGCTAAGAACGATTCTTACCTACGGAAAGCCACAACGGTGATATTATGGTTTCTAACATCCGGTGTAAATCCCATGACTACTATAGTGAGAGAAACTGGCATCCACCAGCCGCATGTGTGGAACAAGCCACACGTCAAGTGCGGAGCCGGTCTCGCGAACGAGGTCTTGTAAAGTTGGCCTGGACCGCTTCGATCTCACTATGCAGTGCCATAAGAAATACACAACAAGAGGCTTGCAACAGAAAACATCAACGCCCTAAACAAGCATGTTGCGTTCTACTCGTGAAACACATCTACGCATAGATCTAGCTCTGATACCACTGAAGGGTTTCGCAGCATAGTAAATCAAAAAAATTCTACGGATGCGAACAAGAAATCCAAGATCTAATCTAGGAGATGCAATCAACAAGAGAGATAGAAGAGATCTTCATACCCTTGAAGAAATTGCACAGCAGAAATGTTCAACAGAACGTGGTTGATGTAGTCGTACTAGCCGTCTCCTCTCGCGATCCGATCCGATCCTACGCTGCAAGTGGCGGCACATCCGAGAGATGCACACGTACGGTGCCATGACGTATCCTCCTTCCTTGGTCCAGCAAGTGGGGTGGAGAGATGGATCGGATCTGCAGCAAGACGGCGTGGTGCTTATGGTGGAGAATTTCTGCGGCAGGGCTTCGCCTACGCGCAGTCGGGAGAGAGAGAGGTGGAGGGGCAGCAGGACGACGGCTAGGGTTGGAGGAGTGGGAGGGGGAGGGTGCACCCCTACCCACCTTATATAGGGGTCTGGCCACCCCCCTTGGCCCCTCCTCCAAGCCCTAGGGCCGCGGCCCCAAGGGTTGGAGTGGGGGGCAAGTTTCCCCCCTCCTTCTAGAAGATCCCTTTAGGGTTTCCCTAGGGTTTGGCCGACTGGGCCTTTGGGGCCTTGTGCCCCTGGCCCAAAGCGCCCAGGGCACTTCCCCTTAGGACCACGCAGACCTCCGACAAGTGGGCCCATGTTGGTCCAACTCCGGAACCTTCTAGAACCTTCCGGTACAATACCGATAAACTCCGAAACGATTCCGAAATCCAAAAACTGCTTTCCTTTATATGAATCTTATTCTTCGGACCATTCCGGAACCTCTCGTGATGTCCTGTATCTCATCCGAGACTCTGAACAAAAACTCATAAACCAATTATCCATTCTATCCTAGCATCGATGCACGTTAAGTGTGTGACCCTACGGGTTCGAGAATATGCAGACATGATCTTCTATGAATAATCAATAGCCGGATCTGGAAACCCATATTGACTCCCACATATTCATCGATGATCATATCGGATGAACCACGATGCCAGGATTCAATTAATCCCATATATGTATTCCCTTCATCACGCGATATTTTACTTGCCCGAGATTCGATCGTTGGTATCGACATACCTAGTTCAATCTCGTTCACAGCAAATACTTTACTCGTTCCGTAATCCGATATCACTTTGTGATTAACTCCTTAACCACATGCTTGCAAGCGGTGTTGATATCGATTACCGAGTGGGCCCGAAGTATATCTCTCCGGCTCGGGAGGGACAAATTCCATCTCGATACATACAACCCAACAAGTACTTTTCGATCACCTAAGGGACACCTTTATGATCACCCTCACATAGGATGACGTTTGATGACCTCAAAGCTTTCTTCCGATACCAGGGAGTTGTATTATCTCATGGTCTAAGGAATACAATACTTGACATAGGAAAAAGCTTCGCAAAGATGAACACAATGACACGATCTAATTGCTCTGCTTAATTTTGGTCTGTCCATCATATCATTCTCCTAATGACATGATCTCATTATTAATTGACAACTCATGTCTATGGTTAGGAAACCTTAACCATCATTAATCAATGAGCTAGTCCATAGAGGCATACTAGGGACATGGTGTTTGTTCATAAACCACACAAGTATCAAAGTTTCCGCGTAATACAATTCTAGCATGGAATATAAACTTTATCATGAACAAGAATTATAATAATAACATCTTTATTATTGCCTCTAGGGCATAATTCCAATAGAAGTTGCACGCATCGTCGAGCTCAAACAGCAGTTAGACAGCAATCCTGCTAAGTACCAGTCAGAATTCAAGCGACTACCAAACAAGACAAGGGGAGGTCCGGTTCTTGCTAATAGGAGCTCGGATATCCATAGAGATCTATTTGATGGTAAATCAGGAGAGAAGATTCAAGTGTACAACACGCTGTTAGAAAACGCCGCGGCTCCTCGGGCTATCCTCGCTAATAATCCGTCCCCAGAGCAAGTTCGACAATGCGTTGTGTTGCTGGACAAAGGATTGAAATAGTAGAAGACGGCCGTGTCATTCAGTGGCAAGCTGGCCTCAAAGTCGGAATTTTACCACACTGGCGCTGACAAAAGCGCTAATGAAAGACCCGCAGGGATACGGATCAACGCTATCGTCCCAGGGAAGAAGAAGAGAATTCAAGGACCAGATCAAACGGTCATCATCGCAGGCCCGCGCGCGACTGGTCGAGAGTATCCCGGCTGTGTTTGAAGATGCCATCAGGGCATTGGTGCCTCATCAGGGCCATCATCGGCAGAAAAATCGCCACAGAGAAGACCTGGAGGTGCGCCGCCAGCAAGAACAGGATCGGCTAAGAATGCCACCCCCAAGCCGTCCGGCTGGTAACAGCGGGCGAAGAGATGATCCGGGCCGTCCTAAATCAAGTAGGGACGGAGCCCGAAGAAACCAACCTCGGAGTCAGCATAATGAGGCTCCACCACCACCACCACCGCGTAACCTAGCCGAAAACAATCCACCAGGGCTACCATCGCCTCTAGACAGCGACCATGAGGGATCTCATCGCAGCCACGGAAGCCGAAGAGGCGAGGACGGCAATGGTGAAAGGAGAAGCAGAAATCCGACTTCGCCGCACAGAAGCCGCGAACCTCCAAGGCACATATCTCTCTCGCCAAACGACGCTCGCCATCGCATCGAATCAAACATAGAGGCGTGGCGGTATGATGAAGAAGACGTGTACGTAGGACCCAAGTGCTTTGACCCACGCATCCATCGAACCAAATTTCCAGTTGATTTTGGTATTGCCAAAGACATCCAACCCTACGACGGCGCAACTTGGCCAGATACTTGGTTCCAAGAATTTTTCCAGGCTTGCTGCATCACCAAAGGAGGAAATAGCCTGGTTGCAGTCCGGTATCTCCCACTTATGTTGTAGAAGATGGCTCGATCATGGCTCAATGAGCTACCAGATAATTCAATTCATAACTGGTATGATATGCAAAGGGCATTCTTTTCAAACTTCGAGGGAACATACAGAAGGACCTGCATAGTCGGAGACTTGCATCGTTGCACTCAAAGACCCGAAGAAACCTATGGGGAATACCTCAGACGCTAGATCGATACGAAAAACTCTTGCAAGGGAGTAAATGTGCAAACTGCGATTAAAGATTTCATTGCAGGACTCCCATTCGGACTTTTGCATCACAGGCTGAAGCGTGACCACGTCACAAATTTGGGAGAGATAATAGAAACGATGAGAAAATATGCCGACACCGATGACGATTCAGAAGGATTGCTGAATATTCTGGCCAACCCAAATGCAGCCAAGCAGCAGAAAAAGCAAACTCAGAAGCGCAAGAACACCTCGGAAGATAAACTGGCTCCGGACAATGCAGCAGTTAATGCAACATTCGGACCCGGAGGACGAGGAGGGCGCGGAGGCGGCCGGGGACAAGGCCGCGGAACTTACCGAATCCAGGGTAGAGGAGATCATCAACCCGGAAGAACCTATACCTGGGCCGACATTGCCAACAATCCTTGTGTGCACCACCTGGATAGTAAAGAGGATCTACCCACACAAATGTCGAGTATCGTTTCAATGATGACATCAAGAAAGACGAATCCGCTGGCTACAGGGCCAAGCGACAAAAAGGAAAGAAAAATGTCGAGAAAGGCAAGGAGCCCAAGGAAAATTTTGACATGGAAAAAGCGGACGCCGCACAACCCAAGTCAGATGGAAAGAAGGATTATCCCACAAAGAAAGACACATATGTCTGCTTCCTTAGGACTCAGCTGGCTAAGGTAAAAAAGGAGGTTCTCCGTGAGCTCAATGCTATGGTTCCGGCTGTCCCCCAATTCCTAGATTGGTCGGATGTAACCATCACCTTTGACCGCTCAGATCATCCGAGGAAAACTCATCATCGGGGAAAGTAACCTCTGGTCGTCAATCCTCTTATTGATGGCTATGAGTTCTCTAAAACTCATAGACGGTGGCAGCAGCATCAACATCCTGTACATCGAGACGCTTCACCGCATGAAGATCCATGAGAGCCAGTTAAGTTATAGCAGCGTAACTTTTCATGGCATTGTACCAGGGAGATAGGCGGATTCTCTGGGTGAGGTCACACTGGACGTGACATTCGGAACCCGAGACAATTAGTGGACTGAGCCACTTTGTTTTGAGGTGGTACCGTTCAAAAGTGCTTACCACGCCATCTTTGGGCGTCTGGCTTACTGGGCATTCATGCCTCGTCCCTGTTACATTTACAACATGATAAAACTTCTAGGTCCAAAGGGCGTGATCACCATCCGTGGAAATCCGAAGAAGGCGTGAGGATGCGACGAAGGATCCACAACCTTTGCCGAAGCCGTGCTGCACGCCCAGGAGTAACAGGAGATCAAGAAGACCATCGATACGTCCGAGATGCCCGCTATGAAGACGAGGTGCTGAAGCCAAGCATGCAGTTCAAGGCATCAGAAGAGACGAAGAAGACGTAGCTGAAGAAGATGACCCCTCCAAGACGACGAACATAGGGGTAGGCTTAGACCATGCATAGAAAAGCACGCTCGTCAAGTTCCTCAAAGCTAATAGTGATATCTTCACATGTCAGCCTTCTGACATGACCGGAGTACCTAGGGAACTTACCGAGCACTCTCTTAATGTGTACCCTGACGCTAAACCCATCAAATAGTCCTTATGATGGTTTGGTGATAAAAAGTGCAAAGCTATAGCTAAGGAATTAGCCCGACTAGAATTAGCCGGATTTATCACAGAGGTCATCCACGCCGAATGGGCGGAAAATCCTGTACTCATCCCTAAAAAGGACACTATTGATTTAAGGATGTGCATTGACTACTCTGCCTTGAACAAGGCTTGTCCCAAAGATCCGTTCCCACTGCCCAGAATCGATCAAGTTATCGAATCAATGGCAGGGTCGGAATTACTCTGGTTTTTAGATGCATATTCCGGTTATCACCAAATACCAATGAAAGAATCAGATCAAGTAAAGACATCTTTCGTCACACCTTTCAGAACCTTCTGCTACAAAACTATGCCTTTCGACTTAAAGAACGCATGAGCTATATAGCAGCGCACAATGCAGCGTTGTCTAAACGATCAAATCGGAGCAATGTCCATGTATATGTAGACGATATAGCAGTGATGCCCAAAAAGAAGGAACTACTTATTTCTGACTTAGAGGAAATATTTGCTAGTCAACAGAAATTCAACATAATGCTAAATCTGAAGAAGTGTTTCTTTGGAATTCCAGCCGGAAAATTGTTAAGTTTCATCGTGTATGAAATAGGCATAGAGGTGAACCGGGACAATATTAAGGCTATACTCGACATCACAAGGCCGACTCTCCTGAAGGACATGCAATGCCTCACTGGTTGCATCGCAGCAGTGAGCCGGTTCGTCAGCTGGCTCGGAGAAAGAGCCGCACCTTTATACAAACTCTTGAAGAAAATCGACTAATTTATTTGGACCCAGGAAGCCGATGCTGCTCTACAAAGTTTGAAATACCTACTTTCGAACCCACCAATCCTTGTAGCAGCAAAGCCTCGGGAGCCTATGTTACTTTACATTGCAGCGACTAACAAAGTCATAAGCGTGGTAACATTAGTGGAGAGCGAGGAGCAAGGCTATGAGAATAAGGTCCAGCGTCCAACTTACTACCTAAGTGAGGTCCTGATAGAGTCAAAACAACGGTATGCACACCATCAAAAGCTAGCCTATAGAGTGTTCTTTGCCTCCAGAAAGCTACGACACTACTTTTAAGAGCACAAGATCACAGTGGTGAGTATGGCTCCCCTGCGATATATAATCAACAATCGCGACGCCACAGGACGTGTCGCAAAGTGGGGAATAGAGCTTGCAACTTTTGACATTGAGTATAAGCCATGAGCAACAATCAAGTCCCAAATACTTGCCGATTTATTGTTGATTGGACAAAAACAGCAGAAAATACAAGTCCCCCAGACTCAGAATTTTAGACCCTTCATTTTGACAGATCAAAAGTACGAGGAGGCTCGGGGGATGGCGTGGTACTCAAGTCACCTCAAGGAGACAAGCTCTTCTAAGTGTTACGAATACACTTCACGACAACCAATAATATTGCCGAGTATGAAGCATTGTTGTATGGAATATGCATGGCCAAAAATATTGGCGTAACAAGACTCATGTGCTACGAAGACTCGGATTTAGTTGCTCAGCAATTATCCGATATCTGCAACGCAAACAAGCACATGGCAACCTACAAAGCTGTCATGGATGAATTATCTAAATCGTTCGAGGGTTTTGAGGTTCAACACATCCCTCGAGCAGAAAATGAGGAAGCAGATTCTTTATCAAGGATAGGCTCTGCGCGGAAACAAGTCCTGGATGGCGCTTTTATAGAGCATTTAAAGGTCCCCTCCATCATAGCAGTTTATGAGGACTATCCGACGAAATCCGACTCACCTCTAATAATAGTTCTGGCTATAATTCTCAGCTGGACAAAACCCTATCGGACATGATCATCCGATTCAGATATCCACACAGTATAATTACTGACAACGGGAGCAACTTTTCCATGGGGAAACTAGCCAAATTCTGTGAGGAACAAGGGATCCGACTCGATATTGCATCAGTTGCGCATACATAGGCTAATGGACAAGTTGAAAGAGCTAACGGTCTAATTTTACAAGGACTCCGACCTCGTCTCGAGGCACCACTTCATCATGCCGTGGGGGCTTGGGCGAAAGAATTACCGTCTGTCATATGAAGCTTACGTACAACTCCTAACAGATCAACCGGATATACTCCTTTCTTCTTGGTCTACGGTGCAGAAGCAGTACTTCCAAGTGATTTAATTCACTAGTCTCCTCGAGTCAAAGCGTATGTCAAAGAAGATGCGGAAGTCTCTAGACAAGATGATCTCGATATAATCGAAAAAGTTCGCGTCATTACCGAGGAGATATCTATAACCTATCAGTAGAAGTTATGCAAGTATCACAGTCAGAGAGTATATAACCGTTCTTTCAGGAAGGGTTCTCCGACTTGTGCAAAAAAGAAAGCACAAACTTTCCCCGATATGGGAAGGAGATTTTATGATTAGTAGAGTTCTGCATAATGGGCCATATTATTTAACCGATATGAGACCAATCAAGAAAAGACCGGACACTCGAAAGAGAAAGAGAGCTGGTGGTAGCATGGACCCGGATGAGATAGACCGTCCATAGAATATTGCACAGCTACGTCCCTTTTTCTTATTTATATTTCCTTGTAATCATATATGTAAATGTTCAAAGTGAAATAAAGTATTGGTTTCCTCATATGTTATTCTTGAGAAGTTTTTACCATCTTATTTCCAAAAGAGCATGTCATTTTCAAAAATCCCAGAATGCTTGAAAGTACTTTATGCTCATGTTCCTTCTGGTTATGATTCTTGAATGTCTAAAAAATATTACCTTCGGGTATAAATCTAATGTTTTGTTTACACTTTGGTTTTTTATCTAATCGCTTAGATGCGGGTATTTTCCGAAGTAATAAATTGTTGGTACTAGAAGCCGGCTTTGTTTCCGAGTTTAAACATGTTTAGAAATTGAGCTCCATTGCTCGGCAAAGTTTCTGTGCTGAAGGTTGGCTGGCTTATGAAAGGGACGAGGCAGAGAGCCAGATAAAACGAAAAGTGTAAACTCAAAAAAGTGCTTAAGATTTTTTCAAGAACACGCATAAAATATATACAATAAGTGCTAAGATAGTAAAGCATCAGTTCTTACAGACCAACACACACTTAAAAAAATATTGTTCACATCATTACATGCCACATGAAAAATTCAGAATAATGCATCAAAGATGTTTATACTGCAGATTCATGCGGTGGTGAAGGAGACCGTGGAGCGCAGGAGTCGACATCGTCGCCTTGGTCCTGAAACTCGGAAGTTCCTCCGATGAGGCTATCTTCCGGCTCTTGGGGCGAGGGAGGCATAACGATAGATTCAAAGAATGGCATCGTGTATTTTGTCATCTCTGCCACACGACTAGCATAGCCCGCACAGGACTCTTGGATGGCCTTGATGTCCTACGGGTTACCCTCATCGTCCTCGTCGACGATGCCCTTGGTGATATGCCAGAAATCCATATCGCTATGGTGGCTCATCACCATGGTAAGGGCGGTCTACGCAGCGGTCCGAGCATAGGATATCTTCCAGTCTTCGATGAGCTTAGGAATCTCCTTGGCTCTGTCCCTCACTTCAAGCACTGGCATTTTGTGCAAGTTGGGAAGTCTGACCGACTCGCCAGCCTCTTCAAGAGTCTGACGGAAGTCAAAAAGAATATCTCCGATGAGTTTTATGCACTTGAGGCAGGGTTCAAAGGAAGGAGCATCGGAAAGATGAAGAGGATCTGGGAAAGAATCAAAAAATCAAAATCTAAGTCAAAAAAGTCAAAAATCGATAGAAGAGTGAAAGTCGGAAATCTTACCTAGTACGCAGTGGTTCCACTGAGAGTGCTCCTCTCGGAGACTCTTCAGCTCTACTTTTGCGGCCTGGGCTAGATCTTTCTGGTTCTCGAAGTCCTTCTTGAGATCATCAAATTGCTTATATCAGAGGGCTAGAAGCCTCTCGAGCCTCTCGGTCTCCATATTGCTTGACTCTAGGATGATGTTTACAGATTTCTCTAATTCGGCCTTTAGCTTTTCAAGCTCATCCCAGAGTTCATCATTATCTATTTTTAGGACCTTGAAGTTCTCGGCTTCCTCCACCTGTTGGATTCACTAAGCAATTCTGCAAAGAAAAAATTATTAGTCGAAAAGAATAATTCGACTATGGCAAACATTAATGAAGAAAGGAGTTGGAAAATATTACCTTCCGCCTCATATTTCTCCACCTTTAACTTGGAATTTTTAAGGCGCAGAGCTTTCATCTCGTTGCACTTGTTGCAGATATTCTTGAGCAATTCCTGGTTGGAAGATGCAATTTTTTGTAAGTTTAGAGACGGAATACCGTCAGATGGCTACTAAGACTCAGGCTGCAGCTTTAACCAAGTAAAAATACAGCACAAGCCTTGGGGGCTGTAATATATCATTCTTTTGCATCCTATAAGCATCAACTCGGATTTAATGCTATGATGTTTATCCAACTTTATGCTTGGGGGATAGAGGATATGACAATAAATACTACAAACAAGATTCGGAAAACTTACAATGTGTTCCAAATGCAGCTTTTAAAATCCGAGTTTTGTATTGTGAAAAACTTTCTCGGCAAGGGATAGGGAGGGAACGTCTGTTGCTGGGAGTTCGTCAGACTCAATTTTTGCATATCAGACCAAAATTTGGTCCAGGAGGTTAACCAGCTTCAAGTCCTCCGTCTCTTGGCTCGCTGCCTCTGGAGTGAGGTTTTTTTTCTCGATACTGGACTGAGCCAGCTTGAGAATCTCCTCCTTTTTCTTCCGCTTTAGGCTGAGGCAACATAGCCGACCACTTTATCCACCTCCCCTATTAATATCACAATGGGATCATTACCCTTGACGGGTTCACTCTTGTTAGTTGTCTGGCTACCAACGGTAACCAGGGCTTTCTAGGTGGTGCTGGCGTCGGGGATGGTAGAGCTAGCATCAGGAGAGGCGAAAACCTCTGGTGTTGACTGATGACCCACAAGTATAGGGGGTGTATCGTAGTACTTTCGATAAATAGGAGTGTAAATCCCAACGAGGAGCAGAAGGTGCTGAACAGTGGTATGGAGCAGGAAATCCCTGTGAATACTTAGCAAATGATTTTTAGTGGTTTTCTGACAAGGCAACAAAACAAGGAGCAAGTAACAGGAGTAACAAACAAACGGAGCAAGTGTCCCAATCCTTTGTTAACAAAGGACAAGACGGTGGAAATACTTTTAAAGACCAAACGTTCTCGAGGACACATGGGAATTCTGTCAAGTGCTTTCGCTTCAAATAGCTGAGTACTCTTCTCTGGTGTTTGTAAGTGTTGTGGGGGTGAACCTGTTCTAACATACCACCCTTCCTAGGACTAATACATACTTGTGATTAAACCCCCTGCAAACATCCGTAACTATAGGAAAGTAATTAAGATATAAATCTAACCACAGCCTTAAACTCTGAGATCCTACGCTCCCTTGTGCAAAGGTGTCCTAACGGGGGTTTAGGTTTCTGTCACTCCGGCAACCCCGCGATTAGTAGCCAAATACACAATGCATTCCCCTAGGCCCATAAATGGTGAAGTATCATGTAGTCGATGTTCACATGACACCACTATAAGAATAGCACCACAACTTAAATACTAAACCATTGAATAATAACTCATCACAGATTCACTACTAACAACATGACTTCTCCCATGTCCTCAAGAACTAAACGAACTACTCACAAGACATCATATGGATCAAGATCAAAGATGATATGGTAATGGATAACAATCTGAACATTAACAATAATCCAATGGTTCCACTCACAAGCATCAACTACAATAGTAATCAACACCGGGAAAGTTTCCCCTGTGAACTAATGCAAGATCTAACACAATTGTTATAGCAGGACGGAGTGGTGGTGATGGTGCTGGTGGAGATGATGGTGTGGATGATGATGATCCCGATGAATCCTAGATTGATGACGGTGTTGATGGCGATGTTCTCCCCTCTCTGGGAAGGAATTCCCCCAGCAGAAATCTGTCTGCCGGAGAGATCTTTCTCTCTCGGTGTTTTCTGCCCCCAGAGGCGGCGGAAATCTATCTGTGGTCGCTCCCCTGGCGTTATCATTCCGTAGGGAAGATATAGGCGAAGGGGTGGAGTCAGAGGCCGGGCAGGTGGGCCACACCTGCCCTAGGTGCGGGGTCAGGTGGGCCTGCGCCTAGGGGGTGTGTGGGCCCCCTGAGGCCCATCTCCGTCCCTCCTTCTGGCTTCCTTCGTCTTTTGGTAAAATAATATGTTTCCATATTTTTATGGTATTTTTCTGATCTTCGCGAAATTGCACCGAAACGCCTTCTTTTCCATCAGAATCCAGACTCCGGCAGTCCATCCTCCAGGAATCATCCAACATGCATAAACAGATGAAAAGCCATAAGTAATACCTCATAATAAGACAAATATCAATGAATAGAGGTAAATTATGATATAGAATGGTGATGAAAATTGGGCGTATCATTGACGTCTAGGCTTAGACTTCGCTTGTCGCCAAGCAAAAACTGAGCTCAGTAAACATGTCCACAGGTTTATGGAGTGAAGTGTCGATAAAAGAATACAAACAAGAAGCATCACACTTACCATTGCACAACTCATAGAAGAAAGCAACTTACCATTATATAACTTAGCTTGCAACCAAGTACAACAGTCACAATAGAGATGCATAAAGATAAATCATAATTGGAATTGGCAAACTTGTTCTTGGTCAGAGAACACCTGGCAAACAGTTTCACAAAATCTTTTTGTACAAGTTTCAAAATAGGAGCACTCTTTGCTCAAAAAGGTTTTTCACAAGTGAAGGCTTTCAAAGTAATACTCAATAGATAAGAGTTTTGTGCAAACAAGGAAGATGATGAACATGATTGAATAAATCACCATATGAATGCTTGAAACACAACAGCTCAAAAGCTTGCTGGAGATAGATAAGAAGTAGGTTTATGTTGGAGATATGCCCTAGAGGCAATAATAAAAGTGGTTATTATTATATCTTTGTGTTTATGATAAATGTTTACATTCATGCTATAACAGTATTAACCAGAAACATTAATACTTGTGTGATTTGTAAACTAAATTAGAGTCCCTAGTAAAGCCTCTTTGTAATACTAGCTTTTTGGTTAATAGATGATTGTGGTTTCCCGATCATGAACATTGAGATGTTGTTAACAAAAATATCATATCATTAGGAGAATGGTATGATGGACATACTCCTATATATAAGCGTAGCATTAAGATCAAGTCATTTCAATAGTTCATTTGCTATAAGCTTTCTGATACATAGTAACCTAATTCCTTCGACCATGAGTTCATGCTAATCACCATCACTGGAAGGATGCTTTGATGACATCAAACACCACACCGTAACTAGGTGGCTATAAAGGTGGCATTGAGTGTTCGGAAAGTATGTGTTGAGGCACATGGATCAAGAGTGGGATTTGTCCATCCATATGACTGATAGATATACTCTGGGCCCTCTGGGTGGAATGCCATCCAATTGGCTTGCAAGCATGTGACTGGCTCACAAGGGATCACATATCACGAGAACGAGAAAAGAGTACTTATCGGTAACGAGGTTGAACTAGGTATGTAGAGATACCGACGATCAAACCTCGAATAAGTAAACTATCGCAAGACAAAGGGAAATTGGTATCGTATGTAAGTGGTTCATTCGATCGCAAAGTAATCGTAGAAATATGTGGGAGCCATATGAATTTCCAGATTCCTCTATTGGTTATTGATCGAAGAAGTGTCTCGGTCATGTCCGCATAATTCACGAACCGTAGGGAGACACACTTAAGGATTCAATGTTGTTTAGTAGATATGGAATGTAAGTAGGGATACCGAATGTTGTTCGGAGTCTCAGATGGGATCCGGGATATCACGAGGAGATCCGGAATAGTCCGGAGAATAAGATTCATATAAGGAAAGTCCGATTCCGGAGTTCGGGAATGATTTCGATGTTTTCATCGGAGAGGTTCTAGAAGGGTCTAGAAGGTTCACCGGACCGGAAGGGGAATGGTCCATGAATGTGTCATGGGTAAGTGGAATGGTTGGATCATGTCTTATGTCACTTTGGTTGGGCATTTGCGAGAGAGAAATAAAGCTCTAAATTGAAAGTCAAAAGGGAGGTTTGAAAAGTCAAACTGGAACAATGGTTTCCTAGTGGTAGAAGGAAAGAGTCCTTCCTTCTATCCAACTTGGGTTTGGGTATGGATTCAAACTCCCCTCTCCCAAGCCTCCCTCCCTCTAATAAATAGAGGGGGAGGGCTGCCCCAAAGAACACACAACCAGCCCTCCCTACCCGTCTTGGCCGCCTCATGGCTTAAGCCCGCCGCCGCCACCTCGCCATTGTCCCGTCGCCCTCGCCGCCGCCAAGACCATCTCCTCCTCTCCGGTCTTGTAAACCTAGATTGCCGGAAATCCTAGATCCACCATAACTCGCAATGGCTTAGGCGAAGACCTGCGGGATCTTCCCTCTACTTCCGACACCACGCCGTCGTGCTGCCGGAATCACGAGGGGAGAACTACAATCTCTGCTGCCTGCTGGAACAAGGGAGAGGAAGGTATTCATCGAGTACTGAACGTGTGACCGACTACGGAAGCGCTGCCAGAACGCAGCGCCGGAAGGATCGTCTACACGATCTTGAGATCGACAAGTGTACGACTACATCACCCACGAGAATCTTCTCTTGTTAACCTCTTTGGAATCTTCGAGGGTGAGTACTCTAATTGACTCGTTGTTACAATCTAGTAGATAGATCTTGTATTGTTTGTGTGCATGCAATAGAATGTTTTTGTTTTCCATGCAATGAACCCCTATAGTGGTATCAAATCCATGTCTATATGTAGATATGTTGCATGAGTAGAACACAATGGTCATTGTGGGTGTTGATGCTTTTGTTGTCGATTGCTTCTTGTGTACTTTGCATCTTGCGGGATGGTGGGATGAAGCGGCCCGGGATAACCTTACATGACATCGTTCATGAGACTTGCTGCATGCTTGACATGCAACTTGTATTGCATAAGTGGCTTTGCGGGTGCCTGTTTCTCCCAACATAGTTAAGATTCAATTTACAATGGGTGATTGACAATACTAGTATCGACGTTTGTGGTTCTTGTTCGTAAGTTAGAACGACACTTATTGAAAGCCCCAAACCATGTAAAACATGCAAAGAAAATTAGAGGCGTTTAACTTTGTTTTGCAGGGGTGTGCTGTGATGTGATATGGCCATGATTGTGATTATATATGATGTATGAAATGTTCCTTATTGTAAGTCGGCAACCGGCAGGAGCCATATGGTTGTCTTTTAATTCCGTTAAGACCTGCGTGTCTATTATTCAAAGTAGTTGTAATAGTTGATGCTGGTGGACGACAACCATGAAGCGGCGCCATTGACCTTGACGCCATGCCGGTGATGATGGAGATCAGGTTCGTTCTTGAAGATGGAGATCGGATGCACAAGAAGAAAGGCCATATCAAATCACATATTATGAATTGCATGTGATGTTAATCCTTTTATGCATGTTGTATTGCTTAGTTCGCGACGGTAGCATTATAAGATGATCCCTCTAGCACAAAAAATTCAAGTTATAAAGTGTTCATCCTTAGTAAGAACCGTTGCTAAATCTCGTTGTTTTGAAGCACCACGTGATGATCGGGTGTGTTAGATTCTGTGAGTGTATACAACGGGAGCAAGCCAGTTTTGCTCATGCGGAAGCTAAGGTTTGATCTTGGCGAGCCTAGCATGTACAGACATGGTCTCGAAACAGGGAACACGGATCACCGAAAGGTAAAGCATGAGTCATATAGTAGATATGATGAACATGTTGATTGTTCGCCATTGAAGCTGCATCAACTCTCGTGATGATCGGTTTTGATATGGTGGATTTGGTTCGTGTGATCACTAAAACAATGTGAGGGATATTGTTTTGAGTGGGATTTCACCTAGATTAATTTAACTATTAATTAGAACTCAATTTGTCATAAACTTAGTCTAAACTATTGCAAATATGTTGTAGATCAATGGCGGCCCCTACCATCAATTTTAATGCATTCCTAGAGAAAGAAAAGTTGAAAAACAATGGAAGCAACTTCGCAGATTGGTTCCACAATTTGAGGATTGTCCTCAATGCTGGTAATTTGACCTATGTGCTGGATGCACCGCTGGGTGACCCACCTGCATCTTATGCTACCGATGAGGTAAAGAATGTTTTCCTCACTCGGAAGAATCAGTACTCCACAGTTCAGTGTGCTATCTTGTATGGTTTGGAATCGGAGCTTCAGAAAAGGTTTGAGAACCATGACCCACATGATATTGTCTGTGAACTCAAAATGATATTTGAGGCTCAAGTGACAGTTGACCGAAAGGGGAATGGTCCATGAATGTGTCATGGGTAAGTGGAATGATTGGATCATGTCCTAAGTCACTTTGGTTGGGAATTTGCGAGAGAGAAATAAAGATCTAAATTGAAAGTCAAAAGGGAGGTTTAAAAAGTCAAACCGGAACAATGGTTTCCCAGTGGAAGAAGGAAAGAGTCCTTCCTTCTATCTAACTTGGGTTTGGGTATGGATTCAAACTCCCCTCTCCCAAGCCTCCCTCCCTCTCATAAATAGAGGGGGAGGGCTGCCCCAAAGAACACACAACCAGCCCTCCCCACCCGTGCCATGTCGCCGCCACAAGACATTGTCGCCGCCATGCCGCCGCCTTGCCAGACATCGCCACTGGCCAGCTTGCAGCCGTCATTGCCTCTCCTAGCCACCGCTGACACCACCTCCTCCTCTCCAGCCTTCTAAACCTAGATCACCGGAAACCCTAGATCCACCATAACTCACACCGGCTTAGGCGAAGCCCTGCGGGATCTTCCCTCTACTTCCGACACCACGCCGTCGTGTTGCCGGAATCGCGAGGGGAGAACTACAACCTCCGCTGCCTGCTGGAACAAGGGAGGGGAAGGTCTTCAGCAAGTACCGAACGTGTGACCGACTGCGGAAGCGCGGCCGGAACGCAGCGCCGGAAGGATCGTCTAAATGATCTTGAGATCGGCAATTGTACGACTACATCACCCATGAGAATCTGCTCTCGTTAACCGCTTTGGAATCTTCGAGGATGAGTACTCTAATCGACTCGTTGCTACAATCTAGTAGATAGATCTTAGCTTGTTTGTGTGCATGCGGTAGAATTTTTTTGTTTTCCATGCTACGAACCCCTATAATTTACTGACTCAACTTGGAAGTGGGAGAAAGGTCCCTTGTTAGAGGATAGCAGGGATTACAAGTCATAAAGAGCTTTCAAAATATTATGGTACTTACTAGCTTTGAGCCCTCATCGCCCCTATCATAAGCATCTTGAGATGATTAAGGTTAAAGTGAACAAATATGGAGTATATGCTTGACGAAATATAAGTTGGCAATCTCATGTCCCTTGAATATGAGGGACACTCCTCATGCATACTCAACTTTGGGTCCAGGTAAGTTCTTATCATTGTAAGTATTTGCATATCATTGAGAACCGCTAACGGGGTACCCCTTGCACATGGTACAGGAGCTTTCCCATAACAAAATGACAAGGCAAGCAGACAATGAGCATCTCAAAAATCTTTTTATTTACTATATGTATAGATTTTTATTGAAGATGCTTCATGGATGACTCACTATGGTGATGTTGCAAGTTTCCACCATGATTAAGCATGGCTTAGGCTAGCGGCCTAGGTGAAAGTACCGACTTGATACGACTAGAGGGGGGGGGGTGAATAGGCGTCTACCAAATTTTAATTTGTTTCTCACTTTTAGGCTTAACGAGAAGGAAAGTTATCTAGATGTGCAACTAGGTGAACAACCCATATGCAAGATAACTTACAAAAACCACAAGAAAGGTAAAGAGCAAGAAGTAAAGGAAGGGAACGAAGTAACCGGAGCGGGGACACGAAGATATAATTCCCGTAGTTCACTCCCAAGGAGCTACGTCTATGTTTGGAGAGGTGTTGGAGCCACACAAGGTCACCCGAGCGCCACAAAGGCCTCACCTTCTTCTCCGGTGAGCTCCCCCACAAAGGAGGCCTCACAATCCACTAACCCGTGACCTTGAAGGCGCCAACCGAAACCTTTACACCAAGGTTGAGGGGGAAGATCCACAACTCAATTGGAGTCCCTCAACAACACCTCGAAGCTTCACAACACAAGCCTTAGCTCCGAGGATGCCCTACACCGTCTAGGGTTCCAAGAAACCCAAGAGCAACAAGATCCACAAAGGATGGGTGGGGGAAATCAAATCTTCTTTGGTGGAAGTGTAGATCTAGGTCACCTCCCTCATCTCTCAAAAGATCAAGTCATTTGAGTGGCTAGAGAGAGAGATCTAGTAAGGTGAAGCTCAAGCATTAATGGAGAAGAGAGGAAATTTTCGAAGTAGGTGGGAGGAAGAAGAGGGGCACCTTAAATAGGCCCCCTCCGCACTGAACCGTTATAGCCCCCGCGACTTCACTGGAACTTCCTGTGAGGGGCCGGAAGTTCCGCCCAGCACGGCTCCAACGGTTATCAGCCCGTTGACGCCCGCTCCAAAAGCTCGACCGGAAGTTCCGGTCATAGCATACCGGAAGTTCCGGCGAACTTCCGATGCAAGTTCCGGCAAATAGAACACTTCAAACAGAAAGTTACTGACCCTTCAACGGAACTTGGAGCGGGACTAGGGGCGGAACTTTTGGGTCGCGAACCAAGTCTAACCGGAAGTTCCGGTGGCTGGGCGTAAGTTCCGCTCAGGAACTTTCTGGCAGGACAAGTTCCGATGCAACTTCCGGCAAATAGAGCATATCGAAACAGAGAGTTCCGGGAGCTCACCGGAAGTTCCAGCGGAACTATGATCGGAACAAAGCTCAGAACATCCTCAGAAAAACCTGGCGGAACTTCGGGCGCAGCCGAAGTTCCGATCAGACAAAGATGGCTATAGCAGATCAGGAACACACTCTCTCACTGAATAGTAGGATGGCTGTGGCGGTGCATATGGGTTTGTGCAAGAACAAGTGATTTCCCACAACCCCCTCTTAATAGTACGACGACCTAAAACAACAAAAGGAGAGAAACTAGGAGAAAAAACTAAAGGCCACCGTCTTCATGAGATCCCAAGAGAGCATCCACACAGTTTTAAGGAAACATTAACAACATTTTTCCTGAAACTCAAGCGCACAATTAGATCACAAATGGGATTGTCATTATCACCAAAAACAACATGGGAAGATATAGTCCTTTCACTAGGCGTTTCTCTAACACAAAATACAAACTCCATGGACTTACAAGTTCCCTCTTTATTTCACACCGTTGACATCCATAGACAAAAGAGCACGATATCAACTGTGTATAGAGTACAAGTGCAATGTTGAAAACTTTCCCCGTGACAACACGATTCTGTTAATTCCAACGTATAGATGCAAGCATATACAACTTCGATGTTCACAATGGCTCAAGTCTATTAGGGGCAAGTAAATAAAATGTGCCATCAAGTTCGTGAGAGCTTTAATAACTAGTTTTCACATAACAAAATACTTTTTAATTCGAAAGGTAGATGAAGCTTGAGAATTTGCTTGGAATAGAAAAAGCTACTAGGTAGATATGGTGGACACAAGTGGCAAATTTTTTTGGGTTCAAAGGATTTTGGAAACATGAGAAGTATGCCTTCTCAAAATAGGTTTTTGGCTAGCAAGGCTGGGTAGCGAGCAAGAGAGTTGAAAGAAACAAGCAAACATACAAGTAATAAAGCCAAACATGCAATCTTCCTTGAAGACACAAAAACAATCTGAAATAAAGAATACTAAGCTTATGAGCCAACAAGTGATACCAAATACTTGTAAGCTTTTTCTTTCTTTCTTTTTCTGTCAAATTAATGCCAATGACCAGAACTCGGTTTTGCCAAAACAAATTTAGATCCACTTGATGATCCCAAAGTGGTGCCAATACTGAACAACAAGATCCATCATATAATAGAGATTGCAAACTAAAAATAAGAAGTGAAAAAGTAAAAGATGACACTTCTCATTAATATTCCAATAAAGGCACTCACACCAAGGGATACATAGATAATCAACTAAAGGAGAGATACTTCCACATGCAAACCAAACTATAAGATAACCCTCTCTACCATAGATATTAATCCACTAAAGGGTAAAAGATAAAAGATAATGGTGGTGATACTGCGACACTCCCCCAAGCTTGGAACAAGCCAAGGGGATGCCAAACCTGATGACGAATTACTCCTTCGGTGGTGTTCTCTTGTCATCATAAAACTTCCATGGGAATGTGTTCCCCATCCAAAAAGGATGTTCTTGTCTTTGCAATCCTAAAACTAGTAGCAGAGCTTATGCGATAAAATCTAGCCTCATACTCACAGTTTTGATTTTGTATGTCATAGAGCTGTGCTTGCAATTGATTGGTGGTCTGACGGAGTGAGAAGATCTATTCTCGGAGCTCAGCAACTTCTCCCTCGTGCTTGGTGATGAGTTCTAAACTTATCTTGTGAATAACATCCACTTCGCGTTCTGCCATCTTCTTGTACCTAAAAACTTCTTGTTCCAATGCTTCCATCCTGTCTTCCAGACTGCCTTCTCCTTTAGGGCCTTGAACTTCTTTCATCTGTACCTTCCCCTCTTTGAGGATCAACTCTTTGGGATGAATCCTCAACTCATACATGTACGGGTTGAGGACGTCCGTAGAGGAATCCTCCGTGGGTGATCCAGAGGAAGACACTGAGGCTCCAAATCTGAGAATTTTCCTGACAGAAACAGATCGAAATGAATACACGACGAGAACACGATGCAAGAACCTCGGGGAACCCGAGGGGTTATATATTACGAAGATTCAATGCATAAGTAAGGTTTTGACACATAAACGGGGCAGAGTTGGAGCTCGGGGGTGTAACACCCCCCCTCAGGCGCGGCCAGGCTGGGCCCACGCCTGGGGTGGGTTTGTCCACCCCGGGCTCCGTTTCCTCTTTAGTTTCGTCTCGTAACTTCCCTTATGTGTTAAAAACATCAAAAATATAAAAAGATTGGGGTTTCACGAACCTTCTGTTTTCACCACTTTTACCTATTCAAGGATGAACTCTGCAGTTTCTGGTGTTTGGCTTTTGATAAATTCTTCTGGAGTTATCATTTGAATAACATCAACATCTTCATTATAAGAATCTCCAGAAATATAATGTTTTAGTCTTTGACCATTCACCACCTGTGTTGTGTCATCTTTTAGAGAAGAAATTTTGATGGCACCTGAACGGTACACTTCCTTGATAACAAAAGGCCCTTCCCATTTGGAGAGTAGTTTCCATGCAAAAAATCTGAGACGAGACCTATACAAAAGAACTTTCTCACCAACCTGGAACTCCCTTTTGAGAATTCTCCTATCATGCCATCTTTTTACTTTTTCCTTAAAGAGCCTAGCATTTTCGTAAGCTTCGCCTCTCCACTCATCTAGATCACTTAAGTCGAGCAGTCTTTTCTCACCAGAAAGTCTAAAGTCTCTATTCAACTCTTTAACTACCCAATAACCTTTGTGTTCTAATTCTAAAGGCAAGTGACAAGCTTTCCCATAGACCATTTTGTAAGGAGACATCCCCATAGAATTTTTATAAGTAGTTCTATAAGCCCACAAAGCATCATTCAACTTTTTGGCCCAATTTTTCTTAGACCTATTGACAGTCTTCTACAAGATAGATTTAATTTCCCTATTGGAAAGTTCTACTTGCCCACTAGTTTGGGGGTGATAAGATGAAGCTATTCTGTGGTTTACATCATACTTAGCGAGAGTTTTTCTAAAACCCCCATGAATAAAATGGGAGCCTCCATCAGTCATGAGATATCTAGGCAGACCGAACCTAGGAAAAATGACATCTTTGAGCATTTTCAAAGAGGTCTTACCATCAGCACTGCCTGTAGGTATGGCTTCTACCCACTTTGTAGCATATTCAACAACAACAAGAATATGAGTATACCCTTTTGAAGGAGGAAAAGGCCCCATAAAGTCAAATCCCTAACAATCAAAAGGTTCAATAACAAGAGAATAATTCATAGGCATTTCATTGCGTCTAGAGATGTTACCTACTCATTGGCATTCATCACAAGATAAGACAAACTTCCTTGCATCTTTAAAAAGAGTAGGCCAATAAAATCCCGATTGTAAAACCTTTTGTGCAGTCCTATCCCCAGCATGATGTCCTCCATAAGCGCTGCCATGGCATTTTCTCAATATCTCTTGTTGTTCAAATTCTGGAACACATCTTCGCATAATACCATCTACTCCTTCTTTATATAAGTGTGGGTCATCCCAAAAGTAATGCCTTAGATCATAAAATAATTTCCTTCTTTGCTGGGCTGTAAAGATTGGAGGCAAATACTTGGAAACAATAAAGTTAGCATAATCAGCATACCAAGGATTCTCATGTGGACTTACCCTTATTGCAGCTAACTGCTCATTTGGAAAACTATCATTAACAGGCAAAGGGTCAAAAGAAATGTTTTCCAAATGAGATAAATTATTAGCAATAGGATTATCAGCACCTTTCCTATCTACAATATGCAGATCAAACTCTTGCAAAAGCAACACCCACCTTATAAGCCTAGGCTTAGCGTCCTTCTTCGTCATAAGGTATTTAATAGCTGCATGATCAGTATGAATAGTAACCTTGGAATCAACAATATAAGGTCTAAAATTATCACAAGCAAAGATTATAGCTAAGAACTCTTTTTCAGTAGTAGCATAATTCTTTTGAGAAGCATCCGGAGTCTTGCTAGCATAATGAATAACATTCAACTTCTTGTCAACATGTTGTCCAAGGACAACACCCACAGCAAAGTCACTAGCATCACACATAATTTCAAAAGGTAAACTCCAATCAGGTGGTTGGACTATAGGAGCAGTTGTCAAAGCTTTCTTCAAAGGTTCAAAAGCTTTTTGAAGAAGCTTAGTAAGGGGCTTTGAAATTTTGGAAAAGTCTTTAATAAACCTCCTATAGAAACCAACATGACCAAGGATACTACGAATACCTTTGATATCTCTAGGACAAGGCATCTTCTCAATTGCTTCTATTTTGGCTCTGTCAACTTCAATGCCTATTTCAGAGATCTTATGTCCAAGAACAATCCATTCATTAACCATGAAATGGCATTTCTCCCAGTTAAGAACAAGGTTGGTTTCCTCACATCTCTGCAAAACTTTATCAAGGTTGTGCAAACAATTATCAAAAGAAGTTCCATAGACGTAAAAATTGTCCACGAAAACCTCCACAATTTCTTCACAAAAACCATGAAAGATAGCAGACATACATCTCTGAAAAGTAGCAGGAGCATTACATAAACCAAAAGGCATATGCCTATAAGCATAAGTACCATAGGGACAAGTGAAAGTAGTTTTCTCTTGGTCCTAAGCTTTCATAACAATTTGAGAAAACCCAGAATAACCATCAAGAAAACAAAAGTGAGTCTTTTTGGACAACCTCTCAAGCATTTGATCAATAAAGGGCAAAGGATAATGGTCTTTCTTAGTAACTTTATTAATCTTTCGAAAATCAATGCACATTCTATACCCAACTACTACTCTTTGGGGTATAAGCTCATTATCCTCATTAGGCACAACAGTTATTCCCCCTTTCTTGGGAACAGAATGAACAAGGCTAACCCATTTACTATCAGCAATAGGATAAATAATACCAGCATCAAGGAGTTTTAATACCTCATTTCTTATCACATCCTTCATCTTAGGATTTAGACGACGTTGGTGCTCAACAACTGGTTTTGCATCAGGCTCTATATTAATAGCATGCTGACATATAGTAGGAGAAATTCCCTTTAAATCATCAAGAGTATAGTCCATAGATCCTCGGTGTTTCTTCAATATCTCCAATAACCTTTCTTCTTCCTTGCCTAAAAGTTTAGAACTAATAATAACAGGATATATTTTCTTGTCATCAAGATAAGCATATTTAAGATCATCAGGTAAAGGTTTTAATTCAAAAACAGGGTCCCCTTTAGGTGGTAGTGTGGTAACCAAATCTTCCACAGGTAAATTATGCTTAAGTAACCCAGGCTGATGAAGGAAAGCCTCATCAATCTCATTTCTTTCCTTCATGAAGGCATCACTTTCATGATCTTCCATGAACTGCTGCAAGGCATTGTTAGGAGCAAGAGAAATATCAGAAAGTTGTTCAACCCTGAAATCCTCATCAGGTAGTTCATTTTCATAAGGAGTTTTGGCAAATTTGGAAAAATTAAACTCATAGGACTCTCCAGCAAACTTAGTCAAAACTTTTTCCTTCCTACAATCTATGATAGCCCCACAAGGGTTTATAAAGGGTCTACCAAAGATAATAGGATAGGTTTTACTAGCTTCTTTACCAAGTACTAGAAAATCAGCAGGATATTTAATCTTACCACAAAGAACCTCCACATCTCTTACAATGCCAATGGGAAAAACTTGCTCTCTATTAGCAATATGAATAACCACATCAATGTCCTCAAGATCACAAGGACCAATCTCATGCATAATTTCCCTGTAAAGCTCATAAGGAATAGCACTGGAACTAGCACCAATATCACATAAACCATAATAGCTATGACTACCAATTTTAACAGAAAGCAAAGGGACACTAGCTTTTCTGACTTTCTTAGGATGAGAAACAATATTAGTATCGTCTTCACAAAAGACAATATGCTCATCCTCTATATTTCTAGTGACACGATCTTTCACAATAGCTACCATAGGCTCAATATTAATAAGCTCGTCGGACCCTACAGTTCTCTTTGCACTTTTGCTAACCACATTAGCCATAATATAATGCTCCTTTACCTTGGAGGGAAAAGGGATTTTCTCAACATAAGGTTCAAGAAAAATAGGATCAATAGTGCAAACCTCCGTGTGGGCAGGAACATGGGTGAAAATGTCTTTATAAGGAGCATGGTTCTTGTCCCACTCTTTCTTGGGAATGTCAATATAAGAGGCAAAGGCATTAAAACATTTTACAAGAACTTGAGGATCAAGACCAAACTCATTACTGATATCATGGAAGTTGTTAGTACCCATAAAATATTTAATGCATTCATAATCATAGTTTATACCCGACTTTCTTCCTTTGTCATTCTCCCAAGCTTCAGTGTTTTCTTGAATACGGTCTAGAAGATCCCATTTAGCTTCTTACTTCATACGTATGAATGATCCAGCACAAGAAGCATCTAATAAATCTTTATCATGAAAGAAAGCCTAGCATAAAAGTTATTGAGAATAATATTGTTAGGGAGTTCATGAATAGGACATTTAAGCATTAGTAACTTCAATCTCCCCCAAGCTTGAGCTGTACTCTCTCCATCAAGAGGCCAAAAGTTATATATAAGATTTCTATCCTTATGAATCTCACTCGAAGGATAAAATTTAGAGTAGAAGAGAGATGACATCTCCTCCCATTCTATGGATTGTCCATTCTTCAGCAGCTTATACCATTCTTCAGCTCTCCCTTTCAAGGATATGGAGAGTAACTTCTTATTCACCTGTTCAATTGTGATACCTGCACACTTAAACAACCTGCATAATTCATGGATAAAAAGAAAGTGATCACCGGGATGGACAGTTCCATCCCCAAAATAATAATTATCCATAACATGATTAACAATACTTGTAGGTATCTTAAAAGGATCTATCTCAATAGGAGGTGGTTCATCTACTACCCTAGCAGTGGTAGTAGTTTTCCCAAACAAAAACCAAGTGGGTTATCCATATTGGAAACAAAGTAACAAGCAGTAACAAGAACAATACTCATAGTAAAAGTTTCCCTTACCAGTTCCACTCTTCAATAGCGCTTCACTCCCCGGCAACGGCGCCCGAAAATAGTCTTGATGACCCACAAGTATAGGGGTGTATCGTAGTACTTTTGATAAATAGGAGTGTCGATCCCAACGAGGAGCAAAAGGTGTTGAACAGTGGTATGGAGCATGAAATCCCTGTGAATACTTAGCAAACAGATTTTTTAGTGGTTTTCTGACAAGGCAACAAAACAAGGAGCAAGTAACATGAGTAACAAACAAACGGAGCAAGTGTCCCAATCCTTTCTTAACAAAGGACAAGCCGGTGGAAATACTTATAAAGACCAAACGTTCTCGAGGACACATGGGAATTCTGTCAAGTGCTTTCGCTTCAAATAGCTGAGTACTCTTCTCTGGTGTCTGTAAGTGTTGTTTGGGTGAACCTGTTCTAACATACCACCCTTCCTAGGACTAATACATACTTGTGATTAAACCCCCTACAAACATTCATAACTATAGGAAAGTAATTAAGGTATAAATCTAACCACAGCCTTAAACTCTGAGATCCTACGCTCCGTTGTGCAAAGGTGTCCTAACGGGGGTTCAGGTTTCTGTCACTCTGGCAACCCTGCGATTAGTAGCCAAATACACAATGCATTCCCCTAGGACCATAAATGGTGAAGTATCATGTAGTCGACGTTCACATGACACCACTAGAAGAATACCACCACAACTTAAATACTAAACCATTGAATAATAACTCATCACAGATTCACTACTAACAACATGACTTCTCCCATGTCCTCAAGAACTAAACGAACTACTCACAAGACATCATATGGATCAAGATCAAAGATGATATGGCAATGGATAACAATCTGAACATAAACAATAATCCAATGGTTCCACTCACAAGCATCAACTACAATAGTAATCAACACCGGGAAAGTTTCCCCTATGGACTAATGCAAGATCCAACACAATTGTTACAGCGGGACAGAGTGGTGGTGATGGTGCTGGTGGATATGATGGTGTGGATGATGATGATGATCTCGATGAAGCCTAGATTGATGACAGTGTTGATGGCGATGTTCTCCCCTCCCCGGGATGGAATTCCCTCGGCAGAAATCTGTCTGCCGGAGAGACCTTTCTCTCTCGGTGTTTTCTGCCCCTAGAGGCGGTGGAAATCTTTCTATGGTCGCTCCCCTGGCGTTAGCGTTCCGTAGGGAAGATATAGGCGAAGGGGTGGAGTCGGAGGCCGGGCAGGTGGGCCACACCTGCCCTAGGTGCGGGGTCAGGTGGGCCCGCGCCTAGGGGGTGTGTGGGCCCCCTGAGGCCCATCTCCGTCCCTCCTTCTGGCTTCCTTCGTGTTCTGTTAAAATAATATGTTTTCCATATTTTTCTGGTATTCTTCTGATCTTCGTGAAATTGCACCGAAACGCCTTATTTTCCTTCAGAATCCAGACTCCAGCAGTCCATCCTCCAGGAATCATCCAACATGCATAAACAGATGAAAAGCCATAAGTAATACCTCATAATAAGACAAATATCAATGAATAGAGGTAAATTATGATATAGAATGGTGATGCAAATTGGGCGTATCATTGACGTCTGGGCACTGCTTGGAGTTGGAGGAGGCATGACTGGGGAAATGACAAGCTTCTGCTGACGCAGCTGCTTGCCTGGCTTACTATCTGGCTTCAGCTTGCTCTTCAAAACTGCTTTTGCTCTGAAACACATAAATCCTAACATTAGGTGTGCTCCAGAAAGGAAGAAATGTACAAAGTACTATAAGATTGGTAAGGTGCAAACCTTTTAACTACTAGCGACACTTGGGTGCTAGCAGTAACAACCACGTCCTTGGCCTTGCGCTTCCTTGAATTAGAGGCAGGAACTTCTTGCACCTCATCATCCTCCGTCGCCTCTGAATCATCTGAAAGATAGCCCTTAGTGGAGCTAACTAAAACCCAGGGAGCTTCTTGAGCTGATAAAGTCGAAAAAGCATCGGTAAAAATAGAGTCACAGGAAAAGACAGAAAAAATGACAAAAGGCAAAAGCAAAGTCAAAATATTTACCAGAGTCAGAGGACGGTCAGCTGTAAACATCTTCAAGGAGACATCAGGAACTTTTCTTTCCACTCTCTCCTTGATCAAAATCTGCATTCCGGTCATGTAGTCCTTAGCAGGAATGTGATTCGGACTGATCGTCAGGTTATCTTTCCGGTCTCCGATGACTGTGTGCATGAGGCGATCTCCATGAAACTGCAATGGATGAATCCGGTGACCCAGCCAGCAGTGGATCAGGTCGGATCCATGGAGGCCCTTGTGCTTCATCAGGAACTCGATCTTCCTCTTGGCAAGTATCAAGGCATCAGAAAGTTCCGGTGCCTCCATGTCCCATGATTCTTGGTGGGGAGCGGCACCGTCGACAAAGGCCGAAAGACCTTCTGCCTTTTCAGGAGCCGGAATATCCTTATTATAGAAGAAGGTTCCGGTCCAATGTTTAACTAACTCGCTAGCATTAATCCTAGGATATACTCGGTTTCTCCTGAGGACTAAGCTAAGAGTATCGGTGGTGTAAGGAACACCGACAGTGATCGAATTCTTCCGGGTACCATTGTAGTACCGGAAAAGGGTGAGACTTGGCCTAATGCCAAGAAACCCCTCACTAAGAGCTGCATGAGCACTAAGCTTGAGCAATGAGTTGGATGGGGGGGGGGAGATTATGAATTTGCACAACGTAATATTGGAGGACTTCGATGAAGAAGTCCTATGGTGGGAGACTGAGGCCGTAGTCAACATGCATGCCGAAGAGAACTCGCTCGCTATTGCGCATTGCGATAACAACATCTCCAGTAGCGCTCCGCCATGCGCCGGCGACGAGGTATCCCTCGTCCTCCATAACCTAGAGCTTGGCGTTGTCCATGACGCTTGGGACCCAAAGGCCCCGCATCTTATTCTCATCCGGCACCGCCGTGCTCGCCACCGCTGCTCCAGAACTGGATGGCGCCTCCATCTCGCTGGGGAAAGGTTAAAGATTGTTGGTGTTTGGGTTTTTTCGGTGTGTAGGTGAGAATGACTGCGGAGGGCCCAAGGAGTATGAGGAGTAAATGAATGAAACGATGAGAGATGAATCTGGGAGAGAAGGGTTTCCTCTCTCTTATTAGCCTCTGCTCCAAGATTTGCTTTTAAACCGCACGATTTGTGCCACGCGTATAGGAGATAGGGAGGTAGCTTCTTCACGACTACTCTGCCCCCTCGATTCTTGCGCGAGCATTGAAACAGTGCTCTGTTCCATAGGGAATGGACCGACCAATGGTCGTGCTGATGGGACCCTTGTCAGTGACAAGACCTGGTCTAAAAAGTTGTTAGACAGCATGCCGCTATTTAAAATCCGGCTCATGTTTTGAACCGAGCAAGGAAAAGACCGAAGTCAAAGAAAAATCATATCCGACTCAGATCACTCAGAATCCTACTTTGTTGAAAGAATTTTTCGGGAACCCTTCAAGATTCTCAAGACGAAGAAACCATCAAGCTAGACGATTTATTCGACCTTGGATCTTGGAGACTTCTGGGGGCTACTGTTGGGGATATACTTTCCGGGTATACCCATATGACTCGCTGACCAGGGTGGCCCACCAACGGGTTAGAGATTTGCTTCACGGGCGGCCCAGTCTAAGAAAGAGGAGGAGCCACTTCCGGCTACGACAAGGCCCATAAGAGTTACCGACTTAGGCCTGTAGTATTACTTGTAGTCCAAGCTATATCTAGTTACTGACTCTGTAATATAGCCGGATAGGTCTCTCCTATAACCCTAGGTCCCGGTGACTATATAAACCGGCCCTATGGGAGCCTTTAGGGCATAATCACAACAAGATCATAGATCAACCACAACCTACTCGCACAGACGAACCTCTCTTGTAATCCGCTGTAATATTCGTCTCTCGCTGATATATTACTGGGTTGCTAACAGGAGTAGGATCCAATCACCACAGATCTGAACCTGGGTAAACTTGTGCTCACCATTCCAGGAACATCCGACATCTCACACCCCATCATCTCAACACCGTCAGGACCCCCTATGGCGTACTTGTCGACAATCCGACGACACCAGGTCTCGGGGTAGGTCGATTCGGTTACAGATTAGGGTTTACCCCTTAAACTTCTATATAATCTAGCTGTGTCCTCCAAGGATCCGAGTCCGCCGTGCTTGAGTCACCCGAACTCTTCCTAGGATTTGCTATTGCAGCAGGCCTTCTCCATGGGCTTCCACTAGGCTGGACCAGATAGGCTAAGATTGAGTACCCACAGGGCATATCCATGTCAGTAGCCCCCGAGTGTTTAGTCGAATCATATATTCAACTAGATACTCTTATAATCTCTCAGGTGCTTCTCATCTGAACATGTTTCGGGTTGACGTGCTAGTTCATATGGTTAGTTGATGCACGTGCCTCACTCTCTCGATGGATCGGGGTCAGTTAACTGTCTTTGGACAAAACAACGTGATCTACTCAGAATTGAGTCCCCGGACTCGAATCCGAAAAATTTCTCGCGTAATTCGACTCAGACCGCGGAGGTCTTACAACAGTCGAATTCTAGTATTTAAGTTATGTACCCAACGCGTCCGTCAGGATTTTTCATCATGCCTGCTGACATGGCATGTTACTGGTAGAGCGTAGTCAGGTACGATACTAGGCCATCAGATGATATCTGTAGGTCTTATCTTTGCGTGTTAGACATAACATCTAGAAATTTGTCGCCGCAGAGGCGTTTCGGGTGACCAAGGAGACAGTATCTCTCTTAGCATCAATTTGGGCAAAGTTGCCAATTTGTTTTTGAAATCTAATGTTATTTTTGTCTTGGAGGATCCGAATGATCTCATTCAAATATTTCATAGGGTGTGCGGCCAGCGCTCCCTATGGGAGTATCCCCCGAGTGTCTGTTCGAGTCGTAGACTCGGACAGAGACATTTAGTTCTCTGAATGCCATCAACGCCGGTGCTTTTCGAGTGCACCACTAGCGCTCCTTCTGGGAGTAGCCCCCAAAGGTTTGTTCGAGTTGCAGACTCAAGCAGAAACTTTAAGTTGTCAGTTATGCAAAACAATAAACCGAATATTACTCAGGTGACCAAGCTCCCTATAGGAGTAGCCCCCGAGTCCGTAAATGAGTCACAGACTCGAAGGACTCGAAGCTTCATGATTTTGTAGATTGATTCGAGGGCTTATACCAAAACTTCGGGGGCGCGACGAGTGCTCCTGATAGGAGTAGCCCCCGAGTATTCGATTGAGTCATGGACTCGAGTGAGTACTCCTGTCTTTAGTCGAAAGAATTTGACCGTTGCCAGCTTTCTTCCCTTGGGAACTGCTGACTTCATTGATGACGCTTGGTGAGCTCAATCGTCTGCGGCGACAGTGATGACAAGACTAGATGCTCGTGGGTCCCACTTTATGACGGGGATTTGACTAGTCACGCGCTATTTACGTGAAAAGTTTCTATGTCTCTTCAATTTCCGTGCGTAGTGGATGGCGTGCTCGTGACGGTTCGGGCAATGACCGCCACGTGTAGGATGCGATGAAGGGAACACGTTAGGGTAAGTGGATTGATAGTTCTGTGTTGTTGTCTTTGTTGTTTTATATGGCGAGGTGTCGTGGTAATTTTCCCTTCACCATTCACTCTTGCTTTTCTTTGTTGGTTTTCCTTCGCCATTCTCAAAGCTCGCTCATACCATACACTAGAAGTCCTTCGCACTTTTATCTCCTCTTTCCTTCGCACCCACCGCGCTGCGCGCGGTGCTAGTAATATGGGGAAGTCCAAGAAGTCTGCCCCTGCTGGGACAAGCACCGCGGGTGCTGCCAAGAAGACCTCCAACACTAGCCGCGTCACCAATGGCAGCTGGCGGCAATCAATCATGAGGGAAGCAGATTTGCACCACTTGCGCGAGTCGCACCTAATCCCGGAGAAGAAGGGCGACGTACTCATACCTTCCAACGAGGTAATTCCTCGTCCTCCCGAAGGGTTTTTCGTTGTCTTTGTGGCCTTCCTCGTTCGAGGCCTTTCCCTTCCTGCCCACGAATTTCTTCGTGGGCTTCTTTTTCTTTACGGGCTTAATCTTCATCAGTCGACGCCCAACTCTATTATGCACATTGCGTGTTTCATCACGCTGTGGGAGTGTTGGATCAGTATCGTGCCGCACTTCGGCCTCTTCAGGAAACTCTATTCCCTGAAGAGGCAGTCGGGCTCCCAAGGAGTCTATGAATTGGGTGGGTGTGGGATATCCATCCAACCCAACCTCCAATATTGTTAGAGATATGCCCAAGAGGCAATAATAAAATGGTTATTGTTATATATTTGTGTTTATAATAAATTTTTACATCCCATGCTATAATTGTATTAACCGGAAACATTAATACTTGTATGTTTTGTAAACAGGAAAGAGTTCCTAGTAAGACTCTTATTGAACTAGCTTGTTGATTAATAGATAATCATAGTTTCCCGATCATGGACATTAGATGTTATTAATAACAAGATCATATCATTAGGAGAATGATGTGACGGACACACTCCTATAGTAAGCGTAGCGTAAGATCAAGTCATTTAGAGTTCGTTTGCTAGAAGATTTCAAATACATAGTAACCTAATCCTTCGACCATGAGATCATGTTAATCACCATCACCGGATGAATACTTTGATGACATCAAACACCACTTCCATAACTGGGTGGTTATAAAGGTGGCATTAGGTATTTTGAAAGTATGTGTTGAGGCACATGGATCAAGAGTGGGATTTGTCCATCCATTTAACGGATAGATATACTCTAGGCCCTTCTGGTGGAATGTCATCCAATTGGCTTGCAAGCATGTGACTAGGTCACAAGGTATGTCATATCACAGAACGAGTAAAGAGTACTTATCAGTAATGAGGTTGAACTAGGTATAGAGATACCGACGATCAAACCTCGGATAAGTAAAGTATCGCATGACAAAGGGGATCAGTATCATATGCAAATGGTTCATTCTATCACAATGTAATCATAGAAATATGTGGGAGCCATAATGGATTTCTAGATTCCTCTAATGGTTATTGATTGGAGAGGTGTCTCGATCATGTCTGCATAGTTCACAAATCGTAGGGAGACACACTTAAGGATTCGATGTTGTTTAGTAGATATGGAATATGATTTGGAGACCGAATGTTGTTCAGAGTTTCGGATTGGATCCAGGACATCACGAGGAGATCCGAAATGGTCTGGATAATAAGATTCAACAAGGAAAGTCAATTTCCGGGGTTCGGAAATGTTTTCCGTGTTTTGACTGGAAGCTTCTAGAAGGTTCTGGAAGGTCCACCACCCCGGAGGGGGGAACTTGGATGTGCCATGCCCTAATGGGGCTGGCGACATCATGCCCTAGGTCTTGTCGGCCAAGATTAGGAAGTGGGAATCATACTCTAGTTTGAAAAGTCAAATCGTAATTTGAAAAGTCAAAGTCCTAGTGGAGGAAGGAAAGGAAACCTTGGAGACTAGGTTTCCCTCGCTCCCTCCCTTGCCGCCGGCCAAGTGGACTTGGGGGAGGACTCGGCCAAGGATGGGAACCTTGGCCGCTGCCCCTCCACCCATATAAGGAGGGGTGGGGGCGCCCCTTGCACCTCACCCAAAAACCCTAGGCACCGGCGCCTAGATCCCTAGCCACTGCAGCCCTCTCTCCTCCATACACTGCTCTGACTTAGGCGAAGCCCTGTAGTAATCCCTTATCCTCCACCACCACCACCACCACCACCACCACACCGTCGTGCTGTTGGGATTCCAAGGAGATCTACAACCTCCATTTCCCTGCTAGAGCAAGGGAGAGGAAGGTCTTCATCGACTACCGTATGTGCAACCTCCATTTTACTACGGAAGCGCTGCCAGGACGTGGCACTGGAAGGATCGTCTTCGTGATCTTGAGATCGGGAAGTGAACGACTACATCAACGACGAGAATCCTATCTCGTTAAACTCTTTGGATCTATGAGTGTTAGTACTCTACAAACTCGTTGCACCAATCTCGTAGATTAGATCTTGGCTTTTGTGTGTTCCTGTGATAGAATTTTTTTGTTTTCCATGCTGCGAACCCTACAAATATTTCTTATTTTCTCATTGTGAGTCTGTCCAAGGGTGGAGGAACAAATGGTTCTACCTTCACGACTCCAAACTCACCGGCCAGAATTACGGCCTGGTCCCCTTCGACGCTAGCAAAATGATATCCCACAAGCGCTCATGGTTGAACGAAATTCTTGCGGGTGAGTCTGGAGTTGTGGAACAGCTATACCATTGAGTAGAAGCCCTCCAGATGGTGCCAGGAAAAGAAGTCTCTGGATTCGATATCATCCGGACGTTCCTCAAGCATCGGGTGCAGCCCCTCCAAGCGAGGGCTCATCTGATGTTTCAGTATGCCGGTGCCAGCGACCCTACGAGGGTGACAAAGGAGTAGATGTCTTCAGCAAACCTGGATAGGGCGCTTTGGCCCCTTCTCAAGTTCAAAGCTGACGAGACTCTGCCCGCAGAGTCGTCGACTGCGCCTTTTAGTGCGAGGAACGTAGTTCCTCAAGTATGAACCTTTAGCGCCTCAAGAAATATATCTATTGACAGTTCTTTTGTTTTATTGCTTTGGTTAATTCAGAATCCTCTTTACGTGCATAGGATCTGAGCGTCGTGGGAAAGTAGCCTCCTATTCCCGAGGAATTCTTGGTGCCACCTGATGGTGGGGACGCGGAGTCGGAATCTACCGTCCCCTAGCTCAGTCGCATTCCGATAACGAAGCCCCCGAGCATAGTGACGAGAGCTCGGATGCTTCGACGCCATTGACCCTGCAAGGGTCTGCTCAACTGGAGCAGCATGACCTGGGGGACGACGCTGATGACTGCAAGTGCACAGATCGTTTGTAGCTAGTTTTGAAATAAAGATATCGATCCCACAAGGAGTGGGAGTTATGAAGTCTAATAACTCTTGAATTAAATACCAAAATAGATATGCTAAATAACATTCTAAGTAACAAGATAAAATGCGAGTGTTGTGTAAAAAGGTGTTTTTGGATTTTTGTATAAGAGAACAATAAATAAAGTAAAAAAACTGAATACAAAAAGTAAATATCGCGTATGTAAAAGATATATGAAACTGCAATGGGAAAAAGCGTTCTGAGGGAGTAGCGGATACACCTCTAGCATTATAAAGGGTTTAAGGTAAAGATTATTATCATGAACATTCTCAACTATGTATGTGTGCGAGGAACTCCGTATTTGGATGAATATGCAGCAACTACTCCTCACATCATCCTCATAACCACAACAGACAAGCAATCAATATTAATCGAATTACTATGCTATTAAGTGACTTTATCCTGTAGGATGTATCCCATGGCATGGACAATGTTCCGTGAGTTTCCTCGGTTCCCAAGTTGATACGTAAGGAGTGCCAACAACTCTATAGTCACTGTAAGTGATAGAACAGCTCCTTCTACCAACAAGTAGTTCCCTCCATCAAGTCCCCACAAGAGGCAAATAATGAGAGGTCGACTTCTCTCAACATCAAGATGAAGACAATCTAACACATAGTCATAACGATGAATATCATAATAAAATTTATCTTATTTCAATCTCATGCTAGGGTTTCTCCATCTCCCCAAGAATTAATGATCTACTCAGACATGGAGACAATCAACATCATAGCGAAGACAATGGAATCTATCATAGATGAATTGTACTTGTATAAATCTACAATGAGTACAGAAATTACAACAAGATCTAGACAAGATTTAGATGAGACAGATGGAGATGGTGGTGATGTCGCGGTTGATGCCTTAGCCTCCTAGATCTGTGTAGGGTGAAGATAGATCCCCGGTGGATGAGTTCCCCCTCCATATCCCTTCCAGAGGTGAGGTTTCTGCGATTTTTGGTAGTTCTGTATGTTGTCTGCCTGATCCGATTGCACGGGGAAAAACTATTTGAGGAGGCGGTGGCGGTGCCAACTATATGGCGGGAACTATACGATCGGAAAAGTTTCTCCTGCCGTATAGTTGGTCGTTAAACTCACTGGTTGCTGCGATCGCCTCGGGTTTTCTTCTGGTGTTAATTATATTTCCCAAATTAGTGATTTATGCTGTTTTTGACTCCTTTTCGCTCCAATACAACTAGTCCAAGAATTGTGTCCATCGTGTCCATCATTTGTCCTGATCTTGGTGAAAATAGACGTAAATATGTGCACGAATGCCGTAAAATACCAAGATCCTACTAGTACAGTGCAAAATAATAATATAAAACATGATGCAAGTATGCATTCATCAACTTCCCCAAGCTTAGACTCTCGCTTGTCCCAAGCAAGGTTAGCTTAATGGATGTGATCGTCATATTCATGAAGCCGAGTCGATAAAATAAATGAGGCAGTTGCAGCATGTGTTTATCATATATGATATATAGGAATACGTTCATGAATAGTACCTTACTCGAACCATCCGAATAATATTAGCAGGCTTCCACACCTTAGTATTTAACAGTTCACAAAAGATTACTCTCAATATGATGTAAAAGTATTTAGTTTGACCGAATGAGTTTGCGAGGTAGTTCCAAGTGTTTTAGGATTAACATATTCACTTGGGATTTAAAGTCTCAAATGATCCTTTGTCTTACCACAAGATAGTGGTGTATTCCTATTTGATCTTTGCACATTTTATTTTTATTTTATATATATATATATATATGCTCACACTTTCGTTTAGGTTTTGTGCAAAGGAGCTACACATACATTCCACTTCATGTAGGAATTCAAACTTTTAACGATCTCAATTACCAAATTCCAATTCTATATGAAGCATCTTTATAGCTTGAATAGTCTACCTCATCTTGCTCTCACTCTAGTTTGATAGAACTTTTAATTTTTTCTGTTCAAGGTTTCTTTCTCAACTTAACTGATTAGATAACTTTTCCTTTTGTAAATCAAACCATGAACTTACAACATATTGACCAAATTATCTTTATATGTTCCATTAATACCAATGGTGTGGAAGACTCCTATTGTTATCATCCAGTGCAAGTAAAATTATACTCAAGCCATTCATATATCTAATAAGACAAGCACAAACTCAATAATGCTCCATATATGATAATAAACTCAGAATTTCATAAAAGGGATCGACTATTCCCGAAGGGAATTCTAATGATGGAAACTTTATTTCTAAAATCAAACTAATGCAAAACTAAAATAGTAATATAAAACTTATAAGATAGATTACAAGGTCTTAAAGATCTCCCCAAGCTTGGAATCAAGCCAGGGGGATCAAATAATCCCTCATGATTATTTTATACCGTGATTATTGTAGATCACTGCGGATCCATGTCATGTAACACCATGGTGCAAAACTTCTTGTTGATATCCTCCAAGGCAGTGATGCGGCTGTAGCACCTATGCAAATCAGATTACAAAATGTCCTCTTTATCTACAAGTTTAGTCACCAATGGGAGAAGATCATCCTTCTTCTCTATCTCCTTGAGATGGTGACGAACTTCAACGCGATGGAGTAGCTCCTGCTTCTGATATATCTCTAGTGCTCGCACGCGGTCTTTGGTCCTGGGAACAACTTGTTCTTCCTCATCCATAATTGATGGATCGGGGAAGTAGAAACCGTCCCTGCACTCTTCTTGAGGCTTCACTCTTATACGAGCACCAGTGGTAGGCTTCGAGAGTGGCACCATCGCTTCCTTACTAGCACCTGCACCAATATTAGGTAAATACTTACGCTTGTGAGGCCTGGGATCCATGGTGATGAACTTGACTGTCTCCACACGTCCTTTTCCATGCGGCTTGTGACCTTCTCTTTCTTGTTGAGATCTCTTCATTGCCGCCAATTGATCTCTAGGGGATCATAGACATCACGGCTGATGTAGATGTCACTCCAGTCTTCATCAGGATCGCTGTTATAGATGCTTGGCTCGACATACTCCTTGTACGTTGGGCTAAACCTCTCCACCTCCTCATTGTCGTCCTCCATGGACGGGTTGCGAGAGAGGTTCCTGGGAGGAGCAATGAGACCCAGGGTTTTTCCACAGACTAGGATGGTATAGAGCATGGCTAGATTTGTTCCTGGTGATTATGATTAGAGAGAAACACAATGGAAGTATATAAGAGGGGTCAAAGGTCGGTAAAAATCGCGAGAAACACCAAAGTCACACCCAACAAAAGAATCTTAACGAAATAGGGAAAGAAATCATGGATTTGGAGGTCTTGCCACGTAACGAACAACTATATGGTCAGCCGTATAGTTCCGGCCGTATAGTTGGTTCCGGGAAGATATTTCCAAATGTCTCGAGTCCAGGTCAGTTAGGTTACCGACTTGAAACCGACAAACCCCTTTTTTAATTATAAAAAAAAGAATAGGAGATGCCAGAAGGTTCAACAACCAACTATGCGGCGGGAACAAACTTTTCTGGCTGTATAGTTTGGTCGTATAGTTTCCAGACATAGAAAAATTCCACGAAGGGATTACAGTATGTTTAATGACCAACTATACAGCGGGAGCAAATTCTCTGGCCATATAGTTGCACCCGTATAGTTGGTAAAACCCTCAGAAACTTCAGAAAAAATGAGGAATTCAAAGGTAAAAAATTTAGTAGTACAAATTATGAAGACAAATCACTTATTTAGAGAAAGAAAACTTACCTTGTACTTACCGTTTATTTAGTCGGGGGTTACAAGATCCTCCAACAACAAGGACTTCTTATCTTTTGGAGGAATTGACCTTAGCTCATCTAATAATTCTCGTAGAAAAAAATCACCAGGACTAAAGTTCCTCTCAACAAGATTGGTGCCTTGCTGGGCAGATATGGATACTGCATCCAATATCTTTATCTCTTGCCTCTGCATAATCTGCAGATCAAATTCTTGAAGTAAAAGTATCTAATGGATCAGTCTTGGCTTATGATTTTTTCTCTCAAGGAGTTCTTTCAAACCATCACAATCCGTATGAACTCTTACTTTTGCATAAACTATATAAGAACGAAATTTATCGCAAGATAAAAATATAGCAAAAAGATCTCTTTCTTCCTTAGGTTACTTCTTTTGAGCACTATTAAGAGTTATACTAGCATGATGTATAATATTAAATCTGCGATCTATGTGTTGTCCCAGAGTTACTCCTACAACATCATCACTAGCTTCACATATTAAATCAAAAGTCATATCCCATATAGGTGGTTTAATGATAGGAGCATGGGATAAAGCATATATAAGTTTATCAAAGGAAATAATGCATTTATCATCAAAATTAAATCTTACTCCCTTTTGCAAAAGGTCAGTTAAAGGTTTAGAAATTCCAGATAAATTCCTAATGAACCTTCTATAAAAACCCACATGACAAAGAAAACTTCTTATACCTTTTATATCCCTTGGTTGTGGCATTCTCTCTATTGATTCGACCTTGTCTCTGTCTACTTCAATACGCTTACCTGATACCTTATGTCCGATGACTATACCTTCTTTGACCATGAAATGGCACTTCTCCCAGTTTAGAACAAGATTTGTTTCTTTACAACGCTGCAAAACCCTTTTGATATTATCCAAGCAACTAGTAAACAAAGTTCCATAGACAAAAAAGTCATCCATAAATACTTCCATTATTAATTCTATAAAATCTGCAAAAATGGCAATCATGCATCTTTGAAAAGTAGCTGGAGCATTACATAAACCAAAAGGCATGCGTCGGTAAGCATGTAAACCATAAGGACTAATGAAAGTTGTTTTAAGTTGGTCATCGGGATGAAAAACAATTTGGAAAAAACCAGAGTATCCGTCTAAGTAACAAAAATGAGTGTGGTTTGCTAACCTCTCTAAAGTTTGGTCTATGAACGATAAAGGATAGTGATCTTTCCTTGTTTCTTTATTCAATTTCCTGAAATATATACACATCCTATGTCCAACAATAGTTCTAGTAGGTATCCATTTTTCATTAGGAACAATAGTAAAACCGCCCTTCTTAGGAACACAATGAACACGACTTACCCATTCACTTTATTTTACAGGATAGATTATACCTGCATCCAGTAGGCATACTGTTTCTTTTCTTACCACTTCCTTTATTTTGGGATTCAGCCGTCTATTAAACTCTGCAACTGGTTTAGCACCTTCCTCCATGAATATTCGATGGACGGTTATCATGGGACTGATGCCCTTCAAATCGTCCATTGAGTACCCAAAGGCCTTGCGATGCTCCTTAAATACTTTCATGAGTTCTTCTTCTTCATCCCCTGAAAGTTTAGCACTAATAATAACAGGGAATTTATTTGTATTGTCCAAAAATCTATATTTAAGATTATTTGGTAAAGTCTTCAATTCCGGGGCGGTAACTCCTCGTCCCCTCCCTTTTCTGGCTCTTCAAAAGCCTCATCAGTTGGAGGCCCTAAAATGGGAAGCGAATCGAATTCACTTTCTAATTCTTCTAGGGACCTGTCCTCCATAATTATTTCTTCATAATTTGAGTCTTCATTTGCTTCTTCTACTTGATTACTAAAGAAGAGAGCTGCCATGTCCTCAATAGTTTTTCCTTTCTCTTGTTCTTGTATTTGTGGAGGTCTGTCTTTAAAGTTGGAAAAGTGGAATTCTTTTTCCGCTTCCCCAAGCTTAAGAGACACAATCTCCTTTTTAAATCAACTTTGGCACCTAAATCATTCAAAAAGTTTCTCCCAAATATAATTGGGCAAAGAGTGTCAGCTGGCATATCAACAACTACAAAATCGATAGGAAAAATTTCATTGCCAATTGTGACAGTTGCATCTTCAACTACTCCCATTGGAACTCTAAAAGATTTATTAGCTAACATGATTGCCATATCAGTATTCTCTATTATAGCCGGTACTATCTCTTCTTTTATTTCTAAATAAAAATCATAATACATAACATTAAATGCGGTGCCAAGATTACATAAACCATAATGTGAGGTTTCTTTAAATATGCAGGGAAGAATAGGCTTACCCACATATTTTTTCTTAATTTTACCTTCATCCAGTACGGAAGTCTCTTTATCAAGTTCAACTATGTTGCAATATGCATACATAGCCATAATTTTTTCCTTGGTTACCTCTTCATCTTTGGTTGCATCCAAATGTTTTTCAACTTCTGGCACACTTTCCTCTTCTTTATTCTACTGTACTCCTTTAACCTGTTCATATTCCAAAATATGTTTCTGCACGGTGTTAGGAAAGGTACCTCGTACATTGTTTCTAGGGAGGCCAGTGTTGATTTAACTTCAATTTTCTTCTCAGGTTCGGGTGGTGGATCATACTTGACCCAGCCCTCTTTTTGATCTTTGATATGTTTTGTAAAAGCTTTAACAAGATGCAACACAAGATCTGAATCCAAATAAAGTTCTTTAGATAATTCATTAACATTGCCCTTTTTATTATAGTCATGAATACAATAATAATCTATTTATACGCCTCCTTTGCTTCCTAGACAAAAATTCCAAGAAACTCTATGATCGCGAATTCTGTTAAGTAAAGCCCAAGCTTTAGTTATGGGAAGAATCATAAAATCTCCTCTCATGCTAGAGTCTAGTTCCAATTTATTAGGTTCAATTAAAGCGCGATAAAAGATATGCAATAAATACCATTCAGGCAAATCATGATGAGGATATTGATTAAGTAAATCTTTAAATCTTATATAAGCTCTTACTAGTCCTTCATTAGGACGGTTCCTCCAAGTCATTATAAGACGCCTAATTCCAAAAGATTTTGATAAAAGATAATACTTTCCTAGAAACTCACAGGCTAAATTATCCTAGGTAGTAGTGTCTTCTCAGGGTAAAGATCTATACCATTAGAGAGTTGTGCTAGTCAGAGTCTGACTAAAGAGTTTCAACCTTACCTCGTTAGCAGTATACCCCGGTAATTGGAAGGTGCCACATATATCCTTAGAACATGCAATATGCTCATATGGATCAGGATTTTCTTCATCTCCAGTAAATTGATTCTTGGGTAAAATACCAAGTAGTAGAGGATTTATTTCAAACCCCCTTGTCTTCTTGTTGGAGTTATCTCTTTTATTAATATCATAGGGCTTCCCAAAGTGGCTAAGTGGGTTAGCACTTGTCAAATGCTCAAACTCCATCATGTTGGTGGGACCCTGTAAATCAAAACAAAACTTAGCAAGACTAAAATAAATAACAAAAACTAAATGACCTACATCGCTTAGCTCCCTGACAACAGCTCCAGAAAATAGCTTGATGACTGCAAGTGCATAGATCGTTTGTAGCTAGTTTCAAAATAAAGATATCGATCCCACATGCAGCAGGAGTTCTGAAGTCTAATAACTCTTGAATTAAATACTAAAATAGAAATGTTAAATAATATTCTAAGTAACAAGATAAAATGCGAGTGTTGTGTAAAAAGGTGTTTTTGGGTTTTTGTATAAGATAATAATAAATAAAGTAAAACAAACTGAATACACAAAGTAAGTATCACGTATGTAAAATAGATATGAAACTCCAATGGGAAAAGCGTTCTCAGGGAGTAGAGGATACACCTCTAGCATTATAAAGAGTTTACGGTAAATATTATTATCATGAACAGTCTCATCTATGTATGTGTGGGAGGAACTCTGTATTTGGACGAATAGGCGGCAACCACTGCTCACATCATCCTTATAACCACAGTAGACAAGCAACCGACATCAATCGAATTACGGCGCTATTAAGGGACTTTATCCCGTAGGATGTATCCCATGGCATGGACAATGTTCCATGAGTTTCCTCGGTTCCCAAGTTGATACGTAAGGAGTGCTAATGGCGCCTCGTTGACGTGGGAGATTATTTCTTAATTCCTTAGCAACGGCGCCAGAAAACTTATTTCCTAACAGAGAGGAATTCGTTGGAAACCCCAAGATCAAGGTGTGAAGCAGCACAGCAGCAAGTTTTCCCTTAGTAAGAAACCGAGGTTATCGAACCAGAAGGAGGAAGGAAACGTCACACAGGTGTTGCTAGCAACGCAGAGTCCTGCACAACACAAACTCAAGACTTTGCCCCAACGAACCAGTGAGGTTGTCAAGCTCACCGGTTTGCTGTAACAAAGGATTAAACGTATGGCGTGGAAGGTAATGGTTTGCAGCAAGTAAACAAGTAACAGTGGAAGATGTATTAATGGTAAAGATTGGACCGGGGTCCATAGTTCACTAGAGGTGCTCTCCTTAGATAAACAACATGGCATGAAGGGTAAAGAAATTACAGCAGGGCAATTGACAGGAACTGAGCAAGGCATAACAATGCAATTACTAGTCAGAAAGATCCTATGAGATTTGATTGGGCAATACAACAAGATACATAGACCGCCATCCAACTGCATCTATGACTATAAGTCCACCTTCAGGTTATCATCTGAACCCCCTCCAGTATTAAGTTGCAAGCACCAGACAACTGCTTTAAGCAAAGTATGTAAGGTAAACAGTCCACATGTTCAATGAACAAGAGACCGTTGTTTTCTCCCTAGTGGCAACAACACATCTACATCCAAAGAGATTTCTGTCACTTCCCTTGGAAACTAGATGCATGAACCCACTATCGAGCATAAATACCCCCTCTTGGAGTCACTAGCAACTACTCAGCCAAGATAGCTACTAACAACAGAGAGCATGAAAGATCACAAACAACACAGTCATGATAGAATCATAAAGACAAAAGCATTAATCAAACCAACATAATAATCTCAATATCCATAAGATCCCCGCAAACACAACATGCATGATTACAAATAGATTAGATCTTGATCATGAACGGAGGCCACAAGATCTATACATGAAAGCACAAAGGAGGAGATACAACCATCTAGATACTACATGGACCCATAGTCCTAGGTGGAACTACTCACGCATCATACCGGAGAGAAGGCCTCTGGGATGATCTCCCCACCGGCAGGGTGCCGGGAAAACCTTCAGACCCCCCGATCTAGGGACGATGGTGGTGGTGGCTACAGACGGTTTCGTGGAGATTTGGTCGGGTGCCTAGGGTTTCTGCATCAGGGGCTTCTTATAGGCGAAGGGGGAGGCAGAGGAGGCAACCAGGGGGGCCCACCCCTCCCAGGCGCGGGCCCACCCCTGGCCACACCTAGGGGGGGTTTGGCTGCCCTGGCACGCCTCTCCGTCTCCCCTCTGTACTTCTTGTTCCCCATGTAAAGTAATTGACTTTGACGTTTGTCCCGTCCAATTCCGAGAATATTTTTTACTAACTTTTCTGAAACCAAAAACAATAGAAAACAGGCAACTGGCACTGTGGCAACTTGTTAATAGGTTAGTACCAGAAAACATGTAAAAAGCACCTCAAAGTGTAGACAAAGCAAAGCAAAGTAGATACTAAACAAGCATGGAGCATCACAAATTATAGATACGTTTTCGACATATGAAGTGCCAACAGCTTTATAGTCACTGTAAGTTCTATCACACCTCCATCTACCAACAAGAAGTTCCCTCCATCAAGTCCCTATAAGAGGCAAATATTGAGAGGTCAAGTTCTCTCAACATAAAGATGAAGACAATCTAACACATACTCACAGCGATGAATGTCATAATAAACTTTATCTTATTTCAATCTCATGCTAGGGTTTCTCCATCTCCCCAAGAACTAATGATCTACTCACACATGGAGGAAATCAACATCATGGCAAATACAATGGAATCTATCATAGATGAATAGTACTTGCATAAATCCACAACGAGTACGGAAATTACAACAAGATCTAAACAAGATGTAGATGAGATGGATGGAGATGGTGGTGATGCCGTGGTTGATGATGAATATCGATGCCTTAGCCTCCCGGATATGCGTAGGGTGAAGATGGATCCCCGGTGGATGAGTTCCCCTCCAGATCCCTTATGGAGGTGAGGTTTCTGCGATTTTTGGTAGTTTTGTATGTCTTCTGCCTGATCCGATTGCATGGGGCGAAAGTATTTGAAGAGGCATGGCGGAGCAAACTATACGGCGAGAACTATACGTCCGGAAAAGTTGCTCCCGCCGTATAGTTGGTCGTTAAACCCACTGGTTGCTGCGACCGCCTTGGGTTTTCTTCTGGTGTTATTGATATTTCCCAAATTAGCGATTTACGCTGTTTTTGACTCCTTTTTGATTCAATACAACTGGTACAAGAATTGTGTCCATCGTGTCCATCATCTGTCTTGATCCTGGTGAAAATAGACATAAAATATGTGCGCGAATGCCGTAAAATACCAAGATCCTACCACTACAGTGCAAAATAATAATATAAAACATGATGCAAATATGCACTCATCAGGTACCTCCTCCCCTTTGCCTATCGTTCCCCTTCGAGATGTGGCTCCTCAGCCGCCATCGAAGACAAAGAAAAAGAGGCGCTGCTCGTGAACCTCTCCGACATTCCTTCGTAAGTTTCCTGGTACCTTTGTGCTTTCAATGTGCTAAGTGTTGGCTTGATGACTCTTCAGATAACTTGAATGCTTCGACTGTTCTAGGAGGAACTCCTCAGATGAATCCTTCAAGGAAGAAGTTGATGAGATGGTTGGGGAGTCGAAGGCTATGGGTGATGAGGCTGCCGTGTCCTCCCCGAAGATGCGGGCCAACTCCGGCGATGAAGAGTTGAGCTCGTCCAAGCCAAGGACTCACGCGGTTGTCGCTCGAAAGACCCAAGTTAGACATTTGGAGTCTTCGAGTGCTCACGTAAGTATTATTCGACTGCTATGCTTGAGATCCCGAGTCATCTTCTGCTCCTCTAACTTTCATTTTCTCACCACAGCCTGTCGTGTGCTATTTGCAACACATCAGCCAGTAGTACATGTCCTTGGAGGAGAGCTTTCAGCAGCTCCTCGATGTGTGTTAAATTTCTCGTTATATTGCGACTGCTAGTGTCATAATCTATCCTCTTATTCTTCCGTCTTTTGCTTTTGGTAGATGAGAATAACAATGCCCTCCGCAAACTGGATGCTCTTGGAAAGAAGAAAAGCCAGGCGGAGACCAAGGCGAAGGACGCTGTGGAGGCTCTCGAGCGCTGCAAGCAAGAGACCCAAGTGCGCAAGAAGTTGTTGATGGCCGCCGCTGCCTCCCGAGATAAAGCAATGATAGAGAAGCTTATGGCTGCTGCCAAGGCGCTATCAGGTTAATCACCATTTTTCCTCCTCTTCTAGATTTTTGTTTGCATCTTCTGCTTGATCTGAGCATTCCTTCATCCTACCTTCTTCAAATGCTGCTGGCATTGCATTCAATCGCGATGTCTTGGACCATGGGGATCCCCTCATGGATGCAGTTGCTACTGTTGAATACCGTTGTATCTCCACCGTTGAGACAGTGGGGAAGACCAAGGAGGTCCCCAGCCGCTTCTACTGGGAGATCTTCCCCAAGGTCATAGCCCTTGATGACGTTAACTCCCTAGCGAAGGCACTTGCTGGGGATGCACGGGTGAGCTATAAGGGGACCCAAAAGGGTGTAGGTACTACCCTTGGTCTGGCCATGGCGATGGCCTCTGGCGCCCTGTTGAATCTAGGCCAGATCACCTCCAAGATGCCCATTGCAGCTGGCGGCACCGAGGTAGCCTTCGCCTCATACGCTTCATGCTGCAAGCCCTATGGTCCTCGCCTTATTGACCTGCTGGCCACCTACATCTTAGGGCCACATCAGATGGAGAAGGCGCGGGCCTTCGAGTCTACGGCTGCTTCTTAGGGTCTTCTCTTAAGTAGCCCATAGTTCTTGCTTTTATTGTAGTCATCATGTAATGTAATGAATGACTCTTGACATGGCCACGCGATGGTCCTTTTGATGTGATTATATGAATTTACTTCTATTGATGTTGATTGCACTTGTTCTTATGATTTGTTATTTGTGCGCCTGCTAGGGCCCTTCGAATGTTATCCTTGTGGCCACATCGTCAGCCTTGGCTATTGCTCCTCAAATGATAGGAGAGGCGTCGTAGTTGCCTTTATTGTGTGACCGCATCCAAAGCTTAGTGAAGTATGTTCTCATCATTCGTGGCCATGCGGATGTGTGGAAGTCCAAGACGGAGCGGGCCGTTGCGAGAGAGGAATATCTCCTTGAAGAATTTCGGCAGATCGATGAGCAACTACAATGTAAGTCACCATGGGTGTCTATGTTTTGTTTTTTGGTTGAGCCCGACCCCTATGGCTTTAGAGCTGATTCTCTTGTTTGCAGTTGTCAATCTTCTTTCATAGGAAGAGAAGAAGCATGTTCCTATTCGGCTCAATTGCCTCACCCAACAGGAGTTGGAGGCTTTTTTTGGATGGGTCGTGACTGTTGTCGCAATGGTTCAGGATCGTGTCCACCAGGTGCCTCAGGTCTTGAAGCATGCGAGGTCGTCGCTTGCGTCTATCTGGGCTGCAATGTTCCCCCTAGATGCATCTCCGTATAGTTTCTTGGGGCTGCTAGGGAAGTTCCACAGCGTGGATGTCATAAAGGATCTTGTTCATCAACAACTTGTAGCGGGTGCGAAGGTGGTGCTGGCGCTTGTTCGGCCGCATCGCTGTGATGTTGACTTGGCGGAAATAGCAGCGGGGCCACCTGCTCCTCTGGATGGTATGGCATGGAACATGCGCCAGCACTATGTTGTGGTGGCTCTCCACGCTGAAGACATCATGGACTTCTTCGACGAGTGGGCGAATGTCTTTCTCCAGCGTAGTTGAGTCCTGTAGATTTTGAGCATAGTAATGTAAAATCTGTATAGTCTCGAGTGGGCTTTTTGTGCCCATGTAAGGTTTGTAAAGATGTATGTGCACGTAGTGTGTTGTTGGTGTAAATATGTGCATGTACTTTTTGTTAGACTGACGTGGTTAGCTACTCAGGGTGATGCATAACTGTGATGGTCGACGAAGTCGTAAGGTGAGGCGCAGCCCCGAGCGTATTTAGGAATGTAAATGTGCATAAGAGAAAAAAAATTGGCCAAGGAACATAGCTTTTATTCATCAAATAGTAGGGGGTACAAGTTTCGGCTGAGTAGCCTGGATGATTAGCCTTATTGAAAGTAAAAGACGACTAAGGGTAGAAGCATCATAGTTGTGCGACGTTCCAGGGGTCGGAGTATGCTACTCTGGACTCGACGTCCTTGAGGCGATAGGCGCCACCTGGGATTACTTCGGTGACCATGTAGGGTCCTTCCCAGGGTGACTCTAGCTTTAGGTGTCTTTTTTGCTTGAGTCACAGGACTAGTTCTCCTTCGACGAAGGAGCTTGGGCGTAGCCGTCTGCTGTGTTAGTTGACTTTGCTAGTACACCGTCGAATGGGCCACGGCGATGTCACAAGCTTCATCTAGTGTGTTGACAGTGTCTTCGATTGCGGACATTGATCGGCTTTGCTATAAGCGATAACCCGAGGGTCCTTATAGCGTACCTTAGTGGGTAACATTGCTTTGTCTCCATGCACCATGAAGAAAGGCATGTAGCCGGTTGTGCTGTTTGGCGTGGTGCGCAGGCTCCATAGGACAGAGGGTAGCTCATCTGTCCAGGCTCCGGTCAGTCGTTCGAGTGGGCATAACAGACGCTTCTTGATTCTGTTGTAGACGAGGCCATTGGCCTTTTCAACCTATCCGTTGGTCTGCGGATGCACCACAGAGGCGTATGTGATGTTCATGCCAAGTCCTTCATAGAAGTCTTGAAACCCCTTCAAGGTGAAGTTCGTGCCGTTGTCGGTTATGATGCCGTGAGGCACTCCGAACTAGTAGACAATGGATTGGAAGAACTTAATGGCGGTAGTGCCGGTTTGGTTAGTGACAAGCATGGACTCAATCCACTTTGTGAACTTGTCGACTACTACTAGGAGGAAGACATGTCCTTCGGGTGAGGACTTCTGCAGTTTGCCGACCACGTAGATCCCCCACTGGGCGAAGGGCCATGCCAATGGTATGGTTCGTAGCTCTGAGCCAGACGCGTGTGGCTTGTATGAAAACCTTTGGAAAGCGTTGCACTTCTCGACAATGTACTTGGCATCGCGCATTGCTGTTGTATAGTAGAAGCCAACTCGTAGGGCCTTGGCGACTAGGGCGCGACTGTTGGTGTGGTGACCGCAGATGCCTTCATGGATGTCAAGGAGGATGCTCTTCCCATCGCTATTCGTGACACATTGTTGGAGAACTCTAGAGATGGTTCACTTGTACAGCTCGCCATTGATGATGGTGAAGGCCTTTGATTGGCGAGCAATATGCCTAGCATTCGTCGGGTCTTCGGGCAGGTTCTTGCTCACCAGGTACTTGACATATGGCTGAGTCCATGTTTTCTCGATTGCCAGGACTTGCATGAGACTCACTAGTTCGACATCTGTATCCAGCTCTTCGGGTGCTTTAGCTTTCTCGGGTGGTGTAGCCCCCTTGTGTCCCATGGCGTCGATTGTGTCCTTCGGAGTTTTTTGCTTGATGGAGGGCCTGTAGATTTGCTCGAGGAACATACCCGGTGGCACCGGGGCACAGGTGGAGCCAATATTGGCGAGCTTGTCGGCCTCCTCATTGCCTCCTTGACCAATGTATCGGAGTTTGTAGTCGTCGAAGTCTCCTTCGAGTGAGTTGTAGAGTGCACGGTAGGCTATCATGTTGCTACTGTGGGTGTCACACTCGTTCATCGTCTGCTGGACGACGATGTTGGAGTCACCGTAGATGACTAGGTGTGTGGCGCCACAAATTTCTTCATGCCGTGGAAGAGCGCCTCATATTCATCCTCGTTGTTGGATGCACGGAATTTCATCCACAACACGTACCTCATCTTATCCCCTTGGGGGGATGTTAAGATTACTCTAGCTCCAGCTCCGGTATCGTTCTTGGACCCATCGAAGTGCATCGTCCACAGTTGGGACATAGCCGGGGTGCCTGGGAGCTGCAGCTCCATCTAATTGACAAAGAAGTCAAGAATTACCTGTGACTTGATGGCTGTGCGATGCTCATAAATGATGTCCCATGGGACAGCTTGATGCCCCATAAGGCTACTCGCCCTGTAGCTTTGGGGTTGTTGAGGATGTGTGATAGTGGTGCGTCGTTGACGACCACGATCTGATGCTCCTAGAAGTAGTGGCACAACCGACGCGCGGTCATGAATACGCCGTAGGCAAGCTTTTGGTAGTGGGGATACCTTTGCTTTGTAGGCGTCAATACCTCGCTGAGGTAATAGACTGGCCGTTGTACCCCATGGGTTTTGCCGTCTTCAGGTCGTTCGACCACAAGGGCCGTGCTGACAACTTGATGCCTGACAACAATGTAGAGCAGCATGGGCTCTCTCTCCTTTGGTGTTACCAGTACTGGGGATGTAGAGAGTAAGTGCTTGAGGTCTTCGAATGCCTCATTGGATTCAGCCATCCACTCGAACTTATCGTCCTTGCGGAGCAATTGGTAGAAGGGGAGAGACTTTTCACCCATGCAGCTGATGAACCTGCTGAGTGCCACGAGTCGCCCAGCTATCTGCTGGACTCCTTTGACGTTCTTCGGCTTCAACATGGCTAGTATAGCGCTGCCAGCCTGTGGATTGAGGGGGGGGATCCATTGGTTAGGCTCCATTGTCAACGTTACCATCGTGGATGGCCGTGCACATGTAGCGATGGGGGGAGATCGTTTCTCCCACGGCTCTCAGATCCAAAACCATAGGTTCCTTCCTCCATAGGAGGGTCATAGAGGTCGAAGTTGCAGCTGCTACTGTCATCCGAATCGCTTGTCAGCAACAGTGCGCTCATGACACCGATTGGCGGCACCCACAAAGCAGGCATGATTGCTAGAGGTACCACCCGCTCTGGGAGGAGGATGGTGCCGATCTTGCCTACCTGGATGCATAGGCCCCCAAGCATCATGTCGACTCCGTCTCCCATGGAATCGAAATCTTGGCGGGTTGCGGGCGAGTGGACAATGAAGTCAATGGTTCCAAAGAGGAGGTGGTTCTCCGTAGTAGAGGAGTCGAAGATCACGGTGGATGGGTCCATCATTATCGCACAATCAACGTCCCTAGTCCCCACGGACGGCGCCAATTGACGAGGGTTCGACTCATCAATGTCCATTGTTATAGACTTGGGTTTTGGAGAAGGAGGGGTAGCTGGAGATTGTGGAACGGATAACTGATTCGCAACACGGGGACACGAGGTTTACCTAGGTCCAGGCCCCCGGAAGGAAAACCCTACTCCTGCTTGTCTGTTCTTGATTGATGGCGATGCCGATGATTACAAGGGCACACATATGAAATCTGGCGTGAGGTGTGTTCTAGGGTTATGAGGTGCCCTCCTCGCCGTGCCCTCCTGGCCTTTATATGGGAAGGCCAGATCTCGGGCTAGGTCGAGTCAGTTATAGATTAGGGTTTACCTCTTAAACTTCTATCTAATCTAGCCGTGTCCTCCAAGGATCCGAGATTCCGCCGTGCTTGAGTCACTCGAACTCTTCCTGGGCTTCGCTATTGCAGCAGGCCTTCTCCATGGGCTTCCGCCGGGCTAGACCAGATAGGCTAAGATCGAGTACCCATAGGGCATATCCATGGAGAAGGTCTGCTGCAATACCCATCCTATGGGTACTCGATCTTAGCCTATCTGGTCCAGCCCAGCAGAAGCCCATGGAGAACGCCTGCTGCAATAGTGAAGCCCATGAAGAGTTCGGGTGACTCAAGCATCGTGGAATCTCGGATCCTTGGAGGACACGGGTAGATTAGATAGAAGTTTAAGGGGTAAACCCTAATCTTTAACCGACTCAACCTACCCCAAGATCCGTCCTTCCCATAGAAAGGCCAGGAGGGCACGACGAGGAGGGCACCTCATAACCCTAAAACACAACTCACGCTAGATTTCATCTACGCGCCCTTCTAATCATCGGCATTGCCATCAATCAAGAAAAGACAAGCAGGAGTAGGGTTTTCCTCCGGGGGGCCTGAACCTGGGTAAACCTCGTGTCCCCGTGTTGCGAATTTTTTAGCCGTTCCGCGATCTCCAGCTTCCGCTCCTTCTCCAAAACCCAAATCCATAACAATTGGCATTGACGAGTCAAACCCTCGTCAATTGGCGCCGTCTGTGGGGACTGGGGATACTGATTGTGCGATCATGATGGCCCCATCCACCGTGAGCTTTGACACCTCTACTGCAGAGAACCACCTCCTCTTCGGCACCATCAACTTCAACGTCCACTCGTCCGCAACCTGCCAAGATTTCGATTACGTGGGAGACGGAGTCAACATGATGGTTGGGAAACTATGCTTCCAGGTAGGCAAGATCGGCACCATCCGCCTCCTAGAGCGGGTGGTACCTCCAACAATCGCGCCTGCTTCGTGGGTGTCGCCAATCGGTGTCCTGAGCGCACCTTCGCTGACAAGCGATTCAGATGACAGTAGCAGCTGTAACTCTGACCTCTATGACCCTCCTACGGAGGAAGGAACCTACGGTTCCGGATCTGAGAGCTGTGGGAGCAACGATCTCCCCCATAGCTACATGTGTGCGGCCATACACTATGGAAACATTGACAATGGAGCCGAACCAACGGCTCCCCCCTCAATCTGTAGGCTGTTAGTGCTGGAAATGGAGTCAATGGCCCACCCCCGGCCAATCCCAATGGGAAAGCGCCACACGAGGCTATTAATGATGGTAGTCGCAATCATCAAGAGATCCATCTCAATGATGTTCAGTGGGAAAGAGTCCGGGAGGCCGTGCGAGGTACCAATCCTTTGCCAATGGACGCCTCTCGCGGCATGCTGATGGGCTACCACTAGCTCCTCATAAAGGAGCATAATCAGCAAGTCAAACAACATAAGGAGATCGAACAGCATAGGCGAGCATCCGACGAATCAAGAATGCGACGGGCCATGCTCTCCCCTGTCGGTGGATCCTCCTCGAAAGGCTACGACGACCACAAGAACCACTCCCGTCTGGAGCGCATGGACCCTACCGCAAGATGCGAGGCCACCAAGGCACTCGACCTGTCCATCATGTTGATGGACTTGCATGGCAACATCATGCCCAAGACACCGCATGCCACGGTCATAGTGGCCACCACCTACCTGGCAGCCAACCCGCCACCGGCGGGGGATCCTCGATATGCAATCCATAAATCTGCAACTGAAGGTCCTGGGCTTATGGGAGCCGCATTACACGGACAAATGGCCCTAGAGACGAACAAAAAGTCTATGGTGACATTCATCCTAAGAAGAACACCCTCATCCGACGAGGATGAGCATGACTGATATGCGTAAACGTATCTATAATTTTTGATGCTCCATGCTTGTTTTATATCATTTGTCTTATGTTTTGTCTACACTTTGAGGTATTTTTATACACTTTCTGGAACTAACCTATTGACAATATGACGTAGTGCCAGTTGCCTGTTTTCTCCTGTTTTTGGTTCCAGAAAAGCCAGAAAATAAATATTCTCGGAATTGGACGGGACAAAAGCCAAAGTCAATATTTACCGGAGCGAACACGGAGCCAGAAGGACAGAAGAAGGGGGGCCAGGAGGTGGCCACACCCTAGGGTGGCACGGGTCCCCCTGGCCGCGCTAGCCTTAGGTGTGGGCCCCTCAAGGATCCACCGACCTTGCCCTTTCGCCTATATATACGTCTCCCCGAGACGTAAAGCCTAACACATGCAAAAATCTACAAAAAGGTCAGAAGCGCCACCGCCACCGAAGGGGAGATTAGGGGGACAAAAGTCTCTGTTCCGGTGATGTCTATGCACTTCTATTCTTGTAGACAGTTGTTGGGCCTCCAAGTGCAGAGGTTTGTAGAACAGCAGCAAGTTTCCCTTAAGTAGATTACCCAAGGTTTATCGAACTCAGGGAGGAAGTGGTCAAAGGTATCCCTCTCAAGCAATCCTGCAATCAAGATATAAGAAGTCTCTTGTGTCCCCAACACACCCAATACACTTGTCAGGTATATAGGTGCACTGGTTCGCCAAAGAGATAGTAAAATATAAGTGGTATGGATGTTTATAAGACAACGGTGCCAGAAAAGAGCTTGACGGGGTGGAAGAGACTGGAAGCAAACAAACATGCAATAGATCTAGTTGTAAACAGTGTTTCAATGTTTATAAACAAGGCCTAGGGATCATACTTTCACTAGTGAACACTCTCAATAAATATATTCTCTTCATGATACTACCCAGAACTACTCTCCGGTAGGGCTATGACAACACACCTCAAAATCCACCTTTCCCAATCTAGATAACCCCACACTGTCACCTTGAGAGCTAGATGGTTCCAACTCCAAATATACTCATGATAAATATTTACAAACTCTAGTCTAAGTGCCACCACGGTGTGCACGGTGTCACTTTCACACACATGGGGAAAAGCATAGATCTATTAAAGCATGATGAGTATTTATGTAGACTCTAGCCTAAGTGCCACTACGGTATGCACGCTGTCACTTCCATAAACATGGGGAGAGCCGGAGATCTATTAAAGAACTTGAGTAGCAAGGTAGATCTATTTGATTACAAAGCTCATGACTATAACAAAATCATGCATAGAGAGAGATAAACACATAGCTACCGGTAGAGCCCTTAGCCTCGAGGAAGAACTACTCCCTCCTCATCATGGGAATCAGCAATGGTGATGGAGATGGCGGTGGAGATCGATGGAGATGGCTCCGGGGGCACTTCCGCATCCCGGCAGGGTGCCGGAACATAGACTTTCTATCCCTCGAATCTCCCCTTTGGTGGCGGCGGCGCTGTGGAAATTTTTGTGGCTTTCTAGTTGATGATTTAGGGTTTCTGAGTCGAGGACTTCTTATAGGCGAAGGAGGGAATGTCGATGGAGGTCCAGGGGGACCACACCCCCTGTGGGCACCACCAGGGCTGGCCTGTGCCCACCTAGGGTGTGGCCATGCTGGTGTCCTCCTCCATCTCTGTTTCGTGTTTCCGTGTTGCTCTGGGAAAAATAGGAAGACTGGATTTTGTCCCCTCCAATTCCGAGAATATTGTTTTTCTGCCTTTTCTAGAACCAAAAATAGAAGAAAACAGGCAACTGGCACTGTGGCATCTTGTTAATTGGTTAGTCCTAGAAAGTGTATAAAAATACCACAAAGTGTAGAAAAAACATAACCAAGTTGATACAAAACAAGCATGGAACATCAAAAATTATAGATACGTTTACGATGTATCAAGCATCCCCAAGCTTAACTCCTGCTCGTCCTCGAGTAGGTAAGTGACAAAAATAATAATTTTTGAGGTGACATGCACCATCACAATCTTGATCAAACTATTGTAAATCATTGAAAGCTGAGATCAAAGTACTCTAAACATGAGCATGAAAGATGTAGTTATAACAATAAGACATAGCAAATATGTTATAACATGAAAGGATACAAACAAAGATTCATGAATAACAATGCATTGAAAGACGTTTGTTTGTTTCACATATAGAAAACATATCATAGTGGCATTCAGCTTGTCCCTTATGGAATAGCAAAATGATGGCCCTTGAAAACGCTTCGTCGGGAAACCCCAAGAACAAGGTGTGAAGAGCACAACAGCAAGTCTTCCCTCAGTAAGAAACCGAGGTTATCGAACCTGTAGGAGGAAGGAAACGTCTCAAAGGTGTTGCTAGTAACTTGGAAACCTGCACAACACAAACTCAAGACTTTGCCCCAACGAACAGTGAGGTTGTCAATCTCACCGGTTTGCTGTAACCAAGGATTAAATGTATGGTGTGGAAGGTAATAGTGGTTTGCAACAAGTAAATAGTAAACAGTGGAAGATGTATCAATGGTAAAGATTGGACCAGGGTCCATAGTTCACTAGAGGTGTTCTCCTTAGATAAAAAACATGGCATGCTGGGTAAACAAATTACAGCAGGGCAATTGACAGGACTGAGCAAGGCATAACAATGCAATACAAGACATTCATGATCCTATGAGATTCGATTGGGCAATACAACAAGATACATATACCGCCATCCAACTGCATCTATGACTAGAAGCCCACCTTTGGGTTATCATCCGAACCCCCTCCAGTATTAAGTTGCAAGCAACAGACAACTGCTTTAAGCAAGGTGTGTAAGGTAAACAATCCACATGTTCCATGAACAACAGACCATTGATTTCTCCCTAGTGGCAACAACACATCTACAACCTTAGAGATTTCTGTCACTTCCCTTAGATTAAATAGAGGCATGAACCCACTATCGAGCATAAATCCCCCTCTTGGAGTCACTAGCAACTACTTGGCCAAGATAGATACTAACAACAGAGAGCATGCAAGATCACAAACAACACAGACATGATAGAATCAATAAGACAAAACCATTAATCAATTTGACGTAGTAATCTCAATATCCATCGGATCCCCGCAAACACAACATGCATGATTACAAATAGATGAGATCTTGATCATGAATGGAGCTCACAAGATCTATACATGAAAGCACAAAGGAGGAGATACAACCATCTAGCTACTACATGGACCCGTAGTCCAAGGTGGAACTACTCACGCTTCATACCGGAGGCTAGCATGATGAAGAAGAAGGCCTCTGTCACATCCCAAAATTTTCCAAATTTTGAAATGTGAAAAATAAATAATTGTTGAAATTTAGGGTGAAAAGAAACTTTTTGATTCCAATTGGAAACATTAAACCCATCTTGAACAAACTTTGAATAATATTTGAATCCAACAAAAAATTCAAATCAAGTGGAATGCATTCTTCATAAATGCATCTTGAAATTTAAACACTTGGAAAACAAACCAAAACCCTAAAACCCTAATGGGAGATTTCCAAGATATCTCTAAGACCATGGATTTGATCCATATAAAAATTTGTTAACAAATATTCATAAATGATCAAGAATGACAAATGTAAATATTATAAAACCATAGAAATTGATTTCATTCAATTTGGAACCATAGATAAAATCTTATGAATTTAGTAAGATAAGGAAATTGGATTTCCAAAGCTAAATAATGCTCCTATCTAAAATCCATACCAAATGGTGATCAAAATTAATCCTAAAGGGATTTAAAAATATAAACAAATATTAAGTAAAATTATAAAAGTTGGAATCACCAAGTTTGGATCTATAAATAAAAAGATATGGATTTTATGAAATAAAGAAAGAAATAATTAATAGGGAATATTTAATAGCCAAATTAAAACTTGGCCAAGTCCATAAGCAAATGGAATAATTATAATCCAAATCCAAATAAAATAAAAGGATAGAGAATTTTCAAATAAAATAAAATGGTATTAACCAAATTCTATCCCATTTGGATAAAGACAATTGACTAAATTAAATGATTAATAATCATAATAAAATACTTTAAATAATTCAAAGTAAATTATTTAACACCCTTTTAAATAAAAAAACCTACTGAAATGGGTTGGTGAAATTTTGATTTCAAATAAGGGTTTGAAAAATTTAATTAAATCTTATTTGATTAATGAAAAATGCTTATTTTAATAAAGAATAAAAACATAAGAAGAATAAAAGAATTATTCCTAAAATGGTATTTAAAATACATGTTTAGACAGTATGGAAATATACTGAACATTTGAAAGGGTTTGAATTTAAACAAAGTTTGAAATTATTTGAATAAAATCAAAACATAAAATGAATTGGGAAAAAGAAAAAGAAACAGGAAAAGAAAAAATAAAAGAACCTAGCCCAGCCCAACTAACCTATCTGGCCCAGCAACACAGCCCATCTTCCCCTCCCCCAGGAAAAATGTTTTGCACCGATGTTCGAACCCGCAGAGTCGCTGACCATTGGACCCCACCCTTTTCTTTCTCTCTCACGCTGACGAGATGGCCCCACTCGTCAGTCGTCTTCCTCACCCGCCGCTGACCACGCCTGGCCGTTTCTGCCATTGAAAGCTCGAGTTAATTCGTCGTAATGCCGCAGTGATTTCGCTCTGCAACCGCACCCTCTTAATCGCCTCCCTCCCCTCTCCATTTTCCCCCATTCACCCGCACACAATCGCCACCAGGCCACAACAATCGTTGCTCGAAACGCCCACTGCTCCGGCGAGGTTTTCTTCCAATTCCGGCCAGCCACCATCGCCCCTCGCCCCCTCGACCACACGAGCGTGTTCCCCATTGTCCTGCGAACCTCCCAGTACTCCCCATTTGCCCACGCGTGCCCCATATGCTCGGCAACGACCACGTCTGAGCATCGCCGCCATCTGCCTCCACTCCGTCGACCTCTCCCCGGTAATTCTGACCGCCACTCTCCTCTTCCTTCACACGCGTGTACTCACCACTCTCCCGCGCATCTAACGGCCCCTCCCTTTTCCTCTAGCGTGCACCGTAGCCTCGCCTTCAACGACGTCTGACCGCACCCGAGGTGAAGCACAGCTCTGGCGAGCGATTCAGGACTACCTCGTGCGCCCCTCGACAAACGGCGAGTACGCTGAGCTTCAGCACGAAGAGTCAACCTCGGTGAGCTACCTCTCTCCCTCTTTTGCTTCCTCAGATCGCTGGCCCGACGCGCCGATCAAGGCTGGCCAACCACCGCCGTTAGCGCCGCCCGTTTAGGTTTAGTCAATTTAGACGTTAGAATGTTGATTGCATGGCTACAATAGAACATAACTCGAAGGGGTATGATTGATCCTGTGCCGCTCGATCTATTTTAATCCAACGCTTCACAACAACCGATCCGAACGAAACGGTATGGACGAATTAGAACATTCCACGTGGCTCAAGATTTGTTTTGAAAACAGAATAGAATCTATTAGATGTTTGATTTTGTAAATTGCATAATTTTAAATCTACACGTCCAAATTTTGCAAATTTTATATCAATGGAATCAGAAAAAAACTCTATCCAACCATGCACTTTGTTTAATGAATTTCTTCTGTTAAATTGGTTGTTTTTGTAGAAACTTGTGTAGGCATAGTTTGAATATATAATTTATTCTAGAAATGTTTTTAAAGTAAAATCTTTGGAAAATGGATCGTTTTGAACCTACTGACCATAGAAACCAACTTATGGATTTAAAAATGAATTTTGTGAAGTTAAAGAATGAATCTTGAATTAAGGCATTTCTAGTTAAATAAAAATATTGTTTATGTTTTGAAATGCTTTTTGGAGAAAAACCTTTGGGAAATGATTTGAATTAAACTCTCTGACCCTAAACATCAAGTATTGAGATAAAAAAATATATTTTATGAACCCTATAAATTATTACTTTGCTAAAAAGCATTTTCAAGAACATAAATTATTGATTTGGTATAAAATGGTTTATAGGTAAAACCTTTTTGCAAATGGTTTCAGTATTTAACACTTGACCTTAAAAAACACTAACATTTGTGTTGAAGTTATATTTGGCAAACACTAGAAAATATTCCTTTGATTTAAATCATTTCTAGCAAAACAAAAATGATTAAAATGGCCATTTTCACTAACTTAATATCAAATGGTTTTTGCCACTTTTATAAATGACCAATCGACATTTTATGATGTTTATAACCCATTAGAAACCACTTTTCCAAATAAAACAATCTTTGGCATGTTTCCATGCATTGCTTTGTTTTATTATTCTATGTGATGATTGCTTGAATGGTAGATTGAAATTGTGCCTTGCTTGATTGAATTGTAGTGACATTTGAAGAGTGTGACTATTGCAAATATCAAGGAGTGAACTTATAATCTCTACCAAAAAGGCAAGTGGTGCTAAATACTTTTGTCCTATTATTTTCACTATGCATTAGTGATATTTCTAAGTAGGACTTGCATGGAATTTTTGCTAAGTATAAACTATGCCATGGGAAATCCTAGTAGATGAAACCTTAGTAGAATTTTCCTAAGTTAAGATTCCTACTACTATCATGCTGAGCTTAGCTAGTAGAAAACAAGGGTGGATTATATTCATGCTATGGAATATTTCTAAGTCAAATACTTGTGTTTTGTTTAATAAAACAACTAAGTGAATGAATCACCTGGGTGGAATGGAAAGAATGGTTTGTGTTGAGTGGTTACGCAAGTCCAGTATGCTAGGGAAAACTTGGTCATCACCAAGTCTAGTATACTGGGGAAAACTTGGTATCTCACTTGTGGAATGCCACCCAGGAACAAAGAGATTTGAGATGTTAAATGTTCAGAAGCTTCAAGTGCAGCCACTTGGCATTATGGGCTCTGCCTGGATCATATAGGTTGCAATAACTTAGCCAAATGGACAGTTGGTGGTAGGGGATGATAGGTTGGAACGCATCCATTCTGGTCTAAGGGAAGGCTTCTGAAAGATCTTGTCTTGGTGAAACCAAGTCTTGTGGGGAAAGTGCACCACCTCTGCAGAGTGTAAAATCTAAGTACTTAGACATGTCCCTGGTAATGGAAAATTTGAGCATCAAGACATGGAAGCTATCAAGAATCTCCCCATCCCAATTTCTAAGTTAAAAACTTGTGGTTGAACAAGGGTGAAGGTTCACCAATTTCTATTGGTGGTTCCTTGGGTGATTTTTTAAACAACAACTTAGTGTTTTCAAATGATAAGGAAAATCTATTTTGAGCAACGCAAGCCTAAGCTCCACCTATCCAAATGTATATAGATGATAGACTCCACTATACCACCATAGTATCACTTGCCAATACAATTCAAATGTATTGACCCTTGTGGCTGTAACTTATTATGTTGCAGGTTTGTTTGATGTTAGTGAAGTGTGTTGATTAGGATTACAAGTCTACAACCAACATGATTGCCTGTGGCACTTTGAAGATGAAGGACCCCATGCTATAGTTATTTCTGCTGCATTGTAATGAGATAGCCAAATGAGCTATGTAAGATGTAATGAATTATTTTATTCCTGGTTATAAAGTTGTATTATGACCTTTGTTTCTTGATATTACATCTTAACTGTGGATGCTAGCTATTGATCTAGGGACTAGCATTGTAAACACAGGGATCTCTACCTTATTAAAGGTTGGGACCTCTACAGATGGTATCAGAGCACTGTGTTGCCTATAGGATTGTAACCCTAGGATTGGACAAAACCCCTTAGAAAAATAGGAGTTTTATTTGTTCAAAACTTACTTACAAACAATCTTGTAAACTCTTTCCTCAAAATTTTTGGTTTTGATTCTACATCTCTTCCATTTCAAACTTGATGGACAAGACCTCAATCATGAGCAAAGACCTCAACCATGAGCAAAGACCTCAACCATGAGCAAAGACCTCAACCATGAGCAAAGACCTCAACCATGATAAAAGGACTTCACCAACTCAAATGACTTCAACTTCAACATGATCAAAGACTTCAACTTTATTTTCACCAAAGACTTCAACTTGGATATCACTAAGGACTACAAGTGAGACAAGAAATATTACTCAAGACTTGAAGACTAAGGAAATACAACTTAGAAGTAACCACATCACCTTTGAAGTTTTGTGACCAAGATAATTTTTTTTCTAAGGATACAATGATCTTGTCCAGGAAGAATCGACTAAGAAGAATGGAAAGATCTCAATTGAACCATATAGTTGGACCACCATATTTAGTTTAGATCAAACCCACCAACTTATGTGGTGTAGCAAAAATATTTTGTTGCCTAAAAATGTGCTTGAAACTTGTTGTTTGAGTGGAATGTTTGTTTGTGATTGCTTGTGTGAATTGTGATGTGTGTGATTATAATTATTTCTTTAGAAATCCTTTGCCTATTCTAATCCCAATCCAACCCAAACAGATGACTTCCCCAAGAGACTCCAACATCAAGGATGGTGACAACAACAACAACCAAGAGATCAACATGAGAGAACTCATAGTAACCCAAACCTAGTTGAACCAAGTGACAACTCAGATTTTAGCCAACTATAAAGAGTTAGACCCAACCATGCAAAGGTTTATGGAAACCCAAACCCAATTGTTGCAAAGAATGACAAATCAAATGATCAACATGGGAGACAACCCTTCCCAAGGAGTTTGTGACAACAATGATGTCAAGGATGATATTTTAGAAGGAACTCAAGCTTGCAATATTTGTGGAGACATGTATCACACTTCCAAAGAGCATGAAGATCAATGCCCTAATTGTGTAGATAAAAATCCAACTAATCAATGCCCCACATATCAAGATACTTGTTTCCTATGTGAAGGAAATAATCATGTCCCTATCCAATGTCCCATCTATTCCATAGTTCAACAAAGGAAACACGGTGGAGTGCATCAACAGTTTGTAAACCCCCATGAGGGAACAACTTCTACCAAGAAGGATGAAGACAAAGGAAAATCTCAGCTTGCACCTCCATGCACTATGACTCCCATTGATGGACAAAAGAGGAAACATATGTAGTATCCAAGGAAACGATTAAGGAAACCAGGCGACTTTCCCACCTTTGAGGTGAGATATGAAGAGAATGAGCTAGAAGAACTCCTAGCTTTGGAGAAACCCAAGAAGAAGAAGGACAAAAGCCAAGTGAAATGTTGCCATTGCAAAGAGATGGGACACTATGCCAATGAATGTCCAGAGAAGAAGAAGAAGTATAAGGAAATTAGCCAAGTGTGGTGCAACAACTGCAAAGAGCTAGGGCATTATGTATCAACTTGTCCACAGAAGATACGTGAAGAACTCAACCTTGTCACATGTTACAATTGTGGTAACCAAGGACATTATGCAAGCAATTGTCCTGAAACGATGAAGTACAAGACCAACAAGCCTATGAAGGATCTCAGCCTTGTCACATGTTTCAAGTGTGGAAACAAAGGACAATATGCAGATGTCTGCCCAGAGAAGATTCATCAAGACCCCAAGCAAGCCAAGATGTAATCTAGTTGGAAACTTTTAAGGGTGGTAGCACCCTAGTTGCTTTGATCCAACTTGTAACCCCTAGCCCTCCCAAATCTCGGGACGAGATTTCTTTTAAGGGTGGTAGCCTGTCACATCCCAAAATTTTCCAAATTTTGAAATGTGAAAAAATAAATAATTATTGAAATTTAGGGTGAAAAGAAACTTTTTGATTCCAATTGGAAACATCAAAACCCATCTTGAACAAACTTTGAATAAGATTCGAATCCAACAAAAAATTCAAATCAAGTGGAATGCATTCTTCATAAATGCATCTTGAAATTTAAACACTTGAAAAACAAACCAAAACCCTAAAACCCTAATGGGAGATTTCCAAGATATCTCTAAGACCATGGATTTGATCCATATAAAAATTTGTCAACAAATATTCAGAAATGATCAAGAATGACAAATGGAAATATTATAAAACCATAGAAATTGATTTCATTCAATTTGGAACCATAGATAAAATCTTATGAATTTAGTAAGATAAGGAAAATTGGATTTCCAAAGCTAAATAATGCTCCTATCTAAAATCCATACCAAATGGTGATCAAAATTAATCCTAAAGGGATTTAAAAAGATAAAGAAATATTAAGTAAAATTATAAAAGTTGGAATCACCAAGTTTGGATCTATAAATAAAAAGATATGGATTTTATGAAATAAAGAAAGAAATAATTAATAGGGAATATTTAAAAGCCAAATTAAAACTTGGCCAAGTCCATAAGAAAATGGAATAATTATAATCCAAATCCAAATAAAATAAAAGGATAGAGAATTTTCAAATAAAATAAAATGGTATTAACCAAATTCTATCCCAGATTAATAATCATAATAAAATACTTTAAATAATTCAAAGTAAATTATTTAACACACTTTTAAATAAAAAATCCTACTAAAAAGGTTTGGTGAAATTTTGATTTCAAATAAGGTTTTGAAAAATTTAATTAAATCTTATTTTATTAATGACAAATGCTTATTTTAATAAAGAATAAAACCATAAGAAGAATAAAAGAATTATTCCTAAAATGGTATTTAAAATACATGTTTAGACAGTATGGAAATATACTGAACATTTGAAAAGGGTTTGAATTCAAACAAGGTTTGAATTTTTTTGAATAAAATCAAAACAGAAAATCAATTGGGAAAAAGAAAAAGAAACAGGAAAAGAAAAAGAAAAAAATAAAAGAACCTAGCCCAGCCCAACTAACCTATCTGGCCCAGCAACGCAACCCATCTTCCCCTCCCCCAGGAAAACGTTTCGCACCGATGTTCGAACCTACTGACCATAGAAACCAACTTATGGATTGAAAAATGAATTTTGTGAAGTTAAAGAATGAATCTTTGAATTAAGGAATTTCTAGTTAAATAAAAATATTGTTTATGTTTTGAAATGATTTTTGGAGAAAAACCTTTGGGAAATGATTTGAATTAAACTCTCTGACCCTAAACATCAAGTATTGAGATTTAAAAATATATTTTATGAACCCTATAAATTATTACTTTGCTAAAAAGCATTTTCAACAACATAAAATATTGATTTGGTATAAAAATGGTTTATAGGTAAAACCTTTTTGCAAATGGTTTCAATATTTAACACTTGACCTTAAAAACACTAACATTTGTGTTGAAGTTATATTTGGCAAACACTAGAAAATATTCCTTTGATTTAAATCATTTCTAGCATTAGTGATATTTCTAAGAAGGACTTGCATGGAATTTTTGCTAAGTATAAACTATGCCATGGGAAATCCTAGTAGATGAAACCTTAGTAGAATTTTCCTATGTTAAGATTCCTACTACTATCATGCTTAGCTTAGCTAGTAGAAAACAAGGGTGGATTATATTCATGCTATGGAATATTTCTAAGTCAAAGACTTGTGTTTTCTTTAATAAAACAACTAAGTGAATGAGTCACCTGGGTGGAGTGGAAAGAATGGTTTGTGTTGAGTGGTTACGCAAGTCCAGTATACTGGGGAAAACTTGGGCATCACCAAGTCCAGTATACTGGGAAAAACTTGGTATCTCACTTGCTGAATGCCACCCAGGAACAAAGAGATTTGAGATGTCAAATGTTGAGAAGCTTCAAGTGCAGCCACTTGGCATTATGGGCTCTGCCTGGATCATATAGGTTGCAATAACTTAGCCAAATGGACAGTTGGTGGTAGGGGATGATAGGTTGGAACGCATCCATTCTGGTCTAAGGGAAGGCTTTTGAAAGATCTTGTCTTGGTGAAACCAAGTCTTGTGGGGAAAGTGCACCACCTCTGCAGAGTGTAAAATCTAAGTACTTAGCCATGTCCCTAGTAATGGACAATTTGAGCATCAAGACATGGAAGCTATCAAGAATCTCCCCATCCCAATTTCTAAGTTAAAAACTTGTGGTTGAACAAGGGTGAAGGTTCACCAATTTCTATTGGTGGTTCCTTGGGTGATTTTGTCAAACAAAAACTTAGTGTTTTCAAATGATAAGGAAAATCTATTTTGAGCAACGCAAGACTAAGCTCCACCTAGCCAAATGCATATAGATGATAGACTCCACTATACCACCATCGTATCACTTGCCAATACAATTCAAATGTATTGACCCTTGTGGCTGTAACTTATTATGTTGCAGGTTTGTTTGATGTTAGTGAAGTGTGTTGATTAGGATTACAAGTCTACAACCAACATGATTGCCTGTGGCACTTTGAAGATGAAGGACCCCATGCTATAGTTATTTCTGCTGCATTGTAATGAGATAGCCAAATGAACTATGTAAGATGTAATGAATTATTTTATTCCAGGTTATAAAGTTGTATTATGACCTTTGTTTCTTGATATTACATCTTAACTGTGGATGCTAGCTATTGATCCAGGGACTAGCATTGTAAACATAGGTATCTCTACCTTATTAAAGGCTGGGACCTCTATAGCCGCCGGGATGATCTGTCAACACCCGGATGTTTAATCCCAGATGTCTGTTATGCCATACATCGCAATACCAGGATTACCATTTTTGCGAGAAATAACAGATTGGATATCACAATACATCATCCATTACAAACCATACACAAGGTCTTACACAAATAAGGATCTCATGATCCAGTCATAATACAGTTCAAGCAACGGAATAACATAATAATAACGATAGCATGGGCGAAGCTCCATCTTCACGGTCACAGGCAATGCTGACGATGGGAGATGATCCTAGTTGTCGTAACCTTCCTGCTGTCCATCTTCCTGATACTCCTCTTCATAGTCTGGCCACGGGAATAGCCAGGGACAAAGACATGAGTACTCTTTAAGTACTCGCAAACTAATACTAACAAGTGAAGTGGGTTTGAGTAGGATATACTAGGCTCTAGGGTTGTTTTGCAAAAATCCATATTTACCTCTACTAAGTTCAAAAGCAAAGAAAACTAATTGAAAGTTTTATAACACCTAAGTGGGAAGTTGAATTTCATGTCACAACTCTGTTGTGGTCAAGTCAATGTCATTTTGAAAACATCTGATGACGGAGCAGTATGGCCACTCCAACTGTCCATAACTGCGGACGCGGATATTCGAATAGTTTGACACTCTGTAGAGATTGTACACTTTCACCACAACATTCAATACATCCGTCAGGAACAATCCTGAATTCACCATACTCAGTATGCGGATAATGAATCCTAACCTTTCCATTACACGCCCTAGTATAGGCACCTCTCCTGTTAGTTTGGCCTCCCAACCATGACCAACTGTCATCTTGGGTACTACATAGGTGGACAATCTTCACAAGGTAGCCTCAACTCAGACCTTGGCCGCAAGGGAACCCATACTAAGGTATATAAATTTTTAGTCAAGCCCTACCCAAATTTCGGGTATTGTGGTTGTACGGTAAAATTGGAATGGTATCGCATCCATACAACCATCAGTTTTATAAAGGGCTAAGGCTCATGCCTTAACATTTTCATCATCAAAATCATCTGGTGTTCGAGAACACATGTCAAAACATTTCAGTAAAATGACTCGTCATTCTAAGGTTTTTATAACCATTTTCACCAAGTATTCCCATCTAAAGTTGATCAAGTTTTATGCTTAGCACTAGCATATACAAGTGGGGGTAAGCACTAATGAGGGGTGGTAAACAAGTGTATCTTATCTAAGTTAAATCTCATGCGTCAGGATGACATCAAGATTTGTCTAACTTAGGCCAAGTTTTATGATCTTTATGCTACCTTCAAATATCTTTCTAATATCTACAAGTCACCAAGTAAACTCAAATAAAAGCTTTGATAAAGAAAAATAAAGTACTATCATTGCAAGTAAAACTAATATTGGGTATCATCAAACGAATCTAACCAAGCATGCTTAATGCATTGCATAGGTTATCAATCTTTCATAGTTGCAAGTGTTAGCTTGCTCAGATAGTAGCTTTCTAATTCACCTATTAGTATTAGGCTTGCTTAGATAGTAGCTTGCAAGTATTTTCTTGCCTTGTGTAGAGCAGTGGTTGAAGTTTTCCTCGACTTCTTCCTCGTAGTATCCTCCTTCCTCCTCGTATCCTTGGTCGGTACTAGCATCTATAAATAAATATGAGGTACACAATCACCACACAATACTTAACTATTCTATTTATCACACAAAGGTTCACACTAGATGATCTAGCATCATCACTATTATCATAAAGATTAAAGTACTTGTCTTATTTATTTTAGAAAAGTAACTTCTACTCATTGAAAAACTACTTAAGATTTAATATTCTCCAACTCAAACATGGGATCATGTTGACACATGTCATCACCACATATTTCAGTACTTGGGAATGTGATTTAATGTGGTGTCACAATTTAATAACGTTTAACCCTTTTATTTTAATTAATTAAAATGACTAGAATGGCCCATGAGACATTATTTTATTGCTTGAGCATTATTTCTGTAAGTAAACCTATATATTCTTATATATTCTCAAAGGTATAGTCAAATGTGATTTTTTAGAGTTGGAATCAACTCAAAAGCTTTTGTGGTTGAATTTTCAAAAATGTTTGAATGCATAAAAGCTTCTGCCTTGTTATTTTTACCATGGGTGATCTACAATTCTAAATGGTTTGAATCCAACGGGATTGGATTAAGAATTCCAGTACCTTTCTAACAAAATTGGTTTCATGCAATATGGTGTAACATACCACCCTTTTGTGTAATATAAATAAGGACATATTTGAGCATTGTATGCATGCATAACACTTGCATTTTGGTTACATCAAGAAAGAACAAACAAAACCCTAAACCCTAACTCCCCTCTCTATTTGAAACCAATAAAATGGGTTTTATATTTGAAAAACTATCAAAATGAATGGAACCCATAGTGAATAAAAGGGTTCCACATTATTTTATATACTTTATAAAAGTTTCTTTGTTTTGAAATTATTCAAAACAGATTTGAAATTCAAAATATAAAAGGAAATCAGAAAAACAGAAATAGAAAAGGTTTCTGAAATAAAAATCCAAACCTAACCTAACTACTGGGCCGCAGCCCACCTATTCTCTCTCTCTCTCTCTCTCTCTCTCTCTCTCTCTCTCTCTCGCCCAGTGCTTCCAGCAGCAGCAACTGCACAACCTTTCATGTAGCCCAGTAGCCGGCCCGACTCGGCCCGCTCCATCCCAATACCGCTTCGATCAATCTTTCCGTCGTCATCTTCGTCCCCGACGAGGAACCAGATAGATGTCGCGCCATCCGCCATCTGTCGCTGGAGATGCGCCAAGATACGCGCCGCCGCTCGCCAGCGCTTACAAATATCTCGCCGACGTTGCCGGAGAACCCTAGCATGCACTCTCCCCCTCTCTAACCTCTCTTTCCCGCGCAGGGACCAAACCCTAGCCACCGGGAACCGCCATTCACCGCCGTTTCCAAGCACCCCTCGCCTAGCCGAGGTGACCAGGAGCCTCGCCTCGTCGCCCTCATCCTCCTCGAAGCACGCGAGCCGAGACGACCTCCTCTGGTCGAAATCGAGCAAGCAGCGCCATCAGCCGCCTCCATTGTCACGATCGATTCATCATCGTCCGACTTCGCCTTGCCTCCCCGTCACCACCGACTCGTTCGTGGTGAGCTTGCGGTCCCCCTAGACCTCCCCATCGTCTCCCTCCCTCTCTGGTTCGAGCTGCCGCCATGCGTCTGTAGCCGCCGCCTCCATCCCAATACCGCTTCGATCAATCTTTCTGTCGTCATCTTCGTCCCCGACGAGGAACCAGATAGATGTCGCGCCATCCGCCATCTGTCACTGGAGATGCGCCAAGATACACGCCGCCGCTCGCCAGCACTTACAAATATCTCGCCGACATTGCCGGAGAACCCTAGCATGCACTCTCCCCCTCTCTAACCTCTCTTTCCCGCGCAGGGACCAAACCCTAGCCACCGGGAACCGCCATTCACCGCCGTTTCCGAGCACCCCTCGCCTAGCCGAGGTGACCAGGAGCCTCGCCTTGTCGCCCTCATCCTCCTCGAAGCACGCGACCCGGGACGACCTCCTCTGGCCGGAATCGAGCAAGCAGCGCCATCAGCCGCCTCCATTGTCACGATCGATTCATCACCGTCCGACTTCGCCTTGCCTTCCCGTCACCACCGACTCGTTCGTGGTGAGCTTGCGGTCCCCTAGACCTCCCCATCGTCTCCCTCCCTCTCTGGTTCGAGCTGTCGCCATGCGTCTGCAGCCGCCGCCGTTGTTTGTCGTTGCCGGCCTTGCTTTAGTGGTCAATCCACAGCGGCGCCGCCACTTTTTGGCTCCCCGCACTCGTCCGCTTCCAGCGCGCTACTCCCCGCCGCCCTGCGAGCCCTGGATCAGTGGATCGATCGATGATCTGCAAGGTTCCATTGGATGACGTCAGCATGACGTCATGCCTGTGCAATATTCTTTTCCTTTTATTTTTATCAATTCTAAAAATGAATTCTGTAATTATTTTTCTGAAAATAGAAAATCCCTAACAGGTGGGACATACTAGTAAAAGTTTTAGTCATTTATGTAAATATTTTCTGAAATTAATAAAAGTCTGACATGTGGGCCCAAGTTTGAAAATTATTTCAAATATTCCAAAAATGATTTAAAATGAATTAAAATTTGGGAAATTCATAACTAATTCATTTTAAATCATAAAAATACAAATAATATACCAAAATGATAAGAAAAATGAAACCTATCTAACTAAGCTATAATCATACATTTATAATCAACTTTGATAGCAAGTTTAAATAGAAGAACCAATTGAACACCATAGGTGATTCCGAAGATCCCCTTGTTCTAGGGTTTGGACCTTTCGGACCCCGTTTAAAATGATCAAGCATGTTATAGGGTTTATTTCAACACTATTTAACTTGTGATCTCATCCATATTGTATGAGAATTACACATGCCATGTGTTGAGTGTTGCTTTCTCTTTTCCGGTGATTGGTTTTCGCGAATAGGAACTGAACCCGAAGCTGAAGTCAACGCCACCGAAGAGCAGTATCAGTCCAGCAACGGACAAGGCAAGCGAAGCCCCACTCATACATATGAATCCTAAGTTTACAAAGTATTTCTTTCTCGTCATATGCATCCGGTTCAACATTCTTTTATCACTAGATAGAGTAATCCTATCTGATGCATGTTTCTCCTTGTGAACTAAATACTTGATCCACCGCTCCTAGCATAACTAGGGTTTGGCTTATGAGCATAGCTAGTGCTACAGTTCAGTCAAGCTTAGCCATACTTAGTGGTCCGATGCTGATCATTCAGGTGAAGCATTGAAGATGCGAATGAATCTAATATGGTAGGATGTTGTGATGTGATCAGAGATGGATGATAAACATGCTAAGGCTTGTATGGGAGGCCACGTGGGTTGTGTTTTTTGTAGTCCCATACTTGCCACCCCTAGGACCCGATGTTCTTGCCTCTTGAACCAAGACGAGCGTACAACCACACGGGGGCCTGGAAACCCCCTCGACTCATTAACTTGCCTAGTAGATTCCATGAGTCACATAGTTCGGGCTTTCCATTCGACATACGCATCTTGGTTTTTCTTGAATGGAGGTGAAGGAGGTGCATTCATAACAGGTAGGTAAGCGTGGCCGGGAACAAGAGATGCCCGACATCCGTAATCTTGAACCCTGCGCACATCATTAGGGACCGGCTTTGGGACTTGACCCGTTATGGCGGAATCTCCCTAGTGCGTGACTCATGGTCTCGACAAAAGCAAGGTAAAGGTCGTGGTTAACCACTCTCTGCCGGCCTTCCAAGGAAGAGGGCTAATAATTTGGCATTAAGAATTGGTTGGTATGTGTGGGTAAAGTTGTGCACCCCTGTAGGGTTATTAATATTTTCGAAAAGCCGTGTCCACGGTTATGGACGACTTGGGAAAGGACGTGAAGATCATAGAGAACTATAACCGAATGTTAAAACTTGTCAACTAAAGTGAGATCTAGAATACTTCCTCGGGGTTGTCTGAGGGGGTAGTCCGGGAAGAGAGGTTCTGTTGATGATGGTTCTTGGTGGATATCAAAGATGATTTTAAGGGCTATAGTTGAAGTCTTCTTATCCCCTTTTGAAAATGATCTGACTAGACGAGTTTCTTCTCCCTCTTGTTTTGAAAACAAAAGTTGGCTTTATGCAAAATAACTCCACTAGCCATAAGTATTGCGGAGTACATCCTGTACTCAGCCTTGCTTCGTTGATGTTTTCTACAGATGATGCTACTCCAACTGAAGGTGGTTTCTACGCCGAGATCGATGAGTAGTCGGGGTTCCCAGGCAACAGTCTAGGATCTATGGAAGGGTCGCTACTTCTGCTATGGCCTCTTAGGCCTTTGCTAAGTTTGTTGTTTAGAACAACTTGTTTGCTTTCGTTGTTTGATGTAATGATGGGTCCGTGACCCCTGGCTTGTATGACTGATTTGTAACTCTCTGAAGAGTTTACCTTATTAATATATGGTTTGTATGTTCTATAATGTTACCGATCTTTCCCTGCATGTTTTGGAATTTAGGTTAGGCTTATATCAGATGAGGATCTGGTATTTTTCTAGCCCTGATCCCGGGTCGTGACAGATTTTGGTATCAGAGCAGGACTGTCTGTAGGAAACCCTTCTAGCTGGTCGATGTTGAGTCTAGAGTTTGAGAAAACTATTTGAAAGCTAAAATTATTTGCAAAACTCTGAATAGGACTCTTTTTACTCCTTATCCAAGGTTGTTCTATTGCTGAGTTATCTTACCTCGTTTCCTTTTCAAAGTTTTCACTTCTCGTCTATCATTTCAAACTCTTAGGATATACGGGTTTGGGTTGTTTTTACCTAGTACTCTGTACTTGGTTGCAAGGCTCAGAGTTTCCAAGATATATCTGTGCAACTGAAGCATGGTTTTTCAACTTTGCTAAGGATGCCTCTAATCCCGCTCTCAACTCTTTTGTGACTTGTGGTACCATATCATGCTTGTGTTCCATTGTTATGGTTTGTATCTAAGTTGGTAGCGTATACGTTTTGTATGCTTGTTCTACTGCCATACTTAATGCATTGATAAAATTTTAATCCACATGTTCACATCTACCATGATCTTTTGATATGGTTTTGCCATCCTTTGTTGTACCCTTTTTGGTGAATCCATTCTCATGGTTTTTGTTTTCTCCTCAGGATGTCATCTGGTACTCGTGGTTCTGCTGGCCGTCGAGCAAACAACAATGCTGATCAGGAACTTCCGCCACCTCCCACAATGGCTGAGGTTCTTAACAACATTGAGACTAACCGCCTGAGGAATGAACGCCTTCTGGAGCGTGTGGCGCAGAACACTAAACGTCATCCTAATGACTGTGTCACACTCGAAGATTTCATCCGCTCTTTTCCTCCAATCTTCACCCACTCCAAGGAGCCCCTTGAAGCTGATGATTGGCTCCGCACCATAGAGCGCAAGTTCAGTGCTCTTCGAGTCCGTCGCGCTGACCACGTCAACTTCGCCACCTATCAACTGGAAGGTGAGGCTAGTGTTTGGTGGGAAGGTTTTCAGAATCTGCAAGCTCAGGGACATGTTGTTACCTAGGAGGAGTTTGTTGCAGCATTCCGTGCCTCTTATATCCTTAAGCCCGTCATGGATCTCAAAAGGAGGGAGTTTCTGGATCTGACTCAGGGCACAAGGATATTGAAACCTATGGGCATGAGTTTACTCGCCTGGCTCGCTATGCAACCAGGGATGTGACCAATGATGAAGATAAGCAAGAGTTGTTCCGTAAGGGACTGAACTCTGCACTTCGCTATGAGTTGCTAACTTTCAAGTTGCAGTCTTTCCAAGACTTGCACAATCAGGCTCTTACTTTGGAGCATGGAAGGAAGGATATGGAAGTCTCTCAGAAGCGTGAAGAAGGAAATTCTCGTGCTTCTTCCTCTGGTAACAAGAAGCGCCGTGTCTTTGTTCCATACAGTGCTGTGCGTCGTGCTACTTATGCACCCAAGTCTTCTGGCAATAATTCTCGTTAGCCACAGTCAAATACTGGTGGAGCAAACTATCATCCTCCTGCTGGTTCTCACACTGGAGTTACCTGTTACTCCTGTGGTCAGCCTGGTCACTACTCAAGGGAGTGCTCCCAAAGGGCTGCCAGACGCAATGGTCAGTAGGCAAAGAAGAATGATAAGGCTCAAGGTGCTGGACATGGTCGTCTGACCCATGTCACTGTTGAGGAAGCCTAGGAAGATCCACGCGTCATTCTGGGTACGCTCCGTGTCAATTCAATTCTCGCAATAGTCTTGTTTGATTCTGGAGCATCGCATACATTCATATCACAAGAGTTTGCACGGGAGCATGGTATACCTTTTGAAGCAAAGTCTTCCCCTATAGAGATTAGTACTCCTGGGTCTCGTGGCAGACCATCTGGGTTACTCATGGGGTTGAGATAGATATAGCATATCAGAAGTTTCCCACTTCCCTCATTGCACTCAATTCAACTAACATAGATGTCATTCTGGGCATGGACTGGTTAACCAAGTATCAAGCCGTCATTGACTGTGCACTTAGAACAGTTTCTGTGACCTCTCCTGCTGGAATAACTGTCAAGTATTGGACTGATGGTTCAAAGTCTCCATCAGCAGTCCTTAAACCTTTCTCAGAGTTGTATGCCATGGATGTCCTACGTGCTCTCGAGTTCCAAGATGTCCATGTAGTTTGTGATTTCCCGGATGTCTTTCCTGAAGAGTTGCCTGGCATGCCACCTGATCGAAGTGTGGAGTTTGTCATTGAGCTAGTTCCTGGAACTTCTCCTATCTCCAAAAGACCTTATCGCATGCCCTCTCATGAGTTGGTTGAGTTGAAAAAGCAACTTGAATAGTTAGAGGGTCTAGGATACATCCAACCTAGCACATCCTCTTGGGGTTGCCCTACCATCTTTGTCAAGAAGCGGGATACAAATATTCCAAGATTGGTGGTTGATTACCGTCCACTCAACGCAGTGAAAATCAAGAATAAGTACCCACTTCCCCGGATAAATGACCTCTTTGATCAATTAAGTGGTGCCACGATCTTCTCCAAAATGGACTTAAGATCAGGGTATCATAAAATCAAGATCAGAAAGGAGGATATCCCAAAGACAGCATTTACAACTCGTTATGGTCTTTACGAGTATACAGTGATGTCCTTCGGGTTAACCAATGCCCCTGCCACATTCATGAGGCTCATGAACTCCGTCTTCATGGAATATCTCAACAAGTTCATCGTGGTATACATTGATGACATTCTAATCTACTCCAAGACCGAAGAAGAGCATGCCGAACATTTACGTTTGGTATTTACTAAACTTCATGAACATCTCCTCTATGCTAAGTTTTCCAAATGTGAGTTTTGGTTACAAGAGCTCATCTTCCTTGGTCATGTTGTGTCTACAAGTGGTGTCGTTGACATACCGGATAAGGTTCAAACCATTCTGGAAAGGAAGTCACCTACTTCAGTCAAGGAAGTCCAAAGTTTTCTTGGAATGGCTGGATATTACCGCCGATTCATCGAGAACTTTTCCAAGATAGCCAAGCCTATGACTGATCTTCTTAAGAAAGATAAGAAGTTTGAATGGTCAGAAAAGGCAGAAGAAAGCTTCCAAGCTTTGAAAACTAAGCTAATCACCGCCCTGTGCTTGTCCTTCCGGATACAAGCAAGGACTTCGTCATCTACTGTGATGCATCTCTCCAAGGGCTCGGTTGTGTGTTGATGCAAGATGGTCATGTAGTGGCCTATGCTTCTCGGCAGTTGAAGCCACATGAGAACAATTATCCAACCCATGATCTTGAGCTCGCTGCTGTTGTTCATGCTCTTAAGCAATGGCGACATTACCTCATCGGTATCCGTTGCAAACTTTACTCGGATCATCAAAGTCTGAAGTACCTCTTTACCCAGCCAGATCTGAATCTCAGGCAAAGACGATGGTTGGAACTCATCAAAGATTATGATTTGGGTCTCAACTATCAACCCGGCAAAGCCAATGTCGTAGCTGATGCGCTAAGTCGGAAGTGGTATTGCAACAATATGATGATTTCACAAGCCCAACCTGCTCTCTACGAGGAAATCAAGCGTCTTAACCTTGAAGTAGTTCCTTGTGGATTCCTCGCTAACCTTGAAATAAAATCTTCTCTCGAGGACCAAATCAACGAAGCTCAAAAACAAGATGGTGAGATCACTAAGATCAAAGAACGTGTGGCAAGTGGTGAAGCTAAATGTTTCTCCATCAATGATCAAGGTACTCTCTATTTTGGTAACCGACTAGTTGTTCCAAACAGTCGGAAAATCAAAGATCTAATACTTTTGAAGCTCATGAATCCCCTATGTCTATCCATACTAGTGGTACCAAGATGTACCGAGATCTTCGTCAAAGATTCTGGTGGAGTGGAATGAAACCAGAAATCGCTCGCTTTGTTGCAGAGTGCGATGTTTGCCGTCGTGTAAAGGCTAAACACCAAAGGTCTGCTGGACTTCTGCAACCGTTGAAAATTCCTGAGTGGAAATGGGATGAAATTGGTATGGATTTTATCACTTGACTTCCAAGGACACGAGCAGGAAATGATGCCATATGGGTAATAGTTGATCGATTATCTAAAGTTGCTCATTTCCTTCCAGTTCGTGAAACTATCCATGCTAGTCAAATGGCTGACCTATACATCTCTCGGATCATCGTTCTTCATGGTGTTCCCAAGAAGATCATCTCTGATCGTGGAAGTTTGTTTACTTCCAAATTCTGGCAAAGTTTGCAAGAAGCAATGGGAACTCATGTATCCTTCAGCACAACTTATCATCCTAAAACCGGTGGTTAGATCGAAAGAGTGAATAAAATTCTTGAAGACATGCTTAGAGCGTGTGTCATATCCTTTGGAAAGAACTGGGAGAAATGTCTTCCTTTTGCAGAGTTCTCCTATAACAATAGTTTTCAATCCAGTTTGGGCATGGCACCTTTCCAATTCCTGTATGGGAGAACATGTCGAACACTGCTGAACTGGACAGAAACCGGCGGAAGACAATTCTTTGGTCCGAACATGATCCAAGAAGTAGAACATCAAGTTCGCATAATTCGAGAGCGTCTGAAGGCCGCTCAATCCTATCAGAAGACCAACTACGATCGTCATCATCTTTATGTTCATTATGAAGTTGGTGATCAAGTCTATCTCCAGGTCACTCCTCTGAAGGGTGTCCATCGATTCGGTATCAAAGGAAAATTGGCTCCTCGCTAGGTTGGTCCCTTTCGCATTCTCTCCAAGCAGGGTGAGCTTGCCTACAAATTGGATCTACCTTCAAATTTTCCAGAGGTTCATGATATCTTTCATGTGTCTCAACTCAAGCGTTGCTTCAAAGATCCCATTCGTGGTGTGGACCATGAAACTTTGGATCTCCAAGATGATCTAACCTACCGAGAATACCCTGTTTGTATTCTTGATGAAAACGAGCGCAAGACTCGTCGTCAAACCATCAAGTTCCTGAAAGTTCAATGGTCTCATCACTGTGAGTCAGAAGCAACCTGGGAACACGAAGATCATCTTCGATCTGAGTACCCTACCTTCTTTTCTAAAACCTAGGAATCTCAGGTCGAGATTCTTGTAAGTGGCGTAGAGCTGTAACATACCACCCTTTTGTGTAATATAAATAAGGACATGTTGGAGCATTGTATGGATGCATAACACTTGCATTTTGGTTACATCAAGAAAGAACAAACAAAACCCTAAACCCTAACTCCCCTCTCTATTTGAAACCAATCAAATGGGTTTTATATTTGAAAATCTATAAAAATGAATGGAACCCAAAGTGAATAAAGGGTTCCACATTATTTTATATACTTTTAAAAGTTTATGTGTTTTGAAATTATTCAAAATAGATTTGAAATTCAAAATATAAAAGGAAATCAGAAAAACAGAAATAGAAAAGGTTTCTAAAAAAAATCTAAACCTAACCAAACTACTGGGCCACAACCCACCTATTCTCTCTCATTCTCTCTGTCGCCCAGTGCTTCCAGCAGGAGCAGCTGCGCAATTTTTCCTGCAGCCCATTAGCCAGCCTGACTCGGCCTGCTCCAGCCCAATACCGCTTCGATCGATCTTTCGGTCGTCGTCTTCGTCCCCGACGAGGAACCAGCTCGCTATCGTGCCGTCCGCCGTCTGTCGCCGGAGATGCTCCAAGATACGCACCACCACCCGCCAGCGGTTACAAATATCTCACCGATGCTGCCGGAGAACCCTAGCACGCACTCTCCCCCTCTCTAACCTCTCTTTCCCGCGCGGGGACCAAACCCTAGACACCGGGAACCACCAGTCGCCACCGTTTCCGAGCACCCCTCGCCCAGCCAAGGTGACCAGGAGCCTCGCCTCGCCGCCATCGTCCTCCTCCTCGAAGCACGCGAGCCGGGATGACCTCCTCTGGCCGGAATCGAGCAAGCAGCGCCATCGGCCACCGCCGTTGTCACCATCGATTCATCACCGTCTGACCTCGCCTTTCCTCCCCATCACCACCGACGCGTTCGTGGTGAGCTTGCGGTCCCCTAGACCTCCCCATCGTCTCCCTCCCTCTCTGGTTCGAGATGCCGCCATGCGTCTCTGCGGCCCTTGTTTAATTTTACGTTGCTTTTTATGGTTCGATTGATGTGGGCGCGCCACTTTTTTTCACCGCACTCGCTTCGCTTCTAGCGCTTCTCTCCGTCGCCGCCTCCGTCTCTGGATCGATCGATGATCGATCGGATCGTCGATGATACGCAAAGGTGATATCTTATGCACTGCAATATTCTTTTCCTTTTCTTTTTATCAATTCAATAAATGAATTCTGTAATTAGTTTTCTGTAAATAGAAAATCCCTGACATGTGGGCCATACCTATAAGAGTTTTAATCATTTCTGTAAATATTTTTTGAAATTAATAAAAGTCTGACATGTGGGCCCAAGTTTGAAAATTATTTCAAATATTCCAAAAATGATTTAAAATGAATTAAAATTTGGGAAATTCATAACTAATTCATTTTAAATCAGAAAAATACAAATAATATACCAAAATGATCAGAAAAATGAAACCTATCTAACTAAGGTATAATTATACATTGTTAATCAACTTTGATAGCAAGTTTAAATAGAAGAACCAATTGAACCCCATAGGTGATTCCGAAGATCCCCCTGTTCTAGGGTTTGGACCTTTCGGACCCAGTTTAAAATGATCAAGCTTGTTATAGGGTTTATTTCAACACTATTTAACTTGTCATATCATCCATATTGTATGAGCATTGCACATGCCATGTGTTGAGTGTTGCTTTCTCTCTTCCGGTGATTGGTTCTCGCAAACAGGAATCGAACCCAAAGCTAGAGTCAACGCCACCGAAGAGAAGTATCAGTCCAACAACGGACATGGCAAGCGAAGCCCCACTCATACATATGAATCCTAAGTTTACAAAGTATTTCTTTCTCGTCATATGCATTCGGTTCAACATTCTTTTATCAGTAGATAGAGTAATCCTATCTGATGCATGTTTATCCTTGTGAACTAAATACTTGATCCACCGCTCCTAGCATAACTAGGGTTTGACTTATGAGCATCGCTAGTGCCACAGTTCAGTCAAGCTTAGCCATGCTTAGTGGTCCGATGGTGATCATTCAGGTGAAGCATTGAATATGCGAATGAATCTAATATGATAGGATGTGGTGATGTGATCAGAGATGGATGATAAACATGCTAAGGCTTATATGGGAGGCCACGTGGCTTGTGGTTTTTGTAGTCCCATACTTTCCACCCCTAGGACCCGATGTTCTTGCCTCTTGAACCAAGACGAGCGTACAACCACACGTGGGCCTGGAAACCCCCTCGAATCACTAACTTGCCTAGTAGATTCCATGAGTCACATAGTTCGAGCTTTCCATTTGACATACGCAGCTTCGTTGTTCTTGAATGGAGGTGAAGGAGGTGCATTCATAATAGGTAGGTAAGCGTGGCCGAGAACAAGAGATGCCCGACATCCATAATCTTGAACCTTGCGCACATCATTAGGGACCGGCTTTGGGACTTGACCCGTTATGGCGGCATCACCCTAGTGCGTGACTCATGGTCTTGGCGAAAGCAAGGTAAAGGTCGTGGTCAACCACTCTCTACCGGCCTTCCAAGGAAGAGGGCTAATAATTTGGCATTAAGAATCGGTTGGTACGTGTGGGTAAAGTTGTGCACCCCTGCAGGGTTATTAATCTCTTCGAAAATCCGTGTCCACGGTTATGGACGACTTGGGAACGGACGTGAAGATCATAGAGAACTATAACCGAATGTTAAAACTTGTCAACTAAAGTGAGATCTGGAATACTTCCTCGGGGTTGTCTGAGGGGGTAGTCCGGGAAGAGAGGTTCTGTTGATGATGGTTCTTTGTGCATATCAAATATGATTTTAAGAGCTAGATTTGAAGTCTTCTTATCCCCTTTTGAAAATGATCTGACTAGACAAGTTTCTTCTCCCTCTTGTTTTGAAAACAAAAGATGGATTTATGAATAATAACTCCACTAGCCATAAGTATTGCTGAGTATACCCTGTACTCAGCCTTGCTTCGTTGATGTTTTCTACAGATGATGCTACTCGAACTGAAGGTGGTTTCTACGTCGAGGTCGACGAGTAGTTGGGGTTCCCGGGCAGCAACCTAGGATCTATGGAAGGGTCGCTACTTCTGTTATGGCCTCTTAGGCCTTTGCTAAGTTTGTTGTTTAGAACAACTTGTTTGCTTCCGTTGTTTGATGTAATGATGGGTCTGTGACCCCTGGCTTGTATGACTGGTTTGTAACTCTCTTAAGAGTTTACCTTATTAATATATGGTTTGTATGTTCTGTAATGTTACCGATCTTTCCCTGCGCGTTTTGGAATTTAGGTTAGGCTTATATCAGATGAGGATCTGGTATTTGTCTAGCCCTGATCCCGGGTCATGACATATGGTTTAGTGAATCGAGCTGGGTTGATTTTTGAATCTAGGTACATAACTGGGTTTGAACTAAACTGAAAAAATCTAGATTTAAACTACTGGGTCGAGCGGTAACGTTAACTGGGCCAGCCCACTGCGCACAGCACACCCGCAGGCTGGTTAAGTGAGCGATCCCACCCGTCAGTGAGACATCGAGTGGCGAAGCGGTACAGGGAGATTAGGACCGTGCGATCTAACTCTAATCCAACGGCTACGGTTCATCATCCATGTCGGGCAATGCCGGGGAGACAGAACCCTAGCGCGACTAGTGGGGGTTGACAGGGGCTCACCGGGGCTCCAAAGATGGTCGGCGATGGGGGCAAATGACGAAGTCGATGACGACGATCCTCCTGGTACTAGCAGCTTCTCCTAGGGCGGCTCCAATTGACGGCGCCTCTCCTCCTCTACAGCGGCGAACTCTGGTGCTTTTCCGAACACCTCGTGCTCGCGTTGCTCCAGGAGTGAGTGGGGTTATCAGTGAGAGGTGGGGAGTGAGATGGTGTGAAGGGTTTGAGCTGGGTAGGCCTCTATTTATAGTGCGGCGAGGGGACCGAATGGCACGGGTGGAGCTCGTCGGTGTCGTGGGCACATCATGCTAATGGCATGGGCGACGATACGGGGCGGTGCAATGCTCCCTGGCGAAGCTCAACGGCATGGTCACGCGGCGTGGGGCGGTGCTGAACAATCGGAACTTCGCGGTGCTCTAGGCGTGTCCGACGACAAGTTTAATGGCACACAACATCCATGGTCCACGTGGTGGCAAACGGGCGAAGTCTTTGGTGTCTTGGCGATCACGTGCATAGCGGCAAGGGCGGCGCATGGTCGTGGGCTCGTGTCATTGGCGACGGGCGCTCTCGGCTCGCATGCAGAGCAACTGGGCGCGAGCTTGGTGGGTGGTCCAGTGGCTGGCTGCGCTCGGGGCTTGGACAGGGGGTGGCGATGGACGGTGTTGCGTGTCCCAGACAAGGTTGGCGAAGCTAGAGATTCCTCTAGCTCACTGGCGACATGGGGGTGACAATGGTGCTCTCGGCATGCTCACCATTAATGGCTATGCTTGCTCACAGTGAGGCTAAAGATAGTTAGATTACTGAGAGTGTAGAGTGAGCTAGAGAGGGGACAAGGTTGGCCAAAATTACTGCTACTAATAGTGTTTATTGTTTGTTTGTTTGCTGCAAACAAGGTGTTTGATGAAATGGCCGCAAGAAATTTAAATTTGAATTTTGGATTCAAATTTGGTGGGTTTTCTAGGCACATACTAGGGAGTCTCTGGTTAGTTGGATTGGTCAAGGGGCACTGGTTTGGTTGGGTTTTGAAAAGGTGTGATCTTCACATATGTTAAAGATTCAATTTTGAATTGTGATTTGAATGAGGTTGCCAAATGTTTCTGCAAATTTGAAAGGTGGGCTTTGATTCACTTTTACTTGGTATTGCAAGGGGTGAAAAGAATTGGAAAAGTTTCTGTTTGAAATCTTGGATTAGAAACACTCAAAGTGACCTAGTGAGCAAGATTTTCAAAAATGACCATTTGCTTTATTTGATTTGTTTTTTATTTTCTCTTGATTTGTTTCTTCTTGGAAATGTTTTAGATGATGTTATTTTCATCTTTAAATTCCTTGCTATTTAGGTTAATCACATAAGGCCATTCATGCATTCATTCAATCATCACATACACACATGCATTATTTGGTTTGTATTTAATCCAAGTTTTTTGTTAACCCTAATTTTAGTGATTAGAGTTTGATAAGCATTGTTCAATATTTTTGGGATGTTACAAACCTTCCCTCCTTAAACAAAATCTCATCCCAAGATTTGAGAAAGAAGAAAGAGATTACCTAGGATTTAAAAAGATCAGGAAACTCCGTCCTGATGTGATATTCTTGCTCCCAGGTAGCTTCATCTTCAGTGTGGTTGCTCCACTGAATCTTGAGAAACTTGATGATTCGGGTCCTGGTGGTTCTGAAAGCTTCCTCCAAAATACGGATGGGTACTTCGGGATACGTAAGGTCATCATTGATCTCTATGGTCCGGTGATCAATGTTCTTGAAAATTTCGGTCTTCTCCGGGACTTCAAGGCATTTGCGAAGTAACGATATGTGGAACACACTGTGCACTGCTGACATCTCCTCTGGCAGTTCCAACTGATTCGATACTTCTCCTCGATGATTCATAATCTTGAAAGGTCCGATATATCTGGGGGCTAACTTTCCTTTGAGCTGGAAATGCTGCATTCCCTTCAAAGGCGACACTTTGAGATACACAAAATCTCCAATATTGAAAGCAAGGTATCGACGTCTCTTGTCAGCGTAACTCTTCTGTCTTGACTAGGCGGTCTTGAGGTGCTCACGAATCCTGTGAACTTTCTCTTCTGCTTCTCGTAGGATGTCGGGTCCAAGGATCTGACTCTCTCCTACTTCCGACCAATTCAAAGGGGTACGACACTTCCTTCCATACATGAACTCAAATGGGGCCATTTGCAAACTAGCTTGATAACTGTTGTTGTATGAAAATTCTATGAAAGGCAGACAGTCTTCCCATTTAGATCCATATTCTAGCACACATGCTCTCAACATATCTTCGAGTATTTTATTTACTCGCTCAGTTTGTCCATCAGTCTAAGGGTGATACGCTATGCTGAAATCTAGTCGGGTTCCTAAACCTTCTTGGACTTTCTTCCAGAATCTCGAGGTAAACTGAGTTCCTCGATCTGATACAATGTTCTTGAGGACTCCGTGCAAACTGACGATTCTAGCGATGTATAACTCTGCTAGCTTCGAACTCTGGTATGTGGTCTTGACTGGTAAGAAATGGGATACACTACAAGGAATGTGTCAAACTATGACCTTTTGGTAGTGACCGTGTATGAAATCATCATAAATTTATGACGATTCTAGACTACATGGTCATGGGCTGTTCGGGAGGGTCGAAACCTAGCAAAATCCTGACGATTTTTTCTCAGAAACATTGTAATTGCATAAGATAAAATCGTCATAGTGCTAGGAAGGACAAGATATAAGACGAAGGAAATTCCAGCCGTTGGATGCAAACATGATGGAGGGATGAGATGGTGATCTGTGGAACACTAGCCGTGGATCGATGACCTGGCACACCACCGGTGGATGACCTGGCTATAGGCGCGTCGTCCCCCCTCGTTATTCGTACGCCCCATACCTAGCAAACCTCCGCCATCCACCTCTCCTTCGTCATTCGTACGCCCCAACCTCCGCCGCCAGGCTAGATCTCGGCCAAATCCGGCTACTCACTGCCTCGCCATCCACCTCCCCCGAATCCCCATCGACTACTGCGAGAGGCGCGTCGTCCTCCCTCGCCCACCGCCGCCTCCCCCTCGCGTCCTTCCGTTCAGTCCGTTCTAGGGTTTCCCGCCGCCAGCCATGGCGATCCTCGGGGAGCTCGGCACCCAGGTGCTCATCCCCGTCGCCGGAGTCATCGGCATCGTCTTCGCCGTCGCGCAGTGGGTCATCGTCTCCAAGGTCAAGGTCATGCCGGGCGCCGCCAATGCCTCGGGGGCCGGCAAGAACGGCTACGGGGACTACCTCATCGAGGAGGAGGAGGGCCTCAACGACCACAACATCGTCGTCAAGTGCGCCGAGATCCAGACCGCAATCTCCGAAGGTGAGCTTCACGATGCCTCTTCTGTCTCTCCTTCTCAGATCTGCGCCGGCCGCCCGTAGATCCGCGCGTTTCCTGGCCGGCCTCTCCAAATTTTAGCTCGGCTAAATGTTTCTGCACAAAGTAAAAAAAACCAAATGTTTCTGCACTTTTCACAGGCTTTACGAAACCTTGCGAAACCTTTGCATGAGTTCTTGCTGCAGGTCTTTCGAATAAGATATCGGATTTAGGTACCAGATTAGTTTGTGTTTGTTTAACAACTTTGTTTTTTGATGCTTTATTATCTGGATAAGTCTAATTTGATTTAGTTAGTTGTATATACATCAAAACACATGTAATCCATCTGCTTGTGGTCTACTTATATGGTTCACTGATAAGTAATTATAATCTGTGTTGGTACTTTCAATAATCATGAGGAACCCATGCTGCCAAGTGCACAAAGTAATCTGATATTGTTTAAACATGCTTACACTACTTAAAACATGCACTCTCATAACAGTACCCATGTTGTCATGAATATTTGTCAATGCCTCAGATTATTTTGTTAGTAGTAGTACTACTAGTTCATGTATAGCCATATAGGTATAAAATATGTATATGCCTCGATTCTCTTATGCATACACCTATTCTAGGAACTGATCTGTGTTGAATGCTTATTGACATTCGGTTTTTCCCATGACACCTTGCTGTTCCAGTGTTGGTGGTGCCCTCCAATGGTGTTCTGGTGGTGTTGGTTCCCTCCCGAGGTGTTCCAGTGGTGTCAAAAATTTGGTGAACAAGGGGTGTAGCTCATGATATTATGAACCAGTTATCTTTCTTAATGCATCTAGTGCTTTAATGTTGTTTTTCATATCAGGTCCATGTATGCATGGTTGTAGCTAGAAAGAAGGGGTGATAACTGTGATAAGTGTGAAATAATCGCACCTGTTTTATATCCTTTGGTGCAAAAGTGTTGTTATTATCTGTTCTTCTTTGCATGAAGGCATTAATTTGTTTGTTACGGTTGTGTTTATGCTAGAATGAATAATGCATCCACTCTAGATGTTTGATCAGGCCATGCTTGCATTAGTTTAGTCAGACCATATCAATCTTGATTTTTTCCCTTAAAATATTCTCTTGAGTATTATCAAGTAGTATCAATATGCATAGAGTTTGTATTCAGTTCTTGAAATTGACTGCTTACATGATAAGTGTTTACATGTTACTTTACTAGCTAGTTTGTCATACTTTTAATTCTTGGAGTAACAAATCATACTATATGCCATTTTTATATTTGACTGTCCAGTTTGTTTTTCTGTTAAAGTATAGGTCGATATGCAGTGCTGACTACTAGTCAAATAGTGTACCCTTTGTGTGCTTTGCTCTCTAAGCTTTTATATCTTTTCTGGTGGTTAATTACTGATGTATACTTCTTGCACTTGTGTTTGTCCTGGCATGCCTTGGTTGACGGTGTTACTGATTTGTGTTATTCTTGCACTAGTTCGCTTCTGGCGCCGCCACTCACTAAAGTTGGTATTCTAGGCCGGTGTAGGATGCTGTGGCCCTCAGGGCTGCTCCCTATGCCGCCTTGGTGGTGAGATTGATGCTGGGCTAGGTGGTGGTGTATGGTGAAGCCTTCCCCGTGGTGTTCTGTGTTGCCGTTACCGTCGATACTCCTTCTGCCTCCTCTCCGGCGAGATAGAACTCGCCCTGTAGTGCTCCTTCTATGCTTCCCTCCGGCTTTATCTACCTTGCCATGTCAAGTGTGTTTTCTGTGATTCCCCATCGTCTAGATTTCATATCTGAACCTAGGGTTCACATCCGTGAATAAGCGTGTGCCGTGGAGATATCTTAGCTCTGGTTTGATACTCAATTGACATGCTTGGTTTACTTGTGATGGTCTCAAGGCCCTGCTTTAATTCTGTACCCTGTGATTAAATGATGAGGTACTATGGTAAGGGTAGGTTTATGCTACGCTTAATCTGGGTAGATGATCTGAGAAACCCTTCTGGATGATTATAGTAGACATGAAAATTCAAACCATTGGTTTGGATTTTATCTGTTTGGGATACTTGCTGGTCTGAACATTTGCTAGTTCATGTTGATAGTTAAGAACTATTGACACTGATTCCTAGTTGAATTGGTTAGGAAAATGATCTGGAAATCATATTGGCTTGAAATTATTGTTGGAAATATAATTGATGATTTCATTTAAAGAGCATGTTTTGTGATGTTGCAAATCCCCTATGGCCTGTATTTTTGTTCAATTGCTGGAGCTATATGAGTTCTAGTTTCCTTGAATCGAACTGTGAAGATGAGCAGTGTGTAATTCAGTTACCTTTGTTTTAAAATATAAAATGATTCTTAGATATTTTTGAATATCTAAGAAAAGGATTTATTATCAAACTTGTTGAAGGGCTGATGTTCTAGTTTTAGAGACTAGATTGAGAGTTTGGTGGGAGTGAGTTTGGGATTGTGCCTGAGGTGCAATTCCAATTCTTTTGGATTTGTGCCCAGCAATCCCTCATGCTTGCTGGTTTGTGCAAAGATGATTTGTATGCTTTTATGGGCTTGGTATGATTAGTAGAAGTGTGCTATAGCCCCTCCTAGGATGCAAAGGCTGAGGCCAACTCTAAATAAGAACAGAGATTATGGTGTATCCTTTTATTTCTCTATGAGGAACATACATAACATCTCTATGTAAATTTGAGAGAACACCCTCATCCAATCCTCCTAGATGATCATCTAGTTGAAATGGTATAGGGGTGGATTTGATGGGTATTAGTCTCTTTATTTTCCCAAGATGCTGATGCAAAAGAGAATACATATGCTGAAAATATTGTAAAGTTCTACCTGCTACAAGATATGATTGTTGATCTTGTTATGCTACTAATATAAGCTTCCATGCATCTTGTCATGGAAATCCTTCTCCTCCTTCTTCCTTGCTGGATCTATTTTGAATCCTATCCTGATACTTGATATGCTGGCTAGTTCTTCTTTGGACTACTAGTGCTTCTTGCCTCCTCCTACCTTGCAACCATGTTGCCTTTGCTGTGAATCCCTCTACTTCTAGCTCGTGGATGGCTCCAAGGAGCAACCAGAGTTGGTTGAGGGTGAGGTATAACACTCTGATGGTAACTTTGTGTGGATGTGCTGTGCAGTGTGGCCAGGTAATTGTTAGCTACGGCTGTTCCTTCTTATCTGGTTTCAGTGCTGTGTGGTTGACAATGACTACTTGCATGTTGATGCGCAAGCTTCTTGCAAGTGGGACCTGCTGGTGTGGATGAGATCAAGTGAAAACTTGATATTTGTGGAATCTTTATTTTATTACCTTAGCTGTCATGGTGAAACTTGCCCCTCTCCAGCCTATGATGTTGTACTGAGGCAAAATATACTGATATGAACAGATGCTACTTTTTTTGGTGAAACTTGCCCCTTTCTAAAGTTTAGCTCAATGATGAACTTTTAACAGTGCAACACACTATTCATTTCTGAGAGCAAACTAACCAACTAACCATTCTTCCTTTGGTAATAGTTTCTTGTTTCTTAAAAAATCTGTGTACAGAACTACATTGGCTAAGTAATGGATAAGAATAGCTTATATGCTATGACTTCATACACAAATTATAAGATTTCATCCCGTGTTAGTATTTTTTTTGCTTTCGGTTGTTTTGGGAAGTCTGATTATGACTTTGAGTGTATATCCACTCCGAAGCTTCGTTCAGAGTGTACTGTTCAGAGAGTTCCAGGAAGAGGAAGCATGAAGAAGTTCCAGGAAGAGAAAGCGTGAAGAAGTTTGGATTTTATTCTTTCTGTAAATTTTTTATTGTATTTTGGTAGCTCCACTGATGTGAACTATGTAGAACTGTGTATGATTGTAATGTGCCGATCTCTATGTAGAACTGTGTATGATTGTAATGTGCCGATCATAATGTGCTCTGTTTGAATCAAAATGATTTTGTATATTCTGTTGGTCTTGATTAAATTGTTAGATTTTAATCTGAAAAATATATATCGCAATCGGACCGTATGAATTATGAACACCAGGTGTGACCGGCCCAAAATAAGAAGGCCCAAAGTAAAAATCTGTCCAAAGAAAAGGCCAATGCAACGAAACAAAAAAAATGCTTGAATGATGGGCTTGGCCCATGTAACTAACCAGATTTGATGAGAAAATCAATCCAGAATAGTTGGGCTAAGCCCATGTGGAATCCAGAAATGGACTGGGCTGATTTTGATTTAAGACGATTTAATTTCGTCACAATTTTGCCACGTAGGATCTGACTTGGCATGCTAGATGGCCCGTGACGATATTGGATTGTCATAGACGTTATGACGATCCAATATCGTCATAGAAGGTTATGAAGATTTTATCAAAAACGTCGTTATAGTTCATTTGCGACGCCCAGCTTTCGACGATCTCAAAATCGTCATAAAATCGTCATAAAAAGACTATTATGACGATTCTGTGTCGAAAATAGAGGGTCATATATTGCCAGATTTCTTGTAGTGATACCTTGGACAATCTATCAACTATGACCCAAATAGAGTCATTTCCCCTACTAGAAGTAGGCAATCCAGTGATAAAGTCCATTCCAACTGAATCCCATTTCCATTCCGGTATCTGTAATGGTTGCAACAGTCCTGCAGGACTTTGATGTCCCGCCTTGACTCTCTGACAAATATCACACTTGGCAATATAGCTTATGATTTCTCTCTTCATCTTATGCCACTAAAATTGCTCCTTCAAATCCTGATACATCTTCCTTCCTCCGGGGTGGATAGAATAAAGAGTATCATGGGCCTCTTTCAAAATATCCTGCTTCAATTCTGAGTCTGCTGGTACACAGAGACGTCCTTTGTACCATAGAACTCCTTCTTCATCCTCGGTGAATCCGGGTACTTTTCCTGTACCAATACTACGTTTGATTCCGTCGATACTAGCATTTCCTTTCTGAGCCTCCTTGATCTGACTGATCAAAGTGGGTTAAAGTTCTATGCTAGCCAAAAGTCCTTCACTTACTAATTCCATTCAGAAATCTTCCATCTCTTTGTGCAAACTTGGTTTCTCCTTCAAAATCATGGAGTTCAAGCGGCACAACAATCTTCTAAGGGAATCTGCTACCACATTGGCTTTACCAGGGTGATAGTGAATGTCCAGATCATAATCCTTGATTAGCTCAATCCATCTTCTCTGCCTCATATTCAGCTCCTTCTGAATGAATATATACTTCAGGCTCTTGTGATCGGAATAAATCTCACAATGGTTTCCCATCAGATAATGCCTCCATGTCTTCAGGGCTAGAACTACGGCTGCTAGTTCAAGGTCATGGGTAGGGTAATTATGTTCATGCTGCTTCAGTTGTCGGGATAGGTAAGATATAACTTTTCCTTCTTGCATCAACACACATCCGAGACCGATCTTGGATGCGTCACAATACACATCAAAGGGACTCGTGATATCCGGCATCATCAAGATTGGGGCTAAAATCAATCTCCTCTTGAGTTCCTAAAAACTCGCTTCACATTTGTCCGTCCATTCAAAATTCTTGTCCTTCTTCAGCATTTGGGTCATGGGTCTAGCGATACTCGAGAATCCTTCTACAAACTTGCGGTAGTATCCCGCTAATCCGAGAAATGCACGAACTTGGGTTTGAGTGGTTGGGGCTTGCCAATCTTCAACATCCTTCACCTTTGCAGGGTCAATGGCAATTCCTCCGGTTGATACAATATGTTCGAGGAATCCTACCTCCTGTAACCAGAATTCACATTTTCTAAACTTGGCATACAGCTGATGCTCTCTAAGGGTTCCAAGAATGGTCCTTAGGTGTAGCTCATGTTCTTCTTCTGATTTGGAATAAATCAAAATGTCATCAATGAAAACAACGACAAACTTATCCAGGAAGTCAATAAAAATATTATTCATGAGGTTCATCAAGTAAGCGGGGGCATTGGTTAATCCAAAAGACATGACAGTATACTCGTACAATCCATATCTGGTGGTAAAGGCAGTCTTTGGAATATCCTCTGCGTGAATCTTGAGTTGATGATATCCAGTTCTAAGATCAATCTTAGAAAACACTTCTGCACCGGTCAATTGGTCAAACAGATCTTCTATCTTGGGCAACGGGTAATTGTTCTTGATGGTGACATCATTCAACTTTCGATAATCCGTACACAAACGGTTACCTCCATCTTTCTTATCCACAAATAAAACAGGTGATCTCCATGGCGACGCACTTGGTTGAATCAATCCAGTTTCCAGCATAGCATCCAATTCCTTCTTCAGTTCCACTAGTTCCGACGGGTTCATACTATATGGTCTCTAGGCTATGAGTCCGGTTCTAGGGATTAGTTCAATGATAAACTCGATATCCCGATCTGGGGGCATACCGGGCAAAACATCTAGAAATACATCGGGGTACTCACAGACTATCCGGACTTGGTCAATGGTTGGCTGGGCTATACTCTTGTTGCACTTGAGTTGACGGGGCAAGGTTTCAGATACATGCTCGAGTGATACTCCGGCTGTACTGGTCATGGTTATGGCTTTCTTGGCACAGTCAATTAATCCTTTATGTTTGAACATCCAATCCATTCTTAATACTACTTCCAAACCTTTAGTTCCGAGTACTATTAGATTAGCATAAAAATATATGCCATGGATTCAGATAGGGACGTCTTTGCAAATTTGTCTAGCTTTGGTGGTTGAACCAGGTATTTGAACTATCATAACATGCTTCAATTTGGTGGGTTGAATCTTACTAGTGCATGCAAATTCTTCAGTAACAAACGAGTGCGATGCTCCAGAATCAAACAACACTCTTTGCAAGTACTGAGTTAACAGAAAACATAACCAGCACAACATCTGGCGCTTCTTGGGCTTCTTTAGCATACATGAGAAAGAGACGGCCGTTGCGGTTGAGCGAATTCCCTACGGCAAACCTTCTTCCAGGCTGAACACGATACTGCTGCTGAGCTGGGGCATTTGCATTGGGGGCTGCGGCAATCTTGTTGGGGCACTCGTTGGAATAGTGACCTTTGGTTCCACATTCATAACAAGTCACTTGCGACTTGTCCTTTGCTATAACATGCACATCATTGCTTCCAGTCCTTGGGGAAGTGTTGGTGTTGGTGGTGACATTGCTGTTGTTGAACTTTGGAGGTGCACGATTGAAATTGCTGGGGTTGCCGAGGTTCTTGTTTCCTCCGGGCCTTGGGTTTCCACGGTTGGAATAAGTCGGACGGTTCATCGGGGGTCTGTTGGTTCTTGGGGCAAATCCTGGAGATGGTTTAGGTTGATACTTTGGTGTATGGTGGGTTCCTGGTTGATGCATCATGCGACGCTTATGGTTCTCATTAGCTTGGTTGATCTTTTCTTTAATCTGAATGGCAGAGTCAACTAAAGCTTCAATATCAGCAAAGGGGATATTGACTAACACTGTCTGCATTTCATCGTGCAGACCATTCAGGAATCTCTCCTTCTTTTTGGATTCCGTATCTATCTCATCCGGTGCGTACCTAGCCAATGACAAAAATTTGTCACGGTACTCCATTACTGTCATCCTTCCTTGCTTCAGTTCCCCGAATTCATCTCTCATCCTCTTGATCAAACCCGGTGGAACATGGGTTCTTCTGAACATGACTTTGAACTCTTCCCAAGTCATCATGTGACCTCCTGTCATTGCACAAACGCTGTTCCACCATGCTCTTGCATCCCCGGCTAGGTAGTGGGTGGCAAACAGTATTTTCTCGTTGAATTCCACTCCTACAACTTCCAGATTGTTCTCCATGGTTTGCAGCCAATCATCTGCATCTAGGGGCTCTTCAGACTTGGTGAAAACAGGTGGATTGGTGTTCTGGAAATTCTTGAGCTTGGATCCATGGTTGTCCTGATTTCCATGGCCTTGATTGTTGTTGGCCATCTGAGCTATCTGTTGAAGGGTTGCTAAGTTGGCTTGATGTTCGGCTCTTTCGGCTTCGTGGTCAGAAACCAACATTTGCAAGAGTTGCAACATTGGGTCTGGGGCTGAAGTGCTTCCTCCGCGAGGCATCTGAAGATTGATATAGATCATGAGAAAAGAGGGAAATTGCTAAGGTTCAGGGTTTTGGGTTTTGAAAAGTTTTCAAAGTTTGACTCAGGTTTTTCTAGCAACTTGCTTTTCATTAATTCATAAAACATGATACAAACACACACCACAACAAAGGAAAACATATGGTTTTAAGAACCATTCTAGGAAACTACGATACAGTGGGACCGAATACAACTCACTAACGCTAGTTCTCAAGTGCTACTACTCCTCGGAGTCAGTGTCCTCATCATCATCGATGAAGGCGAAGTCATCCTCATCGGTGAAGAAGTTCATGGCCTAATCCTGTAGAAAGTCATCATCATCACTGAGATAGGAGTAGGGGTCTCCATGAAGGTCTTCCCTTGCATTCTCCCTCTCCTCCAACTACATATCTCTCTCGTGGATGGTCTCCTCCAAACTCGTGATCCGGTGGCGAAGACGGGCAATGATGCGCTCCTTCTTATCGAGCTGACAACGACGAGACTGGTGATCCTTCACTAGCATGGCAATGGTCTGATACTTCTTGGCAGTGATGGCGGACTTGTGGTTGGCGTAGGAGTGGGAATTGTCCAACTCCTTCTGATGGTCATACATCATGAAGCTGAGGTGGTCCAGTTGACTCTTCAGCTCGTGGTGGTATGGGGCCTCCAGTGGATGTCCCATAACATCACGCCTTGGGTAGAACTAAAAGCGGGTACCCTTGATTAGATTGATACTCTTCCCACACAGACGGGCAAGAGCTTCCTGCATGGCCCTGACAAGTCCATCGAGCCAGTTGGTCTCTCTTAAGGTGAACTGAATTCCCTCTGCGATGGGGGGTTCAATCTTTCCCCGGAGACTTGCAACAACTAGCCACTGCAAATCCTCTCCTTCCTGATCATTGAGCTGAGCTCCGAAGAACCTGGGGTGCGGACGCTCTAGCATCTCTGAAAGCTGGTCCATATCACACTCAAAGATGAGGTCTCCTCCATTCCCCAAATGATAAAACTTGTTGTACTTCACGTCCATCTATAAGAATATAGGATGAGTAAGTTAGTAGAGTGATCAAATGTGTCAAATTTTAAGTAAGTTTGTAAGAATTTTTGAGGAACATGAATTTTCATGAAAGAATCCAAGTGATAAGAATGAGAATAAGTTTTTGTAAATACTCACTTCCTTTGGTTTTGAAACTAAGTTTTTGATTCAAACGTCCATTCTAAACTAGGGTCTCCTACGACTAGGATGGCTCTGATATCAACTTATCAACACCCGGATTTTTAATCCTAGATGCCAGTTATGCTATACATCGCAATCCCAGGATTACCATTTTTGCGAGACATAACAGATTGGATATCATAGTACATCATCTATTACAAACCATACATAAGGTCTTACACAAATAAGGATCTCATGATCCAGTCTTAATACAATTCAAGCAGCAGAATAACGTAATAATAACGATAGCGTGGGAGAAGCTCCATCTTCATGGTCACAGGCAATGCTGACGTTGGGAGATGATCCTAGTTGTCGTAACCTTCCTGTTGTCCATCTTCCTGATACTCCTCTTCATATTCTGGCCACGGGAATATCCAGGGACAAAGCCATGAGTACTGTTTAAGTACTCGCAAACTAATACTAACAAGTGAAGTGGGTTTGAGTAGGATATACAAGGCTCTAGGGTTGTTTTGCAAAAAGCCAGATTTACCTCTACTAAGTTCAAAAGCAAAGAACACTAATTGAAAGTTTTATAACACCTAAGTGGGAACTTGAATTTCATGTCACAACTCTGTTGTGGTCAATCCAAAGTCATAAATCATTTCATAAGTCATTTTCAAAACATCTGATGACGGAATAGTATGGCCACTCCATAACCGCGGACGCGGATATTCGAATAGTTTGACACTCTACAGAGATTGTACACTTTCACCACAACATTCGATACATCCGTTAGGAACAATCCTGAATTCACCATATTCAGTATGCGGATAATCAATCCTAACCTTTCCATTACACGCCCTAGTATAGGCACCTCTCCTGTTAGTTTGACCTCCCAACCATGACCAACTGTCATCTTGGGTACTGCACAGGTGGAGAATCTTTACAAGGCAGCCTCATCTCAGACCTTGGCCGCAACGGAACCCATACTAAGGTATATAAATTTCCAATCAAGCCCTACCCAAATTTCTGGTATTGTGGTTGTACGGTAAAATTGGAATGGTATCGCATCCAGACAACCATCAGTTTTATAAAGGGCTAAGGCTCATGCCTTAACATTTTCATCATCAAAATCATCTGGTGTTCGAGAACACACGTCAAAACATTTCAGTAGAATGACTCATTATTCTAAGGTTTTCATAACCATTTTCACCAAGTATTCCCATCTAAAGTTGATCAAGTTTTATGCTTAGGACTATCATCTAAAAGTGGGGGTAAGCACTAATGAGGGGTGGTAAACAAGTGTATCTTATCTAAGTTAAATCTCATGCCTCAGGATGACATCAAGATTTGTCTAACTTACGCCAAGTTTTATGATCTTTATGCTACCTTCAAATATCTTTCTAATATCTACAAGTCACCAAGTAAACTCAAATAAAATCTTTGATAAATAAAAATAAAGTACTATGCTTGCAAGTAAAACTAGGATTGGGTATCATCAAAGGTATCTAACCAAGCATGCTTAATGCATTGCATAGGTTATCAATCTTTCATAGTTGCAAGTGTTAGCTTGCTCAGATAGTAGCCTGCTAATTCACCTAGTAGTATTAGGCTTGCTTAGATAGTAGCTTGCAAGTTCTCCTCGGCTTCTTCCTCGTAGTATCCTCCTTCCTCCCAGTATTCTTGGTCGGTACTAGCGTCTATAAAGAAATACAAGGTACACAATCACCACACAATACTTAACTATTCTATTTATCACACAAAGGTTCACACTAGATGATCTAGCATCATCACTATTATCACAAATATTAAGTACTTGTCTTATTTATTTTAGAAAAGTAATTTCTACTCATTGAAAAACTACTTAAGATATAATATTCTGCAACTCAAACATGGGATCATGTTGACACATGTCATCACCACATATTTCAGTACTTGGGAATGTGATTTAAGTGGTGTCACAATTGAATAAGGTTTAACCCTTTTATTTTAATTAATTAAAATGACTAGAATGGCCTATGAGGCATTCTTTTATTGCTTGACGATCTACAATTTTAAATGGTTTGAATCCAACGGGCTTGGATTAAGAATTCCAGTACCTTTCTAACAAAATTGGTTTCATGCAATATGGTTTAGTGAATCGAGCTGGGTTGATTTTTGAATCTAGGTACAGAACTGGGTTTGAACTAAATTGGAAAAATCAAGATTTAAACCATCGAGTCGCGGGAATGTTATCGGCTGCCACTTTCAGCATGCGTGGGCTGGTTAAGTGAGCGACCCCACCCATCAGTGAGACAGCGAGTGGCGAAGTGTTTTGGGGCGATTGGGACCGTGTGAGCTAACTCTAATCCAACGGCTACGATTTATCATCCACGTCGGGCAACGCCGGCGAGACAGAACCCTAGCGCGGCTAGTGGGGGTTGACGGGGGCTCACTGGGGCTCCAACGAAGGTTGGCGGTGGGGGAGAATGACGAAGTCGACGACGACGATGCTCCTAGTACCAGCAGCTTCTCCTGGGGCGGCTCCAATCGACAGCGCCTCTCCTCCTCTGCAGCGGCAAACTCCGGTGCAATTCTGGCCACCTGGTGCTCGCCTTGCTCCGCTAGTGAGTGGGGGGCGGGGGTATCAGTGAGAGGTGGGGAGTGAGATGGTGTGAAGGGTTTGAGATGGGAAGCCCTCTATTTATAGTGTGACGAGGGGACCGAATGGAGTGGGTGGAGCTCATCGGTGTCGTCAGCACAACATTCTAATGGAATGGGTGACGATAGGGGGCGGTGCTATGCTCCCTGGCGAAGCTCAATGGCATGGTCATGCGGCGTGGGGAGGTGCTGAACGGTTGGAACGTCACAACGCTCTGGGCGGGTCCGACGGCAAGTTTAATGGCGCACATCGTTCGTGGTCCGTGTGACGGTGGACGAGGTTGTCTGGCGGGGTGCTGGGGTGCTGGCAATCATGTCTGCAAGCGGCGAGGGCGGCGCGTGGTCTGTGGGCTCGTGTCGCTGACGGCGCACTGGCGCGCTCTCAGCTCGCACGCAGAGCAACTGGGCGCGAGCTTGGCGGGTGGTCCAGTGGCTGGCTACGCTCGGGGCTTGGACAGGGGGTGGCGGTGGATGGTGCTATGTGTTCGAGACAAGGTTGGCGAAGCTAGAGCTTCCTCTAGCTCGCTGGCGACATGGGGTGACAATGGTGCTCTCGGCATGCTCACCATTAATCGCTATGCTTGCTCATAGTGAGGCTAAAGCTAGTTAGATTAGTTTGATCATCTACTGAGAGTGTAGAGTGAGCTAGATAGGGTACAAGGTTGGCCAAAATTATTTCTACTAATAGTGTTTGTTGTCTGTTTGTTTGCTTCAAACAAGGTGTTCGATGAAATGGCCGCAAGAAATTTGAATTTGAATTTTGGATTCAAACTTGGTGGGTTTGCTAGGCACATACTAGGGAGTATCTGGTTAGTTGGATTGGTCAAGGGGCACTGGTTTGGTTGGGTTTTGAAAAGGTGTCATCTTCACATATGTTCAAGATTTAATTTTGAATTATGATTTGAATGAGGTTGCCAAATGTTTCTGCAAGTTTGAAAGGTGGGCTTTGATTCACTTTTACTTGGTATTGCAAGGGGTGAAAAGAATTGGAAGTTTTTGTTTGAAATCTTGGACTAGAAACACTCAAAGTGACCTAGTGAGAAAGATTGTCAAAAATGACCATTTGATTTATTTGATTTAATTTTTATTTTCTCTTGATTTGTTTTTGCTTGGAAATGTTTTAGATGATGTTATTTTTATCTTTAAACCATTCTGTGCTATTTAGGTTAATCACATAAGTACATTCATGCATTCATTCAATCATCACATACACACATGCATTCATTTGGTTTGTATTTAATCCAAGTTTTTTGTTAACCGTAATTTTAGTGATTAGAATTTGATAAGAATTGTTCAATATTTTTGGGATGATCTCCCTTCCGGCAGGGTTCCGGGAAGAGCTTCAGATCCCCCCAATCTAGGGACGATGGTGGCGGTGGCTACATACGTTTTCGTGGAATATTGATCAGGTACTTAGGGTTTAGGAATCGGGGGCTTCTTATAGGCGAAGAGGGAGGCCGAGGGGGTCCCCGAGGCGGCTGCACCCTCCCTAGGCACGGGGTGGGCCCACCCGCGTGGCCAGGGGGTGTGGCCACCTCGAGGCCCTCCTCCGTATCGTCTTCTGGCTTCGTGTTCCCCACGGTAAAATATTGACTTTGGCTTTTGTCCCGTCCAATTCCGAGAATATTGATTTTCTGCCTATCTGGAACAAAAAACAGAAGAAAACAGGCAACAGGCACTATGGCATCTTGTTAATAGGTTAGTACCATAAAACATATAAAAACACCTCAAAGTGTAGACAAAGCAAAGCAAAGTAGATACATAAATACATAGATACATAAATACATAGAACACCTTCAAAGTTCATAAGGGTGACTAGATACAAATAGTTCAAGAACAAGCAATATCAACATTATGAATCAATCAATAAGTTTTGGGACAATGGACATAGAACTAAGAATGACAACTATGCCCTCCTAGCTAGTGCCTAAGGATAGAAGGTGGAGACTCAATATAAAAGTGAAAGAAAGGCCCTTCATAAAAGGGAAGTAGGGATTTCAAGTCTCATAAATAGCTTCCAAAAATTATGGTACTTGTTAGCTTTTAGCTCTCATTGCCCTATCAGAAGCATCTTGAAGTGATTAAGGTTAAAGTGAAACAAATATGGAGTATATGCTTGACAAAGTATAAGTTGGAAATCTCATGTCCCTTGAGTACGAGGGCCGCTCCTCATGCTACTCAACTTTAGTCACCGGTAAGTTCTTGTCATAGTAAGTTCATGTGTATCATAGAGAACCGCCAACAGGGTACCCCTTGCACATGATACAGGAGCTATCCCATAATCAAAATGACAAGGCAAGCAGATAATGAGCATATCAGCAATATTCTTATTTACCATGGGAAAATGGTGTCTTTTCTCTCTTTCCTCTTTTCAATATGTCTCTTTTTTATAAGAAGAAAGCTTCATAGATTGCTCACTATGATGATGCTGCAAGTTTCCACCATGATTAAGAATGGCTTAGGCTAGCGGCCTAGCATTTCTCTAACACACATACATAACTCCATGGACTTACAAGCTCCCTTTTTTTTTCCCACCGACTACATCCGTAAACAAAAGAGCATGATATCAACTGGGTACAATGTACAGGAGCAATGTTGAAAGTGTTCCCCATGAAAGCATGGTTCTGCTAATTCCAATGTATTAGTGCAAGCATATCCAACATAGATTACACGATGGTTCAAGTTTATTAGGGGCAAGAAATATAAAGTGTGCCATCAAGTTTGTGATAGCTTTAATCACTAAGTTTTGACATAACAAAGAGACTTTTTAATTGGAAGATAGATAAAACAAGAATATACTCAGAATGGTGTAACACACCATGCATAGGAATTTATCGTGGACACTTTGGAATAACTTGTTTTCTTGGGAGTTAGATGCATGAGTAGAGCTTACTCATACAAGTGGAGGCTAGCAAAAGACTGGGAGCGACCAACTAAGAGAGCAATAATGGCCATAATCATGCAGATCAAAAAAACATTACTAATCAAAGCATAAAGTGGTACTACAAGTCAAGGACTAAACGATCATAGAGGCTATGGTGACTTGTTCTAGTCATAACATGGTGTGAGAATGTTCCAAGTCAACCCAAACAAAGCATCAAAGGAGAATACCACAATACTATGCTTTTGTACGCTAAAACAATGCATGATTCCTTGAAGGCACATTAAGCAATCTCAATTGTTTGGAACAAGTCATGCTACAGAAATAATAACTAAGAATAAGGTAAAATCAACATCTATCATGACATGATAAAGTCTAATTCATAGTCAAAACAAGCTCCCTATTGTATCACTATAAGCATGAAGCTTCCTACTCTTTTCCAACACCATTCAACTTGTTTGAAACAACTCCCAAAGATAATAACCAATAAATATTAGTGAGAAATGTCTCACAAGTCCACAAATAAGAACTAAAAAGTTCTAAGCTGAAAGCACAAGAAAACTAAGGCTAAACGCAGTGCTAGCAAAAGTGAACACTCACAGAACAATAAGAATGAAAACTAGAGTGTTCTAGGCAATGAAATCAAAGTGTGTGTCTCTCCAAAAGAATTGTGCTGGGATCCAACCAACTTATTCAATAAAATTAAGCAAACTAAAACCAAAAACAAAATCTAAGACACTCCAAGAACAACACAAAAGTGCATGAAACAAGAAAAATGAAGTGTCTAGAAAGACCTGAGATTTTTTTTGACGAAGAAGGGGATGCCTTGGACATCCCCAAGCTTTGACGCTTATACCTCTTGAATATTTATTGGGGTGACATGGGATTGCATCCCCAAGCTTGAGCTTTTGTCCATTCTTCATCTCATTACATCATTCTTCCTTTACACCTGAAAATTTTCCTTCATACAAAACTTCACACAATCTTCATTAGCAACATTAGTGTATTCAAGATAATAAGCCTTTGGGGTTTAGTTTTAAAACAGAAAAAATTTCATTAAAACACAAGATACTGTAGCAATTCCCACAAAAATCTCAATTTCCCAAGAAGAACCCAAAAAGGAATCAATAATAAGCAAATGCAAACAATGACAGAAATTTGTCAAAACAGACCAGCAGGTAGAAACCGATTTTTTAGTAGACCTTCTGTTGCTCAAATCAAAAAGTGTTGAACTAACAGAAGTTAGATAACATATTGGGGGATTTATTTAGAAAATATCAGCTCAATCCGACATACAGAGATGTTTCACGGATTTTTACACTGAATCACAAAAATCTGTTTTGGGACAGCAACTTCCCCAAATCTTACGTGTCTCTCATTAGAGGTTATTATTGCCACAAAAATCAAATAAAAAGGATAATGAGAGGTTATTACAGAAGTAATAACTTCCAAGACTCAAGAAAACTATTGGGTTATCTCCCAAGAAGTACTTTTCTTTAACACCTTTAAGTTAGGCTTGATAGTTTGAGAAGATGCTCACACAAGAAATATGAATTGAAGTAAAAGAGAGCATCAAGAAGCAAATTCAAAACACATTTTAAGTATAACCCACTTCCTATGCATAGGAATATTGTAAAGAAACAAGTCATGAAAGCACAAAGCAACAAGCATAGGAAAGCAAAACAAGTGCAACTTCAAGACTTTCAACATAAAGAGGGGAAACTTAATATTGTTGAGATACATAAGACCATGTTTCCGTCTCTCATAATAACTTTCAGTAGCATCATGAACTACATTAACAATATAACTATCACATAAAGCATTCTTATCATGAGCCACATGCATATAATAATTATTACTCTCCACATAAGCATAGTCATTCTTATTAATTGTAGTGGGAGCAAATTCAACAAAATAGCTATCATTATTATTCTCATCACCATAATCATCAAATATAGGAGGAATATTGTAATCATAATTAATTTTATCCTCAATAGTAGGTGGACTGAAAATATCATAATCATCATTGCAATCATCATACATTGGAGGTATAGTATCATCACAAGCAATAGAATACCTATATTCCCAAGTGTGTTCATTTGTAAACATATCATCAATGGAAGGAACATGGATAACACTAATAGCACAAAAATTATTAATATCATCATTTTCAGAATTGGTACCAAAGAGATTTTCAATATCAAAAGTAGTGTGCTTTTCCCAATCATGATCACTACTATTAGGTAACAGGCATAGGAACATCATCTAGTTAGACTCATCAACAAAAACTATGATAAGAGCAACATGCTTATGGGAAGATACCGTTTCCTCTCTCCTTTTACTCCTCTTCTTCTTCTTCTTCTTCTTCTTCTTCTTGTTCTTATCCTCTTTAGGAGGGAGAGGCTTGAAAGTAAGCTTCCCCACATACCCCGGTTTATTGTTAGAGACAATAGAATAAACTTTGGAGGATTCCTCCTTTTCATTAATAAGAACAAAACTCATATCTGTCCTGTCATATTTTGGTAAAATTTCATCTTTTATAAGATTTTGTATGTAAGTATTTGCATGGAAATTATCAACACAATAAAAATGAAACCCATGCAGGATGCTATTCATACCAAAAGCACTCATGTCTACTAAAGAAGTTTTCCTTGATAACTCTTCACACCCCAAAAATAATGTAAGTTCATCATGTTGATTATTAGTGATCACGTTATCACAATACAAACTTGCAGTACTCATTGGATTAGAAAGGTCATTATTATGGCCTGAGCATTGAAAACTGAAATGACCCACTTCATAGTAAAGTTCAGAAATAAAAGGATAGAGGGCACACACTTTTCTACCAAGATCACTTAGAGCCTTATACCATGTTCTAGTTTTTCATTCCAGTGGGTGATAAAAATAATCTTCTTCATTTTTATTCTTTTCACAAGGTCTATGCATTCCACAAAAATTAACATGCTTATAAGAAATAGCACTTTCAGAAGTTTGAGCATGTTTATTGCAATCTTTAATAACAGTTTCATTTTTCATGCAAGTGTCTTTAAAAGGTTCATGATAGATGTCCCACTTTTCTTTAGGAGCATTAATATGGGAAGAAAAGGCTCTATAATATTTAACAAGAATTTGAGGATCGAGACCATACTTCGCAATAAGCTCTTAAAAATCAACAGTTTCAGCGAAAGACTTAATGCAATCATACTCATAGTTTATACCTGGTTCTTTACCTTTGTCGTTATCCCAATCTTCGGTATTTCTTTGAATTGTTTCAAGAATATCCCACTTAGATTTGATCTCCTTACTTCTGAAGTATCCCTCTAAACAGGTATCTAGATAGTCCTTGTAATGTCCTGAAAGCCTTGCATAAAAATTGTTAATAACAATATTACTGGGGAGCTCATGAATGGGACATTTGAGCATTAGTGACTTCAATCTCCCCCAAGCTTGGGAAATAATTTCTCGCCCATGAGGATGAAAATTATAAATATAATTCCTATCTTTATGAATTTCATGAGGAGGATAAAATTTAGAGTAAAAGAGAGATTCAAGTTCCTTCCGCTCCAAATGATGAGGATCATCTAGTAGCTCGTACCAATCCCTTGCTTTGCCCCTAAGTGATAAAGGGAATAGCTTGCTCTTAACTTGGTCCATTGAAATACCTGCACACTTGGACAACTCGCATAATTCATGTATAAAGAGTAAATGATCACTAGGATGGAAAGTTCCATCTCCAAAATAGCAGTTATTCATAACACGTTCAATAATTTCAATAGGTATTTTAAAAGGGACACTTTAAGTATGTGGATTTAAAATATCACAAGTATCATTAGAATTACCACATATGGGGGATAAAGTATCATAAGAGCAAATTTTCTTCCTAACGCTGGGGAACTAAAAAGAACTCTTTCATAAAAAATAGCTTCCCCAAGCTTAGATGTTTCCACATTAGTAACAATGGTGTTCAAAAAATTCATACTAATAACATTGCTATTAGCATGCAAAGGAAGTTCCATAGGTTTTTTAATTTTCTCTCCAGACCAATCATGTTCGAACTGAGGAAAAATACTAAAAAGCTCTCTAATTTTGTTGTTGTTTTGCATTAAGCCTAACAATTGAAAACATGAAACAAAAAGAAAAAATTGCAGAATCTAAAGGAAATAACTTCAAGCACTCATACCGTAGGATGTGAGTAACTTTTACCTTACCTCCGGCAATGGCACCAGAAAAGAGCTGGCGCGTGGTTGACGTGGGAGCTTCTTCTTCTTCAGTCCCTGTCAACGGCGCCAGAAAAGAGCTTGATGTCTATGCACTTCTATTCTTGTAGACAGTTGTTGGGCCTCCAAGTGCAGAGGTTTTTAGAACAGCAGCAAGTTTCCCTTAAGTGGATTACCCAAGGTTTATCGAACTCAGGGAGGAAGTGGTCAAAGGTATCCCTCTCAAGCAACCCTGCAATCAAGATACAAGAAGTCTCTTGTGTCCCCAACACACCCAATACACTTGTCAGGTATATAGGTGCACTAGTTCGGTAAAATACAAGTGGTATGGATGATTATAAGACAACGGTGCCAGAAAAGAGCTTGACGGGTGGAAGAGACTGGAAGCAAGCAAACATGCAACATATCTAGTTGTAAACAATGTTTCAATGTTTAGAAACAAGGCCTAGGGATCATACTTTCAGTAGTGAACACTCTCAATAAAAATATTCTCTTCATGATACTACCCTGAACTACTCTCCGGTTGGACACTCCAATCCATGGTAGGGCTATAACAACACACCTCAAAGTCCGCCTTTCCCAATCTAGATAACCCAACACTATCACCTTGAGCGCTAGATGGTTCCAACAAACACCACAATTTCATAAAGACATCCAACTCCAAATATACTCATAATAAATATTTATGAACTCTAGCCTAAGTGCCACCATGGTGTGAACGCTGTCACTTTCACACACATGGGGAAAACCATAGATATATTAAAGCACGATGAGTATTTATGTAGACCCTAGCCTAAGTACCACCACGATATGCACGCTTTCACTTTCATACACGTGGGAGAGCCGGAGATCTATTAAAGCACTTGAGTAGCAAGGTAGATCTACTTGATTACAAAGCTCATGACCAAAACAAGATCATGCATAGAGAGAGATGAACACATAGCTACTGGTAGAGCCCTTAGCCTCGAGGAAGAACTACTCCCTCCTCATCATGGGAATCAACAACGATGATGGAGATGGTGGTGGAGATTGATGGAGATGGCTCAAGGTCTTCCTCGTCCGGAGGTGCCGAATGAGACTTTCTATCCCCCGAATCTCCCCTTCGGTGGCGGCGGTGCTACGGAACTTTTCGTGGCTTTCTGGTCAATGATTTAGGGTTTCCGAGTCGGGGGCTTCTTAGAGGCGAAGGAGGCAAGGTCGATGGAGGTCCAGGGGGCCCAAACCCCCTATGGGCACCCACACCCCTATGGGCGCCACCAGGGCTGGCCCGCGCCTACCTAGGGTGTGGCCACCCTGGTGTCCTCCTCCATCTCTGCTTCGTGGTTCCGTGTTGCTCCGGGAAAAATAGGAAGATTGGCTTTTGTCCCATCCAATTCCGAGAATATTGATTTTCTGCCTTTTCTAGAACCAAAAACAGAAGAAAACAGGCAACTGGCACCGTGGCATCTTGTTAATAGGTTAGTACCAGAAAGTGTATAAAAATACCTCAAAGTGTAGACAAAACATAACCAAGTTGATACTAGACGAGCATGGAACATCAAAAATTATAGATACGTTTATGACATATCATCCGGCACCCTGTCGGGACGGGGAAGTGCCCCCGGAACCATCTCCATAAATCTCCACCACCATCTTCATCGCCGTTGGTGATTCCCATGATGAGGAGGGAGTAGTTCTTCCTCGAGGCTAAGGGCTCTACCGGTAGATATGTGTTCATCTCTCTCTCTCTATGCGTGATCATATTGTGATCATGAGCTTTGTAATCAAGTAGATCTGCTTTTCTACTCAAGTGTTTTAATAGATCTCTGGCTCTCCCCACGTGTGTGAAAGTGACAGCGTGCCCACCATGGTGGCACTTAGGCTAGAGTCTATATAAATACTCAAGTGATTGAATAGATCTCTACTCTCCCTATGTGTGTGAAAGTGATAGCATGCACGCCGTGGTGGCACTTAGGCTAGCGTTTATAAATATTTATCATGAGTATATTTTGAGTTGGTTGTCTCTATGAAATTGTGGTGTTTGTTAGAACCATCTAGCGCTCAAGGTGACAGTGTGGGGTTATCTAGATGGGGAAGGTGTACTTTGAGGTGTGTTGTTATAGCCCTACCATGGATTAGAGTGTCCAACCGGAGAGTAGTTAAGAGTAGTATCATGAAGAGAATATATTTATATGAGAGAGTGTTCACTAGTGAAAGTATGATCACTGGGCCTTGTTTCTAAGCATTGAAACACCGTTTGCAACTAGATATGTTACATGTTTGCTTGCTTCCATATATTTGCCTTTAGTCTTTTCCTCCCCATCAGAAGCTCTTTTCTGGCACCGTTACCACTTATAATCATCCATACCACTTGTATTTCACTATCTCTTCGCCGAACTAGTGCACCTATACACCTGACAAGTGTATTGGGTATGTTGGGGACACAACAGACTTCTTGTATCTTGATTGCAGGGTTCCTTGAGAGGAATACCTTTGACCACTTCCTCCCTAAGTTCGATAAACCTTGGGTACTCCACTTAAGGGAAACTTGCTGCTGTTCTACAAACCTCTACACTTGGAGGCCCAACAACTGTCTATAAGAATAGAAGTGCGTAGACATCAAGCTCCTTTCAAGGCCGCTGTTGGGGAGTTATAGAAAGGTACTCACATCCTCCGGTGTGAGTGCTCGAAGTTATTTCCTTTAGATTCTGCAATTTTGTCTTTTTGTTTCTTGTTTTCACTAGTTAGGCTTAATGGAAAACAACAACAAAATTAGAGAGCTTTATAGTATTTATTTTGAGTTAGGACATGAAGTGTTTGAAGAGAAAACTAAAAAACCTATGGAACTTTCTTTGCATGCTAATAGCAATGTAATTAGTATGAATTTTTTGAACACCATTGTTACTAATGATATGGAAACGTCTAAGCTTAGGGAAGCTAGTTTTTCTGAAAATGATCATTTTAGTTCCCCAGCTTTGGAAGATAGATATTCTATTGCTTATGATGATACCAAACCTCCAATATATGCTGATTACAATGATGAATACGATATTTTCAGTCCACCTACTATTGAGGAGAAAATTAATTGTGGTTACAATATGCCTCCTATATTTGATGAGAATAATAATGATAGCTATTTTGTTGAATTTGCTCCCACTATAATTAATAAGAGTGACTATGCTTATGTGGAGAGTAATAATTATTATATGCATGTGGATCATGATAAGAATGTTTTATGTGATATCTATATTGTTAATTTTATCCATGATGCTACTGAAAGTTATTATGATAGAGGTAAACATGGTTTTATGCATCTCAATAATATTAAGTTTCCCCTCTTTATGTTGAAAATATTGAAGTTGCACTTGTTTTGCTTTCATATGCTTGTTGCTTTGTGCTTTCAAGACTTGTTTCTTTACAAGATTCCTATGCATAGGAAGTGGGTTAGACTTAAAATGTGTTTTGAATTTTCCTCTTGATGCTCTCTTTTACTTCAACTCATATTTCTTATGTGAGCATCTTCTCAAACTATCAAGCCTAACTTAAAGGCATTAAAGAAAAGTACTTCTTGGGAGATAACCCAATAGTTTTCTTGAGTCTTGGAAGTTATTACTTTTGTAATAACCTCTCATTATCCATTTTATTTTATTTTTGTGCCAATAATAACCTCTAATGAGAGAGAAGTAAGATTTTGGGAAGTTGCTGTCCCGAAACAGATTTTTGTAATTCACTGTAAAAATCCGTGAAACATCTCTGTATGTAGGATTGAGCTACAATTTTATGAATAAATCCCCCAGGTTGTTATCTAACTTTAGTTAGTTCAACACTTTTTGATTTGAGCAACACAAGATCTTAGAAAAAATCGGTTTCTACCTGCTAGTCTGTTTTTACAGATTTCTGCCATTATTTGCATTTGCCTCTTTATTGATTTCTTTTTGGGTTCTCTTTGGGAAATTGAACTTTTTGAGTAAATTTCTATAGTATATTGTGCCTTTCATGAAAGTTTTTCTGTTTTAAAACTAAACTCAAAGGTCTATTATCTTTTGAATGAACTAATGTTGCTAATGAAGATTGTGTGAAGTTTTGTATGAAGGAAAATTTTCAGGTGTAAGGGAAGAATGATGTAATGAGATGAAAAATGGAAAAAGCACAAGCATGGGGATGACACCCCATGTCACCCCAAGAAATATTCAAGAGATACAAGCATCAAAGCTTGGGAATGCCCAAGGCATCCCCTTCTTCATCAATAAAAATCTCAGATCTTTCTAGACACTTCGTTTTTATTGTTTCATGCATAGTTGTGTTGATCTTGGAGCGTCTTAGTTTTTGTTTTTAGTTTTATTTTTCTTGCTTTGATGCAATAAGTTGGTTGGGTCCCAACACACTTCTTTTGGAGAGAGACACACTTTGTTTTCATTGCCTAGAACACTCTAGTTTTCACTCTTATTGTTCTGTGACTGTTCTCCTTTGCTAGCACTGCGTTTAGCTTTAGTTTTCTTGTGCTTTCAGCTTAGAACTTTTTAGTTCTTATTTGCGGATTTGTGAGACATTCTCACTAGTTTTTATTGATTATTATCTTTGCGAGTTGTTTCAAATAAGTTGATTGGTGTTGGAAAAGAGTAGAAAGTTTCATGCTTAAGTGGTACAAAAGGGAGCTTGTTTTGTCTGTGACCTAGAATTTATCATGTCATGCTAGATGCTGTTTTGACCTTATGCTTAGTGATTATTGCTGTAGCATGAATTGTTGCAAATAATTGATATTGCTTAATGTGCCTTGAAAGAATCATGCGTTGTTTTAGCATACAAAAGCATAATATTGTGGTATTATCCTTTGATGCTTTGTTTGGGTTGAATTGGCATATGCTCACACCATGTTATGACTATGAACCAGTCACCTTATCCTCTATGATCATTTAGTTTTTGACTTTGGTACCACTTTATGTTTTAGTTTATAATGTTTTGTCCCTTTGCATGATTATGGCCATTATTGCTCTCTTAGTTGGTCGCTCCCAGTCTTTTGCTAGCCTCCACTTGTATTGAGTAATCTCTACTCATGCATCCAACTCCTAAGAAACCTAGTTATTCCAAAGTGTCCACTATAAATTCCTATGAATGGTGTGTTACACCATTCCAAGTATATTCTTGTTTTATATATCTTCCAAATTAAACATGTTATGTGAAAATTAGGGATTAAAGCTCTCACAAACTTGATGGCGCACTTTATTTTCCTTGCACCTAATAAATTTGAACCATTGTTTCATCTATGTTGTATATGCTTGCACTTATAAGTTGATATCATGATCTTTTGTTTGTGGATGTTGTCAGTGTGAAATAAAAGGGGAGCTTGTAAGTACATGGAGTTATTTATGTGTATTAGAGAAACGCCTGGGCCGCTATCCTAAGCCATGCCTAATCATGGTGGAAACTTGCAGCATCACCATAGTGAGCAATCTATGAAGCACTCTTCTTATAAAAAAGAGAGATAGAGAAAAAGATATTTAGAAAAAGAAAAAAAGAGATGAGAAAAGAGGAAAGAGATAAAAAATCACCATTTTCCCATGGTAAATAAGAAGATTGCTGAGATGCTCATTGTCTACTTGCCTTGTCATTTTGATATGGGATAGCTCCTGTATCATGGGGCAAGGGGTACCCTGTTGGTGGTTCTCTATGATACACATATACTTACTATGACAAGAACTTACCAGTAACTAAAGTTGAGTAGCATGAGGAGCGGCCCTCGTACTCAAGGGACATGAGATTGCCAACTTATACTCTGTCAAGCATATACTCCATATTTGTTTCACTTTAACCATAATCACTTCAAGATGCTTATGATAGGGGCAATGAGAGATGAAAGCTAACAAGTACCATAATTTTTGGAAGCTCTTTATGAGACTTGAAATCCCTGCTTCCCTTTATTAAGGGAATTTCTTCCAATTTTATATTGAGTCTCCACCTTCTATCCTTAGGCACCAATTAAGAGAGCATAGTTGCCATTCTTATTTCTATGTGCATCGTCCCAAAACTTATTGATTGATTCATAATGTTGATATTTCTTATTCTTGAACTATTTGTATCTAGTCACACTTATGAACTTTGAAGGTGTCCTATGCAATTATGTTTTGCTATTCCATGAGGGACAAGCTGAATGCCACTATGCTATGTTTTCTATATGTGAAACTAATAAAGTTCTTTCAATGCATTGTTATTCATGAATATTTTTTTGTATCCTTTCATGTTGCATCATAGTTACTTTGTCTTATTGTTAGAACTTCATCTTTCATGCTCATGTTTAGAGTACTTTGATCCCAGCTATCAATGCTTTACAAATACTTTGAACAAGATTGTGATGGTGCATGTCACCTCAAAAATTATTCTTTTTATTAATTACCTACTTGAGGACGAGCAGGAGTTAAGCTTGGGGATGCTTGATATGTCGTAAATGTATCTATAATTTTTGATGCTCCATGCTTGTTTTATATCATTTGTCTTATGTTTTGTCTACACTTTTAGGTATTTTTATACACTTTTTGGAACTAACCTATTGACAAGATGCCGTAGTGCCAGTTGCCTATTTTCTGTTGTATTTGGTTCCAGAAAATCCAGAAAATAATTACCTTGGAATTGGATGGGACAAAAGCCAAAGTCAATATTTTACCAGAGCGAACACGAAGCCAGAAGGACAGACGAAGGGGGGCCAGAAGGTGGCCACACCCTGGGGTGGAACGGGCCCCCTGGCCGCAACATCCCTAGGTGTGGGACCCTCGAGGCTCCACCGAACTTGCCCTTTTGCCTATATATACGTCTCCCCGATACGTAAACCCTAACACGGGAAAAAATCCACAAAAGGGTCCGCAGCGCCGCCGCCACTGAAGGGGAGATTCGGGGGATAGAAGTCTATTCCGGCACCCTGCCGGGACAGGGAAGTGCCCCCGGAGCCATCTCCATCGATCTCCACCACCATCTTCATCGCCGTTGCTGATTCCCATGATAAGGAGGGAGTAGTTCTTCCTCGAGGCTAAGGGCTCTACCGGTAGCTATGTGTTCATCTCTCTCTATATGCATGATCATATTGTGATCATGAGCTTTGTAATCAAGTAGATTTGCTTTGCTACTCAAGTGCTTCAATAAATCTTTGGCTCTCTCCACATTTGTGAAAGTGACAACATGCACACCGTAGTGTCACATAGGCTAGAGTCTACATAAATACTCAAGTGCTTCAATAGATCTCTGCTCTCCCCACGTGTGTGAAAGTGACATCGTGCACGCCGTGGTGGCACTTAGGCTAGATTTTATAAATATTTATCATGAGTATATTTTGAGTTGGTTGCCTCTATGAAATTGTGGTGTTTGTTGGAACCATCTAGCGCTCAAGGTGACAGTGTGGGGTTATCTAGATGGGGAAAGTGGACTTTGAGGTATGCTGTTATAGCCCTACCATGGATTAGAGTGTCCAACCGAAGAGTAGTTAAGAGTAGTATGATAAAGAGAATATATTTATATGAGAGAGTGTTCTCTAGTGAAAGTATGATCCCTAGTCCTTGTTTCTAAGCATTGAAACACCGTTTGCAACTAGATATGTTACATGTTTGCTTGCTTCCATCTATTTGCCTTTAGTCTTTTCCTCCCCGTCAGAAGCTCTTTTCTGGCACCGTTACCACTTATAATCATCCATACCACTTGTATTTCACTATATCTTCGCCGAACTAGTGCACCTATACACCTAACAAGTGTATTGGGTGTGTTGGGGACACAAGAGACTTGTTGTATCTTGATTGCAGGGTTGCTTGAGAGGGATACCTTTGACCACTTCCTCCCTGAGTTCGATAAACCTTGGGTAATCCACTTAAGGGAAACTTGCTGCTGTTCTACAAACCACTTCACTTGTGTGGTGACCCAGCATACCACTGCATCTGTAGTACACTATAGTCGTTGACATGACATCCACAGAACACCGTTCCGTAAATATCACATCCCTCAGAGTGGTACAACAGAAACATGGCGGGTCCATATTACAAATGTACACACATTATTATTATTACAATACCGGAAGTTCAATACTTCCAAAAGATACAACTTACAAACCAAAATATAAAGTGTTCAGCGGAATTTAAAAGTAGCAACTAGGACTAGGAGTTGAGCTCAGCAGCTTATTCTATAGAGTTCATGCTGCTCGGCTCCATTGGTTACTATTAACTAGGGATACTTAGTTGGACTCATTATCATTGACACCATAGCGGATTTCGTAATCCACTCCTTCAACTCATCCGGACAGATCAGGTTCCTCATAGAACACATCTTGTTGGCATTCAGCTGCATACATTGGCACATCTTTGGAATACTCAGAGTCTAAGCAAGGGATCAAAGGAAAGAATGAGTAACAGTGTTACCCAACAAGTTCATTATATGCAAGGTGGGAAGTTTGATGCTCTAACTACCACCTCGGATTATAAATCCTTGGCACTATGCAATTTTTGTAAATCTTTCTTCAAAGATTGATTTTATTCTGAAAAACTATGACAATCATCCTTCACAGGTTGACCAGAACTTTCATGGAGTTCCTTTCCTGCCGTGTTCGTAGCTCCTTCCCGGAATAGGGAGTAACAAGTTACAGTTCTTACACTCTACAGAGGTGCGTTACTTTACCCATAAGAGATCAACTCCTTATTGCACAATCAGGCGTACTTTCCCATCCATAATTCCATGATGTGGGGCCCAGTAGTTGGTCCAAGCCAATCACTGCCCCCTTCATGACCCTACATGCCTCCTTGGTGTACACCATGCCCACATAATGAATTACGGCAATGGTTTGTACAAACCGTTAGATGCCAGAACTATCGTGGGACGATGAGGGTTCCCACCCATATGCAGCATATCCTCTACGAATTACCAATTAATATGCATGCTACGAGGATAACAGCCACGACCTGCACATCCGGCTTCATGCGTGAGGAAGAAGATACATCTGTCTTCTCTGTCCCATTCCAAATATCATGCGCTAGAATCACTGATGTCAGGGGTTATTAAGTCCCTACTTGATCATCATTCTTGCAAATAGAACCCTAAGTTCTATTGCTCCATTATATCACCACTTAGGATGATATCTATGATTTCTTTATTTATGAAAATAATATTTTCTTTCTTTTATAGCATATATGATAACACACAATTTGCTAATACTTTGATAAAGACTCTTCAAAGGACATGAGAAAGTGATGAACTTGCCTTGTGATGGCAAAGGTAGTGAAGTCTGATGCTTGCACTGGACCTTGAGCTTCTAGTTCTACAAAAACATCATTATTGCCTGGTAAGGACAATATTTAAAGAAGCAAAATGATTATGCAAGTAATGTAATGCATTATTTAATTTTATATGCATTTACCCCCAAAAGTTCCTTTTTGGTAATAAAGGATTTATAATTATTACTTTTTAATATTTATAACATATATTGAGTTATTTTAGTTTATTTCCCTTTTATTTGACTTTTATTGATTTAATAATTCTTTTAGGAATTATTAATTATACATTAAAAATGGTGATTAATATTTATTTAGTATTTTTCTAAAATACTACAATATTAATACATAATGAAAGTGAATTTTAATTAATTTTATCGTCCTTCAATAATTTTGTAAAATTCAATAAGGAATATATAATTTATAAAATTCCTAATAAAATTTAAATGTATAAAATTTTATATTTTAATTTATTTGAGTAGTTTGGATTTTGTGAATATAAAAATATTTTATTTATAATTTTGGACTTTGATTTTATTTTTTTAGAATTTTATTAAGTCCAAGGGTATTTTGGTCTTTTATTTTTATTGAAACAGGCCTAGAATTGTTTCTGGGCTGATTATTCTTATTGGGCCCTAGGGGCCCATTAATTCTAGACAAAAGAGCCACCCTGAAGGGTCTGGCCTAGCTCGGCCCACTCCTCACTGCCTCTCTCTCTCTCCCGAGTTCATCTTCTCCTCCTCTGACCCCGACCCCGTTGATTCCCGCCGCCATCGGCCGTTCAGGTCTCCACTGTGGTGAAATTGGGGGTTGTCTATGATGCTAGTTTGTTCTATCCAATTGGATTTGAGCCTGGGGCTCTCCTGCAATGGATCGATGCCTCTCTGAGACCTAGGGTTGGGGATTTGGCATGTGTTCAAGTGCTACTGCTGCCGCCGTGGTCTCGCCTGTGGTGATGTGGTGGATTCGTGTGCTGCTCTAGCTGCCTTCGTGGCTGGTGCAGGTTGCAGCGCCCCCTGGGTTCTCCCTGTGCCGCCGCGGGTTGGTCGACCAATCTGCTTCCTCTTCAATTTCTTCAGCGAGGACCTACGATGAATTTGATTCCTTCCCCGTGGTGATTTCTATGGTTGTTGATTTGATGCTAGAGGCTGGCAGTGTCCTCTCTGTCTATTGTCTGATTCAGTTTAGGATGATTATCCATTTAGGGTTCCTGTTATGTGATTGATCATGTACTGGATGATTTGATTCATGTTTGGATGGTCTATACATATGCTAAATGCTTATTGGCCTGCGGCTTGTTGTTTAAAATGATCTATGATGTTCCTAGTGGCTTATTAGATGATTTGATGCTTAGATTGCATCTGATTCAGATGATATTGTTGTTTGGGAAGCATGCTTGGTAAAGCCAATGACTTGATAGCTTTCCACTATTTATTTGATTCATGGTCATGATGATGATAGGATACAGCTACTGTCTTAGTGCTGTTAGATTGGGATTTAACATGTGGTTTGAGATCATCCTGATCTCAAACAGTGAAGTGTAACATAGGAATCTCCTAGTTATGATTCCTGTGTTAACAGGAAGATGATTAGTTACTTGATTGTCTGAATCTATGATGATTTACTGTCTTTCATGATTCATATTGGATTGTTCTTGTGAGACCATCATGTATGGCACACAAGTTTGATTCTAAACCAAGGATTTGGTTAGTTTATGCTTAAGACAATCTTGGCTTTGAAAGATAAATATAGATGCTCTTATCTGAATTCCCTAAGACCAATGATGTTGGTCTGAGGCTTAGGGATTCAAATCTTATCTGATTGGTTCATCTAGATAGTCCTAGTAGTGGTACCAGCTATTCTTTATTGAATCTAAGCTTGGAAAAATGATAGTGAGATTGATCATGTTATGGATCCTAAGGATTTGTTCCTAAGGTGCTACCCTTCCTTTAGGGATGTGCCTAGAAATAGATCATAGGTATATACATGATTGAATGATAAAATATAGTTTGACAACCAGAGCAAGGATGTTGCTCTGAGCTCTGGTTGGATCTTGGTACTTTGTTGTTTGCCTTTAGAGTTTCAGAAATCCCTATGATGGATTCACCCCTCTTTGGTGCTTTCTGAGGTTTTGATTTATAAAACAACACATGTTTCTCTCTGAATAAGATGATTAGATCATGTGAAGGTTTTATGAAACTCACCACAAAATCTGATGATGGTGTAGTAAGTTGGTGATGATGATCTTGATCTGGTTTTGCTGGACTACTTTGCTTACTCTTTAGCTAGCCTGCTCCTCCTAGCTCCTAGGCTTGATCTTGTTGTCCACCTAATCCATCCCCCTCCTTATGTCACCATCCTGGTGATGTTTGGTTGATCCTTAGTTGGTGTGGTGTTTGGTTTAGCTGTTTGTCTATCTTGTTTGGTACATTCTTGTGTCTTGTGTGTGAGGTGATGCACTAGTACCTCCCACGGCTGTGCTTGTGGTTTTGTGAGATTGAGTTGCTCTGTGAGCTTCACAACACACCACATGCATGCTGGTGTGTGTCCAGCCTGTGTGCTTGCTATGCACTTGTGGATATGTTCAGAATTTTTGAACTTACTCTTACCAGGTTACTTTCATTTGGCTGGTGAATTTGTCACTCTTAGCTGTCATCTGACTTCTAGCTTTGAATTTATGTAAGATGAAATCTTTCATATTGGTGAAACTTGCCCCTTTTATAACATTTCTCAATGATGAATTTGTCAAGTGCATTTCACTGACATATCTGAGAGAAATAATACTAACACTAATCTTCTTTTGTTTTTATTTATTCTTTGTTTTGCAGGTACAAAGATAAAGATGAAGATTTAGTTTAGATTTAGATATAGGATAGTTAGTAAATATTCCAATGTAATTTTCTTATTCTTTTGTAATTTTCTTTTATTACTCTTGTAATCTTTATTTTATTCAATTGAAATAAAGATTATATTATTATTAATAAAGAATATTCCTATTCTTTGTATATTTACTCTTGTAAGTTATGTGGATGATTCCAATAAGTTATAATTTTATAACTTGATTATATATATTGATGATAAGAAATAAACTTTATATTCATTATTGTTTTTCTTTGGATAGAATTCAAGTTGTAATATTTATCTCTTAATTGAATTAAGATTCAAAACTGATATCTAATTCATTTGAATTATAATTCAAACACTCAAGTCTAATATTTCAAATCCATTTGAAAACACATAGCTCCTTAAGATCATCTCAAAGTTTATAACAATCATCCTTTAAGACTAAACCTAATCTCAAAGTATGAAAGAAACATTGATCACTTAGGTTTTTATTTGGCGAAAATTTTACCCACATTTTTACAGATGAATGCATGCAACAATCCATATTCCTAAATCTACCCTTCGTTAGGTCCTAAATGCTGGGATGTTACAAACTTCCCCCCTTAAATTAAACTTCGTCCCAAAGTTTGTGGAGATGTACCTGCATAGTTCTGGATAAGCTTTTCTTAAATCCTCTTCTTTCTCCCATGTGGCTTCCCTTTCAGGGTGATGCTCCCACTGTACCTTGCAATATTTGATTGCTCTATTCCTTAATCTCTTCCAGTTTTCTTCTAGAATCTTACAAGGTTTTTCAATATAGGTCAGGTCTGCTTGTAGTTCTATCTCTTGATGTGTGATTGCATCATCTGGAACTTTCAAACATTTGCGAAGTTGTGACACATGGAAAACATTATGCACTTGAGCCAATTTTGATGGTAACATTAAAGCATAAGCTATAGTTTTGTTTTGACTCAGTATCTTGAATGGTCCGATATATCTTGGACTCAATTTCCCTTTAACTCCGAATCTTTTTACTCCTTTCACTGGACTTACTTTCAAATAGACCATATCTCCCACTTATGGATGCCATGATCTTCAACTTTGATCCTCATAACTTTTCTGCCTGCTTTGGGCTATTTTCAGTCTATCCCTGATCTTATCAATGATGTCTTCTCTCTCCTTGATATAATCTGACACAAATTCTTTGCTGCTTCCAGGTTCATACCAACATATTGGTGATCTACACTTCCTTCCATACAGAACCTCATATGGAGCTGCCTTCAGACTACTCTGATAGCTATTATTATAAGAAAATTCTGCCAATGGTACGTTATCTTCCCATGTTCCTCCAAAATCTAGTGCATAAGCTCTCAACATGTCTTATAGTATTTGATTTGTTCTTTCAGTTTGACCTTCGGTCTCCGGATGATATGCCGTGCTGAAATTTAACTTTGAACCAAGTACTTCATCCAATTGCTTCCAAAATGCTGAAGTAAACACTGATCCCCTATCAGTTACGATCTTTTTGGGTAATCCATGCTTACTTACTATCTCTTTGACATATACTTCAACTAACTTCTCAACATTATCCTTTTGGTTCATCGGAATGAAATGTGCACTCTTTGTAAGTCTATCCATAATTACCCATATCATATCCTTCCTTTTTGGTGTCATAGGCAATCCTGTAATGAAGTCCATACCTATTTCCTCCCATTTCCATTCAGGAATTTCTAAGGGTTGTAATGGTCCTGCTGGACTTTGATGTTCAGCTTTCACCCTTTGAAAAGTATGCCATTCAGATACATATTTAGAAATACCTCTTTTCATACTATTCCACCAGAATAGTTCCTTTAAATCCATATACATCTTAGTACTCCCCGGATGTATAGAATATGGTGTATTATGTGCTTCTTTGAGTATGACATTTCTGATCTCAGTCACATCTGGAACACATAGACGGTATTGGAACCATAAAGACCCATAATCCCTAAGGCGAAAAACTGATTTTTGGCCTTGAGATATCCTCCGAATTTCCTCAGCAATAAAAGGATCTTCTTCTTGATGTCTAAAAATTTCTTGCTTAAGATCACTGTCCTGCTCTGCAACTACCTGCATAGTAGCTAATCCTCCAAGAACCTCTATTCTGATGAATTGAAGTTCTAATCTTTCCAAGTCCATTTGTAACTCTTTTGGTAGCTCCCTGTTGCTAGGTTGAGTATCTGCACTCTTTCTGCTTAAAGCATCTGCCACAACATTTGCTTTCCATGGAGTGTAGTTGATTGTTAAATCATAATCCTTGATTAGTTCCAACCAACGCTTCTGTCTCATATTCAATTCCTTTTGAGTGAAGAAATATTTGAGACTTTTATGGTCAGTGTATAACTCACATCTGGCTCCATAAAGAAAATGCCTCCATCCTTTCAGTGCAAAAACTACTGCTGCTAACTCTAAATCATGAGTTGGATAATTGACTTCATGTGGTTTCAATTGTCTTGAACCATAAGCAATCACTTTCCGATCTTGCATTAATACACAACCCAAACCTTCTTTAGATGCATCACAGTAACCGGTGAAATCCTTCCCTGTTTCAGGAACTACTAAAATTGGAGCTGTGGTTAATCTAGTCTTCAACTCTTGGAAACTTGTTTCACATTTCTCATCCCACTTGAATGGTGTATTATTCCTTAATAACTCGGTCATTGGTCCAGATATTTTGGAGAAACCTTCAATGAATCTCCGATAATAACCAACCATTCATAAGAAACCTCGAATTTGCTAAACATTGGTCGGTGTAGTCCACTCTAGTACCGACTGAACTTTAGATGGATTCACAACAATTCCATATTTACTGATCACATGACCGAGGAATTCTACCTCATCTAGCCAGAACTCACACTTACTGAACTTAGCATACAGCTTATGTTCTCTTAAAGTTTGCAATGCTATTCTCAAATGGTCAGCATGCTCTTCCTTATCCTTGGAATATATCAGAATATCGTCAATAAAGACGATGACAAATTTGTCCAAATATGGCATGAAGATTTTGTTCATCAGATTCATGAATATTGCTGGTGCATTGGTCAAACCAAATGGTACTACCAGATACTCATGGTGTCCATATCTTGAGACAAATGTTGTTTTTGGAACATCTTCTGGCTTGATTTTTATTTGATGGTATCCAGATCTTAAATCGATCTTTGAAAATACTCCAGCTCCTTTCACTTGATCAAATAAATCTTGAATTCTTGGTAAAGGATACTTGTTCTTTATATTCATGTTGTTTAGGTTTCTATAATCACCACACATCCGTCTTCCACCATCTCTCTTATCCACAAATATTACTAGCGTTCCCCATCGAGATACACTTTCCTGAATAAATCCTTTTCTAACTAACTTATCAATTTGCTCTTTGAATTCTTTCAACTCTTTGGGTCCCATTTTATATGGTGCTTGAGCTATTGGTTTTGTACCAGGTATTAGGTCAATGGTGAACTCTATCTCCCGGTCTAGTGGCATTCCCAGGAACTCTGTTGGAAAAACATCTTGGAATTCATTAACTACAGGAATCTCTTCCAATTTGACCTCTTTCATTGAGTTCAACTATAGATCCACCATGATATGACTGTGCTTATCTGCTTGATAAACTATCCTTGCTCCACTTGGAGTTTTGATTGAGACAGTTTTCTCCTCACAATTTATCTGAGCTCCATGTTCCATCATCCAATACATCCCCAGCACTACTGCAATTCCCTTCAAAGGAATCACATAAAGGTCTGCGTAATATGTACAACCACAGATCAAGATAACTTGATCTTGTTTTATGTATGATAATCACATTCCCTCTCTGTAGAATCGCGGTCATAGGACTTTCTAACGTTGCCCTTCTAATCCCGAACTTATCACAAAATTCTTCAGAAATGAATGAAGTAGTTGGACCAGTATCAAATAGAAATTTGTCGGGATTGGTAAGGATATTGATCGTACCTATCACTGCATGCTCCAAATTATCCACCTCCTCGAGGGTTGCACAATTCAGTTTCCTGGTAGGTCGGTTCCTCTTTCCATTGTTGTTCTTGCCATTATTTCCTCCTTTATTGGGATGTCCATTTCCTCCACTGACTTGTCCTCCTCCCTTGGTAGGCCATCATCCAGGTGGTTTGCTCGGACAGTCTGGCTTGATATGCCCCTTCTGACCACAACCATAAAAGATCACTACAGGCTTTTTGCATTCCCTCTGGAAATGCCCTAGAATTCCACAATTGTTACAGATAACATTCCTTCTCGGATTGGATTGATTTCCACCACTGCCCTTGTTATTGTTATTGTTATTGTTGTTGTTATTGTTGCCATAATTCCTATTCTGAGGTTTGAACTCTAGGTTGGGTTTATGTTTGCTTGCCTGAATTCTCTTAGTTTCCTTCTTGGCTCTCTTCCTCCGGTCCTCTTGGACATTCTTGTAGTCATCTTCAAAAGTAATGGCTGCATCCAACAATTGCTGATAAGTTTTCTTATTGGCTAACCTTAGTTGCATCTTCACAAACAGATTTAATCCATGCAAGAAACGCTTCTTCCGCTTCTGTTTAGTGTTAACATCCTCCTCGGCATAACGAGACAGTTGGCTAAACTCCCGGATGTACTTCATGACACTAGTATATCCTTGCTGAAGTTCCTCAAATTCTCTCCGCTTCAACTCCATGATACTTTCCGGAACATGATATTCACGGAATCTCTGCTTGAACTCCTCCCAGGTAAACTCAGCTCCTGGCTGTTGCATGGCTAACTGATTTCCCACCATGATGCTGCAGGTCCAGTCAGCAGATGAGTTGCATACCTCAATTTTTCCTCATCATTGCAACCTACAGTTTTCAGCTTCCTTTCTGTATCTGCTAGACAGTCTTCTGCATCCATTGGTTCAGGAGCTAATGCAAAAGGTAACGGTCTTGCATTCTGTAAATCAGATAAACTCACTCCTCCACCTTCAGGTGCCCTCTGATTTTCTCGCCCCAGCAGCTCTTCCATGAACTTGTTCTGGGTCTCTTGCATCATTTGCATGCATTGCATAAAGTTCTGCTCCATTAGCGGCCTCATTAGTGGTGGTGGTGGTAATGCTTCTTGGTTTGCTGCATCTGCATCGGCCTTTTCCTTGGCCTCTCGCTCAATCCGCTGCTGCTCAGTTTCCATTCCTACACCCATATCCATGACCCTCTAGTCCTGAAACATAAAGCGAATACTCATAATTACATCATGCACATGTGTTCTGAGCTCGACTTTACGCACAAAACTAGTCACACAATGAAGATCCAAAGAAAATCCAAATATGCATTTCACATATTTTACATAATGATACAAAGTCATTACAACATATACCATATAGGTATCATTACAAAACTACCTTATTACTTGGGTACAATACACAATACTTGATACTACTGACTAATTGTCTCCATCTAATAGTAACTACGTTCATCGTACATGCCTGATGTCCAACGATGATGACGTGTTGTTCGTCGCACAGTTTGTGGAACATATGGCCTTCCAGAAGGAATATACTTTGTATCTGAAGTTTCAGGACTTGAGTCATTACTCAACCTGAGCATATTGACTCCCTCCAGCTCAGCTGGAAAATCTTCAGAAACATATTCAACATTATCTCCAGCCTGCATCTCCTGAGCTTCATTTCTTGAGATGCCAACAGGATACGCAGATCCTGCCGCTTCCCAGGTGCTCTCGTGGGCAACATAATTAAACACTGGATAATGTATATTCCCTGGGTTTTGAGAAGATGTTGATGATTCAAACACTCTCTCCTCAGGATCTTCTTCTTCATCCTGGTTATCTATTGACATGGTATTTCTACTACTATTATTAGGGTTCATCCTTGCACCCATCCAACTAGATTGTCCAACATTCCTGTCGGAACCATCTGTGGACATCTGGTGTTCATGAGATCCATTATATGATCCCATTCTCGAAGCATCCAAATTCTCAATAGGAAGTTCTGAATCAGAACCATCCTCTGAGCCTTGTGGTATTGCATACCGCATATCCATAGTAGGATCATGTATAGGTTCAGGTCTTGGTAAATAAGGATATGGTATAAAAGATTCAGGATCTATAGGTATATGCTTAAAGATAGGTGTTGCACTACTACTTGCTTCTTTCTCTAACTGGAATGATAACTGCTTCCTCCGTTCCGGATCAGTTAGATCCTATAACATGACATTTTTGTCTTCAACAATCACTTGATGAGTCTTTTAGAAAGACGCAACGAGTGTCCGGTATCTATCCATAAACTTGGAAGCTAACTTAGGATGCTTCTTAACCAAATTAAGATAATCCGGTATAGGCTCCGAGTTTATAGAATCATGAGGTATCACAGAGAATGTGCTACCTTCTAGCTCCTTGGTTTTCTGCTCCCGGATATTAGCTATCGCCTCCACAACAACAACATGATAGGCTGCTAAATGACTCCTACCTTCTCCTCTGGGTAGATCGTGATATAATCCAAGCTTCTCTGGAAGTTGGATACTCACACGATACTTGGATAACATTCGACCATCGAGGTAAGTGATAGTGTTTACTGGAATTCTAGTTCGACAACTAAAGATCTTTAAAAGTTGACGAAGTTGGTCTGTGAATGATCCTTGATAATCATCAAGAGTCTCCTCTTTCCTTACCAAAGTCTGTTTTGGAAACTTTGGTGCCATATCTCTGTATATCAGAAAAATAATTTTCATTAGTATCCAATGACATATTGCATCATAACAAAGAATTATCGCACTAAAATATATAACAGAATATTCTCATTTGAATGCCCATTATATTACTTTAAGATAATTATTTATCGTTGCTAAATTTCCCTACAGGTAATACCCTTTACTAGGTTTCCAACCTAAGGTCAAAGCAATTTGCTCTGATACCAACTGTGGTGACCCAGCATACCACTGCTTGTGTAGTACACTATAGTCGTTGACATGACATCCACAGAACACTGTTCCGTAAATATCACATCCCTCAGAGTGGTACAACAGAAACATTGCGGGTCCATATTAAAAATGTACACACATTATTATTATTATAATACCGGAAGTTCAAGACTTCCAAAAGATCCAACTTACAAACTAAAATATAAAGTGTTCATTGGAATTTAAAAGTAGCAACTCGGACTAGGAGTTGAGCTCAGCAGCTTATTCTATAGAGTTCATGCTGCTCGACTCTGTTGGTTACTATTAGCTAGGGATCAAAGGAAAGAATGAGTAACAACGTTACTCAACAAGTTCATTATATGCAAGGTGGGAAGTTTGATGCTCTAACTACCACCTCGGATTATAAATCCTTGGTACTATGCAATTTTTGTAAATCTTTCTTCAAAGATTGATTTTATTCTGAAAAACTATGACAATCAGCCTTCACAGGTTGACCAGAACTTTCATGGAGTTCCTTTCCTGCCGCGTTCGTAGCTCCTTCCCAGAGCAGGGAGTAACAAGTTACAGTTCTTACACTCTACAGAGGTGCGTTACTTTACCCATGAGAGATCAACTCCTTGTTGCACAACCGGGCGTACTTTCCCGTCCAGAATTCCATGATGTGGAGCCCAGTAGTTGGTCCAAGCCAATCACTGCCCCCTTCGCGACCCCGCATGCCTCCTTGGTGTACACCATGCCCACATAATGAATTACGGCAATGGTTTGTACAAACCGTTAGATGCCAGAACTATCGTGGGACGATGAGGGTTCCCACCCATATGCTGCATATCCTCTACGAATTACAAATTAATATGCATGCTACGAGGATAACAGCCATGACCTGCACATCCGGCTTCATGCGAGAGGAAGAAGATACAACTGACTTCTCTGTCCCATTCCAGATCTCATGGCTAATGCGTAATATATGGCGCTAGAATCACTGATGACAGGGATTATTAAGTCCCTACTTGATCATCATTGTTGCAAATAGAACCCTAAGTTCTATTGCTCCATTATATCACCACTTAGGATGATATCTATGATTTCTTTATTTGTGAAAATAATATTTTCTTTCTTTTATAGCATATATGATAACACACAATTTGCAAATACTTTGATAAAGACTCTTCAAAGGACATGAGCAAATGATGAACTTGCCTTATTATGGCAAGGTAGTGAAGTCTGATGCTTGCACTGGACCTTGAGCTTCTAGTTCTACAAAAACATCATTATTGCCCGGTAAGGACAATATTTAAATAAGCAAAATGATTATGCAAGTAATGTAATGCATTATTTAATTTTATATGCATTTACCCCAAAAAGTTCCTTTTTGGTAATAAAGGATTTATAAATATTACTTTTTAAAATTTATAACATTTTAAAATTAATAACATATATTGAGTTATTTTATTTTATTTCCCTTTTATTTGACTTTTATTGATTTCATAATTCTTTTAGGAATTATTAATTATACATTAAATATTTATTTAGTATTTTTCTAAAATACTACAATATAAATACATAATGAAAGTGAATTTTAATTAATTTTATCATCCTTCAATAATTTTGTAAAATTCAATAAGGAATATATAATTTACAAAATTCCTAATAAAATTTCAATGTCTAAAATTTTATATTTTAATTTATTTGAGTAGTTTGGATTTTTGTTAATCCAAAAATATTTTATTTATAATTTTTGGACTTCTATTTTATTTTTTAGAATTTTATTGAATCCAAGGGTATTTTGGTCTTTTCTTTTTATTGAAACATGCCTGGAATTGTTTCTGGGCTGATTATTCTTATTGGGCCCTAGTGGCCCATTAATTCTAGACAAAAGAGCCACCCCGAGGGTCTGGCCTAGCTCGGCCCACTCCTCACTTCCTCTCTCTCTCTCTCTCTCTCGAGTTCATCTTCTCCTCCTCTGACCCTGACCCTGTGGCCGGCGATGTCGCCACCGTCGATATCCGCCGCCGTCGGCCGTTCTAGTCGCCGCCGTGGTGCAATTGGGGGTTTTTGAGGACGCTCGTTCGTTCTATCCAATTGGATTTGAGCCTGGGGCTCTCCTGCAATGGATCGATGCCTCTCTGAACCCTAGGGTTGGGGATTTGGCATGTGTTCAAGTGCTACTGCCGCCGCCGTGGTCTCGCCTGTGGTGATGTGGTGGATTCGTGTCTTTGTTGCTTTGTGGCTGGTGTGGTGCAGGTACAGGTACTCCTCGTGTCTTGGCAGGTTTTGTCGGCCAATCTGATTCCTCTTCAATTTCTTCAGCGAGGACCTATGGTGAGTTCGATTCCTTCCCCTGGTGCTTTCTGTGCTTGTTGATTTGATGCTAGAGGCAGGCAGTGTCCTCTCTATCTATTGTCTGATTCAGTTAAGGATGATTATCCATTTAGGGTTCCTGTTATGTGATTGATCATGTACTAGATGATTTGATTCATGTTTGGATGGTCTGTGCATATGCTAAATGCTTATTGGCCTGCGGCTTGTTGTTTAAAATGATCTATGATGTTCCTAGTGGCTTACTAGATGATTTGATGCTTAGATTGCATATGATTCAGATGATATTGTTGTTTGGGAAGCATGCTTGGTAAAGCCAATGACTTGATAGCTTTCCACTATTTATTTGATTCATGGTCATGCTAATGATAGGATACAGCTATTGTCTTAGTGATGTTAGCTTGGGAATTAACATGTGGTTTGAGATCATCCTGATCTCAAACAGTGAAGTGTAACATAGGAATTTCCTAGTTATGATTCATGTGTTAAGAGGAAGATGATTATTTAGTTGATTGTCTGAATCTGTGATGATTTACTGTCTTTCCTGATTCATATTGGATTGTTCTTGTGACACCATCATGTATGGCACACAAGTTTGATTCTAAACCATGGATTTGGTTAGTTTATGCTTAAGACAATCTTGGATTTGAAAGATAAATATAGATGCTCTTATCTGAATTCCTTAAGACCAATGTTGTTGGTCTAAGGCTTAGGGATTCAAATCTTATCTGATTGGTTCATCTAGATAGTCCTGGTAGTGGTACCAGCTATTCTTTATTGAATCAAAGCTTGGAAAAATGATAGTGATCTTGATCATGTTATGTATCCTAAGGATTTGTTCCTAAGCTGCTACCCTTCATTTAGGGATGTGCCTAGAAATAGATCATAGGTATATACATGGTTAAATGATAAAATATAGTTTGACAACCAGAGCAAGGATGTTGCTCTGAGGTCTGGTTGGATCCTGGTACTTTGTTGTTTGCCTTTAGAGTTTCAGAAATCCCTATGATGGATTCACCCCTCTTGGGTGCTTTCTAAGGTTTTGTTTTATAAAACAACACATGTTTCTCTCTGAATAAGATGATTAGATCATGTGAAGGTTTTATGAAACTCACCACAAAATCTGATGATGGTGTAGTAAGTTGGTGATGATGATCTTTATCTGGTTTTGCTGGACTACTTTGCTTGCTCTTGATCTAGCCTGCTCCTCCTAGCTCCTGGGCTTGATCTTGCTGTCCACCTGATCCACCCCCTCCTTATGTCACCATCCTGGTGATGTTTGGTTGATCCTTAGTTGGTGTGGTTGCTAGCTGTGGTGTTTGGTTTAGCTGCTGTCTATACTGGCTGTTCTTGTGTGCTGTGCTGTGAGGTGATGCACTAGTACCTCCCACGGCTGTGCTTGTGGTTTTGTGAGATTGAGTTGCTCTGTGAGCTTCACAACACACCACATGCATGCTGGTGTGTGTCCAGCCTGTGTGCTTGCTATGCACTTGTGGATATGTTCAGAATTTTTGAACTTACTCTTACCAGGTTACTTTCATTTGGCTGGTGAATTTGTCCCTCTTAGCTGTCATCTGACTTCTGGCTTTGAATTTATGAAAGATTGGTGAAACTTTCCCCTTTTATAACATTTCTCAATGATGAATTTGTCAAGTGCATTTCACTGACATATCTGAGAGAAATAATACTAACAATAATATTCTTTTCTTTTTATTTAGTCTTTGTTTTGCAGTAACAAAGATAAAGATGAAGATTTAGTTTAGATTTAGATATAGGATAGTTAGTAAATATTCCAATGTAATTTTCTTATTCTTTTGTAATTTTCTTTTATTACTCTTGTAATCTTTATTTTATTCAATTGTTCTAAAGATTATATTATTATTAATAAATAATATTCCTATTCGTTGAATATTTACTCTTGTAAGTTATGTGGATGATTCCAATAAGTTATAATTTTATAACTTGATTATATATATTGATGATAAGAAATAAACTTTATATTCGTTATTGTTTTTCTTCGGGTAGAATTCAAGTTGTAATATTTATCTCTTAATTGAATTAAGATTCAAAACTTATATCTAATTCATTTGAATTATAATTCAAACACTCAAGTCTAATATTTCAAATCCATTTGAAAACACATAGCTCCTTAAGATCATCTCAACGTTTATAACAATCATCCTTTAAAACTAAACCTAATCTCAAAGTATGAAAGAAGCATTGATCACTTAGGTTTTGATTTGGCGAAAATTTTACCCACATTTTCATAGATGAATGCATGCAACAATCCATATTCCTAAATCTACCCTTCGTTAGGTCCTAAATGCTGGGATGTTACAACTTGGAGGCCCAACAACTGTCTACAAGAATAGAAATGCATAGACATCAATGACTTATCACGGCGACACTATAGCCTGCGGCGAAGGAGTCGTAAATACGATGCTCGCAACGAACTCACACAGGGAAAGATCAACAAATCTCACGCAAAACATGCATGCTCCACGGAGTCGGACGACGAGGATTGTTGGATATATGCCCAAGAGGAAATAATAAAATGGTTATTATTATATTTTTGTGTTTATGAGAAATGTTTACATCCCATGCTTTAGTTGTATTAACCGGAAACATTAATACTTGTGTGTTTTGTAAACATACAAGAGTCCCTAGTAAGCCTCTTGTTGAACTATCTTGTTGATTAATAGATGATCATGGTTTCCTCATCATGGACATTGGATGTTATTAATAACAAGATCATGTCATTAGGAGAATGATGTGATGGACAGAATCCTATAGTTAGCATAGCATAAGATCAAGTCATTTAGAGTTCATTTGCTACAAGCTTTCAAATACATAGTAACTGTAAGGTTCCCAACCTTTAATAAGGTAGAGATCCCTGTGTTTACAATGCTAGTCCCTGGATCAATAGCTAGCATCCACAGTTAAGATGTAATATCAAGAAACAACGGTCATAATGTAACTTTATAACCAGGAATAACATAATTTTATTACATCTTACATAGCTCACTTGGCTATTACATTACATTGTAGCAGAATATCTAAAAGCATGGGGTCTTTCATCTTCAAAGTGCCACAGGCAAACATGTTGGTTGTAGACTTGTAATCCTAATCAATCAACTTCACTAATATCAAACAAACCTGCAACATAACAAGTTACAGCCACAAGGGTCAATACATCAGAATTGTATTGGCAAGTTTCACTACTATGTAGAATGTAAGTGGATCCTATCATTACATGCATATTTGGCTAAGTAGGGTTTTAGGCTCATTTGGAGAAAGCAATAATTTATCCTATCTTTTCAAAACAGTTTTGATTCTTTGTCAAAAGTCTTTTTGAGCTCCTTGGTACACCCCAAGTGCTTCAGGTCTTTGTCAAAATCTCTTGAGCTCCTTGGTACACCCCAAGTGCTTCAAGTTTTTACCAAAATCTCGTGAGCTCCTTGGTAAGCCCCAAGTGCTTCAAGTTTTTATCAAAATCTCTTGAGCTCCTTGGTAAACCCCAAGTGCTTCAAGTTTTTTGTTGTCACTTTAAAGTTTTCCTTTTAGAAATTGGAATGTCGAGATTTCCCATAGCATCAGGCTTTAGTTGCTCAGTATTGTCCATAACCGGGGACACGGCTAAGTACTTAGAATTTTTATCTTCTGCAGAAGTTGTACACTTTACCCACATGACACGCTCTCATCTTGTTGCCACCAGTGGCCGCTGGATAAGTACTCACCAAGATGGAGTACCGGCAGATTGAGAATGTGACGAAGTCTTTCCATAGGGTCCTCCCAATCTAGCTTGTCTACCAGGCACCAATGTAGGGTTCCAAGTTCCCTCATTTGGTTAACCTGAAGAGGCTAATGCATGGGTCTTCCCAATGTAGTTGACTAAGCCAGTGCCCATTTAGCATGTGGCTGTACACGGAAGCCACTGTTGGAGAAACATGTTCAATCTCTAAGTCCCTGGGTGGTTTTCTTTTTGTGCACAACAAAAAGAGATTGCCATATAAACATGGTTCCTTTTGTTGCCACCTTTTCCAAAACTTGAGTATCCTTGTCCACCCAGGTGGTTCATTGAGTACTTGTTTTATTATATAAAACATAAGTCTTTTCTCAACTTTATAAAATCTCAACATGTATCTCTTCTCAAAATATAAAGCATGGCTAAGCATTTTACAACTACATTGTTTTCACTAAGGAATATATATAAGGGTATCCTATTAGGATTTAGCATCGCAAAATATATTAGTTCTTCTCATGCATGTTTCAAAAATCCACTAAGTGTAATGAAAATAGTAGGACTTGGATGATAGTGTCACTTGCCTTTTTGGTAGGGAATGTTGGTTCACTTCTTGATCTTGCTAATATCACACTCTTCTAACTTCACTACAAATCAATCAAGCAAACATAGATTCAACTAGCATCCAACAATAATATTCAAACAATTTAACACACATAAAACAATAGAAACTAAGTCATGCATGCAAGCATGCAAAAGATAGTTTTATTTGCAAAGGTGGTTTCTACTAGGCTCTAAACATTGTAAGGCTCAAAGTGGTCATTTTCTAAAGTGGCAAAGTCATTTGCAAAAGGGTTTTATCTATAAACCATTTTTAAATCCAATCATTATTTTATGTGGTGGAAAATGTTTTTAGCAAAGCAACAATTTTATATTGTTCACCAAATAAGTTGTTAATTCACAAACCTTGGTGTTTTGGGTCAGTAGGTTTGAATCAAAACATTTTCCAAAGGTTTTTCTCAAAAAATCATTTCCATAACAAAATCAATATTTTTATTTGACTAGAAATGGGTTAATTCAATTATTCCATCCTAATCTTTACCAAATACATTTTTAAATCCATAAGTTGGTTCCTAAGGTCAGTAAGTTCACAACAAACCAATTTGCAAAGATTTCATCCTCAAAAACTTTTTGGAATAATTTTATAACCTAAACAAGCATACAAATGTTTCTGCAAAAACAAACATTTTACCAGAAGCTTTTTACTAAACAAATTTCATGGTTGGCTAGGGATTGTTCCACTGATTCCATTGATATAAAATTTGCAAAATTTGGACGTGTAGAACTAAAGTTATGGATTTTTCAAATTTGCAAACAAATCTGATTCTAATTCTGTTTTAAATCAAAAGCTATGCCACGCGGCGCTTTCCTATTCGTCGGTACCGCTTCGGCCGGATCAGCAACGTGAGGCGTTGGATCAAGTTAAATCGCACGGCACTGGTTGCGTACCCCTTCAGCGTTAAGTGATCTAATCGCAGCCGCAGGATCTTAATCGCACGACGCACAACACACTGGCCATAGACGGGCAGCGCTGGCGGCGGCAGGCGATGGCGGCGTGTCTGGCTACGGCGGAGCTGGCGCTAGAGGAAGCTAGGGAGAAGAAGAGATGGCTCAGCGTGATCGCAGTGACATGGGGATGCTCAACCTGCTCGTGGTTGGTGAAGGGGCGCACAAGGTTGCGGTTAATCGCTCGTCGGAGTTGAGTCTGATGACGGCCACGCTCTGTCGTCGTCGAGGACGGCACTACGGGTCACGAGGAAACAAACGGGAAGCATGGTTAGACGCGCAAAGCCATGGCGATGACGCGTGCGTGATTGAGAGGGCTCGGGGTGGTCGGTTCTTACCAGGAAAGCTCGTCGGAGGCGAGACAGACGGCGGCGGCGAATCGAGCTGGTCCTTGCTGACACTCTGGGGCGAGCGCGGGCGAGCTAATGCTACGAGGAGGTGCGCATAGGTCTAGGGAGTGTGTGAGCTTGGTCGAGGGGGCAAGGGGCGGTGTCTACTGGCCGGAATTGTTAGCGGAACTCGCCGGAGGCAGGGGCGATGCGAGGCGAAATTGTCGCAGCCTGGAGGCAGAGTGTCAACACCCGGATATTTCAATCCTAGATGCCTGTTATGCCATACCTCGCAATCCCAGGATTACCATTTTTGCGAGACATAACAGAATTGGATACCATAGTACTTCATCCATTACAAATGATACACAAGTTCTTACACAAATAGCGATCTCATGATCCAGTTCTTAACACAACATCAAGCAGCAGAATACGTAATAATAACGGTAGCGTAGGCGAAGCTCCATCTTCGGGGTCACAGCAATGCTGACGATGGGAGATGATCCTAGTTGTCGTAACCTTCCTGGGGTCCATCTTCCAGGTACTCCTCTTCATAGTCTGGCCATGGGAATAGCCAGGGACAAAGCCATGAGTACTCTTTAAGTACTCGCAAACTAATACTAACAGGTAAGGGGTTTTTGGATAATAGGACCCTAGGCTCTAGGGTTGTTTTGCAAAAAGCCAGCTTTATCTCTACTAAGTTCCAAATCTAGTCACAATTTTATAACTCCTAAGTGGGATCTTGTAATTCAGGTCACAACTCTGTTGTGGTCAATTCAAAGTCTCAATTCATTTCACAAGTCATTTTGAAAGTCCGACGGGGAACAAGATGGCCATCTAATCGTCCATAATCATGACGCTATTCGAATAGTTTGACACTTTGCAGAGATTGTACACTTTCACCACGACATTCGATACATCCGTCAGGAACAAATCCTGAATTCACCATACTCAGTATGCGGATAATCAATCCTAACCTTTCAATTACACGCCCTAGTATAAGCACCTCTCCTGTGAGTTTGGCCTCCCAACCATGACTCACTGTCATCTTGGGTACTGCAATTGGACAATCTTCACAAGGTAGCCTCAGCTCAGACCTTGGCCGTGAGGGAACTAATACTAAGGAATATAAGTTTCAGTCAAGCCCTACCCAATATTCGGGTATTGTGGTTAGACGCTAAGATTGGAATGGTATCGCATCCGCACAACCATCAGTTTTATAAAGGGCTAAGGCTCATGCCTCAACATTTTCATCACCAAAATCATCAAGTGTTTGGAAACACATGTCCAAAACATTTCAATAGAATGATCCATCATTCCAAGGTTTTCATAACCATTTTGTTCCACCAAGTATTCCCATCTAAAAGTTGATCAGGTTTTATGCTTAGCACTAGCAGCTACATGTGGGGGTAGTACTAATGAGGGGTGGTAACTAGTGGAGTTTCACTAAGTCCAACCTTATATCTTAGGCTGATATCAAGGTTTCTATCTTAGGCCAAATTTTATGCTCTTTATGCAACCTTCGGCACAACTGTCTAGTATCTACCAAACTCTTAGGTAGACTCTAAGTAAGCTTTGATAAAGAAATAAAGTAAGAAGCTTGCACATAAAACTAGGATTGGTTTATCAAGTGAGTATAATCACATATGCTTAAGGCATATAGTAGTCATATCACAAGTATGGGTTTGTGGCATCAGTAGGGTATCTGGCAAGGGTTAGCTTGCATATTCACTAGTAGTATTAGGCTTGCATCAGTGTCAATATAAGCTTGCATAGTTATTAGCTTGCATTGGTATAATATCAGCTTGCATAGGTCAACTTGTTTAGTAAGGCTTGCCTTGTGCAGAGCAGTGGTTGAAGTTCTCCTCGGCTTCTTCTTCGTAGTATCCTCCTTCCTCCTCGTATCCTTGGTCGGTACTAGCGTCTATGAATAAATACGAGGTACACAATCACCAAACAATACTTAACTACTTGCAATCATAACACACAAGGGTCCTATAGATGATCTAGTATCATCTCTAACATTACAAGGTTAAAGCTTGGTTTAAATCTTTTTATTTTTAGAAAAGTAATTTCTATTCATTGAAAAACTACTTAAGATTTAATATTCTCCAAACCAAATGACTTGAATCCAACGGGCTTGGATTAAGCATTCATAGACCTTTCCAACAAAATTTGTTTCATTCAACTTGGTGCACTGAATCGATCTGGGTTGATTTTTGAAGTTGGGTACAGAAGTGTGTTTGAATTTAAAAAGAAAAGGTTTAATTTGAATTGCTGGGATGCGCGGGAAAATCTAACGGGCCGGCCTGCTAAGCGCAGTGCTCCCGCGGGTTGCTTAAGTGGGTGTCCCTACTCGTCAGTGACACGGGGCTGGGCGAAGTGGTATGTGGCAACGTGGATCGTTCGATCTAGTTCTAATCCAACGGCTGTGGGTCATCGTCGATGCGAGACAGCTCCGGCGAGAACGAAACCTAGTGCGGCCAGTGGAGGGTGCTGGGGGCTCACCGGGGTACTGGCGAGGGTCGGCGAGGCGGGCGAACAACAAAGTCGATGACGGCGAACCTCCTGGTACCGGTGGCTTCTCCTGGGGCGGCTCCAATCGCTGGTTCCCTTCTTCTCTAGAGGCGGCGGGCTCCGGTGAAATTCTGGCGAGGTGGTGCTCGCCATGCTCTGAGAACGGTGTGGCACGGTCAGTGAGGAGAGGGGAGTGAGATGGTGTGAAGAATTCGTGCGGGGGTGGCCTCTATTTATAGTCGAGCGAGGGGACCGTCGGGGCGCAAGGTGAGCTCGTCGGGGGCGACGTTACAGGCGGCTAATGGCATGGGCAAGGGTAGGGGGCGGTGCGATGTCTCCGGGCGATGCTCAATGACATGGTCGCGAGGCATGGGGCGGTGTGGTTTGGTCTGGATAGGCCGGTGCTCTGCGCCGCAGAGGCGGCGTCTTCGATGGCGGGCGGTGGCTGTATGGCACGGGGCGGCAAACGGGGATGTCTCGCGATCTCACAGGGTGGTGATCGTGTCGGCGGTGCGCAGTCTGTGGGTGCTGGTCGAGGGTGGCGCTCTGGCGCACGCTCGGCATGATCTGGGCGCAGCTTGTGCGCGTGGTCCATGGCTTGGCAACGCTCGCGACTGGGACAGGGAGTGGCGGTGGACGGTGGGCTGCCTCCCAGACAAGGTTGGCACGGCTAGTTCTTCCTCTAGCCTGCTGCCGACTATGGGGTGGCATTGAGGTGCTCGGCTGTTCACCATTAATGACAATGGCAAGCTCACAAGGGTGCTAGTGTTGGGCTAATCTTTCTAGATGATCTACTGAGTTGTGTGTGAGCTAACTAGGGAACAAGTTAGGCAAGAATCACTGCACACTATAGTGTTTGTTGTTTTGTTTGATTTGTGTCTGCAACCTGTTTGATGAAATGGCCGCATGAAATCAAGTTTTGAATTTGGAAATGAATTTTGGTGGGTTTGCTAGATTGGTGCTGGTGAGTCTGCAGATGCTTGGGTTTTGCAAGTTGAGCTTGTTTGAGTGGGTTTTGAAAAAGTGGGATCTTCCCATATGAAGAAGATTCAATTTTGAATTGTCATTTAAACTATGTGTTTGAAAGTTTCTGGATGATCACAAAGTGGGCCTTGATACCTTGTTATGAGTACATTCATGGGGTGCAAAGATCCAGAAAAGTTTCTGTTAGGTTTTGAAAGTTTGAGACAGCCAAAGTAGGCATGGGAGTTAAATTGGTCAAAATGACCATTCACTTAATATATTTGTTTTGATTTACTTGTCTTTAGGAAAAGTGTGGGAAATGTTTTAGATGATGTTCATTTCACCTAAGAAGCATTTTACAAGTAATGGATCACACAAACAAGGTGTTTTTTAAAGAAATTCAAAATCCATGCATACACATATGCATGCATTCATGAGTTTATTTAGAAAAGTTTTTTGTTAACCCTAATCTTGATGATTAGTGTTTCATGATCTAAGTTTGGTATTTTTGGGATGTTACAAACCTTCCCCCCTTAAACAAATTCTCGTCCCGAGATTTGAAAAAGGACGAAAAGATTACCTAGGATTTGAAGAGACCGGGAAACTCCGTCCTGATGTGATCTTTGCGCTCCCAGGTAGCTTCCTCTTCTGTGTGGTTGCTCCCCTGAATCTTGAGAAAGTTGATGCTTCGGGTTCTGGTAGTTCCAAAGGCTTGTTCCAATATACGGATGGGTACTTCGGGATAGGTCAGGTCATCGTTGATCTCTATGGTCTGGTGATCGATATTCTTGAACACTTCGGTCTTCTCGGGGACTTCGAGACACTTGCGAAGTAACGAGATATGGAACACATTGTGCACAGCTGACATCTCCTCTGGTAGCTCCAGTTGATATGATACTTCTCCTCGACGGTTTAGAATTTTGAAAGGTCCGATATATCTAGGGGCTAACTTTCCCTTGAGTTGGAAACGCTGCATTCCTGTCGGGGATATGACCCCAGGTACCCTAGAGTTAAGGAATAAAGAGACCTCAAGAGAGTATTGGGCATTTCTATAAAGGAATACAGAGGTACAAAAAGATATATCAAAAGACAAGAGGTATTAAGAAAGAAATATAAAGGAGAAAAGGGAGAAAGAGAACCTGGGCCGACATAGACAAAACTCGGCCTGGTCAACCTCTCCCCAGGCCGAATTAGGCCTTACCAGCGTTACTCAGGCCCTCCTGGCTGAACCACACAAAACCCGGCTGGGCCGAGGTACGCCCAGCCGGCCTACCAAGCAACATCGTCACTGCCTCACCCTGATGGGCCGGCTCAGTCTCATCCTAGCCCAACAACATCTCTAGCCTCGACCACCTCGTCGCTCCCGCCGAATCAACTCCCGCCAGGAATCCTCGCTCCCGCCAAGCCGCCTTCACGTCTGCACACCTCGTCGCCAGAGGTATCTCCCGATCGATCCCCCCGAGTGGGCCGAGGTGGGAAGGATCCGGCCCACCGCGGGTCGTCGCCGCTTCACCTCGTCGACCCCGCGAACCCTCTCCGTCGCCAGCATTACGTCGCCCGGGTGGGCCAGATTCGGCCACAGCGGGACTCCTGTCTAGCTGACCATCGCCCCGCCTCCAGCAACCCGGCTGGGCCAGCTCGGCGGCCTATCTTGGGGTATCAGCATCTCCCAGCTCCGCTCTGTGGGCCGAATCAGATAGAGCTCGGCTGGGCCTCGAGAATTAACTCGGTTGAGCTGATCTGTAATCTGGTTTGGGCCGTAAATTCCTAGGCCGAGTCAGTTTCTAGCCAGGCCGAATTACCTCATGCCTGGTAGCATCCAGGCCGAGTTATTTCTCCCTGTGGCCCCTTTTATTTATCTCCAGATGTTTCCCCGACCTCTACAAAGGCACGTCATCTATTCAGGACAAGGCTCACGAGAATCGTGCCAGTCCTAGGACCCAACCAACTCAGACTAGCACATGGGCACAGGGAATATGCCCATGGCATCAAGAAGATGCTAAGGAATATGCCATGGCATCTCCAAAGATGCCAAGGCATATGCTGAGCATCTGATAAGATGCCGGGAATATGCTACGTAGATGCCAAACGTGTGGAACAAGCCTTGTCCCCTGGGCTCCCCTTTACAAGGAGCACCAGGGGGATCGTTCACAAGGAGGCCCCGAAGGGCTCCTCCCCTCTCAGCTCAATAGGAGCTCTCCTTCTTCTTCTTCCTCCTCCACTCTCATAGAGAGATCTAGATAGAGGCATAGGAGATACAGCTCAAGGAGCATGATTGTAGCCACAAGTATGGCCAGATTGTAAGAGATTAGATGTAGAGAATGAGGTGTTATCTCCACTTGAGAGCTTCAATCCAATATACATTGTATTTTTCTTTGTTCATACGAGTGCGGTCTTCACTGCATCATCCCTCCCCGGATTCCTCCACGTCCATCGGCCCCAACTTTAGCCTACCCATGGCATATGCCGTGATACCACCACGACATTTGGCGCCCACCGTGGGGCCTTCTAGTGCCTTTGGTTGGGTTTCCATCCGGACGGGAGCATCTTCATCAACTTCTTCCTCATAGGGCTCATTCAGCTTCACCAAGTCAACAGAGAACAAAGAGGTAAGCGCAGAGGCTCACCAAGTCTAACTCATCAAAGCTGGTAAGACTCAGCAGGAAGGACTCAAGCACTACTCCAAGCTTACTGTAAGTACCAAGTAACTCAGCAGGGCATGTATGACCTAGCAAAACTCATCCAAACACTTCTCCAAGTGTGCTGTAAGTGCCAGGTAACTCAGCCACCTACACTCAATCCTTCATCCGAGGGAGAGAATAACTCAACCCGGGGACTAGTCAACTTATCCGTAGAGTCACCTTTAGATTAAGAGAGCATTATGTTGATTTAGATCTATACTCTAGCCAGCTTATTTATAACTCGGCCATAAGTTGAATCATCTTATTTGTGATTCAGATAGATTTTGAGACAGTTAGTTTATGCTTTGAGTTATCCTGTGACTCAGCTCACAGGCCAGCTCATCTGTAACTCGGACAGAAGTTGAGTCAACTTATTTATGATCCAGGTAGAATTTGAGTCGGCTTATTTATGAGTCGGATAGAATTTGAGTCAGTTTATGTATGCTATGGATTGTCCTCTAACTCAGCTTGCCGGCCAGCTTATTGTTGATTCAGATATAACTTGAAGTTAATTCGTTTATGCTTTGAATTAACCTTTAACTCAGCTCAGTAGATTGTCTCTAATTCGGACTAACATTTGATTCAGCTTGCCAGGGTATATTATAATTCGGATTGGTATTCAGACTCGGCGTACTAATCATATCTCTGATTCAGGCCGAAGCTTTATTCAATTCACCAGATTGCCAGGTTATGTTATGACTCGGATTGATATCTCACCATCTTGCCAGGTTATCCCATATCTCGGACGACTATTGGCTATCTTATCATATCTCGAATCTATATCTCATATCTACATCTCGAATCAGATCTCTCAGCGGTTATCCCTGTTATCATATCCTAAAGCTTAATCTTGGATCTATATCTCGGATCCATATCAAAGGCAAATTATCGTCATCACGCGAAATCAAGTTATATCGTGGGAAATAGATGAATCAGATTTGAGTCATATAACTCGGATTTGAGTCAGGTGACTCAGACTAAAAACATAAAGTCAAAATTGAGTAAAGTGACTCAGATTTGGGATGAGTTAAGTCGGATTTGAGTAATATAACTCGGATTTGAGTCAGCTGACTCAGACTAGAAACATAAAGTCAAAATTGAGTAAAGTAACTCGGATTTGGGATGAGTTAACTCGGATTTGAGTAATATAACTCGGATTTGAGTCAGATGACTCAGACTAAAGACATAAAGTCAAAATTGAGTAAAGTAACTCGGATTTGGGATGAGTTAACTCGGATTTGAGTCATATAACTCGGATTTGAGTCGGATGACTCAGACTAAAGACATAAAGTCAAAATTGAGTAAAGTAACTCGGATTTGGGATGAGTTAACTCGGATTTGAATCATATAACTCGGATTTGAGTCAGATGACTCAGACTTACATAAAGTCAATTTTGAGTAAAGTAACTCGGATTTGAGATGAGTTAACTCAGATTTGAATCATATAACTCGGATTTGAGTCAGATGACTCAGACTTAAGACATAAGTCAATTTTGAGTAAAATAACTCGGATTTGGAAACAGATGACTCGGATCATAACTTGCCCAAGGAGGTTAAAAGAGCAATGCCCAAGAAGGAAAGAGCTAATAACTTACCCAACGAGGTTAAAAGAGCAGTGCCCAATAAGGCAAGAGCTCATAACTTACCCAATGGGGTTAAAAGAGCAATGCCAAAGAAGGCAAGAACTGATAACTTACCCAAACGGGTTAAAAGAGCAGTGCCCAAGAAGGCCAGAACTCATAACTTACCCAATGGGGTTAAGAGAGCAATGCCCAAGAAGGCAAGAACTCATAAATTACCCAAAGAGGTTAGAAGAGCAGTGCCCAAGAAGGCCAGAACTCATAACTTACCCAAAGAGGTTAAAAGAGCAATGCCCAAGAAGGCAGGAACTCATAACTTACCCAAAGAGGTTAAAAGAGCAATGCCCAAGAAGGCAGGAACTCATAACTTACCCAAAGAGGTTAAAAGAGCAATGCCCAAGAAGGCCGGAACTCATAACTTACCCAAAGAGGTTAGAAGAGCAGTGCCCAAGAAGGCAAGAACTCATAACTTACCCAAAGGGGTTATGACCAGTGCCCAAGAAGGCCAGAACTCATAACTCACCCAAAGGGGTTATGACCAGTGCCCATGAAGGCCAGAAGTCCAGAAACTTACCCAAAGGGGTTATAACCAGTGCCCATGAAGGCCAGAAATCCAAAAACTTACCCAAAGGGGTTATGACCAATGCCCAAGAAGGCCAGAAGTCTAGAAACTTACCCAAAGGGGTTAAGACCAGTGCCCAAGAAGGCCAGAAGTCCAGAAACTTACCCAAAGGGGTTATGACCAGTGCCCAAGAAGGCCAGAAGTCCAGAAACTTAACCAAAGGGGTTATGACCAGTACCCAGGAAGGCCAGAAACCAAAAAACTTGCCCAGAAGGGTTATGAGCAGAGCCCAAGAAGGCCAAAGTCACAAACTTACCCAAGAGGATTATGCGACCAAGAAATATATGGCAAATAAGTTGTATGTCAGAAAACAACTCTGGGGACATTTAGATATAAAGACCATGAGCGATTCTACGAATCCCACATGGCCTCGGGGACTAATGTCCAGGATATGACCCCAGGTACCCCAGAGTTAAGGAATAAAGAGACCTCAAGAGAGTATTGGGAATTTCTATAAAGGAATACAGAGGTACAAAAAGATATATCAAAAGACAAGAGGGATTAAGAAAGAAATATAAAGGAGAAAAGGGAGAAAGAGAACCTGGGCCGACATAGACAAAACTCGGCCTGGTCAACCTCTCCCCAGGCCGAATTAGGCCTTACCAGCGTTACTCAGGCCCTCCTGGCCGAACCACACAAAACCATGTTGGGCCGAGGTACGCCCAGCCGGCCTACCAAGCAACATCGTCACTGCCTCACCCTGATGGGCCGGCTCGGTCTCATCCCAGCCCAGCAACGTCTCCAGCCTCGACCACCTCGTCGCTCCCGCCGAATCAACTCCCGCCAGGACTCCTCGCTCCCGCCAAGCCGCCTTCACGTCTGCACGCCTCGTCGCCAGAGGTATCTCTCGATCGATCCCCCCGAGTGGGACGAGGTGGGAAGGATCCGGCCCACCGCGGGTCGTCGCCGCTTCACCTCGTCGACCCTGGCAACCCTCTCCGTCGCCAGCATTACGTCGCCCGGGTGGGCCAGATTCGGCCCACCGCGGGACTCCTGCCTAGTCGACCATCGCCCCGCCTCCAGCAACCCGGCTGGGCCAGTTCGGCGGCCCATCTCGGGGTATCAGCATCTCCCAGCTCCGCTCTGTGGGCCGAATCAGATAGAGCTCGACTGGGCCTCGAGAATTAACTCGGCTGAGCTGATCTGTAATCCGGTTTGGGCCGTAAATTCCCAGGCCGAGTCAGTTTCTAGCCAGGCCGAATTACCTCATGCCTGGTAGCATCCAGGCCGAGTTATTTCGCCCTGTGGCCCCTTTTATTTATCTCCAGATGTTTCCCCGACCTCTACAAAGGCACGTCATCTATTCAGGACAAGGCTCACGAGAATCGTGCCAGTCCTGGGACCCAACCAACTCAGACTAGCACATGGGCACAGGGAATATGCCCATGGCATCAAGAAGATGCTAAGGAATATGCCGTGGCATCTCCAAAGATGCCAAGGCATATGCTGAGCATCTGATAAGATACCGGAAATATGCTACGTAGATGCCAAACGTGTGGAACAAGCCTTGTCCCCTGGGCTCCCCTTTATAAGGAGCACCAGGGGGATCGTTCACAAGGAGTCCCCGAAGGGCTCCTCCCCTCTCAGCTCAATAGGATCTCTCCTTCTTCTTCTTCCTCCTCCACTCTCATAGAGAGATCTAGATAGAGGCATAGGAGATACATCTCAAGGAGCATGATTGTAGCCACAAGTATGGCCAGATTGTAAGAGATTAGATGTAGAGAATGACGTGTTATCTCCACTTGAGAGCTTCAATCCAATATACATTGTATTTCTCTTTGTTCATACGAGTGCGGTCTTCACTGCATCATCCCTCCCCGGATTCCTCCACGTCCATCGGCCCCAACTTTAGCCTACCCATGGCATATGCCGTGATACCACCACGACAATTCCCTTTAATGGTGACACTTTCAGATAAACAAAATCTCCTATGCTGAAGGCGAGGTCTCGACGTCTCTTGTCGGTGTAACTCTTCTATCGGGATTGGGCTGTCTTGAGGTGCTCACGAATCTTGTGAACCTTCTCTTCTGCTTCTCGTAGGATGTCGGGTCTGAAAATTTGACTCTCTCCTACTTCCGACCAGTTCAAAGGGGTGCGACACTTCCTTCCGTACATGAATTCTAATGGGGCCATTTGCAAACTGGCTTGGTAACTATTGTTGTATGAAAATTCTGCAAACGGCAGACAGTCTTCCCATTTGGATCCATATTCTAACACACATGCTCTCAGCATATCTTCGAGTATTTGGTTTACTCGCTCCGTTTGTCCATCGTTCTGACGGTGATACGCGGTACTGAAATCTAGGCGGGTTCCTAAACCTTCTTGGACTTTCTTCCAGAATCTCGAGGTAAACTGAGTTCCTCGATCCGATACTATGTTCTTGGGGACTCCATGCAAACTAACGATTCTAGCGATGTACAAATCTGCTAGCTTCGAACTCTGATAGGTGGTTTTGATGGGCAAGAAATGGGCGACTTTGGACAATCTGTCCACTATGACCCAAATAGAGTCATTTCCCCTACTAGAAGTAGGTAGTCCAGTGATAAAGTTCATTCCTACAGAATCCCATTTCCATTCCAGAATTTGCAAAGGTTGCAACAATCCAGCGGGTCTTTGATGTCCTGCCTTGACTCGCTGACATATATCACACTTGGCGATATAGCTTCCGATTTCTCTCTTCATCTCATGCCACCAAAATTGCTCTTTCAAATCTTGATACATCTTAGTTCCTCCGGGATGGATAGAATAAAGAGTATCATGAGCCTCCTTCAAGATAACTTCTTTTAACTCAGAATCTGATGGTACACAAAGGCGTCCTTTGTACCACAGCACTCCTTCTACGTCCTCGGTGACTCCGGGTACTTTGCCTGTACCGATACGACGCTTGATTCCGTCGATACTAGCATTTCCCTTCTGCGCTTCTTTAATCTGACTGATCAAAGTGGGCTGAAGTTCTATGCTAGCCAAAAATCCTTCACTTACTAATTCTATTCGAAAATCTTCCATCTCTTTGTGCAAACTTGGTTGCTCCTTCAAAATCATGGAGTTCAAGCGGCACGGTAATCTGCTAAGGGCATCGGCTACCACGTTGGCTTTACCAGGGTGATAGTGAATGTCCAGGTCGTAATCCTTTATTAGCTCAATCCATCTTCTCTGCCTCATATTTAGCTCCTTCTGATTGAATATGTACTTTAGGCTCTTGTGATCCGAATAAATCTCACAACGGTTTCCCATCAGGTAATGTCTCCATGTATTTAGGGCTAGAACTACGGCTGCGAGTTCAAGGTCATGGGTTGGATAGTTTTGATCGTGTTGCTTCAATTGTCACGATAGATAAGATATAACTTTGCCTTCTTGCATTAGCACACATCCGAGACCAATCTTGGATGCGTCACAATACACATCGAAGGGCTTCGTGATATCCGGCATGATCAAGATTGGGGCTGAAATCAATCTCCTTTTGAGTTCTTGAAAACTCGCTTCACATTTGTCGGTCCATTCAAACTTCTTGTCCTTCTTCAGTAATTGGGTCATGGGTCGGGCGATACTAGAGAATCCTTCTACGAATTTGCGGTAATATCCCGCCAATCCTAGAAAAGCACAAACTTGGGTTTGAGTGGTTGGGGCTTGCCAATCTTCTACATCTTTCACTTTGGCAGGGTCAACGGCAATTCCTCCAGCTGATACAATGTGACCGAGGAATCCTACTTCCTGTAACCAGAATTCACATTTGCTAAACTTTGCATACAGCTGATGCTCTCTAAGGGTTCCAAGAATGGTCCTTAGGTGTAGCTCATGTTCTTCTTCTGATTTGGAATAAATCAGAATGTCATCGATGAAAACAACGACAAACTTATCCAGGAAGTCCATAAAAATCTTATTCATGAGGTTCATGAAATAAGCGGGGGCATTGGTTAATCCAAAAGACATGACTGTATACTCATACAATCCATATCTGGTGGTAAAGGCAGTCTTTGGGATATCCTCTGCACGAATTTTGAGTTGATGATAGCCAGTCCTAAGATCAATCTTAGAAAACACTTGGGCACCGGTCAACTGATCAAACAAATCTTCTATCTTAGGCAAGAATTTTCGTTCTTGATGGTGACATCATTCAACTTCCGATAATCCGTACACGACGGTTACCTCCATACTTCTTGTACACAAACTGGACAGGTGATCTCCATGGTGACGCACTTGGTTGAATCAATCCGATTTCCAACATGGAATCCAGTTGCTTCTTCAGTTCTTCTAGTTCTGACGGGTTCATACTATAGGGTCTCTGGGCTATGGGTCCTGTTCCGGGGATTAGTTCGATGATAAACTCGATATCCCGATCTGGGGGCATACCGGGCAAAACATCTGGAAATACATCGGGGTATTCGCAGACTATCCGAACTTGGTCAATGGTAGGTTGGGCTATACTCTTGTTACACTTGAATTGGCGAGGTAAGGTTTCAGATATATGCTCGACTGATATTCCGGTGGTACTGGTCATGGTGATGGATTTCTTGGCACAGTCAATCAATCCTTTATGTTTGGACATCCAATCCATTCCTAGTACTACTTCCAAACCTTTAGTTCCGAGTACTATTAGATTAGCATAAAAATCTATGCCATGGATTCGGATAGGGACGGCTTTGCAAATTTGCCTAGCCTTGCTGGTTGATCCGGGAATTTGTACAATCATCACATGCTTCAATTTGGTTGGTTGAATTTTACTAGTGCAGGCAAATTCTTCGGTGACAAATGAATGCGATGCACCAGAATCAAACAACACCCTTGCAAGTACTGAATTAACAGAAAACATACCCGGACGACGTTCGGGCGCTCTCGAGCTTCTTCAGCATGCATGAGAAAAAGACGGCCATTGCGGTTGAGTGAATTTCCTGGGGCAAATCTTCTCCCTGGCTGGACACGACGCTGCTGCTGAGCTGGGACATTGGCATTGGGGGCTGTAGAATTCTTATTGTTGGGGCACTCGTTGGAATAGTGGCCTTTATTTCCACAGTCATAACAGGTCACTTGTGACTTGTCCTTGGCTGCGACAGGCACAGCATTGCTTCCAGTCCTCGGGGCAGTGTTAGGGTTGGCGGTAGTATTGTTGGTGTTGAACTTGGGTGGGGCACGGTTGAAATTGCAAGAGTTGCCAGGGTTGTTGTGATTTCCTCCGGGTCTAGGGTTTCCACGGTTGGGATAGGTCGGACGGGTCATAGGGGGTCTGTTGGTTCTTGGGGCAAATCCTAGAGATGGGTTGGGGCGATACTTTTGGGTCTGATTGGTTCCTGGTTGATGCATCATGTGACGCTTGCGGTTCTCATTGGCCTGGTTGATCTTTCCTTCCATCTGGATGGCTGAATCGACAAGGTCTTCAATATCAACAAAGGGGATATTGACTAACACTGTCTGCATCTCGTCATGCAGACCATTCAGGAATCTTTCTTTCTTCTTGGCTTCGGTGTCTATCTCGTCCGGGGCATACCTAGCTAATGACAAAAATTTGTCATGGTATTCCACTACAGTCATCCTTCCTTGCTTCAACTCTCTGAACTCGTCTCTCATTCTCTTGATCAAACCTGGTGGCACATGGGTTCTGCTAAACTTGACTTTGAATTCCTCCCAGGTCATCATCTGGCCTCCGGTCATGGAACGAACACTGTTCCACCATGCCCTGGCATCTCTGGCTAGATAATGGGTGGCGAACAGGACTTTCTCGTTGGCTTCGACTCCTGCTACTTCTAAGTTGTTTTCCATGGTTTGCAGCCAATCATCGGAATCTAGGGGTTCTTCTGACTTGGTGAAAACGGGTGGGTTGGTATTCTAGAAATTCTTGAGCTTTGATCCGTGGTTGTCCTGATTTCCATGGCCTTGGTTATTGTGGGCTAGCTAGGCTATCTGTTGCAGAGTGGCTAGGTTGGCTTGACGTTCCGCTCTTTCAGCTTCGTGGTCAGAAGTCAACATTTGCAGAATCTGCAACATCGGGTCCGGGGCTGAACCACTTCCTCCACGTGGCATCTGAAGATTGATATAGATCATGAGAAAAGAGGGAAATTTCTAAGGTTTTGGGTTTTTGAAAAGTTTTTAAAGGTTTGACTCAGATTTTTCTAGCAACTTGCTTTTTAATTCATTCATAGCACACAGTACAACACACACAGATGGTTTTAAGAACCATTCTGGAAACTACGATACAGTGGGACCGACTACTACTCACTACGCTAGTGCTCAGTGCTACTACTCCTCGGAAATTGTGGCTTCATCATCTTCAGCATCATCGATGAAGGCGAAATCATCCTCATCGGTGAAGAAGTCAATGGCCTGATCCTCCAGAAAATCATCGTCATTGCTGAGGTAAGAGTAAGGGTCTCCACGAAGATCCTCTCCGGCATTCTCCCTTTCCTCTAACTGCATGTCTCTCTCGTGGATGGTCTCTTCCAGAGATGAGATGCGGCGGCGAAGACGGGCAATAATGCGCTCCTTCTTGTCGAGTTGAAGGCGACGAGACTTGCGATCTTTTGCTAGCATGGCGATGGTCTGGTCCTTCATCTTGATGATGGCAGACTTGTGGTTGCAATAGTCACGGCAGTTGTCCAATTCCTGCTGACGATCATACATCATGAAGCTAAGGTGGTCCAATTGAGTCTTCAGCTCGGGGTGGTATGGGGCTTCCTTTGGTTGTCCATTTGCATCACGTCTTGGGAAAAACTCAAAGCGAGTACCCTTGATTTGATTGATGCTCTGCCCACACAGACGGGAAAGAGCTTCCTGCATTGCTCTGGCAAGTCCATGGAGCCAGTTGTTTTCCCTCAAGGTAAACTGAATTCCCTCCGCAGTGGGAGGTTCAATCTTTCCTCAGAGACTTGCAACAATTAGCCACTACAGATCTTCTCCTCCTTGATCATTGAGCTGAGCTCCGAAGAACTCGGGGTGCGGACGCTCCAGAAATTCCAAAAGTTGATCTAGATCCCTCTCAAAGATAAGTTCTCCTCCATTCCCAAGTGGTAAAACTTGCTGTACTTCACGTCCATCTATAAAAATAGAGGATGAGTAGATTAGCAGAGTGATCAAGTGTGTCAAAATTTTATCTATTTTGCAAGAGTTTTTGAGAAACATGAAGTTTTATGAAAGAATTAAAGAGATAAGAATGAGAATAGGTTTTTGTAAATATTTGTTTTCTTTGGTTTTTGAAACTAAGTTTTTGGTTCAACGTCCAACCTAACTAGGGTCTCCTATGGTCAGGATGGCTCTGATACCAACTTGTCAACACCCAGATTTTTCAATCCTAGATGCCTGTTATGCCATACCTCGCAATCCCAGGATTACCATTTTTGCGAGACATAACAGAATTGGATACCATAGTACTTCATCCATTACAAATGATACACAAGTTCTTACACAAATAGGGATCTCATGATCCAGTTCTTAACAAACCAATTTGCAAAGATTTCATCCTCAAAAACTTTTTGGAATAATTTTTATAACCTAAACAAGCATACAAATGTTTCTGCAAAAACAAACATTTTACCAGAAGCTTTTTACTAAACAAATTGCATGGTTGGCTAGGGCTTGTTCCACTGATTCCATTGATATAAAATTTGCAAAATTTGGACGTGTAGAACTAAAGTTATGGATTTTTCAAATTTGCAAACAAATCTGATTCTAATTCTGTTTTAAATCAAAAGCTATGCCACGCGGCGCTTTCCTATTCGTCGGTACCGCTTCGGCCGGATCAGCAACGTGAGGCGTTGGATCAAGTTAAATCGCACGGCACTGGTTGCGTACCCCTTCAGCGTTAAGTGATCTAATCGCAGCCGCAGGATCTTAATCGCCTGACGACGACAACACCGGCCATAGACGGGCAATGGCGGCGGCGCGGCGATGGCGGCGTGTCTGGCTACGGCGGAGCTGGCGCTAGAGGAAGCTAGGGAGAAGAAGAGATGGCTCAGCGTGATCGCAGTGACATGGGGATGCTCAACCTGCTCGTGGTTGGTGAAGGGGCGCACAAGGTTGCGGTTAATCGCTCGTCGGAGTTGAGTCTGATGACGGCCACGCTCTGTCGTCGTCGAGGACGGCACTACGGGTCACGAGGAAACAAACGGGAAGCATGGTTAGACGCGCAAAGCCATGGCGATGACGCGTGCGTGATTGAGAGGGCTCGGGGTGGTCGGTTCTTACCAGGAAAGCTCGTCGGAGGCGAGACAGACGGCGGCGGCGAATCGAGCTGGTCCTTGCTGACACTCTGGGGCGAGCGCGGGCGAGCTAATGCTACGAGGAGGTGCGCATAGGTCTGGGGAGTGTGTGAGCTTGGTCGAGGGGGCAAGGGGCGGTGTCTACTGGCCGGAATTGTTCGCGGAACTCGCCGGAGGCAGGGGCGATGCGAGGCGAAATTGTCGCAGCCTGGAGGCAGAGTGTCAACACCCGGATTTTTCAATCCTAGATGCCTGTTATGCCATACCTCGCAATCCCAGGATTACCATTTTTGCGAGACATAACAGAATTGGATACCATAGTACTTCATCCATTACAAATGATACACAAGTTCTTACACAAATAGCGATCTCATGATCCAGTTCTTAACACAACATCAAGCAGCGGAATACGTAATAATAACGGTAGCGTAGGCGAAGCTCCATCTTCGGGGTCACAGGCAATGCTGACGATGGGAGATGATCCTAGTTGTCGTAACCTTCCTGGGGTCCATCTTCCAGGTACTCCTCTTCATAGTCTGGCCATGGGAATAGCCAGGGACAAAGCCATGAGTACTCTTTAAGTACTCGCAAACTAATACTAACAGGTAAGGGGTTTTTGGATAATAGGACCCTAGGCTCTAGGGTTGTTTTGCAAAAAGCCAGCTTTATCTCTACTAAGTTCCAAATCTAGTCACAATTTTATAACTCCTAAGTGGGATCTTGTAATTCAGGTCACAACTCTGTTGTGGTCAATTCAAAGTCTCAATTCATTTCACAAGTCATTTTGAAAAGTCTGACGGGGGAACAGTATGGCCACTCCAACTGTCCATAACCGCGGACGCGGCTATTCGAATAGTTTGACACTTTGCAGAGATTGTACACTTTCACCACGACATTCGATACATCCGTCAGGAACAAATCCTGAATTCACCATACTCAGTATGCGGATAATCAATCCTAACATTTCAATTACACGCCCTAGTATAAGCACCTCTCCTGTGAGTTTGGCCTCCCAACCATGACTCACTGTCATCTTGGGTCTTGCAGGTGGACAATCTTCACAAGGTAGCCTCAGCTCAGACCTTGGCCGTGAGGGAACTAATACTAAGGAATATAAGTTTCCAGTCAAGCCCTACCCAATATTCGGGTATTGTGGTTGTACGCTAAGATTGGAATGGTATCGCATCCAGACAACCATCAGTTTTATAAAGGGCTAAGGCTCATGCCTCAACATTTTCATCACCAAAATCATCAAGTGTTTGGAAACACATGTCCAAAACATTTCAATAGAATGATCCATCATTCCAAGGTTTTCATAACCATTTTGTTCCACCAAGTATTCCCATCTAAAAGTTGATCAGGTTTTATGCTTAGCACTAGCAGCTACATGTGGGGGTAGTACTAATGAGGGGTGGTAACTAGTGGAGTTTCACTAAGTCCAACCTTATATCTTAGGCTGATATCAAGGTTTCTAGCTTAGGCCAAATTTTATGCTCTTTATGCAACCTTCGGCACAACTGTCTAGTATCTACCAAACTCTTAGGTAGACTCTAAGTAAGCTTTGATAAAGAAATAAAGTAAGAAGCTTGCACATAAAACTAGGATTGGTTTATCAAGTGAGTATAATCACATACGCTTAAGGCATATAGTAGTCATATCACAAGTATGGGTTTGTGGCATCAGTAGGATATCTGGCAAGGGTTAGCTTGCACATTCACTAGTATTATTAGGCTTGCATCAGTGTCAATATAAGCTTGCATAGTTACTAGCTTGCATTGGTATAATATCAGCTTGCATAGGTCAACTTGTTTAGTAAGGCTTGCCTTGTGCAGAGCAGTGGTTGAAGTTCTCCTCGGCTTCTTCTTCGTAGTATCCTGCTTCCTCATCATATCCTTGGTCGGTACTAGCGTCTATGAATAAATACGAGGTACACAATCACCAAACAATACTTAACTACTTGCAATCATCACACATAAGGGTCCTATAGATGATCTAGTATCATCTCTAACATTACAAGGTTAAAGCTTGGTTTAAATCTTTTTATTTTTAGAAAAGTAATTTCTACTCATTGAAAAACTACTTAAGATTTAATATTCTCCAAACGAAATATGGGATCATGTTGACACATGTCATCACCACATATTGTAGTCCATGGGAATGTGATTTGAAGTGGTGTCACAATTTAATATGGTTTTACCCTTTTATTTTAATTAATTAAAGTGGCTAGAAATGCTTATGGAGCATTCTTTTATTACTTGAACATTATTTCTGCAAGTAAACCTATATATTTTTATATATTCTGAAAGGTATGGTTAAATGTGATTTTTGAGAGTTGAAATCAACTCAAAAGCTTTTATGGTTTAAATTTGAAAAATGTTTGAATGCAGAAAAGCTTCTCCCTTGTTATTTTTACTATGGGTGATCTACAGATCCAAATGACTTGAATCCAACGGGCTTGGATTAAGCATTCACAGACCTTTCCAACAAAATTGGTTTCATTCAACTTGGTGCACTGAATCGATCTGGGTTGATTTTTGAAGTTGGGTACAGAAGTGTGTTTGAATTTAAAAAGAAAAGGTTTAATTTGAATTGCTGGGCTGCGCAGGAAAATCTAACGGGCCGTCCTGCTAAGCGCAGTGCTCCCGCGGGCTGCTTAAGTGGGTGTCCCCACTCGTCAGTGACACGGGGCTGGGCCAAGCGGTATGGGGCAACGTGGATCGTTCGATCTAGTTCTAATCCAACGGCTGTGGGTCATCGTCGACGCGAGACAACTCCGGCGAGAACGAAACCTAGGGCGGCCAGTGGGGGGGTGCTGGGGACTCACCGAGGTACTGGCGAGGGTTGGCGAGGCGGGCGAATGACGAAGTCGACGACGGCGAACCTCCTGGTACAGGTGGCTTCTCCTGGGGCGGCTCTAATCGCTGGTTCCCTTCTTCTCCAGAGGCGGCGGGCTCCGGTGAAATTTCGGCGAGGTGGTGCTCGCCTTGCTCTGAGAACGGTGTGGCACGGTCAGTGAGGAGAGGGGAGTGAGATGGTGTGAAGAATTCGTGCGGGGGTGGCCTCTATTTATATTCGAGCGAGGGGACCGTCGGGGCGCAAGGTGAGCTCGTCGGGGGCGACGTTATAGGCGGCTAATGGCATGGGCAAGGGTAGGGGGCAGTGCGGTGTCTCCTGGCGATGCTCAACGACATGGTCGCGAGGCATGGGGCGGTGTGGTTTGGTCTGGAACGGCCGGTGCTCTACGCGGCAGAGGCGACGTCTTTGACGGCGGGCAGTGGTTGTATGGCACAGGGCAGCAAACGGGGATGTCTGGCGGTCTCCTGGGTCAGTGGTGATCGTGTGTGCACGCGGTGAGGGCGGAGCGTGGTCTGTGGGTGCTGGTCGAGGGTGGCGCTCTGGCGCACGCTCGGCATGGTCTGGGCGCGGCTTGTGCGCGTGGTCCATGGCTTGGCAATGCTTGCGGCTGGGACAGGGAGTGGCGATGGACGGTGGGCTGCCTCCCATACAAGGTTGGCACGGCTAGTTCTTCCTCTAGCCTGCTGTCGACTATGGGGTGGCATTGAGGTGCTCGGCTGTTCACCATTAATGACAATGGCAAGCTCACAGGGGTGCTAGTGTTGGGCTAATCTTTCTAGATGATCTACTGAGTTGTGTGTGAGCTAACTAGGGAACAAGTTAGGCAAGAATCACTACACACTATAGTGTTTGTTGTTTTGTTTGATTTGTGTCTGCAACCTGTTTGATGAAATGGCCGCATGAAATCAAGTTTTGAATTTTGAAATGAATTTTGGTGGGTTTGCTAGATTGGTGCTGGTGAGTCTGCAGATGCTTGGGTTTTGCAAGTTGAGCTTGTTTGAGTGGGTTTTGAAAAAGTGGGATCTTCCCATATGAAGAAGATTCAATTTTGAATTGTCATTTAAACTATGCGTTTGAAAGTTTCTGGATGATCACAAAGTGGGCCTTGATACCTTGTTATGAGTACATTCAAGGGGTGCAAAGATCCAGAAAAGTTTCTGTTAGGTTTTGAAAGTTTGAGACAGCCAAAGTAGGCATGGGAGTTAAATTGGTCAAAATGACCATTCACTTAATATATTTGTTTTGATTTACTTGTCTTTAGGAAAAGTGTGGGAAATGGTTTAGATGATGTTCATTTCACCTAAGAAACATTTTACAAGCAATGGATCACACAAACAAGGTGGTTTTTAAAGAAATTCAAAATCCATGCATACACATATGCATGCATTCATGAGTTTATTTAGAAAAGTTTTTTGTTAACCCTAATCTTGATGATTAGTGTTTGATGATCTAAGTTTGGTATTTTTGGGATGTTACACAGAGGGGAAGCGGGGACTAAGGGGAATCAGAGAGGGGAGGGAGGCGTTTAAGACAGCGTGGTCGCGGGGTGGAGTAACGGCCGCTGTTAATGCGAATTGATCGCCGGAGTAATGGCGGCAACGGTCAGGCGACGTGATCAGGGGGAAGACGACGCTGATGTGGCTCTTTGGGGCATGCTTGTCAGCGAGAGAGGGAAGTGCAGGTGGGGTCCTATCGTCAGTGAGGGTGTGGGTAGGTTTCGGGGTGCGAAACGTTTTCTTGCGGGGAGAGAGGGAGTAGGCTGGTTGGGCCTTGTGGGCTTAGCTGGGTTGGGTCGAGTTTGATTTTTTTTTCTAATTGTTTTTCCTTTTTCTGTTTGAATTTCCTGTTTTGAATTTCAAACAACAAATCAAACATCCAAAACAAATCAAACGTCCTCCAAACTTGTATTGAGTTTTCGTTCTGTTTAACAACATAAACCATAGTCCAAAAACAAAATAATATTTTTATTATTTTTAGGATCTATTTAATAATTAAATAAATAGTCCTTAGTTATTTATTCAAATAGGATTTGTTTTATTTAAAATCTCCATTTGGAATCTAAAAATAAAACCAAAACACTTCAGTAGGTTTTATTTGAGAATATAAAATATTTGGAAAACTTGTTTAAAATAATTTAACAAGTTTTGATGTTTAAATAAAATGGCAAAGCCTTTACTTTAATAAATATGGTTTATTAATAAACTCTCATTATTTTATTAAATAAACCTTTACTCCTTTAATCAAAACAAAATGTTTTATTTCAAAAGCTTGGCCAAGGTTTAATTTGGCTTTATAAAATAATCCTTATTTATAATTCTACCTTTCTCATTTGAAAACCAAATCTTTTTATCAAAAGATCGAAAAATAGTAATTTCTTTTATTTAAATTTTTCTTTATTAAATGTTTATCTTTTCAATCCCTTTAGGATCTGTTTGATCAAAATAGGTTTGAAGGTTTCCATTTGGAATCAAAAAGTTTCTTCTCACCCTGAAAATCAACAAAGTTTTATTTTATTCATTTATTTTTCACATTACAAGATTTAGAAAATCTTGGGATGTGATAGTAACCTAATCCTTCGACCATGAGATCATGTTAATCACCATCACTGGATGGAGACTTTTATGACATCAAACACCACTTTTTAACTGGGTGGTTATAAAGGTGGCATTAGGTATTCTAAAGTATGTGTTGAAGCACATGGATCAATAGTGGGATTTGTCCATCCATATGAAGGATAGATATACTCTAGGCCCTCTCGGTGGAATGTGATCCAATTGGCTTGCCAGCATGTGACTAGGTCACAAGGGATGTCATATCACGGAATGAGTAAAGAGTACTTACCGGGAACGAGGTTGAACTAGGTATAGAGACACCAACGATCAAACCCAGTATAAGTAAAGTATCGCGCGACCAAGGGAATCGATATCATATGTTAAATGGCTTATTCGATCATGAAGTCATCGTATAAATATGTGGGAGCCATTATGGATTTCCAGATCCCACTAATGGTTATTGATCGGAGAGGTGTCTCGATCATGTCTGCATAGTTCGCGAACTGTAGGGAGGCACACTTAATCATTCGATGTTGTTTAGTAGATATGGAATATGAGTTGGAGACCGAATGTTGTTCGGAGTCTCGTATTGCATCCAGGAGATCACGAGGAGATCCAGAATGGTCCGTTGAATAAAATTCATATAAGGAAAGTCAATTTCCAGGGTTCGGAAATGTTTTTGATGTTTTGACCTGAAGCTTCTAGAATGTTCTAGAAGGTCCACCACCCCAGAGGGGGGGGGACTTGGGATGCGCCATACCCTAGTGGGGCTGGTGGCATCATGCCCTAGGCCAAGTTGGCCAAGGACTAGTAATAGAGAAACAAACTCTAGTTTGAAAAGTCAAATCCTAGTTTCAAAAGTCAAATCCTAGTGAAGGAAGGAAAGGAAACCTTGAGGGAAAAGGTTTCCCTTTCCCTCTCCTTGCCGCCAGCCTAGAGGAGTTGGGGGTGGACTTGTCCAGGGCTGGGACCCCTGTCCGCCGCCCCTCCACCCATATAAGGAGGGGTGGGGGCGCCCATAGCACCTCACCCCAAACCCTAGCTGTCGACGCCTTCCCGCTCTCCTCCATACACTACTCTGGCTTAGGCGAAGCCCTGCAGTAATCTCTTCTCATCCGCAACCACCACCACACCATCGTGCTGTTGGGATTCCGAGGAGACCTACAACTTCCACTGCCCTTCTGGAACAAGGGAGAGGAAGGTCTTCATCGACTACCGTATGTGTGACCGACTGCGGAAGCGCTGCCAAAACGTGGCGCCGAAGGATCGTCTACGCGATCTTGTGATCGGCAAGTGATCGACTACATCAACCATGAGATCCGAATCTCATTAGTATTATCAGAGCCGACTCTATGCGTAGATCTGTTGCACGAGTAGAACACAATGGTTTTGTGGCCGTTGATGATTTTTTGTCGCTTTTTTTGTGTACTTTGCATCTTGCGGGATGGTGGAATGAAGCGGCCCGGGCTAACCTTACATGTCATTGTACGTGAGACTTGCTCCACGCTCAACATGCAACTTGCATTGCACAAGTGGCTTTGCGGGTGTCTTTCCCTCCCACCATAGTGAAGATTCAATTTACAACAGGCACTTGATAATACTTGTATCAACATTGGTTCATGTTCATAAGTTAAAACGGTTCTTATTCGAAAACCCCAGCCACGTAACACATGCAAAGAAAATTAGAGGCATCTAACATGTTTTTGCAGGGCTTGTGTTGTGATGCGATATGGCCATGACGTGATTGTGATTATATATGATATATGCAATGATCCTTATTGTAAGTTGGCAACTGGCAGGAGCCTTATGGTTGTCTTTAATTTTCGTTTAAGACCTGCATGTCTATTCATCAAAGTAGTTGTAATAGTTGTTGGTGGATGATAACCATGAAGCGGCGCCATTGACCTTGATGCCATGCCGGTGATGATGGAGATCATGTTCATGCTATGGATATGGAGATCAAAGGCACAAGAAGAAAGGCCATATCATATCACATATTATGAATTGCATGTGATATTAATCCTTTTTATGCATCTTGTATTGCTTAGATTGCGACGATAGCATTATAAGATGATCCATCTTACTAAATATCAAGTAATAAAGTGTTCGTCCTTAGTAGGCACCGTTTCTAAGACTCGTCGTTTCAAAGCACCATGTGATGATCGGGTGTGATAGATTCTATATGTGCATACAATGGGTGCAAGCCAGGTTTGCACATGCGGGTACTAAGATTAACCTTGACAAGCCTAGCATGTACAGACATGGTCTCGGAACACGGAATACCGAAAGATAAAGCATGATTCATATGATGAACATGTTGATTGTTTTCCTTTGAAGCTACATCATCTCTCATGATGATCGGACTTGGTGTGGTGGATTTGGTTTGTGTGATCACTAAAACAATGTGAGGGATGTTGTTTTGAGTGGGATTTCACCTAGTTAAATTAAATATTAAATGTGAACTCAATTTATCATAAACTTAGTCTAAACTCTAAATAAATATGTTGTAGAGCATGGCGGCCCCTACCATCAATTTTAATATGTTCCTAGATAAAGAAATGTTAAAAAACAATGGAAGAAACTTCGCGGACTGGTTCTGCAACTTGAGAATTGTCCTCAATGCTGGTAGGTTGACCTATGTGCACCACTGGTTGACCCGCCTGCAGATGATGCTACAGATGAGGTGAATAATGTTTTCCTCACTCAGAAGAATCAATACTCCATAGTTCAGTGTGCCATCTTGTACGGTTTGGAATCGGAGATTCAGAAGCGCTTTGAGAACCCTGACCCTCATGATATTGTCAATGACCTCAAAATGATATTTGAGACTCACGCGGTCGTGGAAAGCTATGAAGCCTCCGAGAAGTTGTCACATCCCAAAATTTTCCAAATTTTGTAATGTGAAAAATAAATTAACAAAATAAATAATTGTTGAAATTTAGGGTGAAAAGAAACTTTTTGTTTCTAAATGGAAACTTAAAAATCCCATCTTGAACAAACCTTGGATAAAAATTTGAATCCAACTAAATTCAAATCAAGTGAAATGCGTTCTTCATAAAAGCATCTTGAAAGTTAAACACTTGGAAAATAAACCAAAACCCTAAAACCCTAATGGAAGAAAAACATTTCCAAGTTATCTCTAAGCCTATGGATTCGACCCACATAAAAATTGGTCAAACAAACATTTCAAAATGATCAAGAATGACAAATAGAAATACTATAAAACCATATGAATAGGTTTCACTTAATTTGGAGCCATAAATAACATCTTATGAATTTAATAAGATAAAGAAATTAATTTTCCAAAGCTAACAAGCACCTATCAAAAATCCATACCAAATGGTGAGAAAATAATCCTAAAGTTATTTATAAGGGTAAACAAATATTAAATGAGAGTTTATAAATTGGAATCACCAATTTTGAATCTATAAATAAAAATATATGGATTTTATAAGATAAAGAAAGAAATAATAAATAAGGAGTATTTTAAAAGCCAAATTAAACCTTGGCCAAATCCATAAATAAATGGAATGAATGTAATCCAAGTTCAAATGGAATAAATGGATAAATAAAATTCAAATAAAATAATATGGCCTTAACCAAATTCTATTTGATTAAAACAAATCTCTAAGAGTGATTAATTAAATCATGGAAAAATAATATTTTGAATGTACCCAAGTGGTATAAAGGTTATTTAATTTACTTAAAAGGGATCAAAGAAATCAGCTAAATAAAATTTATGGAATTAAAATCATAATTGATTTCATTGGAATAAAGACAAATACCCAATTTAAATGATTAATAAATCATAATAAAAATATTCCAAATAATTCAAGGTGAATTATTTGACAACCTAATAAATAAGTAAAACCTATTGAAAAAGGTTTGGTAAAAAATTGAATTCAAATAAGAGTTGAAATTATATTTAAAATCTTGTTTGAATTAAGACAAGGGCTTATTTTAAATAATTAATATACCCTAAGAAAATAAAAGAAATATTCTAAATTTGACTTTAGAATGTATTAATAAACAGTATTTGAATATACACAAAGTTTGGTCGAAGTCTGAATTCAAATGGTTGATTGAAATGATTAAACAAAATCAAAACAGAAAAATAGAAATGGAAAAAGAAAAAAATGAATCAGTTTAAAAAAATGAAAACCAATCAGCCCAACCCAACCTGGCCCAGTCCGGCCCATCTAGCCCAACTAACCCCCTCCCCCGAAGCGTTTTCTTTTACTCGCAACCACACCCGCAGAGTCTATGACGACTGGACCCCACTACCTCTCTCTCTCGCTGTCAAGCAGACCCCACCAGTCAGGTCATCTTCCTCACCCCCCACGGTGACCATGCTGCGCCTCGCCGTTTTTGTCAGGAATGAATCCTTGTTAATTCGAGTTATTGTGGGATTTAATCTCTCCAGAGACGACGCAGATTTAAACGCCTCCCTCTTCTCCCTCTTTCCCCCTATTCCCAGCTTCTCCCTGCCACCGGGCTGCCTCAATTCCTCGCAACACCGTCCTCTGCTCCGACGAGCTGCGACCACGATTCTGGCCAGACCTCTCGTCCCCTTGCCTCCCAGTCGCCACGAACCTATTCCTCATCTCCCTATGCACCTTCCCGTGCCCTCCTCTCTCTCGCGCGTGCCCCATATCCACGGCAACAACTTCAACTGAGCTCCGCCGGTGTCTGCCTCGACTCCGACGACTCCACATGGTGAGCCCTGACCTTCCTTTTCCCCTTTTTGATGCTCCTGTGCGCGCCACGACCTTGCGAGTCTAACAGTATCCTCCACTCATCTTAGCGCACTCTCCATCCTCGCCTCCGTTAAGACCAGTACGAGCCCGACGCCAGGCGGAACTCCGGTGAGAGATTACCGTCACGCCCGTGCACCCCACCGTCGATAATGAACATGTTGAGCATCAACAATCTCTTGCGGTTTTGGTAAGCTCCTCCCCTTCTTCCCTCTCTTCCTGTAGATGCCGCGACGCCGTAGACAGAGCGCCTCCGCCGCTCGCCGCCGCGCCAGCGCTGCCACTCGATGGCTAGTGGATATGAACCGTAGGATCTCGATCTGATGGATGCGATAGAAAGTCAAGAAAAAAGGTAAGTTTGGTTCTGTACCGTGCGAGGCGCATTAGATCTAACGGCTAGCATCTGTCGATCCACACGAAACGGTATGGCCGAGTAGAATCACGCCACGTGGCCCAGTCTGTTTTATAAAAACCAGAAATGATCTATTAGATGTTCAAGTTTGTAAAATCCATAACTTTTGATCCACACGTCCAAATTTTGCAAATTTTAAATCAATGGAATCAGCAGAACAAGTACTATCCAACCATGCACTTTGTTTAATGAATTGCTTCTGGTAAAATGGTTGTTTTTGCAGAAACTTGTGTAGGAATAAATTGAATATAAAATTCATTCTAAAATTATTTTTGTGATAAAATATTTGGAAAATGGATTGTTTTGAACCTAGTGACCATATAAAACAACTCGTGGATTCAAATGCATATATTGTGAGGCAAAAGAATAAATCTTTGATTTAGAACATTTCTAGTCAAATAAAAAAAATGTTTATATGTTAAAAATGCTTTTTGAGGAAACCATTTGGGAAATGTTTTGATTTAAACTCTCTGACCCTAAACACCAAGTTTTAGAATTCAAAAGTGTATTTTGATGAACCCTATAAATTATTACTTTGCTAAAGGCATTTTCAGCAACATAAAATATTGATTTAGTGTAAAAATGGTTTATAGGTGAAACCTTTTGCAAATGATTTTAATATTAAATACTTGACCATAAAACACCAACATTTGTGTTTAAAAATGTATTTGTCAAACACTAGAAAATATTACTTTGGTTTGAACCATTTCTAGCAAAATAAAAATGACACAAAATGGCCATTTTCACTAACTTGATATCAAATGACTTTGCCACATTTACAAATGACCTTGCCACTTTTCTAAATGACCAATAGATATTTTGTGATGTCCATAACCTATTTGAAACCACTTTTCCAAATAAAACAATCTTGGCATGCTTGCATGCATTTCTTTGTTTTGTTAATCTATGTGATGTTTGCTTGAATGGTAGATTGAATATTGCTTGCTTAGTTGAATTGTAGTGGATTTTGAAGAGTGTGAATATTGCAAGGTCAAGAAGTGAACTTATAATCTCTACCAAAAAGGCAAGTGATGCTTCATACTTTCGTCCCATTATTTTTGCTATGTGATATTTCTAAGTAGGACTTGCATGGAATTTTTGCTAAGTATAAACTATGCCATGGGAAATCCTAGTAGATGAAACCTTAGTAGAATTTTCCTATGTTAAGATTCCTACTACTGTCATGCTTAGCTTAGCTAGTAGAAAACAAGGGTGGATTATATTCATGCTATGGAATATTTCTAAGTCAAGGACTTGTGTTTTGTTTAATAAAACAACTAAGTGAATGAAACACCTGGGTGGAATGGAAAGAATGGTTTGTGTTGAGTGGTTACACAAGGCCCATTTATATGGTTTACCTTGTGTATCTCACTTGTGGAATGCCACCCAGGAACAAAGAGATTTGAGATGTCAAATGTTGAGAAGCTTCAAGTGCAGCCACTTGGCATTATGGGCTCTGCCTGGATCATATAGGTTGCAATAACTTAGCCAAATGGACAGTTGGTGGTAGGGGATGATAGGTTGGAACGCGTCCATTCTGGTCTAAGGGAAGGCTTCTGAAAGATCTTGTCTTGGTGAAACCAAGTCTTTTGGGGAAAGTGCACGACCTATGCAGAGTGTAAAATCTAAGTACATAGCCATGTCCCTGGCAAAGGACAATTTGAGCATCAAGACATGGAAGCTATCAAGAATCTCCTCATCCCAATTTCTAAGTAAAAACTTGTGGTTGAACAAGGGTTGAAGGTTCACCAATTTCTATTGGTGGTTCCTTGGGTGTTTTTTACAAGCAAAAAGTTAGCTCCAAGGTTGATGTAATCGCTGTCGGCACACTCCCTCTCCATCTACCATCGGGATTAGTTTTAAGTCTAAATAATTGTTATTTGGTGCATGCGTTAAGCATGATCATTATATCTAGATCTTGTTTGTCGTGAGACAGTTACTCATTTAAGTTCTAGAATAATGGTTGCTCGATTTATATGAGTAATATCTTTTATGGTCATGCACCTTTGATAGATGGTCTATTCTTATTGAATCTCGATAGTAGTGATATACAAGTTCATAATATAGATGCTAAATGAATTAAATTGAATGATAATTCCACATATATGTGGCATTGCCGTCTTGGTCACATTAGAGTGAAGCGCATGAAGAAACTCCATTCCGATGGACTTCTTGAATCACTTGATTTTGAATTGCTTGAAAGATGTGAAGCATGTCTGATGGAAAAATGACTAAGACACCATTCTCTAGAATAATGGAGAGAGCTACGGATTTATTGGAGATCATACATACAGATGTGTGTGGTCCAATGAGTGTGGCATCACGTGGTGGATATCGTTATGTTCTTACTTTCACGAATGACTTTAGTAGATATGGGTATATCTAATTTATGAAACATAAGTCTGAAACTTTCGAGAAGTTTAAGGAAATCCAAAGTGAAGTAGAAAATCAACATAACAAGAAGATCAAGTTTCTGTGATCTGATCGTGGAGGTGAGTATCTATGTTACGAGTTTGGCATGCATTTGAAGAAATGAGGAATACTTTCACAATTGACACCACCGAGAACACCACAGTATTATTGTGTGTTTGAACATCGTAATCGAACTCTCTTAGATATGGTTCGTTATATGATGTATGTTACAGATTTACCATTATCCTTTTGGGGTTATGCATTATAAACAACGACATTCACTTTAAATAGGGCACCATCTAAATCCGTTGAAACGACACCATATGAATTGTGTTTTGGGAAGAAACCTAAGTTGTCATTCCTTAAAGTTTGGGGTTGCGAAGCTTTTGTAAATAAGTTACAGTCCGACAAGCTTGAACCGAAAGCGGAAAAATGCATCTTCATAGGATACCCTAAAGAAACAATTGGGTATACCTTCTATCATAGATCCGAAGGCAAAGTTTTCGTTGCCAAGAATGGATCCTTTCTTGACAAGGAGTTTCTCTCGAAAGAAGTGATTGGAAGGAAAGTAGAACTCGATGAGGTTGTTGAACCTTCTCTCGGATTTGAGAGTAGCACAGCGTCGAAAGATGTTCCTGTGCCTCCTGCACCAATAAGAGAGGAAGCTAATTATAATGATCATGAAACTTCGAACGAAGTTACTATGGAACCTCGTAGGTCGACGAGGGTTCGTACCACTCCAGATTGGTACGATCTTGTTATGAATTTCTTGTTGGTGGACAACACTATGACACCCCTGGGATCAAGGCTAAACAAATCCCAGACCTTCGTCTGACATAAGCTTAACCTTGAGCTCGAGAATATCCAGTGAAGAATCGGTAACACGGCATTGACCCTACGACACAAAATTTATTACAGCAAGCTCATAACTAAGCAGAGAACCAAATTATTACAAGCAGAGGTCACTAACCACAAACATCAAACAACGGAAGGCAAATTTTGCTATTAAGTATAGAAAACTTAACAAATGGCCTAAGAGGCCAGAAGCATAACGATGATGTCCCAACACATAGATTCCAGGCTGACGGCCGGGAACCCCAAGCTACTCGTTGATGTCGATGTAGTACGGAACTCGTCTTTAGGTGAACACTTACTCTGCCAAAAGTATCAACAAAGCAAGGGTGAGTACAGGGTGTACTCCGCAAGACTTATGGCTGGTGGAGTTGTTTTGCATAAAGCCACTTTTGTTTATAAAAAAAGAGAAAGAAGAAGCTCGTCTATCCAGAATATTTTAAAAGGGGATAAGAGAGTGACATCTGCGAAATATTGATCATCATCTTTTGATATCCACCAAGTCATCATCATCTGAACCTTATCTAGGATCATCCCCTCGTACCCATGAGGAAGCATCCTTAAGCACACGTTGATCTACCAAGTTTTACGATTAGGTTATAGTTCTCTATGATCTTAGAATCTGGTCACCAAGCATTCATAACCGTGAACACGGCTTTTCGAAAAGATTTTTACCCTGCAGGGGTGTACAACTTTACCCACACGTACCAACCGACTCTTAATGCCAAGCTATTAGCCCTCTTCCTTGGAAGGCTGGCAGAGAGTGGTTGGCCACGACCTTTACCTTGCTTTCGCCGAGACCATGAGTGTAACATCCCAAAAATACTAAACTTGGATCATCAAACTCTAATCATCAAAATTAGGGTTAACAAAAACTTTTCTAAAATAAAAATATGAAAGCATGCATGGTGTATGCCTTTCATTTGGAATTCTTTTGAACCACCTTGTTTGTGTGTTCCTTTGCTTGTAAATGGATTCTTAGGTGAAATAAACATCATCTAAACAATTCCTAAACTTTTCTCAAAGACAAATAAATCAAAACAAATAAAATAAGGGAATGGTCATTTTGACCAATTTAACTCCCATGCCTACTTTGGCTGTCCCAAACTTTCAGAACTTAACAAAAACTTTTCTGGATCTGTGCACTCCTTGATTGTACTCATAAAAAAGTATCAAGGCCCACTTTGTGATCATCTAGAAACTTTCAAATGCATTGTTTAAATGATAGTTCAAAATTGAATCTTTATCATATGAGAAGATCCCACTTTTTCAAAAACCACTCAAACAAGCTCAACTTTCAAAACCCAAGCATCTGCAGACTCACCAGCACCAACCTAGCACACCCACCAAAAATCTTTTCAAAATTCAAAACTTGAATTCCTGCGGCCATTTCATCAAACACTTTGCAGACACAAATCATCAAAATATTAAACACTATTGTGAACAGTGATTGAAGCCTAACTTGTCCCCTCTCTAGCTCACAACCATCTCAGTAGATCATCTAGCAAGTTAAACCAAGCACTAGCCTCACTGTAAGCTGGGCAATGACATCAATGGTGAACAGCCGAAGCTCACCATGCCACCCCAGTGGAGACAGCAAGCTAGAAGAATATTTAGCCGTGCCAACCTTGTCTAGGAGGCAGCCCACCATCCACCGCCACTCCCTGTCCCAGCCACGAGCGTTACCAAACCCTGGACCACACGCACGGACCGCGCCCAGCGTGCCAGCAACCATGCCGAGCATGCGCCAGAGCGCCACACTCGACCGACGCCCATAGACCGCGCGCCGCCCTCGCCGCGTGCATACATGATCGCCACCAACCCAGGAGACCGCCAGACATCCCCGTTCACCGCCCCATGCCACACAGCCACCGCTCGCCGTCGAAGACGCCGCCTCTGCCGCACAGAGTATCGCGTTCTAGACCAAACCGCACCGCCCCTACGTGCGCATTAAGCCGTAGAGCATCGCCAGGAGACCACCAAGCGATCGCCATCGCCGGCCATGCCTCTAGCCGCCCGTAGCCATGTCGCCACCGTCGCGTGCCCATGCCGTTCGGTCTCGTCGTCGCGACCATAAATAGAGGCCACCCCCAGCCGAATTGAGCACACCATCTCACTCCCCTCTCCTCACTGATCGTGCCACCCCGTTCCCGGAGCAAGACGAGCAGCGCTTCGCCGGAATTTCACCGGAGCCCACCGCCTCTGGAGAAGAAGGGAGCCAACGATTGGAGCCGCCCCAGGAGAAGCTGCCAGTACTAGGAGGTTCGCCGTCGTCGACTTCGTCGTTCGCCCGCCTCCCCGACCCTCGCCTGAGCCCCGGTGAGCCCCCAACGACCCCCACATGTCGCGCTAGGTTTCTGTCTCGCCGGCATTGCCCAATGTCGACGATGACCCTCAGCCGTTGGATTAGAACCAGATCGAACGCACCACATTGCCCCATACCGCTTCGCACCCCCTGTCTCACTGACGCGTGGGGACAGCGACTTAACCAGCCCGCGTGGCCCATTGCTAGCAGCCGCCCAAGATCGCTCCTTCTGCCAGTTATTTGAATTTAACCTTTTTCATTTTATTTCAAACACACTTCTGTACCCAGTTTCAAAAATCTACCCAGGTCGATTCAGTGAACCAAATTGAAGGAAACCAATTTTGTTAGAAAGGTCTGGGAATGGTGAATCGAAGCCCGTTGGATTCAAGTCATTTGGATCTGTAGATCATCCATGGTAAAAATAACAAGGTAGAAGATTTTCTGCATTCAAACATTTTTCAAATTTAAACCATAATAGCTTTTGAGTTAATTCCAACTCTCAAAAATCACATTTAATCATACCTTTCAGAATATATAAAAATATATAGGTTTATTTACAGAAATAATAACCAAGTAATAAAAGAATGCCACATGGGTATTTCTAGCCACTTTACTTAATTAAAATAAAATAGAAACACCTTATTAAATTGTGACACAACTTTAAATCACATTCCCATGGACTAAAATATGTGGTGATGACATGTGTCAACATGATCCCATGTTTGGTTTGGAGAATATTAAATCTTAACTAGTTTTTCAATGAGTAGAAATTACTTTTCTAAAAATAAAAGGAATTAAACCAAGCGTTAATCTTGTAATGTTAGTGATGAGGCTAGATCATCTATAGGACCCTTGTGTGTGATGAATGCAAGTAGTTAAGTATTGTTTGGTGATTGTGTACCTCGTATTTATTCATAGACGCTAGTACCGACCAAGGATACGAGGAGGAAGGATGATACTACGAAGAAGAAGCCAAGGAGAACTTCAACCACTGCTCTGCACAAGGCAGGCTAACACTTGCAAGATACTCTAATTTAGCAAGCCTTACTATACAAGTTAACCTTGCAAGCCTAATACTACTAGCTGAATGGGCAAGCTTATACTTGCAATTGGGCAAGCTAATACTTACTTGCTACTATGTCAACTATATGCCTTCAGCATATGTGATCATATCCACTTGATAAACCAATCCTAGTTTTATTTGCAAGCCCTCTACTTTATTTCTTTATCCAAGCTTTAACTTAGAGTTGACTTAAGTGACTTGTAGTTTCTAGAAAGATATATTGAAGGTTGCATAAAGAGCATAAAATTTGGCCTAAGCTAGAAAATCTTGATGTCATCCTAAGGCATAAGATTGAACTTAGTTGAAACTCCACTATTTTACTATCCCCCATTAGTGCTTACCCCCACTTGTAGATGCTAGGGATAAGCATAAAACTTGATCAACATTAGATGGGAATACTTGGTGAAAATGGTTATGAAAACCTTAGAATGATGGATCATTCTACTGAGATGTTTTGACATGCATTTCTGAACACCATAAGATTTTGGTGATGAAAATGTTGAGGCATGAGCCTTAGCCCTTTATAAAACTGATGGTTGTCTGGATGCGATACTGTCAACACCCGGATTTTTAATCCCAGATGCCTATTATGCCATACATCGCAATCCCAGGATTACCATTTTTGCGAGACATAACAGAATTGGATACCATAGTACATCATCCATTACAATCGATACATAAGTTCTTACACGAATAGGGATCTCATGATCCAGTTCTTAATACAACATCAAGCAACCGAATACGTAATAATAACGGTAGCGTAGGCGAAGCTCCATCTTCGGGGTCACAGCGATCTTGTGATGGAGATGATCCTAGTTGTCGTAACCTTCCTGGGGTCCATCTTCTAGGTACTCCTCTTCATAGTCTGGCCATGGGAATAGCCAGGGACAAAGCCATGAGTACTCTTTAAGTACTCCCAAACTAATACTAACAGGTAAAGGGGTTTTTGGATAATAGGACAATAGGCTCTAAGGTTGTTTTGCAAAAGCCAGATTTATCTCTACTAAGTTCCAAAGCTAGTCACAATTTTATAACTCCTAAGTGGGATCTTGTAACTCAGGTCACAACTCTGTTGTGGTCAAGTCAAAGTCTCAATTCATTTCACAAGTCATTTTGAAAACATCTGACGGGGGAACAGTATGGCCACTCAATCGTCCATAATCATGACGCGGCTATTCGAATAGTTTGACACTTTGCAGAGATTGTACACTTTCACCACAACATTCAATACATCCGTCAAGAACAAATCCTGAATTCACCATACTCAGTATGCGGATAATCAATCCTAACCTTTCGATTACACGCCCTAGTATAAACACCTCTCCTGTGAGTTTGGCCTCCCAACCATGACCAACTGTCATGTTGGGTACTGCACAGGTGGACAATCTTCACAAGGTAGCCTCAGCTCAGACCTTGGCCGTGAGGGAACTAATACTAAGGTACATAAGTTTCCAGTCAAACCCTACCCAATCTTCAGGTATTGTGGTTGTACGATAAAATTGGAATGGTATCGCATCCAGATAACCATCAGTTTTATAAAGGGCTAAGGCTCATGCCTCAACATTTTCATCACCAAAATCATCAAGTGTTTGGAAACACATGTCCAAAACATTTCAATAGAATGATCCATCATTCCAAGGTTTTCGTAACCATTTTTCCACCAAGTATTCCCATCTAAAGCTGATCAAGTTTTATGCTTAGCACTAGCATCTACAGGTGGGGGTAAGCAATAATGAGGGGTGGTAAACTAGTGGGGTTCTAACTAAGTTCAACCTTATATCTTAGGAAGATATCAAGGTTTCTAACTTAGGCCAAATTTTATGCTCTTTATGCAACCTTCAGATAACTTTCTAGTATCTACCAAACTCTCCTGTAAACTCTAAGTAAGCTTTGATAAAGAAATAAAGTAAGAAGCTTGCAAGTAAAACTAGGATTGGTTTATCAAGTGGGTATGATCACATATGCTTAAGGCATATAGTAGGCATGGTAACAAGTATTGGCTTGCATCAGTGTCAATATAAGATTGCAAGTGTTAGCTTGCCTTGGGTAGAGCAGTGGTTGAAGTTCTCCTCGGCTTCTTCTTCGTAGTATCCTCCTTCCTCCTCATATCCTTGGTCGGTACTAGCGTCTATGAATAAATACGAGATACACAATCACCAAACAATACTTAAGTACTTGCAATCAGCACACACAAGGGTCCTATAGATGATCTAGCATCATCTGTAACATTATAAGGTTAAGGCTTGGTTTAATTCCTTTTATTTTGAGAAAAGTAATTTCTACTCATTGAAAAACTACTTAAGATTTAATATTCTCCAAACCAAACATGGGATCATGTTGATACATGTCATCATCACATATTGTAGTCCAAGGGAATGTGATTTAAAGTGGTGTCACAATTTAATAAGGTTTTACCCTTTTATTCTAATTAATTAAAGTGGCTAGAAATGCCTATGTAGCATTCTTTTATTACTTTAACAATATTTCTGCAAGTAAACCTATATATTTTTATATATTCTGAAAGGTATGGTTAAATGTGATTTTTGAGAGTTGGAATCAACTCAAAAGCTATTATGGTTTAAATTCGAAAAATGTTTGAATGCAGAAAATCTTCCGCCTTGTTATTTTTACTAAGGATGATCTACAGATCCAAATGACTTGAATCCAATGGGCTTGGATTCAGCATTCACAGTCATTTCCAACAAAATTGGTTTCATTCAAATTGGTGCACTGAATTGACCTGGGTTGATTTTTGAAAATGGGTACAGAAGTGTGTTTGAATTAAAAAGAAAAAGATCTAATTCAAATCACTGGGTTGCGCGGGAAAAGTTAACGGGCCGGCCTGCTAAGCGCAGTGCTCCCGCGGGCTGCTTAAGTGGGTGTCCCTACTCGTCAGTGACACGGGGCTGGGCGAAGCGGTATGGGGCAACGTGGGTCGTTTGATCTGATTCTAATCCAACGGCTAGGAGTCATCGTCGACGTGAGACAACACCGGCGAGAACGAAACTAGCGTGGCCAGTGAGGGGTGCTGAGGGCTCACCAGGGTGCTGGCGAGGGTCGGCGAGGTGGGCGAACGACGAAGTCGATGATGGCGAAGCTCCTGGTACCGGTGGCTTCTCCTGGGGCGGCTCCAATCGCTGGCTCCCTTTTTCTCTAGAGGCGGCGGGCTCCGGTGAAATTCCGGCGAGGTGGTGCTCGCCTTGCTCTGAGAACGGTGTGGCACGATCAGTGAGGAGAGGGGAGTGAGATGGTGTGAAGAAATCGAGCGGGGGTGGCCTCTATTTATAGTCGAGCGAGGGGACCATCGGTGAGCTCGTCGAAGGCGATATTCTGCGGCTATTGGCATGGGCGATGGTAGGGGACGGTGCGGTGTCTCCTGGCGATGCTCAACGACATGGATTAGAGGCGTGGGGCGGTGCGGCTTGGTCTGGAACGGGCGATGCTCTGCACGGCAGAGGTGGCGTCTTCGACGGCGAGCGGTGGTTGTGCGTCACGGGGCGGCAAACGGGGATGTTTGGTGGTCTCCTGGGTCGGTGGGGATTGTGTATGCACACGGCAAGGGCGGCGCGCGGTCTGTGGGCTGCGGTCGAGGGTGGCGCTCGCGACGCTATATGGTCGCCTGGCGGTCTGGCGCGGTTCGTGCGTGGTCCAGCTTGGCAACACTCGCATGGTGGTACAAAGGTGGCGGTGGGCGGTGGAACGCCTCCCGCATCCTTGCTAGGCTTGCTGCTGCTCCTAATCGACTATGGGGTGGCAAGGTGTACTTTTGTGTGTTCACCATTGATGGCAATGGCAAGCTCACAATGGTGCTAGTGCTTGGTTAATCTTGCTAGATGATCTACTGAGCTGGTTGTGTGCTAAATGGGGAACCATTTAGGCAAGAATCACTGCTCACAATAGTGTTTGATGTTTGTTTGCTTTGTGTCTGCAACCTGTTTGATGAAATGGCCGCATGAAATCAAGTTTTAAATTTTGGAATGATTTTTGGTGGGTTTGCTAGATTGGTGCTGGTGAGTTTGCAGATGCTTGGGTTTTGAAAGTTGAGCTTGTTTGAGTGGTTTTTGAAAAGTGGGATCTTCCCATATGATAAAGATTCAATTTTGAATTGTCATTTAAACTATGCATTTGAACGTTTCTGGATGATCAAAAAGTGGGCCTTGATACTTTGTTAGGAGTACATTCAAGGGGTGCAAAGATCCAGAAAAGTTTCTGTTAGGTTTTGAAAGTTTGAGACAACCAAAGTAGGCATGGGAGTTAAATTGGTCAAAATGACCATTCCCTTAATATATTTGTTTTGATTTACTTGTCTTTAGGGAAAGTGTGGGAAATGTTTTAGATGATGTTTATTTCACCTAAGAAACATTTTACAAGCAATGAAACAAACAAACAAGGTGGTTTAAAAGAATTTCAAATTAAATGCATACACATATGCATGCATTCATAATTTTAATTAGAAAGTTTTTGTTAACCCTAATTTTGAGGATTAGAGTTTGATGATCCAAGTTTAGTATTTTTGGGATGTTACAGATACCATTCCAATTTTATCGTACAACCACAATACCCGAAGATTGGGTAGGGCTTGACTGGAAACTTATATACCTCAGTATTAGTTCCCTCACTGCCAAGGTCTGAGCTGAGGCTACCTTGTGAAGATTTTCCACCTATGCAGTACCCAAGATGACAGTTGTTCATGGTTGGGAGGCCAAACTCACAGGAGAGGTGCTTATACTAGGGCGTGTAATTGAAAGGTTAGGATTGATTATCCGCATACTAAGTATGGTGAATTCAGGATTTGTTCCTGACGGATGTATCGAATGTTGTGGTGAAAGTGTACAATCTCTGCAGAGTGTCAAACTATTCTGTCACAACCCAAAATTTCCCAAAATTTGAAATGTGAAAAATAAATAAACAAAATAAAATTTTGTTGAAATTTAGGGTGAGAAGAAACTTTTTGATTCCAATTGGAAACATCAAAACCTATTTTGGTCAAATAAAATCCTAAAGGGATTTAAAAAGATAAACAAATAATAAATAAAGTTATAAAAGTTGGAATCACTATTTTTGGATCTTTTAATAAAAAGATATTGTTTTCAAAAGCAAAGGTAGAAATATAAATAAGGATTATTTTATAGAGCCAAATTAAAACTTGGCCAAGCTTTTTAAATAAAATATTTCTATTTGATAAAAAAGGTAAAGGTTTATTTAAATAAAATGATGAGGATTTATTAATATCCAATTTTATTTAAGTAAAGGCTTTTCCCATTTTTATATAAACACAAAAACTTGTTAAAGTATTTTAAATAAAAATTCCAAGTGTTTTATATTTTTCAAATGAAACCTACTGAAAAGGTTTGGGTATTATTTAGTTTTCAAATAGAGTTTTTAAAATAAATTAAATCCTATTTGAATTAAAGACTAAGGTCTATTTATTTAATTATTAATAGATCTTAAAAGAATAAAAGAATTATTTTATTTTGGACTTTGGATTATGATGTTAAAGAGAACTAAAATCAATACAAAGTTTGGTGGTGGTTTGGTTTGAAATGGAGTTTGAATTATTTGTTTGAAAATCAAAACAGAAATTCATTTTGGAAAAAGAAAAAGCTTTTAGAATAAAAAAAAGTGAAACAAACAGCCCAGCTAACAGGCCCAGCAAGCCCAACTCGCAGCCCACCTACACCCCTCTACCGAATCGTCTTCTTTCACTCAACCTTGCACCCACCCAGACACTGAGCAGTGGACCCCATGCCCCTCTCTCTCTCTCGCTGACAACGGACCCCACGCCACCTCACCGTCGTCTTCAACCCCGCGACCACGTCCCCCTCGCCGTTGCTGCCTTGATTGCAGCGATGAATTTGGGTTAATGCCTGAGTTATTCCTCGCCGTGATCACACTCGATTAATAGCCTGCTTCCCCTCTCCATTCCCCCAACCAACGCCACCAGAGAGCCACCGGGCTGCCTCGATTTCCTCTTGCACCGCCGCGGACTCCGACGAGCTTCACGAGCGATTCCGGCCACACCTCGCCGCTCCACGCCTCCCACTGCACATAGACTTGCTCCCCACTTCCTGGCGCATCTTCCAGTGTAGCTAGTTAGCCCGCGCGTGCCCCGCAGCCTCGGCTTCGTCATCACCTGAGCACCACCGCCGTCTGTCTCGTCTCCGTCGAGCTCCCACGGTAAGCTCCGACCGCCCCAAGCTCTCCTGATGATGCTCCCATACTCCCCATGCTCGCCCGCGTCTAACCATACCTATATCTTTCCTCGGCACGACCTGTAGCCTCGCTACCAATGACGAACAGAGCCGTCCGACGCTGCTGCACACTCCGGCGAGCAATCCCCTCCTCTCCTGAGCTCCCCTCGCCAAGACGACCACACGTTGAGCTTCAGCATCTCCTTGCGAGCGCGGTGAGCTACTTCCCTCCTTCCCTTGCTTCTTGTAATCGCGGCGACGCCACCGCCAGAGCGTGCGCCGCCAGTCGCCACCGCCAGCGCCGCCCATTCCTGGTCAACCACACAGCAACCGTCAGATCTTGATCAAACGCACGATATTAGAATTAACTCAAAAGGGTATGGGTGAATCTGAGCCGTGCGATACACTTTAGATCTAACAGCCCACAGAGCTCGATCCACCCGAAGCGGTACCGTCCAATAGAAACACGCCACGTGGCACTGATTTGTTTAAATAGACAGAAACATTTCTATTTGTTGATTGAATTTTTAAATTGCATAACTTTTGATCCACGCGTCCAAAATTTGCAAATTTTATATCAACGGAATCAGCAAGACAAATCCTACCCAACCATGCATTTTGTTTAATGTTTTGCTTCTGGAAAATTGGTTGAATTTGCAGAAACATGTGTAGGTTTATTTTGAATATAAAAATTGTTCTAGATGTATTTTTAATATGAAATCTTTGCAAAATGGTTTGTTGTGACCCTACTGACCCTAGGAACCAACTTGTGGGTTTAAAAATATATTTTGTGAAGATAAGGAATAAATAATTTAATTATCTCATTTCTAGTCAAATAAAAATATTGTTTTTGGTTTAGAAACGAATTTTGAGTAAAACCTTTGGGAAATGATTTGATTCAAACCTTCTGACCCTAAACACCAAGTTTGGAGAATTAAAATATATTTGGTGAACCCTTTAAAGAATATTTCTTTGCTAAAAGCATTTACAACCACATAAAATATTGATTTGATTTAAAAATGGTTTATAGATAAAACCTTTTGCAAATGGTTTTACCACTTTTTGTAAATGACCAATGTGAGCTTGAAAATGTTTAGAGCCCAATAGAAACCACTTTTCTAAATAAAACTATTTTTTTGCATGCTTACATGCATGACCTTGTTTCTATTATTTTATGTGTGATAAATTGGTTGGAATGATAGTTGAATTTGTGTTTGCTTGATTGAATTGTAGTGGAATTAGAAGAGTGTGATATTTGAAAGATCAAGAAGTGAACCAACATTCTCTACTAAAAAGGCAAGTGACACTATCATCCATGTCCTATTATTTTCATTACACTTAGTGGATTTTTGTAACATGCATGATAAGGACTACTATATTTTATGCTATGCTAAATCCTATTAGGATATCCTTATATCTTCCTTAGTGAAAACATTGTAGTTGTAGTAAGCTTAGTCCTGCTATATATTTGGGATGGGATACATGATATGAATATATGAAATGTTGGAAAGATATATGTTTTATATAATAAAACAAGTACTCAATGAACCACCTGGGTGGACAAGGATACTCAAGATTGGACAAGGTGGCAACAAAGGGAACCATGTTTATATGGCTATATTTTTGTGTGTGCACTAGAAGAAAACCACCCAGGGACTTAGAGATTGAACATGTTTCTCATACAGTGGCTTCCGTGTACAGCCACATGCTAAACGGGCTCTGGCTTAGTCAACTACATAGTGGAAAACCCATGCATTGGCATCTTAAGGTTAACTAGAATTGTGTAAGGGAAATATATCCCTACATTGGTGCCTGGTAGACAAGCTAGCATTGTGTATTGGGAGGACTTCTATGGAAAGACTTTGTCACATTCTCGATCTGCCAGTACTCCATTTTGGTGAGTACTTATCCAGCGGCCACTGGTGGCGTCAAGACGAGATTGTGTCATGTGGGTAAAGTGTACAACTTCTGCAAAAAGAACAAATTCTAAGTACTTAGCCGTGTCCCCGGTTATGGACAATACTGAGCAACTAAGGCCTGAAGCTATGGAAGATCTCGACATTCCAATTTCTCAAAGTAAAAGTTAATGGTCAACAAGGTATTTGGAGCACTTGGAGTTTTCCAAGAAGTTCAGAAACATTTTGACAAAAGATCAAAACTATTTTGAAAAGATAGGACAAAACTATATTTCTTTCTGCAAATGAGCCTAAACCCTACTTAGCCAAATATGCATGTAATGATAGGATCCACTTATTTCTACATAGTAGTGAAACTTGCCAATACAATTCAAATGTATTGACCCTTGTGGCTGCAACTTATTATGTTGCAGGTTTGTTTGATGTTAGTGAAGTTTGTTGAATAGGATTACAAGTCTACAACCAACATGATTTCCTGTGGCACTTTGAAGATGAAGGATCCCATGCTATTGTTATATTCTGCTGCATTGTAATGAGATAGCCAAATGAGCTATGTAAGATGTAATAAATTATTTTATTCCTGGTTATAAAGTTGTATTATGACCTTTGTATCTTGATATTACATCTTAACTGTGGATGCTAGCTATTGATCCAGGGACTAGCATTGTAAACACAGGGATCTCTACCTTATTAAAGGTTGGGAACCTTACAGATGGTATCAGAGCACTGTGTTGCCTGTAGGATTGTAACCCTAGGATTGGACAAAACCCCTTAGAAAAATAGGAGTTGTATTTGTTCCAAAACTTATTTACAAACAATCTTGTAAAGTCTCTCCTCAACCTTTTGGTTTTGATTGTACATCTCTTCCTTTTCAACTTGATGTACAAAGCCTTCACCATTACCAATGACTTCAACTCTAGTTTCACCAAAGATTTCAACCTAGACATCACTAAGAACTACAAGTGAGAACCAAGAGACATTAGACTGCCTACCAAAGACATTGATATCAAGTTAGAGTATGGATCATATTGACCTATGAGGTATGACTATACTAAGTTGATTATTTCAAGAATAACTTGTTGTTTCCTTCAACTCATGAGATAAGCTCATAAGGTGTTAAGTGGATAGTTGCTTGTTGCTTGATTGATTGTTTGATTGAACTTGGATGTTTTGAGTTGTGTGTTAGAACTACTTAAAAACCTATCCATCATTACTCATCCCTATCAAACCAACAGATGCCTCCCCGTCGTGCCAACCCCAACCAAAACAACAATATCACTCTTGAGATGCAGCAGATGATGACAGCTCAGACACAACTGATGCAGGAGATGACCACATTCATACAGAATCAGAACAACAACAACAACAACAACAACAACAATCAGAATAATCCTCCAGCACATGATATGCTCACCAAGTTTCTGAAACTTAGGCCTACAAGATTCTCTGGAACAACTGATCCAATGGAAGCCAATGATTGGTTACGTTCAGTGAACAAGGACTTAGTGACTGTTGGCTGCACCGATGAAGAAAAAGTTAGTTTTGCAGCATTTCTACTTGAAGGACCAGCAGCAACATGGTGGGACAACTTTCAAATCACCACTCCCCTTGAAGATGTAACTTGGGCTATTTTTGAGGATAGTGTCCGTATAACTCATATCTCACCTGGAGTGATGTACTTGAAGAAAAAGGAGTTTCACAATCTGAAACAGCGTCACCTCAGTGTGGCTGAGTATATTGAAGAATTCAACAATCTAGCACGATATGCACCGGATGAAGTTGACACAGATGCTAAGAGAAAGGAGAAATTTCTTGAAGGACTTAATGATGAGTTGAACCTGCAGCTAGCTGTTGCCTATGTCCCAACTTATCAATCACTTTGTGACAAAGCCACTATATTGGAAAACAAGATGAATCAAGTTGAGAACAAAAAGAGGAAGCATAAACTCAAGAATCACTCAGGATCATCAAAAAAGAAGCATTCATTCAAAAAGAGCAATGAAGATTCTGAACCACATCAGTATCACCACAACAACAATGGAAGTGATAATAATGGAAATGATACTGACAATGGAGATGACCTTGGTCAGAACCAACATGACACTTTGAGGAAGAAAGACATTAGCTAGTTGGAGTGCTATAATTGTAAGGAACTTAGACACTATGCATCAGACTGTCCTGAGAAGAAAAAGAAAACGAATGCTAGAAGAGCCAATGGAAATGACTCCAATGTGACCCAAAAAGGACATGTTAACCACATTGACATGGATGGAAACTTTGAAGAGATAGAAGAAGTGGATGTCAGGAACTAGTTAACTTAGAAGAGTCAAATAAGGATTCCTTGTCTGGATATTAAGTGTTGAACCCATAGTCAAGTGAACCATCAATGTAATCCTATGAGACTTTCTTTTAAGGGTGGTAGTACCCTAGTTGCCTTGAAGCCAACTTGTAACCCTAGCCTTCCCAAATCTCGGGACGAGATTTATTTTAAGGGTGGCAGCCTGTCACATCCCAAAATTTTCCAAATTTTGAAATGTGAAAAATAAATAAACAAAATAAAATTTTGTTGAAATTTAGGATGAGAAGAAACATTTTGATTCCAATTGGAAACATCAAAACCTATTTTGGTCAAATAAAATCCTAAAGGGATTTAAAAAGATAAACAAATAAGAAATAAAGTTATAAAAGTTGGAATCACTATTTTTGGATCTTTTAATAAAAAGATATGGTTTTCAAAAGCAAAGGTAGAAATATAAATAAGGATTATTTTATCGAGCCAAATTAAAACTTGGCCAAGCTTTTGAAATAAAATATTTCTATTTGATAAAAAGGGTAAAGGTTTATTTAAATAAAATGATAAGGATTTATTAATATCCAATTTTATTTAAGTAAAGGCTTTTCCCATTTTTATATAAACACAAAAACTTGTTAAAGTATTTTAAATAAAAATTCTAAGTGTTTTATATTTTTCAAATGAAACCTACTGAAAAGGTTTTGGTATTATTTAGTTTTCAAATAGAGTTTTTAAAATAAATTAAATCCTATTTGAATTAAAGACTAAGGTCTATTTATTTAATTATTAATAGATCTTAAAAGAATAAAAGAATTATTTTATTTTGGACTTTGGATTATGATGTTAAAGAGAACTAAAATCAATACAAAGTTTGGTGGTGGTTTGGTTTGAAATGGAGTTTGAATTATTTGTTTGAAAATCAAAACAGAAAATCATTTTGGAAAAAGAAAAGCCTTTCAGAATAAAAAAGTGAAACAAACAGCCCAGCTAACAGGCCCAGCAAGCCCAACTCGCAGCCCACCTACACCCCTCTACCGAATCGTCTTCTTTCACTCAACCTCGCACCCACCCAGACACTAAGCAGTGGACCCCGTGCCCCCTCTCTCTCTCTCGCTGACAACAGACCCCACGCCACCTCACCGTCGTCTTCAACCCCGCGACGACGTCCCCCTCGCCGTTGCTGCCTTGATTGAAGCGATGAATTCGGGTGAATGCCTGATTTATTCCTCGCCGTGATCATGCTCGATTAATAGCCTGCTACCCCTCTCCATTCCCCCCAACCAACGCCACTAGAGAACCACCGGGCTGCCCCGATTTCCTCTTGCACTGCTGCGGACTCCGACGAACTTCGCGAGCGATTATGGCCACACCTCGCCGCTCCACGCCTCCCACTGCACACATAATTTCTCCCCACTTCCTGGCGCATCTTTCAGTGCAGCTAGTTAGCCCGCGTGTGCCCCGCAACCTCGGCTTCGTCATCACCTGAGCGCCACCGCCGTCTGTCTCGTCTCCGTCGAGCTCCCATGGTAAGCTTCGACCACCCCAAGCTCTCCTGATGATGCTCCCATAATCCCCACGCTCGCCCACGTCTAACCATACCTATATTTTTGCCTCGACACGACCTGCAGCCTCGCTACCGACGACGAACAGAGCCGTCCGACGCCGCTGCACACTCCGGCGAGCAATCCCCTCCGCTCCTGAGCGCCCCTCGCCAAGACGACCACACGTTGAGCTTCAGCATCTCCTTGCGAACGCGGTGAGCTACTTCCCTCCTTCCCTTGCTTCTTGTAATCGCCGCGACGCCACCGCCAGAGCGTGCGCCGCCATTCGCCGCCGCAAGTGCCGCCCATACCTGGTCAACCACACAACAACCGTCAGATCTTGATCAAACGCACGATATTAGAATTAACTAGAAAGGGTATGGGTGAATCTGAGCAGTGCGATACACTTTAGATCTAACAGCCCACATAGCTCGATCCACCCGAAGCGGTACCGTCCAATAGAAACACGCCGCGTGGCACTGATTTGTTTAAATAGACAAAAACATTTCTATTTGTTGATTGAATTTGTAAATTGCATAACTTTTGATCCACACGTCCAAAATTTGCAAATTTTATATCAACAGAATCATCAAGACAAATCCTACCCAACCATGCATTTTGTTTAATGTTTTTCTTCTGCAAAATTGGTTGAATTTGCAGAAACATGTGTAGGATTATTTTGAATATAAAAATTGTTCTAGATGTATTTTTAATATGAAATCTTTGCAAAATGGTTTGTTGTGACCCTACTGACCCTAGGAAACAACTTGTGGATTTAAAAATGTATTTTGTGAAGATAAAGAACAAATAATTGAATTAGCTCATTTCTAGTCAAATAAAAATATTGTTTTTGGTTTAGAAATGAATTTTGAGTAAAACCTTTGGGAAATGATTTGATTCAAACCTTCTGACCCTAAACACCAAGTTTGGAGAATTAAAATATATTTGGTGAACCCTTTATTGAATATATCTTTGCTAAAAGCATTTACAACCACATAAAATATTGATTTGATTTAAAAATGGTTTATAGATAAAATCTTTTGCAAATGGTTTTACCACTTTTTGTAAATGACCAATGTGAGCTTGAAAATGCTTAGAGCCCAATAGAAACCACTTTTCTAAATATAACTATTTTTTTGCATGCTTACATGCATGACCTTGTTTCTATTATTTTATGTGTGATAAATTGGTTGGAATGATAGTTGAATTTGTGTTTGCTTGATTGAATTGTAGTGGAATTAGAAGAGTGTGATATTTGCAACATCAAGAAGTGAACCAACATTCTCTACTAAAAAGGCAAGTGACACTATCATCCATGTCCTATTATTTTCATTACACTTAGTGGATTTTGTAACAAGCATGATAAGGACTACTATATTTTATGCTATGCTAAATCCTATTAGAATATCCTTATATATTCCTTAGTGAAAACATTGTAGTTGTAGTAAGCTTAGCCCTGCTATATATTTGGGATGGGATACATGATATGAATATATGAAGTGTTGGAAAGATATATGTTTTATATAATAAAACAAGTACTCAATGAACCACCTGGGTGGACAAGGATACTCAAGATTGGACAAGGTGGCAACAAAGGGAACCATGTTTATATGGCTATATTTTTGTGTGTGCACTAGAATAAAACCACCTAGGGACTTAGAGATTGAACATGTTTCTCGTACAGTGGCTTCCATGTACAGCCACATGCTAAATGGGCTCTGGCTTAGTCAACTACATAGTGGAAAACCCATGCATTGGCATCTTCAGGTTAACTAGAATTGTGTAAGGGAAATATATCCCTACATTGGTGCCTAGTAGACAAGCTAGCATTGTGTATTGGGAGGACTTCTATGGAAAGACTTTGTCACATTCTCGATCTGCCAGTACTCCATTTTGGTGAGTACTTATCCAGCGGCCACTGGTGGCGTCAAGACGAGATTGTGTCATGTGGGTAAAGTGTACAACTTCTGCAAAAGAACAAATTCTAAGTACTTAGCCGTGTCCCCGGTTATGGACAATACTGAGCAACTAAGGCCTGAAGCGATGGAAGATCTCGACATTCCAATTTCTCAAAGTAAAAGTTGATGGTCAACAAGGGATTTGGAGCACTTGGAGTTTTCCAAGAAGTTCAGAAAGATTTTGACAAAAGATCAAAACTATTTTGAAAAGATAGGACAAAACTATATTTCTTTCTGCAATTGAGCCTAAACCCTACTTAGCCAAATATGCATGTAATGATAGGATCCACTTATTTCTACATAGTAGTGAAACTTGCCAATACAATTCAAATGTATTGACCCTTGTGGCTGCAACTTATTATGTTGCAGGTTTGTTTGATTTTAGTGAAGTTTGTTGAATAGGATTACAAGTCTACAACCAACATGATTGCCTGTGGCACTTTGAAGATGAAGGACCCCATGCTATTGTTATATTCTGCTGCATTGTAATGAGATAGCTAAATGAGCTATGTAAGATGTAATAAATTATTTTATTCCTGGTTATAAAGTTGTATTATGACCTTTGTATCTTGATATTACATCTTAACTGTGGATGCTAGCTATTGATCTAGGGACTAGCATTGTAAACACAGGGATCTCTACCTTATTAAAGGTTGGGAACCTTACATATTCGAATAGCCGCGTCCGCGGTTATGGACAGTTGGAGTGGCCATACTGTTCCCCCGTCAGATGTTTTCAAAAGACTTGTGAAATGAATTGAGACCTTGACTTGACCACAACAGGGTTGTGATATGAAATACAAGTTCCTACTTAGGAGTTATAAAATTGTGACTAGCTTCTCTTGCTTCTCAGCTTAGTAGACATACATCTGGCTTTTGCAAAACAACCCTAGAGCCTAGTGTCCTATTATCAAAAACCCCTTTCACTTGTTAGTATTAGTTTGCGAGTACTTAAAGAGTACTCATGGCGTTGTCCCTGGCTATTCCCGTGGCCAGACTATGAAGAGGAATACCTGGAGGATGGACCCCAGGAAGGTTATGACAACTAGGATCATCTCCCATCACAAGATTGCTCATGACCTCAAGATGGAGCTTCACCTACGCTACCGTTATTATTACGTATTCCGCTGCTTGAAGTTGTATTAAGAACTGGATCATGAGATCCCTATTTGTGTAAGACCTTATGTATGGTTTGTAATGGATGATGTACTGTGGTATCCAATTCTGTTATGTCTCGCAAAAATGGTAATCCTGGGATTGCGATGTATGGCATAACAGGCATCTGGGATTAAAAATCCGGGTGTTGACAAGTTGGTATCAGAGCCATCCTCACCATAGGAGACCCTAGTTAGACTGGACGTTTGAATCAAAAACTTAGTTTCAAAACCAAAGAAACCAAATATTTACAAAAACTTATTCTCATTCTTATCCCTTTGATTCTTTCATGAAAATTCATGTTCCTCAAAAACTCTTGCAAAATACATAAAATTTTGACACACTTGATCACTCTACTAACTTACTCATCCTATATTCTAATAGATGGACGTGAAGTACAACAAGTTTTATCAATTGGGGAATGGAGGAGACCTTATCTTTGAGAGGGATTTGGACCAGCTTTCGGAACTTCTGGAGCGTCCGCACCCCGAGTTCTTCGGAGCTCAGCTCAATGATCAAGGAGGAGAAGATCTGCAGTGGCTGATTGTTGCAAGTCTCCGAGGAAAGATTGAACCTCCCACTGCTGAGGGAATTCAGTATACCTTAAGAGAGAACAACTGGCTCGATGGACTTGCCAGGACCATGCAGGAAGCTCTTTCCCGTCTATCTGGGCAGAGCGTCAACCAGATCAAGGGAACCCCCGTTGAGTTTTTCCCAAGGCATGATGCAAATGGACAACCACTGGAAGCCCCATACCACCCTGAGCTGAAGACTCAATTGGACCACCTTAGCTTCATGATGTACGATCGTCAGCAGGAGTTGGATAACTGCCGTGACTACTCCAACCACAAGTCTGCCATCATCAAGACGAAGGATCAAACCATCGCCATGCTAGTAAAGGATCGCAAGTCTCGCCGCCGTTAGCTCGACAAGAAGGAGCGCATCATTGCCCGTCTTCACCATCGTATCTCATCTTTGGAGGAGACCATCCATGAGAGAGACATGCAGTTGGAAGAAAGGGAGAATGCCAGAGAGGATCTTCGTGGAGACCCCTACTCCTATCTCAGCGATGATGATGATTTTCTGGAGGATCAGGCTATGGACTTCTTCACCGATGAGGATGATTTCGCCTTCATCGATGATGATGAAGATGACGAAGCCACCGATTCCAAGGAGTAGTAGCACTTGAGCACTAGCGTAGTGATTAGTATTCGGTCCCACTGTATCGTAGTTTCCAGAATGGTTCTTAAAACCATCTGTTTTCCTTTGTTGTAGTGTGTGTTGTATCGTGTTCTATGAATGAATGAATGAAAAGCGAGTTGCTAGAAAAATCTGAGTCAAACTCTAAAAACTTTTCAAAATCCCAGAACCGTAGAAATTTCCCTCTTTTCTCATGATCTATCTCAATCTTCAGATGCCACGCGGAGGAAGTGGTTCATCCCCGGACCCGATGTTGCAGATTCTGCAAATGTTGACTTCTGACCGCGAAGCTTAAAGAGCGGAACGCCAAGCCAACCTAGCCACCCTGCAACAGATAGCTCAGCTATCCCACAACAACCAAGGCCACGGAAATCAGGACAACCATGGATCTAAGCTCAAAAATTTCCAGAATACCAAACCACCTGTTTTCACTAAGTCAGAAAGAACCCCTAGACGCCGATGATTGGCTGCAAACCATGGAAAATAACCTAGAAGTCGCCGGAGTGGAAGCCAATGAGAAAGTTTTGTTCGCCGCCCACTATCTAGCCGGAGATGCCAGGGCAGGGTGGAACAGTGTTCGTGCAATGACCGGAGGACAGATGATGACCTGGGAGGAATTCAAGGTCAAGTTTAGCAGAATCCATGTGCCACCGGTTTGGATCAAGAGAATGAGAGACGAGTTCAGAGAACTAAAGCAAGGAAGGATGACCGTAGTGGAATACCGTGACAAATTCTTGTCATTATCTAGGTATGCCCCGGATGAGATCGACATCGAAGCCAAGAAGAAAGAAAGATTCCTGAATGGTCTGCATGATGAGATGCAGACAGTGTTAGTCAATATCCCCTTTGCTGATATTGAAGCCCTTGTCGACTCTGCTATCTAGACGGAAGGAAAGATCAACCAAGCCAATGAGAACCGCAAGCGTCGCATGATGCATTAGCCAGGAACCCATCAGACTCCAAAGTATCGCCCTAACCCATCTCCCGAATTTGCCCCAAGAACCCATAGACCCCCGATGAACCGTCCGACCTATTCCAACCGTGGAAACCCTAGGCCCGGAGGAAATCACAACAACCCCGGCAACTCTAGCAATTTCATCCGTGCCCCACCCAAGTTCAACACCAACAATGCTGCCACCAACACCAACACTGCCCCGAGGACTGGAAACAATGTTGTGCCTGTAGCAACAAAGGACAAGTCGCAGGTGACTTGTTATGACTGTGGAAATAAGGGTCACTACTCTAACGAGTCCCCCAACAAGAAGAATGCCGCAGCACCCAATGCCAATGTCCCAGCTCAGCAATAGCGTCGTGTTTAGCCTGGAAGAAGGTTTGCCCCAAGGAATTCGCTCAACCGCAATGGCCGTCTTTTTCTCATGCATGCTGAAGAAGCTCAGGAAGCGCCAGACGTCGTGTTGGGTATGTTTTCTGTTAATTCAGTACTTGCAAGAGTGTTGTTTGATTCTGGTGCATCGCACTCATTTGTCACCGAAGAATTTGCATGCACTAGTAAAATTCAACCAACCAAACTGAAGCATGTCATGATTGTTCAAATTCCCGGATCAACCACCAAGGCTAGGCAAATTTGCAAAGCCGTCCCTATCTGAATCCATGGCATAGATTTTTATGCTAACCTGATAGTACTCGGAACTAAAGGTTTGAAAGTAGTACTAGGAATGGATTGGATGTCCAAACATAAAGGATTGATTGACTGTGCCAAGAAAGCCATAACCATGACCAGTACAGCTGGAATATCAGTCGAGCATATATCTGAAACCTTACCTCGTCAATTCAAGTGCAACAAGAGTATAGCCCAACCTACCATTGACCAAGTCCGGATAGTCTGTGAATACCCCGATGTATTTCCAGATGTTTTGCCCGGTATGCCCCCAGATCGGGATATCGAGTTTATCATTGAACTAATCCTCGAAACTGGACCCATAGCCCAGAGACCATATAGTATGAACCCGTCGGAGCTAGAGGAACTGAAGAAGCAACTGGATGCCATGTTGGAAATTGGATTGATTCAACCAAGTGCGTCACCATGGAGGTCACCTGTCTTGTTTGTGGACAAGAAATATGGAGGTAAACGTTTGTGTACGGATTATCGGAAGTTGAATGATGTCACCATCAAGAACAAATACCCCTTGCCCAAGATAGAAGATTTTTTTGATCAGTTGACCGGTGCCAAAGTGTTTTCTAAGATTGATCTTAGAACTGGGTATTATCAACTCTAAATTCGTGCAGAGGATATTCCAAAGACTGCCTTCACCACCAGATATGGATTGTACGAGTATACAGTCATGTCTTTTGGATTAACCAATGCCCCCGCTTATTTCATGAATCTCATGAATAAGATTTTTATGGACTTCCTGGATAAGTTTGTCGTTGTTTTCATCGATGAAATTCTAATTTATTCCAAATCAGAAGAAGAACATGAGCTACACCTAAGGACCATTCTTGGAACCCTTAGAGAGCATCAGCTGTATGCAAAGTTTAGCAAATGTGAATTCTGGTTACAGGAGGTAGGATTCCTCGGTCACATTGTATCAGCCGGAGGAATTGCCGTTGACCCTGCCAAAGTGAAAAATGTAGAAGATTGGCAAGCCCCAACCACTCAAACCCAAGTTCGTGCATTTCTCGGATTGGCGGGATATTACCGCAAGTTCGTAGAAGGATTCTCGAGTATCGCCAGACCCATGACCCAATTGCTGAAGAAAGACAAGAAGTTTGAATGGACCGACAAATGTGAAGCGAGTTTTCAAGAACTCAAGAGGAGATTAATTTCAGCCCCAATCTTGATCATGCCAGATATCACGAAGCCTTTCGATGTGTATTGTGATGCATCCAAGATCGGTCTCGGATGTGTGCTAATGCAAGAAGGCAAAGTTATATCTTATCTATCTCTACAACTGAAGAAACATGAGCAAAACTACCCAACCCATGACCTCGAACTTGCAGCCATAGTTCTAGCCCTGAAAACATGGAGACATTACCTGATGGGAAACCGTTGTGAGATCTATACGGATCACAAGAGCCTAAAGTATATATTCACTCATAAGGAGCTGAATATGAGGCAGAGAAGATGGATTGAGCTAATCAAGGATTACGACCTGGACATTCACTATCACCCTGGTAAAGCTAATGTGGTAGCAGATGCCCTTAGCAGATTGCCGTGTCGCTTGAGCTCCATGATCTTGAAGGAGCAACCAAGCTTGCACAAAGAGATGGAAGATTTTCGAATGGAATTAGTGAGTGAAGGATTTTTGGCTAGCATAGAACTCCAACCCACTTTGATCAGTCAGATTAAAGAGGCGCAGAAGGGAAATGCTAGTATCGACGGAATCAAGCGTCGTATCGGTACATGCAAAGTACCTGGATTCACCGAAGACGAAGAAGGAGTTCTGTGGTACAAAGGACGCCTTTGTGTACCATCAGATTCTGAGTTGAAAGAAGTTATTTTGAAGGAGGCTCATGATACTATTTATTCTATCCATCCCAGAGGAACTAAGATGTATCAATATTTAAAAGAGCAATTTTGGTGGCATAAGATGAAGAGAGAAATCAGAAGCTATATCGCCAACTGTGATATATGTCAGCGAGTCAAGGCAGGACATCAAAGACCCGCTGGATTGTTGCAACCCTTACAGATTCCGGAATGGAAATGGGATTTCATTGGAATGGACTTTATCACTGGACTGCCTACTTCTAGTAGGGGAAATGACTCTATTTGGGTCATAGTGGACCAATTGTCCAAAGTCGCCCATTTCTTACCAGTCAAGACCACATATCAGAGTTCGAAGCTAGCGGAGTTATACATCGCTAGAATAGTTAGTTTGCATGGAGTCTCCAAGAACATCGTATCAGATCGAAGAACTCAGTTTACCTCGAGATTGTGGAAGAAAGTCAAAGAAGGTTTAGGAACCCGCCTAGATTTCAGCACCGCATATCACCCTCAGACCGATGGAAAAACGGAGCGAGTAAATCAAATACTCGAAGATATGCTGAGAGCATGTGTGTTTGAATATGGATCTAAGTGGGAATATTGTCTGCCATTTGCAGAATTTTCATACAACAACAGTTATCAAGCTAGTTTGCAAATGGCCTCATTTGAATTTATGTACGGAAGGAAGTGTCGCACCCCTTTTAACTGGTCGGAAGTAGGAGAGAGTCAGATTTTCGGACCCGACATCCTACGAGAAGCAGAAGAGAAGGTTCACAAGATTCGTGAGCACCTCAAGACTGCCCAGTCCAGACAGAAGAGTTATGCCGACAAGAGACGTAGAGACCTCGCCTTCAACATAGGAGATTTTTTTTATATGAAAGTGTCGCCGTTGAAGGGAATGCAGCGTTTCCAACTCAAAGGAAAGTTAGCCCCCAGATATATTGGACCTTTCAAGATTCTGAACCGTCGAGGAGAAGTGTCGTATGAATTGGAACTACCCAAAGAGATGTCAGCCGTGCACAATGTGTTCCATATCTTGTTACTTCGCAAGTGTCTCAGAGTCCCAGAGAAGACCGAAGTATTCAAAAACATCGATCACCGAACCATAGAGATCAACGATGACCTGACCTATCCCGAAGTACCCATCCGTATTTTGGAAGAAGCTTTCAGAACTACCCGAACCCGAAGCATCAAGTTTCTCAAGATTCAGTGGAGCAACCACACAGAAGAGGAAGCTACCTGTGTAACACCCCGGTTCTGAAAAGACCGTGGCTTCTATGTGACATGCCAATCCCTGGATCGGTTCATTGGCCCACAATAGAATAAGATGAATAACATAGCAAAATATCCGTGTATCATGAATAACGATGATCCAGAGTACCATTATTACAATAAAAGCTTAGCCCAAAGCTAGCTCAAATTATCAGGTAGCAACATAAATAAAGTAAATCCTCCATTCTTCAAATTGCCCACAAGTGAACAAGTGCCGAGTGGAGTACCGTGGCCTAAATCGATTACTCAGAATCGGAATATCCTGCAATATGAAACGTAGCAGCCTCGAAAGGTCAATACATGGAATGTATGGCAAGTAGAGCTAGTAATGGAGACAATAGTACTAACATCTACATGCATATCTGGCAATTGGAGCTGTGTCTGGCTTGCATTTGCAAATACATTTGTCCTACTTTCATACATAGTTTTTGATTTTTCTTTGAAAAGATCCCAATTAAGTTAACCCAACAACATTAAAACAATTATGAAATTAGAATGAGCGAGAAACATGTCATGGAATCAATATCAAGCAACTCAGTTGTCCATAACCGGGGACACGGCTAATCGATTAGATTATACACCCTGCAGAGGTTAGTACACTTTACCCATGTGACTTGACCAGCCCAGCTCGTACCATCACTCGCATTTTGGGTGATGATAGGGAGAAGTCCAAGTTGAGACCGTTCGGGAAGTAGCTCCCCAATCCCGACGCGCACCGGTCCAACCTACCAAAATTCTACATCTCTGGATACGCGGGTTCGGGTCACCACAACCTACTAAGTCCAACCAACCGCCCATTCCATTATTGGCACATGGTTGTACACGTAAGCTACACAATAAAGAAGCCAATCAATTTCTCTCGATACCTGGGTGCCTTTCCGCAATAAAACCACCAAAAATTATCAATACCATCACACCCAGGAGATTCATTGATTAAGTTGTTTTAGTTTTCACAAACCAATACTTTTTAGAAACAAGTCTCAATGATGTAACCCAGCCCTTGTTCAACATAGCATGGCTAAGCACATCTACCAATGGTGGTTCATCTACAAGGATGGCCCTACCACATAATAGGACATAGCATAGGGATAGTATCATCCTACACATGCATTTACAAAATACACGACAATGCATTGAAAATAGTAGGACGATATCATGAACAAAGTAGCATCTACTTGCCTTGGTTGTAGCGGTCAGAAGAACAATCCACACACGAGCAAGCGTTGCACTCGTCACAATCTACACGATACAATTGCATTCATAAACAAACAATTCACAATCAAATGCAACAAAGATGATGCATGAATGCAAGAACGACAAGTGGATTGGTTCTACAGCTGCACCACATAATCCTATTCAATAATAGTACCGATTGCATGCATGGAAAATAGTTTTAGCGCTAGGAAAACTATTAAGCAAAAGTAATGCTCAAAACTAGAGCTAGAACTCGAATAAATCACTACCGGTAGTATACTGTTTGTAAAATCTTGGAAAAATTCTACCGCATAGGCATCGCTGATTAGAAACAGTACCAACTGGAATTACTCAAAAAGGAATTATAAAACTCCCCGAGTAATTAAAACACTGCAGAAAGCCACTAGACAGTTTCTGTAGAAGTTTTTACTGTAAGCCTATCTTTTTAATTCACGATGAGATTCCCCTTGTTCCACTGAATCCAGGGATATATCATACGCGATTTTTGGAGCTATGGATCTTTTTCTACGAATTTATTACTCCGAAAAGGCCACTAAATAGTTTGATTAAACTGTACCAAACCTTGCTGCAAAAGCCTGAACCAAAGATACAGCGAGGTTCTACACGACTTACTGAATCTACAAATATTTTATTTGCAATTTTTGGCCAAGCAGTTTAATTTCTACGCAATTTACAAGATTCTACCGAAATCTGTCAACTAAAACGATTAACGAAATTAACCAGTCAATCATTCTGACTGGTCAACGCGTCTGCTGACTGGGCGTCTGACTAGTCAACGCCTGAGTCTGACCGATCAACGAACGATCTGAGCCGCTGATCTGAGATCTGACGGTGGCTGCAGGCTTACCGGAAACAAACGGCGAAACGGACTCCGGACAGTGCGGCGAGCGGTTCCGGCGACGACGGTGACCTGCGCGGTAGGGAAAACAATCAGCGTGTGGTTCAAGATCGTCAACGCGGCACGCAAGACGGCGCGCTGCGGTGTGCGCGCAGGTGTAGACGCTGGCGCTGCGCGGCGAAGCGGCTGCGCGCAAGCGGCAGCGGCAGCAAGGCGCAGCGGCGCGTGCATGCGCGGGTATAGCGCAGGCGGCAGCAGCGCGCGCAGCGCAGCGGCGAGGCGGCGCGGGGCGCTGCGGGGAGGGGGCGCGGGTGGAGGGCGGCTTGGCGCCGACTGGCCGCGGGTGGCGTGGCGCGCGGCGGCGCGGCGTTACCTGGCGGCGGGGTCGGCGACGAGGGAAGAGGGCGGCGGCCGGGTGCGGTTCCCGAGGGCGCGCTGGGCGCGGCGATCGAGAGGAGGCGAGGGGCGATCCCGAGAGCGGGCGCGGTTATCGAGGGCAGGGGTGCGGTCGGCCAGGTGGGGTCCTTTTGTGGGGCCCCACGCAGAAATCTAAACTGATTCGGCGCGGAGTTGGTTTCGGACTCGGAAATCGGTCCGGAAATTCGGACCGTTTTTCGACGATTCACTAAAACGGCCGCAACTTCTCCGTACGAGCTCCGAATCGAGCGATTCTTGCTCCTACGGTTTCGTGAAGTCGAGAGGAACAATCTAGGGTCAAGGTTTGAGCGAAACCACTAATATACAAGGGTGGTCAACGCTAGTCCTACTAAAGCCTCCCGAAGGAGCCTCGTAGCAAAATAGAATAGGGGTTTGAAAATAGCGTTTCGCCGAACCTTTTCACTCGACGGTTTTGCATGGAAAAGCATGATGCAATGATATGAATGATATGCAAGACCAAATCTAAAATTTGGGATGTGACAAGACTAACCCCCTTAAGATGAATCTCGTCCTCGAGATTCGGCGCGGCTGGCAAATAGGTGTGGGTAGTCCTCTCGGATGTCATCCTCACGCTCCCAAGTGGCTTCCTCTTCAGTGTGGTGGCTCCACTGCACCTTCCAAAACCTGATCGTCTTGGTACGGGTAGTCCTTTCTGCTGTCTCCAGGATCTTGACCGGTTTCTCCTCATAGGTCAGGTCATTCTCAAGCTGAACCTCCTCTAGCGGTACAGTGTCTCTCAATGGTGTATCCACCATCTCCGGATGGCACTTCTTCAGTTGGGATACGTGGAACACATTGTGAACAGTGGACAGAGCCTCTGGCAACTCCAACTGATAGGCAACTTCTCCTTTGCGTGCTAAGACCCGATACGGTCCAATAAATCGAGGTGCCAGCTTACCCTTAATTCCAAATCTCTTGATTCCACGAAGTGGCGACACTCTGAGGTATGCTCTATCACCTATCTCATATACCACTTCCTTGCGCTTGGCGTCCGCGTAGCTCTTCTGCCTTGATTGTGCTACCTTCAGCCTATCTCTAATCAAGGCGACCTTCTCCTCAGCGTCCTTGATCAAATCAGGTCCAAACAACTGGCGCTCTCCTACTCCATCCCACAGCAATGGTGTTCGGCACCGTTTCCCATACAGCACATCAAACGGTGACGTCTTGATGCTGGTTTGATAGCTGTTGTTGTAGGAAAACTCGGCATACGGCAAATTCTCATCCCAACTAGAGCCATGAGCCAAGGCGCAAGCTCTCAGCATGTCCTCCAAAATCTGATTCACCCTCTCGGTCATCCATCGACCATGGGTGAAACGCTGTGCTAAACTCCAATCTAGTACCAAGTGACTCGTGCAGCTGGCGCCAGAAGTGTGAGGTAAATTGGGTGCCTCTATCAGATACGATACTCTTGGGAACTCCATGTAAGCACACAATTCTGTCCATGTAAATCTTGGCCAACTTTGCACTCGTATATGTCATCTTCACCGGTATAAAGTGGGCTACCTTGGTTAAATGGTCGACCACTACCCAAAAAGAGTCATATCCTGACCTGGTCCTGGGCAATCCTGTGATAAAGTCCATTCCCACTCTATCCCACTTCCAATCCGGCACAGGCAATGGCTATAGCAGTCCTGCTGGCTTGTGGTGTTCTGCTTTCACTCGACTACATACATCACATAGGGCAATATCCTTTTCCACAAGGTACCATGCTCATCCTCGCGAATATCCTTTTCCCTATTCTCCTTCATCTTTTCCTTTATCTCCTCTATTTCCTTGTCTCCTATCTGAGCCTTTATGATCCTGTCCTGTAGCGTCGGTTGGACTTCCATTGTAGCCAGGTATCCTTCAGACACTACCTCCAGTCTAAGGTCCTTGAATTGCTTGCACAAATCCTCAAGCAATTCACCAATTGTCAATCCATTGGCATAAACCTTCCGGCTCAGAGCATCGGCTACTACATTGGCCTTTCCTGGGTGGTATTGCAAATTCATATCGTAGTCCTTGATAAGTTCCAACCATCTCCTTTGTCTCATGTTCAGTTCCTTCTGCGTGAATATGTACTTCAGGCTCTTGTGGTCGGTGTACACATCACAGTGTTTTCCCATTAAGTAATGCCTACATACCTTGAGCGCATGAACCACTGACGCTAACTCCAAGTCGTGTGTGGGGTAATTCCGCTCATGGTGCTTGAGTTGTCGCGAGGCATATGACACCACTCTCCCATCTTGGATCAGCACACTCCCAAGTCCATGTCGAGAAGCATCACAGTACACTTGGAAATCCTTCTGAAGATCTGGTAAACACAGAACTGGGGCGGTCACTAGTCGACGCTTCAGTTCCTGAAAGCTAGCTTCACATACGTCTGACCATTCAAACTTTCTCTCCTTCTTCAGAAGTTCAGTCATCGGCTTAGCAATCTTGGAAAAGTTTTCAATGAACCTCCTGTAATATCCAGCAAGTCCCAAAAAGCTTCGAATCTCGCTTGCATTCTTGGGTGCTTCCCACTCAGTTACTGCAGTCACTTTGCTTGGATCAACATCGACTCCTTCTCCTGACACTACGTGTCCAAGAAACCCAACAGTGTTAAGCCAGAATTCACACTTGCTGAATTTGGCATACAGCTTGTGTTCCCTCAGTTTCTCCATAATCAGTCGCAGATGCTTCTCATGCTCAGCATCGTCCTTGGAATATATCACTATGTCATCAATAAACACCACCACGAACTTGTCCAAGTACTCCATAAATACCTTGTTCATCATGGTCATGAAATATGCCGGGGCATTCGTTAGTCCAAAAGACATAACCATATACTCATATAAACCATACCTAGTAGTGAAGGCGGTTTTTGGTACGTCCTCCTCCCGGATCTTCAATTGGAAGTAGCCTGATCGCAGATCAATCTTGCTGAACACCTTCGCTCCTTCCAGTTGATCAAACAAATCATTTATGTTCGGCAGAGGGTATTTGTTCTTGATGGTTACTTCATTAAGCGAGCGATAGTCCACCACTAATCTCTTGGTGCTATCTTTCTTCTCCACAAACAGAACAGGTGCACCCCATGACGATGAACTAGGCTGAATGAATCCCTTTTCCAATTGCTCTTTCAGCTGCTTCTTCAATTCCTTCAGCTCATCCACATCCATCTTATATGGTCTCTTTGCTATAGGTCCTGTTCCCGGCATCAGGTCGATAAGAAACTCTACTTCCCTGTCAGGTGGCATCCCTGGCAGCTCTTCCGGAAACACGTCGGGGTAATCCCTAATTACTGGCACAGTATCCATGCTAACCCCCTTAAGAGAATTCAACTTACACCTTCCTGGTCGTACAGCTGACTTGAATCTAATCCTCTTACCATCCAGGGTTTTGAGTGAAACAGCTCGCTGTGCACAATCTATGTGTCCCCCATGCATAGACATCCAATCCATACCCAGAATAACGTCTAATCCCTATGAATCCAACACTACCAAATGTGCAATGAAGTTGTGTGTCCCAATCCTCACAGTTAAATCGCGGCATCCCGCGCTAGCTATCATATCTCCTCCAGGTGAACTCACTCTAAAAGACCTTTTCATAGACTCAGTAGGTAACTTATACTTGTCCACAAATGCCCTTGATATGAATGAATGCGATGCACCAGTATCGAAAAGTATAAGTGCAGGGTAAGTGTTGATTGGAAACTTACCAATCACAAGGTCAGGCTCATCTTGAATCTCCTCCACATTCATGTGGTTCACTGTGGCCTTCTCGCTGTTGGTTGGCTTCAGTCCTTTCCTCTCCGGACAGTTGTCAGCATAGTGTCCCTTCTGTTTACACTTGAAGCATGTCACCTCACTCAGATCCTTCTTCACAAAGTTGCGATCACGGTTGCGGTCATGTCCACCGTGCCCTCTAGAGTGGTGGGAGTGTCCTCCCTTGTGGCTGTGGTGGCTGCTCCTATGGTTGTCATGACGATGCCCATCGCCTCCATGGTGGTGGCGGTCATGGCTCCCATGGTCACTCCCTCCGTGCTTGGAGTATCCATCATATGAAGTGCGAGACTTGTGGTGTGAACCAGAATGGTGATTGTTACTCTTTCTCTTGCGGTTCTTCACCTGCTTGTGCTTCCCTTCCAAGATCCTGGCCTTGTCCATAAGCTCCTGGAAAGTGGGGCAATAGACCACCAGTAGCTGCACGGAAAGCTCATCACTGAGGCCATCCAGGAATCTCTCCCTCCTTTTTTGCATCAGTGTCAACATCCTCAGGTGCATAACGGGATAGGTTGTTGAACTCCTCAATGTACTCGGCCACGGTGCGATTGGTTTGGCGCAATTTGCGGAACTCCTTCCTCTTCAGGCTCAGAACTCCTGAAGACACGTGGTTGGTCCTGAAACCTTCCTCAAACATTGCCCAAGTCATGGTATCCAGCGGGTGGGTGATCTGAAAAGTGTCCCACCAAGAAGCGGTTGGTCCCTCTAGTAGGTGAGCGGCAAACCTCACCTTCTCAGCATCAGTGCATCCGACGGTTACCAGATCCTTGTTGACTGAACGCAACCAGTCGAGAGCAACCATTGGTTCAGTTGCAGTAGAGAACTTAGCTCGCCTTAACCTCAGAAATCTGGTGAGAGCATCTCCCGGAGGCTGATTGTTTCCATTGTTGTTGTTCTGATTTGCCATGAACTGAGTCATCACTTGGGTCAGCTATGCTTGGGCTGCCATGAGCTGCTCCAACTCAGTGGGTTAACGGCGGGGAGGCATCTGCGGTTCAGCACAGGTAAGTTTAGAAAGAGTCAACTACGACAATAGGACACTACCCATGCATATGATCAATCAACAACAAACAATGGCAGACAACCACAAGCAAGAAACACATCAACAAACAAGTGATCCAGAAACAACCCAGGTGTTATCCTAGCAGTATATACCTACTGAAATAGTTTCACAAAAGTTGGCAATGGTTAACTAAACAGTTGATCAACTAAACAACAAAAACAACAATCTGCCAGAACAGTCCAGCAGCGTTCGCGAATTTTTTCGCCTGACTTAAACTCGTCAGAAAATTTAGCTGATTTTGCACATATAGTACAGAGAGTTTCGCATCAGCCCAATTTTTTTCAGATTTTTCCGAGTTACCAGAAAAATATGAAAAATTGTACAGTACTGCTGTATCAGCAGAAAAACTGCAGCGAAAATAACACAGATAGTAACCAAACTTGCCATAACTCTTTCATAAAATTTTGTACAAATAATTCCTGGGATATTGGAGTACACAAATAAGCAACTAATCACTCTTAAACTAACACGAACTAAGCTTCACAATGATCGAGACTAATCCTAGCGAATTTACCTAACGAGGACTAATTGGTGGACTTCTATCTACTTCTTGAAGAGGTTGCGGTAGGTCCTTGCTGTCATGCGTTGACGCTTCGGCTCACGGTACAACCATGGCGGCGGAGTGTACACCTCTCCTGAATCATCACTTGAGATCTCAAACTCCACCTCTTCTGGATCCTCCTCTTCTTCTTCACTCTCAGCTACAACTGCAACAGCTTCATCTCCTCCACCATCATCGTCTCCATCATCATCATCCTCGTCCTCATCATCATCGTCCCCACTGTCATCATCATCCCCATTGTTGCCATCTTCTCCATTGTCATCATCAGAGGGTGGATTTAGCTGTGCTTGGAGAGCGACAATCTGGGCTGTCATAGCTTCAATGGTTTGATCCCTTTCCTGGACGGTCCCTTTCAACTGTTGTATGTTCTGGGTGTTCTCCTGCACAGTACCATGAAGATGAGCTATGGTTTCATCTCTGGCTATCAGGGCATTCTCCAGAACTCCCACAGCTTCATGCAGGGTGTCAATCTCCTGTCCTTGGACCACCATACCATTGCTAGCAAAATCTGCAATCTCCTTTATGATCCTCACCTTCTCAGCTAGAGCTCCATTCTCCCTTTCCATGTCCTCTATGTGCCTCCGACGGGGCGGCATGTTGTTCCTGTCGCCCGGGGTAACCACAATGTGCCCATCTTCATCACGCCTTCCATAGTCATGGTAGGGTGAATCTGCTGGCAGTAGGTGTCGGACTTGATGGCACTGGCGAGACAGGGCTTCATGTATGGCCAAGTTGATACCAAGTCCCCAGTTGCAGTATGTCTTGGTGTAGATCAGGTGCACTGGGTTTGGCAAGGCGGCATCTCTGAATATGAAGGTAGTGATCTCCCATGCATCCTCTCCATATCCATAGGTGTACAGCCTTCTTCCCTTGAACATGGGCAGTGGCAATCCCAATGATTGCGAGAGCTGAGCTAACTGCCTTGCAAAGGGTCTTGAGGACTCCATGGTGGCATACTCAGTCCTGACTTCTCCCATCTATGAAGTAAAAGAGGAAAGTGTGAGAATACCATATGGTAAGAATTTACGAGGGTGAAAGGCATAAGATGAAAGACAGAGTTAATATAGGCTTTAATAAATCTATGGCTTCCTAATCCAATTCTAGGTCACGATCCTACAGTCGACACACGGGCTCTGATACCATCCTATAACACCCCGGTTCTGAAAAGACCGTGGCTTCTATGTGACATGCCAATCCCTGGATCGGTTCATTGGCCCACAATAGAATAAGATGAATAACATAGCAAAATATCCGTGTATCATGAATAACGATGATCCAGAGTACCATTATTACAATAAAAGCTTAGCCCAAAGCTAGCTCAAATTATTCAGGTAGCAACATAAATAAAGTAAATCCTCCATTCTTCAAATTGCCCACAAGTGAACAAGTGCCGAGTGGAGTACCGTGGCCTAAATCGATTACTCAGAATCGGAATATCCTACAACATGAAACGTAGCAGCCCCGAAAGGTCAATACATGGAATGTATGGCAAGTAGAGCTAGTAATGGAGACAATAGTACTAACATCTACATGCATATCTGGCAATTGGAGCTGTGTCTGGCTTGCATTTGCAAATACATTTGTCCTACTTTCATAAACAGTTTTTGATTTTTCTTTGAAAAGATCCCAATTAAGTTAACCCAACAACATTAAAACAATTATGAAATTAGAATGAGCGAGAAACATGTCATGGAATCAATATCAAGCAACTCAGTTGTCCATAACCGGGGACACGGCTAATCGATTAGATTATACACCCTGCAGAGGTTAGTACACTATACCCATGTGACTTGGCCAGCCCAGCTCGTACCATCACTCGCATTTTGGGTGATGATAGGGAGAAGTCCAAGTTGAGACCGTTCGGGAAGTAGCTCCCCAATCCCGACGCGCACCGGTTCAACCTACCAAAATTCTACATCTCTGGATACGCGGGTTCGGGTCACCACAACCTACTAAGTCCAACCAACCGCCCATTCCATTATTGGCACATGGTTGTACACGTAAGCTACACAATAAAGAAGCCAATCAATTTCTCTCAATACCTGGGTGCCTTTCCGCAATGAAACCACCAAAAATTATCAATACCATCACACCCAGAAGATTCATTGATTAAGTTGTTTTAGTTTTCACAAACCAATACTTTTTAGAAACAAGTCTCAATGATGTAACCCAGCCCTCGTTCAACATAGCATGGCTAAGCACATCTACCAACGGTGGTTCATCTACAAGGAAGGCCCTACCACATAATAGGACATAGCATAGCGATAGTATCATCCTACACATGCATCTACAAAATACACGACAATGCATTGAAAATAGTAGGACGATATCATGAACAAAGTAGCATCTACTTGCCTTGGTTGTAGCGGTCGAAAGAAAATTCCACACACGAGCAAGAGTTGCACTCGTCAGAATCTACACGATACAATTGCATTCATAAACAAACAATTCACAATCAAATGCAACAAAGATGATGCATGAATGCAAGAACGACAAGTGGGTTGGTGCTACAGCTGCACCACATAATCCTATTCAATAATACTACCGATTGCATGCATGGAAAATAGTTTTAGCGCTAGGAAAACTATTAAGCAAAAGAAATGCTCAAAACTAGAGCTAGAATTCGAATAATTCACTACCGGTAGTATACTGTTTGTAAAATCTTGGAAAAATTCTACCGCATAGGCATCGCTGGTTAGAAACAGTACCAATTGGAATTACTCAAAAAGGAATTATAAAACTCCCCGAGTAATTAAAACACTGCATAAAGCCACTAGACAGTTTCTGCAGAAGTTTTTACTGTAAGCCTATCTTTTTAATTCACGATGAGATTCCCCTCGTTCCACTGAATCCAGGGACATATGATATGCGATTTTTGGAGCTACGGATCTTTTTCTACGAATTTATTACTCCGAAAAGGCCACTAACTAGTTTGATTAAACTGTACCAAACCTTGCTGCAAAAGCCTGAACCAAAGATACAACGAGGTTCTACACGACTTACTGAATCTACACATATTTTATTTGCAATTTTTTGCCAAGCGGTTTAATTTCTATGCAACTTACAAGATTCTACCGAAATCTGTCAACTAAAACGATTAACGAAATTAACCAGTCAACTGTGTCTGTTGACTGGTAAACGCGTCTGCTGACTAGGCGCTGACTGGGCGTCTGACTAGTCAACGCCTGAGTCTGACCGGTCAACGAACGATCTGAGTCGCTGATCTGAGATCTGACGGTGGCTGCAGGCTTACCGGAAACAAACGGTGAAACGGACTCCGGACAGTGCGGCGAGCGGTTCCGGCAACGACGGTGACCTGCGCGGTAGGGAAAACAATCAGCGTGTGGTTCAAGATCGTCAACGCGGCGTGCAAGACAGCACGCGTGTGCGTCGTCGCGTCGTGGGCGCTGGCGGCGCAGCTGCGCGTAGCGGCGGCAAGCGGCAGCGGCAGCAGCAGCGTCGCGTCGTGTGTAAGCGCAGGCGCAACAGCAGCGGGCGCAGCAGCAGCAATGACGGCGCTGGCGCGGGCGAGGGAAGCGCGGTGGAGGGCGGCTTAGCGGCGCCGCTGGTGGCGTGTGGCGGTGCGGAGAGAGAGCGGGCGGCGGCGCGGCGTTACCTGGCGGCGGGGTCGGCGACGAGGGAAGAGGGCGGCGGCCGGGTGCGGTTCCCGAGGGCGCGCTGGGCGCGGCGATCGAGAGGAGGCGAGGGCGATGGCGGCGGGGGCGATCCCGAGAGCGGGCGCGGTTATCGAGGGCAGGGGTGCGGTCGGCCAGGTGGGGTCCTTTTGTGGGGCCCCACGCGGAAATCTAAACTGATTCGGCGCGGAGTTGGTTTCGGACTCGGAAATCGGTCCGGAAATTCGGACCGTTTTCCGACGATTCACTAAAACGGCCGCAACTTCTCCGTACGAGCTCCGAATCGAGCGATTCTTGCTCCTACGGTTTCGTGAAGTCGAGGGGAACAATCTAGGGTCAAGGTTTGAGCGAAACCACTAATCTATAAGGGTGGTCAACCCTAGTCCTACTAAAGCCTCCCGTAGGAGCCTCGTAGCAAAATAGAATAGGGGTTTGAAAATAGCGTTTCGCCGAACCTTTTCACTCGACGGTTTTGCATGGAAAAGCATGATGCAATGATATGAATGATATTAAAGACCAAATCTAAAATTTGGGATGTGACAACCTGGGAGCGCGAAGATCACATCAGGACAGAGTTTCCTGATCTCTTCAAATCCTAGGTAATCTTTTTCGTCCTTTTTCAAATCTCGGGACGAGATTTTGTTTAAGGGGGGAAGGTTTGTAACATCCCAAAAATACTAAACTTGGATCATCAAACTCTAATCATCAAAATTAGGGTTAACAAAAACTTTTCTAAAATAAAAATATGAAAGCATGCATGGTGTATGCCTTTCATTTGGAATTCTTTTGAACCACCTTGTTTGTGTGTTCCTTTGCTTGCAAATGGATTCTTAGGTGAAATAAACATCATCTAAACAATTCCCAAACTTTTCTCAAAGACAAATAAATCAAAACAAATAAAATAAGGGAATGGTCATTTTGACCAATTTAACTCCCATGCCTACTTTGGCTGTCCCAAATGTTCAGAACTTAATAGAAACTTTTCTGGATCTTTGCACTCCTTGATTGTACTCATAACAAAGTATCAAGGCCCACTTTGTGATCATCCAGAAACTTTCAAATGCATAGTTTAAATGATAGTTCAAAATTGAATCTTTATCACATGAGAAGATCCCACTTTTTCAAAAACCACTCAAACAAGCTCAACTTTCAAAACCCAAGCATCTGCAGACTCACCAGCACCAACCTAGCACACCCACCAAAAATCTTTTCAAAATTCAAAACTTGAATTCTTGCGGCCATTTCATCAAACACTTTGCAGACACAAATCATCAAAATGTTAAACACTATTGTGAGCAGTGATTGAAGCCTAACTTGTCCCCTCTCTAGCTCACAACCATCTCAGTAGATCATCTAGCAAGTTAAACCAAGCACTAGCCTCACTGTAAGCTAGGCAATGACATCAATGGTGAACAGCCGAAGCTCACCATGCCACCCAAGTGGAGACATCAAGCTAGAAGGAGATTTAGCCATGCCAACCTTGTCTGGGAGGCAGCCCACCGTCCACCGCCACCCCCTGTCCCAGCCGCGAGCGTTGCCAAACCCTGGACCACACGCACGGACCGCGCCCAGCGCGCCAACAACCATGTCGAGCATGCGCCAGAGCGCCACACTCGACCGATGCCCACAGACCGCGCACCACCCTCGCCGCATGCATACATGATCGCCACCAACCCAGGAGACCGCCAGACATCCCATTTCGCCGCCCCATGCCGCATAGACACTGCTCGCCGTCGAAGACGCCGCCTCTGCCACGCAGAGCATCGCGCGTTCCAGACCAAACCGCATCGCCCCTACGCGCGCATTAAAGTCGTAGAGCATCGCTAGGAGACCACCAAGCGATCGCCACCGCCGGTCATGCCTCCAGCCACCCGTAGCCATGTCGCCACCGTCGCCTGCCCATGCCGTTCGGTCTCGTCGTCACGACTATAAATAGAGGCCACCCCCAGCCGAATTGAGCACACCATCTCACTCCCCTCTCCTCACTGATCGTGCCACCCCGTTCCTGGAGCAAGGCGAGCAGCACTTCGCCGGAATTTCACCGGAGCCCGCCGCCACTGGAGAAGAAGGGAGCCAGCGATTGGAGCCGCCCCAGGAGAAGCTGCCAGTACCAGGAGGTTCGCCGTCGTCGACTTTGTTGTTCGCCTGCCTCGCTGACCCTCGCCTGAGCCCCGGTGAGCCCCCAACGACCCCCACCTGCCGCGCTAGGTTTCTGTCTGCCCAACGTCGACGATGACCCTCAGCCGTTGGATTAGAACCTGATCGAACGCACCACATAGCCTCATACCGCTTCGCACCCCCTGTCTCACTGAAGCGTGGGGACAGCGACTTAACCAGCCCACGTAAGCGCTGTGCTTAGCAGGCCGGCCCAGTATTGCTTCCCGCGCAGCCCAGTTATTTGAATTTAACCTTTTTCATTTTATTTCAAACACACTTCTATACCCAGTTTCAAGAATCAACCCAGGTTGATTCAGTGAACCAAATTGAATGAAACCAATTTTGTTAGAAAGGTCTGGAAATGGTGAATCGAAGCCCGTTGGATTCAAGTCATTTGGATCTGTAGATCATCCATGGTAAAAATAACAAAGCAGAAGCTTTTCTGCATTCAAACATTTTTCAAATTTAAACCATAATAGCTTTTGAGTTGATTCCAACTCTCAAAAATCACATTTAACCATACCTTTCAGAATATATAAAAATATATAGGTTTACTTACAGAAATAATAACCAAGTAATAAAAGAATGCCACATGGGCATTTCTAGCCACTTTAATTAATTAAAATAAAAGAGAAACACCTTATTAAATTGTGACACCACTTTAAATCACATTCCCATGGACTAAAATATGTGGTGATGACATGTGTCAACATGATCCCATGTTTGGTTTGGAGAATATTAAATCTTAAGTAGTTTTTCAATGAGTAGAAATTACTTTTCTAAAAATAAAAGGAATTAAACCAAGCTTTAATCTTGTAATGTTAGTGATGAGGCTAGATCATCTATAGGACCCTTGTGTGTGATGAATGCAAGTAGTTAAGTATTGTTTGGTGATTGTGTGCCTCGTATTTATTCATAGACGCTAGTACCGACCAAGGATACGAGGGGGAAGGAGGATACTACGAAGAAGAAGCCGAGGAGAACTTCAACCACTGCTCTGCACAAGGAAAGCTAACACTTGCTAGATACTCTACTTTAGCAAGCCTTACTATACAAGTTAACCTTGCAAGCCTAATACTACTAGTTGAATGGGCAAGCTTATATTGCAATTGGACAAGCTAATACTTACTTGCTACTATGTCAACTATATGCCTTAAGCATATGTGATCATATCCACTTGATAAACCAATCCTCGTTTTATTTGCAAGCCCTCTACTTTATTTCTTTATCCAAGCTTTAACTTAGAGTTGACTTAAGTGACTTGTAGATTCTAGAAAGATATATTGAAGGTTGCATAAAGAGCATAAAATTTGGCCTAAGCTAGAAAATCTTGATGTCATCCTAAGGCATAAGATTGAACTTAGCTGAAACTCCACTAGTTTAGTATCCCCCATTAGTGCTTACCCCCACTTATAGATGCTAGGGCTAAGCATAAAACTTGATCAACATTAGATGGGAATAGTTGGTGAAAATGGTTATGAAAACCTTAGAATGATGGATCATTCTACTGAGATGTTTTGACATGTGTTTCCGAACACCAGATGATTTTGATGATGAAAATGTTGACGCATGAGCCTTAGCCCTTTATAAAACTGATGGTTGTCTGGATGCGATACCATTCCAATTTTATCGTACAACCACAATACCCGAAGATTCAGTAGGGCTTGACTGGAAACTAATATACCTTAGTATTAGTTCCCTCACGGCCAAGGTCTGAGCTGAGGCTACCTTGTGAAGATTGTCCACCTGTGCAATACCCAAGATGACAATTGGTCATGGTTGGGAGGCCAAACTCACAGGATAGGTGCTTATACTAGGGCGTGTAATTGAAAGGTTAGGTTTGATTATCCGCATACTGAGTATGGTGAATTCAGGATTTGTTCCGGACGGATGTATCGACTGTTGTGGTGGAAGTGTACAATCTCTACAGAGTGTCAAACTATTCGAATAGCCGCGTCCGCGGTTATGGACAGTTGGAGTGGCCATACTGTTCCCCCGTCAAATCTTTTTAAAAGACTTGTGAAATGAATTGAGACCTTGACTTGACCACAACAGGGTTGTGATATGAAATACAAGTTCCTACTTAGGAGTTATAAAATTGTGACTAGCTTCTCTTGCTTCTCAGCTTAGTAGAGATACATCTGGCTTTTGCAAAACAACCCTAGAGCCTGGTGTCCTATTATCAAAAACCCCTTTCACTTGTTAGTATTAGTTTGCTAATACTTAAAGAGTACTCATGGCTTTGTCCCTGGCTATTCCCATGGCCAGACTATGAAGAGGATTACCTGGAGGATGGACCCCAGGAAGGTTATGACAACTAGGATCATCTCCCATCGTCAGCATTGCCTGTGACACCGAAGATGGAGCTTCGCCTACACTACCGTTATTATTATGTATTCCGCTGCTTGAAGTTGTATTAAGAACTAGATCATGACATCCCTATTTGTGTAAGACCTTATGTATGGTTTGTAATGGATGATGTACTGTGGTATCCAATTCTGTTATGTCTCACAAAAATGGTAATCCTGGGATTGCGATGCATGGCATAACAGGCATCTGGGATTAAAAATCTGGGTGTTGACAATGAGTCACGCAATAAGTATGGTTCCATAGTAACGGGTCAAATCCTGGAGCCGGTACTTAAATATGTGAGGCGAGGTTGGTTCACCAGGGGCTCCATCGACACCAAGAAACCCGGTCCACGCTTACCTACCTGTGATGAATGCACCTTCACCCGGCAAATCTTTCAAAAGGTTTTCTATGCATATGTCGAATTGAACGCCCGAACTATGTGACTCATGGAATCTACTAGGCAAGTTAATTAGGCGAGGGGTTCCCAAGACCCGTGTGGCTGTACGCTCATCTCGGTTCCAAAGGCAAGAACTCGGTTGCTAGTGGTGGCGAGCATGGGACTAGAAAACCCATATCCCACTGTGGCCTCCCATACAAGCCTTAGCATGTTTAATCTGAACGGTGTTGATCTCGGTCTTCGATCTCGATCTTGTATTCTACCGGGAAGAACCAAATACCGGAAAGAAAGGGGAAACAATCAACACATGGCATCGATGCAATGCTCAGGCAATGATGATGATATGACAAGTCAAATTGTATTGGAAAGTAACCCTAAAACATGCTCGACAACTTAATCGTGGTTTCGAGGGGTGCAAACCCTAGCTCGGGGAAACTCCAGATTCACCTGTGAGGGGTTGCTATGTTCTTCTAATTAAACTTGTCATTTTAGTTGTTGATCAATGCATTATGATAGCTTAAATAGCCAGGTTTCATTTTTCTAAACATTATGATATATTATTTGTATTTTTCTGAATTACAGATTAAAAGTTATTGAATTTACAATATTATACCAATTTCAGAAATTATTAAACCATTTAAAATTGAATTACTGCGTCAGCACAGAGGCATGCTGACGTCACTAGAGGGTTGGGATGTTTCTCACCGAGTCAGAGGCTACCCTTAGTCAATGATGAATGGGCCCCATGAGTTACTTATTATTTCCAGAAAATAATTACAGAGAAGATAAAATAAATCAAAGAAAAAGGATTATGACGTAGGCGTGTCGTCATCTGGGGATTGATCTTCAGATCGTGGCTCGATCCATCGATCGGGAGGGCGCGGGCGAGCGAGGAGGGTCTTGCTTGACTCATCGCATCACACTGAGCCAACCAGTGGTGGCACCGCCAATGTTTGGCCACCGGACCATGGTCGACGACGACCTTCTGCGGCGGCGGATGGTTACTCGCGTCGGGAGGACAACTGTCACATCCCAAAATTCTTCAAATTTTTAAATGTGAAAAATAAATAAACAAAATAAATAATTGTTGAAATTTAGGGTAAAAAGAAACTTTTTGGTTCCAAATGGAAACATCAAAGACCCATCTTGAACAAACTTTCAATGAAAAGAGATTTAAAAGATAAACAAATATTGAATAAAATTTTAAAAGTTGGAATCACCATTTTTGGATCTTTAAATAAAAAGATATGGATTTTATAAAACAAAGGAAGAAATAAATAAACAAGGACTATTTTAAAAAGCCAAATTAAAACTTGGCCGAGCAAATAAAATAAAATATTTTTGTTTAGTAAAAAAGAGTAAAGGATTATTTAAATAAAATCATAAGGATTTATTAATATCCATTTTTATTTAAGTAAAGACATTTCCCAATTTAAATGAACATTAAAACTTATTAAAGTATTTTAAATTATAATTCAAAGTGAATTATTTTTAAATAAAACCTACTGAAAAGGTTTAGTGAAAATTAAAATTCAAATAAAGAGTTTGAGAATATAAATAAATTTTGTTTGAATAAAAACCATTGTCTTTTTAGATAAATAACAAACCATGTGTAAATGAAATATTTATCCTAAAAATGGACATTAAATGCATGCCTAAAACAGTGTGGAAAATTTACATAAAGTTTGGCAAGGTTTTGAATTCAAATGGTTGTTTCAAATGTTTAAACAAATTCAAAACAGAAAATCAAAATGGAAAAAGAAAAAGAAAACAGAGAAGGAAAAAAATAAAACAAGCCAGCCCAGCCCATCAGGCCCAGTAGCCCACCTCTCTCCCCTCGAAACATTTTCTTTTCCACCGCAGTTCTCACCCGCAAACCCACTGACCGCTGGACCCCGCCTCTCCTCTCTCTCTCTCGCTGCCGCTAGGTCCCACTGCCCCGTCAGCTTCATCCTCACCCGCGGTGACCACGCACCCAACCCCTCCTCGCCGTTTCTGGCCGTTGAATACGGCATCAATTCGCGTTACTGCCTTCATTAATCCCCCCTCCCCCGTGACCTTGCACACTTAAGCGCCTGTTCCCCCTATCTTTCCCCCAGACCCCATCTCCGCTCTGCCTCCAGGCTGCTCCGATTTCTCGTTTGCAGCCCACTGCCCCGACGACCTCTTACGGCCGATTCTGGCGAAGCCAGACCACCTTCCACTCCCTGGCACCCACCAGCTTGCTCCCCACCGCCAGGCGAACCTACCCATAGCCCCATCTTGCCCGTGCGCACCCCATATGCTCGGCAATGACCACGTCTGAGCATCTCCGCCGTGTGCCTCCGCTCCGTCGACCTCTCCCCGGTAATTCTGACCGCCCCCTCCCCTCTAGTTGACACACGTATGATCCACTCTCTCGTACGCATATAACGCCGCCTGTTTCGTGTCCTAATGCGCTTCGTTGCCTCGCCCCCGTCAACATCAGAACGTGCCCGACGCCAGGGACAACTCCGGCGAGGAATCGCAGCCACACCCGAGCGCCCCTTCGACGATGAAGACCACCTTGAGCATCTAGTCGCCACGGCGATTCTGGTGAGCTACTCCTCTCTCTCCCTTGCTTCCTAAATAACCGGCAACTGCATTGTATGACCGCGCCGCCGCCACTCGCCGCCGCCAGCGCCGCCACTCACAGCAGCTGTTGGATCTGGATCGCGTGGATAGGATAGAATAACTTAACGAAGGGGTACGAGTGATCCTATGCCGCTCGATCTGTTTTAATCCAACGCATCATAGAGCTCAATCCTCACGAACCGTTTATGACCAATTAGAACACAACACATGGCTCGGGTTTTGTTTTAAAAATAGAATATAATCTATTAGATGTTTGATTTTGTAAATTGCATAACTTTAAATCTATACGTCCAAATTTTGCAAATTTTATATCAATAGAATCAGCAAAACAAACTCTATCCAACCATGTACTTTGTTTTGTAAATAGCTTCGGTTAAATGGGTTGTTTTTACAGAAACTTGTGTAGGCATAATTTGGATATAAAATTTATTCTAGAAATATTTTTATGGTAAAATCTTTGGCAAATGGATTGTTTTGAACCTACTGACCTTAGAAACCAACTTTCAGTTTTAAAAACATATTTTGAGATGCTAAGGAATAAATCTTTGAATAAAAGCATTTCTAGCCAAATAATAATATTGATTATGGTTTGAAAATGATTTTTTGAGAAAAACCTTTGGAAAATGATTTGATTTAAACTTTCTGACCCTAAACACCAAGTTTTGTGATTTAAAAATATATTTGATGAACCCTATAAATTATTACTTTGCTAAAAAGCATTTTCAACAACATAAAATATTACTTTGGTATAAAAATGGTTTATAGGTAAAAACTTTTGCAAATGGTTTTAATAATAAACACTTGACCATAAAACACTAACATTTGTGTTTAAATAATATATTTGTCAAACACTAGAAAATATTACTTTGATTAAACCATTTCAAACAAAACAAAAATGATTTAAAGTGGCTACTTTCACTAACTTGATATCAAATAGTTTTACCACTTTTATAAATGACCAATGGGTGTTTTCAAATGTTTATAACCTAATAGAAACCACTTTTCCAAAATAAAACAATCTTTGGCATGCTTGCATGCATTGCTTTGTTTTTATTATTCTATGTGATGAATTGCTTGAATGGTAGATTGAATTTGTGCCTTGCTTGATTGAATTGTAGTGGAATTTGAAGAGTGTGACTATTGCAAGATCAAGGAGTGAACTTATATTATCTACCAAAAAGGCAAGTGATGCTTCATACTTTTGTCCCATTATTTTCACTATGCATTAGTGATATTTCTAAGTAGGACTTGCATGGAATTTTTGCTAAGTATAAACTATGCCATTGGAAATCCTAGTAGATGAAACCTTAGTAGAATTTTCCTAAGTTAAGATTCCTACTACTATCATGCTTAGCTTAGCTAGTAGAAAACAAGGGTGGATTATATTCATGCTATGGAATATTTCTAAGCCAAGGACTTGTGTTTTGTTTAATAAAACAACAATGTGAATGAATCACCTGGGTGGAATGGAAAGAAAGGTTTGTGTTGAGTGGTTACACAAGTCCAGTATACTGGGGAAAACTTAGGCATCACCAAGTCCAGTATACTAGGAAAAACTTGGTATCTCACTTGTGGAATGCCACCCAGGAACAAAGAGATTTGAGATGTCAAATGTTGAGAAGCTTCAAGTGCAGCCACTTGGCATTATGGGCTCTGCCTGGATCATATAGGTTGCAATAACTTAGCCAAATGGACAGTTGGTGGTAGGGGACGATAGGTTGGAACGCGTCCATTCTGGTCTAAGGGAAGGCTTCTGAAAGATCTTGTCTTGGTGAAAATCAAGTCTTGTGGGGAAAGTGCACCACCTCTGCAGAGTGTAAAATCTAAGTACTTAGCCATGTCCCTGGCAAAGGACAATTTAAGCATCAAGACATGGAAGCTATCAAGAATCTCCTCATCCCAATTTCTAAGATAAAACTTGTGGTTGAACAAGGGTTGAAGGATCACCAATTTCTATTGGGAGATTCCTTGGAAATTTATGACAAGCAAAAAAAAACTTAGTGTTATCAAATGATAAGGAAAATCTATTTTGAGCAAAGCAAGCCTAATCTCCACCTAGCCAAAAGCATATAGATGATAGACTCCACTATACTACCATAGTATCACTTGCCAATACAATTCAAATGTATTGACCCTTGTGGCTGTAACTTATTATGTTGCAGGTTTGTTTGATGTTAGTGAAGTGTGTTGATTAGGATTACAAGTCTACAACCAACATGATTGCCTGTGGCACTTTGAAGATGAAGGACTCCATGCTATAGTTATTTCTGCTGCATTGTATTGAGATAGCCAAATGAGCTATGTAAGATGTAATGAATTATTTTATTCCTGGTTATAAAGTTGTATTATGACCTTTGTTTCTTGATATTACATCTTAACTGTGGATGCTAGCTATTGATCCAGGGACTAGCATTGTAAACACATGGATCTCTACCTTATTAAAGGTTGGGACCTCTACAGATGATCAGAGAACTGTGTTGCCTGTAGGATTGTAACCCTAGGATTGGACAAAACCCCTTAGAAAAATAGGAGTTCTATTTGTGCCAAAACTTATTTACAAACAATATTGTAAACTCTTTCCTCAACCATTTTGGTTTTAATTCTACATCTCTTCTATTTCAACTTGATGGACAAGACCTCAACCATTAGCAAAGACTTCAACATGAGCAAATGACTTCACCAACTCAAATGACTTCAACTTCAACATCATCAAAGACTTCAACTTTATTTTCACCAAGGACTTCAACTTGGATATCACTAAAGACTACAAGTGAAACAAGAAATATTACTCAAGACTTGAAGACTAAGGAAACACAACTTAGAAGGAATCATCATCACCTTTGAAGTTTTGTGACCAAGATGCAAGAAATTCTCCAAGGATACTATAATCATGTTCAAGAAGAAACAACTAAGAAGAATGGAATGATCTCAAGTGAACCATATAGTTGGACCACCATATTTAGTTTAGATCAAACCAACCAACTTATGTGGTGTAGCAAAGATATTTTGTTGCCTAAAAATGTGCTTGAAACTTGTTGTTTGAGTGGAATGTTTGGTTGTGAATGCTTTCACATTGCTTGTGTCAATTGTTGTGTGTGATTAGACTTCTCCCTTAGAAATATTTTATCTGTTCTAATCCCAATCCAACCCAAACAGATGACTTCCCCAAGAGACTCCAACATCAAGGATGGTGACAACAACAACAACAACAATAACAACCAAGAGATCAACATGAGAGAACTCATAGTAACCCAAACCCAGTTGAACCAAGTGACAACTTAGTTTTTAGCCAACAACAATGAGTTAGACCCAACCATGCAAAGGTTTTTGGAAACCCAAACCCAATTGATGCAAAGGGTGACAAATCAAATGAGCAACATGGGAGACAACCTTCCCCAAGGAGTTTGTGACAATAATGATGTCAATGATGATATTATAGAAGGAAGCCAAGCTTGCTAAATTTGTGGAGACATGGATCACACTTCCAAAGAGCATGAAGATCAATGCCCTAATTGTGAAGAGAATCATCCAACTAATTAATGCCCAACATCTCAAGCTACTTGTTTCCTATGTGAAGGAAATAATCATGTCCCTATCCAATGCCCCATCTATTCTATAGTTCAACAAAGGAAACAAGGTGGAGTACATCAACAGTTTGAAAACCCCCATGAGGAAACAACTTCTATCAAAAAGAATGAAGACAAAGGAAAATCTCAGCTTGCACCTCCATGCAATATGACTCACATTGATGGACGAAAGAGGAAACATATGTATTATCCAAGGAAACGATTAAGGAGACAAGGAGACTTTCCCACCTTTGAGGTGAGATATGAAGAGCATGAACTAGAGGAACTCCTAGCTTTGGAGAAACCCAAGAAGAAGAAGAAATGCCCCAACCCTAGCAAGAAGGATATTACCCAAGAGCAATGTTACACTTGCAAAGAGATGTGACACTATGTCAATGAATGTCCAGAGAAGAAGAAGAAGTATAAGGAAATTAGCCAAGTGTGGTGCAACAACTGCAAAGAGCTAGGCCATTATATATCAACTTGTCCACAGAAGATACGTGAAGAACTCAACCTTGTCACATGTTACAATTGTGGTAACCAAGGAAATTATGCAAGCAATTGTCCAGAAAAGATAAAGTACAAGACAAACAAGCCTATGAGAGATCTCAGCCTTGTCACATGTTTTAAGTGTGGAAACAAAGGACACTATGCAAATGTCTGCCCAGAGAAGATTCATCAAGACCCCAAGCAAGCCAATATGTAATCTAGTTGGAAACTTTTAAGGGTGGTAGTACCCTAGTTGTTTTGAATCCAACTTGTAGCCCCTAGCCCTCCCAAATCTCGGGACGAGATTTCTTTTAAGGGTGGTAGCCTGTCACATCCCAAAATTTTCTAAATTTTGAAATGTGAAAAATAAATAAACAAAATAAATAATTGTTGAAATTTAGGGTAAAAAGAAACTTTTTGGTTAAAAATGGAAACATCAAAGACCCATCTTGAACAAACTTTGAATGAAAAGGGATTTAAAAGATAAAACAAATATTGAATAAAATTTTAATCGTTGGAATCACCATTTTTGGATCTTTAAATAAAAAGATATGGATTTTATAAAACAAAGGAAGAAATAAATAAAAAAGGACTATTTTAAAAAGCAAAATTAAAACTTGGCCGAGCAAATAAAATAAACTATTTTTGTTTAGTAAAAAGAGTAAAGGATTATTTAAATATAATCATAAGGATTTATTAATATCCAATTTTATTTAAGTAAAGATATTTCCCAATTTAAATGAACATCAAAACTTATTAAAGTATTTTAAATTATAATACAAAGTGAATTATTTTAAATAAAACCTACTGAAAAGGATTAGTGAAAATTAGAATTCAAATAAAGAGTTTGAGAATATAAATAAATTTTGTTTGAATAAAAACAATTGTCTTTTTAGATAAATAACAAACCATGTGTAAATGAAATATTTACTGTGAAAATGGACATTAAATGCATGCCTAAAATAGTGTGGAAAATTTATAGAAAGTTTGGCAAGGTTTTGAATTCAAATGGTTGTTTGAAATGTTTAAACAAATTCAAAACAGAAAATCAAAATGGAAAACGAAAAAGAAAATAGAGAAGGAAAAAAATAAAACAAGCCAGCCCAGCCCATCAGGCCTAGCAGCCCACCTCTCTCCCCCTTGAAACGTTTTCTTTTCCACCGCAGTTCTCACCCGCAAACCCACAGACCGCTGGACCCTGCCTCTCCTCTCTCTCTCTCGCTGCCGCTAGGTCCCACTGCCCCATCAACTTCGTCCTCACCCACGGTGACCACGCCCCCAACCCCTCCTCGCTGTTTCTGGCCATTGAAGACGGCATCAATTCGCGTTACTGCCTCCATTAATCCTCCTGTGACCTTGCACACTTAAGCGCTCGTTCCCTCCTATCTTTTCCCCCAGACCCCATCTCCCCTCTGCCTCTAGGCTGCGCCAATTTCTCGTTTGAAGCACTGCCCCGACGACCTCTTCCGGCCGATTCCGGCGAAGCCAGACCACCTTTCACTCCTTGGCACCCACCAGCTTGCTACCCATCGTCAGGCGAACCTTCCCATAGCCCCATCTTGCCCGTGCGCACCCCATATGCTTGGCAACGACCACGTCTGAGCATCGGTGCCGTCTGCCTCCGCTCTGTCGACCTCTCCCTGGTAATCCTGACCGCCCCCTCCCCTCTAGTTGACACACGTATGATCCACTCTCTCGTACGCATATAACGCCGCCTGTTTCGTCTCCTAACGAGCTTTGTAGCCTTGCCCCCGTCAACATCATAACGTGCCCGACCCCAGGGACAACTCCGGCGAGGAATCGCACCACACCCGAGCGCCTCTTCAACGATGAAGACCACCTTGAGCATCTACTCGCCACGGAGATTATGGTGAGCTACTCCTCTCTCTCCCTTGCTTCCTAAATCACCGACAACTGCACCGTCTGACCGCGTCGCCGCCACTCGCAGCCGCCAGCGCCGCTCATTCATGGTCAAACTCATTGCAGCCGTTGGATCTGGATCGTGTGGATAGGATAGAACAACTTAACGAAGGGGTACGAGTGATCCTGTGCCGCTCGATCTGTTTTAATCCAACGCATCACAGAGCTCAATCCTCACAAACCGTTTATGACCAATCAGAACACAACACGTGGCTCGGGTTTTGTTTTAAAAATAGAATAGAATCTATTAGATGTTTGATTTTGCAAATTGCATAACTTTAAATCTACACGTCCAAATTTTGCAAATTTTATATCAATGGAATCAGAAAAACAAACTCTATCCAACCACGTACTTTGTTTAGTAAATTGCTTCTGTTAAATGGGTTATTTTTACAGAAACTTGTGTAGGCATAATTTGGATATAAATTTTATTCTAGAAAATATTTTTATGGTAAAATCTTTGGAAAATGGATTGTTTTGAACCTACTGACCTTAGAAACCAACTTTTAGTTTTAAAAACATATTTTTAGATGCTAAGGAATAAATCTTTGAATAAAAGCATTTCTAGCAAAATAAAAATATTGATTATGGTTTAAAAATGATTTTTTGACAAAAACCTTTGGAAAATGATTTGATTTAAACTTTCTGACCCTAAACACAAAGTTTTGTGATTTAAAAATATATTCGATGAACCCTATAAATTATTACTTTGCTAAAAAGCATTTTCAACAACATAAAATATTACTTTGGTATAAAAATGGTTTATAGGTAAAAACTTTTGCAAATGGTTTTAATAATAAACACTTGACCATAAAACACTAACATTTGTGTTTAGATAATATATTTGTCAAACACTAGAAAATATTACTTTGATTAAACCATTTCTAACAAAACAAAAATGATTTAAAGTGGCTACTTTCACTAACTTGATATCAAATGGTTTTACCACTTTTATAAATGACCAATGGGTGTTTTCAAATGTTTATAACCTAATAGAAACCACTTTTCCAAAATAAAACAATCTTTGGCATGCTTGCATGCATTGCTTAGTTTTTATTATTCTATGTGATGAATTGCTTGAATGGTAGATTGAATTTGTGCCTTGCTTGATTGAATTGTAGTGGAATTTGAAGAGTGTGACTATTGTAAGATCAAGGAGTGAACTTATATTATCTACCAAAAAGGCAAGTGATGGTTCATACTTTTGTCCCATTATTTTCACTATGCATTAGTGATATTTCTAAGTAGGACTTGCATGGAATTTTTGCTAAGTATAAACTATGCCATGGGAAATCCTAGTAGATGAAACCTCAGTAGAATTTTCCTAAGTTAAGATTCCTACTACTGTCATGCTTAGCTTAGCTAGTAGAAAATAAGGGTGGATGATATTCATGCTATGGAATGTTTCTAAGTCAAGGACTTGTGTTTTGTTTAATAAAACAACTAAGTGAATGAATCACCTGGGTGGAATGGACAGAAAGGTTTATGTTGAGTGGTTACACAAGTCCAGTATACTGGGGAAAACTTGGGCATCACCAAGTCCAGTATACTGGGGAAAACTTGGTATCTCACATGTGGAATGCCACCCAGGAACAAAGAGATTTCAGATGTCAAATGTTGAGAAGCTTCAAGTGCAGCCACTTGGCATTATGGGCTCTGCCTGGATCATATAGGTTGCAATAACTTAGCCAAATGGACAGTTGGTGGTAGGGGATGATAGGTTGGAACGCGTCCATTCTGGTCTAAGGGAAGGCTTCTGAAAGATCTTTTCTTGGTGAAAATCAAGTCTTGTGGGGAAAGTGCACCACCTCTGCAGAGTGTAAAATCTAAGTACATAGCCATGTCCCTGGCAAAGGACAATTTGAGCATCAAGACATGGAAGCTATCAAGAATCTCCTCATCCCAATTTCTAAGTTAAATCTTGTGGTTGAAGGATCACCAATTTTATTGGGAGATGCCTTGGGAAATTTCTCACAAGCAAAAAAAACTTAGTGTTTTCAAATGATAAGGAAAATCTATTTTGAGCAAAGCAAGCCTAAGCTCCACCTAGACAAAAGCATATAGATGATAGACTCCACTATACTACCATAGTATCACTTGCCAATACAATTCAAATGTATTGACCCTTGTGGCTGTAACTTATTATGTTGCAGGTTTGTTTGATGTTAGTGAAGTGTGTTGATAAGGATTACAAGTCTACAACCAACATGATTGCCTATGGCACTTTGAAGATGAAGGACTCCATGCTATACTTATTTATGCTGCATTGTATTGAGATAGCCAAATGAGCTATGTAAGATGTAATGAATTATTTTATTCCTGGTTATAAAGTTGTATTATGACCTTTGTTTCTTGATATTACATCTTAACTGTGGATGCTAGCTATTGATCCAGGGACTAGCATTGTAAACACATGGATCTCTACCTTATTAAAGGTTTTGACCTCTACAACAACAGAGAGCACGAGGGCGATAGAGAAGAGGATTCCGAGAACAGGAAGCTCACCGAGAGCTTGATGGTGTGGCCGAAGAGGGATGGGGAGGCCGGAATCGAGGGTGACGGTGGCGGTCGGAGTCGAGGACGGAGATACCGATTGGAGCATCTGGGGCTTCCCATGCTTGCGAGCTTGAACGAGGTAAATGAGGAGACGGTGGTGGTTCTAACGGTGGAATCAGCAGGTCTCGGCGAGGTCGGGAACGCCGGGTCGGTTGAGCTCCGGCGAGCTCGGTTTCAGCCAGAGAGAAATTCGGGGAAGAGGAGAAGATAGGGTTCGTCTTTGTGCAGGGGGCGTCTTGTAGACGTCGTATAGGACGGTAGCGCGCATCTCCTCGCAGCGAGCATCACGGCGAGGCGGGGACGGCGCCGACGTTGACACGCAGCTGGTCCCCTCGCTGACATCCTTCTAGCGAAAATGAAGAAAGAGAGAAAATAATGAAGGGGTATGCGGGCCATTGCTGGGCAGCGGCTGGGCTGCAGAGGCTACGCGGGCGACAGGAAGAGAACAGGGGAGGTGGGCCGGTTCGGATTGGTTAGATGCTGCCCTTTTTTTAACAAAAGCTTTTCTCTTTTACTGTTTTTATAATTTCTGTTTTCATTTTTAAATCCTTTTCAATTTTGAACAGTTTTGAAAATACCAGAGGGTTTCTGAAATCACTATAAATATTCAGGGGCCCTTCATACCAAGTTGGGCTCCAATATTTTTTTATACTTTTCAAAATATTCCAAATCATTTGAAAGGATTTGCAAATAGAAAGAGAGGGAAAAGCTAGGGTTTTAGGGTTTGATTTAATTCTTTAATGCACAATTTAAGATATGATGCTCATGATGCACAAAACAAACCCTAATATATAATTAGCTAAAACTGGGGTGTTACAAACACCGACGACCCTGTGATGTATGAGGATGCAATGATGATCCCAGATTCCAAAAAATGGCATGAAGCCATGAAATCCGAGATTGGATCCATGTACGAAAACCAAGTGTGGACTTTGGTGGACTTACCGGATGGCTACAAGGCTGTCAAGAACAAATGGATTTTTAAGAATAAAACATATGCTGATGGTAATGTAACCGTCTATAAAGCTCGATTTTTCATGAAAGGGTTCCAAAAAATTCAAGGAGTTGACTACGATGAGACCTTCTCGTCGGTAGCGAAGCTAAAGTCTATGAGGATTTTGTTAGCAATCGCTGCATATTACGATTATGAGATATGGCAGATGGATGTCAAAATGGCATTCCTCAATGGTGACATTGAAGAAGAGTTGTATATGGTACAATCCAAAGGTTTTGTCGATTGTAAAGATGCTAACAAGGTATGCAAAATTCAACGGTACTTTTATGGATTGAAGCAAGCATCCCGTAGCTGGAATAAATGTTTTGATAAGGTGATCAAAAGCTTTGGATTTATACAAACTTATGGAGAAGCTTGTATTTACAAGAAAGTGAGTGGGATCTCTGTAGCATTCCTAGTACTATATGTAGATGACATATTGTTTATTGGGAATGATATAGAACTTCTTAAAAGTGTCAAAGACTATTTGAATAATAGTTTTTCAATTAAGGATCTTGGCGAAGCTACATACATTTTAGGAATCAGGATTTATAGAGATATATTAAGACGCTTAATAGCGCTTTCACAAAGTACATATTTGGACAAGGTTCTAAAGAAGTTTAGAATGGAAGAAAGCAAGAAAGGGTTCTTGCCCATGTTGACCACTATGACCTTGAGTAAAACTCAAAGTCTAGCTACGACAGAAGATAGAGAGAGGATGAGAAAAACTCCCCATGCCTCAGCCATAGGTTCTATCATGTATGCCATGCTATGTACAAGACCAGATATTGCATATGTTGTTAGTTTGACTAGCAGATATCAAAGTGATCCAGGAGTAGATCACTGGATAGCAGTCAAAAACATCCTAAAGTACTTGAGAAGGACTAAGGATATGGTTCTTTCTTATGGAGGTGACGAAGAGCTTGTTGTAAATGGTTACACTGATGCTAGTTGGAACACCGATCTAGATGATTCTAAGTTACAATTTGGATACGTATTTACTTTAAATGGTGCAGCATTGAGCTGGAGGAGTGCTAAGCAAAGCGTTGTGGCGAGATCTTCCACTGAATCGGAATACATAGTTGCTTCAGAGGCTTCACAAGAGGCAATATAGATGAAGGAGTTCATTATAGAGATTGGTGTGGTTCCTAGTGCGTTGGACTCAATGGCCATCTATTGTGACAACATGGGTGCCATAGCCAATGCACAGGATCAAAGATCACACAAGAAGCTGAAGCATATCAAGCTACGTTTTCATGCTATTCGCGAGCATGTCCAAGATGGTGACATAAAGATTTGCAAAGTACACACAGATTTGAATGTGGCAGATCTGTTGACTAAACCTCTCCCTAGGGCAAAACATGAACAACACTAGAACACCATGGGTGTTAGGTACATCACAATGTAATCTAGATTATTGACTCTACTGAGAGTGGGAGACTGTTGGAGATATGCCCAATAGGCAATAATAAAATGGTTATTATTATATCTTTGTGTTTATGATAAATGTTTACAACCCATGCTATAATTGTATTAACCAGAAACATTAATACTTGTGTGTTTCGTAAACATAAAAGAGTCCCTACTAAGCCTCTCGTTGAACTAGCTTGTTGATTAATATATTATCATGGTTTCCTGATAATGGACATTAGATGTTATTAATAACAAGATCATGTCATTAGGAGAATGATGTGATGGACAGACTCCTATAGTTAGAATAGCATAAGATCAAGTCATTTAGAGTTCATTTTCTACAAGCTTTCAAATACATAGTAACCTAATCCTTCTACCATGAGATCATGTTAATCACCATCACTAGATGGATACTTTGATGACATCAAACACCACTTCGTAACTGGGTGGTTATAAAGGTGGCATTATGTATTCTGAAAGTATGTGTTGAAGCACATGGATCAAGAGTGGGATTTGTCCATCCATATGACAGATAGATATACTCTAGGCCCTCTCGGTGGAATGTCACCCATTTGGCTTGCAAGCATGTGACTAGGTCATATGGGATGTCATATCACGGAACGAGTAAAGAGTACTTACCGGTAACGAGGTTGAACTAGGTATAGAGATACCGACGATCAAACCTCGCATAAGTAAAGTATTGCTTGACAAAATGAATCGGTATCGTATGTTAAATGGTTCATTCGATCATGAAGTCATCATAGAAATATGTGGGAGCCATTATGGATTTCCAGATCCCACTAATGGTTATTGATCCGAGAGGTGTCTCGATCATGTATGGATAGTTCATGAACCGTAGGGAGACACACTTAAGGATTCGATGTTGTTTAGTAGATATGGAATATGAGTTGGAGACTGAATGTTGTTTCGAGTCTCGTATTGGTTCCAGGACATCACGAGGAGATTCGGAATGGTCCGGAGAATAAAATTCATATAAGGAGAGTCAATTTCTGGGGTTCGGAAATGTTTTTAGTGTTTTGACTAGAAGCTTCTATAATGTTTTGGAAGGTCCACCACCCTAGAAGGGGGCACTTGGGATGCGCCATACCCAAGTGGGGCTGGTGGCATCATGACCTAGGCCAAGTCAGCCAAGGACTAGGAAGAGAGAAACAAACTTTAGTTTGAAAAGTCAAATCCTAGTAAAGGAAGGAAAGGAAACCTTGAGGGAAAAGGTTTCCCTTTCCCTCTCCTTGCCGCTGGCCTAGAGGAGTTGGGGGTGGACTCAGACAGGGCTGGGAACCCTGGCCGCCTCCCCTCCACTGTCAACACCTAGATTTTTAATCACAGATGCTTGTTATGCCATACATCGCAATCCCATGATTACCATTTTTGCGAGACATAACATATTGGATATCACAGTACATTATCCATTACAAACCATACATAAGGTCTTACACAAATAAGGATCTCATGATCCAGTTCTTAATACAACTCAAGCAACGGAATAACGTAAAGATAACAATAGCATGGGCGAAGCTCCATCTTCAGGGTCAGAAGCAATGCTGACGATGGGAGATGATCCTAGTTGTCGTAACCTTCCTCCGGTCCGTCATCCTGATACTCCTCTTCATAGTCTAGCCACGGGAATAGCCAGGGATAAATCCATGAGTACTCTTTAAGTACTGGCAAACTAATACTAATAAGTGAAGGGGGTTTTTGTAGTAGGATACTAAACTCTAGGGTTTTTTGCAAAAAGCCAGATTTACCTCTACTAAATTCAGAAGTAAAGAAAACTAGTTGAAAGTTTTATAACACCTAAGTGGGAACTTGCATTTCATGTCACAACTCTGTTGTGGGCAAGTCAAAGTCATAAATCATTTCCTAAGTACTTTTGAAAACATCTGACGATAAAACAGTATGGCCATTCCAACTTGTCAACACCCGGATTTTTCAATCCTAGATGCCTGTTATGCCTTACATCGCAATCCCAGGATTACCATTTTTGCGAGACATAACAGAATTGGATACCATAGTACTTCATCCGTTACAACGATACATAAGTTCTTACACAAATAGGGATCTCATTATCCAGTTCTTAATACAACATCAAGCAAGTGAATACGTAATAATAACGGTAGCGTAGGTGAAGCTCCATCTTCGGGGTCACAGGCAATGCTGATGATGGGAGATGATCCTAGTTGTCGTAACCTTCCTGGGGTCCATCTTCCAGGTACTCCTCTTCATAGTCTGGCCATGGGAATAGCCAGGGACAAAGCCATGAGTACTCTTTAAGTACTCGCAAACTAATACTAACAGGTAAAGGGGGTTTTTGGATAATGGGACACTAGGCTCTAAGGTTGTTTTGCAAAAGGCAGGTTTATCTCTACTAAGTTCCAAAGCTAGTCACAATTTTATAACTCCTAAGTGGGATTTTGAAACTCAGGTCACAACTCTGTTGTGGTCAAGTCAAAGTCTCAATTCATTTCACAAGTCATTTTGAAAAGTCTGACGGGGGAACAGTATGGCCACTCCAACTGTCCATAACCGCGGACGCGGCTATTCGAATAGTTTGACACTCTTCAGAGATTGTACACTTTCACCACAACATTCGATACATCTGTCAGGAACAAATCCTAAATTCACCATACTCAGTATGCGGATAATCAATCCTAACCTTTCAATTACACGCCCTAGTATAAGCACCTCTCCTGTGAGTTTGGCCTCCCAACCATGACCACTGTCATCTTGGGTACTGCACAGGTGGACAATCTTCACAAGGTAGCCGCAGCTCAGACCTTGGCCGTGAGGGAACTAATACTAAGGAATATAAGTTTCCAGTCAAGCCCTACCCAATATTCGGGTATTGTGGTTGTACGCTAAGATTGGAATGGTATCGCATCCAGACAACCATCAGTTTTATAAAGGGCTAACGCTCATGCCTCAATATTTCCAAAATCATCAAGTGTTTGGAAACACATGTCCAAAACATTTTAATAGAATGATCCATCATTCCAAGGTTTTCATAACCATTTTTCCACCAAGTATTCCCATCTAAAAGTTGATCAAGTTTTATGCTTAGCACTAGCATCTACAGGTGGGGGTAGTACTAATGAGGGGTGGTAACTAGTGGAGTTTCACTAAGTCCAACCTTATATCTTAGGCTGATATCAAGGTTTCTAGCTTAGGCCAAATTTTATGCTCTTTATGCAACCTTCAGCACAACTGTCTAGTATCTACCAAACTCTTAGGTAGACTCTAAGTAAGCTTTGATAAAGAAATAAAGTAAGAAGCTTGCAAATAAAACTAGGATTGGTTTATCAAGTGAGTATAATCACATACGCTTAAGGCATATAGTAGTCATATCACAGGTATGGGTTTGTGGCATCAGTAGGGTATCTGGCAAGGGTTAGCTTGCACATTCACTAGTAGTATTAGGCTTGCATCAGTGTCAATGTAAGCTTGCTAAGGTGCAAGTGTTAGCTTGCATAGGTCAACTTGTTTAGTAAGGCTTGCCTTGTGCAGAGCAGTGGTTGAAGTTCTCCTCACCTTCTTCTTCGTAGTATCCTCCTTCTTCCTCGTATCCTTGGTCGGTACTAGCGTCTATGAATAAATACGAGGTACACAATCACCAAACAATACTTAACTACTTGCAATCATCACACAAAAGTGTCCTATAGATGATCTAGCATCATCTCTAACATTACAAGGTTAAAGCTTGGTTTAAATCTTTTTATTTTTAGAAAAGTAATTTCTACTCATTGAAAAACTACTTAAGATTTAATATTCTCCAAACCAAATATGGGATCATGTTGACACATGTCATCACCACATATTGTAGTCCATGGGAATGTGATTTAAGTGGTGTCACAATTTAATAAGGTTTTACCCTTTTATTTTAATTAATTAAAGTGGCTAGAAATGCTTATGAAGCATTCTTTTATTACTTGAACATTATTTCTGCATGTAAACCTATATATTTTTATATATTATGAAAGGTATGGTTAAATGTGATTTTTGAGAGTTGGAAACAACTCAAAAGCTTTTATGGTTTAAATTTGAAAAATGTTTGAATGCAGAAAAGCTTCTGCCTTGTTATTTTTACTATGGGTGATCTACAGACCTAAATGATTTGAATCCAACGGGCTTGGATTAAGCATTCACAAACCTTTCCAACAAAATTGGTTTCATTCAAATTGGTGCACTGAATCGATCTGGGTTGATTTTTGAAGTTGGGTACAGAAGTGTGTTTGAAATTAAAAAGAAAAGGTTTAATTTGAATTGCTGGGCTGCGCGGGAAAAGTTACTGGGCCGTCCTGCTAAACACAGTGCTCCCGCGGGCTGCTTAAGTGGGTGTCCCCACTCGTTAGTGACACGGGGCTAGGCGAAGCGGTATGGGGCAACGTGGATCGTTCGATCTAGTTCTAATCCAACGGCTGGGGGTCATCGTCGACGTGAGACATCTCCGGCGAGAACAAAACCTAGCACGGCCAGTGGGGGGTGCTGGGGGCTCACCGGGGTACGGGAGAGGGTCGGCGAGGCGGGCGAACGACGAAATCGACGACTGCGAACCTCCTGGTACCGGTGGCTTCTCCTGGGGCGGCTCCAATCGCTGGCTCCCTTCTTCTCCAGAGGCGGCGGGCTCTGGTGAAATTCCAGCGAGGTGGTGCTCGCCTTGCTCTGAGAACGGTGTGGCATGGTCAGTGAGGAGAGGGGAGTGAGATGGTGTGAAGAAATCATGCGGGGGTGGCCTCTATTTATAGTCGAGCGAGGGGACCGTCGGGGCGCACGGTCAGCTCGTCGGGGGCGACGTTACAGGCGGCTAATGGCATGGGCAAGGGTAGGGGGCGGTGCGGTGTCTCCTGGCGATGCTCGACGACATGGTCGCCAGGCATGGGGCGGTGTGGTTTGGTCTGGAACGGCCGGTGCTCTGCGCGGCAGAGGCGGCGTCTTCGACGGCGGGCGGTGGCTGTATGGCATGGGGCGGCAAACGGGGATGTCTGGCGGTCTCCTGGGTCGGTGGTGATCGTGTGTGCCGCAGCGGTGGTGAGCGCGGGTCTGTGGACGCTGGTCGAGGGTGGCGCTCTGGCGCACGCTCGGCATGGTCTGGGCGCGGCTTGTGCGCATGGTCCAGGGCTTGGCAACGCTCGCGGCTGGGACAGGGAGTGGCGGTGGACGGTGGGCTGCCTCCCAGACAAGGTTGGCACGGCTAGTTCTTCCTCTAGCCTGCTGTCCAAATGGGGTGACATTGGGGTGCTCGGCTGTTCACCATTAATGACAATGGCAAGCTCACAGGGGTGCTAGTGTTGGGCTAATCTTTCTAGATGATCTACTGAGTTGTGTGTGAGCTAACTAGGGAACAAGTTAGGCTCAAAACACTGCACACTATAGTGTTTGTTGTTTTGTTTGATTTGTGTCTGCAACCTGTTTGATGAAATGGCCGCATGAAATCAAGTTTTGAATTTTGAAATGAATTTTGGTGGGTTTGCTAGATTGGTGCGGGTGAGTCTGCAGATGCTTGGGTTTTGAAAGTTGAGCTTGTTTGAGTGGGTTTTGAAAAAGTGGGATCTTCCCATATGAAGAAGATTCAATTTTGAATTGTCATTTAAACTATGCATTTGAAAGTTTCTGGATGATCACAAAGTGGGCCTTGATACTCTGTTATGAGTACATTCAAGGGGTGCAAAGATCCAGAAAAGTTTCTGTTAGGTTTTGAAAGTTTGAGACAGCCAAAGTAGGCATGGGAGTTAAATTGGTCAAAGTGACCATTAACTTAATATATTTGTTTTGATTTACTTGTCTCTAGGAATAGTGTGGGAAATGTTTTAGATGATGTTTATTTCACCTAAGAAACATTTTACAAGCAATGGATCACACAAACAAGGTGGTTTTTAAAGAAATTCAAAATCCATGCATACACATATACATGCATTCATGATTTTATTTAGGAAAGTTTTTAATTGACCCTAATCTTGATGATTAGGGTTTGATGATCTAAGTTTGGTATTTTTGGGATGTTACACAACTGTCCATAACCGCGGACGCGTCTATTCGAATAGTTTGACACTCTGCAGAGATTGTACACTTTCACCACAATAGTAGATACATCCATCAGGAATCAATCCTGAATTCACCATACTTAGTATGCGGATAATCAATCCTAAACTTTCAATTAGACGCCCTAGTATAGGCACCTCTCCTGTGAGTTTGGCCTCCCAACCATGACCAACTGTCATCTTGGGTACTGCACAGGTGGGCAATCTTCAAAAGGTAGCCTCAGCTCAGACCTTGGCCGCAAGGGAACCCATACTAAGGTATATAAATTTCCAGTCAAGCCCTACCCAATTTTCGGGTATTGTGGTTGTATGGTAAAATTGGAATGGTATCGCATCCAGACAACCATCAGTTTTATAAAGGGCTAAGGCTCATGCCTTATCATTTTCATCATCAAAATCATCTGGTGTTCAGAAACACATGTCAAAACATTTCAGTAGAATGACTCATCATTCTAAGCTTTTCATAACCATTTTCACCAAGTATTCCCATCTAAAGTTGATCAAGTTTTATGCTTAGCACTAGCATCTACAAGTGGGGGTAAATACTAATGAGGGGTGGTAAACAAGTGTATCTAGGCGGGTCCGACGGCGATTTTAATGGAGCACATGTGCTCCTGGTCGTGTGGCGGTGAACGGGCATGTCTAGCGGGGTGCTAGAGTGTTGGCGATCATGTCTGCAAGCGGCGAGGGTGGCGCACGGTCTGTGGGCGCTGGTCGAGTGTGGCGCACTGGCACACTCTCGGCTCGCACGCAGAGAGACTTGGCAAGCTCGGGTAGTGTGGTCCAGGTGCTGGTAGTGCTCAAGGCTTGTACAGGGGGTGGCGGTGGACGGTGGAGTGCCTGCTAGACATGCTTGCTAGGCTTGGTGCGTCTCCTAGCTTGCTGTCGACATTGGGGTTGACAATTGGGCTCGGCATGGTCACCTTAATGGCTATGCCAAGCTCACAGTGGTGCTAAGGCTTGTTAATTGGGCTAGATCATCTACTGAGAGTATAGAGTGAGCTAGAGAGGGAACAAGGTTGGCCAAAATCACTGCTCCTAATAGTGTTTTGTGTTTGTTTGTTTGCTGCTGACAAGGTGTTTGATGAAATGGCCAAAAGAAATTCAAATTTGAATTTTGGATTCAAACTTGGTGGGTTTGCTAGGAACATACTAGGGAGTCTCTGGTTAGTTGTATTAGTCAAGGGGCACTGGTTTGGTTGGGTTTTGAAAATGTGTGATCTTCACATATGATGAAGATTCAATTTTGAATTGTCATTTGAATGAGGTTGCCAAATGTTCCTGCAAGTTTGAAAGGTGGGCTTTGATTCACTTTTACTTGGTCTAGCAAGGGGTGAAAAGAATTGAAAAAGTTTCTGTTTGAAATCTTGGACTATAAACACTCAAAGTGACCTAGTGAGCAAGATTGGCAAAAATGACCATTTGCCTTATTTGAGTTGTTTTTGATTTTCTCTTTATTTGTTTCTGCTTGGAAAAGTTTTATATGATGGTATTTTCATCTTTAAACCATTTCTTGCTATTTAGGTTAATCACACAAGTTCATTCATGCATTTATCAAATCATCACATACACACATGCGTTCATATGATTTTAATTACTCAAAGTTTTTGTTAACCCTAATTTTAGTGATTAGAGTTTGATGATAATTGTTTTATATTTTTGGGATATTACATCCACCCATATAGGAGGGGTGGGGGCTCCCCCTAGCAGCTCACGCCAAACCCTAGCCGTCGGCGCCTCCCCTCTCTCCTTCATACACTACTCCGGCTTAGGCAGAGCCCTGTAGTAATCTCTTCTCCTCCACCACCACCACCACCACACCGTCGTGCTGTCGGGATTCCGAGGAGATCTACAACCCCTGCTGTCCTGGTAGAACAAGGGAGAGGAAGGTCTTCATCGACTACCGTACGTGTGACCAACTGCGGAAGCGCTGCCGGAAGGATCGTATACGCGATGTTGAGATTGGAAAGTGAACAACTATATCAACCACGAGATCCAAATCTCATTAAACGCTTTGGATCTTCGAGGGTTAGTTCTCTACAATCTCGTTGCACCGATCTCGTAGAATAGATCTTGGTTTTGTGTGTTTTCGCGATAATTTTTTTGTTTCCCATGATGCGCATCCTACAAGCATACAAAGCTCTGTGGACCCAGATGCTTTAGCAGGGCCATACGAAAAACACAGATGCCTAAAGGCTTCAAGCTCCCTTCGGATAACCCGAAATTTGATGGCGTACAAGAGCCGAAGATATGGATAGACAATCACATCTCGTCGATCAAGCTCCATGGCGGGAGCAAGAACACAGCCATTCAATGCCTTCAGCTGCGGCTGACCGGTACGGCCAGATCCTGGCTTAATAACCTCACCTCCGGATCCATCCGCAGCTGGGAAGAGCTGGTGTACTGCTTCATCCGCAACTTCAAAGGCACCAGCAAGAGGCTGGACTCAATCGAGGAGCTACGCGCCTGTTGTTAATGGTCCAACGAGTCCATCCGCTCGTACGTACAACATTGGTTCGTCATCAAGAATTCTGCCAAGAACATCTCGGAGGAAAGAGCAATCGATGCCTTCAACAGCAGCGTAAGGTGACGCGAATTCAGAGAAGACCTAGGGCACGTCAAGCCCAAAACCATCAATCATTTGATGGACATCGCTAATCGCTGAGATGATGGCGAGGATGCCATAAACGAACACGTTCGGATTACAAGGACGACTTCGGCCACAGGCGCGATCGCCGAGGAAAAATAAGAGCGCGCGTCTATGACGAGCGTGAAGAGCTTGATATGGTCACGGCTGGCTATGCCGATTGCCGCGAGGATGGAAACGGCAACAACGGATATCGCAGCGGCAACTACCGCGACAACGTAAAGCCAACACAAGCATGGCAACGCCGCAACCACGATGATGAGCCATCTGAACTCGACAAATTTTGGGGTCCCTACAGCATCCACTTCTACATCGACAAGCACGATGGAAAAACAAAGCCATCCACATGCTCAAAGATTGCAGAGAGTTACAAAAGCTCCATGAAGGATACGCACAGATGAGGCACGAAGCAGTGAATCCTGGATTCGCCCCTGCCCCTGGAGAAGTTGCATACGGCGCCCCACCTCCGCCACACGGAGCACCCGCGCAGCCTGCGGCGGCACCGGCCCAGAATAATGGAGCCGATCCATATGCACAATCATTGGGGGCTATTATGATACAAAAGGGACGTCCGTCCAATAGGTTACATAAGACGATCACCCGACATGTCAAATTGGCCGTTACCTCTCCACCTGCCATACCTGAGTACCTCAGCGGCTTAGAGTCGTGCATCACCTTTGATCGCTCGGATCACCCACGGCAAATACCTCGCCCTGGTCACTCTTCCCTGGTTCTCGAGGCCTAGACCGGAGGATTCAAAATGAGTCGTTTCTTCATGGACGGCGGTAGCGGCATCAATCTAATGTTCTCCAGCACACTCGCAGCTATGCAGATCCCGCTATGCAGTCTGGAGGCATCAGACACGCTCTTCCATGACATCGTCCCAGGAAAGGGAATATATCGCCTAGGCAGAATATGGCTTGATGTCATCTTCGGCACCCCCAAGAACTTCAGGTGGGAGCAGCTCGAGTTCGAGGTGGTGGACTGGCCCTCACAATACCACGCCATCCTCAGGCGCGTGGCATTCGCAAGATTCATGGCGGTTCCTCACTACGTATATCTCCTGCTGAAGATGCCAGGGAATAATGGCGTCATCACCATTCCAGGTAGCTTCACCAGGTCCGATAGCTGTGGCAGAGACTTCAACAGAATCTCCCAGTCATTCGGCATGCAGGAGGAGCTCGCAAGGCTGAAGGAGTTGACAGACAACAGTCTGCCCCTGTCACCAAGCAAAACGCACCTGACATGTCATTTGACTCCACAGTCAACACCGATGCGGTGTAGATCTGCCTGACGGACCCCACAAAGATGGATTTGATCACCAACAACTTGAGTTCCGCATAGGAACTCGTGCTCGTTGAATTCCTCCATGAGCGTTGGATAATCTTCGCCTGGTGTCCTATGGACATGCTAGGAGTTCCTAGGGAATTCGCCGAGCATGCACTCATCGTGTTTCGGGATGCACGGCCGGTCAATCAGATGATGAGTCGACTGTCTGAGGGAAGAGTTGAAGCAATTGACACCAAAGTCAATATACTCCTCGATGCCAACTTCATAAGGGAGATCAAGGAAAGCACCTGGATAGCTAATCCCGTGATGGTCCCTAAGAAGGACACGGACATCCTGCAGATGTGTGTGGACTTCACGTCGCTTAACAAGCATTGTCCTAAGGACCACTTCCCCTTGCCACGAATCGGTCCACTACAGGATGCGAGCGACTCTCCTTTCTCGACGCCTACTCAGGCTACCATCATATTCGACTAAAGGTCAAAGATTAAGAGAAGACGACATTCATCACACCATTCGGGGTGTTCTGCTAAAACACAATGCCTTTCAGGATCAAGAACGCAGGCGCAACCTACTAACGATGCATGCAAGCATGCCTGAAGGAACAAATTGGACGCAACATCCAAGTCTATGTCGATGACATACTAGTCAAGACCAAGGAAAGCCAAACACTAGTCGACGATCTCCTCTAGACGTTCGACAACCTTGATCGCTATAGGATCAAGCTAAACCCAGAAAAGTGCTCCTTCGGAGTCCCATCTGGGAAATTACTCGGTAATTCATCTCCAAAAGAGGCATCAAGGCTAACCCGAAGAAAATCAAGGCTATACTAGACATGGAGAAGCCGAAGAACGTCAAAGGAGTCCAGCAGCTAGCTAGGAGAATCGCGGCACTCAACAGGTTCATCAATCGCATGGGTGAAAAGGCTCTCCCCTTATACCAGTTGCTCCGCAAGGCCGATAAGTTTGAGTGGACGGCTGAATCCAATGAGGCATTCGAAGACCTCAAGCGCTTACTCTCTACATCCACAGTACTGGTAACGCCAAAGGAGAGAGAGCCCATGCTTCTCTACATTGCTGCCACACATCAAATGGTCAGCACGGCCCTTGTGGTCGAACGACCTAAAGATGGAAAAACCCACGGGGTACAATGACCAGTCTATTACCTCAGCGAGGTACTAACGCCTACAAAGAAAAGGTATCCCCACTACCAAAATCTTGCCTACAGCGTATTCATGACTACGCGTCAGCTGCGCCACTACTTCCAGGAGCATCAGATTGTTGTCGTCAACGATGCATCAATACCACACACCCTCAACAACCCCAAAGCTACAGGGCGAGTAGCCTTATGGGGCATCCAGTTGTCCCCACGATACATCATTTATGAGTGTCGCACCGTCATCAAGTCGCAGGTACTTCCTGACTTCTTTGTCCATTGGATGGAGCTACAGCTCCCAGACACCCCGGCTATGTCCCAACTATGGACGATGCACTTCGAAGGGTCCAAGCGCGACCCCGGAGACTGAGCTAGAGTAATCTTAACATCCCCCCATGGGGATAAGATGAGGTACATGTTATGAATGAAATTTCGTGTATCCAACAATGAGGAAGAATACGAGGCGCTCATCCACGACATGAGGATGGCCAAATTTTTTGGCGCCACACGCCTAGTCATCTGTAGTGACTCCAACCTCGTAGTCCAACAGACGATGAATGAGTGTGACACCCACAACAGCAACATGATTGCCTACTGTGCGCTCTACAACTCACTCGAAGGAGACTTTGATGGTTGTGAACTCTGGCACATTGGTCGGGAAAGCAATGAGGAGGCCGACAAGCTCGCCAGCATTGTCTCCACCTGCGCCCTGGTGCCACCGGGTGTGTTCCTCGAGGCAATCTGCATGCCATCCATCAAGCGAAAAACCCCGAAGGACACAATCGACATTGCGGGACATTCGGGGGCTATGCTACCCGAGAAATCTGAAGCACCCAAAGAGTTGGATACATATGTCGAACTAGTGAGTCTGATGCAAGTCCTAGCAATCGAGTAAACATGGACTTAGCCATACGTCAAGTACCTAGTGAGCAAGCACCTTCCCCAAGACCCGACGGATGCCAGGCATATCGCTCTCCGATCAAAGGCCTTCACCATCATCAATGGCGAGCTGTGCAAGCGAAGCATCTCTGGAGTTCTCCAACGATGTGTCATCAATAGTGACGGGAAGAGCATCCTCCTTGACATCCACGGAGGAATCTGCGGTCACCACGCCGGCATTCGCGTCCTAGTCGCCAAGGCTCTACGAGCTGGCTTCTACTGGCCAACTGCAATGCGCGACGCCAAGGACATCGTCGAGAAGTGCAAAGCTTGCCAAAGGTTTGTAGACAAGCCACACGCGCCTGGCTCAGAGCTGCGACCCATACCAATGGCATGGCCCTTGGCCTAGTGGGGGATCGACATGGTCGATAAACTGCAGAAGTCCTCACCCAGAGGACACGTCTTCCTCCTAGTAGTAGTCGACAAGTTCACAAAGTGGATTGAGGACATGCCTGTCACTAACCAAACTGTCAACATTGTTGTTAAGTTCTTCCAATCTATTGTCTACAGGTTCGGAGTGCCTCACAGAATCATAACCAACAATGACACGAACTTCACCTCGAAGGAGTTTCAAGACTTCTGCGAAGGACTCAGCATCAACATCACGTACGGATCCGTGGCGCATCCATAGACCAATGGACAGGTTGAAAAGGCCAACAGCCTCATCTACAACGGAATCAAGAAGCAGCTGCTACGCCCACTCGAATGACTGGCGGGAGACTAGGCATATGAGCTACCCTCCATCCTCTAGAGCATGTGTACCATGCCAAACAGCGCCGCCGACTACATGCCTTTCTTCATGGTGCATGGAGCCGAAGCAATATTACCCGCTGAGGTACGCTATAAGGCTCCATGGGTCGTTGCTTACAGCGAAGCTGAATCAATGGACGCACTCGAAGATGCCATCAACACACTGGACGAAGCTCACAACATCGCTGTGGCCCATTCGATGGTGTACCAGCAAAGTCTCCACAACTACCATAGCAGACGGCTAAGCCCAAGGTCCTTCGTTGAAGGAGACCTAGTCCTGCGACTCAGAAAGGACACCTAAATCTAGAGTCACCCTGGGAAGGACCCCTACGTGGTCACCGAAGTAATCCAGTTGACACCTATCGCCTCAAGGATGTCGTGTCTGGAGTAGCATACTCCAACCACTGGAACGTCGCATAACTGCGATGCTTCTACCCCTAGTCATCTTTTACTTTCAGTAAGGCTATTCAGCCAGGATACTTAGCCGAAACTTGTACCCCCTACTATTCATTGAATAAAATCTAAGTTCCTTGGCCAATATTTTTTTCTCTTATGCACATTTACATTCCTAAATACGCTCGGGGCCAATGCCTCACCTTATGACTTTGTCGACCATCACAATAACGCATCACCCTGAGTAGCTGACCACGTCAGGCTAACGAAAAGGATATGGACATATTTACACCAACAGCGCACTACGTGCATATACATATTTACAAACCTTACAAGAGCAAAATAATCCCACTCAAGACTATACAAATTTTACATTACTATGCTCAAAACCTGCAAGACTCAACTACACTGGAGCAAGACATTCGTCTGCTCGTCGAAGAAGTCCATGATGTCTTCAGCGTGGCGAGCCACCGCAACATAGTGTGGGCGCATGTTCCACGCCATACCATCCAGAGGAGCGGGTGGCCCCGCCGCTATTTCCTCCAAGTCAACATCACGGCGATGCAGCCGAACAAGCGCTAGCGTCGCCTTCGCACCTGCTACAAGTTGTTGATGAACAAGATCCTTACAGCATCCACGCCGCGGAACTTCCCCAGCAACCCCAAGAAACTGGACGGAGCTGCATCCAGGGGGAACATCGCAGCCTAAGTAGACGCAAGAGATGACCTTGCATGCTTCAAGACCTGAAGCACCTGGTGGACGCGATCCGAAACCATTGCGACAATAGTCGCCCGGTCACGGTCCATCGAAAAGAAGCCTCCGACCTCCAACTCCTGTTGGGTGAGGCAATTTAGCCAAATAGCAACGTGCTCCTTCTCTACCTGCATAAGAAGATTGACAACTACAAACAAGAGAAGCAGCTTAGAAGCCACAGGGGCCGGGCTTAGCCAAAAAAACAAAACAGACACCCACAATGACTTACATTGGAGTTGCTCGCCGATCTACCGAAAATCTTCAAGGAGAAATTCCTCTCTCATAACGGCCCGCTCTGTCTTGGACTTCCACACATCCATATGTCCACTAATGATGCGAACATCCTTCTCTAAGCTTCGGATGCGGTCACGCAATAAAGGCAACTACAATACCTTGCCGATCATTGGAGGAGAAACAGCCAAGGCGGACAATGTGGCCATAGGGATAAAATTCAAAGGGCCCTAGCAGGCGCACAAATAACAAATCATAAGAACAAGTGAAATCAACAACTGTAGAAGGAAATGCATATAATCACATCAAAAGGACCACCGTGTGCCCGCATTAAGAGTCATTCAGTACATTACATGATGAATACAATAAAATCAAGAACTACGGGCTACTTAAGAGAAGACCCTAAGAAGCATCCACAGACTTAGAGGCACGTGCCTTCGCCATATGCCGTTTACCTAAGGTGTAGGTGACTAGCAGGTCAATCAGGCAAGGACCATAGGGCTTGCAGCGCGAAGCATAGGAGGGGAAGGCTACCTCAGTGCTATCAGCTGCAATAGGCATCTTGGAGGCGATCTGGCCTAGATTCAACTGGGCGCCAGAGGCCATCGCCATGGCCAGACCAAGGGTAGCATCTACTCCCTTTTGGGTCCTCTTGTAGCTCGTCGGCGCATCCCCAGCAAGTGCCTTCGCCAGGGAGTCGGCGTCATCAAGGGCTACGCCCTTGGGAAAGATCTCCCGGTAGAAGCGGCTGAGGACGTCCTTGGTCTTCCCACCGTCTCAACGGTGGAGATGCAACGGTCTTCGACCATAGCAACTGCATCCACGAGGCGATCCCCGTGGTCCAAGACATCGCGATCGAACGCAATGCCAGCAGCATCTGAAGAAGGTAGGATGAAGGAATGCTCAGATTAAGAAGAGGACGCAAACAAAAACCTAGAAGAGGAGGAAAATGGTGATTAACCTGATAGAGCCTTGGCAGCAGCCATATGCTGCTCCGTCATTGTTTTCTCTCGGGAGGTAGCAGCGGCCATCAACTGCTTCTCGCGCTCTTGAGAATCTTGCTTGTAGCGCTTGAGAGCCTCCACATCTTCCTTTGCCTTGGTCTCCGCTTCGCTTTTCTTATTTCCAAGAGAATCCAATTCGCGAAGGGCATTGTTATTTTCATCTACCAAGAGCAAAAGACAGAAGAATAAGGGGATATATTACGACAGTAGCAGTCACAACATAACGAGAAGTTTAATGCTCACATTGGAGCTGCTGAAAGCTCTCCTCTAAGAACATGTACTGCTAGCCGATGCATTGAAAATCACGCATGACGGGCTATAGTGAGAAAATGAAAGTCATAGGAGCAGAAGATGACTCGGGGGACTCAAGCATAGAATTCGAATAATACTTACGTGGGCACTCGAAGACTCCGAAGGTATAACTTGGGTCTTCCGAGCAACAAGCGCGCGAGTCCTTAGCTTCAAGGAGCTGGACGCTTCATCGCCGGAGTTGGCCAGCATCTTCGGGGAGGCCGCAACAGCTTCTTCTCCCATAGCCTTCGACTCCCCAGCCATCTCATCATTTTCTTCCTTGATGGATTCATATGACGAGTTACTCCTAGCACAGTCGAAGCATTCAAGTTATTCGAAGAGTTAGCAAGCTAACACTTAGCACGTTGAAAGCACAAAGGTTCCAGGAAACTTACGAAGGAATGTCAGAGAGGTTCATGAGCAGCACCTCCTTTTTCTTCCTCTTGGCTGGCGGCTGAGGAGCCACATCTCGAAGGGTAATGACAGGAAAAGGGGAGGAGGTGCCGTCCCTAGGTCATGCTTCTCTAGTTGAGCAGGCCCTTGAGGGGTTAATGGCGTCGAAGCATCTGATATCTCGCTCCAGGCTCTCTTCAGAGAGCGCTCGTAGCTACGCTCATGGGCTTCGTTACAGGAAAGCGACTGAGCTTGGCGGACGATAGATTCCGACTCCACGTCCCTACCATCTGGTGCCACCGAGAATTCCTTAGGAAGAGGAGTCAACATGCCCGCGATGTTTAGATCCTACACTCCTAGAGAGGATTCCAAATTAACCAAAGCAATAAAACAAAAGAAATGTTGACAGATATATTTCTTGTGGCATTAAAGGTTCATACCCGAGGAACTGTGTTCCTCGCACTAAAAGGCGTAGTCGACGACTCCGCGGGTAGAGGCTCATCAGCTTTTAACTTGAGCAGGGGCTGGAGCGCCCTGTATAGGTCTGCCCCAACGAATCAGTGAGGTTGTCAAGCTCACCGGTTTGCTGTAACAAAGGATTAAACATATGATGTGGAAAGTAATGGTGGTTTGCAGCAAGTAAACAAGTAACAGTGGAAGATGTATCAATGTTAAAGATTGTACCGGGGTCCATAGTTCACTAGAGGTGCTCTCCTTGGATAAACAACATGACATGAAGGGTAAACAAATTACAACATGGCAATTGACAGGAACTGAGCAAGGCATAACAATGCAATAACTAGTCAAAAAGATCCTATGAGATTCGATTGTGCAATACACCAAGATACATAGACCGTCATCCAACTACATCTATGACTAGAAGTCCACCTTCAGGTTATCATCCGAACCCCCTCCAGTATTAAGTTGCAAGCAACAGACAACTGCTTTAAGAAAAGTGTGTAAGGTAAACAGTCCACATGTTCCATGAACAACAGACCGTTGTTTTCTCCCTAGTAGCAACAACACATCTAAAACCTAAGAGATTATTGTCACTTCCCTTGGAAACTAGAGGCATGAACCCACTATCGAGCATAAATACCCCCTCTTGGAGTCACTAGCAACTACTTGGCCAAGATAGCTACTAACAACGGAGAGCATGCAAGATCACAAACAACACATACATGATAGAATCATAAAGACAAAACCATTAATCAAACCAACATAATAATCTCAATATCCATCGGATCCCCACAAACACAACATGCATGATTACAAATAGATTAGATCTTGATCATGCACGGAGCTCATAAGATCTATACATGAAAGCACAAAGAAGGAGATAAAACCATCTAGCTACTACATGGACCCATAGTCCAAGGTGGAACTACTCACGCATCATAACGGAGAGAAGGCCTCCGGGATGATCTCCCCTGCGGCAGGGTGCCAGGAAGAACTTCAGATCCCCTCGATCTAGGGATGACGGTGGCAGCGACTATAGAAGGTTTCGTGGAACATTGATCGGGTACTTAGGGTTTCTGCATCGGGGGCTTCTTATAGGCAAAGGGGGAGGCCAAGGCGGTGGCCAAGGGCCCTACACCCTGCCTAGGCGCGGGGCAAGGCCCACCCGCGCCTAGGGGGGTCTGGGCGCCCTGGCGTGCCTACCCGGCTCCCCTCTGGACTTCTTGTTCCCCACGGAAAGTTATTGACTTTGGATTTTGTCCCGTCCAATTCCGAGAATATCTCCTTACTAGCTTTCCTGGAACCAAAAACAGCAGAAAATAGGCAACTGGCACTGTGGCAACTTGTTAATAGGTTAGTACCAGAAAACATGTAAAAAGCACCTCAAAGTTTAGACAAAGCAAAGTAAAGTAGATACTAAACAAGCATGGAGCATCAAAAATTATAGATACATTTCCGACGTATCAAGCATCCCCAAGCTAAACTCCTGCTCATCCTCGAGTAGGTAAGTGATAAAAAGAATAATTTTTGAGGTGACATGCACCCTCACAATAAAGATCCAACCATTTGCAAGCATTGAAAGCTGGGATCAAAGAACTCTAAACATGTGCATGAAAGATGGAGTTTAAAAATAGGACATAGTAACTATGTATGCAACATGAAATGCTACAAACAAATATCATGAATAACATGCAATGAAAAATGTTTGTTTGTTTCACATACAGAAAACATAGCATAGTGGCATTCAGATTGTCCTTCATAGAGTAGCAAATAGATGCATAGTACACCTTCAAAGTTCACAACGGTGACTAGAAACAAATAGCATAAGAACAAATAACTTCACAATATGCATCAATCAATAAGCTTTGGAACACTGCACACAGAATGACAACTATGCTCTCTTAATGGTGCCTAAAGGTAGAAGGTGGAGACTCAATAATGGTGGAAGAAAGGCCTTTTATAAAGGAAGCAGGGATTTCAAGTTTCAAAAAGAGCGTCCAAAAATTATGGTACTTGTTATCTTTTAGCCCTCATTGCCCCTATCATAAGCATCTTGAAGTGATTAAGGTTAAAGTGAACAAAGATGGAGTATATGCTTGATTAAGTATAAGTTGGCAATCTCAAGTCCCTTGAATATGAGGGGCACACCTCATGCTACTCAACTTTAGTCACCTGTAAGTTCTTTTCATTGTAAGTATTTGCATATCATTGAGAACCGCCAAAGGGGTACCCCTTGCACATGGTACAGGAGCTTTCCCATAACCAAAATGACAACGCAAGCAGACAATGAGCATCTCAGCAATCTTTTTATTTACCATATGCATAGCTTTTTATTGAGGATGCTTCATAGATAGATCACTATGGTGATGCTGCAAGTTTCCACCATGATTAGGCATGGCTTAGGCTAGCGGCCCAGGAGTTTCTCTAACACGGGATACAAACTCCATGGACTTACAAGTTCCCTTTTTATTTCACACTGGTGACATCCATAGACAAAAGAGCATGATATCAACTAAGTACAAAGTACAAGTGCAATGTTGAAAACGTTTCCCGTGACAGCACGGTTCCGCTAATTCCAACATATAAATGCAAGCATATACAACATAGATGACACAATGGTTCAAATTTATTAGGGGAAATAATTTAAAGTGTGCCATCAAGTTCATGAAGGCTTTAATCACTAAGTTTTTACATAACAAAATAGTTTTTAATTGGAAGATAGCTGAAAACAAGAATATACTTGGAATGGTGTAACACACCATTCATAGGAATTTATAGTGGACACTTTGGAATAACTTGGTTTCTTGGGAGTTGGAAGCATGAGTAGAACTTACTCATACAAGTGGAGGCTAGCAAAAGACTAGGAGCAACCAACTAAGAGAGCAATAATGTTCATAATCATGCAGTGCAACAAAGCATTACTAATCAAAGCATAGAGTGGTACTACAAGTCAAGGACTAAATGATCATAGAGGCTATTGTGACTTGTCATAGTCATAACATGGTTCTTCAAGGCACACTAAGCAATCCCAATTGCTTGGAACAAAACATGCTACAGCAATAATGACTAAGCATAAGGTTAAAACAACACCTAGCATGTCATGCTAAAGTCTAAGTCACAGTCAATGCAAGCTCCTCTTGCACTTACAGGCAAGAACTTACTACTCCTTTCCAACACCAAGCAACTTATTTGCAAAACAACAAAGCGAGAACGGGGGTACAAACTACTTTATTCAAGAAAACTAAACAACCTAAGCAAATCAAACGAAAACTAAGACACTCCATGAACAACACAACTTGTGCATGAAACAATAAAAACGAAGTGTCTAGACAGAGCTGAGCTTTTTATTGATGAAGAAGGGGATGCCTTGGGCATCCCCAAGCTTTGACGCTTGTACCACTTGGATATTTCTTGGGGTGACACCATGGTGGCATCCCTGAGCTTGAGATTTTTTCCATTCCTCATCTCATTGCATCATTCTCTCTCTACACCTGAAATTTTTCCTTCATACAAAACTTCACACAATCTTCATTAGAAACATTAGTGTATTCAAAAGATATTAGACCTCTGGAAAAGCTTTGGAACAGCAAGGCTTTTCACTAAAAACACAAGCTATTGTAGAAAATCTTTCAAAAATCTCAATTCACCTAAAGGGAACTCAAAAAGGAATCAATAAGAAGCAAATGCAAATAATGGCAGAAATCTGTCAAAACAGACCAGCAGGTAGACACCGATTTTTTCGAATATCTTCTGTTGCTCAAATCAAAAAGTGTTGAACTAATGAAAGTTAGCTAACATACTGGGGATTTATTCGTAAACTTTGAGCTCAAACCGAGTTACAGAGACTCCTCACGAATTTTTATGGTGGAGGACAGAAATCTGTTTCGGGACAGTAACTCCCCAAATCTTACTTCCCTCTCATTAGAGGTCATTCTTGGCACAAAAAGCACACAAAAAGGATAAGGAGAGGTCATTACTGAAGTAATAAGTTCCAAGACTCAAGGAAACTCTTGGGTTATCTCCCAACAAGTACATTTCTTTAACGCCTTTAAGTTAGGCACAAGAAGCAAGAAGAATCAAGTATTTTCAAATGAAGAAGCATTAACATCAAACCTTGCTTTCAAAGGAGGAGCAAAAACTAACTTCTCTCTCCTCATAGGGAAGTGTTCAATACCTTTCTTGAAGGGAAAATGATATTTAATGGTGCCTTCTTTCATATCAATGATGGCACCAACTATTGTAAGAAAAGGTCTTCCCAAAGTAATAGGACAAGAAGCATTGTATTCAACATCCAAAACATAGAAATCAACAGGGACATAAGCATTGTTAACCATAATGAGAACATCATTAATACTCCCCATAAGTTTCTTCTTAGCATTATCATTGAGTGGAACATCCAAATAACAATCTTCCAAAGGTGGCAAATCAAGGATTTCATAAATCTTCCTAGGCATAATAGAGACACTAGAACCAAGATCACATGAAGCTTTGAGATCAAAGTCATTCACTTGCACATTAATAATGGGTTCCCAACTATCTTCTACTTTCTTAGGAATATAAGCTTTGTGTTTTAGCTTCTCTTCCTTAATCTTAACAAGAGCATCTGTAATGTGTTTAGTGAAATCAACATGCATATCACTAGAATCAAGACTTCTAGCAAGCTTTTGTAGGAACATAATCACTTCAGAGATATTGCAACCATCTATATCAAATTCAAACTTAGTATCACTAGTAGTAGGCTCAATAGTCTTAGGCATAGTAGGAGGAGAAACAGGGACTACTTGTGGTTTAGTGGTGATGGTGCACACACTATTGTTTCTATCAATTTCAGCTTCCCTTTCCCACCTAGCATGAAGTTGAGCTCACAACCTAACATTTTCATCAATAGTAACTTGTATGGCATGAGTAGCAGCAAAGGTGTTTTCCATGGTTTCAGGTTTAGCAGCCATTTTATTAACCAAGGAAGTTTGAGCTTCAGACAAAGAGGATATATTTTTCTCAAAATTTAAAAGCTTTTCATCTATAGCCTTATTGAAAGTGGTTTGTTTACTAATAAAGTCTTTGAGCATGACCTCAAGCTCAGAGGGGGCACTTCTAGCATTATTGTAAGAGTTTCCATAGGAATTGCCATTATTAGGAGGATAAGGTCTATAATTGTTACCACAAAAATTACTCCTATAAGCATTGTTGTTGAAATTGTTGTTTCTAATGAAGTTCACATCAAATTGCTCTTCTTGAGCAACCAAAGAGGCTAAGGGAACACTATTATGATCTAGAGAACCTTTCCCATTAACAAGCATAACCATAATAACATCAATCTTTTCACTCAACGAGGAAGTTTCCTCAACATAATTTACCTTCTTACCATGTGGAGCTCTCTCAACATGCCATTCAGAGTAGTTAACCATCATATTATCAAGGAGCCTTGTTGCAGCACCCAAAGTGAGGCCTATGAAGGTACCTCCAGCAGCGGAATCCAACAGATTTCTTGAGGAGGAGTTCAAACTTGCATAAAAAGTCTGGATAATCATCCAAGCAGTGAGTCCATGAGTGGGGCAATTCTTAACCAAAGATTTCATCATTTCCCAGGCTGGAGCAACATGTTCACTATCAAGTTGTTTAAATTTCATAATGTCACTTATCATAGATATAATCTTAGCAGGAGGATAGTACTTTCCAATTAAAACATCTTTACACTTAGTCCAAGAATCAATACTATTTTTAGGCAAGGATAGAAACCATTCTTTAGCTTTTCCTCTCAAGGAGAAAGGAAAAAGCTTAAGCTTAATAATATCTCCATCTACATCCTTATACTTTTGCATCTCACAAAGTTCAACAAATCTATTGAGATGGGCAGCAGGATCATCAGAACTAGCACCAGAATATTGCTCTCTCATCACAAGGTTCAACAAAGCAGGCTTAATATCATAAAAAGTAGCATCAGGAGCAGGTGGAGCAATAGGTGTGCTAAGGAAATCATTGTTGTTGGTGCTAGTGAAGTCACACAACTTGGTGTTCTCAGTAGAGTTCATTTTGGCAAAGGTGGGCAAGCCAAAAACAGCAGCAGCAGCTAGAGCAGGAACTAATTTTTTTGTTTTTGAATAAAGAAAGCAAACCAAACTAAACTAATTTTTTTGGGTTTTTTTAAAAGAGGCAAACAAGACCAAGCAAAAGAAACAAAGAAAACTAAAAACAAAGTAAAGAGAAAGGAAGTGAAGGACTCCCTAGTGAAGACGTCCTTAGCCTCCCGGGCAATGGTGCCAGAAAACTTGTTGATGACTCCTTGGTGGCGCCAGAGAACTTGGTGCTTGACGTGGAGTTAGTTGGGAACGCTAAGAGCAAGGTGTGAAGCAGCACAGCAGCAAGTTTTCCCTCAGTAGAGACCGAGGTTATCGAACTAGAAGGAGGAAGGAAACGTCACACACGTGTTGCAGGCAACACGGAGACCTGCACAACACAAACTCAAGACTTTGCCACAACGAATTAGTGACGTTGTTCAAGCTCACCGGTTTTCTATAACAAAGGATTAAACGTATGGTGTGGAAAGTAATGGTGGTTTGAAACAAGTAAACAAGTAACAGTGGAAGATGTATCAAAGGTAAAGATTGGACCGGGGTCCATAGTTCACTAGAGGTGCTCTCCTTAGATAAACAACAAGGCATGAAGGATAAACAAATTACAGCAGGGAAATTGAAAGGAACTGAGGAAGGCATAACAATGCAATTACTAGTCAGAAAGATCCTATGAGATTCGATTGGGCAATACAACAAGATACATAGACCGCCATCCAACTATATATATGACTAGAAGTCCACCTTCAGGTTATCATCCGAACCCCCTCCAGTATTAAGTTGCAAGCAACAAACAACTGCTTTAAGCAAAGTGTGTAAGGTAAACAGTCCACATGTTCCATGAACAAGAGACCTTTGTTTTCTCGCTAGTAGAAATAGCACATCTACAACCGAAGAGATTATTGTCACTTCCCTTGGAAACTAGAGGCATGAACCCACTATCGAGCATAAATACCCCCTCTTGGAGTCACTAGCAACTACTTGGGCAAGATAGCTACTAACAACGGAGAGCATGCAAGATCACAAACAACATAGACATGATATAATCATAAAGAAAAAACCATTAATAAAACCAACATAATAATCTCAAATCCATCGGATCCCCGCAAACACAACATGCATGATTACAAATAGATTAGATCTTGATCATGAACGGAGCTCACAAGATCTATACATGAAAGCACAAGGAGGAGATACAACCATCTAGCTACTACATTAACCCATATTCCAAGGTGGAACTACTCACGCATCATACCGGAGAGAAGGCCTCCAGGATGATCTCCCCTCCGGCAGGGTGCCGGGAAGAACTTTAGATCCCCCCCCCGATCTAGAGACGATGGTGGCGGCGGCCAGAGAAGGTTTCGTGGAATATTGATCCGGTACTTAGGGTTTCTGCGTAGGGGGCTTCTTATAGGAAAAGGGGGAGGCCGAGGCGGTGGCGAGGGGACCCACACCCTGCCTAGGCGCGGGGCAGGGCCCACCCGCGCCTAGGGGGGTCTGGGCGCACTGGCCCGCCTCTCCGACTCCCCTCTGGACTTCTTGTTCCCCATGGGAAGTTATTGACTTTGTCTTTTGTCCTGTCCAATTCCGAGAATATTTCCTTACTAGCTTTTCTGGAACCAAAAACAGCAGAAAACAGGCAACTGGCACTGTCGCAACTTGTTAATAGGTTAGTACCAGAAAACATGTAAAAAGCACCTCAAAGTGTAGACAAAGCAAAGCAAAGTAGATACTAAACAAGAATGGAGCATCAAAAATTATAGATACGTTTCTGACGTATCAAGGTCTGTTGAAGTCATCTCCTCCTTCGTCACCCTCGTAGGGTCACTGGCACTGGCATACTAAAACATCGGATGATCCCTCACTTGGAGGGGCTACACCTGACGCCTGAGGAACGTCTGGATGATATCTTCTCCAGAGAATTTTTTGCCTGGCACCAGCTAGAGGGATTCTACTCGCTGGTACAGCTGGTCCACCACTGTAGACTCACCTGCAAGAATTCCGTTTGACCACGAGAGCTTGCGGGATATCACTTTGCTGGTATCAAATGGGGTCAAGCCGTAATTCTGGCCGGTGTTGGAGTCACGAAGGTAGAACCATCTGTTCCTCCACACTTGGATGGACTCGCAAAGAGAAAAATAGAAATATTGGAGGTTGGGGCGGATGGATATCCTGCAGTCGCCCAATCCATAGAATCCTTGGGATCCCAACTGCCCCTTTAGGGAATAGAGTTTCCTCAAGAGGCCGAAGTACGGCTCGATACCGAGCCAACACTCGCAAAGCATGATGAAACACACAATGTGAAGAATAGAGTTGGGCATCAATTGATGAAGTTGAAACCCGTAAAGAAAAATAAGCCCACGAAGAAATACGTGGGCAGGAAGGGAAAGGCCTCGAACGAGGAAGGCAACAAAGACAACGACAAACCCTTCGGGAGGATGAGGAATAACCTCATTGGAAAGGATGAGGACGTCGCCCTTCTTCTCCGGGATTAGGTGCGACTCGCGCAGGCGGTGCAAATCTGCTTCCCTCACGGTCAATCACCACCAGCTATCATTGGTGACGCGGCTGGCGTTGGAATGCATGACACTAGCTATGATACTCCCACTAGGACCAGCCTTAGATGTTGTTTCTTTAGGAGGATTGCGTTTAATGATTTTAGTCTCATGCATGTGTATGATTGGACTAGCCAATGTTTTTGTCTATGATAGCGTGCAAGGGTTGTATCTTAGTTAGATCTAACAACTTTTTTCTTTATTAAATAGCATGGCATGCATTTAATGATTTTAGTCTGATGCATGTGTATAATTGGACTAGCCAAGTTTTTTTATATGATAGCGTGTAAGAGTTGTATCTTAGTTAAGATACAACAACCCTTTTTTCTTTATTAAATAACATCATATAAGAAAAGTACCTAGTTTATCGTGATAAGAAACACTCATTGTGGAAGACCTTAGGATGGTCACAGTGCTAAATAGCTTAAGCTAGTAATTTGCACATGTTACTAGTTTATGTTACTAACTTCATAGTGGATAATAACATGTGTATAGTGTCATGCAAGGTCTAATTAATTAGTTTATAGACTCATATAACCTTGATATGTGTGATGTTACGTTAACTAGCTAAGTTACTATCTTCCTTTTTTTATTAATTATTATGCCATGTTATCAATTTGTTTAGTTGGAATGCATGAACATGCACTTACTAGCTAAGTTATTCGCATTAGACTAGCCTTAGACTAGTCATAATCGTTAGTATCATATACTAGTATTATGCATATAATACTAGTGGCTGATAGTATCTCTATAATGCATGATATCATATACTAGTATCATATTGCCGTGAAATTTATTGATTTGTAAAATTTCAATGTAAATTTGTGTTTAAGATTTATTTGACACTAAAAATTGTAGTTCTAAGTGCTACGATACAATATCTAACTATGATACCACCATGATCTCTTATCAGTAATTACAGCGTCATGTCAGATTTTTGCATGCATGGAATACATGATACTACCTATGATACCCTCGTTGTAACTAGTCTTAGATACAAGTGTTGTTATCTGGTGAGTCAGGTCATCACTTTTGGTTAACCTAGTCTCGAGAACCAACTATTGTATCCTATAATAAAGTGTATGTATTTAGAAGAAGAATTGTTTTGCAATGGGATGAGGGAGGGCTCTGGCGAACGCGCTGGCGACCTCACCTCGTCGGCCACCACCCCACCCCTCTTTAGCTTAGGTTGCATCCCCCTCGACATCCTCCTTCCTCCTAGCCCACTAGCCCCATCTCTGTACTTGTCGGTTTGGTCGCCGGACGTCGATGCTGTCCCCACGAGGGCGGAGGCCTCGGTGATCGGCGATCCTGATGCCGAAGTAGCCACCCCTGCGATGGACAACATCTCGGCTGTCTCACGCAGAGGCGGCATCGCGCCCCCTTGCCCCGAACCTCCTGCCGCGGCCAACAAGATCAACGTCATGCACCGGACCCCAGGTGAGGCTTTCCTTGACTCCATTCTTTCGATGTTCTATTTGTTGGTAGCTTCAGCCGTTGATGGTTCTTGTGAGTTCAAGCGGTTCTGGATAACACTTGGTTCTCTGTCCCCCCCCCCCCCGCATCAACTCTTTCTATGTTCTTAATGCTCTAAACTTCCATTTCACCTCCCACCCGGACTCGTTCATAGTGCGCAGCCGTGGCGGCGGTGTGTTCTCGTCGGCGGCTGCTTCCCCTCCATTCGTAGATTCATCATTGGCCACTGTTCCATCGTGCTGGGCCGCTCTTCCTATTTTCTCCACCGTTTTGAGGAAGCTGTTGTGGCGGCGGTGAGCCTGTTGCCGGCGTGGCCTCCATGCTCCGCCATGGTCCCGTACCGCGCCCAGTCAAACCTGACGTGTCCTCCTGACCCCAGCCATCCTGACGTGGTGGTGGCCAGCGCTGACCTAGTCGTGGTGGACCCCTCCCCCGTGGACGTTTCGGCTTCCGTCATGGACAGAGCGGAAAAAGTCGTGGCTAACGCGTCCGTTGACCCTCCCTCTCCCTCCTCTCCCCTCGAATCCCGCTGCCGCTACTCCTTCCCCTCCACGCCCCTATCCCCCAACCTATGGCCTGGAACCATGGCAGGCCAGCGGCTTGCCCATCCCTGTCTGCTGCGCACGTGCCTTTCCCCTGCGAGCAAGAGGAGACCGATGACGGCTGTGAAGCGCCCGCTGCCTCTTTTTCCCTGCCAGCCGCGAGATCCCTCACCACCTACGGTTTTCCTGTTGATCCCCATTCTGGTGGTAGCTCCACGGCAGCCATGGGGCCAGTGCACTCTCCCAAGCCTTCCCCCCTCTCCTATAAGGACGCTCTGCTCTCCTGCCTCACCCCTCACCGCAAACCTAGCCCCAAGCTCCTCGTGTTCTCTCCCATACGTGGTCGTTGTCTCTGTTTTCGGTGCCTCTCGCCGGAGCACCATGTGCTGAAGTGCCGCGACCCTCTCCGCTACGCTGCCTGTGGGAGGGTTGGTCACCGTCGCCGGTCATGTGACTTGCCTCCTCTCACCTTCTCCAAGTCGGCACCTTGCCTTGTTTCCATATTTAATGAAACCATGCCCCTTCCCCTAGGTTGCGCCTGTCCCACTCGCTCTTGTCCTCCCCGCCATCCCCTCGGGGCGCCCCTACACTAGTTCCCCATGCTGCCTTCTGCCCACCTACCCCCTATCCCCGCCTCGTGGTGCCGCAGGACTCACCTACCTCTACCAGGCCGCGCAGTGGAGCTCCCCCGCCCTGAGTCCCGGTGGCTGCCGTGGCGAGTCTGTGCCGGCTCTGGCTCCTCCTCCTGCTGCTCCGCTCCCGCCCGTCCACGGTGAGGGAGTCGCTGAGATCTTCATGCCCCCGGCAGCCAACGTCTCCATCAGTCACTGCCTCGCCTATGCTCTCTTCGAGCCCGCTGTTGCTTCGCCGGCTTCCTCATGCGTCGCGCTTTTGAGGAGTTCGGTGGTTTCCTGCACATCGGGCTAGTGGCCAGCGACTTCAGCACCCTCATAGTGTTCTTCGCATCAGAGGATGTGAGGGAAGCTGCCATGGCTAGGTTCCTCCTCTCCCTTGACGGCCACACCATCAGGTTGGAGCGACACGGAGGAGGGGTGTAACCGATTCACTTGGCACTTCGACTCGCTCACGCTGGTAACTGCCACTGGCTTCCTTGTTGAGCATTGGGACGAGAGTGGCACCCGTGCTGCCTTTCGCTCGATCGGGTGCGTTTGCTACATCGAACTGCTCTGCCTTGCCGAAATAGGCTTCTCCGTGGTCCGGCTCGTGCTCAAGCTTGCGGAAGGAGGCATGGTGCCTCACACCCTGCTTCTCTGTGTCTACAACAGCCTGAGCTCTGCGGAGGTGCGTCTTCGTGTCGTGTGTTCCTGGCCTTTCGATTAGGACCTGTCCACCAAGCCATACCTGCACTTCGGCGGACTCCCTGAGGGCGGCGCAGGGCCGGACCTTGGTGATCGACGTAGCGGCAGCGCCCGCGGGTCCCGTCTCAGCGACATCAATGTCGACTTTGTCCATGGCTCGCCTGGTGTGCCGCGTGGCAAAGTCGACTCCTCTGCTGTGGCCCTTGGGATTCTATCGAACTTACCCGCATCAACCGGGCCTTTCTCGTCCTTCTCCCAAAAGTGCTCGCCGCAAACCACCCCTCGCTCTTCAAACCCATCTCTCTTCAGAACTGCATCATGAAGGCTATCACTAAGGTCCTTACCACCAGGCTGCAGTCTTCCATTCACTCCCTTGTCGATGTTGACCAAACTGGGTTCCTCTCCAGTCGTCGAATCTCGGAAAACATTGTTTATGCTGCCGATATCATTAGATGCTGTCATCTTTGCAAAGCGCCGACCCTTGTGTTCAAAATTGATTTCCAAAAAGCCTTTGACTCTGTCAACTGGGAGAGTCTCCTGACTATCCTTCGGGCTATGGGTTTTGACGACCTATGGTGCGAATGGATGGCCCGTATCCTAAATACAGGACATATCGCTATGCTCCTCAATGGGGTACCGGGGGATTGGATCCGCTGCCAAAATGGCCTCATGCAAGGAGACCCGCTCTCTCCCTATCTCTTCATTATCATTGCGGATGTCCTCCAACGCCTCATCCGCAATTCGTTCACCCTCAGAAAGTTGTCACACCTCCTCTCTCCTTCTGCCCTATGCCCCGATCTCTAATATGTGGATGACACCCTTATTATTTGCAAAGCGGGTGTCGAGGCCGCGTTCCACCTCAAGCTGGTGCTCGACGATTTCGCTGTGGCCACTGGGCTCACCATTAACTTTCACAAATCCTTTCTTCTCCTCATGAATGTTACCCCCTCTGACTCGGCTCTTATGGCATCCTGTTTGGGATGCCCCATCTCCTCCTTATCTCAACCCTACCTCGGTCTCCCCCTGTCCCCCACAAAGCTACCCATCTCTGCCTACGCCTCGCTCATCCTCTCCTTTGAAAGGCGCCTCTCAGGGTGGCGCGCTCTCCTCCTGTCCTCGGGGGACACCTCGTTTTATGTAATGCCATGCTGAACAATCTTGTTACCTACTATATGTGCTCGTATTTGCTTCCACATGGTCTGCTCGAAAGTATCGACAAAAGGAGATGCGCTTTCTTTTGGACCGGTAAAGATTCTTGCTCAGGTGCTCGTTGTCTAATCGCTTGGGATAAAGTTTTGTTGTCTAAACAGGAGGGTAGTTTCGGCATTAAGGATCTCCGCCGGCAGAACAGGTGCCTCCTTCTGAACTTTTTCCATAAACTCCACCAAATTGACTTGCTACCTTGGAAAAACGGGTACCGGCATCACTCTAGGCGTGACCTCAGCGACACTGCCTCTTCCCTCTCCTTCCTCGACCGGATCTTGCAGGAGTGCCTCCCGCTGTACTGCTCCATCACGCGTGCCGGCATTGTTAGTGGCTCCACCACCTCCTTCTGGCTCGACAAGTTGCTCCCCGCCAGGCCGCTCGCAGAGCGGTATGAGGCGCTCTTCTCACATGCTACTAGGCCCAACGCGAATGTGGCCGACGTGGTCGCTTTGGGTCTCTCGCTTCAGCCTCGTCTCTCCTCCGTTGTTGAGCGGGAGCTCAGCATCCTCCAGGGCCACATCGACTCCATCGCCCTCCTCGAAGGGCAAGATCTTTGCTACATTGACTCTCCTGCTGCTCCCATGTTCAGCTCCAGCAAGGCCTACCGCATGCTCTCCCCGCGACGGGCCCCTGACACTTCCGCATGTATGGCCTGGGGCCTGAGGCTGCCTGCTAAGATTAGCATCTTCGTGTACCTCGCTGACATCGACATGCTTAGCACCAGGGCCAACCTCTTCTCCAAGAACTGTGCTCCATCTGCTACCTGCGAGGTGTGCGCCTCGCCCAAGACCGGGCTACACCTCTTCTTCGGCTGTGCAGTTGCCGGTGAAGTCTGGAACCGGCTTGGGGTGCACACACCCCGTGTCGTCTTCTCTGTCTGGGAGCTCGCCCCTCCGGCAGGCGTGGACTCTTCTACCTGGCGCGCCGGCATTGCTACTATCCTCTGGTCGATTTGGAAGGCGAGGAATGCCCTTTCCTTCAACGCCTTGCCCTACCGCACGCCTTGTGCTCCGCAGGGCGGCCGACGACCTGACAATTTGGCGTCGGCGGTACAAGACTCAAGACCGTGACTGCTTAGATAGCCTTCGTACTCTCCTTCTTGCTGCTACTGACTAGTTCGTTCTCTCTCTCTCACACACACACACACACACACACACCGTGTACCCCCTCTCTCAACCTCATTGTATGTGTGATGTGACTGCCAAGTCAATTCAGGTAATATAACAAGCGGTGGGGTCTTCTCCCCCCTAATTCTCGAAAAAAAATATGTATTTAAAAGAACTTAATTTTCTATACTCTAAAATTTTTTATCCCCTAAAAAAAGGAGGGAAGAGCGCTCGAAGTCTGTGTCCGATGGATTTTTTAGTCCAATTAATTTTTTATTAGTTAATGTGATTTTAGATCAGTTTTTTTCATCCACATTTATCATCATTAGTAATAATTGTTACTCTAATGTGTTGGTTCTTTGTGGACTTAACTAGACGACTAGAGTTATAACAAGCTCGGCTAGATAAGTTTGTCCGCGACTCCGGGATGAAGGCAGCGCGACTTGTGCTATGGATTATAGTCGTCGTCACTAGTTCCTCAAGCAACATAGGACACGTAGTCGTTGCGCTGTCACGTGCGTGCGGAAAAGGTTCAGTAATACAATTACTTAATGTAACAGCAAGCCTAATCGCAACACCTAGCCTATCGAGCTCGTTGACCCTTAGCACCACCACGGGCCGGCCAGACCGTCAACCAAAAGGAACGATGATTCGGCAGATCATGGACCGAGAGCGACCGGCCGATCGAGCTCGTTCGCGCGCGCTACATTGCCCTTCGTTCATCTTGGCCTTCTTTTACTCACAACATGGATCGGCGCTCGCGCGTTGCATACGTACTGTACGAGTGACCACTCCGTTGGTTGGTTCGGACTGGGCGCGAAGGAGAGGAACAGACGCGAGCCCCTAGGCTGGGGGCGGGCGGACCGAGGACGGAGGGCGGACACTGGTGGATGGGAGGCCGAATCCCCAGGCGGGAGCACGCAGCTGCAGCTGGAGTAGAATGATGCATGCATGCGCCTGAACCCTGACCACCGGCACCGATGGGCGCACGGCGCGCACAGAGCCGGCGGTCCGCCCACCCGGAAACTGCCCGTCAAATCCCGCCGGTAGCCGAATGCCTCGCGCGGCATGGTCGGTCGTCCTGTCGCTGTTGCTCGCCATGATATATGATGCCGCCGCGCTGCCCATGCCCAGCCATCTCCACTTGGACCGATCGCGACGTCTCCGCACGCCTCTCGTCTCGTGTACGGTGCGATTAGCATTTGCAGGTGGCTCTCGATTTAACTGACACAGTACGTAATGTAGCAGGTCGATCGACCCGACCGGCTGGTCGTCTGTCCATCAATCCATCCAGCACCTAGATCGATCCTAACTCCTACTCCTACCTGACATTCCTTACTGCAAGCACGCGTAATACTCATTTGCTCGGTGTGCGCCATTCTCTTTACATGGTTGCGATGACCGCACGGGAGATGCACGTACATGCGTGCGAGGTACACGACATATTGGACTCAAATATTGTACTACTACTAGCAGCCCACGTCACTCACCATCACGGCCATCTTTAATTAGCAACCAGCAACAAGGACATGGCCGTGCATGCATGCATGCATCCACGCAGGCGGGCCGGGCGGCACAAAACACTCGTCTTTCCCTTTTCTCGGCCATCATCGTGTTCCAAGGCCGGTGAAGGGGGCAATCATGCCGCTTTTGCTCAACGCGCGACGTGCCTAGTAGGCTAGTACGAGCATGGTGAGCTCGATCGCGCGACCTGGACCGTCTTTTTCCGTCTTGATTCCTGCCTGCTAGCTTGACCAATGTCACCCCAGCTCGACTTGGGCATGATGATGGATCGATACCCATTTCTGCCGAGAATACGTCGCATGATATATATAGCGGCATTAGTACGCTAGACTATGTATGTGCCAGCTTTAAATTGTGTAAGTGATCATCTATACATAGTTGCGCACCATATAGTATATATAACAATATAAAATGGCCCGCAGGGTTTGGGGCCGGCTCCTCAGCCTCCGACGTTTAAATAAACTGTTTATATGAACAGTAGCGTTCATGAACAGTGCCGTCCAGTGTATATATAGTTAGATTTCGATCCAGCGACTCTCTACTATAACGTCTACCCTACTAAATTTTTTCATCCAACGCTAATTTTTCGGCGCATTTCGCCGCCGCCATTTTTCGACTGCAGTTAGCTTAGGCCTATTGCGATGTTTTTAACTCTTTTTTTCTTTCTATTTTTTATTTCTCCATTTTCTGATGTAATTACAACGCGCCTTCTTAACCGTAATTGATGGTAATATTTGGCGCGTTTGCCCGCTGTCATTTTTCGACCGTAGTTAGCCTACGTTAATAACAATATATTTTTAGCTCTTTTTAACTTCGGTCTATTTTCATTTTTTTATTTTTTGTTTTCTTACGTAATTACGACGTACCTTCTCAAGCGCAACTTTCCAACGGTGGTTCTGGCCATATGTTTTTGGTAAAAGTTATCCTACGGTTATTCTTTGACGCACTTTTCTGCCGTTAATTTTCGACAATGGTTACGATAGTAGCCTACTTCGAGGGCTGCAGCTCATTTTTTTACTATCTGACGGTAATTTTTCTAGAAACACCTTTTTGGCCATAATTTCCTGATAATAGTAACCTATTTCTAGGTAGTATTTGTTTAACTCATTATTTTTAATTTTCTGCCATATTATCCTAGATGTGTTCCCTAAGGTATATTCGACGTGCAGACTCCCTCGCCAGTAATTTCTGGTCGTGGCAGTGGTAATTCAAGAGTGATCCTTCATCGGCTCGCTATTATGATGCTCAGTGTGTCTCTTCGGTCTCAATTGTAATTTCCTGATGGTAATTGTTCCAAAAAAATTATTCCACAAGTTTTAAGTTAATATATTTCATGCATATTTTTCAACGGTACACAAAAATTAACAACACGAGTTAACGATATGGGCGCGGCGTGTCGCCGCCGCCGAGTTGCCTAGTAAGGCCATTATACCGTGAGCACTTATCTGCTCATTAAGTTGGCCGGGTTGTCAGCTAAAAGGCCAGGTCCACTTATTGTTCCAGCTGTATTAGTCCAGGCGTTGCTTGTTTTCTTTTTCTTAAAAGTGGATTAAGGACACCGATGATCTGGGATGCAATGATTCTCTGTGTCGTGGAAAGGGAAGCTTTAGCTTAAGTCACATCATATTTGCGATTCAAAAGGTCATTAAGTTGATAACCCACTTGGCTATCTCACCGCCTTAATTAGTTTCTCCTTAAAGACTATGGTTAAGCCTGGTGGTGTATCTTCTCTCGAAATAGGCTTTCGCCCCGCTTCATAAATAAAGACACACGGTCAAACAGATACATAGTGTTAGAAATAATGGGGCTAATCCATTTAGGCCCATGTGTATTTCAGATTTTCCCTAAATCTCAAAGCCCAAATTTGTGGCAGCATATATGTGTTTGGGCCCATGTTTGTGGCAGCTCACATGGGAGTGGAGTGGGAGCTAAAGTTTAGTCCCACGTAGAAAGTTGGAGGAGAGTTGCACCATCTTATAAGGTGGAGTGTTGCACCGCTTTGTAAGTGAGTGGCAATAAGAGAGATACACACGCACTCCTCCGGCAGCAGCTGCATCACATCACGTCCACGTCACGTCGCAGCAAGGCCGCGGGTTGCGGGAATCTCGCCGAGCCGAGCTTTATTTTGCTGCTCAGGAAAATTGACAGACGTGTCAAACAGTCAGCTTATTCCGGTCGCTCCCGGATCGTGGGCTACTGTAACCGACCCGAACGTGCGTAACATGGACTCGGCCCACGTTCGCCTTCGTTAGGGTTTCCTGAGCCGCTCTACTCCATCCCGCTTGCCGGCGTGCACCGGCGGACGGGAGAGCAGGTCTCCGGAACCACTCGCCCTTGTGATCCTGTACGGGAGAGGGCGAATAAGGTTTTTGGGAAGCGCTCCGCGCGACTGCTCGAATTCTCCATCACGGGTCGTCTTCCATCCAAGTCAGGCGGTGCTGCCTACCGCCGTCTTCGTCGCCATCTGCTGCGATCACTCTTCCCTAAAGTTTCCACTACGCCAACCGAACGGTACGTGCTACGTGATCCTGTTTGGTTATTCATCATGTTCTGCGAGTACATGTTAAGCTGCTGTTTGTTTCCGATCATCCTGTTGTTTAGTACATCTAGTATATTCGAGTTACATGAGCTAGTAGCTGGTTTTGTCATGATTTATATTCTGGAATTAATCGTGGAAATTATGCCTAATAATCCAACACATAGTGTGAGGAGTTCCCCTTACAAGCAGATCAAAAGATAAACTACTAAGCCTAGAAAGCATCTAACTTGCCACCAAGGAAGGCGAGACTAAGGAGACCTGAGCTCCACGACAACGCCTCCAAGAAGGTAACGACGCTAGAGGCGCCGCCGTCGCCGAGACCCTAAGGATCTAGGGTTTTCACCTGGAGCCTTAATGGAGTGAGAGTGGCCACAACAACGCCCCTAAGAGGGTCACGACGCCCACAGGCGTCGCCGTTGACTGCGCCGGAGCACGGGGCTTTCGCCCGGAAAAACTCTCGCCACATTCGGTACCTTGGACCATCACCAAGCCTCAAGCCGAGCTTCCCACCGCAATCTGGGCGCTGCCACCACCAGGAACCCCCAAAGCACACTCCTTGCCACCCTCGAGGACCAAAGAGATGAGCCATCACCGCCGCAACGCCGCCCCGCTGTCGAGACGTGGGTTCAACGAGCACGACACTCCGGCAAGTTAAACCCGCAGAACCCAAAGAAAGGGACTGCTAGGCGGACGCCAGATCTAGGCCTCTAGGCCCGGATCCGGCACCCCAACCACAACATGGGCAGGGGATGGGCTCCCAGACCCGCTGGTTGCCCCTAAAACCCGCAGAGGCCGCTAGGCCCGCCAACCCAGACCGGGCCCAGATGGGCCTAGATCTGGGCCGAGGCAGGCCTGGCAGCCTCTAGGCCAGCTCCGCCAGCCTCCTTCATCCCGGACGAGCAGCACGGGTCTTGGCCCGGTTGAGGGCGCCGCCCAGGGCCCTGGGGTCGCCGGCGAAGAACTCCATAAGAAGCGTCGGTCGCCATAGCCATCTTCCGCGTGAGGAAGACGACCCCGCCTCCGAGCCCCGCCGCCTCCAACACGCTGGTCCACCGTGGCCGCGGCTCGCCAGCCCACCGTGCCGGGAAAACCAGGACCAGCGCTGTAGTTCGCTGCTGCCGCTTGGAGCCGCCCCGCGTTGTCCTCCTAGCAGAGACGAACCAGGGGGAACCGCCGCCGCCGGCACCGCAGGGCCTTTGCCCACCGGCGTTCACCGGCGACGGCGGCGGGAGGGAGGGGAGGAGGGGGCGGGAGAGGCGGCTAGGTTATGCTCCTGGTCGCTCGCGGGGGGCGACCGAGGAGCGCATCTCGCTCTCCTTTCCTCCTCAAACTGATGCTACCCTAAGCCTGGTTGTGTATCAAACTGATGCTAAAGGAACGTCAATGTTTTGTTGGGCCATGTTCCTCCATATAGAGGTGGGTTGACGGTCCAAGATGTCTAACATATTTCAACTGTTGATCAGGTTCACATCAAACGGCTAATGTGCTCTTTTGAGAGATGAGTGGAAAAAATCCTAACCACTTTTGGTGGCTGAGTGAGTGAGAAGCCATCATGGCTGTTATTATGAGAGCGTGAGAGAACATACAAGCTAGTAGGAAAAGAGGAAGAAAAAAAGAGGTGATTTTTGTCCAGATTTCTCATACATGATCGGTGTATATTTGAAGTGGTGTTTGGAGGCTCAAACATGTTAGGATTTCCTTTAAACTTGCCGAGATTGTTTCTTACCTTGAGTACTTCGATCTGGTTAGCTGGTTTGAGGTTTGGATCAGAGGAGCATCAAATTTGAAAGCGCTTTAGCTAGTTCAAAATGCTGCAGTTTTAGTGGAGTTTTGGTAGGCGCACAGATTGTACAGGCAAACAATGTGCGAATGAGCAGAAATTTGTGTATGCTAGAAAATGAAGGGGTTCGTAGAAGAATACATTTTTTTGACTAGCACAACACCATATGCCCAAGATGTATCTAGGAGTAATAACAGAGAGAGACTTTGGTCACATACCTTTGTAGACCGAAGACGCTTAACACTCATGCAGGAACATGGATGATGTAGTCATACTTGAACCGGCCTCAAGTTCATGAAGATCTTCACACTTCACCTCCTGGTTCTGGCACGATAGCTCCTGGTGCCACAAGTGGCAGCGCCCCGAGGTCTCGCACACGTTCGATGCTTGACAACGACTCCCGGTCTCCTTGATCCAGCCGGGATGCGGAAGTAAATCTTCCGCCAGAATCACTGCAGCACAACGACATACTACAATAAAGTAATCTCTTGCACGCGCAGTCCTTACTTGGGACCGCGGTTGCAAGAGAGAAGAGAGAGAGAAATTACCAAAGGAAAATGTCTTAGAGAATATTTTGGGTGTCTTTTTCCCAACCATATAGACCTCTCTATATAGGGAAATAGGCTTTCCCCTTCTTTAAGGGCATCTCCACCAGCATGACCCAAACTGTCCGAACACGTTCGAACGTGTCCGCGGATGTGCGGGATGTGTGCAGCCTCTCTAGCGGCACGACCCATCTAGACCGACGTGTCCGGCTCGACCCATCTGTGAACCGAATTTGGGTAACGATTACGTCGGGCGGACGCAGGCAGGTTAGGACGGCAGTGATTCAGACGCGCAGCCACAACGATTCAGAGACATTGGCGACAACCTTCGCTGTTAATACCGACGGGACGACACCCTGACTGACGGGACACCGCCTGAGTTCCCCCGTCGACATTGATGGCGTAGGCGTGTGTTCGCACGGGCATGGGCTACTTATGCCGGCCTCTGCGCCCGTCGATGCCGCACTCCCCACCTCTCGCCATCGCTAGATACACCCTCCCAGCACCGCCATCGCCATCGCAAACGATGAAGACGCCGGGCTGGATTCAGAAGTCCAAGAATGACGACGTGGCGAGCGGATCTGTTTCGAGCCGCCGTCGCAGACAGGGAGCTTCTGCCCCTACTGTCCTGACGACCTTCCTTCATGGCGTCGTGCCGCCGCCGCGGCCCTAGGACTTCCACCTCCTCCCCATCGTGCACCGGGTGGAGGATCCCCGTCGCGACCACCACTACTTCTGCGTGGCGGAGTGTGATCGGCGATGGAAGGAGGGAGCAGGCATCACCCACCATGATGTCACCCTCCCCATGGGCTGGCACCTCAACTGGGAGGGGGTCCCGGTGCCACCCGTGCCCAAGGAGGGCAAAGGGATGGAGGAGTAGATCCACCGCCGCACCCGCAAGCTCTCGCAGGCCATCCGATGGGAGCGCGGCTACCAGAGCAAGGACGTTTGGAAAGAATTCCTAGCCTGGGAGCACATGGCGTGATGCACGAGCACCTTCCTGGGCGAGTTCCATCCATGTGAGTTCTATGACGTCCCTGCCTTCAACCTGACAATGAAGGAGCCATCAACCACTCAGACGACGAATTCGACATCGACAACAACGATGACATTATAGCTCTATAACACAGATCTGTTTCTAATATTTTCTAAGCCAAAATTGAGCCTATTTGGAGCCAACTTCTCTCCTAGCCACCGGATCCTATCCCGACGGTCGAGATTCAATTGTCCCGGTCAGCTGCCTTGTCACCACCACGTCGTCGCCAGGTCAGCTTCTAGTCCCAGTCAACATGCACGGTCAACCCGTCTAGTCAGCGGAATATTCTCTGAAATATTCTGTTCGAATTTAAAATTATAAGTTATAGATCTAAATTGTAAAATCCATAAGAAATTCATACTATGTCCAAAAATTGCGTATAATATATCAAATTAAAGATAATTGCATGTAGTTTATTAATATCAGATAAGATTTAACTTTAGTGCTACAGTTAACTGGTAATTAATTAAATATTTTTAATAGTCTTTTCAAGTAATAAATTCATAAGAAAATAAATACTATTCAGAAAATTGTAAATAATATGTCGCTGGATTCACAATTCCGTGTAGATTCTAGATCTGGATTTAGATTTATTTTTGGACGTGGTAAACTGTTTAGATAATTTAAATTCTATTAAGCAGTAATTAAATCATAGAAAAATATCTACAACTCTGATTAGGGTGAATCCAAAGGCTAAGGTTTTGTATTGACAATATCTAGACAGAGAAATTGCATGCCAAATTATTTGGTACTGTTAAAATACAAATTCATACACAAATCTTTAAACCTATTGAAATAGTATTTTAATCATAATAGAATATCTATAACTCATTTTTAGGTGATTCAAATTTCTACTGTCTCTAAATTGCATTACCTAAATAGTAGCATTTAGTCCACAATTTAATGCGACTTAAACATCAGTAGTTCAATTAAAGTTGTATAAACCATATTAAATCGATACAACTTTAGTAATAAAAGTTTTAGTGCATTAAATGACTTTCCACATGCATCATGTGATCTAATAAAGTTCAGAGAACTGAATACAACCATTGTGACTTATTAAATCATCATGCATGCATTTGCTCATCATTGTTTTATTGTATTTTTGCATTGTTGCAATGTTTTGAATGGTGTGCTTGTTGTGCCTTTTTTGGATGATAGACTGCGAGGAGTGCAACTACTATGATTGCAAGTATTGTGGTTATTGTGAATGAGGTCATTATAATTGTGAGGATTATTTAAACGACTACATCTATATCAAAAAAAAGTGGTGCTATCTTGGTCATAAATGTCCTACTGTTTTCCTATGCATTATAGATATTTTCGTAGCTACATGTGTAGGTATTACTATGCTATGCTATGTCCTATGTATTGTGGTAGGGAAATCCTTTATAGTTGAGCTCCCGTATGGTAGATGTGCTTAGCATTGCTGTAGATGCGAGGAAGGGATCATACTTTGGTAAAGTAAAGGTTTTGTTCTACCAAAACAACATAATGTCAATGAACTACCTGGGCGGAGTGGCTGGATTGGTCATCGGAGTATGAATAATGGTGGGGAATGCCGCCCAGGGTACCGAGAAGGATTAGTTATATTTATTCCAGTAGCTTACGTGTGCAACCATGTGCCAGTAAGAAATGGGTGGCTGGTTGGACTTATGTCAACACCCGGGTTTTTAATCCCAGATGCCTGTTATGCCATACATCACAATCCCAGGATTACCATTTTTGCAAGACATAACAGAATTGGATACCATAGTACATCATCCATTACAAACCGTACATAAGTTCTTATAAAAATAGGGATCTCATCATCCAGTTCTTAATACAACATCAAGCAGCGGAATACGTAATAATAACGGTAGCGTAGGCGAAGCTCCATCTTCGAGGTCACAGGCAATGCTGACGATGGCAGATGATCCTAGTTGTCGTAACCTTCCTGGGGTCCATCCTCCAGGTACTCCTCTTCATAGTCTGGCCATGGGAATAGCCAGGAACAAAGCCATGAGTACTCTTTAAGTACTCGCAAACTAATACTAACAAGTAAAAGGGTTTTTGGATAATAGGACACTAGGCTCTAGGGTTATTTTGCAAAAGCCAGATTTATCTCTACTAAGTTTGGAAGCAACGAATACTAGTTAAGGTTTCATTTCACAAGTCTTTTGAAAACATCTGACAAGGGAACAATATGGCCACTCCAACTATCCATAACCGCGGACGCGGCTATTTGAATAGTTTGACACTCTGCAGAGATTGTACACTTTCACCACAACATTTGATACATCCGTCAGGAACAAATCCTGAATTCACCATACTCAGTATGCGGATAATCAATCCTAACCTTTCAATTACACGCCCTAGTATAAGCAACTCTCCTGTGAGTTTGGCCTCCCAACCATGACCACTAGTCATCTTGATCTTGCATGTGGACAATCTTCACAAGGTAGCCTCAGCTCAGACCTTGGCCGTGAGGGAACTAATACTAAGGTATATAAGTTTCCAGTCAAGCCCTACCCAATATTCGGGTATTGTGGTTGTACGATAAAATTGGAATGGTATCGCATCCAGACAACCATCAGTTTTATAAAGGGCTAAGGCTCATGCCTCAACATTTTCATCACCAAACTCATCTGGTGTTCAGAAACACATGTCAAAACATCTCAGTAGAATGATCCATCATTCTAAGGTTTTCATAACCATTTTCACCAAGTATTCCCACCTAAAGTTGGTCGAGTTTTATGCTTAGCACTAGCATCTACAAGTGGGGGTGAGTACTAATGGGGGTGGTAAATTATTGGAGTTTAACTGAGTTTAATCTCATTCCTTAGGAGGACATCAAGATTATCTAGCTTAGGCCACATTTTATGCTCTTTATGCAACCTTCAAGTATCCTTCTAGTATCTACCATTTATTCCAGTACTCTCTAAGTAAGAGCTTTCATAAAGAAATAAAGTAATAAACTTGCAAATAAAACTAGGATTGGTTTATCAAGGGGTTATAACACATATGCTTAAGGCATATAATGGGCATAGTAGCAAGTAGTGGTTTGTTTGCATCAGTAGAGTATCTTGCAACTGTTAGCTTGCACATTCAACTAGTAGTATTAGGCTTGCACAATATCAGTATAAGCTTGCTAAATTGCAAGTGTTAGCTTGCCTTGTGCAGAGTAGTGGTTGAAGTTCTCCTCGGCTTCTTCTTCGTAGTATCCTCCTTCCTCCTCGTATCCTTGGTCGGTACTAGCGTCTATAAATAAATACGATGTACACAATCACCAAACAATACTTAACTACTTGCAATCATCACACAAAAGGGTCCTATAGATGACCTAACATCATCACTAACATTACAAGATTAAAGTTTGGTTTAATTCCTTTTACTTTTAGAAAAGTAATTTCTACTCATTGAAAAACTACTTAAGATTTAATATTCTCCAAACCAAACATGGGGTCATGTTGACACATGTCATCACCACATATTTTAGTCCATGGGAATGTGATTTAAAGTGGTGTCACAATTTAATAAGGTTTAACCATTTTATTTTAAATAAATAAAGTGACTAGAAATGTCTATGGGGCATTCTTTTATTACTTGAACATTATTTCTGTAAGTAAACCTATATATTTTTATATATTCTGAAAGGTATGGTTAAATGTGATTTTTGAGAGTTGGAATCAACTCAAAAGCTATTATGGTTTTAATTTGAAAAATGTTTGAATGCAGAAAAGCTCCTGCCTTGTTATTTTTACCAAGGTTGATCTATAGATCCAAATGACTTACATCCAACGGGCTTGGATTCAGCATTTCAAGTCCTTTCTAACAAAATTAGTTCCATTCAATTTGGTGCACTAAATCGATCTGGATTGATTTTTGAAACTGGGTATAGAAGTGTGTTTGAAATAAAATGGAAAAGGTTTAATTCAAATAACTGGGCTGCGCGGGAAAGGTTAACGGGCCGTCCTGCTAAGCGCAGCGCTTCCGCGGGATGTTTAAGTGGCTGTCCCCACGCGTCAGTGAGACGAGGGGGTGCGAAGCGGTATGGGGCAATGTGGTGCGTTCGATCTGGTTCTAATCCAATGGCTCAGAGTCATCGTCGACGTTGGGCAACGCCGGCGAGACAGAAACCTAGCAGCGCCAGGGGGGTCTGGGGCTCACCGGGTTCATAGGGGTCGAGGTGGGTGAACGACGAAGTCAACGATGGCGAACCTCCTGGTACCGGTGGCTTCTCCTGGGGTGGCTCCAATCGCTGACTTCCTTCTTCTCTAGAGGCGGCGGGCTCCGGTGAAATTCCAGCGAAGTGCTGCTCGCCTTGCTTCAGGAACGGGGTGGGATGGTCCGTGAGGAGAGGGGAGTGAGATGGTGTGCTCAATTCAGCTGGGGGTGGCCACTATTTATAGTTGCGACGACGAGACCGAACGGCATGGCAGGCGACGGTGGCGACATGGCTACGGGCTGCTAGAGGCATGGCCGGTGGTGGCGAGCGCTTGGTGGTCTCCTGGCGATGCTCTACTGCTTTAATGCGCGTGTAGGGGAGGTGCGGTTTGGTCTGGAACACGAGACACTCTGCGCGGCAGAGGCGGCGTCTTCGATGGCGAGCTGTGGCTGTGCGGCATGGGGCGGCGAATGGGGATGTCTGGCGGTCTCCTGGTTCGGTGGTGATCGCGTATGCACGTGACGAGGGCGGCGCGCGGTCTGTGGGCTTCGGTCGAGTGTGGCGCTCTGGCGCATGCTCGACACGGTTGACAGAGGCACGGGCGCGACGTTCCTGGGTGTTGTGTTCGACGTCTTCGAGGCAGCGCTGGTCGAGAGGGGGCGGTGAAACATGGGTCATCTCCCAGACAAGGTTGGCACGGCTAGTTTCCTTCCTAGCTTGCTGTCTACACTGGGGTGGCATGGTGAGATTCGGTTGTTCACCATTGATGGCATTGCCAAGCTTACAGTGGGGCTAGTGCTTGGTTTAACTTGCTAGATGATCTACTGAGATGGTTGTGAGCTAGAGAGGGAACAAGTTAGGCTTCAATCACTGCTCACAATAGTGTTTAGATTTTGTTTGATTTGTGTCTGCCAAGTGTTTGATGAAATGGCCGCAAGAATTCAAATTTTGAATTTTGAAAAGATTTTTGGTGGGTGTGCTAGGTTGGTGCTGGTGAGTCTGCAGATTCTTGGGTTTTGAAAGTTGAGCTTGTTTGAGTTGTTTTTGAAAAAGTAGGATCTTCCCATATGATAAAGATTCAATTTTGAATTGTCATTTAAACTATGCATTTGAAAGTTTCTGGATGATCACAAAGTGGGCCTTGATACTTTGTTATGAGTACAATCAAGGGGTGCAAAGATCCAGAAAAGTTTCTGTTAAGTTCTGAAAGTTTGAGACAGCCAAAGTAGGCATGGGAGTTAAATTGGTCAAAATGACCATTCACTCATTTAGCTTTGTTTTGATTTATTTGTCTTTAAGAAAACTTTGGGAATTGCTTAGATGATGTTTATTTCACCTAAGCATCCATTTACAAGCAATGGAACACACAAACAAGTTGGTTCAAAAGAATTCAAAATGAAATGCATACTCACATGCATGCTTCCATAATTTTATTTAGAAAAGTTTTTGGTAACCCTAATTTTGATGATTAGTGTTTGATGATCCAAGTGTAGTATTTTTGGGATGTTACAAACCTTCCCCCCTTAAACAAAATCTCGTCCCGAGATTTGAGAAAGGATGAAAAAGATTATCTAGGATTTGAAGAGATCGGGAAACTCTGTCCTGATGTGATCTTCGCGCTCCCAGGTAGCTTCCTCTTCTGTGTGGTTGCTCCACTGAATCTTGAGAAACTTGATGCTTCGGGTTCGGGTAGTTCGAAAAGATTCTTCCAAAATACGGATGGGTACTTCAGGATAGGTCAGGTCATCGTTGATCTCTGTGGTCCGGTGATCGATATTCTTGAACACTTCAGTCTTCTCGGGGACTTCGAGACACTTGCGAAGTAATGAGATATGGAACACGTTGTGCACGGCTGACATCTCTTCGGGTAGTTCCAATGGATAAGATACTTCTCCTCGACGGTTTAGAATCTTGAAAGGTCCAATATATCTGGGGGCAAACTTTCCTTTGAGTTGGAAACGCTGCATTCCCTTTAATGGCGACACTTTCAGATAAACAAAATCTCCTATGTTGAAGGCGAGGTCTCTACGTCTCTTGTCGGCGTAACTCTTCTGTATGGACTAGGCAGTCTTAAGGTGCTCACGAATCTTGTGAACCTTCTCTTCTGCTTCTCGTAGGATGTCAGGTCCGAAAATCTGACTTTCTCCTACTTCCGACCAGTTCAAAGGGGTGCGACACTTTCTTCCGTACATGAATTCAAATGGGGCCATTTGCAAACTGGCTTGATAACTTTTATTGTAAGAAAATTCTGCAAACGGCAGACAGTCTTCCCACTTGGATCCATATTCTAACACACATGCTCTCAGCATATCTTCGAGTATTTGGTTTACTCGCTCCGTTTGTCCATCGGTCTGAGGGTGATACGCGGTACTGAAATCTAGGCGGGTTCCTAAACCTTCTTGGACTTTCTTCTAGAATCTCGAGGTAAACTGAGTTCCTCGATCCGATACGATGTTCTCAGGGACTCCATGCAAACTAACTATTCTAGCGATGTACAACTCCGCTAGCTTCGAACTCTGATATGTGGTCTTGACGGGCAAGAAATGGGCGACTTTGGACAATCTGTCCACTATGACCCAGATAGAGTCATTTCCCCTACTAGAAGTAGGCAGTCCAGTGATAAAGTCCATTCCAACAGAATCCCATTTCCATTCCGGAATCTGCAAGGGTTGCAACAATCCAGCGGATCTTTGATGTCCTGCCTTGACTCGATGACAAATATCACACTTGGCGATATAGCTTTCGATTTCTCTCTTCATCTTATGCCACCAAAATTGCTCTTTCAAATCTTGATACATCTTCGTTCCTCCGGGGTGGATAGAATAAAGAGTATCATGAGCTTCCTTCAAAATAACTTCTTTCAACTCAGAATCTGCTGGTACACAAAGGCGTCCTTTGTACCACAGAACTCCTTCTTCATCTTCGGTGAATCCAGGTACTTTGCCTGTACCGATACAACGCTTGATTCCGTCGATACTAGCATTTTCCTTCTGCGCCTCTTTAATCTGACTGATCAAAGTGGGTGGAAGTTCTATGCTAGCAAAAAATCCTTCACTTACTAATTCTATTCGAAAATCTTCCATCTCTTTGTGCAGGCTTGGTTGCTCCTTCAAAATCATGGATTTCAAGTGGCACGGCAATTTGCTAAGGGCATCTGCTACCATGTTGGCTTTACCAGGGTGATAGTGAATGTACAGGTCGTAATCCTTGATTAGCTCAATCCATCTTCTCTGTCTCAAATTCAGCTCCTTCTGAGTGAATATATACTTCAGGCTCTTGTGATCCGTATAGATCTCACAACGGTTTGCCATGAGGTAATGCCTCCATGTCTTCAGGGCTAGAACTACGGCTGCGAGTTCGAGGTCATGGGTTGGGTGATTTTGCTCATGTTGCTTCAATTGTCGAGATAGATAAGATATAACTTTGCCTTCTTGCATTAGCACACATCCGAGACCGATCTTGGATGCATCACAATACACATCGAAGGGCTTCGTGATATCTGGCATGATCAAGATTGGGGCTGAAATCAATATCCTTTTGAGTTCTTGAAAACTCGCTTCACATTTGTCGGTCCATTCAAACTTCTTGTCCTTCTTCAGCAATTGGGTCATGGGTATGGCGATACTCGAGAATCCTTCTACGAATTTGCGGTAGTATCCCGTCAATCCGAGAAATGCACGAACTTGGGTTTGGGTGGTTGGGGCTTGCCAATCTTCTACATCTTTCACTTTGGCAGGGTCAACGGCAATTCCTCCGGCTGATACAATGTGACCGAGGAATCCTACCTCCTGTAACCAGAATTCACATTTGCTAAACTTTGCATACAGCTGATGCTCTCTAAGGGTTCCAAGAATGGTCCTTAGGTGTAGCTCATGTTCTTCTTCTGATTTGGAATAAATCAGAATGTCATCGATGAAAACAACGACAAACTTATCCAGGAAGTCCATAAAATCTTATTCATGAGATTCATGAAATAAGAGGGGGCATTGGTTAATCCAAAAGACATGACTGTATACTCGTACAATCCATATCTGGTGGTAAAGGCAGTCTTTGGAATATCCTCTGCGTGAATCTTGAGTTGATGATAGCCAGTTCTAAGATCAATCTTAGAAAACACGTTGGCTCCGGTCAACTGATCAAACAGATCTTCTATCTTGGGCAAGGGGTATTTGTTCTTGATAGTGACATCATTCAAATTCCGATAATCCGTACACAAACGGTTACCTCCATCCTTCTTGTCCACAAATAAGACATGTGATGTCCATGGTGACGCACTTGGTTGAATCAATCCAATTTCCAGCATGGCATCCATTTGCTTCTTCAGTTCTGCTAGCTCCGACGGGTTCATACTATAGGCTCTCTGGGCTATGGGTCCAGTTCCGGGGATTAGTTCGATGATAAACTCGATATCCCGATCTGGGGGCATACCGGGCAAAACATCTGGGAATACATCGGGGTATTCACAGACTTTCCGGACTTGGTCAATGGTAGGTTGGGCTATACTCTTATTACACTTGAATTGGCGAGGTAAGGTTTCAGATATATGCTCAACTGATATTCCGGCTATACTGGTCATGGTGATGGCTTTCTTGGCACAGTCAATCAATCCTTTATGTTTGGACATCCAATCCATTCCTAGTACTACTTCCAAACCTTTAGTTCCGAGTACTATCAGATTAGCATAAAAATCTATGCCATGGATTCGGATAGGGACGGCTTTGCAAATTTGCCTATCCTTGGTGGTTGATCTGAGAATTTGAACAATCATGACATGATTCAATTTGGTTAGTTGAATTTTACTAGTGCATGAAAATTCTTCGGTGACAAATGAATGTGATGCACCAGAATCAAACAACACTCTTGCAAGTACTGAATTAACAGAAAACATACCCAGCACGACGTCTGGCGCTTCCTGAGCTTCTTCAGCATGCATGAGAAAAAGACGGCCATTGCGGTTGAGCGAATTCCCTGGGGCAAATATTCTTCCGGGCTGAACACGGCGCTGTTGCTGAGCTGGGGCATTGGCATTGGGTGCTATGGAATTCTTCTTGTTGGGGCACTCGTTGGAATAGTGGCCTTTATTTCCACAGTCATAACAAGTCACTTGCGACTTGTACTTTGCTCCTATAGGCACAGCATTGCTTCCAGTCCTCGGGGCAGTGTTGGTGTTGGTGGAAGTATTGTTGTTGTTGAACTTGGGTGGGTGTAACATCCCAAAAATATTGAACTTGGATCATCAAACTCTAAGCATCAAAATAAGGGTTAACAAAAACTTTTCTAAATAAAGTTATGAATGCATGCATATGAGTATGCATTGAATTTGAAATTCTTTTGAACCACCTTGTTTGTGTGTTTCCTTGCTTGTAAAATGTTTCTTAGGTGAAATAAACATCATCTAAAACATTTCCCACTCTTTTCCCAAAGACAATTAAATCAAAACAAATAAAATAAAGGAATGGTAATTTTGACCAATTTAACTCCCATGCCTACTTTGGCTGTCTCAAACTTTCAGAACCTAACAGAAACTTCTCTGGATCTTTGCACCCCTTGATTGTACTCATAACAAAGTATCAAGGCCCACTTTGTGATCATCCAGAAACTTTCAAATGGCAATTCAAAATTGAATCTTTATCATATGGGAAGATCCCACTTTTTCAAAAACCACTCAAACAAGCTCAACTTTCAAAACCCAAGCATCTGCAGACTCACCAGCACCAATCTAGCACACCCACCAAAAATCTTTTCAAAATTAAAAACTTGAATTCATGCGGCCATTTCATCAAACACTTGGCAGACACAAATCAAATAAAATCAAAACACTATTGTGAGCAGTGATTCTTGTCTAACTTGTTCCGTCTCTAGCTAACAACAACCTAACTAGATCATCTAGCTAACTAAACCAAGCACTAGCACCACTGTGAGCATGCCAATGTCATCAATGGTGAACAGCCGAAGCCAACCTTGTCACCCCCATGTCGACAGCAAGCTAGGAGGAGAACCAAGCCTAGACAGCATGTCTAGGAGGCAGCCCACCGTCCATCGCCACTCCCTGTCCAACGCTCGAACCTTTCCAACCACTAGACCACACGCACGGACCGCGCCCAGCTTGCCAGCAACCATGCCGAGCATGCGCCAGAGCGCCACCCTCGACCGAAGCCCACAGACCGCGCGCTGCCCTCGCCACGTGTATACACGATCACCACCGACCCAGGAGACCGCCAGACATCCCCATTTGCCGCCCCGTGACGCACAGCCACCGCTCGCCGTCGAAGACGCTGCCTCTGCCGCACAGAGCGTCGCGTGTTCCAGACCAAACCGCACCGCCCCTACCAACGCATTAAAGCCGTAGAGCATCGCCAGGAGACCACCAAGCGATCGCCACCGCCGACCATGCCTCTAGCAGCCCGTAGCCATGTCGCCACCGTCGCCCGCCCATGCCGTTCGGTCTCACCGTCGAGACTATAAATAGAGGACTCCCCCGCTTTAATTCTTCACACCATTCCACTCCTCTCTCACCCAGAACCACACCACCTCAGTCCTGGAGCAAGGCGAGCAGTGCATCACCAGAATTGCGTCGGAGCAGGCCGCCTCTAGAGAAGAAGGGCGCCGTCGATTTCGTCCACCCCAGGAGCTGCCGCGACCACCCCTGAGTTCGCCATCGTCGACTTCATCGTTCGCCCGCCTCGCCAACCCTCGCCCGAACCCCGGTGAGTACCCGAGCAACCCCCACTAGCCGCTCTAGGTTTCTGTCTCGCCGGCGTTGCTCAACGTCGACGATGACTCCCAACCGTTGGATTAGAACCAGATCGCACGTCCCATATTGCCCCGTACCGCTTCGTGTTTAAAGAGCCCCTGACCGGTGGAACCCCCTGTCAGCTAAGCCCCGCGCCGCGGAGTGTCACTGGGCCGGCCCGTTAACAGTTCCCGCGCAGCCCACTCGTTTGAATTTAGATTTTTCTATTTAGATTCAAACTCAATTCTGTACCCAGTTTCAAAAATCAACCCAGGTTGATTCAGGGAACCAAATTGAATGAAACTAATTTTGTTAGAAAGGTCTGGGAATGCTGAATCCAAGCCTGTTGGATTCAAGTCATTTGGATCTATAGATCACCCATGGTAAAAATAACAAGGCAGAAGCTTTTCTGCATTCAAACATTTTTCAAATTTAAACCATAATAGGTTTTGAGTTGATTCCAACTCTCAAAAATCACATTTAACCATACCTTTCAGAATATATAAAAATATATAGGTTTACTTACAGAAATAATGTTCAAGTAATAAAAGAATGCTACATAGGCATTCTAGTCACTTTATTTAATTAAAATAAAAGGGTAAAACAATATTAAATTGTGACACCACTTTAAATCATATTCCCATGGACTAAAATATGTGGTGATGACATGTGTCAACATGATCCCATGTTTTGTTTGGAGAATATTAAATCTTAAGTAGTTTTTTGATGAGTAGAAATTACTTTTCTAAAAATAAAAGGAATTAAACCAAGCCTTAATCTTGTAATGTTAGAGATGATGTTAGACCATCTATAGGACCCTTGTGTGTGATGATTGCAAGTAGTTAAGTATTGTTTGGTGATTGTGTACCTCGTATTTATTCATAGACGCTAGTACCAACCAAGGATACGAGGAGGAAGGAGGATTCTACGAAGAAGAAGCCGAGGAGAACTTCAACCACTGCTCTGCACAAGGCAAGCTGATACTATACCAATGCAAGCTAAGCATTATGAAAGTTAGATAACCTATGCAATGCTCTAAGCATGCTTGGTTAGACATATTTGATGACACCCAATCCTAGTTTTATTTGCAAGCTTTCTATTTTATTTCTTTATCAAAGCTATTACTTGGAGTTTACTTAAGTGACTTGTAGATTCTAGAAAGATATATGTGAAGGTTGCATAAAGAGCATAAAATCTCGCCTAAGCTAGATAATCTTGATGTCATCCTAAGGCATGAGATTGAACTTAGTGAAAACTCCACTAGTTTACCACCCCTCATTAGTGCTTACCCCCACCCGTAGATGCTAGTGCTAAGCATAAAACTTGATCAACTTTAGATGGGAATACTTGGTGGAAAAATGGTTGTGAAAACCTTGGAATGATGGATCATTCTATTGAAATGTTTTGGAAATGTGTTTCCGAACACCTGATGATTTTGGTGATGAAAATGTTGAGGCATGAGCCTTAGCCCTTTATAAAACTGATGGTTGTCTAGATGCGATACCATTCCAATTTTATCGTACAACCACAATACCCGAATATTGGGTAGGGATTGACTGGAAACTTATATACCTTAGTATTAGCTCCCTCACGGACAAGGTCTGAGCTGAGGCTACCTTGTGAAGATTGTCCACCTGTGCAGTACCCAAGATGACAGTTGGTCATGGTTGGGAGGCCAAACTCACAGGAGAGTTGCTTATACTAGGGCGTGTAATTGAAAGGTTAGGATTGATTATCCGCATACTGAGTATGGTAAATTCAGGATTTGTTCCTGACGGATGTATCGAATGTTGTGGTGAAAGTGTATAATCTCTGCAGAGTGTCAAACTATTCGAATAGCCGCGTCCGCGGTTATGGACAGTTGGAGTGGCCATACTGTTCCCCCGTCAGACTCTTCAAAATGACTTGTGAAACAAAGTGAGACTTTGACTTGACCACAACAGGGTTGTGGCATGAGATACAAGTTCCCATTTAGGTGTTATAAAACTTCAACTAGCATTCCTTGCTTCTAAACTTAGTAGAGATAAATCTGGCTTTTTGCAAAACAACCCTAGAGCCTAGTGTCCTATTATAAAAACCCCCTTTCCTTTGTTAGTATTAGTTTGCGAGTACTTAAAGAGTACTCATGGCTTTGTCCCTGGCTATTCCCATGCCCAGACTATGAAGAGGAGTACCTAGAGGATGGACCCCAGGAAGGTTACGACAACTAGGATCATCTCCCATCGTCAGCATTGCCTGTGACCCCGAAGATGGAGCTTCGCCTACGCTACCGTTATTATTACGTATTCCGCTGCTTGATGTTGTATTAAGAACTGGATCATGAGATCCCTATTTGTGTAAGAACTTATGTATGGTTGTAATGGAAGATGTACTATGGTATCCAATTCTGTTATGTCTTGCAAAAATTGTAATCCTGGGATTGCGATGTATGGCATAACAGGCATCTGGGATTAAAAATCCGGGTGTTGACAGTGGGGCACGATTGAAATTGTTAGAATTGCCGGGGTTTTTGTGATTTCCTCCGGGCCTAGGGTTTCCACGATTGGGATAGGTCGGACGGTTCATCGGGGGTCTGTTGGTTCTTGGGGAAAATCCTGGAGATGGGTTAGGGCGATACTTTGGGGTCTGATGGGTTCCAAGCTGATGCATCATGCGACGCTTACGGTCTCGTTGGCTTGGTTGATCTTTCCTTCCATCTGGGTGGCAGAGTCTACAAGGGCTTCAATATCAGCAAAGGGGATATTGACTAACACCGTCTGCATCTCATCGTGCAGACTATTCAAGAATCTCTCTTTCTTCTTGGCTGCGGTGTCAATCTCATCCGGGGCATACCAAGCTAATGACAAGAATTTGTCACGGTATTCCACTACAGTCATCCTTCCTTGCTTCAGCTCCCTGAACTCGTCTCTCATTCTCTTGATCAAACCCGGTGGCACATGGGTTCTGCTGAACTTGACCTTGAATTCCTCCTAGGTCATCATCTGGCCTCCGGTCATTGCGCGAACACTGTTCCACCATGCCCTGGCATCTCCGGCTAGATAGTGCGTGGCGAACAGAACTTTCTCGTTGGCTTCCACTCCGGCGACTTCTAGGTTATTTTCCATGGTCTGCAGCCAATCATCGGCGTCTAGGGGCTCTTCTGACTTAGTGAAAACAGGTGGGTTGGTATTCTGGAAATTCTTGAGCTTAGATCCATGGTTGTCCTGATTTCCGTGGCCTTGGTTTTTGTGGGCAAGCTGAGCTATCTGTTGCAGGGTGGCTAGGTTGGCTTGACGTTCCGCTCTTTCAGCTTCATGGTTAGAAGTCAACATTTGCAGGATCTGCAACATCGGGTCCGGGGATGAACCACTTCCTCCACGTGGCATCTGAAGATTGAGATAGATCGTGAGAAAAGAGGGAAATTTCTAAGGTTTTGGGTCTTTGAAAAGTTTTTAAATTTTGACTCAGATTTTTCTAGCAACTTGCTTTTTCATTCATTCATTCATTCATAGAACACGATACAACACACACCACAACAAAGAAAAGCAGATGGTTTTAAGAACCATTCTGAAAACTACGATACAGTGGGACCGAATACTACTCATTATGCTAGTGCTCAAGTGGTACTACTCCTCGGAATTTGTGGCTTCAGCATCCTCATCATCATCGATGAAGGCGAAATCATCCTCATCGGTGAAGAAATCCATAGCCTGATCCTCCAGAAAATCATCGTCATCGCTAAGATAGGAGTAGGGGTCTCCATGAAGATCCTCTCTGGAATTCTCTCTTTCCTCCAACTGCATGTCTCTCTAGTGGATGGTCTCCTCCAAAGATGAGATACGGTGGCGAAGACGGGCAATGATGCGCTCCTTCTTGTTGAGCTGACGGCGGTAAGACTTGTGATCCTTTGCTAGCATGGCGATGGTTTGATTCTTCGTCTTGATGATGGCAGACTTGTGGTTGGAGTAGTCACGGCAGTTATCCAACTCCTGCTGACGATCGTACATCATGAAGCTAAGGTGTTCCAATTGGGTCTTCAGCTCAGGGTGGTATGGTGCTTCCAGTGGTTGTCCATTTGCATCACGCCTTGGGCAAAACTCAAAGCGGGTTCCCTTGATCTGATTAATGCTTTGCCCACACAGACGGGCAAGACTTTCCTGCATGGCCCTAGCAAGTCCATCGTGCCAGTTGTTCTCTCTCAAGGTAAACTGAATTCCCTCAGCAGTGGGAGGTTCAATCTTTCCTCGGAGACTTGCAACAATTAGCCACTGCAGATCTTCTCCTCCTTGATCATTGAGCTGAGCTCCAAAGAACTCGGGGTGTGGACGCTCTAGAAGTTCCGAAAGCTGGTCCAAATCCCTCTCAAAGATAAGGTCTCCTCCATTCCTCAACTGATAAAACTTGCTGTACTTCATGTACATCTATAAGAATATAGGATGAGTAAGTTAGTAGAGTGATCAAGTGTGTCAAATTTTATGTATTATGCAAAAAAATTTGAGGAACATGAATTTTCATGAAAGAATCAAAGGGATAAGAATGAGAATAAGTTTTTGTAAATATTTGCTTCCTTTGGTTTTGAAAGTAAGTTTTTGATTCAAACGTCCAGTCTAACTAGGGTCTCCTATGGTCAGGATGGCTCTGATACCAACTTGTCAACACCCTGGTTTTTAATCCCAGATGCCTGTTATGCCATACATCGCAATCCCAGGATTACCATTTTTGCGAGACATAACAGAATTGGATACCATAATACATCATCCATTACAAACCGTACATAAGTTCTTACACAAATAGGGATCTCATGATCCAATTCTTAATACAACATCAAGCAACGGAATACGTAATAATAATGGTAGCGTAGGCGAAGCTCCATCTTCGGAGTCACAGGCAATGCTGACGATGGGAGATGATCCTAGTTGTCGTAACCTTCCTGGGGTCCATCCTCCAGGTACTCCTCTTCATAGTATGGCCATGGGAATAGCCAGGGACAAAGCCATGAGTACTCTTTAAGTACTCGCAAACTAATACTAACAAGAAAAAGGGTTTTTGGATAATAGGACACTAGGCTCTAGGGTTATTTTGCAAAAGCCAGATTTATCTCTACTAAGTTTGGAAGCAACGAATACTATTGAAGGTTTTATAACACCTAAGTGGGAACTTGTATCTCATGCCACAACTCTGTTGTGTTCAAGTAAAAGTCTCAATTCATTTCACAAGTCTTTTGAAAACATCTGACGGGGGAACAATATGGCCACTCCAACTGTCCATAACCGCGAACGCGGCTATTCGAATAGTCTGACACTCTGCAGAGATTGTACACTTTCACCACAACATTCGATACATCCGTCAGGACCAAATCCTGAATTCACCATACTCAGTATGCGGATAATCAATCCTAACCTTTCAATTACACGCCGTAGTATAAGCACCTATCCTGTGAGTTTGGCCTCCCAACCATGACCAACAGTCATCTTGGGTACTGCACAGGTGGACAATCTTCACAAGGTAGCTTGAGCTCAGACCTTGGCCGTGAGAGAACTAATACTAAGGTATATAAGTTTCCAGTCAAGCCCTACCCAATCTTCGGGTATTGTGGTTGTACGATAAAATTGGAATGGTATCGTATTCAGACAACCATCAGTTTTATAAAGGGCTAAGGCTCATGCCTCAACATTTTCATCACCAAACTCATCTGGTGTTTAGAAACACATGTCAAAACATCTCAGTAGAATGATCCATCATTCTAAGGTTTTCATAACCATTTCCACCAAGTATTCCCACCTAAAGTTGGTCAAGTTTTATGCTTAGCACTAGCATCTACAAGTGGGGGTGAGTACTAATGGGGGGGTGGTAAACTATTGGAGTCTAACTGAGTTTAATCTCATGCCTTAGGAGGACATCAAGATTATCTAGCTTAGGCCACATTTTATGCTCTTTATGCAAAGTATCCTTCTAGTATCTACCATTTATTCTAGTACTCTCTAAGTAAGAGCTTTGATAAAGAAATAAATAATAAACTTGCAAATAAAACTAGGATTGGTTTATCAAGGGGTTATAACACATATGCTTAAGGCATATAGTGGGCATAGTAGCAAGTAGTGGTTTGTTTGCATCAGTAGAGTATGTTGCAAGTGTTAGCTTGCACATTCAACCAGTAGTATTAGGCTTGCACAATATCAATATAAGCTTGCTAAATTGCAAGTGTTAGCTTGCCTTGTGCAGAGTAGTGGTTGAAGTTCTCCTCGGCTTCTTCTTCGTAGTATCCTCCTTCCTCCTCGTATCCTTGGTCGGTACTAGCGTCTATAAATAAATACGATGTACACAATCACCAAACAATACTTAACTACTTGCAATCATCACACAAAAGGGTCCTATAGATGATCTAACATCATCACTAACATTACAAGATTAAAGTTTGGTTTAATTCCTTTTACTTTCAGAAAAGTAATTTCTACTCATTGAAAAACTATTTAAGATTTAATATTCTGCAAACCAAACATGGGGTCATGTTGACACATGTCATCACCACATATTTTAGTCCATGGTAATATGATTTAAAGTGGTGTCACAATTTAATAAGGATTTACCATTTTATTTTAATTAAATAAAGTGACTAGAAATGTCTATGGGGCATTCTTTTATTACTTGAACATTATTTCTGTAAGTAAACCTATATATTTTTATATATTCTGAAAGGTATGGTTAAATGTGATTTTTGAGAGTTGGAATAAACTCAAAATCTATTATGGTTTTAATTTGAAAAATGTTTGAATGCAGAAAAGCTTCTGCCTTGTTATTTTTACCAAGGTTGATCTACAGATCCAAATGACTTACATCCAATGGGCTTGTATTCAGCATTTCAAGACCTTTCTAACAAAATTAGTTTCATTCAATTTGTTGCACTTAATCGATCTGGGTTGATTTTTGAAACTGGGTACAGAAGTATGTTTGAAATAAAATGGAAAAGGTTTAATTCAAATAACTGGGCTGCGCGGGAAAGGTTAACGGGCCGGCCTGCTAAGCGCAGCGCTTCCGCGGGCTGTTTAAGTGGCTGTCCCCATGCGTCAGTGAGATGAGGGGGTGTCCAGCGGTATGGGGCGATGTGGTGCGTTCGATCTGGTTCTAATCCAACAGCTGAGAGTCATCGTTGACATTGGGCAACGCCGGCGAGACAGAAATCTAGCGCGACTAGTGGGGGTTGCTGGGTGCTCACCGGGGTTCAGGCGAGGGTCGGCGAGGCGGGCGAACGACGAAGTCGACGACGGCGAACATCCTAGTACCGGTGGCTTCTCCTGGGGCGGCTCCAATCGCTGGCTTCCTTCTTCTCCAGAGGCGGAGGGCTCCGGTGAAATTCTGGCGAAGTGCTACTCACCTTACTTCGGGAAGGGGGTGGGATGGTCAGTGAGGAGAGGGGAGTGATATGGTGTGCTCAATTCAGCTAGGGTGGCCTCTATTTATAGTCGCGACAACGAGACCGAACGGCATGGGCAGGCGACGGTGGTGACATGGCTACGGGTTGCTAGAGGCATGGCCGGCGGTGGCAATCACTTGGTGGTCTCCTGGCGATGCTCTTCGGCTTTAATGCGCGTGTAGGGGCGGTGCGGTTTGGTCTAGAACACGAGACGCTCTGCGCGGCAGAGGCGGCGTCTTCGACGGCGAGCGGTGGCTGTGCGGCATGGGGCGGCGAATGGGGATGTCTGGCGGTCTCCTGGTTCGGTGGTGATCGCGTATGCACGCGGTGAGGGCAGCACGCGGTCTGTGGGCTTCGGTCGAGCGTGGCGCTCTGGCGCATGCTCGGCACGGTTGACAGAGGCACGGGCGCGGCGTTCCTGGGTTCTGTGTTCGACGTCTTCGAGGCAGGGCTGGTCGAGAGGGGGCGGTGAAACATGGGTGATCTCCCAGATAAGGTTGACACGTCTAGTTTCCTTCCTAGCTTGCTGTCTACAGTGGGGTGGCATGGTGAGCTTCGGCTGTTCACCATTGATGGCATTGCCAATCTTACAGTGGGGTTAGTGCTTGGTTTAACTTGCTAGATGATCTACTGAGTTGGTTGTGAGCTAGAGAGGGAACAAGTTAGGCTTCAAGCATTGCTCAATTTGATGAAATGGCCACAAGAATTCAAGTTTTGAATTGTGAAAAGATTTTTGGTGGGTGTGCTAGGTTGGTGCTGGTGAGTCTGCAGATGCTTGGGTTTTGAAAGTTGAGCTTGTTTGAGTGGTTTTTGAAAAAGTGGGATCTTCCCATATGATAAAGATTCAATTTTTAATTGTCATTTAAACTATGCATTTGAAAGTTTCTGGATGGTCAGAAAGTGGGCCTTGATACTTTGTTATGAGTACAATCAAGGGGTGCAAAGATCCAGAAAAGTTTCTGTTAAGTTCTGAAAGTTTGAGACAACCAAAGTAGGCATGGGAGTTAAATTGGTCAAAATGACCATTCACTCATTTAGCTTTGTTTTGATTTATTTGTCTTTAAGAAAAGTTTGGGAATTGCTTAGATGGTGTTTATTTCACCTAAGCATCCATTTACAAGAAATGTAACACACAAACAAGTTGGTTCAAAAGAATTCAAAATGAAATGCATACTCACATGCATGCTTCCATAATTTTATTTAGAAAGGTTTTTGTTAACCCTAATTTTGATGATCCAAGTTTAGTATTTTTGGGATGTTACAACTTAGTAGGTCGTGACGACCCGAACCTAGCGTAGCCATAGATGTAGTGAATGGTAGGTTGGGATCAGTGCGCAGTGGGGTTTAGGGATATACTTCCCGAATGGTCTCTTCTTGGTCTTCTCCCTATCGTCACACAATATGAGTGTGGTGGTACGAGCTGGGCTATCCAAGTCATATGGGTAAAGTGTACAAACCTCTGCAGGGTGTATAAACTAAGTGCTTAGTCGTGTCTCCGGTTACGAACAAATGAGTTTCTTTATATCGATGCTATGACATATTCTCGCTCATCCTTATTTCTTGATTTCTAAAACTTGATGGGTGAACTTAAAGGGTTATTGAGAATTAAATTGGTTTGAAAAAGTAGGAAAAAGTGTTTGAAAAATGCAAGCTAGCCACAACTCCACCAGCCAAATAAGCATGTAGTTGATAGATCTATTGTTAACCACTTTAGCCTACTTGCCATACATTCAATGTATGGACCATTCATGGCTGCAACGTTTCATGTTACAGGTTATATCGTATCTGAGTGATCGTTCATAAGTCGCGAGACTCCACTAAACAATTGTTCGCCTGTGGCACATTTGAAGGATGGAGATCTACCTTGTATTTGCTTTCCGCTGTAATATAATATAAATTTTGGATCATATTCGTTGTATTTATGATGCACAGTTATATTTGGTATCATTTTGTACTGTGTGTGCTAATGAATTGATCCAAGGATTGGCACTATACACATGAACTCAGCCTTATCAGGCGAGGGTGTTACAAGATGGTATGCGTTGACTGTTGGATCGTGACCTTAGAAATGGATTAGCAATAGGAGACCTATATTAGGAGAACAATCATATTTTTTACATAATTGAGTTCATATTTTCCTTGTCTATCTTTTCTAGAACCTCTTCTTGTTCAAAATTGTAGTTGTCCATTCCTTCGGTACATGTATGAGTGTTGGCCTACAAGTAAAATAACAAATAGGATGACACAAATGAACATATTATCATGTTTGGTTAGACCTGGACCACCATACTTTATCTCTTTAGGAGATCATCGTTATCGTGTTAGCATATCGATCTTACCACTGATGAGGTAAGACAATATATGTTGCTTGCTTGTTTGTACTGGAACATATTGTGTGATGCCTTGTTTAGGATCTATTGTTTTGAAACTCTAAAGTTTCTGGAATTTTCATGAGGTTTTTAGATTATTTTAATGGTGTAATTTGATTGAAATTCGTAAGATAACTGCTGCAGTTTTCTGCCTGACCTGTTGTACCACGTGATTTTTCATGTTTTATTGGTAACTCGGAAAATATAAAAAATAGGATCTAGAGCATAATTACCTGTACTACATGCACAAAAATTGGCTAAAATTTCTGACGAGTCTAGGTCGGTCAGAAAAAATCGTGAAACCTACTGTACTGTTTTGATAGATTTTGTTGAGTGCTTATATGTTGCTCTATTTTACTCTAGTATTCTTCCCAATGCTTTCAAACTATTTTGTGGTTATATATTGTTAAGTTTAGACCCCTGTAATGTTACTATGCATGTGTTTGCTTGTGTGTTGATTGTTTGCTTATTGTGACATTGATTACTTCATATAGTTATGGGTTGGATTACTTCCTTAGTAGTTTCTTTTCCCTACAATCAATTCTTCCCTATCTCAAACCCATGGAGCTATAATGATGTGTTGAATACACGTAGAAGGATTAAGTTGAAAGTTTTACAACATAATGCATCGACAAAGGAGAATAGTTCATCTAATGCAACTGAAGGATGTGGAATTACGAAGTGTTGCAATGATGTTATGTAGTAGATTACGCAACCTGAAAGTTGAAGTATCGATAGTTTACTTTTACTGGTATCTTTGTTGATTGAATACATGGGAGTATACATCGAGCATTAGTTCGTGCGCATGGAAACCTTCTTCAAGCCAAGTGAAGATGCCCGAGTGATAAAAAAACGTGATTCACCTATCCTCATAGAGGGTATTAATTTGGGTGCAGGATGGATTGATCACCATTCGTACTACTCTTGTTATTCGTTGTTGTATTGTTGGCCTTGCAAATCTTGAGCGCTTTTCAACTATAGCAGAGAGCCGGCATTGAGCCTAGACCATAAAATGGTATATTGTTCCACCTTTACAGAAGCATTCAATGCTAAGCGTAGGAATGTACGGTAAGGATGAATCTCAACCATTATTAATGGGCATCATGTAGCAAACGTTCCCTATTTTTCCCACCATGAGAGTTTCGCTAGTTCAAGTAGTGCTTTCTGAGAAACTATCAATCAAGGAGTTCAGAATATAGAAGATACATTGTGCCAATAAATTTCTATAGGAGAATCAATCTGAGCCCAGTGAACCCTTGAGAAGTGATCTAGTCGATTTCCTTTTAAGGGTTGTAGCGCCCTAGTGAATCCTTAGCCCATCTTTCTTTCTAGCCTTCTCAAATCTTGGGACAAGATTACTTTTAAGGGTGGTAGTCTGTCACATCCTAAAATTCGCCTAATTTTGGAATGTGAAATAAATAAAATAAGTTGATTGATCGTTTGTCCTTGTTGAAAATTCTCAAAGAAAAGTAACTTTTCAAATTGAAAATCCTGTCAACCTTGATCTCAAAACCTTATATATTCTTTTGTTCTGACCTAAGTAGCCATATAGGCAAAAGAGGGTGGATCGAGTTTCAGTTTTAGTATCACAGTGATTGTTTTTATAAAATAAAAATCATAAATAATTTATAAGCATTTCATTACATCCATGCAAAGTTCTCAAAAACTGAATCCAAATCCTAGAATCGAAATCTGATAGTTGATTTTCCCAAATGTTCATATAAGGAATATAAAGCAATTTATGAAACCACCATCTTCAAATTAGTGAGAATATCACAAACATAATCCTATAATTATCTACTGAATTTTAGAAAAATGTAAAAACAAGAATCATATCATTTGAAGTTTGTATGTAAAAGATATAAAAGAAATACAAAAAAAGAAAAAAACTAATGGGCCAATGGCCGGCCCACTCAGCCAACAGACCGGAGCAGGCCAGACACGGGAAGGGATCGATCCCACCTCCGCTATAAAAATCGTGTGAAAACTCATTTTCCAAACCTACTTCTATTCAAACTTCTATATCGTTTTATCTATAACTCCGAATTGACCTCCGTTTGTTTCTTCTTGTTCCATACTTCAATCTTATATTCGCACAATCATAAATCTCCATATAATCCCCTGGAGCCAAAGCTATATCACCTTTTATTCTCAAAATCACGAATCTACACTTTTCCGAATCATATTTTGCTTCTAAACCTATCTAAACTTTATTGTTTGCCCTCGGATCCAACACGAAAGTTATAGATCTCGGCGAAATCTTTCTATCCCGACAAACCTCACCTCTTTTCATCCACCACATCCGGAGAATTTTGAACCGCCATATTTCAGATATTGTGGAGTAAATCCAAGATGTACTCGCGCTCGTTTCTTCAAATCCAAATTACTTTGGTGAGAAGTTAGATCTAATGATTCTCTACAACTTTCATGTTTGAAGTTTTTTGATTTGATCTACGGATTTGTATCTCTAACACAGATCTGTTTCTAATCTTTGCTGAACCAAAATTGAGCCTATTTGGAGCCAGCTTCTCTCCTAGCCACCGGATCCTATCTCGACGGTCGAGATTCAATCATCTCGGTCAGCTGCCTTGTCACCGCCACATCGTCGCTAGGTCAGCTTCTAGTCCCAGTCAACATGCACGGTCAACCCGTCTAGTCAGCAGAATATTCTCTGAAATATTCTGTTCAAATTTAAAATTATAAGTTATAGATCTAAATTGTAAAATCCATAAGAAATTCATACTATGTCCAAAAATTGCATATAATATATAAAATTGAAGATAATTGAATGTAGTTTATTAATATAAGATAATATTTAACTTTAGCGCTACAGTTAACTGGTAATTAATTAAATAGTGTTAATAATCTTTTCAAGTAATAAATTCATAAGAAAATAAATACTATTCATAAAATTGTAAATAATACGTCGCTGGATTCACAATTCCATGTAGATTCTAGATCTGGCCTTAAATATATTTTTAGACGTGGTAAACTGTTTAGATAATTTAAACTCTATTAAGTAGTAATTAAACAAAGAGAAAGATCTACAACTCCGATTAGGGTGAATCCAAATTCTAAGGTTTTGTATTGACAATATCTATACAGAGAAAATGCATGCCAAATTATTTGGTACTGTTAAAATAGAAATTCGTACATAAATCTTTAAACCCATTGAAATAGTGTTTTAATCATAAGAAAATATCTATAACTCCTTTTTAGGTGATTCAAATTGCTACTGTCTCTAAATTGCATTAACTATCTAGTAGAATTTAGTTCACAATTGAATACTACGTAAGCATCAGTAGTTCAATTAAAGTGGTATAAACCATATTAAATCGATACAACTTTAGTAATAAAAGTTTTAGTGCATTAAATGAGTTTCCACATGCATCATGTGATCTAATAAAGTTCAGAGAACTAAATACAGCCGTTGTGACTTATTAAATCATCATGCATGCATTTTCTCATCATTGTTTTATTGTATTGTTGCAATATTTTGAATAGTGTGCTTGTTGTGCCTTTGTTTTTGAACGATAGATTGCGAGGAGTGCAACTACTATGATTGCAAGTATTGTGGTTATTGTGAATGAGGCCGTTATAATTATGAGGATTATCTAAACGATTACATCTACATGAAAGGCAAGTGGTGCTATCTTGATCATAAATGTCCTACTGTTTTCCTATGCATTATAGATATTTTCGTAGCTACATGTGTAGGTATTACTATGCTATGCTATGTCCTATGTATTGTGGTAGGGAAATCCTTTATAGTTGAGATCCCGTATGGTAGATGTGCTTAGCATTGCTGTAGATGCAAGGAAGGAATAATACTTTGGTAAAGTAAATGTTTTGTTCTACCAAAACAACATAATGTTAATGAACTACCTGGGCGGAGTGGCTGGATTAGTTTTCTTTATTCTAGTAGCTTACGTGTGCAACCATGTGCAGGTAAGAAATGGGTGGCTACTTGGACTCAGTAGGTCGTGGTGACCCGAACCCAGCATAGCCAGAGATGTAGTGAATGGTAGGTTGGGAACGGTGTGCAGTGGGGTTTGGGGATATACTTCCCGAACGGTCTCTTTTTGGGATTCTCCCTATCATCACACAATATGAGTGTGGTGGTACGAGCTGGACTGTCCAAGTCACATGGGTAAAATGTGCAAACCCCTACAGGGTGTATAAACTAAGTGCTTAGCCGTGTCCCTTGTTACGGACAAATGAGTTGCTTGATATCGATGCTATGACATATTCTCGCTCATCCTTATTTCTTGATTTCTAAAACTTGATGGGTGAACTTAAAGGGTTATTGTGAATTAAATTGGTTTGATAAAGTAGGACAAAGTGTGTGAAAAATGATAAGCTAGCCACAGCTCCACCAGCCAAATAAGCATGTAGTTGATAGATCTGTTGATAACCACTTTAGCCTACTTGCCATACATTCAATGTATTGACCATTCGTGGCTGCAACATTTCATGTTGCAGGTTATATCGTATCTGATTGATCGTTAATAGGTCGCGAGACTCCACTCAATAATTGTTCGCCTGTGGCATATTTGAAGGATGGAGATCTACCTTGTATTTGCTTTCCGCTATAATATAATGTAAATTCTGGATCATATTCGTCGTATTTATGATACATAGTTATATTTGGTATCATTTTGTATTGTGTGTGCCAATGAACTGATCCAGGGATTAGCACTATACACATGAACTCAGCGTTATCAGGCGAGGGTATTACAAGATGGTATCAGAGTTGTGCGTTGACTGTTGGATCGTGACCTTAGAGATGGATTAGCAATAGGAGACCTATATTAGGAGAACAATCATATTTTCAACTTAATAGTGTTGGAATTTTTGCCTAATTAGGCCTAGCCCATTTATTATATGCCAATAAATTTCTGAAATCCTAGAGGCCCATTTGGCCCATTCATGCAAGGCAAGAGCTGGGACAAATGTTTAGTCCCATATTGCTAGTTGAGTGGAAGGTCGACCGGCTTATAAGGTGAGCTCTCCTACCACTTGGTAAAATGATGAGCATGAGAAGGAGAGAGTTCCAAACGCGCGCTCCTCCTCCTTGCTTACCTCGCCACGCCACGCCTCGCCTCGCCTCGTCATGACGCGCGCGCGCCGCGTGTTGCGGGAATCTCGCCGAGCTGAGCTTTATTTTGCCACGCATGAATGGTATATGAATAGTAATACAGAAGTTGAAACTTTTTGCTCGAGTGGACTTTTAATACGAGCTAAATAAATACGAACTAAGTGGAGGCTGTCTGGTGGGCTGCCGCCTGTTCGCTTCAACTTCTATCCGTTTGTTTCATCTTCTGCGCAGCCTGTCTACCTACCCCTCTGTGTCTATATAAGAGAGAGGTCGCGCCTCCTCTCAGACACACTGTCACACATCCTTTGCGCCTCCGGTTCCAGAGCACTGCGCTACCTAGATCTTCCCCATCCCGTCTTGCGGCGTGCCACCCAGCGGTGCCAACACGAACACCGGCGGTTCCTCTTCTACCGCCGCCGTGTATGTTTTGTTTCTCAAACTTGTTCTGATCGCATCTCAAGATCTTTGTCTTGCAGTCTGTTTGGTTATATGCCTTAATATGTATTCTCTATTTCACATGATTAGTATATTGCCTATTATTCTAATCATGTTTTATCTACCGTTTATTATGGATTATTCGCTTGGTAAATTGCTCTTTTATTCAACAATCCAAAAACCTTATTTCAGGCAATTTGCCCCAAGTGGCTTTGTTTCTTCTATGAATCCACCTGTGTTCGAAGGTGTGAATTACAAACGATGGCGTCGAGGCGATCTCTGTTTGAGACCATGAGCTGCTATAATGCCATCTATGGCGCACCTGAGGGAGAACTTAATCCCGCTTAGGAAGAGGCGTTCCAGAAACTTGATACCACTTTAAGGCTGCCTTGATCAGCATCCTTGGCGACAATATTGTCGATTCATATCTGTCATTTAGCAATGGCAAGGATATGTGGGATGCGCTCGAGAGAAAATTTGGAGTCTGCGATGCTGATAGTGAACTGTATGTCATGGAACAATTCTATGACTATAAGATGGTTGATGACCGCCCCATTGTGCAGCATTCTCATCAGATACAGTCACTTGCCAGGGAGCTTTAGCACTTCACTTTTGTGTTACCGAACAAGTTTGTTGCCGTAGGAATTATTGACAAACTTCCCTAGTCATGGAGGAATTTTGCTACTTCTATAAAGCACAAGAGACAAGAGTTCTCCGTGACGGATCTCATTGGGACTGTTGATGTGGAAGAGAAGGCGAGAGCAAAAGACACACGTGCTCGAGGTACCGACTAAGGTTCTAATGCCAATCTGGTACAGAAAAGGAACTTCCAGCCTCACAAGTTCAAGAACAAAGGCAAGTTTGATGAAAAAGGAAAGTTTGATGGAAAGAACAAGGCCTCACAGTCCACTAGCTTCAAGAAGAAGACTGATAAGAGGAAAGGTGCTTGTCATGTGTGTGGTGATCCTAATCATTGGGCTCCTGCTTGTCCCAACCGCTTTGACAAGCGCCAGCATGGGAAGGGCAGCAAGACTGCTAATGTTGTGATGGGCGACGTTGAGATGAAAGATGTTGGGTATGGTATATTACCTACTGTTCTCTCATAATGTCATTCTCCTGATTGGTGGATTGATACGGGCGCTAATGTACATGTATGTTCTGATATTTCTATGTTTTCTTCATATCAGGTCAGACGGACTCAAACCGTGCTGATGGGGAATGGCTCGCATGCTTCTGTTCATGGTGTTGGTACGGTCGATCTGAAGTTCACTTCGGGAAAGACCGTGCGCCTGAAGAACGTGCATCATGTTCCCTCAATAAATAAAAATCTTGTTAGCGGATATCTTCCGTGTCAAGATGGATACAAGATTGTATTCGAGTCCAATAATTTGTAATTTCGAAGTATGGAACCTTTGTTGGTAAAGGCTATGAGTGAGGAGGCTTGTTCCGCTTATCTCTGTCAGACATTTGTAATAAAGTTGTTAATCATATTTACACGAATTTTGAATCAAATGTCTGGCACTCTTGTCTTTGTCATATTAATTTTGGTTGTATGATGCGGCTAGCCAAAATGAATTTAATCCCTGATTTCACAACTGTTAAGGGATCTAAGTGCCAAGTCTGCGTGCAAGCTAAACAACCTCGCAAGTCACATACGACTGCAGAAGTGAGAAATTTGACACCACTAGAGCTCATACATTCTGATCTTTGTGAGATGAATGGTGTGTTGACAAAAGGTGGAAAGAAATATTTCATGACTTTGATCGATGACTCTATGAGATATTGTCATGTGTGTCTTCTGAAATCAAAAGATGAGGCTTTGAGTTTCTTCAAAATCTATAAAGCTGAGGCAGAAAATCAACTTGATCGAAAGATTAAGAGGCTTAGGTCAGATCATGGTGGAGAGTATTTTTCCAACGACTTTGATTCTTTTTGTGCGGAACATGGCATAATTCATGAGAGGATGCCTCCCTACTCACCCCAGTCAAATGGAGTAGCCGAAAGAAAGAACCGTACTCTAACAGATTTGGTTAACGCCATGTTAGACACATCGGGTCTTTCTAAGGAATGGTGGGGGGAGGCACTATTGACTGCGTGTCATGTCCTAAACCGAGTTCCCACAAAGAACAAAGAAATTACTCCATTCGAAGAATGGGAGAAAAAATATTAAAACTCTCTTACTTCCGTATTTGGGGTTGTTTGGCAATGGGTAATGTACCAATCCCCAAGAAGCGCAAGCTTGGACCAAAAACCATTGATTGTGTTTTTCTGGGCTATGCTTTTCATAGCATTGGTTATAGATTCTTGATAGTAAAATCTGAAGTGCCCGACATTCATGTCAGTACAATCATGGAGTCAACTGATGCGACTTTCTTTGAGGATATCTTTCCAATGAAGGATAAACCTAACTCATCAAATCCGAAGATACCTAGTTCATCTAATCAGGAATTTGCTACATTCTCTCAATCTACCATTCCAATTGAACACTCTGAAAGTCCTAAGGAGGATGATAATGAAATTCCTAAAAGGAGCAAGAGACAGAGGACTGCAAAGTCCTTTGGTGATGATTTCATTGTGTACCTTGTGGATGACACTCCTACTTCCATTTCAGAAGCATATGCATCTCCTGATGCTGAATACTGGAAGGAAGCCGTCCATAGTGAGATGAATTCCATCTTAGATAATGGAACATGGGAGATCACTGATCGCCCTTATGGGTGCAAACCTGTAGGGTGCAAGTGGGTGTTTAAGAAAAAGCTTAGACCTTATGGTACTATTGAGAAGTACAAGGCACGGCTTGTAGCCAAGGGATATACTCAAAAAGAAGGTGAAGACTTCTTTGACACCTACTCACCTATTGCCAGATTGATCACCATTCGAGTATTACTCTCATTGGCTTCCTCTCATGGTCTTCTCGTTCATCAAATGAACGTTAAGACAACTTTCCTTAATGGAGAGTTGGATGAGGAAATTTACATGGATCAGCCAGATGGATTTGTGGTAAATGGTCAAGAAGGAAAGGTTTGCAAGTTGTTGAAGACTTTATATGGCCTAAAACAAGCCCCTAAGCAATGGCATGAGAAGTTCGAAAGAACTTTAACTTCTACAGGCTTTGTTGTAAATGAAGCTGATAAATGTGTGTACCATCGCCATGGTGGGGTGGGGGAGTCATCCTTTGTTTGTATGTTGATGACATACTGATTTTCGGAACCAAACTTAATGCAATTAAGGAGGTCAAAGATTTCTTATCTCGTTCCTTTGAGATGAAGGATCTGGGAGTAGCTGATGTCATCCTGAAAATCAAGCTATTGAGAGACGATGATGGTGGGATTGCATTGCTTCAGTCCCACTATGTGGAAAAGATCTTGAGTTGTTTCGGGTATAGCAACTTCAAGTTTTCTCCTACACAGTATGATCCTAGTGTATTCCTTTGAAAGAATCGAGGAAATGCTAGAGACCAACTGAGATACTCTCAAATTATTGGCTCTCTTATGTATTTAGCTAGTGCCACGAGGCCTGACATCGCCTTTGCTATAAGCAAACTCAGTTGATTTGTTTCAAATCCAGGAGATGATCACTGGCATGCTCTTGAGAGAGTTATGCGATATCTAAAAGGCACTACGAGCTATGGCATACACTATACCGGGTATCCGAGGGTACTAGAGGGTTATAGTGATTCAAATTAGATATCTGATGCTGACGAGATAAATGCCACAAGTGGATATGTATTCACGCTTGCTGGTGGCGCTGTTTCTTGGAAGTCTTGCAAGCAGACCATCTTAACGAGGTCAACTATGGAAGCAGAACTCACAACATTAGACACAGCCACTGTTGAAGCAGAGTGGCTTCGTGAAATCTTGATGAACTTACTTGTGGTTGAAAAACCAATACCCGCAATCCTTATAAACTGTGATAATCAAACTATGATTTTCAAGGTAAATAGTTCTAAGGATAATATGAAGTCATCAAGACATGTGAAGAGGAGACTGAAATCTGTCAGGAAAATGAGAAACTCCGGAGTTATTGCATTGGATTATATCCAAACATCTAAAAACTTGACAGATCCCTTCACAAAGGGTCTATCACGCAACGTGATAGAAAATGCATCGAAGGAGATTGGTATGAGACCCACAAATTGAGCTTTCCATAGTGGTAAACCATTCTATATGATCGGAGATCCCGTGAATTAGAATTGAGAGACAAGCTATTGGTTAGCTGAGAGGAAAGTATCCATACTTTAATAAACACCACTCCATAAAGATGCAATACTTTTCTATTCTGCACAGCAGGTTGATTTATTATCTTAATGTGTTCTAAGTGGCTTATCCTAAGCAAAGATGTTGTCCTGCAGAACATCTTTTGAAGAACACACCTATATGAGTCTGAATGTTAAAACGTCGCAGTCTATGAGAGTAGGGTGCTCTCTAATAAACTCATGAAAGGTGATGGAGTATGACGTATAATCTCCACCCGTGGGGAAGTCCCACGGTAGCCAAGTATCGGTTAAGACTTTTTGTGAAGTTAGGTTCGCAGCAAACTTGCAGTTCAAGGCATAGTCCACTGTACAAGTTGTAGCCTAGTATAACATAAAGCTCTAGGTGGAAGTTCAACTTAACAGTCTCCACTATAGTACCGGTATATAAACAATGTTTTAGAACCAAAGGCAAACTTCATGTGCCTCTAGGATCTGGTGGGGGATTGTTGGAATTTTTTCCTAATTAGGCCTAGTCGATTTATTATATGCCAATAAATTCCTTAAATCCTAGAGGCCCATTTGGCCCATTCATGCAAGGCAAGAGCTTGAAAAATATTTAGTCCCACATTGCTAGTTCAGTGGAAGTTGGACCAGCTTATAAGGTTAGCTCTCCTACCACTTGGTAAAAAGGATGAGAAGGAGAAGGAGAGAGTTCCACACACGCGCTCCTCCTCCTCGCTCGGCTCGCCACGCCACACGTCGCCTCGTCACGACATGACGCGCGCGCCGCGGGTTGCGGGAATCTCGCCGAGCCGAGCTTTATGTTGCCACGCATGAATGGTATATGAACAGTCGTACAAAAGTTGAAATGTTTTGCTCGAGTGGAATTTTAATACGAGCTAAATAAATACGAACTGAGTGGCGGATGTCCGGTGGGCTGCCTCCTATTCGACTCAACTTTTGTCCGTTCGTTTCATCTTCTGCGCAGCCTGTCTGCCTACCCCTCTATGTCTATATAAGAGAGAGGTCGCGCCTCCTCTCAGACACACTGTCACACATCCTTTGCGCCTCCGATTCCAGAGCACTATGCTACCTAGATCTTCCCCATCCCATCTTGCGGCGTGCACCGCGAGCCGGGATAGTAGGCCTCCGAGACCCCGCTGCTTCGAGTCCTGTACGGGAGAAGGGCGATAAGGTTTTTGGGAGCGCTATCGGCGCGACTACTGCCTTCGTCATGGACTCCCTCACGGATAGTGATTGCACCGACGTCTTCCCGAACAAGGACTTCTTCCCTGACATTAGCACCCTCTTCCTCAACAAAATGGCTAACGATGGTGCCAACACGAACACGGGTGGTTCCTCTTCTGCCGCTGTCGTGTATGTTTTCTTTCTCAAACATATTCTGATCGCATCTCAAGATCTTTGTCTTGCAGTCTGTTTGGTTATATGCCTTAATATGTATTCGCTATTTCACATGATTAGTATATTTCCTATTATTCTAATCATGTTTTATATAGCATTTATTATGGGTAATTCTCTTGGTAAATTTCTCTTTTATTCAACAAATAGGGTTCTTATATTCCTTGTCTATATTTTCTAGAACCTCTTCTTGTTCAAAATTGTAGTTGTACATTCCTTTGGTACATGTATGAGTGTTAGCCTACAAGTAAAATAATAAATAGGATGACACAAATGAACATCTCATCATGTTTGGTGAGACCTAGACCACCATACTTTATCTCTTTAGGAGATCATCGTTATCGTGTTAGCATATCGATCTTACTAACTGATGAGGTAAGACAATATAGATTGCTTGCTTGTTTATACTGAACCATATTGTGTGATGCCTTATTTAGGATCTGTTGTTTTGAAACTCTAAAGTTTCTGAAATTTTCAAGAGGTTTTTAGATTATTTTAATGGTGTAATTTGATTGAAATTCGTCAGATTACTGCTGCAGTTTTCTGCCTGACCTGTTGTACCGCGCGATTTTTCATATTTTATTGGTAACTCAGAAAAATCTAAAGAAATAGGATCTAGAGTGTAATTACCTGTACTACATGCAAAAAAATTGGCTAAAATTTCTGACGAGTCTAGGTCGGTCAGAAAAATTTATGAAACCTGCTGTACTGTTTTGACAGATTTAGTTTAGTGCTTATATGTTTCTCTATTTTACTCTAGTATTCTTCCCAATGCTTTCAAACTATTTTGTGGTTATATACTATTAAGTTTAGACCCCTGTAATGTTATTATGCATGTGTTTGATTGTGTGTTGATTGCTTATGATTGTTTGCTTGTTGTGACATTGATTACTTCCTTAGTAGTTTCTTTTCCCTACAATCAATTCTTCCCTATCTTAAACCCATGGAGCTTGAATACACGGAGAAGGATTAAGTGGAAAGTTTTACAACATAATGCATCGACAAAGGAGAATAGTTCATCTAATGCAACGGTGTGGAAATACGAAGTGTTGCAATGATGTTATGTAATAGATTACGCAACCTGAAAGTTGAAGTATCGATAGTTTACTTTTAGTAGTACCTTTGTTGATTGAATACATGGGAGTCTACATCGAGCATTAGTTCGTGCCCATGGAAACCTTCTTCAAGGCAAGTGAGGATGCCCGAGTGATAGAAAAACGTGATTCACCTATCCTCATACAGGGTAATGATTTGGGAATGCTCTTGTACTGTTGGCCTTGCGAATCTTGAGCGCCTTTCAACCATAGCAGAGAGCCGATGTTGAGCCAAGACCATAGAATGGTATATTGTTCCACCTTTACAGAAGCATTCCATGCTAAGCGTAGGAATATACAGTAAGGATGAATCTCAACCATTATTAATGGGCATCATGAAGCAAACGTTCCCTATTTTTCCCACCATGAGAGTTTCTCTAGTTTAAGTAGTGCTTTCTGAGAAACTATCAATCATGGAGTTCAGAACATAGAAGATACATTGTGCTAATAAATTTCTATAGGAGAATCAATCTGAGCCAAGTGAACCCTTGAGAAGTGATCTAGTCAATTTCCTTTTAAGGGTTGTAGCGCCCTAGTGAATCCTTAGCCCATCTTTCTTTCTAGCCTTCTCAAATCTTGGGATGAGATTTCTTTTAAGGGTGGTAGTCTCTCAAATCCCAAAATTCTCCTAATTTTGGAATGTGAAATAAATAAAATAAGTTGATTGACCGTTTGTCCTTGTTGAAAATTCTCAAAGAAAACAAACTTTTCAAATTCAAAATCCTGTCAACCTTGATTTCAAAATCTTATATATTCTTTTGTTATGACCTAAGTAGACATATAGGCAAAACAGGGTTGATCGAGTTTTAGTTGTATTATTTGAGTGATTGTTTTAAAAAAATTAAAATCATAAAGAATTCATAAGCATTTCATTACATCCATGCAAAGTTCTCTAAAACTGAATCAAAATCCTAGTATCTAAATCCGATAGTTGATTTGCCCAAATGTTCCTATAAGGAATATAAAGCAATTTATTAAACCACCGTCTTCAAATTAGTGATAATATCACAAATAAAATCCTATAATGATCTACTGAATTTTAGAAAAAATTAGAAACAAGAATCATATCATTTCAAGTTTGTATGCAAAAGATATAAAAGAAATACAAAAAAATAAAAATAAAATAAAATAAAATAAAAAAAGACAATGGGCCAACGGTCGGCCCACTCAGCTAACAAACTGGAGCAGGCCACGCACGGGAAGGGATCGATCCCACCTCCGCTTTGAAAATCATGTGAAAACTCGTTTTCCAAACCTACTTCTATTCAAACTTCTATATCTTTTTATCTATAACTCTGAATTGACTTCTGTTTGTTTCTACTTGTTCCATACTTCAATCTCTATATTCCCACAATCATAAATCTCCATATAATCCCTGGAACCAAAGCTATATCACCTTTTCTTCTCGAAATCACGAATCTACACCTTTCTGAATCATATTTCGCTTCTAAACCTATCTAATTTTTGTTGTTTGCCCTCGGCTCCAAACACAAAAGTTGTAGATCTCGGCAAAATATTTCGATCCCGACAAAACTTACCTCTTTTCATCCACCACATCCAGAGAATTTCACACCGCCATATTTTAGATATTGCGGAGTAAATCCAAGATGTACTCGCGCTCGTTTCTTCAAATCCAAATTACTTTGGTGAGAAGTTACATCTAATGATTCTCAACAACTTTCATGTTTGAAGTTTTTCGATTTGATCTACGGTTTTTTTCTCTCTAATACAAATCTGTTTCTAATCTTTCTGAACCAAAATTGAGCCTATTTGGAGCCAACTTCTGTCCTATCCACCGGATCCTATCCCGACGGTCAAGATTCAATCGTCCCGGTCAGCTGTCATGTCACTTCCACGTTGTTTCCAGGTCAGTTTCTAGTCCCAGTCAACATGCACGGTCAACCCGTCTAGTCAGCAGAATATTTTCTGAAATATTCCGTTCAAATTTAAAATTATAAGTTATAGATCTAAATTGTAAAATCCATAACAAATTCATACTATGTCCAAAAAATGTGTATAATATATCAAACTGAAGATAATTGTATGTAGTTTATTAGTACCAGATTAAATTTACTTTTGCACTATAGTTAACTGGTAATTAATTAAATAGTTTTACTAGTCTTTTCGAGTAATAAATTCATAAGAAAATAAATACTATTCAAAAAATTGTAAATAATATGTCCCTGGATTCATAATTCCGTGTAGATTCTAGATCTGGCTTTAGATTTATTTTTGAATGTGGTAAACTGTTTAGATAATTTAAACTCTATTAAGTAGTAATTAAATCATAGAAAAAGATCTACAACTCCGATTAGGGTGAATCTAAATGCTAAGGTTTTGTATTGACAATATCAATACAGAGAAGTTGAATGCCAATTATTTGGTACTATTAAAATAGAAATTCGTACATAAATCTTTAAACCCATTGAAATAGTGTTTTAATCATAAGAAAATATCTATAACTCCTTTTTAGGTGATTCAAATTGCTAATGTATCTAAATTGTATTACCTATCCAGTAGCATTTAGTTCACAATTTAATACAACATAAACATAAGTAGTTCAATTAAAGTGGTATAAACCATATTAAATCGATACAAGTTTAGTAATAAAAGCTTTAGTGCATTAAATGACTTTCCACATGAATCATGTAATCTAATAAAGTTCAGAGAACTAAATACAACCATTGTGACTAATTAAATCATCATGCATGCATTTGCTCATCATTTTTTATTGTATTGTTGCATTGTTGCAATGTTTTGAATGGTGTACTTGTTGTGCCTTTGCTTTTGAATGATAGATTGCGAGGAGTGCAACTACTATGATTGCAAGTATTGTGGTTATTATGAATGTGGCAATTATAATTGTGAGGATTATATAAACGACTACATCTACATCAAAGGCAAGTGGTGCTATCTTGGTCATAAGTGTCCTACTGTTTTCCTATGCATTATAAATGTTTTCATAGCTACATGTGTAGGTATTACTATGCTATGCTATGTCCTATGTATTGTGGTAGGGAAATCCTTTGTAGTTGAGCTCCCGTATGGTAGATGTGCTTAGTATTGCTGTAGATGTGAGGAAGGGATCATACTTTGGTAAAGTAAAGGTTTTGTTCTACCAAAACAACATAATGTCAATGAACTACCTGGGCGGAGTGGCTGGATTGGTCATCAGAGTGAATAATGGTGGGGAATGCCACCCATGGTACTGAGAAGGATTAGTTATCTTTATTCTAGTAGCTTACGTGTGCAACCATGTGCCAGTAAGAAATGGGTGGCTGGTTGGACTTAGTAGGTCGTGGTGACCCGAACCCAGCGTAGCCAGAGATGTAGTGAATGGTAGGTTGGGAATGGTGTGCAGTGGGGTTTGGGGATATACTTTACGAATGGTCTCTTCTTGGGATTATCCCTATCACCACACAATATGAGTGTGGTGGTACGAGCTGGGTTGTCCAAGTCATATGGGTAAAGTGTACAAACCCCTGCAGGGTGTATAAACTAAGTGCTTAGCCGTGTCCCTTGTTACGGGCAAATGAGTTGCTTGATATCGATGCTATGACATATTCTCGCTCATCCTTATTTCTTGATTTCTAAAACTTGATGGGTGAACTTAAAGGGTTGTTGTGATTAAATTGGTTTGATAAAGTAGGACAAAGTGTTTGAAAAATGCAAGCTAGCCACAGCTCCACCAGCCAAATAAGCATGTAGTTGATAGATATGTTGTTAACCACTTTAGCCTACTTGCCATACATTCAATGTATTGACCATTCATGGCTGCAACGTTTCATGTTGCAGGTTATATCGTATTTGAGTGATCGTTCATAGGTCGCGAGACTCCACTCAACAATTGTTCGCCTGTGGCACATTTGAAGGATGGAGATCTACCTTGTTTTTGCTTTCCATTGTAATATGATGTAAATTCTTGATCATATTCGTTGTATTTATGATGCACAATTATATTTGGTATCATTTTGTACTGTGTGTGCCAATGAACCGATCTAGGGATTGACACTATACACATGAACTCAGCCTTATCAGGCGAGGGTGTTACAACTAACATCTACCAATGTGGGTGTCACTATTTGTGGGGTACTAAACTAGTGTTTCTAGCTACATCAAGTTCCAAGCTCTTGATGGCATCTTTCCTAAATTTCCACTAATCACCAATTAATTAATTACTGAAACAACTTTTCAAAAAGAAAGGTAAACTGGTAAAGATTGCAAGTAAAAATTGGGATAAGCAAAAATCAAAGTGGTATCAAAAAGGCTTGCAAGTGAGGCTTGCATGGTTTAGCTTAGCTTGCATAGAATAGCTTGCCTTGGTTGGTAAGGTGGTCAAAGTTCTCTTCCTCGTCTTCGTAGAATTCTTCCTCCTCGTAGCTCGGATTGATACTAGCGTCTATAAATAAATACGAGATACACAATCACCAAACAATACTTAGCTACCTCTATTTAACACACAAGGAGTTACTCTAGATGATCTTGCATCATCTCTATCATTACAAGAAAAGGGTGATAAGATTTTATTTATCTTATTTTTAGAAAAGTAATTTGTACTCATTGAAAAGTTACTTAAGATTTAATATTCTCCAATACAAATATGGGATCATATTGACACAGGTTGTCAACACATATTATAATACTTGAGAATGTGATTTAAAGTGGTTGTCCTAATTTACAAAGCTTAACACTACTATTTAATAATATTTTAGAGGCTAGAAATGACTATAAAGACATTCTTTAGTTTTGGTCTAGTACTACTTTATGTAAGTATGTGTATTTTTACATATTAAGAAAGGTCTTGTCCAATGTGAGTTTTGAGAGTTGGAATCAACTCAAAATCACTCATGGTTGATTTTAGAAAAATGTTTGAAGTGCTAAAAGTTACTGTCTTGTTATTTTTACCGAGGGTGATCCACACTTTCAAACTGTTTGAATCCAATGGGAGTGATTAGATATTTTCATCTACTTTCAAACAAAATTGGATTCATTCAATTTGGTGCTGTGAATCTTCCTGAATTGATTTTTAAAGTTACCTATAGGATGGGTTTTTTCAAATAAAAGAAAAATCTACATTTGAATCGATGGGCTGCGCACGGGAATGCTAATGGGCTGGCCCAACTACGCAACGCGCGTGCAGCGTGCTGCTCCGAGATGGTCCTACCTGTCAGCGACTAAGCAAACATGAAGCAGTATCAACTAATCTTGGTCTTAGGATTAGAGCGTGATCAACGACTGAGTGTTGTCGTCTCCGTTGCAAGGCTCGCGCGAGACAGAACACTAGCGCTACGACGGGGGTCGTCGGGGCATACCAGGGCTCCAGCTAGGTCAGGCGATGGGGCGAACAAGCGAGTCGACGACGACGGTTCGACGGGTGGTCGCGGCAGCTCCTAGCATTGGCTCCTTCGTCTGGAGCGGCGGACTCCGGCGAAATTCCGACGAGGTGGTGCTTGCATCGCTCCAGGGTTGGGTCAGAGAGGTTCCTGGGTGAGAGAGGAGTGGAATGATGTGTGTTTTGAGGTCGGGGGAGGGCTCTATTTATACTGTGGCGAGGGGGAACGACGGCATGGCCTGGGCTTGCCAACGACGCAGTTACACTAAGCTATTTGCATGGCCAAGGGTATAGGTCGCACGGTTGCTTCAAGGCGATCGTCATGCGCACAGTGGAACGGCGAGGCATAGTCTAAATCATTCTAGAACGTCCATGCTCTGTGGCGGTACCATCGGGAATCGTCACGGCGTATGGTGGTCACGGTGCTCGCTCGGTCAAACGAGCATGTCTGGGAGCTTGCGCAAAGCGAGAGCGAGGTGCGGCGTGTGAACGCAGGATTTCTTGGCACTCTGGCGCAGCAACCGGCATGGTCTGGTGTTAAATGGGCACGTCTTTGCTGGCGTCTCCTCAAGCGGTCTTTGGTCGAGGCGTGCATAGGCAAAGGCGGTGAGATCAGGGCTACCTCCTAGACATTGTGGGCGAGGGCAGCGCGGTTTGTGGCGGCGTGTCCGCGTCAGGTGGAAAGGTGACCTCAGGTACGATTTTTGCACAGCTCATTTGATAAAGTAAGGGATCTCATTTGCATGGGCTGGTACTGAGAGCATTAAAGGCACGACATGTGAGCTCGGTGAGGTCACAAGATGATCAAAGGTTTAATCAAAACATTGAATAGTGGTTGAGTTTGTACTGTGATCACCAGGTGTTCGATCTAATGGACGCAAGAACTAAACCATCAACATTTCCAGTGATTTTTGGTGGATGTTCTGGTAGTAATCTTGGTAGTCTCTGGGTGCAATGGTTTGCTAAGTGATGAAGGTTTGAGTGGTTTTCCAAAAATGGCTATCTCGATACATAAGATAGATTCAATTTTGAATTGCCTCTCAAATGGGTTTGGATTGTTTTCTGCAAGGTTGGAAAGCTTCATTGGGTTTAGTGTCACTAGGTCTATCAAGGATAGAAAATAAATGGAAAAGTTTTTGTTTGAGATTAGTTTCTAGAGATCCTCAAAGTGAGCTAATGGTTAAATTGGGCAGAAATGACCATTAGGTCATATGCTTCATATTTTGCCTTTCTTTTTTTTTGATCTGATTTGGAAATGACCTAGATGATATGGTTTTGATCTTTAAACCATTTCTCATCATTTACAATAATCAAACATGGCATTGCAAGCATTCATTCACACAAACATTAAGATTTGAATTTAATTAATAAAAGCTTTTGTTAACCCTGAACTTGTTTAATTAGAAATTGATCCTAATTAATATTTTTGGGGTGTTACAAACCTTCCCTCCTTAAACAGAATCTTGTCCTGAGATTTAGGAAAAACTAGGAACTAAATAGATTGGGAAACTCAGTTCTCATGTAATCTTCTCATTCCCAAGTGGCTTCTTCTTCAGTATGGTTGCTCCACTGGATCTTGAGAAACTTGATACTCCTGGTCCGGGTAGTTCAAAAAGCTTGTTCTAAAATACGAATGGGTACTTCATGATAGGTTAAGTCCGGGTTGATTTCCATTGCTCTGTGATCGATGTTCTTGAAAACTTCCATCATCTTTGGGACTTCCAAACATTTCTGGAGTAACAAGACATGAAACACATCATGCACAGCTGACATCTCTTCAGGCAGTTCTATCTGATACGATACCTCTCCTTGGCGACTTAGAATCTTGAAGGTTCCAATATATCTGTAAGACCCCATATTTTAAGGTAAAGGCCCTTGTGATTGCAATGCTAGTCCCTTGATCAAAATGCTAGCATCCGCAGTTTGATGAAGTACACAGATACAAAGGTCATTATTACATCATAATATTCAAAGATACATAGTCCTTACAACTCATTAGCCCAAGGATAGGACAAAGAGTTCACAAAACTTAACAAAATAAATAAAGCCTTCATCTTCATGTGCCATAGGCAAACATGTTGACTGTAGACTCATAACCCTAGTCACCATCAGAGTAACCTGCAACATAATAAGTTACAGCCACAGAGGGTCAATACATTTGGAATTGTATTGTCAAGTGATACCATAGTAGTATAGTAACATCTAATAACTATATGAATTTGGCTAAGTGTAGTTTAGGCTCTCTTTGCTCAAAATAAGGTTTTTCTTACTAGTTGGAAACACTAAGTTTTTGTTTGAAAAAAACACCCAAGGAACTGCCAATAGACATCGGTGAACCTTACCCCTTGTTCAACCACATGTTTTAACTTAGAGAAATTTGGACGAGGAGATCCTTGATAATTTCAATGTCTTTGATGCTCAAAATGTCCGTTACCGGGGACATAGCTAAGTACTTAGGTTTTACCCTCTCGAGAGGTGGTGCACTTTCCCCACAAGACTCTACATGCATCGAGAGAAGACTTTTCATAAGTATTCCTTTAGACCACCGTGTACGTGTTCCATCCTATCAACCCTACCACCAACTGTCCATCTAGCTAAATTCTTGCAACCTAGTTGGTCAAGGCAGAGCCCATATGCCATGTGGTTGCACTAGAAGCTTCTCAACACTAAATATCTCAAATCTCTTTGTTCCTGGGTGGCCATCCACAAGTTTGATACACAAGGTAAACCATAGACAGGGGCCTTGTGTAACCACTCAACATAAACCAATCTTCCCATTCCACCTAGGTGATTCATTCATAAGTTGTTTTATTAATCAAAAACATAGTCACATATTTGCATAATATAATGGCATGAATAATCCACCCTTTTATTCTACTATCTAGGCTAAGCATACTAGTATAACAAGTTTCTTAACTTAGGGAAAAACTACTAAGACAATATTTATAGGATTTACCAAAGCATAGCTTATACTTAGAAAAATCCCATGCAAATCCTTCTCAAAATATCACTAGTGCATAGATAATATAGTAGGACAAAAGATGAAGCATCACTTGCCTTGGTAGTTGGGGGAATAGGCACAATCCTCACAATCACACTCTCCACGATCCACAAAATCTACACATAAAATCACAACACAAAATACACATTCAATATACAAACAAAAATATATATATGAATGCATGCAAATGCAATGGAATTATTTTCCACACTTTTCAAATCAAACTAAACAGTACTGAATACAAAGCAACCTTTCTAAGGTCTAAATAAACCAAAATTAACTTTAAAATAATTTTCTAAACAGTTTTTATAGCCAAAATAGGCCTACAAATGTTTCTGCATAAATTCCTAACTGTACAGAATCAAATGGCCAAACCAAGGCCATAGATACAAAGTGCTTAATTTTCTGAATCCATTGATATAAAATTTGTAGTTTTTGGAAAAACAGATCAAAAGTTATTGAATTTACAAGTTTGAATAACTAATAGATCAAAAATCAGATTTTAAATCTAAACCAGTGACACGCAGCAGCGTCTAATTGGCGCGTACCGGTTCGCGCTAGATCACGCTTCCACGCCATTAGATCTAAAGTGAATCTAGCCGCTCAGATCTAAACTTACCCCTTCGTTCTAATTCTAGTCCTGACCACTAGCTACATATCCAACGGACCAGATCTGACTGACCATACGCGGGCGGCACAAATGGCTCTGGCGCCAGCAACGCCACTGACAACGACACGCCGGTGAGGCTAGGGGTAGGGGGTCGCTGTGGTGCTTACCGATCTCGCGGGAACGTGGGGATGCTCAACGTGTACTTGGCTTGGACAGGGGTGCACGGACACGACCGTAAAACCTCGTCGGTGTTCGTCCTGGCGTTGGGTTCTCACTATCAGAGATGGAGACGACGACCTAGGGCGAGATAAGGTAAACGGTGGGCATTAGAAGGTGCACAAGGTCATGGCGAACACGATAGCGTGAAGCAGAGGTCAAGGGGCGCTCGGGTTTTACCGTGATTGCTCACTGGAGTCGAACAACACTTCGGGTGCTTGCAGAGGTTGACGGGGACGGTGACTTGGAGCGAATTGGGACAAACCAGAGGCATGAGAAGGTGCGCAAGAGAAAGAGGAACACACTCGCGTGAACGAGAGGCAGAGGCGAACACAGAGCTCACCGGAATAGCTCGCCGGAGTGGTTCAGTGCTGCGGCGGTGCAAGCTGAAATTGCGAGAGGCTGGTGACGCTTGAGGCTTGCAGTGTGGGGGGAAATGGTCGCGAGGGGGTGGGGGTTAAGTAGCCGGAGCAGGGGTGAGGATTACGCACGGAATCAATGGTATTTACACCATGAATCAATCGGCAATGAATAGGGAGAAACGGACAGCGGAACGGTCGTCGCGTGCGGTTTGGGGACGACGATGCTGACATGGCAACACGGCCCAGTGGTCAGTAGGTAGGTGCGCGCGCGGGGTAGAAAACAAAGGGATAGGGGGAAAGCTCCCGGGTGGGCTTGCTAGGCTGCGAGGGGGGTTGGGCCAGATGGGTTGCGCCTGTTTAGTTTATTCTCTTTTGCTCTTTTCTTTTTCTGTTTTGATTTTCTAGGATAGATTTGAATGTCCATTTCAAATCCATTTGACTTCAAATTTTCACCAGACTTTTGTACTGTGAGTGTGTCAAACACATACAATCACTCAAAATCATTTTTGGGTCTTAAAAATAAAATAAAACCATGCCCCATATATATATTAAGAAGGGGTTTAAATATGGTTCTATAAGGGTTTTAGTTTTGAAAATTTGTGTGCAAGATGAATATGCCATGATGCTATGAATGCAAAAACATGATTTTGCATTCGATGAAATTTGGGATGTTACAAATCTAACCCCCTTAAGATGAATCTCGCCCTCGAGATTCGGATTGGATAGCAAATAGGTGAGGGTGATATTTTCGAAGGTCATCTTCTCTTTCCCAAGTTGCCTCTTCCTCGGTATGATGATTCCACTATACTTTGTAGAATTTGATAGTCTTAGTGCAAGTAACTCTTTCTGCTGTCTCGAGAATCTTAATAGTTTTCTCTTCATAAGTGATATCACTCTCCAACTGTACCTCTTCCAATTGTATTGTGTCCTTTAATGAGGTTTCTTCCATCTCCGGATGACACACATTGTGAACTGTAGACAGTGATTCAGACAATTCAATCTCATAAGACACTTCTCCTTTGAGGCTCAAAATCTTGAATGGCCCTAGATATCGAGGTGCCAATTTTTTGTTGACTCCATGGTGAGACTCTAAGTTAAGCTCTATCACCTACCTCATAGGTGACATCCCTATGCTTTGGATCTGCATAGCTCTTTTGTCGGGACTGGGCTATCTTCAATCTGTCCTTTACCATTCTGACTTTCTCTTCAGATTCCTTGATCAGTTCTGGTCCAAATAAATTTCTTTCTCCTACTCTGTTCCATAGTAATGGCATAGTAAACTTCCTTCCATAAAGGAATTCAAACGGAGCCATCTCTATGCTTGCTTGATAACTGTTATTGTAAGAGAATTCTGCGTATGGTAGACTTTCATCCCAACTAGATCCATAGTCTAGCGCACAAGCTCTCAACATATCTTCCTAAATCTGATTGGTTATTTCTATCTGTCCATCAGTTTGAGGATGAAAAGCTATGCTGAATTATAGTCTCGTTCCCAATGATTCATGCAGTTGTCGCCAAAATTGTGAACTGAACTGAGTTCCTCTATCAGACACAATACTCTTAGGTACTCCATGTAGACATACGATCCTATTCATATAGATCTTAGCCAATTTAGCACTGGTATAGGTAGTCTTCATGGGTATGAAATGAGCCACTTTAGTTAGGTGATCCACAACAACCCATATGGAGTCATATCCATATCTGGTCCTTGGCAGTCCGGTGATAAAATCCATACCAATCTTATCCCACTTCCAATCAAGTATAGGTAGTGGTTGTAATAACCCTGCCGGTTATCTGATGTTCTACCTTCACTCTACTACACACATCACAAAAAGAAATGTGCTCCGCAATATATTTCTTAACATTGTTCCACCAAAATCTTTCCTTCACATCCATGTACAATTTGGTGTTACTTGGATGAATAGAATATGGTGAATTGTGTGCTTCTTGCAGAATCAATTTCCGAAGCTCCAGATCTTATGGAATGCAAATACGCTTTCCCTACCATAAAGTTCCTTGTTCATCTTCATGGAATACTTTCTCCTTTCCTTTACTAATTTTACTCTTAATCTCTTCTATTTCCTTGTCCAACTTTTGGGCTTCTGTGATCTTATCCAATAGTGTTGGTTGAACTTCCAAAGACATGAGATATCCTTAAAGCACTATCTCCAATCTTAGCTCTTTAAATTGGGCACACAAATCATCTGTCAATTCTCCTTTGGTGAGACCATTCACATAAACTTTACGTTTTAAAGCATCCACTACAACGTTTGCTTTACCGGGGTGGTATTGCAAACTCAAGTCATAATCCTTGATCAGTTCTAGCCACCTTCTTTGTATCATGTTGAGTTCTTTCTAGGTGAAAATATATTTCAAGCTCTTGTGATCTGTGAACACTTCACAATGCTTACCCAACTGGTAGTTTCTCCATGTTTTTATTGCATGGACAACGGAGGCCAACTCTAAGTCATGTGTAGGATAATTTACTTCATGAGTTGTCTCGAGGCATAAGCCACAACTTTTCCTTCTTGCATCAAAACTCCACCCAATCCTTGGTGAGATGCATCACAATAGACTTGGAACTCCTTCTCTAGATCTGGTAGATATAAAACTGGTGCTGACACTAGTCTTTTCTTCAATTCCAGAAAACTGGTTTCACACCCTTCAGTCCACTCAAACTTCTTCTCTTTCTTAAGTAACTCTGTAATTGGCTTAGCCAATTTTGAGAAATTCTCGATGAACCTTCTATAGTATCCTGCCAAGCCTAGGAAACTAAGAACTTCCATAACTGACTTGGGAGATTCCCAATCAGTTACAGCTGACACCTTTGCGGGATCGACAGCTATACCATTTCCAGACACAATATGTCCAAGAAATCCAACATCATTCAAGCAAAATTCACACTTACTGAACTTGGCATACAACTTGTGCTCCCTGAGTTTCTCAAGAATCAAGCACAAATGTTCTTCATGCTCTTCATTGCTCTTGGAATAGATCAAAATGTCATCTATGAATATGACAACAAACTTGTCAAGAAATTCCATGAACACCTTGTTCATCATGTTCATGAAATAAGATGGTGCATTTGTTAGTCCAAATGGCATCATGGTATACTCATACAATCCATACCTACTGGTAAAAGCAGTCTTAGGTATGTCTTGCTCTCTAATCTTTAACTGAAATTAGCTTGATCGGAGATCAATTTTTGAGAACACACAGGCTCCTTCTAGCCGATCAAATAGATCATTGATTCCAGGTAAGGGATACTTGTTCTTTATAGTCATCTCATTGAGTGAACGATAATATATGCATAGCCTTTGACTTCTATCTTTCTTCTCAACAAACAGAACCGATGCACCCCAAGATGAAGAACTTGGTTGGATAAATCCTTTCTGCAACTATTCTCCAAGTTGTTTCTTGAGTTCTTTAAACTCATCAACTAACATCTTGTAGGGTATCTTTGCTATTGGTCCAGATCCTCATAATAAGTCAATCAAAAACTCCACATCTCTATCTGGTGGCATTCCTGGTAATTCCTCCAGAAACACATCCTAGTACTCTCTCACTACTGGTACACTCTATGCTAACCCCCTTAAGAGAATTTAGCTTACTCCCGTGGGATTCAAAGTCAGACTTGAACCTAATCCATTTCTTATCCGGGGTTGTGAGTGTAACACTATGGTTGGCACAATCTATTACTTCCTCATACTTAGTCATCCAATCCATGCCCAAAATTACATCCAATCCTTGGGAATCTAGGATTATCAGACTAACTGGGAACTTATATTTTCCAAACTCTATTACTAGATCATGACATCCAAATTTTACTATCATCTCTCCTCCTGGAGAGCTTACTTTAATAGGACATCCAATAGTTTTAGTTGGAAGTCTATTTTTATCTACAAATGCTCTTGATATGAATGAATGCGATGCGCCGGTATCAAAAAGGACAAATGCTGGAAAGGAATTAAGCTTGAACTTACCAGCCACAGCATCAGACTCCTCATAGATTTCCTCCACATTGATGTGGTTCACGTGACCCTTCTAAAAAGGGTTTGGCTTGTTGGCTCCATCACTCTTCTTTTCTGGGAATTTGTTTGCATAGTGCCCAGTTTTATTGCACTCGAAGCACTCAAGCTGACTGATGTCTCTCTCAGCAGGCTGACTCCCATTGCCATTTCCACTGTGGTGACTCTTGTGTCCACTCTTGTGGTTCTTATATCCACCATTGTCATGACTATGGTGATTCTTGCTACCATGGTGGCGGTTAATGTTGTGGTGGTTGTTATATTTCCCATGTTTGTGGGATCCAGAACCTCCACTATCCTCACCATGGGAACGCTTGTGTGACGATCCAGAATTATGCTTATCAAAGTGATGCTTCCTCTTTCCGTTCTCAACCTGATTCATCTTACTTTCCAAGATCATAGCTTTTTCACACAAGGATTGATAAGTTGGAACATATGCAACAGATAGTTGCATGCACAACTCATTATTCAGTCTCTCAAGGAACTTCTCCTTCCTTTTTCCATCAGTTTCAACTTCATCCGGTACATAGCGTGCCAGATTGTTAAACTCTTCAATATATTCTGCAACACAGTGGTGGTGTTGCTTAAGGTTGTGAAATTCCTTCTTCTTCAAACTCATCACTCCTGAAGAGATATGAGAAGTGCGGAATCCATCCTCAAACATTGCCCAAGTCACTTCCTCAATAGGGGTGGTGATTTGGAAGTTATCCCACCAAGTAGCTGCTGGTCCTTCTAGCAGATGGGCTGCAAATCTGACTTTCTCCTCATCAGTGCAACCAACTGTGAACAAGTCCTTGTTCATCGAACGTAACCAGTCATTGTCTACCATAGGATCAGTGGTTCTAGAAAACTTTGCAGGCCTCAATCTTAGAAACCTTGTAAGCATATCAAAGGCTGGTGTGTTGTTGTTGTTGTTGTTATTCTGAATCACCATAAACTGGGTCATCATTTGCATCAACTGAATCTGGGCTGCCAATAGATATTGCATCTCATTGCCATTGTTGTTGTTATTGTTGGGATTGACACGACGGGGAGGCATCTATGCTTTCAATAAGGATAAGAAAGGATAAATACCCCATAAATTCTAACATGCACAAAACATTACATAGCAACGATCACAAATAAGCAAACACAAGATAAAATTAGAGTTTAAATGACACGAACAACAAGTTTGCAAAGTAAACACACTAGCATAGTCATCCACATGTTGGATGATCAATGTGACTCAATAAATAAGATGATGATAGATAGGTAGGTAGCCAACTAGTCAACACTACTCCTCCATCCCAACTTCCTCGTCCACTAGAGTAAGTCCTGCTGCTTGGATTCCTGACTTGTACTCCTCCACGTTGGTGGTCAAGGCATTGACCTTTGCCTGAAGCTTCCTCTTCTGCGAATGCAGGCTCTCAATCACCTCATGCTATGTCTCTAGCTTAAGATCCTTGAGATCTATCTCGGCCTTCATCTCATTGATCTTCTTATTCCTATCTTGAACTCTCTTTTCTTGGTTCTTGAACCTCTTGTCTTGCTTATCAAACCTAGCCTCCATCTCCTTGATGCTCTCCTCCTGCTCCTATAAGGACTTGTCCTTCTCCCTCAACTCGACGCATAGCTCGTCGTTGCTAAGCATGACGTTGGTCCTATCAGTATCGAGGTGCCTAAGAAGGCTCTCTAGGTCCTGAAGGTAGAGACACACTGGCTCAATGGTCTCCCTAGTGGCAGCGTCATACACTACAACCTCTCCCTCCTCGTCACGTCTCCCAAATGGGTGGAAGTAGAGGCCCCTGAGCTCGGTGGAGTGACGTCCACAAAGGCGTCCATGTAGCTCCTGCATGGCAACGTCGAGTCCCTTCTCCTTGCCGTCATGGAGTATCTTGAAAGCAATCTCCTCGGTGGGTGGCTCCGACTGGCGTCCTGGTTGCGAGACTCTAAATCCTCATAGATACTTCCTCTCGAATTTCCTAAGATGAAGTCCCTTAATGTTACGGAGGGGGAGATTAAGCACAGTGGTGAGCTCCATAATACGAGATCCAAAATGAGTTCCCTTGAACTCCTCGGCGGTGCTGAGAACAAAGCTAGTCATCTATTGCATAGGATAGAGAAAATTAGAAACAACACAAGTAAAGAGAAAAAACATAAGGTAGTGAAACAAAAGCCAAAAGCATACATGAAACACACAAGTCATGGCATAAAATATTCAATCACAAACACCAAGGTTCAACATAACTTAGACAAATTTTTGTCATACCATATATGTTGGTATGATCAAAACTATCAACGCGAGAAAACGACAAGTGTGGTGGTCCAACTATTGGTGTACGTCACAATTCTCACTCATATGCTGTAACATCCCAAAAATACCAAACTTAGATCATCAAACACTAATCATCAAGATTAGGGTTAACAAAAACTTTTCTAAATAAACTCATGAATGCATGTATATGTGTATGCATGGATTTTGAATTTCTTTAAAAACCACCTTGTTTGTGTGATCCATTGCTTTTAAAATGTTTCTTAGGTGAAATGAACATCATATAAAAAATTTCCCACACTTTTCCTAAAGACAAGTAAATCAAAACAAATATATTAAGTGAATGGTCATTTTGACCAATTTAACTCCCATGCCTACTTTGGCTGTCTCAAACTCTCAAAACCTAACAGAAACTTTTCTGGATCTTTGCACCCCTTGAATGTACTCATAACAAGGTATCAAGGCCCACTTTGTGATCATCCATAAACTTTCAAAAGCATAGTTTAAATGACATTTCAAAATTGAATCTTCTTCATATGGGAAGATCCCACTTTTTCAAAACCCACTCAAACAAGCTCAACTTTCAAAACCCAAGCATCTGCGGACTCACCAGCACCAATCTAGCAAACCCACCAAAATTCATTTCAAAATTCAAAACTTGATTTCATGCGGCCATTTCATCAAACAGGTTGCAGACACAAATCAAACAAAACAACAAACACTATAGTGTGCAATGATTCTTACCTAACTTGTTCCCTAGTTAGCTCACACACAACTCAGTAGATCATCTAGAAAGATTAGCCCAACACTAGCACTCCTGTGAGCTTGCCATTGTCATTAATGGTGAACAGCCGAGCACCCCAATGTCACCCCATTGTGGACAGCAGGCTAGAGGAATAACTAGCCGTGCCAACCTTGTCTGGGAGGCAGCCCACCGTCCACCGCCACTCCCTGTCCCAGCCGCGAGGGTTGCCAAGCCCTGGACCACGTGCACAAGCCGCGCCCAGACCATGCCGAGCGTGCGCCAGAGCGCCACCCTCGACTAGCGTCCACAGACCGCGCGCCACCCTCACCGCATGCACACACGATCACCACCGACCCAGGAGACCGCCAGACATCCCCATTTGCCGCCCGGTGCCATACAGCCAATTCCCACCGTCGAAGACGCCGCCTCTGCCGCGCAGAGCACCGGCCATTCCAGACCAAACCACACCGCCCCATGCCTCGCGACCATGTCGTCGAGCATCGCCAGGAGACACCGCACCGCCCCCTACCCTTGCCCATGCCATTAGCCGCCTGTAACGTCGCCCCCGACAAGCTCACACTGCGCCTGACGGTCCCTCGCCGACTATAAATAGAGGCCACCCCGACGATTTCTTCACTCCATCTCACTCCTCTCCTCACCGACTGCCACACCGTTCAGAGCAAGGCGAGCACCACCGCCGGAATTTCACCGAGCCCGCCGCCTCGGAGAAGAAGGAGAGAGCGATTGAGCCGCCCAGAGAAGCCACGGTACCAGGAGGTTCGCCGTCGTCGACTTCGTTCGCCCGCCTCACCTCGCCTGCACCGGTGAGCCCCAAGACTTAATCGCCACGCTTAGGTTTCGTTCTCGCCGGAGATGTCTCACGTCGACGATGACCCCCAGCCGTTGGATTAGAACTAGATCGAACGATCCACGTTGCCCCATACCGCTTCACCCAGCCCGTGTCACCCATTTAGTGGGACACCCACTTAAGCAGCCAGCGAGCACTGCTTAGCAGGCCGCCCGTTAGAATTTCCCGCGCAGCCCAGCAATTCAAATTAAACCTTTTCTTTTTAAATTCAAACACACTTCTGTACCCAACTTCAAAAATCAACCCAGATCGATTCAGTGCACCAATTTGAATGAAACCAATTTTGTTGGAAAGGTCGGTGAATGCTTAATCCAAGACCGTTGGATTCAAGTCATTTGGATCTGTAGATCACCCATAGTAAAAATAACAAGGCATAAGATTTTCTGCATTCAAACATTTTTCAAATTTAAACCATAAAAGCTTTTGAGTTGTTTCCAACTCTCAAAAATCACATTTAACCATACCTCTCAGAATATATAAAAATATATAGGTTTACTTGCAGAAATAATGTTCAAGTAATAAAAGAATGCTTCATAAGCATTTCTAGCCACTTTAATTAATTAAAATAAAAGGGTAAAACCTTATTAAATTGTGACACCACTTTAAATCACATTCCCATGGACTACAATATGTGGTGATGACATGTGTCAACATGATCCCATATTTGGTTTGGAGAATATTAAATCTTAAGTAGTTTTTCAATGAGTAGAAATTACTTTTCTAAAAGTAAAAAGATTTAAACCAAGCTTTAACCTTGTAATGTTAGAGATGATGCTAGATCATCTATAGGACCCTTGTGTGTGATGATTGCAAGTAGTTAAGTATTGTTTGGTGATTGTGTACCTCGTATTTATTCATCGACGCTAGTACCGACCAAGGATACGAGGAGGAAGGAGGATACTACAAAGAAGAAGCCGAGGAGAACTTCAACCACTGCTCTGCACAAGGCAAGCTAGTAACTATGCAAGCTTATATTGACACTGATGCAAGCCTAATACTACTAGTGAATGTGCAAGCTAACCCTTGCCAGATACCCTACTGATGCCACAAACCCATACCTGTGATATGACTACTATATGCCTTAAGCATATGTGATTATACTCACTTGATAAACCAATCCTAGTTTTATGTGCAAGCTTCTTACTTTATTTCTTTATCAAAGCTTACTTAGAGTCTACCTAAGAGTTTGGTAGATACTAGACAGACAGTTGTCAAGGTTGCATAAAGAGCATAAAATTTGGCCTAAGCTAGAAACCTTGATATCAGCCTAAGATATAAGGTTGGATTTAGTGAAACTCCACTAGTACCACCCCTCATTAGTACTACCCCCACCTGTAGATTCTAGTGCTAAGCATAAAACTTGATCAACTTTTAGATGGGAATACTTGGTGGAAAAATGGTTATGAAAACCGTGGAATGATGGATCATTCTATTAAAATGTTTTGGACATGTGTTTCCAAACACTTGATGATTTTGGTGATGAAAATGTTGAGGCATGAGCCTTAGCCCTTTATAAAAATGATGGTTGTCTGGATGCGATACCATTCCAATCTTAGCGTACAACCACAATACCCGAATATTGGGTAGGGCTTGACTGGAAACTTATATTCCTTAGTATTAGTTCCCTCACGGCCAAGGTCTGAGCTGAGGCTACCTTGTGAAGATTGTCCACCTGTTCAGTACCCAAAATGACAGTGGTCATGGTTGGGAGGCCAAACTCACAGGAGAGGTGCTTATACTAGGGCGTGTAATCGAAAGGTTAGGATTGATTATCCGCATACTAAGTATGGTGAATTCAGGATTGTTCCTGACGGATGTATCGAATGTTGTGGTGAAAGTGTACAATCTCTGCAGAGTGTCAAACTATTCGAATAGCTGCGTCCGCGGTTCTGGACGGTTGGAGTGGCCATACTGTTCCCCCGTCAGAATTTTCAAAATGACTTGTGAAATGAATTGAGACTTTTACTTGATCACAACAAAGTTGTGACCTGAATTACAAGATCCCACTTAGGAGTTATAAAATTGTGACTAGCTTTGGAACTAAGTAGAGATAAATCTGGCTTTTGCAAAACAACCTTAGAGCCTAGTGTCCCATTATCCAAAAACCCCTTTACCTGTTAGTATTAGTTTGCGAGTACTTAAAGAGTACTCATGGCTTTGTCCCTGGCTATTCCCATGGCCAGACTATGAAGCGGAGTACCTGGAAGATGGACCCCAGAAAGGTTACGACAACTAGGATCATCTCCCATCGTCAGCATTGCTTGTGACCCCGAAGATGGAGCTTCGCCTACGCTACCGTTATTATTACGTATTCCGCTGCTTGATGTTGTATTAAGAACTGGATCATGAGATCCCTATTTGTGTAAGAACTTATGTATCGTTGTAATGGATGAAGTACTATGGTATCCAATTCTATTATGTCTCGCAAAAATGGTAATCCTGGGATTGCGATGTACGGCATAACAGGCATCGAGGATTGAAAAATCCGGGTGTTGACAAGTTGGTATCAGACCCATCCTGACCATAGGAGACCCTAGCTATATTGGACGTTGACCCAAAAACTTAGTTTCAAAACCAAAGAATAAAAGTATTTACGAAAACCTATTCTCATTCTTACCTCTTTAATTCTTTAATAAAACCTCATGTTCCTCAAAAACTCTTGCAAAATAGATAAAATTTTGACACACTTGATCACTCTGCTAATCTACTCATCCTCTATTTTTATAGATGGACGTGAAGTACAGCAAGTTTTACCAACTTGGGAATGGAGGAGACCTTATCTTTGAGAGGGATCTGGATCAGCTTTCGGAACTTCTGGAGCATCCGCTTTTGAAGTTCTTGAGCTCAGCTCAATGATCAAGGAGGAGAAGATCTGCAGTGGCTAATTGTTGCAAGTCTCCGAGGAAAGATTGAACCTCCCACTGTGGAGGGAATTCAGTTTACCTTGAGGGAAAACAACTGGCTCGATGGACTTGCCAGAGCAATGCAGGAAGCTCTTTCCCGTCTGTGTGGGCAGAGCATCAATCAGATCAAGGGTACTCGCTTTGAGTTTTGCCCAAGGCGTGATGCAAATGGACAACCACTGGAAGCCCCATACCACCTCGAGCTGAAGACTCAACTGGACCACCTTAGCTTCATGATGTATGATCGTCAGCAAGAATTGGACAACTGCCGTGACTATTGCAACCACAAGTCTGCCATCATCAAGACGAAGGACCAGACCATCGCCATGCTAGCAAAAGATCGCAAGTCTCGTCGCCGTCAACTCGACAAGAAGGAGCGCATTATTGCCCGTCTTCGCCACCGCATCTCATCTCTGGAAGAGACCATCCACGAGAGAGACATGCAGTTAGAGGAAAGGGAGAATGCCGGAGAGGATCTTCGTGGAGACCCTTACTGCTACCTCAGCGATGACGATGATTTTCTGGAGGATCAGGCCATGGACTTCTTCACCGATGAGGATGATTTCACCTTCATCGATGATGCTGAAGATGATGAAGCCACAGACTCCGAGGAGTAGTAGCACTGAGCACTAGCATAGTGAGTAGTAGTCGGTCCCACTGTATCGTAGTTTCCAGAATGGTTCATAAAACCATCTGTTTTTCCTTGTTATGGTGTGTGTTATACTGTGTGCTATGAATGAATGAAAAAGCAAGTTGCTAGAAAAATCTGAATCAAACCTTTAAAAACTTTTCAAAAACCCAAAACCTTAGAAATTTCCCTCTTTTCTCATGATCTATATCAATCTTCAGATGCCACGTGGAGGAAGTGGTTAAGCCCCGGATCCGATGTTGCAGATTCTGCAAATGTTGAGCTCTGACCGCGAAGCTGAAAGAGCAGAACGTCAAGCCAACCTAGCCACTCTGCAACAGATAGCCCAGCTAGCCCACAACAACAAAGGCCATGGAAATCAGGACAACCACGGATCTAAGCTCAAGAATTTCCAGAATACCAACCCACCCGTTTTCACCAAGTCAGAAGAACCCCTAGATGCCGATGATTGGCTGCAAACCATGGAAAACAACTTAGAAGTAGCAGGAGTCGAAGCCAACGAGAAAGTCCTGTTCGCCACCCATTATCTAGCCGGAGATGCCAGGGCATGGTGGAACAGTGTTCGTGCATGACCGGAGGCCAGATGATGACCTGGGAGGAATTCAAGGTCAAGTTTAGCAGAACCCATGTGCCACCAGGTTTGATCAAGAGAATGAGAGACGAGTTCAGAGAGTTGAAGCAAGGAAGGATGACTGTAGTGGAATACCGTGACAAAATTTTGTCATTAGCTAGGTATGCCCGAACGAGATAGACACCGAAGCCAAGAAGAAAGAAAGATTCCTGAATGGTCTGCATGACGAGATGCAGACAGTGTTAGTCAATATCCCCTTTGTTGATATTGAAGCCCTTGTCGATTCAGCCATCCAGATGGAAGGAAAGATCAACCAGGCCAATGAGAACCGCAAGCGTCACATGATGCATCAACCAGGAACCTATCAGACCCCAAAGTATCGCTCCAACCCATCTCCAGGATTTGCCCCAAGAACCAACAGACCCCCTATGACCCGTCCGACCTATCCCAACCGTGGAAACCCTAGACCCGCAGGAAATCACAACAACCCCGGCAACTCTAGCAATTTGAACAGTGCCCCACCCAAGTTCAACACCAACAATGCTACCGCCAACCCTAACACTGCCCCGAGGACTGGAAGCAATGCTGTGCCTGTCGCAGCCAAGGACAAGTCACAAGTGACCTGTTATGACTGTGGAAATAAAGGCCACTATTCCAACGAGTGCCCCAACAAGAAGAATGCTACAGTCCCCAACGCCAATGTCCCAGCTCAGCAGCAGCGTCGTGTCCAGCCAGGGAGAAGATTTTCCCCAGGGAATTCACTCAACCGCAATGGCCGTCTTTTTCTCATGCATGCTGAAGAAGCTCAGGAAGCGCCAGACGTCGTGTTGGGTATGTTTTCTGTTAATTCAGTACTTGCAAGAGTGTTGTTTGATTCTGGTGCATCGCATTCATTTGTCACCGAAGAATTTGCCTGCACTAGTAAAATTCAACCAACCAAATTGAAGCATGTGATGATTGTACAAATTCCCGGATCAACCACCAAGGCTAGGCAAATTTGCAAGGCCGTCCCTATCTGAATCCATGGCATAGATTTTTATGCTAACCTAATAGTACTCGGAACTAAAGGTTTGGAAGTAGTACTAGGAATGGATTGGATGTCCAAACATAAAGGATTGATTGACTATGCCAAGAAAGCCATCACCATGACCAGTACCACTGCAATATCAGTCGAGCATATATCTGAAACCTTACCTCGCCAATTCAAGTGTAACAAGAGTATAGCCCAACCTACCATTGACCAAGTTCGGATAGTCTGCGAATACCTCGATGTATTTCCAGATGTTTTGCCCGGTATGCCCCCAGATCAGGATATCGAGTTTATCATCGAACTAATCCCCGGAACAGGACCCATAGCCCAGAGACCCTATAGTATGAACCCGTTAGAACTAGAAGAACTGAAGAAGCAACTGGATTCCATGTTGGAAATCGGATTAATTCAACCAAGTGCGTCACCATGGAGATCACCTGTCCTGTTTGTGGACAAGAAGGATGGAGGTAACCGTTTGTGTACGGATTATCGGAAGTTGAATGATGTCACCATAAAGAACAAGTACCCCTTGCCTAAGATAGAAGATTTGTTTGATCAGTTGACCGGTGCCCAAGTCTTTCTAAGATTGATCTTAGGACTGGCTATCATCAACTCAAAATTCGTGCAGAGGATATCCCAAAGACTACCTTTACCACCAGATATGGATTGTATGAGTATACAGTCATGTCTTTTGGATTACCAATGCCCCCGCTTATTTCATGAACCTCATGAATAAGATTTTTATGGACTTCCTGGATAAGTTTGTCATTGTTTTCATCGATGACATTCTGATTTATTCTAAATCAGAAGAAGAACATGAGGTACACATAAGGACCATTCTTGGAACCCTTAGAGAGCATCAGCTATATGCAAAGTTTAGCAAATGTGAATTCTGGTTACAGGAAGTAGGATTCCTCGGTCACATTGTATCAGCTGGAGGAATTGCCGTTGACCCTGCCAAAGTGAAAGATGTAGAAGATTGGCAAGCCCCAACCACTCAAACCCAAGTTCGTGCTTTTCTCGGATTGGCGGGATATTACCGCAAATTCGTAGAAGGATTCTCTAGTATCGCCCGACCCATGACCCAATTGCTGAAGAAGGACAAGAAGGTTGAATGGACCGACAAATGTGAAGCGAGTTTTCAAGAACTCAAAAGGAGATTGATTTCAGCCCCAATCTTGATCATGCCGGATATCACGAAGCCCTTCGATGTGTATTGTGACGCATCCAAGATTGGTCTCGGATGTGTGCTAATGCAAGAAGGCAAAGTTATATCTTATCTATCGCGACAATTGAAGCAACACGAGCAAAACTATCCAACCCATGACCTCGAACTCGCAGCCGTAGTTCTAGCCCTAAAGACATGGAGACATTACCTGATGGGAAACCATTGTGAGATTTATTCGGATCACAAGAGCCTAAAGTATATATTCACGCAGAAGGAGCTGAATATGAGGCAGAGAAGATGGATTGAGCTAATCAAGGATTACGACCTGGCCATTCACTATCACCCTGGTAAAGCCAACATGGTAGCCGATGCCCTTAGCAGATTACCGTGCCGCTTGAACTCCATGATTTTGAAGGAGCAACCAAGTTTGCACAAAGAGATGGAAGATTTTCGAATAGAATTAGTAAGCGAAGGATTTCTAGCTAGCATAGAACTTCAGCCCACTTTGATCAGTCAGATTAAAGAGGCGCAGAAAGGAAATGCCAGTATCGACGGAATCAAGCGTCGTATTGGTACAGGCAAAGTACCCGGATTCACCGAGGACGAAGAAGGAGTTGTGTGGTACAAAGGATGCCTTTGTGTACCATCAGATTCTGAGTTAAAAGAAGTTATCTTGAAGGAGGCTCATGATACTATTTATTCTATCCATCCCGGAGGAACTAAGATGTATCAAGATTTGAAAGAGCAATTTTGGTGGCATAAGATGAAGAGAGAAATCGGAAGCTATATCGCCAAGTGTGATATATGTCAGCGAGTCAAGGCCGGACATCAAAGACCTGCTGGATTGTTGCAACCTTTGCAAATTCCGGAATGGAAATGGGATTCTGTAGGAATGGACTTTATCACTGGACTACCTACTTCTAGTAGGGGAAATGACTCTATTTGGGTCATAGTGGACAGATTGTCCAAAGTCGCCCATTTCTTGCCCGTCAAAACCACCTATCAGAGTTCGAAGCTAGCAGAGTTGTACATCGCTAGAATCGTTAGTTTGCATGGAGTCCCCAAGAACATAGTATCGGATCGAGGAACTCAGTTTACCTCGAGATTCTGGAAGAAAGTCCAAGAAGGTTTAGGAACCTGGCTAGATTTCAGTACCGCGTATCACCCTCAGACCGATGGACAAACGGAGCGAGTAAACCAAATACTCGAAGATATGCTGAGAGCATGTGTGTTAGAAAATGGAGCCAAATGGGAAGACTGTCTGCCGTTTGCAGAATTTTCATACAACAATAGTTACCAAGCCAGTTTGCAAATGGCCCCATTTGAATTCATGTACGGAAGGAAGTGTCGCACCCCTTTGAACTGGTCGGAAGTAGGAGAGAGTCAAATGTTCGGACCCGACATCCTACGAGAAGCAGAAAAGAAGGTTCACAAGATTCGTGAGCACCTCAAGACAGCCCAATCCCGACAGAAGAGTTACGCCGACAAGAGACGTCGAGACCTCGCCTTCAACATAGGAGATTTTGTTTATCTGAAAGTGTCGCCATTGAAGGGAATGCAGCGTTTCCAACTCAAGGGAAAGTTAGACCCCAGATATATCGGACCATTCAAAATTCTAAACCGTCGAGGAGAAGTATCGTATCAACTGGAGCTACCAGAGGAGATGTCAGCTGTGCACAATGTGTTCCATATCTCGTTACTTCGCAAGTGTCTCGAAGTCCCCGAGAAGACCGAAGTGTTCAAGAATATCGATCACCAGACCATAGAGATCAACAATGACCTAACCTATCCCGAAGTACCCATCCGTATATTGGAAGAAGCCTTTCGAACTACCAGAACCCGAAGCATCAAGTTTCTCAAGATTCATTGGAGCAACCACACGGAAGAGGAAGCTACCTGGGAGCGCGAAGATCACATCAGGACGGAGTTTCCCAATCCCTTCAAATCCTAGGTAATCTTTTGGTCCTTTTTCAAATCTCGGGACGAGATTTTGTTTAAGGGGGGAAGGTTTGTAACATCCCAATAATACCAAACTTAGATCATCAAACACTAATCATCAATATTAGGTTTAACAAAAACTTTTCTAAATAAACTCATGAATGCATGTATATGTGTATGCATGGATTTTCAATTTCTTTAAAAACCACCTTGTTTGTGTGATCCATTGCTTGTAAAATGTTTCTTAGGTGAAATGAACATCATCTAAAACATTTCCCACACTTTTCCTAAAGACAAGTAAATCAAAACAAATATATTAAGTGAATGGTCATTTTGACCAATTTAACTCCCATGCCTACTTTGGCTGTCTCAAACTCTCAAAACCTAACAGAAACTTTTCTGGATCTTTGCACCACTTGAATGTACTCATAATAAGGTATCAAGGCCCACTTTGTGATCATCCAGAAACTTTCAAAAGCATAGTTTAAATGACATTTCAAAATTGAATCTTCTTCATATGGGAAGATCCCACTTTTTCAAAACCCACTCAAACAAGCTCAACTTTCAAAACCCAAGCATCTGCAGACTCACCAGCACCAATCTAGCAAACCCAGCAAAATTCATTTCAAAATTCAAAACTTGATTTCATGCGGCCATTTCATCAAACAGGTTGCAGACACAAATCAAACAAAACAACAAACACTATAGTGTGTAGTGATTCTTGCCTAACTTGTTCCCTAGTTAGCTCACACACAACTCAGTAGATCATCTAGAAAGATTAGCCCAACACTAGCACCCCTGTGAGCTTGCCATTGTCATTAATGGTGAACAGCCGAGCACCCCAATGTCACCCTATTGTGGACAGCAGGCTAGAGGAAGAACTAGCCGTGCCAACCTTGTCTGGGAGGCAGCCCACCGTCCACCGCCACTCCCTGTCCCAGCCGCGAGCGTTGCCAAGCCCTGGACCACGCGCACAAGCCGCGCCCAGACCATGCCGAGCGTGGGCTAGAGCGCCACCCTCGACCAGCGTCCAAAGACCGTGCTCCGCCCTCACCGCGTGCAGACACGATCACCACTGACCCAGGAGACCGCCAGACATCCCCGTTTGCTGGCCCGTGCCATACAGCCACCGCCCGCCGTCGAAGACGCCGCCTCTGCCGCGCAGAGCACCGGCTGTTCCAGACCAAACCACACCGCCCCATGCCTCGCGACCATGTCGTCGAGCATCGCCAGGAGACACCGCACCGCCCCCTACCCTTGCCCATGCCATTAGCCGCTTGTAACGTCGCCCCCGACAAGCTCACTGTGCGCCCCGACGGTCCCCTCGCTCGACTATAAATAGAGGCCACACCCGCACGATTTCTTCACACCATCTCACTCCCCTCTCCTCACTGACCGTGCCACACCGTTCTCAGAGCAAGGCGAGCACCACCTCGCCGGAATTTCACCGGAGCCCGCCGCCTCTGGAGAAGAAGGGAGCCAGCGATTGGAGCCGCCCCAGGAGAAGCCACCGGTACCAGGAGGTTCGCCGTTGTCGACTTCGTCGTTCGCCCGCCTCACTGACCCTCGACCATACCCCAGTGAGCCCCCAGCACCCCCCACTGGCCGCGCTAGGTTTCGTTCTCGCCGGAGATGTCTCACGTCGATGATGACCCCCAGCCGTTGGATTAGAACTAGATCGAACGATCCACGTTGCCCCATACCGCTTCGCCCAGCCCCGTGTCACTGACGAGTGGGGACACCCACTTAAGCAGCCAGCAGAGCACTAACTTAGCAGGCCGGCCCGTTAGAATTTCCCGCGCAGCCCAGCAATTCAAATTAAACCTTTTCTTTTTAAATTCAAACACACTTCTGTACCCAACTTCAAAAATCAACCCAGATTGATTCAGTGCACCAATTTGAATGAAACCAATTTTGTTGGAAATGTCTGTGAATGCTTAATCCAAGCCCGTTGGATTCAAGTCATTTGGATCTGTAGATCACCCATAGTAAATATAACAAGGCAGAAGCTTTTCTGCATTCAAACATTTTTCAAATTTAAACCATAAAAGCTTTTGAGTTGTTTCCAAGTCTCAAAAATCACATTTAACCATACCTTTCAGAATATATAAAAATATATAGGTTTACTTGCAGAAATAATGTTCAAGTAATAAAAGAATGCTTCATACGCATTTCTAGCCACTTTAATTAATTAAAATAAAAGGGTAAAACCTTATTAAATTGTGACACCACTTTAAATCACATTCCCATGGACTACAATATGTGGTGATGACATGTGTCAACATGATCCCATATTTGGTTTGGAGAATATTAAATCTTAAGTAGTTTTGCAATGAGTAGAAATTACTTTTCTAAAAATAAAAAGATTTAAACCAAGCTTTAACCTTGTAATGTTAGAGATGATGCTAGATCATCTATAGGACCCTTGTGTGTGATGATTGCAATTAGTTAAGTATTTTTTGGTGATTGTGTACCTCGTATATATTCATAGACGCTAATACCGACCAAGGATACGAGGAGGAAGGAGGATACTACGAAGAAGAAGCCGAGGAGAACTTCAACCACTGCTCTGCACAAGGCAAGCTAGTAACTATGCAAGCTTATATTGACACTGATGCAAGACTAATACTACTAGTGAATGTGCAAGCTAACCCTTGCCAGATACCCTACTGATGCCACAAACCCATACCTGTGATATGACTACTATATGCCTTAAGCATATGTGATTATACTCACTTGATAAACCAATCCTAGTTTTATGTGCAAGCTTCTTACTTTATTTCTTTATCAAAGCTTACTTAGAGTCTACCTAAGAGTTTGGTAGATACTAGACAGTTGTGCTGAAGGTTGCATAAAGAGCATAAAATTTGGCCTAAGCTAGAAACCTTGATATCAGCCTAAGATATAAGGTTGGACTTAGTGAAACTCCACTAGTACCACCCCTCATTAGTACTACCCCCACCTATAGATGCTAGTGCTAAGCATAAAACTTGATCAACTTTTAGATGGGAATACTTGGTGGAAAAATGGTTATGAAAACCTTGGAATGATGGATCATTCTATTAAAATGTTTTGGACATGTGTTTCCAAACACTTGATGATTTTGGTGATGAAAATGTTGAGGCATGAGCCTTAGCCCTTTATAAAAATGATGGTTGTCTGGATGCGATACCATTCCAATCTTAGCGTCTGACCACAATACCCGAATATTGGGTAGGGCTTGACCGAAACTTATATTCCTTAGTATTAGTTCCCTCACGGCCATGGTCTGAGCTGAGGCTACCTTGTGAAGATTGTCCACATGCGATTACCCAAGATGACAGTGGTCATGGTTGGGAGGCCAAACTCACAGGAGAGGTGCTTATACTAGGGCGTGTAATCGAAATGTTAGGATTGATTATCCGCATACTGAGTATGGTGAATTCAGGATTGTTCCTGACGAATGTATCGAATGTTGTGGTGAAAGTGTACAATCTCTGCAGAGTGTCAAACTATTCGAATAGCCGCGTCCACGGTTATGGATCGTTGGAGTGGCCATACTGTTCCCCCGTCAGACTTTTCAAAATGACTTGTGAAATGAATTGAGACTTTGACTTGACCACAACAGAGTTGTGACCTGAATTACAAGATCCCACTTAGGAGTTATAAAATTGTGACTAGCTTTGGAACTAAGTAGAGATAAATCTGGCTTTTGCAAAACAACCTTAGATCCTAGTGTCCCATTATCCAAAAACCCCTTTACCTGTTAGTATTAGTTTGCGAGTACTTAAAGAGTACTCATGGCTTTGTCCCTGGCTATTCCCATGGCCATACTATGAAGATGAGTACCTGGAAGATGGACCCCAGGAAGGTTACGACAACTAGGATCATCTCCCATCGTCAGCATTGCCTGTGACCCCGAAGATGGAGCTTCGCCTACGCTACCGTTATTATTACGTATTTCGCTGCTTGATGTTGTATTAAGAACTGGATCATCAGATCCCTATTTGTGTAAGAACTTATGTATCGTTGTAATGGATGAAGTACTATGGTATCCAATTCTGTTATGTCTCACAAAAATGGTAATCCTGGGATTGTGATGTATGGCATAACAGGCATCTAGGAATGAAAAATTTGGGTGTTGACAAGTTGGTATCAGAGCCATCCTGACCATAGGAGACCCTTGCTAGATTGGACGTTGACCCAAAAACTTAGTTTCAAAACCAAAGAATAAAAGTATTTACGAAAACTTATTCTCATTCTTACCTCTTTAATTCTTTAATAAAACCTCATGTTCCTCAAAAACTCTTGCAAAATAGATAAAATTTTGACACACTTGATCACTCTGCTAATCTACTCATCCTCTATTTTTATAGATGGACGTGAAGTACAGCAAGTTTTACCAACTTGGGAATGGAGGAGACCTTATCTTTGAGAGGGATCTGGATCAGCTTTGAACTTGGGCGTCCACCCGAGTTCTTCGGAGCTCAGCTCAATGATCAAGGAGGAGAAGATCTGCAGTGGCTAATTGTTGCAAGTCTCCGAGGAAAGATTGAACCTCCCACTGCGGAAGGAATTCAGTTTACCTTAAGGGAAAACAACTGGCTCGATGGACTTGCCAGAGCAATGCAGGAAGCTCTTTCCCGTCTGTGTGGGCAGAGCATCAATCAGATCAAGGGTACTCACTTTGAGTTTTTCCCAAGGCGTGATGCAAATGGACAACCACTGGAAGCCCCATACCACCCCGAGCTGAAGACTCAATTGGACCACCTTACCTTCATGATGTATGATCGTCAGCAGGAATTGGAAAACTGCCGTGACTGTTGTAACCACAAGTCTGCCATCATCAAGACGAAGGACCAGACCATCGCCATGCTAGAAAAAGATCGCAAGTCTCGTCGCCGTCAACTCGACAAGAAGGAGCGCATTATTGCCCGTCTTCACCACCGCATCTCATCTCTGGAAGAGACCATCCACGAGGGAGACATGTAGTTAGAGGAAAGGGAGAATGCCGGAGAGGATCTTCGTGGAGACCCTTACTCCTACCTCAGCGATGACGATGATTTTCTGGAGGATCAGGCCATGGACTTCTTCACCGATGAGGATGATTTTGCCTTCATCGATAATGCTGAAGATGATGAAGACACAGACTCCAAGGAGTAGTAGCACTGAGCACTAGAGTAGTGAGTAGTAGTCGGTCCCACTGTATCGTAGTTTCCAGAATGGTTCTTAAAACCATCTATTTTTCCTTGTTATGGTGTGTGTTGTCTGTGTGCTATGAATGAATGAAAAAGCAAGTTGCTAGAAAAATCTGAGTCAAACCTTTAAAAACTTTTCAAAAACCCAAAACCTTAGAAATTTCCCTCTTTTCTCATGATCTATATCAATCTTCAGATGCCACGTGGAGGAAGTGGTTCAGCCCCGGATCCGATGTTGCAGATTCTGCAAATGTTGACCTCTGACCGCGAAGCTGAAAGAGCAGAACGTCAAGCCAACCTAGCCACTCTGCAACAGATAACCCAGCTAGCCCACAACAACCAAGGCCATGGAAATCAGGAAAACCACGGATCTAAGCTCAAGAATTTCCAGAATACCAACCCACCCGTTTTCACCAAGTCAGAAGAACCCCTAGATGCCGATGATTGGCTGCAAACCATGGAAAACAACTTAGAAGTAGCAGGAGTCGAAGCCAACGAGAAAGTCCTGTTCGCCACCCATTATCTAGCCGGAGATGCCAGGGCATGGTGGAACAGTGTTCGTGCCATGACCAGAGGCCAGATGATGACCTGGGAGGAATTCAAGGTCAAGTTTAGCAGAACCCATGTGCCACCAGGTTTGATCAAGAGAATGAGAGACGAGTTCAGAGAGTTGAAGCAAGGAAGGATGACTGTAGTGGAATACCGTGACAAATTTTTGTCATTAGCTAGGTATGCCCCAGACGAGATAGACACCGAAGCCAAGAAGAAAGATAGATTCCTGAATGGTCTGCATGACGAGATGCAGACAGTGTTAGTCAATATCCCCTTTGTTGATATTGAATCCCTTGTCGATTCAGCCATCCAGATGGAAGGAAAGATCAACCAGGCCAATGAGAACCTCAAGCGTCGCATGATGCATCAACCAGGAACCCATCAGACCCCAAAGTATCGCCCCAACCCATCTCCAGGATTTTCCCCAAGAACCAACATACCCCCAATGACCCGTCCGACCTATCCCAACCGTGGAAACCCTAGACCTAGAGGAAATCAAAACATCCCCGGCAACTCTAGCAATTTCAACCGTGCCCCACCCAAGTTCAACACCAACAATGCTACCGCCAACCCTAACACTGCCCCGAGGACTGGAAGCAATGATGTGCCTGTCGCAGCCAAGGACAAGTCACAAGTGACCTATTATGACTGTGGAAATATAGGCCACTATTCCAACGAGTGCCCCAACAAGAAGAATGCTACAGCCCCCAACGCCAATGTCCCAGCTCAGCAGCAGCGTCGTGTGCATCCAGGGAGAAGATTTGCCCCAGGGAATTCACTCAACCGCAATGGCCGTCTTTTTCTCATCCATGCTGAAGAAGCTCAGGAAGCGCCAGACGTCGTGCTTGGTATGTTTTCTGTTAATTCAGTACTTGCAAGAGTGTTGTTTGATTCTGGTGCATCGCATTCATTTGTCACCGAAGAATTTGCCTGCACTAGTAAAATTCAACCAACCAAATTGAAGCATGTGATGATTGTACAAATTCCCGGATCAACCACCAAGGCTAGGCAAATTTGCAAGGACGTCCCTATCCGAATCCATGGCATAGATTTTTATGCTAACCTAATAGTACTCGGAACTAAAGGTTTGGAAGTAGTACTAGGAATGGATTGGATGTCCAAACATAAAGGATTGATTGACTGTGCCAAGAAAGCCATCACCATGACCAGTACCACCGGAATATCAGTCGAGCATATATCTGAAACCTTACCTCGCCAATTCAAGTGTAACAAGAGTATAGCCCAACCTACCATTGACCAAGTTCGGATAGTCTGCGAATACCCCGATGTATTTCCAGATGTTTTGCCCGGTATGCCCCCAGATCGGGATATCGAGTTTATCATCGAACTAATCCCTGGAACAGGACCCATAGCCCAGAGACCCTATAGTATAAACCCGTCAGAACTAAAAGAACTGAAGAAGCAACTGGATTCCATGTTGGAAATCGGATTGATTCAACCAAGTGCGTCACCATGGAGATCACCTGTCTTGTTTGTGGACAAGAAGGATGGAGGTAACCGTTTGTGTACGGATTATCGGAAGTTGAATGATGTCACCATCAATAACAAGTACCCCTTGCCTAAGATAGAAGATTTGTTTGATCAGTTGACCGGTGCCCAAGTGTTTTCTAAGATTGATCTTAGAACTGGCTATCATCAACTCAAAATTCGTGCAGAGGATATCCCAAAGACAGCCTTTACCACCAGATATGGATTGTATGAGTATACAGTCATATCTTTTGGATTAACCAATGCCCCCGATTATTTCATGAACCTCATGAATAAGATTTTTATGGGCATCCTGGATAAGTTTGTCGTTGTTTTCATCGATGACATTCTGATTTATTCCAAATCAGAAGAAGAACATGAGCTACACCTAAGGACCATTCTTGGAACCCTTAGAGAGCATCAGCTGTATGCAAAGTTTAGCAAATTGTAATTCTGGTTACAGGAAGTAGGATTCCTCAGTCACATTGTATAAGCCGGAGGAATTGCCGTTGACCCTGCCAAAGTGAGAGATGTAGAAGATTGTCAAGCCCCAACCACTCAAACCTAAGTTCGTGCTTTTCTCGGATTGGCGGGATATTACCGCAAATTCGTAGAAGGATTCTCTAGTATCGCCCGACCCATGACCCAATTGCTGAAGAAGGACAAGAAGTTTGAATGGACCGACAAATGTGAATCGAGTTTTCAAGAACTCAAAAGGAGATTGATTTCAGCCCCAATCTTGATCATGCTGGATATCACGAAGCCCTTCGATGTGTATTGTGACGCATCCAAGATTGGTCTCGTATGTGTGCTAATGCAAGAAGGCAAAGTTATATCTTATCTATCACGACAATTGAAGCAACACGAGCAAAACTACCCAACCGATGACCTCGAACTTGCAGCCGTAGTTCTAGCCCTAAAGACATGGAGACATTACCTGATGGGAAACCGTTGTGAGGTTTATTCAGATCACAAGAGCCTAAAGTATATATTCACTCAGAAGGAGCTGAATATGAGGCAGAGAAGATGGATTGAGCTAATCAAGGATTACGACCTGGACATTCACTATCACTCTAGTAAAGCCAACGTGGTAGCCGATGCCCTTAGCAGATTACCGTGCCGCTCGAACTCCATGATTTTGAAGGAGCAACCAAGTTTGAACAAAGAGATGGAAGATTTTCGAATAGAATTAGTAAGTGAAGGATTTTTGGCTAGCATAGAACTTCAGCCCACTTTGATCAGTCAGATTAAAGAGGCGCAGAAAGGAAATGCCAGTATCGACGGAATCAAGCGTCGTATCGGTACAGGCAAAGTACCCGGATTCACCGAGGACGAAGAAGGAGTTCTGTGGTACAAAGGACGCCTTTGTGTACCCGCAGATTCGGAGTTGAACGAAGTTATCTTGAAGGAGGCTCATGATACTCTTTATTCTATCCATCCCGGAGGAACTAAGATGTATCAAGATTTGAAAGAGCAATTTTGGTGGCATAAGATGAAGAGAGAAATCGGAAGCTATATCGCCAAGTGTGATATATGTCAGCGAGTCAAGGCCGGACATCAAAGACCCGCTGGATTGTTGCAACCTTTGCAAATTCCGGAATGGAAATGGGATTCTGTAGGAATGGACTTTATCACTGGACTACCTACTTCTAGTAGGGGAAATGACTCTATTTGGGTCATAGTGGACAGATTGTCCAAAGTCGCCCATTTCTTGCCCGTCAAAACCACCTATCAGAGTTCGAAGCTAGCAGAGTTGTACATCGCTAGAATCGTTAGTTTGCATGGAGTCCCCAAGAACATAGTATCGGATCGAGGAACTCAGTTTACCTCGAGATTCTGGAAGAAAGTCCAAGAAGGTTTAGGAACCCGCCTAGATTTCAGTACCGCGTATCACCCTCAGACCGATGGACAAACGGAGCGAGTAAACCAAATACTCGAAGATATGCTGAGAGCATGTGTGTTAGAATATGGAGCCAAATGGGAAGGCATGCACCGTTTGCAGAATTTTCATACAACAATAGTTACCAAGCCAGTTTGCAAATGGCCCCATTTGAATTCATGTACGGAAGGAAGTGTCGCACCCCTTTGAACTGGTCGGAAGTAGGAGAGAGTCAAATTTTCGGACCCGACATCCTACGAGAAGTAGAAAAGAAGGTTCACAAGATTCGTGAGCACCTCAAGACAGCCCAATCCTGACAGAAGAGTTACGCCGACAAGAGACGTTGAGACCTCGCCTTCAACATAGGAGATTTTGTTTATCTGAAAGTGTCGCCATTGAAGGGAATGCAGCGTTTCCAACTTAAGGGAAAGTTAGCCCCCAGATATATCAGACCTTTCAAAATTTTGAACCGTCGAGGAGAAGTATCGTATCAACTGGAGCTACCAGAGGAGATGTCAGCTGTGCACAATGTGTTCCATATCTTGTTACTTCGCAAGTGTCTCGAAGTCCCCGAGAAGACCGAAGTGTTCAAGAATATCGATCACCGGACCATAGAGATCAACGATGACCTAACCTATCCCGAAGTACCGATCCGTATATTGGAAGAAGCCTTTCGAACTACCACAACCCGAAGCATCAAGTTTCTCAAAATTCAGTGGAGCAACCACACGGAAGAGGAAGCTACCTGGGAGCGCGAAGATCACATCAGGACGGAGTTTCCCGATCTCTTCAAATCCTAGGTAATCTTTTCGTCCTTTTTCAAATCTCGGGACGAGATTTTGTTTAAGGGGGGAACGTTTGTAACATCCCAATAATACCAAACTTAGATCATCAAACACTAATCATCAATATTAGGTTTAGCAAAAACTTTTCCAACTATACCCATGAATGCATGGAATTGTGTATGCATAGTTTTTGAATTTCTTTAAAAACCACCTTGTTTGTGTGATCCATTGCTTGTAAAATGTTTCTTAGATGAAATAAACATCATCTAAAACATTTCCCACACTTTTCCTAAATACAAGTAAATCAAAACAAATATATTAAATTGTATGGTCATTTTGGCCAATTTAACTCACATGCCTACTTTGGCTGTCTCAAACTTTCAGAACCTAACAGAAACTTTTCTGGATCTTTGCACCCCTTGAATGTACACATAACAAGGTATCAAGGCCCACTTTGTGATCATCCAGAAACTTTCAAATCCATAGTTTAAATGAAATTTCAAAATTGAATCTTCTTCATATGGGAAGATCCCACTTTTTCAAAACCCACTCAAACAAGCTCAACTTTCAAAACCCAAGCATCTGCAAACTCACCAGCACCAATCTAGCAAACCCACCAAAATTCATTTCAAAATTCAAAACTTGATTTCATGCGGCCATTTCATCAAACAGGTTGCAGACACAAATCAAACAAAACAACAAACACTATAGTGTGCAGTGATTCTTGCCTAACTTGTTCCCTAGTTAGCTCACACACAACTCAGTAGATCATCTAGAAAGATTAGCCCAACACTAGCACCCCTATGAGCTTGCCATTGTCATTAATGGTGAACAGCCGAGCACCCCAATGTCACCCCATTGTGGACAGCAGGCTAGAGGAAGAACTAGCCGTGCCAACCTTTTCTGGGAGGCAGCCCACCGTCCACCGCCACTCCCTGTCCCAGCCGCGAGCGTTGCCAAGCCCTGGACCACACGCACAAGCCGCGCCCAGACCATGCCGAGTGTGCGCCAGAGCGCCACCCTCGACCAGCGTCCGTAGACCGGACGCCGTCCTCACCGCGTGCACACACGATCACCACCGACCCAGGAGACCGCCAGACATCCCCGTTTGCCGCCCCGTGCCATACAGCCACCGCCCGCCGTCGAAGACGCCGCCTCTGCCGCGCAGAGCACCGGCCGTTCCAGACCAATCCACAACGCCCCATGCCTCGCGACCATGTCGTCGAGTATCGCCAGGAGACACCGCGTGCACACACGATCACCACCGACCCAGGAGACCGCCAGACATCCCCGTTTGCCGCCCCGTGCCATACAGCCACCGCCCGCCGTCGAAGACGCCGCCTCTGCCGCGCAGAGCACCGGCCGTTCCAGACCAAACCACACCGCCCCATGCCTTGCGACCATGTCGTCGAGCATCGCCAGGAGACACCGCACCGCCCCCTACCCTTGCCCATGCCATTAGCCGCCTGTAACGTCGCCCCAGACGAGCTCACCGTGCGCCCCGACGGTCCCCTCGCTCGAATATAAATAGAGGCCACCCCCGCACGATTTCTTCACACCATCTTACTCCCCTCTCCTCACTGACCGTGCCACACCGTTCTCAGAGCAAGGCGAGCACCACCTCGCCGGAATTTCACCGGAGCCCGCCGCCTCTGGAGAAGTAGGGATCCAGCGATTGGAGCCGCCCCAGGAGAAGCCACCGGTACCAGGAGGTTCGCCGTTGTCGACTTCGTCGTTCGCCCGCCTCGCCGACCCTCGCCCGTACCCCGGTGAGCCCCCAGCACCCCCCCACTGGCCGCGCTAGGTTTCGTTCTCGCCGGAGATGTCTCACGTCGACGATGACCCCCAGCCGTTGGATTAAAACTAGATCGAACGATCCACGTTGCCCCATACCGCTTTGCCCAGCCCCGTGTCACTGACGAGTGGGGACACCCACTTAAGCGTGCGGTTAGCAGGCCGGCCCGTTAGAATTTCCCGCGCAGCCCAGCAATTCAAATTAAACCTTTTCTTTTTAAATTCAAACACACTTCTGTACCCAACTTCAAAAATCAACCCAGATCGATTTAGTGCATGAATTTGAATGAAACCAATTTTGTTGGAAAGGTCTGTGAATGCTTAATCCAAGCCTGTTGGATTCAAGTCATTTGGATCTGTAGATCACCCATAGTAAAAATAACAAGGCAGAAGCTTTTCTGCATTCAAACATTTTTCAAATTTAAACCATAAAATCTTTTGAGTTGTTTCCAACTCTCAAAAATCAAATTTAACCATACCTTTCAGAATATATAAAAATATATAGGTTTACTTGCAGAAATAATGTTCAAGTAATAAAAGAATGCTTCATACGCATTTCTAGCCACTTTAATTAATTAAAATAAAATGGTAAAACCTTATTAAATTGTGACACCACTTTAAATCACATTCCCATGGACTACAATATGTGGTGATGACATGTGTCAACATGATCCCATATTTGGTTTGGAGAATATTAAATCTTAAGTAGTTTTCCAATGAGTAGAAATTACTTTTCTAAAAATAAAAAGATTTAAACCAAGCTTTAACCTTGTAATGTTAGAGATGATGCTAAATCATCTATAGGACCCTTGTGTGTGATGATTGCAAGTAGTTAAGTATTATTTGGTGATTGTGTACCTCGTATTTATTCATAGACGCTAGTACCGACCGAGGATACGAGGAGGAAGGAGGATACTATGAAGAAGAAGCCGAGGAGAACTTCAACCACTGCTCTGCACAAGGCAAGCTAGTAACTATGCAAGCTTATATTGACACTAATGCAAGCCTAATACTACTAGTGAATGTGCAAGCTAACCCTTGCCAGATACCCTACTGATGCCACAAACCCATACCTGTGATATGACTACTATATGCCTTAAGCATATGTGATTATACTCACTTGATAAACCAATCCTAGTTTTATGTGCAAGCTTCTTACTTTATTTCTTTATCAAAGCTTACTTAGAGTCTACCTAAGAGTTTGGTAGATACTAGACAGTTGTGCTGAAGGTTGCATAAAGAGCATAAAATTTGGCCTAAGCTAGAAACCTTGATACCAGCCTAGGATATAAGGTTGGACTTAGTGAAACTCCACTAGTACCAACCCTCATTAGTACTACCCCCACCTGTAGATTCTAGTGCTAAGCATAAAACTTGATCAACTTTTAGATGGGAATACTTGGTGGAAAAATGGTTATGAAAGCCTTGGAATGATGGATCATTCTATTGAAATGTTTTGGACATGTGTTTCCAAACACTTGATGATTTTAGTGATGAAAATGTTGAGGCATGAGCCTTAGCCCTTTATAAAAATGATGGTTGTCTGGATGCGATACCATTCCAATCTTAGCGTACAACCACAATGCCCGAATATTGGGTAGGGCTTGACTGGAAACTTATATTCCTTAGTATTAGTTCCCTCACGGCCAAGGTCTGAGCTGAGGCTACCTTGTGAAGATTGTCCACATGCGGCACCCAAGATGACAGTGGTCATGGTTGGGAGGCCAAACTCACAGGAGAGGTGCTTATACTAGGGCGTGTAATCGAAAGGTTAGGATTGATTATCCGCATACTGAGTATGGTGAATTTAGGATTGTTCCTGACGGATGTATCGAATGATGTGGTGAAAGTGTACAATCTCTGTAGAGTGTCAAACTATTCGAATAGCCGTGTCCGCGGTTATGGACGGTTGGAGTGGCCATACTGTTCCCCCGTCAGACTTTTCAAAATGACTTGTGAAATGAATTGAGACTTTGACTTGACCACAATAGAGTTGTGACCTGAATTACAAGATCCCACTTAGGAGTTATAAAATTGTGACTAGCTTTGGAACTAAGTAGAGATAAATCTGGCTTTTGCAAAACAACCTTAGAGCCTAGTGTCCCATTATCCAAAAACCCCTTTACCTGTTAGCATTAGTTTGCGAGTACTTAAAGAGTACTCATGGCTTTGTCCCTGGCTATTCCCATTGCCAGACTATGAAGAGGAGTACCTGGAAGATGGACCCCAGGAAGGTTACAACAACTAGGATCATCTCCCATCATCAGCATTGCCTGTGACCCTGAAGATGGAGCTTCGCCTACGCTATCGTTATTATTACGTATTCCGCTGCTTGATGTTGTATTAAGAACTGGATCATGAGATCCCTATTTGTGTAAGAACTTATGTATCATTGTAATGGATGAAGTACTATGGTTTCCAATTCTGTTATGTATCGCAAAAATGGTAATCCTGGGATTGCGATGTATGGCATAACAGGCATCTAGGATTGAAAAATCCGGGTGTTGACATGTAACATCCCAAAAATACCAAACTTAGATCATCAAACACTAATCATCAAGATTAGGGTTAACAAAAACTTTTCCAACTAAACCCATGAATGCATGCATATGTGTATGCATAGTTTTTGAATTTCTTTAAAACCACCTTGTTTGTGTGATCCATTGCTTGTAAAATGTTTCTTAGATGAAATAAACATCATCTAAAACATTTCCCACACTTTTCCTAAAGACAAGTAAATCAAAACAAATATATTAAGTGAATGGTCATTTTGGCCAATTTAACTCACATGCCTACTTTGGCTGTCTCAAACTTTCAGAACCTAACAGAAACTTTTCTGGATCTTTGCACCCCTTGAATGTACTCATAACAAACTATCAAGTCCCACTTTGTGATCATCCAGAAACTTTCAAATGCATAGTTTAAATGACATTTCAAAATTGAATCTTCTTCATATGGGAAGATCCCACTTTTTCAAAACCCACTCAAACAAGCTCAACTTTCAAAACCCAAGCATCTGCGGACTCACCAGCACCAATCTAGCAAACCCACCAAAATTCATTTCAAAATTCAAAACTTGATTTCATGCGGCCATTTCATCAAACAGGTTGCAGACACAAATCAAACAAAACAACAATCACTATGGTGTGCAGTGATTATTGCCTAACTTGTTCCCTAGTTAGCTCACACACAACTCAGTAGATCATCTAGAAAGATTAACCCAACACTAGGACCCCTGTGAGCTTGCCATTGTCGTTAATGGTGAACAGCCGAGCACCCCAATGTCACCCCATTGTGGACAGCAGGCTAGAGGAAGAACTAGCCGTGCAAACCTTGTCTGGGAGGCAGCCCACCGTCCACCGCCACTCCCTGTCCCAGCCGCGAGCGTTGCCAAGCCCTGGACCACGCGCACAAGCCGCGCCCAGACCATGTCCAGCGTGCGCCAGAGCGCCACTGTCGACCAGCGTCCACATACAGCGCGCCGCCCTCACTGCGTGCACACACGATCACCACCGACCCAGGAGACCGCTAGACATCCCTGTTTGCCGCCCCGTGCCATACAGGCACCGCCCGCCGTCGAAGACGCCGCCTCTGCCGTGCAGATCACCATCCATTCCAGACCAAACCACACCGCCCCATGCCTCGCGACCATGTCGTCGAGCATCGCCAGGAGACACCGCACCACCCCCTACCCTTGCCCATGCCATTAGCCGCCTGTAACGTCGCCCCCGACGAGCTCACTGTGCGCCCCGACGATCCCCTCGCTCGAATATAAATAGAGGCCACCCCCGCACGATTTCTTCACACCATCTCACTCCCCTCTCCTCATTGACCGTGCCACACCGTTCTCAGAGCAAGGCGAGCACCACCTCGCCGGAATTTCACCGGAGCCCGCCGCCTCTGGAGAAGAAGGAAGCCAGCGATTGGAGCCGCCCCAGGAGAAGCCACCGGTACCAGGAGGTTCGCCATCGTTGACTTTGTCGTTTGCCCACCTCGCCGACCCTCGCCCGTACCCCGGTGAGCCCCCAGCACCCCCCACTGGCCGCGCTAGGTTTTGTTCTCGGCGGAGATGTCTCACATCGACGATGACCCCCAGCCGTTGGATTAGAACTAGATCGAACGATCCACGTTGCCCCATACCGCTTCGCCCAGCCCCGTGTCACTGACGAGTGGGGACACCCACTTAAGCAGCCAGCAGAGCATCTGCTTAGCAGGCCGACCCGCTAGAATTTCCCAGCCAAAGAACTCAAATTAAACCTTTTCTTTTTAAATTCAAACACACTTCTGTACCCAACTTCAAAAATCAACCCAGATCGATTCAGTGCACCAATTTGAATGAAACCAATTTTGTTGGAAAGGTCTATGAATGCTTAATCCAAGCCCGTTGGATTCAAGTCATTTGGATCTGTAGATCACCCATAGTAAAAATAACAAGCAGAAGCTTTTCTGCATTCAAACATTTTTCAAATTTAAACCATAAAAGCTTTTGAGTTGTTTCCAACTCTCAAAAATCACATTTAACCATACCTTTCAGAATATATAAAAATATATAGGTTTACTTGCAGAAATAATGTTCAAGTAATAAAAGAATGCTTCATAAGCATTTCTAGCCACTTTAATTAATTAAAATAAAAGGGTAAAGCCTTATTAAATTGTGACACCACTTTAAATCACATTACCATGGACTACAATATGTGGTGATGACATGTGTCAACATGATCCCATATTTGGTTTGGAGAATATTAAATCTTAAGTAGTTTTTCAATGAGTAGAAATTACTTTTCTAAGAATAAAAAGATTTAAACCAAGCTTTAACCTTGAAATGTTAGAGATGATGCTAGATCATCTATAGGACCCTTGTGTGTGATGATTGCAAGTAGTTAAGTATTGTTTGGTGATTGTGTACCTCGTATTTATTCATAGACGCTAGTACCGACCAAGTATACGAGGAGGAAGGAGGATACTACGAAGAAGAAGCCGAGGAGCACTTCAACCACTGCTCTGCACAAGGCAAGCTAGTAACTATGAAAGCTTATATTAACACTGATGCAAGACTAATACTACTAGTGAATGTGCAAGCTAACCCTTGCCAGATACCCTACTGATGCCACAAACCCATACCTGTGATATGACTACTATATGCCTTAAGCATATGTGATTATACTCACTTGATAAACCAATCCTAGTTTTATGTGCAAGCTTCTTACTTTATTTCTTTATCAAAGCTTACTTAGAGTCTACCTAAGAGTTTGGTAGATACTAGACAGTTGTGCTGAAGGTTGCATAAAGAGCATAAAATTTGGCCTAAGCTAGAAACCTTGATATCAGCCTAAGATATAAGGTTGGACTTAGTGAAACTCCACTAGTACCACCCCTCATTAGTACTACCCCCACCTATTGATGCTTGTGCTAAGCATAAAACTTGATCAACTTTTAGATGGGAATACTTGGTGGAAAAATGGTTATGAAAACCTTGGAATGATGGATCATTCTATTGAAATGTTTTGCACATGTGTTTCCAAACACTTGATGATTTTGGTGATGAAAATGTTGAGGCATGAGCCTTAGCCCTTTATAAAAATGATGGTTGTCTGGATGCGATACCATTCCAATCTTAGCGTCTGACCACAATACCCGAATATTGGGTAGGGCTTGACTGAAACTTATATTCCTTAGTATTAGTTCCCTCACGGCCAAGGTCTGAGCTGAGGCTACCTTGTGAAGATTGTCCACCTATGCAGATTACCAAGATGACAAGTGGTCATGGTTGGGAGGCCAAACTCACAGAGAGGTGCTTATACTAGGGCGTGTAATCGAAGGTTAGGATTGATTATCCCATAATCGAGTATGGTGAATTCAGGATTGTTCTGACGGATGTATCGAATGTTGTGGTGAAAGTGTACAATCTCTGAGTGTCAAACTATTGAATAGCAGCGTCATGATTATGGATGGTTGGAGTGGCCATACTGTTCCCCCGTCAGACTTTTCCAAATGACTTGTGAAATGAATTGAGACTTTGACTTGACCACAACAGAGTTGTGACCTGAATTACAAGATCCCACTTAGGAGTTATAAAATTGTGACTAGCTTTGGAACTAAGTAGAGATAAATCTGGCTTTTGCAAAACAACCTTAGATCCTAGTGTCCCATTATCCAAAAACCCCTTTACCTGTTAGTATTAGTTTGCGAGTACTTAAAGAGTACTCATGTCTTTGTCCCCTGCTATTCCATGGCCGGACTATAAAGGAGTACCGGAAGATGGACCCGTGAAGGTTACGACAACTAGGATCATCTCCCATCGTCAGCATTGCCTGTGACCCCGAAGATGGAGCTTCGCCTATGCTACCGTTATTATTACGTATTCCGCTGCTTGATGTTGTATTAAGAACTAGATCATGAGATCCCTATTTGTGTAAGAACTTATGTATCGTTGTAATGGATGAAGTACTATGGTTTCCAATTCTGTTATGTCTCGCAAAAATGGTAATCCTGGGATTGCGATGTATGGCATAACAGGCATCTAGGATTGAAAAATCCGGGTGTTGACATGTAACATCCCAAAAATACCAAACTTAGATCATCACACACTAATCATCAAGATTAGGGTTAACAAAAACTTTTCCAACTAAACCCATGAATGCATGCATATGTGTATGCATAGTTTTTGAATTTCTTTAAAACCACTTTGTTTGTGTGATCCATTGCTTGTAAAATGTTTCTTAGATGAAATAAACATCATCTAAAACATTTCCCACACTTTTCCTAAAGACAAGTAAATCAAAACAAATATATTAAGTGAATGGTCATTTTGGCCAATTTAACTCACATGCCTACTTTGGCTGTCTCAAACTTTTAGAACCTAACAGAAACTTTTCTGGATCTTTGCACCCCTTGAATGTACTCATAACAAGGTATCAAGGCCCACTTTGTGATCATCCAGAAACTTTCAAATGCATAGTTTAAATGACATTTCAAAATTGAATCTTCTTCATATGGGAAGATCCCACTTTTTCAAAACCCACTCAAACAAGCTCAACTTTCAAAACCCAAGCATCTGCAGACTCACCAGCACCAATCTAGCAAACCCACCAAAATTCATTTCAAAATTCAAAACTTGATTTCATGCGGCCATTTCATCAAACAGGTTGTAGACACAAATCAAACATAACAACAAACACTATGGTGTGCAGTGATTCTTGCCTAACTTGTTCCCTAGTTAGCTCACACACAACTCAGTAGATCATCTAGAAAGATTAGCCCAACACTAGCACCCCTGTGAGCTTGCCATTGTCATTAATGGTGAACAGCCGAGCACCCCAATGTCACCCCATTGTGGACAGCAGGCTAGAGGAAGAACTAGCCGTGCCAACCTTGTCTGGGAGGCAGCCCACCGTCCACCGCCACTCCCTGTCCCAGCCGCGAGCGTTGCCAAGCCCTGAACCATGCGCACAAGCCGGGCCCAGACCATGCCGAGCGTGCGCCAGAGCGCCACCCTCGACAAGCGTCCACAGACCGCGCGCCGCCCTCACCGCGTGCACACACGATCACCACCGACCCAGGAGACCGCCAGACATCCCTGTTTGCCGCCCCGTGCCATACAGCCACCGCCCGCCGTCGAAGACGCCGCCTCTGCCGCGCAGAGCACCAGCCGTTCCAGACCAAAACACACCGCCCCATGCCTCGCGACCATGTCGTCGAGCATCACCAGGAGACACCGCACCGCCCCTACCCTTGCCATGCCATTAGCCGCCTGTAACGTCGCCCCCGACGAGCTCACCGTGCGCCCCGACGGTCCCCTCGCTCGACTATAAATAGAGGCCACCCCCGCACGATTTCTTCACACCATCTCACTCCCCTCTCCTCACTGACCGTGCCACACCGTTCTCAGAGCAAGGAGATCACCACCTCGCCGGAATTTCATCGGAGCCCGCCGCCTCTGGAGAAGAAGGGAGCCAGCGATTGGAGCCGCCCCAGGAGAAGCCACCAGTACCAGGAGGTTCGCCGTTGTCGACTTTGTCGTTCGCCCGCCTCGCCGACCCTCGCCCGTACCCCGGTGAGCCCCCAGCACCCCCCACTGGCCGCGCTAGGTTTCGTTCTCGCCGGAGATGTCTCACGTCGACGATGACCCCCAGCCGTTGGATTAGAACTAGATCGAACGATCCACGTTGCCCCATACCGCTTCGCCCAGCCCCGTGTCACTGACGAGTGGGGACACCCACTTAAGCATCTCGCGGGAGCACTGCGCTTATCAGGCCGGTCCGTTAGAATTTTCCGCGCAGCCCAGCAATTCAAATTAAACCTTTTCTTCTTAAATTCAAACACACTTCTGTACCCAACTTCAAAAATCAACCCAGATCGATTCAGTGCACCAATTTGAATGAAACCAATTTTGTTGGAAAGGTCTATGAATGCTTAATCCAAGCCAGTTGGATTCAAGTCATTTGGTTCTGTAGATCACCCATAGTAAAAATAACAAGGCAGAAGATTTTCTGCATTTAAACATTTTCCAAATTTAAACCATAAATTTTTTTGAGTTGTTTCCAACTCTCAAAAATCACATTTAACCATACCTTTCAGAATATATAAAAATATATAGGTTTACTTGCAGAAATAATGTTCAAGTAATAAAAGAATGCTTCATAAGCATTTCTAGCCACTTTAATTAATTAAAATAAAAGGGTAAAACCTTATTAAATTGTGACACCACTTTAAATCACATTCCCATGGACTACAATATGTGGTGATGACATGTGTCAACATGATCCCATATTTGGTTTGGAGAATATTAAATCTTAAGTAGTTTTTCAATGAGTAGAAATTACTTTTCTAAAAATAAAAAGATTTAAACCAAGCTTTAACCTTGTAATGTTAGAGATGATGCTAGATCATATATAGGACCCTTGTGTGTGATGATTGCAAGTAGTTAAGTATTGTTTGGTGATAGTGTACCTCGTATTTATTTATAGACGCTAGTACCGACCAAGGATACGAGGAGGAAGGAGGATACTACGAAGAAGAAGCCGAGGAGAACTTCAACCACTGCTCTGCACAAGGCAAGCTAGTAACTATGCAAGCTTATATTGACACTGATGCAAGCCTAATACTACTAGTGAATGTGCAAGCTAACCCTTGCCAGATACCCTACTGATGCCACAAACCCATACCTGTGATATGACTACTATATGCCTTAAGCATATGTGATTATACTCACTTGATAAACCAATCCTAGTTTTATGTGCAAGCTTATTACTTTATTTCTTTATCAAAGCTTACTTAGATTCTACCTAAGAGTTTGGTAGATACTAGACAGTTGTGTTGAAGGTTGCATAAAGAGCATAAAATTTGGCCTAAGCTAGAAACCTTGATATCAGCCTACGATATAAGGTTGGACTTAGTGAAACTCCACTAGTACCACCCCTCATTAGTACTACCCCCACCTGTAGATGCTAGTGCTAAGCATAAAACTTGATCAACTTTTAGATGGGAATACTTGGTGAAAAATGGTTATGAAAACCTTGGAATGATGGATCATTCTATTGAAATGTTTTGGACATGTGTTTCCAAACACTTGATGATTTTGGTGATGAAAATGTTGAGGCATGAGCCTTAGCCCTTTATAAAAATGATGGTTGTCTGGATGCGATACCATTCCAATCTTAGCGTACAACCACAATACCCGAATATTGGGTAGGGCTTGACTGAAAACTTATATTCCTTAGTATTAGTTCCCTCACGGTCAAGGTCTGAGCTAAGGCTACCTTGTGAAGATTGTCCACCTGTGCAGTACCCAAGATGACAGTGGTCATGGTTGGGAGGCCAAACTCACAGGAGAGGTGCTTATACTAGGGCGTGTAATCGAAAGGTTAGGATTGATTATCCGCATACTGAGTATGGTGAATTCAGGATTGTTCCTGACGGATGTAACGAATGTTGTGGTGAAAGTGTACAATCTCTGTAGAGTGTCAAACTATTCGAATAGCCGCGTCCGCGGTTATGGACAGTTGGAGTGGCCATACTGTTCCCCCGTCAGACTTTTCAAAATGACTTGTGAAATGAATTGAGACTTTGACTTGACCACAACAGAGCTGTGACCTGAATTACAAGATCCCACTTAGGAGTTATAAAATTGTGACTAGCTTTGGAACTAAGTAGAGATAAATCTGGCTTTTGCAAAACAACCTTAGAGCATAGTGTCCCATTATCCAAAAACCCCTTTGCCTGTTAGTATTAGTTTGCGAGTACTTAAAGAGTACTCATGGCTTTGTCCCTGGCTATTCCCATGGCCAGACTATGAAGAGGAGTACGGAAGATGGACCCGGAAGGTTACGACAACTAGGATCATCTCCCATCGGCATTGCCTGTGACCCCGAAGATGGAGCTTCGCCTACGCTACCGTTATTATTACGTATTCCGCTGCTTGATGTTGTATTAAGAACTGGATCATGAGATCCCTATTTGTGTAAGAACTTATGTATCGTTGTAATGTATGAAGTACTATGGTATCCAATTCTGTTATGTCTCGCAAAAATGGTAATCCTGGGATTGCGATGTATGGCATAACAGGCATCTAGGATTGAAAAATCTGGGTGTTGACAAGTTGGTATCAGACCCATCCTGACCATAGGAGACCCTAGCTAGATTGGACGTTGACCCAAAAACTTAGTTTCAAAACCAAAGAATAAAAGTATTTACGAAAACCTATTCTTATTCTTACCTCTTTAATTCTTTAATAAAACCTCATGTTCCTCAAAAACTCTTGCAAAATAGATAAAATTTTGACACACTTGATCACTCTGCTAATCTACTCATCCTCTATTTTTATAGATGGACGTGAAGTACAGAAAGTTTTATCAGTTGGGGAATGGAGGAGACCTTATCTTTGAGAGGGATCTGGATCAGCTTTGAACTTGGGCGTCCACACCCGAGTTCTTGAGCTCAGCTCAATGATCAAGGAGGAGAAGATCTGCGGTGGCTAATTGTTGCAAGTCTCAGGAAAGATTGAACCTCCACTGCGGAAGGAATTCAGTTTAACTTAAGGAAAACAAGCGGCTCGATGGACTTGCCGAGCAATGCAGAAGCTCTTTCCGTCGTGTAGGGCAGAGCATCAATCAGATCAAGGGTACTCGCTTTGAGTTTTTCCCAAGGCGTGATGCAAATGGACAACCACTGGAAGCCCCATACCACCCCGAGCTGAAGACTCAATTGGACCACCTTAGCTTCATGATGTATGATCGTCAGCAGGAATTGGACAACTGCCGTGACTATTGCAACCACAAGTCTGCCATCATCAAGACGAAGGACCAGACCATCGCCATGCTAGCAAAAGATCGCAAGTCTCGTTGCCGTCAACTCGACAAGAAGGAGCACATTATTGCCCGTCTTCGCCACCGCATCTCATCTTTGGAAGAGACCATCCACGAGAGAGACATGCAGTTAGAGGAAAGGGAGAATGCCGGAGAGGATCTTCGTGGAGACCCTTACTCCTACCTCAGCGATGACGATGATTTTCAGGAGGATCAGGCCATGGACTTCTTCACCGATGAGGATGATTTCGCCTTCATCGATGATGCTGAAGATGATGAAGCCACAGACTCCGAGGAGTAGTAGCACTGAGCACTAGCGTATTGAGTAGTAGTCGGTCCCACTGTATCGTAGTTTCCAGAATGGTTCTTAAAACCATTTGTTTTTCCTTGTTATGGTGTGTGTTGTACTGTGTGATATGAATGAATGAAAAAGCAAGTTGCTAGAAAAATTTGAGTCAAATCTTTAAAAACTTTTCAAAAACCCAAAACCTTAGAAATTTCCCTCTTTTCTCATGATCTATATCAATCTTCAGATGCCACGTGGAGGAAGTGGTTCAGCCCCGGATTCGATGTTGCAGATTCTGCAAATGTTGACCTCTGACCGTGAAGCTGAAAGAGCAGAACGTCAAGCCAACCTAGCCACTCTGCAACAGATAGCCCAGCTAGCCCACAACAACCAAGGCCATGGAAATCAGGACAACCACGGATCTAAGCTCAAGAATTTCCAAAATACCAACCCACCTGTTTTCACCAAGTCAGAAGAACCCCTAGATGCCGATGATTGGCTGCAAACCATGGAAAACAACTTAGAAGTAGCAGGAGTCGAAGCCAACGAGAAAGTCCGGTTCGCCACCCATTATCTAGCCGGAGATGCCAGGGCATGGTGGAACAGTGTTCGTGCCATGACCGGAGGCCAGATGATGACCCGGGAGGAATTCAAGGTCAAGTTTAGCAGAACCCATGTGCCACCAGGTTTGATCAAGAGAATGAGAGACGAGTTCAGAGAGTTGAAGCAAGGAAGGATGACTGTAGTGGAATACCGTGACAAATTTTTGTCATTAGCTAGGTATGCCCCGGATGAGATAGACACCGAAGCCAAGAAGAAAGAAAGATTCCTGAATGGTCTACATGACGAGATGCAGACAGTGTTAGTCAATCTCCCCTTTGTTGATATTGAAGCCCTTGTCGATTCAACCATCCAGATGGAAGGAAAGATCAACCAGGCCAATGAGAACCGCAAGCGTCGCATGATGCATAAACCAAGAACCCGTCAGACCCCAAAGTATCGCCCCAACCCATCTCCAGGATTTGCCCCAAGAACCAACAGACCCCCTATGACCCGTCCGACCTATCCCAACCGTGGAAACCCTAGACCCGGAGGAAATCACAACAACCCCGGCAACTCTAGCAATTTCAACCGTGCCCCACCCAAGTTCAACACCAACAATGCTACCGCCAACCCTAATACTGCCCCGAGGACTGGAAGCAATGTTGTGCCTGTCGCAGCCAAGGACAAGTCACAAGTGACCTGTTATGACTGTGGAAATAAAGGCCACTATTCCAACGAGTGCCCCAACAAGAAGAATGCTACATCCCCCAACGCCAATGTCCCAGCTCAGCAGCAACGTCGTGTCCAGCCAGGGAGAAGATTTGCCCCAGGGAATTCACTCAACCGCAATGGCCGTCTTTTTCTCATGCATGCTGAAGAAGCTCAGGAAGCGCCATACGTCGTGCTTGGTATGTTTTCTGTTAATTCAGTACTTGCAAGAGTGTTGTTTGATTCTGGTGCATCGCATTCATTTGTCACCGAAGAATTTGCCTGCACTAGTAAAATTCAACCAACCAAATTGAAGCATGTGATGATTGTACAAATTCCCGGATCAACCACCAAGGCTAGGAAAATTTGCAAGGCCGTCCCTATCCGAATCCATGGCATAGATTTTTATGCTAACCTAATAGTACTCGGAACTAAAGGTTTGGAAGTAGTACTAGGAATGGATTGGATGTCCAAACATAAAGGATTGATTGACTGTGCCAAGAAAGCCATCACCATGACCAGTACCACCGGAATATCAGTCGAGCATATATCTGAAACCTTACCTCGCCAATTCAAGTGTAACAAGAGTATAGCCCAACTTACCATTGACCAAGTTCGGATAGTCTGCGAATACCCTGATGTATTTCCAGATGTTTTGCCCGGTATGCCCCCAGATCGGGATATCGAGTTTATCATCGAACTAATCCCCGGAACAGGACCCATACCCAGATACCCTATAGTATAAACCCGTCAGAACTAGAAGAACTGAAGAAGCAACTGGATTCCATGTTGGAAATTGGATTGATTCAACCAAGTGCGTCACCATGGAGATCACCTGTCTTGTTTGTGGACAAGAAGGATGGAGGTAACCGTTTGTGTACGGATTATCGGAAGTTGAATGATGTCACCATCAAGAACAAGTACCCCTTAACTAAGATAGAAGATTTGTTTGATCAGTTGACCGGTGCCCAGGTGTTTTCTAAGGTTGATCTTAGAACTGGTTATCATCAACTCAAAATTTGTGCAGAGGATATCCCAAAGACTGCCTTTACCACCAGATATGGATTGTATGAGTATACAGTCATGTCTTTTCGATTAACCAATGCCCCCTCTTATTTCATGAACCTCATGAATAAGATTTTTATGGACTTCCTGGATAAGTTTGTCGTTGTTTTCATCGATGACATTCTGATTTATTCCAAATCAGAAGAAGAACATGAGCTACACCTAAGGACCATTCTTGGAACCCTTAGAGAGCATCAGCTGTATGCAAAGTTTAGCAAATGTGAATTCTGGTTCTGAGAAGTAGGATTCCTCGGTCACATTGTATCAGCCGGAGGAATTGTCGTTGACCCTGCCAAAGTGAAAGATGTAGAAGATTGGCAAGCCCCAACCACTCAAACCCAAGTTCGTGCTTTTCTCGGATTGGCGGGTTATTACCGCAAATTTGTAGAAGGATTCTCTAGTATCGCCCGACCCATGACCCCATTGCTTAAGAAGGACAAGAAGTTTGAATGGACCGACAAATGTGAATCGAGTTTTCAAGAACTCAAAAGGAGATTGATTTCAGCCCCAATCTTGATCATGCCCGATATCACGAAGCCCTTCCATGTGTATTGTGACGCATCCAAGATTGGTCTCGGATGTGTGCTAATGCAAGAAGGCAAAGTTATATCTTATCTATCGCGAAAATTGAAGCAACACGAGCAAAACTACCCAACCCATGACCTCGAACTCGCAGCCGTAGTTCTAGCCCTAAAGACATGGACACATTACCTGATGGGAAACCGTTGTGAGATTTATTCGGATCACAAGAGCCTAAAGTATATATTCACTTAGAAGGAGCTGAATATGAGGCAGAGAAGATGGATTGAGCTAATCAAGGATTATGACCTGGACATTCACTATCACCCTGGTAAAGCCAACATGGTAGCCGATGCCCTTAGCGGATTACCGTGCCGCTTGAACTCCATGATTTTGAAGGAGCAACCAAATTTGCACAAAGAGATGGAAGATTTTCGAATAGAATTAGTAAGTGAAGGATTTTTGGCTAGCATAGAACTTCAGCCCACTTTGATCAGTCGGATTAAAGAGGCGCAGAAAGGAAATGCCAGTATCGACGGAATCAAGCATCGTATCGGTACATGCAAAGTACCCGGATTCACCGAGGACGAAGAAGGAGTTGTGTGGTACAAAGGACGCCTTTGTGTACCCGCAGATTCGGAGTTGAAATAAGTTATCTTGAAGGAGGCTCATGATACTCTTTATTCTATCCATCCCGGAGGAACTAAGATGTATCAAGATTTGAAAGAGCAATTTTGGTGGCATAAGATGAAGAGAGAAATCGGAAGCTATATCGCCAAGTGTGATATATGTCAGCGAGTCAAGGCCGGGCATCAAAGACCCGCTGGATTGTTGCAACCTTTGCAAATTCTGGAATGGAAATGGGATTCTGTAGGAATGGACTTTATCACTCGACTACCTACTTCTAGTAGGGGAAATGACTCTATTTGGTTCATAGTGGACAGATTGTCCAAAGTCGCCCATTTCTTGCCGTCAAAACCACCTATCAGAGTTCGAAGCTAGAAGAGTTGTACATCGCTAGAATCGTTAGTTTGCATGGAGTCCCCAAGAACATAGTATCGGATCGAGGAACTCAGTTTACCTTGAGATTCTGGAAGAAAGTCCAAGAAGGTTTAGGAACCCGCCTAGATTTCAGTACCGCGTATCACCCTCATACCGATGGACAAACGGAGCGAGTAAACCAAATACTCGAAGATATGCTGAGAGCATGTGTGTTAGATTATGGAGCCAAATGGGAAGACTGTCTACCGTTTGCAGAATTTTCATACAACAATAGTTACCAAGCCAGTTTGCAAATGGCCCCATTTGAATTCATGTACGGAAGGAAGTGTGGCACTCGTTTGAACTGGTCGGAAGTAGGAGAGAGTCAAATTTTCGGACCCGACATCCTACGAGAAGCAGAAGAGAAGGTTCACAAGATTCGTGAGGACCTCAAGACAGCCCAATCCGGGTGTTGACATATGCTATGTCTATGATATCTTCCCTTAGACGTTTTATGGCGGTCTCTAAGTCTTGGGTATACTTCTTCTCCTGTCTAAGGTCATTTTCACTACTAGGAAAAGGGCTATAGGTAATCCGCACATCCGTGGCTCACAAGGTTGAAGTGCCCCACGGATAAAATAGGCGTGGCTCACCTTTGGGTAGTGCCCTACTAGTAACTAGAACAACCGTGGCGCACATGGGATATGTGCGCCACAGATATGTATGGGTCAGGGGCCTGCCAGCCGCATGCCACGTACCCGTAGCGCATATGGGGTAGGTGTGCTACGGTTGTGGCAAGTTCTGTGGCGCACTATGCCATGTGCGCCACGGATGTATAAACTTAGTAGTAGGGCACCTTGCCCTAGTGCCCTACGCCTAACTCTCATGCACCAACTCCACCCCCCTCCCCCCTTGTGGATCGCCTTTTTAGGCTTTGCAAAAAATAAAAGAAAATGATAAACACTTCAAAAAATTAAATCCTTTCATATGTAGGTAGGTAATGTGGTATAGCTTCTAGGAAAATTAACAAACATGAGTTTCGACTTTATTTGCAAAAAAAAGTCATGCCACAGTAAAAAGGCCGTAACTTTTGCATACGATATCGAAAAAATCGTATAATATACCAAAATGACGAGAACGAGATTTTGCATCTGCTTGCAGCCACCTCCGGTCGTTTAGCGATTTTTTAGATTTTCAAAATTCGAAAAGAGTAAAAAGTTATGGTCAAAAGACCGTTTTTCCTCCAGAAAAAAAAACAGAGGGCGACTTACCCATAGCGCACCACCACCCAGTGCGCCACGGATAAGCTTGGGCGGGATTCAAATTTCGAATCCTCACCCCGCCCACCTACCCTTCCCTTCCCCCTTTTCCCTCCCCCTTTTCCCTCTTCCTTTTCCTTTCCCTTCTCCTTCTTCCTTCTCCCTTCTCCTTCTCCTTCTCCTTCTTCCTTCTTCCTTCTACTCCTTCCCCTTCTCATCTCCTTGCAGTGACGGTGCGACGACGGCCTCCTCCTCTCCTTGTAGTGACGGTGGCGCGGCGGCGGCGCAACGCCGGCCTCCTCCTCTCCTTGCAGTGACGGCGGCGTCCGACCTCCCTTCCTCCCTCTCTTCCTCCATCTCTTCCTTCCTCCCTCTCTTCATCCATCTGTTCCTTCCTCCCTCTCTTCCTCCATCTCTTCCTCCATCTCTTCCTTCCTCGCTCTCTTCCTACCTTCCTTTCTCCAACCACACCCTTCCTACCACCTCGACGCCGGCGAGGACTAGAGCGGCCATGACCCCTCCCGCACCTCCCTGCCATGGCCATGCTCTGGCGAGGTGACACGACTGCGGCGGCGATGCATGGACCCGATTGCTTTTGCAATTCAAAACGAGGGTGTTGTTTGCATTTGTTTTTGTTTTTTGAAAAACACATCTGTGGCGCACCCTATACCCCTACCCGTGGCGCACCTGGTAGTGCGCTACGCCTATCTCGATATAACCGTGGCGCACAAGGCAGTGCGCCACGGCTAGGAGATAGCCATAGCGCGAGGCCCGTGGCGCACACCTAGTGCGCCACAGATGTTGTTTACAGGTGTGCCACGAACATGCGTTTTCCTAGTAGTGTTTGAGTGTTGAGCATTCTACACTTGAGTTTTTCACCAAGCTCCTTGATGGCATTCCATGCTGCATTCCTTGCAGAATCAAAGAATGACATATGCATTTCAGAGTTGGTGACCATGCAGAATCATGACTCATTGTGGTTATCCTCTTTGTTTTTATACAAGTGGAGTTGTACCCACCAATAATCTTTGTTTTTATACGAGATGAAAAGAGAAAAGTGTGGAATTTGCAAAGGGTTGCATTTTTCCTAGTGGTTTCCTTAGTCTAATCCATCTCAGGGTCATAATCCTACAGGTAACACAATGCTCTGATACCATTTGTAAGACCCCACCTTTTAAGGTAAAGGCCCCTGTGATTGCAATGCTAGTCCCTGGATTTAAATGCTAGCATCCATAGTTTAAGATGAAGTACACACATACAAAGGTCATTATTACATCGTAATATCCATAGATACATAGTCCTTACAACTCATTAGCCCAAGGCTAATACAAAGAGTTCACAAAACTTAACAAAATAAATAAAGTCTTCATCTTCATGTGCCACAGGAAAACATGTTGAGTGTAGACTCATAACCCTAGTCACCATTAGAGTAACCTCCAATATAATAAGTTACAGCCATAGAGGGTCAATACATTTGGAATTGTATTGGCAAGTGATACCATAGTAGTATAGTAACATCTAATAACTATATGAATTTGGCTAGGTGTAGTTCAGGCTGGCTTTTCTCAAAATAAGGTTTTTCTTATTAGTTGGAAACACTAAGTTTTTGTTTGACAAAAACACTGAAGGAAACACCAATAGACATCGGTGAACCTTAACCCTTGTTCAACCATAGGTTTTAACTTAGAGAAATTTGGATGAGGATATACTTGATCATTTCAATGTCTTTGATGCTCAAAATGTCCGTTACCGGGGACACTGCTAAGTACTAAGGTTTTACCCTCCCGAGAGGTGGTGCACTTTCCCCATAAGACTCGACATGCATCAAGACGAGACTTTTCAGAATTATTCCTTCAGACCACCATGGACGCATTCCGTCCTATCAACCCTACCACCAACTATCCATCTGGCTGAATTCTTGCATCCTAGTTGGTCAAGGCAGAGCCCTTATGCCATGTGGTTGCACTAGAAGCTTCTCAACATTAAATATCTCAAATCTCTTTGTTCCTGGGTGGCCATCCACAAGTGTGATACACAAGGTAAACCATAGACATGGGCCTTGTGTAACCAGTCAACATAAACCATTCTTCCCATTCCACCCAGGTGATTCATTCACAAGTTGTTTTATTAATCAAAAACATAGTCACATACTTTGCATAATATAATTGCATGAATAATCCACCCTTGTATTCTACTATCTAGTCTAAGCATACTAGTATAACAAGTTTCTTAACTTAGGTAAAAATTACTAAGACAATATCTATAGGATTTACCAAAGCATAACATATACTTAGAAAAATCCAATGCAAATCCTACTCAAAATATCACTAGTGCATAGATAAAATAGTAGGACAAAAGATGAAGCATCACTTGCCTTGGTAGTTCGGGGAATAGGAACAATCCTCACAATCACACTCTCCACAATCCACAAAATCTACATAAAATCATAACACAAAATTCACATTCAATATACAAACAAAAATATATATGAATGCATGCAAATGCAATGGAATGATTTGCCACACTTTTCAAATCAAACTAACCAGTACTAAATACAAATAAACCTTTCTAAGGTCTAAATAAACCAAAATTAACTTTAAAATAATTTTCTAAACAAATTTTATAACCAAAATAGGCCTACAAATGTTTCTGCATAAATTCCTAACTTTACAGAAGCAAATGGCCAAACCAAGGCCATAGATTCAAAAATATTAATTTTCTGAATCCATTGATATAAAATTTGTAGTTTTTGGACAAATAGATCAAAAGTTATTGAATTGACAAGTTTGAATAACTAATAGATCAAAATTCAGATTTTAAATCTAAACCTGTGACACGCGGCAGCATCTAATTGCCGTGTACAGGTTTGCGTTGGATCACGCTTCTACGCCGTTATATCTAAAGTGAATCCAGCGTCTCAGATCTAAACTTACCCCTTCGTTCTAATTCTAATCCTGACCGCTAGCTACAGATCCAACGAATCAGATTTGACTGACCATACGTGGGCGGTGCAAATGGCTCTGGCGGCAGCGACGCGCCGGCGAGGCTAGAGGGGTAGGGGGTTCCGTTGGTGCTTACCGAGCTCGCGGGAACATGTGGATGCTCAACCTGTACTTGACTTGGACAGGGGCGCACGGACACGGCCGAAAAACCTCGTCGGAGTTCATCCTAGTGTCGAGTGCTCACTATCGGAGACAAACACGACGACCTAGGGCGAGATAAGGTAAACAGTGGGCATTAGAAGGTGCACAAGGTCACGACAAACACGATAGCGTGAAGCAAAGGTCAAGGGGCGCTCGGGTTTTACCGTGATTGCTCGCCGGAGTCGAACGATGCCTCGGGTGCTTGTAGAGGTTGACGGGGACGGCGACCTGGGGCGAATTGGGACAAACCAGAGGCATGAGTAGGTGCGCAAGATCAAGTGGAACACACTCGCATGAAAAAGAGGCAGAGGCGAACATAGAGCTCACCGAAATAGCTTGCTAGAGTGGTTCAGTGCTTTGGCGGTGCAAGCTGAAATTGCGAGAGCCTGGCGGCGCTTGAGGCTTGTTGTGTGGGGGGAAATGGTCGCGAGGGGGTGGGGGTTAAGTAGCCAGAAATGGAATCAATGGGATTTACACCTCGAATCAATCGGCAGTGAATGGGTTGATATGGCTAGCGACGCGGTCGCCATACGCAGTTTGAGGACGGCAATCTTGACATGGCAACAGGCCCGATGGTCGTGGTGGGTCTTGGTGAGGTTAGAAAACAGAGGGAGAGGGGGAAAGCTCTCCGGTGGACTTGCTGGGCCACGAGGGGGGTTGGGCCAGATGGGTTGCGCCTGTTTATTTTTTCTCTTTTTCTCTTTTCTTTTTCTGTTTTGATTTTCTAGGATAGATTTGAATGGCCATTTCAAATCCATTTGAATTCAAATTTTCACCAGACTTTTGTACTGTGATCCTAGTGTACAAAAGTGTGTCAAACACATACAATCACTCAAAATCATTTTTGGGTCTTGAAAATAAAATAAAACCATGCCCCATATGTATATTAAGAAGGGGTTTAAATATGGTTCTATTAGGGTTTTAGTTTTGAAATTTTTTGTGCAAGATGAATATGCCATGATGGTATGAATGCAACAACATGATTTTGCATTTTATGAAATTTGGGATGTTACAATATTTGGGTGCAAGATTTCCTTTGAGTTGGAAACGCTGCATTCCTTTCAAGGGTGATACATTCAGATAAAACAAATCTCCGATATTGAAGGCTAAATCTCGACGTCTCTTGTCGGCATACCTCTTCTATCTGGACTGAGCAGTCTTGAGGTGCTCACGGATCTTGTGAACCTTCTCTTCGGATTCTTGTAGGATGTCGGGTCTGAAGATCTGACTCTCTCCTACTTGTGACCAATTCAGGGGGGTATGACACTTCCTTCCATACAAAAACTCAAATGGGATCATTTGCAAAGTGTCTTGCTAACTGTTGTTATATCAGAATTATGTAAAAGGCAAGCAGTCTTCCCATCTAGATCCATATTCCAATACACAAGCTCTCAACATATCCTCGATTATCTGGTTTACTCTTTCTGTTTGTCCATCGGTCTGCGGGTGATAGGCTGTGCTAAAGTTCAGTTTGGTCCCTAAAACTTCTTAGAATTTCTTCCAAAATCTTGAGGTAAACTGGGTTCCTCGATCTGACACAATGTTCCTGGGGATTCCATGTAGACTGACTATCCTATCAATGTACAACTCTGCTAGCTTCAAGCTCTGGTAAGTGGTCTTGACAGGTAAGAAATGAGCTACTTTGGAAAGTCTAGCCACTATGACCCAAATAGAATCATATCCCCTACTAGAGGTAGGCAAACCGGTGATGAAATACATTCCAACTAAATCCCATATCCATTCTTGGATCTGCAAAAGTTCTAAAAGTCCTGTGGGTCGCTGGTGTTCCACTTTGACTCTCTGACAAATGTCACACTTGGCGATGTAGCATCTGAATTCTCTCTTCATTTTGTGCCACCAAAATTTCTCCTTCAAATCCTAATACATCTTCGTTCCTCCCGGATGGATAGAATAAAGAGTATTATGGGCTTCTTGAAAAATAGCTTGTTTCAACTCTGAATCTGCTGGCACACAAATTCTTCCTTTATACCACAAAACTCCTTATTCATCTTCCGTGAATTCGGGTACCTTCCCTGTACCAATATGACACTTAATTTCGTTGAAACTGGCATTTCCTTTCTGAGCTTCCTTTATCTGATCTATCAAGGTGGGTTGAAGTTCGATACTATCTAGGAATCCTTTGCTAACTAGCTCCATTATCAAATCCTCTAACTCCTTATGCAAACTTGGTTTCTCTTTTAGAATCATGGTGTTTAATCTACATGGCAGTCTACTAAGAGCATCCGCTACCACATTGGCCTTGCCGGGGTGGTAGTGAATGTCAAGGTAATAATCCTTGATTAACTCTATCCATCTCCTTTGCCTCATATTCAAATCCTTCCGAGAAAAAATATACTTCAAACTCTTGTGATCTGAATAAATCTCACAACGATTACCCATGAGATAATGACGACATGTCTTCAAGGCTAAAACAACGGCAGCTAACTCTAAGTCATGAGTGGGGTAGTTCTGTTCATGCTGCTTCAGTTGTTGGAAAAGATATGATATCACTTTGCCTTCTTGCATCAACACACATCCGATACCAGTCATGGATGCATCACAATACACATCAAATGGCTTCATGATATCTGGGATGATCAAAATTGGGGATGAAATCAATCTCTTCTTGAGCTCTTGAGAACTCGCTTCACATTTGTCCGTCCATTCAAACTTCTTGTATTTCTTCAATAGACGAGTCATCGGCCTAGCGATGCTTCAAAATCATTCAACAAACTTGCGGTAATATCCCGCTAATCCAAGAAATGCACGAACATCAGTTTGGGTGGTTGGGGCTCTCCATTCTTCAACATCCTTAATCTTGTCAGGGTCAACAGCAACTCCTATGGCTGACAAGATATGTCCTAGGAATCCTACCTCATTTAACCAAAATTCACATTTGCTGAACTTGGCATACAACTGATGCTCCCTAAAGGTTCCAAGGATGGTTCTTACGTGTTGTTCATGTTCTTCCTTCGATTTGGAGTAGATTAGAATGTCATCGATGAAAACAACGACAAACTTATCCAAAAATTTCATGAAAATCTTATTCATGAGATTCATGAAATAAGCAGGGGCATTGGTTAATCCAAAAGAGATGACCTTGTACTCATATAATCCATATCGCCTAGTGACGGAAATCTTTGGAATATCCGTTGCACGAATTTTTAGTTGATGATAACCAGTTCTAAGATCAATCTTAGAGAACACTCTGGATCCGGTCAATGTCGTGGTATTGCCGACAAGTACGCCATGGAGGGGTCCTCACAGTGCGTGTTTAGAGACATGGGGGAAGGCGGACGGTTGACGGGTACGAGGTAACACAACTTACCCAGGTTCAGATCCCACGACGGTGGCGGAATGCTACTCCTGCTATAAATCACTATAATGGTGATACGCCGAGTTACAGGGATCGGTTCGCTGTGTGAGGTTATGTGAAGTTGTCTATGATTGTGCCCTAAAGGCTCCCATAGGCCCGACATATATAGTCGCCAGGTCCTAGGGTTACAGGGAAAAGTCCTAGCCGGATAGTTTACAGAGTCCTACACTGCCTATAATCAGTCTAGCCTGTCTTGCACTCCAAGGCTCCGGGTACGTCGGTGACTCCTCCGTAGCGTTCCTTTATTCGGCATGGGCCACCCTTCTGGATCCATCTAACTGGGCCGCCCAGCAGGCCATAGGCCTTGCTACCAACTGTGGGCCACTCGGGTTATCCGGATAGAGGACATGCTATGAGGATACCCATATAGCATATCCCCAACAATAGCCCCCGGAGAACTCCGAGATCTTGTGCCGTCTTGCCTCTTCATGTTGAATGCTCCATCTAGATGGATGTCGGCAAATTTTCAAGCAACATATTGTAGTCCTCCCAAAGAACCCTGCATGGTTTTCTCCATCTTCAACTTGTAAGTCGGAGAATTGTTGAATCTTCTATCGTACTCTTTTGTAGCCGGATTGGATCCGTCCATGCCAGAATATTCCGATGTGATGGTTCACCAGCCAGTGACAGCTAGGGCGACGTAGACATAGGTCAGCAACGCCTCGTAACTCACACATGCAGAGAACGCAATCATGTCCAATTTTCCCGCGCGAGCATTACGAACCATTAGCGGCGACAGTTGGTAACATGGTGAAATTTTCGTGCACGTCCCCTCACACGTCGCTTACGTGGCAACCGTTTGATCATGCTTCACGAATCTTGATGCCGAAGGTCATAAATAGTAACAGCGGTGGAAATTTTACTTTTTCACCTCATTCTCCTCTACATCATCTTCTTCCTCCAGCGAGCGCCTCCTCGAGCTCTCCGCGCACATGTGCGAAAAACCCTAGCTCCTTAACCTCTCCCAATCACCACCGAAAACTCCCAATGGCCAGCAGCAGCTCCTCCCCCTCCATGACGGCGTCGGGCGATGCCGCGGTGAAGCCGGCGAGCGCCGGCATCGTGCCACCAGAGGGATTGGTTATTCCCAAATCCACGGTTGTCGAAACCACCGGCGGCGAGCATAACCCAGCGGCGCTGGAGCTACTGGAGGAGGAGTATGACTCCCACAAGGGCGATTGGCGTGGTTCAGATATTACGGACCGCGATATCAAACAACTGATCAACGAGGGCTCTCTCCCCATGGCGGAGGAGCTCGTCTGGCGGGCGGAACCGGCTGGCGAGGTCACCCCTTCTCCCCAAGTCGGAGAGAAGGTGTACCTCAAAGCTCAAATGGTACGCGGCGTCTCCCTGTCCATCTCCAACTTTTTCCTTGCTGTCCTCAACCACTACCGAGTACATCCTCAGAACCTCTCCCCCAATAGCATCTTAGCGCTTAGCAACTACGCGGTGCTTTGCAAGGGTTATTTAGGGATTAGGCCTAGGCTAGATCTCTTCATATATTTCTTCACCGTCAAGCGCGAAGCCAGAGCCGGCAAGGACGAGCTCAGGAATTGTGGCACCATTAGTTTTAAGATCCGGCCTGGCCAGCGGTTCCTCGACATCGTCGGCCACGAGTCTTGCAAAAACTGGCAGCGGATGTACTTCTACGGCCAAGATATCTCTCTGGCCGGCCGAGAAGTAATGAACCCGGACTTCGTCAATGGAGCTACCGCTGAAGCCCCGACATGGAGATCCCAGGCCTCCCTTCCCTCCGACATCGACATTTCCTGCGCTATAAGGCGGATAGAGTGGTTCGTAGATACGTCTATGACCGGATTGGACCTAGCCATGTGCTGGTTCGTCAGGCGGATCCAGCCTCTGTAGCACTGCTTGAAGTTGATGCACGAGTATACCAACTAGAGGAAGGATAGCCTCCGCATCTCCGAGGACAACTTCTCGAGCGACTCCATCAAGATCCGCCTCAAGGATATCGTCAAGGTGAAGGATAGGAAGCGTGGCTTCACCATCACCTACGACATGTTCGTAGAGAGCAAGTGCCCAAAGGTACTTGTTTATTTTCCGTGTATGACATATACTCCAGTTCTTCCATCTAGCCATTACCATCTCATCTAACACGGTGGTTCTTCACTTAACAGCTTAGCGACATAGATGAGGATAGCATGGCTCCCCAAATCTATGATCCAAAGATGAAGGAAGTCACCGTCGTGTCCGACGACGATGCCCCATTGGCGCGAAAGCGGAAGAGCTCCACCTCTAACGCTACCGACGGAGGCAAGAAAAAGAAGACGGATGGTGGAGCCTCCAAGAAGACTACCGCCACCCTAGAGGTGGAGAAAATAAAGGTTACAGGGATCCCTTTTGCCAAAGCACCCCCTCTTGTGTAAGCTTCTTTGTCTCCGACATTGTCCATTGTTTGTCTTATTTTTGTACTTATACTTTTTGTACGTTTCAAAAAGAAAGCCACAACCAGTTTGAAGCAGACCTCCAAGACTTTGGGGGCTTCTAAAAACATTAACGATATGTTGCATCGTGACATGTCTTCCCACGCATCTCCCGCCATCGCCCCTGTCACTCCCATCATAAAGCCCACACCCGCTCCGACAAGCTCACAGGCCAAATATGTATCTGGCCCTTCCGCCATGGAAGTGGACTCAGGTGCCTCCACGGAGCTTGCTGTTGTCGGTGAACAGGCGACATAGGAGAGTGCCGCAAACATAATGGCTGATGCTCCGGCTAAGGATGCCATCGGTAGCGGTAAGGCGGTGGTGGAAGGTGGTACGTCTGTCGAAGGCGGCACCTCCACACCCAAGAAGACCATAGAGTTCCCGAAGATAGTCTATCCGGTGCTTACGCCGGGTAGCACTGCTCTGGTTCCTAGTGCGGTTCCAACATCTCCAACGTGTGGCCTTGAGGAGATTCTCTGGCAAGCATAAATCTTGCAAGGAAACAGTTTTTCCTTTGGCAAGTTGCTTGCTGAGTGTTCTACAAACCTCAAGATCATCGCACTTGTAAGTTTTATTTTCCTTTTGCTTTTCATATGAGTATCCCACTGTAGCCCCCGAGGATTTAGACGGAAAACCATATGTCTTTGCATATAAATGCTCTAAGAGTGACTAAGCTAGAAAACTTCTCACTGTAGCCCCCAAGCATATAGTTTGAATGAATTATTTCGACTAGATGCTTTCAGAGTAGCATACGCAGTGTTTATAAATTTCAATACTTTAGCCCCCAAGCTTCTAGTTGTAACTGAATTAGTTCCTACTAGATGCTTTAAAGAGAAGCTAAGCATATGACTGAGTTAAAAACTTTATACTATAGCCCCCAAGCTTCTAATCGAAAACTGAATTAGTTCCGACTAGATGCTTAACGAAAGACTAAGCATATTAAAAACTCTCGCTATAGCCCCCAAGCTTCTAGGTGGAGATTCTCCGGCTAGATGCTCCAAGGAGACCAAACAACATTTTAACTTTCTTCTTCCACAGAATGAGAATGCTCGGAGGGGTGTCACCAACGATAAGTACCAGAAGATGCGCGCGGACTTGGAAGCTGAAAAGGGTAAAACTGCCTTCTTGAAGGAACAAATCATCAAGAGCAAGCGTCTGTTTTTCCTTTCTTTTTCGTATTCTGGCTTGGTCTTGTGCCAACATTCTCCGAGTACTTACTATGTACTGTTCTTTCTCCGACTTGCAGAAACCATTTACAAGGCTAAGGACATTGTTGAGCAATTCAAGCATATGCAGCAGCTGGATAGCAAAAACAATATCCTTAAACAGGAGAGGAAGGACATGCTGAAGATGCACGAAGACTCAATGAAAGCCCTGGAAGACTCCGCCAGTGAGGAGATGAACCGCTTGAAGGAGGAAATTGTGATCTTGAAAGAGCAGAAGAAAGCTGCTGATGAGCAAAATCAACGGCATCATGAAGCATACAAGATCCTCCGAAAAGATCGGGACTCCATGGCGGAGACTCTCCAGCAAGCTGAGATAAGCATTTTCAGTAAGTGATTCTCCATCTTGGACTTCTGTAAGCTGAATACTCTGAATTTTTGAACTCATGCGCTCCTTTGTCGGAAATTTTCAGCTCCTATGGGTTTAACCCGGTCGCCTCCTCCGCCAAAGGAATGCATGGTCCTTGCCGGCAACTTTATCAACACCGCCATCAAGCAGGCCAAGGAGATAGCCAAACCCCTCCAGATTAATATCAAGGCATCGGACTCTGTGGCGAAGTTCTCGGAGATCCTACGCCGAGCCCTCGAGCATATCTCAAGCTGGAAAGCTTCATGTGCACGGGCCGGTGCAAGGATGGCGTTGTCCATGGTCAAGGAACATTAAGAAAATGCCGATATCGACACGGTGACCTCCGGTATCCCCGACGTAGACAAAAAAGGCCAAAAGATAAACCACGAGTCTATCTTGGCGTCGCTCGCGGGTTATGACACCGGAGTCGTCGAGATGGTCGACGCTAATGTCTTTGTGCCCATGAAAACCATCGACGGCGGCAACCAAAGCTCCTCAGAGTCCCTCAACACTGCCGACTTCGAGGAAGGTGACTCTCTTGCTGCCGACGATGCTGCTTCCAAGTCGCTTGCACCAGAGGAATGAAAAACAATTTGTAATATTTGTTTCCTCTGTAATGTGTATGCGGAAAAACTACTTGTTAACTTAAGGCGGAAAAAAATAGTTGTTATTTCCTGCTACCCAAGAATTAGTTCCAGCATGTATATTTTTTAAGCAAGTGCTGGCTTATCCATTACTCTGGTTCTTATGCTTGACCTTTCGTGAGTCGGAAAACTCGTTGTCGGAACCATGCGCTCAGGTGATGATGCCCAATAGCACCGTCAATAACCTAAGCACAAAATCGCCGACAATAAGTGCCGAAATTCACTACTCCAACATCCACATAAAAATGACAAAGAATGTGTAGACCAGAAAACTTAAGCTAACGCCCGTCGGCAGAATTTTCACAAGTGCAATTGCAAAACTTGTGCATAAATGTTTTATACGATCCAAAAATGAACACTAAAGGAGGTAAAAGACTCAGAAAAATGAGTGAACCAGAGAGCTCTATTTCATTGATCATATAAGTGGTACACAATAGATAAAAATGCTAAGTGTAGAAAGGACGTAGCTTTGCTATGTTCCATGGACGATCAAGCTCCGGGTAGTCATCATCTGGGTCACGTCGCTTATGCTTATGATCCTTGTTGGGTCTATCCTTCAGTTCACGATTGTCAACGAGGTAGTAAGACCCATTGAGTAGCGCCTTGCTTATGATGAACGGTCCTTCCCATGGCGGGGATAATTTGTGTGACTTCTTCTGCTTAAGTCAGAGCACCAAATCCCCCTCTTTAAACGTGCGATGCAGGATGCGGCGATTATGGTAGCTCCATAGCTTCTGCTGGTAGATGGCGGATCTTTGGCATGCCAAAACGCGCACCTCCTCGAGAAGGTCGACATCTACGCGTCTAGATTCATCAGCATCATCTTCGTCGTATGCGGCAACTCTTGGTGAATCGTGAAGGATGTCGAAAGGCAGGATGGCTTCTGCTCCATATATCATGAAGTAAGGGGTGTAGCCGGTGGATCTGTTGGATGTAGTTCGTAAACTCCACAGCAGAGATGGCAATTCTTCCGCCCAGGCTCCAGCTGCTCTATGTAGCGGTGCCTCAAGACGAGGCTTGATTCCCTGCAGAATTAATCCATTGGCTCGCTCAACCTGACCATTGGATTGTGGGTGTTCCACAGATGCAAGGTCAAGTCGGATGCCCTTCTCCCAACAATAAGCTTCCACTTCTCCGAGTGACAAGTTGCTGCCGTTATTGGTGATAATGCTATGTGGGAGACCAAATCTCACCACTAGATTCCCGACAAACCTAAGGGCAGTTGTGACCCCCGGGATCAGGCCTAAACAAATCCCAGACCTCCATCTGACATAAGCTTAACCTTGAGCTCGAGAATATCTAGTGGAGAATCGGTAACACAACAGTGACCCTATGACACAAAATTTATTACAGCAAGCTCATAACTGAGAAGAGAACCAAATTATTACAAGCAGAGGTCACTCACCACAAACATCAAATAACGGAAGGAAAATTATGCTATTAAGTATAGAAAACTTAACAAATGGCCTAAGAGGCATGAAGCACAACGATCACGTCCCAGCCCATAGATTCCAGGCTGCCGGCCGGGAACCCCAAGCTACTCGTCGGTGTCGATGTTTGAAGATATGAAATAAGAAAAATTTGGAATATATTCTTTGTTATGATAATGCCAAAAAATCTCAAGTTGGCTCATCTGTCTTTCTTCCGTTCCCTTATGCCGGTCATTCGAGGCCTCTTGACTTTTCTCTTCCCTATTTTGGATTTTTTTTTTGTGTGTAATCGTAATATAGAAATTATCTTGTTGCGATCCTATGAATCAGTTCAATTAAAACCTTGAGCCCCCCTAAAGTTTGAGGCAAATGAACGCATTTTTGTTCGTCGTCTCCGGGATATATATCCTCGCGGAACTCTGGTCATTGAATCAAATTAACCTTAATGAATAACTAATTATTTCTCTTCTTTTAGCCATCCTTTTTTCCATTAATAACAAAACTAATTATTCCAATATAGTACCAAACTGATCTTCAGGTGAACACTTACTCTGCCAAAAGTATCAACAAAGCAAGGGGTGAGTACAGGGTGTACTCCGCAAGACATATGGCTGGTGGAGTTGTTTTGCATAAAGCCATCTTTGTTTATAAAACAAGTGGGAGATAAGAAGCTCGTGTATTCAGAGTATTTTTAAAAGGGGATAAGAGAGCGACATCTCCGAAATATTGATCATCATCTTTTGATATCCACCAATCAACATCATCTACCAACTAGGATCACCCCCTCGTACCCATGAGGAAGCATCCTTAAGCACACGTTGATCTGCCAAGTTTTACGATTAGGTTCTAGTTCTCTATGATCTTAGAATCTGGTCACCAAGCGTTCATAACTGTGAACACGGCTTTTCGAAAAGATTTAACCCTACAGGGGTGTACAACTTTACCCACACGTACCAACTGACTCTTAATGCCAGATCATTAGCCCTCTTCCTTGGAAGGCCGACAGAGGGTGGTTGGTCACGACCTTTACCTTGCTTTCGTCTAAATCCATGAGTCTCCAAGAAAGGGTTCCATCAGCCCATATCTCTATGTCCAAGGATCAGGAGTACTCCCGGAGCCTCCTTCCTCCTTGGTCACGCCCATATGATGCACCATCTTCAACCCATCCAAATATGCAGGTGCCAAATAGCTAACTACGAACTCATGGATCAGACTTGGCAAGTTAATCAGTCGAGAGGTTCCCAAGCCCCATGTGGCTGTCCGCTCATCTCGTATCCAAAGGCAAGAACTCAGGTTTTAGTGGTGGAGAGCATGGGACTAGAAAAACCACATCCCAGCGTAGCCTCCCATACAAGCCTTAGCATGTTTAACTCATATCACCTCTGATATCATCTCATCACGTTCTCCTGTCATACTAGATTCTCTGCATCCGATACATCATCTGGATGAACCAGACTAAACAGCTATGCATGGCTAAGCAGACACATATAAGCTCTAGCAATGCACACAAGCCAAACCTAGTTATGCTAAGAGCAGTGGATCAGGTAATCTAAGATCAAAGGGAGTAATGCAATAGATAGGATACTCTATCTATCGATAAAACACCTCAGTAGAATAGTATGCATCATGGAAGGAATTGAAATGCTTTCGGAATCATAGGATTATATCATGGTGGGGCTATGCTTGCCTTTGCCTGTTGATAAACAATAAGCAGACCTTTGGATCCTTGTACTTGAATTGATTAGAGTTGGTCAAGTATTGTTCGTCGATCTTTGATATTCGATGGTCTTGATCTCGGTCCTCAATCTCGATCTCGATCTCGTATTCTACCGGGAAGAAGCAAACATCGGAAATAAAGGGGAAACAATCAACACATGGCATCGATGCAATGCTCAAGCAAGGATGATGACATGACAATTTAAATTGCATTGGAATGAAACCCTATAACATGCTCGACAAATTAATCGGGGTTCCGAATGGGCAAAAACCCTAACTCGGGAAAACTCCGGAGCATATGAGAGGGGTGCATTTGTTCTTCTAATTAAACTTGTCATGAAAGTTGATTAACGATGCATGATTATACCTTAAAGAGGTAGGTTTCATTTTTCTGAACATTTTGGTATATTATTTGTATTTTTCTGAATTACAGATTAAAAGTTATTTAATTTACAATATTCAAAACAATTTCTAAAATTATTAAACTTTTTCTTAATTTAAATAAATCTGGAAACCTATTTACACCAAGGCCTGGGCTAGCCACAGACACAGACAGGCGGGCCTCTGGCCACCTCAGCCTCCACACAGGCAAAGTGGGACAGGGGGTCCAGTTGTTATTTCTCACCTAGGCAGAAGCTAGCCACAGTGGCTGACTACTGGGCCCGAGGACACATCAGCAAGCCAGGAAGGAAAAGTGGGACCCATCCGACATTTGACTGCTTTGACCCGACGCGTTGATGTCCTCGTGATGCAAGCGTGATGTCATCCCTGTCGTGATGGGGATGGCGTTTGGGCACGCACGGGAGAGCGAGGTTGCTGGCGATAGGTTCAGCGCGACGCGTGCTTCCTATTGTTGGCGGCGCCACTCTAAAAGGGTCGCCGGAATAGTAAGAACGACGAGGCTCCACGGCGGCACACAGTGGTGATCGACGCGAGCACGAGCCAGAGAGGGAGAGAGATAGTGGGGAGGTCCAGGAGGACCGGTGGCTCACCTTGAGCACGTCAGAGATGTCGTTGAGGACAGAGGGAGACGGTCGGCGCCGGAATTGATGCCGCACACGATGGCCGGAGCTCAGACAAATGATCAAGAGCATGTCGGTTGCGGCTTCCCCAGCTCGATTCCTTCAGAGGGAATACGGAGGGCACCACGACGAAGCTCCAGGGTGCCTTATCTCGGCTTGGGAAGGTCAGGAGCACCGGCGGACGGCGAGGTCAGTGGGCTAGGGTTTCGCTGGTTTGGGGGAAATCAACAGAGAGCACAAGATGGAAAGAAAGGAGTATGGGGAGAGAGAGGAGGAGACGACCGTTCTTATCCATCTGTCTAGGGGCGGCGGTGGGAATCGCTGCGTGGCGGAGATCAACGGCACACGCTCGGGCACGCAGCAGCTTGCTGACCTGAGGGAAGGCGACGACAAGGTTGGGGCTGAGGCAGCTTGCAGGGGCCCGCGTGGGCTACAAAATGGTGGGGCGATGGTGGGGGCTGGCGGCAGAGAGAGGGAGAGAGGATATGGGCCGGCCTGCTCTGCTCTCTGGATCTATTTTTTTTAACAAACCCTTTTGCCTTTTCCGTTTTCTTATTTTTCATTTGCAAAACTATTTGAAATCTGTTTTAAATATTTTTGAAAATACAAGAGGCTTGTAAAATATCTGAAAACACTAAGGGGCCCTTATAAAAATCTGGCTCCACATATTTTGATATTTTTAAAAATTGAAACCATTTGAATGTATTTTCAAATGGAGGAGCAAGATTAGGGTTTTAGGGTTTCGTTTAAATTTTCTTTAATGCACAATTTAAATGATGATGCTCATGAATGCACAAAAAAACCCTAAATAGTAATTAGCTAAAACTGGGGTGTTACAACTCTATCCCCCTTACAAGAATTTCGACCCGAGATTCCAAAGGTAGGAAGAGAGACAAAGAGAGAAAGAAACAGGGCCATGCTAAAGATAAGAGGGAAACACACTAAACGACACGTAGAGTATCTCATGGTCAACTCATGGATGGAGTGCTTAGAAACAACTCTGAGATGACGATCATGAAACACATCAAGGTAACAGAGGAAACAAGAGGAGATGGTTTCAAGTTGTTAGATAGATGGTATTCATAAGGATTGAGACCATGGATCTTACATAAGGTTTAAGCTTCTGAACAGGAAAGCTTACAGCAGAAGGAACATAACCACATACTTCGACAGGGAACCTCTACTAAACGACTTGAGTAGAGATTTCAGGTTGCAGAGATATGGTTCAACAAAACCAAGCTGTTGAACTACTTTTGATATAGAAGGGTCACTCTTTCATTCAACAGAAGGCCAAGACAGGAAGGTGTTTTGTGGCGAGGACTCATAAAAGCCACAAAGAATAGGTAGCAAGAGGAACAATAGATTACCAAAATCATAGTCACTCCTGAAACATGGTTAAGATAATGAAGGAAACTCTTTATTCATCCAGATTTATCAAAATCTTTGCCAAGATCATAATATCACTTTGCACCACTAATATGAATAGTTAAGAAGATTCCTAATGACACGAGAAGAAAGAAACTTCATTCTCAGACTTCAATTACTTGGCACAACAAGATGATTGCCAACATAAAATGGTCAGGAGGATCGACCGAGAGACATTTAGCAACACTACTTTAAATGTTCTCCTTGATATTCGAGAAATCGATCATCAAGTAAAGATCAAACTTCGGATACAAAGAAAACCATAAGAAGAACTCCTATAATAAATTATAGAGGAAGCCTCATGAAGAGTGGTTGTTGTTGCTGATTCAAGAGAATATGACAAGAGGTCTTTCCGGCTAAGTTTGTGTCAACCATTACATCAACCTTGCCAGATTTACATGGCCTTGGTTGTCATGTGCTAGTTGGGCGATCTTTTGAAGAGTGGCAAGATATGCTTGACTCTCGGTTCTACCAGCTTCTCGATCGGCTACTAACATTTGCATGATTTGGACCATCGGGTCTTGAGATGAACTGCTTCCTCCGTGAGGCATCTGAAGGTTAAGATAGATCATGAGCCAAGAGGGAAATTTTTCTAAGGTTTATGGGTTTGGTTTAAAAGATTTTAAACTTCGAGTAAGGATAAGGTTTGAAAGCCAGCAACTCATTCTCATTCATTCCAAAGTCACATACAAACCACACATTCCAAAAAATACATCACAACAACGATGCAAATGGTTTTAAGAACCATTCTGCCAAGCTACAATATAGTTTGACCGAATACAACTCACACCTACGACAGTGCTCCGGTGCTACTACTCATCAAAACTGGTGTCTTCTTCATCATCAATGAAGTCACAGTCCTCATCATTAGTGTTGAACTCCTTGTCCATGTCCTCCAAGTAGTCATCATCATCACGGAGTTACGAGTGGGGATCTCCACGAATATCTTCCCCTTCGTTCTCCCTCTCCTCAAGATGCATGTCTCGCTCATGGATGGTCTCATCCAAGGGTGACACCTTGTGTCGAAGGCGAGCAATGATGCGATCCTTCTTGTCATGCAGACGACAGAGTGACATGCGCTCCTTCACGATAATGGCCAAGGTCTGGTCCTTCTTGGCGGCAGGAAGTTGCTTTTTGTTGGTGTCAGCACGAGCGTTGTCCAGCTCTTTCTGATTCTCATGAAGCATGAAGGCAAGATGGTCCACATGATGCCTCAACTCAGGGTGGCTTGGAAGGTCCAAAGGTTGTCCGTTGGAGTCACTTCTGGCATAATGAGCGAAGCAGTCACCGACGATCTTGTAGATATTCTGCCTACATAGTCGGGCAAGTGCTTCCTGCATTGCTCTTGACAATCCATCTATCCAGTTGTTCTCTCTGATGCTAAAATGGATCTTCTCAGATGTAGGTGGCTCCATCTTTCCTCGCAGATCTGCAACTATCAGCCACTGCAGCTCTCCTCTGGGGTGATCATGGAGTTGAGCTCCATAGAATTCTGGATGCGGGCACTCCAGAAATTCCGCAAGATGATCCAGGTTACTCTCAAAGATGAGGTTTCCTCTGTTTCCCAACTAATAAAACTTGTTGTAGGTGTAGTCCATCTATAAGAAATTTGAGAGGAGTAAGTTAGAGAAGTGATCAAGTGTGCCAAATTTTAGGTAAGGTTGCAAAAATTTCAAGGAATATATGACTCTATTTTGGAAAGAATTTTCAAGGATAAGAGTGAGAATTGTTTTTCATAGATACTCACTTTCTTTGTTTTGGAAACTAAGTTTCTCTGACGTCCATGCTAACTAGGGTCTCTTATGGTCAGGATGGCTGTGATACCAACTTATCAACACCCGGATTTTTAATCCCAGATGGTTGTTATGTTGTACATCGCAATCCCAGGATTACCATTTTTGCGAGACATAACAGATTGGTAGCATAGTACATCATCCATTAGAAACCATAATAGTCTTAAAAAATAGTTGATCTCATGATTTGGTCTGATTACAATCAAAGCATAGAAAATAATAATAGTAGTAGCGGGGTCGAGGCTGCATCTTCAGGGTCATAGGTAATGCTGACGATGGGAGATGGTCATAGTTATCGTAAGCATGCTGTTGTCCATCCTCCTCGTAGTCTCCTTCATATTCTGGCCATGGGAATAGCCAGGGACAAAGCCATGACTACTTTGAAGTACTCGCAAACTACTACTAAAGCAGTAAGATCATTCTAATAGGAATCCTAAGCTCTAGGTTTATTTGCCACAAGCCAATTTTATTTCCCAAAGTGTATAGTAATAAAAGTCAATCTTTAGTTGTCTAAGTTTCTTAGGTGGGAACCTACATTCATCTCCACAACTAGTGGGGGCAAGTCAAAGTCACCATTCAAGTCACGGGTCATTTTGAAAAACATTTGACAACAGAACAGTATGGCCATCCAACTATCCATAACCGCAGACGCGGCTATTCAAATAGTTTGAATCCAAAATTTGATACATCCGTCAGGAATAATCCTGAATCATCATACTTGGTATGCGGATAATCAATCCTAACCTTTCAATTATACACCCTAGTATAGGCACCTCCCCTATGAGTTTGGCCTCCCAACCATGACCATCTGTCATCTTGGGAACTACATAGGTGGATAGTCACATTCACAAGGTAGCCTCAGCTCACCTCGTTCCGCAAGGGAACCCATACCAAGACACATCAACTTATAGTCAAGCCCTACCCAAATTCGGGTATTGTGGTTGTACGGTAAAATTGGAATCGTATCGCATCCAAACACAACCATCAGTTTTTATCAAATTCAGGTCACATACTTCATTCATCATCATCTTCAACTCATTGTGCCCATAACACATGTCAAAACATTTTAATAGAATGACTCATCATTCCAAGGTATTCATAATCCTTTGTTCCCATCTAGATTAATCAAGATTAATTTAGCACTAGCATATACCAATGAGGGTGTCACTATTTGAGGGGTACTAAACTAGTGTTTCTACCTACATCAAGCTCCAACATCTTGATGGCATATTTCCTAAATTTCCACTAATCACCAATTAATTAACTACTGGAACAACTTTTCCAAAAGAAAGGTAAAATGGTATACCTTGCAAGTAAAACTTGGGATAGGCAAAAATCAAAGTGGTATCACAAAGGCTTGCAAGTGAGGCTTGCATGGTTTAGTTTTATCTTGCATAGAATATCTTGCCTTGGTTGGTAAGGTGGTCGAAGTTCTCTTCCTCGTCTTCGTAGAATTCTTCCTCCTTGTAGCTCGGATTGATACTAGCGTCTATAAATAAATACGAGGTACACAATCACCAAACAATACTTAGCTACATCTATTTAACACACAAGGAGTTACTCTAGATGATATAGCATCATCTCTATCATTACAAGAAAAGGGTGATAAGATTTTATTTATCTTCTTTTTAGAAAAGTAATTTCTACTCATTGAAAAGTTATTTAAGTTTTAATATTCTCCAATTCAAATATGGGATTGACACATGTCATCACCACATATTCTAATACTTGAGAATGTGATTTAAAGTGGTTGTACTAATTTAAAAAGCTTAACACTACTATTTAATAATATTTTAGAGGCTAGAAATGACTATAAAGTCATTCTTTAGTTTTGGTCCAGTACTACTGTATGTAAGTATGTATATTTTTACATATTAAGAAAGGTATTGTCCAATGTGATTTTTGAGAGTTGGAATCAACACAAAATCACTTATGGTTTATTTTAGAAAAATGTTTGAAGTGCTAAAAGCTACTGTCTTGTTATTTTTACTGAGGGTGATCCATAGTTTCAAACTGTTTGAATCCAAAGGGAGTGATTAGATATTTTTCATATACTTTCAAACAAAATTGGATTCATTCAATTGGTGTTGTGAATCTTCTTGAATTTAAAGTTACCTACAATATGGGGTTTTTCAAATAAAAGACAAATCTAAATTTGAATAGATGGGCTGCGCGCGGGAATGCTAATGGGCTTGCCGAAGTATGCAACACGCGCGCAGCGGGCTGCTCCGGGGCTGGTCCTACCTGTCAGCGACTAAGAAAACATGAAGCGGTATCAGCTAATCTGGGCCTTAGGATTAGAGCGCGATCAACGGCTGAGCGTTGGCGTCTCCGTCGCAGGGCTCACGCGAGACAGAACCCTAGCGGTACGGCGGGGGTCGTCGGGGGTTTAGCAGGGCTCCAGCTAGGTCAGGCGGTGGGGGCGAACAAGCAAATCGATGGCAGCGGTTCGATGGTTGGTCGCGACAACTCCTAGTGTCGGCTCCTTCCTTCCTCTGCAGCAGCGGACTCTGAAAAAATTCCGGCGAGGTGGTGCTCGCTTTGCTCCAGAGTTGGGTCAAAGAGGTTCCTGGGTGAGAGAGGAGTGGAATGGTGTGTGTTTTGAGGTCGGGGGAGGGCTCTATTTATAATGCGGTGAGGGGGAACGGCAGCATGGCTCGGGCTTGCCGGCGATGCAGTTACAGTGAGCTATCGGCATGGCCAAGGGTATAGGCTGACGTGGTGCTTCAGGGCGATCGTCATGCACACAGTTCCACGGTGAGGAGCGGTCTAAACCGTTCTAGAACGTCCGTGCTCTGTGGCGGTACCGTTGTTAATCGTCACGGCGAACGGTGGTCACGGTGATCGCGCTGTCAAATGAGCATGTCTGGGAGCTTGCTGGAGTCATGGCGAACGTAATGGCGCAAAGTGAGAGGGAGGCGCGGCCACACGGGATTGGTCGGCGCTCCGACGTGGCGGCCGTCATGGTCTGGTGTTAAATGGGAATGCCTTTGCTGGCGTCTCCTCGAGCAGTCTTTGGTCGGGCCGTGCACAGACAGAGGCGGTGAGGTCAGGGCTACCTCCTAGACAACATGGACGAGGGCGGCGCGGTCTGTGGCGGTGTGTCCGTGTCGAGGTGGCAAGGTGAGCTCGGCTATGATTTTTTCACTAATCATTTGATCGAGTGAGAGAGCTCCTTTGCACGGGCTGGTACTGAGGGCGTTAAAGGAACGACGTGTGAGCTCGGTGAGGTCACAAAATGATCAAAGGTCTGATCAAAACAGTGAATAGTGGTTGAGTTTGTATTGTGATCACCAGGTGTTTGATCTAATGGCCGCAAGAACTAAACCATCAACATTTCCAGTGATTTTTGGTGGGTGTTCTGGTAGTAAACTTGGTAGTCTCTGGGTGCAATGGTTTGCTAAGTGATGAAGGTTTGAGTGGTTTTCCGAAAATGTCTATCTTGATACATAAGATAGATTCAATTTTGAATTGCCTCTCAAATGGGTTTGGATTGGTTTCTGCAAGGTTGTAAATCTCCATTGGGTTTATTGTCACTAGGTCTAGCAAGGAGATAAAAGAAATGGAAAAGTTTATGTTTGAGATTAGTTGCTAGAGATTCTCAAAGTTAGCTAATGGTTAACTTGGGCAGAAATGACCATTAGGTCATATGCTTCATATTTTGCTTTTCTTTTGTTTCGATCTGATTTGGAAATGACCAAGATGATATGGTTTTGATCTTTAAGCCATTTCTCATCATTTACAAAAATCAAACATGGCATTTCAAGAATTCATACACACAAGCATTAAGATTTGAATTTAATTAATAAAAGCTTTTGTTAACCCTAAACTTGGTTAATTAGAAATGGATCCTCATTAATATTTTTGGGGTGTTACAATATACTCCATCCTTGTTCACTTTAACTTTAATCACCTCAATATGCTTATGTTAGGGGTAATGAGAGCACAAAGCTAGTAAGTACCATAATCTTTTGGAAGCTCTTTATGAAAATTGAAATCCCTGCTTCCCTCTACGAAGGGCCTTTCTTTTACTTCTTAGTTGAGTCAGTAAACCTATTCCTTTTTATCTCCAGCAAGCATTTGAGTTGTTGTGTTTCAATCATTCATATGATGATTTATTCAATCATGTTTCTTATCTTCCTTGTTTTGCACATTGTTCTTATCTAAATGAGTATTACTTTGAAAGCTATTATTGTGGAAAGCCTTTTATGTTTGAGAAAAAGGACTCCTATTATAAACTTCTTTACAAAAGCTTTTCTTGAAAACCAAGTATGATTTGTCATCTGTTCTCTGACCAAGAACAAAGTTTGCCATTACCAATTATGATTTGTCTTTATGCATCTTTATTGTGACTCCCATACTCGTTGCAAGTTAAGTTATATAATGGTGAGTTGCTTTCTATTATGATTTGTGTATTGGTAAGTGTGATGCTTCTTGTCTGTATTCTTTTTATCGACACTTCACTCCATAAACCTGTGGTCATGTTTATTGAGCTCATTTTTCGCTTGGGGACAAGCGAGGTATAAGATTGGGGGGAATTGATATGTCCATTTTTCATCACTATTGTATATCATAATTTACTGCTATTCATTGATATATTTCATATTAAGAGGTGTTACTTATGTTATTTCATCTATTTTGGCATGTTGGATGAATTTTGGAGGATGAACTGCCGGAGTCAGGATTCTGATGGAAAAAGCGGTGTCCAGATGCAATATACGCAAAGATCATAAAATACCATAAAATACACAGAAAATCCTATTTTTCCAAAGACGAAGGAATCCAGAAGGGCCACCCTAGGCCATGCCACCAGGGGGTTTGACCACCCTGGCCCACCTCTTTCTCAGCCCTTTCGCATATATCTTCTCCTCGAATCCCTAATACCGGGGGGAGCGACCACAGAAAAATGCCGCCGCCTCTGCGGGGTGGAAACTACAGAGAGAGAAAGAGCTCTCGGGCAGGCAGATTTCTGCCGAGGAAATTCCTTCTCGGAGAGGGGAGATAGTCGCCATCAACACCGTCATCAAGCTATACTTCATCGGGATCATCATTATCATCATCCTCACAACCATTTCCACCAAGACCAACATCACACTCCATCCCGCTGTAACAATTGTGTTGAATCCCGGTGTTGATTACTTTTGTAGTTGATGCTTATGAGTGGAACCATTTAATTATTGTTTATGTTCAGATTTTTATTCATCATTATATCATATATGATCTTGATCGATATGATGTATCGTGAGTAGTTCACTTAGTTCTTGAGGACACGGGAGAAGTCATGTTGTTAGTAGTGGAATTGTGTTGAAGTAATATTCAATGGTTTGATATTTAAGTTGTGGTGCTATTCTTCTAGTGGTGTCATGTGAATGTCGACTACATGATACTTCACCATTCATGGGCCTAGGGGAATGCATTGTGTATTTGGATACTAATTGTGGGGTTGCCTGAGTGACAGAAACCTGAACCCCCATTAAGAAACCTTTGCACAAGGGAGTGTAGGATATCAGAGTTTAATGTTGTGGTTAGGTTTTTAACTTAATTACTTTCTTGTATTTGCGGATGCTTGCAAGGGGTTTAATCACAAGTATCTATTTGTCCAAGTAAGGTCGGTACATTAGCATAGGTTCACCCACACAACACTTATCCAACCAAAGAAGATTAATCAAATATATGAAGCGAAAGCACTTGACAGTATTTCCATGTGTCCTCGAGAACGTTTGGTCCTTATAAGTATTACAACCGGCTTGTCCTTTGCTAAGAAAGGATTGGGCAACTTGCTAAAATTATTTGTTGTCTTCATTTAATTGCACTTTATTTATTTGCATTATCAAAAACCCCTAAAAATCTGTTTGCTAAGTATTTACAGAGAATTCCTGCTCCAAACCACTAGCCAACACCTTCTGCTCCTCGTTGGGATCGACCCACCTATTTATCAAAAGTACTATGATACACCCAACTTGTGGATCATCAGTGGCCCTTCTCCGTCTCGTCTTCTAGATCCGTGAGTCTTCTGGTAAAATAGGAGTTTGGCGATATTTTCCAGGATTTTTCTTGAAATTTGATTTCCTGCACAAAAACTAGACACCAAATCAATTCTGATGAAAACAGCGTCAGTCCGTGTTAGTTGTATCCAAATCACACAAATTAGAGGAGAAACAATAGCAAAAGTGTTCAGTAAAGTCGATACGTTTTGGACGTGCAGTGACTCAGAATACCACTACATGATGTAGTACACTATAGTCGTTGACATAACACCAATGAAACACCGTTCACTAGTATTACATTCCTTAGAGTGGTACAACATAAACAACAACAGGTCCAAGACATGACTATAAGTTACAACTCGACTCTTTACAAAATATCCAAAGAACACTCTAGGATAAAGAGAGAGAAAGAAACTTCTTACAAAGAAGAATCAGAATTCTCATAACTATCATACTAATAAAACTAGTATCTGAACTATTAGGCTTGCATTGTTGCTATTGCAATACTCTACAGAAGTAGGTTCTATGGCTCGAGATTATATTCCTATCTAATCAGCAACTTTGTCTTCACTTGAGTTAATGTATATGTTGACTTTCTTGATTTCATTGAAGAGCTCGAGCTTTTGATGATGAATCCTGGATCATAACTTGATGTAGACGTTGTCTTAATGGCTTTAGATTCTAGCAAGGGTTAAGAAGATACGTTGAGTACGAGCGTACTCAGCAAGTTCACTAGAAAAGGAGTGTTTGATGCACCATATCTACAGCCACAAACCATAGGCCGTAGGCAATGCAAGTGTTTGTAAACATTTATTCAAAGGTTGCTTTTATTATAAAAATCTATGTCCGTCAGCCTTCATAGGTTTACCAGAACTTTCATGGAGTTCCTTTCCTGCAGCGTTCGCAACTCCTTCCCGGAACATGGAGTAACAAGTTATAGTTCTTACACTCTACAGAGGTGCGTTTGTCGACACCCGGATTTTTAATTCCAGATGCCTATTATGCCATACATCACAATCCCAGGATTAGCATTTTTGCGAGACATAACAGATTGGATATCACAGTTCATCATCCATTACAAACCATAATAAAGGTCTTACAAAAAATAAAGGATCTCATGATCCAGTCTTAGTACAATCAAGCAGCATAATAATATAATAACGATAGCATGGGCGAAGCTCCAGCTTCATGGTCATAGGCAATGCTGACGATGGGAGATGATCCTAGTTGTTATATACTTCCTGCTGCCCATCATCCTGATAGTCCTCCTCATAATATGGCCACGGGAATAGCCAGGGACAAAGCCTTGAGTAATCTTTAAGTACTCACAAACTATCACTAGCAAGTAAAAAAGGTTTCAAGTAGGAATTCTAAGATCTAGGTTGTTTTGCAAAAAACATGCTTTATCTCTAGCTGAGTTTAGAAGTAAAGAAAACTAGTTTAAGAGTTTAAAAACACCTAAGTGGGAACTTGAGTTTTCACTTTCACAACCCTGTTGTGGTCAAGTCAAAGTCATGATTCATTTCACAAGTCATTTTGAAAACATCTGACGACGAAACAGTATGGCCACTCCAACTGTCCATAAACATGGACGCGACTATTCGAATAGTTTGACACTCTACAGAGGTGGTACACTTTCACCACAATATTCGATACATCCATCGGGAACAATCCTAAATTCACCATACTTAGTATGAGGATAATCAATCCTAACCTTTCAATTACACGCCCTAGTATAGGCACCTCTCCTATGAGTTTGGCCTCCCAACCATGACCATCTGTCCTCTTGGGAACTGCATAGGTGGTCAATCTTCACGAGGTAGCCTCAGCTCAAACCTCGGCCGCAAGGGAAACCATATTAAGGTATATAAACTTCCAGTCAAGCCCTACCCAATTTTGGGTATTGTGGTTGTACGGTAAAATTGGAATGGTATCGCATCCAGACAACCATTAGTTTTATAAAGGGCTAAGGCTCATGCCTCAACATTTTCATCATAAAAATCACCTTGTGTTCATAACGCATGTAAAAACATTTCATTAGAATGACTCATCATTCTAAGGTTTTCATAACCATTTTCACCAAGTATTCCCATCTAAAGTGATCAAGTTTTATGCTTAGCACTAGCCACTAAAGTTGGGGGTAAACACTAATGGGGGGTGGTAATCAAGTGTGACTTATCTAAGCTCAATCTCATGCCTCTGGATGACATCAAGATCTACCTTACTTAGGACAAGTCTTATGCTCTTTATGCTACCTCTAATATCTTTCCAAAAATTACAAGTCACTAAGTAAAAGTAATAAAGAGCTTTGATAAAGAAATAAAAAGAAATCAAGCTTGTAAGTAAAACTGGGATTTGGTGTAATCAAAATTTTCTAGCCAAGCATGCCTAATGCATTACATAGGTTATCTAGTTTTCATAGTTGCAAGTGTTAACTTGCATAGGTAACATGCAAGTGGTAGCTTGCTTTGTTCAGTGTAGTGGTTGAAGTTCTCCTCGGCTTCTTCCTCGTAGTAATCTCCTTCCTCTTCGTATCCTTGGTCGGTACTAGCGTCTATAAATAAATACGAAGTATACAATCACCAAACAATACTTAACTACTTATATTTAGCACACAAGATTCACACTAGATGATCTAGCATCATCACAATCATCGCAAGAATTAAGGCAATAGTTTTACTTATTTCCTTTTAGAAAATTTATTTATACTCATTGAAAAAATACTTAAATATTCTCCAATTAAAACATGGGATCATGTTGACACATGTCACCACCACATATTTAAATACTTGGGAATGTGATTTAAAGTGGTGTCACAATTTAATAAGGTTTAACCTTTATATTTTAATTAATTAAAGTGACTATAAATGCCAATGGGACATTCTTTCATTACTTGTCCATTATTACTGCAGGTAAACCTAGATATTTTTATATATTCAGAAAGGTCTTATCAAATGTGATTTTTGAGAGTTGGAATCAACTCAAAAGCTTTTTTGGTTGAATTTTGAAAAATATTTGAATGCAGAAAATTCTTTGCCTAGTTAATTTTACTATAGGTGATCTATAATTCCAAATGGTTTGAATCCAACATTCTTTGATTAATAATTTCAATACCTTTCTAACAAAATTAGTTTCATGCAATTTTGTTTAGTGAATCTCTCTGAAATGATTTTTGAATCTACTGCCAGAACTAAGTTTGAAATTAAATAGATAAACCTAATTTCAAATGAATTGGGTCACGCAGGAAAGTTAACTGGGACGTCCCACTGCGCACAGCGCACACAGACGGGTTAAGTGGTTGTCCCCACTAGTCAGTGAGACACGGGGTGCAAAGGGGTACGTGGCTATTACAACTGTAGGATTAGATGTAAGATCAACGGCCGAGGGTCGTCGTCAACATCTAAACAGAACGCGACAAGCACGAACCCTAGCGCGGCTAGTGGGGGTTTGTGACTGCTCACCGGGGCTCAGGCGATGGTCGGCGATGGGGGCGAATGGCAAAGTCGACAACGGCGATCCTCCTAGTACTGGTGGCTAGTCCTGGGGTGGCTTCAATCGACGGCGCCCTTCTCCTCCAGCAGCGGCAAGCTCCGATGAAATTCCGCCTATGCTGCGCTCGCCTTTCTCCGGGAAGAAGTGGGCACGTTCAGTGAGAGGTGGGGAGTCGAATGGTGTGAAGAAATCGAACGGGGAAGGCCTCTATTTATACTGCGACGAGGGAGCCGAAGGGTGTGGGCTGAGCTCGTCGGGGTCGGCTTCATAGTGAGCTATGGGCATGGCCGAAGGTAGGGGACGGTGCGCTGTCTCCTGGCAAAGCTCAACATCTTGATGGCGCGGCAAGGGGCGATGAGGTTTGTTCGGAACGCGTCAATGGTCTGGGCGGCACCGGCGACAGTTTTGATGGCGCACAGTCGCTACTAGTCACGCGGTGGCGAACGGTATTGTCTGGGATGTTCCTGGGACGGTGGTGATCACGTACGCGGGCGGCGAAGGCGGGGCGCGATCTGTGCGAGCGTTTCGAGCGCAGCACCCTGTCGCGCTCTGGACATGGTCGGAGAAATGGGCATGAGCGTTCTCTGTCGTCTAGTGCCTAGCAGGGGTCGAGGGCTAGACAGGGGGTGGCGGAGGACGGTGGCGTGCTTGCTAGACATGGTGGCTAGGCAAAACGCTTGCTCTGGCTTGCTAGCCATGGTCGACTGGCAAGGTTGCTCTCCGCATGGCACAACATGGTGCACTGGGTAGGGGCTAGGTGTGTTCAAGGCATTGGTTGGCACTAGGGGAGACAAGTGTGATCAATGGTGAACAATGGTTGCAAAGATCATTACTCAAAACAGTAAAGTTTGGCCAATTTGATTTTTTGTCTCCAAGTGTTTGATGAAATGGCCGCAAGAAGTTCAAATTTGAATTTTGGATTGAAACTTGGTAGTGAAGGAAATATGCCTGTAACATCCCAAAAATATTAAAATAGAATCATCAAACTCTAATCATCAAAATTAGGGTTAACAAAAAACTTTTCCAATTTAAAATAGGAAAGCATTCATATGTGTATGCATTACAATTTGGATTCTTTTGAAGTGCCATGATTATGTGTTTCTTTGCTTGAAAAATGATTCTTAGGTGAAATAAACATCATCTAAACAATCCCCACACTTTTCCCAAAGACAAATAAATCAAAACAAACAAATTAAGTGAATGGTCACTTTGGCCAAATTAACTCCCATGCCTACTTTGGCTATCTCTAACTTTCAGAACTTAACAGAAACTTGTTTGGATCTTTGCACCCCTTGATAGTACTCATAACAAAGTACCAAGGCCCACCTTGTGATCATCTAGAAACATTCAAATGCATAGTTTAAATGACAGTTTGAAATTGAATCTATTTCATATGGGAAGATCCCACTTTTTCAAAAATCCCTCAAACCAACTCAACTTTCAAAACCCAAGTATCTACAGACTCACCAGCACATGCCTAGCACACCCACCAAAAATAATTTCAAAATTCAAAACTTGAGTTCATGCGGCCATTTCATCAAACACCTTGCAGATACAAATCAAACAAATCCTAAACACTATAGTCTGCAGTGATTCTGGCCTAACTTGTTCCCTCTCTGGACACCACTAGACTTAGTAGATCATCTAACAACCTTAACTAATCTCTAGCACTACTGTAAGCTAGCCATTGTCATCAATGGTGAGCAGGCCGAGTGCACCATTAACACCCCATAGTCGACAGCAAGCTATGAGCCACACTAGCCTCGCCAACCTTGTTTGGGAGCAAGCTAACACCCCACCGCCACTCCCTGTCCCAGCCACGCGCGATGCCAGCCCCTGGACCACACGCACAGACCATGCCAAGCCGCTCTGCAAGCATGCCGAGAGCGCGCCCCGTGCGCCACGCTCGACGGATGACCACAGACCGCGCGCCGCCCTCACCGCGTGCACGCATGATCACCATCGTCCCAGCAACCCCGCAGACATGCCCGTTCGCCGCCGCGCGGAACACGCGCGCTGTGCACCATCAAAACTCCTGTCAGGCACCCTAAGAGCATCGCAGCGTTCCGACCGTTCAGCACCACCCCACGCCTCGCCACCAAGTCGTTGAGCTCCGCCAGGAAGCACAACACCGCCCCCTACCATCGCCCATGTCGATAGCCCTCTATGTCATCGACCACGACAAGCTCAGCCCACACCCGTCGGTCTCCTCTCGCCACTATAAATAGAGGCCTCTCCCACTCGAATTCATCACACCATATCACTCCCCTCACCTCACTGATCATTCCACCCCATTCGTGGAGCAAGGAGAGCAGTGCATCGCCAGAATTGCGCCGGAGCAGGCCGCCTCTAGAGAAGAAGGGCGTCGTCGATTTCGTCCACCCTAGGAGGAGCTGTCGGTACCAGGAGGTTCGCCGTCATCAACTTCGTCGTTCGCCCGCATCGCCGACCTTTGCCTGAGCCCCGGTAAGCCTCACACAACCCCCACTGAGCCGCTAGGGTTCGAGCTCGCCGGTGACTAGTTCATCATCGATGACGACCCTCAGTCGTTGATCTTACTTCTAATCCAACGCACCACATCGCCCGTACCGCTTCGCGTTTAATGAGTCGCTAACCAGTAGACCTGCCCTGTCGATTCTTGCCCAGCGTGGAGTGACACTGGCTGGCCCTAATAACCTTCCGTCCAGTTGCAAAAGTTTGAATTTAGCTTTTTCTATTTATATGCAAACTCAGTTCTGTACCTATTTTTAAAAATCAACCCAGCTCGATTCAGTGTATCAAATTGAATGAAACCAATTTCGTTAGAAAGATATTGAAATACTTAATACAAGACCGTTGGATTCAAATCATTTGGATCTGTAGATCAACCTTGGTAAAAATAACAAGGCAGAACCTTTTCTGCATTCAAACATTTTTCAAACTTAAACCATAATAGCTTTTGAGTTGATTCCAACTCTCAAAAATCACATTTGATCTTACCTTTCAGAATATATAAAAACATATGGGTTTACATATAGAAATAATGTTCAAGTAATGAAAGAATGCCACATAGACATTTCTAGTCACTTTATTTAAATGAAATAAAAGGTTAAATCTTATTAAATTGTGACACCACTTTAAATCACATTGCCATGTACTGAAATATGTGGTGATGACATGTGTCAACATGATCCCATGTTTGGTTTGGATAATATTAAATCTTAAGTATTTCTTCAATGAGTAGAAATTAATTTTCTAAAAATAAAAGAAATAATCTTGTAATATTAGTGATGATGCTAGATTATCTATAGAACCCCTGTGTGTGATGATTGAAAGTAGTTAAGTATTGTTTGGTGATTGTATACCTCGTATTAGCAAGGAGGATACAAAGAAGACGCTAGTACCGACCAAGGATACGAGGAAGAAGGAGGATACTAAGAAGAAGAAGCCGAGGAGAACTTCAACCACTGCTCTGCATAAGGCAAGCCTAATACTACTAGTTGATTGAGAAAGCTAACACTTGCAAGATACCCTACATTAGCAAGCTTATACTGATACTGAGGCAAGCCTTATTAATCAAGTTGACCTATGCAAGCTAACACTTGCAAGATACTATACCTATGCAAGCAAATACTTGCTTGTTACCATGCCAACTATATGCCTTAAGCATATATGATCATACCCATTTGATGATACCCAATCCTAGTTTTACTTGCAAGCTTCTACTTTATTTCTTTATCAAAGCTCTTACTTAGAGTTTACTTGAGTAAATTGTAGATATTAGAAAGATAATTGAAGGTTGCATAAAGAGCATAAAACTTGGCCTAAGCTAGATAATATTTATGTTATCCTAAGGCATGAGATTGAACTTAGTTAAACTCCACTAGTTTACCACCCCTCATTAGTACTTACCCCCACTTGTAGATGCTAGTGCTAAGCATAAAACTTGATCAACTTTAGATAGGAATACTTGGTGAACAAATGGTTAAGAAAACCTTGGAATGATGGATCATTCTATTGAGATGTTTTGACATGTGTTTTTGAACACCAGATGATTTGGATGATGAAAATGTTGAGGCATGAGCCTTAGCCCTTTATAAAATTGATTGTTGTCTGGATGTGATACCATTCCATTTTTACCGTACAACCACAATACCCAAGAATTGGGTAGGGCTTGACTGGAAACTTATATACCTTAGTATTGGTTCCCTCACGGCCAAGGTCTGAGCTGAGGCTACCTTGTGAAGACTGTCCACCTATGTGAATACGATCTCGACATCGTATTCTACCGAAAAGAACCAAATACCGGAAAGAAAGGGGAAAACAATCAACACATGGCATCGATGCAATTCTCAAGCAAGGATGATGATATGACGAGTTAATTTGCATTGAAGTGTAACCCTAAGCCATGCTCGATAACTTAATCGGGGTTCCAAGGGGTAGAAACCCTAATTCAGGAAAACTCCGGAATCATATGAGAGGGGTTGGTTAGTTCTCTAATTAAACAAGTCATTTAAATTGTTGAACAATGGATGATTATAACTTAGATAGCTAGGTTTCATTTTTCTGAACATTTTGATATATTATTTGTATTTTTCTGAATTACATATTAAAATTTATTGAATTTACAATATTCAAACAATTTCTGAAATTATTAAACTTTTTCTTAATTTAAATAAATCTGGAAATCCTTTTTACACAGGGGGCTGGGCTAGCCACAAACACAGACAGGTGGGCCTCTGGCCACCTCAGCCTCCACCCAGGCAAAGTGGGACAGGGCCGGGCGGTTGGTGCATTTCTCACCGAGGCAGGGGCTACCCACTGCCACTGACGGGTGGGGCCGGTGCCAAATCGTCATGCCACGCAGATGCCACATGGGCCTCTCCGGAGAACACGTCGGCCAGCGTCTAGGGACGGCGGAGGAGGGCGATCTAGGAAGCGCGAGTGTGCGGTTTTGATGCAGGAGAACGAGGCGAAGTGGAAAAGTGCGGCGCCGCTTGAAAGAGGTCACCGGAGCCACGTCTCCGACGGTGGACAGCGGTGGTGCACGCAGGTGCACGGCGACAGCAAGCTACAGAGAGAGAGGGGGGTGCGAAGGGGCTCCTGAGCACCAGGTGCTCACCGTGATGCTGGTGGTGAGGTCGAAACGGCCGGAGGAGGTCAGTGGCGACGACGCGGCGAATGGGGTGGTCAACGAAGGCGGGCAAGGAGTCGCTACCGTCGATTGGGGTCACGCAGCTTTAATTCCGTCGGGGATGAGGACCAGCGCGTCCCAGCGGAGCTTCCTGCACCCACGGTTGGGCTCGGGGAACTATGGAGCAGCGGCGATTCAACGGCGCTCGCTGGCTAGGGTCTCGGATTTGAAGAACCAGAGGGGAGGGAGGTCGCTGGGAGGGGAAAGAGGAGATGAGGCTGAAGCAGGGCACCTCGGCGGCCTTATCTTCAGCTCCAGGGCGGTGCGGCGACGATTAACAGCGAGGGCGCCGGCACGCAACAGCTTAGCATCGTCGCGTCATTGACGAAGACGACGACGGAAAGAAGGCTGAAGGGGTATTGGGCCCGGGTGGGCCGCGCACGGGCCGAGCTGGGCTGCGGATTGCTGCGTAGGGAGACAGAAAAAGGAGAGGGAATAGATGGGCCAGCCTGGTTAGCTGGGTTGCCCATTTTTTTTACAGAAAAAACTTTTTCAATTTCTGTTTTGTTTTCCTGTTTGTATTTTGACATACAAAACTATTGTGGGCATTTCAAAAATGCCTTAGATTTTGTAAATCATTTCAAATATTGTGAGGCCCTTATATCATTTTGGGCTTCACAACTTTTTGACCATTTTCAAACTATTTGAAACTATTTGAATTAGTTACAAAGAGAGGGGAAGATTAGGGTTTAGGGTTTTGTCTATTTTATTCAATGCATAATTTAAATGATGATGCTCATGATGCACAATTCAAACCCTAATATTGATTAAGTAAAATTGGGGTGTTACATTCCAAGATCAGGCAAGGACTGAGAGGTATAATGTTGCCAAATCCTTAATCAAATGGAAGCTAGCAGAGGGAGCAGTTGTAGGCCCCCATGTGATCAAAATGGTTGGTTACAGTCAAACTTTGGAAAATCTTGGTTTTCCACTAGGCCAAGAGTTGGCCACTGACTTCATTTTGGCGTCTCTTCCATCCAGCTATGGGCAGTTCATTTCGAACTACCATATGCATGGGGTGGAGAAGGGCCTTAATGAGTTATGTGGGATGCTAAAAACAACAGAAAGTGACATGAAGAAGTGTGCAGGGCATATCCATGTGATGGCTGTGCAGAACAAGCCTAGCTAAGGATACGATCCCTAAGCCGGCACCCAAGCAAAAGTCTGGACCTGTAGAAGACACTGAGTGCTTCTTTTGTCATGAACATGGCCACTAGAAGAGAAATTGCAGCAAGTACTAGGCTTCTTTGAAGAAGAGTGGAAGTAAGAGTACTTCCCACTCAGGTATACTTGTTGTAAATGTAGTGGACATTCTTCTCGCTGATTCCTATGTTAACTCTTGGGTATTTGATACCGGATCGGTTGCTCATATTTGCAATTCGATGCAGGGGCTAATAAGGACTAGAGAAGTGCAGAAAGCCAAAGTGGATTTTCCCGTCGGAAATAAAGCAATGGTTGCTGCATTGTTCGTCAGCGTCATCCAACATCACCTTCCGTCAAGATTTATTATGGAGTTAAATAATTGTTACTACATTCCTAGTATGGGTCGAAACATTTTATCACCTTCATGTTTGATGAGGGATAGTTATTCATTCGCGAACGCAAACGATGGTTGTGTAATATCTAAGAATGATATGTTTATGGCTGATGCTCCCATTGTGAATGGGTTATTTATTTTAAAGCTTGATGATGCATCTGTTTACAATGTTAGTGCTAAAAGGCTTCGGCCTAATGATTTGAGTGCTACATATTTATGGCATTATCGTTTGGGGCATATAAGTGAAAAGCGCATGAAGAAGCTCCATGGTGATGGTCTTCTAACTTCGTTTGACTTTGAATCATACGAGACATGTCAGGCTCGTTTACTTGGAAAGATGACCAAATCGCCTTTTTCAGGTTTACCCGAGAGAGCAACAACTTGTTGGAACTCATATATACTGATGTATGTGGACCAATGAGCACGAAAGTCAGAGGAGAATATCACTAGTTCATTACTTTCACTGATGATTTCAGTAGATATGGTTATGTCTATTTGATGAAGCATAAGTCTGGAAATTTTGAAAAGTTCAAGGAGTTTCAGAATGAGGTAGAGAATCAACGTGGCAAGAAAATAAAGGCCTTGCGATCTGATCACGGAGGTGAATATTTGATTCAAAAATTTAGCAATCATCTTAAGAGTTGCGGAATTATTCCACAGCTCACGCCGCCCGGAACGCCTCAAAGAAACAGGGTCTCTGAATGATGCAATCGAACTTTGTTGGACATGGTTCGATCGATGATGAGCCAGTCGGATTTACCATTATCATTTTGAGGTTATGCTCTAGAAACGGCAGCTTTCACACTTAACAAGGTACCATCTAAATTCGTAGTTAAGACACCATATGAGATGTGGACTAGAAAGAATCCCAGTTTGTCTTTTCTAAAGATTTGGGGATGTGATGCATTTGTCAAGCGAATTCAGTCGGACAAGCTAACACCCAAATCGGATAAGTGCATTTTCGTGTGATATCCAAGGGAAACCTTAGGGTATTACTTCTACAACCGAGAAGAGGGCAAAGTGTTTGACGCTCGTAGCGGTGTTTTCCTAGAGAAAGAGTTTCTCACAAAGGGAATGAGTGGAAGGTCGGTGCGACTTGAAGAAGTTCAAGATGAACTAGTTGGGGATGCTTCTACAAGTGATTCTATTGTAGCAGAACAAGTAGAGGAACCCGTGGCAATAGAAGCACCACAACCACGAAGGTCGGCGAGGCTCCGCGAAACGCGGGCATTATTATTTAGACAATGATGAGCCTGTGACCTATGCAGAAGTGATGGTGGACCCAGACTCTGAGAAATGGCTGATCGCCATGAGGTCCGAGATAGAGTCCATGGGGGACAATCAAGTTTGGAACTTGTTTGACCTGCCTGATGGTTTTAAAGCCATCAAGTGCAAATGGATCTATAATAAGAAGATTGATATGGATGGAAATGTTCACATCCATAAAGATTGACATGTTGCAAAAGGTTTTCGACAAGTTCAAGGAGTTGGCTACGACGAGACTTTCTTGCTCGTAGCGATGCTTAAATCTATACGGATCATTCTAGCCATTGCTCCACATTTCGACTATGAAATATGGAAGATGGATTTCAAGACGGCTTTCCTAAATGGAATCCTAACTGAGGACGTATTTATGATGCAGCCCAAAGGTTTTGTCGATCCAAACAATGCTGGAAAGGTATGCAAACTTCTAAAGTCCATTTATGGGCTAAAGCAAGCATCTCGGAGTTGGAACATTTGATTTGATGAAGTTGTAAAGGAGTTGGGCTTCATCAAAAAGGAACAAGAACCTTGTGTTTACAAGAAGGAAAGTGGGAGAGCACTGGTATTTCTAATCTTATATGTAGATGACATATTACTGATTGGGAATGACATTCCTATGCTCGAGTTTGTTAAGACCTCGTTGAAAAATAGTTTTTCGATGAAGGACTTTGGCGAAGCGGCATATATTATGGGAATCAAGATCTATAGAGATAGATCAAGGAGACTAATTGGATTAAGCCAGAGTACATACATTGACAAAGTGTTGAAACGGTTCAGCATGGAAGAGTCTAAGAAGGGGTTCTTGCCCATGTCTCATGGCATAAAACTCAGCAAGACTCCGTGTCCTTCGACTACTAATGAGCGTGAGAGCATGATCAGGATTCCATATGCTTCGGCTATTGGATCCATCATGTATGCAATGATATGGACTCGCCTAGATGTTTCCTATGCTCTAAGTGTTACGATCAGATATCGGGCTGATCCAGGTGAAGGTCACTGGACAGAGGTAAATAATATACTTAAGTACTTGAGAAGGTGACATGGTTATACCCTACGGTTACGTGACTTCAGCATACCTGGTCCAGCCCAAGGAAGGCCCACAGTAGATATACGCTGGCCCATGAAGATTTTCAGATGGCCAAGGCCCATGACGCCTTCGGATCCTTGGAGAGCAAGACTTGCATAGATAGGAAATTCAAAGAGGTAAAACCCTAGAACTTGTAACCGACTAGGACTATGCCCGGGACCTGCCTAAGTCTATATAAAGGCTAGGAGGGCACGTCCTAGATCTCTGGACTCATACTTTCACACGCACCTTCACGCCAGATCGAATCTGCGCACCCTGTAACCTTCGGTTCCGCCGTAATCAAGAGCAGACAAGCAGGAGTAGGGTTTTCCGTCCGGGGGCCTGAACCTGGGTAAATCTCGTGTCCCCTGGTTGCTTGTCTATTAACCGTTCCACGATCTCCAGCATCCCCATCTTCTCCAAAACCCAAGTCCATAACCATGGGCATTGATGAGATCAAACCTCATCAATTGGCGCCGTCTGTGGGAATCAGGGCTGCTGATTGTGCGATCGTGATGGTCCCGACCCGATTGATCTACAACTCTGCGGCAACGGAGAATCGCCTCCTCTTTGGCACTTTCGACTTCACCGCCCACTCGCCGGCCACCATGAAGGATTTCGAGCCCGTAGGCGACAGACTCGAAATTTTGTTCGGGAGCTTCTGCTTCCAGGTGGGACAAACTGGCACCCTTCGCCTTCCTAAGCGGGTGCCCGTGCCATCAATCAGGCCCGCCTCATGGGCTGCACATCCCGTGCTACGCACATCACCATCGACAGATGAGTTCTACAACAGCAGCAGCTGCAGCTCCGATCTGTGCGATCCGCCTTCGGATGAAGGGACCTACGGTTCCGGATCTGAAAGCTGCGGCAGCAGCAAACCGATCTACGAGCGCTACCAATGCGCCGTGGTCATCCAGGAGAAGCAAACTCCTAACCCGCCGCCCAACAAGAACCCCAACCCGCAGGATAGAAACGGCAGGAACTGAAGAAGCCAGTCCCCCCCACCCGAAGGGGAAAACAACGGCCACATCATCCAACTTAGCAAAGAAGGATGGGTCCAGCCGCGCCGTCTTGTCATGAGCGACATAGTCCTACCTGTGGACTCCCCACGTGACCTACTGATGGCATACCACTACCTCCTCATCGAGGAGCACAAGAAGCAAGTCAAGATGCAGGAGACGCTCGACAAACGCAAGCAAGCAGCCTCTGAGTCCAGCGCGCGACGAGCTGCACTCTCCGCCATGGCACCCGGCTCTAGCACGAACAGAAACCAGGGAAACAAGCACCGCTCGCGGGTGGAGAACATGGATCCCAAGGAACACCGTGTTGTGACCCGAACTCTCCACACATCGTTCATGGATATGGATGCCGACGGCAACATCATCCCGAAGACACCACAAGATGTGATCATGGCAGCCACTGCGTATCTCGCGGCCCACGAACCTCCGAAAGGGGACCCGAAAAGAGCCATGCATAAGTACGCACTCACCAGACTCGGACTCGTCGGAGCTGCGCTCCATGAAGACGCTCCTGCGGAGCCGAAGAAGAAAGCTCCGGTCAGGCGTGACCGGAGCCCTACCCCTTCATCCGAAGAGGAGGAGGAGCACGACCTTCCTCGAAGGAAGAAGAGCTCGCATCTCCACAAACGCGACTACGACGCCAGAGACGCGCTTACACACCGCAAAATCGACAAAGCGCGAGCCAAACACACATGTTCATCTGAGTCCGAGATGGATGAAGATGAAGGAGAACTCTGCGGAGCTCGATGCTTCAGCAGATCTGTCTGGCGAACACAGATGCCACGCAATTTCAAGCTTCCTTCGGATACTCCGAAGTTCAACGGCACGCAAGATACAAAATCTTGGCTCAGCGACCACCTATCATTCGTCAAGCTACACGGCGGTAACAAAGAAACCGCCATGCAATGCCTTCAGCTGCAGCTGACAGGCGCGGCGTGGGTCTGGCTCAGCAGCCTATCATCAGGATCCATCTGAAGTTGGGAGGAGCTAGCTTACAGCTTCATCCGAAATTTCAAGGGCACTAGCAAGAGGCCCGCCTCAATCGAATAGTTGCGAGCGCACTCGAGAAGGCGAATCTATTAAGCCGTACATATTACGCTGGTCTACCACCAAGAACTCCGCAGCACATATCTCCAAGGAGAGGGCTATCGACGCCTTCAGAGACGGCGTCAAACGCCAAGGTTTTAAGGAGGAACTCGGGCGCATCAAGCCCAAGACACTCAACCACCTCATGGAAATTGCCAACAGTTGGGCGGACGGCAAAGATTGCATTCAGCGAGCGCAATCAGATGAAGAGGACAACTACGGCCGAAGGCGAGAATGTTGCAGCAAGAGCATATCGCGTGTCTACGAGGACCGCGACGGACCCGACATGGTCGCGGCTGGCTACGCCAACCGTCGCAACGACAACATCCGTAACAGCGGAGGATACCGCGGAGGAAATTTCCGCGATAGCGGACGACCAGCACAGTCGTGGCAACGCCGCGACCGCGACAACGGACCCTCAGCATTCGACAAACTTTCGGGTCCATGCACCATCCACTTCTACATCGACAAACAAGATGGCAAGAAGAAAGCCAGTCACATGCTCAAGGACTGCCGCGAATTCCATAAACTCAGCAAAAGCATGGTGCATATGAGGCAACAAGCCCCAACCCCTGCGTTCGGAAACACACCCGCGCCAGGAGAAATAGCACACGGAGCTCCTCCACCGCCACCTATTGGAGGCCCAAACCAACCAGTCGCACCAGCGCAAAACAACGCCGGGGTCGGGTACCCCCCACTAAAGGGAGCACTAAATATGATCCAGAAGGGACGCCCGACAAACAGGGTGCAGAAGAAAATCACCCGACAAATCAACTTGGCCGTGGCAACTCCGCCTGCAATCCCTGAGTACCTCAGCGGATCGGAGTCCTGCATCACATTCACTCGCGCGGATCACCCTTGCCAGATCCCTCGCCCAGGTCATGCTGCCCTGGTGCTGGAGGCGCAAATCGAAGGCTTCGAGATGAGTCGCGTCTTCATGGACGGCGGCAGCGGCATCAACCTAATGTTCGCAAGCACTCTAGCAGCAATGTGGATCCCGCAATGCAGCCTGGAACAATCAGACACAACGTTCCACGACATCGTCCCAGGGAAGGGCATATTCCCCCTGGGCAAAATAGGGCTCGACGTCATCTTCGGGAAGCCGGACAACTTTTGGCAGGAGCGCCTTGAATTCGAAGTGGTGGACTGGTCGTCGCAATACCACGCCATCCTGGGGCGCGTAGCATTCGCAAGGTTCCTGGCCGTCCCACACTACGCATACCTACTACTCAAGATGCCAGGACCAAGGGGCGTCATCACAGTCCACGGGAGCTTCACCCGATCGGACCAATGCGACAGGGATTTCAACAAAATCTCCTAGTCTTTCGGCATGCAAGACGAGCTTGTAAGGCTCCGCGAGACAACGGACAATGGGGTACCCCCAGTCACAAGGCAGAATGCACCTGACATGTTCTTCGACTCCACCGTCAACACCAAGAAAGTACAGGTTCATCCGACGGACGCCTCCAAGACGGCCTTGATCGCCAACGACCTCAGCACCGCATAGGAAGGCGCGCTCGTCGAATTCCTCCGTGAGCGCTGGGAAATCTTCGCCTGGTGTCCTGCGGACATGCCAGGAGTTCCCAGGGAATTCGCCGAGCACGCACTCAATGTCTTTCCAGACACCAAGCCAGTCAAGCAGTCCATCCGAAGACTGTCGGAGCCATGAGCCGAAGCTATCGGCAAGGAAATCAATAGACTACTCGCTGCAGACTTCATCCGGGAAATCAAAGAAAGCGAGTGGCTTGCAAACACGGTGATGGTCCTACAGATGTGCGTAGACTTCACGTCACTAAACAAGCATTGCCCAAAGGACCACTTCCCTCTTCCACGGATTGACGAGATCATCGATTCGACTGCAGGTTGTGAGAAACTCTCCTTCCTCGAAGCCTACTCAGGCTATAACCAGATTCGGCTCAAGGTCGAAGATCAGTAGAAAACGGCGTTTATAACACTGTTTGGAGTATTCTGTTACAACACAATGCCCTTCGGGTTAAAGAACGCAGGGCCACGTACCAGCGATGCATGCAGGCCTGCCTCAAGGACCAGATCGATCGCAATGTCCAAGTCTATGTCGACGACATAGTAATAAAAACTAAGGAGGCAAGGACACTTATCGACGATCTCCGCGAGACGTTCGACAATCGTGATCGCTACAGGATCAAGCTCAATCCCGAAAAGTGCGCCTTCGGTGTACCATCGGGCCAGCTGCTCGGATACTTCATATCTCAACGAGGGATCGAGGCGAACCCGAAGAAAATCAGAGCCATCATGACGATGGATAAGCCGAAAAACCTCAAGGGCATCCAGCAGCTCGCAGGACGAATAGCGGCGCTAAGCAGATTCATCAGCCGCATGGGCGAGAAGGCCCTACCATTCTACCAGCTGCTGCGTAAGGCAGGCAAGTTCGAGTGGACACCAGAAGCCAACGACGCATTCGAAAGCCTCAAGCGGCTCCTCTCCACCTCGCCCGTTTTGGTCACGCCAAAGGAGCGCGAGCCCCTACTGCTGTACATAGCAGCCACACACCAGGTGGTCAGCACCGTACTAGTGGTCGAACGACCCGAAGAAGGCAAGACCCACGGGGTCCAGCGCCCAATTTACTACCTCAGCGAGGTACTGACACCAACAAAGCAGAGGTACCCTCACTACCAGAAGCTAGCCTACGGCGTGTTCATGACGGCTCGACGGCTGAGCCATTACTTCCAGGAGCACCAAGTTATGGTCGTCAACAAGGCACCCCTGAACAGCATCCTGAATAATCCAGAGGCCACCGGACGGGTGGCCCTGTGGGGCATCGAACTGTCACCTTTGGACATCATCTACGAGAAGCGACACGCAATCAAATCTCAAGTCCTTCCGGACTTCCTGGTACATTGGATGGAGCTGCAGCTGCCAGACACCCCAGACATGTCGCAGTCGTGGACAATGCACTTCGACGGCTCCAAGCGTGAAGCCGGAGCAGGGGAAGTCATCTTGACCTCCCATAGGCGACAAGATGAAGTATGTTCTTCGGATGAAATTGAGCCTCAACAACGAGGCCGAATCTGAAGCCCTCATCCATGGCATGCGGATGGCAAAGATATGCGCGATAGCGCGCTGGTCATCTGGTGACTCCAACCTCGTCGTCCAGCAGACGATGAATGAGTGGGATACACACGCCGAAAACATGATCGCGTCGCCGCTCTACAACGCCTTTTCGAAGGAGAATTGACGGCTGCGAACTTGACGCGTTGGAAGAGAGCAATGAGGAAGCCGATACACTCGCCAACATTGGCTCCACTTGCGCAAAGGTGCCACCAGGTGTGTTCCTCGAACAAATCTGCGTGCCATCCATCAAGCGGAAATTCCCCAAGGGACCACCCGAAGAAGCAGAACACTCGGGAGCTACGCTACCCGAAGGACACGAAGGACCCGAAAAACTGGACACAGAGGTAGCCATGGTCAACCTAATGCAGGTCATGGCAGTCGAAGAAACTTGGACGCGACCATACCTCCAGTTCTTGATAAACGGTGAACTGCCTGACAGCCCAACAGACGCCCGGCGCATATCTCGCCGGTCAAAAGCCTTCACCATCATCAACGGCGAGCTGTAGAAGCGCAGCATCACGGGTGTACTACAACGGTGCATCACCATCGACGACGGCAAGGCCATACTCCAAGACATCCATGAAGGCATCTGCGGCCACCACGCAGGCAGCCGCTCCCTTGTCGCAAAAGCTCTAGGAGCAGGATTCTACTGGCCAACAGCCATGAGCGACGCAAAGGATATCGTCCGAAGATGCAACGGATGCCAACGGTTCGCCGACAAACCGCACGCACCTGGGTCCGAGCTCAGACCCATACCCATAACCTGGCCTTTTGCTCAATGGGGCCTCGACATGATCGGCAAACTGCCAAAATCCTCGAAAGGGGGACACGTCTTCCTCCTGGTTGCAGTCGACAAATTCACCAAGTGGATCGAGGCCATGCCGGTCACCAACCAGAAAGGAAAAACTGCCGTCAAGTTCTTCGAGTCCATTGTCTACAGGTTCGGCATACCGCACAACATCATCACCGACAACGGATCGAACTTCATCTCCGAAGAATTCCAGGACTTCTGCGAAGGCCTTGGGATCAACATCACGTACGCCTCAGTGGTGCACCCGCAAACGAACGAGCAAGTGGAAAAGGCCAATGGCCTAATCGGCGCTGGCATCAAGAAGCGCCTCATGAGCTTACTCGAACAAAAAGCTGGAAACTGGACGAAAGAGCTACCATCCGTCCTGTGGAGCTTACGGACTACGCCAAACAGCTCCACCGGCTACACACCATTCTTCATGGTACACGAAGCCGAAGCCGTGCTACCAGCCGAAGTACGCCACCAGGCCCCACGGGTCGTCGCCACAATGACGTAATCCACGATTGCACTCGAGACGCTGTCGACACACTCGGCAAGCGGGATATAGCAGCAGCTCGATCAGCGGTGTACCAGCAGAGTCTCCGCATAACTACCACAGCCGCCTTCGAAGGAGACCTCGTCTTGTGACTCAAGCAAAAGCGACCGAATAAATTCGAGTCACCATGGGAAGGACCCTACGTCATCACCGAAGTCATCCCAGGTGGCGCCTATCGCCTCAAGCACGTGGAGTCTGGAGTCGCATACTCCAACCCATGGAACATCGCGCACCTGCGACGATTCTATCCCTAGGTACCTACCACTTTACTTTCAATAAGGCTTTCAGCCAAGGCTATTCAGCCGAACAATGTACCTCCTTCATTATGATATAAATAAAGCTAAGTGTATCGCCCCAAAACATCAGTTCACTATTTTGCAACTTTACTACATGCTACAAACGCACTCGGGGGCTCCCCCCACCTCACAATTTCATCGACTGAGAATAAAACGTGTACACCTGAGTAGCTGACAATGTTAGGCAAACGAAAATGACACGTACTCAATCAAAGCACTGCGTGCTCACAACAAACAAACCTTTACAACAAAGGGCACAACACGCCTAGCCGAAATATACAAATTTTACATCTATCTCTTTTTCAGGTACTACCTATTCTGAAGAATAACCCGAGCATGCTGCTCAAACAAATCTACGACCTGTTCGGCATACTGCCTTACAGCCGCGTAATGTGGGCGCATGTCCCACTCACCACCATCAGGCCGAAGAGGCAGCCCAGCGGCCACAGCAGCCAAATCTACATCAGGCCGATGCATCCTCACAAGAGACAACGCAGCCTTGACTCCAGCGACGAGTTGTTGCCGCACCAACTCCTTGACATTGTTCACGCTTCGAAACTTCGACAGAAGACCCGCAAGGCTCGTCGGTACGGAAACATGACGTGCAGCACCGAGGAAAGCGATGTCTGCACTTGGCGGAGCACCCGCGAAACTTGGTGAACATGATCCTGCACCGTCGCCAGAGCCATGGCGCGATCGCGATCCATCCAGAAGAAGCCGTCGGCCTCCATGTCCTGTTGAGTCAAGCAATTGACCCGAACAGCGACACGCTCTTTTTCTTCCCTCGGAGCAAGATTCGCACCTGCGACAATCGCACAAAACAAGAGTAAGGCCAGCAGGCTCATCCGAAGAACTGAGCTACAGCTCGAACCAAAGAACAACTTACATTGCAGCTGCTCGGACAGCCGAACCAGCTCCGCCATCAAGTACTCCTCTCTGGCCGCACCACGATCCGCCTTGGACTTCCAAACGTCGGCATGACCACGTAACCCGAGCAACTCCCTCTCCAGACTACGCACATGATCCCGAAGGAAAGTGAGCTGCGAGGAATCATCCAAGGATGGTCGCAACGACATTGTGGATGGGACGTCAACAGGATCAGCACCCGAAGGAACCTAGAGCAGCCGCAAAAGAAAGGAACACAGACATTCAGCCAAGGATAGAACACAACTCAGAGAAATTCATTAAATATATAAGGCCACCACATGGCACAAGGATGGTGTTCTTCAAGATATTTACAACAAAAAGTAGACTACAAACTACCCTACGTCTACTACGCCTAATATGCGGGACCCTGAGTCACCTCGGAGCCAGACTGCCTAGCTTTGGCCTCGCCCTGCTGCCGCAGCGCATACTCAGACAGCAAATCAACGAGCTTGGGCCCATATCGCTTGCAGCGAGCAGAGTAGGCAGAAAGGCTACCTCGGATCCATCCGCAGCCGTCGGCATCCGAGAGGTGATCTGGGGCAGATCCAGCTCCGCTCCAGCTGCCAAGGCCATCGCCAGCCCGACGGACGCGCCAATGCCCTTCTGCTTGCGCTTGTACGCCGCAGGCGATTCGGCTGACAGAGCCTCTGCCAGAGCATCCACATCATCAAGTGTTGCGCCCTTCGGGACAAGCTCCTTGTAGAAGCGACCAAGGACCTCTTTCGCCTTGGCAAGGAGGCGGCAGCTGCAGCGGTCTTCGACCGCCACAGTGGCATCATCTAGAGCACTCCCGTTCTATAGAGCACCGCGGTCGAACTCGATGCCTGCGGCATCTGAGACAAAAAAATAAGAAGAAAAGGATGAAGAAAACAGCATAGAAGAAGACTCGAAGAAAAAGAAACAAGTACAAAACTAGTACTCACCCAAAATAGCCTTGGCAGTAGCTATGAGCTTCGCCGCCACCTCTCTTTCACGAGAAGCCGCAACGGTGGCCAGCTGCTCCTCACGATCTGCGGTCTCCTGCTGCAGACGCTCCTTCGCTTCGGCTGCCTTAGTCAGCTCTAGCTCGAGGCGTTCTTTCGCGCCAACGGCGGCTTCGGCCTTCTTCTCCGATTGACCAAGGCTCTTTTTGAGAGCGTCGACCTCCCGGAGGGATCGTTATGCTCCTCTGCATTCAAGACAAGCAAGTGTCAAAGAACAGGACCAGGATAAACAAGAGAGGCATTAAAAGGCAGATGGATACATTGAAGCTGCCGAAGGTTCGCCTCCAGTGCCAGGCGCTCTTGCACCAGCCGCTTGGCCTCCTGCATAAAAGGCTGAAGAAAAAGAAATAGCAGTAAGAAAAGGGCTTGGGGCTATGCCCAACACAAAGGAGTAAAAACAAAATTCGCACACGAAGACACTCGGGGGCTCCCCCCGTGACATGAAGCAGAAAAACTTACATGCTCTGACGGTGACTACGAAGAACCGCCTGCGAAATTCTGAGGCGCAACCACCTGCACCTCCTGCAACATAGGATCCGGAGCCGTGCCACCTGAAGTTGCCACCGTCTGAGGAGGAGGAGACGCAATTTTCGACTCCCCCATCATCTCCCGCGCACCACCACTGGAGGAATCATGGGAGGAATGCCTGCATACGAACCAATCAGCACAAGCCCAAACAATCATGAAGGAAAAAGGACAATAGTACAGCAAGAAACTCACGAGCCCAGTGAGCTCAGGGCAAAGACAGGAGGAGTCCTTCGGGCTCTCTTCTCCTCCTTCTTTTCTTCCTTCTTCTCCTCCTTTTTCTCTTCCTTCTTCCGCTTCGCGGGCGGGTGCAGCGCTACAGCCCGCACAGGAATGGCAGGAATGGGAGAAGAAGAACCTCCATGACCGTCACTATGACGCTCAAGGCCCAGAGGGTTTCTGGGAGTCGGAGGAGTCGAGGCATCCGAAGATTCGCTGGAGCTCCATGACCGCTTTCGCGTATGGTCCTCACTCGACTCGTCGGCATCCTCCGCCGGAGATCGCGCCAACGGTAGCTCGGACACGGAATCAACCACTTCATTATCCGAGGCATTCGGATACCTTTCGGGCAACGGCTGTGCCATGCCCGGCACTTTGAAGCTCTGCAAAATCAGAAGACACTTTGTTAGAAAACAAAGGAAACAAAAACACAGCCGACCAAAAGCACTACGTGCACAAATCTACACCTGCGGTACGGCCAACATCGAGGAAAATGGAGGAGTTAGCGACTTCCCCGGGATTTCTTCTCTGACATTGAACTTCAGCAGCGCGCGAAGGGCCCTGTCAAGATCCCGCTCGGACATTTTCTCAGCCGAAACCCTCGTCGGATCACGGCGCCTAGAATAAAGAAACATCGGGTGCGCCCTCGCTTGGAGAGGCTGCACCCGACGCTCAAGAAAAGTTCGGATGATGTCCACGCCGTTCACCTCTTTCTCCGGAATTAGCTGGAGATCCTCCACCCGACGGTAAAGGGCCTCTATCTCCGCCACCTCACCGTCCAAGATTTGGTTTTTCCAAGACCTTTTTCGCTCAATCATTTGGGAGGGGTCAAAGGGAACAAGACCAAAATCTTGCTCGGGCACTACGGAGTCGCGGATATAAAACCATCGCCTCCGCCAGTACTGGACAGATTCGGACATGGAAAAGGAAAAGAAGAGCAGATTGGGACTAAGAGAGATGATGAAACCCCCAATGGGATACACACCATCCGAACCAGATTTCCTCTTCACGGAATAGAGCTTCCGGAAGAGGCCAAAGTGCGGCTCAATGCCAAGCCAGCACTCGCAAAAAGTGATAAAACACGCAATGTGGAGAAGAGAATTGGGAGACAGATGATGAAGCTGAATCCCATAGAAGAAGAGTAGTCCACGGAGGAAGTCGTGGACCGGAAAATAAAACCCACGCAAAACGAAGGTGAGAAACATAACCCGATACCCAGATGGGGGACGGGGGATTACCTCATTCCCGGGGAGTTTGACGGCCTCCCTATCTTGCGGGATCAGGCCCCGCTCGCGAAGCTTGCAGAGATCGCTCTCCCGTGTCTCTGATCGCCGCCAGCCACCATCAGTGACGCGAGTAGCAGCGGTGCCCTTCTTTCCTCCGGCGGCGCTGGTCCCAACCGCAGATGAAGATTTCTTTGGTTTCCCCATTGCGCTACGGCGGCACCGGCGGTGAAAACGCAGAAAGAACGACGGAAATGTGGAAGGAAATCCCAGCGTGAAGCAACAATCTCTCGAGCACAAGGAGGGAGTGAACACAAGAACTGGTGCGGTGAAAACAAACCACGGTTTCCCCCAATGATTATAACAGCAAAGACGACGAACAGCAGCCGTCCATCCAGAAGACCCTAGCATGTGGCGAATCTGACCGTACCGTGTCAACATCTGTGAACCGTCATTACCACGCCGTCCACTACGCGTGGCAATCGAGGAGACGCCGTAATTATCTCCACGCTGCGCGTGACCGGTCAATTCAAAGTCAGCAAGTGGGACCCACGTTCGTCCAGTCAAGTCATCTCTGGCGTAGCAGACGCTTGAGATCATCGATCGTCAGCACTGATGTCATCAAAAGCTATACTAGCACCAACTACAATTCTTCGGCTCCACAACTAAGAGCACTCACTCGAATCTTCGATTCGACTAAATACTCGGGGGTACTCCTATCGGGGGCTGGCGCGCCGGAAGATGAATAACGACAAAGTATTTCTTCGAGTCCTACGTCGAGTCTACGACTCCACTACGGACTCGGGGGCTACTCCCATAGGGAGGATGGATCTAAGCATCCGAAATTTTTTGAGTCCTACGGACTTAACAACTGGACAATGCTTGAACTAAAGTCTCTGCTCGAGTCTACGACTCAAACAGACACTTGGGGGCTACTCCCATAGGGAGCGCTGGTCGCGCACCCTATGAATTCTTCAACTGTGATCTTTCGGATCAGCACGCAAAAACTTTTTGGCATCTCTGGCCCAACAAAATCCGAGTGAGCGACAATCTCCTTGGCCACCCGAAACACCTCCGCGGTGACAAATGTTCGGATGCTGCGTCCGCGACGCAAAGATAAGACCTGCAGATATCATCTGACGGCCTGGCAACGTACATGACTGCGCTCTGCTAGTACAAATCCATGTCAACAGGCGTGATGAAAAATCCCGACGGACGCGTTGGGTACATTAATTAAAATCACTGGAATTCCACTCCTGTAAGTCCTCCGTGGCCTGAGTCAAATTATGCCAGCATATGTTCTGGGTCTGAGTTGAGGGACTAGAACTTGAAGAAGATCGTGTTGTTTCGTCCTAAGACAGTTAACTAACCTTGATCCGTCGGGTGAGTCAGGAACACGCGTCAACAATCCCTACACATACATATACTACATAGTTGCACCCGAAAGATGGAAGAGTCCTCAGCCGAATCTACGATTTGACTGATCACTTAGGGGCTACTTACATGGTTATACCCTACGGGTACATGACTTCAGCATACCTGGTCCAGCCCAAGGAAGGCCCTTAGCAGATATACGCTGGCCCATGAAGATTTTTGGATGGCCAAGGCCCATGATGCCTTCGGATCCTTAGAGAGCAAGACTTGCATAGATAGGAAATTCAAAGGGGTAAAACCCTAGAACTTGTAACCGACTAGGACTATGCCCGGGACCTGCCTAAGTCTATATAAAGTCTAGGAGGGCACGTCCTAGATCTCTGGACTCATACTTTGACACGCACCTTCACGCCAGATCGAATCTGTGCAACCTGTAACCTTCGGTTCCGCCGTAATCAAGAGCAGACAAGAAGGAGTAGGGTTTTCCCTCCGGGGGCCTGAACCTGGGTAAATCTTGTGTCCCCTGGTTGCTTGTCTGTTAACCGTTCCATGATCTCCAGCATCCCCATCTTCTCCAAAACCCATGTCCATAACAATGGGCATTGACGAGATCAAACCTTGTCAGAAGGACTAAGGATGTATTCCTAGTTTATGGAGGTGAGGATGAACTCAGTGTAAGGGGTTACACAGATGCGAGTTACCTTAACGACTCAGATGATTCCAGATCGCAATCTGGTTATGTGTTTGTCATGAATGGTGGTGCTGTGAGTTGGAAAAGATCCAAGCAAGATATGGTGGCCTCCTCTTCAACAGAAGCTTAATATATTGTTGCCTCTGAGGCTCCAAAGGAAGCTGTTTGGATTAGGAATTTCCTAATCGCTCTTGGTGTGGTTCAGGGCGCGTCCAATCCCATGGACGTTTATTGTGACAACAATGGTGCTATTTCACAAGCCAAGGAACCTAGACAACACTAGAAGAACAAACATATTCGCATGCGTTACCATCAAATTCGAGAGTTCGTTGAGGATGGTAGTGTCATGATATGCAAAATACATACGGACTCAAATGTTGTTGATCCTTTTACAAAGCCACTCCCGCAGGCTGCGCATGAGGCGCACGTAAGAGCAATAGGTATTAGATACAATCTAGATTGACTCTAGTGCAAGTGGGAGACTGAAGGAAATATGCCCTAGAGGCAATCATAGAGATGATTATATTTCTTATGTATCCATGAGTTATTGTAATGTTCCTTGAATATCCATATCAGGAAACTTGTATTGATTGGCAATTATGTGAATTGTTTGTGAAACTCTATACTTGTATGGTTATTTAATAGTTGTCCCTAGTCGGAGTTCATGTGAGGACACATGTGAATATTGTACTAGCACATCGATTGGTTGATGACTATGTTTCGCAAGTCATAGACATGGTGATGTCAAACCAATAATGTGGACACATCTTATGAACATGGGGTTGGACTGACCCAACTTGAGACTGACAATTAGTTGCATCTCTCTCTCTACACATTGTGTATGTTTTGTCTTTAGACCTTAGATTGTCGCATGTACTTGAGATGTGGATCAACATACTTTGGGGCTATCAGACGCTACTCTGTAACTTGGAAGTTATAAAGGTAGCTTTCGGGTTTGTCCTGAAGCATGCTGCAAGGCATGGTCAATCAAGATGGGATTTTCCCCTCTCTACTTGAGAGAGATATCTCTGGGCCCCTCGAGTGATCGGATCCAGAAATGTATGGCCGTGCTACATATGGTTAAGAGTTAACCTAGTAAAGGGATTCCGAATCACAGTATCGAGAAAGGTAGGTCAGCTTGGAGCTAGGCCAAATATCGTGAGGTAAAGGGAAAGACATGTACTAAACCTTGTGATGGTTCGTTCGATATGATCTTTGTATGTGTTTGGGAGTTGGCATATCTTGCTAGAGGCCGCTACCAACTATTGACAGAATAAGTGTATTCGTGTCATGTCTATAAGTATATGAACCTATAGGGTCACACACTTAAGGGGCTGGAAGCCTAACGAGGATTGGATCCCAATTAGACCAGGCTTAGGCTACTAATGGGCTGCTAATGCAGAAGCCCACTAGGGACTCCTATATAAGATAGGGTGAGGCGTGCTGACCAGGGTTAGACCATTGCACCCAACCGCCACTCCTCATGCCTGTGTTACACGCGCAGACCTAGCAGTCCGGCGCCTGACGCTTCCACCTTGTACGTGTGGATACCTCAGAGGCGCTGCATCTGTAGCGCTTGGACGAGACACGCAAGGGGAGCTGCTCGTGGGACGAGAACGATAAGGAGACGTAGATTGTCTGCACTGCTTCGATGCACTTCATCAAGTTCCGCAACTGTGCGTCTAGTGGTAATCCCATGATCTATGACAACAGTAATCCTGGTTTACGCGGTAGAAAATTTTGATTTGCGCTAGTGTAGCCTACCCGTATCCCTTCAGGTAGATGCAATGGTCACATACTAGGTATTCTCTGGTTTCTTGGATTTTTCAAGGTGCACTGGTTTGGTTAGGTTTTGAGAAATGTAATTTGAATAGGGTTGCCAAATGTTCCTGTGGGTTTGAAGGTGGGCTTGGGTTCACTTTCACTTGGTATAGAAAGGGGTGAAAAGAAATGGATTTGTTTCTGTTTGGAATCTGGGACTAGAAACACTCAAAGTGGTCTAGTGAGCAAGATTGGCAAAAATGACCATTTGGTTATTTGGTTTGTTTTTGAATTCATATTGATTTGATTCTGCTTGGAATTGATTTAGATGATGTTGTTTTCATCTTTCAACCAATCCTTGCCATTCACAACAATCAAACAAGTCCATTCAAGCATTCATGCATTCATCACATACACACATGCATTCATATGGATTTAATTAACCAAAAGTTTTTGTTAACCCTAAATTTGGGTGATTGGAATTGATAGCCTTGATTAATATTTTTGGGATGTTACAAACCTTCCCTCCTTAAACAAAATCTCGTCCCGAGATTTGAGAAAAAAGAAAACTAGGATTTAAAAAGATCTAGAAACTCCGTCCTAATGTAGTCTTCTCTCTCCCAGGTAGCTTCTTCTTCAGTGTGGTTACTCCACTGGATCATGAGAAACTTGATACTCCGGGTCCTGGTGGTTCTAAAAGCTTCTTCCAAGATACGGATGGGTACTTCGGGATAGTTCAGGTCATCGTTGATCTCTATGGTTTGGTGATCAATAATCTTAAAAACTTCGGTCTTCTCCGGGACTTCTAGGCATTTGCGAAGTAACGATATATGAAACACATTATGCACGTCTGACATCTCCTTTGGCAGTTCCAGTTGATACGATACTTCTCCTAGATGACTCAGAATCTTGAAAGGCCCGATATATCTGGGGGCTAACTTTCCTTTGAGTTGGAAACGTTGCATTCCTTTCAAAGGTGATAATTTGAGATACACAAAATCTCCGATATTGAAGGCGAGATCTCGGCGTATCTTGTCGGCATAACTCTTATGTCTGGATTGGGCGGTCTTGCGGTGCTTACGGATCTTGTTAACTTTCTGTTCGGCTTCTCGTAGGATGTCGGGTCAAAAAATATGACTCTTTCCTACTTCCGACCAATTCAAAGGGGTACGACACTTCCTTCCATACATGAATTCAAATGGGGTCATTTGCAAACTAGCTTGATAACTGTTGTTGTATGAAAATTCTGCGAAATGCAGACAATCTTCCCATTTAGATCCATATTCTAACACACAAGATCTTAACATATCTTTGAGTATTTGATTTACTCGCTCTGTTTGTCAATCGGTCTGAGGGTGATAAGCTATGCTTAAATCTAGTCTGGTTCCTAATCCTTCTTGGACTTTCTTCCAAAACCTCGAGTTAAACTGGGTTCTCGATTCGATATAATGTTCCTGGGGACTCCATGCAAACTGACGATTCTAGCAATGTACAATTCTGCTATTTTTGAACTTTGATAAGTGGTCTTGACAGGTAAGAAATGGGCTACTTTAGATAGTCGATCTACTATGACCCAAATAGAGTCATCCCCCCTACTAGATGTAGGCAAACCGGTGATAAAATCCAGTCCTACTGAATTCCATTTCCATTCCGGAATATGCAATGGTTGCAATAGTCCTACGGTCTCTGATGTCCCGCCCTGACTCCTGACATATATCACACTTGGCTATATAGCTTCCGATTTCTCTCTTCATCTTATGCCACCAAAATTGCAACTTCAAATCCTGATACATGTTCGTTCCTCCGGGGTGGATAGAATAAAGAGTATCATGGGCTTCTTTCAAAATAGCTTGCTTCAACTCTGAATCTGCTGGCACACAGATACGTCCTTTGTACCACAAAACTCATTCTTCATCTTTGGTGAATCCAGGTACCTTTCCTGTACCGATATGACGTTTGATTCCATCGATACTAGCATTTCCTTTCTGCGCCTCCTTGATCTGACTGATCAAAGTGGGTTGAAGTTCTATGCTAGCCAAAAATCCTTCACTTACTAATTTCATTCTGAAATCTTCGAACTCTTGGTGCAAACTTGGTTGCTCCTTCAAAATCGTAGAGTTCAATCAACACGGCAATCTACTAAGAGCATCTGCTACAACATTGGCTTTACCGGGGTGATATTGGAGGTCCAGATCATAGTCCTTGATTAGCTCTATCCATCTCCTTTGCCTCATATTCAACTCCTTCTGAGTGAAAATATACTTCAGGATCTTGTGATCCGAATAAATTTCACAACGGTTACCCATGAGGTAATGCCGCCATGTCTTCAAGGCTAAAACTATAGCTGCTAGTTCAAGATCATGGGTAGGATAATTCTGCTCATGTTGCTTTAGTTGTCGGGATAGATATGATATGACTTTGCCTTCTTGCATAAGCACACATCCGAGACCTATCTTGGATGCGTCACAATACACATCAAAAGGCTTCGTGATATTAGGAATGATCAAGATTGGGGATGAGATCAATCTGTTCTTAAGCTGTTGAAAACTCTCTTCACATTTGTCCGTCCATTCAAACTTCTTATCTTTCTTCAACAATTTGTTCATGGGTCTTGCGATGCTCGAAAATCCTTCTACGAACTTGCGGTAATATCCTGCTAATCCGAGAAATGCACGAACTTGGGTTTGAGTGGTTGGGGCTTGCCATTCTTCAACATCCTTAACCTTGGAGGGGTCAACGGCAATTCCTCCAGCTGACACAATATGTCCGATGAATCCTACTTCCTGTAACCATAATTCACATTTGCTAAACTTGGCATATTGCTGATGCTCCCTAAGGGTTCCAAGGATGGTCCTAAGGTGTAGCTCATGTTCTTCTTATGATTTGGAATAGATCAGAATGTCATCGATGAAAACAACAACAAACTTATCCAGAAAGTCCATAAAAATCTTATTCATGAGGTTCATGAAATAAGCGGGGGCATTGGTTAATCCAAAAGACATGACAATGTACTCATACAGTCCATATCTAGTGGTAAAGGTAGTCTTTGGAATATCCTCTGCATGAATGTTGAGTTGATGATAACCAGTTCTAAGATCAATCTTAGAAAACACTTTAGCACCGGTCAACTGGTCAAACAGATCTTCTATCTTCGGCAGTGGGTACTTGTTCTTGATGGTGACATCATTCAGCTTCCGATAATCTGTACACAAACGAATAACTCCATCTTTCTTATCCACGAACAAGACAGGTGATCTCCATGGCGAAGCACTTGGTTGAATCAGTCCTATCTCCAGCATAGCATCAAGTTTCTTATTCATCTCCACTAATTCATATGGTTTCATACTATACGGTCTCTAGGCTATGGTTCCGGTTCCACGAATTAGTTCAATGATAAACTAGATATCCCGATCTAGGGGCACACCAGACAAAACATCTGGAAATACGTCGGGGTATTCACAGACTACTCTGACGTGTTCAATGGTTGGTTGGGCTAGACTCTTGTTGCACTTGAATTGATGGGGCAAGGTTTTAGATACATGCTCTACTGATATTCCGGTTGTACTGGTCATGGTTATGGATTTCTTGGCACTGTCGATTAATCCTTTATGTTTCGACATCCAATCCATTCCTAGTACTACTTCCAAACCTTTGGTTACGATTACTATTAGATTAGCATAAAAATCTATGCCATGGATTCTAATAGGTACGGTCTTGCAAATTTGTCTAGCTTTGGTGGTTGAACCAGGTATTTGAACTATCATAACATGTTTCAATTTTTTTGGTTGAATCTTACTAGTGCATGCCAATTCTTCGGTAACAAACAAGTGCAATGCTCTAGAATCAAACAACACTCTTACAAGTACTGAGTTAACAGAAAACATACCCAGCATGACATCTGGCGCTTCTTGGGCTTCTTTAGCATTCATGAGAAACAGACAACCGTTGAGGTTGAGCGAATACCCTGGGGCAAATCTCCTTCCAGTATGAACACGATGCTGCTGCTGCGCTGGGGCATTCACGTTGGGGGCTGCTGCAATATTCTTGGGGCACTCATTGGAATAGTCACCATTGGTTCCGCATTCATAACAAGTCAGCTGAGACTTGTCTTTTCCTGCAATAGGCACAACATTGTTTCCAGTACTTGGGGCAGTATTGGTGTTGTTGGCAAAATTGTTGTTGTTTAACTTGGGCGGTGCACGGTTGAAATTATTGGGGTTGCCGAGGTTGTTGTTGTGTTTTCCTCCGGGCCTTGGGTTTCCATGTTTTGGATAGGTCGGACGGTTCATCGGGGGTCTATTGTTTCTAGGGGAAAATCATGTAGACGGGTTGGGGCTATACTTTGGTGTATGGTGGGTTCCTGGTTGACGCATCATTCGATGCTTGCGGTTCTCATTGGCTTGGTTGATCTTGCCTTCCATCTGAATGGCAGAATCCACTAAACTTCAATGTATGCAAACGGGATATTGACTCAGACTGTCTGCATATCATCATGCAGACCATTCAGGAATGTCTCCTTCTTCTTGGCTTTAGTGTCGATCTCATCCGATCCATATCTAGCTAAGGACAGAAATTTGTCGGGTACTCAACTACTGTCTTCCTCCCTTTCTTTAGTTCTCCGAATTCATATCTCATCCTATTGATCAAACCCGGTGGCACATGGGTTCTGCTGATCTTGAGTTTGAATTCATCCTAAGTCATCATTTGTCCTCCAGTCATGGCACGAACGCTGTTCCACCAATGTGACACCCCCATGATTAGGGCTAGACAAATCCCAGACCTTCGTCTGAACATAAGCCTAACCTAATCTCGAAAGTGTACAGAGAGAAAATAGGTAACACAACAATGACCCTACGACACAATTTTTTTTACAACAAGCTCATAACTGAGCGAAGAACTAAAATATTACAAGCAGAGGTCACTGACCACAAAAATCAAAAAACGGAAGGCAAGTTATGCTATTAAGTATAGCAAACTTAACAAATGGCCTAAGAGGCCTGAAGCATAATGATGACGTCCAATCCACACTACTAGGAAAATGCCTGTTTGTGGTGCACCTGAAAAAGCCTTCTGTGGCGCACTAGCCTTGCACTGTGGCTACCTCCTAGCCATGGTGCACTGCATGGTGCTCCACGATTGTGTCGAGATAGGCGTGGCGCACTACCAGGTGCGCCACGGGTAGGGGTACAGGGTGCGCCATAGATGTGTTTTTCAAAAAATAAAAAAATGCAAATAAAACACCCTCGTTTTGAATTTCAAAAGCAATCGGGTTCGTGGATCGCCGCCGTCGTTTCACCTTGCCGGAGCATGGTCGTGGCCACGACCTACCACCGCATGGAGGTGCGGGAGGCCGTGACCGCTCTAGTCCTCGCCGGCGTCGAGGTGGTAAGAAGGGAGTGGTTGGAGAAAGGGAGGTAGGAAGAGAGGGAGGAAGGGAGGTCGGTGAGGAGAAGGATGCCTCCGTCGCCTGTTGTCACTGCAAGGAGGAGGAGAAGGCTATAGTTGTGTTGCTGTCACTGCAAGGAGAGGAGGAGGTCGCCGTCGCGTCGCCGTAGAAAGGACGCCGGAGCAAGGTGGCTAGAGAGAGGAGAAGGGGAGGATGAGAAGGAAAAGGAAGAAGGAGAAGGGAGAAGGAAGAAGGAGAAGGGAGAAGGAAAAGGGAGAGGGAAAACGGGAAAGGAAAAGGTAGGTGGGCGGGTGGGGATTCAAATTTTGAATCCTGCCCAACTTACTCGTAGCGCACTAGGTGGTGGTGCGCTACGGGTAAGTTGCCCTTTTTTCTGCAGGAAAAAATGGTCTTTTGACCGTAACTTTTTACTCTTGTCAAATTTTGAAAATCTAAATAATCGCTAAACGACTAGAGGTGGTTGTGAGAGGATGCAAAATCTCGTTCTCGTCATTTTGGTATATTATACGATTTTTTCGACATCGTATGCAAAAGTTATGGCCAGTTTACCGTGCCATAACTTTTTTTTGCAGAAGACGTGGAAACTCATGTGTTGGTAATTTTCCTAGAAACTATACCACATTATCTACCTAAATATGAAAGGATTTTATTTTTTGAAGTGTTTATCATTTTCTTTTATTTTTTGCAAAGCCTAAAAAGGCGATCCACAAGGGGGGGTGGAGTTGGTGCAGGGTACTTAGGCGTAGGGAACTAGGGTAAGGTGCCCTACTACTAAGTTTACACATCCGTGGCGCACATGGCATGGTGCGCCACAGAACTTGCCACAACCATAGAGCACCTACCCCATGTGCGCTACGGGTATGTGGCATGCGGCTGGCAGGCCCCTATCCCATACATATTTGTGGCACACATACCCCATGTACGCCACGGTTGTTCTAGTTACTAGTCGGGCACTACCCACAGGTGAGCCATGCCTATTTTACCCGTGGGGCACTTCAACCATGTGAGCCACTGATGTGCGGATTACCTACAGCCCTTTTCCTAGTAGTGCCATAGATCCCAGACTGCCGACTGGGAACTCCAAACTACTCGTCGATGTCGATGCCATGAAGAACTCATCTTCTATGGTAACACTTACTCTGCTCAAAAGTATCAATGAAGCATGGGTGAGTATAGGGTGTACTCTGCAAGACTTATGCCTGGTGGAGTTATTTTGCGTAAAGCCATCTTTGTTTCGTAAAACAAGAGGGAGAAGAATCTCGACTAAACAAAATATTTTCAAAGGGGATAAGAGAGCGACATCACTAGCTTTGATCATCTTTTGATATCCACCAAATCATCATCAGCTGAACCTAACTAGGATCACCCCCTCATACCCATGAGGAAGCATCCTTAAGCACACATTGATCTACCAAGTTTTACGATGAGGTTCAAGTTCTCTATGATCTTAGAATCTGGTCTCCAAGTTCGTCCATAACCGTGGACACGGCTTTTCGAAAATATTTAAGCCTGTAGGGGTGTACAACTTTACCCACACGTACTAACCTTCTCTTAATTCCACTAGATAAGCCCTCTTCCTTGGAAGGCCGACGGAGGATGGTTAGACACGACCTTTACCTTGCTTTTGCCGAGACCACGAGTCACGCACTAGGGAGATGCTACCATAACGGGTCGAGTCTCGAAGCCGGTCCCTAATGATGTGTGCGGGGTTCTAGATTACGGATGACAGGCATCTCTTGTTCCTGGCCATGCTTACCTACCTGTAATGAATGCACCTCCATCACCTCCATTCGAGAACAATCAAGATGCGTATGTCTAATGGAAAGCCCAAACTATGTGACTCATAGAATCTACTCGGAAAGTTAGTTGGTCGAGGGGGTTTCCAGGCCCCCGTGTGGCTATACGCTCGTCTTGGACCATAGGCAAGAACTCAGGTCCTAGTAGTGGCAAGTATGGGACTGCAAAAACCACAACCCACCGTGGCCTCCCATACAATCCTTAGCATGTTTAACTTTCATCTCTCATCATACCACGTCATCCTTTCATACTAGGTTCACTCGTAGCTCTGATTCATCATCCGGGTGGATCAGTGGTAACAGTTAAGCATGGCTAAGCACAACAGAGATGATAGCTCCAGCAACGCTTCACAAACTCAAACCCTAGTTATGCTAGGAGCAGTGGATCAGGGAATATAGGCTACAAAGGTAACATGCATCAGATAGGATTACTCTATCTATCGATAAAAGACTTAGGAATCGTATGCACATGGCAAAAATGTAAATACTTTGAAAGCATAGGATTCATATGTATGTGTGGGGCTTCGCTTGCCTTTGCCAGTTGATATCCATAAATCAGAGCTCTGGACACCTAGTACTTGACTTGGTTACAGTTGGTCAAGTATTGGTCTTCGACCTTGGAAGGTGTTGATCTAGGTCTTTGATCTCGATCTATATCTTGATCTCGCACTCTACCGAAGAAGAACCAAATACCGGAAAGGAAGGGAAACATTCAACGAATGGCAACAATGCAATGCTCAAACAAGGATGATGATATGACAAGTTGAATTGTATTGAAATGGAACCCTAAGGCATGCTTGACAATTTAAACGGGGTCCCGAGGGGTACAAACCCTAACTCGGAGAAACTCCGGATTCATATGAGAGGTGTACATTTAGTTCTTCTACTTAACTTGAAATTGAAGTTGTTTAGCACTGCATGATTATATTGCTGTTGTGTAGGTCTTATTTTTCTGAACATTTTGATATATTATTTGTATTTTTCTGATTTAAAATGAAATAGTTATGAATTGCTTAAATTTTAATTCATTTTAAATCATTATCAGAATATTATAAAATAATTTACATTTTTGAATTACTTTTAGATTTTTAATAATCAGTAAACATTTCTAAAAATGTTTATTTGACTTACAGAATGGACCCACCTGTCAGGTATTTTTCTTTACTAAATAATTATAGAAATCATTTACTGAAAATAATAACACAAAAGAAAAGATATTATGGCATCAGTAAGACGCCATGCTGATGTCATCTTGGCGATTGCTCATAGATCAAGCTCGGGCTCGGCTGTAGGGCATGAGCGGGACTGCGAGAAGGGGTGCGCTGGAAGCGGGCGAGCGCGTTGGGCCAGATAGTGGCAGCGCCACCCAGGATTGATCGTCAGAGGTGGGTGCACAGCAGCGGCGCAGCGGCGGAGCTTGCAGGTGGTCATGGGGGAGATGAACCAGAGCTAGAGGGGGCAAGAGAGAGGGTCCAAGAGGACCGGTAGCTCACCAGGAAGCTAACAGAGGCGACGGCAAGACGCGGGGTCGCCGGAATCGACAGGGAGAGCGGCAGTCGGAGTCGGGGAAGATGCGGACGGCGGCATGCATCGCAGCATCGACGAGATCGACGGCAAGGGTGCTGCCAGGCAGCTGCTTCGCCGGCAGCTCAGGGAAGAAGAAAAGACAGAGACGGGGAGGGGGTATGGGCCGCTGCCTGGGCTGGCACACACGCCTGTGAGTGGCTGATAGAGAGGAATGGGAGTTGGGCTGCTGCCGAGAGAGAGAGGGAGATTGCATTTTTTCTTTCTAAAGTCTTTTCTATTTCTATTTTTAACTTTCTCTTTGTATTTTCATTTTGTAGTCTGTTTTTTATAATTCCAAATTACCAGAACTTTTGTAAAATATGATAAAAACACTTAGGGGCCCTTCCATACTATTTGGGCTCCTTAAGTTTTGGGGTTTTCATATTATTTTCGAAACCATTTGAAGGTTTTCAAAGAGAGAGAGGAAATTAGGGTTTTAGGGTTTTTCTTTTATTTCTTCCATGCATTTTAAGATGATGCTCATGAATGCACATTCAATCTCTAAATACTACTAGGTAAAACTAGGATTGTTACAATTCTATCCCCTTAAAAGAATCTCGACCCGAGATTCCCAGGTAGGAAAATAGAAGGAACATGGTTACACTAGACTTCAACGATCTTCTCGAAGAGGTTGACCCATGCCACTAGGACGAATGGACGAAGCGCTTTGTAATCTTCGAGGTGGTGGCTCACACTAGGGAAGATAGGGAATGACACGGAACCACAAACTAAGTATCTCATGGTCAACTCATGGATAGATGTTTTATGATATCTCTAGAGCCAACAACATGAAACACGTCAAGGTAACGGATGGAAACAAAAGGATATGGTTTTCAAGGTGACAGATAATTGGTATTCATAAGGATTAAGACCATGGAAATTACAGAATAGGGTAAACTTCTGAGGAATGAAAACTTCCAACAGAATAGATAAAGAACGCAGACTTCGAGAGGTAAACCTCTACTAGAATTAAGTAGAAATTTACAGGTGGAAAAAATAGATACCAACAAAACCAAGCCGTTGAACTAATTTTGAAACAAAAGGGTCATTCTTTCATCCAACAGAAGGCCAAGACAGAAAGGTGTTTTGGTGGAGAGGACTCTTAAGAGCCACAAGGAACATGTAACAAGAGAAACTATTGATTACCAAAATCATGGTCGCTCTTCGACCATGTGTAGATAGAGAGAAAGGAACTCTTTATTCATCCAGGTCTATCAAAATCTTTGCCAAAGATCATGATATCTCTTTACACCACCAAGATGAATAGTTAAGAAGATTCCTGATGACACGAGAAGAAAGAAACTTCATTCTCAGACTCCAAGTACTTGGCATAACAAGATGCTTGCCATCATAAAAGGGTCTGGAAGATTGACCGAGAGACATTTAGCAACACTACTCTAAATGTTCTCTTTGATGTTCGAGAATACTGATATCAAAATTTTAACAAGCCTTCAATCAGTCATCAAGTAAAGGTCGGACTTCGGATACAAAGGAAACCATAAGATCAACTCCTATGATATATCATAGAAGATGCCTCATGAAGAGTGGTTGTTACTGCTGATTCAAGATAAGGTGATAATAGGTATTCCGGCTAATTGTGCCAACCATTACATCATTCTTGCCCGAGTTACAATAGACCTATGTCATAACCTTGAGGAACACCAATCATTATTGCTTCTTGAGATTCAGCTTTGATTAAGTGGAGAAATACTTCAGACTCAACATGTCCGAATAGAAAGGGTGCAACATTTACCACAAGGTAAAGTTACTAGATTCTCAAGACATGGACTTCGGTGTCAAGATCCAAAGATGAGCTAGATTGCGTAACCCATGTGATATCAAGTTATCAAAATATAATTGCATCTACATGAATTGTTTGCAATGAAACACCAATGAATCCTGTTTAGGAAACATTTAGGAGGATTTCGAAGTTTTTTTTGGACTTCTTATCTTCCGTGAACAAATAAATTAGTGGCTTGGTGTGCTTGGAGGATCTTCTCGAGATGTCAAGGTATCAACCTACCATATCAAGAATACCTCACACATGCTTGACCAACTTGGAATGATTCCCGAGGAAACAAAGATAAATCTACTCGAATCCATGGCGACATATTTCAACATTTGCAAATGAACCAAAGAAGGTTACTTCTAACATCCAGAACACATTCTTCAAGATGACTCGAGGATGGTTCTTAAAGCTTCCAACATTAATGCCAAATGTTCCATATGAATCTCATATATCGTATAAAAGATAAGGATGTCATTGAGGGGCTCAATAACAAACTTATCTGTACACTCCAAAAAGACGTAGTCATATTTTATATGAACAAGGCAGAAATACTGGTAAGACCAAAGTACATGGAGATGTACCTAGGTGAAACATCACAAGTAGATACACCATAAAGATTGTCCTTGGAACTGAGTTTGATTTGATGATTGCACAATTCAAATCAAAGGCGGGGAAGACAACATATCCACAAAGGATATACTATCTTGCTTCAACACGAGCAACAGTAGACATCCCTTTAAGGAGGAACAGAGTTGGATAGAACTTTTGTCTTACAACTCTCCAAGTTGTTGTTTAGGCTCAACCAACTGGTTCAGGGGGTATCCAGTACGGATCCTTGGAGAAAGGAGCAGTTCAGAGAACTTGCTTGCTCAAGAACTTTGACAACACGGTCATGTGGCAACATGGTGATACTTCTAGAAGACATCCAGAATATCACAGACCACCGATATGTCACTTAGTTCGAGAGGAAACTTGCTTGGTAAGGCAAGAAGACATAGTATCTGAGCTTCGGCACGAGCTTGACCCTTTAACCGAAGAGAGTGCACTAGAATAGTGGACTTGGTATCAAAGTCATCCTTTGCTTAGTGATTAGATAACTAGTCATGCTAAGAATGTCACAAATGTACTTGAAGTTCAAAGCAATAAGAATTGCTAAAAATCTAGAATGGCCACATTATAACGCACACGCAACATTCGTTAGCACCGATAACTCAGAGGAAAGGTGGGTAGTATGTGTAAGAGCATCACTTCATTAAGAGGGTCATGAGACTCAGCATGACCTCTTAGTATATAAAGGGTGTGATACTTTAGGGTAGAACAGAACATAAGCTAATCAATGCTTATTGATCTACGGATTACAACACATTTACCTGGTCTCAGAAATAACGAGGTACTCGGGTTTGTTTCTCCTAGATAACCCGGAATGGTTTGTCATGATGGACCACAAGAGTATCTTACATCAGAAGACACCGATGCACATTTACTACTTGGCTACCAACTGGTAGACAAAGATCGGAAAACAACAAGGGAGAAAGAACATGCTCGGGATAGGATCACGATATGCGGATCCATAAGTCAACAATCTTCCGAAGACCAATGCATAGAAAAGGGAGGTGTGGTAGAGTCACAGATATATATGTGAGACTCTCGAGGAGTACTCTTGTCGTGATCTATTTGGTTCCATTAAAGAACACCTGCCATAGCATGTGGTAGGGGAACTCCTTTATCATCACTGTTCAATAGCGACAATATCCACAAGCTTGAAGGCTATACTAGAAATTACTAGCCATCCTGAGGTAATGTGTGAACATTAACCACAAGGGTCAATTAAAATGGATCTCGGATTAAAGCTCAGCTTCATGTACAAGATTCTCAACACCAGAATCCAGCACAATCGGGGATCTTAAGTTTAAGTCCGAGGGTTAAAATCCAGAGAAAGGAATAACTACTACTTGAGTGACACAACATACACTACAAGATAGTAATCACGAGGTAACTTCCAAGAGAAGAAACAACTTCGGAAGTACCCAAACAAACAAAAAGAAGGCACACAAGGCTAAAGGAGACTTCAAGGCCTAGAACAGATAACTGTGGGACCATAGACATGATGTTGTGGACCCATAAGATAGAGAGATTATGATAGAAATAAATCTCTCAAAAGAAACAGAACAAGGGAAACAAGGAACACACACAACTGACTCTAAAGAACTCAACACTAGGTCAAATGGTTGAGAACCGGCATGCCTGAAGAGGCACCTAAGATTTGAAAGATTGAACGAGGTAACAAAACTTTCCCAAATCAACACAAGGTAAGATGACCCGGAGTTAGAGAGAAACTAGATAAGAAGAAAAATAAGCATACTAGAGTTTTCACACATAATTTTCATCTTTGAAAATAGTTTTCAAAAGAACTAGACTCAACATCGACCAATAGAAAGGGTTTCCTACAGTCGGTACTGCTCTAATACCAAAAACTGTGACACCCCCAGGATTAGGGCTAGACAAATCCCAGACCTTCGTCTGAACATAAGCCTGACCTAATCTCGAAAGTGTACAGAGAGAAAATTGGTAACACAACAGTGACCCTACGACACAAAATTTATTATAGCAAGCTCATAACTGATCGAAGAACCAAAATATTACAAGCAGAGGTCACTGACCACAAACATCAAACAATGGAAGGAAAATTATGCTATTAAGTATAGCAAACTTAACAAATGGCCTAAGAGGCCTGAAGCATAATGATGACGTCCAATCCATGCATCCTAGACTGCCGACTGGGAACTCCAAACTACTCGTCGATGTCGATGCTGTGAAGAACTCATCTTCTACGGTAACACTTACTCTGCTCCAAAAGTATCAACGAAGCAAGGGTGAGTACAGGGTGTACTCCGCAAGACTTATGGCTGGTGGAGTTATTTTGCGTAAAGCCATCTTTGTTTTGTAAAACAAGAGGGAGAAGAATCTCTACTAAATAAAATATTTTCAAAGGGGATAAGAGAGCGACATCACTAGCTTTGATCATCTTTTGATATCCACTGAATCATCATCAGCTGAACCTAACTAGGATCACCCCCTCGTACCCATGAGGAAGCATCCTTAAGCACACATTGATCTACCAAGTTTTATGATTAGGTTCAAGTTTTCTATGATCTTAGAATCTAGTCTCCAAGTTCATCCAGAACCATGGACACGGCTTTTCGAAAAGATTTAACCCTGCAGGGGTGTACAACTTTACCCACACGTACTAACCTTCTCTTAATGCCACTAGATAAGCCCTCTTCCTTTGAAGGCCGACAGAGGGTGGTTAGACACGACCTTTACCTTGCTTTCGCCAGACCATGAGTCACGCACTAGGGAGATGCTGCCGTAACGGGTCGAGTCCCGAAGCCGGTCCCTAATGATGTGTGCGGAGCTCAAGATTATGGATGCCAGGCATCTCTTGTTCCTGGCCATGCTTACCTACCTGTTATGAATGCACCTCCTTCACCTCCATTCGAGAACAACCAAGATGTGTATGTCTAATGGAAAGCCCGAACTATGTGACTCATAGAATCTACTCGGCAAGTTAGTTGGTCGAGGGGGGTTTCTGTGCCCCTGGTGGTCAGACGCCTCTTGGACCATAGGCAAGAACTCAGGTCCTAGTAGTGGCAAGTATGGGACTACAAAAACCACAACCCACCATGGCCTCCCATACAATCCTTAACATGTTTAACTTTCATCTCTGATCATACCACGTCATCCTGTCATAGTAGGTTCACTCGCAGCTCTGATTCATCATACGGGTGCATCAGTGGTAACAACTAAGCATGTCTAATCACAACAGAGATGATAGCTATAGCAACACTTCACAAGCTCAAACCCTAGTTATGCTAGGAGCAGTGGATCAGGGAATATAGGCTACAAAGGTAACATGCATCATATAGGATTACTCTATCTATCGAAAAAAGACTTTGGAATCGTATGCACATGGCAAAAATGAAAATACTTTGAAAGCATAGGATTCATATGTATGTGTTGGGCTTCGCTTGACTTTGCCAGTTGATATCCATAAAGTAGCGATCTGGACACCTAGTACTTGACTTGGTTACAGTTGTTCAAGTATTGATCTTTGAGCTTCGACGGTGTTGATCTCGGTCTTTGATCTCGATCTCGCATTCTACCAAAGAAGAACCAAATACCGGAAAGGAAGGGAAACATTCAACACATGGCAATGATGCAATGCTCAAACAAGGATGATGATATGACAAGTTGAATTGTATTGAAATGAAACCCTAAGGCATGCTTGACAATTTAAACGGGGTCCCTAAGGGTACAAACCCTAACTCGGAGAAACTCCGGATTCATATGAGAGGGGTACATTTAGTTCTTCTACTTAACTTACAATTTAAGTTGTTTAACAATGCATGATTATATTGCTATAGTGTAGGTCTTATTTTTTTGAACATTTTGATATATTATTTGTATTTTTCTGATTTAAAATGAAATACTTATGAATTTCTTCAATTTTAGTTCATTTTAAATCATTATTAGAATATTATAAAATATTTTACATTTTTGAATTACTTTTACATTTTTAATAATCAGTAAACATTTCTAAAAATGTTTATTTGACTTACAAAGTGGACCCACCTGTCAGGTATTTTTCTTTACAGAATAATTACAGAAATCATTTACTGAAAATAATAAAACAAAAGAAAAGATATTATGGCATCAGCATGACGCCATGCTGACATCATCTTGGCCATTTCTCATAGATCAAGCTCGGGCTGGGCTGAAGCGCTTGTGGGACTACGGAGAAGTGCGCAGCGCTGGCCAGGATTTGTCGCCGGAGGCGGGTGCACGGCGACGGTGCAGCGGCGGAGCTTGCAGGTGCTCATGGGGGAGATGAACTAGAGCGAGAGGAGGCAAGAGAGAGGGTCCAAGAGGACTGGTAGCTCACCAGGAAGCTAACAGAGGCAACGGCGTGACGCGGCATGGCCAGCATCGTCAGGGACAGCGGTGGCCGGAGTCGGGGAAGATGCGGATGGCCTACTCGATTTCGGGCTCCCACGATAGATTCCTTCCAAGGGATGGACGAGGGGAGCACAGCGGTCCTCCAGGGAATCTCGTCGGGGCTCGGGAGGCTTCAAACGGCGACGATGCGAAGCTCTGGCCAGGCTAGGGTTTGGCCAAAGGGGGAAAACAGTAGAGGGGGCGAGAAGGAGTGAAACGGGTATGGGGAGAGAGAGGAGGATGCGGGCAATCTTATCCTTGTCCTCGCAGGCGGCGGCATGCGTCGCAGCGTCGGCGAGATTGATGACAAGGGTGCTGCCAGGCAGCTGCTTCGTCGGCAGCTCGGGGAAGAAGAAAAGACAAAGACGACGAACGGGTATGGGCCGGCTCGGGCTGTGCTAGGCTACTGCCGGGCTGGGGTCTGCTGCGCGCGAGTGGCAGATAGAGAGGAAGGGGAGTTGGGCTGCGGCCCAGAGAGAGAGGGAGATTGTATTTTTTTCTTGCTAAAATCTTTTCTATTTTAGTTTATAACTTTCTCTTTGTATTTTCATTTTGTAATCTGTTTTGTATAATTCCAAATTACCAGAACTTTTGTAAAATATGATAAAAACACTTAGGGGCCCTTCCATACTATCCGGGCTCCTTAAGTTTTGGGGTTTCAAATTATTTTCAAAACCATTTTAAGGTTTTCAAAGAGAGAGAGGAAATTAGGGTTTTAGGGTTTTTCTTTTATTTCTTCCATGCATTTTAAGATGATGCTCATGAATGCACATTCAATCTCTAAATACTATTAGGTAAAACTAGGGTTGTTACAACCAAGCTCTTGCATCTCCTGCTAGATAGTGGGTGGCAAACAGTACCTTCTCGTTGGCCTCCACTCCTGCAACTTCTAAGTTGTTCTCCATGGTCTATAGCCAATCATCTGCATCTAAGGGCTCTTCAGACTTACTAAAGACGAGTCGATTGGTATTCTGAAAGTGCTTGAGCTTGGATCCATGGTTGTCCTGGTTTCCGTGGCCTTGATTATTTTTGGCTATCTGAGCTATGTGTTGAAGGGTTGCTAAGTTGGCTTGAAGTTCAGCTATTTCAGCTTCATGGTCCGAAACCAACATTTGCAAGATTTGCAACATTGGTTCCGGGGAAGAACTGCTTCCTCCGCGAGGCACTGAAGATTGAGATAGATCATGAGAAAAGAGGGAAATTTCTATGGTTCGTGGTTTTGTTTTGGAAAAGTTTTGGAAGTTTGTCTCAGTTTTTTCTAGCAACATGCTTTTCATTCATAGCACACGATACAAACACACACCACAACAAGGAAAACAGATGGTTTTAAGAACCATTCTGTGAAATTACGATATAGTGGGACCGGATACAACTTCACTAATGCTAGTGCTCAAGTGCTACTACTCCTCGGAATCGGTGGCTTCATCATCATCATCATCATCAATGAAGGAGAAGTCATCCTCATCGGTGAAGAAGTCCATGGCTTGATCCTCCAGAAAGTCATCATCATCACTGAGATAGAAGTAGGGGTCTCCAAGGATATCTTCCCCTGCATTCTCTCTCTCCTCAAGGTGCATGTCCCTCTCGTGGATGGTGTCCTCCAAGTATGTCACCTTGTGACGAAGGAGGGCAATAATGCGATCCTTCTTGTCCAGCTGACGGCGAAGATCCTGGCGATCCTTCACCAGCATGGCAATGGTCTGGTCCTTCTTGACGGCGATGGCGTAGTTGTGGTTGGCGTAGGAGCGGGCATTGTCTAACTCCTTCTACCGGTCATACATCATGAAGTTGAGATGGTCCACTTGATGATTTAGCTCAGGATGATATGGTGCCTCCAGTGGCTGTCCCATAACATCACGCCTTGGATATAACTCAAAGCGGGTACCCTTGATCTGATTGATACTCTAACCACACAGACAGGCAAGAGCTTCCTGCATGGCCCTGGCAAGTCCATCGAGCCAGTTGTTCTCCCTTAATGTGAACTGGACTCCCTCTGAGGTGGGGGCTTCAATCTTCCCTCAGAGACTTGCAACAATCAGCTATTGCAATTCTCCTACTTCCTGATCGTTGAGCTGAGCTCCGAAGAACTCGGGATGCGTCCGCTCCATAAGTTCCGAGAGTTGGTCCAAGTCACGCTCAAAGATGAGATCTTCTCCATTTCCCAACTGATAGCACTTGCTATACTTCACATCCATCTATAAGAATGTAAGATGAGTAAGTTAGTAGAGTGATCAAGTGTGTCAAATTTTATGTAAGTTTGCAAGAATTTTTGAGGAACATGAATTTTCATGAAAGAATCTAAGTGATAAGAATGATAATAGGTTTCCATAAATACTCACTTCTTTTGTTTTGAAACTAAGTTTATGATTCAAGCGTCCATTCTAAACTATGGTATCCTATGGTCAGGATGGCTCTGATACCAACTTTTCAACACCCGGATTTTTAGTCCCAGATGCCTGCTATGCCATACATCGCAATCCCAAGATTAGCATTTTTGCGAGACATTACAGATTGGATATCACTGTTCATCAAACCATAATAAAGGTCTTACAACAAATAAAGTATCTCATGATCCAGTCTTAGTACAATCAAGCAGCGGAATAATATAATAACGGTAGCATGGGAGAAGCTCCATCTTCATGGTCACAGGCAATGCTGACGATGGGAGATGATCCTAGTTGTTGTAGACTTCCTGCTTCCCATCATCCTGATAGTCCTCCTCATAGTCTAGCCACGGGAATAGCCAGGGACAAAGCCATGAGTACTCTTTAAGTACTCACAAACTATCACTAACAAGTAAAGAGGTTTCAAGTAGGAATACTAAGCTCTAGGTTGTTTTGCAAAAATCCAGGTTTATCTCTAAGCTGAGTTCAGAAGTAAAGGAAACTAGTTTAAGGGTTTAAAAACACCTAAGTGGGAACTTGAGTTTTCACTTTCACAACCCTGTTGTGTTCAAGTCAAAGTCATGATTCATTTCACAAGTCATTTTGAAAACATCTAACGACGGAACAGTATGGCCACTCCAACTGTCCATAACCACGGACGCATCTATTCGAATAGTTTGACACTCTACAGAGGTGGTACACTTTCACCACAATATTCTATACATCTGTCAGGAACAATCGTGAATTCAGCATAATTAGTATGCAGATAATCAATCCTAACCTTTCAATTACACGCCCTAGTATAGGCACCTCTCCTATGAGTTTGGCCTCCCATCCATGGCCATCTGTCATCTTGGGAACTGCAAAGGTGGTCAATATTCACGAGGTAGCCTTAGCTCAAACCTCGGCCCTAAGGGAACCCATACTAAGGTATATAAACTTCCAGTTAAGCCCTACCCAATTTCGGGTATTGTGGCTGTATGGTAAAATTGGAATGGTATCGCATCGAGACAACCATCAGTTTTATAAAGGGCTAAGGCTCATGCCTCAACATTTTCATCATCAAAAGCACCTTGTGTTCATAACACATGTCAAAACATTTCATTAGAATGACTCATCATTCTAAGGTTTTCATAACCATTTTCACCAAGTATTCCCATCTAAAGTGATCATGTTTTATGCTTAGCACTAGCCACTAAAGTTGGGGGTAAACACTAATGAAGGGTGGTAATCACGTGTGACTTATCTAAGTTCAATCTCATGCCTCAGGATGACATCAAAATCTACCTAACTTAGGCCAAGTTTTATGCTCTTTATGCTACCTCTAATTAGATAAAGAAATATAAAGAAATCAAGCTTGCAAGTAAAACTGGGATTTGGTGTAATCAAATTTGTCTAACCAAGCATGCCTAATGCATTGCATAGGTTATCTAGTTTTCACAGTTGCAAGTGTTAGCTTGCATAGGTAACATGCAAGTGGTAGCTTTCCTTTTTCGGTGAAGTGGTTGAAGTTCTCCTCGGCTTATTCCTCGTAGTAGTCTCCTTCCTCTTTGTATCCTTGTTTGGTACTAGTGTCTATAAATAAATAAGAAGTACACAATCACCAAACAATACTTAACTACTTCTATTTAGCACACACGATTCACACTAGATGATCTAGCACCATCACAATCATCACAAGAATTAAGGCAATAGTTTTATTTATTTCCTTTTAGAAAAGTAATTTCTACTCTTTGAAAAACTACTGAAGATTTAATATTCTCCAATTAAAACATGGGATCATGTTGACACATGTCACCACAACATATTTCAATACTTGGGAATGTGATTTAAAGTGGTGTTATAATTTAATAAGGTTTAACCTTTATATTTTAATTCATTAAAGTGACTATAAATGCATATGGGGCATTCTTTTATTACTTGTCCATTATTACTGCAAGTAAACCTAGATATTTTTATATATTCAGAAAGGTCTTATCAAATGTGATTTTTTAGAGGTGGAGTCAACTCAAAAGCTTTTATGGTTGAATTTTGAAAAATGTTTGAATGCAGAAAAGTCTCTGCCTTGTTAATTTTACTATAGGTGATCTTTAATTCCAAAGGGTTTGAATTCAATGGGCTTCGATTAAGAATTTCAATACCTTTCTAACAAAATTAGATTCATGCAATTTGGTAAAGTGAATCGCTCTAAAATGATTTTTGAATCTACTGCCAGAACTAAGTTTGAAATTAAATAGATAAACTTAATTTCAAACGAACTGGGTCACGCAGGAAAGTTAACTGGGCTAGCCCACTGCGCATAGTGCACGCGGGCGGGTTAACTGGTTGTCCCCACTAGTCAGTGAGACAGGGGGGTGCTAAGGGGTATGGGGCTATTACAACCGTAGGATTAGATGTAAGATCAACGGCTGAGGGTCGTCGTCAATGTCTGAATAGAACACGACGAGCACAAACCCTAGCGTGGCCAGTGGGGGTCTGTGGCAGCTCACCGGGGCTCAGGCAATGGTTGGTGATGGGGGCGAATGGCGAAGTTGACGACGGTGATCCTCCTGGTACTGGTGGCTCCTCCTGGGGTGGCTTCAATCAACGACGCCCTTCTCCTCCAGCATCTGCAAGCTCCGATTAAATTCCGGCGATGATGTTCTCTCCTTGCTCCGGGAAGAAGTGGGCATGTTTAGTGAGAGGTGGGGAGTGGAATGGTGTGAAGAAATTGAACGGGGAAGGCCTCTATTTATACTACGACGATGGAAGGGTGGGGGCTGAGCTTGTCGGGGTCGGCTTCACAGTGAGCTATGGGCATGGCCGAAGGTAGGGGACGGTGTGCTGTCTCTTGGCGAAGCTCAACGGCTTGATGGAGTGGCAAGGTGTGGTGAGGTTTGGTCAGAACGCGTCGACACTCTAGGCGGCACCGATGGCAGTTTTGATGGCACACACTGGCTACGGGTCGCGCGACGGCGAACGGGGTTATCTGGGAGGTTCCTAGGACGATGGTGAACACGTACGCGGGCGGCAAAGTTGGGGCGCGGTCTGTGCAAGCGTGTCGAGCGCGGCGCTCTGGCGTGCTCTGGACATGGTCGCAAAGAAATGGGCACGAGCGTTCTCTATGGTCTAGTGCCTGGCAGGGTCGAGGGCTAGACAGGGGGTGGCGATGGACCGTGGCGTGCTTGCTAGACATGGTGGCTATGCTCTGTGCTTGCTCTAGCTAGCTAGCCATGGTCGGCTTCCAAGGGTGCTCTCGGCATGGCACGACATGGTGCAGTGGGTAGGGGCTAGGTGTGTTCAAGGCATTGGTTGGCACTGGGGGAGATAAGTGTGATCAATGGTGAACAATGGTTGCAAAGATCAGTACTCAAAGCAGTAAAGTTTGTCCAATTTGATTTTTTGTCTCCAAGTGTTTGATGAAATGGCCGCAAGAAATTCAAATTTGAATTTTGGGTTGAAACTTGGTGGATGCAATGGTCACATAATAGGTAGTCTCTGGTTGCTTGGATTTGTCATGGTGCACTGTTTGGTTGGGTTTTGAGAAATGGTGATCTTCCCATATGAACGAGATTCAAATTTCAAATGTCACTGTGAAGGCTACCTCGGTCTTTGGCCCACTTTTCTTCTTTGGGCCAAATATTTTAACTCCCGGATCTAGGTCATTCTAGAACCCGGTGTCCCCTCCTCTGAGGCCTACTCGTTGTGGTGCTGCTAGCATCACGCCTAGGAGGGACTCCATCTTTCCTTATGTCACCGGCATTCATTCTTGCAAGAAGTGGCATAGAAACTTTTTCTATGTCAAGAATAGTGGGTCCAACGACTACATCTGTCTTTCACCCTTCAAGGATGAGGTTCATAGCAAGGACCTTTGGAAGCTTGACCCTGAGACACAAATCAGGCGGTGAATGAGCTCATGGCGTCATCGAGCGGTTGCTCGACCCAAAGGAAGAGTTCCACTTGATGGAGTAGGACCTCATGTGCACCTTTATCTCTCGCGAGGTCAGCCCCATTCAGGCCAGGTGCCACAAGATTTGTTTTATGAGTGGTTCTCATGACCCCACTCGGCACTCCACTCTAGAGCTTCCCAATGATTCTATGGCCCGCTGAGTCAGCTCCATTTTCCAGATGAACTTGGTGGAGCACTAGGCTTGGAGTTGTCCTCCCTTTAGCCAAGATAGGATCGTTCCATGGGTAAGCCTCCGAGTAACTGTATTCTGCCGACATACTTCAGCCGACACCTACTTGTCATTTGTTTTGTTGTATTGATTTCATTCTCTTTGCCTTTTGCAGAATCTTGTGCACGAGGTTGATGACAACACCATCCCTCCTGGCCATTATTTTGATGATCGATCTGAGGATGACGAGGCCGAGTTTGACTTGGAGTGCTTCAAGCCCATTCTGCATGCTGCTGCTGCTCTGGTTCTAGCTCCAGGTAAGACTTTCACCCGAAACCCTTTGCAGGATTGGTCAGATGATGATGACGATGATTGTGCGGTCTTAGAGGTACTTGACTTTTTTCCTTGTGCTTTAAGCTTATTGCATCGAATTTTGCATTTACTGATGCAGCTGGTCAGGTACACGAGGAACCTCCTGTCGCTATCGGCTGCTACGATAAAATCCCTGCCACCAAGCCAACTAAGCAGCATGGGTCCTCCTCCAGTACTTAGCCCTCCAAGAAGCGCTGATTTGAAACCGCGGCTTCCCCTGAGGCCACGTCTTCGCAACCTCGCAAGGCTCCACGCCGGGTTGGTCGATGCGCGCCGCGCGATCCCACTATTTCCGGGTAACTTTCGCTGCCTCTTACCTTACATTTTTCCTTTCTGTGGTTGTTTCCTTATAGGTTTACGCTCTTATTTTCAGCACCACCTTATCAGCAAACCATTCAGCTTCTTGCATGGCCTCCCGTATCTCGAAACCAGTGTCCCCTACCCGCGCTGCTCCATATCTACAGAGCCCTGTTCGGGTCTCTGCCCCCATGGTTGAGGCTTCCAGGCCTCAGCCCGAGGCTGACCTGGCAGCGCGTTCGTCAGAGGAGACTCGGTCGCTTTATCGTATTGCCTCTGTTAACCCGAACTTGGGTCCCGGCGCCAGCAGCATTAGCGCCGAGTCCATACAGAACATACCTACAACGTCTCCCCCAATTAACGATCAACCAGAAAAATCAGCTTCTGCTTCCCAGCCTGCTACCGAGCCTACTCACCCGGCTCCATCATCTCAACCTTACAGCACCAGACCTTCTCCTTCAGCCCCTGCACCAACGACCATACTCGGCCTGCTCCGCAAGGCCAGACCCAGACCGCGCCTATCAAGATGTCAGGTCCCAGGGAGAAGACTCTGGTCTTTGCTCCTGGCTTAGCTCCACAGATCAAGCCAATCTCAACAACAAATACAGCCGCTTCGGCGCGTCAGTTGGGTGAATCTGCTGCTGCCAGATCTGGCAGCGTTCCTAGGGAGAGCACCTTGCACACCAACGCTGCTGCCACTCGTGCCAGAGTGGGATCTACCCTGAAAAGGGGCAAGTCCTTACCCGTACGCTTAGCAGGGAGATCCTTGGCTCCGTTGAGCACTTCGCCTTGGTTTGGAATGCTGCAGGCGATTAAGAGGAAAGCTCGGTGTCATGGTATTGCCGACGAGTACGCCATGGAGGGGTCCTCACAGTGCATGTTTAGAGACGTGGGGTAAGGCGGACGGTTGACGGGTACGAGGTAACACATCTTACCCAGGTTCAGATCCCACAAATGTGGCGGAATCTTAGTCCTGCTATAAATCACTATAATGGAAATACGCCGAGTTATAGAGATAGGTTCGCTGTGCGAGGTTGTCTCAGATTGTTTGAAGTTGTGCTCAACAGGCTCCGATAGGCCTGACTTATATAGCCGCCAGGTCCTAGGGTTACAGGGAAAAGTCCTAGCCGGACAGGTTAAAGAGTCCTACACCGTCTATTACTAGTCTTGCGTGTCTTGTACTCCAAGGCTCCGGGTACGCTGGTGACTCTATCGTAGCCTTCCTTTATCCGGCATGGGCCTCCCTTCTGGATCCATCTAACTGGGCTGCCCATTAGGCCATGGGCCATGCTACCAACTGTGGGCCACCCGGGTTATCCGAATAGGAGACATGCTATGAGGATACCCATATAGCATATCCCCAACAGTAGCCCCCAGAGAACTCCGAGATCTTGCGCCGTATTGCCTGTTCATGTGGAATGCTCCGTCTAGATGGATGTCGGCAAATCGTCAAGCAATATTTGTAGTCCTCCCAAAGAACCCTGCAAGGCTTTCTCCATCTTCAATTTATAAGTCGGAGAAATGCTGAATCTTTCCCCAAGATAGTGTCTGAGATGACTCAGCAGGCCATCGCGCTTATGGACCAAGCGGATTGGGTGAATGAGGTACGCGATTACATTACTCTTTTGTGTTCTGAGTATTTTTATATCCATACATATTCCCTAGTCCCTGAGGTTATTGCCAAGTGAGGGACTTACTCGGCTGTAAGCTCTTAGCTAAAACATGTCTTTTACCTTTTCTTGCCAAGACTTCATGCCGAAAATTCGATCCCTAGCCCCCGAGATAATTTTCGAGTAACGCAGTTACTCGGTTGTAAGCTCAAAACTAAGGCATAGTCTTTTCTGTTTTTTCTAAGACATTGTGTCAGAATTCTGATCCCTGGCCCCTCAGGTTACTGCTGAGTGACGTAGTTACTCGGCTATAAGCTCATAGACGGATTATACCTACCTTTTGTTTTTCTGCCGTGATAGAATTTTCCAATCTACTGATCCCTTTATGTTTATTCCTCTTTTTGCAGCTTACACATAACGAGCGCACCAAAATTCATCAGGCATTGATATGGAAATATGAAAAGTTTGAAGCTGCCCATCGGGACATGAAGGCTCAGACTCAAGGCCAAGGAACATCCCCTTACTCTGCTTGCTTTTTACTGGCCAATCCTCTTTATCTTTTTATCTTGATATCCTCTTGTTATTCCTTTCCACAGCTTCTTCCCAATCCACCATCGACACGCTGCATAAGAAAATCACTAACACTGAAAGTAATGCCCTTTTCCTTAAGAATTTTGTAGCTGCCCAGCATTAGTGCTTACTTATTCTTCTGTTCTTATCTCGGCTAAGCTGAGATACTTTTGTTGGTATTGATGAAACATGCTTTCTGAATAAGAAGGTCAGCACCAGGTCAAGATCTAGAAGGAGCAAGACGAGGTGACTCGGCTTAAAAAGCAGATGGCGGACATGGAGCAGAAGCACAAATCCGAGGTGGAGGGTCTATGCCAAGAGCTTGCTAAGAAAGATGGGCAATATGCCCTAGAGTTGAGAAGACCAATCAGTTGCTTAAGGAGGCCAAATCAGCAGTAGACTTGGCTCACCAGGACTTAGATGCCCTTTAGGCTAAGGAAAAGATCTAGCAGACCAAGCTTGGTATGATTAACTCTTTCATCGGTAGTGAGTTCTTACCCTTTTCTATGTGTTCTTGTTCTTTCTTTTTTACCTCTCTTTCACTGTTCTTTGACAATCCCCTTTCTTTTTGTAGGGAACTTTCTTGAGGCCAACATGTTCTCCTTGAGAGCCATGCAGAAAGCACAGTCCGAGTCTGGCAGCCCGGCAGATGGCAAAGTCACTATTGGCGAGCACCTGGCTTCCCTCACAGAGCGCTTGACTACCTTGAAGTCATGTGGTGTCGACTTACTTAAGTCGGCAATCCGTGCATCCAGGAGGCTCTGGCCAGATGAATATTCGCCTGCTCTCATTGAACCTCTGGCGGCTAAGCTCTTACTCGCCGAAGAAAGGCTTGATGAATGGTGCGAGTCGGCTGGCCGTGCAGCCGCAGACAAGGCCTTGTCCTTTGTGCTCTCTTGGTATTAAGACATCAATCTTGATGTTCTTCAGCACATGAGGTCCGAGGTCAAGTGGATCCATGACCCGGAGCTCATCAAAAGGCGCTAAGAGCGAGCCTACGCAATGGCGGAGTATGCTCTGGTGCATGCCTGGTGCGACGGGCCAAGCTTCCTCGATGCCGCCGAGCATGCTGCCGAGACTGCCGAAGATCATGCTACTAACAGCGAGGCCACCGAGTCAGATGTGATGACCTCAGCCGAAATTCATGACTCGGCAGAACCCGACGATGCGCCAAGCTCCAAGTTTGCCGATGGTCCTCGGAGTCCAGCTGCCTCTTAGGATGGTTAAAAAACACTTGAATTTCGTGAGATCCCCGGTATGTCGGGTGCAGATGTAAGAAATACTGCAGTTCTTCTGGCTATGTGCCTTAGTGAAGGCTTAAACTCTATTCTGGCTTAAGTGTGAATCACTCAGGGGCAAGTCCCCGAGTTTCATTTGTTGTTTTCCTTATCCTTGAATTTGGCTCTTGTTTACCTTTTTTGGCGTTCGACATTAGAGTCTCAAAGTTCTAAGGATTAAGTTAGTGGGTATGAAACTAGGTAACTTGAGCTAGGGTCATTCGAAATATAGGCTGACATATCCTGCAATGGGTTAGTTATAAATATACATAGGATCGACTCACGTTTTTTCCTTTGCTTATCCGCTATTCATGTTTACTCGTCCTTGGCCTTTTTATCTTGCTTGCCATGAAGCCGTGTTTTCGGACAACAACATAGTCGAAGAGTTGACCTCATACGTGTATAAATTACTAATCCGAGATAAGTTTAGGCGACAACGCTAGCCGACATAAAATAAGTAAGAATAAACATGAGGGGGAGTCCCCGAGTCAGTTTTTTGAGTCATAGCATTTTATTATTAGCACATAGTCGACATAAGCGTTCGACATATGAGATTTTGAGAGATACATACATTGCTTTCCTTAGGTAAAGAAAGGGCAAAGCAATTCCACATTCCATGGTCTTTTGGTTTCATCACCCAACCTGTCCGCCTTGTTCTTTTGTGCCTCACGAGCATCTATTAGATAATATGAATCATTGTTCAATGCTTTGCTCACAATGAATGGACCCTCCCATGGGGGTGATAACTTGTGCATCCCAGCTGTGTGTTGCACTAGTCTGATCACTAAATCCCCTTCTCAGAAAACACGAGGTTGGACTTTCTGGCTATGATAGCGTTGGAGGTTTTGCTTGTATATAGAGGATCTAGACAATGACAGTTCTCGAGCTTCTTCGAGTAAAACAACTCCATCTTCTCGGGCCTCTTTTACCTTGGCATCCGAGTATTTCCTTACTATGGGCGAGTCATGCTCTATGTCGGCAGGCAAGCCAGCTTCTGCCCCATACACAAGGAAGAATGGCGTATAGCCTGTTGATCGATTCGTAGTTGTTCTTAAGCTCCATAACACGAAAGGTAATTCCTTTATCCACCAACCAGGTGATCTTTGGAGTGGTTCCATTAGCCGAGGTTTTATCCGGGATAGAACGAAGCCATTAGCTCGTTCAACGTGTCCATTTGATTCTGGGTGAGCGAATGATGCTACGTCGAGTCTTATTCGATTTTCCCTGTAGAATCGAGCAAAATCCCCTTCGGCAAAGTTTGTGCCATTGTCTGTGATTGCGCTATGTAGATTACCATATCTTAAGATTATATCCTATAAGAATGTGACAGCTGTTTTTCCATCAAGTTTTTTGATGGGCTTCACTTCTATCCATTTTGTGATCTTGTCAACCATCACTAGTATGTGGATCATGCCACCCCGTGCTGGTTTAAATGGTCATACCATATCCAGGCACCATACCGCAAATGGCCAAGTGATTGGTATAGTCTTTAGTTCTGACGCAGGCAGATGTGATTTTGCTGCGTACCGTTGACACCTGTTGAATTATCTTACTAAGTCTTATGCTTCCACCAGTGCACTTGGCCAATAGAATCCATATCGGAATGCCTTGGCTACCAGTGCTCTTGACGAGGCATGATGCCCACATTCTCCTTCGTGAATATCCAACAGTATCTCTTGGTCTTGCTCTGAGCTAATACAATGTTGTAACACACTTGTCACACTCTTGTGCAGCTCCTTGTTAATTATGGTGTATGCGTTTGATATTCTTTCTGTTTTTCTTGCCAGTATCTCATCATCCAGGAAAGTTACATTCCTTAAGTAATATAATATTGGATGTGCCCAGATTGGTATCACTGGAGCTGGATCTGTTTCCCCATCAATTTCCATTGGCTCAGCCGACATAACCTGAGGATTCCCCAAATGTGATTTGGCAGCCCCCGGGTTACTCGAACCTGCCCCAGCGTCAATATCCATTGGTATAGCATCCGACTCCTAGCTTGCCGGGATGAGCCTAATTGACTCGGACTCGTGCGATGGCTTGATTAATGGCTTTCTGAGATGTTCCAATGCTACTCCTGGCGGGATTGCTTGCCAAGATGAGCCTAATTTGGATAACACATCAGTTGCCTCATTTTCTGCTCTGGGTCCACGTAAATTTATTAGGTTTTTTCATCAACTGATATATTGGTAAGGCTTTTTCGCCCAACCGACTTACAAACCTGCTCAATGAGGCCAGGCACCCTGTGAACTTCTGGACATCATTGAGAGTCTTCGGCAATTCCATTCTTTCGATGGACCTGATCTTTGTCGGGTTAGCCTCAATTCCTCAGCTGGATACAAGGAATCCGAGTAATCTTCCAACTGGGACACCAAAGGTGCATTTTTCAGAGTTAAGTTTCATCCGGATTCTTCTTAAGTTTGCGAATGTTTGAAGCAAGTCCTCTATTAGAGTGTGACTTTGTTTGGTTTTTATTACCACATCCTCGACATATACTTGAACGTATTTGTCAAGATGATCTTGCAAGCATTTTCGCGTGCATATCTGTTATGTTGCACCTGCGTTTCTTAACCCGAACGACATAATACGATAGCAATAAGCCCCATACGGGGTGATAAAATTTGTCTTTATTTGATCACTCGGATTCAATGGTATCAAGTGGAAACCAGAATACGCATCTATGAATGACAACAACTCACACCCGTCTGTAGAATCAATGACTTGATCGATCTGTGGCAGTGGAAATGGATCTTTTGGACACACATTATTGAGGTTCGTGTAGTCAATGCACATGTGCCACACCACTGCCACGTTCGTGTCATCTTTTTTCTTCTTGACCAGGACTGGATTCGACAAGCAATCTGGATGGAGTACTTCCATGATAAACCCGGCAGCCAGGAGCCTGGCTATCTTGGCAGCTATCACTTTCCTCCTATCTTCGGCGAAGCGGCGGAGGGGTTGCTTCACCGGCTTGGCATCTGGCCTTACATGAAGAGAGTTCTCAGCCAACTCTCTTGGAACTCCTTGCAAATCCTGTGTGGACCATGCAAAGATATCCCAATTCTCACGGAGGAAGTTGGTGAGCTTGGTTTCCTATTTGTCAGATAACCCGACACCAACGGTCACTGTGTTCTCCGGGAAAGCCTCATCAATCTGTATCTTTTTTGTCTCCTTGGTATCTTGGAAATATAGGCTGCCATGCGCGTTGGTGAGTGTCGGCATAGACATTTGTGCCGCCTTAGCCAATGCTGCAACTTCCATCATTTGCTACTTTACCTGCGCTATCACTAGTGACTCGACTAGCAAATATCCGGCTGAGGCACATGTGATAGATCACTCGTAGTCACCCTCAACTGTGATAACTCCACATGGACCTGGCAGCTTCATCTTTAGATGAGCAATGTGAGGGGTGGCCATAAACTTTGTCATAGCTAGTCTTCCGAGTAACGCATGATACAAGCTGACAAGGTCCACCACTACAAACTCTATGGCTTCAGTGCAACAATTCTCCCTGTAGCCGAATAAGACATGAACCCAGAACTTTCCAGTTGGCTCACATGACAATCCTGGCACTATGCCATGGAACGTTGTCTTAGTCGGCTCCAACATGTTCATGGTGATGCCTAGCTTTAGAATAGTATCCTTGTACATGATGTTGATGCTACTGCCACCATCTATCAGTACCTTGGAGAACTTCACATTGATATCTAGGCCCATGAAAGTTGGATCCAGTACGAGAGCATACCCTCCTGGTGTCGACATGATCTTGGGGTGATCCTTTATGCTCCACGTTATTTCCTGCTCAGACCAATGCATGTATTTTGGTATTGTTGGCATTGTGGCATTTCCTTCCATCATCCGTCTCTGCCGACTTTTCTTATCGGTTGGTTCTATGACAAACACGACATAGCTCTAGTGATGCTCTATGTACTCATTCCTGGTTTTGTGGCCCACATGAGCACCATCGTTTCTTGGATCATGCACCTGGTGCACCATCTCTCTTCTTTCTTGAGTACGGTATCTCGGCAGCTGGTTTTCATACCTCTGCTCAGCACCAATGACTTGAGCATTCCTTCCTATAAGTGGTGGTGGAGGAGGTGGTGGTAGCTGCTGAATTGGTGAGTCTACTCTGTCACCCTTCTGGAACCAAGTACATTGTCGAGTTGTGTGGTTTGCCGGCTTACTCGGACTCTGCGTGTGAAACTTGCACGGCAGATCCAACATCATCTCATAATTGTACTTTTGCCTTTCTTGATATGGATTTCTCTATTCATATGGCTTTTTGGCATCATTTTTTGTTATCCACTGTTGTTGCCCGCTTGTCCTTTGACGCTGGCTACTTCCAGCATCAGGATGATCTTGACTTACGACTGCAACCTAAGTTGAACCGTACCTGTAATCTGGCCTCTCATCTTGTCGTTTGCTCCTGTACTCGCCTCTCTCATGACGCCTTTGTGACCCGGCTGCATCGTAGATCTGAGTCTCAGTGATCCTGTCTGCCGACATGAGCAGAGGCTAAGTCAGATCTCCTAATGCATACGAGTCAGCAATTCTTATGGTTTCGGTTAAGCTTGCCAACCTTTTCCATAGCACATTTCCGTGTCTGCATCCTTGTTCAAACCACACAATGGCATGAGATTCGATTACTCCTTCACAAGAATTGCGTATAGTGCACCATCTAGTAAGAAACTCTCTGTCTGTTTCATTTGGCCTTTCCTTGCCCATAGCCAGTTGTTGTGGGCGATTCGGCCTCTTGTAGGTGCTTGTGAAATTACTCACAAAAGCTTCTTCGAAATCAATCCAGCTATTGATACTTTCGGGTGGAAAGTTATTCAGCACACCGTCGCTAGTCCTTCTAGCATCCGCGGTATGTACCGCACTGCCCATCTCATATTACCCTACGCGATATTTATCATTGTTCCGTAATCGATAAGCCAGTCCTCTAGTTTAGTGCTTCCATCATACGTTTTTGTTCCACTTGCCAGCTGAAAGTCTAGCACTGGCGGCTCTCTCATGATCCTTGGGCCGAAGCATCGTGGGCCCTGCCGTCCTTATGACTCGATAAGCTCTACCATTTTTATTCGGTCAAGCTTTAGCCTTGCGTCATCCGGTTGGAGGTTTCTGCCTCCTAGCCTTGATCCCATCGCTTGATATACGTGATCCGGCAACTCATATCCATCATTTACCATTTCCGAGAAACCATCATTGTACCTGTTGGCATTTGGGTCTGCAGGTAGCTTCACTGCTTTTCCTGCATTTTGCTATCTTTTTTCAGGTTGGGCCTGTGGACGATTCGGAGCTGGGTTTCCTCCTCCTGCCGATTGAGCCCCACGCCTAGGATGAGGTGCGAATTTCTGGCCTCCATCATCATATCTGTGTCTGCCCTGCCTTTCTCGGCCGGCATTTTCTTGGTTTTCGTTTCCTTGACCAACATTTCTTCTCGTGCCTTGGGCACGAGCCGAGTTCCCTGGAGCCGAGTTTCTCTCTCTCGGTGCATCCCCTGGCGAGTAGGTTGTATGTCCTGTAGATCTGGCTGGGATTGGGGTTGCCGAGTGAACAAACTATGACCTTCCAGCTATACCCGGATTTTCCCTGTAGTATGCTTCATTTAGCTTTCCTGCTGCTCTCACCAACTCGTTTACTCGTTCATGTTGCGTTTTCTTTGCCTCACCCGTCAAGTGGGGTAACTCGGCCATTGTTGCCTCTGCGGCTCTCAAGTTCGTTGCTGCCGTGTTGTATGTCGGCCGCACGGCTGTTTCATTGTTGTACTCCGGGGTTACTTTGGACGTAGCATCCGCTAGTTCTTCATTGAGTTTTCTCCCTCTTATCCTTGTTGCTTCAAGCCGGGTTTTAGAGACCTTGACTCAGTTTTCCGAGTTATATTCTCGGATCGTGATATCCATATCTTGCTACACCTGGGCTAATTCCTTTGCCTTTTCCAACACTTTTTTCCTGGTTTCCTCTAACTCGTCTTGCATGCGTGCAGGGTCAGCTGCTTATGCCACTGGCTCTACTAGTTTTTGTATTGCTTCCTGTAACTCCTTGGCTCTTTTACTCCTAGATATGTTCTCTGGCTTCTCTAGTGGTACCTTCGCAGTTCTCGCTGCCCTTCGCATTACTGCCTGGGTTATCTTCCTCGGCATTCTCATTCTCTACAGGAGCTACTGGAGGTGATGGGGGACGGGACGGATCAGCAGCAGTCATCATTACCTCAGGAGAGATGAGCTGGTGAAGCTTTCCCGCGACATGAACTGTATGTGGATCCGACGTCAAGACGACGCGCTCTGGGTATGCGTGTTCCACTCGCACGGCGACGTAGACTTGGTGCTCTCCGAACTTGATGAAGCGACCGCCCCTAGGGAACGGCTTAGTCCCAAAGAATCCCGCATTGTCGCTGACGAAGTTGAGCGCTCCAAACCTCTGGATGAAGCCGGAGTAGACACGCTCGCCCGTTGTGGCGATGATGTTAACCGTCCGGATGAAAACTCTAGCAAGCGCCTTCTTCTGCCCCACGGTGGGCGACAACTATCGTGGTGGTGTCACGGTAGATGCCATGGGTAGGCTTAAGTTGGAGGGCCGAATGGACGCTTGTGGTAACCGGGGAGGGAGTGCACGGTCTAGTCGTGCACCAAGAACACGAAGAACTCTCCAGACATGTGATTTATTCCTCCTATATGTTTAAAATTGCCCCTAGAGCTATTCAAGCATAACCTCTAGGGACTAGATTACTACTTGGTCGAACCTCCCTAAACCCTAGCTATGCCCCTCCTTATATAGGCTATGGGGGTAGCTAGGTTACAACTTTGGGCCCTAGGGTTTACTGTTTGGATCTTTGTCCATACTATGCGGGCAGGGTCACGGGCTAGCCCTTGGCCCTTGACCCAGTCCATAAAGCCATAGAGCCAACGGCATTCCCATACATAGACTCCAGCCCTTTGGCGTCATACGGTGCTTTTGTACGTCAACCCTTGCTTTTGGCGTCACCCGACTCCTTTTGTGTCACTGGGCTGCGCCCTTCTCTTTTGACCATGCTTTTCCATGGTCCCTCCTAGATCTTACTCGGAAAGCTGCCACGCGTCCTTCTTGACCCGGCCCTCTCTCGTGAGACCCAGCTCGATGCTACCTACAAGGTAAGCAACTTTGTCCTATGCGGGCCTACATACTTCTTATGCAGGCCTTACATAGGATTCATATTTCGGTTGTTACGACCCGGCCTGCGGTTTCTTTGACTTGTCCTAAGCCAAGCTAGGCAATGTTTTACCCCTTATGACCCTACCGAGGGTTATCCCCCCGACAATTCCTATGTTGGATCCTTGGACGGATCATCTTCCTTTAGTGGCGTCGTATTTGTCTCTTACGATGCCTTGAACTATAGACTTTGTTTCTTCACCTCGTTATTTGTAGCAGGCATCTCGGACGGGTCGGTGTTTTTTCTTGATCTCGTGATACTCCTGGGCATGTAGCATGGCTTCAGCAAAGGCGGGAGATCCTTCCTCACAATCTCGTGCTTTTTTCGGGTTTCCATGGATGGTGATGAGGCTGTTGGGACCTAGAAGTTTCATGTAACATCCCAGCATTAGAGCTTAGAAATAAGATGAACACAGATGTGTGCATTGCATTCATGCATAGAAAATCCGAATAATTTTCGCGCTTTTAAATAAAAACTTGTCAAAGTGATTGAAGCTTCTCTTAACTTGATGGAATTGAAGTAGATTATCAAGTTGACCGCGATAAGTTTCAATATGACCTTTCCTAAAACCTTATTTTGGGTAAGGGAGATTTGATCTAAGGGTAGATCAAATGTAATTAAGGTTAAACCCTAATACATTATTTAATAGTTAATATTTGATCCTTAATTAATCATGTCCTAGTATTTATTATACACTTACGAATACCAAGTTATAAACATAACTTAAGTAATAGGAATGGAACAACAAAATCTTGATCTATCTTAATCTCATCTATTTATACCATGAGTATGATAGTAATAACTAACCTTAACCATTTAGTGAGATTGAGTAGGAAGGAAACCAAGTCAAGATCATTCACCATATATCTTTCTTTCCATATCAATCTTTATCATCTCTAATGAACCTTATCTTAATATCTGTTGTTTATCAATGTTGAGTAACCAACTATTGATTCACAAATTCTTAAACTATCAATTCTTGATCTATCAACTCTTATCCTTATCATAGCATCCATTCTAAAACCTTTAGAGAATGAAGTAAGAAAAGGTAGATGATAATGCTAGTCTTAGATATCATCTATAGGATGGAAGAGTTTGAAGAGAATGAAATCATTATGATAATTGATGGAGTTAAATCACTCCTAAGATGATAGAGGAGTTATTTGCAATATATAATAATATGGTAACAAAGAATATTATAAGAATGAATCATGAGGATAGATACCAAGGAGTAATTCTATTGGATTAAGTAAGCATAGTCCATGAATAACATTCCTTAATCCAATAGAGATACTAAGAAGATAATTTCAATACAACTGTAATGTTGTATTGATGAGGCCTTGATTAGCCAACCGGAAACCTAAACCATAAAGGATCAAAGGATTATAATGATCATGCCTTATTCACCAAGATTGAATGCTTATATCATGTATAAGTGGCATTGGTGGATAAAACATGATTGAAAAACCTAGTATAGATATGTTGTCCTAGGTTAGCCATGACAAGTCATATTATTATAATGTGAAGTTAAGTATAAGATATTGGAGTCTAGTAGAGATAATGTAGTATGATGAAGTTAAAGCTAGAGTAGCATGGAGTTATTAAAATAGTGTTATTCCTCTTAAAGGATAGTAAGATTTTTAGAAAGGTAGTTTGATATATACATCTACTGGAGAAATATTAGTGATGGATGATTAGGGAAGAATATGACTGGAATTAGAAGTAGCTACCTATGGGATTGGAGATTATGAGTGGTAGAATAGTTGGATAACCAAATATAGATATGAGAAGATTATGAAAAGCTTTAATGTCAAGATCCTTGCATTTATAAATGGATTTAGAAGAATAAAGGGTGGATAAGAAGATTCTTGTGAAGAAAATTTCATCATGTTAACACATAATGATGGATAGGAAGAAGTAATATATCTAGGAAAGGAATTCCTTAATTAACACTCCAGGATTGTGAATTATGGAAGATAGGAATTCTTGGTAAACATTACACCCTAAATCTTTAACCAAACATAAAATCCATTTCATCTGAGTGAATATCATCCCATTTCCACAATGTTTTATAGGAATAATTTCCTATAGCAACTCACTCAAATATATCTTTGACACTTTCAAACCTTTGAATCATGTGTATCACATAATTGGAAACTACTATAAACCATTATGCCCAATATTATATCCATATATTAATCACACTTAAGCAAGTAGTGAATAACTAGTTCCAAGAAAAGAATAATGCATATTCAAAATAAGAAGGGTGGTTAGGATTCACCTGTTATTAGATTTTGAAGAATATAATTCACCATATAAAGATTATCTTAATATTATGAGTTAAAGAGAATAAAATCTCATTAGTTCATAGTAAGGCATTCTATAATAAGTTTGTGGATATTAGCCCAATAAATTCATATCAAAAGTCCTCACCAATAATAATAGGAAAAGTATATAGATAAAGAAAGTGAATAAAATATAATAATACATAATAAAAGTTCACAAATTGATTCATAATAACTTTATTGTTACTTCAAGTATTCAGCAAATAAATTCCATAGAGAAAAGATCAAATCAAATATTAAAATACAAACCTAGAAACAAAAACCTAAAACCCTAATTCTTATTTATTCCATTCAATAAATAATTTTTGATATAATTGTGAGCATTGAAAAATATCAACATGATTAGAGTAATCAATCAGTATAGTTATCTTTGGAATATTTAAAATATTGTGCAGAAAATTATGGTATTTAAAACCTTGAAGAAATTTGAATTGAAAAGAAAACATAAAATAGACAAAGAAAAAGAACAAGGAAAAAACAAAAGGAAATTGTTTCTGGTCGTGACCCATTTCCTTCTCCTTATCTGCTACTCATGCGTAACCCGTAGCATCCCACACAATGTCTCACCTGAGACTGACAGATGGGACCAGAGAGGGGGATCACGGGTTGAGTTTGAATTGTTGCGAGAAGGTTTTCTGCAAATTGTCCATCGTCGTCTTCCTCGTGCGTCACAAGCACCTCGGTGGAGGGGTCCGCCGCCGCCCGATGTCGTCGCCGTCGTCAGCCGTGTGTTGCGATGCCCGCCACCATACCAGGGGAGGATAAGAAGACGACCACGACGTCCCTGCTCATCCCTATCTCCATTTCTTCCTCTTCTGCTCTGTCTCCTCTCAGATGCCGAACCCTAGCTCGCCGGAGCCGCTTATCACCGCCTCTAGAGACCACCCATTTGCCATCTCATCTTACTAGTGAACTCTTCATGCTCGACTTGTTCATCTCCCTAGAGGAATCGAAGCCATTCGGTCTAAATCGAGCTAGCCATCACTATAGAGGTCCCTGTGTTTACAATGCTAGTTCCTGGATCAATAGCTAGCATCCACAGTTAAGATGTAATATTAAGAAACAAAGGTCATAATACAACTTTATAACCAGGATTAGAATAATTCATTACATCTTACATAACTCACTTGGCTATCTCATTACAATGCAGAAGAAATAACTATAGCATGGAGTGCTTCATCTTCAAAGTGCCACAGGCAAACATGTTGGTTGTAGACTTGTAATCCTAATCAACATACTTCAATAACATCAAACAAACCTGCAATATAATAAGTTATAGCCACAAGGGTCAATACATTTGAATTGTATTGGCAAGTGATACTATGGTGGTATAGTGGTAACTATCATCTATATGCATTTGGCTAAGTGGAGCTTAGGCTTGCTTTGCTCAGAATAGATTTTCCTTATCATTTGAAATCACTAAGTTTTTGTTTGTCAAAAAAAAAATCTCCCAAGTCATCTACCAATCAAAGATTGAAGATCCTTTAACCCTTGTTCAACCACAAGTTTTTAAAGTAGAAATTTGGATGAGGAGATTCTTGATAGCTTCCATGTCTCGATGCTCAAATTTTCCATTCCCGGGGACACGACTAAGTACTTAGATTTTACTCTCGAGAGAGGTGGTGCACTTTCCCCAAAAGACTCGACATGCATCGAGACAAGATCTTTCAGAAGCCTTCCCTTAGACCAGAATGGACGCGTTCCAAACCTATCATCCCCTACCACCAACTGTCCATTTGGCTAAGTTATTGCAACTTATATGATCCAGGCAGAGCCCATAATGCCAAGTGGCTGCACTTGAAGCTTCTCAACATTTGACATCTCAAATCTCATTGTTCCTGGGTGGCATTCCACAAGTGAGATACACAGGGTAAACCATTGAAAAATGGGCCCTGGTAACCACTCCACAAAAATCCAACCAAGCAATTACCATTCCACCCAGGTGATTCATTCACTTAGTTGTTTTATTAAAGAAAACACAAGTCCTTGAATTAGAAATATTCCATAGCATGAATATAATCCACCCTTATTTTCTACTAGCTAAGCTAAGCATGATAGTAGTATTAATCTTAACTTAGGAAAATTCTACTAAGATTTCATCTACTAGGATTTCCCATGGCATAGTTTATACTTAGCAAAATTCCATGCAAGTCCTACTCAAAATATCACTAATGCATAGTGAAAATAATAGGACAAAAGTATGAAGCACCACTTTCCTTATTGGTAGAGAGACAGTGAGGGTTCGAGCAAGGATTCGTGCAGCCTGGGGGCTCCGGTGGTGCGGCGTCTGGGGGGAAATGGAGAGGGGAGGGAGGCGATTAAGAAGGCAAGGTCGCGGGGTTGTTTCCTGGCGTGGTTAACACGAATTCATGTCGGCTTTCAATCGGCAGTAATGGCCATAGACCATAGTCTTTAATTCAAATAGGTTTTAATTTATTTTTAAAACTATTTTTGAATTCTAAATAATATCAAAATCTTTTCAGTAGGTTTCATTTGAAAAACTATCTTGTAAATCTTATTTAAAATTAATTAACAAGTTTTAGTGTTTATTTAAAATGGAAAAGCCTTTACTTTAATAAAATGGATATTAATAAATCCTCATTATTTTATTTAAATAAACCTTTACTCTTTTTATCAAATAGAAATATTTTATTTCAAAATCTTGGCCAAGATTTAATTTGGCTCTATAAAATAATCCTTATTTATATTTCTACCTTTTCTTTTGGAAAACCAAATCTTTTTATTTAAAAGATCCAAAAATAGTGATTCCAACTTTTATAACTTTTATTTATTATTTGTTTATCTTTTTAAATTCCTTTAGGATTATTTGCTCACCATTTGGTATGGATTTTAGATAAGTGCTTCATTAGCTTTAGAAATTATTTTTCTTTATCTTATTAAATTCATAAGATTTTATCCATGGCTCCAAATTAAGAGAAACCAATTTCTATGGTTTAAAACATTTTTTTATTTGTCATTCTTGATCTTTTGTAAATGTTTGCTGACAAATTTTTATATGGATCAAATCCATAGGATTGGAGATACTTGGAAATGATTTTACTTCATTAGGGTTTTAGGGTTTCGATTTAACTTTTCCAAGTGTTTAAATTTCAAGATACATTCATTGAGGAATGCATTTCATTTGATTTGGATTTTGTTGGGTTCAAACTTTAATTAAAGTTTGTTCAAGGTGGGTTTTTAAGTTTCCATTTAGAAACAAAAGTTTATTCTCACCCTAAATTTCAACAATTAATTATTTTGTTTATTTATTTTTCACATTACAAGATTTGGAAAATCTTGGGATGTGACACATTCAAACGGCTGTAATGGCCAGAGAGGGGTCACGGTCAGCGGCGGTGAGGAAGCAGACGCTTGCGTGGCAGTGGGGCCTGGCGGCAGCGAGAGAGAGAGAGAGGGTGCGGTGGGGCCAATCGTTCAGTGACTGCGTGGGTGAGATTGCGAGTGCGAAACATTTTCCTGCGGGGGAAGAGGGATGGGCTAGCTGGGCCGGAATGGGATAGGTTAGATGGGCTTGGTTGTTTCCCCTTTTTTATTCTGAATCCTTTTTCTTTTTCAATTTCGATTTTTTGTTTTGATTTTATTCAAATAATTTAAAACCCTTTTTCTTTTCAAATCTTTTCAAACTTTTCAGTAAGTTTCTATTCTGTTTAAACATGTATTTTTAAGACCATTTTTAGAATAATTTCTTTATTCTTTTTATAATTTTATTCTTTATTCAAATAAGATTAAATATATTTTCAAACTCTTTATTTGAATTCTAATTTTCACTAAACCTTTTTCAGTAGGTTTTATTTATTTAATACGGTGTTAAATAATTCATTTTGAATTATTTTAATTATTTCTATTATGATTTATCAATCATTTAATTTGGGTATTTGTCTTTAATTAAATAAAATTTGATTATGGTTTTAATACCATACAAATTTTATTCAAATAATTCTTTTCAGTTAATTGATAAATTTTAATCCACGTGGATAAATTTCCATTTATTACTTTCTCATGATTTAATTAATCATTTCCATTAGGAATTTTATCTTTATCCATATATAATTAGAATAAGGTTTAATGCCATATAATTTTATTGGAATAATATTTATCCCTTTATTTTATTTGGATTATCTTTATTTCACTTGATTATGGATTTGGCCAAAATTTAATTTGGCTTTTAAATATTCCTTATTTATTCCTTTTCTTATCTTATAAAATCCATATCTTTTTATTTATGATCCAAACTTGGTGATTCCCATTTGTATATTTTTATTTAATATTTGTTTATCTTTATAAATCCCTTCAGGATTAATTTGACTCACAATTTGGTATGGATTTTAGATAGGAGCTTTATTAGCTTTGGAAATTATTTCTTTTTTCCATATTAAACTCATAAGTTTTTATTTATGGTTCCAAATTAAGTGAAACCAATTTCTATGGTCTTATAATATTTTTATTTATCATTCTTGATCATTTATAAATATTTGTTGACCAATTTTTATATGGATCAAATCCATAGTCTTTGAGATATCTTGGAAATTATTTTCTTCCATTAAGGTTTTGGGTTTTGAATTATTTTTCCCAAGTTTGAATTCCAAGATACATTCATAGATGAATGCATTTCACTTGATTGAAGTTTTGTTGGATTCCATTTATTCAAATTTGTTGAAGATGGGTTTTTGATGTTTCCATTTAGAAACAAAAAGTTTCTTTTCGGCCTAAATTTCAACAATTATTTATTTTGTTTATTTATTTTTCACATTTCAAAATATGGAAAATTTTGGGATGTGACAATCACCGATGTTCCGTCGCCAGTCGACGTCGTTCCCATTGATTCCGGTCGAGCCTCGACTCACCAACACCTCTGCTAGCTTCCTAAGATTCTTCTTCTGATGGTCCTCTCCGATTCGTTGTCCGCTCGTTGTAGCCGTCTGTCCGCGTTGATACCGACCGCACCACCACCAGAGCTCGTCACCGACGAGGTTCTAACGACAATTTCTTGGCAGCGCCATCACACTAGGGTTCAGCACATCGTGCTTATTCGATCTAGGTTGGTCACGTTGGCTAGGGCGCCGTCGATCGCCGCTGGCGACCTCATTCTGGTGGTGGAGACCAGGCTGGCGTCATGCTGACGTCATGCATGCGTCTGTTCACAAGTCCATGCACATGTGGCATGTGACTCCACCAGTTAGTGTAAAAAGTTATTGTTTGTTTAATAAATAGACAAAACATTAAAAATTCCATTAGTTTGGTAATTCAAAAAAATACATGTAATATATGAAAATTTCTAGAAAAACAATCTATGACTTAAAACCATTATCAAACCTTATTATGTTAACAATTTAAATAATTACTATTTAATAAAGATTTTATAAGTAATAAAACTTTAATAATTCATATTTTAATAATGGTAAATGTTAAAAATATAAATAAAATACTAAAAATCTTGGAAAAATAAATAACAATACTTTAAAACTATAATCATACATTATTATTTCACTTAAATAAGTATTTATTATTTATTAAGTATTTATAAAGTAATAAACCTTATAAAAATCATATCTTATTATTTCTAAATCATAAAAATAAGTGTAATATACCCAAATGATCACAAAAATAATACCTACATGTTAAAAATATAATATTCTACTGTTGAGGTAAATAAAAAATTTAAACACTTTAACAACTTGTATTTAAACCCATTTCCTTAATTAATAATTCATATAATGGTAAATAAAATTTGCTAATAATTCTAAAAATTAGTCAATTGAGTCTAATAAATAGTATTAGTCTTAAATATTGGTAGTATGAAATCAAAATGAATTAACACACTTTAAATATAATTTTATTAAATTATCTCTCAATCATTAATGTAGATTATTTTATAAAAGGATCCTTATCCAATCTAAAATCTCCAAGAATAATTGTAATGAGATAAAACCATTCCTTTACTTTAACCACAAGTTCATAAACAAATGAAAATAATATAAGTGAGTTCATAAGTAGTAAATAATATTGTTTACTTATTAAAAACCCTTAACCACACCCTTATAGGGAGGTAAATCCCTTTATACATTTATAATGTAAAGAAACCACTACCAAATAAAAGTAATACCATTCTTAAGTAACGTTAAAGAAACATTATGAAGTGAACAAGGTATAAGTATAATAAGCATTACACCTAAAGTCGATCTATGTTTTAAAGTTAGCTTTAGTCTACCAGACTTTAAGTATAATGCTAAAAACTTTCTTATATACTTTATAGTTAACTTTGATCTGTTATAATTAAGTTGTAAAGCATCTCAAGTCCAAACTGTTCCAGCAAGCACAAATAACATCCACCACCTCTGATTAGCCACAAAGATTGTTTAAACCTTAATAAAGGAATCTTTTCTTCAAAAGATATTCTTTTTGCCACTTCAAACATCAAATGACAATTAATAATAATCACATTACATTAAGCTTTACTTATATACCTAGGATTGTTAACACTTAAGTTCCTTCTAAAGGTCATCACTTGCAAGGTAAAACTTGAAGATAAGATAATTCTCATATAAGCAGTCCTTAAGTAACACATCTCATTAGTGTATCTTATTGTTGTATGTCATTATGTTACATACTGTTTCACACACACTCACAAGCCTTAATAAGAAGCACATGTGTGAAACTTTATCTAAAAGGGCAACACATTCCAAGGAAACCCTTTCCAGTATCCAAACCCTAGAACAACATTACCCTGGGATTCGAGTTTATCAACTTGCATTACATTACTTATGCATAAGAGCATTTTGCTTCTTTGAACATTAGTCCTTGCCGGACCAATGATGCTGATTTCAGATATTGGATCTTTTATATTGTCTCGAAGACCATGAGTGCATAATCTTGCAATCACAAAAGGCAAGTTCACACTTGCTCATGTCCATTGATTATTTTATGTAAAGTATTTTGCAAATCTAGTGTTGTCATCACCTGCATTTGAAAAAGGTCAGAAAACACTATTTTTGATAATAATGTGAACTATTGGTTACTAATCCAGGGTGATCAGGTAATCTATTAAACCTGGTAGTTGGAATACCACTACTCAGGAATATATCACCTAGGACTTAACAATCAATGTCGCTAGTGATTCTTGTGCCGTATATTACGCGTTGACCATGAGATTTGGAATGGGACGAAGAAGTCGGCTGTATCCTTTTCCTCTCGTATGGAGGCAAGACGACCTTAACGTGATGTTGTGATTCCTTGTGTGGATCCAACATATGGGTGGGCACCCTTACGCCCCACACTTTTGGTGTCTAGATTACCTGTGAATGGTGTTTAGGGATATAGTCCATGTAAATGGTATTATTTCGGGCAGCACTAGGTCATAGAGTCTTTGGGAACCCATCATGGTTATAGCCTTCCCGAAAGGGGACTAATGAAGGTGAGCCACCCACGAAGGATCGTGCAGACATATGAGGTCGAGGAGAGGGCAGTGATTGGCTTGGATCTTATGTTGGGCCTCAAACCATGGAAGTTTGAACGGGAACATACTCCCGGCCATGCAACAAAGCTTAAGATCTCTCATGGGTAAAGTGACGCACCTCTGTAGAGTGTAAGAACTGTAACTTATTACTCCCTGTTCCGGGAAGGAGCGACGAAAGCGGCGGGAAAGGAACTCCATGAAAGTTTTGGTAAACCGGTGAAGGCTGACGGACATAGCTTTTCAGAATAAAAGAAACCTTTGAAGAAATGTTTACAAAAACTTGCATTGGCTACGACCTACGGTCCCTGGGGGTAGATATAGTGCATCAAACACTCCTTTTCTAGTAAACTTGCTGAGTACGCTCGTACTCAAAGTATCTTCTTAACCCTTGCTAGATTCTGAAACCATTAAGACGATGTCTACATCAAGTCATGCTCTAGGAATCATCATCAATAGCTAAAACTCTTCAATGAAATCAAGAAAGTCAACATATACATCAACTCGAGTGAAGACGAAGTTACTTACTAGATAGGAGTATAATCTCTAGCCATAGAACCTATTTCTTTAGTGTATTGCAATAGCAGCAATACCAGGTCATTAGTTAAGATACTAGTCTTAATAGTATAAAAAAAATTGAGTTGTTTATCTTTGATTCTTCTTTGTTAGAAGTTTCTCTCTCTCTTTAACCTAGAGTGGTCTCTAGATCTTGTGTAAAGAGTTGAGTTGTAACCTATAGTCATGTCTTGGACCTGTTGTGTTTCTGTTGTATCACTCTGAGGGATGTAATACTAGTGAACGGTGTTTCATTGGTGTTATGAGAACGACTATAGTGTACTACATCATGTAGTGGTATGCTGGGTCGCCGCATTTCATCATGTTGTAGATGTAGAAGGGACGAGCCATGAACGCCTAGTATGCCAAACGCTCGAAGATGGCGTGATAGGCACTTTTGAATGGTGCCACCTCGAAGGATTATGCTCGATCCGATAGTTCTTTGGAGTACCGAATGTCACGTATTGTGTGATCTCACCCAGTGAATTTGCCTATCTCCCTGGTACAATGCCATGGAAAATTACATTGCTGTGATTCAACTGGCTTTCATGTCTCGGTGTAGAGAATGTTGATGTTGCTGCCACCATCCATGAGGGTTTTTTAGAACTCGTAGCCATCAATGAGAGGATTTACAACCAAAGGATACTTTCCCAGATGATGAGTTTTCTTCGGGTGATCACTTCGGCCAAAAGTAATTGTTACTTCCGACCAATCCAGAAATTGGGGGACAACCGGAACTGTGGAGTTAAGCTCATGGAGAACTTCATTTTTGCCTTTGCTGGCTGAGATCCAAGGAAGTAGACATAAGCATATTTTTAGCCGGAAAATCCTTATTCCCATCCAACTTGGGTTGTGCGGCTTCCGCTTCTTCCATGTTGGAATATTGCTTGGCTTCCTTATCTTTCTTGGAATTTTTATTTCCTTTTTGTCGCTTGGCCCTCTAGCCAGCGGATTCATATCCCTTGATGTCGTCATTGATGAGACACTCGGCATTGGTGTGGGAAGAAGCCTCGTTCCCGTGCGGGTGATTTACACAAGGTTTGTTGGCAATGTTGGTCCAGGAATAAGTTTTTTCCGGATTGCTGGTCTCCTCGAAATTCTAAAAGAACGCACTTTTCATATCATACCAGTTATTTACCGAGTTTTCTAGCAATTAATTGTGCCAAGATCAAGCCATGTTCCATAGCATGAATAGGAGATATCGGACTTCGACCAAGTTATTTACTCCTTTGGCGATGTAGCAGGACTCGAAGAAATCCTGAAGCTAGGTATGTGTCCGAGCCACACCGTCATAGGGTTGAATGTGCTTTGCGATGCCGAAGTCAACTAGAATTTTTTTTCAGCGAATGCACGGACAAAAACACTTGGGTCCCACATACACGTCCTCCTCCTTGTATGGTCGTGCTTCAATGTAGGATTTGATGCGGTGGTGAGTGTCATTGGGTGAGAGAGATATATGCCTCGGATGTATGCTATGCCTGCACGGTGGCGGAGTCGGATTTCCGCTTCTTCTCCTGCCATTGCCTTCTCTATCCCTGTGGCCTCCATGACTATGGTGAGATCCCTCGTGGTCACTGCTGGGTGGGGATGGTGGCTCCGGCAGGTTATTTTTGGCTGAGCGACGAGCTCCTAGAGCTTTGTTATGCTGGCTATGAGGTGGATGTTCACGACGTCGATCATCAACCTGACTTGTGCCGGGGCGGTCCTCGTTGTTTCATTGTCTGGAGTTATCATTATTACGACGAGGTTCAGCCAGACGGCTGGCATGTATGGGAGGTGGCATTCTTTTCTGGTCTCGCTCTTGCTGGCGCCGCGCGTACTCTTCATCCATGTGGCCATTACTTTGCCATGATGGGGATCGTGAGGGGCCAGTGCTCTTATGGCGTCCTGCGATGCAGCCGGAATAATGTCCTACCAGCCACGCGTGGCCCTGCGATGATGACCATTTGAACCGGTCCTTGAGTTATCGTCATCCCTAGGATTGGAGGAGTAACGCTGCTCCAGTTCCCTTCAGGGTCTTTAATCAGCATTTTCGCTGGCATCAGTGCGGCACTACTCCGATTTTGACGCCAGTATTTATTCGAATGACGCAGCCGTTTTCTGCTGTTGTATTCCTTTGTCGAGCAATGCTACACACTTCCAGACATGTTCTGTAGAGAGATTGTTGGCGAGGATAGCTCGAGCGGCGGCAACATTTTCTACTGGTGTACTATAGACTCGGATTATCTCTGCAGCTTTTTTTGGAATAAATCGTCCTGGACCTCCGGATTCCTGTTACCAAGAACCAGGCCACCTCTAGTCATGTTTGGTAGTCACTTAAATTCTGAATGGTACTGGGAAGGATTGTTGTCTATCTGCTGCTTAATCTCAACAATGCGTGCAGCCTCGTCGAGCAAGAGAAGCCAATGTTTCTCTAGGTCCTCAACCATTCTCCAATTCCTCTGGCATATGATCCGAAGTATTTGGGATTGGTACGGTTAATGCATCTTCGTAGATTTCACGTGCACCTTGGGCGACCACATGTCCATCAACCGGAGGATCGTTTGATGTGGGATTAACCGGTTCTCCATCCTACTTCTTCACCTAAATTTCTTCGTCAATGTATTCATTGTTGGCTTCCTCTATTGGTTCCACCAGTTTCGGGGTTTTGTTCTTCTTCTTCTTCTTTGACAGCCCAGTAGCTTTTATGCGCATGACGGTGGCAAAGAAGACTTTTGGTACGGTACTGGGAGATAAGATTCCATCAGTACTTTCAGCCAAGGTTGGCTCGGATTTTTGGACCTCGAAAGAATCTTCGGTGTCCATGTCATCTTGCGTGGTGTAGTCTTCAACCATGATATCATATGGACTTGGAGGCATCTATTCTCCACCTTGCGTTTCCTTGGAAGTGTATTCTTTGCCATATGCCTCTATCTCTTTCTTGAATTCCCGGAGTTCTCCCGACTTTAGCGATTCCTGAGGGTAAGTAGGTAGGTCGATATATTCTCCGATCACATCGAGGACTAAGTTATTTTTTGCTCCAGCATCGATAGAGTCGGATCCAGAGCTCACATATCTCACGAATTAGTTCTTCTTTTTCTTGATTGATTTGAGGTAATGATACAGTTGAGTTTCCGCCTCATCCTCCTCGAAACTCTAGATGATCTGATAGATTCCTTGGAAATCAACGTACGGGTGCTTCATCATCTGATTTATCCTATGTCTCAATAACGATTTTCCTACTCAACATCAGTAGTACCGAATCCAGAGCGATAGTATTCCTCATCCATGTATCCGACCTCAACAGGGAGATCAGATCCTAATTTTTCCTCCACCACTTCTTCCACTATAGGAGCATGCTGGGTGGGTTCAGGGTTTTCCGGGATCTTGAACTCTTCCGCCTCCACAGACAGAGTAAATCCGGATTATTCTTCCGCCGTGGTCATCACCACGAGGGTGGGTTGGGCGGGTTTAGCAAAACCAAGATAGATATCGATCTTGCCGATTGGCATGATGGTGTTGGTCGTCACGGGCTCCTTAGCCAGAATCGAAGTCTCTTCGAGAAGAACGAGAGGGTCATCGCTAGCATAGAGAACACGACCGATAGACATTGTTTTGCCGATTACCGCACGCGCAGATTCCGCCCGGAATTATGGTCCGAAAGTTACCTGCCCCACGGTGGGCACCAACTATCGTCGGATTAATGATAAGTACGCCATATGGGGGTCGTGAAGGCATTGAGAAGATAGGGTATGGCTTGTATGGTGTGCCGGGAGCGGTGAGCACAAGTTTACAAGAGAGGTTATCCTGTGCGAGTTGGTTGTGGTTATTGCCCTAAAGGCTCCCTCAGGTCTGGCTTATAAATTCGCCAAGACCTAGGGTTACAGGAGAGACCTATCCGACTATATTACAAAGTCGGTTACTAATAACAGCTTGGACTATAAGTAATAATACATGCCTAAGTTGATAAATCTTCTAGGCCTTTTCATAGCTAGAATTTACTGTGTCCTCTTTCCCTGACTGGACCACCCATGAAGCAAAGCTCTAACCCGTTGGTGGGACATCCTGATTAGCGAGTCTAATAGGTATACCCACAAAGTATATCCCCAACACCAAGAATGTTTGAAAGAGGAAGATAAGAGGATCCTAGCCATGTGAGCAATCCCTTGTTTGGGAGCAGCCTAAATGCCACTTTGGACCAGTAATCCTATGTTCAGGGTGCTTATTCCTGGGATTTAGAGTTCAGGGTTTGATCTCCAAACCCTTTATGAGTTTAAAGTTTATTTAAAACTTTACTCTATAGAAATTGTACATATTTCTTGATTAGATGAATTATGCATCTCCTATTCGATGAGCTAGTCCTTCATAGAAAAGATATCATCAAAGAATGTCGCATTAGTCAACTTCATGATTATATGGTTAAAATTTTCTAGTTCTCAGGCTCCTGAGAACTTGTTAAATCTAAGTCACCTCTCTCGTTGTTGGATCTTCCTCGTGATTCATGTATTCTAAGAGTTGCATGTGGGTTGCAACTGAGAAAAACCTTCAAGGAACACATAAAAAAATTGTTCACATAATACAAAAAATTGTTCATGCGGTTCACGTACAAATTTTTTTTGTTCATAAGGTCAAAATTTAGTCATATGTCACAAAATAGTAGGATGACACCATCCAACTGAGATTTAGTTAAATATCACTGGATTGAGCTCTAGAAACACCCTATATGATTATAGTAACATGTATATCAAGTATCTCGTATTTTAGTATCAAGAATCTATAATCAAGTTTGTGGAAAACATAGCTTCGAAAACACAATCAACGTTTTTTTTCAACCTTGCGCTCCATGAGAATTTTCTCATGAATCTTTGCTAAACAACCACAAGCTTAAGTAAGATAGTTTTAGCCTTTTTCTTTTCTCATTTCTCAAATCGAGTTATTTCTTTTGAAAATTCGGTTTAGAGCATGACATGGAGTTAATAGTGCCTCCTCTGCCATTTCTTAAAGAGACCTGATGTGTGTAACATGACGTTACCCAAATTAATGAGAATACGCCATGTTCCGCAAAAACATTACACTTAATAGAGAAGTACTCTCTATCATTATCGAATATAAGCCTCTTGATCTTTTTATTAATATTCTATTACTATTGTATACACATGGGAGAAATATAAATCATACCATGGGAGAGTACTCTATTAATGAGAAGATACTTCACTAAGGAATGAACGGATCATGCGTGTAATCCAGAGACAAACTCTGTAGGTTGTGTCATGTGTGAGTTGGCAATGTTCGGCCTAAAAGTAGCATCAGTCATCCCGATTTCAAAGAGGTGTGTTTTGGTGTCCTTTCTCAAACTTAATTTTGCATGGGTTAAGTTTCTTTTGACCCATCAGATGTGGGACCCTGGACTTATATTCCGATAATTCCCTGTTATGCCTACAATTCATTCTATGATCAGTGAGTCGTGAGCATAACCGACAAGTACCAAAATAATATCCAATACTTAACGAATACAGTTCATATACCTTGATGCCATTATGGCTACGCCAACCATCATCATCGGAAATTGAGTACAGCGTAGAGACCGAGACGTGCCTTAACCTACATGAAGCTGACTGGAAGAACGTCCTACCTCGCATAGTGTTCAACGTCACCATCTTCTCCTGTTCCTCTCGTATCTGACCAAGTTAATAGTCAGGGACAAAGCCGATGAGTACATTGAGTATATTAGGACAATAATAATAAAGGGATTTCTATTTTTGTGTCCCTGATTCGCTAAAATGTAATCACTTATCCCCATCTGCTTAAATTTTCCTTAATTTTGCCCAACTCCTTATCCAAAACTATCATATCGGTCTGAAACTCGCTCTTTATCGGGTCCCGTTAGTGGACCCTCTCCGTTATGTGCTGACAAGTGGGACCGCATTCAGGTGTGTCCCGTAATGGACCCTCTCCGTTACATGTTGACAAGTAGGACCCCCGTTACGTGCTGACAGGTGGAGCCACGTTCAGTCGGGTCCCGTAGTAGGACCCCCCAGGTTGTACTGCATGGAACCGGCTTGTTGGGAACGTATTTTGGGGATGAGGTGTGGGACCATGTGGGGCGCGTTTGGTAGGTACGTGTGCCCTGTCGCCTAAATTGGAAAATTTCTTTTTTGTTATTTTTATGATTGACTTTTTAATAGCGCCTTTTCCCCTTTATGTCGCTAACAGTTATTATTTTTGCCAAAAAGGCAATGAATCTAGAGCAGCTTCTCTCTCCATTCATGGTTCCTTTTGGCCCTCGTATTTTCCCAATCTGGCAGCAAATCTAACCAGCACCATAAACATGTAGATAAACAGAGCGGATGTAGATAAAACAACTAATAAAGGATTATATAGTACGGTACCTAAACCAGGTTCGAAAATTAGGCTACTCAGCTGCAGCTTACAAGTTCAACATAGACAACAAAACAAAAGAAGTTGTTTTACAGTAGCAGTATCAGCGCAAGATCAGTGGCCCCTCATGGCCTCCACTAGGAGGGCCTCCGCCTCCTCCCTCTGGCGCTTCCTCCACTTCCTGCTGCCTGGTCCCTTGACCTTAGGCGCCTTGTGCTTGATCGGGGGCATGCGACCCTCCTCGATGTACACCTTATGGAGGTTGTGGAGGTGAAAATCAAGCACCTAGTGCTTGGCTCTGAAGGTGTTGACGTTCTTTGACAGACTGTAGGTCTTTACGTCCTCGGCATGCCTCACAAGGGAGTTGAAGTCAGTGGCGAGGCCCATGGTGCAGAAGGGGCACCTATAGACGTCGCTCGCGAAGAAGCCGTTGAACTGGCTGGAAAGCTTCCTCGGCACCTGACGAGTCTTGGTGTCCATGGACTTGTCGTCGCTGCAGAAGTCGCTGCTATCGACCTATTACAAAAAACAGTAGCATGCAATAAGGACACGATTGAGATATCATGATTATCGAGATTGATTAATTGCATAAATTAACCGATTGACATCCCCTGATTATTCTCCAATCCCCAAATCTCAAACCAAATCGAATACTGATCCCAACTATATATCGATGCTAGTACTAATCCCAACTATAGATCGATGCTAGTACTAATCCTAAGTACCGATCAGTGCTAGTACTGATCCCAACTAGGGGCATTCATCGAGATCTAACACAAGAGGATTAGCTACTATAAAAATACCTAGCATCCAACGATTGAAAATACAAACAGCCGAGCCCTAATAGCACATGATCTAGCATCTAGTGATGGGAATGGGGGAAGAACAAAGGAAGGGGAGAAAATCCTAGTTACCTCCGAACATGGGTAGGCTAAGATGGTGTCGAATGGGTTCTCAGGCCTAATGTAATCGTTGTCCCCATAGGGTTCCCAGCCGTGCGGGTTCTGCAGGAGAATGGCGGGGGGATGTACGGGGATGGGTGCCTCCTCGTCGGCAGCTACGATGGAAGCGGGGACGAAGGTCTGTACGGGGATGGCAAATGCCTTCAATGCCTCGATGGGGGCCTATATGGGGACGGGGGACTCCTCGTCGGCCGCCTTGGAGGCGATGATGGCCACCGCGCCGTTCTTCTCCATCGCCGGCATGGTTGAGGTTTTCTTGGGGGTTTGTAGAAGGTGATGGACAGTGGAGATGGTTGCGTGAGTGAGTGAGCGACTGAGTGATCAGTGAGAGTGATGAGGCCTCTATAAAGGTAAAGGGAGGAGACGTTTCGTTGCACCAACGTGCACCGCATAAACCCGTACGCTTCTGCACCATGCACGGTCACACGCGTCTTCTACCGCCCCGTGCACCCAAGACGCGTACCATGCGTCATGTTTTCCCCCTCGTGTCTAACCTTGGCCAATTAGTTGTGCTTATTTATACCCTCGAGTGTAGCACTGGTAGTTTGGTTATACTCAGATTTTTCCTCCAATACTAACACTATCGTGTGCAATATACTCACTTTTACCCTCCGGTGGTTGGTCAACAGAGAGTCAACGAATGGGTTTTACCTAGCTAATTCATTCATTTTATGCATAAAAAATTCAAAAAGATCAAAACATTGTGGCATCTACACAGGGAGTCTTATTATGTGACCTGCCAACATAAGAAATGTATATAGATCAAATTTTAACCTAAATCACCACTTCTCAAATCACCTACTATCTATAAAGGTTCATGGATTTCTACTTAAGCCTCTCCTAAAACATAATTTGTCTGAATGAGGCAATAATTTTCAAACTGATATATATTTGAATTGCAAATAGTTTGATGTATGCCAATATGTATTTTATTGTATAAAAGAAGCATTTTCCATTTTTTAAATATCTTTTTGTATTCTATTTGAACCCCCTTGTCGCTTTTCGCTTGGTTTTTAAGTTCTACTCATTTTTTCCCTAGGTTTTTAAGTTCTACTCAGTTTTTCTCTCCCTCTTAGTCAGAAACTCTCACACCTATGCTCATCTTGGCTTCTACGCTTTGATTGGTCGAGACAGTTGTCACGCGGCCACCAACCGTTGATCCTCTGATTGATCCTCTGTGATCTAGCGGACATGATAACCCCTATATCTATCGGGAGGCACCCTATATCCATGCAAAATAACGAGTTTGCCTCGGAAGCTTTAACTCCATAAAAAATGATTTTGAATATAATTTGAAGGGAAAGTGTTCAAAGGGGTATAATTTTTGCATTATATTTCACTCCATGAAAATGATAAATGATCATGATTTTACTAGCATAACATTATCATGTCCTAAGTGCGATTTCAAAGAGTTTAAAGGTGTATAATTTTTTCCACATGCAAGCTTATGCATTACATTCTATGAACATGATAATATCTCAAGATTTTCTTAGCACATTATTATCACGTATTAAGTGCGATTTCACGGTGTTCAAAGGTTTATAATTTTCATATACACAAGTCTAGGGACCACTTTTCACACTATAAAAATGGTAAACACCCTTTTACATTAAGATTTGTATAACTTTTCAATTTGAAAGTGTTCAAGGATTGTGTCAATTATAAACACTCTTTTACATTAAGAGTTGTATGATTTTTTTTAATTTGTAAGTTTTCAAGAGTAGTGTCCCTTATAAACACTCTTTTACATTAAGAGTTGTATATTTATTAATTTGAAAGTGTCCAAGAGTAGTGTCAATTATAAACACTCTTCTACATTAAGAGTTGTATAATTTTTTCAATTTGAAAGTGTTCAAGAGATATGTCAATTATAAACACTCTTTTACATTAAGAGTTGTATGATTTATTTTTAATTTTAAAGTGTTCAAGAGTAGTGTCAATTATAAACACTCTTTTACATTAAGAGTTGTATATTTTTTTAATTTGAAAGTGTTCAAGAGTAGTGTCAATTATAAACACTCTTTTACATTAAGAGTTGTATAATTTTTTCAATTTGAAAGTGTTTAAGAGTTGTGTCAATTATAAACACTCTTTTACATTAAGAGTTGTAAATTTTTTTCAATGAAAGTGTTCAAGAGTTGTGTCAATTATAAACACTCTTTTACATTAAGAGTTGTATAATTTTTTAAAATTTGAAAGTGTTCAAGAGTTATGTCAATTATAAACACTTTTTTACATTAAGAGTTGTATACTTTTTATTTAATTTGAAAGTGTTCAAGAGTTGTGTCATTTATAAACACTTTTGTACATTAAGAGATGTATAATTTTTTTAAATTTTAAAGTGTTCAAGAGTTGTGTCATTTTATTATTTATTATACATCCATGTCCCTTATTTTTAATTATAAACACTCTTTCACTTGATTGCATCCAAGACATTAACTCGATAAACCAATTAAATCATCGAAACGGCTCGCCGTCCGCATTCTCCATAGCAAGCACCCCAGTTGCCATTTTGGTGCGAGATTTTGGTGCATTTTGGTGCGAGATCTAACCTTCTCTATGCAAAGTTGCCATTGTCATCCTTCTTATAGGTCAACGGGACAACACCATACTACGGCCAGGACGAACGGGAGGCCGAAGCGAAGCTAGACAAAGGGCCGCCATCGCCAGAGAAGGGCGGCCGTCGCTGGAGAAGGTCCACCGTCGCTGGAGAAGAAGAAGAAAGGGGAGGCAACGACATGTGCGCGGGCACGGGGATGGCTCACATGGATAAGCTGCGGGTCCAACACTCACGTGGATAAGCTATGGGTCCCATGCTGATCTGGATAAGCGAAGAGAGGTGTCCACTACGGGAACCTACTAAACGCGGCCCCACTTGTCAGCATGTAACGGCAAGGGTCCACTACGGGACCTGACAGACTGCAGCCCCATTTTTCAGCACGTAACGGCGAGGGTCCACAATGGTACCCGACTGAATGCGGCCCCACTTGTCAGCATCTAACGGCAAGGCTGATGGATAGCGAGTTTCAGACCATGCAAGAGTTCCATAATAGGAGCTGGGAAAAAGTGAGGAAAAACTAAGCGGCCGGGGAAAAGTGATTAAAACCAAGGAACCAAGGGCACGAAAATAGAAATTCTAATAATAAATGGATATGCAAGTATGGTTGTGGTAAGTAGGAGAGCTCAAAGAGGGGTTCTTTTCAAAGACTAGTTTCTCTTTTAGATATAGCATCTACAAGGTTTTATTGAATACTTTTGTAAAATATTTGAAAAGTTTTGGAAAACACTAGGACTAGGTCACCATAATACATCTCCACGGTTTCTTTGCTTGTAAAATGATTCTTAAGTGAAATAAACATCATCTAAACAATCCCCAAACTTTTCCCAAAGACAAACAATTCAAAATAAGCAAATTAGGTGAATAGTCACTTTGGCCAAATTAACTCCCATGCCTACTTTGGCTATCTCTAACTTTCAGAACATAACAGAAACATATATGGATCTTTGCACCCCTTGATAGTACTCATAATAAGGTATCAAGGCCCACTTTGTGATCATCTAAAAACATTCAAATGCTTAGTTTAAATGACAGTTTAAAATTGAATCTTTTTCATATGGGAAGATCCCACTATTTCAAAAACCACTCAAACAAGCTCAATTTTCAAAACACAAGCATCCACGGTATCACCAGCACATGCCTAGCACACCCACCAAAAATCTTTTCAAAATTCAAAACTTAAGTTCATGCGGCCATTTCATCAAACGGGTTGCAGATTCAAATCAACAAAATCAAAAACACTATGTTGAGCAGTGTTTTGGGCCAACCTTGTTCCCTCTCTGGTTACAACTTGCCTTAGTAGATCATCTAGCAACCTTAACTAACCTCTAGCACCACTGTGAGCTTGCCAATGCCATCAATGGTGAGCAGGCCGAGCCTCACCATGTCACCCCAGTGTGGACAGCAAGCTAGGAGAAGAACTAGCCGTGCCAACCCTGTCTAGCATGCAGCCCATGATTCACCGCCCCCTCTCGACCAGCCCTAGCTCGAAGACAGCAACCAGAACCGCCATGAATGTCGCGCCCATGCCGCTGTCGACCATGTCGACGCGCACCGCAGAGCACGCGCCGTTCCCACGCAACCCGACCACCTCGAGCCCTTGCCGCCTGCCAGCATGCACCCCACCGTCCCAGGAGACCACCAGACATGCTCGTTTCACCGCCCGTACCCCGTAGCCACCGCTCTCCGCGGAGTTCGCCGCCTCTGTCTCGCAGAGCACCGCACATTCCTGAACATTTGTCACCGCCCCTACACGCGCATTTAAGCTCTAGAGCTTCGCCAGGAGACCACCCGTCGATCGCCAACCTCGACCATGCCTCTAGCCGCCCGTAGCCATGTCGCCACCATCGCCTGCCCATCCCTCTCGATCTCGTCATCGAGCCTATAAAAGGAGACGACCCCCGCTCGATTTCTTCACACCATGCCACTCCCCTCATCTCACTGATCATTCCATCCCTTAGCCGGATAACGAGGAGCAGCAGTTTGCCGGAAGTGCGCCGGAGTAGGCCGTCCCTGGAGAAGAAGGGAGCCGTTGATTTCGACCACCCCTGGAGCTGCCGTGACCACCCCTGAGTTCGTCGTCGTCGACTTCGTCGTTTGCCCGCCTCGCCGTCGTCACTAGAGCCCCGGTATGCCCCCTATGCACCCCCACCGAGACGCTAGGGTTCAAGCTCGCCGGTGACTTGTTCATCGTTGACGACGACCCTCAGCCGTCGATCTTAATTCTAATCCAACGCACCACATCGCCCCGTACCGCTTCACGTTTTATGAGCCACTGACCAGTAGACCCCCCTGTCAGTTGCGCCTCACGCTGCTGAGTGACACTGGGCCGGCCCAATAACCCTTCCCGCGCAGCCCACTCGTTTGAATTTAGCTTTTTCTATTTATATTCAAACTCAGTTCTGTACCTAGTTTCAAAAATCAACCCAGCTCGATTCATTGAACCAAATTGCATGAAACCAATTTTCTTAGAAAGGTGTTGAAATGCTTAATCCAATCCCGTTGGATTCAAATCATTTGGATGTGTAGATCAATCCTGGTACAAATAACAAGTCAGAAGCTTTTTTGCATTCAAACATTTTTCAAATTTCAACCATAATATCTTTTGAGTTGATTCCAACTCACAAAAATCACATTTGATCATACCTTTCAGAATATATAAAAACATAAAGATTTACTTAAGAAATAATATTCAAGTAATAAAAGAATGCCACATAGGCATTTCTAGTCACTTTAATTATTTAAAATAAAAAGGTTAAACCTTATTAAATTGTGACACCACTTTAAATCACTTTCTCATGTACTGAAATATGTGGTGATGACATGTGTCAACATGATCCCATGTTTGAGTTGGAGAATATTAAATCTTAAGTAGTTTTTGAATGAGTAGAAATTACTTTTCTAACAATAACATAAATAAGACAAAGGCTTTAATCTGTTAGTGATGATGCTAGATCATCTATAGAACCCTTTTGTGTGATGATTGAAAGTAGTTAAGTATTTTTTGGTGATTGTGTACCTCGTATTTATTTATAGACGCTAGTACCCACCAAGGATACAAGGAGGAAGGAGGATACTACAAAGAAGAAGCCGAGGAGAACTTCAACCACTGCTCTGCACAAGGCAAGCCTATGACGATACTGATGCAAGCTAACACTTGCAATTATGAAAGTTAGATAACCTATGCAATGCACTAAGCATGCTTGGTTAGACACATTTGATGATACCCAATCCTAGTTTTACTTGCAAGCTTTCTACTTTATTTCTTTATCAAAGCTATTACTTAGAGCTTACTTAAGTGATTTGTAGATTCTAGGAAGATAATTGAAGGTTGCATAAAGAGCATTAAATTTGGCCTAAGCTAGATAATCTTGATGTCATCCTAAGGCATGATATTGTAATTAGTTAAACTCCACCCCTCATTAGTACTTACCCCCACTTGTAGATGCTAGTGCTAAGCATAAAACTTGATCAACTTTAGATGGGAATACTTGGTGGGAAATGGTTATGAAAACCTTAGAATGATGAGTCATTCTACTAAGATATTTTGACATGTGTTTCCGAACACCAGATGATTTTGATGATAAAAATGTTGAGGCATGAGCCTTAGCCCTTTATAAAACTGATGGTTGTCTGGATGCAATACCATTCCAATTTTACCGTACAACCATAATACCCGAAATTTGGAAAGGGCTTGACTGGAAACTGATATACCTTAGTATGGGTTCCCTCATGGCCTAGGTCTGAGCTGAGGCTACCTTGTGAAGATTGTCCACCTGTGCAATACCCAAGATAACAGTTGGTCATGGTTGGGAGGCCAAATTCACAGGAGAGGTGCTTATACTAGGGCATGTAATTGAAAGGTTAGGATTGATTATCCGCATACTAAGTATGGTGAATTCAGGATTTGTTCCTGATGGATGTATCGAATGTTGTGGTGAAAGTGTACAATATCTGTAGAGTGTCAAACTATTCAAATAGCCGCGTCCGCGGTTATGAACAGTTGGAGTGGCCATACTGTTCCCCCGTCAGATGTTTTCAAAATGACTTGTGAAATGAATTAAGATTTTGACTTGACCACAACAGAGTTGTGATATGAAATACAAGTTCCCACTTAGGTGTTATAAAATTTCAACTAGCTTTTCTTGCTTCTGAACTTAGTAGAGGTAAATCTGGCTTTTTGCAAAACAACCCTAGAGCTTAGTGTCCTACTACAAAAATCCCCTTCACTTGTTAGTATTAGTTTGCGAGTACTTAAAGAGTACTCATGGCTTTGTCCCTGGCTATTCCCATGGCTAGACTATGAAGAGGAGTACCAGGATGAAGGACCCTAGGAAGGTTACGATAACTAGGATCATCTCCCATCGTCAGCATTGCCTGTGACCCCAAAGATGGAGCTTCGCCTACGCTACCGTTATTATTATGTATTTCCGCTGCCTAGGTTGTATTAAGAACTGGATCATGAGATCCTTATTTGTGTAAGACCTTATGTATGGTTTGTAATGGATGATGTACTGTGGTATCTAAATCTGTTATGTCTCGCAAAAATGGTAATCCTGGGATTGCGATGTATGGCATAATAGGCATCTGGGATTAAAAATCCGGGTGTTGACAAGTTGGTATCATAGCCATACTGACCATAGGCGACCCTAGTTAGACTAGCCGTTTGAATCAAAAACTTAGTTTCAAAATCAAAGGAAGCAAATATTTACAAAAACTTATTCCCATTCTTATCACCTTGTTTCTTTCATAAAATTTCATGATCCTCAAAAACTCTTGCAAAATACCTAAAATTTGACACACTTCATCACTCTACTAATTCATCCTATATTCTTATAGATGGACGTGAAGTACATCAAGTTTTATTAGTTGGGAAATGGAGGAGACCTTATTTTTGGGCGGGATTTGGGCCAGCTTTCGGAAGTTACGAGCGTCACTTTTGAGTTCTTGAGCTCAGCTCAATGATCAAGGAGGAGAAGATCTGCGTGGATAATTGTTGCAAGTCTCCAGGAAAGATTGAACCTCCCTTTGAGGAATTCAGTTCACCTTAAGAGAAAACAACTGGCTCGATGGACTTGCCAGGGCCATGCAGGAAGCTCTTGCCCGTCTGTGTGGGCAGAGTATCAACCAGATCAAGGGTACCCGCTTTGAGTTTTGTCCAAGGCGTGGTTCTATGGGATAGCCACTTGAAGCCCCATACCACCACGAGCTGAAGACTCAGTTGGACCACCTTAGCTTCATGATGTACGATCATCAGCAGGAATTGGACAATTGTCGTGACTACTCCAACCACAAGTCCGCCATCATAAAGACGAAGGATCAGACCATTGCCATGCTAGCAAAGGATCGCAAGTCTCGCCGCCGTTAGCTCGACAAGAAGGAGAGCATCATTGCTCGTCTTCGCCACCGTATCTCGGATTTGGAGGAGACCATCCACGAGAGAGACATGCAGTTGGAGGAAAGGGAGAATGCCAGAGAGGATCTTCGTGGAGACCCCTACTCCTATCTCAGCGATGATGATGATTTTCTGGAGGATCAGGCCATGGACTTCTTCACCGATGAGGATGATTTTGCCTTCATCGATGACGATGAGGATGATGAGGATGCCGACTACACCGACTCCGAGCAGTAGTAGCACTTGAGCTCTAGTGTAGTGAGTTGTATTCGGTCCCACTTTATCGTAGTTTTTGGAATGGTTCTTAAAACCATCTGTTTTTCTTGTTTTGTGGTGTGTGTTTGTATCGGGTGCTATGAATGAATGAAAAGCAAGTTGCTAGAAAATCTGAGTCAAACTTTAAAAACTTTTCAAAGTCCCTGAACCATAGAAATTTCCCTCTTTTCTCATGATCTATCTCAATCTTCTGATGCCACGCGGAGGAAGTGGTTCATCCCCGGACCCGATGTTGCAGATACTGCAAATGTTGGTTTCTGACTGCGAAGCTGAAAGAGCCGAACGTCAAGCCAACCTAGCCACCCTTCAGCAGATAGCCCAGCTAGCCCACAAAATCAAGGCCAAGGAAATCAGGACAACCATGGATCTAAGCTCAAGAATTTTCAGAACACCAACCCACCCGTTTTCACAAAGTTGGAAGAGCCCTTAGATGCCGATGATTGGCTGCAAACCATGGAAAATAACCTAGAAGTCGCCGGAGTGGAAGCTAACGAGAAAGTTCTGTTCGCCACCCACTATCTAGCCGGAGATGCAAGAGCATGGTGGAACATCGTTCGTGCAATGACCGGAGGACAGATGATGACCTGGGAGGAATTCAAGGTCAAGTTCAGCCGAACCCATATGCCACCGGGTTTGATCAAGAGAATGAGAGATGATTTCATAGAAATGAAGCAAGGAAGGATGACCGTAGTGGAATACCGAGAAAATTCTTGTCATTAGCTAGGTATGCCCTGGATGAGATCGACACCGAAGCCAAGAAGAAAGAGAGATTCTTGAATGTTCTGCACGATGAGATGCAGATGGTATTGGTCAATATCCCCTTTGCTGATATTGAAGCTCTTGTCGACTCTGCCATCCAGATGGAAGGAAAGATCAACCAAGCCAATGAGAACCGCAAGCGTCGCATGATGCATCAGCCAGGAACTCATCAGACCCCAAAGTATCGCCCTAACCCATCTCGAGGATTTGCCCCGAGAACCAACAGACCCCCGATGAAACGTCCGACCTATCCAAACCGTGGAAACCCAAGGCCCGGAGGAAATCACAACAACCTCGGCAACTCTAACAATTTCAACTGTGCACCACCCAAGTTCAACAACAACAATGCTACCGCCAACACCAACACTGCCCCGAGGACTGGAAGCAATGCTGTGCCTGTTGCAACAAAGGACAAGTCCCAAGTGACTTGTTATGACTGTGGAAATAAGGGCCACTACTCCAATGAGTGCCCCAAGAAGAATGCCGCAGCCCCCAATGCAAATGCCCCAGCTCAGCAACAGCGTCGTGTTCAGCCGGGAAGAAGGTTTGCCCCAGGGAACTCGCTCAACCGCAACGGCCGTCTTTTTCTCATGCATGCTGAGAAGCCCAGGAAGCACCCGATGTCGTGCTGGGTATGTTTTCTGTTAATTCAGTACTCGCTAGAGTGTTGTTTGATTCTGGTGCATCGCACTCATTTGTCACCGAAGAATTTGCATGCACTAGTAAGATTCAACCAACTAAACTGAAGCGTGTTATGATTGTTCAAATCCCCGGTTCAACCACCAAAGCTAGGAAAATTTGCAAAGCCGTCCCTATCTGAATCCATGGCATAGATTTTTATGCTAATCTGATAGTACTTGGAACTAAAGGTTTGGAAGTATTACTAGGAATGTATTGGATGTCCAAACATAAAGGATTGATTGACTGTGCCAAGAAAGCCATAACAATGACCACTACAGCCGGAATATCAGTCGAGCATATATCTGAAACCTTACCTCGTCAATTCAAGTGCAACAAGAGTATAGCCCAACCTACCATTGACCAAGTCCGGATAGTCTATGAATACCCCGACGTATTTCCAGATGTTTTTCCTGGTATGCCCCCAGATCAGGATATGGAGTTTATCATTGAACTAATCCCCGGAACCGAACCCATAGCCTAGAGACCATATAGTATGAACCCGTCCGAACTAGCAGAACTGAAGAAGCAACTGGATTCCATGCTGGAAATTGGATTGATTCAACCAAGTGGGTCACCATGGAGATCACCTGTTTTGTTCGTGGACAAGAAGGATGGAGGTAACCATTTGTGTACGGATTATTGGAAGTTGAATGATGTCACTATCAAGAACAAGTGCCCATTGCCCAAGATAGAAGATTTGTTTGATCAGTTGACCGGTGCCAAAGTGTTTTCTAAGATTGATCTTAGAACAGGCTATCATCAACTCAAGATTCGTGCAGAGGATATTCCAAAGACTGCCTTTACCACCAGATATGGATTATACGAGTATACCGTCATGTCTTTTGTATTAACCAATGCCCCCGATTATTTCATGAATCTCATGAATAAGATTTTTATGGACTTCCTGGATAAGTTTGTCATTGTTTTCATTGATGACATTCTGATTTATTCCAAATCAGAAGAAGAACATGAGCTACACCTAAGGACCATTCTTCGAACCCTTAGAGAGCATCAGTTGTATGCCAAGTTTAGCAAATGTGAATTCTGGTTACAGGAGGTAGGATTCCTTGGCAACATTGTATCAGCCGGAGGAATTGCCGTTGACCCTGCAAAAGTGAAAGATGTCGAAGATTGGCAAGCCCCAACCACTCAAACCCAAGTTTGTGAATTTCTCGGATTGGCGGGATACTACCACAAGTTCGTAGAAGGATTCTCGAGTATCGCCAGATCCATGACCCAATTACTGAAGAAGGACAAGAAGTTTGAATGGATGGACAAATGTGAAGCGAGTTTTCAAGAACTCAAGAGGAGATTGATTTCAGCCCCAATATTAATCATGCCAGATATCACGAAGCCCTTTGACGTGTATTGTGGCGCATCCAAGATCGGTCTCGCATGTGTGCTAATGCAAGAAGGCAAAGTTATATCTTATCTATCTCGACAACTGAAACAACATGAGCAAAATTACCCAACCCATGACCTCGAACTCGCAGCCGTAGTTCTAGCCCTGAAGACATGGAGGCATTACCTGATGGGAAACCGTTGTGAGATTTATTCGGATCACAAGAGCCTAAAGTATATATTCACTCAGAAGGAGCTGATTATGAGACAGAGAAGATGGATTGAGCTAATCAAGGATTACGATCTAGACATTCACTATCACCCTGGTAAAGCTAACGTGGTAGCAGATGCCCTTAGCAGATTGCCGTGCCGCTTGAACTCCATGATTTTGAAGGAGCAACCAAGCTTGCACAAGGAGATGGAAGATTTCCGAATGGAATTAGTGAGTGAAGAATTTTTGTCTAGCATAGAACTTCAACCCACTTTGATCAGCCAGATCAAGGAGGCGCAGCAAGGAAATGCTAGTATCGACGGAATCAAGCGTCGTGTCGATGCAAGACAAAAGTGCGGATTTACCGAAGACGAAGAAGGAATTCTATGGTACAAAGGATGCCTTTGTGTACCAGCAGATTCTGAGTTGAAAGAAGTTATTCTCAAGGAAGCTCATGATACTCTTTATTCTATCCACCCCGGAGGAACGAAGATGTATCAAGATTTGAAAGAACAATTTTGGTGGCATAAGATGAAGAGAGAAATCGGAAGCTATATCGCCAAGTGTGATATATGTCAGCGAGTCAAGGCGGGACATCAACGACTCGTAGGATTGTTGCAACCATTGCAGATTCCGTAATTTAAATGGGATTCCGTTGGAATGGACTTTATCACCGGATTACCTACTTCTAATAGGGGAAATGACTCTATATGGGTCATAGTGGACAGATTGTCCAAAGTCGCTCATTTCTTACCAGTCAAGACCACATATCAGAGTTCGAAGCTAGTGGAGTTATACATCACTAGAATCGTCAGTTTGCATGCAGTCCCCAAGAACATCATATCGGATCAAGGAACTCAGTTTACCTCGAGATTCTAGAAGAAAGTCCAAGAAGGTTTAGGAAGCCGACTAGATTTCAGCACCGCGTATCACCCTCAGACCGACGGACAAACGGAGCGAGTAAATCAAATACTCGAACATATGCTAAGAGCATGTGTGTTAGAGTATGGATCTAAGTGGGAAGACTGTCTGTCATTCGCAGAATTTTCATACAACAACAGTTATCAAGCTAGTTTGCAAATGGCCCCATTTGAATTCATATATGGAAGGAAGTGTCGCACCCCTTTGAACTGGCCGGAAGTAGGAGAGAGTCAGATTTTCGGACCCGACATCCTACGAGAAGCAGAAGAGAAGGTTCACAAGATTCGTGAGCACCTCAAGACCACCCAGTCCAAACAAAAGAGTTACGCCGACAAGAGACGTCGAGACCTCGCCTTCAACATAGGAGATTTTGTGTATCTGAAAGTGTCGCCATTGAAGGGAATGCAGCGTTTCCAACTCAAAGGAAAGTTAGCTCCCAGATATATCGGCCCCTTCAAGATTCTGAACCGTCGAGGAGAAGTGTCGTATCAATTGGAACTACCCGAAGAGATGTCAGCCGTGCACAATGTGTTCCATATCTCATTCCTTCGCAAGTGCCTCGAAGTTCCGGAGAAGACTGAAGTGTTCAATAATATTGATAACCGGACCATAGAAATCAACGATGACCTGACCTATCCCGAAGTACCCATCCGTATTTTGGAAGAAGCTTTCAGAACCACCAGAACCCGAAGCATCAAATTTCTCAAGATTCAGTGGAGCAACCACACAGAAGAAGAAGCTACCTGGGAGCGCGAAGATCACATCAGGACGAAGTTTCCCGATCTCTTCAAATCCTAGGTAATCTTTTCCGTCCTTTTTCAAATCTCGGGACGAGATTTTGTTTAAGGTGGGAAGGTTTGTAACATACAAAAAATACTAAACTTGGATCATCAAACTCTAATCATCAAATTTAGGGTTAACAAAAACTTTATTAATTAAAAATATGAAAGCATCCATATGTGTGTGTATTAAAATTTGGATTCTTTTGAATTATCATGGTTCTGTGTTTCTTTGCTTGTAAAATGATTCTTAGGTGAAATAAACATCATCTAAACAATCCCCAAACTTTTCCCAAAGACAAACAAGTCAAAATAAAAAAATTAGGTGAATGGTCACTTTGGCCAAATTAACTCCCATGCCTACTTTGGCTATCTCTAACTTTCAGAACTTAATAGAAACATGTATGGATCTTTGCACCCCTTGATAGTATCATAATAAGGTAGCAAGGCCAACTTTTTGATCATCTAAAACCATTCAAATGCTTAGTTTAAATGACAATTTAAAATTGAATATTTTTCATATGGGAAGATCCCACTATTTCAAAAACCACTCAAACAAGCTCAATTTTCAAAACACAAGCATCCACAGTATCACCAGCACATGCCTAGCACACCCACCAAAAATCTTTTCAAAATTCAAAACTTATGTTCATGCGGCCATTTCATCAAACAGGTTGCAGATTCAAATCAACAAAATCAAGAACACTATGTTGAGCAGTATTTTGGGCCAACCGTGTTCCCTCTCTGGTTACAACTAGCCTTAGTAGATCATCTAGCAACCTTAACTAACCTCTAGCACCACTGTGAGTTTTCCAATGCCATCAATGGTGAGCAGGCCGAGCCTCACCATGTCACCCCAGTGTGGATAGCAAGCTAGGAGAAGAACTAGCCATGCCAACCCTGTCTAGCATGCACCCCATGCTTCACCGCCCCCTCTCGACCAGCCCTAGCTTGAAGACAGCGACCAAAACCGCCAGAAACGCCGCGCCCGTTCCGCTGTCGACCATGCCGACGCGCACCGCAGAGCACACGCCGTTCCCACGCAAACTGACCACCTCGAGCCCTTGCTACCCGCCAGCATGCACCCCACCATCCCAGGAGACTACCAGACATGCTCGTTTCACCGCCCGTACCCCGTAGCCACCGCTCGCCGTGGAGTTCGCCGCCTCTGCCTCATAGAGCATCGCATGTTCCCGACCATTTGCCACCACCCCTACATGCGCATTTAAGCTCTAGAGCATCGCCAGGAGACCACCCGTCGATCGCCAACCTCGGCCATGCCTCTAGCCGCATGTAGACGTGTCACTACCGTCGCCTGCCCATCCCTCTCGGTCTCGCCGTCGAGCCTATAAAAGGAGACGACCCCCGCTCTATTTCTTCACACCATCTCACTCCCCTCATCTCACTGATCATTCCATCTCTTAGCCGGAGCACGAGGAGCAGCAGTTCACCAGAATTGTGCTGGAGCAGGCCGTCCCTGGAGAAGAAGGGGGCCGTTGATTTCGACCACCCCCCCGGAGCTACCATGACCACCCATGAGTTCATCGTCGTCGACTTCGTCGTTTTCCCGCCTCACTATCGTCACTGGAGCCCCTGTATGCCCCCTATGCACCCCCACCGAGCCGCTAGGGTTCGAGCTTGCCGGTGACTTGTTCATCGTCGACGAAGACCCTCAGCCGTCGATCTTCATTCTAATCCAATGCACCACATCGCATCGCCTGCAAGATTTTATGAGCCACCGACCAAGAGACCCCCACATTCGCCCCACTGTGGAGTGACACTGGGCCGGCCCAATAACCCTTCCCGCACAGCCCACTCGTTTGAATTTAGCTTTTTCTATTTATATTCAAACTCAGTTTTGTACCTATTTTCAAAAATCAACCCAGCTCGATTCAGTGAACCAAATTGCATGAAACAAAATTTTGTTAGAAAGGTGTTGAAATGCTTAATCCAAGCCCGTTGGATTCAAATCATTTGGATATGTAGATCAACGCTGGTAAAAATAATAAGTCAGAAGCTTTTCTGCATTCAAACATTTTTCAAATTTCTACCATAATAGCTTTTGAGTTGATTCAAACTCTCAAAAATCACATTTGATCATACCTTTCATAATATATGAAAACAGATGGGTTTACTTACATAAATAATATTCAAGTAATAAAAGAATGCCACATAGGCATTTCTAGTCACTTTAATTATTTAAAATAAAAAGGTTAAACCATATTACATTGTGACACCACTTTAAATCATATTCTCATGTACTGAAATATGTGGTGATTGCATGTGTCAACATGATCCCATGTTTGAGTTCGAGAATATTAAATCTTAAGTAGTTTTTCAATGAGTAGAAATTACTTTTCTAAAAATAAAATAAATAAGACAAAGGCTTTAATCTTGAATGTTAGTGATGATGCTAGATCATCTATAGAACCCTTTTGTTTGATGATTGAAAGAAGTTAAGTATTGTTTGGTGATTGTGTACCTCGTATTTATTTATAGACGCTAGTACCGACCAAGGATACGAGGAGGAAGGACGATACTACAAAGAAGAAGCCGAGGAGAACTTCAACCACTGCTCTGCATAAGGCAAGCCTATACTGATACTGATGCAAGCTAACACTTGCAATTATGAAAGTTAGATAACCTATCTCAATGCACTAAGCATGCTTGGTTAGACACATTTGATGATACCCCATCCTAGTTTTACTTGCAAGCTTTCTACTTTATTTCTTTATCAAAGCTATTACTTAGAGCTTACTTAAGTGATTTGTAGATTCTAGGAAGATAATTGAAGGTTGCATAAATAACATTAAATTTGGCCTAAGCTAGATAATCTTGATGTCATCCTAAGGCATGAGATTGTAATTAGTTAAACTCCACTTGTTTACCACCCCTCATTAGTACTTACCCCCACTTGCAGATGCTAGTGCTAAGCATAAAACTTGATCAACTTTAGATGGGAATATTTGGTGGAAAATGGTTATGAAAACCTTAGAATGATGAGTCATTCTACTGAGATGTTTTGACATGTGTTTCCGAACACCAGATGATTTTGATGATGAAAATGTTGAGGCATGAGCCTTAGCCCTTTATAAAACTGATAGTTGTCTGGATGCGATACCATTCCAATTTTTTCGTATAACCATAATACCCGAAATTTGGGCAGGGCTTGACTGGAAACTTATATACCTTAGTATGGGTTCCCTCACGGCCAAGGTCTAAGCTGAGGCTACCTTGTGAAGATTGTCCACCTGTGCAGTACCCAAGATGACAGTTGGTAATGGTTGGGAGGCCAAACTCACAGGAGAGGTGCTTATACTAGGGTGTGTAATTGAAAGGTTAGGATTGATTATCCACATATTGAGTATGGTGAATTCAGGATTTGTTCCTGACAGATGTATCGAATGTTGTGGTGAAAGTGTACAATCTCTGCAGAGTGTCAAACTATTCGAATAGCCACGTCCGCGGTTATGGACAGTTGGAGTGGCCATACTGTTCCCCCGTCAGATGTTTTCAAAATGACTTGGGAAATGAATTGAGATTTTGACTTGACCACAACAGAGTTATGATATGAAATACAAGTTCCCACTTAGGTGTTAAAAAATTTCAACTAGCTTTTCTTGCTTCTGAACTTAGTAGAGGTAAATCTGGCTTTTTGCAAAACAACCCTAGAGCTTAATGTCCTACTACAAAAATCCCCTTCACTTGTTAGTATTAGTTTGCGAGTACTTAAAGAGTACTCATGGCTTTGTCCCTGGCTATTCCCATGGCCAGACTATGAAGAGGAGTACCAGGATGAAGGACCCCAGGAAGGTTACAACAACTAGGATCATCTCCCATCGTCAGCATTGCCTGTGACCCTGAAGATGGAGTTTTGCCTACACTACCGTTATTATTACGTATTTCCGCTGCATGAGTTGTATTAAGAACTAGATCATGAGATCCTTATTTGTGTAAGAACTTATGTATGGTTTGTAATGGATGATGTACTGTGGTATCCAAATCTTCCATGTCTAACAAAAATGGTGATCCTCGGATTGTGATGTATGGCATAACAGGCATCTGGGATTAAAAATCCGGGTGTTGAAACCAAGGCTTCTCCCCCTCTCATAAATAGAGGGGGAGGGCTGCCCCAAACACAACAAGCCCTAGCCCCTCTCCACCCAAGCCGCCGCCGACCCGCCACCAGCACCGCCGCCGCCGATACCTTCTCCTCCTCCCAGCCTTGTAAACCCTAGATCTCCGGGAAACCCTAATCCACCATAACTCGCACCGGCTTAGGCGAAGCCCTGCGGGATCTTCCCTCTACTTCTGACACCATGCCGTCGTGCTGCCGGATTCACGAGGGGAGAACTACAACCTCTGCTGCATGCTGGAATAAGGGAGAGGAAGGTCTTCATCGAGTACCGAACGTGTGACCGACTGCGGAAGCGCTGCCGGAACGCAGCGCCGGAAGGATCTTCTACGTGATATTGAGATCGACAAGTGTACGACTACATCACCCACGAGAATCTGCTCGTTGCTACAATCTGGTAGATAGATCTTGGCTTGTTTGTGTGCATGTGGTAGAAACTTTTTGTTTTCCATGCTATGAACCCCAATAGTGGTATCAGAGCCGTGTCTATATGTAGATCTGTTGCACGAGTAGAACACAATTGTCATTGTGGGTGGTGGTTCTTTTATTATCAATTGCTTTTTGTGTACTTTGCATCTTGCGGTATGATGGGATGAAGCGGCTCGGGCTAACCTTACATGACATCGTTCATGAGATTTGCTCCACGCTTAACATGTAACTTGTATTGCATAAGTGGCTTTGCGGGTGTCTGTCTCTCCCATCATAGTATAGATTCAATTTACAATGGGCACTTGATAGTTCAAGAATCAACGTTGTGGTTCTTGTTCGTAAGTTAGAATGCCACTTATTGAAAGCCCCAATCCACGTAAAATATGCAAAGAAAATTAGAGGTGTCTAACTTTGTTTTGCAGGGGTGTGCTGTGATGTGATATGGGCATGATTGTGATTATATATGATGTACGCAATGTTCCTTATTGTAAGTTGGCAACCGGCAAGAGCCATATGGTTGTCTTTTAAATTCCATTAAGACCTACGTGTCTATTTAAAGTAGTTGTAATAGTTGATGCTGGTGGACGACAACCATGAAGAGGCGCCATTGACCTTGACGCCATACCGGTGATGTTGGAGATCATGTTCGTGCTTGAAGATGGAGATCGGAAGCACAAGAAGAAAGGCCATATCATATCACATATTATGAATTGCATGTGATGTTAATCCTTTTCTTTATCTTGTATTGCTGACTTCACGACGGTAGCATTATAAGATGATCCCTCAAGCACAAAATTTCAAGTTTTAAAGTGTTCATCCTTAGTAAGCACCGTTGCTAAAGCTTGTTGTTTCTAAGCACCACGTGATGATCGGGTGCGTTAGATTCTGCAAGTGTATACAACGTGAGCAAGCCAGATTTGCTCATGTGGAAGCTAAGGTTTGATCTTGACGAGCCTAGCATGTACAGACATGGTCTCGGAACACAGATCACCGAAAGGTAAAGCATGAATCATATAGTAGATATGATGAACATGTCGATTGTTCGCCATTGAAGCTACATGAACTCACGTGATGATCGGCTTTGATGTGGTGGATTTGGTTCGTGTGATCACTAAAACAATGTGAGGGATATTGTTTTGAGTGTGAGTTCACCTAGATTAATTTAACTATTAATTAGAACTCAATTTGTCATAAACTTAGTCTAAACTATTGCAAATATGTTGTAGATCAATGGCGCCCTACCATCAATTTTAATGCGTCTAGAGAAAGAAAAGTTGAAAAACAATGGAAGCAACTTCCCGGATTGGTTCTGCAATTTGAGGATTGTCCTCAATGTTGGTAATTTGACCTATGTGCTGGATGAACCGCTGGGTGACCCACCTTCAGCTAATGCTACCCATGAGGTAAAGAATGTTTTCCTCGCTTGGAAGAATCAGTACTCCATAGTTCAGTGTGCTATCTTGTATGGTTTGGAATCGGAGCTTCAGAAAAGGTTTGAGAACCATGACCCACATGATATTGTCCGTGAACTCAAAATCATATTTGAGGCTCACGCGGCAGTTGAGAGTTATGAGGCTTCTGAAAAGTTCTTTAACTGCAAGATGGAAGAGGGCATCTCCGTCAGTGAGCACGTGCTTAAGATGTCTAGGCACGCAAGTAAACTCCAAAGCTTGGGTATAGTAATTCCTAATGCTTCGGGGATTCACCGTGTCCTCCAATCACTACCACCAAGTTACAAGAACTTTGTGATGAACTACAATATGCAAAACATGGACAAGTCATTACCCAAACTCTTCTCCATGTTAAAGACTGCAGAAGTGGAGATCAAGAAAGAGCACCAAGTGTTGTTGGTCAATAAGACCACCAAATTCAAGAAGCAAGGCAAGTCCGAGAAAAAGGGAAACTTCAAGAAGGGCGCTAAGAAAGTTACCGCGCCAGGGAAGAAGACCAAGGCTGGGCCTAAGCCTAATACTGAGTGCTTTTACTGCAGGGGAGAAGGTCACTGGAAGCGAAATTGCCCAAATTACTTGGCGGATTTGAAGAACGGCAACATCAATAAGAAAGGTATATCCGATATACATGTTATTGATGTGTATCTCACTAGTACTCGTAGTAGTGCCTGGGTATTTGATACTGGTTCGGTTGCTCATATTTGTAACTCGAAACAGGTACTGCAGAATAAACGTAAGCTAGCGAAGAACGAGGTGACGATGCGCGTTGGAAATAGATCAAAGGTTGATGTGATCGTGGTTGGCACGCTACCTCTCAATCTACCATCGGGATTAGTTTTATACTTAAATATTTGTTATTTGGTGCCTGCGTTGAGCATGAACATTATATCCGGATCATGTTTATTGCGAGATGGTTACTTGTTTAAGTCCGAGAATAATGGTTGTTCGTTTTATATGAGTAATATGTTTTATGCACATGCACCTTTGATAGATGGTCTATTCTTATTGAATCTCGATTGTGGTAATACACACATTAATAATATTGAAGCTAAACGTTTGAAATTGAGCGATAACTCAACCTATATGTGGCACTGTCATCTTGGTCATATTGGAGTGAAGTGTATGAAGAAACTCCATTCCGATGGACTTCTTGAATCACTTGATTTCGAATCACTTGAAATATGCGAAGCATGTCTGATGGGTAAAATGACTAGGACTCCATTTTCTGGTATGATGGAGCGAGCTACGGACTTATTGGAAATCATACATACCGATGTGTGTGGCCCAATGATTGTAGCATCGCGCGGTGGTTATCGTTATGTTCTTACCTTCACAGATGATTTGAGTAGATATGTGTATATCTATTTCATGAAACATAAGTCCGAAACTTTCGAGAAGTTTAAGGAATTTCAAAGTGAGGTAGAGAATCAACGTAATAAGAAGATTAAATTTCTACGATCTGATCGTGGAGGTGAATATCTAAGTTACGAGTTTGGCGAGCATTTGAAGAAATGCGGAATACTTTCACAATTGACACCGCTAGGAACACCAAAGCATAATGGTGTGTCTGAATGTCGTAATTGAACTCTCTTAGATATGGTTCGTTCTATGATGTCACTTACAGAATTACTGCTATCGTTTTGGGGTTATGCATTAGAAACAGCCGCATTCACTTTAAATAGGGCACCATCTAAATCCATTGAAACGACACCGTATGAATTATGGTTTGGGAAGAAACCTAAATTGTCGTTCCTTAAAATTTGGGGTTGCGAAGCTTATGTAAAGAAGTTACAACCAGACAAGCTTGAAGCCAAAGCGGAAAAATGCGCCTTCATAGGATACCCGAAGTAAACTATTGGGTATAACTTCTATCATAGATCCGAAGGCAAGATCTTCGTTGCCAAGAATGGATCCTTTCTAGAGAAGGAGTTTCTCTCGAAAGAAGTGACTGGAAGGAAAGTAGAACTCGATGAGTTTGTTGAACCTTCTCTCGAACTTGCGAGTAGCGCAGCACCGGAAGTAGTTCCTGTGGTGCCTACACCAATAAGAGAGGAAGCTAATGATGTTGATCATGAAACTTTGGTTGAAGTTGCTACGGAACCTCGCAGTTCGACGAGAACTCATACCACTCTTGATTGGTATGATCCCGTTATGAGTGTCATGTTGGTGGATAACACCGATGACCCTGCGACATATGAGGAAGCGATGATGAGCCCAGATTCCAATAAATGGCAAGAAGTCATGAAATCCGAGATTGTATCCATTTACGAAAACCAAGTATGGACTTTGGTGGACTTACCGGATGGCCGGAAGGCCGTCGATAACAAATGGATTTTCAAGAAGAAAACATATGCTGATGGTAATGTTACTGTATGTAAAGCTCGACTTTTCGCAAAAGGGTTTCGAAAAATTGAAGGGGTTGACTACGATGAGACTTTCTCACCAATAGCGAAGCTAAAGTCTATGAGGATTATGTTAGCAATTGTTGCATATTATGATTATGAGATATGGCAGATGGATGTCAAAACGGCGTTCCTCAATGGAGACATTGATGAAGAGTTGTATATGATGCAACCCAAAGGTTTTGTCGATCTTAAAGATGCTAACAAGGTATGCAAACTTCAACAGTCCATATATGTATTGAAGCAAGCATCCTGAAGTTGGAATCAACATTTTGATAAGGTAATCAAAAGCTTTCGTTTTATACAAACTTATGGAGAAGCTTGTATTTACAAGAAAGTGAGTGGGAGCTCTGTAGCATTCTTAATACTATATGTAGATGATATATTGTTGATTGGGAATGATGTAGACCTTCTTAATAGTGTCAAGGATTTTTTGAATAATAGTTTTTCAATGAAATATCTTGGCGAAGCAGCTTACATATTAGGCATAAAGATTTATAGAGATAGATCAAGGTGCCTAATATCATTGTCACATAGTACATATTTGGACAAAGTTCTAAAGAGGTTTGGTATGGAAGATAGCAAGAAAGGGTTCTTGCTCATGTTGCCCAATACGACCTTGAGTAAAACTCAAAGTCCTACAATGGCAGAATACAGAGAAAGGATGAGTAAGACTCCCTATGCCTCAACCATAGGATCTCTTACGTATGCCATGCTATGTACTAGACCCAACATTGCATATGCTGTTAGTCTAACTAGCAGATATCGAAGTGATCCAGGAGTTGATCATTGGACAGCGGTCAAAAACATCCTTAAGTACTTGAGAAGAACTAAGGATATGGTTCTTTCTTATGGAGGTGATGAACAGCTCGTTGTTAATGGTTACACCGATGCTACTTGGAACATCGATCCGGATGATTCTAAATCTCAATCTGGATATGTATTTACTTTGAATGGTGCAGCAGTTAGCTGGAGGAGTGCAAAGCAAAGCGTTGTGGCAAGATCTTCAACTGAATCGGAATACATAGCTGCTTTGGAGTCTTCACAAGAGGCGATATGGATGAAGGTCTTTGTTATAGAGCTCGGTGTGGTTCCAAGTGCGCTGGACCCAATGTCTATCTATTGTGATAACATGGGCGCCATAGCCAATGCGCAAGAACCAAGGTCACACAAGAAGCTGAAGCATATCAAGCTACATTTTCACGCTATCCGAGAGCATGTCCAAGATGGTGACATAAAGATTTGCAAAGTACACACACATCTTAATGTGGCGGATCCGTTGACTAAACCTCTCCCGAGGGCAAAACATGACCAACACCAAACCGCCATGGGTGTTCGGTATATTACCATGTAATCTAGATTAGTTGACTCTAGTGCAAGTGGGATACTGTTGGAGATATGCCCTAGAGGCAATAATAAAAGTGGTTATTATTATATCTTTGTGTTTATGATAAATGTTTACATTCATGCTACAACAGTATTAACCGGAAACATTAATACTTGTGTGATTTGTAAACTAAATTAGAGTTCCTAGTAAAGCCTCTGTGTAATACCAGCTTGTTGGTTAATAGATGATCATGGTTTCCCGATCACGAGCATTGAGATGTTGTTGACAACAAGATCATATCATTAGGAGAATGGTATGATCGACATACTCCTATAGATAAACGTAGCATTAAGATCAAGTCATTTCAATAGTTCGTTTGCTATAAGCTTTCTGATACATAGTAACCTAATTCCTTCGACCATGAGATCATGCTAATCACCATCACCGGAAGGATGCTTTGATGACATCAAACACCACATTGTAACTGGGTGGCTATAAAGGTGGCATTAAGTGTTCGGAAAGTATGGGTTGAGGCACATGGATCAAGAGTGGGATTTGTCCATCGATATGACAGATAGATATACTCTGGGCCCTCTCGCTGGAATGTCTTCTAATTGGCTTGCAAGCATGTGACTGGCTCACAAGGGATCACATATCACGGGAACGAGAAAAGAGTACTTATCGGTAACGAGGTTGAACTAGGTATGCAGAGATACAGACGATCAAAACCTCAGATAAGTAAACTATCGCGAGACAAAGGGAAATTGGTATCGTATGTAAGTGGTTCATTCGATCGCAAAGTAATCGTAGAAATATGTGGGAGCCATATGAATTTCTAGATTCCTCTATTGGTTATTGATCGAAGAAGTGTCTCGGTCATGTCCGCATAATTCACGAACCGTAGGGAGACACACTTAAGGATTCGATGTTGTTTAGTAGATATGGAATGTTAGTAGGGATACCGAATGTTGTTTGGAATCTCGAATGGGATCCGGGATATCACGAGGAGATCCTAAATGGTCCGGACAATAAGATTCATATAAGGAAAGTCCAATACCAGAGTTTGGGAAAGATTCCGATGTTTTCATCAGAGAGGTTCTAGAAGGTTCACCGATCCAGAAGGAGAATGGTCCATGAATGTGTCATGGGTAAGTGGAATGATTGGATCATATCCTAGGTCACTTGGTGTGGGCATTTGCAAGAGAGAGTTAGAGCTCTAAATTGAAAGTCAAACAGGAAGTTTGAAAAGTCAAACTGGAACAATGGTTTCCAAGTGGGAAAAGAAACAAGTCCTTCTCTCAATCCAACATGGGTTTGGGTTTGGATTCAAACCCACCCCTCCCAAGGCTTCCCCCCTCTCATAAATAGAGGGGGAGGGCTGCCCCAAACACCACAAGCCCTAGCCCCACTCCACCCAAGCCGCCGCTGCCCCCGACCGGCCGCCGCGCCGCTGCCAGCGCCGCCGCCACGCGCCGCCACCGACACCTTCTCCTCCTCCCGGTCTTCTAAACCCTAGATCTCCGGGAAACCCTAATCCACCATAACTCGCACCGGCTTAGGCGAAGCCCTGTGGGATCTTCCCTCTACTTCTGACACCACGCCGTCGTGCTACCGGATTCACGAGGGGAGAACTACAACCTCCGCTGCCTGCTGGAACAAGGGAGAGGAAGGTCTTCATCGAGTACCGAACGTGTGACCGACTGTGGAAGCGCTGCCGGAACGCAGCTCCGGAAGGATCATCTACGCGATCTTGATATTGGCAAGTGTACGACTACATCACCCACGAGAATCTGCTCTCGTTAACCGCTTTGGAATCTTCGAGGGTGAGTTCTTCTATCGACTTGTTGCTACAATCTAGTAGATAGATCTTGGCTTGTTTGTGTGCATGCGGTAGAAATTTTTTGTTTTCCATGCTACGAACCCCAATAGATATAGGGAGAGGAGGGAGCATGATAGGGTAACATGCAGAGAGAGGCAAGAGAAAGGGAGCTTTCCTCGAATCTTTGTCATGGTCGATAAGTCATTCTTTCCTTCTCTCAGTTAGAGCAAGTTAGGGGAGGACGAGAGGTGCCTGGGGGAAGTAAGTGGAGGGGAGGGGGTGATGACCCAAAAGTATAGGGGGTGTATCGTAGTACTTTTGATAAATAGGAGTGTCGATCCTAATGAGGAGCAGAAGGTGCTAAACAGTGGTATGGAGCCGAAAATCCCTGTGAATACTTAGCAAACGGTTTTTTAGTGGTTTTCTGACAAGGCAACAAAACAAACAGCAAGTAATAGTAGTAACGAACAAACGGAGAAAGTGGCCCAATCCTTTCATAGCAAAGGACAAGCCAGTGGAAATACTTATAGGGACCAAACATTCTCGAGGACACATGGGAATTCTCTCAAGTGCTTTCGCTTCAAATAGCTGAGTACTCTTCTCTGGTGTTTGTAAGTGTTGTGTGGGTGAACCTGGGATAACATATTGCCCTTCCTAGGACTAATACATACTTGTGATTAAAACCCCTGTAAACATCCGTAACTACAGGAAAGTAATTAAGATATAAATCTAACCACAGCCTCAAACACTGAGATCCTACGCTCCCTTGTGCAAAGGTGTCCTAACGGGGGTTCAGCTTTCTGTCACTCCGGCAACCCCACAATTAGTATCCAAATACACAATGCATTCCCCTAGGCCCATAAATGGTGAAGTATCATGTAGTCGACGTTCACATGACACCACTAGAAGAATAACACCAAAACTTAAATATTAAATCATTGAATAATAATTCATCACAGATTCACTACTAACAACATGACTTCTCCCATGTCCTTAAGAACTAAACGAACTACTCACAAGACATCATATGGATCAATATCAAAGATGATATGATAATGGATAACAATCTGAACATCAACAATAATCCAACGGTTCCACTCACAAGCATCAACTACAATAGTAATCAACACTGGGAAAGTTTCCCCTAAGAACTAAAGAAATATCCAACACAGTTGTTACAGCGGGACGGACTGGTGATGATGGTGCTGGTGGAGATGATGGTGTGGATGATGATGATGATCCCGGTGAATCCTAGCTTGATGATGGTGTTGATGACGACGGCTCCCCTCTCCAGGAAGGAATTCCCCCTGCAGAAATCTGTCTGCCAGAGAGATCTTTCTCTCTCCGTGTTTTCCGCCCCCTAGAGGCGGAGGAAATGTATCTGTGGTTGCTCCCCTGGTGTTAGGTTTCCGTAGGGAATATATAGGCGAAGGGGCGGAGTTGGAGGCCGGGCAGGTGGGCCATACCTTCCCTAAGCGTGGGGTCAGGTGGGCCCGTGCCTAGGGGGTGTGTGGGCCCCCTGAGGCCCATCTTCATCCCTCCTTCTGGCTTCCTTCGTCTTCTGGTAAAATAATATGTTTCCATATTTTTTGGTATTTTTCTGATCTTTGCGAAATTTCACCGAAACGCCTTCTTTTCCATCAGAATCCAAACTCTGGTAGTCCATCCTCCAGGAATCATCCAACATGCATAAACAGGTGAAAATCCATAAGTAATACCTCATAATAAGACAAATATCAATGAATAGAGGTAAATTATGATATAGAATGGTGATGCAAATTGGGTGTATCAACTCCCCCAAGCTTAGACTTTGCTTGTCCCCAAGCGAAAACTGAGCTCAGTAAACATGTCCACAGGTTTATGGAGTGAAGTATCGATAAAAGAATACGAACAAGAAGCATCACACTTACCATTGCACAACTCATAGAAGAAAGAAACTCACCATTATATAACTTAGCTTGCAACCAAGTACAACAGTATCAATAGAGATGCATAAAGATGAATCATAATTGGAATTGGCAAACTTGTTCTGGGTCAGAGAACACCTGGCAAACAGATTCACAAAATATTTTGGTAGAAGTTTCAAAACAGGAACACTCTTTGCTCAAAAAGGTATTTCACAAGTGAAGGCTTTCAAAGTAATACTCAATAGATAAGAGTTTTGTGCAAACAAGGAAGATACAGAACATGATTGAATAAATCACCATATGAATGCTTGAAACACAACAACTCAAAAGCTTGCTCGAGAAAGAGAGGAAGTAGGTTTACTGACTCAACTTGGAAGTGGGAGAAAGGTCCCTTCTTGGAGGGTAGCAGGGATTTACAAGTCATAAAGAGCTTCCTAAAGATTATGGAACTTACTAGATTTGAGCCCTCATTGCCCCTATCATAAGCATCTTGAGATGATTAAGGTTAAAGTGAACAAATATGGAGTATATGCTTGATGAAATATAAGTTGGCAATCTCGTGTCCCTTGAATACAAGGGCCACACCTCATGCATACTCAACTTTGGGTCTAGATAAGTTCTTGTCACTGTAAGGATTTGCATATCATTGAGAACCACCAACGGGGTACCCGTTGCACATGGTACAGGAGCTTTCCCATAACCAAACTGACAAGGCAAGCAGACAATGAGCATCTCAACAATCTTTTTATTTACCATATGCATAGCTTTTTATTCAGGATGCTTCATAGATAGCTCATTATGGTGATGCTGCATGTTTCCCCCATGACTAAGCATGTCTTAGGCTAGCGGCCCAGGTGTTTATCTAACACAGAATACAAACTCCATGGACTTACAAGTTCCCTCTTTATTTCACAACGGTGACATCCATAGAAAAAAGAGCACGATATCAACTGAGTACAACAAGGTACAAGTGCAATGTTGAAAACGTTCCCCATGACAGCACGGTTCTGCTAATCCCGACGTATAGATGCAAGCATATACAACTTCGATGTCTAGAATAGTTCAAGTCTATTAGGGGCAAGTAAATAAAGTGTGCCATCAAGTTCGTGAGAGCTTTACTAACTAGTTTTCACATAACAAAATACTTTTATAATTTGAAAGGTAGATGAAGCTTGAGAATTTGCTAGGAATAGCAAAATCTACTAGGTAGATATGGTGGACACGAGTGGAAAAAGTTTTGGGTTTAAAAGATTTTGGAAACATGAGAAGTATGCCTTCTCAAAACAGGTTTTTGGCTAGCAAGGCTGGGTAGCAAGCAAGAGAGTTGAAAGAAACAAGCAAACATACAAGTAATAAATCCAAACATGCAATCTTCCTTGAAGACACAAAAGAATCTTAAATAAAGAATACCAAGCTTATGAGCCAACAAGAAAGAAAACAAATGATACCAAATACCTGTAGGATTTTTCTTTCTTTCTTTTCCTTTCAAACTAATGCCACTGACCAAAAATCGGTTTGCCAAAACCAATTTAGATCCACTTGATGATCCCAAAGTGGTGCCAATACTGAACAACAAGATCCATCATATAATAGAGATTGCAAACTAAAAATAAGAAGTGCAAAAAGTAAAAGATGAGACTTCTCATTAATATTCCAATAAAGGCACTCACACCAAGGGATACAAATATAATCAACTAAAGGAGAGATACTTCCATATGCAAACCAAACTATAAGATAACCCCTCTACAAAAGATATGAATCCACTTAAAAGGTAAAAGATAAAATATAATGGTGGTGATACCGCGACACTCCCCCAAGCTTGGAACAAGCCAAGGGGATGCCAAACCTGATGACGAATTACTCCCTCGGTGGTGGTGGTGTTCTCTTGATAAGATCCTCAAGAAGTTTCTTCAACTCCTCGAACTCAAAAATAAGAGTACAGATTAGCTCCGAGTTTTGCTCTATTCGGTTCATCATCATGTCAGTCCGAGAATCCCAGTTCTTGTTATTCTTTCCCCACTCTTCATCCTTAGCATGATCCTTCTTTGCATTGTTAGAACGACACATATTCCAAACCCAAGGCAAACTTTCCTTGGGCACATGTTGATATTGATATTCATGTATAAGTGTATGGAAGGGTCTCTTGTTCGTGGAGGAGATGGCTGTGGATTGTAGAAGAGACGTGGAGGCTTCCCTCCTATAGACATTTGTGCTGTCTTCTTAAGCTTGGTAGGTCGTGCCACCAAACCAATGCTTGCAACGGTAGCGTGGGTGTCTGGTTGCTTGTCCTCCTCCATGTCTCCTTCATAACCTACCGGAATCTCATCCTCCTTTGGAACTTGAGGTTCTTCTTTGGGCTTCTTCCCTTTGTCATCGGCGGAGGCCATGCTGCTCTAAACTTGAGAAGATTTCCTGACAGAAATAGATCAAAACGAAAACACGATGTGAACATGATGCACGAACCTCGGGGGATCCGGGGGGGTTATATATTACGAAGTTTCAATGCATAAGGAAGGTTTTGAAACGGAAACGAAGCGAATACGCAGTTCGAGGGTGGCAAGCCCCCTCTAGGCGCGGCCAGGCTGGGCCCACGCCTGGGGTGGGTTTGTCCACTCCGGGATCTGTTTCCTCTTCAGTTTTGTCTCATAACTTCCCTTATGTATTAAAAACATAAAAAATATATAAAGATTGGGGTTTCACGAACCTTCTGTTTTCACCACTTTTACCTATTCAAAGACGAACTCTGTAGATTCCTTCTCTCTTTCTCCTACGAATTTCCTTCATACAAAACTTTTGCACAAACTCAATGACAACATTAGTGTAAGCAAAAACAATAAACCTTTGGCAAACACTTCAACTGAAAATCCATCAAAACAAAAGCTTTTGTAAGATGCAAATGCAAATGATGGCAGAAATCTGTCAAAGCAGACCAGCAGGTAAAGATTGATTTTTCCGAAGACCTTCTGTTGCTCAAATCAAAAAGTGCAGAACTGATGAAAGTTGGGTAACAACTTGGAGAACAAGTTTAAAACAATGCAGCTCCATCTGAAGTACTGAGCTTCCTCACAAATTTTTACAATGCAGCACAAAAATCTGTCCCAGGACAGCCACTTTTCACAACTCCTCTACTTCACAAAAGTAGTTGAACTTGACACAAAAAACAAAACAAAAAGGATAAGGAGCGGTTATTACAGAGGTAATAACTTCCAAGACTCGACAAAAACTCTTGGGTTATATCCTAACAAGTACTTTTCTTTAATGCCTTTAAGTTAGGCTTGAAACTTCCAAAGATGCTCACATAGGATATATATATATATATGGAGTGAAAAAGAGCATCAAGAAGCAAATAGACAAAACACTTGAGTCTAACCCACTTCCTATGGATGGGGGTATCATGAGAAAACGAATTGTTGAAACAAAAGGCCACAAGCATAAGAAGACAAAACAGATGCAACTTTAAAGCTTTCAACATAAAACGGGGAAACTTAACATCATTGAGATGCATAATACCATGTTTCCCTCTCTCAAAATAACTTTCAGTAGCACTTTGAATAAAGTTGACAATATAACTGTCACTGGAAACAACTTTATCATCAGAATAAGCATACTTACAGTCATCAAAAAGAGGTCCAAGGTCATAGACTGGATCAATTGAAGCAAGTTGTTCCATCCTGAAATATTTATTAGGCAAGCTATTTTCACAAGGAGCTTTAGCAAATTTGGAAAATTTAAACTCATAAGAATCTCCATCAAACTTAGTTAAAACTTTTTCCTTCTTACAATTAATAATAGCTCCACAAGTGTTCAAGAAAGGTCTACCAAAAATGATAGGACAAGTTTTGCTAGCTGGTGAATTAAGCACTAGAAAATCAGCAGGATATTTAATCTTACCACAAAGAATCTCCACATCTCTTACTATACCAATGGGGCAAATGGTCTCCTTCTTAGCAAGGTGAATAACACGTCAATGTCCTCAAGCTGTCAACACCCGGATTTTTAATCATAGATGCCTATTATGCCATACATCGCAATCCCAGGATTACCATTTTTGCGAGACATAATAGATTGGATATCACATTACATCATCCATTACAAACCATACATAAGGTCTTACACAAATAAGGATCTCACGATCCAGTTCTTAATACAATTCAAGCAGTAGAATAACGTAATAATAACGATAGCGTAGGCAAAACTCCATCTTCATGGTCACATGCAATGCTGATGATGGGAGATGATCCTAGTTGTCGTAACCTTCCTGCTTTCCTTCTTCCTGATACTCCTCTTCATAGTCTGGCCACGGGAATAGCCAGGGACAAAGCCATGAGTACTCTTTAAGTACTCACAAACTAATACTAACAAGTTAAGTGGTTTTGAATAGGATATACTAAGCTCTAGGGTTGTTTTGAAAAAAGCCATATTTACCTCTACTAAGTTCAGAAGAAAAGAAAGCTAGTTGAAATTTTTATAACACCTAAGTGGGAACTTGAATTTCATGTCACAACTCTGTTGTGGTCAAGTCAAAGTCACGAGTCATTTCACAAGTCATTTTTTTAAAACATATGACGGGGGAACAATATGGCCACTACAACTGTCCATAACCGCGGACGCGGCTATTCGAATAGTTTGACACTCTGTCAGGAACAATCCTGAATTCACCACAACATTCGATACATCTGTCAGGAACAATCCTGAATTCACCATACTCAGTATGCGGATAATCAATCCTAACCTTTCAATTACACGCCCTAGTATAGGCACCTCTCTTGTGAGTTTGGCCTCCCAACCATGACCAACTATCATCTTGGGTACTACACAGGTGGACAATCTTCAGAAGGTAGCCTCAGCTCAGACCTTGGCCGCAAGGGAACCCATACTAAGGTATATAAATTTCCAGTCAAGCCCTACCCAAATTTCGGGTATTGCGGTTGTATGGTAAAATTGGAATGGTATCGCACCCAGACAACCATCAGTTTTGTAAAGAGCTAAGGCTCATGACTTAACATTTTCATCATCAAAATCATTTTGTGTTCGGAAACACATGTTAAAACATTTCAGTAAATGACTCATCATTCTAAGGTTTTCATAACCATTTTTACCAAGTATTCCCATCTAAAGTTGATCAAGTTTTATGCTTAGCACTAGCATCTATAAGTGGGGGTAAATACTAATGAGGAGTGATAAGCAAGTGGGAGTTAGCTAAGTTCAGTCTCATGCCTAAGGATGACATATAGATTATCTAACTTAGGCCAAATTTTATGCTCTTTATGCTACCTTCAATTGTCTTTCTAGAATCTAAAAGTCACTAAGTAAACTTTTGATAGAAAGCTTTTAATAAGGAAAATAAAATACTAAGCTTGCAAGTAAGACTAGGATGGTCTGTCAAGTGGGTATAATCACATATGCTTAAGGCATATAGTTGGCATAGTAACAAGCAAGTAGTAGCTTGGATAAATAGGGTATCTTGCAAGTGTTAGCTTGCAATTATTGGCTTGCTAGTATATTAGTATAAGGTTGCTAAGTTGCAAGTGTTAGCTTGCCTTGTGTAGAGCAGTGGTTGAAGTTTTCCTCGGCTTTTTCCTCGTAATATCCTCCTTCCTCCTCGTATCCTTGGTCGGTACTAGCGTCTATAAATAAATACGAGGTACACAATCACCAAACAATACTTAACTATTTCTAGTCATCACACAAAGGTTCATACTAGATGATCTAGCTTCATCACTAACATTACAAGATTAAAGCACTTGTCTTATTTATTTTATTTTAGAAAAGTAATTTCTACTCATGGAAAAAGTACTTATGATTTAATATTCTCCAACTCAAACATGGGATCATGTTGACACATGTCATCACCACATATTTCAGTACATGGGAATGTGATTTAAAGTGATTTCACAATTTAATAAGGTTTAACATTTTTATTTTATTTAAATAAAGTGACTAGAAATGTCTATGTGGCATTATTTTATTACTTGATCATTATTTCTGAAAGGAACCATATATATTTTTATATATATTCTGAAAGGTATGGTTAAATGTGATTTTTGAGAGTTGGAATCAACTCAAAAGCTCTTATGGTTGAATTTTGAAAAATATTTGAATGGAGCAAAGCTTTTGGCTTGTTATTTTTACCATGGGTGATCTATAATTCTAAATGGTTTTAATCCAATGGGCTTGGATTAAGAATTCCAGTACCTTTCTAACAAATCAGTTTCATGCAGTTTGGTTCAGTGAATCAAGATGGGTTGATTTTTTAATCTAGGTACAGAACTGGGTTTGAAATTAAATGAATAAATCTAAATTTGAATTAGTGGGTCCCGCGGGATGTTTAACTGGGCCATCCCAATACGCACAGCGCGCACGCGAGCTAGTTAAGTGAGTGACCCCACTCGTCAGTGAGACAACGAGTGGCGAAGCGGTCCGGGGTGATCTAGGTCGCACGATCTAACTCTAACCGAACGGCTCTGGTTCATCGTCCACGTCGAAATGGCCGAAACAATTCAAATTTGAATTTTGGATTCAAACTTGGTGGGTTTGCTAGGCACATACTAGGGAGTATCTGGTCAGTTGGATTGGTCAAGGTGCACTGGTTTGGTTGGGCTTTTAAAAGGTGTGATCTTCACATATGTTAAAGATTCAATATTGAATTGTCATTTGAATGGGGTTGCTAAATGTTTCTGTAAGTTTGAAAGGTGGGCTTTGATTCACTTTTACTTGGTCTTGCAAGGGGTGAAAAGAATTGGAAAAGTTTCTGTTTCAAATCTTGGATTAGAAACACTCAAAGTGACCTAGTGAGCAAGATTGGCAAAAATGACCATTTGCCTTATTTGATTTGTTTTTGATTTTTTCTTGATTTGTTTCTGCTTGGAAATGTTTTAGATGATGTTATATTTATCTTTGAACCATTCCTTACTATTTAGTTGAATCACACAAGTCCATTCATGCATTCATCAAATCATCACATACACACATGCATTCATTTTATTTTTATTTAATCAAAGTTTTTGTTAAACCTAATTTTAGTGATTAGAGTTTGATGATCATTGTTTCATATTTTTGGGATGTTACAAACCTTCCCTCCTTAAACAAAATCTCGTCCTGAGATTTGAAAAATAATAAAAAGATTACCTAGGATTTAAAGAGATCGGGAAACTCCGTCCTGATGTGATCTTCTCGCTCCAGGTAGCTTCTTCTTCAGTGTGGTTGCTCCACTAAATCTTGAGAAACTTGATGCTTCGGGTTCTGGTTGTTCTGAAAGCTTCTTCCAAAATACGGATGGGTACTTCGGGATACGTCAGGTCATCATTGATATCTATGGTCCGGTGATCAATGTTCTGGAAAACTTCGGTCTTCTCTGGAACTTCAGGGCATTTGCGAAGTAACGATATATGTAACACATCGTGTACTGCTGACATCTCCTCTGGCAGTTCCAATTGATATGATACTTCTCCTCGACGATTCAGAATCTTGAAGGGTCCGATATATCTGGGGGCTAACTTTCCTTTGAGCTGGAAACATTGCATTCCCTTCAAAGGCGACACTTTGAGATACACAAAATCTCTGATATTGAAAGCAAGGTCTCGATGTCTCTTATCGGCGTAACTCTTCTGTCTTGACTGGGTGGTCTTGAGGTGCTCACGAATCTTGTGAACTTTCTCTTCTGCTTCTTGTAGGATGTCGGGTCCGAAAATCTGACTCTCTCCTACTTCCGACCAATTCAAAGGGGTGCTACACTTCCTTCCATACATGAATTCAAATGGGGCCATTTGCAGACTAGCTTGATAACCATTGTTGTATGAAAGTTCTGCGAAAGGCAGATAGTCTTCCCATTTAGATCAATACTCTAGCACTTATGCTCTCAACATATCTTCGAGTATTTGATTTACTCGCTCCGTTTGTCCATCGATCTGAGGGTGATACGCTGTGCTGAAATCTAGTCGGGTTCCTAAACCTTCTTGGACTTTCTTCCAGAATCTCGAGGTAAACTGAGTTCCTCGATCCGATACTATGTTCTTGGGGACTCCGTGCAAACTGACGATTCTAGCGATGTACAACTCTGCTAGCTTGAAACTCTGGTATGTGGTCTTGACTGGTAAGAAATGGGCTACCTTGGACAATCTGTCAACTATGACCCAGGTAGAGTCATCTCCCCTACTAGAAGTAGGCAATCCGGTGATAAAGTCCATTCCGGAATCTTTAATGGTTGCAACAGTCCTACGGGTCTTTGATGTCCCACCTTGACTCTCTGACACATATCACACTTGGCGATATAGCTTCCGATTTCTCTCTTCATCTTATGCCACCAAAATTGCTCCTTCAAATCCTGATACATCTTTGTTCCTCCGGGGTGGATAGAATAAAGAGTATCATGGGCCTCTTTCAAAATAACTTCTTTCAACTCTAAATTTGCTGGTACACAGAGACGTCCTTTGTACCAAAGAACTCCTTCGTCTTCGGTGAATCTGCGTAATTTGCCTGTACCAATACAACGGTTGATTCTATCGATACTAGCATTTCCTTTATGCGCCTACTTGATCAGACTGATCAAAGTGGGTTGAAGTTCTATGCTAGCCAAAAAATCCTCCACTCAATAATTCCATTCGGAAATCTTCCATCTCTTTGTGCAAACTTGGTTTCTCTTTCAAAATCATGGAGTTCAAGCGACACGGCAATCTGCTAAGGGCATCTTCTACCACATTGGCTTTACCGGGGTGATAGTGAATGTCCAGATCATAGTCCTTGATTTACTCAATCCATCTTCTCTGCCTCATATTCAGCTCCTTCTGAGTGAATATATACTTCAGGCTCTTGTGATCCGAATAAATCTCACAACGATTACCCATAAGATAATGCCTCCATGTCTTCAGGGCTAGAACTATGGCTGCTAGTTCAAGGTCATGGGTTGGATAATTCTGTTCATGCGGTTTCAGTTGTCGGGATAAATAAGATATAACTTTGCCTTCTTGCATTAGCACACATCCGAGATTGATCTTGGAGGCATATCCGACATGATTAAGATTGGAGCTGAAATCAATCTCCTCTTAAGTTCCTAAAAACACGCTTCACATTTGTCTGTCCATTCAAACTTCTTGTCCTTCTTTAGCAATTGGGTCATGAGTCTGGCAATACTTGAGAATCCTTCTACAAACTTGCGGTAGTATCCCGCTAATCTGAGAAATGCACGAACTTGGGTTTGAGTGGTTGGGGCTTGCCAATCTTCAAAATCCTTCACCTTCTCATGGTCAATGGCAATTCCTCCGGCTGATACGATATGTCCGAGGAATCCTACCTCCTATAACCAGAATTCACATTTGCTAAACTTGGCATACAGCTGATGCTCTCTAAGGGTTCCAAGAATGGTCGTTTGGTGTATCTCATGTTCTTCTTCTGATTTGGAATAAATTAGAATGTCATTGATGAAAACAACGACAAACTTATCTAGGAAGTCCATAAAAATCTTATTCATGAGGTTCATGAAGTAAGCGGTGGCATTGGTTAAACCAAAATACATGACAGTATTCTCATATAATCCATATCGGGTGGTAAAGGCAGTTTTTGGAATATCCTCTGTGCAAATCTTGAGTTGATGATAACCAGTTCTAAGATCAATCTTAGAAAACACTTTGGCACCAGTCAACTGGTTAAACAGGTCTTCTATGTTTGGCAGTGGGTACTTTTTCTTGATGGTGACATCATTCAACTTCCGATAATCCATACACAAACGATTACCTCCATCTTTCTTGTCCACAAACAAAACAGGTGATCTCCATGGTGACGCACTTGGTTGAATCAATCCAATTTCCAGCATGGCATCCAGTTGCTTCTTCAGTTCCACTAGTTCAGACGGGTTCATACTATATGGTCTCTAGGCTATGGGTCTGGTTCCAACTATTAGTTCAATGATAAACTCGATATCCCGATCTATGGGCATACCGGGCAAAACATTTGGAAATACATCAGGGTATTCATAGACTATCCAGACTTGGTCAATGGTTGGTTGGGCTATACTCTTGTTGCACTTGAATTGGTGGGGCAAGGTTTCAGATACATGATCGACTGATATTCCGGCTGTACTGGTCAAGGTTATGGCTTTCTTGGCATAGTCAATTAATCCTTTGTGTTTGGACATCTAATCCATTCCTAGTACTACTTCCAAACCTTCAGTTCCGAGTACTATTAGATTAGAATAAAAATCTATGCCCTGGATTCGGATAGGGACGGCTTTGCCAATTTGCCTAGCTTTGGTGGTTGAACCAGGTATTTGAACAATCATAACATGCTTCAATTTGGTTGGTTGAATATTACTAGTGCATGCAAATTCTTCAGTAACAAATGAGTGTGATGCTCCAGAATCAAACAACACTCTTGCAAGTACTGAGTTAATAGAAAACATACCCAGCACAACATCTGGCGCTTCTTGGGCTTCTTCAGCATGCATGAGAAAGACACGGCCATTGCGGTTGAGCGAATTCCCTGGGGCAAACCTTCTTCCAGGCTGAACACGATGCTGCTGCTGAGCTAGGGCATTTGCATTGGGGGCTGCGACAATCTTCTTGGGGCACTCATTGGAATAGTGACCCTTGGTTCCACATTCATAACAAGTCACTTGTGACCTGTCCTTTGCTGCAACAGGCACATAATTGCTTCCAGTCCTTGGGGCAGTGTTGGTGTTGGTGGCAACATTGTTGTTGTTGAACTTGGGTGGTGCACGGTTGAAATTGCTGGGATTGCCAGGTTGTTGTGGTTTCCTCCGGGCCTTGGGTTTCCACGGTTGGGATAGGTCGGACGGTTCACCGGGTGTCTGTTAGTCCTTGGGGCAAATCCTGGAGATGGGTTGGGGCGATACTTTGGTGTATGGTGGGTTCCTGGTTGATGCGTCATGTGACGCTTGCGGTTTTCATTGGTTTGGTTGATCTTTCCTTCCATCTGAATGGCAGAGTCAACTAAGGCTTCAATTTCAGCAAAGACGATATTGACTAACACTCTCTGCATCTCATTGTGCAGACCATTCAGGAATCTCTCCTTCTTCTTGGCTTCAGTGTCTATCTCATACGGGGCATACCTAGCCAATGACAAGAATTTGTCACGGTATTACACTACTGTCATCCTTGCTTGCTTCAGTTCCCTGAATTCATCTCTCATCCTCTTGATTAAACCCGGTGGTACATGGGTTTTGGTGAACTTGACTTTGAACTCTTCCCAAGTCATCACCTGACCTCCTGTCATTGCACGCACGCTGTTCCACCATGCTCTTGCATCTCCGGCCAGATAGTGCGTGGCAAACAATACTTTCTCGTTCGCTTCCACTCCTGCAACTTCCAGATTGTTCTCCATGGTTTGCAACCAATCATCTGCATCTAGTGGATCTTCTGACTTAGTGAAAACAGGTGGATTGGTGTTCTGGAAATTCTTGAGCTTAGACCCATGGTTGTCCGAATTTCCATGACCTTTATTGTTGTTAGCCATCTGAGCTATCTATTGAAGGGTGGCTAATTTGGCATGATGTTCGGCTCTTGTGTCTTCGCGGTCAGAAACCAACATTTGCAACATCGGGTCCGGGGCTGAGTTGCTTCCTCCGCGAGGCATCTGAAGATTGAGGTAGATCATGAGAAAAGAGGGAAATTTCTAAGGTTCAGGGTTTTTGAAAAGTTTTTAAAGTTTGACTCAGATTTTTCTAGCAACTCGCTTTTCATTCATTCATTCATTCATTCATTCATAGCACACGATACAAACACACACCACAACAGAGGAAAACAGATGGTTTTAAGAACCATTCTAGGAATCTACTATATAGTGGGACCGAATACAACTCACTAACGCTTGTGCTCAAGTGATACTACTCCTTGGAGTCAGTGTCCTCATCATCCTCATCATCATCGATGAAGGCAAAGTCATCCTCATCGGTGAAGAAGTCCATGGCCTGATCCTCCAGAAAGTCATCATCCTCGCTGAGATAGGAGTAGGGGTCTCCACAAAGGTCTTCCCCTGCATTCTCCCTCTCCTCCAACTGCATGTCTCTCTCATGGATGGTCTCCTCGAAATCCGTGATCCGGTGGCGAAGACGGGCAATGATGCGATCCTTCTTGTCGATCTGACGATGATGAGACTTGTGATCCTTCACTAGCATGGCGATGGTCTGATCCTTCTTGGCGACGATGGCGTACTTGTGGTTGGCATAGGAACGGGCATTGTCCAACTCCTTCTGACGGTCATACATCATGAAGCTGAGATGGTCCAACTGAGTCTTTATCTCATGGTGATATGGGGAATACAGTGGCTGTCCCATAACATCACGCCTTGGGTAGAACTCAAAGCGGGTACCCTTGATTTGATTGATACTCTGCCCACACAGACAGGCAAGAGCTTCCTACATGGCCCTGGCAAGTCCATCGAACCAGTTGTTCTCTCTTAAGGTGAACTGAATTCCCTCTGCAGTGGGGGGTTCAATATTTACTCGGAGACTTGCAACAAATAACCACTGCAGATCTTCTCCTTCCTGATCATTGAGCTGAGCTCCGAAGAACTCGGGGTGTGGACACTCCAGCATCTTTGACAGCTGTTCCAAGTTACGCTCAAAGATGAGGTCTCCTCCATTTCCCAACTGATAAAACTTGTTGTACTTCACGTCCATCTATAATAATATATGATGAGTAAGTTAGTAGAGTGATCAAGTGTGTCAAATTTTATGTAAGTTCGCAAGAATTTTTGAGGAACATGAATTTTCATGAAAGATTCTAAGTGATAAGAATGGGAATAAGTTTTTGTAAATACTCAATTCTTTGGTTTTGAAACTAAGTTTTTGATTCAAACGTCCATTCTAACTAGGGTCTCCTATGGTCAGGATGGCTCTGATACCAACTTATCAACACCCAGATTTTTAATCACATATGCATGTTATGCCATACATCGCAATCCCAGGATTACCATTTTTGCGACACCTAACAGACTGGATATCATAGTACATCATCCATTACCAACCATACATAAGGTTTTACACAAATAAGGATCTCATGATCAAGTTCTTAATACAATTCAAGAAGCGGAATAACGTAATAGTAATGATAGCGTAGGCGAAGCTCCATCTTCATGGTCACAGGCAATGCTGACGATGGGAGATTATCCTAGTTGTCGTAACCTTCCTGCTGTCCTTCTTCCTGATACTCCACTTCATAGTCTGGCCACGGGAATAGCTAGGGACAAAGCCATGAGTACTCTTTAAGTACTCGCTAACTAATACTAACAAGTGAAGTGGTTTTGAATAGGATATACTAAGCTCTAGGGTTATTTTGCAAAAACTCAGATTTATGTCTACTAAGTTCAGAAGCAAAGAAAACTAGTTGAAATTTTTATAACACCTAAGTGGGAACTTGAATTTCATGTCACAACTCTGTTGTGGTCAAGTCAAATTCATGAATCATTTCACAAGTCATTTTGACAAACATCCGACGGGGGAACAGTATGGCCACTCCAACTGTCCATAACCGCGGACGCGGCTATTCGAATAGTTTGACACTCTGCAGAGATTGTACACTTTCACCACAACATTCGATACATCCGTCAGGAACAAACCTGAATTCACCATACTCAGTATGTGGATAATCAATCCCAACCTTTCAATTACACGCCCTACTATAGCCACCTCTCCTGTGAGTTTGGCCTCCCAACCATGACCAACTGTCATCTTGGGTACTGCACAGGTGGACAATCTTAACAAGGTAGCCTCAGCTCAGACCTTGGCCGCAAGGGAACCCATACTAAGGTATATAATTTTCCAGTCAAGCCCTACCCAAATTTCGAGTATTGTTGTTGTACGGTAAAATTGGAATGGTATCGCATCTAGACAACCATCGGTTTTGTAAAGAGCTAAGGCTCATGCCTTAACATTTTCATCATCAAAATCATTTGGTGTTCGGAAACACATGTCAAAACATTTCAGTAGAATGACTCATCATTCTAAGATTTTCATAACCATTTTTACCAAGTATTCCCATCTAAGGTTGATCAAGTTTTATACTTAGCACTAGCATCTATAAGTGGGGGTAAAAACTAATGAGGGGTGATAAGCATGTGGGAGTTAGCTAAGTTCAATCTCATGCCTTAGGATGACATAAAGATTATCTAACTTAGGCCAAATTTTATGCTATTTATGCTACCTTAAATTATCTTTATAGAATCTACAAGTCACTAAGTAAACTTTTGACAGAAAGCTTTTAATAAGGAAAATAAAATACTAAGCTTGCAAGTAAAACTAGGATGGTGTGTCAAGTGGGTATAATCACATATGCTTAAGGCATATAATTGGCATAGTAACAAGCAAGTAGTAGCTTGCAAGTATTGGCTTGCTAGGATATTAGTATAAGCTTGCTATGTTGCAAGTGTTAGCTTTCCTTGTGCAGAGTAGTGGTTGAAGTTTTCCTCGGCTTCTTCCTCGTAATATCCTCCTTCCTCCTCGTATCCTTGGTCGGTACTAGCGTCTATAAATAAATACGAGGTACACAATCACCAAACAATACTTATCTATTTCTAATCATCACACAAATGTTCATACTAGATGATCTAGCATCATCACTAACATTATAAGATTAAAGCACTTGTCTTATTTATTTTATTTTAGAAAAGTCATTTCTACTCATGGAAAAACTACTTAAGATTTAATATTCTCCAACTCAAACATGGGATCATGTTGACACATGTCATCACCATATACTTCAGTACATGGGAATGTGATTTAAAGTGGTGTCACAATTTAATAAGATTTAACCTTTTTATTTTATTTAATTAAAGTGACTAGAAATGCCTATGTGGCATTATTTTATTACTTGATCATTATTTCTGCAAGTAACCCTATATATTTTTATATATTCTGAAAGGTATGGTTAAATGTGATTTTTGAGAGTTGGAATCAACTCAAAAGCTCTTATGGTTGAATTTTGAAAAATGTTTGAATGCAGCAAAGCTTCTGCCTTGTTATTTTTACCATGGGTGATCTATAATTCTAAATGTTTTGAATCCAACAGGCTTGGATTAAGAATTCCAGTACCTTTCTAACAAAATTGGTTTCATGCATTTTGGTTCAGTGAATCGAACTGGGTTGATTTTTTAATCTAGGTACATAACTGGGTTTGAAATTAAATAAATAAGTCTAAATTTGAATTAGTGGGTTGCACGGGATGTTTAACTGGGCTGGCCCAATATGCACAGTGCGCACGCAGGCTGGTTAAGTGAGCGACCCCACTCATCAGCGAGACAACGAGTGAAGAAGCGGTATAGGGTGATCTAGGCCGCACAATCTAACTCTAATCAAACGGCTCTGGTTCATCGTCCACGCCGGGCAGTGCCGGCGAGACAGAACCCTAGAGCATCCGGTAGGGGTCGTGGGAGGCTCACCAGGGCTCAGGCGATGGTCGGCGATGGGGGCGAACGATGAAGTCGACGACGGTGATTCCCCAAGCACCGGCAGCTTCTCCTGGGGCGGCTCCAATCGACGGCGCCTCTCCTCCTCTGCAGCGGCGAACTCCGGTGAAATTCCTCCCACCTGGTGCTCCCCTTGCTCCGGGAGTGAGTGGGTGTGATCAGTGAGAGGTGGGGAGTGAACTTGTGTGAAGAAAACGAGTGGGGAAGGCCTCCTTTTATAGTGGCTGAAGGGGACCGAAGGGTGCGGGCTGAGCTCGTCAGGGTCGACTCCAAAGCGAGCTAACGACTTGGCCGAAGGTAGGGGACTCTGCATTGCCTCCTGGCGAAGCGCAACAGCTTGATGGTGAGGCGTGGTGCAGTGCGAAATGGTCGGAACGTCGTGGCGCTCTGGGCGGGTCGAACGACAATTTTAATGGCGCACAGCGTGCATGGTCTGCGCGGCGGTGAACAAGGTTGTCTGGCAGGGTGCTGGGGTGCTTGCGAGCACGTCTGCAAGCGGCGAGGGTGGCGCGCGGTCTGTGGGCTGGTGTCGCTGACGGCGCACTGGCACGCTCTCGGCTCGCACGTAGAGATACTGGGCGCGTGGTTGGTGGGTGGTCCAGTGGATGGCTGCGCTCGAGGCTTGGATAGGGAGTGGCGTTGGACGGTGCTGCGTGTCCCAAACAAGGTTGGCGAGGCTAGTTCTTCCTCTAGCTCGCTGGCGACATGGGGTGATAATGGTGCTCTCGGCATGCTCACCATTAATGGCTAGGCTTGCTCATAGTGGTGCTAAAGCTAGTTAGATTACTTTGATCATCTACTGAGAGTGTAGAGTGGGCTATAGAGGGAGCAAGTTAGGCATTGATCACTGCTCACTATAGTGTTTTGTGTTTGTTTGTTTGCTACTGACAAGGTGTTTGATGAAATGGCCGAAAGAAATTCAAATTTGAATTTTTGGTATTTTATATATATTTTTGGTATTTACCAATATTGAAATATGAATTATCAAAGTTTCATTACTTATAAAATCTTTATCAAATAATAATTATTTAAATAACTATCATAATAATGTTTGATAATAGTTTTAAGTTATAGATTTTATTTTTATACAAATTTTCATATATTATACACATTTTTTTGAATTACAAAACAAAACTTATTAATTAAACAAGATTTAATCATTTTATTACATTTCAGGAAATATTTGTATTTGATCTTATAATGTTTTATCTAATTCCTAAACAGAAAAGACTTTTTGTACCTAAGCTAAACCTACCCAAGACACTGACTAGTGGGCCAGTGGCCACTTCACATATCCCATTTTAATAAATTCATTTGTTACTAAGCCTATTTCTACTCATAGTCATTGATAGATGGGACCAGGGCCACATCACCTGCCACGCGAGACAAAGACTAGGTCAAACCACGCCGAGGTGGCATAATGACACCAGCATGATGTCATGCTGACATCAACATGGCCTCCACCACCAGAGAATGGTCACCAGCGGCGAACTACTGGGCTCTGGCGAGCAAGACTGATGTTGTTGGATAGAGGGGACCAAGGCGAACCTATTGGTGGTGACGCCGCTACTTAGTGGTTACCAGAAATACACCGGCGAAGAGCTTCTGCGGCGGCCAATGGAGGAACTCAATGAAACTAGGTCTACAGTGAGAATCAGCAAGCGAAATTAGGGTCTAGAGATGCGCAAGCTTACCTTGATGTTGTTATAGTGGTCGGTTAAGACGATGGTGCTCCGGTACAGTCTATTTTTCAAAAACTCCGACGATGACCAACGGTAGGGAACGGTGAAATCCTCACGATTTCGAACCCCCCCTTGCTTCACTGCTTCCTCTCTAGCGAAAAGAATGGTGAGACGCTTCTCCTCGACTAACCCATGGCCCTTGGAGTGGTTTCTACCGGCGATAAGAAGTGGCTCCGGTGAGCTAGGGTTTCGGCCCTTTTCTAAATAGAGAGGATAAGGAGGAGTGGAGATGCGCGAGTGAGAGGATGAGGACGAGGGCTTCGCGGTGGCGTTCTTATCCTCCCAGCAGACAATGGCGAGCATCTTGACACCGGCGAGCGACAGCGCTCGCGCCACGCAGCTGCTTCAGTGGCACCGCGAGGTGGACGACGACGATAGACTCGACAAAATGGTATTTGGGCCCGGGCTTCAATTGGGCCTTGACGAAGCGAGCAGAAAAGGCTGGCTGCGGCTAGTGAGCGATAGATAGAGGGGTGTGGAACGAGGCCTTGGGCTGGCACTGCTTGTTTTCTCCTTTCCTTTACTCTTTTCTATTTTGTGTTTTATATTCAGATTTGTGTTTTAACATTTTGTTTGCACTTTATTTTATAAAGTTTATTTTCTGAATACTTGCAGCAACAATTGAGATTGATTCAGATGTATTTTGTAAACCTTAATGATAAATATTTTCTTTATTTCCTTTCATAGAAATCCCTTTTTTTAATTAATATTCTGTTAGGTCTTTTATTATGGAATATTTTCTTATTTATTTATAAAATTTGGTTTGAAGGAATTATAGTTTAGAGATAAATTTGATTCAATGATCCTATATCATTAATTGATGCATGATATTCTAAAGAACTAATATGGTTAGTATTATTCCCATAAATCTAGGAAGTAACTAAATATATACATTTTATTATAACTAATATATGAGTTAGGTTTTGAATTGCGATTGTTTACCCTAGGGTTTAGGGTTCTTAATGTACCTATTTTCTTATGTTGATATGAGTAAATATTAATAGCTAAACATATTGTATTTATGTTTGTGATCTTTAATGATATGACCTTTTAAAATAGAAAGTTATTATCTGGAATGTCTTATGGAAAAGAATTGATAAAATTATCTCCTAAACACATATGGTTATGCTAATTGGAAATTACAGAGATGTGCTTAAATGATTTGCTATAGGAAATATTCCGATAAAGAATTGTGGAAATAAAATGATTTATCCAACAAATGAGATGGATGTTAAGCTTGATTATGGATTTAGGGTTTAGTGTTTACCAAGAATTCCTATCTTCCATAATTCAGAATTCTTGACTTCTTCCTAAAGAATTCATTTCCTAGATATACTATTCCTTCATATCCATCACCATGTGCTAACCTGATGATCTTTACTTCACAATAATATTCTTATCCACCTCTAATTCTTCTAAATCTACACTTGGTTATCAAACTGTTCTACTACTAGTAATCTCCAATCCAACAGATGGTTACAATTGCCTCTATTTATACCCTTCCTTTGTTATCCATCACCAACATTTCTCTATAAATTCATTTATAATTATATATATATATATATATATCAAATCCTACTTCATCACCAGCGTTTAATATTTCTAAGAGGAAAATACTAACTCTATATTTCATTGCTGCTCTAACATCATCCTAATCATACTATCTTATCTCTACTTATCTCCAATATCTTATACTAGAGTTCAACCATGTTTTACTCACCAATGTCACTTATACAGGATATAAGCATTCTATCTTGGTGACTTAAGCATGATCATTATAATCCTTTGATCCTTTATGGTTTAGGTTTCCAATTAGCTAATCAAGGCTTCATCAATACAACATTACAGTTGTATTGAAATTATCTTCTTAATATCTCTAGTGGATTAGGGAATGTTATTCATGGACTATACCTACTTAGTCCCATAGGATTACTCTTTGGTATCTATCTTCAATGTTCATCCTTATAATCCTATTTGTTACCATATAATTAGATCTTCCATATAACTCTTCTATTTATTCAGTAGTGATTTAACTCCTTCATTTACTATATTGATTAGATTCCCTTAAATCACTCCCATACTATAGATGATATCCAAAACTAGCATTACTACTTACCTCTTCGTACTATTTTCTTTATAGGCCTTAAGTGAATGCTTTGATATAGACAAGAGTTGATAGATTAATAATTAATGGGTTAAGAATTGGTGAATCAATAGTTGATTACTCAACTTTGATGATCACAGATATGAGAATAGGGTTTAATGGATATGATGAGGATTGATATGGAAAAAATATGTGGTGAATGGTCTTGGCTTTGCTTCCTTCCTAACTAAAGAGTTGGGGTGAAGTGTTACCATGTTTCTCATGGTAGAAATAGATAAGGATTGAATAGGTAAATAGTTAGTTATTACATTCTTGTTACATGGTACTCATGAGTTATTGTAACAAATACTAGGATGTGATCACCTAGAGATCTAATTACGATCATTAATCAATGTGTAATGGTTTAGTTTCATTGTATTTGATCTACCCTTAGATCAAATCATGTTTACCCAAATTAAGGTTTTAGCAAAGGTCATATTGAAACTTATCGCAATCAACTTGATGATCTATGTCAATTCCATCAAGTTGAGAGAAGCTTTAGTTACTTTGACAAGTTTTGTTCAAAAGCGCGAAAATTATCCGGATTTTCTATGCATGAATGCAATGGACACAACTAGGTTCAGTTTATTTCTAAGCTCTAATGCTGGGGTGTTACAGACTCTCCCCCTTAAAATAAACTTTGACCCCGAAGTTCGTAAACTCTCATGTTTCGGAGTAAGGAATTGACATGTAGTGGTTACTGCATTTCTCCACTACATGGTAACCTAAAATGGGAATACTCGCAATATCGCATATCCAGATAGTTTTCTTATTCCGATTAGATATCCTAATCCAACTCTTTCACTTAATCCTTGAACTTTCTTACTATATTATATAAGGTCTAGGAAGTCTCACTAAAACAGGTTTTAAATTTCTATTTCCCAACAGTTGTGGTCAAAAGAATAAAAAAAATTTGTCACAGTATGGTGGATATTGGTATTCCTTTCAAAATTGGATTTGAACTCATTTAGTTCATACCCGTTGGAATTTCTTGTTCCTCTACACCTGTCGAATTAGATGTGCTTTATTCTCTCTTATGAATCACTTAAGAGTTGTTTTCTCTAGAATAGTCTATTAAGATTAATCTATTTTATCACCTTCAAGTTTTTTTTATCAAGTTTTAGATAATCTTTTGTTATTATCTTAAGTACTTCTTCTACTTCCTTATATTGATTGCCTTAAGGTTTGAGTCCTACTATTTTGGTTTACTTCAATCTTCCATCCAGACATACTTCTGAAAGTACTTCTATATTAGTGGCTTGTTTTAACCTTAGGAAAATAAAGCTTAATTTTGTCGTAGGCAAGTACTTCTTTCCCAGCATTTACTCTAGAATTCAGATAACAGTACTTCTATTTACTGTTTACTCTCTACCTTAGGGTTTACTAGTAATTTTCAAACTATGTATATAGCATTTATTGGCTTTATAATTAGAATATTGGTCTCTATCCAGCTTATATTCTACATAGTTAGAGTTTTATGAAAGACTGTACGGTGTATCCACACAATTGTGGGTTTCCGAAATGAATCTTTCAACACTATTTTCCTTACTCACTATTTGGACATTTTTGCTTAAATAGGTCCGACTTCGCGAAGCGCCTCGAAAGACGGCCGCTTTAATATTTATACTCCTTCATGCCTTCCTTAACTCAGGCCAAATTTTATGCTCTTTATGCAAATTTTAACCTGATCTGGTTAACTATTTTAACTCATACCAGTTGAGGCAAGTTACCAACGAACCATCCTAGGGTGTATGGATTACCCTACAGCTCCTGACATACTACTAGCATTCTCTCTGTATTGTCAGAGCTTGAATACCATTATGTTCCAAAGCTTTTTCTTCGTACTAATTCATGATGCTTCCATGAACTAGGTACTACTACTTCATTAAATTTTTAGCAACATCACCCATTTCTTATGAACTTAATATTACTGCTTCTTGTTGCTTTCTTCTTCATGTAAACCTCCTTGGTATGCGGAATTCGTCACTCCCTTACACGGATTCCCATTCCTATCTAGGTATATAGCATCAAGTAATAACTGGGTGTTACATCATGTATTTGCACACCAAGTCAAACTTCATGTACAGATCTAGTCAATCAAGAATATTCAAGAAAATCCAAGAGTCGATAAACAACCAAACATATACCATGTATTATACATAGGTTTTAAATAATTTATAGACGAATTGACCGTTCCAATGGTTTGCCTCACATATACATCACACAACTATCTTACAAGAACTTCCTGTTCTTGTGAGTATATCCTCACTTATTTCGGCAAACCTTTCAAACTACAATACACATTACCCTCTATGTACATTATTCAAGCACTCATCCCTTAGGACTTTGTTCCTTTCTTACTTTTATCTTCCTCCAGTGTTTCCTGGAGTTAAGTACATGATGACGTGAGGTCCTACGACTGCCTTCTGGAGTGTAAGAGCATCCAGGAGCTGCGTATTCTTGATTTGAAGTACCGAGACTGAGATTAGTCATTGAAAAATGACTAGAGTTGGCGTAATCTTCTACAGGATATTCCTGGTTTTCCGGCGACGCTTCCTCAAAGTAAGATGGCTCCTTAGCCTTTTCTTAGGTCCATTCATACATATTGGTATAGTAACTATCAGAATACTCTTCTAAGTCGATTGGATTGGTATTTCCTCCGTATGGTCCATGAGGCTCTCTATGGTTATAGTTGGTCTCTTCTCCGATACCTGTATCATAGGGTATATGATTTCCTATGGTTCCACCTTGATATTCTACTCCCCATTCATACTGGTTTTGCTTGGGATTACCTAGAATAGCTCCCGCCCATTCCTTTTGTTCGGAGTTATACTTGGTCCATAGATCTTCAGGTGGCTGGGGTTTATTTTGGTAGTAGGCATAGTTTTCTGAGTGTGGATCATCAAACTCAGTTTCCTCATACGCTTCTCTTGAAGGTATGTATTTGGGATGCCTAGATTCTTTATCTAACTTCTTCCTACGTTCCATTTCCATATTAGGATCAGTAAAATCCTCAATGACCGTATCCAGTTCCTGAACTAAGACTTGGTGAGTGTTATGATAAGTGTTTAGCAAAGACCAATAACGATACATATATTCTACGGGTAGAGTATGTTCAGTTTGGACTAGAGTAGATGTAACATCCCTAAAATCATGTTTCAAAAACTCATGCATATCATCCATGCATCCATGATAATGTAGGATTTCATTTCAAAAATCATTTCAAAACAGGAGCATGTGTGCTCATTATTTTATGTATGAATGCTCTAGCCTTTGTGCTACTTGCTATTGAGAAAGGTACTAATATTCACTCGGTATTGTTTAGATTCCTAACTTAAGTGACTCCAAAGGCTTGAGCCAAGTTTCAAAACAAGTATGAAATAAAACCAAAGTTTATGCCTTTTATTATATCTTCCAAAGGCTTGATTTCATTTTATTTTTCAAATGGCCTAAGTAGTTTTGAGTGAACAGATGTGTTTGACACATATTTGAGTACAAAGTTCACTGTACAAAATACCAGAGAAAGTTTGAAATCAAACTGATTTGAAATGAGGTTTGAAAATCATTTTAGAATATCAAACAGAAAAAGAAAAGTAATAAAGAGAAAAAAATAAGCAAACAGCCTAATCTGGCCCAACCCGGCCCAACTTGACCCAGCCAGCCCAGCAACCCCTCCCGCGAACCATTTTTCTGTACTCGCAATCAAACCCGCGGAGTGACTGACCGCCTAACCCCACCTCCCCTCTGTTTCTCTCGCTGACAACACGGCCCACGCAACGGTCTTCTTCTCCACCCGGCGACGAGTTCCTCCCCCCAAATCACTCGGCCGTTTCTGGATTGATTTGCGGCTTCAATTCATGATCACTGCTCGAGGGAATCACGCTCGCGACCTTGCTACTTAAACCCCCTCTGCCCCCTCTCCATTTTCCCCCAGACCCCGAGCACAGAGCGCCCCCAGGCTGCCAGTATTCGCCCATACACCGCCGCAAACAGAACCCACTCCGGCGACCAATCCCGGTGAGCTCCGTGCGCGCCTTCCTCTCTGATTCACGCGAACTGCTTCGCAACCTCCTTGTGCTCCTTCTGACATCTTTGGTTCGTCCTGTACTGCCCTAGGTCATCGACTCCATCGAACACCGCAAGTTCCCGACGCCGTCTCCAACTCCGGCGACTAAATTCGGTGAGCCTCGTGTCCCCTCCATTTCTGAATCACATGGACGTGTTCGTCTGCATCTAGCGCACCTGCTAACGCCTTTTGTTTGGATCCTCGTGCCCCGGAACGTCGTCTTCGACTCCATCAGTGAGCATCCGACACCGTGCACGACTCCGACGAGCTCCAGCGACCACCTCTGCGCGCCCCTTCACCAACGAAGCCCACCTTGAGCATCAGCAGCACACGGCGAGCTTGGTAAGCCCCTTCTCCCTCTCCCGCGAGACCTAGAACACCAGTAGCAGCTCTGACAGAGACGCCGCCGCCAGTCCCCGCCGCCCGTCTATGGTCAACTAGATTAGGGCCGTAGGATTTAGATCTAACGAGTAAGATTAGATCTGTGTCGAAGAGGTACGCGTTAGATCTGGCCGTGCATATTCATTTAGATCGTGTGGCTCTCGTTGATCGATCCGTCCGAACCGGTACCAACCAATAGGAAAACGCCGCGTGGCTAGGGTTTAGATTTAAAATCATAATTTGAACCTATTAGATGTTTAAACTTGTTTTAATCATAACTTTTGATTCCCACGTCCAAATTTGACAAATTTTATATCAATGGAATTAGGAGAGAAAGCCCTTTCCATATATTCAATGTGTTTAATGTTTTGTTTCTGTTAAAATGGTTATTTTTACAGAAACATGTGTAGGCCTATTTTGTGTGTAGGAATTATTTGAGAAATGGTTTAATGTTCAAATAAAGTTTGTTTGGCAAGTTTAGAACTTGTTTATTAACCATTACTGTGCACTTGTCTTGTTGAGTATAGAAAATCATCTCATATCATGTTGCATGCATCCATATATTTTTGCTTGTATTTATTTTGTATGTGATTTGGTGCTATGATTTTATGTGTAGATTTTGGTGCAAATAGTGATTGTGATTGTGAGGATTGTAGCTACTCTCCAAACTATCAAGGCAAGTGGTGCTTCATGACTATGTTTTTCAACTATGCATTAGGAATATTTTGCTAGTCTTGCATGGTTATATTTTGCTTATATGCTATGCTTGGGAAATCCTAGTAGTTGTAGAATTGCTAGAAATTTCTAAGTTAAGATGCTTATGTATGCCATGCTTAGCCTAGCTAGTAGCAACCAAGGGTGGCTATATGTTCATGCTGTGAATAAATATTTCTAAGTCTTTGGACTATGTTTTTGCTTCAACAAAACAACTAAGTGAATGAATCACCTGGGTGGAATGGTTGTGAATGGGTTATGTTGAGTGGTTACACAAGGCCCATTTCTATGGTTTACCTTGTGTATCTCACTTGTGGAAAGCCACCAAGGAACAAAGGAATTTGAGAGGCCAAATGTTAAGAAGCTTCTAGTGCAGCCACTTGGCAATATGGGCTCTTCCTGGATCATATAGGTTGCAATAACTTAGCCATTTGGACAGTTGGTGGTAGTGGGATGATAGGTTGGAGCGTGTCCATTTGGTCTAAGGGAAGGCTTCTGAAAGGTCCTGTCTTGGTGAAAATCAAGTCTTGTGGGGAAAGTGCACAACCTCTGCAGATGGAAGAATCTAAGTACTTAGCCATGTCCCTGGTATTGGACAATTTGAGCATCAAGACATCGAAGCTATCAAGAATCTCCTCATCCCAATTTCTAAGTAAAACTTGGGGTTGAACAAGGGTGAAGGACCCCAATGTCTATTGGTGGTTCCTTGGGAAAAGTTTTTGACAAAGAAAAACTTAGTGTTTTCCACTAATAGGCAAAACCTATTTTGAGCAAAGCAAGCCTAAGCTACACTTAGCCAAATTGCATATAGTATCTAGTCCACCAATATTCTACTAAGGTATCACTTGCCAATACTATTCCAATGTATTGACCCACTGTGGCTGTAACTTGTGATGTTGCAGGTTACTCTGATGATGATTAGGAGTCATGAGTCTACACTCAACATGCTTGCCTGTGGCACATGAATATGAAGACTTATTTATCTTATTAATTATTTAAACTCTTGTACTAGGCCTGTGGCCATGGAGTTGTAAAGACTATGTTATCTCTGGAATGACTGTAATAATGACCTTTGTTTCTGTGTACTTCATCTTAAATTGTGGATGCTAGCATTGATCCAGGGACTAGCATTGCAATCACAGGGATCCTTTTCCTTTATAAAGGAGGGATCTTACAGATGGTATGGATGGTCATTGCTATTGGTGTGTTTACTTTGCAAACTTGTCCTTTATGTTGTTGAACTATTACTATTATGTTGCATGTTTGGTGATTGCTTATGTGATGTATTGTGCATGTTATCATCTATGGGTATATCATTCTTATCTCTATTGAACAAACCACATATGCCTCCACGTCGTGCCAATCCCAACCCCAACAACAACAACATCACCCCTGAGATGCAGCAAATGATGACAGCTCAGACTCAGCTGATGCAAATGATGACTACGTTCATCCAGAACCAGAACAACAACAACAACAACAACAACCCACCGGGTTTTGACATGCTTACCAGGTTCTTAAGATTGAGGCCAGCAAAGTTCTCAGGAACTACTGATCCTATGGTGGCCAATGATTGGCTACGCTCTGTGAACAAAGACTTGGTAACTGTTGGCTGTACTGATGAAGAGAAAGTCAGATTTGCAGCTCACTTGTTGGAAGGACCAGCAGCTACTTGGTGGGATAACTTCCAGATCACCACCCCCATTGCAGATGTGACATGGGCTATCTTTGAAGATGTTTTTCGTACTACTCACATCTCATCTGGAGTGATGAGTTTGAAGAAGAAAGAGTTCCATAACCTGAAGCAACGCCACCGCAGCGTGGCTGAATATATTGAAGAGTTCAACAATCTGGCGCGTTATGCACCGGATGAAGTTGACACTTATCCTAAGAGGAAGGAAAAGTTCCTTGAAGGGTTGAATGATGAACTGAACCTGTAGTTAGCTGTGGCCTATGTTCCCACATACCAGTCTCTTTGTGACAAGGCTGCTATTTTGGAGAACAAGATGAAGCAAGTTGAAAGTAGGAAGAGAAAGCACTCTGACAAGCACAGCTCGGGATCGTCTCACAAGTGTTCCCATTATGATGATAGTGGGAGTTCAGGATCCCACAAGCATGGGAAATTCAACAAGCACCACAACCACAACCATCATCATGACAACAAGAGTCACCGTAGTCATGACAATGACAAGTACAAGAATCACAAGGGTGGATATAAGAGCCACCACAGTGGTAGTGGAAGTGGCAGTGGAAGCCAGCCTGTCAAGAAGGATCTCAGTCAGGTTGAGTGTTTCAAGTGCATGAAGATGGGGCATTATGCAAATGAATGCCCAAAAAAGAAAGTTGAAGGACCCAACAAGCCCAACCCTTTCCAGAAGGGACAAGTGAACCACATCAATGTGGAGGAAATCTATGAAGAGCCAGATGCTGTTGCTGGTAAGTTCAAACTCAATTATGTTCCAGCACTTGTTCTTTTTGATACTGGAGCATCGCATTCATTCATATCAAAAGCATTTGTTGATAGAAATGGGTTCCCAACTGAAAACATTGGGTGTCCAATAAAAGTTAGTTCTCCAAGTGGAGATATGATAGTAAGTCTTGGATGCCGGGATCTAGTGATCGAGTTTGGAAAGCATAAGTTTCCAGTGAGTCTGATAATCCTAGATTCTCAAGGACTGGATGTAATATTGGGAATGGATTGGATGGCTAAGTATGAAGGAGTACTAGATTGTGCTAATCGTACTGTTGCATTCACAACCCCGGAGAAGAAATGAATTAGATTCAAGTCTAACTTTGAATCAAAAGGGAGTAAGCTAAATTCTCTTAAGGGGGTTAGCATAGACAGTGTGCCAATTGTGAGTGAATATCCGGATGTGTTTCCGGAAGAATTGCCAGGAATGCCACCAGATAGAGATGTGGAGTTCCTTATTGATTTGCTACCAGGATCTAGACCAATAGCAAAAAGACCGTACAAGATGTTAGTGGATGAGTTGAAAGAACTCAAGAAGCAGCTTGGAGAACAGCTGCAGAAAGGTTTTATCCAACCAAGTTCCTCATATTGGGGAGCACCAGTTTTGTTTGCAGAAAAGAAAGATAGAAGTCAAAGGTTATGCATAGATTACCGTTCACTCAATGAGGTGAATATCAAGAACAAATACCCTTTGCCCAGAATCAATGACTTGTTTGATCAGCTAGAAGGAGCTTGTGTGTTCTCAAAGATTGATCTCCGATCAGGTTATTTCCAGCTCAAGATAAGAGAACAAGACATACCTAAGACAACTTTCACTACAAGGTATGGATTGTATGAGTATACCGTGATGCCATTTGGTTTGATCAATGCACCAGCATACTTCATGAATATGATGAACAAGGTGTTCATGGAATTTCTTGATAAGTTTGTTGTCGTTTTCATCGATGACATTTTGATCTACTCCAAGAGTAAGGAAGAGCATGAAGGACATCTACGTTTGATACTTGAGAATCTTAGAGAGCATAAACTGTATGCCAAATTCAGCAAGTGTGAGTTTTGGTTGAATGAAGTTGGATTTCTTGGACACGTTGTGTCAGGAGATGGTGTAGCAGTTGATCCTGCTAAAGTTTCAGCTGTGACTGAATGGGAATCAGCTAAGTCAGTAAAAGAAGTTCATAGTTTCCTTGGCTTGGCAGGATACTACAGAAGGTTTATTGAGAATTTTTCCAAGGTAGCAAAACCTATGACAGAATTGCTCAAGAAAGACAAGAAATTTGCTTGGTCTGAAGGTTGTGAACTCAGCTTTCAAGAACTGAAGAAGAGACTTGTGACAGCACCAGTATTGTGTTTGCCAGATTTGGAGAAAGATTTCCACGTGTATTGTGATGCATCTCATCATGGATTAGGTGCAGTACTTATGCAAGAAGGGAAAGCTGTGGCTTATGCCTCGAGACAACTCAAAACTCATCAAGTAAACTACCCTACTCATGATTTAGAGTTAGCCTCTGTTGTCCATGCACTCAAAACATGGAGACATTATCTTTTGGGAAAGCAATGTGAAGTGTTCACAGATCACAAAAGTTTGAAGTATATCTTCACCCAGAAGGAAATTAACATGAGACAAAGAAGATGGCTAGAACTCATCAAGGACTATGACTTGAGTTTGCAATACCACCCCGATAAAGCAAATGTTGTAGCAGATGCTCTAAGACGTAAGGTTTTTGTGAATGGCCTTACTAAGGGAGAATTGCCAGATGATCTATGTGCCCAATTTAGAGACCTCAGATTGGAGATTATGCCGGAAGGACATCTCATGACCTTGGATGTTCAACCCACTTTGTTGGACAAGATCAAAGAAGCCCAGAAGACTAATAAGGAAATTGAAGAGATTAAGGAAAAGATTGGCAAAGGAAAAGCCAAAGGATTCCATGAAGACGAACAGGGTACTTTATGGCATGGGAAACGTATCTGTGTTCCACAAGATCCGGAGCTTCGGAAACTAATTTTACAAGAAGCACACAACTCACCATATTCCATTCATCCGGGTAACACCAAAATGTACATGGATATGAAGGAAAGATTTTGGTGGAATAATCTCAAGAAAGACATCGCCGAACATATTGCTTTGTGTGATGTATGTAGTAGAGTGAAGGCGGAACACCAGAAACCAGCAGGATTGCTTCAACCACTACCTATTCCTAATTGGAAGTGGGACAAGATTGGTATGGATTTCATTACCGGATTACCAAGAACCAGGTCAGGATATGATTCTATTTGGGTAGTAGTGGATCACCTAACTAAAGTGGCTCATTTTATACTCGTGAAGACAACTTATAAAAGTGCTAAGTTAGCCAAGATCTATATGAACAGAATTGTGTGTCTACATGGAGTACCCAAGAGTATTGTGTATGATAGGGGAACACAATTCACTTCTCATTTTTGGAGACAGCTACATGAGTCATTGGGAACGAGGTTGGAATTCAGCATTGCTTTTCATCCTCAAACTGATGGACAAACAGAAAGGACTAATCAGATTCTTTAAGATATGTTGAGAGCATGTGCTCTAGACTATGGAGCCAGTTGGGATGAAAGTTTGCCTTACGCAGAATTTTCTTATAATAACAGCTATCAAGCCAGTATTGAGATGGCACCATTTGAGTTTCTCTATGGGAGAAAGTGTACCACCCCATTACTATGGAATGGTGTGGGAGAAAGAAGTTTGTTCGGACCAGAACTAATCAAAGAGGCTAAAGAGAAAGTCAAACTGGTTAAGGACAGATTGAAGATAGCACAGTCCCGATAGAAGAGCTACGTAGATCCTAAGCGTAGAGAAGTCACCTATGAAGTTGGTGACACAGTTTATCTTAGAGTGTCACCACTTCGTGGAGTGAAGAGGTTTGGAGTCAAAGGAAAGTTGGCCCCAAGATATGTTGGACCATTCAAGATTCTGAGTCGTAAGGGAGAAGTCGCTTATGAGATTGAATTACCAGAGTCTTTGTCAGCTGTTCAGAATGTGTTTCATGTGAGTCAGCTTAAGAAATGTCATCCAGAAATGGAAGAAACTTCTTTGAAGGATACTATACCCCTGGAAGAGGTTCAATTGGAGAGTGATCTCACTTATGAAGAGAAACCTATCAAGATTCTTGAGACTGAAGAAAGAGTTACTCGGACTAAGACCATCAAGTTCTACAAAGTTCAATGGAACCATCATTCCGAAGAGGAAGCAACATGGGAAAGAGAAGATGATCTTCGGAAAGACCACCCTCACCTATTTGCTAGCCAATCTGAATCTCGAGGGCAAGATTCACCTTAAGGGGGTTAGATTTGTAACATCCCTAAAATCATGTTTCAAAAACTCATGCATATCATCCATGCATCCATGATCATGTAGGATTTCATTTCAAAAATCATTTCAAAACTGGAGCATGTGTGCTTATTACTTTATGTATGAATGCTCTAGCCTTTGTGCTACTTGCTATTGAGAAAGGTACTAATATTCACTCAGTATTGTTTAGATTCCTAACTTAAGTGACTCCAAAGGCTTGAGCCAAGTTTCAAAACAAGTATGAAATAAAACCAAAGTTTATGCCTTTTATTATATCTTCCAAAGGCTTGATTTCATTTTATTTTTCAAATGGCCCAAGTAGGTTTGAGTGAAAAGATGTGTTTGACACATATTTGAGTACAAAGTTCACTTTACAAAAGACCAGAGAAAGTTTGAAATCAAACTGATTTGAAATGAGGTTTGAAAATCATTTTAGAAAATCAAACAGAAAAAGAAAAGGAATAAAGAGAAAAAAATAAGCAAACGGCCTAATCTGGCCCAACCCAGCCCAACTTGACCCAGCCAGCCTAGCAACCCCTCCCACGAACCGTTTTTCTGTACTCACAATCAAACCCGCGGAGTGACTGACCGCCTGACCCCACCTCCCCTCTGTTTCTCTCGATGACAACACGGCCCACGTGTAGCATCCCAATTGTCTAACAATTGCAATGCTACTAGCCTAGTCTATATAAATGCTACTTCCTATATATAATTGTTGCATCATAATTATATCATGCTCATGTCATCATGCCACCTTGCATTTGAGCATCATATAAAACCCTTTTTGTTTTGGTTCTTCTCTCATATGCATTGTAAATTGTATTTGCCTCTTGATATTGTATTTGGTTATTGATATATTGTTTAATGCCCAAGTTGAGTTGGGGGCATATCTTTTATTCAACTCCATCACCTTTCCTTGTCACCACCTTATACTTCCACCATTCCAATAACCCATGAGCTTGTAAGTCTTTTTCTTTTGATATTATTCTAGCTCATGTGGGTTGGGTGGATCTAATTCTATAACTCCTTATCTTGGCCCTTACTCCATCTTTTGAGGATGCACATAAATAAATGCCATGAGATTTTATTTTGTTTTCACAAGATTAACACATGGCATTAAATACATGCATGGGCCATGCAAAGCTCCACCATCTCTTATCCTTTGAGTTTTGCCTTTGTTTTAAAGTGGGTCTTGTCTTGTGTTATCATCCTATGTGTTCTTGATCTCTTGTTGATCACACCTTCTTCTTTCATCACCTCACCATCTCCATCTCAACACCTTTTCTAGCTTGATCTAGTTTTGGGCATGTTAAACCATTTACCTCAATCACACCCTACTCTACCTCTCCTTACCATCCCTCGCTCTACCACTCCTTTTGCTTGATCTTGCTTAAGACCCTACCACCACTTCACTCTCTCTTTTTCCTCTTTCCTCATAAAAACCCTAAGCCACCCATCTCCCTCTCTCTCTCACCCTCTCCTCTCACCATGCCGAGGTGTCCCCTCTCCCTACCATGCTGGCCCCACCTGGCCACCCTTCCTCCCTGGCCCACACCCCAGCCACACCTCTCTCTAACCCTAAGCAAAACGTAACCCGAGCCCCATCTACCCTAGCCCGAGCTACCTCCCCCTTTTTCTTCTTCTACACTTGTCAGGCCCCATTGCTGCTCCTCTCCGTCCCCACCTGGGCCACCTGCAGCCCCACTCCACGCCCTAGCTGTCCCAGCCCGAGCCACCACGTGAGGGAGGAGCAAAAAGGTGGCACCGAGGCCACCTTTATCTACCCCGTGCCCACGCCTGCTTTCCTCTCTCTCCCTCTCACTTTTTCCTCCCCCACACGGCACCTCTACCTCACCAGATCGGCCAGAGCCTGCGCTCCTCTCCTCCCTCCCCAAGCGACCCCTTCTCCTCGTCAGAATCGCCAAAGACCGTCGTCTACCTCTCGCTCCTGCGGCAAGCTTGACGTGGTGGTGGTCAAGGAGATCGAGACCATCCTGCGTCGCCTCGTGCGTGCGATGGGAGGAGAAGACCCAGCTCGCCGGAGAGAGACCCCGCCACCGAAACCCTAACGCCTCCGGTTCGCCAGCGCCGTCATCGATCCGACGCTCCCCGCTCTGATCCGTGCCCGCCGTCGAGCCCGCGGTGAGCCTCCCTTCTCCCCTGACACCTTCCGCCTCGCCGTACCGCCCTAGCCCTGCCGATCGTTTCGTCGAACGCCAACCGCGCGTTGTTGGCCACAGTGTCTGCGAGCTCCTCGCGCCGCATAGCGCCATATCTAGGCCCCAGCCACCCTCCTATCAACTCCCCGAGCCAGCCGCACTGGCTAGCCCCATCAGCGCGGACGGCCGCGACCCTCGTTCGATTCCCCCCCTCGCTCTGCGGTAGCGGTTTTCGAACCGTGGAGACGAAGAAGCGATGCGGTCGGTTGGTTTTGCAAATAGCCCCTTCCTTTTGTTTTTCGCTCAACCCGCAGTCCGCCGAGCCCACCAGCCAGCCTCTATGGGAATTTTACAAAAAGCACCCCGTAGAATCTTAGCCTTAACCAGGTCCAAGACACCCCCCTCACAGCCTCGTTCCCCTTGCATCACGTGGGCCTGCGCCAGATGGCCCACCCCGCAGCCTCAGTGGCTAGGCGAGCCCGCGGTGACAAAAGGTTTCCCGCGCGCGTGGCCAGTCAGCGCCAGACCCACCCGTCAGTGACCGTGGCTAGTTTTGCCTGAGTAACAAAAGTTTTCCTGTGTCTGTTTAATTAAAACCTTTTCAAATTTGTTTTAAATTCAAATTCAAATCTGTTTTCAAATATCTTTTAAGATATAATTCCAAATTAAACATGTAATATATGTTTTGGAATCAGAAAAATGTGAGGATTTCAAATATGCCCTTCAAAATATATTTTGAACACTTTAAATTTCGAGTTGATCAAAATTACAATAAAATGCCCTTTGCCTTAATTAATTAATAACTTTTGTTTTATATCTCCGAAGTTGACAAATAATATGTCTAAATCGATCAGCGCGACGAGCCCGTTCTATCTATGCATTCCATGTTCTGAATTGCAGCATTCATCATATAAATATAAAGTTTACAGCAACTTATTTGAGGATAAAAGGTGACTAAAACACCATAAAATGCTTTATTCTTGTATTCCACACCTCACCCATGCCATGCTACTTTATTGCCATGCAAATTGTGCATCATTCATCATGGCATGATTGTTTGCTTGTCGCATTTTATTCATATGCTTGTACACTTTATGTATGTTGGCCCTTGTCTGTTTGGTTCTTCTTCGAATAGACACTGAGCAGGGGATTTATCAAGAAAACCAGGAGCACTACCCAGATCCGTCCCTCGCTTCAACTGAGCTGCCAGGCAAGCACTACCACATCCTTGCATACATATAGTACCTATTGCCTCTATCTTATTCTTGCATCATTGAGTCGCGATTGCATTAATCTGAATCCCAAGTACTGCATAGCCTTTACTTTTAAACCCCACCGAAGCTTGTTCCTCCATCCCATGAGCCATTACTACAGGAGTTGTTTGAGCCATGCGGGTCGTAGAACAGCATGTGTAGGGTATGTGAGTGTCTGATGGATAACGAGGTACCTATACAACTTAACCTGAGTAGTAATGGGATAACTAATGAAAGTGGCACCGGTGAGCAATATCTGCTATTTGGTTTTTCATGCTCACTTGTGTCCCGTAGCACCCCGAGTACTTGATTCCTGTTCCTTGAATATTCGCGCTATCCACATCCGGGAGGCTTATGAACCCCCCTGAGCCAGAGCTTGATTCATTCTTATTTCTTGGGGCCACAAAGTAGTTTGGGGCTTTGTTACTATCCTGTACTTATGCCATGCTTTACTGCTTTATTTACGATTGTGCGAGGAGCACCTGTACTGTTTAGGATCGTGACACGTTGTCGCTGTATCGACAAGCCTAGTCACATTTTGGGTTCCCAGTCATTTACAGCCGTCCACACAAACCTTGAGTCCGTCTTGGAGCCGGCCAACTTCGTTGCGGGTAGCTTAATGGGGTGGCCCCCTGAAATATTTCTGAATCCTGTGATCGCTTTGTCGTGAATGCCTCGTTGGGTTTTGATTTGGTTTTTCCGAGGTTGATCGAGTGTGTGTTGCTATTTGTGCATCCCTGCAGGGTAAATCTTTCTGAAAGCCTTGTCCGCAGTTATGGACGACTTGGAGCACAGTTTCTCGATCATAGACAAGTATAACTAAAGTACCGCTTTTAATTTGACTAAGTACCTGACTAGTAAATAGTGCAACACTCATGGAATGGTTAATAAAACTGCCAACGGATGGGGGCTGTTCGTCCGCTTCCTCGTTGGTAAGCGAGGAGGAGGATGGATCTGTTAATATTACTGTTATAACTGTTGTTATTAATTCACGGACATCCGTCTATCTTTGGTTAGGCGGATGGTTAGAGAGTAACTATAGAATTGTTAGGTATTATCTTTTGCTGCAATTGCGTCACCCCAGGTTGTGTCCCCTTTAGAGGCATAAAGACTTGCTGAGTACCCCTAGGGTCTCACACGATAAATTGTTTGATTCAGATGAACAGGTGCACTCACAAGATGGATACTGGGTGGAGGAGACGGACGATGTTGGCAACGATCACTTGGTGTAGAGATTCCGGGAACGGGGATCCATGAGATCTGTGGGCGGGATGTGTTTATTTATGGGGCATCTTATGCCGATTTGCTTCTTATCCGTACTCGGATCTTGTTTTCCGCTTCCGCCTGATGCTCTGATGTTTGATGTATGAGGAGATATCCTAAACTATTATATCTATCTAGGATATTTGGATCTTGCCGTATGGCATTGCAATATTTCTATTTCTTTAGATGGAATGGCTCTGAGGACTGTTGTATGGTGGCTTGCATACATACTCATTTGTGTATGTAGTTGATCCCTTCGCCTGCCGATTACGCCGCTCGTTCTTGTCCTGATGTTTGGAAATGGTTAGGACGGCCGAAAGGTCTACCTGTGAGTGGAATTTGGCCCCACCGTACTATTTTAACCATTTCTGCTCATCCAGGCTTGTAACTAAGAGCGTAATTCACCGAGGTAGTTACAATTGGTATCTGAGCCATCCCGCCCTTCAGGGTCTCAGCCAAATGGTCGTTGTCAGTCTAGCAAATATTTTTGGTAGCTATGTATACTAGGAAAAAAAACGCAAGAGTAAGACTGCTTCCACTTTTCTTCTTACCCACCCACCACCCTTTTCTGGTAAGGAAGTGTAACGTTTTCAATCCTCTTCTTAAAATTCAAACTAGGGTTCACGTGTTCTGGGTTTCCGTAGTACCATAGAAAGTGTGTGTGTGTGTGTAATTCCTTGTCTAACTGTTGCATCCAATTTGTTATCACAATCTGCCTTTGGTTATCAACTGTTGGTACATTCCATACTGACAGGCTTTTGAAAACCGGCGCGATCTATCTTACTCCTTGTTAACCGGTGCCATCTTCTTAAGGGTGTTCTTCCTTCCATCATGCTTTCACAGAATGTGGAGTTGCTAATCTCTACCTGATAAGTGATTTTGCGCATCTATTGGTATTTTAATGCCGAAAAATGCGGAAAAAATTTCTTTGATACATCTGTGTTTCCACACTCCTTTCCAGTCGTGTGTGAAACATTATCTATCTCCCTTTATCAGCATGTCCATGCTAACTCATTCTTTTGTCACCGGCGCTTAATCCTGGAGTTTTATTTCATCTCCAATTCTCTTGGGCTAATTACATAACATGTGTCGATCCGATGCTGGTGATTGTAATTTGGTTCTCGGCATAGCTATATGACACTTATCATGAGTGGACTATGGAAAATGCAATCACCACTATCCTCCAAATGGTGACGGTTATCTCCTGCGATTTTGAGTACACCGTGATCATATCTATGCATATTCAAGCATCTTTGGCAATCCGGAGTTTCTCAAGGCACTACGGCGGTCTATCATCTGTCCATCATGCTGCACATCTTTTTGAACTCCATATCTGCACAATTCTCCTGGATACGAGGGAATTGCATCTTTTCGCTTCTGATAGCTTTGCTTAAGGTATGAGCTATCATCGGTTCTTATCCAAGATCTCTTTATCTTTGTAACCGGTGATCCAATCGACAATGTGAACCAGGTGACATCTCTTTTTCTTCCGAAGGACCAGATAACCTATTCTGCCAGCGCATCTTCTTCAACAGGAATCCTTACTCGTAACGTTGATCTTTCAAAGAGCGTTGAGCTCAGAAAGTGTTTCGAGCATTTGTTCGTTTCTCCCGCCTCTTGAACTTGATATTCTGGGAATATCCTGTTAATCCATGGTGGTATATGTTGATAATATGCTTGCCTATTCGATATCAATGGAAGGACATGGAAGATCATCTGTGTCTCTTTCTCTCAAGCTTCGTGAGCTCTGCCTGTGTGCAAAGTCTCAAAGTGAGAATTCTGACTTTTTGAAGTCACCTATCTCGGCCACGTCCTTCTGCTAAATAGATCGCTTCAATTCTAGAATCAGCAAGTCCATTGTTAATTCCATCTTCCATTTTCAATCAAACCTAGAGTTTTTCCTTGTTGGCGAGTTATCATCGTCGTTCCGCCGTAGATTTCCTAAAGACCGCTAAATCTTTCTCAATCATTTCAAGAAGAACATGGAGTTCTTTCACCTCAGTCTCGTCAAGTAATCTCTTGAAACCCTCTCGCTCAATCGTCTATGCTCAATCCACCGGAGGCCATGGAGACCTTCTAGATCTTGTATTCCTTCCGTTCAAGTTGGTGCTATCTTTTCTGTAGCTGTTGAATCTTTTAGTTGTTCTCCGTAATCTTCCTTCATATCTTTCCGGTGGCTTGGTACTTCCAACATGACGACAACATCATCATCTTTATCTATCTATGAATCCGGCGAATCGTTTGCATCTATCCTTGTTTTCTAACGAAGTTCCATGAGTTATTGTCAATACCTTCAGTCTGTTTCGGTAGTTGGGTTGCATGGTTTTCTTATTCATGTGCGGAGTAATGCTTTGAGTGCGGGATGGAGTAGCTACCATACCACTACTCTTATCATTTGCTCTAGTACATTGAATTGGTGAATTAATGTGATTTCACTCATTCCACGGAAGTTAGAAGTGGCCTTTATCCCTTGATACTTTTACTTCCGTCTTTGTTTTTTCCGGAGTGCTCGCTCGAAGAAAGTAATCAATAATCTCTTGTTGGTGGTATGTCTATTCTAGATGGAGCAAAATCTTCAATTATCTAGTGGAAACAGACGCAAACTCTTTTCTGTCCTCGTCATTCTACCGATGCTCGACATCCCCAAACAAGATGAAAGAAAACTATCTCTCTCTTTGTTTCATCAATTCTTTTTCCGTGGTAAAGCCAATTATGGTTGAGGCCATCAGCCGCAAATCTATTGCGTTGGTCTCAAGGCTAAAGAAAGCAATAAGTATATCTACAATAAACTCCAGATCCTCCATATTCTTTGCTTCTCGGGATTCCACCATGATCTGGCTTCACATCCGTCTCTGGAAGTTATATCCGCGCACCTCAATTGCGTGATCCTTTGGTTCTTACCGGCGCAAGAAGAATCTAATCCGACGATGTCTAACTAAATCTTTCTGTTGATATCAAGGGACTCTATCGTTTGAAGGCAATATTGTTTCCGTACTTCATTTCTCAAATCCGAGAGAAGATACGATGCTATTGTCATAGTGGTTCAAAACCTCCCCAACCTAGCTCTTTTCTTCCGGCGAGACAAAGATTCATCCTCTCTCGTATCAGTAAATCTTTAATCTTAACGATGTGTCTTTCTTTATTCATGATACATCATCTTGTCTTTTTCTTTCACAAGTGGTTATATTATTTTATCATGTTTCTTGAGAAAACCGGAGCTATGTCCATCCTATCCTTCTTGTCTCACGACAATCCTTCAACTCTTATAACCGTTGTTTCTCAAGCAAAACGCAAGACTCGCAGCAAGTCTAGCAAGTTTTTCCGTTGTTCATCAACTTGGGAACGTGAGGGTCACCTTCGTTCGAACACCCGCCTCTCCTTGTGTTGTTTTCTTTTTCCTAGGAATCTCGGGGCGAGATTCTTGTTTAGTGGGGGAGAGTTGTAGCATCCCAATTGTCTAACAATTGCAATGCTACTAGCCTAGTCTATATAAATGCTACTTCCTATATATAATTGTTGCATCATAATTATATCATGCTCATGTCATCATGCCACCTTGCATTTGAGCATCATATAAAACCCTTTTTGTTTTGGTTCTTCTCTCATATGCATTGTAAATTGTATTTGCCTCTTGATATTGTATTTGGTTATTGATATATTGTTTAATGCCCAAGTTGAGTTGGGGGCATATCTTTTATTCAACTCCATCACCTTTCCTTGTCACCACCTTATACTTCCACCATTCCAATAACCCATGAGCTTGTAAGTCTTTTTCTTTTGATATTATTCTAGCTCATGTGGGTTGGGTGGATCTAATTCTATAACTCCTTAGCTTGGCCCTTACTCCATCTTTTGAGGATGCACATAAATAAATGCCATGAGATTTTATTTTGTTTTCACAAGATTAACACATGGCATTAAATGCATGCATGGGCCATGCAAAGCTCCACCATCTCTTCTCCTTTGAGTTTTGCCTTTGATTTAAAGTGGGTCTTGTCTTGTGTTATCATCCTATGTGTTCTTGATCTCTTGTTGATCACACCTTCTTCTTTCATCACCTCACCATCTCCATCTCAACACCTTTTCTAGCTTGATCTAGTTTTGGGCATGTTAAACCCTATACCTCAATCACACCCTACTCTACCTCTCCTTACCATCCCTCGCTCTACCACTCCTTTTGCTTGATCTTGCTTAAGACCCTACCACCACTTCACTCTCTCTTTTTCCTCTTTCCTCATCAAAACCCTAAGCCACCCATCTCCCTCTCTCTCTCACCCTCTCCTCTCACCATGCCGAGGTGTCCCCTCTCCCTACCATGCTGGCCCCACCTGGCCACCCTTCCTCCCTGGCCCACACCCCAGCCACACCTCTGTCTAACCCCAAGCAAAACCTAACCCGAGCCCCATCTACCCTAGCCCGAGGTACCTCCCCCTTTTTCTTCTTCTACCGCCTTGCTGGCCCCAGCTGCTGCTCCCTACCGTCCCCACCTGGGCCACCTGCAGCCCCACTCCATGCCCTAGCTGTCCCAGCCCGAGCCACCACGTGAGGGAGGAGCAAAAAGGTGGCACCGAGGCCACCTTTATCTACCCCGTGCCCACGCCTGCTTTCCTCTCTCTCCCTCTCACTTTTTCCTCCCCCACACGGCACCTCTACCTCACCAGATCGGCCCAGAGCCCTGCCGCTCCTCTCCTCCCTCCCCACCGACGACCCCTTCTCCTCGCCGGAATCGCCAGCACCGTCGTCTACCTCTCGCTCCTGCCGGCAAGCTCGACGTGGTGGTGGTCAAGGAGATCGAGGACCATCCTCTGCGTCGCCTCGTACGTGCCAGTAAGGAGGAGAAGACCCAGCTCGCCGGAGAGAGACCCCGCCACCGAAACCCTAACGCCTCCGGTTTGCTGGCCACATCGATCCGACGCTCCCGCTCGATCCGTGCTGCCCGCCGAGCTGTGAGCCTCCTTTCTCCCCTGACACCTTCTGCCTCGCTGTACCGCCCTAGCCCCGCCGATCGTTTCGTCGAACGCCAACCGCGCGTTGTTGGCCACCGTGTCTGCGAGCTCCTCGCGCCGCATAGCGCCATATCTAGGCCCCAGCCACCCTCCTATCAACTCCCCGAGCCAGCCGCACTGGCTAGCCCCATCAGCGCGGACGTGACCTGCTCGATTCCCCTCGCTCAGACGGTACAAGGTTTTCTGTCAGACCGTGGAGACGAAGAACAGTACGGTCCGGTGGTCGTTTGCAAATAGCCCCTTCCTTTTGTTTTTCGCTCAACCCGCAGTCCGCCGATCCCACCAGCCAGCCTCTATGGGAATTTTACAAAAAGCACCCCGTAGAATCTTAGCCTTAACCCGCGGTCCAGTACACCCCCTCACCCTGTTCCTCACACACACGTGGGCTCAAGGCCAGATGGCCACCCCAGCCTCAAGGGCTAGGCGAGCCCGCGGTGACAAAAGGTTTCCCGCGCGTGTGGCCAGTCAGCGCCTCCACCCACCGTCGACTGTGGCTAGTTTTGCCTGAGTAACAAAAGTTTTCACAACTGCTTAATTAAAACCTTTTCAAATTTGTTTTAAATTCAAATTCAAATCTGTTTTCAAATATCTTTTAAGATATAATTCCAAATTAAACATGTAATATATGTTTTGGAATCAGAAAAATGTGAGGATTTCAAATATGCCCTTCAAAATATATTTTGAACACTTTAAATTTCGAGTTGATCAAAATTACAATAAAATGCCCTTTGCCTTAATTAATTAATAACTTTTGTTTTATATCTCCGAAGTTGACAAATAATATGTCTAAATCGATCAGCGCGACGAGCCCGTTCTATCTATGCATTCCATGTTCTGAATTGCAGCATTCATCATATAAATATAAAGTTTACAGCAACTTATTTGAGGATAAAAGGTGACTAAAACACCATAAAATGCTTTATTCTTGTATTCCACACCTCACCCATGCCATGCTACTTTATTGCCATGCAAATTGTGCATCATTCATCATGGCATGATTGTTTACTTGTCGCATTTTATTCATATGCTTGTGCACTTTATTTATGTTGGCCCTTGTCTGTTTGGTTCTTCTTCGAATGAATAGGCAGGGATTTATCAAGAAAACCAGGAGCACTACCCAGATCCGTCCCTCGCTTCAACTGATCTGCCAGGCAAGCACTACCACATGCTTGCATACATATAGTACCTATTGCCTCTATCTTATTCTTGCATCATTGAGTCGCGATTGCATTAATCTGAATCCCAAGTACTGCATAGCCTTTACTTTCCCGGTGAGCTCCGGCGACCAATCCCGGTGAGCTCCGTGCGCGCCTTCCTCTCTGATTCACGCGAACTTCTTCGCAAACTCCTTGTGCTCCTTCTGACATCTTTGGTTCGTCCTGTACTGCCCCAGGTCGTCGACTCCATCGAACACCGCAAGTTCCCGACGCCGTCTCCAACTCCGGCGACTAAATTCGGTGAGCCTCGTGTCCCCCTCCGTTTCTGAATCACACGGACGTGTTCGCCTGCATCTAGCGCACCTGCTAACGCCTTTTTTTTGGACTCGTGCCCCAGAACGTCGTCTTCGACTCCATTAGTGAGCATCCGACGCCGTGCACGACTCCGACGAGCTCCAGCGACCACCTCTGCGCGCCCCTTCGCCAACGAAGCCCACCTTGAGCATCAGCAACACACGGGAGCTTGGTAAGCCCCTTCTCCCTCTCCCGCCAGACCTAAAACGCCGGTAGCAGCTCTAACAGAGATGCCGCCGCCAGTCGCCACCCGTCTGTGGTCAATTAGATTAGGGCCATAGGATTTAGATCTAACGAGTAAGATTAGATCTGTGTCGAAGAGGTACGCGTTAGATCTGGCCGTGCATCTTCATTTAGATCGTGTGGCTCTTGTTGATCGATCCGCCCGAACCGGTACCAACCAATAGGAACACGCCGCGTGGCTAGGGTTTAGATTTAAAATTAGAATTTGAATCTATTAGATGTTTAAACTTGTTTTAATCATAACTTTTGATTCCCACGTCCAAATTTGACAAATTTTATATCAATGGAATCAGGAGAGAAAGCCCTTTCCATATATGCAATGTGTTTAATGTTTTTTTTCTGTTAAAATGGTTATTTTTACAGAAACATGTGTAGGCCTATTTTGTGTGTAGTAATTATTTGAGAAATGGTTTAATGTTCAAATAAAGTTTGTTTGGTAAGTTTAGAACTTGTTTATGAACCAGTGCTGTGCACTTGTCTTGTTGAGTATAGAAAATCATCTCATATCATGTTGCATGTATCCATATATTTTTGCTTGTATTTATTTTGTATGTGATTTGGTGCTATGATTTTATGTGTAGATTTTGGTGCAAATAGTGATTGTGATTGTGAGGATTGTAGCTACTCTCCAAACTATCAAGGCAAGTGGTGCTTCATGATTTTATCCCTATGTTTTTCAACTATGCATTAGAAATATTTTCCTAGTCTTGCATGGTTATATTTTGCTTATATGCTATGCTTGGGAAATCCTAGTAGTTGTAGAATTGCTAGAAATTTCTAAGTTAAGATGCTTATGTATGCCATGCTTAGCCTAGCTAGTAGCAACCAAGGGTGGCTATATGTTCATGCTGTGAATAAATATTTCTAAGTCTTTGGACTATGTTTTTGCTTAAACAAAACAACTAAGTGAATGAATCACCTGGGTGGAATGGTTGTGAATGGGTTATGTTGAGTGGTTACACAAGGCCCATTTCTATGGTTTACCTTGTGTATCTCACTTGTGGAAAGCCACCCAGGAACAAAGGGATTTGAGAGGCCAAATGTTAAGAAGCTTCTAGTGCAACCACTTGGCAATATGGGCTCTTCCTGTATCATATAGGTTGCAATAACTTAGCCATTTGGACAGTTGGTGGTAGTGGGATGATAGGTTGGAGCGCGTCCATTTGGTCTAAGGGAAGGCTTCTGAAAGGTCCTGTCTTGGTGAAAATCAAGTCTTGTGGGGAAAGTGCACAACCTCTGCAGATGGAAGAATCTAAGTACTTAGCCATGTCCCTGGTATTGGACAATTTGAGCATCAAGACATGGAAGCTATCAAGAATCTCCTCATCCCAATTTCTAACTAAAACTTGGGATTGAACAAGGGTGAAGGATCCCAATGTCTATTGGTGGTTCCTTGGGAAAAGTTTTTGACAAATAAAAACTTAGTGTTTTCCACTAATAGGCAAAACCTATTTTGAGCAAAGCAAGCCTAAGCTACACTTAGCAAAATTGCATATAGTATCTAGTCCACCAATATTCTACTAAGGTATCACTTGCCAATACTATTCCAATGTATTGACCCACTGTGGCTGTAATTTGTGATGTTGCAGGTTACTCTGATGATGATTAGGAGTCATGAGTCTACTGTAAGGTTCCCAACATTTAATAAGGTAGAGTCCCCTGTGTTTACAATGCTAGTCCCTGGATCAATAGCTAGCATCCACAGTTAAGATGTAATATCAATAAACAAAGGTCATAATACAACTTTATAACCAGGAATAAAATATTTCATTACATCTTACATAGCTCATTTGGCTATTACATTACATTGCAGCAGAATATCTCTAAGCATGGGGTCCTTCATCTTCAAAGTGCCACAGGCAAACATGTTGGTTGTAGACTTTGTAATCCTAATCAACACACTTCACTAAATCAATCAAACCTGCAACATAACAAGTTACAGCCACAAAGGGTCAATACATTTGAATTGTATTGGCAAGTGATACTATAGTAGTATAGTGGATTCTATCATCTATATGCATTTGGCTAAGTGGAGCTTAGGCTTGCTTTGCTCAAAATAGATTTTCCCTATCATTTGAAAACACTAAGTTTTTGCTTGACAAAAATCACCCAAGGCATCTACCAATCCAAGATTGAAGATCCTTTAACCCTTGTTCAACCACAAGTTTTTAACTTAGAAATTTGGATGATGAGATTCTTGATAGCTTCCATGTCTTTATGCTCAAATTGTCCTTTACCAGGGACATGGCTAAGTACTTAGATTTTACACTCTGCAGAGGTGGTGCACTTTCCCCACAAGACTTGGTTTCACCAAGACAAGATCTTTCAGAAGCCTTCCCTAAGACCAAAATGGACGCGTTCCAACCTATCATTCCCACTACCACCAACTGTCCAAATGGCTAAGTTCTAGCAACCTATGTGATCCAGGCAGAGCCCATATTGCCAAGTGGCTGCACTTGAAGCTTCTCAACATTTGACATCTCAAATCTCTTTGTTCCTGGGTGGCCATCCACAAGTGAGATACACAAGGTAAACCATAAACATGGGCCTTGTGAACCACTCAACCAAAAACCACCAAGCAATTACCATTCCACCCAGGTGATTCATTAACTTAGTTGTTTTATTAAACAAAAACACAAGTCCTCAGACTTAGAAATTTTCCATAGTGTGAATGTATATATATTCCACCCTTGTTTTCTATTAGCTAAGCTAAGCATGATAGTAGTAGGAATCTTAACTTAGGAAATTCTACTAAGGTTTTCATCTACTGGGTTTTCCCATAGCATGGTTTATACTTAGTAAAAATTCCATGCAAGTTTTACTTAGAAAAATCACTAATGCATAGTGAAAGTAATGGGACCAAAGAATGAAGCATCACTTGCCTTTTTGGTAGATAGTATAAGTTCAATCCTTTTCCTTGCTACAATCACACTCTTCAAGTCACTACAATTCAATCAAGCAAGGCACAAGGTCAATCTACCATTCAAGCAATTCATCACATAAAATCATATAAACAAGATAATGCATGCAAGCATGCCAAGATTTGTTTTATTTGAAAAAGTGTTTCCTAATGGGTCATAAACATTTGAAAACACCTAATGGTCATTTTTATAAAGTGGCAAAGTCATTTGTAAAAGATTTCACTTCATAAACCATTTTCAAAACAAGGTATCATTTTATGTGGTGTAGAAATGTTTTTACTAAGGCATTAATCTATAGGGTTCACAAAATTCATTTTCAAATCATAAAACTTGGTGTTTGGGGTCAGAAAGTTTAAAACAAAACATTTCCCAAAGGTTTTCCTTCAAGATCATTTTTAATAAATAAACCATATTTTTTTATTTGACTAGAATTGGTTTTAAATCCAAGATTCATTCTTTTGTTTCACCAAATACATTTTTGAATCCACAAAGTGTTTCCTATGGTCAGTAGGTTCAAATCAATCCAATTGCCAAAGATTTTATCCCCAAAATCATTTTAGAACAATTTTTATAACCTAAACAAGCATACAAATGTTTCTGCAAAAACAAACATTTTACAAGAGGCTTTTTACTAAACAAATTGCATGGTTGGCTAGGGCTTGTTCCACTGATTCCATTGATATAAAGTTTGCAAAATTTGGACGTGTGGAACTAAAGTTATGCAATTTACAAATTCAAACCACTAATAGAAATGTTTCTGTCTTATAAACAAACTCCAGGCCACGTGGTGCAATCCTATTGGTCAAAAATGTTTCGTTCGGATCGACAGACACAGACCGCAGGATCCAACTTGATCACACGGCACAGGTGCTGTCATAGCTCTTCGATAAGTTGTTCTTTCTAAGCCATTGGATGATGATCTAACGGCTCACAGGTGGTTGACCAAAGTCTGGCGGCGCTCGACGGTGGCGCGCGGCGGCGACGGTCAGACGACGGTGAAACTGGTGATGCAAGAAGCGAGGAAGGAAGGGAGTATGCTCACCGTGTTCGCAGTAGTGTGGGGAAGCTCAACGTGGCAGTATCTCGTCGAGGGGCGCACGGGGGTGAGGACAATGGCTCGCCGGAGTTGTCATGAGCGGGTGCCTCTGGAGGTTGTCAGGGACGGAGTTGCAGGTCGTGCCGAGGCAAGTGGAAGGAAGCATTAGATGCGTACGAGCATGGGGAGTAAGGGAGTGTCATTGAGAGGGCTCGGGGAGGTCTGGCTTACCAGGGAGATTTTGCCGGAGTAGACGCGTCGTCGGTGGTGCTCAGATGTTGACGAAGCCGAGCGTCTAGAGTGGTCGCGGCCAAGCAGTTGACGCTGGGAGGTACGCTAGGCGATGCAGAACAAGCTCGCGTGCAGAGGGAGTTGAGGGGCGGCGAGGTGTGGCCGGAATTTCCCGTGGAGCTCGCCGGAGTCAGAGGTGGTGTGGCTCCGAATTGGAACAACCTTGAGGCAGAGAGGGTCGGGCGAGAGAGGGGAAAGATAGAGGGAATGTGGGCGTTTAAGCATGCGTGATCACTACGAGTAATGGTGGCCGTGTTAAGGCGAATTTAAGCCGCGGAATCATAGCCAGAAACGGCGTCGAGGGGAGGAAGAACAGGTCATGGGGTGGGGAAGATGACCGTGTGGCTGTGGGGTCCTCTGGCAGCGAGAGAGAAGGAAAGGGAACGGGGTCCACCGGTCAGTCGCTGAGTGGGTGAGTTGCGTAGTGCGAAACGTTTTTCTGCGGGGTGAGAGGGAGTGGGCTAACTGGGCCTAGTTGGGCTAGCCGGCTGGGCTGCTGTCTTTTACACATTTTTTTCTTTCCAAAAGCTTTTTTTTCTTTTTCTATTTCTATTTTCTATTTTGAAATTCAAACAACAAATCAAACATTCAATTCACATCAAACTTTCACCAAACTTTGTATTGAGTTTTTGGTTTTGTTTAACAACATAAACCAAAGTCCCAAAATAATATAATATTTTTATTTTAGGGTCCATTTATAATTAAATAAAATGGACACTAGTTAATAAACCAAATGGGTTTTAATTTATTTAAAACCTCCATTTGGAATCTAATTTTGAAAACCAAGTTAGTAGGTTTTATTTGAAAATAAAGAATACTTGGAAAACTTGTTTAAAATAAATAAATAAGTTTTGATGTTTAATTAAAATAGTAAAACCTTTACTTTTAAATAACTTGGATATTAAATCCTTATTATTTTATTCAAAATAAACCTTTACTATTTTTATCAAAAAGAAATATTTTATTTCAAAGGCTTGGCCAAGTTTTAATTTGGCTTATAAAATAATCCTTATCCATATTTCTACCTTTTCATTTGAAAACCAAATCTTTTTATTTAAAAGATTCAAAATAGTAATTCCAAATATTTAAAATTTTCTTTATTAATTGTTTATCTTTATAAATCCTTTTAGGATTTATTTGATCAAAATAGGTTTGAAAGTTTCCAATTGGAATCAAAAAGTTTCTTCTCACCCTGAAAATCAATAAAGTTTTATTTTATCCATTTATTTTCACATTACAAGATTTGGAAAATCTTGGGATGTGACATCTACACTCAACATGCTTGCCTGTGGCACATGAAGATGAAGACTTATTTATCTTATTACTTATTTAAACTCTTGTACTAGGCCTGTGGCCATGGAGTTGTAAATACTATGTTGTCTCTGGAATGACTGTAATAATGACCTTTGTTTCTATGTACTTCATCTTAAACTGTGGATGCTAGCATTGATCCAGGGACTAGCATTTCAATCACAGGGATCCTTTTCCTTTATAAAGGAGGGATCTTACAGTAGAGTGATCTAATGCATGCTCCGGGTTTGAGGTTTCATGGGGTATAATGGTGTGGGTACTACCTTCTAAAGCTTGGGATTTCTGTTCTCGGATCATGGTTATGGCTGCTGCTACGGCAATCTGATATGCAGATGCCATGCATCTTGCCTCTCCTGATGGTATCTATCCCTTAAGTCCTAACTTATTAGGTAACGTGATCATGACACGGCATTTAGCTAGAACATGCCCATCATAGTAACTGTAAATCTTGACCAAAAGTCTTGATTCACAATCCAAACTCCATAGAAGTTGTCGGAGATTCCTGGGGATGGATTCCGTACAGCTCACATCTCATCCGGAGTGATGAACTTGAAGAAGAAGGAGTTCCACAACCTGAAGCAGCATCACCGCAATGTGGCTGAGTACATTGAGGAATTCAACAATCTGGCGCGTTATGCATCGGATGAAGTTGATACGGATGCTAAGAGGAAGGAGAAATTCCTCGAAGAACTTAATGATGAGTTGAATCTGCAGGTGTCTGTTGCCTATGTCCCAACCTATCAATCACTTTGTGCAAGGCTACCATCTTGGAAAACAAGATGAAACTAGTTGAGAGCAGAAAGAGGAAGCATAGCTTTGATAAGCACAACTCGGGATCGCCTCACAAGCGTTCCCATCATGGTGACAGTGGAAGTTCTGGATTCCACAAACATGGGAAGTACACCAACCACCACAACCACAACCGTCACCATGACAACAAGCATCATCGCAGTCATGGCAATGACAAGTATAAGAACCACAAGAGTGGACACAAGAGCCACCACAGTGGGAGTGGAAGTGGAAGTCAGTCTGTAAAGAAAGATCTCAGTCAGGTTGAATGCTTCAAGTCTAAGAAGATGGGATACTATGCTAATGAGTGCCCAGAAAAGAAAGTTGAAGGTGCCAACAAGCCTAATCCTTTCCAAAAGGGACAAGTGAACCACATCAATGTGGAAGAAATATATGAAGAATCTGATGTAGTGGCTGCTAAGTTCAAGCTCAATTCTATTCCAGCAGTTGTTCTTTTTTATAATAGCGCATCGCATTCATTCATATCAAAAGAATTTGTTGATAAAAATGGTTTTCCAACTGAAAATATTGGGTGTCCTATAAAAGTAAGTTCTCCCGGTGGTGATATGATAGTAAGTCTTGGATGTCATGATCTAGTAATTGAATTTGGAAATCATAAGTTTCCAGTCAGTCTGATAATCCTAGATTCCCATGGATTGGATGTTATTTTGGGAATGGATTGGATGACAAAGTACGAAGGAGTACTAGATTGTGCCAACCATACTGTCACACTCACAACCCCGGATAATAAAAGGATATGATTCAAGTCTAACTTTGAATCAAAAGGGAGTAAGCTAAATTCTCTTAAGGGGGTTAGCATAGACAATGTGCTAATTGTGAGAGAGTATCCGGATGTGTTTCCGGAGGAATTACCTGGAATGCCACCAGATAGAGATGTTGAGTTTCTAATTGACTTGCTGCTAGGATCAGGACCAATAGCAAAGAGACCTTACAATATGTCAGTTGATGAGTTGAAGGAACTGAAGAAACAGCTTGGAGAACAGTTGCAGAAAGGATTTATTCAACCAAGTTCTTCATCTTGGGGTGCACCAGTTTTGTTTGTTGAAAAGAAAGATAGAAGTCAAAGGTTATGTAGATTACCGTTCACTCAATGAGGTAACTATCAATAACAAGTATCCTTTGCCTAGAATCAACGATCTATTTGACCAGCTAGAAGGAGCCCAAGTGTTCTCAAAAATTGATCTCCGATCAGGCTACTTTCAGCTAAAAATTAAAGAGCGAGACATACCTAAAACAACTTTTACCACTAAGTATGGATTCTATGAGTACACCGTTATGCCATTTGGTTTGACAAATGCACCAGCCTACATCATGAATATGATGAACAAGGTGTTCATGGAATTTCTTGACAAAATCGTTGTCGTTTTCATTGATGACATTTTGATCTACTCCAAGAGAAACGAAGAGCAAGAAGAGCATATGCGTTTGATACTTGAGAAACTTAGGGAGAATAAGTTGTATGCCAAATTCAGCAAGTGTGAATTCTGGTTGAATGGAGTTAGATTTCTCGGACATATTGTGTCAAGAGATGGTGTAGTTGTTGATCCCGCAAAAGTGCCAGCTGTAACTGAGTGGGAATATCCTAAGTCAGTGAAAGAAGTGCGTGTATTCCTTGGCTTGGCAGGATACTATAGAAGATTCATTAAGAATTTCTCGAAGGTAGCTAAGCCAATGATGGAGTTACTTAAGAAAGACAAGAAATTTAATTGAACTGAAGGATGTGAACTCAGTTTCCAAGAATTGAAGAAGAGACTAGTGACAACACCAGTCTTATGTCTACCAGATTTGGAAAAAGATTTCCAAGTGTATTGTGATGCATCTCACCAAGGATTAGGAGCAGTTTTGATGCAAGAAGGGAAAGTAGTGGCTTATGCCTCGAGACAACTCAAAACTCATGAAGTGAATTATCCTACTCATGATTTTGAGTTAGCCTCTGTTGTCCATGCACTCAAAACATGGAGACATTATCTTTTGGGAAAACATTGCGAAGTGTTCACAGATCACAAAAGTTTGAAGTATATCTTCACTCAGAAAGAAATCAATATGAGACAAAGAAGATGGTTAGAACTCATCAAGGACTATGACTTGAGTTTGCAATACCACCCCGGTAAAGCAAATGTTGTAGCGGATGCATTAAGCCGTAAAGAGTATGTGAATGGCCTCACTAAGGGAGAATTGCTGGATGATCTGTGTGCCCAATTCAAAGATATCAGATTGGAGATAGGGCCCGAAGGACATCTCATGTCATTGGATGTTCAACCCACCTTGTTGGACAAAATCAAAGAAGCCCAAAAGATAGACAAGGAAATTGAAGAGATTAAGGGAAAAATTAGCAAAGGGAAAGCTAAAGGATTCCACGAAGACGAACAGGGTACTTTATGGACTATGACTTGAGTTTGCAATACCACCCCGGTAAAGCAAATGTTGTAGCAGATGCTCTAAGACGTAAGGTTTTTGTGAATGGCCTTACTAAGGGAGAATTGCCAGATGATCTATGTGCCCAATTTAGAGACCTCAGATTGGAGATTATGCCGGAAGGACATCTCATGACCTTGGATGTTCAACCCACTTTGTTGGACAAGATCAAAGAAGCCCAGAAGACTAATAAGGAAATTGAAGAGATTAAGGAAAAGATTGGCAAAGGAAAAGCCAAAGGATTCCATGAAGACGAACAGGGTACTTTATGGCATGGGAAACGTATCTGTGTTCCACAAGATCCGGAGCTTCGGAAACTGATTTTACAAGAAGCACACAACTCACCATATTCCATTCATCCGGGTAACACCAAAATGTACATGGATGTGAAGGAAAGATTTTGGTGGAATAATCTCAAAAAGGACATCGTAGAACATATTGCTTTGTGTGATGTGTGTAGTAGAGTGAAAGCGGAACATCAGAAACCAGCAGGATTGTTACAACCACTACCTATTCCTGATTGGAAGCGGGACAAGATTGGCATGGATTTCATCACCGGACTGCCAAGGACTAGATCAGATATGATTCTATTTGGGTCATGGTAGATCGCCTAACTAAAGTGGCTCATTTCATACCCATGAAGACAACCTATACAAGTGCTAAGTTAGCCAAGATTTATATGAATAGGATTGTGTGTCTGCATGGAGTACCCAAGAGTATTGTATATGACAGGGGAACTCAGTTCACTTCACATTTTTGGAGGCAACTGCATGAGTAATTGGGAACGAGATTGGAATTCAGCACTGCTTTTCATCCCCAGACTGATGGACACACAGAAAGGACCAACCAGATTCTAGAGGATATGTTGAGGGCATGCGCCCTAGACTATCGTGCTAGTTGAGATGAAAGTATACCTTACGCAGAATTCTCTTACAAAAACAGCTATCAAGCTAGTATTGAGATGGCACCGTTTGAATTTGTCTATGGAAGGAACTTTACTACACCATTGCTATGGAATGGTGTTGGAGAAAGAAATTTGTTCGATCCAGAACTAATCAAGGAAGCTGAAGAGAAAGTCAAGTTGGTGAAAGACAGGTTGAAGATATCACAGTCCCGATAGAAGAGCTACGCAGATCCAAAGCATACAGAAGTCACCTATGAGGTGTGTGATAGAGCTTATCTTAGAGTTTCACCACTTCGTGGAGTGAAGAGGTTTGGAGTCAAAGGAAAATTGGCACCAAGGTATGTTGGACCATTCAAGTTTCTGAGTCGTAAAGGAGAAGTGGCATATGAGATTGAATTGCCTGAATCACTATCTGCCGTTCACAATGTGTTTCACGTGAGTTAGTTGAAGAAATGCCATTCGTAGATGGAAGAGACTTCTTTGAAGGATACTATACCTTTGGAAGAGGTCCAGTTGGAAAGTGATCTCACCTATGAGGAGAAACCTATCAAGATTCTTGAGACTGCGGGAAGAGTTACTCGGACTAAGACTATCAAATTCTGCAAAGTTCAGTGGAACCATCATTCAGAGGAGGAAGCAACTTGGGAAAGAGAAGATGACCTTCGGAAAGATCACCCTCACCTATTTTCTAGCCAATCCGAATCTCGAGGACGAGATTCACCTTAAGGAGGTTAGATTTGTAACATCCCAAAAATCATGATTTATAAAGTTTGCACATCATGCATGCTTTCATAAGCATTTGGCTATTTTCAAACTAGATTTCAAAATAAGAAACCATATACTGCCTATTATTTTATGCAAGAAAGGTAGTGGTTTTATTTCAACATTCAAAATATGAGAATGATTTGTATAAGTCAGAAATGTTTAAAGGTTTATGCAAAGCTTGCACAAAGATTTTCAAAACAAAAATCAAAACTAAAACCATTCATATGCCTATTATATAAAATCATATGAGGCTTGGTTTTGTTTTTATTTTCAAAGGACCTAAGTGTAATTGAGTAAACAAGTGTGTTTGACACATGTTTGAATACTTGGATCATACTACAAAAATTTAGAGGTTGTTTGAATTCAAACTCCTTTGAATTTCATTTGAATTTGGTTCCTAAAAAATCAAATAGAAAAAGAAAAAGACAAAAGAAACAGAAAAAGGCCAACGCTGCCATTTTGGCCCAGCCCCAGATCCAGCCCACCAAGCCCACCCGGGCCATTTCCCTCTGCTCCCTCTCTCACGCGCGCATCTCTACCCACAGTCACTGACCCGCGGACCCCACTGCCACCTGAGCCTTTCTTCCCCAAATCACGCACGCGGACTGCGTCGCCGCTGCCGTTGCTGCCGATAATGGCGCGGTGTAATTAGCCATGAATTCGCATGTGTTTCTTGTCGCGCTGTTACCTACTTAAACCCCTACACCCCACAGTCATTTCCTCCCACGCAGCACACCCTCTCCGCCACCAGGCTGTCGACAATTCGATTTGCAAACGCCTCGCTGCCGACCAACTCCGGTGAGATATTACAGCCAACTCAATCCGCCCCTTGCTCTCTGCTACTTACTACAATACTCCCCTTGCTCGTGTGCTTCACCTAATGCCTCTGGTTTGCTCGTGAGGACGTGACTGCGTCTTCGCCGAGCTCCACGAGCAGCGAAGCACACCACTACGGTGAAGAATCACGGTAAAATCAAGCTGCCCCTTGCTTCCTAAATCATACCACTAAGTCCTCCATGTCTCTGCACATCTCCTAATGCCACTAGCTCGCCTTTTCTCACCGCAGAACGTCGCCATTGTCTCCGGCAGTAGACATCAGACGCGAACGCAAACTCCGACGAAGTCCTCCGGCCACCATAGCAAGCCCCCGCCCACGTCAAGCACACCTTGAGCTTCAGCACGACCTCGCGAGTCTAGTAAGACCAACCACCGCCCCCAACCCCCTCTGTAACCACCGGAAACCTCACTGGCAGAGCGCCATCGCCGTGTCGCCGCCGCCAGCGCCGCCAGGTTTTGCTCATCAAACCAGCGTCGTTAGAATCGAATCATAGGGATAAGATTACATCTGATGCGAATCGGTATCTTTTCATCTGAGCCACTGGATCTGTTTTAGATCCAATGATTTGCGTAGGCCTATCCGCACAAAGCGGTACTGACCAATCAGAAGCCGCCGCGTGTCAGGGATTTTCTTTTAAAATCCAAAATTGATTTAATTAGATGATTAAATTTGTAAAATTCATAACTTTTGTTCTATTTATCCAAAAAAAATGCAAATAATATACTAATTGAATCAGAAAAATAAATCCTACACATCTATAGGCTTGGTTTTGTATTTTGCCTCTGTTAAAATAGAATTTTATGGAGAGACATTTGTAGGCTTATTTTTTGTATAAAAATTATTTAGAAAATGTTTTAAAAGTTAAATTAAGTTTATTTAGTGTATAAGTGTTTAGTTTAGTGTTTAGTACTATTTACTTGTCCTGTTTGGTTTGAGAAAAATCATCACATGGCATTTGCATGCATATTTTTTCTTGATTGTTTGGAATATAAATTTGGTGCTATCATTTCATGTGTAGATTTTGGTGCTAGTGGTGATTATGATTGTTAGGATTGTTGCTACTCCCCCAAATACCAAGGCAAGTGGTGCTTCATATTTTGTCCCAATATTTTGACTATGCACTAGTGATATTTTGTATAAGGCTTGCATGATATTTTGCTAACTATCTATATGCTATGCTATGGGAAATCCTAGTAGTTGTAGTCTTGATAGAATTTTCTCTATGTTATGATACTTGATATATTGCCATGCTTAGCATAGCTAGTAGAAAACAAGGGTGGATTATATACATGCTATGGAAAATATTGCTAAGTCTTTGACTTGAGTTTTGCTTAATAAAACAACTAAGTGAATGAATCACATGGGTGGAATGGTATGTTTGGGTTATGTTGAGTGGTTAAACAAGGCCCATATCTATGCTCTACCTTTTGTATCACACTTGTGGAAAGCCACCTAGGAACAAAGGGATTTGAGATGCCCAATGTTAAGAAGCTTCTAGTGTAGCCACTTGGCAATATGGGCTCTGCCTGGATCATATAGGTTGCAGTAACTTAGCCAAATGGGCAGTTGGTGGTAGGGAGTGATAGGTTTGGAGCGCGTCCATTTTGGTCTAAGGGAAGGCTTCTAAAAGATCTTGTCTCGATGCATGTCGAGTCTTGTGGGGAAAGTGCACCACCTCTCTAGAAGGAAGAATCTAAGTACTTAGCCGTGTCCCCGGAAATGGAAAAATTTGAGCATCAAGACATGGAAGCTATCAAGGATCTCCTCATCCCAATTTCTAAGTTAAAAACTGGTGGTTGGACAAGGGTAAAGGTTCACCAATGTCTATTGGTGGTTCCTTGGGAGTTTTTGTCAAACAAAAACTTAGTGTTCTCAACTAATAGGCAAAACCTATTTTGAGCAAAGCAAGCCTAAGCTACACTTAGCCAAATTCATATAGAAGCTATAAACTATTATTTTACTAAGGTATCACTTGCCAATACTATTCCAATGTATTGACCCACTGTTTCTATAACTTCTGATGTTGCAGGTTACTCTCATGAGGATTAGGGTTATGAGTCTACACTCAACATGTTTGCCTGTGGCACATGAAGATGAATACTTTACTTTATTTTGTTATGGTGAACTATTGTACTAGCCTATGGCTATGGAGTTATAAAAGACTATGTTATCTCTGGAATGACGATGTAATAATGACCTTTGTTTCTGTGTACTTCCTCTTAAACTGTGGATGCTATTAATTGATCCAGGGACTAGCATTGCAATCACAGGGACCTTTACCTTTATAAAGGTGGGGTCTTACAGTTATCCATCACCAACATTACTCTATAAATTCATTTATAATTATATATATATATCAAATCCTACTTCATCACCAGCGTTTAATATTTCTAAGAGGAAAATACTAACTCTATATTTCATTGCTGCTCTAACATCATCCTAATCATACTATCTTATCTCTACTTATCTCCAATATCTTATGCTAGAGTTCAACCATGTTTACTCACCAATGTCACTTATACATTATACAAGCATTCTATATTGGTGATTAAGCATGATCATTATAATCCTTTGATCCTTTATGGTTTAGGTTTCCAATTAGCTAATCAAGGCTTCATCAATACAACATTACAGTTGTATTGAAATTATCTTCTTAATATCTCTAGTGGATTACAGAATGTTATTCATGGATTATACCTACTTAGTCCCATAGGATTACTTTTTGGTCTCTATCTTCAATGTTCATCCTTATAATCCTATTTGTTACCATATAATTAGATCTTCCATATAACTCTTCTATTTATTCAGTAGTGAGTTAACTCCTTCATTTACTATATTGATTAGATTCCCTTAAATCACTCCCAATAGATGATATCCAAAACTAGCATTACTACTTACCTCTTCTTACTATTTTCTTTATATTCCTTAAGTGAATGCTTTGATATAGACAAGAGTTGATAGATTAATAATTAATGGGTTATGAATTGGTGAATCAATAGTTGATTACTCAACTTTGATGATCACAGATATGAGAATAGGGTTTAATGGAGATGATGAGGATTGATATGGAAAAATATGTGGTGAATGCTCTTGGCTTAGCTTCCTTCCTAACTAAAGAGTTGGGGTGAAGTGTTACCATGTTTCTCATGGTAGAAATAGATAAGGATTGAATAGGTAAATAGTTAGTTATTACATTCTTGTTACATGGTACTCATGAGTTATTGTAACAAATACTAGGATGTGATCACCTATAAATCTAATTACGATCATTAATCAATGTGTAATGGTTTAGTTTCATTGTATTTGATCCACCCTTAGATCAAATCATGTTTACCCAAATTAATGTTTTAGAAAAGGTCACATTGAAACTTATCGCAATCAACTTGATGATATATGTCAATTCCATCAAGTTGAGAGAAGCTTCAGTTACTTTGACAAGTTTTGTTCAAAAGCGTGAAAATTATCCGAATTTTCTATGCATGAATGCAATGCACACAACTGGGTTCAGTTTATTTCTAAGCTCTAATGCCGGGGTGTTACAATCGCTTACGACTACACATAATGGACTACATACATCGATATGTATAAATTCCAATAATTTAGTCGATCGTTCTTCTTTGGCCTTTGAACGAAGTTTTAATTATCCTGAGGAAAGTCTCACAAGCATCATTTGATCAAATCAAAGAATCCAAAAATCCATGAAAATGGAGTTTCTTCATGTCTTCTTTCCAAAAAGTTTAAACAACGATGTCACTTCGTAAGTGATCTTCCAATCATTTGTCTTGCGACATTTTATCATTAGTTTTTATGGATGTGATTTCTCCAACTAGATTTGTAAATCATCCATCTTATATTGAATATGGTAATTATTTGAACAATCTTTGTTCTCATAATACCTGATTTAAATACAAACAATGGTTTGTTTGATTTCGATGAACATCATCAGATATTCTCTTGCTAGTTACTTAGGCCATTGTGGTTCATGAATTGCGTCGTTCCGTATGAAATTTCATACCAACCAATTCGGTATCCAATACCCAAGAACCACATTGTTTAACAAGCACAGAATACAACCATAACATGTATATCATCTATATACCTAAACTAGATATTTCCAGTCTTTTCTTTTCTGCTAAATATATTTTATAAATTCTCTTTCAGCATTTCCTTTTTCCTTTTAAAAGAATTTATCAATATCAAAAGTGGAGACATATACATGACACATAGTCCAAAGCGTGTATATTCAAATAATAATACCTTTGGACTTGCACTTTGAAGTAGATCACCATCATCAAATGATCGGCAGTCTTTTAAAATCCATTCTTTAGTAATCTTTTAGTGTAGCAAACACTTTACATACATCTTCTATTCACCCTTATGAGGACGACTTTCATGATCAAGCTAATGTAGCTTATAAAGGCGAATCGTGAGTATAACAGTACTTTTCAAAACCTTTTTGGATGATTAGGATGTCTAGCATCTCCAACCTTTGCAAATTCTTATCCAATATGAGAACATATATTATACTCTATCATATTGCAACCAAAACATTGTTTCAGATACCGTTATATCTGCCACACATGATGGTTTCTGAAACAATTCTTTCAGCTCCTAGATAAACTTGATATTAAAACAATCAAGAATCATGGAGGCAAACATTATACTTAAGATACTAACACTAGAATTGTTACTCTCGATTTAATACCAATTATTAAATTTTACGGAGTAAACAAAGTTTGCTAAAAGTTTGCAATAGGACTTTAAACTTTAGATTGACACTCAACACAATACGATACCAGTTCATAAAGTAAATATCCAGAATTCTATAGTTCTATTATCTCAATTACAACTAAGCATAAGGTGGTGAACGAATGCCAGTGACTACAACAAATTATGCAAATTCACTTTTATTTAATTTATGATAAATTGAGTTCTACTAATCCAAATTACAAATGAACTCCCACGAAAAAACAACTCCCCTCGTGTCTTTTTGGTGACTACATGAACCAAATCCACTACACCAAGTCCGATCATCACGTGAGTCGGTGTAGTTTCAAAGGAGAGCATCAAATGGGCATCATATCTTTCATATGACTCATGCTTAACCGTTCAGTCTGAGTTCCGAGGCCATGTCTGTACATGCTAGGCTCGCCAAATAAGAACCTTAGTATTCGCGTGTGTAACTGTCTTACACCCGAAATATGATCGTGGATACAAGAATACCCGATCATCACGTGATGTCTTGGAGCGACGAAACATAATCGGTGCATACTTAAGGGAGAACACATTTTTATCTTGATATATGACTGAGGGATCATCTTATTATGCTAATAAAACGCCAAACAAGCAATATAAGATGAAACAAACATCACCTATTAATAAGTGAAATGATATGGTTCTTGCACTTGATCTCCATCATGTGCATCATGGTATGATCACTATCATACCTCTATGTGTAAAGCCAAGGTCTATGGAACTTACACGTTATGTGTGTTGTAAGAGTATCGACTTATACTTATACTTACAACATCACCATATCATGTCACTAGCCTAGCAACAATCTAAACTAGACGCCTCTAATTTATCCAATGTAAGTTTTACGTGGCTTAGGGCTTTCGAAGATATAACCATTCTTACCTACGAACATGGAACCACAACGATGATAATCAAATTATTGACAACTCGTTCTAAATCAGATATTGACTATAGTAGGAGAGATAGACACCCGCAAGCCACTTATGCAAAACTAGTTGCATGTCAAGCATGGAACAGGTCTCATGTGCGAGGACATGTAAAGTTTGTCCGGGCCGCTTCATCCCACTATGCCACCAATTTCCAAAGTACAAGGAAGAAGTAATAAAATGACCATCAGCGCCCACATACTCATATGTGTGCTACCCGTGCAAAGCATCTATGCATAGATCCGGCTCTGATACCACTGAAGGGTTCGCAGCATAGAAAACAAAAAAATTCCTACGATGGGAACAACTATGTACCAAGATCTATCTACTATATACACTAAACGGGCGGATGTATATCGGTAGATAACATACCCTTGAAGACCGACAAAGCTTAACGAGTTAAACTCGTGGTTGATGTAGACGATCTCTTGCCGATCTCAAGATCGAGAGGAAGTCCTAGCCATCAGCGATGCATCCGTGCTCGCACACACGTCCGAGGCACCGAGCAACCTCCGCCTCCTCGCTCCAGCAATGTAGCGGAAGCACAACTCTTTCTTGCCGAATATCCATCGGGAACATGTATCTCGCTAGTCCGAGACCATGGGGGATAAATACTAGAGGGGGAGAGAGATCCTTCACAAGGAGGTGTGAGTGAGAAGTGAGGAGGGAGGATCCTTTTATAGGAGAGGGGGTAACCCCAAGGGGGTGGCTGGCGCATGGGGGCTGCCCCTTGCCCTCCCCTCATTCATGTGGGTGGACACTCCACTCACAAAAAAACCTTTCAATTCCCTCCACTCAAATTCCCATTAAATTTCCACCAAATTTAATGCAAACTCTCATAATAAAACTCCTTTTCTTTATTCAGAATTTTGTCAATTACTTTAATGACAAACATTCACATATAACCGCTTGCTAGTATTTCATTTCACATGCAAAAACACTTTCTGCAATTTGACACAAAAACCTGGTTCGATATCTAGTGAAATAAATTCCTGCGCTTGTTATTATTTTCGGCATGAAACTTTTGCTCCAAATGGATGTCGGTGTCTATTAAGTGTGTCACCCTACGGTTCACGAATAATGCGAACATGATCGAGACCCCTCTAAGATCAATAATCAGAAGCGGGACCTGGAGGTCCATACTGACTCCCACACATTCAGCGATGAATTTCTTGTGATCGTGAGAACCGTTTACGCTAGTATGTTAATCCTTTTGTTTCTCTATATATTACATGTCCGAGATTCAATCATCGTTATCTCCATACCTAGTTTGATATCGTTACTGTCAACACCCGGGTTTTTAATCCCAGATGCCTGTTATGCCATACATCGCAATCCCAGGATTACCATTTTTGCGAGACATAATAGAATTGGATACCATAGTACATCATCCATTACAAACCGTAAGTTATTACACCAATAGGGATCTCATGATCCAATTCTTAATACAACATGAAGCAGCGCAATACGTAATAATAATGGTAGCATAGGCGAAGCTCCTTCTTCGGGGTCACAGGCAATGCTGACGATGGGAGATGATCCTAGTTGTCGTAACCTTCCTGGGGTCCATCCTCCAGGTACTCCTCTTCATAGTATGGCCATGGGAATAGCCAGGGACAAAGCCATGAGTACTCCTTAAGTACTCGCAAACTAATACTAACAAATGAAAGGGGTTTTTGATAATAGGACACTAGGCTCTAGGGTTGTTTTGCAAAAGGCAGATTTATCTCTACTAAGTTTTAGGGGCAACGAATGCTAGTTGAAGTTTATAACATCTAAATGGGAACTTGTATTTCATATCACAACCATGTTGTGGTCAAGTCAAAGTCTCACTTCGTTTCATAAGTCATTTTGAAAAGTCTGACGGGGGAACAGTATGGCCACTCCAACTATCCATAACCGCGGACGCGGCCATTCGAATAGTTTGACACTCTGCAGAGATTGTACACTTTCACCACAACATTCGATACATCCGTCAGGAACAAATCCTGAATTCACCATACTCAGTATGCGGATAATCAATCCTAACCTTTCAATTACACGCCCTAGTATAAGTACCTCTCCTGTGAGTTTGTCCTCCCAACCATGACCAACTGTCATCTTGGGTACTGCACAGGTGGACAATCTTCACAAGGTAGCCTCAGCTCATACCTTGGCCGTGAGGGAACTAATACTAAGGTATATAAGTTTCCAGTCAAGCCCTACCCAATCTTCGGGTATTGTGGTTGTACGATAAAATTGGAATGGCATCGCATCCAGACAACCATCAGTTTTATAAAGGGCTAAGGCTCATGCCTCAACATTTTCATCACCAAAATCATCACGTGTTCGGAAACACATGTCCAAAACATTTCAATAGAATGATCCATCATTCCAAGGTCTTCATAACCATTTTTCCACCAAGTATTCCCATCTAATGTTGATCAAGTTTTATGCTTAGCACTAGCTTCTACAGGTGGGGGTAAGCACTGATGAGGGGTGATAAACTAGTGGAGTTTTAACTAAGTTCAATCTCATGCCTTAGGATGACATCAAGATTATCTAGCTTAGGCCATGTTTTATGCTCTTTATGCAACCTTCACATATCTTTCTAGTATCTACCATTCACTTAGGTAAAATCTAGGTAAGAGCTTTGATAAAGAAATAAAGTAAGAAGCTTGCAAGTAAAACTAGGATTGGTTTATCAAGTGGAGATGATCATAGATGCTTAAGGCATATAGTGGTCATAGTATCAAGTAGGGGTTTGTTTGCATCAGTAGAGTATCTTGCAAGTGTTATCTTGCACATTCAACTGATAGTATTAGGCTTGCATTAGTGTCAATATAAGCTTGCTAAATTGCAAGTGTTAGCTTTCCTTGTGCAGATCAGTGGTTGAAGTTCTCCTCGGCTTCTTTGTAGAATCCTCCTTCCTCCTCGTATCCTTGGTCGGTACTAGCGTCTATAAATAAATACGAGGTACACAATCACCAAACAATACTTAACTACTTACAATCATCACACACAAGGGTCCTATATAGGATCTAACATCATCTCTTACATTACAAGATTAAGTCTTGGTTTAATTCCCTTTATTTTTTTAGAAAAGTAATTTCTACTCATTGAAAAACTACTTAAGATTTAATATTCTCCAAACCAAACATTTGATCATGTTGACACATGTCATCACCACATATTGTAGTCCATGGAAATATGATTTAAAGTGGTGTCACAATTTAATAAGGTTTTACCCATTTATTTTAATTAAATAAAGTGACTATAAATGCCTATGTAGCATTCTTTTATTACTTGAACATTATTTCTGTAAGTAAGCCTATATATTTTTATATATTCTGAAAGGTATGGTTAAATGTGATTTTTGAGAGTTGGAATCAACTCAAAAGCTATTATGGTTTAAATTTGAAAAATGTTTGAATGCAGAAAATCTTCTGCCTTATTATTTTTACGATGGGTGATCTATAGATCCAAATGACTTGAATCCAACTGGCTTGGATTCAGCATTCCCAGAGCTTTCTAACAAAATTAGTTTCATTAAATTTGATGCTCTGAATCGACCTGGGTTGATTTTTGAAACTGGGTACAGAAGTGTGCTTGAAATTAAATGGAAAAGGTTTAATTCAAATAACTGGGCTGCGCGGGAAAGGTTAACGGGCCGGCATGCTGAGCTTAGCGCTTCCGCGGGCTGTTTAAGTGGCTATCTCCACTCGTCAGTGAGACAGGGGGTGCGAAGCGGTATGGGGCGATGTGGGACGTTCGATCTAGTTCTAATCCAACGGCTGGGAGTTATCGTCGATGTTGGGCAACGCCATGAGATGTAAACCTAGCGCTGGGGGGTTGCTGGGGCTCACTGGGTGCAAAGTAGGTCGGCGAGGAGGGCAAACGACGAAGTAGACGACGGCGAATCTCCTGGTACCGGTGGCTCCTCCTGGGGCGGCTCCAATCGCTGGCTCCCTTCTTCTCTAGAGGCGGCGGACTCCGGTGAAATTCCAACGAGGTGTTGCTCGCCTTGCTCCGGGAACAGTGTGGAACAATCAGGGAGGAGAGGGGAGTAGAATGGTGTGCTCAATTCGGCTGGGGGTGGCCTCTATTTATAGTCGAGCGAGGGGACCGACGGGGCACACGGTGAGCTCGTCGGGGGCGATGGTATAGACGGCTATTGGCATGGGTGAAGGTAGGGGACGGTGCGGTGTTCCCTGGCGATGCTCAACGATACGGTGGCGAGACGTGGGGCGGTGCGGGTTGGTCTGGAACACGCGATGCTCTGCGCGGCAGAGGCGGCGTCTTCGACGGCGAGCGGTGGCTGTGCGGCATGGGGCGGCGAACGGGGATGTCTGGCGGTCTCCTGGGTCGGTGGTGATCGTGTATGCACGCGGCGAGGGCGGCGCGCGGTCTGTGGGCTTCGGTCGAGGGTGGCGCTCTGGTGCATGCTCGGCATGGTTGGCAGAGGCACGGGCGCGGCGTTCCTGGGTTCTCTGGTCGGTGTCTTCGAAGTAGGGCTGGTCGAGAGGGGGCGGTGAGGCATGGGTGATCTCCCAGACAAGGTTGGCATGGCTAGTTTCCTTCCTAGCTTGCTGTCTACACTGGGGTGGCAAGGATGCACTCGGCTGTTCACCATTGATGATATTGGCAAGCTCACAGTGGTGCTAGTGTTTGGTTAATCTTGCTAGATGATCTACTGAGCTGGTTGTGAGCTAGATAGGGAACCAGTTAGGCTCAAAACACTGCACACTATAGTGTTTTGGTTTTGTTTGATTTGTGTCTGTCAAGTGTTTGATGAAATGGCCGCACGAATTCAAGTTTTGAATTTTGAAAAGATTTTTGGTGGGTGTGCTAGATTGGTGCTGGTGAGTCTGCAGATTCTTGGGTTTTGAAAGTTGAGCTTGTTTGAGTGGTTTTTGAAAAAGTGGGATCTTCCCATATGATAAAGATTCAATTTTGAATTGTCATTTAAACTATGCATTTGAAAGTTTCTGGATGATCACAAAGTGGGCCTTGATACTTTGTTATGAGTACAATCAAGGGGTGCAAAGATTCAGAAAAGTTTCTGATAGTTTCTGAAAGTTTGAGGAAGCCAAAGTAGGCATGGGAGTTAAATTGGTCAAAATGAGTATTCCTCTATTTTATTTGTTTTGCTTTATTTGTCTTTGGGAAAGGTGTCGGAAATGTTTTAGATGATGTTTATTTCACCTAAGAAACATTTTACAAGCAAGGAAACACACAAACAAGGTGGTTCAAAAGAATTTCAAATTCAATGCATACTCATATGCATGCTTTCATAATTTTATTTAGAAAAGTTTTTGTTAACCCTAATTTTGATGATTAGAGTTTGATGATCCAAGTTCAATATTTTTGGGATGTTACAAACCTTCCCCCCTTAAACAAAATCTCGTCCCGAGATTTGAAAAAGGACGAAAAGATTACCTAGGATTTGAAGAGATCGGGAAATTCTGTCCTGATGTGATCTTCGCGCTCCCAGGTAGCTTCCTCTTCTGTGTGGTTGCTCCACTGAATCTTGAGAAACTTGATGCTTCGGGTTCGGGTAGTTCGAAAAGCTTCTTCCAAAATACGGATGGGTACTTCGGGATAGGTCAGGTCATCGTTGATCTCTATGGTCCGGTGATCGATATTTTCGAACACTTCAGTCTTCTCTGGGACTTCGAGACACTTGCGAAGTAATGAGATATGGAACACATTGTGCACGGCTGACATCTCTTCAAGTAGTTCAAATTGATACGATACTTCTCCTCGACGGTTCAGAATCTTGAAAGGTCCGATATATCTAGGGGCTAACTTTCCTTTGAGTTATAAACGCTGCATTCCCTTCAATGGCGACACTTTCAGATAAACAAAATCTCCTATGTTGAAGGCGAGGTCTCTACGTCTTTTGTCGGCGTAACTCTTTTGTCTGGATTGGGCTGACTTGAGGTGCTCACGAATCTTGTGAACCTTCTCTTCTTCTTCTCGTAGGATGTCGGGTCCGAAGATCTGACTCTCTCCTACTTTCGACCAGTTCAAAGGGGTGCGACACTTTCTTCCGTACATGAATTCAAATGGGGTCATTTGCAAACTAGCTTGATAACTGTTGTTGTATGAAAATTCTGCAAACGGCAGACAGTCTTCCCACTTGGATCCATATTCTAACACACATGCTCTAAGCATATCTTCGAGTATTTGATTTACTCGCTCCGTTTGTCCATCGGTCTGAGGGTGATATGCGGTGCTGAAATCTAGACGGGTTCCTAAACCTTTTTGGACTTTCTTCTAGAATCTCGAGGTAAACTGAGTTCCTCGATCCGATACGATATTCTTGGGGACTCCATGCAAACTAACGATTCTAGCGATGTACAACTCTGCTAGTTTCGAACTCTGATATGTGGTCTTGACGGGTGAGAAATGGGCAACTTTGGACAATCTGTCCACTATGACCCAGATAGAGTCATTTCCCCTACTAGAAGTAGGCAGTCCAATGATAAAGTCCATTCCAACAGAATCCCATTTCCATTCCGGAATTTGCAATGGTTGCAACAATCCAGCGGGTCTTTGATGTCCTGCCTTGACTCGCTGACAAATATCACACTTGGCGATATAGCTTCCGATTTCTCTCTTCATCTTATGCCACCAAAATTGCTCTTTCAAATCATGATACATCTTAGTTCCTCCGGGATGGATAGAATAAAGAGTATCATGAGACTCCTTCAGAATAACTTCTTTCAACTCAAAATCTGCTGGTACACAAAGGCGTCCTTTGTACCACAAAACTCCTTCTTCGTCCTCGGTGAATCCAGGTACTTTGCCTGTACCGATACAATGCTTGATTCCGTCAATACTAGCATTTCCCTTCTACGCCTCTTTGATCTGACTGATCAAAGTGGGATGGAGTTCTATGCTAGCCAAGAATCCTTCACTTACTAATTCCATTCGAAAATCTTCCATCTCTTTGTGCAAACTTGGTTGCTCCTTCAAAATCATGGAGTTCAAGCGGCACGGTAATCTGCTAAGGGCATCGGCTACCACATTGGCTTTACCAGGGTGATAGTGAATGTCCAGATCGTAATCCTTGATTAGCTCTATCCATCTTCTCTGCCTCATATTCAGCTCCTTCTGAGTGAATATATACTTTAGGCTCTTGTGATCCGTATAGATCTCACAACGGTTTCCCATCAGGTAATGTCTCCATGTTTTCAGGGCTAGAACTATGGCTGCGAGTTCGAGGTCATGGGTTGGGTAGTTTTGCTCATGTTGCTTCAGTTGTCGAGATAGATAAGATATAACTTTGCCTTCTTGCATTAGCACACATCCGAGACCAATCTTGGATGCATCACAATACACATCGAAGGGCTTCGTGATATCCGGCATGATCAAGATTGGGGCTGAAATCAATCTCCTCTTGAGTTCTTGAAAACTTGCTTCACATTTGTCAGTCCATTCAAACTTCTTGTCCTTCTTCAGCAATTGGGTCATGGGTCTGGCGATACTAGAGAATCCTTCTACGAATTTGCGGTAATATCCAGCCAATTCGAGAAATGCACGAACTTGGGTTTGAGTGGTTGGGGCTTGCCAATCTTCTACATATTTCACCTTGGTAGGGTCAACGGCAATTCCTCCGGATGATACAATGTGACCGAGGAATCCTACCTCCTGTAACCAGAATTCACATTTGCTAAACTTTTCATACAGCTGATGCTCTCTAAGGGTTCCAAGAATGGTACTTAGGTGTAGCTCATGTTCCTCTTCTGATTTGGAATAAATCAGAATGTCATCAATGAAAACAACGACAAACTTATCCAGGAAGTCCATAAAAATCTTATTCATGAGATTCATGAAATAAGCGGGGGCATTGGTTAGTCCGAAAGACATGACGATATACTCATACAATCCATATCTGGTGGTAAAGGCAGTCTTTGGAATATCCTCTGCATGAATCTTGAGTTGATGATAGCCAGTTCTAAGATCAATCTTAGAGAACACTTTGGCACCAGTCAACTGATCAAACAAATCTTCTATCTTGGGCAAGCCTTCTTGATGGTGACACCATTCAATTTCCGATAATCCATACACAAACGGTTACCTCCATCCTTCTTGTCCACAAACAAGACAGGTGATCTCCATGGTGACGCACTTGGTTGAATCAATCCAATTTCCAGCATGGAATCCAGTTGCTTCTTCAATTCTGCTAGCTCTGACGGGTTCATACTATATGGTCTCTGGGCTATGGGTCCTGTTCCGGGAATTAGTTCGATGATAAACTCGATATCCCGATCTGGGGGCATACGGGGCAAAACATCTGGAAATACATTGGGGTATTCACAGACTATCCGGACTTGGTCAATGGTAGGTTGGGCTATACTCTTGTTTCATTTGAATTGGCGAGGTAAGGTTTCAGATATATGCTCGACGATATTCCGGCAGTACTGGTCATGGTTATGGCTTTCTTGGCACAGTCAATCAATCCTTTATGTTTGGACATCCAATCCATTCTGAGTACTACTTCCAAACCTTTAGTTCCGAGTACTATCAGATTTGCATAAAAATCTATGCCATGGATTCGGATAGGGATGGCCTTGCAAATTTGCCTAGCCTTAGTGGTTTATCCGGGAATTTGAACAATCATAACATGCTTCAGTTTGGTTGGTTGAATTGTACTAGTGCATGCAAATTCTTCGGTGACAAATGAGTGCGATGCACCAGAATCAAACAACACTCATGCAAGTACTGAATTAACATAAAACATACCCAGTACGACGTCTGGCGCTTCCTGAGCTTCTTCAGCATGCATGAGAAAAAGACGGCCGTTGCGGTTGAGTGAATTCCCTGGGGCAAATCTTCTTCCTGGCTGAACATGATGCTGCTGCTGAGCTGGGACATTAGCATTGGGGGCTGTAGCATTCTTCTTGTTGGGGCACTCGTTGGAATAGTGGCCTTTATTTCCACAGTCATAACAAGTCACTTGCGACTTGTCCTTTGTTGCTACAGGCATAGCATTGCTTCTAGTCCCAGGGGCAGTGTTGGTGTTGGCAGTAGCGTTGTTGTTGTTGAATTTGGGTGGGGCGCGATTGAAATTGCTAGCGTTGCCGGGGTTGTTGTGATTTCCTCTGGGCCTAGGGTTTCCACGGTTGGGATATGTCGGACGGTTCATCGGGGGTCTGTTGATTCTTGGGGCAAATCCTGGAGATGGGTTGGGGCGATACTTTGGGGTCTAATGGGTTCCTGGTTGATGCATCATGTGACGCTTGCGGTTCTCATTGGCTTGGTTGATCTTTCCTTCCATCTGGATAGCAGAGTCCACAAGGGCTTCAATATCGGCAAAGGGGATATTGACTAACACAGTCTGCATCTCATCATGCAGACCATTCAAGAATCTTTCTTTCTTCTTGACTGCGGTGTCGATCTCATCCGGGGCATACCTAGCTAATGAAAAAAAATTGTCACGGTATTCCACTATTGTCATCCTTCCTTGCTTCAGCTCTCTGAACTCGTCTCTCATTCTATTGATCAAACCTGGTGGCACATGGGTTCTGCTAAACTTGACCTTGAATTCTTCCCAGGTCATCATCTGGCCTCCGGTCATTGCGCGAACACTGTTCCACCATGCCCTGGCATCTTCGGCTAGATACTGGGTGGCAAACAGAACTTTCTCGTTGGCTTCCACTCTGGCGACTTCTAAGTTATTTTCCATGGTTTGTAGCCAGTCATTGGCGTCTAGGGGTTCTTCTGACTTAGTGAAAACAGGTGGATTGGTATTCTGGAAATTCTTGAGCTTAGATCCATGGTTGTCCTGATTTCCGTGGCCTTGGTTATTGTGGGCTAGCTGGACTATCTGCTGCAGAGTGGCTAGGATGGCTTGACGTTCCGCACTTTCAGCTTCACGGTCAGAAGTCAACATTTGCAGAATCTACAACATCGGGTCCGGGGATGAACCACTTCCTCCACGTGGCATCTGAAGATTGAGATAGATCATGAGAAAAGAGGGAAATTTCTAAGTTTTTGGGTCTTTTGAAAAAATTTAAAGTTTGACTCAGATTTTCTGGCAACTTGCTTTCTCATTCATTCATTCATACCACCCAATACAACACACACCACAACAAAGGAAAGCAGATGGTTTTAAGAACCATTCTGGAAACTACGATACAGTGGGACCGAATACTACTCACTACGCTAGTGCTCAAGTGCTACTACTCCTTGGAATCTGTGGCCTCATCATCCTCATCATCATCGATGAAGGCGAAATCGTCTTCATCGGTGAAGAAGTCCATAACCTGATCCTCCAGGAAATCATCATCATCGCTGAGATAGGAGTAGGGGTCTCCACGAAGATCCTCTCCGGCATTCTCCCTTTCCTCCAACTGCATGTCTCTCTCGTGGATGGTCTCCTCCAAAGATGAGATGCGGTGGCTAAGGCGGGCAATGATGTGCTCCTTCTTGTCGAGATGACGGCGGCGAGACTTGCGATCCTTTGCTAGCATGGCGATGGTTTGGTCCTTCGTCTTGATGATGGCAGACTTGTGGTTGGAGTAGTCACGACAGTTGTCTAACTCCTGCTGATGATCGTACATCATGAAGCTAAGGTGGTCCAATTGATTCTTTAGCTCGGGGTGGTATGGGGCTTACAGTGGTTTTACTTTTGCATCACGCCTTGGGAAAAACTCAAAGCGAGTACCCTTGATCTGATTGATGCTCTGCCCACACAGACGGGAAAGAGCTTCCTGCATGGCCCTGGCAAGTCCATCGAGCCAATTGTTCTCTCTTCAGGTAAACTGAATTCCTTCCGCAGTGGGAGGTTCAATCTTTCCTCTGAGACTTGCAATAATTAGCCACTGCAGATCTTCTCCTCCTTGATCATTGAGCTGAGCTCCGAAGAACTTGGGGTGCGGATGCTCCAGAAGTTCCGAAAGTTGGTCCAAATCCCTCTCAAAGATAAGGTCTCCTCCATTCCCCAACTGATAAAACTTGATGTACTTCACGTCCATCTATAAGAATATAGGATGAGTAAGTTAGTAGAGTGATCAAGTGTGTCAAAATTTTATGTATTTTGCAAGAGTTTTTTTTTTGAGGAACATGAATTTTCATGAAAGAATCAAAGGGATAAGAATGATAATAAGTTTTTGTAAATATTTGTTTTATTTGGTTTTGAAACTAAGTTTTTGATTCAAACGTCCAGTCTAACTAGGGTCTCCTATGGTCATGATGGCTCTGATACCAACTTGTCAACACCCGGGTTTTTAATCCCAGATGCCTGTTATGCCATACATCGCAATCCCAAGATTACCATTTTTGCGAGACATAACAGAATTGGATACCATAGTACATCATCCATTACAAACCATACATAAGTTCTTACACCAATAGGGATCTCATGATCCAGTTCTTAATACAACATCAAGCAGCGGAATACGTAATAATAACGGTAGCGTAGGCGAAGCTCCATCTTCGGGGTCACATGCAATGCTGACGATGGGAGATGATCCTAGTTGTCGTAACCTTCCTGGGGTCCATCCTCCAGGTACTCCTCTTCATAGTCTGGCCATGGGAATAGTCAGGGACAAAGCCATGAGTACTCTTTAAGTACTCGCAAACTAATACTAACAAATGAAAGGGGTTTTTGATAATAGGACACTAGGCTCTAGGGTTGTTTCGCAAAAGCGAGATTTATCTCTACTAAGTTTTAGGGGCAACGAATGCTAGTTGAAGTTCATATCACAACCCTGTTGTGGTCAAGTCAAAGTATCACTTCGTTTCATAAGTCATTTTGAAAAGTCTGACGGGGGAACAGTATGGCCACTCCAACTGTCCATAACCGCGAACGCGGCTATTCGAATAGTTTGACACTCTGCAGATATTGTACACTTTCACCACAACATTCCATACATCCGTCAGGAACAAATCCTGAATTCACCATACTTAGTATGCGGATAATCAATCCTAACCTTTCAATTACACGCCCTAGTATAAGTACCTCTCCTGTGAGTTTGGCCTCCCAACCATGACCAACTGTCATCTTGGGTACTGCACAGGTGGACAATCTTCACAAGGTAGCCTTAGCTCAGACCTTGGCCGTGAGGGAAATAATACTAATGTGTATAAGTTTCCAGTCAAGCCCTACCCAATTTTCGGGTATTGTGGTTGTACGATAAAATTGGAATGGTATCGCTTCCAGACAACCATCAGTTTTATAAAGGGCTAAGGCTCATGCCTCAACATTTTCATCACCAAAATCATCAGGTGTTCGGAAACACATGTCCAAAACATTTCAATAGAATGATCCATCATTCCAAGGTTTTCATAACCATTTTTCCACCAAGTATTCCCATCTAAAGTTGATCAAGTTTTATGCTTAGCACTAGCTTCTACAGGTGGGGGTAAGCACTGATGAGGGATGATAAACTAGTGGAGTTTTAACTAAGTTCAATCTCATGCCTTAGGATGACATCAAGATTATCTAGCTTAGGCCATGTTTTATGCTCTTTATGCAACCTTCACATATCTTTCTAGTATCTACCATTCACTTAGGTAAAATCTAGGTAAGAGCTTTGATAAAGAAATAAAGTAAGAAGCTTGCAAGTAAAACTAGGATTGGTTTATCAAGTGGAGATGATCATAGATGCTTAAGGCATATAGTGGTCATAGTATCAAGTAGGGGTTTGTTTGCATCAGTAGAGTATCTTGCAAGTGTTATCTTGCACATTCAACTGGTAGTATTAGGCTTGCATTAGTGTCAATATAAGATTGCTAAATTGCAAGTGTTAGCTTGCCTTGTGCCGAGCAGTGGTTGAAGTTCTCCTCGGCTTCTTCGTAGAATCCTCCTTCCTCCTTGTATCCTTGGTCGGTACTAGCGTCTATAAATAAATACGAGGTACACAATCACCAAACAATACTTAACGACTTACAATCATCACACAGAAGGGTCCTATAGAGGATCTAACATCATCTCTAACATTAAAAGATTAAGGATTGGTTTAATTCCCTTTATTTTTTTAGAAAAGTAATTTCTACTCATTGAAAAACTACTTAAGATTTAATATTCTCCAAACCAAACATGGGATCATGTTGACACATGTCATCACCACATATTGTAGTCCATGGGAATATGATTTAAATTTGTGTCACAATTTAATAAGGTTTTACCCTTTTATTTTAATTAAATAAAGTGACTAGAAATGCCTATGTAGCATTCTTTTATTACTTGAACATTATTTCTGTAAGTAAGCCTATATATTTTTATATATTCTGAAAGGTATGGTTAAATGTGATTTTTGAGAGTTAGAATAAACTCAAAAGCTATTATGGTTTAAATTTGAAAAATGTTTGAATGCAGAAAAGCTTCTGCCTTGTTATTTTTACCATGGGTGATCTATAGATCCAAATGACTTGAATCCAACGGGCCTGGATTCAGGATTCCTAGTCCTTTCTAACAAAATTAGTTTCATTAAATTTCATGGTCTGAATCGACCTGGGTTGATTTTTGAAACTGGGTACATAAGTGTGTTTGAAATTAAATGGAAAAGGTTTAATTCAAATAACTGGGCTGCGCGGGAAAGGTTAACGGGCCGGCCTGCTGAGCGTAGCGCTTCCGTGGGCTGTTTAAGTGGTTGTCTCCACTCGTCAGTGAGACAGGGGGTACGAAGCGGTATGGGGCGATGTGGGACGTTCGATCTAGTTCTAATCCAACGGCTGGGAGTCATCGTCGACGTTGGGCAACACCGGCGAGACAGAAACCTAGCGCGGCCAGTGGGGGTTGCTGGGGGCTCACCGGGGTGCAGGCAAGGGTTGGCGAGGCGGGCGAACGACGAAGTCGACGACGGTGAATCTCCTGGTACCGGTGGCTCCTCCTGGGGCGGCTCCAATCGCTGGCTCCCTTCTTCTCAAGAGGCGGCGGGCTCCTGTGAAATTCCGACGAGGTGTTGCTCGCCTTGCTCCGGGAACGGTGTGGCACGATCAGTGAGGAGAGGGGAGTAGAATGGTGTGCTCAATTCGGCTGGGGGTGGCCTCTATTTATAGTCGAGCAAGGGGACCGACGACAGTGAGCTCGTGAGGCGATGGCAGCGGCTATTGGCATGGGCGGTAGGGACGGTGCGGTGTTCCTGGCGATGCTCAACGATGGCGGGCGTAGACGGGGCGGTGCGGGTTGGTCTGGAACATGCGACGCTCTGTGTGGCAGAGGCGGCGTCTTCGACGGCAAGCGGTGGTTGTGCGGCATGGGGCGACGAACGGGGATGTCTAGCGGTCTCCTGGGTTGGTGGTGATCGTGTATGCATGCGGCGAGGGCGGCGCGCGGTCTGTGGGCTTCGGTCGAGGGTGGCGCTCTGGCGCATGCTCGGCACAGTTGGCAGAGGCACGGGCGCGGCGTTCCTGGGTGCTCTGGTCGGTGTCTTCGAGGCAAGGCTGGTCGAGAGGGGGCGGTGAGGCATGGGTGATCTCCCAGACAAGGTTGGCATGGCTAGTTTCCTTCCTAGCTTGCTGTCTACACTGGGGTGGCAAGGATGCACTCGGCTGTTCACCATTGATGATATTGGCAAGCTCACAGTGGTGCTAGTGCTTGGTTAATCTTGATAGATGATCTACTGAGCTGGTTGTGAGCTAGATAGGGAACCAGTTAGGCTCAAAACACTGCACACTATAGTGTTTTGATTTTGTTTGATTTGTGTCTGCCAAGTGTTTGATGAAATCACCGAGAGGGCCCAGAGCATATCTATCCGTCATCAGGATGAACATATTCCACTCTCGATCCATGGGCATCAACATAACACTTTAGTAGTACTGAACCCGTCTTTATAATCACCCTGTTACAGTGTGTCGTGGTGGTGGCACGGCAGATGCCATGGGTAGGCTTAAGTTTGGGGCCAAATCGGTGCTTGTGGTCACCGGGGAGGGAGTGCACGGTCGAGCCATGCATGAAGAACAAGAAGAACTCTCCAGAGTTGGCAATTCGATTGATACCCCAAAAATTACAAGTTCTCCTTGAGCTGTATAAGCTAGAGTACATAGCACTAGTTTCCTACTTGGTCCAACCTCCTTCTACTACTGCTATGCCCTCCCTTATATAGGCTGTGCTAGCTAACTAATACCCCTTTGGGTTCTAGGGTTTACTGTTTGGATCTTGGTCCCTACCATATGGGTCGGGTCATTGGCTTGCCCTAAGCCTAGAGGCCCGGTCCATAAAGCTTGACAGTTAACAGTCTTCTGGTATGCTGCTTCTTGTTCTTTTTGGTGTCATGCTATTACTTTGTACGTCAGCATATGCTTTGGGCGTCACCCAGCTCCTTTTGTGTCACCCGGCGCCGCCCTTCTCTTTTGACCATGCTTTACCATGGTCCCTCCTGAACCTTACTCGGAAAGGTGCCACACGTCTTTCTTGACTCGACCCTTCCTCGGTTGACTCGGCTCGTTGGTTCCTGCAAGGGTTACAACTTTGTCTTATGCGGGCCGACATAGTTTGTATGTCGGCTTTCATGCTTATCTTACCAGGCCGTTCTTACCCGGCCTAGTTCTTTCTTTACTCAGAGCCAACCCAACTGCACTATGTTTCCCATCTCGTGATCCTACTGTGGGGTTATCCCCGAAGATGGTGAGGTCTAGCAGTTCAAGCTATTAGGCGTCTCTAGGTTCCTTTTGTGTGAATGGAACTTAGTTTTTTGTCTTTATTTGTCGCAATTTCGCACCTTGCCGGGTCAGTCTGAAAATTTCCGGGTCGACTCTTTGACTTCTTGGCTCATTCCTGCCTCGAGCCGAGTTACTTTGGCCAATTCCGAGTCATTTTCGGCGCGCTTCAGTCACTGACAGCTGGTAATCATGATTACTTGCCTCAATTTTTGTTCCAAGATCTGGCGGCACAGTGACGGATGCGTAGTTATTCCTTCTAGTCATGACGTGGCACGGGATTTTTCGTGTATCCTTGGCTACGTGGCATTTGCTGACTGGCTTTCCCGGCCTGGTACACGGCCACACGCTGGCCACACGGCACAGATAGATCCCACGACCTGGGTTTTTACTGCCCCTTAAGTAGGGGTTGGGGGTTTCCACTTCCCCCACACCCGTTCAGTTTTCCCTTGCCCTTTCTTCTTCCTTGCGCCCGCAAAATCGAACTGCCCCCTTTGCGGTTCCTTCTTCCTCTTGCTCTTGTGTTGCGATTGCCCATATCTTCTTTCCATTCCAGTACGGGTCCACGCTGCTCCAAGCCTCTTCCAACCGTGGAGGAGACTGCCTCTGCTGATCTCATGGATGCTCGCGACGGCACTGATGGTGCTGAGGAGCAGGAGATTCCTGCCGGCGAGCGCGGCGGCTGGGAAGGCTCGGAGGTCTCCACCAAAGAGGTGGAGTGGCTCCGCTCCAGTAGACGCATTCCAATGCAAGTGGATTGTCATCTCCCCACCGGTGAGATTTCTCCCAAACCTCAAGCTGGCGAGCGGGTGGTTTTCCTTTCTCATTTCGAACGCGGTTTCGCTGTTCCTGTGAGAACCTTCTTTTCCTCGTTTCTTTCTACCTTCCATCTGTAGACCCACCATATTCCTGCCAATGCGATTGGCTCTCTTTCCTGCTTCATCTCTGCTTGTGAATCCTACCTTGGGATTTGGCCTACAGTTCTTCTGTGGGCCAAGTATTTTTGCTTTAAAGTCCAGGTTGTTCCCCAGCCTGAAGTTCCCCGTGCCGAGAAGAAGCCAACTCGGTGCGGTGCTGCCAGCATCACGCCCAGGAGAGATTCTATCTTTCCTCGGGTTGCTGGTATTGATTCCTGCAAGAAGTGGCATAGAACCTTTTTCTATGTCAAAAAAATGGGTCCACTGATAACATCCGGCTTCCCCCTTTCTCGGATGAGGTCCCCCACAAGAAGCACTAGCAGCTTGACTCGCGCGACCAAGACGTTGCGGTAAACGAGGCTAACGCTATCCTGAAAAGGTTGCTGTCGCCGGATGAAAACTTTCATCTCGCCGACTCTGACCTTATGTGCACCTTCGTCTCACGGCGGGTAAGCCGCATCCAAGCGAGGAGCCACAAGATGTGCTTCATGAGTGGCTCTTACGATCCCACTTGGCACTCCACCAAGGAGCTCACCCACGACTCCATTGCCCGCCGAGTAAGCTCAATCTTTAAACTGAACTTGGTGGATGATTGGGCTTGGAGCTTCCCACCGTTTAGCCGGGTCAGGACTGTCCCCTGGGTAAGTTTTCCGAATCCCTTTCTCGCTGAATAGGCTTTATCTCTTTTGCCAATCTTTAGTTTAGTTTTTTAGTTTCTCATTCTGTTTGTCCTTCACAGAATCTCCTTCACCAGGTTGATGACAGTATTGTCCCTCCTGCTGGTTATAACGGGGATCGCTCTGACTCAGATAAGTTCGAGTATGACCTGGAGTGCTTCATGCCCATCCCGCACACTGGGGCTGCTTCAGCCTTGGGTAAGAGTCAATCTCATAATCCCTTACAAGATTGGTCTGACGATGATGAGGATGATGATTGTACTCTTTTGGAGGTATATGCCTTGTGACCTTAATCTCCTTGCTTATCCGAGTAAGCCCGTTATTTACTTATGCAGCTGGCCAGGTACATGACACTCCTCCTCTCGCCGTGGGCGGAGTCGGCAAGATTCCCGTCGCTAAGCCGAAGCGACGTGGAGCCTCCTCCAGCACTCAGTCGGCCAAGAAGAACAAGCCCACTCTGGCAGCTCCTGCTGCCTCTGCTGCTGCCAGCCTGGCTGAGACTCGCCAAGCTGCTCGGCGCCGAGTCACACGCCGAGTCGTCCGTGACCCGGTTGTCACCGGGTAAGCTTTTTGTACTCTGCTTGCTCCGTTCTTTTCTCTTTCATCACTGATATTCTCTTATATATTTCTCATTGTTTTCAGCTCCGCACCTTTGTCGGCAAGCCAGGCTGCGTCTAGCATTGCCTCATCGCTTAGGCCCGCGCCTCCTCCAGCTGACTTGGCAGCGCCGAGTCCCGTCTGGGTTGAGGATCGCACTGTTGAGGCTCACGCTTCTCAGTGTCAGTCAGACCTGGTGGGTCAGACGGCTAGCGCTCCTGGCGCTGGCCAGGAAAAACTTCCCGATCTTGGTGCCCGTGAATCTGGCGCCGAGACACCTTCTGCCACCAGTTCCTCTGGCATCAGCCCTCAAGCTGATGTGAATGAACAACTTCCTGATCTTGGAGCCAGCAAAACTGTTGAGCCCAGTCAGGCAGCTCCACGTTCCTCTCCAAATCCTTCTGCTCACTCTCCAATTCTGTCAAAGGGCCAGACCCAGCCCAAGGCTTCTGGCTCTACTCGCCCTTCATCTGGCAAATCCACCTCTTCCAAGCAAACAATGCTTGTCTGTGCTCCTAGTTCTGCTCCTCAGATCCGGCCTCCGACGTTGGCGACAATGATCGCTTCGACGGGTAAGGGGGGGGAATCTGTGGCTGTCGGGTCAGGTGATGGCTCCAGGGCTGTTACTCACCACACTTATGTTGCTGCGACCCGTGCCACTGTGGGAACCGCCCTGAAAACGGGTCAAGTTCTCACTCGGACGCTCCGTGGCAAGAGCCTAGGTTCGGCGTCGTGGCATGGAATGCAGCTGGCGAGTAGGAGGTCAGCACCCATGCCGGCAAGAAACTGAATCTGTGCCCAAAGGTCGTCTTCGACATGACCCAGCAGGCCATTACTCTGATGGCCCCTGCCGACGAAGTGAACGAGGTAAAATAACTTCTTACTCTTTTGTATTATTGAATATTTCCTTTATACATATCACCTAGTCCCCGAGGTTACTGTCGAGTAAGGAACTTACTCGGCTGTAAGCTCTTTAATAGTCACTCAGTCTTTAGATCCTTTACCCCAAACTTGCATCTTAGAGCTTCAATTCCTAGCCCTTGAGGTTACTGTCGAGTAAGGAACTTATTCGGCTGTAAGCTCTTAAGCTCTTTGATTTCTTTACGCCATACTCATGTTAGAACTTCAATCCATAGCCCTCGAGGTTACCGTCGAGTAAGGAAATTGCTCGGCTGTAAACTATTAAGCTTTTTGATTCGGCATGTTGCTTGACTTGATTCTTCCTTATTGTCTGTCTTCTTTGTTCAGCTCATGCATAACAAGCACACCAAGGTGCACCAAGCCCTCGTCCTGGCGCATCACAAGCTTGAACTTGCGTATGAGAAGCTACAGACTGACACCCACGACCAAGGTAATATCCTGATCCGTCCTTTTTCTTTTCAGCGTTCTTTTCTTTGGTTCATTATCTCAATCCTTCCTCGTTCTTTTTTTGCAGCCTTCGCTCAATCTACCATCGAGGCTCTTCACTCGCAGATCAGTGAGACCGAGAGTAAGTTCTTTGTCTCGTCGATTTGATAACTAAAATTTTCTGTTGGTGCTGACAAATAACTTGTTCCGAATAAGCAGAGAAGCACCAAGCTGAACTCCACAAGGAGCGGTATGAGGTGAATCGGCTGAAGAAGCTGATGGCCGAGATGGAACAGAAACACATGGCCGAGGTGAAGGGGCTGAGGGAGGAGCTTGCCGAGAAGAACGAGCAACAGGATGCCAACGCCGAGAAGACCAAAAGGTTGCTCGACGAGGCTGAGTCATCGGTCGAGTTGGCAAATCTGAACTTAGACGTGCTTCAAGCCAAGGCCAAGACTTGGCATAGCAAACTCGCCGCCATCAACTTCTTTCTCGGTAGTGAGTCCTTACTCTTTTTCACTGTATAAGTCATTCTGGACTTCTTCCATCTACCCTTGTTATTTGCTAACTTTCTCTTTTGCTTGCAGAGAATTTTCCTGAGGCCAACATGTTTGCCATCCGAGCCATGAAGAAAGTGAGAGCCGAGGCTGGTGCTCCTGCTGACGGCGAGGTATCCATGGAGGAGCTTCTCGCAGTGGTGTCTGATTGGGTCAAGACCCTCAGGTCTTGCGGTGTGGACTTGCTCAAGTCGGCTATCCATGCGTTTCACACTCTGGCCGGATGAAGACCCACCCGAACTCATCGAGCCACTTGCTGAGAGACTGTTGCTTACTGAAGACCGGCTGGATTAATGGCGTGAGTTGGCTGACCAAGCTGCAGTGGACAAGGCTCTCTCCTTCGTGCTTTCATGGTACGAGGACATCAACCTTGATGTTCTTGCTCGCATAAGGGGGGATGTCAAATGGCTGAATGACCCGGAGCTGATCAAGAAGCGCCAGGAGCGAGCTTATGCCATGATCGAGTACACCATGGTGCATGCTTGGTGTGAAGGCCCCAGCTTCCTTGACCTTAGCAACCCGCTCGTCAAAGTTGCTGATGACGAGGGTGGCGACAGTGAAGCAACCTAGTCAGATGGTCCTGATGATCCGGCCACCGATGTCCCTCACTCGGACGATGCTCCTAGCCAAGCTCCTGGCTCCGAGAGTGCTCCTCCGGGTTTGTCTGCTTCTTAGGCCAGCAAATACTCGAACTTTGATCAGATCCCCGATATGCCGGGTACATATGTAACATACATTGCACTTTTAAGTTTGACTATGCGCCTATTAATGGGCTTTATATGTTTGCGTTATGTTCTGAGTACAAATCATTCAAGGGAAAGTCCCCGAGTTTCATTTTGTCGTGTCACCTTTCCATGCCTTTGGCTCTTGTCTACCTTTTTTGGTGTTCGGCATTAGAGTTTCAAAGTACTAAGGATATAGTTAACAGGTATGAAACTTGGATCACTTGGCCGAGATTATTCGACACACAGTATAACGCGACCTGCAGAGGGTTAGGCAAAAACTAAAGCCGACTCGCGTTTCTCCTTTGTCTTTATCCGGCGTTCGTGTTTACTCGTCTTACATATTTTTCTCTTGCTTGCCATGAAGCCGTGTTTTCGAACAACAGCATAGTCAAAGAGTTGATTTCTTCCGAGTAAACACTACTTGTTCCGAGATAATTTTCCTGTATCACGCTAGTCGTTGTAAAATAATTGAAATGGAAAACTTAAGGGGTAGTCCCCGAGTCAGTTTTTTGAATCATACCATTTTATTATTCCGACATAGCTGACAAACACGTCCGACATATGAGAGTTCGAGTGATACATGCACTGCTTCTCCTAAGTATAGAAGGGACGAAGCAGTGCCACATTCCATTGCCTTTTGGTTTCATCTCCTGACCTGTCCGCCTTGTTCTTTTGCGCTTCACGAGCGTCTATGAGATAGTAGGAATCGTTGTGCAATGCTTTGCTTACAATGAATGGACCTTCCCATGGAGGTGATAATTTATGCATTCCTTCTGTGCGCTGCACCAGCCTTAGCACCATATCTCCTTCTCGAAAAACGCGAGGTTGCACTTTCCGGCTATGGTAGCGTCAGAGATTTTGTTGATATAAAGCGGATCTGGATAATGCCAGTTCCCTTGCTTCTTCGAGTAGGTCTACTCCATCTTCTCGAGCCTCTTTTACCTCGGCTTTCGAGTATTGCCTTATCCTTGGCAAGTCATATTCTATGTCGGCAGGCAAAACTGCTTCAGCCCCATATACGAGGAAAAATGGCATATAACCAGTTGACCGATTCGGAGTTGTTCTTATGCTCCACAGTACTGAGGGTAGTTCATCTATCCAACAACCAGGTGATCTCTGGAATGGTTCCATTAAGCGGGGTTTTATCCCTGACAGAACTAAGCCATTAGCCCCTTGAACTTGTCCATTTGATTCTGGATGGGCGACTGATGCTACATCTAGTCTTATTTGGTGTTTCCCACAGAAGCGAGCAAAAGTTCCTTCGGCAAAGTTCGTGCCATTGTCAGTGATCACACTGTGTGGGTAACCGTATCTGAGGATTATATCCCTTAAGAATGTGACAGATGTTTTACCGTCCAATTTCTTGATTGGTTTCACTTCTATCTACTTGGTAAAATTATCAATCATGACCAACATATGAGTCATACCTCCTCTTGCTGGTTTGAATGGTCCTACCATATCTAGGCACCATACTTCAAAACGCCAAGTGATTGGTATAGTCTTCAATTCAGACGCTGGTAAATGCGACTTGGATGCGTAGTGTTGACAACCACTGCATGTTCCGACTAACTCTTGCGCTCGTGCCAATGCGCTTGGCCATTCGAATCCATGTCGAAATGCCTTGGCTACCAATGCTCTTGATGACACATGGTGTCCGCACTCTCCTTGATGGATATCCAATAAGATCTCATGGCCTTTCTCTGGCTGATACAACGCTGCAGTACACTTGTCACACTTCGCTTGTAGAGTTCCTTGTTGATTATGGTGTACGCTTTTGTTCTTCTTGTTGTTTGCCTTGCCAATGTTTCATCACTCGGCAAGGTCCCATCTTTCAAATAGCTGAATATTGGATGTGCCCACGTTGACTTAGTGGTTCCGGGTCTACTTCAACATCCATATCCATTGGTTCCGCCGACATATGCTCTGCCGACATGACCTGAGGAGTACCCGAGTGTGATTCGGCGATCCCTGAATTGAACGGGTCAGTCCCCGAGTGACTCGAACCTACCCCTTAGTCGATGTCCATTGGCACTGCATCTGATTCCTGACTCGCTGGATGACCCTAATTGATTCGAACTATGGTGAAGGCTTGATCGATGGCTTGCTGAGATGCTCCAGCACTACCCCTGGTGATATTGCTTGCCTGGATGATCCTAGTTTGGATAGTACATCTGCTGCCTCATTTTCTTCTCTAGGAATGTGATGAAATTCACAACCGTCAAAATATCCTGAAATTTGTTGCACGTGGAAACGATATAATGCCATGTTTGCATCCAGCGCATCCCAATGTCCAGACACTTGCTGAATCACCAAATCCGAATTGCCAAAACACATGATCCTTTTGATACCAATTTCCTTGGCTACTTTAATGCCATGGACAAGTGCTTCATTCTCGGCAATGTTGTTAGAAGCAGCAAAATGAATCTGCAACACATACCTCAGTTGATCCCTCTTTGGAGATGTGAGCACTATCCTGGCGCCCAGACCCATTTTCGTCTTGGACCTATCAAAATGCATTTTCCAGTAATTCGGATCTGGAAGTGGTGGATCGTACTGCATTTCCATCCATTCTACAAAGAAATCTGCAATAGCTTGAGATTTTATTGCATCTCGTCTATCATATTGTAGAGTGTATGGTGCCAATTCGATGGCCCATTTGGCGACTCGGCCGCTGGCATCTTTGCTGCCCAATATATCCGAGATAGGTGCCTCGCATATTACCCGGATTGGGTATCCTTGAAAATAATGTTTCAGCTTCTTTGCTGCCATATATACCCCATATGTCATCTTTTGATAATGCAGGTAATTCTGTTTCGAGACAGAGAGCACTTCGCTCAAGTAATACACCGGTCTTTGGACTGATTTGCCCCTTCTTCACGTTCAACTACTATTACTGCACTTACAACTCTGTTGGTTGTGGCGATATAGAGCAACATTGGCTCCTTGGATAATGGTGATGCTAATATTGGTGTTGTTGCCAACATTTTCTTTAATTCATGGAAAGCGCTATCAGCTAGCTGTGTCCATGTGAATTTGTCTGATTTCTTCATCAGCTGATATAGTGGTAGGGATTTTTCACCTAGCCGACTAACAAACCTGCTCAATGAAGCCAGGCATCCAGTAAACTTCTAGACATCATTGAGGGTTTTTGGCAATTCTATTCTTTCGATGGCCCTGATCTTTGTCGGGTTAGCTTTGATTCCTCGGCTGGATACAAGGAATCCGAGAATTTGCCAGCCGAGACACCAAATGTACATTTTTCCGGGTTAAGTTTCATCCGGAACCTTCTAAAGTTTGCGAATGTTTGACGCAAGTCCTCGATTAAAGTATGACTTTGTTTGGTTTTTATTACCACGTCATCGATGTATACTTGAACATTTTTGTCCAATTGATCTTGCAAGCATTTTGGCATGCATCTTTCATATGTTTCGCCTGCATTTCTTAATCCGAATGGCATGGTGCGATAGCAATAAGCCCCGTACGGGGTGATAAAAGCTATCTTTATTTGATCATTTGGATTCAGTGGAATCTAATGGAATCCTGAATACGCATCCACAAACGATAACAACTCACACCCAGTAGTAGAATCTATGACTTGATCGATCTGAGGCAGAGGAAATGGATCTTTTGGACACGCCTTATTGAGGTTCGTGTAATCAATACACATGCGCCATACCACTGCCATGTTCGGGTCATATTTTTTCTTCTCGAGCAAGACTGGATTTGACAACCAGTCTGGGTGCAGTACCTCCATGATGAATCCAGCAGCTAAAAGTCTGGCAATCTCGGCAGCTATTACTTTCCTCCTATCTTCGGAGAAGCGGCGGAGAGGTTGCTTCACCGGCTTGGCATATGGTCTTACATGAAGAGAGTGCTCAGCCAGCTCCCTCAGAACTCCTTGCAAATCTTGAGTGGACCATGCAAAGATGTCTCGATTCTCACGGAGGAAGCTGGTGAGATCGCTTTCCTATTTGTCTGTAAGGCCAGCACCAATGGTAACTGTGCGCTCTGGGAAAGTTTCATCCACTTGCACCTTCTTGGTTTCCTTGGTAGCTTGAAATGACACACTGCCATGCGGGTTGGTGAGTGCCGGCATGGACATTTGTGCTGCTTTAGCCAATGCTGCCACTTCCAACATCTAACTTTTCTCTTGTGTTATGACGAGTCACTCGGCTAGTGAAGATCTGACTGAGGCACAAGAAATAGATCTTTTGTAGTCCCCTTCAACTGTGATAACCCCACATGGGCCTGGCAGCTTCATCTTCAAGTAAGTGATGTGAGGAGTAGCCATGAACTTTGCCATAGCCGGCTTGTCGAGTAAGGCATGATATGAGCTGACCAAATCTACCACCTCAAACTCTATAGCTTCAGTGCGACAATTCTCTCTGTTGCCGAATAAGACGTCGACCCAGATCTTGCCAATTGGCTCACAGGACAATCCCGGCACGATACCGTGGAAAGTTGTCTTAGTCGGTTCCAGCATGTTCATGGTAATGCCTAACTTGAGCATGGTATCCTTGTACATGATGTTGATGCTACTACCATCATCGATCAATACCTTTGAAAATTTCACATTGATATCTGGGTCCATGAATCTTCGATCCAAAACCAGAGCGTATCCTCTAGGGGTTGGCATGATATTAGGGTGATCTTTTATACTCCAAGTTATTTCTTGCTCAGACCAATGCATGTACTTAGGAATTGCCGGCATCGTGGCATTCACTTCCATCATTCGTCGCTGCTGGCTCTTCTTGTCATTTGGCTCTATGACAAAGACAACATAGCTCTAGTGATGTTCTTTGTACTCATTTCTAGTTCCGTGGCCGACATGAGCGTCGTCACCTCTTGGATTGTACACCTGGTGCACAACTTCTCTTCTTTCTTGATTCTGATACCTCGGCTGCCTATTTTCATCTGTTATCTGCTCCCACTACTTGAGCATTTCCTCCTGTAAGTGGTGGAGGGGGAGGTGGTGGAAGCTGCTTATTCGGCGAGTCCACTCTATCTCCTTTCTGAAACCAAGTGCATTGCCTCATAGTGTGATTGGATGGTTTACTCGGACTAGGCGTGTGAAACTTACATGGCTGATCTAGCATCATCTTATAGGTGTATTTTTGTCGGTCCTGATATTGCTTCCTCTGATCGTATGGCCTTTTGCCGTCATTCTTTGGCACCCATTGTTGTTGACCATTTGTCCTTTGATGCTGACTACTTCCAGCATCTGGATGATCCTCACTGACAGCCGCAACCTGAGTCGAACCATACCTGTAATCTGGTCTTTCGTCTCTTCTCTTGCTTCTGTATTCGGATCTTTCCTGGCGCCTTTGTGACCCGGTAGCATCATAAATCTGAGTCTCAGTCATCCCGTCTCCCAACATGAGCAGCGGCTGAGTCGGATCACCTAACGCATACGAGTCAGCAATTCTTATCGTCTCTGCCAGGCTTGCCGGCATATCTCTTTGTAACCTTTGCCACAACACACTTCCATGTCTACATCCCTGTGCAAACCATGCGATTGCTTGTGACTCGATTACCCCTTCACAAGAGTTACGCATCGTACACCACCTTGTGAGGAATTCCCTGTCTGTCTCATTCGGTCTTTGCTTGCACATTTCTAGTTGTTGTGGGCGATTCGGCCTCTTGTAAGTTCTCGTGAAATTGCTCACAAAAGCGTCGTGAAAATCGATCCAACTATTGATGCTTCCGGGTGGCAAATTGTTCAACCATACCCGAGCTGGTCCTTCCAGCATTTGCGACACATAACGTACTGCCTATCTCAAGTTTCCATGCGCGATCTTCACAGCGGTTCCATAATCTATGAGCCAGTCCTCTGGCTTTGTGCTTCCATCATATGTTTTTGTCCCTCTGGCCAGCTGGAAATTTGGCACCGGCAGCTCCTTCATGATCCTTGGGCCAAAGCACGGTGGACCCTGCGGACCTTGTGATTCAATTATCTCTGCCATTTTTATGCGGTCAAGCTTCAGCCTTGCATCATCTGGCTGAAGGTTCCTGCCTCCGAATCTTGCTCCCATTGCTTGATATGCATGATCTGGCAGTTCATACCCGTCATTTACCATAGCCGAGTAACCATCATTATACTTATTTGCATTCTGGTCAGCAGGTTGTTGAACTTCTTTTCCCGCGCTTTGTTGTCTTCTTTATGGTTGAGCTGGTGCATTATTCGGAGCTAGATTTCCTCCTCCTGCCGAGTGAGTTCCGCGCCTGGCATGAGGCGCAAATTTTTTCCCTCCATTGTCATTTCTTTGCCCAATTTTTCCTGGTTTTCATTTCCTTGGGGATTATTTCTTTTTGCCCCTTGCGCATGCGTCGGGTTTCCTTGAACCACTGCTGGATCATAGGCGACCATCTGCTTGTTTCTTCCAGAATCCACACTTTTTTCTTTTCTCGGCCTAGGCGCTGCTCCGGGTGAGGATGCTGTGTGCCCAACCGATCTTGCCGGGACAGGAGTTGCCGAGTGAACCAGCCGTGATCTCCCTGCTATACCCGGATTTGCTCTGTAAATGCCTCATTCAGCATGCTGGCTGCTTTTACTAGTTCATTGACTCGTTCTTGCTGCCTTTTCTTTGCTTCCCCCTCCAAGTGGGGAAATTCTACCATTGTTGCTTCTACTGCTCGCAGATTAGCTGTTGCTGTGTTATATGTTGGACACATGGCTGTCTCGTTGCTGTTCTCCGGTGTTATCTTTGATGTGGCATCTGCCAGCTCTTCGTTGAGGTTCCTTCCTCTTAATCTCGTTGCATCAAGCCGGGTCTTCGCGCCCTTGACTCGATTTGTCGAGTTAAGCTCTCGGATGGTGAACTCCACGTCCTGCTGTAACTGTGCGAGCTCTTTGGATTTCTCCAGGAATTTTATCCTGGCTTCCTCCAACTCGGCTTGCATGTGCCACTGGCTCTGCCAACTTGTCTATCGCTTCCTGCAGCTCCTTAGCTCTCTTGCTCCTAGCTATGTTCTTTGGTTTTTCCAGCGGCGCCTTTGCTGTTCTTGCAGCCCTTGGAGTTTCCTCATGATTTCCTCCCTCTGCATTCTCATTCACCACCGGAACTACTGGGGGAGTTGTGGGGTTTGGGGCTTTCATCATTACCTCCATGGTGACGAGTTGGTGCGGTTTCCCAGCGACAGGAGCCGCTGGAGAATTCGGCACCAGGACGACATGCTCAAGATATGCGCGATCCACGAGCACCGCGACGTAGACCTGGTGCTCGCCGAACTTGATGAAGCGACCACCTCTAGCGAATGACTTGGTCCTGAAGCAGCCCGCGTTGTCGCTGACGAAGCTGAGCGCTCCAAACCTCTAGATGAGGCCGGAGTAGACGCGCTCGCCGGTCTTGGCAATGATGTTTCCCGTCCGGATGAAGACTCCATCAAGCACCTGCTTCTGCCCCACGGTGGGCGCCAACTGTCGTGGTGGTGGCACGGCAGATGCCATGGGTAGGCTTAAGTTGGGGGCCAAATGGGTGCTTGTGGTCACCGGGGAGGGAGTGCACGGTCGAGCCATGCACGAAGAACAAGAAGAACTCTCTAGACTTTTCAATTCGATTGATACCCCAAAGATTACAAGTGCTCCTTCAGCTGTATAAGCTAGAGTACACAACACTAGTTTCCTACTTGGTCCAACCTCCTTCTACTACTGCTATGCCCTCCCTTATATAGGCAGTGCTAGCTAACTAATACCCCTTTGGGTTCTAGGGATTACTGTTTGGATCTTGGTCCCTACCATATGGGTCGGGTCATGGGCTTGCCCTAAGCCCAAAGGCCCGGTCCATAAAGCTTGACAATTAACGGTCTTCTGGTACGCTACTTCTTGTTCGTTTTGGCGTCATGCTGTTACTTTGTACGTCAGCATATGCTTTGGGCGTCACCTGGCTCCTTTTGTGTCACCCGGCGTCGCCCTTCTCTTTTGACCATGCTTTACCATGGTCCCTCCTGAACCTTACTCGGAAAGGTACCACGCGTCCTTCTTGACTCGGCCCTTCCTCGGTTGACTCGGCTCGTTGGTTCCTGGAAGGGTTACAACTTTGTCTTATGCGGGCCGACATAGTTTGTATGTCGGATTTCATGCTTATCTTACCCGGCCATTCTTACCCGGCCTAGTTCTTTCTTTACTCGGAGCCAACCCAGCTGAACTATGTTTCCCCTCTCGTGACCCTACCGAGGGTTATCCCCCCGACATGGTGTGACGTTTGATGTTATCAAGATACTCTTCCGGTGTTAGTGATTGACATGATCGCATGGTCTAAGGGTTAGGATCACTTCGTATGATATTATAGCAATATAAACTCAATGACTTTGATCATAATTCTATACTTTGGATGAATGTTCATCACACCATTACACTAATGTTGTGACCTCGTTATTAACAACATCCAATGTCCATGATCAAGAAACCTTTGATCATCTTGTTAATCAATGAGCTAGTTTATAAGAGAGGCATAACTAGGAACTTCCTTTTGTTTGTTAAACACACATGTATTAATGTTTCCGTATTAATACAATTATAGCATGCAAAATAAACATTTATCATAAATAAGGAATACGATAATAACCATTTTATTATTGCCTCTAGGGCATATTCCGTTCATGTACTACAAGATGGTTCAATTAAATTCCCAAAAATGCACATGGGTTAAGAAAGGCAAGGACTCATAGATGTTATGTTGACAGCATTTCCAGATTTAGCCATTTTTGGTAGTTTCATGGTTGTGGACAAATATGAGAGAGGGACAGATTAGGAGAGGATGAAAGGGTCCATTCTCATCATCAAGTGTATGATGTTGAAGTATAGATTGATTAGAAGGGATCCATTCTTGTATTTTGTCTTTGTTGAGTTGGATGCTAATACAAAGGATTAGTTCAGGACTAATCTGGTAAGGGGATTAGAGTATCACTCTAGTGACTAAGGATAGATTCAAACTTGGAGATACTTGGTTAAGATTGGTGATCTTAACTACTCCCTCTATCGTAAAAAGGATGTCACAAAGTTTTCTAAATTTGAATGTATCTATATACTAAATGTGTCTAGATACATTCAAATTTAGACAAATCCACGACATCCTTTTTAGGACGGAGGGAGTACTAGTTTGATCCTAGGGGATGAGCTCCTAGATTATCTCACTCTAGTTCCTAAGCAAACAAGTCAAACATCATATCCAAGCAATTCATCAGACGGCAAATCAAGGCAACTCATCTTGCCAAGCAATTAACTACTACTGAGATTACCATCAAGCCTAGCTTGAGGTAAATATGGGTATTTTAAGAAGGTTCAGTTTTGAAGTAAGATAAGGGCATGTTGGTATGTCTACCAAGATAAGAATGAAAAAGGTTTTATGAAAGGTTTTGGAAAAACTAGAGATAAGAGTAGTTAGAAGTTCTGTTTTGAAAACGTAAGTAGATTACATATAGGTCTCCCTAGTTTTGTTAAAAGAGGCTAGTAAAACATTTGTTCAGACAAAGGTTATCTTGTCTCAGGTTTTTGAAATGTCAGAATGTTTGAGAATAAGAAAGATAAGTAAAGACATTTCTTTTGTAAAATTATTTTTTTCCACTAAGGTTGAGGTAAGGAGTATATCATCTAATACACAACCAGTTGCATGAGCACAAGCAAACAAGTAACCAAACATTGCAACACTTAAAATAAAAAGTTTTTGTTCCCCCTAATTTTTGCCTTTTGGTCAATAAATCAGGGCTGATGAAATTGGGATGTTACACACTTTTCCCCCTTAAAAGAATCTCATCCCAATATTCTGGAGAGGTAGTGTTTGGTAAGAACACCGGTTTAACAATTTTCAGCAGTGAGAACTTAGAGAAAGATGGTTTACAACAAACAGGTTGGTCTGCTATGGGTCATGGTCGAGTTACTTTGATTTAGCATTTATTTAATTTTGGAAGAAAAGATGCAGTGTTTTCCCCTTAGGACAATTCTACATAGGTTTAGCATCAACACTGCTTCTTTCTTCTTGAGGCAAGACGAGTTGAGCCTGATTCGATCATGTATCACTGAAGTCAGCTTTTCTGCCTTCTTGGTCTTGATACACTGAGAGGGCTGGCTAGACGATTGTTGTCCTTACGTAGGGTCCATGAGTCTGCTTTAAAGGATGGTCATCACCTAACTGAAAAAGTATGAGTTTGGCAGAATATGATGAATGTATTATTGAGCCTCATGGGCAAGTATATATAAGCTACATGGGATCATCTTGGAGTACAAGTCAAGTTAGGATTGTACGTAAACGGATCCTAACTCTATCTAAACTACCATAACAACTGTGTATGTCTAATAATCTAACACTCCCTGCAATCATATCAGTAGCGTCATGAACAACAGGAATGTGGTGGACGGTCAGACTGGAGAGAAACCGAAGCAGAATCCAGTAAGCTGATATCCCCCCATAGTAGAAGAGAGAGTGTCATATACGGCATGTCGTGACGTGAATGCTTGGACTGTAGAGGAATCTGATGATGTGATCAAGTGAGGTGGTAGCCCTTTGTGCTGATGCCGAGGGAACTGACAGCATGAGGCGGTGTCGAGGTCGAGGTAGCCGTGCGAGGGGTTGCCATGGTCGATGTCGTGGTCAGGGATGCTGGTGTTGAGGTAGCTGCACGTGAAGCCGCATGCCCATAGTGCGTGAGTAGGATGATGGAGACGCGTCGAGTGTCCGTGGAAGCTTGCCGAGGGTCTACAAAGGTGCGCCGAGGGTCCGCGGAGGCTTGCCGAGGTTCGATGCAGTCCGAGCCGTCGAGGATGAGGTGCACCATAGTTTTGCCAGAACTAGGCGCACGTCGGGTACGAACGCACACTTAGGTTTTGCCAGAACTAAGTATGCAAAGAAGAACTTATCAATGGAGCGGTTGAGGCAGTCATAGAGGAAGGTGTTGATGTCGAAGAAGACTTTGTTGAGGCCGACAAAGACGAAGTGCCGATCCTAGATTGCAAGGCTCGCGAACACGTCGGGGATGAAGGCACGCACCAGTGTTGCCAATACCAGGAACGCAAGTATGAGTTTGGCGGAATATGATGGATGTATTATTGAGCCTCATGGGCAATTATATATAGGCGTACAGGGTATCATCTTGGAGTACAAGTCAAGTTAGTATTGTACGTAAACCCTAACTCTATCTAAACTACCATAACAACCGTCTATGCCTAATACACTAACATTAACGATGGATAGGGCTCGACTCCTAGGTTATTCGGGTGGAGGGTAACTTTATTTTTGTGGAAAATACATAGTCTATTCCCCTTAGGGTTAAACTAGGGTAGCTCGGGATATCGAGGTCCTTCCTTCTTGAGTTGAGATGACGAGTTTGGGAGGGTCTCGGTTGTCGTTGAGGCGGCTTTGAAGACCTTGAGATTTCGAAGTGCCTCCTTAGACGAATTCATCGGGGAACTACCTCTTTAGGGTTGGTCGGTGAGTTGCGTCAAGGTTTCTGAGGGTGTCTTATGGTGTAGGATTAATCTGTTGAAGTGGGAAAGACGCAGTCCTCACTAGTACAAACTCGCTACTTAGAGACCTCAATTTCCCATAGGCCTTAGACGGTTTCTCATTCCGGCTCAAGGGCATATCTTCTAAGAGAACACCACCTGAGCCGGTTTTTATTTGCGGCTCTAAGATACGCGACTTCATATAGTGCACAAAGGAAAACACCTCTAACATCTACGAGCTAGAGATGGGAAATATTTCTAACCACTTGCAAGAAATCTTCAACCTCAGCCAGCCTATACTATGGACCATCTCGAATAGTAAGGCGACCTGAGTCAGATTCTAACAAACACCGTCTCTAGAACTAGTGTGCCTCAAAGCTGCTTTTTAAAGTGACCGTCTCTAGTGTGTGTAGACCATTTTAAATAGTAGCATACTAATTCTAACTCGATCATATCTAACATGACACATAATCATGATTCATCGGCCAGATAGACAAATTAACTCAAGAACTTATAGCAGCCAGTCAAAAGAAGACCATTATATTAATAATTAACATTAACCCAATAGTTGGTGAAATCCATAAATATTTAGCCATGACATTATGGAAGTACATACAATGTGGTTTCCATACATCAAAGAAGCATAATTATTACTCGAGTAGTAATGGGCCGCCCGGTGGATGTTTCTGAACAAGAATATATACCTCTCCATTATCTATTTCATCAAAGCTAAATAGGTCAATGCTATCCTGCTTTAAGTTGAATTTTCTCACAACCTTCTCCCATCCATTCATCAAGATTGCATTTGACCCACCAGCTCTCATCTTCATCGTAACAATCTTTGTCTTCTTTCTCTTCATTTGCCAAATAAGGACATCAATTGGTTCATTAAGGCGATTCTTTAGATATTTTCTAGTGAACTTAGATCCAAAAGTCTGTGCAAATACAAATAGTTGAAGAATTAGCATTTCATTACTGGAAGTATTTAAATATCATAGGGTAGCTTTGTTGACCATGTGTTCAAGAATATATCATCTTACCAGCTTTCACTTCTTTTGCACGACAGATGAATAGGGCAACCTGTAGACGTAGTACTTGATTTTTGGTGGAAATTCGGGTTCACACTAGTCTAAAAGAAGTCTACATGATCTTCTTTTAGACACATGACGTTTCCGAAAATACTCTACTTATCAAAATCAGTGTTCCCCTTGTGTTGAGACCCTGATGCAATAACACATACAAATTTCAATGCGGTGGAATATTCCTTGTGTCTATAGTGTAAAAACATACAAATTTAAAACATATGACTCTCATTTTGATGTTCTTTGATACCTCTAAGCTCAAGCCTCTTAGTGGGATCTTTTGATGAATGGAATTCAAAACTGCCAGAGCTAATGGCAACAGTTTCATTAGTATAGAGCACTATTGCAAGATCACTGCAAGTTCCCATCTGTTAAATAGTTACATACATTGAGCATTTTAATACAATCAAATATAACAATGAAGTAGACTGAAAACAGAAACACAGTTCTTGTTATCATACATTAATAAAAAGCATACATAACCAAAGAATTTGAAATTCATCGAATAAACAAGATGCAAGCAGACTAATGAAGTGACAATTAAATCCATATTGCTAGAAGGGAAAAGAACAATGTGGAATCAATAAAAAGTTGTATATTTTGAGATGTGTACAAGGGGGAAAGAGGGGGGACATATGCTGGGGGAGGATCTCCCGATGCCGCCGTCATGTCTATACAACTCGAAAACCCTGAACCCTAAATTCGACAATAAAAATGGCAAATTACATGCTAAAATTATTAAATCAAAGCTCTACATTAGGTTTTTCAAGCATACCTACCTGGACGACGAAGGGGTCCTCAGAGGAGAGGGAGAGCGTCCGCACCACATGGGACCGAAGGAAGTAGGGAGGAGGGGCAGGGAACCGGAGGCGGCGATGGTGGAGGGTGCCGACATCGGAGGGCGGTGAATATTGGGGGTCAAGTACTAACCTCAGCGGATGGGCAACAAAAAATGTGGCACAAATCTCAAATATTTTTCCAAATATTTTCAGATCTTGCCTCCAAGTACTAACCTTCGATGGTTACAAATAGATAATTTCTCTAACAACATCTGAATTTCATATTTTGCCACCAAGTACTTCCCTCAGGCGGCTAGAAATTACAACCGTCTCAAATTTTAAAAGGACCAATTCAAATTTCATTTCCTATGGGAAACATTGTTCGTTTGTAGGTGATATTTACACAAAGGAAGTAATTAAGGGAGAGAAGAGGCCCATTAAGATCTAAACATTTGGAAGATGATATCAGCGTCCTAGATAACTTATCATACAACATTAAATGGCTAATTAAGATGAATTCTGTACAAAACATAGAGATGAAACTAGCTAGCTATTGACAAAGTTGGTTCAAACAATAATCTAGCAAACAATATGATTAAGGTCACACGACGCAAGGAAAGCACATGAACTGACTATCTCCGTTGAGATGGTTATCAGCAATGAACCGACGCCACCCTTCACCACCCAATCGAGTCCTAGATGGCCCTTTTTGCACTTCAACCGTGTATGTCCACCCACAAGCTCGGAATTGCACTGTATCTCCTGTAAGCTCATTGAAATGTGCCCTAGCATTGGATAGGATAGTCTGTGTAGCAAAATCATATATTAAATAAACAATTTTAATATGCTTAAAAGTATGAGATGAATTTAAATTATATTAGTGTCATAGAATATACCACTGATTTCTCAAAATAACCAGGTACGAGATGAACACTAAACGGTGAGCCAGTTGACAAGATTCTTTCCTTGTAGTGATTCTTGTAAAGATGGCATGTTTCCATAAATCTTGTCGCGGCGGAGGGGTGGGGGTTGGGGGTGTTGTCGGATTGTCGACAAGTACGCCATAGGGGTCCTAGGGGCGTTAGAAAGATGGGGTGTGAGACGTCGGATGTTCCAGGAGCGGTGAGCACAAGTTTACCCAGGTTCAGATCCGACTACAGTGATCGGATCCTACTCCTGCTAGCAACCCAGTAATATATTGGCGTAAGCCGGATGTTACACCGGATTACAAGAGAGGTTCGCTTGTGCGAGTTGGTTGTGGTGTTACGATTGATTGGTTGCCCTAAAGGCTCCCATAGGGCCAATTTATATAGTCACTAGGGCCTAGGGTTACAGGAGAGACCTATCCGGCTACATTACAGAGTCAGTAACTATGTACGACTTGGACTATAAGTAATACTACATGCCTAAGGTGGTAACTCTTATGGGCCTTGTCGTAGCCGAAACTGGCTCCTTCTCTTTCTCTGACTGGACCGCCCGTGAAGCAGAGCTCTAACCCGTTGGTGGGCCACCCTGGTGAGTCCTTTGGGTATACCCGAAAAGTATATCCCCAACAGTAGCCCCCGGAAGTCTCCATGATCCAAAGTCGGATGAATCGTCTATCTTGATGGTTTCTTCGTCTTGAGAATCTTGAAGGGTTCTCGAAAACTTCATTCATTGATGTAGGATTCTGAGTCAGTTGAGTCGGCTATGTCTTGCTATGACCTTAGTCTTTTCCTTTCTCAGTTTTGAAACATAAGCCAGATATTTCAGTGGCGTGCGGACTGACAACTTTTCAGAACAGGTCCTGTCACTGATAGGAGTCCTATCAGCACGACCGTTGGTGGGTTCATTCCTTACAGAACAGAACGCCGTTTCAATGCCTGCACGAAAATCGAGGGGGTGGAAGAGTCGCGAGGAAGCTAACTCCCCCTCTCCTATACGCGTGGTGATAATCACGTGCGTTACCGCACGAATCTTGATGCAGAGATAAATAAAAGAGGGGAGATGTCACATCCCAAAATTTTCCAAAATTTGAAATGTGAAAAATAATAAAAAAAATAATCAATTGTTGATTTTTAGGGTGAGAAGAAACTTTTTGATTCCAATTGGAAACATCAAAACCTAGTTTGATCAAATAAATCCTAAAGGGATTTAAAAAGATAAACAAATAATAAAGAAAGTTTTAATAATTGGAATCACTATTTTTGGATCTTTTAATAAAAAGATTTGATTTTCAAAAGCAAAGGTAGAAATATGAATAAGGATTATTTTATTGAGCCAAATTAAATCTTGGCCAAGCATTTGAAATAAAATATTTCCATTTGATAAAAAGAGTAAAGGTTTATTTAAATAAAAAGTAATGGTTTTCCATTTTAAATAAACACTAAAACTTGTTAATTTATTTTAAATAAGATTACAAAGTGTTTTATATATTCAAATAAAACCTACTGAAATGATTTTGGTATTATTTAGATTTCAAATAGAGTTTTTTAAATAAATAAAATCCTATTTTAATTAATAACTAGGGTCTATTTATTTAATTATTAATGGATCCTAAAAAGAATAAAAATTATTCTATTTTGGTCTTTGGATTATGTTGTTAAACAGAATTAAAATCAATACAAAGTTTGGCAAAGGTTTGAATTCATTTGGGTGTTTGAATTGTTTGAATAAAATCAAAACCGAAATTCCAAATAGAAAAAGAAAAACCTTCAGTATATAAAAAAACAGAAACAAAACAGACCCAACCCATCTGGCCCAACAAGGCCCAGTCCATCCCAACTAACCCCCCCTCCCCGTAGTGAAACGTTTTCCACCCAGAATGGAACCCGCGGAGTCACCGACAAGCAGGCCCCACTCCCACTCTCTCTCTCTCTCTCTCACTGTCAACCGGACCCCACAGGCCACCTCATCATCATCAACCCTGCGCCGGCCATTTTCCCCTTGCTCAACGGCATTCTGCCACGATTAAATTTTCTTGATTACGCGTTGATGGCCAGAGTAAACTCGCCAGTAACCACGCCTGCATAAACGCCTATCCCTCCCCTCTCTTTCCCCCAAGCGCCATCCCCTCTCTGCCCCCAAGCTGGGTAAATTTCGAGCTCCAGCAGCTCTGTCTCCGACGAGATCTTCCGTCGATTCCGGCACCGACCAATCGCCCCTCGCCTCCCACTGCACACTAGCATGCTCCCCACCTCCTGGCGCATCTTCCCGTGCCACTCGTTCGCCCGTGCTTGCTCCAGAACATCGACAACCTCAACGCCACTCGCCACCGTCGTCTCTCTTGTCTCCGTCGAGCTTCCCAGGTGAACTCCGACCGCCCCGAGCCCTCTCGATGATGCTCACGTGAACCCCACTTTCGCACGCATCTAACCATGTCATTGTTTTGCCTCGGCACGATCTGCAGCTCCGTCCCCGACGACGAACAGAACCGCCTGACGCTGCCACCGACTCCGGCGAGAAATCCCCTCCATTCCAATGCGCCCCCTGCCTCCTCGTAAACAGGTTGAGCATCAGCACGTCAAGGCGAACACGGTGAGCCCTCTCCCATTCTTTCTCGCGTCATGCATCATCGGCGACGACCACACCAGAGCGCTGCCGCCAGAGTGCCGCCGTCAGCGCCGCTCAATTTAGGTCAAATCGTTTTACACCGTTAGATCTCCATCTGGCGGCTTAGATAGAATCATTAAACGAAGAGGTACGAGTGTCTCTGCGTCGCACGATCTCACTTAAATCCTGCGGTCCAGAGTGGCTGATCCACACGAAGCGGTACTGACCAGTTAGATTGCGCCACGTGGCCAGACTGTTTGAATAAAAACCAGAAAATATTCTATTTGATTTGCAAACTTGTAAAATTCATAACTTTAATTATACACGTCCAAATTTTGCAAATTTTATATCAATGGATTCAGCAGAACAAGTAATTTGCAACCATGCACTTTGATTAATGTTTTGCTTCTGTAAAATTGGTTGAATTCGCAGAAACATGTGTAGGCTTATTTTGAATATAAAAAAATTGTTCTAGATATAATTTTAATGTGAAATCTTTGCAAAATGGTTTGTTTTGAACCTACTGACCATAGGAACCAACTTATGGATTTAAAAATGTATTTTGTGAAGTTAAGGAGTACAAATTTGAATTAGCTCATTTCTAGTCAAATAGAAATATGGATTATGATTTAGAAATGATTTTTGAGTGAAACCTTTGGGAAATGATTTGATTCAAACCTTCTGACCCTAAAAACCAAGTTTTGAGAATTAGAATATATTTGGTGCACTCTTTAAACAATATTGCTTTACTAAAAGCATTTTCAACCACATAAAATATTGATTTGATTTAGAAATGGTTTTTAGATAAAACCTTTTGCAAATGGTGTTACCACTTTAGTAAATGACCACTTTTGAACTTTATAATGTATAGAGCCTAGTAGAAACCACCTTTGCAAATAAAACTATCTTATGCATGCTTGCATGAATGACCTTGTTTCTATTATTTTATGTGTGATAAATTGGTTGGAATGCTAGTTGAATTTGTGTTTGCTTGATTGAATTGTAGTGGAATTATAAGAGTGTGATATTTACAATATCAAGAAGTGAACCAACATTCTCTACTAAAAATGCAAGTGACACTATCATCCAAGTCCTACTATTTTCATTACAATTAGTGGATTTTTGTAACATGCATGAAAAGGATTTCTATATTTTATGCTATGCTAAATCCTAATAGGATACCCTTATATATTCCTTAGTGGAAACAATGTAGTTGTAGTATGCTTAGCCCTACTATATATTTGGGATGGGATAAATGATATGATTATATGAAGTGTTGGAAAAATATATGTTTTATATAATAAAGCTAGTACTCAATGAACCACCTGGGTGGAAAGAGGATACTTAAGTTTTGGACAAGGTGGCAACAAAGAGAACCATGTTTATATGGCTATCTTTTTGGATGTGCACTAGAAGAAAACCACCCAGGGACTTAGAGATTGAACATGTTTCTCGTACAGTGGCTTCCGTGTACAGCCACATGCTAAATGGGCTCTGGCTTAGTCAACTACATAGTGGAAGACTCATGCATTGGCATCTTCAGGTTAACTAGAATGGTTTAAGGGAAATTTATCCCTACATTGGTGCCTGGTAGACAAGCTAGCATTGTGTATTGAGAGGACTTCTATGGAAAGACTTTGTCACATTCTCAATCTGCCAGTACTCCATCTTGGTGAGTACTTATCCAGCGGCCATCGGTGGCATCAAGATGAGATTGTGTCATGTGGGTAAAGTGTACAACTTCTGCAGAAGATCAAATTCTAAGTACTTAGCCTTGTCCCCGGTTATGGACAATACTGAGCAACTAAGTCCTGAAGCTATGGAAGATCTCGACATTCCAATTTCTCAAAGTAAAACTTGATGGTGACAACAAGGTATTTGAAGCACTTGGAGATTTTCCAAGAAGTTCAGAAAGATTTGACAAAGATCAAAACTATTTTGAAAAGATAGGATAAAACTATATTGCTTTCTGCAAATGAGCCTAAACCCTACTTAGCCAAATATGCATGTAATAATAGGATCCACTTATTTCTACATAGTAGTGAAACTTGCCAATACAATTCAAATGTATTGACCCTTGTGGCTGCAACTTATTATGTTGCAGGTTTGTTTGATGGTAGTGAAGTGTGTTGAATAGGATTACAATTCTACAACCAACATGATTGCATGTGGCACTTTGAAGATGAAGGACCCCATGCTATTGTTATATTCTGCTGCATTGTATTGTGATAGCCAAATGAGCTATGTAAGATGTAATGAATTATTTTATTCCTGGTTATAAAGTTGTATTATGACCTTTGTTTCTTGATATTACATCTTAACTGTGGATGCTAGCTATTGATCCAGGGACTAGCATTGTAAACACAGGGATCTCTACCTTATTACAGGTTGGGAACCTTACAGGAGAAAACCCTTTCTCTCAGATTCACCTCTCCATCAATTCATTCATTGCCTCCTCGTACTCCTCGAACGCTCCGCACTTTTCCCATCTATGCACCGTGAGAAAAAATCTCTCCTTCCCCCACTAGTCCTTTTCCTCCAAGATACATGGCATCTGCCTTGACCTCAGGAGCAGCGGCGGGTTCATCAGCGGCGGAAGAGAGGAAGATGCGGGGCCTTTGGATCCCTAGCGCCATGGACAATGCGGAACTCCAGGTCATGGAGGACGAAGGATTCATTGTCGCTGGTGCGTGGCGGAGCGCCTCAGGGCATGCCGTGCCCGCCCCGCACGACGGCGACCGTGGCCTCTGATTGCCACCGTCGGACTTCCTCGTCGAGGTCCTCAACTATTACGGTGTGCAACTTCATAATATTCCTCCCAATTCTCTGCTCGATCTTAGCACTCATGCAGCTTTGTGCGAGGGGTTTTTTGGCATTAGGACAAGTCTCACCCTTTTTCGGTACTACTATGGTACCCGGAATAATTCCATTAGCGCCGCTGTACCTTACATCACCAGCACTCTTAGTTTAATCCTTAGGAGAAACCAAGTATATCATAGGATTAACGCTAGTGAGTCCTCCAAACGCTGGGCCGGAACCTTCTTCTATCACAAGGATATTCCGGCTCCTGGAAAGGTGGAAGGTCTTCCGGCGTTTGTCGACGGTGCCGCTACCCAGCAGAATTCATGGGACGCGGAGGCGCCAGAGCTGTCGGATATCTTAATCCTCGCCAAGAGGCGGATTTAGTATTTGATGAAGCACGAGGGCCTCCATGGATCTGACTTGATCCACTGCTGGTTGGAGCGCCGGATTCAGCCTCTCCAGCACCATGGAGATCGCCTCATGCACCAGATCACGAGCGACAAGAAGGACAAGATGAGGGTTAGTTCGAACTGGATTGCGGTGAAGGATTACAAGACCCTCATGCAATATTTGATCAAGGAAAGAGTGTAACGAAAAGTTCCGGAAGTTTCCATGAAGATGTATATGACCAACCGTCCTCTGACTCCGGTAAATATTTCGACTCTGCTTTTGAGTTTCATCGTTCTTTTCTGTTCTTTCTCCGACTCTATTTTCATTTATGCTTTTCGACTTTGTCAGCTTGATAAACTCTCCGAGTCTGAGCTAGCCCCACTAGAGGGCTATGCTTCAGACGATCCGGAGGCGACGGAGGATGATGAGGTGTAGGAAGTTGCCTCCTCTGCCTCCAAGAAGCGCAAGGAGAAAAAAGTTGTTGTTGCTGTTGGTAACCAAGTGTTACCAGTAGTTAAAAAGTAAGCACCCTATCTTTAATTTTCAGTACTTTTGTACCTTTATTTCTTTCCAGAGCACAACTGATATTTAGGATTTTCGTGTTCTAGAGCTAAATCAGTTTTGAAGAGCAAGACCAAGCCGGACAGCAAGTCGGGCAAGCAGATGTGTCAGCAAAATCTTGTTATCTCCCCTGTTGTGCCGCCATCGACTCCATCTAGTACTCCATCAGGACAGGGAGCTTCTGCCTCTCCTGATGCTAGCAATGCCTCGAAAGCCCTAGTCACCATTGATGACCAGGCATCTAACAAGATTGAACCCGCCAAAGGTAATGATCCCATGGTAATATCTACAGGAATGATGGATAAAGTGGCCGGCTCCGCTGCCTCTGGTCTGAAGAGGAAAGAGAAGGAAGAGATCCTTAGACTGGCTCAATCCAGTCTTGAGAAGCAAACCTTGACCCCAGAGGCAACAAGCAAAGAGGAGGAGGACGTCAAGCTAGTTAGCCTCCTGGACCAAATTTTGGTCCGGGACGCTAAAGTCGCATCTGGAGAGGTTTCAGCGACAGATGTTCCTTCCCTCATCCTTACTAAGAAGGTTTTTCACAGCACCAAGCTCGGATTTGAAAAGATGCACCTAGAACACATTGTAAGTTTCCGATTCTTATTTGCAATTATTATCATATCCTCTATCCCCCAAGCATAAAGTAGGATAAACATCATTGGATCCGAGTTGATGCTTTTAGGTTGCAAAAGAATGATGTAGTGTAGCCCCCAAGGCTTGTGCTGTAATTTTACTTAGCTAAATTTGCAGCTCAAGTCTTAGTAGCCGTATGACGGTATTCCGTCTCTATACTTACAGAAAATTGCATCTTCCAACCAGGAATTGCTCAAGAAGATTAGCAAAAAGCGCAGATAAATCAAGGCTTTGCGTTTTGAGAATTCAAAGGTGAAGGTTGAGAAAGATGAAGCAGAAGGTAAACTTTTCCGACTTCCTCTTTGTGAGTTATCTTTTTTGTCATAGTCAAACTTGTTATGTCCGACTGATATTTTGTCTTTGCAGAGATGTTGTGTTAGTCTAGAAAGATGGTGGAGCAAGCCGAGAACTTCAAGGTCCTGTAAATAGAGAATGCTGAGCTTCAGCACAAGCTTGAGAAGCTAACTTTAGAATCGTAGAAAATTCATAGTTGCAGTCCTGGAGTCAAGCAATCACGAGACCGTGAGGCTCGAGAAGATCCTACCCTTTCTAGACAAGGAACTAGCTGATCTCAAGAAGGACTTCAATATTCAGAGCGATCTTGCCCAGGCTACAGTCAGTGAAATAAACAACCTCCGCAAGGAGCATACTCAATGGAATCACTCTGTGAATCTTTCCGACTCTCCTACCTCTGAACCTCGCCTCGAGCGCATTAAGCTCGTCGTAGATATCTTGTACGACTTCCGCCAAACTCTAGAAGAGGCTGGCGAGTCCGTCAAGCTTTCCGAATTGCATGCAATGTCAGTGCACGAGGTGAGGGACAAGGTCAAGGAGATTCCAAAGCATATCAAAGACTAGAAGATCTCCTACACTCGGACTGCTGCTCAGACAACTCTGACCATGGTGATGAGCCACCATAGCGAGATGGAAATCTGGCACATCACCAAGGGCATTACCGAGGAGGATGATGAGGGTAACCCGCAAGACATCAAGGCCATCCAAGAGTCTTGTGCAGGTTATGCTTGTCGTGTGGTGGAGATGACCAACTATACGATGCCATTCTTCGAATCCTTCGCTGTGCCTCCCTCGCCCCAAGAGCCAGATGCCAGCAATGCTTCTGAGTCTGAGATTGGGGGTGACAATGCTATTGACTCCAGTGCTCCACCTTCTTCATCACCACCGCCTGATTCTATAGCATAGATAATATTTATGCATTATTCTGAACTCATGGCAATGTAATGATGAAAACAATGTTTTATTTTGTGCCGGTCTTATAAAAACTGATGCTTTTACTATCGTAGCACTTTTGCTTATATATTTTTCATGCATGTGCTTGAAAATTTCTGAAGCACTTTGTGTTTTTATGCCTATACTTATCGTTTTATCTGGCTCTCTGCCTCGTCCCTTTCATGGGTCGGTCAACCTTTAGCACGAGAACTTTACCGAGCAACGGAGCTCAATTGCTAAACCAGTTTAAACTCGGAAACAAAGCCGGCTTCCAGTAGCAACAACTCATTACTTGGAAAATGCCCTCTTCTAAGCAATAAGATAAAAAAACCAAAGTATAAACAATAAATTAATCTTTGTACCCCTAAGGTAACATTTTTAGATATTCAAAAAATTGTAACCAAAACGAACAAGAGCATAAAGTACTTTCAAGCATTCTGGGATTTTTTGAAAAAATTACATGCTCTTTTGGAAATAAGTTGGCAAACACTTCTCAAAGATAACATATGAGGAAACCAATACTTTATTTCACTTTGAACATGTACATATATGATTACAAGGAAATATAACTAAGAATAGAAGGGACGTAGCTCTGCAATATTCCATGGACGGTCTATTTCATCCGGGTCTGTGCTGCCACCAGCTCTCTTTCTCTTCCAAGTGTCAGGTATTTCCTTGACTAGTCTCATATCAGTTAAATAATATGACCCATTATGCAGAACTCTGCTAACCATAAAAGGTCTTTCACAAATTAGGGAAAGTTTGTGCTTTCTCTTTTGCACAAGTCAGATAACCAAATCTCCTTTTCTGAAAGAACGGTTTTGCAGTCTCTAACTATGATACTTGCGCGGCTTCTACTGATAGGTTGTAGATCTGTGCTCAGCTGTAAGGCCCCACCTTTATAAAGGTAAAGGCCCTTGTGATTGCAATGCTAGTCTCTGGATCAAATGCTAGCATTCATAGTTTAAGATGAAGTACACAGATACACAGGTCTTTATGGCATTGTCATTCCAGAGATAAACATAGTCTTTTACAACTCCATAGCCAAAGGCTAGTACAACAGTTCATAAAATAAATAAATAAATAAAGTAAAGTCTTCATCTTCATGTGCTACAGGCAAGCATGTTGGGTGTAGACTCATAACCCTAATCCTCATCAGAGTAACCTGCAACATCATAAGTTACAGCCACAGTGGGTCAATACATTTCGAATTGTATTGGCAAGTGATACCATAGTAGAATAGTAGTATCTAACATCTATATGAATTTGGCTAAGTGTAGCTTAGGATTCCTTTGCTCAAAATAGGTTTTTCCTATCTATTGAAAACACTAAGTTTTTGTTTGTCAAAACACCCAAGGAACCACCAATAGACATTGCTGAACCTTTAACCCTTGTTCAACCACAAGTTTTAAATTATAAATTGGGATGAGGAGATCCTTGATAGCTTCAATGTCTTGATGCTCAAATTTTCCATTGTCGGGGACACGGCTAAGTACTTAGGTTTTTCCTTCTCGAGAGGTGGTGCACTTTCCCCCACAAGACTCGACATGCATCGAGACGAGATCTTTCAGAAGCCTTCCCTTAGACCAAATGGACGCGTTCCATCCTATCACCCTACCACCATCTGTCCATCTGGCTAAGTTATTGCAACCTATATAATCAAGGCAGAGCCCATATGCCATGTGGTTGCACTAGAAGCCTCTGAACACTAAGTATCTCAAATCCCTTTGTTCCTGGGTGGCTTTCCACAAGTGTGATACACAAGGTGGACCATAGTTATGGGTCTTGTGTAACCACTCAACATAACCCAATCATACCATTCCACCCAGGTGATTCATTCACTTAGTTGTTTTATTAAGCAAAAACATAAGTCAAACACTTAGCAAAATTTCCATAGCATGTATATAGTCCACCCTTCTTTGCTACTAGCTAGGCTAAGCATGATAACATATCAAGTATCTTAACTTAGAGAAAGTCCTATCAAGACTACAACTACTAAGATTTCCCATGGCATAGCATATAGATACTTAGCAAAAAATTCATGCAAGCCCTATACAAAATATCACTAGTGCATAGTCAAAATAATGGGACAAATACATGCAGCACCACTTGCCTTGGTAGTTGGGGAAGTAGCAACAATCCTCACAATCACAATCACCACTAGCACCAAAATCTACACATAAAATGATAGCACCAAAATTTACATTCAAAATAATCAAGCAAAAATATATGAATGCATGCAAATGCAATGAAATGAATTTTCTACACTAAACAGTACTGAACACAACTAATTATAGTCTAAATAAACTTAAATTTGCTTTAAAAACATTTTCTATATAATTTAAATAGTCAAAATAAGCCTATATTTGTCTCTGCACAAAAACCCAATTTTACAGAAACAAAATACAAAAATAAGCCCACATTAGTGTAGGATTTATTTTTGTGAATCCATTGATACCTTATTTGCATTTTTTGGATAAACATAACTCAAGTGATGAATTTCCTAAGATTGAATCAAATTCTAGTTTTTAATTCAAAATCGAGCCACGCGGCAGGGCCTGATTGGACGATACCGCTTTCGGGGTGGATCGTGCTTCTGCGCCGCTGGATCTAATCAGATCCAACGCACCAGATCTATGTGTACCCTTTTGCTACTGGTTCTAATCTTGACCGTTGGATCTAGATCCAGCGGATCTCATCGCTTTGACCACAATGGCGGGGCCAGAGGCTACCGTCGCGGCTATGCGTCGGACTGTGTTGTTCCGGCGAGGCCAGAGGGTAAGGGTGGGGGTACTAGTGCTTATCGAGGTCGTGGAGACGCGGTGAAGCTCAACATGCTCGCGGATGGGGCTGGGGCGCACGGACACGACGATGATTCCTCGTTGGAGTTGGCGTCGGCGTCGGGCTCGCTCGGGAATTGTCGTTGGCAACGCTACAAGGAACGGAAAGACAAGCCAGCTGTGGCATTAGACGCGCACGGACATGGAGATTACACGAGTATCAACCAGAGAGAAAGGGGGGCTAGGGTTTACCGAATTCGTTTGCCGGAGTTGTTCGGGATAGCGGCAATGTGAGCTTAATTGTGTACAGCCTAACGACGCTCAGAGGGTGGTGAGTGAGGGGAAAGGAGTGGAGAGGGGAGAGGGTTAAATAGAGGGGGTCTCGGCGCAGGATTACTTCGAGTTTAACGCAAATTGATTCGTGAATCAATCTGCCAGAAATGGGCGGCGACGACGAGTCCGCGGCGTTGATTGGGGAAGAAGGTGACGTGGCTGCGGGGCCAGCGTGTCAGTCAGAGGGGGTGCGCGAGTGCGGGTGAGAAACAGAGGGGTGAGCGGGGGGGTTCCCTGGTGGGTTCGTGTTGGTTCGTGGGGGTGGGCCGAGCCATTTGGCTAGTCCGCTCCTATTTTTCTATCCTTTTTATTTTTCTTTTTCTGAATTGATTTTCTAAATAAGATTTGAATACTCAAAACAACTCCAAATCAATTCAAACTTCCTCCAAAGTTTTATGAGACCAAGCTAGTCTCCAAGAGTGTACTAAACACATAAATTCACTTTGGCCCTTTAAAAAATAAATCAAAACCATGCCTCATATGATAGATAAAATGGGCATTTGAAATGGTTCTGTTTGAATTCAACCTTTGAATTTTTTTGTGGTAGCTCTAAATGCTTTAAAAATATGGATGCAATGCATACTTTTACAAATCATGATTTCTGGGATGTTACATCAGCAATGACGCGTACTTCTTCAATTATATCGAGATCATCTTTCGAGAATCTTCTGCATCTTCTTCGATATAAGCTTTGACTCGTGGAGCTTGATGAATCAAATCACTTGGAGGAACTGCTTCTGCACCATACACCAAGAAGAAATGAGTATAACCGGTTGATCTGTTAGGAGTTGTACGTATGCTCCATATCATAGACGGTAATTCTTCCGCCCAACCCCTGCAGCCCGACGAAGCGGTGCCTCGAGGCGAGCTCAACTTGTCCATTAGCTTGTGGATGTGCGACTGATGCAATATCGAGTCGGATCCCTTGTTCTTCACAGAATTCGGCAAGTTCGCCCATGGAAAATTTACTCCCATTCTCAGTAATTATACTGTGCGGATATCCGAATCGGATGATTATGCCCTCGACGAACTTTCTGGCTGTGGCTCCATCACAACTTGTTACGGGTTTAGCCTCAATCCATTTTTTAAATTTATCCACCATCAATATTTGGTTAGTAAATCCACATTTTGCCGTGTGAAACAGCCCTACCATATCAACCCCCCAGACCGCAAACGTCCATGTAATAGAGATTGTTCGTAGCTGTTCAGCCGGAACATGTGCCTGATGAGCGTACTTTTGGCAGCCTTTGCACGTTTTGACCAGTTTATCGGCATTTTCCTCAGTTGTAAGCCAAAAGAATCCGTGTTGAAAAGATTTTGCCACTAAGGATCTGGCTGCAACATGATGGTCACACTCGCCTTCGTGGATTTCTCTTAAGATTTTCACTCCTTCTTCCGAAGAAATACATCGCTAAAACACGCTAGAAACACTCTGTTTATAGAGATCACCATTTATTTATAGTGTAGGATTTTGCTTATCGGTCAATTTGCCGGCTCAAGACTTCGTCTTCGGGTAGTTTTCCGTCTATCAAGAAATCCATATAGGATTTTTCCAGCTAGGAATTACAGCCAAAACTGCTATTAAAGGTGAGTTGGATTTCGTCGGATAGTCCTCATCATCTCTAACTATGGAGCGGACCCTTAAATGCTCTAAAAAAGCTCCATACGGTACTTGTTTCCGCGCAGAGCCTATCCTTTATAGAGCATCTCCTTCCTCATTTTCTGCTCGAGGGATGTGTTGAACCTCGAAGCCATCGAACGATTTAGATAGTTCATCCACAACAAATTTGTATGCTGCTATGTGCTTGTTTTCGTTGCAGATATCGGATACTTGCTGAGCAACTAAATCCGAGTCTCCGTAACACATGAGCCTTGATATGCCAATGTTTTTGGCCATACGTATTCCATGCAGCAGTGCTTCGTACTCGGCAATATTATTCGTTGCCGTGAAGTATATTTGCAACACATAGAATTGCTTATCTCCTTGGGGTGATTTGAGCACCACGCCAGCCCCCGAGCCTCCTCGTGCTTTTGATCCGTCAAAGTGAAGGGTCCAAAATTCCGAGTCTGGAGGGCTTGTGTTTTCTGCCGTTTCTGTCCAATCAACAACAAAGTAGACAAGTATTTGGGACTTGATTGTTGTACGTGGTTTGTACTCAATGTCGAAAGCTGCAAGCTCTATTCCCCACTTTACGACATGTCCTGTGGCGTCGAGGTTATTGATTATATCTCGCAGGGGAGAGGTGCTCACCACTATGATCTTTTGCTCTTGAAAATAGTGGCGTAGCTTTCTGGATGCAAAGAACACTACATAGGCTACCTTTTGATGGTGTGGATATTGTCGTTTTGATTCTATCAGGACCTCACTCAGATAATAAGTTGGCTGCTGCACCTTATGCTTGTGGATTTTTTCCTTGCGCTCACCTACTGTTACTACACTTATGACCTTGTTGGTCGCTGCAATGTAAAGTAACATAGGTTCCTCAGGTTCTGGTGCTGCGAGAACTGGTGGGTTTGAAAGTATACCTTTCAAACTTTGCAGGGAAATTTCGGCTTCTTGAGTCCAGACAAATTTGTCGGTTTTCTTCAAGAGCTTGTACAAAGGTGCGGCTTTTTCGCCCAGCCGGCTGACAAACCGACTCACCGCTGTAATGCAACCAGTGAGACGTTGTACGTACTTTAGACGAGTCGGCCTAGAAATGTTTGAGATAGCCTTGATTTTGTCTCGGTTCACCTCTATGCCTCGCTCAGAGACAATGAAACCTAACAATTTTCCTGCTAGAATTCCAAAGAAACACTTCTTTGGATTTAGCATCATATTGAATTTTCGTAGACTAGCAAATGTTTCATCCAAGTCGGAAATTAAATTTTCCTTCTTTTTGGACATAACTGCTATGTCGTCTACGTGTACATGGACGATGCGTCTGATTTTGTCGGTGAGACAACGTTGCATAGTATGTTGATATGTTGCTCCTGCGTTCTTTAAGCCAAAAGGCATAGTTTTGTAGCAGAAGGTTCCAAAAGGAGTGACAAAATACGTCTTAATTTGATCCGACTTTTTCATCGGTATTTGGTGATATCCGGAATATGCATCGATAAAACAGAGTAATTTCGATCCTGCCGTTGAGTCGATAACTTGATCGGTTCTAGGCAAAGGAAACGGATCCATTGGGCATGCCTTGTTCAAAGCGGTATTATTAACACACATCCTTAAATCAATGGTTTCCTTTTTAGGGACGAGTACAGGATTTGCCACCCAATCTGTATGCATGATCTCTGTTATAAAATCCGCTAATTCTAGGCAGGCTAATTCCTTGGCTATTTCTTTGCGCTTTTCATCACCAAACTATCGTTAGTTCTGTTTGACGGGTTTAGCGTCAGGGTACGCATTAAGAGAGTGCTCGGCATGTTCCCTAGGTACGACGGTCATGCCAGATGGCTGTCATGCGAAGATATCACTATTAGATTTGAGGAACTCGACAAGCGCGCTTTCCTATGCGTGTCCTAAGCCTACCCCTATGTTCGTCATCTTGGAGGGATCATCTTCCTTCAGCGACATTTTCTTCGACTCTTCCGACGCCTTGAACTAACTTGGCTTTAGCACCTCGTTCTTCATAGCGGGCATCTCGGACGGATTGATGGTCCTCTTGATCTCCTGGTATTCCTGGGCATGCAGCATGGCTTCGTCGCACTCTCGCGCCTTCTTCGGATTTCCCTATTCGGTGATTACGCCCTTTGGACCTAGTTTGATCATGTTTTAGATGTAACGGGACGAGCCATGAACGCCTAGTAAGCCAGATGTCCGAAGATGGCGTGGTAAGCACTTTTGAACGGTACCACCTCAAAAGAGAGTGGCTCGGTCCGATAATTGTCTCGGGTTCCAAATGTCACGTCTAGAGTAATCTCTCATAATTTTCAGTACAATGCCATAATGGGAAACTTTTGGCTTCCCCTTCTCCCCTGTTGCCACTGGTGACACATGATCAGGCTTTGGATCTTAACTGTCATAACAGTCAAGAGGATAATTCAGTTGTGCAAAGCACAAATTCTATGGAGGAGGTTGCTGTGGATACTACTGAGTGCTCACCTAAGAAGAGTCCCAGGAAACAGAAGAAGGAACCTATCTTAGTCAACAGTTCTGAAAGGTGCAGTACAAGGAGTTCAACCAGGAATGCAGGGTATAGACTTGAGCCAAGGAAGAAGTCAAGATCATCCAAGCTAAGGAAGATGGAAGATGATCCTTCCTGTACTACACTCTTAGTTCTGTAGCAGGCTGGAGCTTTGTTGGAGATTCCTAGGGCTGAGCTTACTGTGGAAAAGTTGATGGCTAACTCCACAGCTGATGTTACACCAGAGAAGCCCAATGAATAGTATGCCTGAGCTGTCTTGTTACCTTATTACTTTTGATAGGCAATGTAGCTTTATTTATGTGTTTATTATTATGGAACTTGGATATCTTGTTTTAGGATTTCTAAACTTGTTGGCAGTTTGGCATTGGGATACTTTTGGAACCTTTATATCAAAACATGTTATTCCTACTTCTCATCTATGTGCCAAGTGGGGCTGTTCCTTATTGTTGTTACATATTTCTTTAAATGAGTAATGAATTGGGAAATCTGGATTGGTTAGTGCTGGATTGGAATATAAGAGGGCTTAATGATAAAGACGAAAGGACCATAGTATATAATAAAATTGAGGAGACCAGGGCCTCTGTAGTTTGTCTCCAGGAAACTAAATGTGACTCTTTTGATCACTACTTTATTAGGAGTTTTTGTCCTAAAAGGGTTGATAGATTTGCTTTCTCCCCTGCAATTGGGGCCTCTGGTAGAATTATTGTTCTTTGGAACAGTGCTGTTTTTGATGGGAAAGTCATTGAAATACACAGATCTACTATTCATGTGGCTTTCTCATCTGTTCACAATGGGCAAAAGTGGGATTTAGTAACTGTTTATGGACCTTGTAGGGGAATTGAAAGGCACAACTTTATAACTTGGCTATATAACTTAAACGTACCCATGCATGAACACTGGTTATTACTGGGAGACTTCAATTTTATCAGATTAGTGGAAAATAGAAACAAGCCAGGTGCTGATATGAATGATATTTTCCTTTTTAATGACATAATTAGTCATTTGGGCTTAATGGAATTACGTTTGAAAGGAAGATCATTCACCTAGTCAAATATGCAAGCACAGCAGCTTCTGGAACAACTTGATTGGTTTTTCACTTTCTGTCAATGGACCATTGATTTTCCAAATACTCTAGTATTTCCACTAGCAAAATCTACTTCTGATCATGTTCCATGTGTTGTACAAGTAGATACCAAAATCCCTAAATCAAAGATTTTTTGGTTTGAAAATTTCTGGGTTGAGCTACCTAGATTTATGGAGTTGGTTGAAAATGTTTGGAAACAGCCTGTGCATGGGAATTCTTCTGCTTGTTCTCTTGTTAGAAAATTCAAAATGCTTCATTATGATCTAAAGAAGTGGGGGAAAATCTTTCCCATCTAAAATTACTGATTGCTAAGTGCAATTATGTTATTCTCATGTTGGATCAGTTGGAGGATGCAAGGCCATTATTCATACCTGAATTCAATTTCAGGAATATTGTAAAGTGTCATCTACAAAAGCTGCTGAAACTACAATCTAATTATTGGAAGCAAAGATGTACTATCAGATGGGTAAAATTAAATGGTGAGAACACAAAATACTTCCATGCTAGAGCAACTGAGAGGTATAGACACAATATAATTACAAGCATCCAGGACGAAAATGGCAATGAATTATCTGAGCATTCCCAAAAATCATGTTCCTTATGGAGATGTTATAAGAGTAGAATGGGAATTTCTTGCCCAACCAGAAATCAAATCAACATGTCCTTAGTTCTCAGTCAAGTGCAGGATCTAAACAGACTGTGTGAGAATATTACTTTGAAGGAAATTGAGGGGGTGGTTAAATTTATGAAGTCTGATAAGGCTCCTGGACCTGGTGGTTTTAATGGTTTTTTTGTGAAAAAGTGTTGGCACATTGTTAAGGAGGATTTCATACAGTTGTGTACTGACTTTCATGATGAGAGAATCTCCATGCAAAGCATCAATGGCTCTTATATTACTTGCTCCTCAGATTGTCAATGACTTCATACCTATCTCAATGACAAATGCTTGTATTAAATTCATCACTAAAATTTATGCAAATAGATTACAGGATGAGATTAAAAGGTGTATCCATGCAAATCAGTATGGTTTCATTAAAGCCAGAACTATGCAAGATTGTTTGGGGTGGTTTTTTTAATATCTTTATCAATGTCAAAAGTCAAGAACGAAAATTGTGGTACTCAAGATTGATTTTGAAAAGGATTTTCACACAATTGAACATCATGTTATTCTTGAAGTCTTACATTATAAAGGTTTTCCCAAAAAGTTCATTGTCCTGGTCAAGAATATCCTTGAAAGTGGAACATCCTCTCTACTTTTAAATGGAGTGCTAGGACAGAACTTTACTTGCAAAAGGGGGTTAGGCATGTAGACCCTCTTTCACCTCTCTTATATGTCCTAGGAGGAGATCTATTATAGAGTCTGGTAAATAAGGCTTACATAGATGGAAATTTGCAACTGCCGATTCCAAAGGAAGGAGATTATCCAATTGTACAATATGCAGATGATACTCTAATCATTTTTCCTGCAGAGGAAAATCTGTTGAAAGTCCTCAAATATTTGTTGATACAATATGCTGAGTTTATTAGATTAAAGGTTAACTTTCAAAAGTCTTCAATGATTCCAATCAACCTAGCTGAAGAAGAAGCTACACATATGGCTACTATTTTTGAGTGCCAGCTTGTTGCAATGCCTTTCTCCTACCTAGGACTACCCATGGGCACAACTAAACCCACAATTAAGGATTTCTCACCTTTAATTGATAGGGTTGAAAGAAGGTTAAATGCAACAGTTTCATTTCTATCATATGGGGACAGTCTTATTCTGGTAAACTCTGTTCTTTCTTTCTTGCCCACATACGTTATGTGTTCATTGCAAATCCCTCAAGGGGTCATTGACATTGTGGATAAGGCAAGAAGGAGATGCCTTTGGAGGAAACCTAAAAATCGGGAGAAGGTAAATTCTTTGGCTGCATGGCCGATGATTTGTAAACCCAAGGACAAAGGAGGACTTGGACTTATTGATTTAAAGATTCAGAATAAAGCCTTAATGATTAAGCATCTGGATAAATTTTATAATAATGCATACCTGCCATGGGTAAGATTAGTCAGGGATTCTTATTATCATGAATCTGTTCCTCATGCTGTTACTGTCTGTGGTTATTTCTGGTGGAGAGGAATATTAAAACTTGTGGATGAATGGAGGTCCATTTCCAAATGCATTGTGGGATCTGGATTTAGCATCCTTTTCTAGAATGATCTTTGGCATGAGGAGAGCCTTCGGGCCTGGACCCCGGAGTCTCCGGACTCAGGGGAGGCAGCAGACAGAAAACTCTCAGCATGCCTTTTTTCTTCATAATCTTCGAGCTCTTCTCAAATGAAAAAATAGAAGACCGTCTCTAGCTTTTTCACTGATGAACCCGCAACACTTAGCGCACGGTAAAACTCACTTGTGTTGACAACAAACATCAAAACATCATTAGGGCAGGAAATTCCCTTTCACCTTCCATCTCTCGGTCGCCTTCTTGTTTTGCTTGATGATCTCCTCATCGTCCAGTGGGAAGGCCTCCCTCTCTCCCTTGCGCATCCTTGGATGATCATCACTCCTCCTCATGCAATCCTTGTTTCATCAATGAACCTGATCATACATAAGTGCATAGACTTATGAAGTATAAAATTCAAATCAATATAAACATCAGATTCGTTTAGGATTGAATTCACCTGTTGATCAAGTAGCTTTGCACGGACTCTAGTAATTGGTCCAATCCTAATTTTATTGGACTTGTTCTTAGAAGCAACAACAACATCTTCATTAGGAGTTGGATATACCAAGTCAGTAGGGATGTCCTCATTAGGAGGTCCACCATCATGCATACAAGAACTCCGGCAAGATAGCGCTTATCTTATGGTCATCGTTTTGTAACATGACCACATGAAATGTAGCAAGATGCCATATCAAGATAGTTGCAAGAGGCCGAAAAGAGACATGAAGAACATGTAAATCGTAATTTGATCTAGTTAACATGATTTTAAGAAAATTTAATAGGATAATTATTAGGGTTAGTGTTACAATAATTGATTTTCTATTTAAAAAGTTTATAATGCCCGTTTAAATCAATGGGTAGATTTTAAATCATACTACTACTAGTAGGAAATAGTAGTAGGAAATAGCTTATAGACGCCTAGGCACATTTCTAATCGTCGTTCTTGTGATGGTGCGACAAAAAAGCTTTCAAGAATAACCGCATCAGACAAAGTGGATAGACGGTACTTTTTCGCTCGTCACATCATCATCTGCCGACCTAGCGCTTCCGCGGTAGCAAGAGATTAATACCACAACCCATTGTTGGCCGGCACAGCGCCTAGGTGCTAGACATTGGGAGGGACGACAACACAACAACATTGCCCGATAATGTATGTGTTTGACAATATAGCAATTTTGAAATTCAGTCCCCATTAACACACTTTAGACATTAGTTTAAAAACTTTGACCACTGATATAGTTCAAAATATTTAACTTGAAAATAATATGCATAAATTTGTCTATAAAATTATTTTTTTGAATATTGCAACTTTGTTGGTAGTTATGCATATATCATCGCAATGTAAAACTAAAACTAGAGAAGCGATCAAACATAGTACGTTGAGTGATACCAAAACATCACATTTTTGTGAACATGATGTGAAGCGAGAAACTTCTTATTTTTTTAACAGGTCCATGAGGACCCCAAATGTTCCAGGAGTTCTGCAAACCCCCTCCCCCCCTAATCGCCGTGCTTGTGATGGTGGCTGCCAAGGATAACCGTATCAGACAAAGTGGATAGGCGGTACTTTTTCGCTCGTCACATCGTCATCTGCCGACCTAGCGCTTCCGCGGTAGCAAGGGGTTAATACCGCAACCCATTGTTGGCCGGCACAGCGCCTAGGTGTCAGACATTAGGAGGGACAACAACACAACAACATTGCCCGGTAATGTATGTGTTTGACGATATAGCAATTTTGCAATTCAGTCCCCATTAACACACTTTGGACATTAGTTTAAAAACTTTGACCATTGATATAGTTGAAAATATTTAACTTGAAAATAATATGCATAAATTTGTCTATAGAATTATTTTTTTGAATATTGCAACTTTGTTGGTAGTTATGCATATATACGTACTGCAACAGAAAGTAAAACTAGAGAAGCGAGCAAACGCAATACGTTGAGTGATATCAAAACATCACATTTTTATGAACATGATGTGAAGCGAGTAACTTCTTTTTTTTACCAGGTCCATGAGGACCCCAAATGTTCTAGGAGTTCTGCCAAACCGCCCCCCCATAATCGCCGTGCTTGTGATGGTGGCTTCCAAGGATAACCACATCAGGCAAAGTGGATAGACGGTACTTTTTCGCTCGTCACATCATCATCTGCCGACCTAACGCTTCCGCGGTAGCAAGAGATTAATACCGCAACCCATTGTGGGCCGGCACAGCGCCTAGGTGCCAGACATTGGGAAGGACGACGACACAACAACATTGCCCGGTAATGTATGTGTTTGACAATATAGCAATTTTGCAATTCAGTCCCCATTAACACACTTTGGACATTAGTTTAAAAACTTTGACCACTGATATAGCTCAAAATATTTAACTTGAAAATAATATGCATAAATTTGTCTACAGAATTATTTTTTTAAATATTGCAACTTTGTTGGTAGTTATGCATATATACGTACTGCAACAGAAACTAAAACTAGAGAAGCGATCAAACATAGTACGTTGAGTGATACCAAAACATCACATTTTTGTGAACATGATGTGAAGCGAGAAACTTCTTATTTTTTTAACAGGTCCATGAGGACCCCAAATGTTCCAGGAGTTCTGCCAACCCCCTCCCCCCCCTAATCGACGTGCTTGTGATGGTGGCTGTCAAGGATAACCGCATCAGACAAAGTGGATAGGCGGTACTTTTTCGCTCGTCACATCGTCATCTGCCGACCTAGCGCTTCCGCGGTAGCAAGGGGTTAATACCGCAACCCATTGTTGGCCGGCACATCGCCTAGGTGTCAGACATTAGGAGGGACGACGACACAACAACATTGCCCGGTAATGTATGTGTTTGACGATATAGCAATTTTGCAATTTAGTCCCCATTAACACACTTTGGACATTACTTTAAAAACTTTGACCACTGATATAGTTCAAAATATTTAACTTGAAAATAATGTGCATAAATTTGTCTACAGAATTAATTTTTTGCATATTGCAACTTTGTTGGTAGTTATGCATATATACGTACTGCAACAGAAACTAGAACTAGAGAAGCAATCAAATCGTAGTAAGTTGAGTGATACCAAAACATCACATTTTTGTGAACATGATATGAAGCGAGTAACTTCTTATTTTGTTACCAGGTCCATGAGGACCCCAAATGTTCCACGAGTTCTGCCAAACCGCCCCCCCACCTAATCGACGTGCTTGTGATGGTGGCTGCCAAAGATAACCGCATCAAGCAAAGTGGATAGGCGGTACTTTTTCGCTCGTCACATCATCATCTGCCGACCTAGCGCATCCGTGGTAGCAAGGGGTTAATACTGCAACCCATTGTTGGCCGGCACAACGCCTAGGTGCCAGACATTAGGAGGGACGACGACACAACAACATTGCCCGGTAATGTATGTGTTTGAGGATATAGTAATTTTGCAATTCAGTCCCCATTAACACACTTTGGACATTAGTTTAAAAACTTTGATCACTGATATAGTTCAAAATATTTAACTTGAAAATAATATACATACATTTGTCTACAGAATTATTTTTTTGAATATTGCAACTTTGTTGGTAGTTATGTATATATACGTACTGCAACAGAAACTAAAACTAGAGAACCGATCAAACGTAGTACGTTGAATGATACCAAAACATCACATTTTTGCGAACATGATGTGAAGGAAGAAACTTCTTATTTTTTTACCAGGTCCATGAGGACCCCAACTGTTCCAGGAGTTCTGCCACCCCCCCGTCCCCCCTAGTCGCCGTGCTTGTGATGGTGGCTGTCAAGGATAACCGCATCAGGCAAAGTGGATAGGCGGTACTTGTTCGCTCGGCACATCGTCATCTGCCGACCTAGCGCTTCCGCGATAGCAAGGAGTTAATACCGTAACCCATTGTTTGCCGGCACAGCGCCTAGGTGCCAGACATTAGGAGGGACAACGACACAACAACATTGCCCGGTAATGTATGTGTTTGACAATATAGCAATTTTGCAATTCAGTCCCGATTAACACACTTTGGACATTAGTTTAAAAACTTTGACTATTGATATAGTTGAAAATATTTAACTTGAAAATAATATGCTTAAATTTTTTTACAGAATTATTTTTTTGAATATTGCAACTTTGTTGGTAGTTATGCATATATACGTACTGCAAAAGAAAGTAAAACTAGAGAAGCGATCAAACGCAATATGTTGAGTGATATCCAAACATCACATTTTTATGAACATGATGTGAAGCGAGTAACTTCTTATTTTTTTACCAGGTCCATGAGGACCCCAAATGTTTCAGGAGTTCTGCCAAACCGCCCTCCCCATAATCGCCGTGCTTATGATGGTGGCTTCCAAGGATAACCGCATCAGGCAAAGTGGATAGGCGGTACTTTTCCGCTCGTCACATCGTCATCTGCCGACCTAGCGCTTCCACGGTAGCAAGGAGTTAATACCGCAACCTATTGTTGGCTGACACAGCGCCTAGGTGCCAGACATTAGGAGGGACGATGACACAACAACATTGGCCGGTAATATGTGTTTGACGATATAGCAATTTTGAAATTCAGTCCCCATTGACACAATTTGGACATTACTTTAAAAACTTTGACCACTGATATAGTTCAAAATATTTAACTTGAAAATAATATGCATAAATTTGTCTACAGATTTTTTTTTGAATATTGTAACTTTATTAGTAGTTATGCATATATACGTACTGCAACAGAAATTAAAACTAGAGAAGCGATCAAACGTAGTACGTTGAGTGATACCAAAACATCACATTTTTATGAACATGATGTGAAGCGAGTAACTTCTTATTTTTTTACCAGGTCCATGAGGACCCCAAATGTTCCACGAGTTCTGCCAAACCGCCCCCCACCTAATCGACGTGCTTGTGATGGTGGCTGCCAAAGATAACCGCATCAAGCAAAGTGGATAGGCGGTACTTTTTCGCTCGTCACATCATCATCTGCCGACCTAGCGCATCCGTGGTAGCAAGGGGTTAATACTGCAACCCATTGTTGGCCGGCACAACGCCTAGGTGTCAGACATTAGGAGGGACGACGACACAACAACATTGCCCGGTAATGTATGTGTTTGACGATATAGTAATTTTGCAATTCAGTCCCCATTAACACACTTTGGACATTAGTTTAAAAACTTTGATCACTGATATAGTTCAAAATATTTAACTTGAAAATAATATACATACATTTGTCTACAGAATTATTTTTTTGAATATTGCAACTTTGTTGGTAGTTATGTATATATACGTACTGCAACAGAAACTAAAACTAGAGAACCGATCAAACGTAGTACGTTGAATGATACCAAAACATCACATTTTTGCGAACATGATGTGAAGGAAGAAACTTCTTATTTTTTTACCAGGTCCATGAGGACCCCAACTGTTCCAGGAGTTCTGCCAACCCCCCCCTCCCCCCTAGTCGCCGTGCTTGTGATGGTGGCTGTCAAGGATAACCGCATCAGGCAAAGTGGATAGGCGGTACTTGTTCGCTCGGCACATCGTCATCTGCCGACCTAGCGCTTCCGCGATAGCAAGGAGTTAATACCGTAACCTATTGTTTGCCGGCACAGCGCCTAGGTGCCAGACATTAGGAGGGACAACGACACAACAACATTGTCCGGTAATGTATGTGTTTGACAATATAGCAATTTTGCAATTCAGTCCCCATTAACACACTTTGGACATTAGTTTAAAAACTTTGACCATTGATATAGTTGAAAATATTTAACTTGAAAATAATATGCATAAATTCTTTTACAGAATTATTTTTTTGAATATTGCAACTTTCTTGGTAGTTATGCATATATACGTACTGCAAAAGAAAGTAAAACTAGAGAAGCGATCAAACGCAATATGTTGAGTGATATCCAAACATCACATTTTTATGAACATGATGTGAAGCGAGTAACTTCTTATTTTTTTACCAGGTCCATGAGGATCCCAAATGTTCCAGGAGTTCTGCCAAACCGCCCTCCCCAATAATCGTCGTGCTTATGATGGTGGCTTCCAAGGATAACCGCATCAGGCAAAATGGATAGGCGGTACTTTTCCGCTCGTCACATCGTCATCTGCCGACCTAGCGCTTCCACGGTAGCAAGGAGTTAATACCGCAACCTATTGTTGGCTGGCACAGCGCCTAGGTGCCAGACATTAGGAGGGACGACGACACAACAACATTGCCCGGTAATATGTGTTTGACGATATAGCAATTTTGCAATTCAGTCCCCATTGACACAATTTGGACATTAGCTTAAAAACTTTGACCACTGATATAGTTCAAAATATTTAACTTGAAAATAATATGCATAAATTTGTCTACATAATTATTTTTTTGAATATTGCAACTTTGTTGGTAGTTATGCATATATACGTACTGCAACAGAAACTAAAACTAGAGAAGCGATCAAACGTAGTACGTTGAGTGGTATCAAAACATCACATTTTTGTGAACATGATGTGAAGTGAGTAACTTCTTATTTTTTTACCAGGTCCATGAGGACCCAAATGTTCCAGGAGTTCTGCCAAACCGCCCCCCCATAATCGCCGTGCTTGTGATGGTGGCTTCCAAGGATAACCGCATCAGGCAAAGTGGATAGACGGTACTTTTTCGCTCGTCACATCAACATCTGCCGACCTAGCGCTTCCGCGGTAGCAAGAGATTAATACCGCAACCCATTGTTGGCCGGCACAACGCCTAGGTGCCAGACATTAGGAGGGACGACGACACAACAACATTGCCCGGTAATGTATGTGTTTGACGATATAGTAATTTTGCAATTCAGTCCCCATTAACACACTTTGGACATTAGTTTAAAAACTTTGATCACTTATAAAGTTCAAAATATTTAACTTGAAAATAATATACATACATTTGTCTACAGAATTATTTTTTTGAATATTGCAACTTTGTTGGTAGTTATGTATATATATCGTCTGCAATGAAACTAAAACTAGAGAACCGATCAAACGTAGTACGTTGAATGATACCAAAACATCACATTTTTGCGAACATGATGTGAAGGAAGAAACTTCTTATTTTTTTACCAGGTCCATGAGGACCCCAAATGTTCCAGGAGTTCTGCCAACCACCCCCCTAATCGCCGTGCTTGTGATGGTGGCTGTCAAGGATAACCGCATCAGGCAAAGTGGATAGGCGGTACTTGTTCGCTCGGCACATCGTCATCTGCCGACCTAGCGCTTCCGCGATAAAAAGGAGTTAATACCGTAACCCATTGTTTGCCGGCACAGCGCCTAGGTGCCAGACATTAGGAGGGACAACGACACAACAACATTGCCCGGTAATGTATGTGTTTGACAATATAGCAATTTTGCAATTCAGTCCCCATTAACACACTTTGGACATTAGTTTAAAAACTTTGACCATTGATATAGTTGAAAATATTTAACTTGAAAATAATATGCATAAATTTTTTTAAGAATTATTTTTTTGAATATTGCAACTTTCTTGATAGTTATGCATATATACGTACTGCAAAAGAAAGTAAAACTAGAGAAGCGATCAAACGCAATATGTTGAGTGATATCCAAACATCACATTTTTATAAACATGATGTGAAGCGAGTAACTTCTTATTTTTTTACCAGGTCCATGAGGACCCCAAATGTTCCAGGAGTTCTGCCAAACCGCCCTCCCCCATAATCACCGTGCTTATGATGGTGGCTTCCAAGGATAACCGCATCAGGCAAAGTGGATAGGCGGTACTTTTCCGCTCGTCACATCGTCATCTGCCGACCTAGCGCTTCCACGATAGCAAGGAGTTAATACCGCAACCTATTGTTGGCTGGCACAGCGCCTAGGTGCCAGACATTAGGAGGGACGACGACACAACAACATTGCCCGGTAATATGTGTTTGACGATATAGCAATTTTGCAATTCAGTCCCCATTGACACACTTTGGACATTACTTTAAAAACTTTGACCACTGATATAGTTCAAAATATTTAACTTGAAAATAATATGCATAAATTTGTCTACAGAATTATTTTTTTGAATATTGCAACTTTATTAGTAGTTATGCATATATATGTACTGCAACAGAAACTAAAACTAGTGAAGCGATCAAACGTAGTACGTTGAGTGATACCAAAACATCACATTTTTGTGAACATGATGTGAAGTGAGTAACTTCTTATTTTTTTACCAGGTGCATGAGGACCCCAAATGTTCCAGGAGTTCTGCCAAACCGTCCCCCCCATAATCGCCGTGCTTGTGATGGTGGCTTCCAAGGATAACCGCATCAGGCAAAGTGGATAGACGGTACTTTTTCGCTCGTCACATCAACATCTGCCGACCTAGCACTTCCGCGGTAGCAAGAGATTAATACCGCAACCCATTGTTGGCCGGCACAGCGCCTAGGTGCCAGACATTGGAAGGGACGACGACACAACAACATTGCCCGGTAATGTATGTGTTTGACAATATATCATTTTTGCAATTCAGTCCCCATTAACACACTTTAGACATTAGTTTAAAAACTTTGACCACTGATATAGTTCAAAATATTTAACTTGAAAATAATATGCATAAATTTGTCTACAGAATTATTTTTTTAAATATTGCAACTTTGTTGGTAGTTATGCATATATACGTACTGCAACAGAAACTAAAACTAGAGAAGCGATCAAACATATTACGTTGAGTGATACCAAAACATCATATTTTTGTGAACATGATGTGAAGCGAGAAACTTCTTATTTTTTTAACAAGTCCATGAGGACCCCAAATGTTCCAGGAGTTCTGCCAACCCCCTCCTCCCCCTAATCGACGTGCTTGTGATGGTGGCTGCCAAAGATAACCGCATCAGGCAAAGTGGATCGGCGGTACTTTTTCGCTCGTCACATCATCATCTGCCGACCTAGCGCTTCCGTGGTAGCAAAGGGTTAATACTGCAACCCATTGTTGGCCGACACAATGCCTAGGTGCCAGACATTAGGAGGGACGACGACACAACAACATTGCCCGGTAATGTATGTGTTTGACAATATAGTAATTTTACAATTCAGTCCCCATTAACACACTTTGGACATTAGTTTAAAAACTTTGACCACTGATATAGTTCAAAATATTTAACTTGAAAATAATATACATACATTTGTTTACAGAATTATTTTTTTGAATATTGCAACTTTGTTGGTAGTTATGTATATATACGTACTGCAACAGAAACTAAAACTAGAGAATCGATCAAACGTAGTACGTTGAATGATACCAAAACATTACATTTTTGTGAACATGATGTGAAGGAAGAAACTTCTTATTTTTTTACCAGGTCCATGAGGACCCCAAATGTTTCAGGAGTTCTGTCAACCCCCCCACCTAATCGCCGTGCTTGTGATGGTGGCTGTCAAGGATAACCGCATCAGGCAAAATGGATAGGCGGTACTTTTTCGCTCGGGACATCGTCATCTGCCGACCTAGCGCCTCCGCGGTAGCAAGGAGTTAATATCGTAACTCATTGTTTGCCGGCACAGCGCCTAGGTGCCAGACATTAGGAGAGACAACGACACAACAACGTTGCCCGGTAATGTATGTGTTTGACAATATAGTAATTTTGCAATTCAGTCCCCATTAACAAACTTTGGACATTAGTTTAAAAACTTTGACCATTGATATAGTTAAAAATATTTAACTTGAAAATAATATGCATAAATTTTTCTACAGAATTATTTTTTTGAATATTGCAACTTTGTTGGTAGTTATGCATATATACGTACTGCAAAAGAAAGTAAAACTAGAGAAGCGATCAAACGCAATATGTTGAGTGATATCAAAACATCACATTTTTATGAACATGATGTGAAGCGAGTAACTTCTTATTATTTTACCAGGTCCATGAGGACCCCAAATGTTCCAGGAGTTCTGCCAAACCGCCCCCCATAATCGCCGTGCTTATGATGGTGGCTTCCAAAGATAACCGCATCAGGCAAAGTGGATAGGCGGTACTTTTCCGCTCGTCACATCGTCATCTGCCGACCTAGCGCTTCCACGGTAGCAAGGGGTTAATACCGTAACCTATTGTTGGCTGACACAGCGCCTAGGTGCCAGACATTAGGAGGGACGACGACACAACAACATTGCCCGGTAATATGTGTTTCACGATATAGCAATTTTGCAATTCAGTCCCCATTGACACAATTTGGACATTACTTTAAAAACTTTGACCACTGATATAGTTCAAAATATTTAAATTGAAAATAATATGCATAAATTTGTCTACAGAATTATTTTTTTGAATATTGCAACTTTATTAGTAGTTATGCATATATACGTACTGCAACAGAAACTAAAACTAGAGAAGCGATCAAACGTAGTACGTTGAGTGATATCAAAACATCACATTTTTGTGAACATGATGTGAAGCGAGTAACTTCTTATTTTTTTACCAGGTCCATGAGAACCCCAAATGTTCCACGAGTTCTGCCAAACCGCCCCCCCACCTAATCGACGTGCTTGTGATGGTGGCTGCCAAAGATAACCGCATCAAGCAAAGTGGATAGGCGGTACTTTTTCGCTCGTCACATCATCATCTGCCGACCTAGCGCATCCGTGGTAGCAAGGGGTTAATACTGCAACCCATTGTTGGCCGGCACAACGCCTAGGTGCCAGACATTAGGAGGGACGACGACACAATAACATTGCCCGGTAATGTATGTGTTTGACGATATAGTAATTTTGCAATTCAGTCCCCATTAACACACTTTGGACATTAGTTTAAAAACTTTGATCACTGATATAGTTCAAAATATTTAACTTGAAAATAATATACATACATTTGTCTACAGAATTATTTTTTTGAATATTGCAACTTTGTTGGTAGTTATGTATATATACGTACTGCAACAGAAACTAAAACTAGAGAACCGATCAAACGTAGTACGTTGAATGATACCAAAACATCACATTTTTGCGAACATGATGTGAAGGAAGAAACTTCTTATTTTTTTACCAGGTCCATGAGGACCCCAACTGTTCCAGGAGTTCTGCCACCCCCCCCGTCCCCCCTAGTCGCCGTGCTTGTGATGGTGGCTGTCAAGGATAACCGCATCAGGCAAAGTGGATAGGCGGTACTTGTTCGCTCGGCACATCGTCATCTGCCGACCTAGCGCTTCCGCGATAGCAAGGAGTTAATACCGTAACCCATTGTTTGCCGGCACAGCGCCTAGGTGCCAGACATTAGGAGGGACAACGACACAACAACATTGCCCGGTAATGTATGTGTTTGAAAATATAGCAATTTTGCAATTCAGTCCCGATTAACACACTTTGGACATTAGTTTAAAAACTTTGACTATTGATATAGTTGAAAATATTTAACTTGAAAATAATATGCATAAATTTTTTTACAGAATTATTTTTTTGAATATTGCAACTTTCTTGGTAGTTATGCATATATACGTACTGCAAAAGAAAGTAAAACTAGAGAAGCGATCAAACGCAATATGTTGAGTGATATCCAAACATCACATTTTTATGAACATGATGTGAAGCGAGTAACTTCTTTTTTTTTTACCAGGTCCATGAGGACCCCAAATGTTCCAGGAGTTCTGCCAAACCGCCCTCCCCCATAATCGCCGTGCTTATGATGGTGGCTTCCAAGGATAACCGCATCATGCAAAGTGGATAGGCGGTACTTTTCCGCTCGTCACATCGTCATCTGCCGACCTAGCGCTTCCACGGTAGCAAGGAGTTAATACCGCAACCTATTGTTGGCTGGTACAGCGCCTAGGTGCCAGACATTAGGAGGGACGACGACACAACAATATTGCCCGGTAATATGTGTTTGACGATATAGCAATTTTGCAATTCAGTCCCCGTTGACACACTTTGGACATTACTTTAAAAACTTTGACCACTGATATAGTTCAAAATATTTAACTTGAAAATAATATGCATAAATTTGTCTAAAGAATTATTTTTTTGAATATTGCAACTTTATTAGTAGTTATGCATATATACGTACTGCAACAGAAACTAAAACTAAAGAAGCGATCAAACGTAGTACGTTGAGTGATACCAAAACATCACATTTTTGTGAACATGATGTGAAGTGAGTAACTTCTTATTTTTTTACCAGGTCCATGAGGACCCCAAATGTTCCAGGAGTTCTGCCAAACCGCCCCCCCCCATAATCGCCGTGCTTGTGATGGTGGCTTCCAAGGATAACCGCATCAGGCAAAGTGGATAGACGGTACTTTTTCGCTCGTCACATCAACATCTGCCGACCTAGCGCTTCCGCGGTAGCAAGAGATTAATACCGCAACCCATTGTTGGCCGGCACAGCGCCTAGGTGCCAGACATTGGGAGGGACGACGACACAACAACATTGCCCGGTAATTTATGTGTTTGACAATATAGCAATTTTGCAATTCAGTCCCCATTAACACACTTTAGACATTAGTTTAAAAACTTTGACCACTGATATAGTTCAAAATATTTAACTTGAAAATAATATGCATAAATTTGTCTACAGAATTATTTTTTTGAATATTGCAACTTTGTTGGTAGTTATGCATATATACGTACTGCAACAGAAACTAAAACTAGAGAAGCGATCAAACATAGTACGTTGAGTGATACCAAAACATCACATTTTTGTGAACATGATGTGAAGCGAGAAACTTCTTATTTTTTTAACAAGTCCATGAGGACCCCAAATGTTCCATGAGTTCTGCCAACCCCCTCCCCCCCTAATCGACGTGCTTGTGATGGTGGCTGCCAAGGATAACCGCATCAGACAAAGTAGATAGGCGGTACTTTTTCGCTCGTCACATCGTCATCTGCCGACCTAGCGCTTCCGCGGTAGCAAGGGGTTAATACCGCAACCCATTGTTGACCGGCACATCGCCTAGGTGTCAGACATTAAGAGTGACGACGACACAACAACATTGCCCGGTAATGTATGTGTTTGACGATATAGCAATTTTGCAATTTCGTCCCCATTAACACACTTTGGACATTACTTTAAAAACTTTGACCACTGATATAGTTCAAAATATTTAACTTAAAAATAATGTGCATAAATTTGTCTACAGAATTAATTTTTTGCATATTGCAGCTTTGTTGGTAGTTATGCATATATACGTACTGCAACAGAAACTAGAACTAGAGAAGCAATCAAATCGTAGTAAGTTGAGTGATACCAAAACATCACATTTTTCTGAACATGATATGAAGCGAGTAACTTCTTATTTTGTTACCAGGTCCATGAGGACCCCAAATGTTCCAGGAGTTCTGCCAAACCGTCCCCCCCACACACCTAATCGACGTGCTTGTGATGCTGGCTGCCAAAGATAACCGCATCAGGCAAAGTGGATAGGCGGTACTTTTTCGCTCGTCACATCATCATCTGCCGACCTAGCGCTTCCGTGGTAGCAAGGGGTTAATACTGCAACCCATTGTTAGCCGGCACAATGCCTAGGTGCCAGACATTAGGAGGGACGACGACACAACAACATTGCCCGGTAATGTATGTGTTTGACAATATAGTAATTTTACAATTCAGTCCCCATTAACACACTTTGGACATTAGTTTAAAAAGTTTGACCACTGATATAGTTCAAAATATTTAACTTGAAAATAATATACATAAATTTTTCTACAGAATTATTTTTTTGAATATTGCAACTTTGTTGGTAGTTATGTATATATACGTACTGCAACAGAAACTAAAACTAGAGAAGCGATCATACATAGTACGTTGAATGATACCAAAACATTACATTTTTGTGAACATGATGTGAAGGAAGAAACTTCTTATTTTTTTACCAGGTCCATGAGGACCCCAAATGTTCCAGGAGTTCTGCCAACCACCCCCCTAATCGCCGTGCTTGTGATGGTGGCTGTCAAGGATAACCGCATCAGGCAAAATGGATAGGCGGTACTTTTTCGCTCGGCACATCGTCATCTGCCGACCTAGCACTTCCGCGGTAGAAAGGAGTTAATATCGTAACCCATTGTTTGCCGGCACAGCGCCTAGGTGCCAGACATTAGGAGAGACAACGACACAACAACATTGCCCGGTAATGTATGTGTTTGACAATATAGTAATTTTGCAATTCAGTCCCCATTAACACACTTTGGACATTATTTTAAAAACTTTGACCACTGATATAGTTCAAAATATTTAACTTGAAAATAATATGCATAAATTTTTCTACAGAATTATTTTTTTAAATATTACAACTTTGTTGGTAGTTATGCATATATACGTACTGCAAAAGAAAGTAAAACTAGAGAAGCGATCAAACGCAATATGTTGAGTGATATCAAAACATCACATTTTTATGAACATGATGTGAAGCGAGTAACTTCTTATTTTTTTACCAGGTCCATGAGGACCCCAAATGTTCCAGGAGTTCTGCCAAACCGGCCCCCCATAATCGCCGTGCTTATGATGGTGGCTTCCAAGGATAACCGCATCAGGCAAAGTGGATAGGCGGTACTTTTCCGCTCGTCACATCATCATCTGCCGACCTAGCGCTTCCACGATAGCAAGGGGTTAATACCGCAACCTATTGTTGGCTGGCACAGCGCCTAGGTGCCAGACATTAGGAGGGACGACGAGACAACAACATTGCCCGGTAATATGTGTTTGACGATATAGCAATTTTGCAATTCAGTATTAACACACTTTGGACATTACTTTAAAAACTTTGACCACTGATATAGTTCAAAATACTTAACTTGATAATAATATGCATAAATTTGTCTACAGAATTATTTTTTTGAATATTGCAACTTTATTAGTAGTTATGCATATATATGTACTACAACAGAAACTAAAACTAGAGAAGCGATCAAACGTAGTACGTTGAGTGATACCAAAACATCACATTTTTGTGAACATGATACGAAGCGAGTAACTTCTTATTTTTTTACCAGGTCCATGAGGACCCCAAATGTTCCAGGAGTTCTGCCAACCCCCCCCCCCCCCCCCCCCCCTAATCGCCGTGCTTGTGATGGTGGCTGCCAAGGATAACCGCATTAGGCAAAGTGGATAGACGGTACTTTTTCACTCGTCACATCATCATCTGCCGACCTAGCGCTTCCGCGGTAGCAAGAGATTAATACCGCAACCCATTGTTGGCCGACACAGCGCCTAGGTGCCAGACATTGGGAGGAACGACGACACAACAACATTGCCCGGTAATGTATGTGTTTGACAATATAGCAATTTTGCAATTCAGTCCCCATTAACACACTTTGGACATTAGTTTAAAAACTTTGACCACTGATATAGTTCAAAATATTTAACTTGAAAATAATATGCATAAATTTGTCTACAGAATTATTTTTTTGAATATTGCAACTTTGTTGGTAGTTATGCATATATACGTACTGCAACAGAAACTAAAACTAGAGAAGCGATCAAACGTAGTACGTTGAGTGATACCAAAACATCACATTTTTGTGAACATGATGTGAAGGGAGTAACCCCACCCAAATGGACCTAATTCATCTCTCTGACCTCTCTGCTGTCTCAACTATGCATGTTTGCCACAGCAATATAATACTATCACAAGATTGGACGATGCACGGATGGTGGGTGTATGGCAGAGATTGGTACATACAAATTCAGTAGCCCCTCTGCATTGACCAGGTTCTCCCCTCTCTCCTTTTTTAGCCCACCATGAATCATTAAAAACTACTACCCAATATAACCAGCTGCGATTCTGTTATCACTAGTCGGTACTATCGTGCTAGCTAGTACGAAACCATTCCCTAGAATTTCTTCTCTATCTGTTTTTCAGCGCGTGTGTGTGTGCACCCCATGCTCAAATACAATTTTTCACTTGGGTTTGGCCATTGAAAATGCGTGCTCAATCTATCGTGTAATAAAAGTAAGGATCAAGCAAGGGTTTTAAATATGAAAAATCTGCACCAATATCCCAGAGTAAAAAAAATGTAAGTACCAAGTTCATAACCACCTCCAAGAAATTAACCCCAAGAATGATGGCCTTCTCGAAGGAGCTGAAGATTAGGTTATTGTGGATGTGACTAATTAACTGAACATCCTTTTGTTTTGAAACTCTACGCACAAGCATCGGTTTCTCTTCTGCTGTATTTCCAGTGAACGCTTACCACACAATATTGTTGCTCGATCAATTCAGTTGTTAGAAGCGCGTAATACAGAAGCCACAGAAAACATTTCTTACCAATCAGAGGCGTCCCCCGCCGTCTAATCCGTGCGCGGGGTCCACGTCACAGTGGGTTGGGGTGGCTTTCAAGGCGGCGATCACCATCAACTACAGAAACATTGCTGGTAATCAAACAGTATTAGATTAGTGTGTAATAGGAGCTAGCTAGCTAACATGGATGAATGATCAAAAGCAAAAGTTTGATGGTGTTTGTTACAGGTGAGACAGACAGCAACGCTCCACGTACTCGGCCTTTCGTTTCTTTTTTCCTTCTCGTCTTTCCAGCCACACGAACCTTTTGCATACACACACTGCATGCAGCTAGTACTATACCCTCTTGCGATATATGCTGTGCAGCAAAAGCCAGCAGCGTTGCATTTGCACGCATGTAAAATATCTGTTGCTGTTGCTGCATACGTCACCTTTTGATATTTAGTATAGACAGAAGAATCCTCACCAGTTGGTAGCTAGACATAGCATGCAGGCAACGTTACTCTGCTTTGTTTTTCCGAGGCTGTTTAAAGCTGGGATTGCATTGGCAGGCACCAGTTGTTAAAGCCCTAAAGGGTTGAAAATTTGGGATCACTACGTGAAGACAAGGGTGGGAAAAAAGGGAGGAGTAATCTATTTCTCTCAGATCTTTTGAGCCTACATTAGCACTAGTGTACAATGGAGTATATTAGTTAAAGACAGCTTGAGTGATCAGTTGAGTTAATCTCTCTCTTTTCACCCAAAAAGGAATATGCAAATAATGCAAATGGCCAAGTTGCACCAGGGGGAGCAGGGACCTGAAATTGTGGGTTAGTGGAGGATCTTCGACATGATGCTCAATGTAAAAGATAACAAAATAGGCCTTAGAGCAAGCCCAAATGTTGAGCAAACGGATCAGCAATATATCGGTACCTGTGAGTTGTTTTCTAGCTGGTAGTAGATACTGGTGTGCTGCTTTAACTTTTTCATGTAGTGGAGCGGTAAGAGAAGTTCATGCCTATGCCATTGAAACAATGCCGGTCGGTCACTAGCAAAAACTGACATTTCTTCATCTAAAACCAACCAAACCAGAGAAAAAGTAGCCACTGAATAGCAGTTAGTACTTGTGAGATTTGTGTATACCAGGTGCGCTCTTGACATGACCTTGACTGGCCTAAAAACCGCTAAATAGGTTTAATTTGTGTGGAACAATATGTACGTAGGCACTAAATAATAATTTGACAGGAGGGTGACAGGGGAATAATTTAAAGTTTGAGCATCTGATGTCAAATGATTAAGCTAAAAAAATAAATTATCAAGTTTGTTTAGAATACTGCCTATCCTAATTAGTGCATATTATGACATGCATGAGGCATTGAGAAAGCTGGGAAGACCTGTATCTTGGCTAGTCTTGGCGGGACAGGAAACCATAGATAATCTTATCAAACCATTTTAAAAGTTTAAAGCAAATATGCAAATGGTGGTATGTCAATGATTATGGTTTGTGAAGGAAGGGGGTATATATTTCTGTACCTAATATATAACCATCAACAAGTGGTGGTCTGTCGATGATCATTACGTAGTGTGTCGTCGCTGGCTTAAACAAATTCATGGGGCTTTCTGTGTTCCATTCGACAGATTTACTTGAACTCCCGCAAACTTTTCTAGCAGGCTGACATTAGCTGCGAAACTGCCATCTGCCTGTATTTCTAGGTTTTCCTATGGTGATTTGAATTCCACTTTTTCTTTGGTGTCAACCTCCTTTTCAAACTTTGATAAACAGAAACTCGATACATATTCGTTTCGAAGACTGTACGAATCCAACCAAAACCCGTATGATCCTCTTAGACATATACTCACCGTACGCGTATTACGCGCCCGCGGGAGGTGAAAATCAGGAGTTATATAGCAGCAGCAACAAATTTCAAAACATGACATGCAAAGATGTAGATCGCGATAACGAGAGGTGGGATTAGCCGGTGGAAACGTGAAGTATACCTAGCTCGACCGAGTACAGCTATACAGAGGTATTCATGGCCTGAATATGGTTTCTGATGTAACATCCTAATTTTAGCAACCCTGATTTATTGACCAAAAGGCAAAAATCACGGGGAACAAAACATTTTTCTTGTGAAGTGTTGCAATGTTTGCTTGTGCTCATGCAACTGGTTGTGTATTAGATGATATACTCCTTACCTTAACCCTAGTTGACAAAAACTATTTTACAAAAAAAATGTATTGGCTTATCTTTCTTATTTTCAAATGTCCTGACATTTCAAAAACCCGAGCCAAGATAACTTCTTAACAAATGTTTTACTAGCCTCTATTAACAAAACTATGTATACCTATATGTAATCTTATGTTTTCAAAACAGAACTTCTAACTACTCTTATCTCCAGTTTTTCCAAAACCTTACATAAAACCTTTTTCATTCTTATCTTGGTAGACATACCAAGAGGCCCTTATCTTACTTCAAAACTCAACCTTATAAAAATACCCATCCTTACCTTAAGCTATGCTTGATGGTAATCTCATCAGTAGTTAATTGCTTGGCAAGATGTGTTGCCTTGATCTGTTGGCCGATGAATTGCTTGGATATGATGTTTGACTTGTTTGCTTAGGAACTAGAGTGAGCTAATCTAGGAGCTCATCTCAGGCTGCAAGCGGGAGCGGGCTATCCGCGGCGCCGCATATTTCAGCCCACAAAAAAGGTTATGCGGGGGCCCGCGGATCGTCGACGGAAATATGCGGCATATGCGGGCTAGCCCGCGTATTTCACTTAGTACCACATATTCTCTCGCGCCATCGGAAGAAGTTTCACATCCATTGACAAGGGCACCGCCGAGCGCCACCGGGCTAGCTCCGCCATGGCCGCCGCTACTCCTCCGGCTTCGGTGCAGCTACCACCCTCTTTCTCCACCTATCCCTCCGTTCCAGAGCATCTGCTTCATGGTGGCATAGGGAGGGCAGCAGATTCGGGGCCATGGGGAAGCGAGATCGGCAGGGATGGCGTGGGGATTGTGGGCGGCCAAGAAGATGTTCGATGGCGGCGATCCACATGTGGGTAGGAACCGCGTTGGGAAAGTCCAAAACCTGGAGGTGGAGCAGAGTCGGCGCAAGAAGCTGAACCGAGCTCTCATGCCCCCAACATCACCAATGTAAAGATCTTCAAGGTGAGATGGGCCTGGTCATCTATTGCAAGTAGTCTGCTTTCTGGTATGTGTCGTGAGAACTAGTCTAGCTGAAAATATTCTTCACAAGAGAACAGTTGAAACTGATCTGTATGCGGGATTGTTTTAATTCCTCCAGAACGTGCCTACTATTTCTTCAGAACTCACGTAGTGACAAATATAACTGAAAATTGTCTGCACAATAAAACACTTGGTACTGATATGTATGCAGTAGTATCTTAATTCCACTTCTCTCTGAAAACATGAAAATAGAAGACCTGCTGAAAACGAAACCATATTGAAGACTGTCTTTGATCTTCAGACAGTTCTTTCACTTTTGCCGTTGAATGCTACTGCTTTAATTCCTTGATTAGCTAGCTTTCCTGCCATGATCCCTCAGTATTTTGCCTCCCATATGTGGGGTATGCGGGCTGCCGCGGACTGCCGCATAGATTATGTGGGTTGTCCGCATAACCCCACTTAAATCAAGCGGACATATGCGGCGCATATGCGGGCTCCCGCATCACGGCCCGCTTGCAGCCTGAAGCTCATCCCCTAGGATCAAACTAGTAGTTAAGATCACCATAATCAACCAAGTATCTCCAAGTTTGAATATATCCTTAGTCACTAGAGTGATCCTCTAATCCCCTTAACCAGATCAGTCATGAGCTAATCGTTTGTATTGGCATCCAACTCAACAAAGACCAAATACAAGCATGGATCCCTCCTAATCAATCTATAATTCAATAACATCCACTTGATGATGAGAATGTACCCTTGCATCCTCTCCTAATCTCTCCCTCTCTAATACTTGTCCACAACCATGAAACTTCCAAAAATGGCTAAGTCTAGAAATGTTGTCAACATTACATATTTGAGTCCTTGTCTTTCTTTACCCACTCATCCTTAATGGTTTTGTAGACAAGAAATATATCCTATTTCTGCAAATCTTATCATCATGCCTACCTTAGCTGAAGCTCACATACTTATGTTATCCTCTCTTGAACAACTCTTTGAATGGTTATAATCTACTAACCATGGTCTATTGATACAAACTTTAATTGATACGAATGGAACTCTATGCTTCTTAAACCCACATGGTTTATGAGGCTTCATGATAATTCCTTATGGCAGCCATAATTTCAATAAAGTTTGCCACCACACCTGGATCACCTCAAATACAACCAAGCCAAAATCATGGTACATTGATCATCTACATAGCTTGGTCGACTCATCCATCCATCCCTTGTACCAAGGTGAGCCCTGATATCCTCAATCCAACAAGGTTGAGGTGGTATAAAAACATTAATGCCCTAGATCATCCAATCATTGCCTTCTTCCAAAACCTAGTCCCTTTTTGCAACAACCCAAGGTTTATAATGATGCATACATCAAGTTGACATCTTCCACCTTGGGTATGATATCTACCAAATAATTTCTATAATTATTTGGACCCTCAAACTATTTATTTCCCCTTCTTTTCGAAATCTTCAAAACCTTCGTTATGAAGGAAAGTTTATTTTTCTCCAAAGTACTTTGCCAAATCAACGTACCCTGGAAGCATATATATCATATCCTACCTTCACATATCAAAATAAATCTTTTTTAGAAGCCTTATTATTTCTTTTTGCCCTTTTTCTTAAATGGCAGAAATAAGAAATAATATTTTAAAAATACTTTTTCTTCCAAATAAATTCCAGGAAAATTATCCAAAGTGTAACTTGGTATTTAGAACCATTTCACATAAAAAACCAACCTTTTCCAATTCAAAAATATCAAATGGGCTTCTAAAATCATTTCAGCACTATTTGATTAAATGATATTAAGTGGACATTAAATTCTTGGAAAAATCTAAAACAATTCCTAGAGAGGTACCTTGACCTCATCTACCCACCAGTACCATTTCCCCATATTGTCAAGGACAAGTTTCTAGTCTTCCTTCATAACCATCTATTTGATCCAAAATTGGCAAACTAAGCAAACCTTAAGCTAAACCAAATCAAAACCCTCACCAAGCTGGTCAACCAAACTTTCACAGCACAACTCTCACCCCTCTAGTTGAATTCACTAGAACCCCCACCCCTTGTACCTTAGTGCTTGGAGGAAATAGGAGACACAAAATCAATGTCTAGTATTGTCCCTCTTCAATGCCTTGGTTGTTCCACCCCCACTCTATGCCCTAGCCTGACCAGAAACCACAACTCTCACCCCTCTAGTTGAATTCACTATTCTGTGTATGGTTAAATCACTATTAAAATCACTCCATTAATTCTGTATATCCAGAATAGTGATTCCAATTTATAAAAAAATGTATTTCAAATACCTAGCATGCGTTCTTGGAATCATATCAAAATCTCTTGTAGTTTAAATTAGGCGAAAAAGGAAAATCTCTACCAGAACTGGCTTTGGGATTTTCCCAAGGGAATTATGTGAATTATTATGAGATGATTCCAACTCTCACTGACCTATCCCATCAATACATACTTAACCCTAAGAGGAAATAATTTTTGGAACCACAAATCAATTTTTGTGTATTATTTCCTAAAACTATAGCTTTTATCACTAGAAAATTCATATCAAATCAAAGAAAATTGATAAAATAGTGAAACCACTTTTGTTTGTTTCATTTTACCAATACCTATATGATGGTATCATTGTTATACATGTTATCATACATATTCTTACCTTGGTCCAAAACACCTTACCATATAGTTTGTAGCCCTTAAATCCCATGCCAATGTCAACTAATACATCCAACCCTTTTTCCAATCTCCCTAAGACAATCTTCCCAAAAACTAATGAAGTATATGAATAGATTTTCCATTTGCTTGCTATATTGGTTGATTCTTGTATGCCTTGTGATGAATGTGGTATTGTTTTTTTGCATGTATGCTCGATGATGGCGATAGTTGCGATTATATTGACGACGAGAAGAAGAGATCTTATTATCTTATATTGCTATGATAGATTATTTAAAGAAGAAGTTCAGGGACATCCTGCTGGTCATAGGCAAGCCACCTTCTTGCTCATAATCCCTTGACCTACTATCTTACTTATGCATGTTTTACCTACTTGTTGTTTTACTATATTATGTTTTATATGTGGGAAGGTTTGGCTCCTCCAAACCATTAACACCTTAGTACCACTCGGTACAACCTTTTTATGACACCTACTTTCCCCTAGTAGTGTATGTGGTGTATAACACCACCCACCATTGGAAACCTAGATTTAGCCAAAGCAAAACTATAGGATGGGAAGATCCCGGAAAAATTTTAAAAAATGTTTTAAGATAAAACCTTGGTGAGGTTTGAACCACCAATGGAGTTTGAGAAATATAAATGTTTTGTTTTCAAAAGAAGGATAGAGCTAGGGAGGAGAAGAATTTTTTTACGAAAACACACTCGTTTCTTTATAGTTTTGCTAGACCAATTATCTCGTGCAACCACATTACCCAGAAATGGGACGGGGGTTGACTTGACATTTATCTACTTTGGTATGGGATTCTGCACAACTACTTATAGGAGATCACATCTCCCAAATGTCGGGCTTCCCTTACAAAAAGGGGCATATGTGGTTACAATACCCTATGGGAAGTAGATCTGCCCATGCGAGTGGCCTAGCAATACTATGAGCCTCTCATTGAAAGTGCACCACTCTTGAAGTAGTTGGTGGCGCTCCGGTTGGTCCACGTGGTACCCGACATACCGGTGTTGAGAGGAAAACCTAATAGGGTAGGGCCTATGCCAGAGTGGGCATGCTGACAGTTTCGACCTGGTACTCGACCCACGATCGATGTTGATCAGGGAAGGGTATCCGGATGGTGACGATAAAGTGTATAACCTATGTAGAGTATAAATCTATTTGAATATTCGTCTCTATGGTCATGGTGGTTGGGATGGTTGCTGTAGAGCAGTGCTGGTTTTATTTTAAAAAATAAAAGATGTTTTTAAAATCTGGTTGTTCGGAAGACACCAGAGAATGGGAGGTGATCTTGAAGGCTCACGAAAGATGAAAACCCGGTCCAATGTAGACCGTGGAGATGTATTAGGGTGACCTAGTACTAGTGCTTTCCAAAACTTTTCAAATGTTTTACAAAAGTATTCAATAAAACCTTGTAGATTCTATATCTACAAGAGAAACTAATCTTAGAAAAGAACCCCTCTTTGAGCTCTCTAATGACCCACAAGTGTAGTTGACCGCAACAGTCTTCGCGGGTAGTATTACGCAATTTATTGATTTGACACAAGGGGAGCCAAAGAATACTTGCAAGCCTTAACAACCGAGTTGTCAATTCAGCTGCACCTGGAAATAGTTCTTTCTCACAGAAGTTTATCAGTAGCAACAGTTTGTAGTAGAAACAGCAAAACAACAGCAGCGGCGAAACAGTAGCAATAGTAACAGTAACGGTAACAGTGGGATTCGAGTGCGGTAGGCATAGGGATGGATGGACGGGCATTGCATGGACGAGTCTAAACATGTAACTTCAAGATCTAGGGCATTGCAGATAATAAATAACAAGCATCCAAGTACTAAACAATCCTAGGCATGTGATCCAAATATAGTCATACGTGCTCGTAATGAGAACCTGCACAACATCTTCTGTCCAGCCAGCCCATGTTAGCGGGGCCTCTAGGGAACTACTGGCAATTAAGGTGCTCCTTTTAATAGAGCACCAGAGCAAAGCATTAACACTCCATGAACACATGTGATCCTCTGTCACATCCCAAGATTTTTCCAAATCTTGTAATGTGAAAAATAAAATAACAAAATAAATTTTTGTTGAAAATCAGGGTGAAAAGAAACTTTTGTTTCTAAAAGGAGACTTGAAATCCCATCTTGAACAAACCTTGGCAGAAGTTTGAATTCAACGAAAATCCAAATCAAGGGAAATGCATTCCTCAATGAATGTATCTGGAAATTTGAACATTTGGAAAGTAATCCAAAACCCTAAACCCTAACGGAAGGAAATCATTTTCCAAAGTATCTCCAAATCCATGGATTTGATCCATACCAAATTTGATCAACAAATAATCACAAAGGATCAAGAAAGACCTTAGAGATTGGTTTCACTTAGTTTGGAACCATAGGCAAAATCTTATGACTATAATAAGATAAGGAAATTGAATTTCCAAAAGCTAATAAAGCCCTTACCAAAAGCCATACCAATTGGTGATCAATAATCCTAAAGGGATTTATCAAGATAAACATTTATCAAAGGAAAATAAATTGTTTTGGAAACACTGTTTTAGATCTTTTAATAAAAGACTTTGGTTTCAAATGAAAAGATAAGCCAAATTAATTTTGGCCAAACTTTTGAAATAAAATATTTTGTTTTGATAAAATGAGTAAAGGTTTATTTAAATAAAATAAAGGATTTAAATATCCAATTTTATTTAAGTAAAAGCTTTTCCCATTTTAAATAAACACCAAGCATTTTATTACTACTTTGAAATCTTTTATTAAAAGGTTTTGCTTTGATTAAAATGAGTAAAGGATTATTTAAATAAAATAAAGGATTTAAATATCCAATTTTATTTAAGTAAAGGCTTTCCCATTTTAATTAAAACACCAAAACTTATTTATTTATTTAAATAAGTTTCCAAGTATTCTTTTATTTTTCAAATTAAACCTTCTGGTTTGGTTTTGAAAATAATTGGATTTCAAATGGAAATTTTATTAAATAAATCAAACACTATTAATAAACTAAAGATCCATTTTCTTTAATTATTAAATGGATCTTAAAATAAATAAATATTTCATTTTGAGATTTGGATTATGTTGCCAAACAGAACCAAATTCAAAGTGAATTTGAGTGTTGTTTGATTGTTTGAATAATTGGTTGAAATTCAAAAGTAAAAGAATTAGAAAAAGGAAAAAGAGTTAGACAGAAAAAAAAATAGGAAAACAGGAGCAGCCCAGCTTTGGCCCAACAGCAGCCTAGTCCAGCCCAGTCTTCTCTCCCTCCCCCGAAGCGTTTCTTTTCTTACTCAGAAACTTACTCAGACAGAGAGTGACAGCCCGGACCCACTCCTCCTCTCTCTCACTCGCTGACGAGACGACCCCACCTCCTCTTATTTCCCCCCCGAACCTTTTTTTACATCATGAAAGAAACCCACAGTGTGACGGTGGACCTCTCCCTTCTATCTTTTTCCACCGACCGCTGGACCCCACTGTCCACTGTTCTCCTTCCCCACCCCGCTGACCACGCCTTCTTCCTCGACCGGCCGTTGCAGGCTTTGATTTCGCGGCTTGAATTCGCGTTAATCCGTGCATTAAACCTCACCGTGAACTCGCCCATTTAACCACCTGCTCCTCCTCCTCCCTTTCCCCTAAACGCTGCACCCCCTCTGCCCCCAGGCTGGACGAATTGCGCCGCACACCGCCCTCTGCTCCGACGTGGTCCGGTGACGATTCCGACGAAACCTCACCGCCCCGAGCCTCCCTGAGTACGCTGACAGCTCCCCCACTCTCAAAGCGCAATCGCCAGCAGCATCAAACTCGACCATGGTACCTGTAACCTCGCCTTCGACGACGACCACCGCCGCCGCGTCTGCCTTCTTCTCTGGCAAAGCCCACCGGTAAGACCAGACCGCCCCTTCACTCTTCGTTCACGCACACATCTTTGTCTTGGTCCTGAGCATCTAACCGTGCCTTCTTTTCGCTTCGGAGTGATCCACAGCAACATCCTCGACAAAGAACGGAGCCACCCGCCGCTAGAACGAACTCCGGCGAGCAATCCTCGACAAAGACCGCGGCGCCTCGCCGAGACATAAGCACGCCGAGCTTCACCGCAACCTCCTGAGCATGGTGAGCAACTTCCTTTCTCCCTCACCCCTGTATCGCTGCACCGTCATCGACCGACTCTCCGCCGGTGGCCACCGCGCCGCTTAGCTTTAGGTCGAGCTCGCCGCAACCGTTCGATCTCGATCCATCGGTTACGATAGAATGACTAACCGCGAAGGGGTATGTCCTCTGTGCCGTGCGATCAAACTTGATCCAGCGCTCCACGTTGCCGATCCACACCGAACCGGTACGGGCGAATAATATTAAGACGCGTGGCACTAGATCTGTTTAAAAGAGATTTGAAAACAGAAACTTTTGCCATTTTCAAACCCATGTATCTTTGGATCCACGTCCAAATTTTACAAATTTGATGTCGTTGGAATCAGCAAGACAAGCTCTAGCCAACCCTGCCCTTAGTTTAGCAAATAGTATTTGTTAGCTTGTTTGATTTTGCAGATTCTTTTGTGTGCTTGCTAACATTAGAAAAATCATTTAAAAATGATTCTTAGGTTAAAACCTTTGCAAATTGGTTTGTTGTGACCTTACTGACCCTAGGAACCAACCCATAGTTTGGAAAATGATTTTGGAAAAGAATAGGATGGATTAATTAGTTTAGTCCATTTCTAGCTAATTAAAACCATTGTTTTGTTTATGAAAATGCTTTCATAAAGAAAACTTTGAGAAAATGTTTTGGACCAAACCTACTGACCCAAACACCAAGTTTTGCAATAGCAACTCATTTGGTGAACCCTATAGGTTAGTGCCTTAGTAAAATATTTCTACACCACATAGAATGACACTTTGTATTGAAAATGGTTTTATAGTGAAACCTTTTGCAAATGACTTAGCCACTTCACAAAATGACCAATAGGTGTGCCCAAATGTCTATGACCCATTAGGAACCCCTTTTTCAAACAAATCAAAGCTTGGCATGCTTGCATGCATTACTTGAACTTTGCCACTTTGGTAAATGACCAATTTGGATCTTACAAAGTTTAGGAATCTAATAGAGACCCTCTTTGCAAATGACTTTGCCATTTTGGTAAATGACCAATTTGGAACTTACAAAGTTAGAAGCCTAGTGAAGACCATCCTTACAATAGAACCAACCTTTGCATGCTTATGCATGACTTAGATCCCATTACTTTGTGTGAAAAATTGTTTGTTTGACTTTGTTATTTTATGTGTGTAGTTTTGCTTGATTGGTAGATTAAGTTTGTGCCTTGCTTGATTGAATTGTAGTGACTTGAAGAGTGTGAGTGTTGCAAGGACAAGGGTGAACCTATACCCTCTACCAAAAGGCAAGTGATATCATCATGAATATTCCATTCCTATATTTTATATATGCATTAGTATTATTTTTCTAAGTATAGGACTTGCATGGTTTTTGCTAAGTACAAGCTATTCTTGGGAAAACCTATTAGGTGAAACCTTAGTGAAAATTACCTAAGTCAAGATTCCTATTACTATCATGCTTAGCCTAGCTATTAGAAAACAAGGGTCGTTTATTTATTCACACTATGAAAAAAATATTCTAAGTCTGAGGACTTGTGTTTTATTTAACAAAACAACTAAGTAATGAATCACCTGGGTGGAATGGAAGGAATGGTTTATGTTGAGTGGTTCACAAGGCCATGACATGGCTTGTGTATCTCACTTGTGGATGGCCACCCAGGAAACAAAGAGATTTGAGATGTCAAATGTTGAGAAGCTTCAAGTGTAACCACTTGGCATTATGGGCTCTGCCATGATCTTAGGATGCTAGAACTTAGTCTCTTGGACAGTGGGTGGTAGATGGGATGATAGGTTGGAACGCGTCCATTTGACTAAGGAAAGGCTACTGAAGGATCATGTCTTGGGAAACCAAGGCTTGTGGGGAAAGTGCACCACCTCTGCAGAGTGTAAAACCTAAGTACTTAGCCATGTCCCTGGTAAAGGACAATTTGAGCATCAAGACATGGAAACTTCAAGAATCTCATCACTCCAATTTCTAAATAAAACTTGTGGGTGAACAAGGGTTAAAAGGATCTTCAGTCATTGATTGGTAGATGCCCTGAGTGGATCTGGAGTCTTTGATTGATAGATGCCTTGGGTGTTTTTGCCAAACAAAACTTAGTATTTTCAAGAGTTAGGGAAAAATCTATTTTGAGCAAAGCAAGCCTAAGCTCCACCAGCCAAATGCATATAGTATTATAGTCCACTTAAAATATACTAAGGTATCACTTGCCAATACTATTCCAAAGTATTGACCCTTGTGGCTATAACTTATGATGTTGCAGGTTTGATTGATTTAGTGAAGATTGATTGATTAGGATTACAAAGTCTACAACCAACATCTGCCTGTGGCACTTTGAAGATGAAGGACCCATGACTATAGTTATTCCGCTGCAATGTAATGTAAATATCCAATGAGATATGTTTGATGTAATAAAATTATTTTATTCCTGGTTATAAAGTTGTATATGACCTTTGTTTCTTGATATTACATCTAAACTGTGGATGCTAGCTATTGATCCAGGGACTAGCATTGTAAACACAGGGGACTCAATCTTATTAAAGGTTGGGGACGCTACAGATGGTATCAGAGCATTGTGTTGCCTGTAGGATTTGTAACCCTAGGATTGGACAAAAAAAAAACCCTTAGAAAAAAATAGGAGTTGTATTTATTCCAAAACTTATTTACAAAAACAAATCTTGTAAACTCTTTCCTCAATCATTTTTAGTTTCAACTCTACTTCTCTTCTACTTCAAAACTTGATGGAAAAGCCTACCCCATGACCAAAGACTTCATCATGAGCAAAAGACTTCTTCAACACTTCCAACTCTAATGACTTCAACTTCTTCAACTCCAATGACTTCAGCATTTTCAGCATGTTCACCAAGACTTCCAACTTGGATACCACTAAGGACTACAAGAGAGACAAGAAATTTTGCTCAAGAATTGAAGACTAAGGAAACACAACTTAGAAAGAACCATCATCACCTTTGAAGATTTGTGACCAAGGCACAAAAATTCTCCAAGGAAACAAAGATCTCATTCAAGAAGAATCAACCAAGAAGGATGGAAAGATCACAAGTGAACCATATAGATGGACCACCATATTTTAGTTAAGTCAAACCCACCAACTTATGTGGTGTAACAAAAATATTTTGTTGCCTAAAAATGTGCTTGACCTTTGTTTGAGTGAAATGTTTGGTTTGTGATTGCTTGCATTTTTTGCTTGTGTGAAATGTGAAGTGTGTGAATAGAATTGACTTCTTAGAAAAACCTTTTGCCTATTCTAATCCCAATCCAACCCCCCCAGATGACTTCTCCAAGAGACTCCAACATCAAGGATGGTGACAACAACAACAACCAAGAGGACAGCATGAGAGAACTCATAGCAACCCAACACCAGTTGAGCCAAGAGACAACTCAGCTTTTAGCCAATAACAATGGACTAGACCCAGCCATACAAAGGATTTTGAAACTTCAATCCCAACTGTTGCAAGGATTGGTTACTCAAGTGATCAACATGGAAGAAAACTATCCCAAAAGAGTGTATGACAACAAGGATGACAAGAATATTATTCTAGAAGGAACCCAAGCTAGCAATACTTTTGGATACAAGGATCATGCACCCAAGGAGCATGAAGATCAATGCTCCAAGAAGAGAGAAAGATCTCCCACCTATGAAGAACAAGAACCAGAAGAACTCCTAGCTTTGGAGAAACCCAAGAAGAAGAAGAAGAAATGCCTCAACACTAGCAAGAAAGATATTACACAAGTGCAATGTTTCAATTGCAAAGAGATGGGACATTATGCCAATGGATGTCCAGAGAAGAAGAAACACAAGATAAACAAGCCTATGAGGGATATCAGCCAAGTCACATGCTTCAAGTGCGAAAACAAAGGACACTACGCAGATGTTTGCCCAGAAGAAGCCACCTCAAGACCTCAAACTTATAACCTGTTTCAATTGCAAGGAACCAGGACACTATGTAAGAAATTGTCCAGAAAAGATGAAGAACAAGATAAACAAGCCTATGAAGGATCTCAACCTTGGCCCATGAGTCAAGAATGGAAACAAAGGACACTAAGCAGAAGTTTTCTAAGAAGAAGTTTTCCAAGATTCCAAGCAAGCCAAGATTTAGTTTAGTTGGAAATTTTTTAAGGGTGGTAGTACCCTAGTTGCTTTTGAGCCAACTTATAACCCCTAGCCTTCCCAAATCTCGGGACGAGATTTATTTTAAGGGTGGTAGCCTGTCACATCCCAAGATTTTTCCAAATCTTGTAATGTGAAAAATAAAATAACAAAATAAATTTTTGTTGAAAATCAGGGTGAAAAGAAACTTTTGTTTCTAAAAGGAGACTTGAAATCCCATCTTGAACAAACCTTGGCAGAAGTTTGAATTCAACAAAAATCCAAATCAAGGGAAATGCATTCCTCAATGAATGTATCTGGAAATTTGAACATTTGGAAAGTAATCCAAAACCCTAAACCCTAACGGAAGGAAATCATTTTCCAAAGTATCTCCAAATCCATGGATTTGATCCATACCAAATTTGATCAACAAATAATCACAAAGGATCAAGAAAGACCTTAGAGATTGGTTTCACTTAGTTTGGAACCATAGGCAAAATCTTATGACTATAATAAGATAAGGAAATTGAATTTCCAAAAGCTAATAAAGCCCTTACCAAAAGCCATACCAATTGGTGATCAATAATCCTAAAGGGATTTATAAAGATAAACATTTATCAAAGGAAAATAAATTGTTTTGGAAACACTGTTTTAGATCTTTTAATAAAAGACTTTGGTTTCAAATGAAAAGATAAGCCAAATTAATTTTGGCCAAACTTTTGAAATAAAATATTTTGTTTTGATAAAATGAGTAAAGGTTTATTTAAATAAAATAAAGGATTTAAATATCCAATTTTATTTAAGTAAAAGCTTTTCCCATTTTAAATAAACACCAAGTATTTTATTACTACTTTGAAATCTTTTATTAAAAGGTTTTGCTTTGATTAAAATGAGTAAAGGATTATTTAAATAAAATAAAGGATTTAAATATCCAATTTTATTTAAGTAAAGGCTTTCCCATTTTAATTAAAACACCAAAACTTATTTATTTATTTAAATAAGTTTCCAAGTATTCTTTTATTTTTCAAATTAAACCTTCTGGTTTGGTTTTGAAAATAATTGGATTTCAAATGGAAATTTTATTAAATAAATCAAACACTATTAATAAACTAAAGATCCATTTTCTTTAATTATTAAATGGATCTTAAAATAAATAAATATTTCATTTTGAGATTTGGATTATGTTGCCAAACAGAACCAAATTCAAAGTGAATTTGAGTGTTGTTTGATTGTTTGAATAATTGGTTGAAATTCAAAACAGAAAAGAATTAGAAAAAGGAAAAAGAGTTAGACAGAAAAAAAAATAGGAAAACAGAGCAGTGTTTCTTTGGCCCAGCCTAGTCCAGCCCAGTCTTCTCTCCCTCCCCCGAAGCGTTTCTTTTCTTACTCAGAAACTTACTCAGACAGAGAGTGACAGCCCGGACCCACTCCTCCTCTCTCTCACTCGCTGACGAGACGACCCCACCTCCTCTTATTTCCCCCCGAACCGTTTTTTCAGACGAAAAGAAACCCACACGGGTGACGGTGGACCTCTCCCTTCTATCTTTTTCCACCGACCGCTGGACCCCACTGTCCACTGTTCTCCTTCCCCACCCCGCTGACCACGCCTTCTTCCTCGACCGGCCGTTGCAGGCTTTGATTTCGCGGCTTGAATTCGCGTTAATCCGTGCATTAAACCTCACCGTGAACTCGCCCATTTAACCACCTGCTCCTCCTCCTCCCTTTCCCCTAAACGTTGCACCCCCTCTGCCCCCAGGCTGGACGAATTGCGCCGCACACCGCCCTCTGCTCCGACGTGGTCCGGTGACGATTCCGATGAAACCTCACCGCCCCGAGCCTCCCTGAGTACGCTGACAGCTCCCCCACTCTCTCGGAATCGCGCGGCATCAAACTCGACCGCGGGTACCCTGTAACCTCGCCTTCGACGACGACCACCGCCGCCGCGTCTGCCTTCTTCTCTGGCAAAGCCCACCGGTAAGACCAGACCGCCCCTTCACTCTTCGTTCACGCACACATCTTTGTCTTGGTCCTGAGCATCTAACCGTGCCTTCTTTTCGCTTCGGAGTGATCCACAGCAACATCCTCGACAGCAACCGGAGCCACCCGCCGCTAGAACGAACTCCGGCGAGCAATCCCTGACAGCACCGTGCGCCCCTCGTCGAGACATCAGCACGTCGAGCTTCACCGCAACCTCCTGAGCATGGTGAGCAACTTCCCTTTCTCCCTCACCCCCTGTATCGCCGGCACCGTCATCGACCGACCGCTCCGCCGCCGGTGGCCACCGCAGCGCCGCTAGCTTTAGGTCGAGCCTGCCGCAACCGTTCGATCTCGATCCATCGGTTACGATAGAATGACTAACCGCGAAGGGGTATGTCCTCTGTGCCGTGCGATCAAACTTGATCCAGCGCTCCACGTTGCCGATCCACACCGAACGATGCAGGCGAATAATATTAAGACGCGTGGCACTAGATCTGTTTAAAAGAGATTTGAAAACAGAAACTTTTGCCATTTTCAAACCCATGTATCTTTGGATCCACACGTCCAAATTTTACAAATTTGATGTCGTTGGAATCAGCAAGACAAGCTCTAGCCAACCCTGCCCTTAGTTTAGCAAATAGTATTTGTTAGCTTGTTTGATTTTGCAGATTCTTTTGTGTGCTTGCTAACATTAGAAAAATCATTTAAAAATGATTCTTAGGTTAAAACCTTTGCAAATTGGTTTGTTGTGACCTTACTGACCCTAGGAACCAACCCATAGTTTGGAAAATGATTTTGGAAAAGAATAGGATGGATTAATTAGTTTAGTCCATTTCTAGCTAATTAAAAACCATTGTTTTGTTTATGAAAATGCTTTCATAAAGAAAACTTTGAGAAAATATTTTGGACCAAACCTACTGACCCAAACACCAAGTTTTGCAATAGCAACTCATTTGGTGAACCCTATAGGTTAGTGCCTTAGTAAAAATATTTCTACACCACATAGAATGACACTTTGTATTGAAAATGGTTTTATAGTGAAACCTTTTGCAAATGACTTAGCCACTTCACAAAATGACCAATAGGTGTGCCCAAATGTCTATGACCCATTAGGAACCCCTTTTTCAAACAAATCAAAGCTTGGCATGCTTGCATGCATTACTTGAACTTTGCCACTTTGGTAAATGACCAATTTGGATCTTACAAAGTTTAGGAATCTAATAGAGACCCTCTTTGCAAATGACTTTGCCATTTTGGTAAATGACCAATTTGGAACTTACAAAGTTAGAAGCCTAGTGAAGACCATCCTTACAATAGAACCAACCTTTGCATGCTTATGCATGACTTAGATCCCATTACTTTGTGTGTGAAAAATTGTTTGTTTGACTTTGTTATTTTATGTGTGTAGTTTTGCTTGATTGGTAGATTAAGTTTGTGCCTTGCTTGATTGAATTGTAGTGACTTGAAGAGTGTGAGTGTTGCAAGGACAAGGAGTGAACCTATACCCTCTACCAAAAAGGCAAGTGATATCATCATGAATATTCCATTCCTATATTTTATATATGCATTAGTATTATTTTTCTAAGTATAGGACTTGCATGGTTTTTGCTAAGTACAAGCTATTCTTGGGAAAACCTATTAGGTGAAACCTTAGTGAAAATTACCTAAGTCAAGATTCCTATTACTATCATGCTTAGCCTAGCTATTAGAAAACAAGGGTCGTTTATTTATTCACACTATGAAAAAAATATTCTAAGTCTGAGGACTTGTGTTTTATTTAACAAAACAACTAAGTAATGAATCACCTGGGTGGAATGGAAGGAATGGTTTATGTTGAGTGGTTCACAAGGCCATGACATGGCTTGTGTATCTCACTTGTGGATGGCCACCCAGGAAACAAAGAGATTTGAGATGTCAAATGTTGAGAAGCTTCAAGTGCAACCACTTGGCATTATGGGCTCTGCCATGATCTTAGGATGCTAGAACTTAGTCTCTTGGACAGTGGGTGGTAGATGGGATGATAGGTTGGAACGCGTCCATTTGACTAAGGAAAGGCTACTAAAGGATAATGTCTTGGGAAACCAAGGCTTGTGGGGAAAGTGCACCACCTCTGCAGAGTGTAAAACCTAAGTACTTAGCCATGTCCCTGGTAAAGGACAATTTGAGCATCAAGACATGGAAACTTCAAGAATCTCATCACTCCAATTTCTAAATAAAACTTGTGGGTGAACAAGGGTTAAAAGGATCTTGTCATTGATGGGGAGATGCCCTGAGTGGATCTGGAGTCTTTGATTGATAGATGCCTTGGGTGTTTTTGCCAAACAAAACTTAGTATTTTCAAGAGTTAGGGAAAAATCTATTTTGAGCAAAGCAAGCCTAAGCTCCACCAGCCAAATGCATATAGTATTATAGTCCACTTAAAATATACTAAGGTATCACTTGCCAATACTATTCCAAAGTATTGACGCTTGTGGCTGTAACTTATGATGTTGCAGGTTTGATTGATTTAGTGAAGATTGATTGATTAGGATTACAAAGTCTACAACCAACATCTGCCTGTGGCACTTTGAAGATGAAGGACCCATGACTATAGTTATTCCGCTGCAATGTAATGTAAATAGCCAATGAGCTATGTTTGATGTAATAAAATTATTTTATTCCTGGTTATAAAGTTGTATATGACCTTTGTTTCTTGATATTACATCTAAACTGTGGATGCTAGCTATTGATCCAGGGACTAGCATTGTAAACACAGGGGACTCAATCTTATTAAAGGTTGGGGACGCTACATCCTCACACCACAACCATCCCCTCTGGTTGTCCCAATTATTATCACTTTGGGGCCTTTGGATCTGAACAATGATATGTGTACACAACTTGCAGATAAGATCACAAACAATACTATCATAATGATTCAATAATAAGTTAAGATCTGAGATCATGGCACTCGGGCCCTAGTAACAAGAATTAAACACAACAAGTTGCAACAAAGTCAAATAACACTAATAGAGATACTAGGCACTAGGACCTAACAAATCTTATTAGATTATATGATCAACTCATCCAATCCCTACCATCGCCAAGCCTACAGCGGGGGATTACTCACTCATGGATGCGGGAAACATCGATGCTTGATGGAGATGCGTTGGTGATGACGATGGCGATGATCCTCTCCAAATTCCCCATCCCGGCAAGGTGCCAGAACAGAGTTTTTGGATCCGAATCTTGGTTTCTGGTGGCGGCGGCAGCGGAGCGGAACTCTTTCTGGAAAACTCTTGAATCCCCCTCGGTTTTTAGGTTGAAGGGCAACTTATAGGCCCAGAGGGAGGCCGAGGGGGTGCCTGGGGTGGCTGCACCCCCCCAGGCGCGGCCAGTGGTGGGCCCGTGCCTGGCATGGGTATGGGGCCCCCAGGCCTCCTCTCCATCTCATCTTCTGGCTCCGTGGATCTTCTGGTGAAACATAATTTTTTGCATATTTTCCAGGATTTTTCCTGATAGTTAATTTTCTGCACAAAAACAAGACACCAAGGTAATTCTGCTGAAAACAGCGTAAGTCCGTGTTAGTTGTATCCAAATCACACAAGTTTAGAGAAGAAACAATAGCAAAGTGTTCGAGAAAGTAGATACGTTTTGGACGTATCAAATCCCCCCAAGCTTAGCTTATTGCTTGTCCACAAGCAATTCAGTTGAAAACTGAGTGCGATAAAAGAACTTTCACGAACACTTTGCTTCATATGATGTAAATATTCTCAGCACAGGAGTAGATGCTTAGACAATTCATAATAAAGAGTATGCAACTAAGTCTACTCAATAATCATTGCAAGCTATGAAGAGAAATCAACTCAATAATAATAAGTAGAATGAAACATAAACATAAGCAACATTGCAATGCTCATAGTAAGGTATGATAGAGCGGTACCTCGCTTGCCTTTGTTTGAAGAGCACAATATAAATGCCAAGGCACCTCTGAAGTTCAAGTGATGACTAGAGGTAAAGATATCAGAGATACAAGCATCAAAGTCATGACATAATTAACCAAGTTTTGGAACAAACACAAGAATGACAATTATGCTCTCAAGAAGGTGCTCATAGAATAAGTGGTGACTCAACAAGGTGGTGAAAACGGTTTTGAAAAGTTTGAAAGGCTTCCTAATGCTTAAAAGAATGTACTCATTAGGTTTGAGCTCTCATTGCCCCTATCATAGGCATCTTCATGTGGTTAAGGTGAAAGTGAGGTCCACTCTGAATTATATTCTTGACAAACCATAGAATGGAAATCCCAAGTCCCTTGAGTATGAGGGCCGCTCCACATGCTACTCAACTTTGGTCACATGAAAGTTCTTGTCATTGTAAATACATGCATATCATCGAGAACCGCCAATGGGGTACCCCTTGCACATGGTACATGAGCATTCCCATAACCAAAATGACAAGGCAAGCAGACAATGAGCATCTCAGCAATCTTTTATTTACCATATGCATAGATTTTATTGAGGATGCTTCATAAATGCTCATTATGGTGATGATGCAAGTTTCCACCATGATTAGGCATGGCTTAGGCTAGCGACCCAGGCGTTTGTCTAACACAATGTATAGACTCCATGAACTCACAACCTCCCCTTTTATTTCACATCGTCGACATCCGTAAACAAAAGAGCAAGGTATCAACTGGATAGGATATCCAACAAGTGTTGAAAGCGTTCCCCGTGATAGCACGGTTCTGGTGACTCCCAGCATATAATTTGCAAGCATATAACTTTCATGGACAGGTCACAATGGTTCAGGATTATTAATCGGAAGGAATAAAGTGTGCCATCAAGTTCGTGAGAGCTTTACTAACTAACTTTCTCAAAACAGACCAACATTTTATTTTGGAAGAAAACACGGCATATAGAATATGCGCGGAAGTAGAAAATAATGCTAATAGGTAGGTATGGTGGACACAGCTGGCAATATTGGTTTTGGGGGGTTGGAAGCACAGGTAGAGCACATACTCAGTGCAAGTGAATGCTAGCAATAGAGAGGGAGCAACAAACGAGAGAGCAATAGCTGTCATAATCATGCTTACAACAAAACATGACTAATTATGGCATGAAAGTGATACAAGAACTCTGAGGCAAAATAAATCATCGAGGCTTACTGACTATTTATTAGTCATATGCATGCGTGAGCATGTGCCAAGTCGATTCACACGAACAGTCAGAGGAGGATACCACTATATCATACCAAAATATGAATAAAAAAAAGCAAGCAAACATTCATATGACATGCTACAAACTATTAGCAAGCTGGATCTAATCATAGACAGTCAAGAACTACTAAGCATCCATAATGACATACACCTTACACAAACTGGCTAAGCATGCTCACAATGATGAGTATATGTACAAGAATGAAAAACAAATAGAGTTCGTTACCAGACTTTTACCACACCTCGAGTTGTCTTAATCTTCATTATTGCCCTTCACTTGTGTGACTTGAATAATAACATGAAACCAAAATCCACTGAGGATGGCTGAACCCTGCAAAGAACTCACAAAACCACAGAAGAATAACAAATATTTTTGGTGTTTTCGATTTTTTTTAAAACAAGCAAACAAATAAAAAACAAACAAAGCAAAAGAAAACCAAAAACAAAAACTAAGACGCTCCAAGAACAACACAGCTGTGCATGAAACAATAAAAACGAAGTGTCTAGAAAGACCTGCTATTTTTATTGATGAAGAAGGCGATGCCTTGGGCACCCCCAAGCTTTGACGCTTGTACCTCTTGAATATTTCTTGGGGTGACACGTGGTGGCTCCCCCCAAGCTTGAGGTTTTTTCCATTCTTCATCTCATTGCATCATTCTTTCTCTACACCTGAAATTTTTCCTTCATACAAAACTTCACAAATCTTCATTAGCAACATTAGTTTATTCAAAAGATATTAGACCCCCTGGCAAAGCTTTGGAACAGCAAGACTTTTTAATAAAAACACATTCTACTGTAGTAACTCCTTCAAAAATCTCAATTTCCCAAAAAGAACCCGAAAAGGAATCAAGAAAAAGCAAATGCAAATAATGGCAGAAATCTGTCAAAACAGACCAGCGGGTAGAAACCGATTTTTTCGAAGACCTTCAGTTGCTCAAATCAAAAAGTGTTGAACTAACGAAAGTTAGATAACATACTGGGGGATTTATTCGAAAATTTTCATCTCAATCCGACTTATAGAGACTCCTCACAAATTTTTATGGTGGAGGACATAAATCTGTTTCGGGACAGCAACTCCCCAAATCTTACTTCCATCTCATTAGTGGTCATTCTTGGCACAAAAAGCAAACAAAAAGGATAGGGAGAGGTCATTACTGAAGTAATAACTTCCAAGACTCAAGGAACCTCTTGGGTTATCTCCCAACAAGTACTTTTCTTTAACGTCTTTAAGTTAGGCACGACGAAGAGCAAAAATTGGAAAGGAGAAAAATAAAAGTGAGCAAGTATAACCACAGTGAAAGCATTATTTTGTTCATTAAAATACTTTTTTAACAAGATTGATCAAGTCTTGTTACCAAAAAAATCTTATATAAAACAAAACTTTGCCTTCCGCAAGGTGATTATGTTACCTCATACTTGATAGCAATAGTCCCAATCATAATAGTTTCAAAATTTTCTTATGGAATGGGACAATATATTTCTCCAACCTTGATGCTCTCAATATTTTCAATGGAATTCAGGCAATAGCTTCTAGCAACCTTCTTGGGGAAGTAAACGGTATGCTCTTTGTCATCAATATTGAATGTTACTTTTCCTTGATTACAATTGATGACAGCACTTGCAGTATTAAGAAAAGGTCTCCCCAGAATAATAGACATATTATCATCTTCAGGCATTTCAAGCACAACAAAATCAGTTAAAACCATGCAATTATGAGAAACTTGAACAGGAACATCCTCACATATACCAACAAGAATTGTAGTTGACTTATCAGCCATTTACAAAGATATATCAGTTGGTATCAAATTTTCTAGATGAAGTCTCTTGTAGAGAGAAAAAGGCATAACACTAACTCCAGCTCCCAAATCACATAAATCAGTTCTAACATAATTATTCTTAATGGAGCAAGGAATAGTTGGTATACCTGGATCACCAAGTTTTGTAACCTTACCATTGAAGGAATAATTAGAAAGTAAAGTAGAAATCTCCTCATTAGGAATCTTCCTTTTATTAGAGACAATATCCTTCATATACTTTGAATAAGGAGGCAACTTAATAGCATCAGTCAAAGGAATTTGCAAGAATAAGGGCTTCATCCACTCACAAAACTTGTTGTAGTGTTCTTCCTCCTTTGACTTATGTTTCTTACCTGGAAAAGGCATAGGTTTTTGCACCCAAGGTTCTCTCTCTTTACCATGTTTATTACCAATAAAATCTTCCTTTGTGTACCTAGTGTTCTTAGTGTGCTTCTCAGGTTGTTCCTCAACTTCCTCCTTATCAGGAGCATCATTATTATTACCACTCTCAGTTTCAGCATCAGAGACAGATATACTATTAGGATCTACAGCAGGTTCAAGTGGTTCCTCAACTACTTTATGTTTCTTTTTCTTTCTCTTACGAGGACTACCACTATATTCACCTTGTTGAGAATCCTGCTCAATTCTTTTAGGGTGTCCTTTAGGATATAAAGGATCTTGAGTAGCAATGCCACTCCTAGTTCTAATTCCATAAGCATGTTTATCTCCTGAAGAATTAATGAGCATATCCTTTTGTACCTTAGCAAGTTGATCAAGTTGAGTTTGAACCATTTGAAAGTGTTTACCAAGCATTTTAATATCATTAGAAGTTCTTTCCACAATATCTTTCAACTCATTTATATCTCTAAAGTTTTCCAATAAATGATTCTGAACTTGTTTATTAAAATACCCTTGTTTAACAATAAATATGTCAAGTTCCTCTAAATATTGATCAGTAGGCTTACCATAAGGAATATCACCTTCATTAAAGTGTTGCAGTGAATGTACCTCAATAGTAGATGAGTGGGGAATTGGCTTACATAATTCTTATATAGGAGGTAGATTATTCACATCTTCAGCTCTAATACCTTTCTCCTTTAGACACTTCTTAGCTTCCTTCATCATTTCATCATTTAATGCAATAACTCCCCTCTTCTTTGTTGTTGGTGTTGGAACTGGTTCAGGCATAACTAGTTCAGGAGTAATTGGCTCGGGTGTATTCAGCTTAGTTGAAGTCCAATCATCATAATTCGTTCTTATCTTAGCCATTAATTCTTCAGCATCTGTAGGAGTCCTATTCCTAAAAACACAATCAGCAAAGCTATCTAGGTATGTCCTAGAATCATCAGTTAGTCCATTATAATAAATATCAAGAAGTTCATTCTTAGGTAATGGACATCCAGGATGTGCATGAATCAAGGCAGAGAACCTTGTCCATGACTCAGGCAATTTCTCTTCTTCTCCCTATTTAAAATCAAAAAGTCTCTGCAAAGCAGCATGTCTAGCACTAGCAGGAAAATATTTCTGGAAGAAAGAAACAATCAAGCAATCAGGGCTATCAATGGAAACAAGAGGTAATCTACTAAACGAAGCCCTAGGTTCTCCTTTTAGTAAAAAAGGGAAGATCTCAGTAACAAAGTACTTGCGCATCTTAAAATCATCAGAGAACAAAACACTCATAGTAGAAAGCTCATTCATATGAGCCACAACACTTTCATTTTCAGTCCCACAGAAAGGTTCTTTCTCAACAATATATAAATAAGATAAATCAAGAGAGAAATCATAATATTCATCTTTAATATCTATGGGAGAGGTGGCAAACTTAGGATCAGAGCACATCTTAGGCATAATAGTACGTCTAGCAAGGAGACTCTTAATAGCACTAGTACCATGTGTGTTTCGGCACTCTTCAACAAAATCACCAGTGAGCTCAATGTAACCATCATTAATATCATAACTCTCACTAGCCTCAGGTGAGCTAACAGGTGTAACAGTGTCTTCACTAGGAGTTTCGGTATTTCCTAGACCAGCCATAGTAGCATCTAGAAAAGGACCTAATGAACAACTCGCATCAAGCACAATAGAAGTAACATCATGAGTATCAAAAGCAGTTTCAGACTCAGCAGTAGAAGCAGTGTGTGTAGCATGTGTATGTGGTGGTGGTGTGACAAGCTTACTTATAACGGACGGTGAATCAAAAGCAGCAGAGGTGTTTAGGACTGTACCTCTTCTTATAGTGGATGGTAAAATAGGGAACTTTCGATCATGAGACTTCCCCATGATGAAAGGGGTAGCAGTGAACAATAATAGATCCAAGTGAACTTACAAATAAAGTTATGCTCCAAGGCAACGGCGCCAGCAAATAGTCTTGATGACCCACAAGTGTAGGGGATCGCAACAGTCTTCGCGGGTAGTATTACCCAATTTATTGATTTGACACAAGGGGAGCCAAAGAATACTTGCAAGCCTTAACAACTGAGTTGTCAATTCAGCTGCACCTGGAAATAGTTCTTGCTCACGGAAGTTCATCAGTAGCAACAGTTTGTAGTAGCAATAGCAAAGCAACAACAGCAGTGAAACAGTAGCAATAGTAACTTGATATAAGGGATTCGAGAAAAGGTAGGCATAGGGATGGATGGACGGGCGTTGCATGGACGAGTCTAAACATGTAACTTCAAGATCTAGGGTATTGGAGATAAATAATAACAAGCATCCAAGTAATAAAAAATCCTAGGCATGTGCTCCAAATATAGTCATACGTGCTCGCAATGAGAACTTGCACAACATCTTATGTCCAACCAGCCCATGGCAGCGGGGCCTCTATGGAACTACTGGCAATTAAGGTGCTCCTTTTAATAGAGCACCGGAGCAAAGCATTAACACTCTATGAACACATGTGATCCTCAAACCACAGACGTCCCCTCCGGTTGTCCCAATTATTGTCAGTTTGGGGCCTTTGGATCCGGACAATGATATGTGTACACAACTTGCAGATAAGATCACAAACAATACTATCATAATGATTCAATAATAAGTTCAGATCTGAGATCATGGAACTCGGGCCCTAGTGGCAAGCATTAAGCACAACAAGTTGCAACAAAGTCAAATAGCACTAATAGAGATACTAGGCACTATGCCCTAATTAATCTTATTTGATTACATGATAGAACTCATCCAATACCTACCATCCCCAAGCCTACAGTGGGGGATTAATCACTCATGGATGAGGGAAACATCGATGGTTGATGGAGATGCGTTGGTGATGACGAAGGCAATGATCTTCTCCAAATTCCTTGTCCCGACAGGGTGCCAGAAGGCAGTTTCTGGATCCGAATCATGGTTTCTGGTGGCGGAGATAGAGCGGAACTATTTCTGGAAAACTCTCGAACCCCGTCGGTTTTAGGTCGAAGGGCAACTTATAGGCGCAGAGGGAGGCCAAGGGGGTGCCTGGGGTGGCTGCACCCCCCAGGTGCGTCCAATGGTGGGCCCGCGCCTAGCATGGGTGTGGGCCACCCATGCCTCCTCTCCGTCTTGTCTTCTGGATCCGTGGATCTTCTAGTGAAATATAATTTTTGGCATATTTTCTGGGATTTTTCTGATAGTTCATTTTCTGCATAAAAAGAAGAAACCAAGGTAATTCTGCTGAAAACAGCGTCAGTCCGTGTTAGTTGTATCCAAATCACACAAGTTTAGATAATAAACAATAGCAAAGTGTTCGAGAAAGTAGATACATTTTGGATGTATCACTCTCCTACTTACCACAACCAAATTTGCATATTATCTTACTATTATTGTCCTAAGGTGGTTTGCGAGTACATTCAATGTACTCACCTGCTTTGTCCCTGGCTATCAACTTACGATAGGAACAGGAGAAGAAGGTGAACTTGATAACTATGCGAGCTAGGACATTCTCCCTGTTAGCTGCCTGTAGGTTAAGGCATGGCTCGGTCTCTATGTTGTACTCAATTTCCACTGATGATGGTTGACGTAGCCATAATGGCATTAAGGTATGACCTGTATTCATTAAGTATTGCATGTTATGTTGGTACTTGTAGGTTATGCTCACGACTCACTAATCATGGTAACGTGAATTGCGGGCATAACGGGGAATTCTTGTACTATAAATCCGGGGTCCCACAAACTTGGTATTAGATCCATCCTAACTATTGGAGAACCTTAGTTAGCATGGTCGGTAGATAGGAAAACCACTATTTTCGAAAGATTCTACTTCTTATCTACTCCAAATTTATATGATTTGAAAAATTGGTTTCCATCTATCTGTCTTCCAAAACTTTAAAACATACGGCTTTAAAACAAATAGGACCTATAAACAGGTTGAAGACGATGATAGAAAGATGAAGTGAAGCATCTACTGATGAACACAAGGATACTACAAGATTACCCTACCAGCAGAATCCTCATGATCCGATGAAATTAGGTGCTACGATACCAAGAATCTTCCAACGACATGGCAAAAGCTTCATCCGCAAGATAGCGACCCAGACCATAAATAACACGATCTCTAGGATGAATAGCTCTCGTATAGGATTACCCTATATCGCGAGTAGTTAACTCCTTAATCTATACAGTATACCATGTTTGTTTGACTAAGTTCTTAGTGTGTTTCTTGATGTGTGATGTTTGTGCTTCTCTATTTGATTGGGAGCAAATCACTCTACCCCCCTTGTGTTGGGGATATACTTTCCTGGTATACCCACAGGACTCGCTGACCAGGGTGGCCCACCAACAGGTTAGAGCTTTGCTTCACGGGCGACTCAGTCAGAGAAAGAGGAGGAGCCAGTTCTTGTTATGACAAGGCCCAGAAGAGTTACCGACTTAGGCCTGTAGTATTACTTGTAGTCCAAGCTATATATAGTTACCGACTCTGTAACGTAGCCAGATAGGTCGCTCCTGTAACCCTAGGCCCCGGTGACTATATAAATCGGCCCTATGGGAGCCTTTAGGGCACACAACCAATCATAACACCACAATCAACTCGCATAGGCAAACCTCTCTTGTAATCCACTTTAACATCCAGCTTACACAGATATATTACTGGGTTGCTAGCAGGAGTAGGATCCGATCGCTGCAGTCGGATCTGAACCTGGTAAACTTGTGCTCACTACTCCTGGAACATCCGACATCTCACACCCCATCTTTCCAATGCCACTAGGACCCCCTATGGTGTACTTGTCGATAATCCAACGACAGTTGGCGCGCACCGTGGGCCAGGTGACCTTTGGAGCATCGTTCCAAGCAGAATCTGCGCATGCAAGAATCGGCAAAACTATCGCCATGGGTCGCGTGGTCTACGTCAGTGATGTCCCTCTCGTCCTTCTCGACAAGACCTGGATTCTACCTTCGAAACCCATGACAACATACACAATCATGTCCATCAGCGAGATCGATATTTATCTCGGTTTCGCTGAACCCGCCCAACCCACCCTTGAGGTGATGATCATGGCGGAAGAAAAATTTGGATCTACTTTATCCGCAGAGGCGGAAGAGTTCAAGGTCCCGGAGAAAATCAAACCCACCCAACCCACTCCTGAAGTGGAAGAAAAATCCGGATCCGATCTCCCTGATGAGATCAGGTACACGGACGAGGAATATATCCGCTACGGATCCGTCCTCCCGGGCATCGTAGCAGAAAAACTACCCTTGAATCACAGGATAAAGGAGATGATGAAACACCCCTACATCGATTACGAAGCAATCGCCGACATCAAGGAGAATTTTGATATGGAGGAGGCAGAAACCCAACTATGCCACTACTTCAAGAACATGAACAAGAAGAAACACTGTTTCGTGTACCACATAAGCTCTGGATCCGAATCGGTCGATGCTGGAGCTGGTAGCGATTTGGTCCTATACACAATCGAAGAAAACGCCGACTTACCTGGCTCCCCTAAGGAGTCAATAACGTCGCAGGAGCTTCGATACTTTGACAAAGAGATGGAGGATTATGAAAACAACATTTCTCCAAGCCAACACAAGGTGAGCCGGAAAATTCCCCTAGTCCATATGATAGCATGGATGAAAGCTACACCTCGCAGGATGATATGGATACCAGAGATTCCTCCGAGATCTACAAGACAACCATGACAGAAATTACCGACGGAAGTTTATCCCCCGGTACTAGACCAAAAGCTGTCTTTGCCACTGGTACACACATTAAGGCTACGGGGCGGTCAAAGAAGAGGAAGAACAAAAATCCGACACCAGTAGAGCCGGACATCGAGGAAACCAACAAAGAAAAAGTTGATGAAGAGATCGAGATGGAGAATCAGGACGGAGATTAGATTAATACCACCCCGATCGACCCTCCTGTGGGTGGACACGTCATCACCAAGGGCACACGTGAAATTTACGGAGATTCTCTCACCATTCCAATCCCAACTTCTTTGAAAAGGGCCGAGGACCTGGAAAATCAATGTCTGTTTTTGCTCGAAGAGGCCGCGTGCATCGTCGAGATGAGACAGCAGTTAGACAGTGATCCTGCCAAATATCAGTCAAATTTCAAGCGACATCCAAACAAGACAAGGGAAGGTCTGTTTCTTGCTAACAACAACCCGGATATCCACAAATATCTATTCAACAGAAAGGATGGAGAGAAGATCCGAGTCTACAGCACGCTGTTGGAAAACGCTGCCGCTGCTCGAGCTATCCTCGCGAACAATCCGTCTCCACAGAAGGTCCAGCATAGCGCCGCGTTGCTGGATAAAGGATTAAAGAAGCAGAAAAAGGCCGCGTCATTTAGTGGCAAACCAGCCTCAAAGTCCGAGTTTTGCCACACTGGCACCGACCAAAGCGCTGACGTAAGGCTTCGCAATGATACGAATCAACGTTATCGTCCCCGTGGATAAGAAGAGAATTCAAGAACCAGCTCCAACGGCCACTCCCGCTGGCCGACACGTGATTGGGCAAAAGTTATTCCGGTTGCGTCTGAAGACGCCAGCAGGGCCATGGTTCCTCATGAGGACCATCGTCGACAAAACAACCGCTATAGAGAAGACCCAGAAACATGCCGCTAGAGAGAGGATCAAGATCGGCTAAGGATGCCACCACCGAGCCGTCCGGCTGGCAATGCCAGACGAAGAGATGATCCGGATCTCCCTGAATCAAGTAGGGACGATGAACGAAGAAATAGGCATCAGAGTCATCATATGTCATGACCCGGGATCAGGGCTAGACAAATACCAGATCTTCATCTGATATAAGCCTAACATAAATTCCAAAGCGTGCAGGGAAAGACCGGTAACATTACAGAACATACAAACCATACATTAATAAGGTAAACTCTTAAGAGAGTTACAAACCATTCGTATAAGTCAGGGTTCACAGACCCATCATTACATCAAACAATGGAAGCAAACAAGTTGTTCTAAACATCAAACTTAGCAAAGGGTCTAAGAGGACATAAACAGAAGTAGTGTGACCCTTCCATAGACCCTAGGCCGCTGCTCGGGAACCCCGACTACTCGTCGACTTCGACGTAGAAACCACCTTCAGTTGGAGTAGCTTCATCTGTAGAAAACATCAACGAAGCAAGGCTGAGTACAGGGTGTACTCTGCAAGACTTATGGCTAGTGGAGTTAGTTTGCATAAATCCATCTTTTGTTTTCAAAACAAGAGGGAGAAGAAACTCGTCTAGTCAAATCATTTTTAAAAGGGGATAAGAAGACTACCACTCTAGCTCATAGAATCATCTTTGATATCCACCAAGAACCATCATCAACTGAACCTCTCTTCTCGGACGACCCCCTCAAACAACCCCGAGGAAGTATTCCGGATCTCACATGGGTTGACAAGTTTTATCATTCGGTTATAGTTCTCTATGATCTTGATGTCTGTTCCCAAGTTGTCCATAACCGTGGACACGGCTTTTCGAAAAGATTAGTAACCCTGCAGGGGTGCACAACTTTACCCACACGTACCAACTGATTCTTAATGCCAAATTATTAGCCCTCTTCCTTGGAAGGCCGACAGAGAGTGGTTGACCACGACCTTTACCCTGCTTTCACCGAGACCATGAGTCACGCACTAGGGAGATCCGCCGTAACGGGTCAAGTCCCAAAGCCGATCCCTAATGATGTGTGCATGGTTCAAGATTACGGATGTCGGGCATCTCTTATTCCCGGCCACGCTTACCTACCTGTTATGAATGCACCTCCTTCACCTCCATTCAAGAACAACCAAGATGCATATGTCGAATGGAAAGCCGAACTATGTGACTCATGGAATCTACTAGGCAAGTTAGTTGGCCGAGGGGGTTTCCTGGCCCCCATGTGGTTGTACGCTCGTCTTGGTTCAAGAGGCAAGAACATTGGGTCCTAGGGGTGACAAGTATGGGACTGCAAAAATCACAACCCACATGGCCTCCCATACAAGCGTTAGCATGTTTATCATTCATATCTGATCACATCACAACATCCTACCATACTAGATTCATTCGCATCTCCGGTGCATCATCTGAATGATCAGTATCGAACCACTAAGAATGGCTAAGCTTGACTGAACTGTGGCATTAGCGATGCTCATAAGCCAAACCCTAGTTACGCTAGGAGCAGTGGATCAGGTAATATAGTTCACAAAGGGAAACATGCATCAGATAGAATTACTCTATCTACTCGTAAAAGACTGTTGAACCGAATGCACATGACAAGAATGAAATACTTTGTAAACATAGGATTCATACGTATGTGTGGGGCTTCGCTTGCCTTGTCCATTTTGGACTAGTACTGCTCTTCGGTGGCGTTGACTTCAGCTTCGGGTTCGGTTCCTATTCGCAAAAACCAATTACCGGAAAAGGAAAAGCGACATTCAACACATGGAATGTGCAATGCTCGTATAATATGGATGATATGACAAGTTAAATAGTGTTGAAATGAAACCTAGAACATGCTTGGTCACTTTAAAGGGGGTCCGAGAGGTCCAAACCCTAGAACAGGGGATCCTCGGAATCACCTATGGGGTTCAATTGGTTCTTCTAATTAAACTTGCCATCAAAGTTGGTTAACAATGTATGATTATAGCTTAGTTAGATAGGTTTCATTTTTCTGAACATTTTGGTATATTATTTGTATTTTCTGATTTAAAATGAATTAGTTATCAATTTCTCAAATTTTAATTCATTTTAAATTATTTTTGGAATATTTAAAATAATTTCCAACTTGGGCCAACATGTCATAGATTTAATTATTTCAGAAAATATTTACAGAAAAGATTAAAACTCTTACAAGTATGGCCCACCTGTTAGGGATTTTCATTTACAGAAATAATTAAAAATAAAAAGGAAATATGACATCATGATGATGTCATGCTGACATCATCAATGGATTTGCTCTCAGATTGATGCGTGATTTGTTGATCGAGCACGCGTGGGGATGCGAGGCTAGATGCATTGGACTCGGCGCATCGCGCTGAGCCAGAAAGTGGCGGCGCAGCGTGCAGGGGGTCGCCGGAGCGGCGAGAGCGACGACGGCCGACGACGGTGGCTGCAGGTAGTCGACTAGGAGGGGGCTAGAGAGCGAACGAGAGGAAACAGAGGGGTCTGCGAGGACCAGAGGCTCACCTTGAGCGTGGTGGAGGTGGTGGTGAGGCGAGGCGAGCACGGACGGAGGAGTAATCGACGGTGGCTGACATCGGAAGAGATGAGGTCGACGGCGACGATTCCGAGCGCCCGCGTTCGATTCCTTCGGGGAGAAGCACCAGGGAGACGAAACGGAGCTTTGTAGCAGCCTTGGTTAAGCGAGGGGAGGCCGGGGACGGCGGCCGACGAACTAGGGTTCGGCCAGAGAGGGGAAAATTATAGAGGGGGCGAGAGGAAGAGAAACTGGTACTGGGAGGAAGAGGAGGTTGAGGCGGGTCTTATCCACGGCTCCAGGGCGGCGACGCGCATCGCAACACCGGCGAGGATCGATGGTGGGCGCTTCGGCACACAGCTGCTTCGCTCGGGGAGGAAGACGACGAGGACTCGCGGCCGAAGGGGTACATGCCAGAGGTGGGCCGGCTTGGGCCCCGGGTGGGCTGGCTGTTGGCTGCGCTGGCGACAGAGAGAGAGGGAGAGAAGTGGGCTGTGGCCCAGTAGATCTAGGGAAACTAGTTTTTTTTCCAGAAACTGTTTTTCTTTTTCTGTTTTTCTGATTTCCTTTTATATTTTGAATTCAAATCCGTTTTGAATATTTTCAAATTAAAGAAACTTTTGTATAATATCTGTAAACACTAAGGGACCCTTGAAAACCATTTTGGGCTCCATTCCTTTTGATAAGTTTCAAAATCTAAAACCCATTTGAATGGTTTTGAGAGGGTAATAAATTAGGGTTTTGCTCGTTCTTATTTTGTTAAATCAAAGTGCAAGTGTAATGCATGCATGCAATGCTCAAACAGGTCTTTATTTATATTACACAAAAGGTGGTATGTTACAGCTCTACCCCACTTACAAGAATCTCGACCGGAGATTCCTAGGTTTTAGAAAAGAAGGCAGGGTACTCAGATCGAAGACGATCTTCGCGTTCCCAGGTTGCTTCTGACTCAGTGTGATGAGACTATTGAACTTTCAGGAACTTGATGGTTTGGCGACGAGTTTTGCACTCAGTTTCATCAAGAATACAAACAAGGTATTTTCTGTAGGTTAGATCATCATGGAGATCCAAAGTTTCATGGTCCACACCACGAATGGGATCTTTGAAGCAATGCTTGAGTTGAGATACATGGAAAACATCATGTACCTCTAGAAAAGTTGAAGGTAGATCCAATTTGTAGGCAAGCTCACCCCGCTTGGAGAGAATGCGAAAGGGACCAACATAAAGAGGAGCCAATTTGCCTTTGATACCGAATCGATGGACACCCTTCAGAGGAGTGACCCGGAGGTAAACTTGATCACCAACTTCATGATGAACATCAAGATGATGACGATCGTAGTTGGTCTTCTGACGGGAGTGAGAAGCCTTTAGACGCTCTCGAATTATGCGAACTTGATCTTCTCCTTCTTGGATCATGTCCGGACCAAAGAATTGTCTTTCGCCAGTTTCTGTCTATTTTAGCTGTGTTCGACATGTTCTCCCATACAGGAATTGGAAAGGCGCCATGCCCCAACTGGATTGAAAACTGTTGTTATAGGAGAATTCCGCAAAAGGAATACATTTCTCCTAGTTATTTCCAAAGGATATGACACACGCTCTGAGCATGTCTTCAAGAATTTGATCTACTCTTTCGGTTTGACCACCGGTTTTAGGATGATAAGCTATGCTGAAGGAGACATGAGTTCCCATTGCTTCTTGCAAACTTTTCCAGAATTTGGAAGTAAACAAACTTCCACGATCAGAGATGATCTTCTTGGGAACACCATGACGAACAACGATCCGAGAGATGTATAGGTCAGCCATTTGACTAGCACGGATAGTTTCACGAACTAGAAGGAAATGAGCAACTTTGGATAGACGATCAACTATTACACATATAACATCATTTCCTGCTTGTGTCCTTGGGACTCCAGTGATAAAATCCATACCAATTTCATCCCATTTCCACTCAGGAATTTTCAACGGCTGCAGAAGTCTAGCGGGCCTTTGGTGTTCAGCCTTCACACGACGGCAAACGTCGCACTCTGCAACAAAGTGAGCGATTTCTGGTTTCATTCCACTCCACCAGAATCTTTGACGGACATCTCGGTACATCTTGGTACCAACAGGATGGATAGATAGAGGGGATTCATGAGCTTATAATAGGATTAGATCTTTGATTTTCCGACTGTTTGGAACCACTATCCAGTTACCAAAATAGAGAGTACCTTGATCATTAATGGAGAAACATTCAGCTTCACCACCTTCAACATGTTCTTTGATCTCAGTGATCTCACCATCTTGTTTTTGAGCTTGCTTGATTTGGTCCTCGAGAGAAGATTTTATTTCAAGGTTAGCCAGGAATCCACAAGGAACCACTTCAAGGTTAAGACGCTTGATTTCCTTGTAGAGAGCAGGTTGGGCTTGTGAAATCATCAGATTGTTGCAATAAGACTTCCGACTTAGCGCATCAGCAACGACATTGGCTTTCCAAGGTTAATAGTTGAGACCCAAATCATAATCTTTGATGAGTTCCAACCATCGTCTTTGCCTGAGATTTAGATCTGGATGGGTAAAGAGATACTTCAGGCTTTGATGATCCGAATAAAGTTCACAACAGTTACCGATGAGCTAATATCGCCATTGCTTAAGAGCATGCACAACAGCAGCGAGCTCAAGATCATGGGTTGGATAATTGTTCTCATGTGGCTTCAACTGCCGAGAAGCATAGGCCACTACATGACCATCTTGCATCAACACACAACCGAGCCCTTGAAGAGAAGCGTCACAATAGATGACGAAGTCCTTGCTTGTATCCGGAAGGACAAGCACAGGGGCGGTGGTTAGCTTAGTTTTCAAAGCTTGGAAGCTTTCTTCTGCCTTTTCTAACCATTCAAACTTCTTATCTTTCTTAAGAAGATCAGTCATAGGCTTGGCTATCTTGGAGAAGTTCTCGATGAATCAGCGGTAATATCCAACCATTCCAAGAAAACTTCGGACTTCCTTGACTGAAGTAGGTGACTTACATTCCATAATGGTCTGGACCTTATCCGGTATGACAGCAACACCACTTGCAGACACAAGATGGCCAAGGAAGATGAGCTCTTGTAACTAGAACTCACATTTGGAAAACTTGGCATAAAGGCGATGTTCACGAAGTTTAGCCAACACCAAACGGAAATGTTCGGCATGCTCTTATTCGGTCTTGCAGTAGATTATAATTTCATCAATGTATACCACAACGAACTTGTCGAGATATTCCATGAAGACGGAGTTCATGATCCTCATAAATGTGGTAGGGGCATTGGTTAACCCGAAGGACATCACTGTATACTGGTAAAGACCATAACAAGTTGTGAATGCTATCTTGGGATATCCTCCTTTCTGATCTTGATTTGATGATACCCTGATCTTAAGTCCATTTTGGAGAAGACAGTGGCACCACTTAATTGATCAAAGAGGTCATTAATCCGGGGAAGTGGGTACTTATTCTTGATTGTCACCGCGTTGAGTGGACGGTAATCAACCACCAATCTTGGAATGTTTGTATCCCGCTTCTTGACAAAGATCGTAGGGCAACCCCAAGAGGATGTGCTAGGTTGGATGTATCCTAGACCCTCTAACTCTTCAAGTTGCTTCTTCAACTCAACCAACTCATGAGGAGGCATGCGGTAAGGTCTTTTGGAGATAGGAGCAGTTCTAGGAACTAGCTCTATGACAAACTCCACGCTTCGATCAGGTGCCATGACAGTCAACTCTTCAGGAAAGACATCCGGGAAATCATAGACTACATGGACATCTTGAACCTCGAGAGTACGTAGGACATCCATGGCATACAACTCCGAGAAAGGTTTAAGGACTGCTGACGGAGACTTTGAACCATCAGTCCAGTACTTGACAGTTATGCCAGCAGGAGAGGTCAGGGAAACTGTTCTAAGTGCATAGTCAATGACAGCTTGATACTTGGTTAACCAATCCATGTCCAGAATGACATCTATGTTAGTTGACTTGAGTGCAATGAGGGAAGTGGGAAACTTCTGATATGCTATATCTATCTCAACCCCATGAGTAACCCAGATGGTCTACCAACGAGACCCAGGAGTACTAATCTCTAGAGGGGAAGACATTGCTTAAAAAGGTATACCATGCTCACGTGCAAACTCTTGTTATATGAATGTATGTGATGCTCCAGAATCAAACAAGACTTTTGCGATAATTGAATTGACATGGAGCGTACCCAGAATGACGTGTGGATCTTCCTGAGCTTCCTCAATAGTGACATGGGTCAGACGACCACGTCCAGCACCTTGATCTTTATTATTCTTCTTTGCCTGCTGATCATTGCGTCCGACAGCCCTTTGGGAACACTCCCTTGAGTAGTGACCTGGCTAACCACAGGAGTAACAGGTAACTCCAGTGTGAGAACCAGCAGGAGGATGATAGTTTGTTCCACCAGTATTTGACTGTGGCTGACGAGAAGCATTGCCAGAGGACTTGGGTGCATAAGGAGAATGAGGCACAACACTGTATGGAACAAAGACACGGCGCTTCTTGTTACCAGAGGAAGAAGCACGAGAATTTTCTTCTTCACGCTTCTCAGAGACTTCCATATCCTTCCTTCCATGCTCCAGAGTGAGAGCCTGATTGTGCAAGTCCTAGAAAGACTGGAACTTGAAGGGCAGCAACTCATATCGAAGTGCAGGGTTAAGTCCCTTACGGAACAGCTCTTGCTTATCTTCATCATTGGTCACATCCCTGGTTGCATAGCGAGCCAGGCGAGTAAACTCACACCCATAGGTTTCAATATCCTTGCGCCCCTGAGTCAGATCTAGAAAATCCCTCCTTTTGAGATCCATGACAGGCTTAGGAATATATGAGGCACAGAATGCTGCAACAAACTCTTCCCAATTAACAACATTTCCTTGAGCTTGCAGATTCAGAAAACCTTCCCACAAAACACCAGCCTCACCTTCCAGTTGATAGGTGGCAAAGTTGACACGGTCAGTGGGACGGACACGGAGAGCACTGAACTTGCGCTCTATGATGTGGAGCCAATCATCATCCTCGAGGGGCTCCTTGGAGTGGGTGAAGATTGGAGGAAAAGAGCGAATGAAATCTCCAAGTGTAACATAGTCGTCAGGACGACGTTTAGTGTTCTGCGCCACATGCTCCAGAAGGCGTTCATTCCTCAGGCGGTTGGTCTCAATGTTGTTGAGAACCTCAGCCATTGTAGGAGGTGGCGGAAGTTCCTGATCAACATTGTTGTTTGCTCGACGGCCAACAGAACCACGAGTACCAGACGACATCCTGGGGAGGAAACAGAAACCATGGGAATGGATTCACCAAAAAGGGTATAATATCAAAGGATGACGAAAACCATATCGAAAGATCATGGTAGAGATGAACATGTGGTTGAAGATTATATCAATTCATTAAGTACGGCAGTAGAACCAGCATACAAAACGTATACTCTACCAACTTAGATACAAACCATAACAATGGAATGCAAGCATTATATGATATCAACAAGTCACAAAAGATTAGAGAGCGGAATTAGAGGCATCCTTAGCAAAGTTGAAAACCAATGCTTCAGTTGCACGGATTTATCTTGGAAACTCTGAGCCTTGCAACCAAGTACGGAGTACTAGGAAAAACAACCCAAACCCGTTTATCCTAAAAGTTTGAAATGATAGACGAGAAGGGAAACCTTTGCAAAACAAACGAGGTAAGATAATTCAGCAATAGAACTACCTTGGATAAGGAGAAAAGAGAGTCCTATTCAGAGTTTTGCAAATAGTTTTTAGCTTTCAAATAGTTTTCTCAAACTCTAGACTCAACATCGACCAGCTAGAAGGGTTTCCTACAGGTAGTCCTGCTCTGATACCAAAATCTGTCACGACCCGGGATCAGGGCTAGACAAATACCAGATCTTCATCTGATATAAGCCTAACCTAAATTCCGAAGCGCGCAGGGAAAGATCGGTAACATTACAGAACATACAAACCATACATTAATAAGGTAAACTCTTAAGAGAGTTATAAACCAGTCATACAAGTCAGGGGTCACAGACCCATCATTACATCAAACAACGGAAGAAAACAAGTTGTTCTAAACATCAAACTTAGCAAAGGGCCTAAGAGGCCATAAACAGAAGTAGCGACCCTTCCATAGATCCTAGGCTGCTGCCCAGGAACCCCGACTACTCATCGACTTCGACGTAGAAACCACCTTTAGTTGGAGTAGCTTTATCTATAGAAAACATCAACGAACCAAGGCTGAGTACAGGGTGTACTCCGCAAGACTTATGGCTAGTGGAGTTAGTTTGCATAAAGCCATCTTTTGTTTTCAAAATAAGAGGGAGAAGAAACTCGTCTAGTCAGATCATTTTCAAAAGGGGATAAGAAGACTACAACTCTAGATCATAGAATCATCTTTGATATCCACCAAGAACCATCATCAACTGAACCTCTCTTCCCGGACTACCCCCTCAAACAACCCCGAGGAAGTATTCCGGATCTCACATGAGCTGACAAGTTTTATCATTCGATTATAGTTCTCTATGATCTTCACGTCCGTTCTCAAGTCGTCCATAACCATGGACACGGCTTTTCGAAAAGATTAGTAACCCTGTAGGGGTGCACAACTTTACCCCCACGTACCTACCGATTCTTAATGCCAAATTATTAGCCCTCTTCCTTGGAAGGCCGGCAGAGAGTGGTTGACCATGACCTTTACCCTGCTTTCGCCGAGACCATGAGTCACACACTAGGGAGATGCCGTCGTAACGGGTCAAGTCCCGAAGCCGGTCCCTAATGATGTGTGCGGGGTTCAAGATTACGGATGTCGGGCATCTCTTGTTCCCGGCCACGCTTACCGACCTATTATGAATGCACCGCCTTCACCTCCATTCAAGAACAACCAAGATGTGTATGTCAAATGGAAAGCCCGAACTATGCGACTCATGGAATCTACTAGGCAAGTTAGTTGTTCTAGGGGGTTTCCAGGCCCTCGTATGGTTGTACGCTCATCTTGGTTCAAGAGGCAAGAACATCGGGTCCTAGGGGTGGCAAGTATGGGACTGAAAAAAACCACAACCCACGTGGCCTCCCATGCAAGCCTTAGCATGTTTATCATTCATATCTGATCACATCACAACATCCTACCATACTAGATTCATTCGCATCTCCGGTGCATCATCTGAATGATCAGCATCGGACCACCAAGCATGCCTAAGCTTGACTGAACTGTGGCACTAGTGATGCTCACAAGCCAAACCCTAGTAACGCTAGGAGTAGTGGATCAGGTAATATAGTTCACAAAAGGAAACATGCATCATATAGGATTACTCTATCTACTGGTAAAAGACTGTTGAACCGAATGCACATGACGATAATGAAATACTTTGTAAACATAGGATTCATATGTATGAGTGGGGCTTCGCTTGCCTTGTCCGTTGTTGGACTGGTACTGCTCTTTGGTGGAATTGACTTCAGCTTCGGGTTCTGTTCCTATTCGCAAGAACCAATCACCAAAAAAGGAAAAGCGACATTCGACACATGTCATGTGCAATGCTCATACAATATGGATGATATGACAAGTTAAATAGTGTTGAAATGAACCCTAGAACATGCTTGGTCACTTTAAAGTGGGTCCGAGAGGTCCAAACCCTAGAACAGGGGGATCCTCGGAATCACCTATGGGGTTCAATTGGTTCTTATAATTAAACTTGCCATCAAAGTTGGTTAACAATGTATGATTATAGCTTAGTTAGATAGGTTTCATTTTTCTAAACATTTTGGTATATTATTTGTATTTTTCTGATTTAAAATGAATTAGTCATGAATTTCTCAAATTTTAATTCATTTTAAATTATTTTTGGAATATTTAAAATAATTTCCAACCTGGGCCCACATGTCATATATTTAATCATTTCAGAAAAAATTTATAGAAAAGATTGAAACTCTTACAAGTATGGCCCACCTGTGAGGGATTTTCATTTATAGAAATAATTAAAAATAAAAAGGAAATATGACATCATGATGATGTCATGCTGACATCATCAATGGATTTGCTCTCAGATTGATGCTTGATCTGTTGATCGAGCGCGCACGGGGATGCGAGGCTAGCTCGCTGGACTCAGCTGAGCCAGAAAGTGGCGGTGCGACGTGCAGGGGGTCACCGGAGTGGCGAGAGCGGCGGCCTACGGCGGTGGCTGCATGTGGTCGACAGGGAGGGGCTAGAGAGCGAAAGAGAGGAAACATAGGGGTCTGCGAGGACCAGAGGCTCACCCTGAGCGCGGTGGAGGTGGTGCCGAGGCGAGGCGAGCACGGACAGAGGAGTAATCGACGGTGGCCAGCGTCGGAAGATATGAGGTCGACGACGATGATTCCGAGCGCCGCGTCCGATTCCTTCGGGGAGAAGCACCAGGGCGACGAAATGGAGCTTGGAGCATCCTTGGTTAAGCGAGGGGAGGCCAGGGATGGCGGCGCTAGACGGCGGCCGACGAACTAGGGTTCGGCCAGAGAGGGGAAAATGATAGAGGGGGCGAGAGGAAGAGAAACTGGTAGTGGGAGGAAGAGGGGGTTGAGGCGGGTCTTATCCACGGATCCAGGGGCGGCGACGCGCATCGCAACGGCGGCGAGGATCGACGGTGGGCGCTGCGGCACGCAGCTGCTTCGCTTGGGGAGGAAGACGACGAGGACTCGCGACCGAGAGAGAGGGAGAGAAGTGGGATGTGGCCCAGTAGAGCTAGGGAAACTAGTTTTTTTCCAGATACTGTTTTTCTTTTTCTGTTTTTCTGATTTCCTTTTATATTTTGAATTCAAATGTGTTTTGAATATTTTCAAATTACAGAAGCTTTTGTATAATATCTGAAAAAACTAAGAGGCCCTTGAAAACCATTTTGGGCCGTAACACCCCAGTTTTACTTAATCAATATTTGGGTTAGTTTTGTGCATCATGAGCATCATCATTTAAATTGTGCATTGGAGAAAACAAATCAAAACTCTAAACCCTAGTTTTCTCCCCTATCTTTGAAACACATTCAAATGGTTTGAATTTTGAAAACTCCCAAAATTATTGGAACCCAAATGGTTATTAAGGTATCCTTGTTATTTTAAATATTTACAAATCCTCTTGAATTTTGAAAATGTTCAAAACAGATTACAAAATGAAATTCAAAAGAAGAAATGAAAGCAGAAATAGAAAAGTGTTTTGGAAAGAAAAAATAGAGAAGCAGCACCCAGGCCGCGCAACCCATTTCCTTCCTCTCCCCTGCAACCTTTCATTCGGCCCATCCTTGGCCTAAGTCAGCCCATCCAGAGCCAAATACCGCTTCGGCCTTTCTTCGATCGTCGTCTTCCTCCCGACGGTGAAGCAGCTGCGTGTCGCAGCGGATGCCGTCGCCTTGCCGTCGGTGCCAATATGCGGACCTCCGCCCCTTGAGGCCTACAAGTACTCCTCCTCGCCGCCGAGAAGCCCTAGCACGCCACTCCTTCCTCTCCCCCTCTTCCCCCTGCAGAGTGCGCAAACCCTAACCGCCCCAGTCACCGGCGAGCCTCGTCGTCCCTGACCTCCCCTTGCTCCGCTGAGCAGCCCAAAAGAAGCGTCGTGCCTCCCTCTTCCTCCCTGCCGACGCATGCATGCCAGGAAGACCCCACCTTGTCGGAATCGAGCCCGCACAACCGTCGGCCGTCGCCATTGCCGCCGATAATTCATCGTCGTCAGGGTGAGCTCCTGGTCGTCATGGAATCCTCCGCTTGCTCTCTCTCTCTATCTCTCTCTCTCTCTCTCTCTCTCTCTCTCTCTCTGTATCGTCGCCCCCGCAAGAAAACGAAGGAAACTCTGTATCTCAGTGGTGTAAAGTATTACTATTCTAGCCTTCAAGCTTGTGTTATTTGTCGCGATTGAATTGTGACAACTAAGGACTTCCCCTACCACTAGTCATGGCACTGTTCTTTAACGGAACCAAATAGATCACAACAAGAGTACTCCTCGAGAGTCTCACATATATATAAATTCGTGACTCTACCACACCTTTCCTTCTTTGCATTGGTTTTTGGAAGGTTGTTGACTTATGCATCCACATCTTGGGATTCCATCCCGAGCATGTTCTTCTCCCCTTGTTGTGTTCCCACCTTTGTCTACCAGTTGGTAGCCTAGTAGTAAATGTGCATCGATGTCTCCCGAAGCAAGATACTCTTGTCGTCTGTCATGAAAAACCATTTCGGAATGTGAGGAGAAACAAACTCCAGTACCTCGTCATATCTAGGACCAGGTCAAAGTGTTGTAACCCACAGATCAAGAGGCATTGATTGTCTTCCATATGTTCTTTCTTAAAGTATCACACTCTTCTATACTAAGAGGTCGTGTTAAGTTTCATGAACCCTTAATGAAGTGATGCTCTTACACATATTTACCCACCCTTCCTCGAGCTTTCGCGCTCTTGAGTGATGCGTGTGCGTAATGATGTGGCCATCTGAGATTCTTAGCAATTATTATTGTTCTGAACTCCAAGGACATTTGTGTCATTCTTAGCATGATTGGTTAACCCTATCACTAAGCAAAGGATGATCAGGCTACCAAGTTCATTGTTCTGGTGCACTCTCTCCGGTCAAAGAGTTAGGCTCGTGCCGAAACTCTGAGACTATGTCTTCTTGCATTACAAAGCAAGATCCCTCTCGAACTAGGTGTCATATCGGTGGTTCGTGATATTCTAGATGTCTACTAGAAGTATCGCCATGTTGTCACATGACCGTTTTATCAAGTTCTTGATCAAGTAAGTTCTCTGAACTGCTCTTTTCTCCAAGGATCCGTACTTGATACCCCTGAACTAGTTGGTTGATCTTAAACAACAACTTGGAGAGTTGTAAGACAAAATTTATATCCGACTTTATTCCTTCTTAAAGGGTTATCTAGTTTTGTTCGTTTTTTGAAGAAATATAGCATTTACTTTGTGAATATGTTATCTTCCCCCACCTTTGATTTGATTCGGGTTATCGTCAAATCAAACTCAGGTCCAAGGACTATCTTGATGATGTTTCTTCTCGTGATGTTTCACTTGAGTACATATTCGTGTCCCTTGATCTGACCAATACTTTTGTCTTGTTCAAGCAACATGTGAGTCCATGTTTTTGGAGTATCATAATAAGTTTGTTGTTGAGCCCATCGATGACATCCTCATCTTCTCCATAATAGATTTGGTTCATATGGAACATTTGGCATCAATGTTGGAGACTTTCGAGAACCATTTTCGAGTCATCTCGAAGTATGTGTTATGGATGTTAGAAGTAACCTTCTCTGATTCATGTGAAATGTTGAAAGCTGTCGCCGTGGATTCGAGTAGAGTTAACTCTGTTCCTTAAGGACAGATGTGTGTTTGATTGTTAGTACTTTATGTATGCAGTTGTCTTTCTACAAGTTGCTAAATACATGGGTCTATCAATCTAGCTCAGTCTTTGGAGCTTTACACTGTAGTTCATATCTTGAGAATCTAGTAACTTTACCTTTGCGGTAAATGTTGCAAACTCTCTATTCGGACATGCTGAGTCTGAAGTATCATACCACCTAACAAAATCTGAATCTCAAGCTGGTACGATGGTTGGTGTTCCTCAAGGTTTGGACATAGGTCTCTTGATAAATTTAGCAAGATTGATGTAATGGTTGACACACTTAGCCGGAAAGACCTATTGTCATATTCTCTTAAATCAGCAGTAACAACCACTCTTCATGAGGCTTCTTCTATAATTCATTGTAGGAGTTGTTCTTATCGTTTCCTTTGTCTCCGAAGTCCGACCTTTACCTGATGTTTCATATCTTGAACATCAGGGAGAACATTTAAAGTAGTGTTGCTAAATGTCTCTCGGTCGATCCTCTAGACCCTTTTATCTTGACAAACATTTTATTGTGTCAAATAATTGAAGTCTGAGAATGAAGTTGCTTTCTTCTCGTGTCATCAGGAATCTTCTTAACTATTCATCTCAGTGGTGTAAAGTGATATCATGATCTTGGTAGAGATTTTGGTAGACCTGGATGAATAAAGATTTTGGTAGGGTCACTATTGTGTTACCGATTCTTCACTGGATATTCTCGATCTCAAGGATAAGATTATTTCAGACAGAGGTCTAGAATTTGTTTAGCCCTGATCCCGAGGGTGTCACAGGTCTTGCTATTAGAGCAGTACCGACCGCAGGGAAAACCTTGCTATTGGTCGATGTTGAGTTTAGTGCTTGTGAAAAATATTTTAAAGATGAAAAGTATTTGCGAAAACTCTAGTATGCTTATTTTCTCCTTATCCAGTTTCTCTCTTACTCTGGGTCATCTTATCTGGTGTTGATTTTGGAAAAGTTTTGATATCTCTTTTTGTTCTTCAAAACTTAGGTGCCTTCTGGGCATGACGTTTCTTAGCCAGTTGACCTAGTGTTGAGTTCTCTATAGTTGTGTGAGTTGTGAATTCCTTGTTTCCCCTTGCTCCTGTTCATCTTAGAGATTCCTTTCTATCATGATCTCTCTATGTTCTGGACCCACAATATCATGCTGATGGTTCCACATTATTCTGTTCTTGGCTTCGAGGTCTCCTTTCGCCTCGTGTGCCTCCTTTTTGTTTGTTTGGTACTTCAGAAGTCATTTCTTCTCTTGGAAGCTACCTTATGATTACTACCTTATGGTTCACTCTATGTCACTCAAGTATTAATTATTCTTTTCCCGGGTTTTAACCCTTGGACTTGAATCTAAGATCCCTGATTGTGCTGGGTTCTGGTGTTATGAATCTTGTACATGAAGCTGACCTTTAACCCAAGATCCGTTCCTTTGACCCCTATTTATAATGTTCACACATTAACCTAGGATGGCTGGTATTACTATTCTAGCCTTCAAGCTTGTGGTATTTGTCGCGATTGAAATGTTCAACTAAGGACTTCCCTTACCGCTAGTCATGGCAGTGTTCCTTAACGGAACCAAATAGATCACGACAAGAGTACTCCTCGAGAGTCTCGCATATATATAAATTCGTGACTCTGCCACACCTTTCCTTCTTTGCATTGGTTTTCGGAAGGTTGTTGACTTATGCATCCACATCTTGGGATTCCATCCCGAGCATGTTCTTCTCCCCTTGTTGTGTTCCCACATTTGTCTACCAGTTGGTAGCCAAGTAGTAAATGTGCATCGGTGTCTCCAAAAGCAAGATCCTCTTTTGGTCTATCATGAAAAACCATTTCGGAATGTGAGGAGAAGCAAACTCCAGTACCTCGTCATATCTAGGACCAGGTCAAAGTGTTGTAACCCACAGATATAGAGGCATTGATTGTCCTCCATCTGTTCTATCTTAAAGTACCACACTCTTCTATACTAAGACGTTGTGATAAGTTTCATGACCCCTTAATGAAGTGATGCTCTTACACATATTTGCCCACCCTTCCTCGAGCTTTCATGCTCATGAGTGATGCGTGTGCGTAATGATGTGGCCATCTGAGATTCTTAACAATTATTATTGTTCTGAACTCCAAGGACATTTGTGTCATTCTTAGCGTGATTGGTTAACCCTATCACTAAGCAAAGGATGATCATGCTACCAAGTCCATTGTTCTGGTGCACTATCTCCGGTCAAAGAGTTAGGCTCGTGCCGAAACTCTAAGACTATGTCTTCTTGCATTACAAAGCAATATCCCTCTCGAACTAGGTGTCATATCGGTGGTTCGTGATATTCTAGATGTCTATTAGAAGTATCGCCATGTTTTCACATGACCGTGTTGTCAAGTTCTTGATCAAGTAAGTTCTCTGAACTGCTCTTTTCTCCAAGGATCCGTACTTGATACCCCTGAACTAGTTGGTTGAGCTTAAACAACAACTTGGAGAGTTGTAGACAAAAGTTATATCCGACTTTGTTCCTTCTTAAAGGCTTGTCTAGTTTTGTTCGTTTTTTGAAGAAAGATAGCATTTCCTTTGTGAATATGTTATCTTCCCCCACCTTTGATTTGATTTGGGTTATCGTCAAATCAAACTCAGTTCCAAGGACTATCTTGATGATGTTTCTTCTCGTGATGTTTCACTTGAGTACATATTCATGTCCCTTGATCCGACCAATACTTTTGTCTGGTTCAAGCAACATGTGAGTCCATGTTTTTGGAGTGTCGTAATAAGTTTGTTGTTGAGCCCATCGATGACATCCTCATCTTCTCCATAATAGATTTGGTTCATATGGAACATTTAGCATCAATGTTGGAAACTTTCGAGAACCATTTTCGAGTCATCTCGAAGTATGTGTTATGGATGTTAGAAGTAACCTTCTCTGATTCATGTGAAATGTTGAAAGCTGTCGCCGTGGATTCGAGTAGAGTTAACTCTGTTCCTTAAGGACACATGTGTGTTTGATTGTTAGTACTTTATGTATGCAGTTGTCTTTCGACAAGTTGCTAAATACATGGGTCTATAAATCTAGCTCAGTCTTTTGGAGCTTTACACTTTAGTTCATATCTTGAGAATCTAGTAACTTTACCTGTGCGGTAAATGTTGCAAACTCTCTATTCGGACATGCTAAGTCTGAAGTATCATACCACCTAACCAAATCTGAATCTCAAGCAGATACGATGGTTGGTGTTCCTCAAGGTTTTGACATATGTCTCTTGATAAATTTGGCAAGATTGATGTAATGGTTGACACACTTAGTCGGAAAGACCTATTGTCATATTCTCTTAAATCAGCAGTAACAACCACTCTTCATGAGGCTTCTTCTATAATTCATTATAGGAGTTGTGCTTATGGTTTCCTTTATCTCCGAAGTCCGACCTTTACCTGATGTTTCGTGTCTCGAACATCAAGGAGAACATTTAAAGTAGTGTTGCTAAATGTCTCTCGGTCGATCCTCCAGACCCTTTTATGTTTACAAACATATTATTGTGTCAAATAATTGAAGTCTATGAATGAAGTTGCTTTCTTCTCATGTCATCAGGAATCTTCTTAACTATTCATCTCAGTGGTGAAAATTGATATCATGATCTTGGCAGAGATTTTGGTAGACCTCGATGAATAAAGATTTTGGTAGGGTCACTATTGTGTTACCGATTTTTCACTTGATATTCTCGAGCTCAAGGATAAGCTTATTTCAGACAGAGGTCTGGAATTTGTTTAGCCCTGATCCCGGGGGTGTCACAGGTCTTGTATTAGAGCAGTACCGACTGCAGGGAAAACCTTGCTATTGGTCGATGTTGAGTTTAGTGCTTGTGAAAAATATTTTAAAGATGAAAATTATTTGCGAAAACTCTAGTATGCTTCTTTTCTCCTTATCCAGTTTCTCTCTTACTCTGGGTCATCTTATCTGGTGTTGATTTTGGAAAAGTTTTTATATATCTTTTTGTTCTTCAAAACTTAGGTGCCTTTTGGGCATGACGTTTCTTAACCAGTTGACCTAGTGTTGAGTTCTCTATAGTTGTGCGAGTTGTTAATTCCTTGTTTCCCCTTGCTCTTGTTCATCTGAGAGATTCCTTTCTATCATGATCTCTCTATGTTCTAGACCCACAATATCATGTCGATGGTTCCACAATATTCTGTTCTAGGCTTCGAGGTCTCCTTTCGCCTCGTGTGCCTCCTTTTTGTTTGTTTTGTACTTCAGAAGTCATTTCTTCTCTTGGAAGCTACCTTATGATTACTACCTTATGGTGCACTCTGTGTCACTCAAGTAGTAATTATTCGTTTCCCGGGTTTTAACCCTTGGACTTGAATCTAAGATCCCTGATTGTGCTGGGTTCTAGTGTTATGAATCTTGTACATGAAGCTGACCTTTAACCCAAGATACATTCCTTTGACCCCTGTTGATAATGTTCACACATTAACCCAGGATGGCTGGTATTACTATTCTAGCCTTCTAGCTTGTGGTATGTGTCGCGATTGAAATGTGACAACTAAGGACTTCCCCTACCACTAGTCATGGCAGTGTTCTTTAACGGAACCAAATATATCACGACAAGAGTACTCCTCGAGAGTCTCGCATATATATAAATTCGTGACTCTGCCACACCTTTCCTTCTTTGCATTGGTTTTCGGAAGGTTGTTGACTTATGCATCCACATCTTGGGATTCCATCCCGAGCATGTTCTTCTCCCCTTGTTGTGTTCCCACGTTTGTCTACCAGTTGGTAGCCAAGTAGTAAATGTGCATCAGTGTCTCCCGAAGCAAGATACTCTTGTGGTCTGTCATGAAAAACCATTTTGGAATGTGAGGAGAAACAAACTCCAGTACCTCGTCATATCTAGGACCAGGTCAAAGTGTTTTAACCCACAGATCAAGAGGCATTGATTGTCTTCCATCTTTTCTATCTTAAAGTACCACACTCTTCTATACTAAGAGGTCGTGTTAAGTTTCATGACCCCTTAATGAAGTGATGCTCTTACACATATTTACCCACCCTTCCTCGAGCTTTCGCGCTCGTGAGTGATGCGTGTGCGTAATGATGTGGCCATCTGAGATTCTTAGCAATTATTATTGTTCTGAACTCCAAGAACATTTGTGTCATTCTTAGCATGATTGGTTAACCCTATCACTAAGCAAAGGATGATCGTGCTACCAAGTCCATTCTTCTGTTGCACTCTATCCGGTCAAAGAGTTAGGCTCGTGCCGAAACTCTAAGACTATGTCTTCTTCCATTACAAAGCAAGATCCCTCTCAAACTAGGTGTCATATCGGTGGTTCGTGATATTCTAGATGTCTACTAGAAGTATCGCCATGTTGTCACATGACCGTGTTGTCAAGTTCTTGATCAAGTAAGTTCTCTGAACTGCTCTTTTCTCCAAGGATCTGTACTTGATACCCCTGAACTAGTTGGTTGAGCTTAAACAACAACTTGGAGAGTTGTAAGACAATATCCGACTTTGTTCCTTCTTAAAGGGTTTTCTAGTTTTGTTTGTTTTTTGAAGAAAGATAGCATTTCCTTTGTGAATATGTTATCTTCCCCCACCTTTGATTTGATTTGGGTTATCGTCAAATCAAACTCAGTTCCAAGGACTATCTTGATGATGTTTCTTCTCGTGAGGTTTCACTTGAGTACATATTCATGTCCCTTGATCTGACCAATAGTTTTTTCTTGTTCAAGCAACATGTGAGTCCATGTTTTTGGAGTGTCGTAATAAGTTTGTTGTTGAGCCCATCGATGACATCCTCATCTTCTCCATAATAGATTTGGTTCATATGCAACATTTGGCGTCAATGTTGGAAACTTTCGAGAACCATTTTCGAGTCATCTCGAAGTATGTGTTATGGATGTTAGAAGTAACCTTCTCTGATTCATGTGAAATGTTGAAAGCTGTCGCCGTGGATTCGAGTAGAGTTAACTATGTTCCTTAAGGACACATGTATGTTTGATTGTTAGTACTTTATGTATGCAGTTGTCTTTCGACAAGTTGCTAAATACATGGGTCTATCAATCTAGCTCAGTCTTTTGGAGCTTTACACTATAGTTCATATCTTGAGAATCTAGTAACTTTACCTTTGCGGTAAATGTTGCAAACTCTCTATTCGGACATGCTGAGTCTGAAGTATCATACCACCTAACCAAATCTGAATCTCAAGCAGATACGATGGTTGGTGTTCCTCAAGGTTTGGACATAGGTCTCTTGATAAATTTGGCAACATTGATGTAATGGTTGACACACTTAGCCGGAAAGACCTATTGTCATATTCTCTTAAATCAGTAGTAACAACCACTCTTCATGAGGCTTCTTCTATAATTCATTATAGGAGTTGTGCTTATGGTTTCCGTTATCTCTGAAGTCCGACCTTTACCTGATGTTTCGTGTCTCGAACATCAAGGAGAACATTTAAAGTAGTTTTGCTAAATGTCTCTCGGTCGATCCTCTAGACGCTTTTATGTTGACAAACATTTTATTGTGTCAAATAATTGAAGTCTGAGAATGAAGTTACTTTCTTCTCGTGTCATCAGGAATCTTCTTAACTATTCATCTCAGTGGTGTAAAGTGATATCATGATCTTGGCAGAGATTTTGGTAGACCTAGATGAATAAAGATTTTGGTAGGGTCACTATTGTGTTACTGATTCTTCACTGGATATTCTCGAGCTCAAGGATAATCTTATTTCAGACAGAGGTCTGGAATTTGTTTAGCCCTGATCTCGGGGGTGTCACAGGTCTTGTATTAGAGCAGTACCGACCGCAGGGAAAACCTTGCTATTGGTCGATGTTGATTTTAGTGCTTGTGAAAAATATTTTAAAGATGAAAGTTATTTGCGAAAACTCTAGTGTGCTTCTTTTCTCCTTATCCAGTTTCTCTCTTACTCTGGGTCATCTTATCTGGTGTTGATTTTGGAAAAGTTTTGATATCTCTTTTTGTTCTTCAAAACTTAGGTGCCTTCTAGGCATGACGTTTCTTAGCCAGTTGACATAGTGTTGAGTTCTCTATAGTTGTGTGAGTTGTGAATTCCTTGTTTCCCCTTGCTCTTGTTCATCTGAGAGATTCCTTTCTATCATGATCTCTCTATATTTTGTACCCACAATATCATGTTGATGGTTCCACAATATTCTGTTCTTGGCTTCGAGGTCTCCTTTCGCCTCGTGTGCCTACTTTTTGTTTGTTTGGTACTTCAGAAGTCATTTCTTCTCTTGGAAGCTACCTTATGATTACTACCTTATGGTGCACTCTGTGTCACTCAAGTAGTAATTATTCTTTTCCCGGGTTTTAACCCTTGGACTTGAATCTAAGATCCCTGATTGTGCTGGGTTCTGGTGTTATGAATCTTGTACATGAAGCTAACCTTTAACCCAAGATCCGTTCCTTTGACCCATGTTGCTAATGTTCACACATTAACCCAGGATGGATGGTATTACTATTCTAGCCTTCAAGCTTGTGGTATTTGTCGCGATTGAATTGTGACAACTAAGGACTTCCCCTACCACTAGTCATGGCAGTATTCTTTAACGGAACAAAATAGATCACGACAAGAGTACTCCTCGAGAGTCTCGCATATATATAAATTCGTGACTCTTCCACACCTTTCCTTCTTTGCATTGGTTTTCGGAAGGTTTTTGACTTATTCATCCACATCTTGGGATTCCATCCCGAGCATGTTCTTCTCCCCTTGTTGTGTTCCCACCTTTGTCTACCAGTTGGTAGCCAAGTAGAAAATGTGCATCGGTGTCTCCCGAAGCAAGATACTCTTGTGGTCTGTCATGAAAAACCATTTCAGAATGTGAGGAGAAACAAACTCCAGTACCTCGTCATATCTAGGACCAGGTCAAAGTGTTGCAACCCACAGATTAAGAGGCATTGATTGTCTTCCATCTGTTCTATCTTAAAGTACCACACTCTTCTATACTAAGAGGTCGTGTTAAGTTTCATGACCCCTTAATGAAGTGATGCTCTTACACATATTTACCCACCCTTCCTCGAGCTTTCGCGATCGTGAGTGATGCATGTGCGTAATGATGTGGCCATCTGAGATTCTTAGCAAATATTATTGTTCTGAACTTCAAGGACATTTGTGTCATTCTTAGCGTGATTGGTTAACCCTATCACTAAGCAAAGGATGATCGTGCTACCAAGTCCATTGTTCTGGTGCACTCTCTCCGGTCAAAGAGTTAGGCTCGTGCCGAAACTCCAAGACTATGTCTTCTTGCATTACAAAGCAATATCCCTCTCGAACTAGGTCTCATATCGGTGGTTTGTGATATTCTAGATGTCTACTAGAAGTATCGCCATGTTGTCACATGATCGTGTTGTCAAGATCTTGATCAAGTAAGTTCTCTGAACTGCTCTTTTCTCCAAGGATCCATACTTGATACCCCTGAACTAGTTGGTTGAGCTTAAACAACAACTTGGAGAGTTGTAAGACAATATCCGACTTTGTTCCTTCTTAAAGGGTTGTCTAGTTTTGTTTGTTTTTTGAAGAAAGATAGCATTTCCTTTGTGAATATGTTATCTTCCCCCACCTTTGATTTGATTTGGGTTATCGTCAAATCAAACTCAGTTCCAAGGACTATCTTGATGATGTTTCTTCTCGTGATGTTTCACTTGAGTACATATTCATGTCCCTTGATCTGACCAATACTTTTGTCTTGTTCAAGCAACATGTGAGTCCATGTTTTTGGAGTGTCGTAATAAGTTTGTTGTTGAGCCCATCGATGACATCCTCATCTTCTCCATAATAGATTTGGTTCATATGGAACATTTGGCATCAATGTTGGAAACTTTCGAGAACCATTTTCGGGTCATCTCGAAGTATGTGTTATGGATGTTAGAAGTAACCTTCTCTGATTCATGTGAAATGTTGAAAGCTGTTGCCGTGGATTCAAGTAGAGTTAACTCTGTTCCTTAAGGACACATGTGTGTTCGATTGTTAGTACTTTATGTATGCAGTTGTCTTTCGACAAGTTGCTAAATACATGGGTCTATAAATCTAGCTCAGTCGTTTGGAGCTTTACACTGTAGTTCATATCTTGAGAATCTAGTAACTTTACCTGTGCGGTAAATGTTGCAAACTCTCTATTCGGACATGCTGAGTCTGAAGTATCATACCACCTAACCAAATCTGAATCTCAAGCAGATACGATGGTTGGTGTTCCTCAAGGTTTTGACATAGGTCTCTTGATAAATTTGGCAAGATTGATGTAATGGTTGACACACTTAGTCGGAAAAGACCTATTGTCATATTCTCTTAAATCAGCAGTAACAACCACTCTTCATGAGGCTTCTTCTATAATTCATTATAGGAGTTGTGCTTATGGTTTTCTTTATCTCTGAAGTCCGACCTTTACCTGATGTTTCGTGTCTCGAACATCAAGGAGAACATTTAAAGTAGTGTCGCTAAATGTCTCTCGGTCGATCCTCCAGACCCTTTTATGTTGACAAACATTTTATTGTGTCAAATAATTGAAGTCTAAGAATGAAGTTGCTTTCTTCTCGTGTCATCAGGAATCTTCTTAACTATTCATCTCAGTGGTGAAAATTGATATCATGATCTTGGCAGAGATTTTGGTAGACCTCGATGAATAAAGATTTTGGTAGGGTCACTATTGTGTTACCGATTCTTAACATGATATTCTCGAGCTCAAGGATAAGCTTATTTCAGACAGAGGTCTGGAATTTGTTTAGCCCTGATCCCGGGGGTGTCACAGGTCTTGTATTAGAGCAGTACCGACCGCAGGGAAAACCTTGCTATTGGTCGATGTTGAGTTTAGTGCTTGTGAAAAATATTTTAAAGATGAAAATTATTTGCGAAAACTCTAGTATGCTTCTTTTCTCCTTATCCAGTTTCTCTCTTACTCTGGGTCATCTTATCTGGTGTTGATTTTGGAAAAGTTTTTATATATCTTTTTGTTCTTCAAAACTTAGGTGCCTTTTGGGCATGACGTTTCTTAACCAGTTGACCTGGTGTTGAGTTCTCTATAGTTGTGTGAGCTGTTAATTCCTTGTTTCCCCTTGCTCTTGTTCATCTGAGAGATTCCTTTCTATCATGATCTCTCTATGTTCTAGACCCACAATATCATGTTGATGGTTCCACAATATTCTGTTCTAGGCTTCGAGGTCTCCTTTCGCCTCGTGTGCCTCCTTTTTGTTTGTTTTGTACTTCATAAGTCATTTCTTCTCTTGGAAGCTACCTTATGATTACTACCTTATGGTGCACTCTGTGTCACTCAAGTAGTAATTATTCGTTTCCCGTGTTTTAACCCTTGGACTTGAATCTAAGATCCCTAATTGTGCTGGGTTCTGGTGTTATGAATCTTGTACATGAAGCTGACCTTTAACCCAAGATCCATTCTTTTGACCCCTGTTGATAATGTTCACACATTAACCCAGGATGGCTGGTATTACTATTCTAGCCTTCTAGCTTGTGGTATGTGTCGCGATTGAAATGTGACAACTAAGGACTTCCCCTACCACTAGTCATGGCAGTGTTCTTTAACGGAACCAAATATATCACGACAAGAGTACTCCTCGAGAGTCTCTCATATATATAAATTCGTGACTCTGCCACACCTTTCCTTCTTTGCATTGGTTTTCGGAAGGTTGTTGACTTATGCATCCACATCTTGGGATTCCATCCCGAGCATGTTCTTCTCCCCATGTTGTGTTCCCACATTTGTCTACCAGTTGGTAGCCAAGTAGTAAATGTGCATCAGTGTCTCCCGAAGCAAGATATTCTTGTGGTCTGTCATGAAAAACCATTTCGGAATGTGAGGAGAAACAAACTCCAGTACCTCATCATATCTAGGACCAGGTCAAAGTGTTGTAACCCACAGATCAAGAGGCATTGATTGTCTTCCATCTGTTCTATCTTAAAGCACCACACTCTTCTATACTAAGAGGTCGTGTTAAGTTTCATGACCCCTTAATGAAGTGATGCTCTTACACATATTTACCCACCCTTCCTCGAGCTTTCACGCTCGTGAGTGATGCGTGTGCGTAATGATGTGGCCATCTGAGATTCTTAGCAATTATTATTGTTCTGAACTCCAAGAACATTTGTGTCATTCTTAGCGTGATTGGTTAACCCTATCACTAAGCAAAGGATGATCGTGCTACCAAGTCCATTCTTCTGTTGCACTCTCTCCGGTCAAAGAGTTAGGCTCGTGCCGAAACTCTAAGACTATGTCTTCTTCCATTACAAAGCAAGATCCATCTCGAACTAGGTGTCATATCGGTGGTTCGTGATATTCTAGATGTCTACTAGAAGTATCGCCATGTTGTCACATGACCGTGTTGTCAAGTTCTTGATCAAGTAAGTTCTCTGAACTGCTCTTTTCTCCATGGATCCATACTTGATACCCCTGAACTAGTTGGTTGAGCTTAAACAACAACTTGGAAAGTTGTAAGACAATATCCGACTTTGTTCCTTCTTAAAGGGTTGTCTAGTTTTGTTTGTTTTTTGAAGAAAGATAGCATTTCCTTTGTGAATATGTTATCTTCCCCCACCTTTGATTTGATTTGGGTTATCGTCAAATCAAACTCAGTTCCAAGGACTATCTTGATGATGTTTCTTCTCGTGAGGTTTCACTTGTGTACATATTCATGTCCCTTGATCTGACCAATACTTTTGTCTTGTTCAAGCAACATGTGAGTCCATGTTTTTGGAGTGTCGTAATAAGTTTGTTGTTGAGCCCATCGATGACATCCTCATCTTCTCCATAATAGATTTGGTTCATTTGGAACGTTTGGCATCAATGTTGGAAACTTTCGAGAACCATTTTCGAGTCATCTCGAAGTATGTGTTATGGATGTTAGAAGTAACCTTCTCTGATTCATGTGAAATGTTGAAAGCTGTCGCCGTGGATTCGAGTAGAGTTAACTATGTTCCTTAAGGACACATGTGTGTTTGATTGTTAGTACTTTATGTATGCAGTTGTCTTTCGACAAGTTGCTAAATACATGGGTCTATCAATCTAGCTCAGTCTTTTGGAGCTTTACACTGTAGTTCATATCTTGAGAATCTAGTAACTTTACCTTTGCGGTAAATGTTGCAAACTCTCTATTCGGACATGCTGAGTCTGAAGTATCATACCACCTAACCAAATCTGAATCTCAAGCAGATACGATGGTTGGTGTTCCTCAAGGTTTGGACATAGGTCTCTTGATAAATTTGGCAACATTGATGTAATGGTTGACACACTTAGCAGGAAAGACCTATTGTCATATTCTCTTAAATCAGCAGTAACAACCACTCTTCATGAGGCTTCTTCTATAATTCATTATAGGAGTTGTGCTTATGGTTTCCTTTATCTCTAAAATCCGACCTTTACCTGATGTTTCATGTCTCGAACATCAAGGAGAACATTTAAAGTAGTTTTGCTAAATGTCTCTCGGTCGATCCTCTAGACCCTTTTATGTTGACAAACATTTTATTGTGTCAAATAATTGAAGTCTGAGAATGAAGTTGCTTTCTTCTTGTGTCATCAGGAATCTTCTTAACTATTCATCTCAGTGGTGTAAAGTGATATCATGATCTTGGCAGAGATTTTGGTAGACCTAGATGAATAAAGATTTTGGTAGGGTCACTATTGTGTTACCGATTCTTCACTGGATATTCTTGAGCTCAAGGATAAGCTTATTTCAGACAGAGGTCTGGAATTTGTTTAGCCCTGATCCCGTGGGTGTCACAGGTCTTGTATTAGAGCAGTACCGACCGAAGGGAAAACCTTGCTATTGGTCGATGTTGATTTTAGTGCTTGTGAAAAATATTTTAAAGATGAAAGGTATTTGCGAAAAATCTAGTGTGCTTATTTTCTCCTTATCCAGTTTCTCTCTTACTCTGGGTCATCTTATCTGGTGTTGATTTTGGAAAAGTTTTGATATCTCTTTTTGTTCTTCAAAACTTAGGTGCCTTCTAGGCATGACGTTTCTTAGCCAGTTGACATAGTGTTGAGTTCTCTATAGTTGTGTGAGTTGTGAATTCCTTGTTTCCCCTTACTCTTGTTCATCTGAGAGATTCCTTTCTATCATGATCTCTCTATGTTTTGTACCCACAATATCATGTTGATGGTTCCACAATATTCTGTTCTAGGCTTCGAGGTCTCCTTTCGCCTCCTGTGCCTCCTTTTTGTTTGTTTGGTACTTCAGAAGTCATTTCTTCTCTTGGAAGCTACCTTATGATTACTACCTTATGGTGCACTCTGTGTCACTCAAGTAGTAATTATTCATTTCCCAGGTTTTAACCCTTGGACTTGAATCTAAGATCCCTGATTATGCTGGGTTCTGGTGTTATGAATCTTGTACATGAAGCTGACCTTTAACCCAAGATCCGTTCCTTTGACCCCTGTTGCTAATGTTCACACATTAACCCAGGATGGCTGGTATTACTATTCTAGCCTTCAAGCTTGTGGTATTTGTCGCGATTGAATTGTGACAACTAAGGACTTCCCCTACCACTAGTCATGGCAGTGTTCTTTAACGAAACCAAATAGATCACGACAAGAGTACTCCTCGAGAGTATCGCATATATATAAATTCATGACTCTTCCACACCTTTCCTTCTTTGCATTGGTTTTCGGAAGGTTGTTGCCTTATGCATCCACATCTTGGGATTCCATCCCGAGCATGTTATTCTCCCCTTGCTGTGTTCCCACCTTTGTCTACCAGTTGGTAGCCAAGTAGAAAATGTGCATCGGTGTCTCCCGAAGCAAGATACTCTTGTGGTCTGTCATGAAAAACCATTTCGGAATGTGAGGAGAAACAAACTCCAGTACCTCGTCATATCTAGGACCAGGTCAAAGTGTTGCAACCCACAGATTAAGAGGCATTGATTGTCTTCCATCTGTTCTATCTTAAAGTACCACACTCTTCTATACTAAGAGGCCGTGTTAAGTTTCATGACCCCTTAATGAAGTGATGCTCTTACACATATTTACCCACCCTTCCTCGAGCTTTTGCGCTCGTGAGTGATGCGTGTGCGTAATGATGTGGCCATCTGAGATTCATAGCAAATATTATTGTTCTGAACTCCAAGGACATTTGTGTCATTCTTAGCGTGATTGGTTAACCCTATCACTAAGCAAAGGATGATCGTGCTACCAAGTCCATTGTTCTGGTGCACTCTCTCCGGTCAAAGAGTTAGGCTCGTGCCGAAACTCTAAGACTATGTCTTCTTGCATTACAAAGAAATATCCCTCTCGAACTAGGTCTCATATCGGTGGTTCGTGATATTCTAGATGTCTACTAGAAGTATCGCCATGTTGTCACATGACCGTGTTGTCAATTTCTTGATCAAGTAAGTTCTCTGAACTGCTGTTTTCTCCAAGGATCCGTACTTGATACCCCTGAACTAGTTGGTTGAGCTTAAACAACAACTTGGAGAGTTGTAAGACAATATCCGACTTTGTTCCTTCTTAAAGGGTTGTCTACTTTTGTTCGTTTTTTGAAGAAAGATAGCATTTCCTTTGTGAATATGTTATCTTCCCCCACCTTTAATTTGATTTGGGTTATCGTCAAATCAAACTCAGTTCCAAGGACTATCTTGATGATGTTTCTTCTCGTGATGTTTCACTTGAGTACATATTCATGTCCCTTGATCTGACCAATACTTTTGTCTTGTTCAAGCAACATGTGAGTCCATGTTTTGGGAGTGTCGTAATAAGTTTGTTGTTGAGCCCATCGATGACATCCTCATCTTCTCCATAATAGATTTGGTTCATATGGAATATTTGGCATCAATGTTGGAAACTTTCGAGAACCATTTTCGGGTCATCTCAAAGTATGTGTTATGGATGTTAGAAGTAACCTTCTCTGATTCATGTGAAATGTTGAAAGCTGTTGCCGTGGATTCGAGTAGACTTAACTCTGTTCCTTAAGGACACATGTGTGTTTGATTGTTAGTAATTTATGTATGCAGTTGTCTTTCGACAAGTTGCTAAATACATGGGTCTATCAATCTAGCTCAGTCTTTTGGAGCTTTACACTGTAGTTCATATCTCGAGAATCTAGTAACTTTACCTTTGCGGTAAATGTTGCAAACTCTCTATTCGGACATGCTGAGTCTGAAGTATCATACCACCTAACCAAATCTGAATCTCAAGCAGATACGATGGTTGGTGTTCCTCAAGGTTTGGACATAGGTCTCTTGATAAATTTGGCAATATTGATGTAATAGTTGACACACTTAGCCGGAAAGACATATTGTCATATTCTCTTAAATCAGCAGTAACAACCACTCTTCATGAGGCTTCTTCTATAATTCATTATAGGAGTTGTGCTTATGGTTTCCTTTATCTCTGAAGTCCGACCTTTACCTGATGTTTCGTGTCTCGAACATCAAGGAGAACATTTAAAGTAGTGTTGCTAAATGTCTCTCAGTCGATCCTCCAGACCCTTTTATGTTGACAAACATTTTATTGTGTCAAATAATTGAAGTCTGAGAATGAAGTTGCTTTCTTCTCGTGTCATCAGGAATCTTCTTAACTATTCATCTCAGTGGTGTAAAGTGATATCATGATCTTGGCTGAGATTTTGGTAGACCTGGATGAATAATGATTTTGGTAGGGTCACTATTGTGTTACCGATTCTTCAATGGATATTCTTGAGCTCAAGGATAATCTTATTTCAGACAGAGGTCTAGAATTTGTTTAGCCCTGATCCCGGGGGTGTCACAGGTCTTGGTATTAGAGCAGTACCGACCACAGGGAAAACCTTGCTATTGGTCGATGTTGAGTTTAGTGCTTGTGAAAAATATTTTAAAGATGAAAAGTATATGCGAAAACTCTAGTATGCTTCTTTTCTCCTTATTCAGTTTCTCTCTTACTCTAGGTCATCTTATCTGGTGTTGATTTTGGAAAAGTTTTGATATCTCTTTTTGTTCTTCAAAACTTAGGTGCCTTCTGGGCATGACGTTTCTTAGCCAGTTGACCTAGTGTTGAGTTCTCTATAGTTGTGTGAGTTGTGAATTCCTTGTTTACCCTTGCTCTTGTTCATCTGATAGATTCCTTTCTATCATGATCTCTCTATGTTTTGGACCCACAATATCATGTTGATGGTTCCACAATATTCTTTTCTAGGCTTCGAGGTCTCCTTTCGCCTCGTGTGCCTCCTTTTTGTTTGTTTGGTACTTCAGAAGTCATTTCTTCTCTTGGAAGCTACCTTATGATTACTACCTTATGGTGCACTCTGTGTCACTCAAGTAGTAATTATTCTTTTCTCGGGTTTTAACCCTTGGACTTGAATCTAAGATCCCTGATTGTGCTGGGTTCTGGTGTTATGAATCTTGTACATGAAGCTGACCTTTAACCCAAGATCCGTTCCTTTGACCCTAGTTGCTAATGTTCACAGATTAATCCAGGATGGCTGGTATTACTATTCTAGACTTCAAGCTTGTGGTATTTGTCGCGATTGAATTGTGACAATTAAGGACTTCCCCTACCACTAGTCATGTGTAACACCTCGGTTCTGAAAAGATCGTGGCCTCTATGTGACATGCCAATCCCTGGATCGGTTCATTGGCCCACAATAGAGTAAGATGAATAACATAGAAAAATATCCGTGTATCATAAATAACGATGATCCAGAGTACCATTATTACAATAAAAGCTTAGCCCAAAGCTAGCTCAAATTATTCAGGTAGCAACATAAATAAAGTAAATCCTCCATTCTTCAAATTGCCCACAAGTGAACAAGTGCCGAGTGGAGTACTGTGGCCTATATCGATTACTCAGAATCGGAATAACCTGCAACATGAAACGTAGCGGCCCCGAAGGGTCAATACATGGAATGCATGGCAAGTAGAGCTAGTAATGGAGATAAAAGTACTAACATCTACATGCATATTTGGCAAGTGGATCTGTGTCTGGCTTGCATTTGCAAATACATTTGTCCTACTTTCGTAAACAGTTTTTGATTTTCTTTGAAAAGATCCCAATTAAGTTAACCCAACAATATTAAAACAATTATGAAATTAGAATGAGCGAGAAACATGTCATGGAATCAATATCAAGCAACTCAGTTGTCCATAACCGAGGACACGGCTAATCGATTAGATTATACACCCTGCAGAGGTTAGTACACTTTACCCATGTGACTTGGCCAACCCAGCTCGTACCATCACTCTCATTTTGAGTGGTGATAGGGAGAAGTCCAAGTTGAGACTGTTCGGAAAGTAGCTCCTCAATCCCGACGCGCACCGGTCCAACCTACCAAAATTTTACATCTTTGGATACGCGGGTTCGAGTTACCACAACCTACTAAGTCCAACCAACCGCCCATTCCATTATTGGCACATGGTTGTACACGTAAGCTACACAATAAAGAAGCCAATCATTCTCTCTTGATACCTGGGTGCCTTTCCGCAATGAAACCACCAAAAATTATCAATACCATCACACCCAGGAGATTCATTGATTAAGTTGTTTTAGTTTTCACAAACCAATACTTTTAGAAACAAGTCTCAATGATGTAACCCAGCCCTCGTTCAACATAGCATGGCTAAGCACATCTACCAACGGTGGTTCATCTATAAGGAAAGCCCTACCACATAATAGGACATAGCATAGCGATAGTATCATCCTACATATGCATCTACAAAATACACGACAATGCATTGAAAATAGTAGGACGATATCATGAACAAAGTTGCATCTACTTGCCTTGGTTGTAGCGGTCGGAAGAACAATCCACACACGAGCAAGCGTTGCACTCGTCACAATCTACACGATACAATTGCATTCATAAACAAACAACCCACAACATATGCAACAAATATGATGCATGAATGCAAGAACGACAAGTGAATTGGTGCTACAGCTGCACCACAACATCCTATTCCATAATACTACCGATTGCATGCATGGAAAATAGTTTTAGCGCTAGGAAAACTATTAAGTAAAAGTAATGCTCAAAACTAGAGCTAGAACTCGAATAATTCACTACCGATAGTATATTGTTCGTAAAATCTTGAGAAAATTCTACCGCATAGGCATCGCTGAATAGAAACAGTACCAATTGGAATTACTCAAAAAGGAATTATAAAACTCCCCGAGTAATTAAAACACTGCAGAAAGCCACTAGACAGTTTCTGCAGAAGTTTTTACTATAAGCCTATCTTTCTAATTCAGGACGAGATTCCCCTCGTTCCACTGAATCCAGGGACATATCATACGCGATTTTTGGAGCTACGGATCTTTTTCTACGAATTTATTACTCCGAAAAGTCCACTAACTAGTTTGATTAAACTGTACTAAACCTTGCTGCAAAAGCCTGAACCAAAGGTACAGCGAGATTCTACACGACTCACTGAATCTACACATATTTTTTTTGCAATTTTTTGCCAAGCGGTTTAATTTTTACGCAATTTACAAATTTCTACCCAAATCTGTCAACTAAAACGATTAACGAAATTAACCAGTCAACCGTGTCTGTTGACTGGTCAACGCGTCTGCTGACTGGGCGCTGACTGGGTGTCTGACTAGTCAACGCCTGAGTCTGACCGGTCAACGAACGATCTGAGCCGCTGATCTGAAATCTGACGGTGGCTGCAGGCTTACCGGAAACAAACGGCGAAACGGACGGCGGCGAGTTCCGGACGGCGGCGGCGATCGGTTCCGGCGTCGGGGTTTTTCCTGCGCGGGTGTACACGGTTAGCGCGCGGGTCAAGATCGTCAACGCGCGCCAAGGCAAGCGCGCGTGCGTCGATGCTGCGTGCATGCATGCGATGCATCTTGAAGGCGAGCAGCGCGCGTGCCGGGCAGCAGCTAGCGCGCAGCAGCGCATGCGGTAATGCATGCAGCGGCAAGCGGCGCAGCAGCGCGGCAGCGGCACGCGCAGCGCGCGCGGGCGGGCGCAGCAGCGCGCAGCAGGCGCGCAGCGCAGCAGCTGCGGGCGGCGGCGAGGCAGATGGCGCGGCTGCCGGGCGGTCGCGGCGCAGGCGGGTGGAGGCGGCGCTGGGCGCGGAGTGCGGGGCGGCGGGGTCGCGGGCTGGCGCGGTGGCCGAGGCGGGGAGGGCGCGGCGCAGGCGGGTGGAGGCGGCGCAGGCGGGAGGGCGGCGTGGCGCGGCGAGGAAGAGAGAGAGGAGAGAAGAGGCGGCGCGGCGGTGAACTCAGGTGCGGGCGGCGCAAGGCCCTTTAAGTGGGCCCTCTCGCGGAATACTAAACTGAAACGGCGCATAGTCGGTTTCGGACTCGCAAATCGGTCCAGAAATTCGGACCGTTTTCCGACGATTCACTAAAACGGCGACAACTTCTCCGTACGAGCTCCGAATCCAGTGATTCTTGCTCCTACGGTTTCGTGTAGTCGAGGGGAACAATCTAGGGTCAAAGTTTAAGAGAAACCACTAGTCTACAAGGGTGGACAACGCTAGTCCTACTAAAGCCTCCCGCAGGAGCCTCGTAGCAAAATAAAATAGGGTTTTGCAAATGCGTTTCGCCGAACCTTTTCACTCGACGGTTTTGCATGGAAAAGCATGATGCAATGCTATGAATGATGTGCAAGACCAAATCTAAAATTTTGGATGTGACAAGACTAACCCCCTTAAGATGAATCTCGTCCCCGAGATTCGGCGCGGCTAGCAAATAGGTGCGGGTAGTCCTCTCGGATATCATCCTCACGCTCCCAAGTGGCTTACTCTTCGGTGTGGTGGCTCCACTGCACCTTGCAAAACCTGATTGTCTTGGTACGGGTAATCCTTTACGCTGTCTCTAGAATCTTGACTGGTTTCTCCTCATAGGTCAAGTCGTTCTCAAGCTTAACCTCCTCTAGCGGTACAGTGTCTCTTAATGGTGTATCCACCATCTCCGGATGGCACTTCTTCAGCTGGGATACGTGGAACACATTGTGAACAGCGGACAGAGCCTCTGGTAACTCCAACTGATAAGCAACTTCTCCTTTGCGTGCTAAGACCCGATACGGTCCAATAAATCGAGGTGCCAGCTTACCCTTAATTCCAAATCTCTTGATTCCACGAAGTGGCGACACTCTGAGGTATGCTCTATCACCTATCTCATACACCACTTCCTTGAGCTTGGCGTCAGCGTAGCTCTTCTGCCTTGATTGTGCTACCTTTAGCCTGTCCCTAATCAAGGTGACCTTCTCCTCAGCGTCCTTGATCAAATCAGGTCCAAACAACTGACGTTCTCCTACTCCGTCCCATAGCAATGGTGTTCGGCATCGTTTCCCATACAGCACATCGAACGGTGACGTCTTGATGCTGGATTGATAGCTGTTGTTGTAGGAAAACTCAGCATACGGCAAATTCTCATCCCAACTGGAGCCATGAGCCAAGGCGCAAGCTCTCAGCATGTCCTCCAAAATCTGGTTCACCCTCTCGGTCTGTCCATCAGTCTGTGGGTGAAACGCTGTGCTAAACTCCAACCTAGTACCAAGTGACTCATGTAGCTGGCGCCAAAAGTGTGAGGTAAATTGGGTGCCTCTATCAGATACGATACTCTTGGGAACTCCATGTAGGCACACAATTCTGTCCATGTAAATCTTGGCCAACTTTGCACTCGTATAGGTCGTCTTCACCGGAATAAAGTGGGCTACCTTGGTCAAATGGTCGACCACTACCCAAATAGAGTCATATCCTGACCTGGTCCTGGGCAATCCTGTGATAAAGTCCATTCCCACTCTATCCCACTTCCAATCCGGCACAGGCAATGGCTGTAGCAGTCCTGCTGGCTTCTGGTGTTCTGCTTTCACTCGGCTACATACATCGTATAGGGCAATATGCTTGGTGATATCTCCCTTCATGTTGTTCCACCAAAATCTGCTCTTCAAATCCATATACATCTTTGTGTTGCCCGGATGTATGGAGTATGGCGAGTTATGAGCCTCCTGCAGAATCAACTCCCTTATCTCCGGGTCGCTGGGCACACACAAACGATCTCCGTACCACAAGGTACCATGCTCATCCTCGCGAATATCCTTTTCCCGATTCTCCTTCATCTTTTCCTTTATCTCCTCTATTTCCTTGTCTCCTATCTGAGCCTTTATGATCCTGTCCTGTAGCGTTGGTTGGACTTCCATTGTTGCCAGGTATCCTTCAGATACTACCTCCAGTCTAAGGTCCTTGAATTGCTTGCACAAATCCTCAGGCAATTCACCAATTGTCAATCCATTGGCATAAACCTTCCGGCTCAGAGCATCTGCCACTACATTGGCCTTTCCTGGGTGGTATTGCAGATTCATATCATAGTCCTTGATAAGCTCCAACCATCTCCTTTGCCTCATGTTTAGTTCCTTCTGCGTGAACTCACTCTAAAAGACCTCTTCATAGACTCAGTAGGTAACTTATACTTATCCACAAATGCCCTTGATATGAATGAATGCGATGCACCAGTATCGAAAAGTATAAGTGCAGGGTAAGTGTTGATTGGGAACTTACCAATCACAAGGTCAGGCTCATCTGGAATCTCCTCCACATTCATGTGGTTCACTGTGGCCTTCTCATTGTTGGTTGGCTTCAGTCCTTTCCTCTCCGGACAGTTGTCAGCATAGTGTCCCTTCTGCTTACACTTGAAGCACGTCACCTCACTCAGATCCTTCTTCACAAAGTTGCGGTCACGGTTGCGGTCATGTCCACCGTGTCCTCCAGAGTGGTGAGAGTGTCCTCCCTTGTGGCTGTGGTGGCTGCTCCTATGGTTGTCACGACGATGCCCATCGCCTCCATGGTGGTGGCGGTCATGGCTCCCATGGTCACTCCCTCCATGCTTGGAGTATCCATCATACGAAGTGCGAGACTTGTGATGTGAACCAGAGTGGTGATTGTTACTCTTTCTCTTGCGGCTTTCCACCTGCTTGTGCTTCCCTTCCAAGATCCTGGCCTTGTCCATGAGCTCCTGGAAAGTGGGGCAGTAAACCACCAGTAGCTGCACTAAAAGCTCATCACTGAGGCCATCCAGGAATCTCTCCCTCCTTTTTGTATCAGTGTCAACATCCTCAGGTGCATAACGGGACATGTTGTTGAACTCCTCAATGTACTCGGCCACTGTGCGATTGGTTTGGCGCAAGTTGCGGAACTCCTTCCTCTTCAGGCTCAGAACTCCTGAAGACACGTGGTTGGTCCTGAAACCTTCCTCAAACACTGCCCAAGTCACGGTATCCAGCGGGTGGGTGATCTGAAAAGTGTCCCACCAAGAAGCGGCTGGTCCCTCCAGTAAGTGAGCGGCAAACCTCACCTTTTCAGCATCAGTGCATCCAACAGTTACCAGATCCTTGTTGACTGAACGCAACCAGTCGAGAGCAACCATTGGCTCCGTTGCAGTAGAGAACTTAGCTGGCCTTAGCCTCAGAAATCTGGTGAGAGCATCTCCCTGAGGCTGATTGTTTCTATTGTTGTTGTTCTGATTTGCCATGAACTGAGTCATCACTTGGGTCAGTTGTGCCTGAGCTTCCATGAGCTGCTCCAACTCAGTGGGCTGACGGCGGGGAGGCATCTGCGGTTCAGCACAGGTAAGTTTAGAAAGAATCAACTACGACAATTGGATTCTAGCCATGCATATGATCAGACATCAACAAACAATAGCAGACAATCACAAGCAAGTAACACAACAACAAACAAGTGATCCAGCAACATCCCATGGGTTATCCTAGCAGTATATACCTACTGAAATAGTTTTATAAGAGTTGGCAATGGTTAACTAAACAGTAGATCAACTAAACAACAAAAACAGCAATCTACCAGAACAGTCCAGCAGTGTTCGTGAATTTTTCCGCCTGACTTAAACTCGTCAGAAAATTTAGCTGATTTTTGCACATATAGTACAGAGAGTTACCCATCAGCCCAAGTTTTTTCAGATTTTTCCGAGTTACCAGAAAAATATGAAAAATCGTACAGTACTGCTGTATCAGCAGAAAAACTGCAGCGAAAATAACACAGATAGTAACCAAATTGCCATAACTCTTTCATAAAATTCGCACAAATAATTCCTGGGATATTGGAGTACACAAATAAGCAACTAATTACTCTTAAACTAACACGAACTAAGCTTCACAACAATCGAGACTAATCCTAACGAATTTGCCTAACGAGGACTAATTGGTGGACTTCTATCTACTTCTTGAAGAGGTTGCAGTAGGTCCTTGCTGTCATGCGTTGACGCTTCGGCTCGCGGTATAACCATGGCGGCGGAGTGTACACCTCTCCTGAATCATCACTTAAAACCTCAAACTCCACCTCTTCTGGATCCTCCTCTTCTGCTTCACTCTCAGCTGCAACTGCAACAACTTCATCTCCTCCACCATCATCGTCTCCATCATCATCATCCTCGTCCTCATCATCATCATCGTCTCCACTGTCATCATCATCACCATTGTTGCCATCATCTCCATTGTCATCATCAGAGGGTGGATTCAGCTGGGCTTGGAGAGCAGCAATCTGGGCTGTCATAGCTTCAATAGTTTGATCCCTTTCCTGGACGGTCCCTTGCAGCTGTTGTATGTTCTGGGTGTTCTCCTACACAGTACCATGAAGATGAGCTATGGTTTCATCTCTGGCTATCAGGGCATTCTCCAGAACTCCCACAGCTTCATGCAGGGTGTCAATCTCCTGTCCTTGGACCACCATACCATTGCTAGCAAAATCTGCAATCTCCTTTATCATCCTCACTTTCTCAACTAGAGCTCCATTCTCCCTTTCCATGTCCTCTATGTGCCTCCGACGGGGTGGCATGTTGTTCCTGTCACCCCGGGTAACCACAATGTGCCCATCTTCATCACGCCTCCCATAGTCACGGTAGGGTGAATCTGCTGGCAGTAGGTGTCGGACACTATGGCACTAGCGAGACAGGGCTTCATGTATGGCCAAGTTGATTCCAAGTCCCCAGTTGCAGTATGTCTTGGTGTAGATCAAGTGCACGGGGTTTGGCAAGGCGGCATCTCTGTATATGAAGGTAGTGATCTCCCATGCATCCTCTCCATATCCATAGGTGTACAACCTTCTTCACTTGAACATGGGCAGTGGCAATCCCAATGACTGCGAGAGCTGAGCTAACTGCCTTGCAAAGGGCCTTGGTGACTCCATGGTGGCATACTCAGTCCTGACTTCTCCCATCTATCAAGTAAAAGAGGAAAGTGTGAGAATAGCATATGGTAAGAATTTACGAGGGTGAAAGGCATAAGATGAAAGACAGAGTTAATATAGGCTTTAATAATTCTATGGCTTCCTAATCCAATTCTAGGTCACGATCCTACAGTCGACACACGGGCTCTGATACCATCCTGTAACACCCCGGTTCTGAAAAGACCGTGGCCTCTATGTGACATGCCAATCCCTGGATCGGTTCATTGGCCCACAATTGAGTAAGATGAATAACATAGCAAAATATCCGTGTATCATAAATAACGAAGATCCAGAGTACCATTATTACAATAAAAGCTTAGCCCAAAGCTAGCTCAAATTATTCAGGTAGCAACATAAATAAAGTAAATCCTCCATTCTTCAAATTGCCCACAAGTGAACAAGTGAACAAGTGCCGAGTGGAGTACCGTGGCCTATATCGATTACTCAGAATCGGAATAACCTGCAACATGAAACGTAGCAGCCCCGAAGGGTCAATACATGGAATGCATGGCAAGTAGAGCTAGTAATGGAGATAAAAGTACTAACATCTACATGCATATTTGGCAAGTGGAGCTGTGTCTGGCTTGCATTTGCAAATACATTTGTCCTACTTTCGTAAACAGTTTTTGATTTTCTTTGAAAAGATCCCAATTAAGTTAACCCAACAATATTAAAACAATTATGAAATTAGAATGAGCGAGAAACATGTCATGGAATCAATATCAAGCAACTCAGTTGTCCATAACCGGGGACACGGCTAATCGATTAGATTATACACCCTGCAGAGGTTAGTACACTTTACCCATGTGACTTGGCCAGCCCAGCTCGTACCATCACTCTCATTTTGAGTGGTGATAGGGAGAAGTCCAAGTTGAGACTGTTCGGGAAGTAGCTCCTCAATCCCGACGCGCACCGGTCCAACCTACCAAAATTCTACATCTCTGGATACGCGGGTTCGAGTTACCATAACCTACTAAGTCCAACCAACCGCCCATTCCATTATTGGCACATGGCTGTACATGTAAGCTACACAATAAAGAAGCCAATCATTCTCTCTTGATACCTGGGTGCCTTTCCGCAATGAAACCACCAAAAATTATCAATACCATCACACGCAGGAGATTCATTGATTAAGTTGTTTTAGTTTTCACAAACCAATACTTTTAGAAACAAGTCTCAATGATGTAACCCAGCCCTCGTTCAACATAGCATGGCTAAGCATATCTACCAACGGTGGTTCATCTACAAGGAACGCCCTACCACATAATAGGACATAGCATAGCGATAGTATCATCCTACACATGCATCTACAAAATACACGACAATGCATTGAAAATAGTAGGACGATATCATGAACAAAGTAGCATCTACTTGCCTTGGTTGTAGCGGTCGGAAGAACAATCCACACACGAGCAAGCGTTGCACTTGTCACAATCTACACGATACAATTGCATTCATAAACAAACAACCCACAACATATGCAACAAATATGATGCATGAATGCAAGAACGACAAGTGAATTGGTGCTACAGCTGCACCACAACATCCTATTCCATAATACTACCGATTGCATGCATGGAAAATAGTTTTAGCGCTAGGAAAACTATTAAGTAAAAGTAATGCTCAAAACTAGAGCTAGAACTCGAATAATTCACTACTGGTAGTATATTGTTCGTAAAATCTTGGGAAAGTTCTACCGCATAGGCATCGCTGAATAGAAACAGTACCAATTGGAGTTATTCAAAAAGGAATTATAAAACTCCCCGAGTAATTAAAACACTGCAGAAAGCTACTAGACAGTTTCTGCAGAAGTTTTTACTGTAAGCCTATCTTTTTAATTCACGACGAGATTCTCCTCATTCCACTGAATCCAGGGACATATCATAAGCGATTTTTGGAGCTATGGATCTTTTTCTACGAATTTATTACTCCGAAAAGGCCACTAATTAGTTTGATTAAACTGTACTAAACCTTGCTGCAAAATCCTGAACCAAAGGTACAGCAATATTCTACACGACTCACTGAATCTATACATATTTTATTTGCAATTTTTGGCCAAGCGGTTTAATTTCTATGCAATTTACAAATTTCTACCGAAATCTGTCAACTAAAACGATTAACGAAATTAACCAGTCAACCGTGTCTGTTGACTGGTCAACGCGTCTGCTGACTGGACGTCTGACTAGTCAACGCCAGAGTCTGACCGGTCAACGAACGATCTGAGCCGCTGATCTGAAATCTGACGGTGGCTGTACACGGTTAGCGCGCGGGTCAAGATCATCAACGCGGCGCGCATGACGGCGCTGCGTCGATGCATGCATGCGCAGACGCTGCGTTGGTAGCAGCGCAAGCAGCGTGCCAGCGACAAGCGCGCAGCGGTAGCGTAGCGGCGACAGCGGCGCAAGACAAAGCGCAGACAAGACAGCAACCTGGCGGCGGCGGTGATGGCGCTGTGGCGCGGCGCTGATGCGGGCGTCGCGCGCAGCAAGCGAGGCGGCGCTGGGCGCGAGTGCGGGCGGCGGCGCTGGCCGATGGCGGAGGGCGCGGCGCAGGCGGGTGGAGGCGGCGCTGGGCGGCGCAGGCGGGAGGGCGGCGTGGCGCGGTGAGGAAGAGAGAGAGGAGAGAAGAGGCGGCGCGGCGGCGAACCTGGGAGGCGGCGGCGGCGATCGGCGCCAGGAGGCGAGGCGGCGGGGTGAGGGCGATGGCGGCGACATCGGGAGTCGCGCGGGGTGGGCGCGGGTATCGAGGGCAGGCGGGGTCGGGCACGGAGTCCAAGGCAGCGGGGCTGCCCTTTAAGTGGGCCCTCTCACGGAATTCTAAACTGAATCGGCGCAGAGTTGGTTTCGGACTCGGAAATCGGTACAGAAATTCGGACCGTTTTCCGACGAATCACTAAAACGGCGACAACTTCTCCGTACGAGCTCCGAATCGAGTGATTCTTGCTCCTACGGTTTCGTGTAGTCGAGGGGAACAATCTAGGGTCAAATTTTGAGTGAAACCACTAGTCTACAAGGGTGGCCAATGCTAGTCCTACTAAAGCCTCCCGCAGGAGCCTCGTAGCAAAATAAAATAGGGTTTTGCAAATGGCGTTTCGTCGAACCTTTTCACTCGACGGTTTTGCATGGAAAAGCATGATGCAATGCTATGAATGATGTGCAAGACCAAATCTAAAATTTGGGATGTGACATCATGGCAGTGTTCTTTAACGGAACCAAATAGATCACGACAAGAGTACTCCTCGAGAGTCTCGCATATATATAAATTTGTGACTCTTCCACACCTTTACTTCTTTGCATTGGTTTTAGGAAGGTTGTTGACTTATGCATCCACATCTTGGGATTCCATCCCGACCATGATATTCTCCCCTTGTTGTGTTCCCACCTTTGTCTACCAGTTGGTAGCCAAGTAGAAAATGTGCATCGGTGTCTCCCGAAGCAAGATACTCTTGTGGTCTGTCATGAAAAACCATTTCGGAATGTGAGGAGAAACAAACTCCAGTACCTCGTCATATCTAGGACCAGGTCAAAGTGTTGTAACCCACAGATCAAGAGACATTGATTGTCTTCCATCTGTTCTATCTTAAAGTACCACACTCTTCTATACTAAGAGGTCGTGTTAAGTTTCATGACCCCTTAATGAAGTGATGCTCTTACACATATTTACCCACCATTCCTCGAGCTTTCGTGCTCGTGAGTGATGCGTGTGCGTAATGATGTGGCCATCTGAGATTCTTAGCAATTATTATGGTTCTGAACTCTAACGACATTTGTGTCATTCTTAGCGTGATTGGTTAACCCTATCACTAAGCAAAGGATGATCGTGCTACCAGGTCCATTGTTCTGGTGCACTCTCTCCGGCCAAAGAGTTAGGCTCGTGCCGAAACTCTAAGACTATGTCTTGCATTACAAAGCAAGATCCCTCTCGAACTAGGTGGCATATCGGTGGTTCATGATATTCTAGATGTGTACTAGAAGTATCACCATGTTGTCACATGACCGTGTTGTCAAGTTCTTGATCAAGTAAGTTCTCTGAACTTCTCTTTTCTCCAAGGATCTGTACTTAATACCCCTGAAGTAGTTGGTTGAGATTAAACAACAACTTGGAGAGTTGTAAGACAAAAGTTATATCCGACTTTGTTCCTTCTTAAAGGGTTTTATAGTTTTGTTCATTTTTTGAAGAAAGGTAGCATTTCCTTTGTGAATATGTTATCTTCCCCCAACTTTGATTTGATTTGGATTATCGTCAAATCAAACTCAGTTCCAAGGACTATCTTGATGATGTTTCTTCTCGTGATGTTTCACTTGAGTACATATTCATGTCCCTTGATCTGACCAATACTTTTGTCTTGTTCAAGCAACATGTGAGTCCATGTTTTTGGAGTGTCGTAATAAGTTTGTTGTTGAGCCCATCGATGACATCCTCATATTCTCCATAATAGATTTGGTTCATATGGAACATTTGGCATCAATGTTGGAAACTTTCGAGAACCATTTTTGAGTCATCTCGAAGTATTTGTTATGGATGTTAGAAGTAACCTTCTCTGATTCATGTGAAATGTTGAAAGCTGTCGCCGTGGATTCGAGTAGAGTTAACTCTGTTCCTTAAGGACACATGTGTGTTTGATTGTTAGTACTTTATGTATGTAGTTGTCTTTCGACAAGTTGCTAAATACATGGGTATATCAATCTAGCTCAGTCTTTTGGAGCTTTACACTGTAGTTCATATCTTGAGAATCTAGTAACTTTACCTTTGCGGTAAATGTTGCAAACTCTCTATTCGGACATGCTGAGTCTGAAGTATCATACCACCTAACCAAATCTGAATCTCAAGCAGATACGATGGTTGGTGTTCCTCAAGGTTTGGACATAGGTCTCTTGATAAATTTGGCAAGATTGATGTAATGGTTGACACACTTAGCCGGAAAGACCTATTGTCATATTCTCTTAAATCAGCAGTAACAACCACTCTTCATGAGGCTTCTTCTATAATTCATTATAGGAGTTGTGCTTATGGTTTCCTTTATCTCTGAAGTCCGACCTTTACCTGATGTTTCGTGTCTCGAACATCAAGGAGAACATTTAAAGTAGTGTTGCTAAATGTCTCTCGGTCGATCCTCCAGACCCTTTTATGTTGACAAACATTTTATTGTGTCAAATAATTGAAGTCTGAGAATGAAGTTGCTTTCTTCTCGTGTCATCAGGAATCTTCTTAACTATTCATATCAGTGGTGTAAAGTGATATCATGATCTTGGTAGAGATTTTGGTAGACCTGGATGAATAAAGATTTTGGTAGGGTCACTATTGTGTTACCGATTCTTCACTGAATATTCTCCATCTCAAGGATAAGCTTATTTCAGACAGAGGTCTGGAATTTGTTTAGCCCTGATCCCGGAGGTGTTACAGGTCTTGGTATTAGAGCAGTACCGACCGCAGGGAAAACCATGCTATTGGTCTATGTTGAGTTTAGTGCTTGTGAAAAATATTTTAAAGATGAAAAGTATTTGCGAAAACTCTAGTATGCTTCTTTTCTCCTTATCCAGTTTCTCTCTTACTCTCGGTCATCTTATCTGGTGTTGATTTTGGAAAAGTTTTGATATCTCTTTTTGTTCTTCAGAACTTAGGTGCCTTCTGGGCATGACGTTTCTTAGCCATTTGACCTAGTGTTCAGTTCTCTATAGTTGTGTGAGTTGTGAATTCCTTGTTTCCCCTTGCTCTTGTTCATCTGAGAGATTCCTTTCTATCATGATCTCTCTATGTTTTGGACCCACAATATCATGTTGATGGTTCCACAATATTCTGTTCTAGGCTTCGAGGTCTCCTTTCGCCTCGTGTGCCTCCTTTTTGTTTGTTTGGTACTTCAGAAGTCATTTCTTATCTTGGAAGCTACCTTACGATTACTACCTTATGGTGCACTCTGTGTCACTCAAGTAGTAATTATTCTTTTCCCGGGTTTTAACCCTTGGACTTGAATCTAAGATCCCTGATTGTGCTTGGTTCTGGTGTTATGAATCTTGTACATGAAGCTGACCTTTAACCCAAGATCCGTTCCTTTGACCCCTGTTGATAATGTTCACACATTAACCCAGGATGGCTGGTATTACTATTCTAGACTTCAAGCTTGTGGTATTTGTCGCGATTGAATTGTGACAACTAAGGACTTCCCCTACCACTAGTCATGGCAGTGTTCTTTAACAGAACCAAATAGATCAGGACAAGAGTACTCCTCGAGAGTCTCGCATATATCTAAATTCGTGACTCTTCCACACCTTTCCTTCTTTGCATTGGTTTTCGGAAGGTTGTTGACTTATGCATCCACATCTTGGGATTCCATCCTGACCATATTCTTCTCCCCTTGTTGTGTTCCCACCTTTGTCTACCAGTTGGTAGCCAAGTAGAAAATGTGCATCAGTGTCTCCCGAAGCAAGATACTCTTGTGGTCTGTCATGAAAAACCATTTCGGAATGTGAGGAGAAACAAACTCCAGTACCTCGTCATATCTAGGACCAGGTCAAAGTGTTGTAACCCACAGATCAAGAGGCATTGATTGTCTTCCATCTGTTCTATCTTAAAGTACCACACTCTTCTATACTAAGAGGTCGTGTTAAGTTTCATGACCCCTTAATGAAGTGATGCTCTTACACATATTTACCCACCCTTCCTCGAGCTTTCGCGCTCGTGAGTGATGCGTGTGCGTAATGATGTGGCCATCTGAGATTCTTAGCAATTATTATTGTTCTGAACTCCAAGGACATTTGTGTCATTCTTACCGTGATTGGTTAACCCTATCACTAAGCAAAGGATGTTCGTGCTACCAAGTCCATTGTTCTGTTGCACTCTCTCCGGTCAAAGAGTTAGGCTCGTGCTGAAACTCTAAGACTATGTCTTCCTGAATTACAATGCAAGATCCCTCTCGAACTAGGTGTCATATCGGTGGTTCGTGATATTCTAGATGTCTACTAGAAGTATCGCCATGTTGTCACATGACCGTGTTGTCAAGTTCTTGATCAAGTAAGTTCTCTGAACTGCTCTTTTCTCCAAGGATCCGTACTTGATACCCCTGAACTAGTTGGTTGAGCTTAAACAACAACTTGGAGAGTTGTAAGACAAAATTTATATCCGACTTTGTTCCTTCTTAAAGGGTTGTCTAGTTTTGTTCTTTTTTGAAGAAAGATAGCATTTCCTTTGTGAATATGTTATCTTCCCCCACCTTTGATTTGATTTGGGTTATCGTCAAATGAAACTCAGTTCCAAAGACTATCTTGATGATGTTTCTTCTCGTGATGTTTCACTTGAGTACATATTCATGTCCCTTGATCTGACCAATACTTTTGTCTTATTCAAGCAACATGTGAGTCCATGTTTTTGGAGTGTCGTAATAAGTTTGTTGTTGAGCCCATCGATGACATCCTCATATTCTCCATAATAGATTTGGTTCATATGGAACATTTGGCATCAATGTTGGAAACTTTCGAGAACCATTTTCGAGTCATCTCGAAGTATGTGTTATGGATGTTAGAAGTAACCTTCTCTGATTCATGTGAAATGTTGAAAGCTGTGGCCGTGGATTCGAGTAGAGGTAACTCTGTTCCTTAAGGACACATGTGTGTTTGATTGTTAGTACTTTATGTATGCAGTTGTCTTCCGACAAGTTGCTAAATACATGGGTCTATCAATCTAGCTCAGTCTTTTGGAGCTTTACACTATAGTTCATATCTTGAGAATCTAGTAACTTTACCTTTGCGGTAAATGTTGCAAACTCTCTATTCGGACATGCTGAGTCTGAAGTATCATACCACCTAACCAAATCTGAATCTTAAGCAGATACGATGGTTGGTGTTCCTCAAGGTTTGGACATAGGTCTCTTGATAAATTTAGGAAGATTGATGTAATGGTTGACACACTTAGCCGGAAATACCTATTGTCATATTCTCTTAAATCAGCAGTAACAACCACTCTTCATGAGGCTTCTTCTATAATTCATTATAGGAGTTGTGCTTATGGTTTCCTTTATCTCCGAAGTCCGACCTTTACCTGATGTTTCATGTCGAACATCAAGGAGAACATTTAAAGTAGTGTTGCTAAATGTCTCTCGGTCGATCCTCCAGACCCTTTTATGTTGACAAACATTTTATTGCGTGAAATAATTGAAGTCTAAGAATGAAGTTGCTTTCTTCTCGTGTCATCAGGAATCTTCTTAACTATTCATCTCAGTGGTGTAAAGTGATATCATGATCTTGGCAGAGATTTTGGTAGACCATGTTTTAAGAGTGACTATGATTTTGGTAATTAGAAGTTCCTCTTGCTACATGTTCCTTGCGAATCTTGTAAGTCTTCTCCACAAAACACCTTTCTGTCTTGACTCTCCGTTGAATGAAAAAGTGATCCTTTTGTTTCAAAAGTAGTTCAACAGCTTGGTTTTGTTGATCCATATCTCTGCAACCTGAAATCTCTACTTAAGCCATTTAGTAGAGGTTCCCTATCGAAGTTTGTGTTATGTTCTTCCTCTTGGAAGCTTTCTTCTTTAGAAGCTTCAAAACCTTCTATAAGTTCCATGGTCTCAATCCTTATGAAGACCATCTATCTAAGAACTTGAAATCATCTCCTCTTGTTTCCTCCGTTACCTTGACGTGTTTCATGTTTGTCATCTCAGAGTTGTTTCTGGACACTCCATCCATGAGTTGACCATGAGATACTCTATGAGTTGTTTAGTGTGTTTCCTCTTATCTTTAGAGTGGTCCTGTTCCTTTCTCTCTCTGTCTCTTTTCCTACCTTTGGAATCTCGGGTCGAGATTCTTGTAAGGGGGATAGAGCTGTAACACCCCAGTTTTACTTAATAAATATTAGGGTTAGTTTTGTGCATCATGAGCATCATCATTTAAATTGTGCATTGGAGAAAAAAAATCAAAACTCTAAACCCTAGTTTTCTCCCCTCTCTTTGAAACACATTCAAATCATTTGAATTTTGAAAACTACCAAAATTATTGGAACCCAAATGGTTATTAAGGGTCTCCTTGTTATTTTAAATATTTACAAAGCCTCTTGAATTGTGAAAATGTTTAAAACAGATTACAAAATGAAATTCAAAAGAAGAAATGAAAACAGAAATAGAAAAGTGTTTTGCAAAGAAAAAATAGAGCAGCAGCACCCAGGCCGCGCAACCCATTTCCTTCCTCTCCCCTACAACCTTTCATTCGGCCCATCCTTGGCCCAAGTCAGCCCATCCAGAGCCCGATACCGCTTCGGCCTTTCTTCGGTCATCGTCTTCCTCCCGACGGTGAAGCAGCTGTGTGTCGCAGCGGATTCTGTCGCCTCGCCGCCGATGCCAAGATGCGCGCCGCCGCCCCTAGAGGCCTACAAGTACTCCGCCTCGACGCCGAGAAGCCGTAGCACGCCACTCCTTCCTCTCCCCTTCTTCCCCATGTAGAGCGCGCAAACCCTACCCGCTCGAGTAACCGGCGAGCCCCGTCATCCCCGACCTCCCATTGCTCCGCTGAGCAGCCTAGGAGAAGAGCCGCGTCTCCCTCTTCATCCCTGCCGAAGCACGCACGCCGGGAAGACCCCACCTCATCGGAATCTAGCCCGCACAACTGTCGGCCGTTGCCATTATCGCCGACAATTCATCGTCGTCAGACCGTCCCCGACCTCGCCACCACCTCCATCGCGCTCAGGGTGAGCTCCTGGTCGTCATGGACTCCTCCGCTTGCTCTCTCTCTCTCTCTATATCGGCGCCCCTGCAACCACCTGCAAGCTCCGCCGCTCGCCGCCGTCGTGTCCACTTCTCCGATGACCACAAGTGGGCGGCGCTGCCACCACTAGGTCCGCCTCGACCCCCTCTTTCCAGCAAACCCAACCCCGCGTCCACTCGCGCTCGTAATCGCCACATCAAAGAACCAATAGAGAGCAATGGTGATGGTGACGTCAGCATGACGCGATAATTGTTTTATTTTGTTTTTGTTAAATTGTTTCTAGAAAATAAATAAACTCTGTGGGCCCAGGTTGTCAGGGTTTTAATAATTTTGATAATTATTTTCTAAAAAGAATAAAAATCTGACAGGTGGGACCAAGTGGATAAATACTTAATATAATTCAACAATGTTTTATAATTTCCTAAAATGATTTAAATGGATTTAAATTGGGAAAATCATAACTAATGATTTATAAGTCAGAAAAATATGAATAATATATCAAAATGTTCAGAAAAATGAAACCTATCTCTTTAAGCTATAATCATGCATTCTTAATCAACTTTCATGACAAGTTTAATTAGAATAACAAATGCACCCCTCTCATATGTTCCGGAGTTTCTCCGAATTACGGTTTTTACCCCTCGGAACCCCGTTTAATTTGTCGAGCATGCTTTAGGGTTTCAATTCAATGCAAATTAACCTGTCATATCATAATTCTTGTTTGAGAATTGCATCGATGCCATGTGTTGATTGTTTCCCTTTTATTTCTGATGTTTGGTTCTTTCCGGTAGAATACGAGATCGAGATCGAAGCCAGAGATCAACACCGTCGAAGATCGACGAACAATACTTGACCAACTATGACCAAGTCAAGTAAAAGATTCTAGAGGATCTTCTTATTGGTTATCAACAGGCAAAGGCAAGCATAGCCCCACCATGATATAATCCTATGATTTCAATTCTTGCCATGATGCATACGATTCTACGGTGGTCTTTTATCGATAGATAGAGTGTCCTATCTATTGCATTACTTCCTTTGAGCTTATATTACCTGATCCACTACTCCTAGCATAACTAGGTTTGGCTTGTGTGCACTGCTAGAGCTATTATCTGTGTCCTGCTTAGCCATGCATAGCTATTGAGTCTGGTCCATCCAGATGATGTATCCGATGCAGAGAATCTAGTATGATAGGAGAACATGATGAGATGTGATTAGTGATATGAGAATAAACATGCTATGGCTTGTATGGGAGCCACGGTGGGATGTGGTTTTTCTAGTCCCATGCTCGCCACCACTAGGACCTGAGATCTTGCCTTTGGAACCGAGACGAGTGTACAGCCACACGGGGCTTGGGAACCCCTCGCCTGATTAACTTGCCTAGTAGATTCCATGAGTCACATAGTTCGGGTGTTCCATTCGACATACGCATTGAAAACGTTTTCGAAAGAAGGAGGTTAAGGAGGCGCATTCATACAGGTAGGGAAGCATGGACCGGGTTGCTTGGGGTTGATGGTGCCCCTGGTAAACCAACCTCGCCTCACATCTTTAAGTACCGACTTCGGGATTTGACCCGTTACAGCAGAACCATACTTATTGCTTGACTCATGGTCCCGTTGAAAGCAAGGTAAAGGTTGTGTCCAACCACACCCTCTGCCGGCCTTCCAAGGAAGAGGGCTAATGATCTGGCATTAAGAGTCGGTTGATACGTGTGGGTAAAGTTGTACACCCCTGCAGGGTTAAATCTTTGCGAAAATCCGTGTTCACGGTTATGAACGCTTGGTGACCAGATTCTAAGATCATAGAGAACTATAACCTAATCGTAAAACTTGGCAGATCAACGTGTGCTTAAGGATGCTTCCTCATGGGGTACGAGGGGGTGATCCTAGTTGGTAGATGATGATGATTGTGGATATCAAAAGATGATGATCAATACTTCAGAAATGTCGCTCTCTTACCCCCTTTTAAAATACTCTGATTAGATGAGTTTCTTCTCTCTCTCTCTTGTTTTATAAACAAAAGTGGCTTTAAGCAAAACAACTCCACCAGCCAGAAGTCTTGTGGAGTACACCCTATACTCAACCTTGCTTTGTTGATGATTTTGGCATAGTAAGTGTTAACCTGAAGACGAGTTCTGTACTACAATGATATCGACGAGTAGCTTGGGGTTCCCGGCCGGCAGCCTGGAGTCTATGGGCTAGGACATCATCGTTATGCTTCAGGCCTCTTAGGACATTTGTTAAGTTTGCTATACTTAATAGCATAATTTGCCTTCCGTTGTTTGAAGTTTGTGGACAGTGACCTCTGCTTGTAATAATTTGGTTCTCTGCTCAGTTATGAGCTTGCTGTAATAAATTTTGTGTCGTAGGGTCACTATTGTGTTACCGATTCTTCATTGGATATTCTCGAGCTCAAGGTTAAGCTTATTTCAGACAGATGTCTGGAATTTGTTTAGCCCTGATCCCGGGGGTGTCACATGGGCTCCATTCCTTTTGATAATTTTCAAAATCTAAAACCCATTTGAATGGTTTTGAGAGGGTAAGAAATTAGGGTTTTGCTTGTTCTTATTTGGTTAAATCAAAGTGCAAGTGTAATGCATGCATGCAATTCTCAAACGGGTCTTTATTTATATTACACAAAAGGTGGTATGTTATAGCATAATGAGGCTCCACCGCCACCACCGTGTAACCAAGCCAGAAACAATCCACCAGGGCCACCATCGCCCCCTAGAAGCGACCATGAAGGATCCAGATGCAGCCATGGAAGCCACAGGGGTGGAGGCGGCAATGGTGAAAGGACAAGTAGAAATCTGACTCCGCTACGCAGGAGCCGTGAGCCTCCAAGGAGTAGGTCTCTCTCGCCAAATGACGCTCGCCATCGTATTGAATCAAAAATAGAAGCACGGCGGTATGACGTAGAAGACGTGTATGTGGGACCCAAGTGTTTTGGACCATGCATACGTCAGACCAAATTTACGGTTGACTTTGGTATTGCTAAACACATTCAGCCCTATGACGGCGCAGCTCGGCCAGATACCTGGCTGCAGGATTTCATACAGGCCTGCTGCATCGCCAAAAAAGGAAACAGCCTGGTTGCAGTCCAATATCTCCCGCCCATGCCGAGGAAGATGGCTCGATCATGGCTCAATGAACTGCCACAGAATTCAATTCACAACTGGTATGATATGCAAAGTGCGTTATTTTCAAACTTCGAGGGAACATACAGGATGCCCTACACAGTCGGAGACTTGCAGCATTGCACACAGAGACCTGGAGAAACCTGTCGGTATTACCTCAGACGATGGATCGACACGAAGAACTCCTGCGAAGGAGTAAACGAGCAAACTGCGATAGAAGCTTTTATTGCAGGACTTCCAGTCGGACTTTTGCGTCATAGACTAAAGCGTGACCACGTCACATATTTGGGAGAAATGATAGAAACGGGAAGAAAATATGCTGATGCCGATGATGATTCAGAAGGGCTTCTAAATATTCTGGCCAGTCTCAATGTGGCCAAACAGCCAAAACAAGCTTAGAAGCGCAAGAACACCTTGGACGAAAAGCCGGCTCCGGACAACGCAGCTGTCAACGCAACATTTGGATCTGGAGGACGAGGAGGGAACAGAGGCGGCCGGGTAGAGGCCGTGGAACTTCCCGAATCTAGGGCAGAGGAGATCAGCAACCCGGAAGAACCTATACCTGAGCCGACATTGCCAATAATCCATGTGTCCACCACTTGTATAGTAACAGAGGATCTACCCACACAAATGCCGAGTGTAGTTTCAATGACGACATCAAGAAAGAAGAATCTGCTGGCTATAGGTCCAAGCAACAAAAAGGAAAGAAAATTTCCGAAAAAGGAAAGGAGCCCAAGGAAGATTCCGACATGAAAGAAGCGGAAACCGCTGCCGAACCCAAGTCGGATGGAAAGAAGAATTTTCCAATTAAGAAAGACGCATACATCTGCTTCCTTGTATCCCAACCTGCTAAAGACAAGAAGGCGGTTCTCCATGAGCTCAATGTGAGGGTTCCGGCTGTTCCATAGTTTCTGGACTGGTCAGAGGTAACCATCACCTTTGATCGCTCAGATCACCCGAGGAAAACACATCGTCGGGGAAAATACCCTCTGGTCATCAATCCTCTTATTGATGGCTATGAGTTCTCTAAAACACTCATGGACGGTGGAAGCAGCATTAACATGCTCTACATCGAAACGCTCCACCGCATGAAGCTACACGAGAGCCAGTTGAGTTATAGCAGTGTAACTTTCCAAGGCAGTGTACCAGGGAGACGAGACAGTTGAGATTACTCTGGACATGACATTCGGAACCCGAGACAATTACCTGACCGAGCCACTCTCTTTTGAGGTGGTGCCATTCAAAAGTGCTTGCCGCGCCATCTTCGGACGTCCGGCTTACTGGGCGTTCATGGCTCATCCCTGTTACATCTACAACATTATTAAACTTCCAGGTCCAAAGGGCGTAATCACCGTACGGGGAAATCCAAGGAAGGCGCGAGAGTGCAACAAAGGATCTACTGCCTTCGCCGAAGCCGTGTTGAATGCCCAGGTGTACTAGTAGATCAAGAAGACCATCAATCCGTCCAACATACCCGCTATGAAGAACGAGGTGATGAAGCCAAGTTTGCAGTTCAAGGCGTCAAAAGAGACGAAGAAAACGTCACTGAAGGAAGATGACCCCTCCAAGACGATGAAAATAGGGGTAGGACTAGGCAACGCATAGGAAAGCGCGCTCGTCGAGTTCCTCAAAACTAATAGTGATATCTTCGCATGGTGATGGCGCCCGGTGTTGACGTGGGAGCGCTTCGTTCGAAACCCCAAGAGCAAGGTGTGAAGAGCACAACAACAACTCTTCCCTCAGTAAGAAACCGAGGTTATCGAACCAGTAGGAGGAAGAAAATGTCTCAAAGGTGTTGCAAGCAACATGTAGACCTGCACAACACAAACTCAAGACTTTGCCCCAACGAACAGTGTGGTTGCCAAGCTCACCAGTTTGATATAACAAAGGATTAAATGTATGGTGTGGAAGGTGATGATGGTTTGCAGAAAGTAAACAGGTAACAGTGGAAGATGTATCAATGGTAAAGATTGGACCAGGGTCCATAGTTCACTAGAGGTGCTCTCCTTAGATAAACAACATGGCATGAAGGGTAAACAAATTACAGCAGGACAATTGACTAGAACTGAGCAAGGCATAACAATGTAATACTAGACAAAAAGATCCTATGAGATTCGATTGGGCAATAGAACAATATACATAGACCGCCATCCAACTGCATCTATGACTAGAAGTCCACCTTCAGGTTATCATCCGAACCCCTCCAGTATTAAGTTGCAAGCAACAGACAACTGCTTTAAGCAAAGTGTGTAAGGTAAACAATTCACTTGTTCCATTAACAAGAGACCGTTGTTTTATCCCTAGTGGCAACAACACATCTACAACCGAAGAGATTTCTTTCACTTCCCTTGGAAACTAGAGGCATGAACCCACTATCGAGCATAAATACCCACTCTTGGAGTCACTAGCAACTACTTGGCCAAGACAGCTACTAACAACGGAGAGCATGGAAGATCACAAACAACATAGACATGATAGAATCAAATAGACAAAACCATTAATCAATCTGACATAGTAATCTCAATATCCATCAGATCCCTGCAAACACAACATGCATGATTACAAATAGATTAGATCTTGATCATGAACGGAGCTCACAAGATCTATACATGAAAGCACAAGGAGGAGATACAACCATCTAGCTACTACATGGATCCGTAGTCCTAGGTGGAACTACTCATGCTTCTTACCGGAGGCTGGCATGATGAAGAAGAAGGCCTCCGGGATGATCTCTCCTCCAGCAGGGTGCCGGGAAGAACTCCAGATCCCCCCGATCTAGGGACGATGGTGGCGGCGGATATAAACGGTTTCGTGGAGTTTTGATCGGGTCCTAGGGGTTCTGCATCGGGGGCTTCTTATAGGCGAAGGGGCGAGCCAGGGGGCCACCAGGGCGGCTGCACCCCCCAGGAACGGGGTGGGCCCACCCGCGCAGACAGGGGGTGTGCCCCCCTGGTGAGCCTTCTCCGTCTAGTCTTCTGGCTTCGTGTTGTCCACGGTAAAATATTTACTTTGGCTTTTGTCTCGTCCAATTCCCAGAATATTGATTTTCTGCCTTTCTGGAACCAAAAACAGAAGAAAACAGGCAACTGGCACTGTGGCAACTTGTTAATAGGTTAGTTCCAGAAAACATATAAAAACACCTCAAAGTGTGGACAAAGAAAAGCAAAGTAGATACTAAACAAGCATGGAGCATCAAAAATTATAGATATGTTTCCGACGTATCAAGCATCCCCAAGCTTAACGCCTGCTCGTCCTCGAGTAAGTAAGTGATAAAAGAATAATTTTTTAGGTGACATGCACCATCAAAACCAAGATCAAACCATTTGCAAGCATTGAAAGCTGGAATCAAAGAACTCTAAACATGTGCATGAAAGATGGAGTTCTAACAGTAACACAAAGTAACTATGCATGCAACATGAAAGGCTACAAACAAACATCATGAATAACATGCATTGAAAAATGTTTGTTTGTTTCACATACAAAAAACATGGCATAGTGGCATTCAGCTTGTCCCTCATAGAGTAGCAAATAGATGCATAGGACGCCTTCAAAGTTCATAAGAGTGACTATATACAAATAGCACAAGAACAAACAATATCAACAATATGCATCAACCAATAAGTTTTGGGACACGGCACATAGAACTAAGAATGGCAACTATGCTGTCTTAATGGTGCCTAAAGGTAGAAGGTGGAGATTCAATATAATAGTGGAAGAAAGGCCCTTCATAAAGGGAAGCAGGGATTTCAAGTTTCAAAAAGAGCTTCCAAAAATTATGGTACTTGTTAGCTTTCAGCCCTCATTGCCCCTATCATAAGGATCTTGAAATGATTAAGGTTGAAGTGAACAAACTATGGAGTATATGCTTGACAAAGTATAAGTTGACAATATCATGTCCCTTGAATACAAGGTCCACACCTCATGCTACTCAACTTCAGTCACCTGTAAGTTATTGTCATAGTAAGTACATGTGTATCATAGAGAACCGCCAACGGGGTACCCCTTGCACATGGTACAGGAGCTATCCCATAACCAAAATGACAAGGCAAGTAGACAATGAGCATCTCAGCAATCTTTTTATTTACTATGTGCATAGATTTTTTATTGAGGATGCGTCACAGATAGCTCATTATGGTGATGCTGCAAGTTTCCACCATGATTAGGCATGGCTTAGGCTAGCGGCCCAGGCGTTTCTCTAACACAAAATTCATAACTCCATGGACTTACAAGATCCCTCTTTATTTCACACGGGTGACAACCATAGACAAAAGATCATGATATCAACTATGTACAAAGTACAAGTGCAATGTTGAAAACGTTCCCCATGACAGCATGGTTCTGCTAATTCCAACGTATAAGTGCAATCATATACAACATAAATGACACAAGGGTTCAATTTTATTAGGGGCAAAGAATATAAAGTGTGCCATCAAGTTCGCGAGGGCTTTAATCAGTAAGTTTTCACATAACAAATTACTTTTTAATTGGAAGATAGCTAATAACAAGAATATACTTGGAATGGTGTAACACACCATGCAAAGGAGTTTATAATGGACACTTTGGAAAAACTTGGTTTCTTGGGAGTTGAAAGCATGAGTAGAACTTACTCATACAAGTGGACGCTAGCAAAAGACTGGGAGCAACCAACTAAGAGAGCAATAATGGCCATAATCATACAGAGCAACAAAACATTACTAATCAAAGCATAGAGTGGTACTACAAGTCAAGAACTAAATGAATATAGAGGATATGGTGACTTGTTCATAGTCATAACATGGTGTGAGCATGTGCCAAGTCAACCCAAACAAAGCATCAAAGGAGAATACCAATACTATGCTTTTGTATGCTAAAACAACACATGATTCTTTCAAGGAACACTAAGCAATCCCAATTGTTTGGAACAAGACATGCTACAACAATAATCACTAAGCATAAGGTCAAAACAACACCTAGCATGTCATGCTGAAGTCTAAGTCACAGTCAATGCAAGCTTCTCTTGCACTTTCAAGCAAGAACTTCCTACTCCTTTCCAACACCAATCGACTTATTTGAAACAACACAGCGAGAATGTGGGTCCAAACTATTTTATTCAAGCAAACTAAAAAAATAAGCAAACCAAACGAAAACTAAGACGCTCCAAGAAAAATACAACAGTGCATGAAACAATAAAACGAAGTGTCTAGACAGACCTGAGCTTTTTATTGATAAAGAAGGGGATGCCTTGGGCATCCCCAAGCTTTGACGCTTGTACCTCTTGGATATTTCTTGGGCTGACACCGGGGTGGCATCCCCAAGATTGAGCTTTTGTCCATTCTTTATCTCATTACATCATTCTCTCTCTACACCAGAAAATTTTCCTTCATACAAAACTTCACACAATCTTCATTAGCAACATTAGTGTATTCAAAAGATAATAGACCTTTAGGCTTAGCTTTAGAACAGCAAAACTTTTCACTAAAAACACAAGCTACTGTATCAACTCCTTCAAAAAGCTCAATTCCCCAAAAGAGAACTCAAAAAGGAATCAATAAGAAGAAAGTGCAAATAATGGCAGAAATCTATAAAAATAGACCAAAAGGTAGAAAATGATTTAATCGAAAATCTTTTGTTGCTCAAATCAACAAGTGTTGAACTAACGAATGTTATCTAATAAACTGGGGGATTTATTCGTAAATTTTCAGCTCAATCCTAATTACAGAGACTCCTTACGAATTTTTATGGTGGAGGCCAGAAATCTGTTTCAGGACAGCAACTCCCCAAATGTTACTTCCCTCTCATTAGAGTTCATTCTTGGCACAAAAAGCAAACAAAAAGGATAAAGATAGGTCATTACTGAATTAATAACTTCCAAGACTCAAGTAATCTCTTGGGTTATCTCCCAACAAGTACTTTTCTTTAACTCCTTTAAGTTAGGCACAAGAATTAATAAATCAAGTATTTTCAAATGAGGAAGCATTAACATCAAACCTTGATTTCAAAGGAGGAGCCTAAAGAAACTTCTCTCTCCTCAAAGGTAAGTGTTCAATACCTTTCTTGAATGGGAATTGATATTTAATGGTGCCTTCATTCATATCAATGATGGCACCAATTGTTCTAAGAAAAGGTCTTCCCAAAGCAATAGGACAAGAAGCATTGTATTCAACATCCAAAACATAGAAATCAACAGGGACATAAGCATTTTTAACCATAATGATAACATCATTAATACTCCCCATGAGTTTCTTCTTAGCATTATCATCAAGTGGAACATCCAAATAACAATCTTCCAAAGGTGGCAAATCAAGCATTTCATAAATCTTCCACGGCATAATAGACACACTAGAACCAAGATTACAAGAAGCTTTGAGATCAAAGTCATTCACTTGCATATTAATAATGGGTTCCCAACTATCTTCTACTTTCCTAGTAATAGAAGCTTTGTGTTTTAACTTCTCTTCCTTATTCTTAAAAAGAGCATCTGTAATGTGTTTGGTGAAAGCAACATGCATATCACTAGCATCAGGACTTCTAGCAAGCTTTTGCAGGAATAGAATCACTTCAGAAATATTGTAACCATCTATATCAAAATCAAACTTAGCATAACTAGTAGTAGACTCATTAGGCTTAGGCATTGTAGGAGGAGGAATAGGGACTTCTTGTGGTTTAGTGGTATCCATTCTAGTGATGGTGCACACACTATTGTTTCTATCAATTTCAGCTTCCCTTTCCCACTTAGCATGAAGTTGGGCTAACAGTCTAACATTTTCATCAATAGTAACTTGTATGGCATGAGTAGCAGCAAAGATACTTTCCATGGTTTCAGGTTTAGCAGCCATTTTATTAATCAAGGAGGACTGTGCTTTAGACAAAGAGGAAATATTCTTCTCAACATTTAAAAGCTTTTCCTCCACAGTCTTGTTGAAAGCGGTTTGTTTACTAATAAAGTCTTTGAGCACGACTTCAAGTTTAGAGGGGGCACTTCTAGCATTGTTGTAGGAGTTTCCATAGGAATTGCCATTATTAGGAGGATAAGGCCTATAATTGTCGTTGCTACCAAAATTATTCCTATAGGCATTGTTGTTGAAATTGTTGTTTCTAATGAAGTTCACATCAACTTGCTCTTCTTGAGCAACCAAAGAGGCTAAGGGAACATTATTTGGATCTAAAGGAGCTTTCCCATTAACAAGCATAGCCATAATAACATCAATCTTATCACTTAAAGAGGAGGTTTCTTCAACAGAATTTACCTTCTTACCATGTGGAGCTCTCTTAGTGTGCCATTCAGAGTAATCAACCATCATATATAAAGGAGTTTTGTTGCAGCACCCAAAGTGATGCCCATAAAGGTACCTCCAGTAGCTGAATCCAACGGGTTTCTTGAAGAGAAGTTCAAACCTGCATAAAAAGTCTGGATAATCATCCAAGAAGTGAGTCCATGAGGTGGGACAATTCTTAACCAAAGACTTCATTCTTTCCCAAGCTTGAGCAACATGTTGATTATCAAGTTGTTTAAATTTCATAATATCACTTCTCATAGATATAATCTTAGCAGGAGGATAGTACTTTCCAATAAAAGCATCTTTGCACCTATTCCAAGAATCAATACTATTTCTAGGCAAGGATATCAACCATTCTTTAGCTTTTCCTCTCAAGGAGAAAGGAAACAGCTTGAGCTTAATAATATCTCCATCTACATCCTTATACTTTCGCATCTCACAAAGTACAACAAAGTTATTGAGATGGGCAGCAGCATCATCAGAACTAGCACCAGAAAATTGCTCTCTCATCACAAGATTCAACAAAGCAGGCTTAATTTCATAAAAGGTAGCATCAAAAGCAGGTGGAGCAATGGGAGTGCTAAGGAAATCATTGTTGTTTGTGCTAGTGAAGTCACAAAACTTGGTGTTCTCAGCAGAGTTCATTTTGGCAAACGTGGGCAAGCCAAAAACAACAACAACATCTAGATCAGAATCTAGTTTTTTTGTGTTTTTGATAAGAGAAAGCAAACCAAACTAGACTATTTTTTTTGGAGTTTTTGATTAAAAGAGGCAAACAAAACCAAGAAAAAGAAACTAAGAAAACTAAAAAAAGTAAAGAGAAAGGTTGAGGATGTCTCCCCTTGTGAAGACATCCTTAGCCTCCCCGACAACAGCGCCAAAAAACTTGATGGTGCCCGGTGTTGACATGGAGCGCTTCGGTGGAAACCCCAAGATCAAGGTGTGAAGAGCACATCAGCAAGTCTTCCCTCAGTAAGAAACCGAGGTTATCAAAACAGTAGGAGGAAGGAAACGTCTCAAAGGTGTTGCAAGCAACATGGAGACCTGCACAACACAAACTCAAGACTTTGCCCCAACGAACAGTAAGGTTGTCAAGCTCACCGGTTTGCTGTAACAAAGGATTAAATGTATGGTGTGGAAGGTGATGATGGTTTGTAGCAAGTAATCATGTAACATTGGAAGATGTATCATTGGTAAAGATTGGACCGGGGTCCATAGTTCACTAGAGGTGCTCTCCTTAGACAAACAACATGGCATGAAGGGTAAACAAATTACAGCAAGGCAATTGACAGGAACCGAGAAAGGCATAACAATGCAATACTAGACAAAAAGATCCTATGAGATTCGATTGGGAAATACAACAGTATACATAGACCGCCATCCAACTACATCTATGACTAGAAGTACACCTTCAGGTTATCATCCGAACCCCCTACAGTATTAAGTTGCAATCAACAGACAACTGCTTTAAGCAAAGTGTGTAAGTTTAACAATCCACTTGTTCCATGAACAAGAGACCGTTGTTTTCTCCCTAGTGGCAATAACACATCTACAACCGAAGAGATTTATGTCACTTCCCTTGGAAACTTGAGGCATGAACCCACTATCGAGCATAAATACCCCTTCTTGGAGTCACTAGCAACTACTTGGCCAAGATAGCTACTAACAACGGAGAGCATGCAAGATTAAAAACACAAACATGATAGAATCAAATAGACAAAACCATTAATCAATCTGACATAGTAATCTCAATATCCATCGGATCCCCGCAAACACAACATGCATGATTAAAAATAGATTAGATCTTGATCATGAACGGAGCTCAGAAGATCTATACTTGAAACCACAAGGAGGAGATACAACCATCTAGCTACTACATGGACCCTTAGTCCAAGGTGGAACTACTCACACTTCATACCGGAGGCTGGCATGATGAAGAAGGCCTCCGTGATAATCTCCCCTTCGGCAGGGTGCCGGGAAGAACTTCAGATCCCCCCCTCGATCTAGGGACGATGGTGGCGGCAGCTACAGACAGCTTCGTGGAGTTTTGATCGGGTCCTAGGGTTTATGCATTGGGGCTTCTTATAGGGGAAGGGGTGAGCCAGGGGGACCACCAGGGCGGATGCACCCCCCAGGCGCGGGGTGGGCCTACCCACGCGGCCAGGGGTTGTGGTCCCCTAGTTAACCTTCTCCGTCTCGTCTTATGGCTTCGTGTTTCCCATGGTAAAATATTGACTTTGGCTTTTGTCCCGTCCAATTCCGAGAATATTGATTTTTTGTCTTTCTAGAACCAAAAACAGAAGAAAATAGGCAACTGGGACTGTGGCAACTTGTTAATAGTTTAGTTACAGAAAACATATAAAAACACCTCAAAGTGTGGACAAAGCATAGCAAAGTAGATACTAAACAAGCATGGGGCATCAAAAATTATAGATACGTTTCCGACGTATCACATGGCAGCCTTCTAACATGACCGGAGTACCTAGGGAACTTGCCGAGCACTCTCTTAATGTGTACCCTGACGCTAAACCCTTCAAATAGTCCTTACGACGGTTTGGTTATGAAAAGCACAAAGCAATAGCCAAGGAATTAGCCCGACTAGAATTAGCGGATTTTATAACAGAGGTCATCCATATTGATTGGGTGGCAAATCCTGTACTCGTCCCTAAAAAGGACACCATTGATTTAAGGATGTGTGTCATGATTATACCGCTTTGAACCAGGCATGCCCAAAACATCCGTTTCCTTTGCCACAAATCGATCAAGTTATTGACTCAACGGCAGGGTTGGAACTACTCTGTTTTCTCGATGCATATTTCGAATATCACCAAATACCGATGAAAAAGTTAGATCAAATAAAGACGTCTTTCGTCACTCCCTTTGGAACCTTATGCTACAAAACTATGCATTTTGGCTTAAAGAACGCAGGAGCAAAATATCAACGTACTATGCAACATTGTCTCGACGACCAAATCGGACGCAATGTCCATGTATACGTAAACGACTTAGCAGTTATGTCCAAGACGAAGTAAACTTTAATTTTCGACATGGATGAAACATTTGCTAGTCTATGAAAATTCAATATGATGCTAAATCCGAAGAAGCGTTTCTTTGGAATTCCAGCCAGAAAATTGTTAGGTTTCATCGTCTCTGAGCGAGGCATAGAGGTGAACCGGGACAAAATCAAGGCTATAATAAATATTACCAGGCCAACTCGCCTGAAGGACGTGCAGCGTCTCACTGGTTGCATTATGGAAGTGAGTCGGATCGTTAGCCAGCTCGGCGAAAGAGCCGCACCTTTGTACAAACTCTTGAGGAAAACCGAAAAATTTGTCTGGACCCAGAAAGCCGAAACTTCCCTACAAAGTTTGAAAGATCTACTTTCAAACCCACCAGTTCTCGTAGCACCAGAACCTCAAGATCATATGTTACTTTACATTGTAGCGACCAACAAGGTCATAAGTGTGGTAACAGTAGTCGAGCATGAGGAAGAAGGCCACGAGCATAAGGTGCAGTGGCCAAGTTATTACCTGAGCGAGGTCCTGACAGAATCAAAACAACGGTATCCACACCATCAAAAGCTAGTCTATGGAGTGTTCTTCGCATCCAAAAAGTTACGCCATTATTTTCAAGAGCACAAGATCACAGTGGTGAGCACCGCTTCCCTGCGAGATATAATCAATAACCGCGATGCCACATGACGTGTCGCAAAGTGGGGAATAGAGCTTGTAGCTTTCGACATTGAGTACAAACCATGTACAGCAATCAGGTCCCAAATACTTGCTGACTTTGTTGTCGATTGGACCCTTCACTTTGACGGATCAAAAGAACGAGGAGGATCGGGGGATGGCGTGGTGCTCAAATCACCCCAAGGAGATAAGTTGTTCTATGTGTTGCAAATACACTTCACGACAACCAACAATATTGCCGAGTATGAAGCACTGCTGCATGGAATACGCATGGCCAAAAACATTGTCATATCAAGACTCATGTGTTACGAAGACTCGGATTTAGTTGCTCAGCAAGTATCTGATATCTGCAACACAAACAAGCACATGGCATCATACAAAGCCATTGTGGATGAACTATCTAAATCGTTCGAGGGTTTTGAGGTTCAACACATCCCTCGAGCAGAAAATGAGGAAGAACACACTCTATCAAGGATAGGCTCCGCGCGGAAACAAGTACCCGGTGGTGCTTTCTTAGAGCATTTAAGGGTCCCCTCCAAAGTTGGAGTTGATGAATACTATCCGATGAAATCCGAATCACCTTTAATAGCAGTTCTGGTTGTAATTCCCAGCTAAACAAAACCCTATCTGGATTTCCTGATAGACGGAAAATTACCCAAAGACGAAGTCTTGAGCTGGCGGATGGTCTGACAAGCAAAAGCCTACACTATAATAAATGGTGAGCTCTATAAACAGAGTGTTTCTGGCGTGTTTCAGCGATGTATTTCTTCGAAAGAAGGAGTGGAAATCTTAAGAGAAATCCACGAAGGCGAGTGTGGTCATCATGCTGCAACCAGATCCTTAGTGGAAAAATCTTTTCGACACGGATTCTTTTGGCTTACAGCTAAGCCAGATGTCGATAAACTGGTCAAAACGCGCAGAGGCTGCCAAAAGTATGCCCATCAGGCACATGTTCTGGTTGAACAGCTGCGAACAATCCCTATTACATGGCCGTTCGCGGTCTGGGGGCTTTATATGGTAGGGCCGTTTCGCACGGAAAAATGTGGATTTACTCACCTACTAGTGATGGTGGATAAATTTACAAAGTGGATTAAGGCAAAACCTGTAACAAGTTGCGATGCCATAGCCAGAAAGTTTGTCGAAGACGTAATCATCCGATTCGGATATCCGCACAATATAAGTACTGACAATGGGAGCAATTTTTTCATTGGTGAACTTGCCGAATTTTGCAAAGAACAAGGGATCCGACTCGACATTGCATCATGCCCACATCCACAAACTAATGGACAAGTCAAAAGAACTAATGGCCTTATTTTAGAAGGAATCCGACCTCGTCTCGAGGCACCGCTTCGTCGGGACACGGGGGCTTGGGCGGAAGAATTACCGTCTGTGATATGGAGCTTATGTACAGATCAACCGGTTATACTCCTTTCTTCTTGGTCTATGGTGCAGATGCAGTACTTCCAAGTGATATAATTCATCAGTCTCCATGAGTCAAAGCGTATATCAAAGAAGATGCAGAAGTTTCTTGACAAGATGATCTCGATATAATCGAAGAAGTACGCATCGTTGCTGAGCAGAGATCTATAGCCTATCAGCAGAAGTTGTGCAAGTAGCATAGTCAGAGAGTGCAAAACCGTTCTTTCAGAAAAGGCGATTTGGTTCTCCGACTTGTGCAAAAGACAAAGCACAAACTTTCCCCGATTTGAGAGGAACCTTTTATGATTAGCAGAATTCTGCATAATGGGTCCTATTATTTAACCGATATGAGACCAGTCAAGGAAAGATCTGATACTCGGAAGAGAAAGAGAGCTGGTGGTAGCACAAACCCGGATGAAATAGACTGTCCATAGAATATTGCACAGCTACGTCCCTTGTATTCTTATTTATATTTCCTTGTATTCATATATGTACATGTTCAAAGTGAAATAAAATATTGGTTTCCTCATATGTAAACTTTGAGAAGTTTTTGCCATCTTATTTTCAAAAGAGCATGTCATTTTTTCAAAAATCCCAGAATGCTTGAAAGTACTTTATGCTCATGTTCGTTCTGGTTACGACTTTTGAATATCTAAAAAGTGTTACCTTAGGGTACAAAATTAAATTTATTGTCTATACTTTGGTTTTTTATCTGATTGCTTAGACGCGGGTATTTTTTGAGTAATGAGTTGTTGGTACTGGAGGCCGGATTTGTTTCCGAGTTTAAGCTGGTTTAGAAATTGTGCTCCGTTGCTGGACAAAGTTTATGTGCTAAAGGTTGGCCGACCCATGAAAGGGACGAGGCAGAGAGCCAGATAAAACGACAAGTATAGGCATAAAACACAAAGTGCTTCATAAATTTTCAAGCACATGCATAAGAAATATATAATCATAAGTTCTACGATAGTAAAAGCATTAGTTTTTTACATGAACGACACAAATAAAACATTGTTTATATCATTACATTGCTAGAAGTACAAAATAATGCATAAGAACTGTTTATGCTTCAGAGTCAGGCGGTGGTGATGAAGAAGGTGGAGAGCTGGAGTCGACAGTATTGTCGCCCTTGATCTCAGAATCGGAAGCTGCAATACTGCCTTCTAGGTCTTGGGGCGATGGCGGCACGACGACGAATCCGAAGAACGGAGTCGTATAATTGGTCATATCTACCACACGACAAGCATAACCTGCATAGGACGCTTGGATGACCTTGATGTCCCGTGGGTTACCCTCATCATCATCCTCGGCAATACCTTTGGTGACATGCCGGATTTCCATCTCACGGTGGTGGCTCATCACCATGGTAAGAGCAATCTGAGTAGCAGTCCAAGCGTAGGAGATCTTCTAGTGCTCGATAAGCTTCGGAATCTCCTTGACCTTGTCCCTCACCTCGTGCACTAACATTGTATGAAAGTCGAAAAGCTTGACGGACTCGCCAACCTTTTCAAGAGTTTGGCGGAACTCGTACAAGATATCTCCGACGATCTTGGTGCGATCGAGACGAGGTTCGGAGGTAGGGGAGTCGGAAAGATGCAGGGGGGCTAGCAAAGAACCAAAAAGTCAAATTTCGACTAAAAAGGAAGTCGAAAAATCAATGAAAAGAAAGAGTCGGAAATATTACCTAGCATAGAGTGATTCCATTGCGGAGGCTGTTTGGTTCAGTGGTTGTGGCCTGGGCAAGATCCCTCTGAATATCGAAATCCTTCTTGAGATCAGCTAGTTCTTTATCTCCGAGGGCTATTAGCTTCTCGAGCCTCAAGGTCTCATGGTCTCTGATTCTCGTCAAGTTAGTTTCTCAAGCTTGTCCCGGAGATCAGCATTCTCCATTTCTAAGACCTTGAAATTCTCGGATTGCTCCACCATCTTGTTGGACTGGCACAATAGTTCTGCAAAGGAAAAATATCAGTTGGACAAAACAAGTTTCACTATGACAAAAGTTAACTGACAAAGAGGAAGTCGGAAAATTTTACCTTCTACTATATCTTTCTCAATTTTTAACTTCGAATTCTCAAGACGCAAAGCTTTGATCTCTTTACATTTATTGCAAATGTTCTTGAGCAATTCCTGGTTGGAAGATGAAATTTTCTGTAATTTAGTGAGGGAATACCATCAGACGACTACTAAGACTCGGGCTGCAAATTTAACTAAGTAAAATCACATCACGAGCCTTGGAGGCTACACTACATCATTCTTTTGCAACCTAAAAGCATCAATTCGTATCCAACGATGTTTATCCGGCTTTATGCTTGGGGGCTATAGGATATGATAGTAAATGCAAATAAGAATCGGAAACTTACAATGTGTTCCACGTGTAACTTTTGAAATCCGAGCTTGGTGTTGTGAAACACCTTCTCGTTAAGGGAGAGGGAAGGCACATCCGTCATTGGGAGTTCGCCAGAATCGACTTTAGCATCCTGGACCAAAATTTGGTCCATGAGGCTAACCAGCTTGACGTCCTCCTGCTCCTGGCTTGTTGCCTCTAGGGTCAAGGTTTGCTTCTCAAGGCTAGATTGAGCCAGCCTGAGGATTTCTTCCTTCTCTTTCCTCTTCAGGCCAGAGACAGCAGAGCCAGCCACTTTATCCAACATTCATGTAGAGGTTACCATGGGGTCATTACCCTTGACAGGTTCACCTTTGTTAGTTGTCTGATTATCAATGGTGACCAGGGCTTGCGAGATGTTGCCAGCATAAGGAGAGGCATAAGCTTCCTGTGCTGATGGAGTACTGGATGGAGTTGGTGGCAGCATGGCAGGGGAAACAACTAGCTTTTGTTGACGCATATTCTTGCCCGGCTTGCTGTCCGGCTTGGTCTTACTCTTCAAAGATGAGATAACTCTAGAACACAAAAATCCAAATATCAAGTGTTCTCTGGAAAGAAAGAAAGCTATAAAGTACTAAAAATAAAATACAGGGTGCTTAATTTTTAACTACTGGCAGCACTTAGCTACCAGCAGTGATAACAACTTCCTTCGCCTTACGTTTCTTAGAGGCAGGGGCGGCAACTTCCTGCACCTCATCATGCTCCGTCTCCTCTGGATCGTCTGAAGGATAGCCCTCTAGTGGAGCTAGCTCAGACTCGGAGAGTTTATCGAGCTAACAAATACAAAAGGAATCAATGAAAATAGAGTTGGAGAAAGAACAGAAAAGAACGACAAAACGCAAAAAGCAGAGTCAAAATATTTACCGGAATTAGAGGACGGTTGGACGTATACATCTTCATGGAGACTTCTGGAACCTTTCGTTCCACTATCTCCCTGATCAAATATTGCATAAGGGTCCTGTAGTCCTTGGCTGGAATCCTGCTCGAACTGACCCGCATCTTGTCCTTCTGGTTGCTCGTGATCTGGCACATGAGGCGATCTCCATGGTACTAGAGAGGATGAATCCGGCGCTCCAACCAGCCGTGGATCAAGTTGGATCCATGGAGGCCCTCGTGCTTCATCCGAAACTCAATCTGCCTCTTGGCGAGGATCAAGATATCCGATAGCTCCGGTGCCTCCGCGTCCCATGAATTCTGGTGGGGAGCTGCGCCGTCGGTGAACGCCGGAAGACCTTCCGCCTTTCCAGGAGCCAGAATATCTTTGTGATAAAAGAAGGTTCCGGCCTAGCGTTTGACGGATTCACTAGCGTTAATCCTAGGATAGACTCGGTTTCTCCTAAGGGCTAAGCTAAGGGTGCCGGTGATGTAAGGCACATCGGCGCTAATGGAGTTCTTCCGAGTACCATAGTAGTACCAGAGAAGAGTGATACTTGGCCTAATGCCAAGAAACCCCTCGCACAAAGCTGCATGAGTAGTAAGCTCGAGCAGAGAGTTGGAAGGAAGATTATGAAGTTGCACACCGTAGTAGTTGAGGACCTCGACGAGGAAGTTCGATGGTGGAAAGCTTAGGCCATGGTCGACATGTGTGTCGAACAACACCCTTTCACCGTCGCATGGGGCGGGAACGACGTGCCCTGAGGTGCTCCACCATGCACCGGCAATGATGAATCCTTCGTCCACCATGACTTGGACTTCAGCGCTATCCATGGCGCTGGGGATCCAGAGGCCCCGCATCATCTAATCATCCACCACCGACGAACTCGCTGCCACTCCTGAGGTCGAGGTAGATGCCATAGATCTTGGAAGAAAAGGGTGGGAAAGAGATATTTTTCTCACGGTGTGCAGATGGGAACGGCTGTGAAGTGCTCGAGGAGTATGAGGAGGCAATGAATGAATCGATGAAGAGATAAATCTGAGAGAAAGGGTTTTATCCTGTCTTTTATTTGTCTCTGTGTCAAGATTCGTGCATTAACACGCGCAATTAGCACCTCGCATATAGGAGAGGGAGGTAGATTCCTCGCGACCCTTCCGCCCCTTGATTTTCGCATAGGCATTGAAACGGCGTTCTGTTCCATAAGGAGCGGACCCACCAACAGTCGTGTTGATAGGACTCCTGTCAACGACAGGACCTGGTCTGAAAAGTTGTCAGTCTACATGCCGCAGAAAAATCCGCCTTATGCTTCAAACTGAGCAAGGAGAAGACTAAAGTCAGAACAAATCATATCCGACTCAATTGACTCGGAATCATACATTAATGAATGAAGTTTTCGAGAACCCTTCAAGATTCTCAAGACAAAGAAACCATCAAGCTAGACAATTTATCTGACTTTGGATCTTGAAGACTTCCGGGGGCTACTGTTGGGGACATAGTTTCTGGGTATACCCACAGTACTCACTGACCAGGGTGGCCCACCAACGGGTTAGAGCTTTGCTTCACGGGCGGCCCAGTCAGAGAAAGTGGAGGAGCCAGTTCTGGCTACGACAAGGCCCAGAAGAGTTATCGACTTAGGCCTGTAGTATTACTTGTAGTCCAAGATGTATCTAGTTACCAACTCTGTAACATAGATGGATAGGTCTCTCCTATAACCCTAGGCCGTGGTGACTATATAAACCGGCCCTATGGGAACCAATCGTAACACCACAATCAACTCGTACAGGCGAACCTCTCTTGTAATCCGCTGTAACATCCGGCTTACGCCGATATATTACTAGGTTGCTAGCAGGAGTAGGATCCAATCACCGTAGTCGGATCTGAACCTGGGTAAACTTGTTCTCACCGCTCCTAGAACATCCGTCGTCTCACACCCCATCTTTCCAGCGCCACTAGGACCCCCTATGGCGTACTTGTCGACAATCTGACGACACCTTGTAGTGTATGCTTTCGCTTGATTGACCCCAGTCACATCTGTATTAAGGATTGATAAACCACCTTGAAACTCAAGCACACCATGTCAGTTGTCACTAAAAAAACCCATTTCGAGCCTCGAGAGTTAAGAGAAGAATAGTACCCCATAACCAGGACTTCGCCATCATCAATATATAACAACTTGAAGATTTTATCCTCCACAGGATGGCATACCTCGTCAAAATAACTTCTCAATAACCATTACTAATCGGCCCTTCTCTGTTCACCTGCCAACATGAACAAGTGCCTCATTGAAGCTAGAAGTAAACCGCCGAAGGATCCCCACCATCCTGAAGAAATCACACGACTTGTTAACCAAAACAAGAAGTGAAGGACTAACTACACTACCCTTTGGTATATTAGAACTCCCGACAGCCCCCAACATAACAACGATTCTAATCGACCCCTCTGACCAAATCGACGATAAATTCCTTACCGAAAGGTCAAAAAACCCCCAAATCCCGAAGATAAGGATGGAGAAGGACAACAAGTATAATCCACCACCGAGCAGATGCAACACGAAGAATTCAAGAGAAGACAACCTCTCTGAAGCTAAATACCCCTACTCCGATGGAAGACTCGCTCGGAGTGTCATTAGTAGCTAATCTGCTTAGAGTTAACCCCCTATAGCTTCGTTAGGCAACCCCCATAGAAGAATAGTTGAAGTAAGGCATCGTTTGAAGACCTCAACTCATGACCCAAGGATGCAGAACCGTCCTCGAACATCCCACCAACACTCCAAGATGAAGGATCTACCCCAGCCTCGACGACCCTTATTAAGGTTCTAAGGTGGAAAGACTTCGTCTTTCCACTCAATTCTGGAAGATACTTCAGGAAGATACTGTAGGAAGATTTCCCAATCTGACATCGTTAGCCACGCATCAACTCTCCAGTCATCAGCTTAGATAATAGCTAAAGACCGTCCTCGGCAATCCCATCATAAGGATCCTTGATCTTCCCAGTACCCACAGAGCTTAGAATCAGGACGTCAAGAATATCCAAAGCTGATAAGAATACTCTTACATGAGTATGAAGCAACCTAAAGAGAGTCAAGATTTACGAATAGTTTATGAAGCCCCAACTCTACTACCTCTGCTGAAGACCCACTAAAAGGACCTTCGACTTTGCTAAAACCGCTAGATCTAACCCGTCTGGAATATCTGCAAAATTCAACCGCTCTGATAGGCTAAGTAGAAATAAAAGTTGTACACAAGCCTCATAGGACAGATTTTGCAAGGACGTCATCTAAATATTTCAACCTTAGGGGGAAATATTTCGATGTTCACCGTGCAACTCCAAGATAGAAGTTCTGCCACTTCTTTAACCACTTTTAGTGTCACTCTAAGGGGGAAAGCACTAGTACAAACTCGCTACTTAGAGATAGTGCTCTCAGATGGTTTTCTCCAAGTATGAAAAAACCCGCCTATGTTTGTACACCTCAGCCGGTGGTTACAAGATAACCGCCTCTAATGGTCTTCGAAGCGGTTGTTTATAGTAGCAGACTCAAAAAAATGGACCCCTGGGAGCCAAATAACAAAAACAAACACCTCAATATATGACGTTAGGTATCAGAAAAATCAATCTTCTCTAATACTCAGAGCGGTGAACCAGGTATTATTACAAGCCACCTCAATTTGGTGTGTGATACGTGTAGTTACAGCACCTGGTCACGGGAAGCCACGGCGATTGCACCTCAGACGGATGGTAATAATGACCTCCTCTAAGAGTGGTCAGGGGAAGCGGTTAGGGTTTTGTGCCGCCTCCTAGATCTACAATCCGGGAAAATTGAATTTGCGCATGTACTCAACGGTTAGTTCCTGAGGCAGATTACAGAGGAACTCCCGCCTGTAGGTTCTCCTTCCTCTCTACTCTTCTTTCTGTTTGATTAATTTCTTTCACTAGATTTAGTCTAAGATTACATAGTCGCTTGTTCATAGTTCGAGTTGCACAGATTGTTTAGATGCCTCTCCAGATCTATACAAATGAGATTTTCTTCCTCTATTTTTTTCGCACTCTGTACTCTACAAATGGGGTTTTAAGTTTGTTCTGAATCTCTTCTTCGATCTTTTATTTTTTCAATGTGCATAAACAATATGCAGTGATGCAAATCTATCGTGTATGCATCCAACCAAGGCATAACTGTGGCCGTTCCAGCAGGACTTCAGAGTCCTACACCATCGTCCTGAACTAGTCTACCTTTTAGAAAGCCGTGGTTAGTAATTTTAGACTCAATCTATTTAATTATCATGTTAATTATCATTCCTACACGTGAACTAAAATTATTGTCTGGTGCTTGGTATCTAGCTAGGAATTTGATTTTTTTGTTGTTTCAGGAATTATAAAAATCAATGGGAATATCTTGGAAAGTTTCCTTCGGATTTTAGGAGTGATAAGCCATATATGCATCTCTCCTTCCTTTAGAATTTTTTAGAGAAACATGAATCAATTTTTTTATATTTCTGCTATATATGCATTCTATTTGGATCCGATATAAGCCACGCATGAGTACATGCTTTTATATTTTTTATATAGGTTGTAGTGAATCTTCCTACTGTTATATGTATATATGTGATCAAACATCATAATATTTATTTGGTTAGTATTAAATTTTCCTCGTAGAAAATCATTGTACCATGTGTATGTTACAAATGCATTTTTGTTTTTCCTAGTGTTATATATATTTAATTAGTAGTTTTCTGATTATTTTAAGAGTACTGCTTTATTAGTTAGTACTAAATTCTTGCTACTGTTATATGTATGATCAACATCACATATTTATTTGGTTTTTTTCTCAGATTGTTGCTTGTCACTTCAAGGAAAAAATCAACCAGTATGCCGATAAGTGGTTACCAGCTTTGGCTGGAGGGCATAGGTTTGAGCTTTTCCTGCATAAAAGGGAAGATGCTACATCCATAAGAGGTCCATTATGGTTATGTTTCTTGAGGACACACAATGTTGCTATCCATGATATGGTGACCTTTAGCTTAACCATAGAAGATGATGATGAAGAAGATGAAGAGAAAGGAGATGATTAGTATGTGTTTAGTATGGAAGTACATGTCCCTAATGGTGACATCAAGGGATACCAAACTATTTATGGTATGTGTTTTATGTATGTATATTAATATTTTCATTTGTGGATTCATACATTATTTCTCCTTTTAATTTTAATTGAATTTTACATGATTTATGGTGCCATTTGTGGATCCCATCATTAGAGGTGTTTTCTATAGGAGTGTTTTCACACATATGTACGACATTACTGTGGAAGACAAGTATGCCATTACATTTGAGATGCTGAAGATGTAAGAACAATATGCCGGCTGCATGATGAGGATGATTTTTCCATCTCTCTGACATGCAATACTATGTTATAAGTCGCGGTGCACTTAATATAGCTGGGAACATATTTGTCAATTATTGTACCTAATAAGGACATGGTTTCAATTTTACTTGTATGTTTATAATTACTAATGTGTTTTAACTATTTCATCATTTCAGGTCATACCATCAAGCTTTGCACTTGGTTACAAAATCCCAAAGAATCGCAAATGTTTGTTACATGGTTATGGGATACACGACACAGTTACTGGCCAGTACACTATCTTGCGTGGCAGATTGAACCAGATAGTGTTCTCTAATGGTTGGAACCTCTTCTATAACATGAACCAACTTCAAGGTGGTTCACTAGTTTCTATGAGAGTGGAAATGAGGGAACACTACATTGGCTTGTTTGTGACGAAAATTCATTGAACCCTCCAAAGAAGACCTTGAATCGTTATTTTGTTTAGCTAGATCTAATGTACGAACTATGTTAGAGATTTTGTGAACAACTATAATTGAATTATTCGGTTTTGTGAACAACTATGTTTGTAATATATTCACCTCCCTTGCCTTTTGGTCTTGAATATAATTCGCAAGTTTTAGGGTTAACAAAATCTGGAGTGTCCGAATATATCTGGGGTTCCAATTACACCGAATTCATGCAAAATAGTTTAAATTGGTAATTTTTTTAAAGTGATGATAAATTCATATTTTGGTAACCAAATGACCTCACAAAATTATTAAACATTGGAATTAGTCGATTGTAGGACACTTGCACCTTATTGCTATGCAGCAAGCGCATGAACACTAGGAGTTGTCATACCTTTCAGGATAAGATCCAAGGTTTGTACTACACCATATATTTTCTTCAATGCATATGAACGTTCCTTTTTATAACCCCCTTCGTTTAACACTAGTATGCATGTACAACCACCTTCGTTTGCCTTTTTGTTCTCCATAATTCTTAAATATTAGGATCACCAAAATTCAGAGGATTCGAATACATGCAGAGAACCCAAAAAAAAATTTTACGGTATAGATGGTTATTTTTATGGGACGCCTCCTACAGAATCCACCCTTCCATTTACTATCGAGAAATCCCCCACATGTCGGCTTCCTCTCTTCCAGATCCAGCGCTCCCCCTGACGCCCCTAAATCTAGAACGAGGCCGCTGCCATGCATCAACACCGACTGGTTCGACGATGCCCGCATCGACGACGCCGACACCCCCTGTTGGGGATATACTTTCTGGGTATACCCATAGGACTCGCTGACCAGGGTGGCCCACCAACGGGTTAGAGCAATGCTTCATGGGTGGCCTAGTCAGAGAAAGAGAAGGAGCCAGTTCCGGCTACGACAAGGCCCAGAAGAATTACCGACTTAGGCATGTAGTATTACTTGTAGTCCAAGATGTACATGGTTACTGACTCTGTAACATAGCCGGATAGGTCTCTCCTGTAACCCTAGGCCCCGGTGAATATATAAACCGGCCCTATGGGAGCCTTTAGGGCAACCAATCAATCGTAACACCACAACCAACTCGCATAGGCGAACCTCTCTTGTAATCCGCTGTAACATCTGGCTTATGCCGATATATTACTAGGTTGCTAGCAGGAGTAGGATCCGATCACCGCAGTCGGATATGAATCTGGGTAAACTTGTGCTCACCACTCCTGGAACATCCGACGTCTCACACCTATGGCGTACTTGTCGATAATCCGACGACAGTTGGCGCCCATCGTGGGGCTGGTGACCTTTGGAGCATCGTTCCAAGTGGAATCTGCGCATGTAGGAATCGGCAAAACAATATCCATGGGTCGCGTGGGCTACACCAGTGATGTCCCTCTCGTCCTTCTTGACGAGACCTGGATTCCGGCTTCAAAACCCGTGACGACCTACACGATCATGTCCATCGGCGAGATCGATATCTATCTCGGTTTCGCTGAAGCCGCCCAACCCACCCTTGAGGTGATGACCATGGCGGAAGAAAAATCCAGATCTACTCTGTCCGCAGAAGCGGAAGAGTTCAAGGTCCCGGAGAAAATCAAACCCAATCAGCCCACTCCTGTAGTGGAAGAAGAGGTGGAAGAAAAATCCGGATCTGATCTCCCTGATGAGATCGGATACACGGATGAGGAATATATCCGCTATGGCTCTGCTCTACCGGATGTCGTAGCAGAAAAACTACCCTTGAAGCACATGATAAAGGAGATGATGAAACGCCGCTACATCGATTACGAAGCAATCGCCGACATCACGGAGAACTTTGAAATGGAGGAGGCAGAAACCTAGTTGTGCCACTACCTCAAGAACATGAAAAAGAAGAAGCATTGTTTTGTGTTCCACATAAGCACTGGATCAGACTCTGTCAATGCTGGAGCTGGTAGCGATTCGGTTCTAGACGCAATCGAAGATAATGCCGACTCACCTGGCTCCCCTCAGGAGTCAATCACGTCGCAGGAACTTCGAGACTTCGACAAAGAGATGGAGGAGTATGAACAAGAGCACGTCTCCAAGCAAATGCAAGGTGAGCCGGAAAATTCTCCTAGCCCATATGATAGCATGAATGAAAGCTACACCTCGCAAGATGATATGGATACCGGAGATTCCTCCGAGGTCCACAAGCCAACCATGATGGAGAGTACTAACCGAAGTATATCCCCCGGTACTAGACCGAAAGCTGTCTTTGCCACTTGTACGCATGTTGGTCAAAGAAGAATAACAACAACAAAAATCAAACACCGGCAGAGCCGGACGTCGAGGAAATCAATGAAGAAAATTTGATGAAGAGACCGAGATGGAGAATCAAGACGGAGATCCGATTAATACCACCCCGATTGACCCTCCTGTGGATGGACATGACATCACCAAGGGTGCATGGGAAATTTACGGAGATGCTCTCACAATTCCAATCCTAACAGCTTTGGATATCACAACGGAGGCACTGGAGAAAAGGGCCGAGGACCTGGAAAAGCACCGTTTGTTTCTACTCGAAGAGTCCGCGCGCATCGTCGAGTTGAGACAGCAGTTAGACAGTGATCCTGCCAAATATCAGTCAGATTTCAAGCGACATCCAAACAAGACAAGGGGAGGCCCGTTTCTTGCTAACGAGAATCCTGATATCCACAAATATCTATTCGACGGAAAAGATGGAGAGAAGATCCGAGTCTATAGCACGCATTGGAATATGCTACTGCAGCTCGAGCCATCCTCGCCAATAGCACGTCTCTACAGCAGGTCCAGTAGTGCGTCGCGTTGCTGGACAAAGGATTAAAGCAGCAGAAAATGGCTGCGTCATTTAGTGGCAAGCTGGCCTTAAAATCCGAGTTTTCCCACACTGGCTGACCAAAGCGTTGACATAAGGCTTTACAGGTACATGACTCAACTCTACCGTCCCCATGGAGAAGAAGAGAATTTGAGAACCGGCTCAAACGACCACTCTCGTCAGTCGGCACGTGACTGGGCAAGAGTTATTCCGGGTGCGTTCAAAGACGCCATCAGGGCAATGGTTCCTCATCAGGATCATCAACGGCAAAACAACCACTATACAGAAAACCCGGAAACACAACGCCAGTGAGAGGATGTCAACACCCGGATTTTTAATCCCAGATGCCTGTTATGCCTACATCGCAATCCTAGGATTACCATTTTTACGAGACATAACAGAATTGGATACCATAGTACATCATCCATTACAACCGTACATAAGTTCTTACACAAATAGGGATCTCATGATCCAGTTCTTAATACAACTTCAGGCAGCGAAATACGTAATAATAACGGTAGCGTAGGCGAAGCTCCATCTTCGGGATCACAGGGAATGCTGACGATGGGAGATGATCCTAGTTGTCGTAACCTTCCTGGGGTCCATCCTCCAGGTACTCCTCTTCATAGTCTGGCCATGGGAATAGCCAGGGACAAAGCCATGAGTACTCTTTAAGTACTCGCAAACTAATACTAACAAAGGAAAGGGGGTTTTGATAATAGGACACTAGGCTCTAGGGTTGTTTTGCAAAAGCCAGATTTATCTCTACTAAGTTCCAAAGCTAGTCACAATTTTATAACTCCTAAGTGGGATCTTGTAACTCATGTCACAACTCTGTTGTGGTCAAGTCAAAGTATCAATTCAGTTCACAAGTCATTTTTGAAAAGTCTGATGGGGGAACAGTATGGCCACTCCAACTGTCCATAACCGCGGACGCGACTATTCGAATAGTTTGACACTCTGCAGAGATTGTACACTTTCACCACAACATTCGATACATCCATCAGGAACAAATCCTGAATTCACCATACTCATTATGCGGATAATCAATCCTAACCTTTCAATTACACGCCCTAGTATAAGCACCTCTCCTGTGAGTTTGGCCTCCCAACCATGACCAACTGTCTTCTTGGGTACTACACAGGTGGACAATCTTCACAAGGTAGCCTCAGCTCAGACCTTGGGCGTGAGGGAACTAATACTAAGGTATATAAGGTTCCAGTCAAGCCCTACCCAATCTTCGGGTATTGTGGTTGTACGATAAAATTGGAATGGTATCGCATCCAGACAACCATCAGTTTTATAAAGGGCTAAGGCTCATGCCTCAACATTTTCTTCACCAAAATCATCAAGTGTTTGGAAACACATGTCCAAAACATTTCAATAGAATGATCCATCATTCCAAGGTTTTCATAACCATTTTTCCACCAAGTAAACCCATCTAAAGTTGATCAAGTTTTATGCTTAGCACTAGCATCTACAGGTGGGGGTAAGACTAATGAGGGGTGGTAAACTAGTGGAGTTTCAACTAAGTATAACCTTATATCTTAGGATGATATCAAGGTTTTCTAGCTTAGGCCAAATTTTATGCTCTTTATACAACCTTCACAAATCTTTATAGTATCTACCAATCTCTTAGGTAAACTCTAAGTAAGCTTTGATAAATAAATAAAGTAAGAAGCTTACAAATAAAACTAGGATTGGTTTATCAAGTGGGTATAATCACATATGCTTAAGGCATATAGTAGGCATAGTGGCAAGTATTGGCTTGCATAGGTATAGTCTCAGCTTGCTCAATCAACTAGTAGTATTAGGCTTGCCATGTGCAGAGTAGTGGTTGAAGTTCTCCTCGGCTTCTTCTTTGTAGTATCCTCCTTCCTCCTCGTATCCTTGGTCGGTAATAGCGTCTATGAATAAATACGAGGTACATAATCACCAAACAATACTTAACTACTTGCAATCATCACACACAAGTTTCCTATAGATGATCTAGCATCATCTCTAACATTACAAGGTTAAGGCTTGGTTTACTTCCTTTTATTTTTAGAAAAGTAATTTCTACTCATTGAAAAACTACTTAAGATTTATTATTCTCCAAACCAACATTGGGATCATGTTGACACATGTCATCACCACATATTTTAGTCAATGGGAATGTGATTTAAATTGGTGTCACAATTTAATAAGGTTTTACCCTTTTATTCTAATTAATTAAAGTGGCTAGAAATGCCTATGTAGCATTCTTTTATTACTTGAACCTCATTTATGCAAGTAAACCTATATATTTTTATATATTCTGAAAGGTATGGTTAAACGTGATTTTTGAGAGTTGGAGTCAACTCAAAAGCTATTATGGTTTAAATTTGAAAAATGTTTGAATGCAGAAAAGCTTTTGCCTTATTATTTTTACTATGGGTGATCTATAGATCCAAATGACTTGAATCCAACGGGCTTGGATTCAGAATTCACAGACCTTTCCAACAAAATTGGTTTCATTCAAATTGGTGCACTGAATCGACCTGGATTTATTTTTGAAAATGGGTACAGAAGTGTGTTTGAATTAAAAACAAAAAGATCTAATTCAAATGACTGGGCTGCGCAGGAAAGGTTAAAGGGCCGGCCTGCTAAGAGCAGTGCTCCCGCGGGCTGCTTAAGTGGGTGTCCCCACTCGTCAGTGACACGTGGCTGGGCGAAGCGGTATGGGGCAACTTGGGTCATTCGATCTGATTCTAATCCAACGGCTGGGAGTTATCATCGACGCGAGACAATGCCGGCGAGAACGAAACCTAGTGCGGCCAGTGAGGGGTGCTGGGGGCTCACCGGGGTACTGGCGAGGCGGGCGAACGACGAAGTCGATGACGGCGAACCTCCTGGTACCGGTGGCTTCTCTTGGGGCGGCTCCAATCACTGGCTCCCTTCTTCTCTAGAGGTGGCGGGCTCCGGTGAAATTCCGGCGAGGTGGTGCTCGCCTTGCTCTGAGAACGGTGTGGCACGATCAGTGAGGAGAGGGGAGTGAGATGGTGTGAAGAAATCGAGCGGGGGTGGCCTCTATTTATAGTCGAGCGAGGGGACCGTCGGGGCGCACGGTGAGCTCGTCGGGGGCGATGGTACAGGCGGCTATTGGCATGGGCGAAGGTAGGGGACGGTGCGGTGTCTCCTGGTGATGCTCAACGACATGGTTTTGAGGCGTGGGGTGGTGCGGCTTGGTCTGGAACGGGCGATGCTCTGCGCGGCAGAGGCGGCGTCTTCGACGGCGAGAGGTGGCTGTGCGTCACGGGGCAGCGAACGGGGATGTCTGGCGGTCTCCTGGGTCGGTGGGGATTGTGTATGCACGCGGCAAGGGCGGCGCGCGGTTTGTGGGCTTTGGTCGAGGGTGGTTCTCTGGCGCACGCTCGGCATGGTCGCCGGCGGTCTGGGCACGGTTTGTGCGCGTGGTCCAGGGCTTGGCAACGCTCGCAGCTGGGACAGGGAGTGGCGGTGGACGGTGGGCTGCCTCCCAGACATGCTGGCTAGGCTTGCTGCTGCTCCTAGCTTGCTGTCGACTATGGAGTGGCAAGGGTGTGCTTGGCTGTTCACCATTGATGGCAATGGCAAGCTCACAGTGGTGCTAGTGCTTGGTTAATATTCCTAGATGATCTACTGAGCTGGTTGTGAGCTAAATGGGGAACCAGTTAGGCAAGAATCACTGGTCACAATAGTGTTTGATGTTTGTTTGATTTGTGTCTACAACCTGTTTAATGAAATGGCCGCATGAAATCAAGTTTTGAATTTTGAAATGATTTTTGGTGGGTTTGCTAGATTGGTGTTTGTGAGTCTGCAGATGCTTGGGTTTTGAAAGTGAGCTAGTTTGAGTGTTTTTTGAAAAAGTGGGATCTTCCCATATGATAAAGATTCAATTTTGAATTCTCATTTAAACTATGCATTTGAAAGTTTCTGGATGATCACAAAGTGGGCCTTGATACTTTGTTATGAGTACATTCAAGTGGTGCAAAGAACCAGAAAAGTTTATGTTAGGTTTTGAAAGTTTGAGACAGCCAAAGTAGGCATGGGAGTTAAATTGGTCAAAATGACCATTCCTTTTATATATGTGTTTTGATTTACTTGTCTTTAGGAAAAGTGTGGGAAATGTTTTAGATGAGGTTTATTTCACCTAAGAAACATTTTACAAGCAATGAAGAAATCAAACAAGGTGGTTTAAAAGAATTTCAAAATCAATGCATACACATATGCATGCATTCATAATTTTTAATTAGAAAAGTTTTTGTTAACCCTATTTTTGAGGATTAGAGTTTGATGATCCAAGTTTAGTATTTTTGGGATGTTACAAACCTTCCCCTCTTAAACAAAATCTCGTCCCGAGATTTGAAAAAGGACGAAAAGATTACCTAGGATTTGAAGAGATCGGGAAACTCCGTCCTGATGTGATCTTCGCGTTCCCAGGTAGCTTCCTCTTCTGTGTGGTTGCTCCACTGAATCTTGAGAAACTTGATGCTTCGGGTTCGGGTAGTTCGAAAAGCTTCTTCCAAAATGCGGATGGGTACTTCGGGATAGGTCAGGTCATCGTTGATCTCTATGGTCTGATGATCGATATTGTTGAACACCTCGGTCTTCTCGGGGACTTCGAGACACTTGCGAAGTAATGAGATATGGAACACATTATGCACTGCTGACATCTCTTTGGGTAGCTCCAATTGATACGATACTTCTCCTCGACGGCTCAGAATTTTGAAAGGTCCGATATATTTGGGGGCTAACTTTCCTTTGAGTTGGAAACGCTGCATTCCCTTCAATGGCGACACTATCAGATAAACAAAATCTCCTATGTTGAAGGCGAGGTCTCGACGTCTCTTATCGGCGTAACTCTTCTGTCGGGATTGGGCAGTCTTGAGGTGCTCACGAATCTTGTGAACCTTATCTTCTGCTTCTCGTAGGATGTCGGGTCCAAAAATCTGACTCTCTCCTACTTCCGACCAGTTCAAAGGGGTGCGACACTTTCTTCCGTACATGAATTCAAATGGGGCCATTTGCAAACTGGATTGGTAATTGTTGTTGTAGGAAAATTCTGCAAACGGCAGACAGTCTTCCCACTTGGATCCATATTCTAACACACAGGTTCTCAGCATATCTTCGAGTATTTGATTTACTCGCTCCGTTTGTCCATCGGTCTGAGGGTGATACGCGGTACTGAAATCTAGGCGGGTTCCTAAACCTTCTTGAACTTTCTTCCAGAATCTCGAGGTAAACTGAGTTGCTCGATCCGATACGATGTTCTTAGGGACTCCGTGCAAACTGACGATTCTAGCGATGTACAACTCCGCTAGTTTCAAACTCTGATAGGTGGTTTTGACGGGCAAGAAATGGGCGACTTTGGACAATCTGTCCACTATGACCCAGATAGAGTCATTTCCCCTACTAGAAGTAGGTTGTCCAGTGATAAAGTTCATTCCTACAGAATCCCATTTCCATTCCGGAATCTGCAAAGGTTGCAACAATCCAGCGGGTCTTTGATGTCCTGCCTTGACTCGCTGACATATATCACACTTGGTGATATAGCTTCCGATTTCTCTCATCTTATGCCACCAAAATTGCTCCTTCAAATCTTGATACATCTTAGTTCCTCCGGGATGGATAGAATAAAGAGTATCATGAGCCTCCTTCAAGATAACTTCTTTCAACTCAGAATCTAATGGTACACAAAGTCGTCCTTTGTACCAAAACACTCCTTCTTTGTCTTCGGTGAATCCGGGTACTTTGCCTGTACCGATACGACGCTTGATTCCGTCGATACTGGCATTTCCCTTCTGCGCCTCTTTAATCTGACTGATCAAAGTGGGTTGGAGTTCTATGCTAGCCAAAAATCCTTCACTTACTAATTCCATTCGAAAATCTTCCATCTTCTTGTGCAAACTTGGTTGCTCCTTCAAAATCATGGAGTTCAGGCGGCACGGCAATCTGCTAAGGGCATCGGCTACCACGTTGGCTTTACCAGGGTGATAGTGAATGTCCAGGTCATAATGCTTGATTAGCTCAATCCATCTTCTCTGCCTCATATTCAGCTCCTTCCGAGTGAATATATACTTTAGGCTCTTGTGATCCGAATAAATCTCACAATGATTTCCCATTAGGTAATGTCTCCATGTCTTCAGGGCTAGAACTACGGCTGCGAGTTCGAGGTCATGGGTTGGGTAATTTTGCTCATGTTGCTTCAATTGTCAAGATAGATAAGATATAACTTTGCCTTCTTGCATTAGCACACATCCGAGACCAATCTTGGATGCGTCACAATACACATTGAAGGGCTTCGTGATATCCTACATGATCAAGATTGGGGCTGAAATTAATCTCCTTTTGAGTTCTTGAAAACTGGCTTCACATTTGTCGGTCCATTCAAACTTCTTGTCCTTCTTTAGCAATTGGGTCATGGGTCTGGCGATACTCGAGAATACTTCTACGAATTTGCGGTAATATCCCGCCAATCCGAGAAAAGCACGGACTTGGGTTTGAGTGGTTGGGGCTTGCCAATCTTCTACATCTTTCACTTTGGCAGGGTCAACGGCAATTCCTCCGGCTGATACAATGTGACCGAGGAATCCTACCTCCTGTAACCAAAATTCACATTTGCTAAACTTGGCATACAACTGATGCTCTCTAAGGGTTCCAAGAATGGTCCTTAGGTGTAGCTCATGTTCTTCTTCTGATTTGGAATAAATCAGAATGTCATCGATGAAAACAACGACAAACTTATCCAGGAAGTCCATAAAAATCTTATTCATGAGATTCATGAAATAAGCAGGGGCATTGGTTAGTCCAAAAGACATGACTGTATACTCGTACAATTCATATCTGGTGGTAAATGCAGTCTTTGGAATATCTTCTGCACGAATCTTGAGTTGATGATAACCAGTTCTAAGATCCATCTTAGAAAACACCTTGGCACCGGTCAACTGATCAAACAAATCTTCTATCTTGGGCAAGGGGTACTTGTTCTTGATGGTGACATCATTAAACTTCCGATAATCTGTACACAAACGGTTACCTCCATCCTTCTTGTCCACAAATAAGACAGGTGATCACCATGGTGACGCGCTTGGTTGAATCAATCCGATTTCCAACATGGAATCCAGTTGCTTCTTCAGTTCTGCGAGCTCTGACGGGTTCATACTATAGGGTCTCTGGGCTATGGGTCCTGTTCTGGGGATTAGTTTGATGATGAACTCGATATCCCGATCTGGGGGCATACCGAGCAAAACATCTGGAAATACATAGGGGTATTCACAGACTATCCGGACTTGGTCAATGGTAGGTTGGGCTATACTCTTGTTGCATTTGAATTGGCGAGGTAAGGTTTCAGATATATGTTCGACTGATATTCCGGCTGTACTGGTCATGGTTATGGCTTTCTTAGCATAGTCAATCAATCCCTTATGTTTGGACATCCAATCCATTCCTAGTACTACTTCCAAACCTTTAGTTCTGAGTACTATCAGATTATCATAAAAATCTATGCCATGGATTCATATAGGGATGGCTTTGCAAATTTTCCTAGCCTTGGTGGTTGATCCGGGAATTTGAACAATCATCACATGCTTCAGTTTGGTTGGTTGAATTTTACTAGTGCAGGCAAATTCTTCGGTGACAAATGAATGCGATGCACCAGAGTCAAACAACACTCATGCAAGTACTGAATTAACAGAAAACATACCAAGCACGACGTCTGGCGCTTCCTGAGCTTCTTTACCATGCATGAGAAAAAGACGGCCATTGCGGTTGAGTGAATTCCCTGGGGCAAATCTTCTCCCTGGCTGAACACGACACTGTTGCTGAGCTGGGGCATTGGCATTGGGGGCTGTAGCATTCTTCTTGGTGGGGCACTCGTTGGAATAGTGGCCTTTATTTCCACAGTCATAACAAGTCACTTGCGACTTGTCCTTGGCTGCGACAGGCACCGCATTGCTTCTAGTCCTCGGGGCAGTGTTGGGGTTGGCGGTAACATTGTTGGTGTTGAACTTGGGTGGGGCACGGGTGAAATTGCTAGAGTTGCCAGGGTTTTTGTGATTTCTCTCCGGGTCTAGGGTTTCCACGGTTGGGATAGGTCGGACGGTTCATAGGGGGTCTGTTGGTTCTTGGGGCAAATCCTGGAGATGGGTTGGGGCGATACTTTGGGGTCTGATGGGTTCCTGGTTGGTGCATCATACGACGCTTGCGGTTCTCATTGGCTTGGTTGATCTTTCCTTCCATCTGGATAGCAGAGTCGACAAGGTCTTCAATATCAGCAAAGGGGATATTGACTAACACTCTCTGCATTTCATCATGCAGACCATTCAGGAATCTTTCTTTCTTCTTGGCCTCTGTGTCGATCTCATCCGAGGCATACCTAGCTAATGACAAAAATTTGTCACGGTATTCCACTACAGTCATCCTTCCTTGCTTCAGCTCTCTGAACTCGTCTCTCATTCGCTTGATCAAACCTGGTGGCACATGGGTTCTACTAAACTTGACCTTGAATTCTTCCCAGGTCATCATCTGGCCTCTGGTCATTGCGCGAACACTGTTCCACCATGCCCTGGCATCTCCAGCTAGATAATGGGTGGCAAACAGAACTTTCTTGTTGGCTTCCACTCCGGCGACTTCTAAGTTATTTTCCATGGTTTGCAGCCAGTCATCGGTGTCTAGGGGTTCTTCTGACTTAGTGAAAACAGGTGGGTTGGTATTCTAGAAATTCTTGAGCTTAGATCCATGGTTGTCTTGATTTCCGTGGCCTTGGTTGTTGTGGGCTAGCTGGGCTATCTGCTGCAGAGTGGCTAGGTTGGCTTGACGTTCCGCTCTTTCAGCTTCGCGGTCAGAAGTCAACATTTGCAGTATCTGCAACATCAGGTCCGGGGCTGAACCACTTCCTCCATGTGGCATCTGAAGATTGAGATAGATCATGAGAAAAGAGGGAAATTTCTAAGGTTTCGGGGACTTTGAACAATTTTAAAGGTTTGTCTCAGATTTTTCTAGCAACTTTCTTTTTCATTCATTCATTCATTCATATCACATAGTACAACAAACACCACAACAAAGAAAAACAGATGGTTTGAAGAACCATTCTGGAAACTACGATACAGTGGGACCGAATACTACTCACTACGCTAGTGCTCAAGTGCTACTACTCCTCGGGGTCTGTGGCTTCATCATCTTCATCATCATCGATGAAGGCGAAATCATCCTCATCGGTGAAGAAGTCCATGGCCTGATCCTCTAGAAAATCATCGTCATCGCTGAGGTAGGAGTAAGGGTCTCCACGCAGATCCTCTCCAACATTCTCCCTTTCCTCCAACTGCATGTCTCTATCGTGGATGGTCTCCTCAAAAAATGAGATGCGGTGGCGAAGACGGGCAATAATGCGCTCCTTCTTGTCGAGCTGACGGCGGCGAGACTTGCGATCCTTTGCTAGCATGGCGATGGTCTGATCCTTCGTCTTGATGATGGCAAACTTGTGGTTGGAGTAGTCACGACAGTTGTCCAACTCCTGCTGATGATCGTACATCATGAAGCTAAGGTGGTCCAACTGAGTCTTCAGCTCGGGGTGGTATGGGGCTTCCAGTGGTTGTCCATTTGCATCACGTCTTGGGCAAAACTCAAAGCGAGTACCCTTTATCTGATTGATGCTCTGCCCACACAGACGGGAAAGAGCTTCCTGCATTGCTCTGGCAAGTCCATCGAGCCAGTTGCTTTCCCTCAAGGTAAACTGAATTCCCTCCGCAGTGGGAGGTTCAATCTTTCCTCGGAGGCTTGCAACAATTAGCCACTGCAGGTCTTCTCCTCCTTGATCATTGAGTTGAGCTCCGAAGAACTCGGGGTGCGGACACTCTAGAAGTTCCGAAAGCTGGTCCAAATCCCTCTCAAAGATAAGGTCTCCACCATTCCCCAGATGGTAAAACTTGTTGTACTTCACGTTCATCTATAAAAATAGAGGATGAGTAGGTTAGCAGAGTGATCAAGTGTGTCAAAATTTTATGTATTTTGCAAGAGTTTTTGAGGAACATGAATTTTTATGAAAGAATCAAAGAGATAAGAATGAGAATAAGTTTTTGTAAATATTTGTTTTCTTTGGTTTTAAAACTAAGTTTTTGGTTCAAACGTCTAGTCTAACTAGGGTCTCCTATGGTCAGGATGGCTCTGATACCAACTTGTCAACACCCGGACAGATGCCTGTTACGCCATACATCGCAATCCCAGGATTACCATTTTTGCGAGACATAACAGAATTGGATACATCATCCATTACAACCGTACATAAGTTCTTACACAAATAGGGATCTCATGATCCAGTTCTTAATACAACTTCAGGCAGCGGAATACGTAATAATAACGGTAGCATAGGCGAAGATCCATCTTCGAGATCACAGGCAATGTTGACGATGGGAGATGATCCTAGTTGTTGTAACCTTCCTGGGGTCCATCCTCCAGGTACTCCTCTTCATAGTCTGGCCATGGGAATAGCCAGGGACAAAGCCATGAGTACTCTTTAAGTACTCGCAAACTAATACTAACAAAGGAAAGGGGGTTTTGATAATAGGACACTAGGCTCTAGGGTTGTTTTGCAAAAGCCAGATTTATCTCTACTAAGTTCCAAAGCTAGTCACAATTTTATAACTCCTAAGTGGGATCTTGTAACTCATGTCACAACTCTGTTTTGGTCAAGTAAAAGTCTCAATTCAGTTCACAAGTCATTTTTGAAAAGTCTAACTGGGAACAAGATGGCCATCCAATCGTCCATAATCATGACGCGGCTATTCGAATAGCTTGACACTCTGCAGAGATTGTACACTTTCACCACAACATTCGATACATCCGTCAGGAACAAATCCTGAATTCACCATACTTAGTATGCGGATAATCAATCCTAACCTTTCAATTACACGCCCTAGTATAAGCACCTCTCCTGTGAGTTTGGCCTCCCAACCATGACCAACTGTCATCTTGGGTACTGCACAGGTGGACAATCTTCACAAGGTAGCCTCAGCTCAGACCTTGGGCGTGAGGGAACTAATACTAAGGTATATAAGGTTCTAGTCAAGCCCTACCCAATCTTCGGGTATTGTGGTTGTACGATAAAATTGGAATGGTATCGCATCCAGACAACCATCAATTTTATAAAGGGCTAAGGCTCATGCCTCAACATTTTCTTCACCAAAATCATCAAGTGTTTGGAAACACATGTCCAAAACATTTAAATAGAATGATCCATCATTCCAAGGTTTTCATAACCATTTTTCAACCAAGTAAACCCATCTAAAGTTGATCAAGTTTTATTCTTAGCACTAGCATCTGTAGGTGGGGGTAACACTAATGAGGGGTGGTAAACTAGTGGAGTTTCAACTAAGTACAACCTTATATCTTAGGATGATATCAAGGTTTTCTAGCTTAGGCCAAATTTTATGCTCTTTATGCAACCTTCAAAAATCTTTATAGTATCTACGAATCTCTTAGGTAAACTCTAAGTAAGCTTTGATAAAGAAATAAAGTAAGAAGCTTACAAATAAAACTAGGATTGCTTTATCAAGTGGGTATGATCACATATTCTTAAGGCATATAGTAGGCATAGTGGCAAGTATTGGCTTGCATAGGTATAGTCTCAGCCTGCTCAATCAACTAGTAGTATTAGGCTTTCCTTGTGCAGAGCAGTGGTTGAAGTTCTCCTCAGCTTCTTCTTCGTAGTATCCTCCTTCCTCCTCGTATCCTTGGTCGGTACTAGCGTCTATGAATAAATACGAGGTACATAATCACCAAAAAATACTTAACTATTTGCAATCATCACACACAAGTGTCCTATAGATGATCTAGCATCATCTCTAACATTACAAGGTTAAGGCTTGGTTTACTTCCTTTTATTTTTAGAAAAGTAATTTCTACTCATTGAAAAACTACTTAAGATTTAATATTCTCCAAACCAAACATGGGATCATGTTGACACATGTCATCACCACATATTTTAGTCCATGGGAATGTGATTTAAAGTGGTGTCACAATTTAATAAGGTTTTACCCTTTTATTCTAATTAATTAAAGTGGCTAGAAATGCCTATGTAGCATTCTTTTATTACTTGAACATCATTTCTGCAAGTAAACCTATATATTTTTATATATTCTGAAAGGTATGGTTAAATGTGATTTTTGAGAGTTGGAGTCAACTCAAAAGCTATTATGGTTTAAATTTGAAAAATGTTTGAATGCAGAAAAGCTTCTGCCTTATTATTTTTACTATGGGTGATCTATAGATCCAAATGACTTGAATCCAACGGGTTTGGATTCAGCATTCACAGACCTTTCCAACAAAATTGGTTTCATTCAAATTGGTGCACTGAATCGACCTGGATTTATTTTTGAAAATGGGTATAGAAGTGTGTTTGAATTAAAAAGAAAAAGATCTAATTCAAATCACTGGGCTGCGCGGGAAAGGTTAACGGGCCGGCCTGCTAAGCGCAGTGCTCCCGCGGGCTGCTTAAGTGGGTGTCCCCACTCGTCAGTGACACGGGGCTGGGCGATGCGGTATGGGGCAACTTGGGTCGTTCGATCAGATTCTAATCCAACGGCTGGGAGTCATCGTCAACGCGAAACAACGCCGACGAGAATGAAACCTAGCGCGGCCAGTGAGGGGTGCTGGGGGCTCACCAGGGTACTAGCGAGGGCCGGCGAGGCGGGCAAATGACGAAGTCAACGACGGTGAACCTCCGGGTACCGGTGGCTTCTCCTGGGGCGGCTCCAATCGCTGGCTCCCTTCTTCTCCAGAGGAGGCGGGCTCCGGTGAAATTCCGGCGAGGTGGTGCTCGCCTTGCTCTAAGAAAGGTGTGGCACGATCAGTGAGGAGAGGGGAGTGAGATGGTGTGAAGAAATCGAGCGGGGGTGGCCTCTATTTATAGTCGAGCGAGGGGACCATCGGGGCGCACGGTGAGCTCGTCGGGGGCGATGGTACAGGCATCTATTGGCATGGGCGAAGGTAGGGGACGGTGCGGTGTCTCCTGGCGATGCTCAACGACATGGTTTTGAGGCGTGGGGTGGTGCGGCTTGGTCTGGAACGGGCGATGCTCTGCGCGGCAGAGGCGGCGTCTTCGACGGCGAGTGGTGGCTGTGCGTCACAGGGCGGTGAACGGGGATGTCTGGAGGTCTCCTGGGTCGGTGGGGATTGTGTATGCACGCGGCCAGGGCGGCGCGCGGTCTGTGGGCTTCGGTCGAGGGTGGTGCTCTGGCGCACGCTCGGCATGGTCGCCGCGCTGGGCGCGGTTGTGCGCTGCGGGTCGGGCTTGGCAACGCTCACGGCTGGGACAGGGAGTGGCGGTGGACAGTGGGCTGCCTCCCAGACATGCTGGCTAGGCTTGCTGCTGCTCCTAGCTTGCTGTCGACTATGGGGTGGCAAGGGTGTGCTCTGCTGTTCACCATTGATGGCAATGGCAAGCTCACACTGGTGCTAGTGCTTGGTTAATCTTCCTAGATGATCTACTGAGCTGGTTGTGAGCTAAATGGGGACCAGTTAGGCAAGAATCACTGCTCACAATAGTGTTTGATGTTTGTTTGATTTGTGTCTGCAACCTGTTTGATGAAATGGCCGCATGAAATCAAGTTTTGAATTTTGAAATGATTTTTGGTGGGTTTGCTAGATTGGTGCTGGTGAGTCTGCAGATGCTTGGGTTTTGAAAGTTGAGCTAGTTTGAGTGTTTATTGAAAAAGTGGGATCTTCCCATATGATAAAGATTCAATTTTGAATTGTCATTTAAACTATGCATTTGAAAGTTTCTGGATGATCACAAAGTGGGCCTATATACTTTGTTATGAGTACATTCAAGGGGTGCAAAGATCCAGAAAAGTTTCTGTTAGGTTTTGAAAGTTTGAGACAGCCAAAGTAGGCATGGGAGTTAAATTGGTCAAAATGACCATTCCTTTTATAATGTGTTTTGATTTACTTGTCTTTAGGCAAAGTGTGGGAAATGTTTTAGATGAGGTTTATTTCACCTAAGAAACATTTTACAAGCAATGAAGAAATCAAACAAGGTGGTTTAAAAGAATTTCAAAATCAATGCATACACATATGCATGCATTCATAATTTTTAATTAGAAAAGTTTAGCATGGGTAAGGTCGATTCCCTCGGGTTGCATATCTTGTGTAATGCATACACAAGATGTTGCATATGTAGCTCAACCCTCGGGTTTCGAAAACACACGCTATCCCAACCATGTGTATCTACTCCATAAGGCTCTCTACGGACTAAAGCAAGCTCCTCGTGCTTGGTATGAGCACCTTAGGGATTTTCTACTCATGGATGGGTTTAGCATGGGTAAGGTCGATTCCACCCTTTTCACCAAACGGGTTAAAGGGGGTGGCTTATTTATTGTTCAAATATATGTTGATGATATTATCTTTGGTGGAACTAGCGAATCTCATATCAAAGCTTTTGCCGAGTTGATGACTATGAAATTTAGGATGTCCATGATGGGGGAGTTGAAGTTCTTTCTAGGCTTCATCATAAAGCAACTTCCTCATGGCACTTTCATCTCTCAAGAGAAGTACATTAAGGATATGCTCAATAAGTTCGAGACGGCCAAGGCTAATCCCATGAAGACACCCATGCCACTAAATGGACAACTTGTCCTTGGAGTAGGTGAGAAGGACGTGGATCAAAATGTATATCGTTCTATGATTGGTTCCTTACTCTACCTTTATGCTTCTAGGCCGGATATCATGTTAAGTGTTGGAATGTGTGCTCGTTTTCAATCCGCTCCCAAGGAGTGCCACTTGATGGAGGTCAAACAGATTTTTAGGTACCTTGTTCTCACTCCTACTCTCGGGCTTTGGTATCCAAAGGGTTCAACCTTTGAGCTTGTTGGCTATTCGGATGCCGATTGGGCAGGTGATAAGGTTAATCGGAAATAAACCTCTGGGGCTTGCCAGTTTATTGGCCGGTCGTTGGTAAGTTGGTCTTCCAAGACACAAAACTCCACAACCCTATCCACCGCCGAAGCCGAATACATATCCGCGGCATCTTGTTGTCCTTAATTGTTATGGATGAGGCAAACCTTGAAAGACTATGGTGTGTCTCTTGGTACGCTGCCTCTTCTATGTGACAATGAAAGCGCAATAAAGATCGCCAACAACCCCATCCAACATTGCCGCACCAAACATATTGACATTCACCACCACTTCCTACGTGACCATGTCGCCAATGGTGATATCAATCTCACTCATGTGGGTACGATGTTCAAATTGGCCGATATTTTCAAGAAGCCTTTAGATGAATCCCCGTTTATCATGTTGAGGCGAGAACTCGGTATCCTAGATCCCCAAAACTTGGATTGATTTTATTCTTGCACTATATTCGTGCTCTTAACATGCTATGTATCTTAGTTGCGCAACACATGTAGGGATGGTCATCTCATGTAAGGTTCCCAACCTTTAATAAGGTAGAGATCCCTGTGTTTACAATGCTAGACCCTGGATCAATAGCTAGCATCCACAGTTAAGATGTAATATCAAGAAACAAAGGTCATAATACAACTTTATAACCAGGAATAAAATAAGTTATTACATCTTACATAGCTCATTTGGCTATTACATTACATTGCAGCAGAATATCTATAAACATGGGGTCCTTCATCTTCAAAGTGCCACAGGCAGACATGTTGGTTGTATACTTGTAATCCTAATCATTTAAACTTCACTAATATCAATCAAACCTGCAACATAACAAGTTACAGCCACAAGGGTCAATACATTTGAATTATATTGGCAAGTGATACTATGGTAGTATAGTGGAGTCTATCATCTATATGCATTTGGCTAAGTGGAGCTTAGGCTTGCATTGCTCAAAATAGATTTTCCTTATCATTTGAAAACACTAAGTGTTTGATTTGATAAAATCACCCAAGGCATCCACCAATCAAAGATTGAAGATCCTTTAACCCTTGTTCAACCACAAGTTTTGAACTTAGAAATTTGGATGATGAGATTCTTGATAGCTTCCATGTCTTGATGCTCACATTGTCCTTTACCAGGGACATGGCTAAGTACTTAGATTTTACACTCTGCAGAGGTGGTGCACTTTCCCCACAACACTTGGTTTCACCAAGACAAGATCTTTCAGAAGCCTTCCCTTAGACCAAAATGGACGCGCTCCAACCTATCAAACCCTACCACCAACTATCCATTTGGCTAAGTTATTGCAACCTATATGATCCAGGCAGAGCCCATAATGCCAAGTGGTTGCACTTGAAGCTTCTCAACATTTGACATCTCAAATCTCTTTGTTCCTGGGTGGCAATCCACAAGTGTGATACACAAGGTAAACCATAGCCATGGGCCTTGTGTAACCACTCAACCAAAAACCACCAAGCAATTACCATTCCACCCAGGTGATTCATTAACTTAGTTGTTTTATTAAACAAAAACTCAAGTCCTCAGACTTAGAAATTTTTCCATAGTATGAGTGTATGTATTCCACCCTTGTTTTCTATTAGCTAAGCTAAGCATGATAGTAGTAGGAATATTAACTTAGGAAATTCTACTAAAGTTTTCATCTACTAGGTTTTCCCATAGCATGGTTTATACTTAGCAAAAATTCCATGCAAGTTTTACTTAGAAAAATCACTAATGCATAGTGAAAGTAGTGGGACAAATGTATGAAGCATCACTTGCCTTTTTGGTAGAGTATAAGTTCACTCCTTGTCCTTGCTACAATCACACTCTTGAAGTCACTACAATTCAATCAAGCAAGGCACAAGTTCAATCTACGATCAAGCAAAACATCACATAAAATGATAAAGTCAAAGTAATGCATGCAAGCATGACAAGCTTTGTTTTATTTGAAAGAGTGGTTCCTAATGGGTCATAAACAATTGAAAACACCTAATGGTCATTTTAGAAAGTGGCAAAGTCATTTGCAAAAGATTTCACTTCATAAACCATTTTCAAAACAAGGTATCATTTTATGTGGTGTAAAAATGTTTTTACTAAGGCATTAATTTATAGGGTTCACCAAATATGTTTTCAAACCATAAAACTTTGTGTTTAGGGTCATAGAGTTTAAAACAAAACATTTCCCAAAGGTTTTCTTCCAAAACTAATTTTAATAAATAAACCATATTTTTATTTGACTAGAATTGTTTTTAAATCAAAGAATCAATATTTTTATTCACCAAGTATATTTTTGAAACCACAAAGTGTTTACTATGGTCAGTAGGTTCAAAACAAACCAATTGCCAAAGATTTTATCCCCAAAATCATTTTAGAATAATTTTTACAATCTAAACAAGCATACAAATGTTTCTGCAAAAACAAACATTTTACTAGAAGCTTTTTACTAAACAAATTGCATGGTTGGCTAGGGCTTGTTCCACTGATTCCATTGATATAAAATTTGTAATTTTTGGACGTGTGGATCAAAAGTTACAAGGTTTACAAATTTGCAAAACAATCTGATTCCAAAATCTGTTTTAAAACAACCGGTGCCACGCGGCATGTTCTCATTGGACGGTACTGCTTCGGCTGGATCAATCTTCCTGGACCGTCAGATCTAAGTGGCTACGCACGGTGCAGATCAAAAGGTACCCTTTTGTTCACGTTCTATTGCAGCGCTATGATTAAGATCCTACGGTTGCTATACGTTCGACCACTAAGCGATGGCCTGGGATGTGGCGGCTTTGGCGCAGAAGCGAGAGAGGATGGGAAGATGCTCACCGTGTTCGCAGAAGCCTGGGGAAGCTCAAGGTGTTCTCGAGGAGTCAAGGGGCGCACGGAGTTCACGGCTATTGCTCACCAGAGTTCTTGCTGGCGTCGGTTGCGCACGGTTGTGGTCGAGGGCGAGCACCTGGGATGCAGGCAAGCGAAGAAAAGTATCAGGAGGATGCGCACGGTCTCTGTGGTTGCAGGGGTACTCACCAGAGCACAAGGGGAGCTTGGGGTTGGCGTCGATAACTTCGCGGAGCCGGTCTGAGGCCAATGACGGCGATGGTTGTTCTTGCCGATGCTCTAGGGTGAGCGCGGCCGAGTTGAGGCCACTGGGAGGTGCGCCAGGGTCTGGGGAGTGTGTGAGCTTTGTCGGGGAGGCAAGGGGCGATGCGGTGCTGCCGGAATTGGCCAAGAACCTCGTCGGAGACGTCGGCGGTGCAGAAGAGATTGGAGACAGCCTGGTGGCTCTCGAGGCGTGGTGTTTGGGGGGAATGGAAGAGGAGAAACGGGCATTTAAGCGAGTGTGGTTAGGGGGCGTTGATCACGCGGCATTGAAGCGAATTGACGACGCGAATCAATCGGCAGTAACGGGAGGAAGAACATGTCACGTGGGGAAGAAGCTGACGTGGTCGTGGGGTCGTCTTGTCAGCGATAGAGGGGAAAGCAGAGTGGGGTACAGTTGTCATCCTCTGTGCGGTTAAGTTTCTGAGTGAGAAATGAACGATTCGCTGGGGAGAGAGGTGGGCTGCTGGGCTGGGATGGGCTTAGCTGGGCTGGGTCGTCTTTGCTCTATTTTTTTCTGTTCTGAATCTTTTTCTTTTTCTCTTTTGATTTTCTGTTTTGAAATTCAAACATTCACCACACTTGTATTGAGTTTTGGTTCTGTTTAACAACATAAACCAAAGTCCAAAACAAAATAAAATAATTTTATTCTTCTTAGGTTCTATTTAATAATTAAATAAAATAGGCCTTAATTATTAATTGAAATAGGTTTTGATTTATTTAATAAAATCTCCATTTGAAAACTAAATATTATCAAAACCAAATCAGTAGGTTTTATTTGAAAATATAAGATACTTGGAAAACTTGTTTAAAATAAAATAACATTTTTATTTTAGGGTCCATTAATAATTAAATAAAATGGACCTTAGTTATTAAATCAAATAGGATTTGTTTTATTAAAATCTTTATTTTGAAATCTAAAATAAAACCAAAAACACTTCAGTAGGTTTTATTTGAGAATATAAAATACTTATAAAACTTGTTTAAAATAATTTTAACAAGTTTTGATGTTTAATTAAAATGGCAAAATCTTTAATTTAATAAAATTGGATATTAATAAATCCTCATTATTTTATTTAAATAAACCGTTACTCTTTTAATCAAAACAAAATATTTTATTTCAAAAGTTTGGCCAAGGTTTAATTTGGCTATATAAATTAATCCTTATTTATATTTCTACCTTTTCTTTTGAAAACCAAATCTTTTATTAAAAGATCCAAAAATAGTAATTTTAAATATTTTTAAGTTTATTGTTTATTTATCTTTTTAAATTCCTTTAGGATTTTATTTGATCCAAATAGGTTTTGAAAGTTCCCAATTGGATTCAAAAAGTTTCTTCTCACCCTGAAAATCAACAAAGTTTTATTTTATTCATTTATTTTTCACATTACAAGATTTCGAAAATCTTGGGATGTGACATCTCACCATGTCTTGGTTTGATGCTTACCTATGTGTGCAACATAAATTGATCTCGTGTCATGTATGGATCCAAGCATATATCTTTGAGGCGCCATGACATGTGTGCTTAAACATAGGGGGAGAAATCCTCCGCCAAACGGTCGGTTTTGTGTATTGGGTGCATTGTTGCTTCAAGCTAAATCCTTTGTCCATGGTCGCTCTTCGCTTTGGATTTTTCATGACCTTGCCTTATGGACAGTGCTCTCTCTGGACTTCAATTGAATGTTGTGTATATGCTCATATGATCCCTCACAATATTTCATCTCCAAAACATCAAACAAACTTTTATTTGTCTTGAAATTTTTGACAAAATGTCACCCATGCTTAACGATCAAAATTCGGCCAGTAAAATTCTAGCAGTAGACCGAAAACCCTTACAGAACAAGTTTTCGGTTATCTGCCGAAAATTTTGGTCGCCATCGGAATTTCTGGTCACCAGGTCGGTTCGCCGATGTTCTCGCCAGAATTTTCGGCGTGGGCACCGGTCCGACCGGACTTATTGCCGAATTTTTTTTGAGGGGGGTATTTCTAGCCCACGTGTGGGGCAGTTCCTTCCTCTTCCTTTCTTTCATCCCCACGCCCTCCCCTCCTCCATGGACGCCGCCCCAAGCTTCCCCACCCTCCCATAGGCCCTTCCCTCCACCCAAAACCCTCCCTACTCCACCAAGTTGTACATCGGGCCTCTACAAGTCTTTTCACCGAAGGTTTTGCTCTCTCCTTGCACGCATTGGGAGATCGGGGAGTGCTTCCCCACTTTCTTGTGTGGTGCTTTCTTCGTGCCTATCCTTGGCAAGGGAGGGGTCATGGCTTCTTCTTCGCCATCTGAGGGTATTTTTGCTCTTTCCTCTCTTCATTCCCTTTTTTGTTTGTGGTAAAACCCTAGCCTTCATGTCTTGTGCTCCCTTAGTTCTCTCTATCCTCCTAGTAGAGTAACTAGGCTAGCATCACCCTAGTTTCACCCACTATTCTCCCTCATGATGTTGTTTGTGCAAGTACTAAGTCATGGATAGTTTTACGGTCGATTGCCCAAATTTTTTGGTCCCAGGCCTGGTCGAGCCGAACCCGCCGCCGGAATTTCTGATCACAGTTTCGGTCGACCGACTTGCTCGCCGGAAATTCCGGTCGAGCTTTCGGTTCGCCGGACCCGTCCCTGATCATTCTGGTCACAGGGTCGGTTCCGCAGGACCTGGCGCCGAAATGTTTATTTCCCCTATTTTTCAGTCCATGCGCTTGCCCAACCTTCATTATGTGTTCTTGTGAGCTCCTCTATGGCATCTACACTCGTTTGTGCTTCTTTGCCTTGCGTTCTTGTGTGCTTCTTGTGCAGAGTCTGAACACAGCGACTTTGAGCCCGACACCGGCAAAAAGAGGAAGCTCACTATTCAGCGGCCTCCTCCTCCTCCTCGCCTCACTCAGCGTCAGCTAGAGAAAGCTGCTCTCACAGGGGGTTCTGGATCTGCAAGTGGACAGAAGAAGAAAGCCTCTGCTGGAAGATCCGCTATGAAGGGCAAGTCCAATCTTGGTCCTACTGAAGAAGAAGTTCCTCCTAACTAAAATAATGTTTCGGATATTACTGTGAATCAGTGGCGGGACTTGAGGAGGCAGAATCTGTACCGCCTTCCCAACCGCACTTATCAAGGGGCTGACAAGATGTTCTGGACTGACACTCAGAAGTGCTTTTGGGATGACTTTTACAATGAGCCAACTCGTATGCGGCGGGGTTTCTTTGTTCCTCCCAAGTATCTCAATGAGGAACACTATGCTCATTACCTCTCCTCCGATTTCGAGCATGTGGATGTGGCCCTGAAGCAGATGGATGTCTTTGCTATTGCTACTATCAAGGTCAAGCTAATGCCAGATATCATTCGGCAGTTCTTCTGCATCGCTTACTTTCACACTGATGATGCTCGCACTGTCACTTGGATGACCGGCACCAAGCCATACTCGGCTTCTTTTGAAGCTTTTTGCCATGCCCTGGGTTACCCTCCTGACAGTGTCTCTGGCTTCTGCATTCATTCTGAGAAGGCCTTCAGTGACAACCAGCTCCTTTTCTGCTATCCCAGTGATCCCAGCCATCATCCTCCCAGCATGTCAGGGATGTACTACTACATGGTGCTTGGTCGATTCTTCCGTTACAATCTTGTGAGCAAGGCTGGTGATGTCGTTGATGTCCGCGGTCACCACAAGAATCTGTTGTACTACTGTGAGCCTCGCCGTCTCTAGAAGATCAATGCCTGTGACTTCATCTACTGTGAGATTCAGCGGTCCATTGATAAGCGCATGACTCCTAATTTATGTTAGTATGTTCAGCGCCTGATTAAGGTCACCGTTCCTGTAGCTGCTCTCCCCAGAGGTCCGCGTGAAGACATGGAGGATTTCACCTTACCTCGTCGGGGCTCTCATGTGGATCTCCCTCAGATGCTGCCATCTGACCGCCGGACCAAGCATGCTCATGATCCTCTGTCTGCTAGTGGCTCGCACTCTCGTAGGGACCTTCCCCGTGCTCTTCCTCGCAAGAAAGGTATTGCCGGTTCTTCAACAGCTTGAGGGATATGTGTCGCTCCTCCTATGATGTTGCCCACCGCAGTTTGGAGCTTAGTCCGGAGAACAGGAGGCATCACAATGCTTTCTTGGTAGAGCGTGGTCAACCAGTGCCAGATTTGGGCAATGCTCTAGCTCCTGTCCCTTATGTCAACTTTGAGAAGCCCCCGCTGGATGAGGACATGTTTAGGGGTGTTGATCCATCTATGTTCCCCGGGTTTTCCACTCCCAACTCCTCTCAGCGTCGTGCTTCAACTACATTGGATGACGACGAAGATGAGGGCGAGGACAAAGAGGAGGGTGGCGATGAAGAAGAAGAGGAGGAAGAAGCCTATGATGATGACGATGAGAACAACTTCGGTGGCTAGATCGGTCTCTCCACTCGTTTCTTCCTTTTTGGTCTCGATGCGAAAGGGGGAGAAAGAGTAGAGTCGCTTCTTTCATGATTTGCCTCTTGCACAAGCCCTACTTTGCTCGTTTGTCTCTCATGGGCTTGTGCTTTTATTTGCTCTATCGAACCATTTGTGTGTGTGTGTTTGGAAAACTTTGCAGTTCTCTTATTGTACTTGAATTTCCTATCACTATGTGCTTGCTATTATGTGCTAGATCTAATCGTATCATAATATCATATTTTGACTCTAGCTCAGTTTGTCATTGTTAACCAAAAAGGGGGAGATTGAAAGGGCAAATAACCCTTATCTAGTATTTTGGTTAACTATGACATCGGAGCTAGAGGTTGGACTAATATTTCTATTAGCTTCTCTACAGGTGAGAATCCGCAGGTTATTGGTGATAGGTGATGGGTGACCCCCCATTCGTTTCTTTATGGAGAGTCGGTGGCGTAGTTTATTATTTTCTCTTATTTACTCTTGAGTCAAATAGGAAACACCGCACTATTAAGAGGGGTGATCTCGAGGTGATCTTTGGGGATGTTCTACACCATATATGCCTCTCATCATCCACCCACACACACCCGTTCGAAGAAAGAGAGAAAACAGCCTTGAAAAATTAGTCAAAAGAGGTTACTGCGAAATCGGCAAAAGCGTCAGCGGGCGCCGGTGCTGTCGCTGGAATTTCCGGTCGCCCCCGGAAATTCTCGTTGTTCGCCGATATGGCTTACTGCATAGCCTTTCGGTTGTTCGCCGTGAATTTCTGTCAACACCCGAATTTTTAATCCCAGATGCCTGTTATGCCATACATCGCAATCCTAGGATTACCATTTTTGCGAGACATAACAGATTTGGATATCACAGTACATCATCCATTACAAACCATACATAAGGTCTTACACAAATAAGGATCTCATGATCCAGTTCTTAATAAAACGCAAGTAGTGGAATAACGTAATAGTAACGATAGAGTAGGCGAAGCTCCATCTTCAGGGTCACAGGCAATGCTGACGATGGGAGATGATCCTAGTTCTCGTAACCTTCCTGCGGTCCGTCATCCTGATACTCCTCTTCATAGTCTGGCCTCGAGAATAGCCAGGGACAAAGCCATGAGTACTCTTTAAGTACTCGCAAATTAATACTAACAAGTTAAGGGGGGGTTGTAGTAGGATACTAGGCTCTAAGGTTGTTTTGCAAAAAGCCAGATTTACCTCTACTAAGTTCAGAAGCAAAGAAAACTAGATGAAAGTTTTATAACACCTAAGTGGGAATTTGAATTTCATATCACAACTCTGTTGTGGTCAAGTCAAAGTCATAATTCATTTCACAAGTCATTTTGAAAACATCTGACGGGGGAAAAGTATGGCCACTCCAAATGTCCATAATCGCGGACACGGCTATTCGAATAGTTTGACACTCTGCAGAGATTATACACTTTCACCACAACATTCGATACATCTGTCCGGAACAATCCTGAATTCACCATACTCAGTATGCCGATAATCAATCCTAACCTTTCAATTACACTCCCTAGTATAGGCACCTCTCCTATGAGTTTGGCCTTCCAACCATGACCAACTGTCATCATGGGTACTACATAGGTAGACAATCTTCACAAGGTAGCCTCAGCTCAGACCATGGCTGCGAGGGAACCCATAATAAGGTATATAAATTTCTAGTCAAGCCCTACCCAAATTTCGGGTATTGTGGTTGTACGGTAAAATTGGAATGGTTGCATCCAGACAACCATCAGTTTTATAAGGGGCTAAGGCTCATGCCTCAACATTGTCATCATCAAAATCATATGGTGTTCGGAAACACTTGTTAAAAACATTTCAGTAGAATGACTCATCATTCTAAGGTTTTCATAACCATTTTCACCAAGTATTCCCATCTAAAGTTGATCAAGTTTTATACTTAGCACTAGCATCTATAAGTGGTGGTAAATAATAATGAGGGGTGGTAAACAAGTGGGGATTTGCTAAGTTCAATCTTATGCCTTAGGATGACATCAAGATTATCTAACTTAGGCCAAATTTTATGCTCTTTATGCTACCTTTATTTATCCTTCTAGAATCTACAAGGCACCATGTAAACTCTAAGAGAAAGCTTTGATAAAGAAAATAAAGTACTTGAGCTTGCAAGTCAAACTAGGATTGGGCATCATCAAATGTATCTAACCAAGTATGCTTAATGCAATGCATAGGTTCTCTAACTTTCATAGTTGCAAGGGTTAGCTTGCATGGTTTCAAGTATGGATTGCCTTGTGCAGAGAACTGGTTGAAGTTCTCCTCGGCTTCTTCCTCATAGTATCCTCCTTCCTCCTCGTATCCTTGGTCGGTACTAGCATCTATAAATAAATACGAGGTACACAATCACCAAACAATACTTAACTATTTTTAAACATCACACAAAAAGTCACACTAGATGATCTAGCATCATCACTATTATCACAAGGATTAAAGCACTTGTTTTATTTATTTTATTTGAGAAAAGTAATTTCTACTAATTGAAAAACTATTTAAGATTTAATATCCTCCAACTCAAACATGGGATCATGGTGACACACGTCATCACCACATATTTCAGTACATGAGAATGTGATTTAAAGTGGTGTCACAATTTAATAAGGTTTAACATTTTTATTTTAAATAAATAAAGTGACTAGAAATGCCTATGTAGCATTATTTTATTACTTGAACATTACTTCTACAAGTAAACCCATATGTTTTTATATATTCTGAAAGGTATGATCAAATGTGATTTTTGAGAGTTGGAATCAACTCAAAAGATCTTATGGTTGAATTTTTAACAATGTTTGAATGCAGAAAAGCTTCTGCCTTGTTATTTTTACCATGGTTGATCTACAACTCCAAATGATTTGAATCCAACGGGCTTGGATTAAGCATTTCAGTTCCTTTCTAACAAAATTGGTTTCATGCATTTTGGTTCACTGAATCGAGTTGGGTTGACTTTTGAATCTAGGTACAGAACTATGTTTGAAATTAAATGAATAAAGCTTAATTTGAATTGTTGGGTCACGCGGGATGTTTTACTGGGCCGGCCCACTACACACAGCACGTACGTGGGCTAGTTAAGTGGCTGTCCCCACGCGTCAGTGAGACGGGAAGGGGCGAAGTGGTACGGGGCAATGTGAACCGCATGATCTAACTCTAATCGAACGGCTACGGCTCATCGTCCACGTCGGGCAGCGTCGGCGAGACAGAACCCTAACGCGGCAGGTGGGGGTCGTGGGAGGCTCACCGGGGCTCAGGCGATGGTCCACGATGGGGGCGAACGACGAAGTCGACGATGGCGGTTCTCCTGGTACCAGCAGCTTCTCCTAGGGCGGCTCCAATCGATGGCTCCCTTCTTCTCCAGCAGCAGTGGGCTCCCTTCTTCGCCTTGCTTCGGGAGCGAGGTGGGGAGGTTCTGGGTGAGAGGGGAGTGAACTGGTGTGAAGAAAGCGAGTGGTGGAGGCCTCTATTTATAGTGGCTGAAAGGGACTGACGGGCGTGGGCTGAGCTCGTCGTGCTCGACCGCACAGAGGGCTACTGGCATGGGCGACAGTAGGGGGGGTGCGGTGCTCCCTGGCGAAGTTCAACAGCGTGGGCCGGTGTTGACCGGTCAGAACATCGTGGTGCTCTGAGCGGGTCCGATGGCGATTTTAATGTCGCACAGCACGCGTGGTCCGCGCGGCGGCGAACGGGCATGTCTGGCGGGGTGCTGGTGATCATCCCCGCAAGCAGCGAGGGCGGCGCGCGGTCTGTGGGTGTTGGTCGAGCATGGCGTACTGGCGTGCTCTCGGCTCGCACGCAGAGAGGTTTGGCATGGGTGTGTTGTGTGGTCCAGGGGCTGGCATTGCTCGGGGCTGGGACAGAGAGTGGCGGTGGACGGTGGGGGTGCTTGCTAGACATGCTGGCTAGGCTTAGTGTTGCTCGTAGCTTGCTGTCAACAATGGGGTGGCAAGGTGAGGCTCGGCCTGCTTGCCATTGATGGAATGGTCTGGTTTACAGTGAGCTAGAGGGGTTAAACTAGTTAGATGATCTACTGAGGGTGTAGTGTGAGCTAGATAGGGAACAAGTTAGGCCAATTTTTACTGCACACTATAGTGTTTGATGTTTGTTTGATTTGTATCCGCAAGGTGTTTGATAAAATAGCCGCAAGAACTTTAAATTTGAATTTTGGATTCAAACTTGGTGGGTTTACTAGGTACATACTAGGGAGTGTCTGGTTAGTTGGATTAGTCAAGGGGCACTGGTTTGGTTGGGTTTTGAAAATGGGTGATCTTCACATATGATAAAGATTCAATTTTGAATTGTGATTTGAATGAGGTTACCAAATGTTTCTACAAGTTTGAAAGGTGGGCTTGGATTTACTTTTACTTGTTCTAGCAAGGGGTGAAAAGAGTTGGAAAAATTTCTGTTTGAAATCTTGAACAAGAAACACTCAAAGTGGCCTAGTGAGCAAGATTGGCAAAAATGACCATTTGCTTTATTTTATTTGTTTTTGATTTTCTCTTGTTTTGTTTCTGCATGGAAATGTTTTATATGATGTTATTTTCATCTTTAAACCATTTCTTGCTATTTAGGTTAATCACACAAGTTCATTCATGCATTTATCAAATCATCTCATTCACACATGCATTCATATGATTTTAAATTAATCAAAGTTTTTGTTAACCCTAATTTTAGTGATTAGAGTTTGATGATCCTTGTGTTATATTTTTGGGATGTTACAAACCTTGCCCCCTTAAACAAAATCTCGTCCCGAGATTTGAAAAAGGAAGAAAAAAGATTACCTAGGATTTAAAGAGATCGGGAAACTCCATCCTGATGTGATCTTCGTGCTTCCAGGTAGCTTCTTCTTCAGTGTGGTTGCTCCACTGAATCTTGAGAATCTTGACTCTTCGGGTCCTGGTGGTCCTGAAAGCTTCTTCCAAAATACGGATGGGTACTTCAGGATAGGTCAGGTCATCGTTGATCTCTATGTTCCGGTGATCAATGTTCTTGAAAACTTCGGTCTTCTCCGGAACTTCAAGGCATTTGTGAAGTAACGATATATGGAACACATTGTGCACTGCTGACATTTCTTCTGGTAGTTCCAATTGATATGATACTTCTCCTCGACGATTCAGAATCTTGAAGGGTCCGATATATCTGGGGGCTAATTTTCCTTTCAGCTGGAAACGCTGCATTCCCTTCAACGGCGATACTTTAAGGTACACAAAATCTCCAATATTAAAAGCAAGGTCTCGACGTCTCTTGTCGCCGTAACTCTTCTGTCTTGATTAGGCGGTCTTGAGGTCCTCACAAATCTTGTGAACTTTCTCTTATGCTTCTCGTAGGATGTCGGGTCCGAAAATATGACTCTCTCCTACTTCCGACCAATTCAAAGGGGTGCGAAATTTCCTTCCATACATAAACTTGAATGGGGCCATTTGCAGACAAGCTTGATAACTGTTATTGTAAGAAAATTTTGTGAAAGGCAAACAGTCTTCCCATTTAGATCCATACTCTAGCACACATGCTCTCAGCATATCTTCGAGTATTTGATTTAATCGTTCCATTTGTCCATCGGTATGAGGGTGATAAGTCCTGCTGAAATTTAGTCGGGTTCCTAAACCTTCTTGGACTTTCGTCCAGAATCTCGAGGTAAACTGAGTTCCTCGATCCGATACGATGTTCTTGGGGACTCCGTGCAAACTGACGATTCTAGCGATGTATAACTCCGCTAGCTTCGAACTCTGGTATGTGTTCTTGACGGGTAAGAAATGGGCGACTTTCGACAATCGATCCACTATGACCTAGATAGAGTCATTTCCCCTATTAGAAGTAGGCAATCCGGTGATAAAGTCCATTCCAACTGAATCCCATTTCTATTCCGGAATCTGTAGAGGTTGCAACAGTCCAGCGGGTCTTTGATGTCTCGCCTTGACTCTCTGACATATATCACACTTGGCGATATAGCTTCTTATTTCTCTCTTCATCTTATGCCACCAGAATTGTTCCTTCAAATCCTGATACATCTTTGTTCCTCCAGGGTGGATAGAATAAAGAGTATCATGGGCCTCTTTCAAAATCACTTCTTTCAATTCCGAATCTGCTGGTACACAAAGGCGTCCTTTGTACCACAGAACTCCTTCTTCATCTTCCGTGAATCCGGGTACTTTGCCTGTACCGATACGATGCTTGATTCCGTCGATACTAGCATTTCCTTTCTGTGCCTCTTTGATCTGACTGATCAGAATGGGTTGAAGTTCTATGCTAGCCAAAAATCCTTCACTTACCAATTCCATTCTGAAATCTTCCATCTCTTTGTGCAAACTTGGTTGCTCCTTTAGAATCATGGAGTTCAGGCGGCATGACAATCTTCTAAGGGCATCTGCTACCACATTGGCTTTACCGGGGTGATAGTGAATGTCCAGATCATAGTCCTTGATTAGCTCAATCCATCTTCTCTGCCTCATATTCAGCTCCTTCTGAGTGAATATATACTTCAGGCTCTTGTGATCCGAATAAATCTCACAACGGTTTCCCATCAGGTAATGCCTCCATGTCTTCAAGGCTAGAATTACGGCTGCAAGTTCGAGGTCATGGGTTGGGTAGTTCTGTTCATGCTGCTTCAGTTGTCATTATAGATAAGATATAACTTTGCCTTCTTGCATTAGCACACATCCGAGGCCGATCTTGGATGCGTCACAATACACGTCAAAGGGTTTGGTGATATCCGGCATGATCAAGATTGAGGCTAAAATCATCCTCTCTTGAATTCTTGAAAACTCGCTTCACACTTGTCCATCCATTCAAACTTCTTGTCCTTCTTCAGAAATTGGGTCATGGGTCTGGCGATACTCGAGAATCCTTCTACGAACTTGCGGTAGTATCCCGCTAGTCTAAGAAACACACGAACTTGGGTTTGAGTGGTTGGGGCTTGCCAATCTTCAACATCCTTCACCTTCCCAGGGTCAACGGCAATTCCTCCAGCTAATACGATGTATCCGAGGAATCCTACCTCCTGTAACCAGAATTCACATTTGCTAAACTTGTCATACAACTGATTCTCACTAAGGGTTCCAAGAATGGTCCTTAGGTGTAGCTCATGTTCTTCTTCTGATTTGGAATAAATTAGAATGTCATCAATGAAAACAACGACAAACTTATCCAGGAAGTCCATAAAAATCTTATTCATGAGATTCATGAAATAAGCGGGGGCATTGGTCAGTCCAAAAGACATGACGGTATACTCATATAATCCATATCTAGTGGTAAAGGAAGTCTTTGGAATATCCTCTCCGTGAATCTTGAGTTGATGATAGCCAGTTCTAAGATCAATCTTAGAGAACACTTTGGCACCAGTCAACTGGTCAAAAAGGTCTTCTATCTTCGGCAACGGGTACTTGTTTTTGATAGTGACATCATTCAACTTCCGATAATCCGTACACAAACGGTTACCTCCATCTTTCTTGTCCACGAACAAAGCAGGTGATCTCCATGGCGACGCACTTGGTTGAATCAGTCCAACTTCCAGCATGGAGTCCAATTGCTTCTTCAGTTATGCTAGTTCAGATAGGTTCATACTATAGGGTCTCCGGGCTATGGGTCCGGTTCCAGGGATTAGTTCAATGATAAACTCTATATCCCGATCTGGGGGCATACCGGGCAAAACATCTGGAAATACATCGAGGTATTCACAGACTATCCGGACTTGGTCAATGGTAGGCTAGGCTACACTCTTGTTACACTTGAATTGGTGAGGCAAGGTTTCAGACACATGCTCGACTGATATTCCGGTTGTACTAGTCATGGTCATGGCTTTCTTGGCACAGTCAATTAATCCTTTGTGTTTGGACATCCAATCCATTCCTAGTACTACTTCCAAACCTTTAGTTCCGAGTACTATTATATTAGCATAAAAATCTATGCCATGGATTCGGATATGGACGGCTTTGCAAATTTGCCTAGCTTTGGTGGTTGAACCGGGTATTTGAACAATCATAACATGCTTAAATTCTTCAGTGACAAATGAGTGCGATGCTCCAGAATCAAACAACACTCTTGCAAGTATTGAGTTAACAGAAAACATACCCAACACGACATCTGGCTCTTCTTGGGCTTCTTCAGCATGCATGAGAAAAAGATGGCTGTTGCGGTTGAGCAAGTTCCCTGGGGCAAACCTTCTTGCAGGCTGAACACGACGCTGTTGCTGAGCTGGGGCATTTGCATTGGGGGATGCGGAAATCTTCTTGGGGCACTCATTGGAATAGCGACCCTTGGTTCCACATTCATAACAAGTCACTTGTGACTTGTCCTTTGCTGCAACAGGCACAACATTGCTTCCAGTCCTTGGGGCAGTGTTGGTCTTTGTGGCGGCATTATTATTGTTGAACTTGGGTGGTGCACGGTTGAAATTGCTAGAATTTCCGAGGTTGTTGTGGTTTCCTCCGGGCCTTGGGTTTCCACGGTTGGGATAGGTCGGACGATTCATCGAGGGTATGTTGGTTCTCGGGCAAATCCTGGAGATGGGTTGGGGCGATACTTTGGTGTCTAGTGGGTTCCTGGTTGATACATCATGCGTTGCTCGCGGTTCTCATTGGATTGGTTGATCTTTCCTTCCATCTGAATGGCAGAGTCGACTAGGGATTCAATATCGGCAAAGGAGATATTGACTAACACCGTCTGCATCTCATCGTGCAGGCCATTCAGGAATCTCTCTTTCTTCTTGGCTTCAGTGTCGATCTCATCCGGGGCGTACCTAGCTAATGACAAGAATTTGTCATGGTATTCCACTACTGTCATCCTTCCTTGCTTCAGTTCTCTGAATTCAGATCTCATCCTCTTGATCAAACCCGGTGGCACATGGGTTCTACTGAACTTGACCTTGAATTCCTCCCAAGTCATCATCTGAACTCCGGTCATTGCACGAACGATGTTCCACCATGCTCCTGCATCTCCGGCTAGATAGTGGGTGACAAACAGAACTTTCTCGTTAGCTTCCACTCCCGTGACTTCCGGATTGTTCTCCATTTTTTGTAGCCAATCATCTGCATCTAGGGGTTCTTCTGAATTAGTGAAAACATGTGGATTGGTGTTCTAGAAATTATTGAGCTTAGATCCATGGTTGTCCTGATTTCCATGGCCTTGATTGTTGTTGGCTATCTGGGCTATCTGTTGAAGGGTGGCTAAGTTGGCTTGATGTTCGACTCTTTCGGCTTCGCGGTCGAAACCAACATTTGCAATAGTTGCAACATCGGGTCCGGGGCTGAGTTGCTTCCTCCGCGAGGCATCTGAAGATTGAGATGGATCATGAGAAAAGAGGGAAATTTCTAAGGTTCAGGGTTGTTTCGTAAAGTTGTTAAAGTGTGACTCAGATTTTGCTAGCAACTTTCTTTTCATTCATTCATTCATTCATAGCACACAATACAACACACACCACAACAAATAAAAACAGATGGTTTTAAGAACCATTTTGTGAAGCTACGTTACAGTGGGACCGAATACAATTTACTAACTCTAGTGCTCAAGTGCTACTACTCCTTGGAGTCAGTGTACTCATCATCCTCATCATCATCATCATCATCATCGATGAAGGCGAAATCATCCTCATCGGTGAAGAAGTCCATGGCCTGATCCTCCAGAAAGTAATCATCATCGCTGAGATAGGAGCAGGAGTCTCCATGAAGGTCTTCTCCGGCTTTCTCCCTCTCCTCCAACTTCATGTCTCTCTCGTGGATGGTCTCCTCCAAATCCGTGATCTGGTGGTGGAGACGGGCAATGATGCGCTCCTTTTTATCGAGCTGACGGCGACGAGACTTGGGATCCTTCACTAGCATGGCGAGGGTCTGATCCTTCTTCTTGGCGATGGCGTACTTGTGGTTGGTGTAGGAACGGGCATTGTCCAGCTCCTTCTGACGGTCGTACATCATGAAGCTGAGGTGGTCCAATTGACTCTTCAACTCGGGGTGGTATGGGGCCTCCAGTGGCTGTCCCATAACATCACGCCTTGGGTAGAACTCAAAACAGGTACCCTTGATCTGATTGATACTCTGCCCACACAGACAAGCAAGAATTTTTTAGGAACATGAATTTTCAGGAAAGAATCCAAGTGATAAGAATGGGAATATTTTTTTGTAAATACTCACTTCCTTTGGTTTTGAAACTAAGTTTTTGATTCAAACATCCATTCTAACTAGGGTCTCCTATGGTCACGATGGCTCTGATACCAACTTGTCAACACCCGGATTTTTAATCCCAGATGCCTGTTATGTCATACATCGCAATCCCAGGATTACCATTTTTGCGAGACATAACAGATTTGGATATCATGGTACATCATCCATTACAAACCATACATAAGGTCTTACACAAATAAGGATCTCATGATCCAGTTCTTAATACAACTCAAGCAACGAAATAAAGTAATAGTAACGATAGCGTAGGCGAAGCTCCATCTTCAGGGTCACAGGCAATGCTGACGATGGGAAATGATCCTAGTTCTCGTAACCTTCCTGCGGTCCGTCATCCTGATACTCCTCTTCATAGTCTGGCCACGGGAATAGCCAGGGACAAAGCCAAGGGTACTCTTTAAGTACTCGCAAACTAATACTAACAAGTTAAGGGGGGTTGAAGTAGGATACTAGGCTCTAAGGTTGTTTTGCAAAAAGCCAGATTTACCTCTACTAAGTTCAGAAGCAAAGAAAGCTAGTTGAAATTTTATAACACCTAAGTGGGAACTTGAATTTCATATCACAACCCTGTTGTGGTCAAGTCAAAGTCTCAATTCATTTCATAAGTCATTTTGAAAACATCTGACGGGGGAACAGTATGGCCACTCCAACTGTCCATAATCGCGGACGCGGCTATTCGAAAAGTTTGACACTCTACAGATATTGTACACTTTCACCACAACATTCGATACATCCGTCAGGAACAAATCCTGAATTCACCATACTCAGTATGCGGATAATCAATTCTAACCTTTCAATTACATGCCCTAGTATAGGCACCTCTCCTATGAGTTTGGCCTCCCAACCATGACCAACTGTCATCTTGGGTACTGCATAGGTGGACAATCTTCACAAGGTAGCCTCAGCTTAGACCTTGGCCGCGAGGGAACCCATACTAAGGTATATAAATTTCCAGTCAAGCCCTACCCAAATTTTGGGTATTGTGGTTGTACGGTAAAATTGGAATGGTCTCGCATCCAAACAACCATCAGTTTTATAAGGGGCTAAGGCTCATGCCTCAACATTTTCATCATCAAAATCATCTGGTGTTCGGAAACACTTGTCAAAAACATTGCAGTAGAATGACTCATCATTCTAAGGTTTTCATAACCATTTTCACCAAGTATTCCCATCTAAAGTTGATAAAATTTTATACTTAGCACTAGCAGCTACAAGTGGTGGTAAATACAAATGAGGGGTGGTAAACAAGTGGGGATTTGCTAAGTTCAATCTCCTGCCTTAGGATGACATCAAGATTATCTAACTTAGGCCAAATTTTATGCTCTTTATGCTACCTTTAGTTATCCTTCTAGAATCTACAAGGCACCATGTAAACTCTAAGAGAAAGCTTTGATAAAGAAAATAAAGTACTTAAGCTTGCATGTAAAACTAGGATTGGGCATCATCAAATGTATCTAACCAAGCATGCTTAATGCAATGCATAGGTTCTCTAACTTTCATAGTTGCAAGGGTTAGCTTGCAAGGTTTCAAGTATTGGCTTGCCTTGTGAAGAGCAGTGGTTGAAGTTCTCCTCGGGTTATTCCTCGTAGTATCCTCCTTCCTCCTCGTATCCTTGGTCCGTACTAGCGTCTATAAATAAATACGAGGTACAAAATCACCAAACCATACTTAACTATTTTTAAACATCTCACAAAAAGTCACACTAGATGATCTAGCATCATCACTATTATCACAAGGATTAAAGCAATTGTCTTATTTATTTTATTTGAGAAAAGTAATTTCTACTCATTGAAAAACTATTTAAGATTTAATATCCTCCAACTCAAACATTGGATCATGTTGACACATGTCATCACCACATATTTCAGTACATGAGAATGTGATTTAAAGTGGTGTCACAATTTAATAAGGTTTAACATTTTTATTTAAAATAAATAAAGTGACTAGAAATGCCTATGTAGCATTATTTTATTACTTGAACATTACTTCTGCAAGTAAACCCATATGTTTTTATATATTCTAAAAGGTATAATCAAATGTCATTTTTGAGAGTTGGAATCAACTCAAAAGATCTTATGGTTGAATTTTGAAAAATGTTTGAATGCACAAAAGCTTCTGCCTTGTTATTTTTACCGTGGTTGATCTATAACTCCAAATGATTTGAATCCAACGGGCTTGGATTAAGCATTTCAGTACCTTTCTTACAAAATTGGTTTCATGCATTTTGGTTCAGTGAATCGAGCTGGGTTGACTTTTGAATCTAGGTACAGAACTATGTTTGAAATTAAATGAATAAAGCTTAATTTGAATTGTTGGGTCGCGCGGGATGTTTTACTGGACCGGCCCACTACACACAGCGCGTACGCGGGCTGGTTAAGTGGTTGTCCCCACGTGTCGGTGAGACGGGGAGGGGTGAAGCGGTTCGGAGCAATGTGAACCGCACGATCTAACTCTAATCGAACGGCTACCGTTCATCATCCACGTCGGGCAGCGCCGGCGAGACAGAACCCTAACGCGGCAGGTGGGGGTCGTGGGAGGCTCACCGGGGATCAGGCGATGGTCAGCCACAGGGGCGAACGACAAAGTCGACGACGGCGGTTCTCCTAGTACCGGCAGCTTCTCCTGGGGCGGCTCCAATCGACGGCTCCCTTCTTCTCCTGTAGCGGTGGGCTCTGGCCAAATTCCGGCGATGCGCTGCTTGCCTTGCTACAGGAGTGAGGTGGGGTGGTTCTGGGTGAGAGGGGAGTGAACTGGTGTGAAGAAAGCGAGCGGTGGTGGCCTCTATTTATAGTAGCTGAAGGGGACCGACGGGCGCGGGCTGAGCTCGTCGTGGTCGACGGCACAGATGGCTACTGGCATGGGCGACGGTAGGGGGAGGTGCAGTGCTCCCTGGCAAAGCTCAACGGCGTGGTCTTGCGGCATGGGGCGGTGCTGATCGGTCAGAACATCACGGTGCTCTAAGCGGGTCCGACGGCGATTTTAATGTCGCACAGCACGCGTAGTCCGCGCGGCGGCGAACGGGCATGTCTGGCGGGGTGCTGGGGTGCTGGTGATCATCCCTGCAAGCGGCGAGGGTGGTGCGTAGTCTGTGGGTGCTGGTCAAGCATGGCATAGTGGTGCGCTCTCGGCTCGCGCACGGAGAGATTTGGCATGGGCGTGTCGTGTGGTCCAGGGGCTGGCATTGCTCGGGGCTGGGATAGAGAGTGGCGGTGGACGGTGGGGTGCTTTCTAGACATGATGGCTAGGCTTAGTGTTGCTCATAGCTTGCTATCGACAATGGGGTGGCAAGGTGAGGCTCGGCCTGCTTGCCATTGATGGCATGGTCTGGTTTAAAGTGAGCTAGAGGGGTTAAACTAGTTAGATGATCTACTAATGGTGTAGTGTGAGCTAGATAGGGAACAAGTTAGGCCAAATTTTACTGCACACTATAGTGTTTGATGTTTGTTTGATTTGTATCGGCAAGGTGTTTGATAAAATGGCCACAAGAACATTAAATTTGAATTTTGGATTAGTCAAGGGGCACTGGTTTGGTTGGGATTTGAAAAATTGTGATCTTCACATATGATAAAGATTCGATTTTGAACTGTGATTTGAATGAGGTTGCCAAATGTTTCTACAAGTTTGAAAGGTGGGCTTTGATTTACTTTTACTTGTTCTGGCAAGGGGTGAAAAGAGTTGGAAAAGTTTCTGTTTGAAATCTTGAACTAGAAACACTCAAAGTGGCCTAGTGAGCAAGATTGGCAAAAATGACCATTTGCTTTATTTTATTTGTTTTTGATTTACTCTTGTTTTGTTTCTACATGGAAATGTTTTATATGATGTTATTTTCATCTTTAAACGATTTCTTGCTATTTAGGTTAATCACACGAGTTCATTCATGCATTTATCAAATCATCTCATTCACACATGCGTTCATATGATTTTAAATTAATCAAAGTTTCTGTTAACCCTAATTTTAGTGATTAGAGTTTGATGATCCTTGTGTTATATTTTTGGTATGTTACAAATTCGGTCGCCGCCGAAAATTCCTGTGTGGGGTCTGGTCTGTCGCCAGAAATTCCGATGAGCAACTCGGTCCGACCGGACTTATTGCCGGTTCTGTCGCAGGAACCTTCAAACGGCTCTTTTCCCCTCACACTATATATACCCCTTTCTTCTCCACTGTGAGGTTAGGCACTTGATCTAACATTTCATTTCTTGAAGCTCTCTCTCTCTCCCCCATTCTTGAAACACAAAAGCTTGAGGATCTCCCATTCTACCCAACCAAATACAAATCCCTTTGGTAGAAAGGAAGAGGAGGTCCCGATCTACGTTTCCACTAAGACAAAGTTCATTCCCCCTTGAGTTCATCGAGTTAGCTTGTTATGCTTGGGTTTGTGGGAAACCCTAGGAGGCTAGGGTCGCCTGGAGGCATTTGGCTTGTGATTTGCTCCGTGGAAAGTTTGTGAGGGTTATGAGACTACCTTAAAGTCTACCACGAGTAAGTGAGCTATTCCTTCGTGGGATAGGCTCGTATAAGAAGGTGAGCCTTTGTGGCGCGTGAGGAAGTCTTCGTGGAACCTCACACCTTTCCAACGTGACGTAGCCCCCTTCCCAAAGGTGGTGAACACGGGAATACATCTTTGTCTCTGCGTGCTTCGGTTATTCCTTAACCGATCCCTTACTTGTGTTGTTTACCTTGTGATAGCCTTCGAGCTTGAAGTATCTTTTTCATCATCTAGGTTTCCTCACCTAGTTTGCATTTAGGCTCGCTTATATTCTGCAAAGTCTAAAACTTGCAAAAGATTATCAATAATTTTGTAGAAACCTATTCACCCCCCCTCTAGGTTAACCATCTTACACTTTCACTATCCTCATCGACACGTGTCTCTCCAGTCTTCCCATGTACATCATGGGGCCCTATATACTTCAGGAAGGGGTGCATGACAACTTTGACAAAGAGTTGTCATTGTTCTTTTGGTAGGCGACCAATGGTCGCAAAAAGTAATATTGAAGGGAATATGCCCGAGAGGCAATAATAAAGTGGTTATTATCGTATTCCTTATTTATGATAAATGTTTATTTTACATGCTATAATTGTATTAATATGGAAACGTTAATACATGTGTGTTTAATAAACAAAAAGGAAGTTCCTAGTTATGCCTCTCTCATAAACTAGCTCGTTGATTAACAAGATGATCAAGGTTTCCTGATCATGGACATTGGATGTTGTTAATAACGGGATCACAACATTAGTGTAATGGTGTGATGAACATTCATCCGAAGTATAGCACTACGATCAAAGTCATTGAGTTTATATTGCTATAACAACTTACGAAGTGATCCTAATCCTTAGACCATGAGATCATGTCAATCACTAACACCGGAAGAGTTTCTTGATAACATCAAACGTCACACCGTAACTGGGTGATTATAAAGATGGATTCAGAACTAACAAAGTGTTATGTTGAGGCCCATGGATCGAGAGTGGAATTTGTTCATCCCGATGATGGATAGATATGCTCTGGGCCCTCTCGGTGATATCACATTGATTAGCTTGCAAGCAAGTGATTTGATCACTAGAATGTTATATCACGGAACGAAAAGAGTGCATGTCGATGCTTGAGATCAAACTAGGTATGGAGATACCGATGATCGAATCTCGGACATGTAATATATCGTGAAACAAAGGGATTAAGATACTAGCGTAAAGGTTCACACGATCACGAAGTCATCGTTGAATGTGTGGAGTCGATATGGATCTCCGTGTCCATAACTGATTATTGATCGGAGAAGGGTCTCGATCATGTCCGCATTATTCGCGAACCGTAGGGTGACACACTTAAGGGATACCGACACCATTCGGAGCAAATGATATGCCAGAAAAAGAATAGGAAAGCGCAGGAATTTATTTCACTAGACACTGAAACTGTTTTGGTTGAAATTGCTGAAACTGGTTCTGCATGTGAAATAGAATACTAGCAAGGGGGTTTTATGTGAATGTTTGTTAATTAAAGTAATTAACAAAATTCTGAATAAATAAATAAAAGAGTTTTATTTAAATGAGAGCTTGCATTAAATTTGGTGGAAATTTAGTGCATGTGAGTGGATTTTTGAGTGGAGGTTTTTTAATGGGAGTGGAGGCTTTTCATTTTGAGTGGGAGATCCACCCACATGAATGTGGAAGAGGTGGGGGAAGCCCCATGACTGGGCGCCATGCCCCTTGGGTGCCCCCCCTCTCCCCTATAAAAGGCCCCCCTCTCCTCCTCTCAAAGTACACCTCCTCGCGAAGGATCTCTCTCCCCCCTTTAGAATTCTCCCATGGTCTCGGATCAGCGAGATACATGTTCCCGGTGGCTTTTTCTGGAAGGATTTGTTGCTTCCGCTGCTTCGCTGGAGCGATGGCGCGGAGGTTGTCGGGGTACCCGTACGTGTGTGCGATCACGGATGCACCACTTCTTTAAGGTGCTTGACTTGATCGTGCTGGACCAGTTGGACCAGATGGACTTCATCATGATCTTGAGATCGGCAAGTGTTCGTCTACATCATCCATGAGTACAACTTCGTTAACGCTATTCGTTCTTCGAGGGTATGTATTCTATGGATGTATATCCACCCGTTGCTTGTATCTAGTAGATAGATCTTGGTACTTAGATGTTCCCATCGTAGGAAATTTTTTGTTTTCTATGTTGCGAACCCTACAAATATATGGTGTGATGGTCTGATATTTGCGCCCCCAGGGAATTTGGGGGCATAGGAATCATATCACATAGGCATATGAATGTGGCGCTCATTCTGTGTTGGGTTTGGAGGTTCCTCACAAGTGATGGGGGCCTCTAGTTACAGCTTATTCGAGCAAATTACCAATGAGGTTGGCCTCTATTGGCCTATGAGATCTGGGGGGGAACTCAATTTTAGAGATCCATCCAAGATATGAAGCATGAGATCAGGCTAGGGATCACCGTATCCATAGGCGATGGAGAGGGTACCCTATTTTGGTTAGTTCTTGGGTTGGTGATTGTCCCATCAGGTTTGAGTATGTAACATCCCTAAAATCATGTTTCAAACTCATTCATAACATCCATGCATCCATGATCATTTAGGGTTTCATTACAAAATCATTTCAAAAACAAGATCATATATTGCTCATTATTTTATGTATGAATACTCTAGCCTTTGGGCTACTTGCTAATGGATAAGGTTTGAATAAAGTAGTGTTTTGTATTCAAACATAAGTGATATCAAAAGTTTGAATAAAGTTTCCAAACAAAGTATGAAATAAAACCAAGATTATGCCAATTATTATATCACATAATGGCTTGGTTTTATTCTAATTTTCAAATGACCCAAGTGGGTTTTTGTAAACAAAAAGGTTTGACACTTATTTGAGTACAAGATTCATTGTACAAAAGTCCAGAGAAGATTTGAAATCAAACAGATTTGAAATGGAGTTTGAAATCATTTTTAGAAAATCAAACAGAAAAAGAAAAGGGAATAAGGAGAAAAAAAAGCAAACAGTCCAATCTGGCCCAACCAGCCAAACTAGACCAGCACCCCCCCCCCCCCCGCGAACCATTTTTCTTTACTCGCAAACGAACCCACCAAGTGACTGACCGCCTGTCCCCACCTCCCCTCTGTTTCTCTCACTGACAATGCGACCCGCGCAACGGTCTTCTTCTCCACCCCGGCGACGTGTTCTTCCCCAAATCACGCCGAGCGTTTCCTGTTTAATTCGCGTCATCAATTCCCGTTGAATGCCGGAGTGATTCACGCCCCCATCTCTCCTACTTAAACCCCCTCTGCCCCCTCTCCATTTTCCCCCAGACCCCAAGCACAGAGCGCCCCCAGGCTGCCGGTAATCGCCCTTACACCACCGCAGACAGAACCACTCCGGCGACCAATCCCGGTGAGCTCGTCGCCTTCCTCTACGGTTCATCTTGTTGCCCGCGCAACATCCTTGCGCTTCTTCCGATATCTTTGGTTCGTCTGTCTGCCCCGGTCGTCGACTCCATCAAGCACAATAGTTCCCACGCCGTCTCCAACTCCGACAAAATTTGAGCCTCGTGTTCCTCCGTTTGAATGACACGGCGTGTTCGCCTGCATCTAGCGCACCTGCTGATACTTTTTGTTTGGATCCTCGTGCCCCAGAACGTCGCCTTCGACTCCGACAGAGAGCATCTGACGCCGCCAGCAACTCCGATGAGCTCGTGCTGCTATGTCCGTGCGCCCCTTGTCAAGCCATCGCCACGTTGAGCTTCAGTACATCGCCGCGAGTCTGGTAAGCATCTCCGACGACCCCAAAACCCCCTGTAGTCGCCGCGCCGCCGTGGACAGAGTCGCCGCCGCCAGTATCCACTGCTAGCACCGCCAGAGTATGGTCGCTTGATCGCGGACCGTTGGATCTAGATCCATCGGCTACGTTAGATTCACTTAACGAAGGGGTACGCGCTAGATCTGGCCGTGCATCTTCATTTAAATCGTGTGGCTCTCGTTGATCGATCCGCACGAACCGGTATCAACCAATAGAAACACGCCGCGTGTCTGCTAGTTAGATTTAAAATCAGAATTTGAATCTATTAGATGTTTGATTTTGTTTTAATCATGACTTTTGATTCCCACGTCCAAAATTGATGAATTGTATACCAATGGAATCAGGAGAGAAATCCCTTTCCAAATATGTAATGTGTTTAATGTTTTGCTTCTGTTAAAATGGTTTTATTTACAGAAACATGTGTAGGCCTATTTTGTGTATATAAATTATTTGAAAATTGTTTTAGTGTTCAAATAAAGATTGTTTGGCAAGTTTTGAACTTGTTTATGAACCAGTACTGTGCACTTGTCTTGTTGAGTTTAGAAAATCATCACATACCATATTACATGCATCCATATATTTTTGCTTGTATTTATTTTGTATGTGATTTGTTGTTATGATTTTATGTGTAGATTTTGGTGCCAATAGTGATTGTGATTGTGAGGAGTGTTGCTACTCTCCAAACTACCAAGGCAAGTGGTGCTTCATGATTTTTATCCCTATGTTTTTCTATTATGCATTAGAAATATTTTGCTAGTCTTGCATGGTTATATTTTGCTTATATGCTATGCTTGGGAAATCCTAGTAGATGTAGAATTGCTAGAAATTTCTAAGTTAAGATGCTTATCTATGCCATGCTTAGCCTAGCTAGTAGCAACCAAGGGTGGTGAAACTATTCATGCTATGATAAAATATTTCTAAGTCTTTGGGCTTGTGTTTTGTTTAATAAAACAACTAAGTGAATGAAACACCTGGGTGGAATGGAAGGAATGGTTTATGTTGAGTGGTTATACAAGGCCCATTTCTATGGTTTACCTTGTGTATCTCACTTGTGGAAAGTCACCCAGGAACAAAGGGATTTGAGAGGCCAAATGTTAAAAAGCTTCTAGTGCAGCCACTTGGCAATATGGGCTCTGCCTGGATCACATAGGTTGCAAAATCTTAGCCATTTGGATAGTTGGTGGTAGTGGGATGATAGGTTGGAACGCGTCCATTTGGTCTAAGGGAAGGCTTCTGAAAGGTCCTGTCTTGGTGAAAATCAAGTCTGGTGGAGAAAGTGCACAACCTCTGCAGATGGAAGAATCTAAGTACTTAGCCATGTCCTTGGTATTGGACAATTTGAGCATCAAGACATGGAAGCTATCAAGAATCTCCTCATCCCAGTTTCTAAGTAAAACTTGTGGTTGAACAAGGGTGAAGGACCCCAATGTCTATTGGTGGTTCCTTGGGAAAAGTTTTTGACAAAGAAAAACTTAGTGATTTCAACTAATAGGCAAAACCTATTTTGAGCAAAGCAAGCCTGAGCTACACTTAGCCAAATTGCATATAGAATCTAGTCCACCAATATTCTACTAAGGTATCACTTGCCAATACAATTACAATGTATTGACCCACTGTGGCTGTAACTTGTGATGTTGTAGGTTACTCTGATGATGATTAGGAGTCATGAGTCTACACTCAACATGCTTGCCTGTGGTACATGAAGATGAAGACTTATTTATCTTATTACTTATTTAAACTCTTGTATTAGGCCTGTGGCCATGGAGTTGTAAAGACTATGTTGTCTCTGGAATGACTGTAATAATGACCTTTGTTTCTGTGTACTTCATCTTAAACTGTGGATGCTAGCATTGATCCAGGGACTAGCATTGCAATCACAAGGATCCTTTTCCTTTATAAAGGAGGGATCTTACAGATGGTATCAGAGCACTGTGTTGCCTGTAGGATTATGACCCTAGGATTGGAAACCACTAAGGAATTTTTTTCAACAACTTCCACACTTGTCTATTCTTCTCGTAAACTTTTCTAATCTTCTTTCTCGTCTCTATTTCTAGATGAACTCCATCAACAAAGCCGTAAGGAAGGGACCACTCATGACAATGACTTTGGAATGTGAGACAAAATTTCCCAAGGCTCTCAAGGACCTCATGGTTGCAATGGGAATACATGGTTCAGCTGTGTACAAAGGTTTTCCTCTGATGGATGAAGGAGTTGAGTACTGGTGGGTGCAACTTCACTTGTATAAAAACAAGGAAGACAACCACAAGGAATCAGGATTCTGCATGGTCACCAACTCAGTGGTGCACACTACATTCTTTGATTCAGCAAGGGATGCAGCTTGGAAGGCCATCAAAGAAATTGGTGATAGAGTCAAGTGCAGAATGCTCAACATCCAGAATGACCTAAAGGAAGAGAAGAAACATACCCAAGAGTTGGAGGCTACCAACCAAACTTTAGGAGGAGACATTATAGACTTAGTAATGGAGTCATGTGCTCAAGATAGACTGATTGCTTCTAGAAATATTATGTTAGCCAACTTGGCAAGTGAGATAGGATTGTAAGCGTACTTCGTTAGTTGGACCACCACACTTATCATTTTATTTTCCAAAATGTTGTTTTAAATGAGTTGAACCTTGGTTGTTTTGTAATGGATCCATGTATGCCATGACTTGTGTGTTTTGATTTCCAAAGTTATGCATGTGATGCCCTGTCTTGTGAATTGTCTTAAAATTGTGTTGATTCTAACTTTTTCTATCTTATTAAATAGATGCCTAATGTTACCATCGGCACTGTTGAAGAGTTCCAAGGGAACTCGTTTTGGCCCTCGTATTATTGAGCTCACTAGTTTGCTCAATCTCCCTCTTCCTACTATCATGGTACTTCCCCTCACCAAGTTTGAGAGGAAAGACATTTTGGGGCTTCAAGGTCAATCATCCCGGACACCAGACTGAGCCTACCACGGAGGCTATCATCTTCAAGCTCATGCACGATGACAAGGAGAGAGGCCTAGAGGTAGTCATGCAGGACTTGATTGGACGTCTGTTAGGGAGACACTCTCGACAGGTTAGAGGTACTCACTTCCGCCTTGATGAGCGTGATGAGGATGGAGAGGCCATCGACTTCGAGGACACTTCGAGGGAGACAGCAGAGCCGATTCGTCTATACCTCCAGGACTTAGAGGTTCTTCTTAGGCACGTGGACACTCATAGGACCAACGTCATGCTCAGCAATGACGAACTCCAGGTATAGCTTAGTGAGAAGGACAAGCTCTTCGCGGAGCAAGATGAGATAGTCAAGGAGATGGAGGCAAAGTTCGAGAGTCGGGACAAAAAGTTCAAGAGTCAAGAGAAGCGAGTCCAAGATAGGAACAAGAAGATTCGAGACATGAATGCAGAACTGGAGGCCAAGGACTTCGAGCTCTAGCATCAGCAGACTATGATTGAGAGGCTTCGTTCTCAGAAGAGGGCTCTCAAAGCCAAAGTAGAGACCTTGACCGCCAATGTCGAGGAATACAAGACCGCTATGGAGAATGCAGGTCATACATTTGTTGAAGAGGAGGTTGATGCCGAGGAGTAGTGATGACTACTCATTTATCATTTATTTATCATGCTTTTTATTGAGTCGCAATGACCATCCAACATGTGGATGGATTGCTATTGGTGTGTTTACTTTGCAAACTTGTCGTTTATGTTGTTGAACTATTACTATTATGTTGCATGTTTGGTGATTGATTATGTGATGTGTTGTGCATGTTAGCATCTATGGGTATCTCATTCTTATCTCTATTGAACAAACCACAGATGCCTCCCCGCCGTGCCAATCCCAACCCCAACAACATCACCCCTGAGATGCAGCAAATAATGACAGCTCAGACTCAGCTGATGCAGATGATGACTACGTTCATCCAGAACCAGAACAACAACAACAACAACAACAACAACAATAACAACAACAACAACCCACCGGGTTTTGACATGCTTACCAGGTTCTTGAGATTGAGGCCAGCAAAGTTCTCAGGAACAACTGATCCTATGGTGGCCAATGATGGACTACACTCTGTGAACAAAGACTTGGTAACTGTTGGCTGTACTGATGAAGAAAAAGTCAGATTTGCAGCACATTTGTTGGAAGGACCAGCAGCTACTTGGTTGGATAACTTCCAGATCACCACTCCCATTGCGGATGTGACATAGGCTATCTTCGAAGATGGTTTCCGTACTGCTCACATCTCATATGGAGTGATGAGTTTAAATAAGAAAGAATTCCATAACCTGAAGCAGCGCCACTGCGGCGTGGCAGAATATATTGAAGAGTTCAACAATCTAGCGCGTTATGCACCGGATGAAGTTGACACTGATGCTAAGAGAAAGGAAAAGTTCCTTGAAGGGTTGAATGATGAACTAAACCTGCAGCTATCAGTGGCCTATGTTCCCACATAACAGTCTCTTTGTGACAAGGATGCTATTTTGGAGAACAAAATGAAACAAGTTGAGAGTAGGAAGAGAAAGCACTCGGACAAGCACAGCTCGGGATCGTCTCACAAACGTTCCCATTATGATGATAGTGGAAGCTCAGGATTCAACAAGCATGAGAAATTCAACAAGCACCAAAACCACAACCGTCATCATGACAACAAACATCACCGTAGTCATGACAATGACAAGCACAAGAACCACAAGAGTGGATATAAGATCCACCACAGTGGTAGTGGAAGTGGCAGTGGAAGCCAGCCTGTCAAGAAGGATATTAGTCAAGTTGAGTGTTTCAAGTGCAAGAAGATGGGGCATTATGCAAATGAATGCCCAGAAAAGAAAGTTGAAGGACCCAACAAGGCTAACCCTTTCCAAAAGGGACAAGTGAACCACATCAATGTGGAGGAAATATATGAGGAACCTGATGCTGTTGCTGGTAAGTTCAAACTCAATTCTGTTCCAGCATTTGTTCTCTTTGATACTGGTGCATCTCATTCATTCATATCAAGAGCATTTGTTGAAAGAAATGAACTACCGGTAGAAACTATTGGGTGTGCTATAAAAGTAAGTTCTCCTGGCGGAGAAATGATAGTGAATTCAGGATGTCATGATCTAGTCATAGAGTTTGGGAAGTATAAGTTTCCCGTTAACTTGATAATCCTAAACTCCCAAGGATTGGATGTCATTTTGGGAATGGACTAGATGACTAAGCATAAGGGAGTGATAGATTGTGCCAACCATACTGTCTCACTCACCACTCCAGAAAATAAAAGGATCAGATTCAAGACCAACTTTGAAGCAAAAAGGAGTAAGCTAAATTCTCTTAAGGGGTTAGCATAGACAGTGTGCCAATTGTGAGTGAATATCCGGATGTGTTTCCGGAAGAGTTGCCGGGAATGCCACCAGATAGAGATGTGAAATTTGATTTGCTACCAGGATCTGGACCAATAGCAAAACGACCATACAAGATGTCAGTTGATGAGTTGAAAGAACTCAAGAAGCAGCTCGGAGAACAGTTGCAGAAAGGTTTTATCCAACCAAGTTCTTCATCTTGGGGAGCACCAGTTTTGTTTGTGGAAAAGAAAGATAGAAATCAAAGGTTATGTATAGATTACCGTTCACTCAATGAGGTGACTATCAAGAACAAGTACCCTTTGCCTAGAATCAATGACTTGTTTGAGCAGTTAGAAGGAGCTTGTGTGTTCTCAAAGATTGATCTCCGGTCAGGTTATTTCCATCTCAAGATAAGAGAGCAAGACATACCCAAAACAGCCTTCACCACAAGGTATGGATTGTATGAGTATACTGTCATGCCATTTGGTTTGACCAATGCTCCAGCATACTTCATGAATATGATGAACAAGGTGTTCATGGAATTTCTTGATAAGTTTGTTGTTGTTTTTATCGATGACATTTTAATCTACTCCAATAGCAAAGAAGAGCATGAAGGACATTTGCGTTTGATACTTGAGAAGCTCAGAGAGCATAAACTGTATGCCAAATTCAGCAAGTGTGAATTTTGGTTGAATGAAGTTGGATTTGTTGGACACGTTGTGTCAGGAGATAGTGTAGAAGTTGATCCAGCTAAAGTTTCAGCTGTAACTGAATGGGAATCTCCCAAGTCAGTGAAAGAAGTTCGGAGTTTCCTTGGCTTGGCAGGATACTACAGAAGATTTATTGAGAATTTCTCCAAAGTAGCTAAGCCTATGACTGAATTGCTAAAGAAAGACAAGAAATTTGCTTGGTCTGAAGGTTGTGAACTCATCTTTCAAGAATTGAAGAAGAGACTAGTGACAGCACCAGTCTTGTGTTTGCCAGATTTGGAGAAAGATTTCCATGTGTATTGTGATGTGTCTCATCATGGATTAGGTGCAGTACTTATGCAAGAAGGGAAAGTTATGTCCTATGCCTCGAGACAACTCAAAACTCATGAAGTGAACTACCCTAATCATGATTTAGAGTTAGCCTCTGTTGTCCATGCACTCAAAACATGGAGACATTATCTTTTGGGAAAGCGATGTTAAGTGTTCACAGATCACAAGAGTTTGAAGTATATCTTCAAACAGAAAGAAATTAACATGAGACAAAGAAGATGGCTAGAACTCATCAAGGACTCTGACTTGAGTTTGCAATACCACCCCGGTAAAGCAAAGGTTGTAGCAGATGCTCTAAGATGTAAGGTTTTTGTGAATGGCCTTACTAAAGGAGAATTGCCAGATGATCCGTGTGCCCAATTCAGAGACCTAAGATTGGAGATTGTGCCTGAAGGACATCTCATGTCTTTGGATGTTCAACTCACCTTGTTGGACAAGATCAAAGAAGCCCAGAAGACTGATAAGGAAATTGAAGAGATCAAGGAAAACATTGGCAAGGGAAAAGCCAAAGGATTCTATGAAGACGAACAAGGTACTTTATGGCATGGAAAACGTATCTGTGTTCCACAATATCCGGAGCTTCGGAAACTGATTTTACAATAAGCACACAACTCACCATATTCTATTCATCCGGGTAACACCAAGATGTACATGGATATGAAAGAAAGATTTTGGTGGAATAATCTCAAGAAGGACATCGCCGAACATATTGCTTTGTGTGATGTATGTAGCAGAGTGAAGGCGGAACACCAGAAACCAGCAGGTTTTCTTCAACCACTACCTATTCCTGATTGGAAGTGGGACAAGATTGGTATGGATTTCATTACCGGATTGCCAAGGACCCGGTCAGGATATGATTCTATTTGGGTAGTAGTGGATCGCCTAACTAAAGTGGCTCATTTCATACCCGTGAAGACAACCTACACTAGTGCTAAGTTAGCCAAGATATATATGAGTAGAATTGTGTGTCTACATGGAGTACCCAAGAGTATCGTGTCTGATAGGGGAACCCAATTCACTTCTCATTTTTGGAGACAGCTACATGAGTCATTGGGAACGAGGTTGGAATTCAGCACCGCTTTTCATCCTCAGACTGATGGACTGACAGAAAGGACTAATCAGATTCTTGAAGATATGTTGAGGGCATGTGCCCTAGACTATGGAGCCAGTTGGTATGAAAGTCTGCCTTACGCAGAATTCTCTTACAATAACAGCTATCAAGCCAGTATTGAGATGGCACCGTTTGAGTTTCTCTATGGGAGAAAGTGTACCACCCCATTGCTATGGAATGGTGTGGGAGAAAGAAGTTTATTCGGACCAGAACTTATCAAAGAGGCTGAAGAGAAAGTCAAGCTGGTTAAGGACAGATTAAAGATAGCACAGTCCCGACAGAAAAGCTACGCAGATCCTAAGCGTAGAGAAGTCACCTATGAAGTTGGTGATAGAGCTTACCTTAGAGTGTCACCACTTCGTGGAGTGAAGAGGTTTGGTTTCAAAGGCAAATTGGCCCCAAGATATGTTGGACCATTCAAGATTCTAAGTCGTAAGGGAGAAGTCGCTTATGAGATTGAATTGCCAGAGTCTTTGTCAGCTGTTCATAATGTGTTTCATGTGAGTCAGCTTAAGAAATGTCATCCAGAAATGGAAGAGACTTCTTTGAAGGATACTATACCTTTGGAAGAGGTTCAGTTGGAGAGTGACCTCACTTATGAAGAGAAACCTATCAAGATTCTTGAGACTGCAGAAAGAGTCACACGGACTAAGACTATCAAGTTCTGCAAAGTTCAATGGAACCATCATTCCAAAGAGGAAGCAACATGGGAAAGAGAAGATGATCTTCGGAAAGACCACCCTCACCTATTTGCTAGCCAATCCGAATCTCGAGGGCGAGATTCACCTTAAGGGGGTTAGATTTGTAACATCCCTAAAATCATGTTTCAAACTCATTCATAACATCCATGCATCCATGATCATTTAGGGTTTCATTACAAAATCATTTCAAAAACAAGAGCATATATTGCTCATTATTTTATGTATGAATACTCTAGCCTTTGGGATACTTGCTAATGGATAAGGTGCAAATATTCATTCAGTAGTGTTTTGTATTCAAACATAAGAGATATCAAAAGTTTGAATAAATTTTCCAAACAAAGTATGAAATAAAACCAAGATTATGCCAATTATTATATCACATAATGGCTTGATTTTATTCTAATTTTCAAATGACCCAAGTTGGTTTTTGTAAACAGAAAGGTTTGACACTTATTTGAGTACAAGATTCATTGTACAAAAGTCCAGAGAAGATTTGAAATCAAACAGATTTCAAATGGAGTTTGAAATCATTTTTAGAAAATCAAACAGAAAAAGAAAAGGGAATAAGGAGAAAAAATAAGCAAACAGTCAAATCTGGCCCAACCAGCCCACCTAGCCCAGCAACCCCATAAACCGTTTTCTTTACTCGCAAACGAACCCACCAAGTGACTGACCGCATGTCCCCACCTCCCCTCTGTTTCTCTCACTGACAACACGGCCCGCGCAACGGTCTTCTTCTCCACCCCGGCGACGTGTTCTTCCCCACATCACGCCGAGCGTTTCCTGTTTAATTCGTGTCGTCAATTCCCATTGAATGCCGGAGTGATTCATGCCCCCGTCTCACCTACTTAAACCCCCTCTGCCCCCTCTCCATTTTCCCCGGACCCGAGCACAGGCACCCCAGTGCGGTGTCGCCCTTACACCGCCGCAGACAGAACCCACTCCGGCGACCAATCTCGGTGAGCTCTGTGCGCCCCTTCCTCTCTGGTTCATGCAGACTGCTTCGCAACGTCCTTGCGCTTCTTCTGATATCTTTGGTTCGTCCTGTACTGCCCTAGGTCATCGACTCCATCAAGCACAGCAAGTTCCCGACGCCGTCTCCAACTCCGGCGACAAAATTCGGTGAGCCTCGTGTTCCCCTCCATTTCTGAATGACACGAGAGTGTTCGCCTGCATCTAGCGCACCTGCTGATACTTTTTGTTTGGATCCTCGTGCCCCAGAACATCGCCTTCGACTTCGACAGAGAGCATCTGACAAGCCAGCAACTCCGACACGAATAAAACAACTAAGTGAATGAAACACCTGGGTGGAATGGAAGGAATGGTTTATGTTGAGTGGTTATACAAGGCCCATTTCTATGGTTTACCTTGTGTATCTCACTTGTGGAACATCGTGCACTTGCGACGATTCTACCCCTAGCTACCCACCCCTTTGCTTTCAATAAGGCTTTTCAGCCAAGGCTATTCATCCAAACAATATACTTCCTCCATTACGATATAAATAAAACTAAGTGTCTCGCCCCAAACTTCCGTTCATTATTTGCAACTTTACTTTATGCTACAAACGCACTCGGGGTCTCCCCCCACCTCACGATTTCATCAACCGAGGATTACGCGTGTACACCTGAGTAGCTGACAACGTCAGGCAAACGAAAAGGACACGTACCCAAACAAAGCACTGCGTGCTTACAACAAACAAATCTTTACAACAAAGGGCACAACACGCCCAGTCGAAATATACAAATTTTACATCTATCTCTTTTACAGGTACTACCTATTCTGAAGAATAACCTGAGCACGCTGCTCAAACAAATCTACAACCTGTTCGGCATACTGCCTTACAGCTGCGTAATGTGGACGCATGTCCCACTCAGCACCATCCGGCCGAGGAGGTGGCCCAGCTGCCACAACAGCCAAATCTACATCAGGCCGGTGCAGCCTTACAAGAGACAAAGCAGCCTTCACTCCTGCAACGAGCTGTTGCCGCACCAACTCCTTGACATTGCTCACGCTCCGAAACTTCGACAGAAGACCCGCAAGGCTCGTCGGTACGGCATCCAAAGGAAACATGACGTGCAACACCGAGGCAAGCAACGTCTGCACTTGGCGAAGCACCCACGAAACCTGGTGCACACGATCCTGCACCGTCGCCAGAGCCATGGCACGGTCACGATCCATCCAGAAGAAGCCACCGGCCTCCATGTCCTGCTGAGTCAAGCAATTGACCCGAACGGCGACACGCTCTTTCTCTTCCCTCGGAGCAAGGTTAGCACCTGCGAAAATTGTACAAAATAAAGGGCAAGGTCAGCAGGCTCATCCGAAGAACCAAGCTACAGCTCGAAACAAAGAACAACTTACATTGAAGCTGCTCAGATAACCGAAGCAGTTCCGCCATCAAGTACTCCTCTCTGGCTGCACCACGATCCGCCTTGGACTTCCAAACATCGGCGTGACCTCGCAACCCAAGAAACTCCCTCTCAAGACTACGAACACGGTCCCGAAGAAAGGCGAGTTGTGAAGGATCATCCAAAGATGGCCGCAGCTGCACTGCAAGCGAGGTGTTAACAGGGTCAGCACCCGAAGGAACCTAGAGCAGCAGAAAAAGAAAAGGACACAAACATTCAGACAATGATAGAGAACAACTCAGAAGAATTCATTAAGCATATAAGGCCATTACGTGGCACAAGGACTGTGTTCTTCAAGATATTTACAGCAAAAGAAGACTACAAAGTATCCTACATCTACAACGCCTAAGACGCGGCACCCTGAGTCGCCTCAGAGCCGGATTGCCTAGCCTTGGCCTCCCCTTGCTGCCGCAGCGCATACTCAGACAGCAAATCAATGAGCTTCGGCCCATATCGCTTGCAGCGAGCAGAGTAGGCAGCAAAGGCTACCTCGGATCCGTCTGCGGTCGTCGGCATCCGGGAGGTGATCTGGGGCAGGTCCAGCTCCGCTCCAGCCACCAAAGCCATCGCCAGCTCGACGGACGCGCCGATGCCCTTCTGTTTGCGCTTGTACGCCGTAGGTGCTTCGGCTGACAAAGCCTCCGCCAGAGCATCCACATCATCAAGGGCCGCGCCCTTAGGGACAAGCTCCTTGTAGAAGCGGCCAAGGACCTCCTTCGCCTTGGCAAGGGAGCTGACGACGGTGCTGCAACGATCTTCGACCGCTGCAGTAGCATCATCTAGAGCACTCCCGTGCTCCAGAGCGCCTCGGTCAAACTCGATGCCTGCGGCATCTGAGACAAAAAAAGGGGGGACATGACGAAAAGCAACACAGAAAAAGACAAGAAAACAAGAAGAAAGAAGCACAAATACAACACTCACCTGAAACAGCCTTGGCAGCAGCCATGAGCTTGCCTGCCACCTCTCTCATGTAGCGCAATAGCGATGTGATGCTCCCTCACGGTCCATGGCCTCCTGCATCACGCTCCTTAGCCCGGCTGCCTTGGTCACGCTCTAGCTCGGCCCTTCGCCAGCAACGGCCTCGGCCTTCTTCTCCGATTGACCAAGGCTCTTCTTGAGAGCGTCGACCTCACGGAGAGAAGTATTATGCTCCTCTGCATTCGAAACAAGCAAACGTCAGAGAGCAGGACCGGAATAAATGAAAGAAGCACCAAAAAACAAACAGGTACCTTGAAGCTGTCGGAGGTTAGCCTCTAGCACTAGGCGCTACTGCACCAGCCGCTTGGCCTCCTCCACAAAAGGCTGTCGAAAAAGAAACACCAGTAAGGAAAAAGGACTTGGGGGTTGTGCCCAACATTAAGGAATAAAGGCAAAACTCGAACACGAAGACACTCGGGGGCTCCCCCCCCCCCCCCCGAAGATTCAAAAAAAGAACAAGACACAAAATTTTTCAGACACCCGGGGGCTCCCCCCGTGGTACGAAGCAGAGGTACTTACATGCTCTGATGGCGACTCCGAAGGCCCGCTGGCGAAATTCTGAAGCGCAACCACCTGCACCTCCTGCAGAGGAGGATTCGGAGCGGCGCCCCCTGACGTTGCAACCGTTTGAGGAGGAGGAGACGCAACTTTCGACTCCCCCATCATCTCCCGAGCACCATCGCTGGAGGAGTCATGGGAGGAATGCCTGCATACGAAGCAATCAGTACAAGTGCAAAATCAAGAAAGAAAAAGGATAGCAGTAAGACAAGAAACTTACGAGTCCAGCGAGCTCAGGTCAAAGACAGGAGGAGTCCTTCGGGCTCTCTTCTCCACCTTCTTCTCTTCCTTCTTCTCTTCCTTCTTTTCTTCCTTCCGCTTCCTTTGGCGGGTGTGGCGCCACCCGCCGCAGAATGGCAGGAATGGGAGAGGAAGAGCCTCCATGCCCGCGACTATGACGCCCAAGGCACAGAGGGTTTCTGGGAGTCGGAGGAGTCGAGGCATCCGAAGACTCGCGGAAGCTCTGTGATCGTTTGCCCGTATGGTCCTCACTCGACTCGTCGGCATCTTCCGCCGGAGATCGCGCCGATGGCAGCTCGGACACGGAATCCACCACGTCATTATCCGGGGCATTCGGATATTTTTCAGGCAATGGCGGTACCATGCCCGGCACCTTGAAGCTCTGCAAAACCAAAAGGCACTTTGTTAGCAAACAAAGGAAAATAAATACGCAGTCGACAACAAGCGCTACGCGCACAAATCTACACCGAACATCCAACGCCGAAGAAAACGGCGGAGTCAGCGACTTCCTCGGGATTTCCTCTCCAGCCTTGAACTTCAGCAGCGAGCGAAGGGTCCTGTCAAGATCCCCCTCGGAGATTTTCTCAGCCGAAACCCTCGTCGGATCATGGTGCCCAGAATAAAGAAACATCGGGTGCGCCCTCGCCTGGAGAGGCTGCACCCGACGCTCGAGAAACGTCCGGATGATGTCCACGCTGTTCACTTCCTTCTCCGGAATCAACTGGAGATCCTCCACCCGACGGTAAAGGGCCTCTATCTCCTCTGTCTCGCCACCCAAGATCTGGTTTTTCCAGGATCTTTTTGGCTCGATTATCTGGGAGGGGTCGAAAGGAGCAAGACCAAAATGCTGCCCAGCAACTGTAGAGTCACGAATGTAAAACCACGGCCTCCTCCAGTACTGGACAGATTCGGACATAGAGAAACAAAAGAAGAGAATATTGGCTTTGAGGGAGATGATGCAACCCCCAATGGGATACACACCATCCGAACCGGATTGCCTCTTCACGGAATAGAGTTTCCGGAAGAGGCCAAAATGCGGCTCGATGCCGAGCCAGCACTCGCAAAAAGTCATAAAACAAGCAATGTGAAGAAGAGAATTGGGCGAAAGATGATGCAGCTGGATTCCATAGAGAAAGAGCAGCCCACGAAGGAAGTCGTGGACTGGGAAGGAAAACCCACGCATAACAAAGGCAAGAAACATAACCCGATACACAGCGGGGGGACGGGGGATTACCTCATTGCCGGGGAGTCTGACGGCCTTCCTATCTTGCGGGATCAAACCCCGCTCGCCAAGCTTGCGGAGATCACTCTCCCGCGTCTCTGATTGCCGCCAACCACCATCGATGACACGGGTAGCGGTGGCACCTTTCTTTCCTCCGGCGGCGCTGGTACCAACTGCAGATGATGATTTTTTCGGTTTCCCCATCGCGCTACGGCAGCGCTGGTGGTGAAAGTGCAGAAGGGAATATGGAAATGTGGAAAGAAATCCCAGCACGCAGCAAGAATCGCTAGAGCACAAGGAGGCAGTGAAAACAAGAACTGATGCGGTGAAAACAAACTGCAGCTTCCCCAAAGATTATAACGACAAAGACGACGCACGACAGCCATCCATCCAGAAGACCTAACGCCAAAGGCAGATCTCACCATACACGTGTCAGCATCACAACGAACCGTCGTTACCACGTCGTCCACTACGCGCGGAAATCGAGGCGACATCGTAATTATCTCCATGCCGCGCGTGACCGGTCAATTCAAGGTCAGCAAGTGGGACCCACGTTCGTCCAGTCAAGTCATCTCTGGCGTAGCAGACGCTTGAGGTCATTGATCGTCAGCACTGATGTCATCAAAAGCTATACTAGCACCAACTACAATTCTTCGGCTCCACAGCTAAGAGTACTCACTCGAATCTTCGATTCGACTAAATACTCGGGGGCTACTCCTATCAGGAGTGCTGGCCGCGCACCCGAAAGACGAATAAAGACAAAATATTTCTTTGAGTCCTACGTCGAGTCTACGACTCCACTACGGACTCGGGGGCTACTCCCATAGGGAGGATGGATTTAAGCATCCAAATTTTTTTGTGTCCTACGGACTTAAAAATAAACAAAGTGCTTGAATAAAAGTCTCCGCCCGAGTTTATGACTCGAACAGACACTCGGGGGCTACTCCCATAGGGAGCGCTAGTCGCGCACCCTATGAATTCTTTGACTGCGATCTTTCGGATCAAACACGCAAAACTTTTTTTCGGCAACTTTGCCTCAGTAGAATGCTAAGTGAGCAATGTTTCTCCTTGGCACCCGAAACACCTCTGCGGTGACAAATGTTCGGATGTTGCGTCTGCGACGCAAAGATAAGACCTACAAATATCATCTGGTGGCCTGGCAACGCACCCGACTGCGCTCTGCTAGTATGAATCCGTGCCAGTAGGTGCGATGAAAAATCCCGACGGACGCGTTGGGTACATCAATTAAAATCACTGGAATTCCACTCCTGTAAGTCCTCCGCGACCTGAGTCGAATTGCACCAGCATATGTTCCAGGTCCGAGTTGAGGGACTCGACCCTAAAGAAGATCGTGTTGTTTCGTCCTAAGACAGTTAACTGACCCTGATCCGTCGGGTGAGTCAAGCACACGCATCAACAATCCCTACACACATATACTATTAATACATAGTTGCACCCGAAGGATGGAAGAGTCCTCAGCCGAATCTACGATTCGACTGATCACTCGGGGGCTACTGACATGGTTGTACCCTACGGGTGCGTGACCTCGGCATACCTAGTCCAGCCCAAGGAAGGCCCACGGCAGACATACACCGGCCCATGAAGATTTTCGGGTGGCCAAGGCCCATGACGCCTTCGGATCCTTGGAGAGCAAGACTAGCGTAGATAGGAAATTCAAAGGGGTAAAACCCTAGGACCTATAACCGACTAGGACTATGCCCGGGACCTGCCTAAGTCTATATAAAGGCCAGGAGGGCATGACCTAGATCTCTCGACTCATACTTCCTCATACACACCTCCACGCCAGATTGCATCTGCGCACCCCTGTAACCTTCGGTTCCGCCGTAATCAAGATCAGACAAGCAGGAGTAGGGTTTTCCCTCCGGGGGCCTGAACCTGGGTAAACCTTGTGTCCCCGTGTTGCTTGTTTGCTAACCGTTCCACGATCTCCAGCATCCCCATCTTCTCCAAAACCCAAGTCCGTAACAATGGGCATTGATGAGATCAAACCTCATGACCTTCAGTGGTATCAGATCCGATGCTGTTCAGTTATAGGTTCGGGATGTTTGCATATGGTGATATGCAGATTGATATGAATGATGTGATCATTTATATGGCCGTGGTTTAGGATTGATCTATGATCCCGCTTTCCGTGATCGTCATTCTGAGGTTGTCGAACGACTTACCCCTACCAGTCGGTTTCCGCCATCGGGGTAGACAGTGACACATAAATCCTGTTGAATCACGCGAAGATCAATATGATTGATCGAATCGGAACCTAGATCTAAAATCGATGTACCGTGATCAAAGGAGTTTGATTGAATCGGGACAGGAGTCGGTTTATGGTAAATTTGATTTGTCGATCAAAATCCATAAAGAAAACCGCGAGGGGCGCTGCCCCTTCGAACCCCGTAGGGGGAGACCCCCTAGACCCCCTTAATCGTAGCCCCTTCTGTATCTCGTTAAGGTAACTAGGTGCTGCGATGTGACATGATCCGGTAGAATGCGATTCTAGGCATAACTTGTTTTTGCAGGATGTATGTGATCAGTATGGCCCATATATGTATGTGATGCATGTATGAAATTTTTCATGACCTGTGTGTCGTGAGTAGGGCAACACGGCTGGAGCCATATATGTTGTCAATTATTGTAATGTCCTGCGTGCCAACTTGTGATGATCCAAATACTATGTAATTTTGATTACTAGTTGTTAGGAGTAATAGCTTGCATTAGTTCTTGGAGGACTCATCACTTGGAGGATGGCTCGCATGGAACATGAAGATGGAGATCATCATGGTGGACAGGTTCTATGGCGATGGAGATCACCATGAGAAAATGGGCCATACTGTGTCACATCTATGTGAATGCTATTCTTATGTGTTTTACTACTATGCATGCTTAGATGATAGAAGTAGAATGATCCCTCACAAAGTTTAAGTTAAACCGTGCCCTCCCAACCAAACCTTGCACCATCCTATGCCATGTACAATCGTTTGTGGGTCTATGAAATTAGGGTGCCGCGGTTTTCCTTGGCTGGATGGGTTTGTATCGGATACCTACACGCATAAGGGTTGGTGAACTTGAAAAGGTCTTCTTAACAGTTAAGGACCTTGGGGCACAAAGGTTGGACGCCTAGTTTTGACATAGAGATGTCACCCAACAACAAGAGTCATATGTGATATGATTAGCAAGTGTTTCTTACCGATTTACCTTGTTTTCTAGCAGTGATGCTAAAGCTCACTAGTCGACTTGTTAATTGTGGATCTTGAATCACTTAGTATCAATAGAGGGATATTGATTTAAGTGGGAGTATATGCTATTAAATTGTTTAATATGTTTTACTCTTTCATGGTTACATGGCTTAGTATTTTGCATGTTTTCTGTTGTAGATCAATGGCACCGAAGACTACATCACCTTTTTCTTTGCGTTCGATTCTTGACAAAGATAAACTAAATGGAACAAACTATTCGGACTGGGTCCGTAACCTGAGAATTGTTCTCAGGTCTGATAAAAAGGAAACGGTTCTAGATACCCCAATCCCTGATGAACCTGCTGATAATGCATCTGCTGCCCTCAAGAATGCCTACAAGAGAGCATGTTATGATTCTCTTGAGGTTAGTTGTATTATGCTTGCATGCATGGAACCTGAACTCCAAAAGAAGTTTGAGGATCAGGAAGCGTACGATATGATCGTCGCACTTAAGGACATGTTCCAAGATCAGGCAAGGACTAAGAGGTATAATGTTGCCAAGTCCTTTGTTGAATGCAAGATGGCAGAGGGAGCAGCTGTAGGCCCCCATGTGATCAAAATGGTTGGTTACAGTCAGACTTTGGAAAAGCTTGGTTTTCCACTAGGCCAAGAGTTGGCCACTGACTTCATTTTGGCGTCTCTTCCATCCAGCTATGGGCAGTTAATTTTGAACTACCATATGCATGGGGTGGAGAAGGGCCTTAATGAGTTATGCAGGATGCTAAAAACAACAGAAAGTGACATGAAGAAGTGTGCAGGGCATAGCCATGTGATGGCTGTGCAGAACAAGCCTAGCTTCAAGAAAAAGGGTACTTCTTGGAAGAAGAAGGGCAAGGCTAAGGATACGATCCCTAAGTCTGCACCCAAGCAAAAGGCTAGACCTGCAGATGACACTGAGCGCTTCTTTTGTCATGAACATGGCCACTGGAAGATAAACTGCAGCAAGTACCAGGCTTCTTTGAAGAAGAGTGGAAGTAAGAGTACTTGCCACTCAGGTACGCTAGTTGTAAATGTTGTGGACATTATTCTCGCTGATTCCTATGTTAACTCTTGGGTATTTGATACCGGATCGGTTGCTCATATTTGCAATTCGATGCAGGGGCTAATAAGGACTAGAGAAGTGCAGGAAGGCAAAGTGGATTTTCGTGTCGGAAATAAAGCAAGGGTTGCTGCATTGTTCGTCGGCGTCATGCAACTTCACCTTCCGTCAGGATTTATTATGGAGTTAAATAATTGTTATTACATTCCTAGCATGGGTCGAAACATTTTATCACCTTCATGTTTGATGAGGGATGGTTATTCATTCGCGAGTGCAAACAATGGTTGTGTAATCTCTAAGAATGATATGTTTATGGCTAATGCTCCCATTGTGAATGGGTTATTTATTTTAAATCTTGATGATGCATCTGTTTACAATGTTAGTGCTAAAAGGCTTAGGCCTAATGATTTGAGTCCTACCTATTTATGGCATTGTCGTTTGGGGCATATAAGTGAAAAGCGCATGAAGAAGCTCCATGGTGATGGTCTTCTAACTTTGTTTGATTTTGAATCATACGAGACATGTCAAGCTTGTTTACTTGGAAAGATGACCAAGTCGCCTTTTTCGGGTTTACCCGAGAGAGCGACCGACTTGCTGGAACTCATACATACTGATGTATGTGGACCAATGAGAACGATAGCCAGAGGAGGATATCACTACTTCATTACTTTTACTGATGATTTCGGTAGATATGGTTATGTCTACTTGATGAGGCATAAGTCTAAAACTTTTGAAAAGTTCAAGGAGTTTCAGAGTGAAGTAGAGAATCAACGTGGCAAGAAAATAAAGGCCTTGCGATCTGATCGTGGAGGTGAATATTTGAGTCATGAGTTTAGCGATCATCTTAAGAGTTGTGGAATTGTTCCATAACTTACGCTGCCCGGAACGCCTCAAAGGAACGGGGTCTCCGAACGGCGTAATCGAACTTTGTTGGACATGGTTCGATCGATGATGAGCCAGTCGGATTTTCCATTGTCATTTTGGGGTTACGCTCTAGAAACGGCAGCTTTCACACTTAATAGGGTACCATCTAAATCCGTAGTTAAGACACCATATGAGATGTGGACTGGAAAGAATCTCAGTTTGTCTTTTCTAAAGATTTGGGGTTGTGATGCATTTGTCAAGCGACTTCAGTCGGACAAGCTAACACCCAAATCGGATAAGTGCATTTTCGTGGGATATTCGAGGGAAACCTTAGGATATTACTTCTACAACCGAGAAGAGGGCAAAGTGTTTGTCGCTGGTAGCGGTGTTTTCCTAGAGAAAGAGTTTCTCACAAAGAGAACGAGTGGAAGGTCGGTGCGACTTGAAGAAGTTCAAGATGAGCCAGTTGGGGATGCTTCTACGAGTGATGCTATTGCAGCAGAACAAGTTGAGGAACCCGTGGCAACAGAAGCACCACAACCACGAAGGTCGGCGAGGCTCCATGAAGCGCGAGAATTATTATTGTTAGACAACGATGAGCCTGTGACCTATGCAGAAGCGATGGTGGACCCAGACTCTGAGAAATGGCTGATCGCCGTGAGATCCGAGATAGAGTCCATGGGTGACAATCAAGTTTGGAACTTGGTTGACCTGCCTGATGGTTTTAAAGCCATCGAGTGCAAATGGATCTATAAGAAGAAGATTGATATGGATGGAAATGCTCACATCCATAAAGCTCGACTTGTTGCAAAAGGTTTTCGACAAGTTAAAGGAGTTGACTACGATGAGACGTTCTCGCCCATAGCGATGCTTAAATCTATACGGATAATTCTAGCCATTGCTGCACATTTCGACTATGAAATATGGCAGATGGATGTCAAGGCAGCTTTCCTAAATGGAATCCTAACTGAGGACGTGTATATGATGCAGCCCGAAGGTTTTGTCGATCCAAACAATGCTGGAAAGGTATGCAAACTTCTGAAGTCCATTTATGGGCTGAAGCAAGCATCTCGGAGTTGGAACATTCGATTTGATGAAGTTGTAAAGGAGTTTGGCTTCATTGAAAACAAACAAGAACCTTGTGTTTACAAGAAGGAAAGTGGGAGAGCGCTGGTATTTCTAATCTTATATGAAGATGACATATTGTTGATTGGAAATGACATTCCTATGCTCGAGTATGTTAAGACCTCATTGAAAAATAGTTTTTCGATGAAGGACTTGGGATAAGCAGCATATATTCTGGGCATCAAGATCTATAGAGATAGATCAAGGAGGCTAATTGGATTAAGCCAGAGTACATACATTGACAAAGTGTTGAAACGGTTCAGCATGGAAGAGGCGAAGAAAGGGTTCTTGCCCATGTCTCACGGCATTAAACTCAGCAAGACTCAGTGTCCTTCGACTACTGATGAGCGTGAGAGAATGAGCAGGGTTCCATATGCTTCAGCTATTGGATCCATCATGTATGCAATGATATGTACTCGCCCAGATGTTTCCTATGCTCTAAGTGTTACGAGCAGATACCAGGCTGATCCAGGTGAAGGTCACTGGACAGCGGTAAAGAACATCCTTAAGTACTTGAAAAGGACTAAGGATGTGTTCCTAGTTTATGGAGGTGAGGATGAACTCAGTGTAAAGGGTTACACAGATGCGAGTTACCTTAATGACTCAGATGATTCGAAATCGCAATCAGGTTATGTGTTTGTCTTGAATGGTGGTGCTGTGAGCTGGAAAAGTTCCAAGCAAAATACAGTGACCTCTTCAACAGAAGCTGAATATATTGCTGCCTCGGAGGCTGTAAAGGAAGCTGTTTGGATTAGGAATTTCCTGATTGCTCTTGGTGTGGTTCGTATGCCGTCAATCCTTGGACGTTTATTGTGACAACAATGGTGCTATTGCACAAGCCAAGGAACCTAGACAGCACCAGAAGAACAAACATATTTGCATGCGTTACCATCAGATTCATGAGTTCGTTGAGGATGGTAGTGTCATGATATGCAAAATACATACGGACTCAAATGTTGCTGATCCCTTGACTAAGCCTCTCCCGCAACCCGCGCATGAAGCGCACACAAGAGCAATTGGTATTAGATGCATTTTAGATTGACTCTAGTGCAAGTGGGAGACTGAAGGAAATATACCCTAGAGGCAATCATAGAGATGATTATATTTCATATGTATCCATGAGTTATTGTAATGTTCCTTGAATATCCATATCAGGCAACTTGTATTGATTGACAATTATGTGAATTGTTTGTGACACTCTTTACTTGCATATTTATTTAATAGTTGTCCCTAGTCAGAGTTCATGTGAGGACACACGTGAAAATTAGACTAGCACATCGATTGGTCGATGACTATGTTTCGCAAGTCATAGACATGGATATGTCAAACCAATGATGTGGATACATGTTATGAACATGGGGTTGGACAGACCCAACTTGAAACTGACAATTAGTTGCAGCTCTCTCTCTCTCTACACATCGTGTACGTTTTGTCCTTAGACCTGAGATTGTCGCATGTACTTGAGATGTGGATCGACCTACTTTGGGGCTATTATACGCTACTCTGTAACTGGGTAATTATAAAGGTAGCTTTCGGGTTTGTCCTAAAACATGCTGCAAGGCATGGTCAATCAAGATGGGATTTGCCCCTCTCTACTTGAGAGAGATATCTCTGGGCCCCTCGAGTGATCGGATCCAGAAATGCATGGCCGTGCTACATATGGTTAAGAGTTAACCTTTTAAAAGGGATTCTGAATCACAGTATCGAGAAAGGGAGGTCAGCTTGGAGCTAGACCAAATATCGTGAGACAAAGGGAAAGACATGTACTAAACCTTGTGATGGTTCGCCCGATATGATCTTTATATGCGTTTAGGAGTTGGCACGTCTTGCTAGAGGCCTCTACCAACTATTGACAGAATAAGTGTATTCATGTCATCTCTACGCGTATATGAACCTATAGGGTCACACACTCAAGGGGCTGGAAGCCTAATGAGGATTAGATCCGAATTAAACCAGGCTTAGGCTACTAATGGGCTGCTAATGTAGAAGCCCACTAGGGACGCATATATAAGAGAGGGTGGGGTGAGCTGACCAGCGTTAGACCATTCCACCCAGCCGCCACTCCTCACGCATGTGTTGCACGCACGGACCTAGCAGTCCGGCGTTTGACGCTTTCACCCCGCACGTATGGATACCTCGGAGGTGCCGCATCTGTGGCACTTGGATGAGACGCGCAAGGGGAGCTTCTCGTGGGACGAGGACGAGGAGGAGATGTGGAACGTCTGCACTGCCTCGACGCGCTTCATCGATTCCGCAACAGCGCGTCTAGTGGTAATCCTGTGATCTATGACAACAGTAATCCTGGTTTACGCGGTAGAAATATTTGATTTACGCTAGTGTAGCCTACCTGTATCCCTTCACGGCCTAGGGAATGGCCTTTGCCCCTTGTGTGTGGTCCCGAAAGATGGGACACACATTTTGTTTACCTGTCCTGCTGCTCGCTTCCTTTGGAGCTTTGTAGGCAAGGCGCCAGGGCTCTGAACCTCGTAGTGTTCTTGGAACTCAACACAAATAACACCGGTAGGAGGAGGCGCCTCGTTTTGTTGGTGTTTGCGGTTATGACCTAGATCCTATGGAATATACAAAATAGCATGGTTATTGAGCGTGTGTTCTAACGACATGCCTTTGACTCGGTGTTTAAATTTATGGCTTTGTAGCAGTAGTGGTACATGCTCTGTACGTAGGTCCATAGGGATCGGCTGGATGGCATGCTCGAGCAATATCTTCTGGCGGCACGTCGCCTATCTTCATCGTCGTTTGGCTGATAGATCCTACTCCTTTGGGGAGTTGTATCTTTGAGGTTAATTTTTTTTGTTTCTTCATGGCATGCTTGTACTGGTACCCCAACTGTTTTTCTTTCCCTTTTGCCGTCAAGCCGCACTTGTTCGTGAATGATGTATGGACGTGGTTGCTTTATTTATAAAGTGGGACGAAATCCTATTTTGAAAAATTCGTGATGTTTTCACTATATGGAGTAGATGGCAAGGTTAAATGTGTTGCATAGTTAGGCTCTCTAAGGGTCTGAATTCGTGATGTTTTTGTCAAGCTTCATACACTAGCCAACACAACCAAAAGTCCGAACTGATGGAAAAGACCAGTGCAATCCACTTATACACTTCAACACCCCCTCTCACGTGTGACGGGGAGAAGTCAGACGATACCGGAGGAGAAGCGACGCCTTGAAACTCACGAATGACTCAAGAGGCCTATCGTGGACATACGGGGTTCAACAACAATTTTAGGATAAATTGCAGCGAAACGAACTTCGAGACCTTAGGCTCGATACCAAGTCAAGCTTCATACACTAATAGCGCAAACAAAAGTCAAAGGATGGAAAGGGCTAGTGCAATCCACTATACACTTCAACACCCCTCTCACGTGTGACGGGGAGAATCGACGATGCAACGGAAGGAAGAAGGCGGTGCTCGAAACTCACGTATGACTCAAGAGGCCTATACATGGACATAGAGGGGTCAACAACAATTTTAGGATAAATTGCGAAAGCCAGGACTCGAATTCGAGACCTTAGGCTCTGATACCATGTCAAGCTTCATGCACTAGCAATGCACCAAAAGTCGAACTGATGGAAAGGACAGTGCAATCCACTAATACACTTCAACACCCTCTCATGTGTGGCGGGAGAAGTGACGTCTGACGAAAAGAGAGCGGAAGCGCAGAAACTCACGTATGACTCAAGATGCCTATACGTGGACACAGAGGGGTCAACAAGAAGACTTTTGGTTGCGTTGGCTAGTGCATGAAGCTTGACATCGTGAGCCTCAATCTGAGTTCAATCTGAAGTGAATTGACAAGTTCAGACTTTGGTTAGATTAGCTAATATAATGATTCGGACTTTTGGTTGCATTGGCTAGTGCATGAAGCTTGACATGGTATCGAGCCTAAGGTCTCGAGTTCGAGTCCTGGCTTTCAATTTATCCTAAAATTGTTGTTGACCTCTATGTCCGTATAGGCCTCTTGAGTCATACGTGAGTTTCATGCCGTCGCTTCTTTCCTGCGTCTGACTTCTCCCCGTCACACGTGAGAGGGGGTGTTGAAGTGTATAAGTGGATTGCACTGGTCCTCTCCATCAGTTCGGACTTTTGGTTGCGTTGGCTAGTGCATGAAGCTTGACATGGTATCAGAGCCTAAGGTCTTGAGTTCGAGTCCTGGCTTTCGCAATTTATCCTAAAATTGCTGTAGACCCCTCTGTGTCCATGTATAGGCATCTTAAGTATACGTGAGTTTCGTGGATTGCACTAGCCCTTTCCATCAGTTCGGACTTTTGGTTGCGTTGGCTAGTGCATGAAGCTTGACATGGTATCAGAGCCTAAGGTCTCGAGTTCGAGTCCTGGCTTTCGCAATTTATCCTAAAATTGCTGTTGACTCATCTGTGTCCACGTATAGGTCTCTTGAGTCATACGTGAGTTTCATGCGCCATCGCTATCTTCCGGTTGCACGTGCTGACTTCTCCCCGTCACACGTGAGAGGGGATGTTGAAGTGTATAAGTGGATTGCACTAGCTCTTCCATCAGTTTGGACTTTTAATTGCGTTGGCTAGTGCATGAAGCTTGATAGTTTTCACTATAGATGGCAAGGTTAAATTCGAAGGTGACTTAAGATGCTTAAATTCGAAGGTCACTTAAGAAAAAAGTATACATACCAAAATTCTAGCTCTGACTATGATTGGAACTACATATTCATTGAACTCTTTGATGTATATTAATTGGGAAGAAGTTTGTGCTCTCGTTTACTGTAGAGGTTTGACCATTTGACCGGTCAGCTGCCACAACCACAACAAAAGGTCATGGAAGCTTAATTAAGTATTCTTTTAGAATCCAGATGCTATATACAGTAACACAAAATTCAGAGCCAAAGCTTTTGCGGAGTGTACCCTTTTCCTTTGCCGTTTATAATACTCTTACTCCAGATATACGGCATGATAGAGGGGCTATATTGGATACTTGTATCACCAGGTCCATAGCACAAGAAATTAGGGCACCACGGATTCTAAGGCTGGCAAACAATTTAAAGGAGGGAGCGAAGGCTAATCGGAAAGGCGAAGGAATGATTATGGTTGCGCTGGCCCTACTTTATCGTCTGTTCCTTTGCTGTTCTTCTCATAATTCACAGGTATAATCTTCATTAATTTTGAAGTACAAAAATAATGAAGATTGCAACAGCCCCGGATATAAGTTATGCTCCTGCATGATTACTTCTCCTTTTACGAAAAGAGGTACATACTCATACTTTGAGTGCTACAACCTGATCGAAACATACAAAACAAGAAAATGAAACATCCTTAAGTAAATAGCCAAATACTCCAAAGCAACTTAATACAAGAGGGTTAGTCGGAAATCAAAAGGCTTTTCCGTTCTGTATTTTGACTTGCAGAGATTGGGGCCCCTGCAGTGGGCAGTGCAGTCTTTGGGGGGATTGAATGATAAAGAAGCAGCGCACGTGGATTCTGAGCCAAGTGACTGCCTCTCCACAGTCTAAAGATTTTTCCTTTTAGAAAAATAAATAAACAAAGTGAGCAGCAGAGGCAGAGAAAAAGAAACACATTTCAAACAGCAAAAGGTAGAAAAAAAAATTAGATAGGGTTCTCTCAAAAGCAGCCAATCCACAAAGGAAACATTGCTTTCCATCACACCACATACTAGCTAGCTACGCCTTGTTTGAGTTAATCCGTAGCACGTATAGTGCTTCTAGAGAGAGAGAAATAGTGTTGTGGTATTGCTGATTAAATGGGATATTCGTTGGTTAGCATCGGGAGAACATCTCACGTTACGTTCTGCCACAGTACTGATCCGCACTGTGCATGGATTAGCCACCTAGCTAGCTGTGCCACCATGGCTGGCTTGGTTTGGCTAGGTGAACCTAATAATTCCTCACCTCCTCTCCTCCGCCTTATCCTCACCTCGCAACCCGTCTCCCTCCATGTACAGTCTCTCTCTTTCTCTCTATCTCAACTCAAGCTAGCTTCTCTCTCTACATCAAGAAGCAATTTAATTCATCCATCTCTCTCCTCCAAGCCCTACAAAGTACACCATCTTCTTCCTCTCCCTCTCGGTCTCTCTCTCTCTCTCTCTCTCTCTCTCTCTCTCTCTTTCACTCTCCTAGCTTCTAGCTAGGGTCATCTGCTCATGCTCCTCCGGCCCCTTCTCTCTCAGATCAGAGTTGAACCTTACCAAAACACCATAAAATAGTGTGTGATCTCCCACACGCGCACACACAAACGCAAACCCTCTCTCTCTCTATCATCATATCATATGAGGAGGGATTCCTTCCAACCTATAATCTTTAGCTTCGCTCTTGGACTCTTTCTCTCTCCCCCATCGTCTCCATCACACCTAACCAATTCGAGCTAGACCCACAGGAGAAGCGGTCGGCGACATCAAATCCATTCCTCTCACTTGGAAACAACCACCCATTTACCGGGCCAAAACATATACACGCCGATATAGGTAGCTGTGTGTATATAACATGGCCTGATTGACCATGGATATCACCGGAGACGCCGGAGGCGGCCGTCGGCCCAACTTTCCCTTGCAGCTCCTGGAGAAGAAGGAGGAGCAGCCGTGCTCCAGCTCGGCCGCAGGGGGCGCCTCGGCGGGAGGCGGGAATGGAGCAGCGGCAGGCGGCAGCGCAGGAGGGGAGATGCAAGTGCGGAAGGCGGTGCCGAAGCGGACGTCCACCAAGGACCGGCACACCAAGGTGGAGGGGCGTGGGAGGCGCATCCGGATGCCGGCGCTGTGCGCAGCGAGGGTTTTCCAGCTGACGCGGGAGCTGGGGCACAAGACGGACGGCGAGACTATCGAGTGGCTGCTGCAGCAGGCGGAGCCGGCCGTGATCGCGGCCACCGGCACCGGAACTATCCCCGCCAACTTTACCGCGCTCAACATCTCCCTCCGCTCATCCGGCTCCTCGCTCTCCATCCCGGCGCACCTCCGCGGGGCCTTGCCTAGCCCCGGTGCGCGGTTCGGCTCCCGTGCCGATGCGTGGGACAGGGTGGTCGGCCTCGGGTTCCCGCCTGAAGGCCCCGCCTCGTCATCATCGACGCCGTCTCCGCTGTTGCTAAACTTCCACTCAGGCAGTGTCGGCCTCGACGTGCAGCCGTCGCCGACCGCCGCAGCTGCATCCGCCGCCGACCTTTCTAGGAAGCGCCGGTGGGAACAAGAAATGCAGCAGCAGCAGCAACAACAGCAACATCAGCAGCAGCAACAGTACCAGCAACAGTACCAGCAGCAGATGGCGGGGTACACGCAGAGCCAAATGCCAGGCACTGTCTGGATGGTGCCAAGCAACAATATTCAGGGCGGCGGGGCACCTTCCGGGGCTGGAAACGCCGGCGGAGGAGGCAGTGGCGAGTCCATTTGGTCTTTTCCGCAGATGGGCGGGGCCGGCGCCGGGCAAGCCGTGTACCGTGCGAGCGTGCCGAGCGGGCTACATTTCATGAACTTCCCTGCACCGATGGCGCTGCTACCAGGGCAGCAGCTGGGGCTCGGACCCGTGGGAGGCACTGGTGGAAGCGGAGGCGGAGGCGAGGGGCACATGGGGATCCTCGCCGCGCTCAACGCGTACCGGACACAGGCGGCGGATGCGGCGGCAGGCCAGGGCAGCGGAGGAGGAGGAGGAGGAGGAGTAGGAGGAGGAGGAGGAGGAGGGTCTGGCCAGCAGCAACACGGAGGTGGTGGCGGCGAGCGGCATGAGAGCATGAGCACCAGCGAGTCGTAAACCGACCGACCAGGTCTCCGAGGATCGTGCATGCATTGGTCTCTGGTGTGCCTTTGATCTGTTCTTCGTCTTTGATTCATTTTTCTTTTTCTTTTTCTTTTTTGTGGTGTGGTTTCGTTCCTCTCTCCTCCTAGGCAAGTTGCAAGGATTACACCCAGCTCTACATCCCATGGGAATGGCGTTTAGATCATCATCCTTACGTTGCCTCCGTCTGTGCCCGTGAGTGGAAGAGCGAGGTGTGCCATGGGAGATCGATCAGATAGAGGAGGGAAACACATGCATCATCCATCAGCAGATCAGAGATTGTTTAATTTTTGTTCTTTTAGCTTTAGGGTTTAATCAACAAATGCGAGCGCGGAAGAGATTTTTATGAGGCACCTGCCGATCGATTGTTCTTTTTTCTTTTTCTTTCCCAAGTGTTAATTAGTTTTAGCTGCCATTTCATCCTTCTGCACTTTTTTGACGGCCGCCACCATCATATTTCGTTGTTCATTCTGCATGCATGCCTACTGGCCTGTTTGATGTTCCATGAGTAATATCTGTTTGTTGTTCCTAAACTACGACCTAGCTGGAGGTAGGGTTTTGATCGATCGCTTTTTGTCCTGGACGCAAATGTAGAACATGAGTTGGTTTGACGTGCTAGCAGTACGTTTTCGACGAGAGAATTAGCCGTGATTGGCCTGTAGGACGAGCTGGCCAGGAGGACGTGGGAAAAAGAAGAGATGTACACCAAGCTAGAGACGAGGGTGGCCAGCTGCGCGGCAAGGGTTTTGTCATCGGATGGGCGAACAATCCGCAGAGAAGCCAAGCTAGCAACCGATCATCGATGGCATGCAAGGAAGGACCACTACCACGCAGCGAGCTAGAGGAGAGAGAGAGAGAGAGAGAGAGAGAGAGAGAGAGAGAGAGAGAGAGAGAGAGAGAGAGAGAGAGAGAGAGAACACGGTGGAAGGAGGGAGGTGGCGCGCGGTTGGCAAGCGACGACCGAACCGGACCGCGCGGACTCGAGTTCACCGGTGGCCACCCGCGACCAGACCGCCCCCCGTACGTATTTGTTTATCGACGCCGTCAATGATTCCTCACACGCGCGTCACCAACCATGCCATGCCGCCCATGCATGCCACCGCGCCGCGCTGCAAGTCGGCATGCATGCATCCATCCAGCGCAACCGGGCGGCCGGCACGGCCACGGGGGCGCGTCGACTAGCTGTACAGCGGAACACAGCTGCGGCTACAGAGCGATCGAGGCAGTACGCTGGGCCATACATTTATGGCCTGAGCAGCACACAGGTCGTCTCCCCGGCCCGATCGTGGGTCTCCGGCCATCTCACACCTCCGGCACGTCCATGTCCGTCCATCCATATAAAGCAGGCAGGGGCAGGGGTCAGGCACAGGCAGGGTGTGCGCGTGCGATATGGTCCTCCAGCTCCAGTCCAGGGTTGCCCTTCTCGGTCCATGTTTTCGACGTGGCATGTGCCTTGCCTCTGCCCTGCCCCTTCTGTTTTTTGATAGCTCTTTGTTTCTTGCTGCAACTAGGGCGGACAGCCTACGCAGGAGGGGCTACGTTGTGCGTAGCTGCTGGTTGGCCATTGGCGCTCGCTACCCACCGGTGGAGTGGATTGGTGCTTCATGTTGAGCCTGTGCCTTTTCCCCTTTTGACTACCCATGACGGGTTTTTTTGGGTCATCATAAAACCCAGTCCGATAAGGAAGGGGTTGGATGCGTATCATCGGCGGTTTTTTGGAGGGGGGATCAAGATTTTCTCATCATTTTTGGTCCTTATACAAACCCTAGAGTGTCTGATGGAACGGTCTTCATCACTGCCTTGAATTCGTTATTTCCCGCTTTAGAAATAAGGTAATGCATTTTATTTTCTTCTCTTTGCATGATGATGGATGGTTTTTTGGAGGGTGATCAGGTAATGCTGAACATGCCATGGTGGGGTTATTTTTATGGCGTTTCCTCAAGTTTAAGGTGTTCTTATATTAGATGGTGGATCTTACATGGTTTTTTAATTTCAGTGTGGTTTATGGTAAAATTTACTCACCTTGGGGTTTTGATGTATGGATGGTCATCCAACGCGTGACTTGCCCATCGGGTCGTCGAACGGGCAATATCCGCCTGCGCACCATGTAACAGTTATTTTCGTGCTAGGTCACTGACATATGAGCTGTATACGCATATGGCTTTGTCGCACTTATTTGTACCTTGGGGTGGCTTTTGGGCACTGGTATGCATGTCGGGTTTACTGACATGCGGGGTTTTACGTAAGTGGCTCATGCTGGGCTCATGCGTCAGTGATGTAAGACATGATTAGTTGTAACCCCACATGTATATGTCGCGCTTATTTTTAGCTTGGGACGGGTTTTACAAAAAAAATGATTATATATATTTCCGTTTGGCCCCTGACAAGTGGATCTTCACGTGAGTGGGCAATGTTTGAGTTTTGGCCCTACCTATCAGAGACAGGTGGCATGATGAGCTGTACAGAGGGCGGTCAGGTCAGCACAGTCCAGCTGCCGAGTTCAGGAGGAAAAAGATAGGTGAAGGGAAGAGGCCAATACCGTGCTGGCCCTGTCGGTTGTTCTCTGTGCAACACCGGAGCTGTCACATGTTGAGTTGATTGGGTGCATTGAGTGGCACCGGTGGTAGTAGCAGCCGGACGGCCCTAAACACATGTGCTCCTGTCCTGTTTGGACGTCGTTGCTCGCTCTCATCCATCCATCGGAGTTGAACGCAAACGTACACATTTGTGAACAGACTAATTTGCATGTCCGACTCTGTTGCTTTGCTATTAGCCTTGTGGCAATGTCTGCCTCACACACACACACACAGAGAGTGACAGTGTGACACACACCCTGACACACGTCGTGGTCAAGAGGTGGACTTGACAGTTGACACAACTGTGCTAATGTCGATCTTTGTGTGTCTGAAAGAGAGAGAGAGAGAGAGAAGAGATGACACCGCAGGTTACACAGGCTGGGAAACAAATGAGTTAGACCCAAAAGGCAAAAAATTAATTGCAGGCCATAATTTCAAAGATCAAACACTCTGATGCGTGCGTGGCTACTACTGTGCCTGACTTTTCCACACCAGTCCACTTCAATAGCACAAGGTTTGTCAAAAGGGATCTGATACAAAATTAATACAACCACGGATTATCTTGTCTACGCACGTCTATGATTAACTAAATATCTAGCAGGAGAGCAAATACTAGAAGAACATTCTCTAGTGTGCATTCCTGCACCAGCCACGGAACCTGCTTAATTACTAGCTCATCGATCATCACGTCGTTTTGCATGGGAATAATTAGACGCATACATTTCAGCGAGCATCTAATAATCTACAGTACTACGTAGCTTTTGAAGCGAGCTCTCGTTTTGACCTCGCTTTTGTCAGGTCTGTGCTGCTGCTGCTCCTCCTGCGCGCAATTTTCTTTTCAAAAGATAGGCAGTGTCATGGCGTGTGCGTGTTTGCCGAGGTGACAGACACCAAAACCACAGGGAATTCATAGGGATCATGAGTGTAAAGTACCAGTAGCGGTAGCAACACAACCAACTCATCGCATCGATCGAAGTCCTGCTTTTTTTTCCCCATCACTCGCCAACGTAGCTAGCTTGTTCGTTCACAGGAGAACTGAAGGAATCTCTGCAGCGGGCGGCAATGTCATGCATGGCTAGCTAGGCAGGCAAGCCCCCTTGCTGTGCATAGTGTGGAGGCCTCTCTCCGGCCACCACCTATCCTTTTCATCACTTTTCATGGCCGGGGATGCAACGCAGTCTCCGGCCTCAAAACATCAGCTTTTCGTGTGTGTGTGATCGGATTTTGTGCATAGTGTAGTGTGTCATAGTGTTCTCTGTGTGCGCGATGCGTATTGCTCCTGCTTTTTTTTCCTCTCTTCCAGCTGCAGGCATGCATGCCACAAAATTCTTTTGCTCCCCCTTCCCTGTAGCCCTTTTACAGAAAGTTTTGTGTCTCAGCTTTCATCCTCGCCTGTCGCGCTGCTGCCCCTCGATCTCCTTTCCGCGCCTCGAGATCGGCAGAGCTAGCTAGCCAGCGCGGCATGATTTACGTTTGATGGACCGATGATGGTCGCTCATTGCAGAATTCTGCACCCCGTCCGTCATGAATTTGCAGTTTTGCGCCATCATGCATGTATCTCTGAATGAGCTCCCGCGCCGTATTGCGGAGAATATACGTCTACCATGAAGATCAGAAAAGTTTCATTATCATGGAGCCGAACAGGTGAATCATGTGGTGGGGGGGATTAGTTTAGTTTGTATTGGTAGGCTGCAATTCATCTCTTTCCTGCTAACATTCCTAGGAAGCAGGTCTTGTCTTCCTCTAGGCCATAACAATGAGACTAGAAGACTCTAATGATTTTAAATTAGATTTTGGTGGTCCTTGCTGCTTTGATATGGTTAGTGCGGTTGATACTCCGTGCAGTCAGGCCCTTAAACTACAAGGAGAATATTAATTAGGACCTATGTATATAAGATAAGATGGTGGTGGCTTGGCATTACGTATGCACTTGCGCACAACCACCAAAGAAGAATCTTGGCCCCTCAGCATAGAAAACGTGTATCTTGCCACTTTCTTAACCGATCATGCAGCAAATAGCTGCTAATTACGTAGCCAGAGATATCATTGTTATTTCACCAGCACTGCACTCCCTTTCTACAACCAAACTTACCTTTGAGAAATGAAGCTATGTAACCGAGGTTGTTTCTTGACCCACTAGCTGGCATGCATGATTTATGAGAGTGCATTTGGTCACTACGGGTTTGTTGGAAATAAGCAATTCCTACACGAGTACGGCACAGTGCGCTCCTCTGTATACAAGCAGTATCGAGTATGTGTGTTTCAACTAGTATACAATACGTGTGTTTCTGTCCGATTAGAGTATGTGTCCAGCTAGGACATATGTTGCTCTCTTAGACGGTTTGGTATATGGAGTAGTAGTTAGACTCGGTGAGTAGCAGGACTAGTATATATACATGTGTAATAGCTAGGCTTGAAAACCGTACCACCGGAAAGCAATAAGAGAAATCAACAGGTGCGACAAGCACCCGTGGCCATCAATAGTTTCTTCATGTACGTGAGTTGTGAGAGACTAGCCAGCTGATTAAAAGAATAGTTTCTTCACGTACGTGCGTGTATTGGCTGATTGTTTGGTACGTGCATATCGTATCATCGGAACTTTCTCGTCGGTATTGTCGGAAAGTAGTCGCCGGCAGGGGCTGTGCTAACAATTGGTATCAGAGCCTCGTGGAGGATCTCCTATTAACGGGAGATCATGACGTCGAAGGAGGTTGGCGAGTATTCTGGTGCGGCTGCGGGTGCACCGATGACGATGCACTATCCGTGGTACAACCGTGACAACTACCCATTCTGGGCGGTCCAGATAGAGTGGGCGTTAGAAGGCGCCAGACTCTGGGAGGCTGTCGATCCAGGCGGCGACGAGTTCAAGAAAGGCGCGTCGAAGCACCACCTGGACCGACTAGCACTCATGGCCATCTGCTTGGTTGTGCCGACGGATCTGATGCAGCACCTGATCTCGAAGAAATCTGCAAAAGAGGTGTGGGATACGCTCAAGACGCTAAATCTTGGGCACGAGCGTCCGCGAGGCAACCCTATAAATCTTACAGAAGAAGTACGAGAATCTGGATATGGGAGAAGATGAGACGCTAGACGCTTTTGCTTCAAGGGTCGCTACACTAGTCAATGGGATTCGCCAGACTCGGTGAGAAGCTGGAGGAGATCACTATCGTGAGGCGTTTCCTCCGCGTGGCGCCGCCGCGTTACTCGCCCGTTGTCTTGGCGATCGAGCAATGCGTTGATCTCAAGACTCTCACGATGGATGATCTAGTTGGACGGTTCAAGGCTCACGGCGAGCGGATGAAGATCACCTACGACGATGCAAAAGTGGATGAGCATTTCATGCTTATGGCTCTAGCATTGTTCGCCAAGGAGAAGAAGGGCGATAAAGCATCCGGCAACAGGAGTGATAGAGAAGATTCTCGCCTAGCAAAAAAGTATATCGCAGGGGAGGATAAAGACGAGGCTCCGCCACAGAGGAAGTTTGACATAAAGAAAGTAAGATGTCATAAGTGTGGCGAGCTTGGTCACTTCAAGAAGGATTGCAAGAAATCATCGAAGGAGAGGGCTCCCATCGCCCAGGAAGGAGATGATGGACCGATCATGTTGATGCTCGAAGTAACTGAGCTGAAGGATGAGGATCCTCCATCACCGGGTACGGAGATTGTGGCGCAAGTGGATCACGATCTACCGTGTGTGGATCATGAGAAATGGAGTGTCCCGTTTCTGCGTGAAGCCACGTTTGAGGCGAGTGAAGCTTCAGGATCTGATTATGGCGATCTATGCGTTGGAATTTCACCTGCAACTCCGTCCAGCAATAAGTTCTTCATGCTTGTGGTGGATGATCATAGTAAATACATGTGGATTGTGTTGTTGAAAAGTAAAAATCAAGCTCAACAAGCATTCGAAAAGATCAAGGAAGCCGAAGAGTTTAAGGTGGATGCGAAGATAAGAGCCCTACGCATTGATCAGGAAGGCAAGCTGCATCAAACCGTGTTGACCATGACACATAGCATGATGAAGAGTGAAGGCTTGCCGAGAAAATTCTGGGGTGAGGAAGTCAATACGGTTGTGTATTTGTTGAACATGACACCAACTAAGAGTGGAGTTGATATGACTCCGTACGAAGCATGGTATGGACGAAATCACTCGATTGATCATCTTCGTACTTTTGGATGCATGGCACATGTCAAGACGGAGTCCGACCATAAGAGTAAATTGGCGGATCAGAGGACTCCAATGATCATGACAGGCTATGAAGGCTCAAAGGCATACCGTTTGTGCAATCCTTATACCACTAAGGTTGTTGTCAAGGGTGACGTAGTCTTTGAGGAAGAAAAATCATGGAATTGGGGCTCCAACGAACCGGGATATCCAAATTTTCACGTCACGTGGGATCTTGAGTATGAAAAAAATATGGATCAACCAAGCTTATCCTTGTCAGCAAGTTCTGGCCCAGAAGACGTTGAAGGCCTAGTGGGAGCTCCAGGCGTGGACACCAGGCTAGAAGCACTAGGAATTCTCCCAGAAGACAAAGAGTTTGAAGAAAAGTCTAGTCCGTGGCCAGAAAATACGGAATTGGAAGGGTGCACCGATGCATACGCAGCGATATGTGCACTTGTTTGCCCAGCAATTATAAGAGGAGGGCGAGTTGAAGCGAGTCCAAAAAAGAGGCCAGCAAGGCCAGAAGGCGACGGTCCAAGAGTATGGACTGATGGCCAGACAGATGGAGGAGACCTAACAATAGGGGGTGCAGATCCATGAAGAGGTTTTTCACGTGGTATAGAGAAGCTAGAAGGAAACATGTCAGAAAGTGATTCAAAAGGAAAAGACGAATCGCTACAGGTAGGCAACCTGTGCATTGCTACTCTGGACGAGCCAGAAGACGGCGTTGGACATGAACAGGTAGAAGTAAGAATTGCTAGTCACCGTAGGAAACTAGCTTTGCTAGTCAACCAACATGAGCTAGCTCCTACATATTTGTTCTATTTCATCCAAGAGTACCACTAAGCAGCGTATCAAATATGTGAAACATCGATGAGAAAGTATTTCATCGACCAAGTATAATGTGTCAAGGCGCGGACAAAAAGGATAGTCGGCATGAAGGCGTGGAGAAGGACGCGGACAAAAAGGACTGTCGGCGTGAAGCCATGAAGAAGCCGACAAAAGCGTGCCACCGAAAAGCTGTAAGAGAAATCAACAGGTGCGACACGCACCTGACCATCAATAGTTTCTTCACGTACGTGAGTTGTGAGAGACTAGCTAGCTGATCAAAAGAATCGATTGGGCTGGTTAGATGCTGATACGTGCGCGTATTGGCTGATTGCTTGGTATGTGCATATCGTCTTGTCGGAACGTACTCGTCGGTATCGTCGGAAAGTATTCGGTGACAGGGGCTATGCTAACAGGGTTTGATCCACACAAACATCCGACCGCCTGCAGGTTGCATTATGATTGGTGGATAAATCTATGTCAACGCGGGGTTTGGGGCTTCTTAATCACTTCAATTTACCTTTAAACGGGACCGTCCATATAGCCCAAAGCATGCGCGTCTGGATCCCCAGATGTACGACACACCTACACAACATCATCCCATAGCAATTAAAAAGGCATTTTGGGGCCTCGTACGCTCACGGGCTATTGCTTCCTATGGACTGCACATCAGCTTATAGCAGGTAAGTACTCTTAGCCTGTTTTTTTTCATGATTCATCATCTTCCTCCAGGCACAACTGCCCTGCGCCACGTACTGTACCCTCCCCGCCCGTTCCCGGGCACCACCACAGCTCGTCGGAACTGTCGCCCGCTCTCCCTGGCCCCGTCCTGCCAGGCCGAGCACCGTGCCCCACCTGGTCGAGGCACGCTGCTCTGCGCGCTTGCCGGTGGCCCTTCCCATCCCTTCTTTGTGTTGGAATTATGCCCTAGAGGCAATAATAAAGATGTTATTATTATAATTCTTGTTCATGATAAAATTTATATTCCATACTAGAATTGTATTAAGCGGAAACTTTAATACTTGTGTGGTTTGTGAACAACACCGTGTCCCTAGTATGCCTCTATGGACTAGCTCATTGATTAATGATGGTTAAGGTTTCCTAACCATAGACATGAGTTGTCGATTAATAATGAGATCATATCATTGGGAGAATGATATGATGGACAGACCCAAACTAAGCGGAGCAATTAGATCGTGTCATCGTGTTCATCTTTGCGAAGCTTTTCTTATGTCAAATATTGTATTCCTTAGACCATGAGATAATACAACTCCCTGGCATCGGAAGAAAGCTTTGAGGTCATCAAACGTCATCCTATGAGAGGGTGATCATAAAGGTGTCTCTCAGGTGATCGGAAAGTACCTGTTGGGTTGTATGTATCGAGATGGGATTTGTCCCTCCCAAGTTGGAGAGATATACTTCGGGCCCACTCGGTAATTGATATCAACACTGCTTGCAAGCATGTGGTTAAGGAGTTAATCACAAAGTGATATCGGATTACGGAACGAGTAAAGTACTTGCTGTGAACGAGATTGAACTAGGTATGGCCAGTAACGATCAAATCTCGGGCAAGTAAAATATCGCGAGACGAAGGGAATATATATATGGGATTGAATGAATCCTGGCATCGTGGTTCATCCGATATGATCATCGATGAATGTGTGGGAGTCAATATGGGTTTCCAGACCCCGCTATTGATTATTGATAGAAGATCATGTCTGCATGTTCTCGAACCCGAAGGGTCACACACTTAACGTGTCTCGACGCTAGGATAGATTGGATAAGTGGTTTATGAGTTTTTGTTCGGAGTCTTGGATGGGATCTGGGACATCACGAGAGGTTCCAGAATAGTCCGGAGAATAAGATTCATATAAGGCAATGTAGTTTTTGGAGTTCGGAATTGTTTCGGGTTAATCGGTATTGTACCGGAAGCTTCTAGAACCTTCCGGAAGGGGACCAACGTGGCCCCACCTGCCGGGAGGGGGCATGGGCCTATGAGGGAGTGCCCTGGCTGCATTGGGCCAGGGGAACAAGGCCCCATAGGGCCCAGCCGGCCAAACAAGGGGAAACCCTAATTGGAGCTTCTAGAAGGAGGGGGAAACTTGCCCCCCACTCTTCCCTCCTTTGGCCGCCGGCCTAGGCTTGGGGGAGGGGCTAGGGATGGCGCCCACCCCTCTATATATAGAGGGCTAGGGCACACCACCCCCCCACACCTTCCCCTCAAGCCTCGCCGCCCTGCTGCCCTCCTCTCTCTCTCCCTCCCGACTGCGTGTAGGCGAAGCCCTGCTGCAGAAACTCTCCACCACTTGCACCGCACCGTCGCTTTGTAGATCCAATACGTCTCTTCACCATACTTGCTGGACCGAGGAAGGAGGAGACGTCGAGGTGCCGCACGTGTGCATCTCTCGGAGGCATCGCCACTTGCGGTGTTAGATCGGAGCGGATCGCGAGGAGGAGAAGCGAGTACGAGTACATCACCCACGTTCCGATTTAACGCTCACTGCAGGCGAATCTTCAAGGGTATGAAGATCTCATCTAATCTCTCTCGTTGTTTGCATCTACTAGATTAGATCTTGGCTTTCCCGTTCGCATCCATAGATTTTTTTTGATTTACTATGCTGCAAAACCCTTCACTTTGTCCCCACCCACCAGGTCGGGGCACCCCTCTCCGCGTGCTCCCCATCCTAGCGTTCTACCAAGCCCTGCCCAGCCCTGCCTATCCTCTTTCGTAGACTCGTAGGCTCGTACTTGCTAATCGTTGCTTCTGCTTCTACATGTACTACTGCCGTGACATGGCTGCTCGGTTTTTTTTCCTTTATGTGTAATTACAGAACAACTTAGCTACTAGGATGGGGAGCACGCGGAGATTGATGTTTTCTATTGCAAGCCTCTTGTTTGTGTTCTTCTTATGACGTGGGATAGTGAGATTAAAGCGGTCCAGGCCAACCTTACACGACGTCGTTCGCGAGGCCGGCTCCGCACTTGACGTGTGGCTTGTTCGACACATGCCGCTGGTGGATGCCAGTTTCTCTCACTATAGTTGTCATGGGATTTACACCGGAGTTTGGCAACCATAATATCACTGTTGTGGCTTTCCATAGGTAAGAATCGTTCTTAGCTTGCTACTCCCATAAGCCACGTAGAACATGCAACAACAAAGTAGAGGCGTCTAACTTGTTTTTGCAGGGAGTGTTTTCTGTGATATGGTATGGCCCAAGATGTGATGTGTATATTGTATGCGATGATCATGTTTTGTAATGTTTCACGACTTGCATGTCGATGAGTACACAACCGGCAGGAGCCATATGGTTGTATTTATAATTGTGTATGACCTGTGTGTCAACTTCTTATACACCATGTAATAGTTTCACTTTATCGCTAAGTAGTTAGCAATAGTTGTAGTTCCTATTCGTGGTGGAGGCAATCATGGTGGAGTGATGGAGATCATGCCGGCACGCACAAGATGGAGATCATTGCGCGAAGATTGGCTATACCATGTCACATAAAGTTATATGCATCTGATGTTTATCCTTTTATGTATCTTATTATGCTTAGATCGCGACGGTAGCATTATAAGATGATTCCTCACTTAAAGATCAAGATAAAACCGTGTTCTCCCCATGTATGCACCATTGCGAAAGTTCGTCGTGTCCAAGAATCACGTGATGATCGGGTGCTATAGACTCTATGTTCACATACAATGGGTGCAAGCCAGTTTTGCACACGCGGAAATACTTGGGTCTAACTTGACGAGCCTAGCATGTACAGACATGCGGAACACATGAACCGAAAGGTTAAACATGAGTCATATGAATGATATGATCGACACTTTGTTTTCCACCATTGAAACCACATCTCTTCTCGTGAAGATCGGATTAGGTGTGGTGAATTTGGATCGTGTTCACTAAACAACTTGAGGGATGTTGAATTTAGTGGGAGTTCATCTAGTAATTTGATTAAAAGTTGAACTAGTTATCATGAACATAGTCTAATTTGTTCTTGCAAATATTGTAGATCAAATGGCTAAGTCCAACTTCAACTTCAACGTTTTTTGCTGAGAAGGAAAAGCTTAGAAACAATGGGTCTAACTTCACCAATTGGTTCCGCAATCTGAGAATCATTCTCTCTGGCGGTCAAAAGGACTATGTCCTTGAGAATGCGTTAGGTGATGCCCTCGTAGATGCTACCCGATGAGAAAGCTGTCTATCAACAAGAAAGATGATTATGGTGTGATTAAGAGCACCATGTTGTTTGCTACGGAATCAGACCTTCAAAATCGTTTTGAAGACTATGCCGGGCCCTTTGAGATTCTCGAGGAGCTGAAAACCATGTTTCAGACTCAGGCCCGTTCTGAGAGATATGAGATCTCTGAGAAGTTCTTTAACTGCAAGATGGAGGAAGGGAGTTCCGTTAGTGAGCACGCCATTAAGATGTCGGGCTACACTCAACGCCTTTGAGCAATCGGACTACAAGATTCCAGAGGAGCTCAAGATTGACAGGTTCTGCAATCACTCCTCCCAGCTACAAAAGTTTTGTAGTGACTCACAATTAGATTGGTTCCACCGATACGATCACCGAGATCTTCGCAGTGAAGGTCTGGAGGTGGACATCAAAAGGATAATCATGTGTTGATGGTCAACAAGCCCCCACCTTCAAGAAAGCTAAGGTGCAAAGAAGCCCTTCAAGAAAGGCGGCGGTAAAGCACGCTGTTCCCCGCTGAGAAGAAGCTCAAGTCGGTCCTAAGCCGGACATCGAGTGCTTCTATTGCAAGGACAAGGGTCACCGGAAGCGCAATCGTCCAAGTACTTAGCGGACAAGAAGGCTGGCACCATCAAAGGTATATTTGATATACATGTTATTGATGTTTTCCTTACTAGCCCTCATTGTAGTGCCTGGGTATTTGATACTGGTTCAATTGCTAATATTTGTAACTCGAAACAGGAGCTACGGAATAGACGGCGGCTTGCGAGGGATGAGGTGACGATGCGCGTTGGCAACGGATCAAGAGTTGATGTGATGGCCGTCGGCACGCTCTCCTTAGTTTTACCTTCGGGATTAGTTTTAAACCTCAATAAATGTTATTATGTGCCTGCGTTGAGCATGAACATTATTTCTGGATCTTGTTTATTGCAAGACAGTCATTCATTTAAATCGGAGAATAATGGTTGTTCTATTTATATGAGTAACATCTTTTATGGTCATGCACCTGTTGTGAATGGTTTATTTCTTCTAAATCTCGAAAGGGATGAAACACACATCCATAACATTGAGGCTAAGAGATGCAAAGTAGATAGTGATAATACTACTTATTTGTGGCAATCGCTGCCTAGGTCATATTGGTGTAAAGCGCATGAAGAAACTCCATTCTGATGGACTTTTGGAGTCTCTTGATTTTGAATCATTTTACACATGCGAACCATGCCTCATGGGCAAGATGATCAAAACCCCGTTCTCCGGTATGATGGAGCGAGCAACGGACTTGTTGGAAATCATACATACCGATGTATGCGGACCGATGAGTGTTTCGACGCGCGGTGGATATCGCTATTTTCTCACTTTTACTGATGACTTAAGTAGATATGGGTATATCTATTTAATGAAACATAAATCTGAAACATTTGGAAAGTTCAAAGAATTTCAGAATGAAGTGGAGAACCATCATAAGTTTCTACGATCCGATCGTGGAGGTGAATATTTGAGTTATGATTTTATCACGCATCTTAAAGCAAGCGAAATCGTTTCGCAACTCACGCCACCCGGAACACCACAGCGCAATGGTGTGTCTGAACGCCGGAATCGAACCCTATTAGATATGGTACGATCGATGATGTCTCTTACTGATTTGCCGTTATCATTTTGGGGTTATGCATTAGAAACCGCTGCATTCACTTTAAATAGGGCACCATCTAAATCCGTTGAGACGACACCATATGAACTGTGGTTTGGTGCTAAACCTAAGTTGTCGTTTCTTAAAGTTTGGGGATGCGAAACTTACGTCAAGAAGTTGATGCCGGACAAGCTCGAACCCAAAGCAGAGAAATGCGTCTTCATAGGATACCCTAAGGAAACTATTGGGTATACCTTCTATCACAAAACCGAAGGCAAAGTGTTTGTCGCAAAGAACGGTTCCTTTATTGAGAAGGAGTTTCTCTCAAAAGAAGTGAATGGGAGGAAAGTAGAGCTAGACGAGGTTGTTGAACCTTCTCTTGAATTGGAGAGTAGCGCAGCACCTGAAATTGTTCCAGTGCCGCCTGCACCAACAATAGAGGAAGCTAATGACACGGATCATGAAGCTTCGGACGATGCTGCTACTGAACGTCGCAGGTCGACAAGGTAGCGTGCCCCTCCTGAGTGGTACGGCAACCCTGTCTTGACTGTCTTGTTGGTAGAAGACAGTGAACCTACAAACTATGAGGAAGCGATGATGAGCCCAGACTCTGAGAAATGGCTAGAAGCCATGAAATCTGAATTGGGATCCATGAGCGAAAACCAAGTATGGACTTTGGTGGACCCTCCTAGCGACCGTAAGGCCGTTGAGTACAAATGGATTTTCAAGAAGAAAATGGACGCGGATGGTAATGTTACCGTCTATAAAGCACGAATTGTCGCAAAAGGTTTTCGACAAGTTCAAGGTGTTGACTACGATGAGACTTTCTCTCCCGTAGCGATGTTTAAGTCCATTCGGATTTTGTTAGCAATTGATGCGTTTCATGATTATGAAATATGGCAGATGGATGTTAAGACTGCGTTCCTCAATGGCAACATTGATGAAGAGTTGTATATGATGCAACCCGAAGGTTTTGTCGATCCTAAGGATGCTGATAAAGTGTGCAAGCTTCAGCGTTCCATTTATGGACTGAAGCAAGCATCTCGGAGTTGGAACCTTCGTTGATCAAGTGATCAAGAGCTTTGGATTTGTTCCAAATTGCTACGAAGCTTGTATCTACAAGAAAGTGAGTGGGAGCTCGGTGACATTTCTGGTACTATATGTGGATGACATATTGATTATAGGAAATGACATTAACATGCTTAACAATGTGAAGAGTTATTTGAACAAGTGTTTTTCAATGAAAGACCTAGGTGAAGATGCTTATATATTGGGCATCAAAATATATAGAGATAGACAAAGACGCCTGATAGCTTTAAGCCAGAGTACATACCTAGACAAAGTTCTGAAAAGGTTCAGAATGGATAAGGCAAAGAAAGGTTCAGTGCCTATGTTGTCAGGTAAGATATTGAGCAAGGCTCAGTGTCCAGCTATGGTAAATGATAGGGAAGCTATGAGCAAAGTGCCTTATGCCTCGGCCATAGGTTCTATCATGTATGACATGCTGTGTACTATACCGGATGTGTCCAATGCTCTTAGTTTGACGAGCAGATATCAAAGTGATCCAGGAGTGGAATACTGGACAGCCGTGAAGAACATCCTAAAGTACTTAAATAGGACCAAAGAAATGTTCTTAGTCTATGGAGGTGATGAACAGTTCGTCGTAAAGGGTTACGTCGACGCTAGTTTCGACACCGACAAGGATGATTCTAAATCTCAGACAGGATACGTTTATATTTTGAATGGAGGAGCTGTGAGCTGGAGAAGCTGCAAGCAAAGCGTGATCGCGGGATCTAGAGTAGAAGCGGAATACATGGCTGCTGCAGAAGCATCAAGCGAAGGAGTTTGGATCAGGAACTTCATCACTGAGCTTGGCGTGGTTCCAAGTGCATTGTACCCACTGGAGATATTGTGTGACAACACTGGCGCCATAGCACTCGCTAAGGAACCAAGATATCATCCAAAGACCAAGCATATCAACCGCAAGTTTCATATAATCCGAGATTATATAACAGATGGAGATATGAAGATTAGCAAAGTACATACAGATCTGAATGTCGCAGATCCATTGACTAAACCCCTTCCACGTGTAAAACATGATCAACACCTTAGTGCCATGGGTGTGAGATTGTTGCCAAATGTAAACTAGATTATTGACTCTAGTGCAAGTGGGAGACTGTTGGAATTATGCCCTAGAGGCAATAATAAAGATGTTATTATTATAATTCTTGTTCATGATAAAGTTTATATTCCATGCTAGAATTGTATTAAGCGGAAACTTTAATACTTGTGTGGTTTGTGAACAACACCGTGTCCCTAGTATGCCTCTATGGACTAGCTCATTGATTAATGATGGTTAAGGTTTCCTAACCATAGACATGAGTTGTCGATTAATAATGAGATCATATCATTGGGAGAATGATATGATGCACAGACCCAAACTAAGCGGAGCAATTAGATCGTGTCATCGTGTTCATCTTTGCGAAGCTTTTCTTATGTCAAATATTGTATTCCTTAGACCATGAGATAATACAACTCCCTGGCATCGGAAGAAAGCTTTGAGGTCATCAAACGTCATCCTATGAGAGGGTGATCATAAAGGTGTCTCTCAGGTGATCGGAAAGTACCTGTTGGATTGTATGTATCGAGATGGGATTTGTCCCTCCCAAGTTGGAGAGATATACTTCGGTCCCACTCGGTAATCCATATCAACACTGCTTGCAAGCATGTGGTTAAGGAGTTAATCACAAAGTGATACCGGATTACGGAACGAGTAAAGTACTTGCTGTGAACGAGATTGAACTAGGTATGACGGTACCGACGATCAAATCTTGGGCAAGTAAAATATCGCGAGACGAAGGGAATATATATATGGGAGATGAATCCCATATATGGGATTGAATGAAACCCTAGGTTCCGGAATAGTCCGGAGAATAAGATTCATATAAGGCAATGCAGTTTTTGGAGTTCGGAATTGTTTCGGGTTAATCGGTATTGTACCGGAAGCTTCTAGAACCTTCCGGAAGGGGACCAACGTGGCCCCACCTGCCGGGAGGGGGCATGGGCCTATGAGGGAGTGCCCTGGCCGCATTGGGCTAGGGGCACAAGGCCCCATAGGGCCCAGCCAGCCAAACAAGGGGAAACCCTAATTGGAGCTTCTAGAAGGAGGGGGGAAACTTGCCCCCCACTCTTCCCTCCTTTGGCCGCCGGCCTAGGCTTGGGGGAGGGGATAGGGCTGGCGCCCACCCCTCTATATATAGAGAGCTGGGGCGCACCACCCCCCCACACCTTCCCCTCAAGCCTAGCCGCCCTGCTGCCCTCCTCTCTCTCTTCCTCCCGACTGCGTGTAGGCGAAGCCCTGCTGCAAAAACTCTCCACCACTTGCACCGCGCCGTCGCGTTGTAGATCCAATACGTATCTCCACCATACTTGCTGGACCGAGGAAGGAGGAGACGTCGAGGTGCCGCACGTGTGCATCTCTCAGAGGCATCGCCACTTGCGGTGTTAGATCGGAGCGGATCGCGAGGAGGAGAAGCGAGTACGACTACATCACCCACGTTCCGGTTTAACGCTCACTGCGAATCTTCAAGGGTATGAAGATCTCATCTAATCTCTCTCGTTGTTTGAATCTCCTAGATTAGATCTTGGCTTTCCCGTTCGCATCCGTAGAATTTTTTTGATTTACTATGCTGCGAAACCCTTCACTTTGTCCCCACCCGCCAGGTCGGGGCACCCCTCTCCACGTGCTCCCCATCCTAGCGTTCTCCCAAGCCCTGCCCAGCCCTGCCTATCCTCTTTCGTAGACTCGTAGGCTCGTACTTGCTAATCGTTGCTTCTGCTTCTACATGTACTACTGCCGTGACATGGCTGCTCGTTTTTTTGCCTTTATGTGTAATTACAGAACAACTTAGCTACTAGATGTCCGCCGATACATGTGAGAATCCAACGGTGGGTAGCTGTGTGGGCATCATACCCCAGGAGACTCACTTACATGTCATATGGCAATTAGGGAAGGTGTGTTATCCCGTCTTGGGCATACCTACGTGTTAATACAGGCTCGGTTTAACCAATGACCATCGACAAGGATTTACATTAGATTTGTTACATGAGATAGAAGGATAAGAACAACACCTAACCACTGATCTTTAAACTTGATAGATACAGTAGTGTACAACTTGTACAATATATGTCCACCTAACACGCTAACACACCCTCTCAATCATAACTTTTCTAAGTTGAGATTGTTCCTGAAGTCTTTGAGTTGACGTACTGTCAAAGGTTTAGTAAAACCATCTACAACTTTATCTCCTGTAGGATAAATTTGTTGGAGATATGCCTAAGAGGCAATACTAAAAGTAGTTATTATTATATCTTTGTGTTTATGATAAATGTTTACATACCATGTAATAATTGTATTAACCGGAAACATTAATACTTCTGTGATTTGTAAACATGTAAGAGTCCCTAGTAAGCCTCTTGTAATACTAGCTTGTTGATTAATTTATGATTATGGTTTCCTGATGATGAACATTGGATGTTATTAATAACAAGGTCATATCATTAGGAAAATGATGTGACGGACACACTCCTACAGTTAAGCGTATCATAAGATCAAGTCATTCAATAGTTCATTTGCTACAAGCTTTCAAATACATAGTAACCTAATCTTTCGACCATGAGATCATGTTAATCACCATCAATGAACGGATGCTTTGATGACATCAAACACCACTTCATAACTGGGTGGTTATAAAGGTGGCATTGAGTGTTCTGAAAGTATGTGTTAATGCACATGGATCAAGAGTGGGATTTGTCCATCCATATGACGGATAGATATACTCTTGGCCCTATCGATGAAATTTCGTCCAATTGGCTTGCAAGCATGTGACTAGATCACAAGGAATCACATATCACGAAACGAGTAAAGAGTACTTATCGGTAATGAGGTTGAATTAGGTATGCGGAGATACCGACAATCAAAACTCGGATCAGTAAAGTATCGCGAGACAAAAGGAAATTGGTATCGTATGTAAATGGTTCATTCGGTCACAAGGTAATCATAGAAATATTTGGGAGCCATATGAATTTACAGATTCCTCTATTGGTTATTGATCGGAGAAGTGTCGCGATTATGTCCGCATAATCCATGAACCGTAGGGAGACACACTTAAGGATTCAATGTTGTTTAGTAGATATGGTAATGAGTTGGAGACCGAATGTTGTTCTGAGTCTCAGATTGGATTCAGGACATCATGAGGATATCAGAAATAGTCCAGAGAATAAGATTCATATAAGGAAAGTTCAATTCCGTGGTTCGGAAATGTTTGCGGTGTTTTCACCGGAAGCTTCTAGAAGGGTCTATAAGGTCCACCACTCCGGAGTGGGAAGGGTACATGAATGTGTCATACCAATGTGGTGTAACATCCCTAAAATCATGATCTCAAAGATTGCATATCATTCATGCATGCATATAGAATTGAAATCAATTTCAAAACTCATTTCAGAAAAATAGAAGCACATAGTGCTATCATTTTATGTGAGCAAACTTAAATCAAATGGCCATTCCCATTTGAGAGTTTGAATGTTTTAAACTTAGATTGTTGTCTCCCTTGTTGAATGGATTGAGTGTGAAATTTGAACCAAACTTTACAAAATGGAAATGGTTTGAAAAACCATTTTTCAAACATTTGCCAATCAAGTGCAAAGTCCCTGTTATTTTTGTTTCTCCAAAAATGACCAAGCCTTTATAAAGTAACCACATGGTTTAATGCCTAGATTTGAGACTGTTGCACACTGCAAATACCCCAGAAAGATTTGAATTCAAAAAGAATTTGAATTCATTTGAAAACCAATCCTGAAAATCAAAACAGAAAAAGAAAAGGAATAAACAAAAGAAAAAGGCCAAGCGCTCCTATTCTAGCCAGCCAGCCAGAATCCCCAGCTAGCCCACCCACCACTCTTGGCCGCAGCCTTGAGACGCTGACGCGCTGGCGACACCTCCACCCCTCTCGCTTATTTCACCGACTTTGGCTGGCCCACGCGTCACCCTCGTCTTCCCCAAATCGCGCCTTGACCCTCCGCCTTGCCTTCCCATCCGCCCATCACTTGCCGCATTGATTCTCGCTTATGCCCTTGATTCCAGCTTAATCGCCGCTCCTCTCGCCTACATAACCCCTCTCGCCTGGCGGTCATTTTCCCCCACTCTCCTCGCTCACTCCGCCACCAGGCTGCGCGCATTTGACCTCGAAACCCCGCAGTACCGACGACTCCGGCGACTAATTCCGGTGAGCCTCGACCGCCCCCCTCCCTCTGGTTCAAACTATCACGTCCAGCATGATCTTGTGCACCTGCTGACACCTCTGGTTTGCTTGCTCATGACCCAGGTCATCGTTTCCATTCACGCCCGCAACCACCAGCGCCGCCGCTCGACTCCGGCGAGCAATAGCGGTAAGAACAGAGCGCCCCTTTCCTTCCCTCTGTTAGCAACTTGTTCGCTAGTCACTTGCGCGTCTTCTGAACCATCTGCCTTGTGCTAGGACGAGACGAAGCCTCGCCAGCGACCTCGATAGGAAGCGACAGACGCCGCCCGCAACTCCGACGAGCCCCAGCGACCGTGCCCGTGCGCCCCTCGTCAAGCCGCTGCCAAGTTGAGCTTCTCCTCGATGCTGCGAACCTGGTAAGCATCCTCCTGCCTCTCCGGACGACCTATAGCGCCGCGCCGCCGCAGACAGAGCTCGCCACCGCTAGTAGCCGCCGCCAGCGCCGCCCCGCTTAGGTCGCTTGATCCAGAGCCGTCAGATCTGGATCCAACGTATAGAATTAGATCATTTAGAGAATCGTTATGGGTAGATCTGAGCCATGTGTTTTAAATAGATCCAACAGCGTGGGAGGGTGATCCTGAGCGAAACAGTATCAAACTATAGGATTAAGACGCGTGGCTAGGGTTTGATTCAAAAACAGATTTGAAATCAGATTTAGATCCAAAATTGAAATAGCTATAACTTTTGATTCCCACGTTAGATTTTTGCAAATTTTATACCGTTGGATTCAGGAAGACAAGCTATTTCTGTTTATGCAATGTGTTTAGTGAAAAGTTTCTGTTACAATGACTTTTTATGCAGAAACTTGTTTAGGACTATTTTGAGTATAGAATTTGTTTAGTAATTTGTTTTAGTGCTAAATAAGTTTGGTTTAGCAAGTTTTTGACTTGGTTATGATTCAGTATCATGCACTTGCTTGGTGGAGTTTTAAAAATCATCACTTAGCATTCTTGCATGCATGCATATATATTTTTGTTTGTATATGACTTGTATGTGATGGTGATTATAATTTTTGTGTAGACTTTGGTGCTAGTGACTGTGATTGTGAAGAGTGCTACTCTCCCCATTACCAAGGCAAGTGGTACTTCATGAATATTTCCATCCCTATATTTTGTACAAGCATTAGAAATATTTTGCTAAGTCTTGCATGTTACTATTTTGCCAAGTGCTATGTTGGGAAATCCTAAGTAGTTGTAGAATTGCTAGGAAATTTCCTAAGTTAAGTTACTATGCCATGCTTAGCCTAGCTAGTAGCAAACAAGGGTTGGTAAAGTATATACATGCTATGATGAAAATATTTCTAAGTCTTTGGACTTATGTTTTTCTTAATAAAACAACTAAGTCAATGAACCTCCTGGGTGGAATGGGACTTGAATGGTGGTTTTTGGTTGAGTGGTTACACAAGGTCCATGGACATGGTTTACCTTGTGTATCTCACTTATGGTATGCCACCCAGGCACAAAGGGATTTTAGAGGCCAAGTGTTGAGAAGCTTATAGTGCAGCCACTTGGCAATATGGGCTCTGCCTGGATCACATAAGTTGCTAGAACTTAGCCATTTGGACAGTTGGTGGTAGTGGGAATGATAGGTTGGAGCGCGTCCATTTGGTCTAAGGAAAGGCTTCTGAAAGGTCCTGTCTTGGGAAACCAAGTCTGGTGGGGAAAGTGCACAACCTCTGCAGATGGAAAATCTAAGTACTTAGCCAAGTCCATGGCAATGGATAACTTGAGCATCAAGACATGGAAGCTATCAAGAATCTCATCACTCCAACTTCTAAGTAAAAAAAACTTGTGGGTGAACAAGGATGAAGGACCCCAATGTCTATTGGTGGTTTCTTGGGAAAAGTTTTGACAAAGAAAAACTTAGAGTTTCAACTAATAGGAGAAACCCTATTTTGAGCAAAGCAAGCCAAAATGCATATAGTAATATAGTCCACTTAAAATTTACTAAGGTATCACTTGCCAATACTATTCCAAAGTATTGACCCACTGTGGCTGTAACTTATGATGTTGCAGGTTACTCCGATGCTGATTAGGTGTCATGAGTCTACACTCAACATGCTTGCCTATGGCACATGAAGATGAAGACTTATGTTTATTTACTTATTCCAAACTCTTGTATTAGGCCTGTGGCCTTGAGTTGTAAAAGACTATGTTTTATCTCTGGAATGGATGTAATAAATGACCTTTGTATCTATGTACTTCATCTTAAACTATGGATGCTAGCAATGATCTAGGGACTAGCATTGCAATCACAGGGATCCTTTTTCCTTTACAAAGGAGGGATCTTACAGATGTTATCAGAGCACTGTGTTGCCTGTAGGATTATGACCCTAGGATTGGAAACCAGTAAGGAAAAATTTTCAACTACTTCTACACTTGTCTATTCTTCTCGTAAACTTTTCTAATCTTCTCATTCTCATCTCTATTTGTAGATGAATTCCATCAACGAAGCCGTAAGAAAAGGACCACTCATGACCATGACCTTGGAGTGTGAGACTGAGTTTCCCAAAATTCTCAAGGACCTCATGGTGGCAATGGAAATACATGGTGCAGCTGTGTACAAAGGCTTTCCAGTGAAGGATGAAGGAGTTGAGTACTGGTGGGTGCAACTTCACTTGTATAAAAACAAGGAAGACAACCACAAAGAAACAGGATTCTGCATGTACACCAACACTATGGTGCACACCACATTCTTTGAGTCAGCAAGAGAAGCAGCTTGGAGGACTATCAAAGAACTTAGTGCAAGAGTCAAGTGCAGAATGCTCAACCTCCAAAAAGACTTAGAGAAAGAGAAGGAACATACCCAAGAGTTGGAAGCTACCAACCAAACCTTAAGAGGAGATATTATAGACTTAGTGATGGAATCATGTGAGCAAGATAGGCTGATTGCTTCTAGGAACATTGTGTTAGCCAACAGATCCAGTGAGATAGGATTGTAAACGTACTTCGTTAGTTGGACCACCACCTATCACCTTATTTTCCAAATTGTTACCTTAAAATAAGATTCGACCTTAGTTGATGTAATGGATTCATGTATGCATGACTTGTGTGATTTTGCTTTCCAAGGATATGTATGTGTGTTATGACTTTGCTTATCTTGAATTGTGTTGTTCTAACTTTTCTATCTTATAAATAGATGCCTATTACCATCAACACTGTTGATGAGTTCCAGGTTACCCGCTTTGGTCCTCGTATCGTTGAGCTTACCACTTTGCTCAATCTCCCTCTTCCCACCATCATGGTGCATCCACTCACCAAGTTCGAGAGGAAGGACCTCTAGGGCTTCAAGGTGAACCAGCCCGGACGCCAGACAGAGCCTACTACGGAGGCCATCGTCTTCAAGCTTATGCACGATGACAGGGAGAGAGGCATGGAGGTAGTTATGCAGGACCTGATAGGACGTCTGCTAGGTCGACACTCCCGACAGGTTAGAGGCACCCACTTCCACGTCTTCGGAAGACGTGATGAGGATGGAGAGTCCATCGACTTCGAGGACGACTCGAGCAGAGCCGAGCCGTCGTCTATATCTCCAGGACTTAGAGTCTCTCATTAGGCACGTGGACACGGACAGGACCAATGTCATGCTCAGCAATGACGAGCTCCAGGTGCAGCTACGCGAGAAGGACAAGCTCTTCGCGCAGCAGGACGAGATAGTCAAGGAAATGGAGGCGAAGTTCGAGACCCAGGACAGGAAGTTCAAGAGTCAGGAGAAGCGTGTCCAGGATAGGAACAAGAAGATCCGGGATATGACTGAAGAACTGCAGTCCAAGGACTTCGAGCTAGAGCAGCAGCAGACGGTGATAGAGAGGCTTCGTTCCCAGAAGAGGGCTCTCAAGGCCAAGATTGAGTCCTTGACCACTACCATTGAGGAGAACAAGACCGCGATGGAGAACGCAGGTCTTACCTTTGTCGAGGAGGAGATTGATGCTGATGAGTAGACTTGACTACTCGTTTATCTTTTATTATCGTACTTGTTATTTGTGAACTTGTTATTGGACCATCCGACATGTGGATGGCTTGCCACTTGTGTGTTTTACTTTGTGAACTTGTTATCTTGTTGTGGAACTTTTATCTTCTGTTGCATGCTTGTGTTTGCTTATGTGATGTATTGTGCATGAAAGCATCTATGGGTATCTCATTCTTATCTCTATTTGAACAAACCACAGGTGCCTCCCCGTCGCGCAAACCCCAACCCCAACAACAACAACAACATCACTCCAGAAATGCAGCAAATGATGAATGCTCAAACACAGCTAATGCAGATGATGACAACATTCATTCAGAACCAAAACAACAACAACAACAACCCCAATAACAACAACAATAACGACAATAACAACAACAACCCTCCGGGCTTTGATATGCTCACAAGATTTCTGAGATTGAGGCCAGCTAAGTTCTCAGGGACGACTGATCCCATGGTGTCCAACAATTGGCTACGTTCTGTGAACAAGGACTTAGTGACCGTGGGCTGCACGGACGCTGAAAAGGTCAGATTTGCAGCACATCTACTAGAAGGGCCAGCCGCCACTTGGTGGGACAACTTCCAAATCACCACTCCTATAGATGAGGTGACTTGGGCTATCTTTGAGGATGGCTTTCGCAATGCTCATATCTCATCAGGAATAATGAGCCTGAAAAAGAAAGAGTTCCACATCAAGCACGCCACCGCATGGCTGAATACATTGAAGAGTTCAACAATGCGCGTTATGCACCGGATGAGGTTGACACAGATGCCAAGAGAAAGGAAAATTTCTGAAGGCTTGAATGATGAGCTGAATCTGCAATTGGGTGGCATATGTTCCCACTTATCGACCGCCGTGACAAGGCTGCTATATTGAGAACAAAATGAAGCAAGTCGAGAGTAGGAAGAGAAAGCACTCCGACAAGCACAGCTGGGATCGTCTCACAAACGATCTCACTATGATGACAAGGAAGCTCAGATCCCACAAGCATGGGAAATTCAACAAGCACAAACCACAACCGGCTATGACAACAAGCATCACCGCATCATGACAATGACAAGTACAAGAACCACAAGAGTAGACATAAGAGCCACCATAGTGGTAATGGAAGTGGAAGTGGAGTCACTGCTAAGAGAGACATCAAAAGTTGAATGCTTCAAATGCAAGAAGATGGGACACTATGCAAATGAGTGCCCCGAAAAGAAAGTTGAAGGACCTGTCAAGCCCAATATTTTCCAGAAAGGACAGGTGAACCACATCAGTGTGGAGGAGGTCTATGAGGAACCTGATGCTGTTGCTGGTAAGTTCAGACTAAATTCTATTCCAGCATTTGTTCTTTTTGATACTGGAGCATCGCATTCATTCATATCAAAAGCATTTGTTGATAGAAATGGGTTTCCATCTGAAAACATTGGGTGTCCAATAAAAGTTAGTTCTCCGGGTGGAGAAATGATAGTAAGTCTTGGATGTCGGGATCTAGTAATAGAATTTGGAAAACATAAGTTTCCAGTGAGTCTGATAATCCTAGATTCCCAAGGACTGGACGTAATATTGGGAATGGATTGGATGGCTAAGTATGAAGGAGTACTAGATTGTGCTAATCGTACTGTTGCACTCACAACCCCGGAAAGAAAACGGATTAAGTTCAGGTCCAACTTTGAATCCAAAGGAAGTAAGCTAAATTCTCTTAAGGGGGTTGGCATGGACAGTGTGCCAATTGTGAGTGAGTATCCGGATGTGTTTCCGGAAGAATTGCCTGGAATGCCACCGGATAGAGATGTGGAATTTCTGATAGTTTTGGTACCAGGATCTGGACCAATAGCAAAGAGACCGTATAAAATGTCGGTGGATGAACTGAAAGAACTCAAGAAGCAACTAGGAGAACAGTTGCAGAAAGGATTTATTCAACCCAGTTCTTCATCTTGGGGAGCCCTAGTCTTGTTTGTGGAGAAGAAGGATAAAAGACAAAGGTTATGCATAGATTACCGTTCACTCAACGAGGTAACTATCAAGAACAAATATCCTTTGCCTAGAATCAATGACTTGTTTGATCAGCTTGAAGGAGCGTGTGTGTTCTCAAAGATTGATCTAATGTCAGGCTATTTTCAACTCAAGATAAGAGAACAAGACATACCTAAAACAGCATTCACTACAAGGTACGGATTATATGAGTATACCATAATGCCTTTTGGCTTAACCAATACTCCAGCATACTTCATGAATATGATGAACAAAGTGTTTATGGAATTCCTTGACAAATTTGTTGTTGTTTTCATCGATGACATCTTAGTCTACTCCAAGAGCAAGGAAGAACATGAAGGACACTTGCGTTTGATACTTGAGAAATTAAGAGAGCATAAGCTTTATGCCAAGTTCAGCAAGTGTGAATTCTGGTTAGAGGAAGTTGGTTTTCTTGGTCATGTTATGACAAAGGATGGTGTAGCAGTTGATCCTGCTAAGGTTTCAGCTGTGACTGAATGGGAATCTCCCAAGTCTGTGAAGGAAGTTCGTAGTTTCCTTGGCTTAGCAGGTTACTATAGAAGGTTTATTGAAAATTTCTCAAAGGTTGCTAAGCCAATGACTGAATTGTTAAAGAAAGACAAGAAGTTTGCTTGGTCTGAAGGTTGTGAAGTCAGCTTTCTGGAGTTGAAGAAGAGACTTGTGACAACACCAGTCTTGTGTTTGCCAGACTTGGAAAAGGATTTCCAAGTATACTGTGATGCGTCTCATCAAGGTTTGGGTGCCGTACTTATGCAAGACGGTAAAGTTGTAGCTTATGCCTCTAGACAACTCAAAACTCATGAGGTGAACTATCCTACTCATGATTTAGAATTAGCCTCTGTCGTCCATGCACTCAAAACATGGAGACATTACCTTTTGGGAAAGCGTTGTGAAGTGTTCACGGATCACAAAAGTTTGAAGTATATCTTCACTCAAAAGGAAATCAATATGAGACAAAGAAGATGGTTAGAGCTTATCAAGGACTATGACTTAAGTTTGCAATACCACCCCGGTAAAGCAAATGTTGTAGCGGATGCTCTAAGTCGTAAGGTATTTGTGAATGGCCTTACCAAAGGAGAATTGCAAGATGATTTGTGCACCCAATTCAGAAAACTCAGATTGGAGATTGTGCCCGAAGGACATCTCATGTCTTTGGATGTTCAACCCACTTTGTTGGACAAGATCCGAGAAGCTCAGAAGACTGATAAGGAAATTGAAGAGATTAAGGAAAAGATTGGCCAAAGGAAAGCTAAAAATTTCCATGAAGACGAACAGGGTACTTTATGGCATGGGAAACGTATCTGTGTTCCATAAGATCCGAAGTTGCGGAAACTGATTTTGCAGGAAGCACACAACTCTCCGTATTCTATCCACCCGGGTAACACCAAAATGTATATGGACATGAAAGAAAGATTTTGGTGGAATAATCTCAAGAGGGACATCGCCGAACATATTGCTTTGTGTGATGTATGTAGTAGATTAAAAGAGGAGCATCAGAAACCAGCAGGTTTGCTTCAACCACTACCTATTCCTGATTGGAAGTGGGACAAGATTGGTATGGATTTCATTACCGGACTACCAAGGACCAGGTCAGGATATGATTCTATATGGGTAGTAGTGGATCGCCTAACTAAAGTGGCTCATTTCATACCCGTGAAGAATACTTATACAAGTGCCAAGTTAGCCAAAATCTACATGAGTAGAATTGTATGTCTACATGGTGTACCCAAGAGTATTGTGTCTGATAGGGGAACTCAATTCACTTCCCATTTTTGGAGACAGCTACATGAGTCATTGGGAACGAGGTTGGAATTCAGTACTGCTTTTCATCCTCAAACCGATGGACAAACAGAAAGGACTAATCAAATTCTAGAAGACATGTTGAGGGCATGTGCCCTAGACTATGGAGCCAGTTGGGATGAAAGTCTGCCTTACGCAGAATTTTCTTATAATAACAGCTATCAAGCCAGCATTGAGATGGCACCGTTTGAGTTTCTCTATGGAAGAAAGTGTACCACCCCATTGTTATGGAATGGTGTGGGAGAAAGAAGTTTATTCGAGCCAGATCTTATCAAAGAAGCCGAAGAGAAGGTCAAATTGGTTAAGGACAGGTTGAAGATAGCACAGTCCCGACAGAAAAGCTACGCAGATCCTAAGCGTAGAGAAGTCACCTACGAAGTTGGTGATAGAGCTTATCTTAGAGTATCACCACTTCGTGGAGTGAAGAGATTCGGAGTCAAAGGAAAGTTGGCACCAAGATATGTTGGGCCATTCAAGATCCTAAGTCGCAAAGGAGAAGTTTCCTATGAAATTGAATTGCCAGAATCACTATCAGCTGTCCATAATGTGTTTCATGTGAGTCAGCTTAAGAAATGTCACCCAGAAATGGAAGAAACTTCTTTGAAGGATACTATACCTTTGGAGGAAGTTCAACTAGAAAGTGATCTCACTTGTGAAGAGAAACCTATCAAAATTCTTGAGACTGCAGAAAGAGTCACAAGGACAAAGACTATCAAGTTTTGCAAAGTACAGTGGAATCATCATTCCGAAGAGGAAGCAATTTGGGAAAGAGAAGATGATCTAGGGAAGAATCACCCTCACCTATTTGCTAGCCAAACCGAATCTCGAGGGCGAGATTCACCTTAAGGGGGTTAGATTTGTAACATCCCTAAAATCATGATTTCAAAGATTGCATATCATTCATGCATGCATATAGAATTGAGATCAATTTCAAAACTCATTTCAGAAAAACAGAAGCACATAGTGCTATCATTTTATGTGAGCAAACTTAAATCAAATGGCCATTCCCATTTGAGAGTTTGAATGTTTTAAACTTAGATTGTTGTCTCCCTTGTTGATTGGATTGAGTGTGGAATTTGAACCAAACTTTACAAAATGGAAATGGTTTCAAAAACCATTTTTCAAACATTTGCCAATCAAGTGCAAAGTCCCTGTTATTTTTGTTTCTCCAAAAATGACCAAGCCTTTACAAAGTAACCACATGGTTTTATGCCTAGATTTGAGACTATTGCACACTGCAAAAACCCCAGAAAGATTTGAATTCAAGAATAATTTGAATTCATTTGAAAACCAATCCTAAAAATCAAAATAGAAAAATAAAAGGAATAAACAAAAGAAAAAGGCCAGGCGCTCCTATTCTAGCCGAGCAGCAGAAGAGGCCTAGCAGCTTGCCCACCCTCTCACTCTTCATGGCCCAGACGCACCCACGCGGTCGCTGACACTCAGACCCCACCCCCTCTCTGCTTATTTCGCTGACGCGCGGGCCTCGTCCACGTCACCCTCGTCTTCCCCAAATCGCGCCCGACCCCGTCGCCGGCCGTTTCCTCCGCCCATCACTGCCGCGATTGATTCCTCGCTTAATTGCCCTTGATTCCACGCTTAATCGCTGCTCCCCTCTCGCCTACATAACCCTCGCATCATGGGTCATTTCCCCACTCTCCTCGCTTCCGCCACCAGTCGCACATTTGACCTCGAAACCCCGCAGTACCGACGACTCCGGCGACTAATTCCGGTGAGCCTCGACCGCCCCCTCCCTCTGGTTCAAACTATCACGTCCAGCATGATCTTGTGCATCTGCTGACACCTCTGGTTTGCTTGCTCATGACCCAGGTCATCGTTTCCGTTCACGCCCGCAACCACCAGCGCCGCCGCTCGACTCCGGCGAGCAATAGCGGTAAGAACAGAGCGCCCCTTGCCTTCCCTCTGTTACCAACTTGTTCGCTAGTCACTTGCGCGTCTTCTGAACCATCTACCTTGTGCTAGGATGACACGAAGCCTCACCAGCGACCTTGACAGCAAGCGACAGACGCCGCCCGCAACTCCGACGAGCCCCAGCGACCATGCCCGTGCGCCCCTCGTCAAGCCGCTGCCAAGTTGAGCTTCTCCTCGACGCCGCGAACCTGGTAAGCATCCTCCTGCCTCTCCGGACGACCTATAGCACCGCGCCGCCGCAGACAGAGCTCGCCGCCGCCAGTAACCGCCGCCAGCGCCGCCCCGCTTAGGTCGCTTGATCCAGAGCCATCAAATCTGGATCCAACGTATAGAATTAGATCATTTAGCGAATCGTTATGGGTAGATCTGAGCCGTGTGTTTTAAATAGATCCAACGGCGCGGGAGGGTGATCCTGAGTGAAACGGTATCAACCAATAGGATTAAGACGCGTGGCTAGGGTTTGATTCAAAAACAGATTTGAAATCAGATTTAGATCCAAAATTGAAATGGCTATAACTTTTGATTCCCACGTTAGATTTTTGCAAATTTTATACCGTTGGATTCAGGAAGACAAGCTCTTTCTGTTTATGCAATGTGTTTAGTGAAAAGTTTCTGTTAAAATGACTTTTTATGCAGAAACTTGTTTAGGACTATTTTGAGTATAGAATTTGTTTAGTAATTTGTTTTAGTGCTAAATAAGTTTGGTTTAGCAAGTTTTTGACTTGGTTATGATTCAGTATCATGCACTTGCTTGGTGGAGTTTTAAAAATCATCACTTAGCATTCTTGCATGCATGCATATATATTTTTGTTTGTATATGACTTGTATGTGATGGTGATTATAATTTTTGTGTAGACTTTGGTGCTAGTGACTGTGATTGTGAAGAGTGCTACTCTCCCCATCAACAAGGAAAGTGGTACTTCATGAATATTTCCATCCCTATATTTTGTACAAGCATTAGAAATATTTTGCTAAGTCTTGCATGTTACTATTTTGCCAAGTGCTATGTTGGGAAATCCTAAGTAGTTGTAGAATTGCTAGGAAATTTCCTAAGTTAAGTTACTATGCCATGCTTAGCCTAGCTAGTAGCAAACAAGGGTTGGTAAAGTATATACATGCTATGGTGAAAATATTTCTAAGTCTTTGGACTTATGTTTTTCTTAATAAAACAACTAAGTCAATGAACCTCCTGGGTGGAATGGGACTTGAATGGTGGTTTTTGGTTGAGTGGTTACACAAGGCCCATGGACATGGTTTACCTTGTGTATCTCACTTGTGGTATGCCACCCAGGCACAAAGGGATTTTAGAGGCCAAGTGTTGAGAAGCTTATAGTGCAGCCACATGGCAATATGGGCTCTGCCTGGATCACATAAGTTGCTAGAACTTAGCCATTTGGACAGTTGGTTGTAGTGGGAATGATAGGTTGGAGCGCGTCCATTTGGTCTAAGGAAAGGCTTCTAAAAGGTCCTGTCTTGGGAAACCAAGTCTGGTGGGGAAAGTGCACAACCTCTGCAGATGGAAAATCTAAGTACTTAGCCAAGTCCATGGCAATGGACAACTTGAGCATCAAGACATGGAAGCTATCAAGAATCTCATCACTCCAACTTCTAAGTAAAAAAAACTTGTGGGTGAACAAGGGTGAAGGACCCCAATGTCTATTGGTGGTTTCTTGGGAAAAGTTTTGACAAAGAAAAACTTAGAGTTTCAACTAATAGGAGAAACCCTATTTTGAACAAAGAAAGCCAAACTACACTTAGCCAAAATGCATATAGTAATATAGTCCACTTAAAATTTACTAAGGTATCACTTGCCAATACTATTCCAAAGTATTGACCCACTGTGGCTGTAACTTGAGATGTTGCAGGTTACTCCGATGATGATTAGGTGTCATGAGTCTACACTCAACATGCTTGCCTGTGGCACATGAAGATGAAGACTTATGTTTATTTACTTATTCAAAACTCTTGTATTAGGCATGTGGCCTTGAGTTGTAAAAGACTATGTTTTATCTCTGGAATGGATGTAATAAATGACCTTTGTATCTGTGTACTTCATCTTAAACTGTGGATGCTAGCAATGATCCAGGGACTAGCATTGCAATCATAGGGATCCTTTTTTCTTTACAAAGGAGGGATCTTACATGTGGAATGGTTGCATCATGACCTAGGTCACTTGGCTGGGCAAAGGGAATTGAAATAATCAAATTCTAGTTTGAATAGTCAAACTCCAATTTGAAAAGTCAAATCCCAACATTGATAGTCAAACCAAGTGGAGGGAGAGGAGGAAGGTTTCCCCTCCCTCCCTTGCCGTCGGCCAACCAAGAGGATTTGGGGGAGGACTCCCCTCGCCCTTGCCTCCTCTCCCGCCCATAAAAGGAGGGGGGCGCCACCTTGACTTACACCCCAAAACCCAAGGTCGGTTGCCCCTCTAAACCGTCGCCGCCCTAGAGCCTCCTCTAAACTGCCGCCGCCTAGCCCTACCCTAGCTGCCGGCCACCTCCACCCCTCGGCCACTAAACCCTAGTTGTCGAGGCCTCTATACTCCACCATACTCGCTCCAGCTTAGGCGAATCCCTACGGATGATGGGATGAAGAGGCATGGGCTAACCTTACATGACATCGTTCATGAGACTTGCTCCACGCTCAACATGCAACTTGCATTGCATAAGTGGATTTGCGGGTGTCTATCTCTCCCACCATAGTGAAGATTCAATTTACAACAGGCACTTGACAATACTTGTATCAACGTTGTGGTTCTTGTTCGTAAGTTATAATGGTTCTTATTCGAAAGCCCCAAACCACGTAAAACATGGAAATAAAATTAGAGGCGTCTAACTTTTTTTTGCAGGGGTGTGTTGTGATGTGATATGGCCATGATTGTGATTGTATATGATGTATGCAATGGTCCTTATTATAAGTTGGCAACCGACATGAGCCTTATGGTTGTCTTTAAATTTCGTTTGAGACCTGCGTGTCTATTATTCAAACTAGTTGTAATAGTTGATGCTGGTGGATGACAACCATGGAGCGGCACCATTGACCTTGACGCCACGTCGGTGATGATGGAGATCATGTTCGTTCTTGGAGATGGAGATTGAAGGCACAAGAAGAAAGGCCATATAATATCACATATTATGAATTGCATGTGATGTTAATCCTTTTATGCATCTTGTATTGCTTAGATCACAACAGTAGCATTATAAGATGATCCCTATCACTAAATATCAAGTAATAAAGTGTTCGTCCTTAGTAGGCACCGTTTCTAATACTCGTCGTTTCGAAACACCACGTGATGATTAGGTGTGATAGATTCTACGTGTGCATACAATGGGATCAAGCCATATTTTCTCATGCGGATACTAAGATTAACCTTGACGAGCCTAGAATATACAGACTTGGTCTCAGAACACAGAATACCGAAAGGTAAAGCATGAGTCACATTGATGATATGATGAACATGTTGATTGTTCGCCTTTGAAACTACATTATCTGTCGTGATGATCGGACTTGCTATAGTTGATTTGGTTCATGTGATCACTAAAACAATGTGAGGGATATTGTTTTGAGTGGGAGTTCACCTAGTTAATTTAAGTATTAAATATGAACTCAATTTGTCATAAACTTAGTCTAAAGTTTTGTAAATATGTTGTAGATCATGGCGGCCCCTACCATCAATTTTAATGTGTTCCTAGAGAAAGAAAAGTTGAAAAACAATGGAAGCAACTTTGCGTATTGGTTCCGCAATTTGAGGATTGTCCTCAATGTTGGTCAATTGACCTATGTGCTCGATGCACCGCTGGGTGACCCGCCTGCAGCTGATGCTACCAATGAGGTGAAAAATGTTTACCTCTCTCAGAAGAATCAATACTCCACAGTTCAGTGTGCTATATTGTATGGTTTGGAATTGGAGATTCAGAAAAGGTTTGAGAACTTTGACCCGACTGATATTGTCCGTGAACTCAAAATGATATTTGAGGCTCACGCGGTAGTTGAGAGTTATGAAGCTTCTGAAAAGTTCTTTAACTACAAGATGGAAGAGGGAAGCTCTGTTAGTGAGCATGTGCTCAAAATGTCTGGGCACGCCAATAAACCCCAAACCTTGGGATTAGTGATTCCTAATGCATTAGGGATTCATCGTGTCCTCCAATCACTACCACGTAGTTACAAGAACTTCATGATGAACTACAACATGCAACGTATGGATAAGTCGTTACCGGAACTCTTCTCTATGTTGAAGTCTACAGAAGTGGATATCAAGAAAGAGCACCAAGTGTTTATGGTCAATAAGACCACCAATTTCAAGAATCAAGGCAAGCCTAATAAGAAGGCTAAGTTCAAGAAGGGCGGAAAGAAAGCTGCCACGCCTACAAAGAAGACCAAGGCTAGTCCTAAGCCTGATACTGAGTGCTTTTACTACAAGTTAGAAGATCACTAGAAGCGAAATTTCCCCAAGTACCTGGCAGATCTGAAGAACGACAACATCAAGAAGAAAGGTATATTCGATATACATGTTATTAATGTGTATCTTACTAGTAATTGTAGTAGTGCCTGGGTATTTGATACTAGTTCGGTTGCACATATTTGTAACTGGAAATAGGTGTTGTGGAATAAACGGAGACTAGCAAGAGACTAGGTGACGATGTGCGTTGGAAATGGCTCCAAGGTTGATGTGATCGTTGTCGACACGCTCCCTCTTCAGGATTAGTTCTATACTTAAATAATCATTAGTTGGTGCCTGCGTTAAGCATGAACATTATATCTGGATCTTGTTTATTGCGAGCCGGTTACTTGTTTAAGTCTGAGAATAATGGTTGTTCGATTTATATGAGTAATATCTTTTATGGTCATGCGCCTATGATAGATGGTTTATTCTTATTGAATCTCGATAGTAGTGATACACATGTTCATAATATAGATGCCAAACGTTTCAAATTGAATGATAAATCAAAATACAGGTGGCACTATCGTCTTGGTCACATTAGAGTGAAGCGTATGAAGAAACTCCATTCCAATGGACTTCTTGAATCACTTGAAAGATGTGAAGCATGTCTGATGGGAAAAATGACTAAGACTCCATTCTCTGGTATAATGGAGCGAGCTACGGACTTATTGGAAATCATACATACCGATGTGTGTGGCCTGATGAGTGTGGCATCACGCGGTGGTTATCTGTAGAGATCCCAACCTTTAAATAGGTAGAGTCCCCTGTGTTTACAATGCTAGTCCCTGGATCAATAGCTAGCATCCACCGTTAAGATGTAATATCAAGAAACAAAGGTCATAATATAACTTTATAACCAGGAATAACATAATTTTATTACATCATTACATAGCCTCATTGGCTATTACATTACATTGCAGCGGAATAACTATAGTCATGGGGTCCTTCATCTTCAAAGTGCCACAGGAAGATGTTGGTTGTAGACTTTGTAATCCTAATCAATCAATCTTCACTAAAAACAATCAAACCTGCAACATTACAAGTTACAGCCACAAGGGTCAATACATTTGAATTGTATTGGCAAGTTTCACTACTAAGTATAATATAAGTGTATCCTATCATTACATGCAAATTTGGCTAAGTAGAGTTTTAGGCTCATTTGTAGAAAGCAATAGTTTATCCTATCTTTTCAAAATGGTTTTGATCTTTTGTCAAATCTTTTCTGAACACCTTGGAATCCACCAAGTGTCTTTGTCAAAATCTCTTGAGATCCTCGGTGCCCCAAGTACTTCAAGTTTTTATCGAAGTCTCTTGAACTTCTTGGTACCTCCAAGTTCTTCAAGTTTTTATCAAATCTCTTGACCTTCTTGGAACCCCCAAGTGCTGCAAGTCTTTTGTTATCACTTAAAAAGTTTTCTTTTTGAAATTAGAATGTCGAGATCTCCCATAGCTTCAAACTTTAGTTGCTCAGTATTGTCCATTACCGGGGACACGGCTAAGTACTTAGATTTCATTATCTTCTGCAGAAGTTGTACACTTTACCCACATATCACACTCTCATCTTGTTGCCACCAGTGGCCGCTGGATTAGTACTCACCAAGATGGAATACTGGCAGATTGAGAATGTGATGAAGTCTTTCCAAAGGGTCCTCCCATACATCATTGCTAGCTTGTCATCAGTAACAATGTAGGATTCCAGGTCCCCATTTTTCCTAGAGAAGACAATGCATGGGTCTTCCCAATGTAGTTGACTAAGCCAGAGCCATAATAGCATGTGGTTGCACACGAAAGCCACAATTGGAGAAACATGTTCAATCTCTAAGTTTCCTGAGTGGTTTTCTTTTGGAGCACAACACAAAGAGATTGCCATAGAATTGTTCCTTTTGTTGCCACCTTCTCCAAAACTCAAAGTCCTTGTCCACCCAGGTGGTTCATTGAGTCCTTGTTTTATTATATAAAATCACAAGTCCTTTTCTCAACTTCATAAAATCTCAACATGTATATCTTTTCAAAATATAGCATGGCTAAGCATGTAACAACTACAATATTTTCACTAAGGAGTGTATAGGGAATCCTATTATGATTTAGCATAGCATAAGTATAGAAATTATTTTCATGCATGTTTTCAAAATCCACTAAGTATAATGAAAATAGTAGGACTTTTGTATGATAGTGTAACTTGCCTTTTGGTAGGGAATGGTGGTTCACTCCTTGATCTTGTTAGTCTCACACTTCTCTAACTTCACTACAAGTCATTCAAGCAAACACAAAATCAACTAACATTCCAACCAAAGTCAAACAAACAATTTCACACACAAAAAGTAATGGAAACTAAGTCATGCATGGGAGCATGCACAAGATAGTTTATTTTGTAATTAGGGTCTCTATTAGGTCTATAAACTTTGTAAGTTCCAAATTGGTCATTTACCAAAGTGGCAAAGTCATTAGCAAGAGGGTTTTATCCATAAACCATTTTATCCCTTCATCATTTTATGTGGAGAAAAACATTTTTATCAATACCACAACCTTAAGTGGTTTCACCAAATAAGTTGTTGTTTCTCAAAACTTGGTATTTATGGTCAGTAGGTTTGGTCCAAAACATTTTCTCCAAAGTTCTTTACTCAAAATCATTTTCATAATAAAACCATTATTTTTATTTGGCTAGAAATGGACTAATTCATTTAATCATTCCTAATCTTTTCCAAATCCATTTTCAAAACCATGGGTTGGTTCCTAGGGTCAGTAAGGTCACAACAATCCATTTTGCAAAGGTTTTAACCCTAAAATCATTTTTAAACAATTTTTTTAATCCAAACAAGCTCACAAAAGAATCTGCAAAAACAAGCAATCTAACAGATACTATTTGCTAAACTAAGGGCAGGGTTGGTTAGGTATTGCTCTCCTGAATCCAACGACATAAAATTTGTAATTTTTGGACGTGTGGATCCAAAGTTACAAGGGTTTGAAATTCACAAACAATTATGTTTTCAAATCTGTTTTTAAACAGAATAGGTGACACGCGGAGTGCTTTCATTGGACGGTACCGCTTCGCGCGGATCGCACTCTGTAGGCCATAGGATCTCATTTAGATCGAGCGGCACAGGGACATTCGATACCTCTTCGTTTATGTTCTATTACAGCCTTACGATCTAGATCTAACGGATGCAATCAAATCAGACCACTAACTGGCTGCGCTGTGCGGCGGTGGACGGCGGCAACGGCTAGACGAGGTGCTCGCGGTGGTTCTAGGAATCAAGGAAGACGAAGGGGGTGCTCACCGTGTTCGCGAGGTCAAGGTGGTGCTCAAGGTACTCTCGAGGAAGCAAGGGGCGCACGGAGACGGAGGTAATCACTCGCCGGAGTCGTCGTCAGCGTCGGTTGGTCCTGCTCGCGGTTGGAGTCTACGCTACAGATCAAGAGAAGGTAGACCGAGGGCAGGGTTAGACGCAGGAGATCATGGCGGAGCTGTGTGCGTGAACGAGAAGTGAAGGGGCGGTCTGGTTCACCTGGGAGACGTCGCCGGAGAAGTTGCAGACGGCGGCGCTGTCAGAGCTTGATGTAGTCGACGCTCTGGGGCGCCCGCGGTCGAATGGGTGGTACTGGGAGATGCGTCTAGGAGTGGGGAAGCTGCTAGGGTGCTCGGGAAGGCAGGGGGTGGCGTGTACTGGCCTGAATTGGCCGGAGACGGTGGTCGGAACAGAGGAGCTCGGGGAGGAATTGGGACGGCCTGGTGGCGTGCTTGAGGGAGGAGTCGGAGGGGAAATGTAGAAGGGACGCTGGCGTTTTATCGAGCATGGTCAAGGCGAGGTAAAGGCTCGGCATTATTGCGAATTGATCGCGCGGATTGAAGGCAGCAACGGCAGCGAGGTTTGAGGGAGGGAGATCGTGCGGTGAGGACGATGGCTAGCGAAGTGGGGCCATTGCGTCAGTGGGAAAAGGAGTGAGGGAGAGGTCCACCGGTCATACTCTGTGTGGGTCAGAATACTAGTGCGAAACATTTTCTTTCGGGGAGAATAACTGGGCTGCTTCTGGGCCTTAGTGGGCTGCTAGGCTGGGTCTGTTTTCATATTTTTTTTCTTCCTGTTGGCTTTTTTTTCTTTTTCCAAATCAAATTCTATTTTGAAAATCAACTCACAAATCAAACAACAAAACAAACATTCAAACAATTCAAACACTTCCAAACTTGTAATGAGTTTTTGGTTCTGTTTATCAACATAAACCAAATCTCAAAATAAAATAATATTTTTATTCATTTTTAGGATCTATTTAATATTTAAATAAAATAGCCCTTTAGTTATTTAATCAAATAGGGTTTTATTTATTTAATAAAATCTTCATTTGAAATCCAAATATTTTCAAATTCAAATCAGTAGGTTTTATTTGGAAATAAAGAATACTTGGAAAGCTTGTTTAAAACAAAATAACCTTTTATTTTAGGGTCCATTAATAATTAAATAAAATGGACCTTAGTTAATAATCCATATAGGATTTGTTTTATTCAATCGTTATTTTGAAAATCTAGAATAAAACCAAAACACTTCAGTAGGTTTTATTTTGAGAATATAAAATACTTGGAAAACTTATTTTAAATAAATAAATAAGTTTTGATGTTTTGGAAATAGTAAAACCTTTATTAATAAAACTTGGATATTTAAATCCTTTTTATTTTATTTTAAATAAACCTCTACTATTTTAATCAAAGCAAAACCTTTTGTTTCCAAGTCCTGGCCAAGGTTTAATTTGGCTTTTATAAAGTAATCTTTATTTAAAATATCTACCTTTTCTTTTGAAAACCAAAACTCTTTATTTAAAGATCCAAAATAGTATTTCCAAAATATTTTATTTTCCTTTGATAATTGCTTTATGTTTTTAAATCCCTTTAGGATTATTTTTTCACCAATTGGTATGGGTTTTTGGTAAGGGCTTTATTAGCTTTGGAAATTCAATTTCCTTATCTTATTATATTCATAAGATTTTATTTATGGTTCCAATTTGAGTGAAACCAACTTCTATGGTCTTTCTTGATCCTTGTGAATATTTGTTGATCAATTTTGGTATGGATCAAATCCATGGATTTGGAGATAACTTTGGAAAATGATTTTCTTCCATTAGGGTTTAGGGTTTTGGATTTATTTTCCAAATGATTAAATTTCCAGATACATTCATTGAGGAATGCATTTCCCTTGATTTGGATTTTTGTTGAATTCAAACTTTTACCAAAGTTTGTTCAAGATGGGATTTTAAGTTTCCTTTTAGAAACAAAAGTTTCTTTTTACCCTAATTTTCAACAAAAATTTATTTTGTTTATTTATTTTTCACATTACAAGATTTGGAAAATCTTGGGATGTGACATTATCGTTATGTTCTTACTTTCACAGATGACTTGAGTAGATATGGGTATATATATTTCATGAAACATAAGTCCAAAACTTTTGAGAAGTTCAAGGAATTTCAAAGTGAAGTAGATAATCAACATAACAAGAAGATAAAATTTCTATGATCCAATCATGGTGGTGAATATCTAAGTTACGAGTTTGGCGAGCATTTGAAGAAATGTGGGATACTTTCACAATTGACACCGCCGGGAACACCACAATGTAATGGTGTGTCCAAACATCATAATCGAACTCTCTTAGATATGGTTCGTTCTATGATGTCACTTATAGATTTACCGTTATCATCTTGGGGTTATGCATTAGAAACAGCCGGATTCACTTTAAATAGGGCACCATCTAAATCTGTTGAAATGACACCGTATGAATTGTGGTTTGGGAAGAAACCTAAATTGTCGTTCCTTAAAGTTTGAGGTTGCGAAGCTTATGTAAAGAAGTTATAGCCCGACAAGTTTGAACCCAAAGCGAAAAAATGCGTCTTCATAGGATACCCTAAGGAAACTATTGGGTATACCTTCTATCATAGATCCGAAGGAAAAATATTTGTTGCCAAGAATGGATCCTTTCTCGAGAAGGAGTTTCTCTCGAAAGAAGTGACAGGAAGGAAAGTACAACTCGACAAGGTTGTCGAATCTTCTCTCGGATTCGAGAGTAGCGCAACACCGAAAGATGTTCCTGTAGCGCCTGCACCAATAAGAAAGGAATCTAATGATAATGATCATGAAACTTCAAACAAAGTTACTACTGAACCTTGCAGGTCAAAGAGGACTCATACCACTCCTAATTGGTATGATCCTGTTATGAGTGTCATGTTGGTGGATAACACTGATGACCCTGTGACATATTAGGAAGCAATGATGAGCCTAGATTCCAATAAATGGCAAGAAGGCATGAAATCCGAGATTGGATCCATGTATGAAAACCAAGTATGGACATTGGTGGACTTACCGGATGGCCGCAAGGCTTTCGAGAAGAAATGGATCAAGAATAAAACATATGCTGATGGTAATGTTACCGTCTATAAAGCTCGACTTGTCACGAAAGGGTTCCGACAAATTCAAGGAGTTGACTACGATGATACTTTCTCACCAGTAGCAAAGCTAAAGTCTATGAGGATTTTGTTAGCAATCGCTGCATATTACGATTATGAGATATGGCAGATGGATGTCAAAACAGCGTTCCTCAATGGTAACATTGATGAAGAGTTGTATATGGTACAACCTAAAGGTTTTGTCGATCCTAAAGATGCTAACAAGGTATGCAAACTTCACCGATCCATTTATGGATTGAAGGAAGCATCCCGAAGTTGGAATCGGCGTCTTGATAAGGTGATCAAAAGTTTTGGATTTATACAAACTTATGGAGAAGATTGTATTTACGAGAAAGTGAGTGGGAGCTCTGTGGCATTCCTAGTACTATATTTATATGACATATTGTTGATTGGGAATGATATAGAACTTCTTAAAAGTGTCAAAGAATACTTGAATAATAGTTTTTCAATGAAGGATCTTGGCGAAGCTGCATGCATATTAGGCATCATTATTTATAGAGATAGATCAAGACGCTTAATAGGGATTTCACAAAGTACATATCTGGACAAGGTTCTAAAGAGGTTTGGAATGGAAGATAGCAAGAAAGGGTTATTTCCCATGTTTCCCAATACAACCTTGAGTAAGACTCAAAGATACGCTACGACAGAAGATAGAGAGATGATGAGTAAGATTCCCTATGCCTCTGCCATAGGATCTATCATGTATGCCATGCTATGTACAAGACCGGATATTGCATATTCTGTTAGTTTAACTAGCAGATATCAAAGTGATTTAGGAGTGGATCATTGGATAGAAATATCCTAAAGTACTTAAGAAGGACTAAGGATATGGTTCTTTCTTATGGAGGTGAAGAACAACTCGTTGTAAACGGTTACACGGATGCTAGTTGGGACACCGATCCAGATGATTCTAAATCACAATATGGATACATATTTACACTGAATGGTGCAGAAGTGAGCTGGAGGAGTTCTAAGCAAAGCATTGTGGCGAGATCTTCAAATGAATCGGAATACATAACTGCTTCGGAGGCTTCACAGGAGGCGATATGGATGAAGGAGTTCATTATCGATATTGGATAGTTCCTAATGTGTTGGAACCAATGGCTATCTACTGTGATAACATGGTTGCCATAGCCAATGCGCAGGAGCCAAGGTCACACAAGAAGCTAAAGCATATCAAGCTACATTTTCATGCTATTCACGAGCATGTCCAAGATGGTGACATAAAGATTTGCAAAGTACACACAGATCTGAATGTGGTAGATCCATTGACTAAACCTCTCCCTAGGGCAAAACATGACCAAAACCAGAACGCCATGGGTGTTAGGTACATCACAATGTGATCTACATTATTGACTCTAGTGCAAGTGGGAGACTATTGGAGATATGCCCAAGAGGCAATAATAAAAGTAGTTATTATTATTATATATTTGTGTTTATGATAAATGTTTACATACCATGCTATAATTGTATTAACCGGAAACATTAATACTTGTGTGTTTGTAAACATGTAAGAGTCCCTAGTAAGCCTCTTGTAATACTATCTTGTTGATTAATTGATGATTATGGTTTCCTGATCAAGAACATTGGCTGTTATTAATAACAAGGTCATATCATTAGGATAATTATGTGATGGACACACTCCTATAGTTAAGCGTTACATAATATCAAGTCATTCAATAGTTCGTTCGCTATAATCTTTCAAATACATAGTAACCTAAATCCTTCGACCATGAGATCATGTTAATAACCATCACCGGATGGATGCTTTGATGACATCAAACACCACTTCTTAACTGGGTGGTAATGAAGGTGGCATTGAGTGTTTTGAAAGTATGTGTTGAGGCACATGGATCAAGAGTGGGATTTGTCTATCCATATGACAGATAGATATACTTTGGGCCCTCTCGGTGGAATGTCATCCAATTGGCTTGCAACCATGTGACTAGATCACAAGGGATCACATATCACGGAACAAGTAAAGAGTACATATCAGTAATGAGGTTGAACTAGGTATGTGGAGATACCGACGATCAAACCTCGGATAAGTAAAGTATCACGAGAGAAAGGGAAATTGGTATCGTATGTAAATGGTTCATTCGATGACTAGGTAATCATAGAAATATGTGGGAGCCATATGAATTTCTAGATTCCTCTATTGTTTATTGATCGGAGAAGTGTCTCGATCATGTCCGCATAATTCACGAACCGTAGGGAGACACACTTAAGGATTCAATGTTGTCTAGTAGATATGGTAATGAGTTGGAGACCAGATGTTGTTCCGGGTCTCGGATTGGATCCAGGACATCACGAGGAGATCCGGAATAGTCCGGAGAATAAGATTCATATAAGGAAAGTTCAATTCCGAGGTTTGGAAATGTTTTCGGTGTTTTCACCGGAAGCTTCTAGAAGGGTCTAGAAGGTCCACCTCTCCGGAGAGGGAAGGGTACATGAATGTGTCATAACAATGTGAAATGGTTGCATCATGTCCTAGGTCACTTGGCTGGGCAAAGCGAAGTGAAATAATCAAATTCTAGTTTGAATAGTCAAACTCCAATTTGAAAAGTAAAATCCCAACATTGATAGTCAAACCAAGTGGAGCGAGAGGAGGAAACCTAGAGGAGGAAGGTTTCCCCTCCCTCCCTTGCCATCGGCCAACCAAGAGGAGTTGGGATAGGACTCCCTTCCCTCTTGCCGCCTCTCCATCCCATAAAAGGAGGAGAGGGGAGCCCCTTGCCTTACACCCCAAAACCCTAGGTCGGTTGCCCTTCTAAACCGCCGCCTATCCCTACCCTAGCCGGCGGCCACCTTCACCCCTCGGCTATAAACCCTAGTTGCCGAGGCATCTCTAATCCACCATACTTGCTCCCACTTAGGCAAAGCCATGTGGGATCTACTCCTCCGTTTCACCACCACGACATCATGCTGCTGGAATCTAGAGGAGATCTACAACCTCCGCTGCCTACTGGAACAAGGGAGAGGAAGGTCTTCATTGAATACCGGAAGTGTGACCGACTATGGGAGCGCTGCCGGAATGCGGCGCCGGAAGGATCATCTTTGCGATCTTGAGATCGGGAAGTGAATGACTACATCACCCACGAGAGATCCGTACCTCGTTAAATGCTTTGGATCTTCAAGGGTCAGTACTCTTCAATCTCATTGCACCGATCTAGTAGATTAGATCTTGGCTTTTGTGTGTTCATGCGATAGAAGTTTTTTGTTTTCCATGCTACGAGCCCCTACAAAATTTAATATCCAATAATTTTTGAGCTACTCGTTCTCTAACAAAATGATAGTCGACTTCTATGTGCTTGGTTCTAGCATGAAAAATAGGATTGGCTGAAAGATAAGTTGCCCACATATTATTACAACAAAATTTTGTAGCATGAGGATACCTAATTCTTAACTCATCGAAGAGTTTGTACCCACATTATTTATGTAGTGGCATTGGCTGGAGACTTATACTCCACCTTTGTGCTTGATCTTGAGATAGAGGCTTGTTTTCTTGCACTCCTTGAGATTAAGTTTGGGCAAGAAACACTACAAAACCACAGGTTGATCTCCTGTTATCTGGACATCCTCTCCAATATGCATGTGAAAAGGCACTCACAAGCATAGAAGAATACTTGCTAAACCTTAATCCAAGACTAGATGTGTCCTTAAGATATCTCAAAGTTCTTTTAATAACAGTCCAGTGTAATGTAGTTGGTGCATGTAGAAACTGATAAACCTTGTTGACAGCAATGGAAATATCTGGCCTAGTGAGTGTGAAATACTACAAGGAACCAAAAATACTTCTATACCTGGTTGAATCCTCTTCTTGAAGAGGAATTCCTTCATGAGAAGATAATTTCTCACTTGTTGACATAGGCGAGTTGGTAGGCTTACAATTCATTATAACTACTCTCTTTAGCACATCTGAAGTGTACTTTTCTTGGGTGAGCAAAAAACAATCTTGTGTCTTCTTTACTTCAATGCCTAGAAAATAGTGAACACAGCCAAGACATTTTAGAGCAAATTCCTTCTGAAGATCTCGCATAAGGGTTGTTGTTGCACTGTGACATGAGCTAGCAACAATTATATCATCAACATCGATAAGTACAAAGATGAAAATATTTCCCTTGGAGTGAAAGAACAATGATGTATCAGCTTTAGAAGGATAGAATCCAAGTGCATGTAATTTCATGCTGAGTCTCGAGAACCATGCTCTTAGGGCGTGTTTGAAACCAAACAAAGCTTTACCAAGTTTGAATATCTAATTTTTTTCCTTTGACTTCATATCCTGGTTGTTACCGCATATAGACATCTTCCTCGAGAACACCATGAAGAAATGTGTTCTTTACATCCAACTATCCAAAACTCCACCCCCTGGAAACTACAATAGACAACACAAGACGAATAGTGGACGCCTTAACCATAGGAATAAAAGTGTCATAGTCAAAAAGTAAAAGGGCAAAAATGAATTTCTAGCCAGCTGGGCCAATGGGTGTCCGGGTGGGCCACCCCACTAGGCCCATCCAATGAGTAATGAAGAAGAGCAAGGTCAGTGGGTCTGGGCAACTAGCGCCTGGGCCGACAAAGACAAGGCTCAGCACGCATAGCACGTGGCGGTGACCAGGGCTGGACGGGTGAGCCGGCCAGCTGGCCTGCAGCGTCCCGCGGCCCGGGTAGGCCCGACGCTGCTCCTAGGCGGCCTGCTGCGCACGCGGCCCAGCTTCCTAGAAGCTCACGAGGCCAGTGGAATGCCTGGACCGAGTAGGCTGGCCTCCTATGCGCGCACGCGCATTGGTTTGCAGCAGGTTACCCTGTGCGACGCCTATTAGCCTCCGCTCGCCTGGGTTGATTCTAAACCATCCCGACAGTGGTTGTTTGCTGTTTTTCTTCTCCTTTTTAGGGTGACTTTCTCTTGGGCCAATTCCCTCTGGGGTTTTTGCCTAATGTGAAAGTTGCCCCATAAATTTCAATTTAAATATTTATTTATAACATATTAATTCATAATTAACATATAATAAATACATATATTAAATTATCATTTATCCGAAACACCATTCGTGTGACATCCCCAGGATTAAGGCTAGACAAATCCTAGAGCTTCGTCTGATTATAAGCTTAGCCTAATCTCGGAAGCGTACGTAGAAAGAACCGGTAACAAAATAGTGACCCTATGACACAAAATTATTACAACAAGCTCATAACCGAGCGAAGAACCAAAATATTACAAGAAGAGGTCACTGACCACAAACATCAAACAATGGAAGGTCAATTATGCTATTAAGTATATCAAACTTAACAAATGTCCTAAGAGGCCTGAAGCATAACGATAACGTCCCATTACTTAGATCCTAGACTACCAACTGAGAACCCAAAGCTACTCGTCGATGTCGATGCCGTAAAGAACTCTTCTTCCATGGTAACACTTACTCTGCAGCAAAAGTATCAACAAAGCAAGGCTGAGTATATGGTGTACTCCTCAAGACTTATGGTTGGTGGAGTTACTTTGCATAAAGCTATATTTGTTTGTAAAACAAGAGGGAGAAGAAGCTTGACTAGTAAGAATAATTTAAAAGGGGATAAGCGAGCAGTATATCTAGCTTTGATCATCTTTTGATATCCACGAATATTTGTCAGCTGAACCTACCAACTAGGATCACCCCTCGATCCCTAAGGAAGCATCCTTAAGCACACATTTCTTGTCAATTTGTACGACTAGTTTATTCTTCTCTATGATCTTAATCGTTCCCATGTCGTCCATAACCGAGGACACAACTTTTCGAAAAGATTAATACCCTGCAGGGGTGTACAACTTTACCCACATGTACCAACCTACTCTTAATTCCAGATATCGTTAGCCCTCTTCCTTGGAAGGCCGGCATAGGGTGGTTGAACACGACCTTTACCTTGATTTCACCGAGACCATGAGTCATGCACTAAGGAGATGCCACCATAAAGGGTCAAGTCCCAAAGACGGTCCCTAGAGTTGTGCACATGGTTCAAGATTATAGAGGCCGTGCCTCTCTTGTTCATATCAACGCTTACCTACCTGTTATGAATGCACCTCCTTCACCGCCTTCGAGAACAACCAGAATACATATGCCAAATGGAATGCCCGAACTATGTGACTCATGGAATCTACTAGGCAAGTTAGTTGGCCGAGGGGGTTTCCAGGCCCTCGTGTTGCTATACGCTCGTCTTGGTTTAAGAGGAAAGAACTTAGGTCCTAGTAGTGACAAGTACGGTACTGCAAAAACCACAACCCACCGTGGCCTCCTATACAAGCCTTAGCATGTTTAACTTTCAACTCTTACCATACCACATCATACTGTCAAACTAGATTCATTTGTATCTCTGATTCATCAACCAGATGGACTAACAATAACAGCTAAACATGACTAAGCACAATAGATATAACAGCTCTAGCAAAGCTTCACAAGCCAAACCCTAGGTATGCTAGGAGCAATGGATCAGGGAATATAGGCTACAAAGGGAACATCCATTAGATATGATTACTTTATCTATCGATAAAATACTTTGGAATTATATGCACATGGCAAGAATTGAAATGCTTGAAATCATAGGATTATATCATGTGTGGGGCTATGCTTGCCTTTGCCTGTTGATACCCAACTATAGATCTTTAGGTTCATCAGATGGACTTGTTTAAAATTGGTCAAGTATTTCTCTTTGATCTTTAATGGTGTTGATCTCGATCTCAATATTTTATTCTACCGGGAAGAACCAAAACACCGGAAAGAAAGAGAAACAATTAACACATGGCATCCATGCAATGCTCAAGCAATAATGATGATATGACAGGTTAAATAGTACTTAAATGAAACCCTAGGTCATACTCAACCATTTTAAATAGGGTCCGAGGGGTGGAAACCCTAAAATAGTGGAACCTCGTAATGACCTACAAGGTTCATTTTGTTCTTCTAATTAAAATTGTAGTTAAAGTTGTTGAACAATGCATGATTTTGATGCTATGAGATAGATCTTATTTTTGTAATCATTTCGATATAATATTTGTATTTTTCTGATTTAGAATGAATTAGTTATGAATTTATCCATTTTAATTCATTTTAAATCATTTTTGAAATATTATAAATAGTTTACATTTTGGAATTACTTTAACATTTTATTTAACCAGAAAACATTTCTGAAAATGTTATTTTAATTACAAAGGGGTCCCACATGTCAGAATTTATATAATTACGGAAAACATTTAAAATAAAAATAAAAAGGTATATTGCCTCATGCTGACATCAGCCAAGGAGATCCTCCCAGATCGTCGGTCGAATCGTCAATCGGGAGCACGCGGGGTTGTGGAAGCGGGGGCATTGGAAAGAGGGTGTTGAGGTGAGGAGTTTAGGGGTGGCTCCGCTGAAGAATGGTCACCAGAACACGGCCAACGACGAGAACCTGTGGCGGCTAGTGACGGTTACGCGATGCGGGAGGGATTTTGGAAGCGAGGGAAGAAAAGGAGGAGCTCGGGAGAACCGGGAGCTTGCCCTGGTGCTCGTGGTGGTGACGGGAAGGCCGGGGGAGGTCGAGGTCACCGACAGTATCGATGGCGAGGGGCGGAGAGAGGCGGAGAAGAGGTGGACAGTGAGACCGATCCTTGATGCTCGGTGTTGATTCCTTCCGTGGTTAGGATCTGGGCGACGCGACGGTCACGATGAGGTGCTCGGCGAGGCAAGGGGAGGTCGGGAACAATGGGGCAACACGGCGTCTGCGGTCTAGGGTTTCGGTCTCATGGGGAGAGAAATAGCATGTAGCACCCCGGGTAAAACCACTACTAGAAATCGCCTGTCTGTATCTCTATGCATCATCATGACATCATCATGCATACTATTTTTATTAAAACTATTTCGCAAAAGACTATGTTGTTTTCCAAATTAGTCCTCCTTTAATTTCAAATCAAAACTCTCGATTTGTCTGGATCTTGTATTTATCTTAAAACTATTTACAAAATCTTTTTAAAACAAAATGATTAAGTTAGAATTATTTTGTATCGGGGAGGCAGACACCGGTCAGGCCCAACCGGCCCAACCAGAGTCCACCTACTACCCCATATAAAACTTAAACCTAGACCTAACCTTCTCAAACCCTAACCCTTCCTCGTAGCCGCCTTACCCCACTCCCACCTTGCCGCCGCCAGCCTCACAGCTCGCGCACGTTCACCCTGCCACGACCCTGCTCCCTCGACCCAATCCTCACGCCCGCGACCCACCCTCTCTCTTGATCGAAACCAACCCAAACCGATCGACACCCAGGTAGTCAGGCATGCAACACAAACACACGCGACACAAACCTTCCACCCCCGCTGCACCTCCGCCCCACCACTCACCGTACACGCATGCGACCCCCACCAACCGCGCTCGACCATCTCCACCTCCCATCCTCGACCCGTCGCCCGTCGCCAGTACCACGTCCTACTCCTCGTCCTTCCGTTTGACCCCACCTCCTCTCGCGAGGCCCCGCGGGACCCTCCTCTCGCTCGCGATCGCACCGCGCCGCTCCCCTCGCTCTCCCCCGTCCTCGCTCCTGCTTCCTCTGGCCGTCGTCACCTGCCCTCTGTTGAAAAATAGAGCAATTTACCAAGCGAATTAACCATAATAAAAGCTAGATGAAACATGATTAGAATAATAGAAAAAATACTAATCATGTGAAATAGCGAAAATATATTAAGACAGGTAACCTAACAGACTACAAGACATAGGTCTTGAGATGCGATCAAAACAAGATTGATAAAGAAAACATACACGACAGCGGCAGTGGAAGAGGAACCGCCGGTGTTCGTGTTGGCACTATCGTTAGCCATGTCGTCGAGGAAGAGGGTGCTAATGTTGGGGAAGAAGTCCTTGTTGGGGAAGACGTCGGCACAATCGCTATCAGAGAAGGAGTCCATGATGAAGCCAGTCGCGGCGATAGCTCTCCCTAAAAACCTTATCGCCCTTCTCCCGTATAGGACTCGAAGCAGCGGGGGCTGGGAGGCCTACTATCCCGGCTCGCGGTGCACGCCACAAGACGGGATGGGGAAGATCTAGGTAAACACAGTGCTCTGGAACTGGAGGCGCAAAGGATGTGTGGCAGTGTATCTGAGAGGAGGCGCGACCTCTCTCTTATATAGACAAAGAGGGGTAGGCAGACAGGCTGCGCAGAAGATGAAACGAACGGACATAAGTTGAAGCGAACAGGCGACAGCCCACCGGATAGCCTCCACTCAGTTCGTATTTATTTAGCTCGTATTAAAAGTCCACTTGAGAAAAACGTTTCAACTTTTGTACGACTGTTCATATACCATTCATGCGTGGAAAAATAAAGCTCGGCTCGGCGAGATTCCAGCAACCCGCGGGACGTGCATCGTGACGTGATGAGGCGAGGCGAGGCGTGGAGTGGCGTGGCGTGGAGAGGCGAGCGAGGAGGAGCGCGCGTGTGGAACTCTCTCCTTCTCCTTCTCATTCTTTGTACCAAGTGGTAGGAGAGCTCACCTTATAAGCTGGTCCAACTTCCACTCAACTAGCAATGTGGGACTAAACATTTGTCCCAGCTCTTGCCTTGCATGAATGGGCCAAATGGGCCTCTAGGATTTCAGGAATTTATTGGCATATAATAAATGGGCTGGGCCTAATTAGGCAAAAATTCACCAGATCCCAGAGGCACATGAAGTTTGGCTTTGGTTCCAAAACATTGTTTATATACCGGTACTGTAGTGGAGACTATTAAGTTGAACTTCCACCTAGAGCTTTATGTTATACTAGGCCGCAACTTGTACAGTGGACTATGCATTGAACTGCAAGTTTGCTGCAAACCTAGCTTCACAAAAAGTCTTGACCGATACTAGGCTACCGTTGGACTTCCCCGCGGGTGGAGCTTATTCGTCATACTCCATGACCTTTCATGAGTTTATTAGAGAGCACCCTACTCTCATAGACTGCGACGTTTTAACAGTCAGACTCATATAGGTGTGTTCTTCAAAAGATGTTCTACAGGACAACATCTTTGCTTAGGATAAGCCACTTAGAACACATTAAGATAATAAATCAACCTGTCGTGCAGAATAGGAAAGTATTGCATCTTTATGGAGTGGTGTTTATTAAAGTAAGGATACTTTCCTCTCAGCTAACCAACAGCTTGTCTCCCAATTCTAATTACGGGATCTCCGATCACATAGAGTGGTTTACCACTGTGGAAAGCTCAAATTGTGGGTCTCATACCCATCTCCTTCGATGCATTTTCTATCACGTTGCGTGATAGACCCTTTATGAAGGGATCTGCCAAGTTTTTAGATGTTTGGATATAACCCAATGTAATAACTCCGGAGTTTCTCATTTTCCTGACAGATTTCAGTCTCCTCTTCACATGTGTTGATGACTTCATATTATCCTTAGAACTATTTACCTTGAAAATCATAGTTTGATTATCGCAGTTCATAAGGATTGCGGGTATTGGATTTTCAACCACAGGCAAGTTCATCAAGAGTTCATGAAGCCACTCTGCTTCAACTTTGGCTGTGTCTAATGCTGTGAGTTCTGCTTCCATAGTTGACCTCGTTAAGATGGTATTCTTGCACGACTTCCAAGAAACAGCACCACCAGCAAGTGTGAATACATATCCACTCGTGGCCTTTATCTTGTCAGCATCAAATATCCAATTTGAATCACTATAACCCTCTAGTACCCTCGGATACCAGGTATAGTATATGCCATAGCTCGCAGTGCCTTTTAGATATCGCATAACTCTCTCAAGAGCATGCCAGTGATCATCTCCTGGATTTGAAACAAATCGACTGAGTTTGCTTACAGCAAAGGCGATGTCAGGCCTCGTGGCACTAGCTAAATACATAAGAGAGCCAATGATTTGAGAGTATCTCAGTTGGTCTCTAGCATTTCCTTGATTCTTTCGAAGCAACACACTAGGATCATATGGTGTAGGAGAAAGCTTGAAGTCGCTATACCCGAAACGACTTAAGATCTTTTCCACATAGTGGGACTGAAGCAGTGTAATCCCACGATCATCATCTCTCAATAGTTTGATGTTTAGTATGACATCAGCTACTCCCAGATCCTTCATCTCAAAGGAACGAGATAAGAAATCTTTAACCTCCTTAATTGCATTAAGGTTGGTTCCGAAAATCAGTATGTCATCAACATACAAACAAAGGATGACTACCTCACCCCCACCATGGCAATGGTACACACATTTATTAGCTTCATTTACAACAAAGCCTGCAGCAGTTAAAGTTCTTCCGAACTTCTCATGCCATTGCTTAGGGGCTTGTTTGAGGCCATATAAAGACTTCAACAACTTGCACACGTTTCCTTCTTGACCATTTAGCACAAAGCCATCTGGCTGATCCATGTAAATTTCCTCGTCCAACTCTCCATCAAGGAAAGCTGTCTTAACGTCCATTTGATGAACGAGAACACCATGAGAGGCAGCCAATGAGAGTAATACTCGAATGGTGGTAAATCTGGCAACAGGTGAGTAAGTGTCAAAGAAGTCTTCACCTTCTTTTTGAGTATATCCCTTGGATACAAGCCGTGCCTTGTACTTCTTAATAGTACCATCAGGTCTAAGATTTTTCTTAAACACCCACTTGCACCCTACAGGTTTGCACCCATAAGGGCGATCAGTGATCTCCCATGTTCCATTTGCTAAGATGGAATTCATCTCACTATGGACGGCTTCCTTCCATTAGTCAGCATCACGAGATGCATATGCTTCTGAAATGGAAGTAGGAGTGTTATCCACAAGGTACACAATGAAGTCATCACCAAAGGAATTTGCAGTCCTCTGTCTCTTGCTCCTTTTAGGAATTTCATTATCATCCTCCTTAGGACTTTCAGAGTGTTAAATTGGAATGGTAGGTTCAGAGAATGTAGCAAAATCCTGATTAGATGAACTAGGTATCTCCGGATTTGATGAGTTAGGTTTATCCTTCATAGGAAAGATATCCTCAAAGAAAGTTGCATCAGTTGACTCCATGATTGTACCGACATGAATGTCAGGTAATTCAGATTTTACTATCAAGAATCTATAACCAATGCTATGGAAAGCATAGCCCAGAAAAACACAATCAATGGTTTTTGGTCCAAGCTTGCACTTCTTGGGGATTGGAACATTAACCTTTGCCAAACAACCCCAAGTACATAAGTAAGAGAGTTTTAATCTTTTCTTCTCCCATTCTTCGAATGGAGTAATTTTTTGTTCTTTGTGGGAACTCGGTTTAGGACATGACACGCAGTCAATCGTGCCTCCCCCCACCATTCCTTGGAGAGACCCGATGTGTCTAACATGGCGTTAACCAAATCTTTTAGAGTACGGTTCTTTCTATCGGCTACTCCATTTGACTGGGGTGAGTAGGGATGCGTCCTCTCATGAATTATGCCATGTTCCGCACAAAAAGAATCAAAGTCGTTGGAAAAATACTCTCCACCACGATCAGACCTAAGCCTTAATCTTTCGATCAAGTTGATTTTCTGCCTCAGCTTTATAGATTTTGAAGAAACTCAAAGCCTCATCTTTCAATTTCAGAAGATACACATGACAATATCTCATAGAGTCATCGATCAAAGTCATGAAATATTTCTTTCCACCTTTTGTCAACACACCATTCATCTCACAAAGATCATAATGTATGAGCTCTAGTGGTGTTAAATTTCTCACTTCTGCAGTCGTATATGACTTGCGAGGTTGTTTAGCTTGCACGCAGACTTGGCACTTAGATCCCTTAACAGTTGTGAAATCAGGGATTAAATTCATTTTGGCTAGCCGCGTCATACAACCAAAATTAATATGACAAAGACGAGAGTGCCAGACATTTGATTCAAAATTCGTGTAAATATGATTAACAACTTTATTACAAATGTCTGATAGAGATAAGCGGAACAAGCCTCCGAACTCATAGCCTTTACCAACAAAGGTTCCATACTTCGAAGTTACAAATTTATTGGACTCGAATACAATCTTGTAGCCATCTCGACACAGAACAGATCCGCTAACAAGATTTTTATTTATTGAGGGAACATGATGCACGTTCTTCAGGCGCACGGTCTTTCCCGAAGTGAACTTCAGATCGACCGTACCAACACCATGAACATATGCATGCGAGTTGTTCCCCATCAGCATGGTTTGAGTCCCTCTGACCTGATATGAAGAAAACATGGAAATATCATAACAGACATGTACATTAGTGCCCGTGTCAATCCGCCAGTCAGGAGAATGATATAATGAAAGAACAATAGGTAATATACCATACCCAACATCTTTCATCTCAACGTCGCCTATGACAACATTAGCAGTCTTGCTGCCCTTCCCATGCTGGCGCTTGTCAAAGCGGTTGGGACAAGCAGGAGCCCAATGATCAGGATCACCGCACACATGACAAGCACCTTTCCTCTTATCAGTCTTCTTCTTGAAGCTGGTAGACTGTGAGACCTTGTTCTTTCCATCGAACTTTCCTTTGCCGTCAAACTTGCCTTTGTTCATGAACTTGTGAGGCTGGAAGTTTCTTTTCTGTACCAGATTGGCATTAGAACCTCCCTCGATACCTCCAGCACGTGTGTCTTTTGCTCTCGCCTTCTCTTCCACATCAAGAGTCCCAATGAGATACGTCACGGAGAACTCTTGTCTCTTGTGCTTCAGAGAAGTAGCAAAATTCCTCCATGACTGGGGAAGTTTGGAAATAATACCTCCGGCAACAAACTTGTCCGGTAACACAGAAGTGAAGTTCTCAAGCTCCCTGGCAAGTGTCTGTATCTCATGAGTCTGCTCCACAATGGGGTGGTTATCAACCATCTTGTAGTCATAGAATTGTTCCATGACATACAATTCACTACCAGCATCGGAGACTCCAAATTTTCTCTCGAGTGCATCCCACATATCCTTGCCATCGCTAAATGACATATATGAGTCGACAATATTGTCGCCAAGAATGCTGATCAAAGGCAGCCTTGAAAGTGGTATCATGTTTTTGGAACGCCTCTTCCTGAGCGGGATTAAGTTCTCCCTCAGGTGCGCCATAGATGGCGTTATAGCAGCTCATGGTCTAAAACCAGAGCACTGCTCTTGCACGCCATCGTTTGTAATTGACACCTTCGAACACAGGTGGCTTCATAGAAGCAACAAAACCACTTGGGGCAAATTGCCTGAAATAAGGTTTTTGGACTGTTGAAAAATAGAGAAATTTACCAAGAGAATTACCCATAATAAAAGCTAGATAAAACATGATTAGAATAATAGACAAAATACTAATCATGTGAAACAGCGAAAACATATTAAGACAGGTAACCAAACAGACTGCAAGACATAGGTCTTGAGATGCGATAAGAACAAGATTGATAAAGAAAACATACACGGCAGCGGCAGTGGAAGAGGAACCGTCGATGTTCATGTTGGCACCATCATTAGCCATGTCGTCGAGGAAGAGGGTGCTGATGTCTGGGAAGAAGTCCTCGTTGGGGAAGACATCGGCACAATCGGTATCCGAGAAGGAGTCCGTGATGAAGCCAGTAGTCGCGCCGATAGCGCTCCCCAAAACCCTTATCACCCTTCTCCCTTACAGGACTCGAAGCAGCGGGGTCTCGGAGGCCTACTGTCCCGGCTCGCGGTGCACGCCGCAAGACGGGATGGGGAAGATCTAGGTAGCGCAGTGCTCTGGAACTGGAGGCGCAAAGGATGTGTGGCAGTGTATCTGAGAGGAGGTGCGACCTCTCTCTTATATAGACAAAGTGGGGTAGGCAGACAGGCTGCGCAGAAGATGAAACAAACGGACAGAAGTTGAAGCGAACAGGCGGCAGCCCACCGGACAGCCTCCACTCAGTTCGTATTTATTTAGCTCGTATTAAAAGTCCACTTGAGCAAAACGTTTCAACTTCTGTACGACTGATGATATACCATTCATGCATGGCAAAATAAAGCTAGGCTCGGCGAGATACCCTAAACCCACGGCGCGCGCGTCGCTTCGTGACGAGGCGAGGCGAGGCGAGGCATGGCGTGGCGTGGAGATGCGAGCGAGGAGGAGGAGTGCGCGTGTGGAACTCTCTCCTTCTCCTTCTCATTATTTTTACCAAGTAGTAGGAGAGCTCACCTTATAAGATGGTCCAACTTCCACTCAACTAGCAATGTGGGACTAAACATTTGTCCCAGCTCTTGCCTTGCATGAATGGGCCAAATGGGCCTCTAGGATTTCAGGAATTTATTGGCATATAATAAATGGGCTGGGCCTAATTAGGCAAAAATTCCAACACCCTCCAGCCCGAGCCGCTACCGCTGGAGGCTCCTATTCGCTTGACGGCGCCCCCTTATCCGCCGCTCGAGCCGGCCTATGGCCTTCCCGAGCGCCACCACCGCCACCTCTCCCTGGCCGGCACCATCTGCCTCGAGACCACCTCTCGCGTCCTTCCGTAAGCAGCACGCCAGGAGCATGCCGCTCGCTCGCTTCTGTCCGTGAGGCCGAGCCACCCTCCGCCATCGTGCGCGCCCTAGAGCCTCCCCTGCAACAACGCTTGGACACCGGCGACATCATCCTCTGGCCGCTCGCGTCGCCCCTTACCTGTCCTCTCCGGCCAGCCCATATGTCTGCATCATCCCCTTCGAGGCACCCTCCTGGTGATGTTGTGTGTAGCACCTGTTTGTGCTGGTGTTTGAAAGATATCCTCTTGGGGAATAAATAGAATCTAGCGGCCCTTGATTGGTATGGAGTGGTGATGATGCCTTAGGTGCACTGTGTTTCCGGTGTACATATGCGTTGATGCTGTTGCCGCGAGAAGATGTGTCGAGGTTGATCCGGCCGTTTGAGACCCTCCCGTTGGACATATCCGCCTCACGGAACCGAAGACCGCAGAACCCAAGGCCTTTGACTTGGAGCACCGAGGCCTGGACCCGAAGACCCCAAGGCCTCCTTACCAGTTCCGATGACCCGAGGTTTGTTCGGAATCCGGAGACCGAACCGAAGCCCCGGAGACCAAGATCATCGAACCCATGTGTGAACCTTCCCGAGCCTCTATTTTTTTAAATGCTATATATACATTGTTGCATATCAAATTTCACATGCTGCATACATATTTGTGGGTGTTTGGGGACCTTATGTCGATTCACCTTATAATTAAATATGGAGACCATATGCAGGCAAATCTAATCTAACATTGGATCCATTTAAATTTGCGTAGCGAATCGATGCCATGTTTTGCCTTGTTAAGACAACATTTAAATTGCGGGGTATATTAAACAATATGAACCATCTAATTAATTGTCGGGACCCCGGTTCCGCTTAATATTGCCTAATTACATCGTATCTGTGCCATGTCATATATCATATATGCATCATGCCCGATCTTCTGCCGTAGTATTAAATAGTGCATATGGTGTTTCTTCTAGTGCTTTGCTTCTTCACGGATTAGGCCGATGAGTTGATGCGAGTGTCGACCCGATCTTCGGATGAAACTTCGGCAATGTTTTTCAGGCGAGTATTCTCCCCCTTTCTACCTATTTTACATTTATAGTCTTTATTTCCTCCTGTTGATCTATTGCTATCTGTGTTGCGATGCTCTAGTTTTCGTACCCGTGATATCCCTTGAAGCCATTATATTGCCTTGGACACCTCCTATTACCTATTGTTTGATAGATAGTCATCCTTGCGACCCGTAGTTGCTTGCTCAGGTGTTGTTTTGATATTGTCAAGTACCACAGTATCTCGATCATAGACAACTATAACTAAAGTAGTGCTATAAATTTGACTTTATAATGACTAGTAATCAGCTTCACTATAACGGAATGGCTAAATAAAAGTACCAACAACTGCTGGGTTATGGGATGCCTCATGCTATATGTATCTGACTAGTAAGTACTACAACTACAACGGAATGGTTAACTAAAATTGCCCACTGCTTATTATATCAGGATGACTCATGCTATCTATATCTGACTAGTAATTGCCGCAGCTATAATGGAATGAATAAAATTGCCAACTGTGTGAGTTCCTCAGTTGACTTCCTCGTTTGGTCTCGAGGGGGAAGTACCAGGATGGGTATGCTTGGTGATAGTTTCAGGTTGGATCCGAATAGGTATTTCTTATCCCTATCTGATAGACGTCAGCTGTATTGAGTCTCTATAGGTTGTTTAGTGCATGCTGCGCTGCCGCTTCAGTCCACCATACCAATGTAGGCGAGGACCGCCGAATTCTAGTCTCATAGTGTCTTGGCCTTAATCGACCGCTCTTTTTCCTTTGCCCTTTGTCGGCACCCCTTTTGTTTAAGAAGGTTTTGAGATCGACGTCGTTAGCTGGGTTACCCTTCCGGCTTGGCCTGTGCAGGGTTATGGACGCCATTGGTTATTCTTCAGGGCTCTTAGCCTAATTTGCATCTTGTCCGTACTCGGACGCTGTATCATTTTCAAGGTGATTTGGATCTTCGTAATGTACATTGTATTCTTGACTCATGGAGTCGTTGTTGTATATATCTATTTTGTGGGTTGCATCGTGGACTAATGTGTAATGATATTACTTTGTTTTCCACCCGCACGCAAGTGCCTGGTGGGCACCTTTGAATCGTTTCTATGCGGGTTTGGCGGGAATCTCTAAAACTTGCATAGGGACGACTCCGAGGGTGTTACATAACAAGAGGTCATCCGAGTGCGAGAGAGGATAGGGACGATGCACGGGCATCGAGGTGGCCTTATCTACTCCTCCAAGGCAGCAACTAGCATCGTGGCGTGGCTGGCATGGCAGACGGCATCCATGGCGACACAGAGCTGCTTGGATAGCGAAGTAGACAATGACGGGAGGGAGCAAAGCGTTATGGGCTAGGGACGAGCTGTAGATGGGCTGGGGTCTTCCGCGCTGGGCGGTAGATAGTGGGGAGAGGAGAGATGGGCTGCGTCCTGTTTAGGGTTAGAGTTGTTTTTCTTTTCTAAAAAGATTTTCCTATTTCTGTTTTTACTCCTTTCTTTATATGTCAATTTCAAATATGTTTTGTACATTTCAAAAATACCAGAACTTTTGTAAACATTTAAAAATACTGTAGGGACCCTTTATAACCATTTCCATAAGGTTTTGTAGTTTCAAAATACACAAAACCATTTAGAGGTTTTCAAGAAGAGAGAATAATTAGAGTTTTGTTAGTATTCTTGTTTGAATCTTATGTTAACAAGATTACATGATGCTCATGAATGCACAATCAAACCCTAACTGCCATTTAATAAAACTAGGGGTGTTACAATTCTATCCCCCTTAGAAGAATCTCATCTCATGATTCCTAGGTAGGAAGATAGAAGGAACAGGGTTACACTAATCTTCAATGATCTTCTCAAAGAGGTTGATTCATGCCACCATGCCGAATAACTTCATAATCTTCGAGGTTGTTTCTCACAGTAAGGAGGATAGGAAGTGACACAGAAACACAAAATGAGTATCTCATGGTCAACTCATGGATATACATTTCATAAACATCTCTAGAGATACAAACATGAAGCACGTCAATGTAACATAGGACACAGACGGAGAAGGTTTCAAAATGTTAGATATACTGTCTTCATAAGGATTGAGACCATGGAGGTTACAAAAGAATGTAAGCTTCTGAGGAAAGAAAGCTTCCAACATAAACAATATAACCACAGAATTCAAGAGACGAACCTCTACTAACAACTTAAGTAGAGCTTCATAGGTACAAATATGTAGATCGATAAAACCAAGCTATTGAACTACTTTTGAAATAGAAGGGTCACTCTTTCGTTCAACAAAAGGCCTAGACAGAAAGGTGTTTCGGTGGAGAGGACTCATAAGAGTCACAAGGAACATGTAACAAGAGAAACTGTTGATTACCGATCATATTCATTCTTGTAACATGGTTGCATATGGTTGAAGGAACTCTTTATTCTTCCAAGGCTATCAAAATCTTTGCCAAAGGTCATGATATCACTTTTACACCACCAGGATGAATAAGTAAGAAGATTCTTGATAACACGAGAAAATGAAACTTCATTCTTAGACTTTAATGACTTGGCACAACAAAATGCTTGCCAATGTAAAAGGTCCGGGGGATCAACCGAGAGACATTTAGCAACACTACTTTAAATGTTCTCCTTGATGTTGGTAACACCAATATCAGGCTAGTCACAAGACTCCAATCAGTCATCAAATAAAGGTTAGACTTCGGACATAAACGAAATCATAAGCACAACTCCTATAATAAGTCATAGATGAAGTCTCATGAAGAGTGGTTGTTACTTGACGAGGGTTTGACTCGTTAATGCCCATTGTTATGGATTTGGGTTTGGAGAAGGGGAGGCTGCAGATCATGGAACGGTTAATAGACTCGAAACAAGGGGACACGAGGTTTACCCAAGTTCAGGCCCCCAGAGGGAAAACCCTACTCCTTCTAGTCTATTCTTGATTGATGGCGATGCCGATGATTACAAGGGTGCACAGATGCAATCTGGCGTGAGGTGTGTTCTAGGTTATGAGGTGAGAGAGCCTCCTCGCTATTCCCTCCTAGCCTTTATATATGGGGACGCCAGGTCTCGCGGTTGGTCGAGTCGGTTACAGATTAGGCTTAGCCCCTTTGAATTTCTATCTACACTAGCCGTGTCCTCTAAGAAGTCAAGTTCTCTCCGAGATTGGGCCATGCGAAGTCTCCTTGGGATTCATGATTGCAGCAGGTCCTTTGTGTGGGACTCCGTTGTGCTCGACCAGGTAGACTAACATCAGGTACCCGTAGGGCATATTCATGTCACTACTGCTGATTCAAGAGAATATGGCATTAGGTCTTCCGACTAATTGTGTTAACCACTACATCAACCTTGCCGGTTTTACAAAGAAACATATGTCAATCCTTGAAGAGCACCAACCATTTTTGCTGCTTGAGATTCAGGTCTGGTTAATTGGAGAGATACTTTAGGCTCAGCATGTCTAATTATGAGGTTTGCAACATTTACCATAGGGATAAAGTTGCTAGATTCTCAGGACATGGACTACATCATCAAGATCCAAAGAAATGAGTTAGATTTGTGAAACCCGTGTGTTAGAAAGTTATTAGACAACAATTGCACCTACATGAATTGTTTGCAACTAAATACAACAAAATCCTTGTTGGGAAACATTTGGGAATATATCTGATACCTTCGATCTGGATTACGAACGTAGTATAGATCTTCTTCCTTAGTAGACCTGGGTTTATCGAATCCTCAGGAAGCAAGAACCAAAGTGAGCTTACTTAAACGGACCTTCGAGAGTTTTAGAATTCCTTTTGTGTTTTCACCGGACCAAGAGTTTGCGATATTTTTATTGTTGTTGACGATGGAGAGATAGAGGGCCTAGGGTCTCCGGTTTCACCAGTAGCCGTGCAAAACATCTGATGGGAATAATAGATAATAATAAAGTATGCATGTAATTGTAAGAGCAAGATAATTATATGTGGGCAATGCATCCATAATTGTTATCGCCTCCGCAACCTCTTATAGAAATAGCCTACTAGTATCATCCATAGAAGAAAAATAACTAATGATATGCAGAGTGATGTCACCGTTTAAGCCCAAGTAAATCCCTCACATACAACCGTACTACCCCTTCTCTCACTGGGGTTCCCATCCTCAAGATCACTCATTACTCACACTCCCTTTACCTGGATCAATCCTCGGGGTCTTGGGTACCTGATAAGTCCTTAGATTGAGGCAAGAGAGGGTAATACAATCATAATTTCATACAAACTAATACATGATCCCATCTATGATAAATAACATGCACAAAAGCTACATGTCTAGGCCGAAGCCCTAAGCCCAAGGAGAATTACTCACACATAAAGATGAAATCAACAATTATAAACATTGTAATAGATATCATAAGGTTGATAGTAAATAATCTTACAATGCCGCCAATTGGAGAAGAGATCTACTATTAGAAGTGGTGGAAGATGGCTATGGCGGTGGAGAAGGGTTTAGAGGTTTAGATCTAGATCTATTCCTCCGGCGTGGCGGATTCTGGTGGCAGGGAGAGTTGAGTTCAAAAAAGAAGCGTTGTTTGCCATCGCCCGAAGCCTCTTTATATAGGGGTCCCTTCATGAAAGTTGTTCTGTTTGACCTAATGAAGTCGATTACAACTATACGGCCAAAACTATATGGCCAGAGTAATTTTCCCGCCGTATAGTTGGTCATTAAGTCTTCTGGATCCACTTAACGGCTCCTGGTTTCTTTGACATGTTGGAAATCTCGTATCTTTGGCATTTATGTAGTGATTGCCATCATTATACGTCATTATCTACGTAGGGAGAAATATCAAGAAAGGATTGCATACCCCTTTGATCATTAGGCAATAGTGGCAGGATTTAGAGAGATATTTCATCAAATATATGAATAATATCTATTTTAAATGCGGACATGGATGGATATATTTCACATCCATCAATATCGAAGTTGTGTTGGACTTCTTATCTTTCGTGAATGAATAAATCAGTGGCTTGGTGTGCTTAGAGGATCTTCTTGAGATGTGAAGGTATCAACCTACCATATCAAGTATTCTTTGCACATGTTTGACTAACTTGAAACGATTCCTAAGGAAACAAGAATAGCTCTACTCAAATCTATGATGACATCTTTCTACAATTGCAAGTGAACCGGAGAAGGTCACTTCTAACATCCAGAACACATACTTCGAGATAACATGAAGATGGTTCTCAAATGTTTCCAACATTAATGCCAATTGTTCCATATGAATCTTTTCTAGCAAGGAGAAGGTAAGAATGTCATCGATGGCTCAATAACAAACTTATCAAGATACTCCAAGAAGATGGACTCATATGTTGTATGAATGAAGCATAAATATTGGTCAGACCAAAGGACATGAAGATGTACGCAAGTGAGACATTACGAGTAGATACACCATCAAGATAGTCCTTAGAACTAAGTTTGATTCGATGATAACCCAAATCAAATCAAAGGCGAGGAAGAAAACATATCCACAAGGGACATACTGTCTTTCTTGAACAAGAACAAAACTAGACATCCCTTTTATAAAGAATAAAGTCGGGCATAACTCTTGTCTTACAAGTGTCCAAGTTGTTGTTTAAGATCAACCAACTTGTTCAAGGGTATCTAGTACGAATCCTTGGATAAAGAGTAGTTCAGAGAACTAGATTGCTCAAGAACTTGACAACACGGTCATTTGGCAACATGGAGAAACTTCTAGAATGACTTCTAGAATAGCACAAACCACCGATATGACACTTAGCTCGAGAGGGAACTTTCTTTTCAAATCAAGAGGATATGGTCTCAGAGTTTCGACATAAACCAAACTTCACTTAGTCATAGGGTTAACCAATCACTCTAGGAATGATACAAATGTCCTTAAATATCAAAGCAATAAGAATTGCAAAGAATCTTAGATAACCACATCAGTACACCCACAACATTCCTGAGAACATACAAATCAAAAAGAAGGGTGGGTAAAATGTGTAAGAGCATCACCTTATTAAGAGAGTCATGCAACTCAGCACAGGCTCTTGATGTAAAGGAGTGTGATACTTCAAGGTAGATCAGAACAAAAGCTAATCAACGCCTTTTTATCTGTGGATTACAACACTTTGACATGGTCCTAGAAATAACAAGGTATTGGAGTTTGTTTCTCCTAACATCCCGAAATGGAATATCTTGACGGACCACAAGAAAATCTTGCATCAGAAGATACCAATGCAAATTTACTACTTGGGTACCAACTGGTAAACAGAGGTCAGAAAACAACAAGAGAGGAGGAGCATGCTCAGGATAGAATCCTGAGATGTGGACGCATAAGTCAACAATCTTCCGAAAACCAATGCAGAAAAGGAAAAGTGTGGCAGAGTCACGGATATAGATACGAGACACATGAGATTGCTCTTGTCATGATCTATTCGGTTCCATTAAAGAACATTTGCCATAGCATGTGGTAGGGTAAGTCCCTAGTTTTCTCAACTCAATCACGACAATAACCGCAAGCATGAAGGCTAGCATTGTAGGTACTATCCATCCTGACGGAATGCTTAAACATTATCAACACAGATCAACAAAATGGATCTTGGGTTAAAGGTCGGATTCATGTACAAGATTCTCAATACTAGAATCCAGCACAATCAGGGATCTTCGGTTCAAGTCCAAGGGTTAAAACCCAAAAAAAGGAATAACTACTATGTGAGTGACATGAAGTACACTACAAGATAATAATCATGAGGTAGCTTCCAAAAGAAGATACAACTTCTGAAGTACCCAAACAAATGAAAAGGAGGCACATAAGGTGAAAGGGAACCTCGAGGCCTAGAACAGAACAATATAGGACCATGAACATGATGTCATGGGCCCGTAAGTTAGAGAGATCATGATTGAAAGAAATCTATCGAGTGAAACTGAACAAGGGGAGAGAGGAACACACACACACACACACCAGGCTCGAGAGAACTCGAAACTAGCCCACTGGTTGGGAAATGACATGCCAAAGGGCACCTAAAGTTTGGAAGACTGGAGGAGATATCAAAACTTTTCCAAATCAACACAAGGTAAGATGACCAGAGTTAGAGCGAATATGGGTAAGGAGTAAAAAGAAGCTTACTAGAGTTTTTGAAAATAATTTTTCATCTTTGAAAATAGTTTTCACAAGCACTAGAATCAACATCGACCAGTAGAAAGGGTTTCCTATAGTCGGTACTGCTTTGATACCAAAACCCATGACACCCCCGGGATTAAGGCTAGACAAATCCCAGACCTTTGTCTGATCATAAGCCTAACCTAATCTCGTAAGCGTACATAGAAATAATCGGTAACCCATCAGTGACCCTACGGCACAAAATTATTATAGCAAGATCATAATCGAGCGCAGAACCAAAATATTACAAGCAGAGGTCACTGACCACAAACATCAAATAACGGAAGGCAAATTATGCTATTAAGTATAGCAAACTTAACAAATGGCCTAAGAGGCCTGAAGCATAACGATGGCGTCCCATTCCATAGATCCTAGACCGTCGACTGGGAACCCCAATCTACTTGTCGATGCCGATGCCGTAAAGAAATCTTCTTCCATGGTAACACTTACTCTGCAGCAAAAGTATCAACAAAGCAAGGATTAGTACAGGGTGTACTCTGCAATACTTATGGTTGGTCTAGGTACTTTGCATAAAGCTATATTTTTTTGTAAAACAAGAGGGAGAAGAAGCTTGACTAGTCAGAATATTTTAAAAGGGGATATGAGAGCGGTATCTCTAGCTTTGATCATCTTTTGATATCCACCGAATCTTTATCAGCTAAACCTACCAACTAGGATCACCCCCTCGATCCCTGAGGAAGCATCCTTAAGCACACGTTTCTTGTCAAGTTTTATGATTAAGCTATTCTTCTCTATGACCTTAGAATCCGTTCCCAAGTCATCCATAACCGTGCACACAACTTTTCAAAAATGTTAATACCCTGTAGGGGTGTACAACTTTACCCACACGTACCTTGGAAAGCCGGCAGAGGGTGGTTGACCACGACCTTTACCTTGCATTCTCCGAGACCATGAGTCACGCACTAAGGAGATATCGACGTAACGTGTCAAGTCCCAAAGCCGGTCCCTAGAGATGTGCACAATGCTCAAGATTACGGAGGCAGTGCCTCTCTTTTTCCTAGCCACGCTTATCTACCTGTTATGAATGCACCTCCTTCATCGCCTTCGAGAACAACTAGAATTCATATGCCAAATGGTACTCCCAAACTATGTGACTCATGGAATCTACTAGAAAAGTTAGTTGGTCGAGGGGGTTTCCAGGCCCCTGTCTGGCTATACGCTCGTCTTGGTTCAAGAGGCAAGAACTCAAGTGCTAGTAGTGGAAAGTACGGGACTGCAAAAACCACAACCAATGTGGCCTCCCATACAAGCCCTAGCATGTTTAACTTTAAATTCGTATCATACCACATCATCCTATTAAACTAGGTTCATTCGTAGCTATGATTCATCAACCATTTGCACTACTAGGAAAAGGGCTATAGGTAATCCGCTCATCCGTGGCTCACATGGTTGGAGTGACCTATGGGTAAAACAGGCGTGGAACACTTCCAGGATGTGCCCTACTACTAACTAGAGCAACCGTGGCGCACATGTGGGCAGTGCGCCACAAATACATGTGGGCAAGGGGCCTACCGTCCGCTAGCCACATACCCGTATCGCCCATGGGGGAAGTGCGCTATGGTTGTGAGGGGTATCCATGTCGCACGTGCGGCCCGTGCGCTATGCCTAACCGCATGCAGATATGCTGTCTAACTGGCTAAACACATCCGTGGCGTACCGCCTTCATGTGCGCCACGGTTGTGGTTAACTCCTATGGCGCACTAAGTCCATATGCGCCACGGATGTGCCGTCCACTTTTTGGCAGCTCCCTTTTTGCACATGTGACTATCCACTACCACACCCCCACTTCACTTTCCCCTCCTTATTCCTCCTTAGATCTAGTCGTTATCCTCCTCCTTCCCACCTCAATTTCTGCACTCTTTCACCATTTTTAGCATGTAGAACTTACCTTGGATGCTACATGCATAATAGAGGAAGATCTCCTTTCGGGCACGCCATCCTCTCGGTCTAGCACCTCTCCTTCCATCTTCTCGATCGGTCTCGCATCTTGGTAAGTTGTCCATGTAAGTATGTGTTCATGTGTATATGGATGATATGCTCATATGTATGGAGAGGATCGATGCTCATGTGTGTATGGAGAGGATGATGTGTTCATATGTATGGATTGGTCTCTCTCTCTTGTGTGTATGTGTGAATGATTTGCCATTCGCAAAGGTCCTAATTTTAGGATAGGTCATGCCAAAATTTTCTATCGATCATTGCATGCATGCATTGATTATGTGGTTCTAATAAAATTCTAATTATACCATGTACACCGTTTGGGGACGGCTGGGGCCATCACCCCACAAAAAAAAACACTGCCTGTCGTGCCAGCGACAAGCCATGTCAAGGCCTTCTTACTGCCCCCGCCGTCACCTCCACGTGGTGGGTCGGATGATCATGTTGATGATATGCACATGGAGTAGGATCCGAACAAGGACGACGAAGACTTCGATCAGTTCTTCAACACTCAGTTTTGCAATAACGGCCCAAACAAAGACCCAGCTGGTGGCCCCACAGAGAAACCCACTATCACCAAGCGTCTGTTTGGTTCTCAGGAGACGCCTCCAACTTGCGCCTTCACCGAGCCAGCTGGTACAACCAACCGGCCCTTTATTCTAAGCCCTGACACAGTACATAGGGTGGCCGGTGCTCAAATTGCGGTGCCTGCCCGCTCTCCAAAAGGAGAAAAGGCCAGGAAGAGAAAATCTAGCAGCTCGAGCCAGCCGGTGGCCTCAACTGCGAGTCGGATCAGGTTTCGAGACGGTCCACCAGGACCCGAGGGTATTATGTGGAGGATGCATGTGGCGGATGAGCTCATGCTAACTAAGAAATTGTGGAGGCTCGCCAGTTCGGAAATGAAGAGTGTGCATGATGGTTTGCTGACAGTAGAGAGACGCCTTCTGGCAGAGAAAGATCCCTCACACCTGGTATTCGTGGTTAAGGTGCCACTAGGCTTGGGATTCGTCGAAAATGTCCCCGCGGATCTGTTCTTCCTGTAGTTTGACAACATCTTCAGTATGTTCCACCTGTACTCGCTGCACTATACCATGGTCCTCTTGTTTTCTCTCAGCCTGGCCATGCATATCATTAGAGATAACACCCCGAGCATCGCGGTAGTGGACCCGTACTACATGCGTGACGGCTGCTTGGGAAGCGCCATTGAACGATTATTCGTGACCTCGTACCTAAAGGCATCTTGGTGGCGAACAAGACAAAGGAATACATTCTCATGCCTTACTTTCCCGAGTAAGTCATTATTCACTCGCCACCATCGATTGGCTTTATTAGATTATCATCATTCTTTGTCCAACACATTCCATTTGAATTTTTTTGCGCAGAGATCAACACTGCACACTCATCTCCTTATCATCGAAGCATTCACAAGCCACGTATTTCGACTGGGGGAGTCTATAAAAGGAGAAAAACTACGACAAGATGAAGGATGTTCTGGATGATGCTCTCAATGGCTATGCCTCGGCGGAAGGCACCACCTTCATGCGTAAGAAGGTCAAGTTCGGTAGGCACGTATTCACCCACATAAGAGAGTTCCCCTGCGTGAAGCAGCCGGAAGGCAGTTAGAAGGAAGCCTACTACACACTCCATCACATGAGGGCGTGTAACATCCCAGCATTAGAGCCTAGAAATAAGCTGAACCCAGATGTGTGCATTGCATTCATGCATAGAAAATCCGAATAATTTTCGCGCTTTTGAACAACACCTGTCAAAGTGATTGAAGCTTCTCTTAACTTGATGGAATAAGAAGTAGATCATCAAGTTGACTGCGATAAGTTTCAATATGACCTTTGTTAAAACCTTATTTTGGGTAAGGGAGATTTGATCTAAGGGTAGATCAAATGAAATAAAAGTTAAAACCTAATACATTATGATTTATAGTTGATCCTTAGGTGATCATATCATAGTGTCCATTATAATCACTCATGAGTACCAATTTAAGGATATAACACAAATAACCAAAGTGTAACAACTATATCTTAATCTCATCTGCATATACCATGAGCATCATGGTAAATACCTAACCCTACTTCTTAAGTAAGATTGAGTAGGAAAGAAACTAAGTTTAGATCATTCACCATATATCTTTCTTTCCATATCAATCCTTATCATCTCTGTTGAGTTATATTCCCATATCTGTTGTTCATCAATGTTGGGAAATCAACTATTGATTCACCCATCCTCAACCTATCAAGCTCTTGATCATAACACATCTTACAAATAAGTGTCTACAAAGAAACAATTAAGAAGAAGTGAATAGAGATGTTAGTTTCAGATGTTATCTATTTGATAGGAATGGTTGAAAAGAATCCAATCAATAGAATAGATGATGGAGTAAAATCTTTCCTTGATATAAAAGAAGATTACAGTAATGAAGTTTGAAGATAGTTACCAAGAGTAGTCATATTGGATCAAGTAGGTATAGTTAATGAATTATATCTCTTAATCAAATAGAGCTAAATAAAATACAACTATAATGTTGTATTGATAAAGCCTTGATTAGCCAACTGGAAACCTAAACCATAAAGGATCAAAGGATTATAATGAACATGCCTTACTCACCAAGATTGAATGCTTATATCATGTATAAGTGACATTGGTGGATAAAACATGATTGAAACTTAGTATAGATATGTAATCCTAGGTTAGCCATGACAAGTCATACTAGTACAATGTTAAGTTAAGTATAAGATATTGGAGTAAAAAAGAGATAAGATAGTATGATTAAATTAAAGCTAGAGCAGCATGGAGTTATTAACTTAGTGTTATTTCTCTTAAAGGATAGTAAATCTTAGAGAAAGGTAGTTGGATATATTCATCTGATGAAGAAATATTAGTGAGGGATGAATTAAGGAAGATTATGAGTGGAGTTTGAAGGAACTATTTGCTAAATGGAAGGCTATCAATAGTAGAGTAGTAGGTGCAATCAAGGATGGATATATGGAAGTTATAAAATATTTTAGTATCAAAATCATTTGATTCATCCATGTGTTTTGAAGGTTAATCAGTGAATGAGAATAGTATTATGAAATAAACCCCATCATATTAATCATGATTATAGATAGAAAAAGGAAGTATATCTAAGAAAGGAATTCTTTAATAAGAAGTCTAGAATTATGAATTATGGAAGATAGTAATTATTGGTAAACAACCAACTTTAAATCTTAAGCCAAATATAATATCCATCTCATGTGATTGATCTATCATCTTATATTCATATCACTTTAAAGAAATATTTTTCAAAGAGTAAATCACATAAACACATCTCTGTTTATTCCAACCATCATAACCATATGTGCTTAAGTATATCCTTATCAATTCCTTTCTATAAAATATTGAAGATATAACTTTCAAGCACTAAAGGTGTTGTCAACCAATATCCCAAATAGAAAACCATATGTTTTGTGATTGAATCTTTAACCACATCCATAAAGGAGTCTAAGTATTTCAAGACAAAATCCTAAAACCAAAGGTAAATAATCATAATTTGAAATTATAAACCTCCTTATTTATGATAATAAAATAGATACATTGACATTTTCTAAATCAATGGGAGTAGCAATAACCATATCAATGTCTTTTATGTTTCATGCATCAAATAATGATCCAGGATCATTATAAATATAAAATTTATATTCAAATTATAAGCCAATTAGAGTTAATTTATAAAAAAATAAGAATATATCACTCAAGAAATCCCTGACTAAAATGGGAGAGAAAAATAATAAGAAAAGTTTATATAAAATGTTAACAAGGAGGTTCATATTAAGTAAATAAAAGAAATACAAAAAGATGATATAATAAAAATTCACAAATGAGACTAAGCATATTTTAGTATTGTTGTAAATATCCAGCAAACAAATAATTCAAAGAAAGGTTCCAGATATAAATCAAATTCAAATCTGAATAAGAAAACAGAAAATAGAAAAAGGATAAAACAAATAAAAATACTACCGGGCTGTGGCCCAACAACCCTACACCTATCTGATGCCCCTGAGCAGCCCACAACAGCCCAATAACCAGCCCAGATTATTTTCTGTCTGTGACTGACAAGTGGGGTCAGGAGAGGACCGCGGGTTGAGCTAAAGAAATTGCCAGGGGGTTATCTGCAAAATTTGCATCGTCGTCATGGTCACGCATTAAGCAGCTCATGGCTACGCCGATGCCGCTGTCGTCGTCGACCTTTGCGCCAAGTTACTTGCCGTTGTTCCAGGAGGGGATAAGAAGGCCACCGTGACGCCTGCCTTAAACCTTATCCCCAATTCCTCCTTATCCTCGCAGATGCAAACGGAACCGAAACCCTAGCTCACCGGAGCCACTCCTCGCCATCGAACCACGTCTCCCCACACCATTCTGAGCAGCCATGGAGAAGCGCCATCCTCCATAGATCCTCTGGGTAGAACCTTGCATCAAGGGGAGGACTGGAGATGGTGAATTTGGATGTTCCCCTTCGCAGCAGTTCGTCGGAATCCTCGTCAGGGAGCTCGTTTCCGACCAAGCCTGTCCTCGCCGACCTCTCAATCATCATATGGGTGAGTTCCTGAACCTCCTGGTAACATTCAATCGCCGGATCTCGTTGTAAATAGCTGATTCACCATATGCCACCACCAGCCACCGTCAGAGCTCGTCGGAGCTGAAGCTCCGATGACTATTTCCAAGCGGCGCTACCACTTTTAGGTTCAGTAGGTTGCGCTTATTCGAACTAGGCTTAACTCGCTTGCTAGAGCGCAGAAGATCGTCGCCGGCGACCAACCGCTGGCGGCGGTGGTGATGCTGACGCCATCTTTACATCATGATCGCACCATGTCAGCTAGTTTGACTGGTCGTTGTCCTGCGTGGAGAGTGATGTGGCCTAGGGCCCATGTGTCATCGACTAAGATTAGAAAGAAGGTCAGTAATAAATGAATTTTCTTCACACAGCGTGCTGAGGTGGTCACTGGCCCACTGGTCAGTGACTAGGGCTAGCTCTTCGTACGGTGTAAAAAGAATTTTCTGTTAAATAAATAGAATGTTATAATTCAGTTAATAATATTCAATTAATCACATTACTTATGCATAAAAGCATATTGCTTCTTTAAACATTAGTCCTTACCGGATCAATGATGCTGATTTCAGATTTTGGATCTTATACTGACTCGAAGACCATGAGTGCATAATCTTGAAATCACAAAAGGCCAGTTCACACTTGCTCATGTCCTTTGTTTATTTTCTGCAAAGTATTTTACAAATCTAGTGTTGTCCTCACCTGCATTTGAAAAAGGTCAGAAAACACTATTTTCAATAATAATGTGACCCATTGATTACTGATCCATGGTGATCAGTTAATCTATTAAATCTGACAGTTGAAATAACACTGTTCAGAACTATATCACCTAGGACTTAACAACCAATGTCGCCAGTGATTCTTGCGTCGTATATTACGCGTTGCCCATGAAATTTGGAATGGGACGAAGAAGTCAGCTGTATCTTCTTCCTCTCGCATGAAGCCAGATGTGCAGGTCGTGGCTGTTATCCTCGTAGCGTGCATATTAATTGGTAATTGGTAGAGGATATGCAGCATATGGGTGGGAACCTTCATCGTACCACGATAGTTCTGGAATCTAACGGTTTGTAGAAACCATTGCCGTAATTCATTTTGTGGGCATGGTGTACACCAAGGAGGCATGCGAGGTCGCGAAGGGGGCAGTGATTGGCTTGGATCATCTTCTAGGCCCCACATCATGGAATTGTGGACAGGAATAAGCTGCACAATTGTGCAACAAAGAGTTGATCTCTCATGGGTAAAGTTATGCACCTCTGCAGAGTGTAAGAAATGTAACTTGTTACTCCCTGTTCCGGGAAGGAGCTGCGAACACGGCGGGAAAGGAACTCCATGAAAGTTCTGGTAAACCCTTGAAGGCCGACGGACACAGCTTTTCAGAATAATAGCAACCATTGAAGAAATGTTTATGAAAAATTACATTGCCTACAACCTACGGTCTGTGGCTGTAGTTATAGTGCATCAAACACTCCTTTTCTAGTGAATTTGCTGAGTACGCTCATACTCAAAGTATCTTCTTAACCCTTGCTAGATTCTAAAGCCGTAGTAGACAACAACTAGATCAATTTATACTCCAGGACTTATCATGCAAAGCTAAAGCTCTTAAATGAAGACAAGGAAGTCATCATATACCTCAACTCAAGTGAATACGGAGTTACTGATTAGTTAGGAATATAATATCTAGCCAAAGCACCTATTTCTGTACTGTTTTGCAATAGCAGCAATGCCAACCTCTTAGCCAGAATACTAGACTTAATAGTATACTAGTTCTTGCGTTGTTTATCTTTGATTCTTCTCAGTAAGAAGTTATTTCTCTCTCTTTAACCTGGAGTGTTCTCTGGATCTTATGTAAAGAGTGAGTTGTAACCTTTAGCCATGTATTGGACCCGCTGTGTTTTTGTTGTGCCATTCTGAGGGATGTAATACTAGTGAATGGTGTTTCATTGGTGTTATGTCAACGACTATAGTATACTACATCATGCAGTGGTATGCTGGGTCACCGCAGTTGGTATCATTGTTGGGTTCGCAGCATAGAAAACAAAAAATTTCCTACGATGGGAACATCTAAGTACCAAGATCTATCTACTAGATACAAGCAATGGGTGGATATACATCCATAGAATACATACCCATGAAGACCGAATAGCGTTAACGAGGTTGTACTCGTGGATGATGTAGACGAACGCTTGCCGATCTCAAGATCGTGATGAAGTCCATCTGGTCCAGCTGGTCCAGCACGATCAAGTCCAGCACCTCAAAGCAGTGGTGCATCCGTGATCCCACACATGTACGGGTACCCTGATAACCTCCGCGCCCTCGCTCCAACGAAGCAGCGGAAGCAACAAATCCTTCCAGAAAAAGCCACCGGGAACATGTATCTCGCTGATCCGAGACCATGGGGGAATTCTAAAGGGGGGAGAGAGATCCTTCGCGAGGAGGTGTGCTTTTAGAGGAGGAGAGGGGGGCCTTTTATAGGGGTGAGGGGGGCACGCAAGGGGCATGGCGCCCAGCCATGGGGGCTGCCCCCACCACTTCCACATTCATGTGGGTGGAGCTCCCACTCAAAATGAAAAGCCTCCACTCCCATTAAAAAGCCTGCACTCAAAAATCCACTCACATGCATTAAATTTCCACCAAATTTAATGCAAGCTCTCATTTAAATAAAACTCTTTTATTTATTTATTCAGAATTTTGTAAATTACTTTAATTAACAAACATTCACATAAAACCCCTTGCTAGTATTCCATTTCACATGTAGAACCAGTTTCAGCAATTTCAACCAAAACAGTTTCGGTGTCTAGTGAAATAAATTCCTGCGCTTTCCTTTTTCTTTCTCTGGCATATCATTTGATCCGAATGGTGTCGGTATCCCTTAAGTGTGTCACCCTATGGTTCGCGAATAATGCAGACATGATCGAGACCCCTCTCCGATCAATAATCAGCAGCAGGACCTGGAGATTCGTACTGACTCCCACACATTCAACGATGACTTCTGTGATCGTGTGAACCTTTTACACTAGTATCTTAATCCTTTTGTTTCACGATATATTACATGTCCGAGATTCGATCATCGGTATCTCCATACCTAGTTTGATCTCGTTATCGACATGCACTCTTTTCTCGTTCCCGTGATATAACATTCTAGTGATCAAATCACTTGCTTGCAAGCTAATCAATGTGATATCACCGAGAGGGCCCAGAGTATATCTATCCGTCATCGGGATGAGCAAATTCCACTCTTGATACATGAGTCTCAACATAACAATTTAGTAGTTTTGAAGCCATCTTTATAATCACCCAATTACGGTGTGACGTTTGATGTCAACAAGGAACTCTTCCAGTGTTAGTGATTGACATGATCTCATGGTCTAAGGATTAGGATCACTTTGTAAGTTGTTATAGCAATATAAACACAATGACTTTGATCATAATGCTATACTTCGGGTGAATGTTCATCACATTATTACACGAATGTTTTGACCTCGTTATTAACAACATCCAATGTCCATGATCAGGAAACTTTGATCATCTTGTTAATCAACGAGCTAGTTTATAAGAGAGGCATAACTAGGAACTTCCTTTTTGTTTATTAAACACACATGTATTAACGTTTTCTTATTAATAAAATTATAGCATGCAAAATAAACATTTATCATAAATAAGGAATACGATAATAACCACTTTATTATTGCCTCTCAGGCATATTCCCTTCAATCATAGCATATGCTTTGACTTTAGGTTGGAAACCTAGTAAATGGGTAGAACCTGTAGGACACACCTTAGCAATAATAAAGAGTTCTCTAGTGATATGAGGGATATTCACTTGATAATAATCCTGTTATGTTACTAGTGCGATAACTCTTTTATATGATTGCAATTCCAATCCTTACGCAAGAGTTTTAACTCTATGTGACTGATGATAATTTCTTATCCACAGTTCCACATGGCACCTCGATATCCACCCCGGAATGTTCAATTGATGAACAAGACGTTGGATGACTATGAAGGGGATTGGACAGACAATCTCCGACAACTTCTATGGAGTTTGGAATGTGAATCAAGACTTTTGGTCAATATTTACAGTTACTATGACCGGCAGGTATTAGCTAAATACCGTGTCATGATCATGTTACCCAAGAAGTTAGGAATTAAGGGACAAATGCCATCAGGAGAGGCAAGGTGCATGGCATCTTCATATCAGGTTGCCGTAGAAGCAGCCCTAACCATGATCCGAGAATAGAAATCCCCAGCTCTAGAAGGTAGTACTCATACCATTATACCACATGAAACCTCAAATCCAGAGCATGAGTTAGATCACTCTATCTTAGTCCAAGCTGAACCTACTCTAGCTATAGAGTATATGGATCGTTATCGGTCTTTGCTAAACACTTATCATAACACTCACCAAGTCTTAGTTCAGGAACTGGATACAGGTCATTGAGGATTTTACTTATCCTGCTAAAGCAATGGCACGTAGGAAGAAGTTAGATAAAGAAGCTAGGCATCCCAAATACATACCTTCAGGAGAAGTGTTTGAGGAAACTGAGTTTGATGACCCAAACTCAGAAAATTATGCCTATTACCAAAATGACTTCAAGCCACCTGAAGACCTATGGGCCAAGTATAACTCCGAACAACATGAATGGAATAAAGTTATTCCAAATAACCCTGAGCCTAACCAGTATAAATGGGGAGTAGAATCTCAAGGTGGAACCATAGGAAACCCTATACCTTGTGATACAGGTATCGGAGAAGAGACCAATTATAACCATAGAGAGCCTTATGGGCCATATGGGGGTGATACCAATCCAATCAACTTAGAAGAGTCTTCCAATAGCTACTATACCAATCTGTACGACTGGATCCAGGAAAAAGCTAAGGAACCAACTTACTATGAGGAAGCGTTGCCAGAAAGCCCGAACTATTCGGTGGAAGATTAGGCCAACTCCAGTCATTTTTCAATGACTAATCTCAGTCTTGGTACTTCTAATCAAGAATACGCACCTCCTGGATGCTCTTACGCTCTGGCAATATAGAGGGACTTCACGTCATCATGGACAGAACTCCAGGAAGCACTAGAGGAAAAAGAAAGTAAGAAAGGAACGGCATCCCCAGGGATGAGGGCTTGAATAATGTATATAGAGGGTAATGCGTATTGTAGTTTGAAAGGTTTGCCGAAATAAGTGAGGATATATCCACAGGAACAAGAAGTTCTTGTAAGATAGTTGTGTAAATAGGTATGGAGAAAACCGTTGGAACATCTAGTACATTTGTAAATTATCTAAAACCTATGTGTAATAGATGGTATATGTTTGGTTGTTTATCGACTTTTGGATCTTATTGATTTTTATTGATTGACTAGATCTGTACATGAAGTTTAATTAGGTGTGCAAATCCATGATGTAACACCCAGTTATTACTTGATGTTATAGACCTAGATAGGAATGGGAATCCGTGTAAGGGAGCGACGAATTTCAAAGATCAAAAAGGAAGACTTACTGGAAGGAAGAAGCAAGATATAAGGAGTGTTAACACCACTTAGAGGATAGATAAAGCATAAATTATTCCTAGCCAGACCCAAGAAAGAAGTTTGGTATAGAAGATGTATGGAACCACGAGATATAATAAACTTAAAGTTCAATCAAAGTAGGTAATATTACTAAGAAGTAATGGAATAGTTGTACCAAGATCATGGAAGTATCATGAATAAGTACAAATAGTTAGCTTTGGAACCAAAATGGTATTCAAGCTCTGACAATTCCGAGTGAATGCGAGAAGTATGTGGGAAACCATAGGGTAATACACACACCCTAGGATGGTTCGCAGTTGGTAATAATCCGCAACTGGTATTTGATCGATAGCTAGCAATTAATCCACGATTGGTATTTTGTTCGCAGATGGTATTTGGTTGAGATAGTTAACCAAATCATTTTAACAGTTTCATAAAGAGCATTAAATTTGTCCTAAGTTAAGTAAGACCTAAGGAAGTTTAACAGATTTAAAGACGATCGCCTGGCAAGATGCTTCGCAAGGTCAAGCTTATACAACGAAAATGCCCAATAGTAAGTATGACATTAAGTGCTGAAAGATTTGCTTCGGAGATCCACAACTATGTGGATGCACCGTATAATATTTCATTGGACCTTAAACCAGTAAAATATAAACTGAACAGGAACCAACATTTTAGTTCAAGAATCAACGGTTTCTATGTATGGAGTTTCAAAACTATTAGTAAAACCTAAGGTGGAGAGCAGACATTAGGAATGAAAGTTGAATAAAATACTATAGGTAATAAATAAAAGTTATTTGAAAACCTTAAGAAGGTATAAACTTGAGGGTGATAAAGGATAAATTTAACAATCAATTCTAAACGAAACAACTTTTGAGTAACCCTTAAGAACCAATATAGAACACCTAATTGGGCAACTATCGAGAAAAAAAATTCCATTGGGTATGGACAAATTGAGTTCAAATCCCATCTGGGAAGGAGTACCAGTATTAACTATACTATGACAGGAATAGTAAGATAGTCTTTGACTACTAACACGAGTATATAGAAACTTAAAACTCATGGTAGGGAGAACCTCCAAACTATACTTAAAATAGTAATGAAGTTGGATGATTCAATAAGAATAATTGGATTAGGATATCTAATCAGGTTATGGAATACACCAATTTATTCCATTGAAGGTCATCATGGAGTGGAGAATGTAGCAACCACTACAAGTCAATTCCTTTCTCCAAAACATGAGAGTTTGCGAACTTTGAGGAAGAATTTATTTTAATGTGGAGAGTCTGTAACATCCCAGCATTAGAGCCTAGAAATAAGCTAAACCCAGATGTGTGCATTGCATTCCTGCATAGAAAATCCGAATAATTTTTGTGCTTTTGAACAACACCTGTCAAAGTGATTGAAGCTTCTCTTAACTTGATGGAATAAGAAGTAGATCATCAAGTTGACTGCGATAAGTTTCAATATGACCTTTGTTAAAACCTTATTTTGGGTAAGGGAGATTTGATCTAAGGGTACATCAAATGAAATAAAAGTTAAAACCTAATGCATTATGATTTATAGTTGATCCTTAGGTGATCATATCATAGTATCCATTATAATCACTCATGACTACCAATTTAAGGATATAACACAAATAACCAGAGTATAACAACTATATCTTAATCTCATCTGCATATACCATGAGCATCATGGTAAATACCTAACCCTACTTCTTAACTAAGATTGAGTAGGAAAGAAACTAAGTTTAGATCATTCACCATATATCTTTCTTTCCATATCAATCCTGACCATCTCTGTTGAGTTATATTCCCATATCTTTTGTTCATCAATGTTGGGAAATCAACTATTGATTCACCCATCCTCAACCTATCAAGCTCTTGATCATAACACATCTTACAAATAAGTGTCTGCAAAGAAACAATTAAGAAGAAGTGAATAGAGATGTTAGTTTTAGATGTTATCTATTTGATAGGAATGGTTGAAAAGAATCCAATCAATAGAATAGATGATGGAGTTAAATCTTTCCTTGATATAAAAGAAGATTACAGTAATGAAGTTTGAAGATAGTTACCAAGAGTAGTCATATTGGATCAAGTAGGTATAGTTAATGAATTATATCTCTTAATCCAATAGAGCTAAATAAAAGACAACTATAATACAACTATAATGTTGTATTGATAAAGCCTTGATTAGCCAACTGGAAACCTAAACCATAAAGGATCAAAGGATTATAATGAACATTCCTTACTCACCAAGATTGAATGCTTATATCATGTATAAGTGACATTGGTGGATAAAACATGATTGAAACTTAGTATAGATATGTAATCCTAGGTTATCCATGACAAGGCATACTACTACAATGTTAAGTTAAGTATAAGATATTGGAGTCAAGAAGAGATAAGATAGTATGATTAAATTAAAGGTAGTTGGATATATTCATCTGATGAAGAAATATTAGTGAGGGATGAATTAAGGAAGATTATGAGTGGAGTTTGAAGGAACTATTTGCTAAATGGAAGGCTATCAACAATAGAGTAGTAGGTGCAATCAAGCATGGACATATGGAAGTTATAAAAGATTTTAGTATCAAACTCATTTGATTCATCTATGTGTTTAGAAGGTTAATCAGTGAATGAGAATAGTATTATGAAATAAACCCCATCATATTAATCATGATTATAGATAGAAAAAGGAAGTATATCTAAGAAAGGAATTCTTCAATAAGAAGTCTAGATTTATGAATTATGGAAGATAGTAATTATTGGTAAACAACCAACTTTAAATCTTAGGCCAAATATAATATCCATCTCATGTGATTGATCTATCATCTTATATTCATATCACTTTAAAGAAATATTTTTCAAAGAGTAAATCACATAAACACATCTCTATTAATTCCAACCATCATAACCATATGTGCTTAAGTATATCCTTATCAATTCCTTTCTATAAAACATTGAAGATATAACTTTCAAGCACTAAAGGTGTTGTCGACAAATATCCCAAACAGAAACCATATGTTTTGTGGTTGAATCTTTAACCACATCCATAAAGGAGTCTAAGTATTTCAAGCAAAAATCCTAAAACCAAAGGTAAATAATCATAATTTGAAAATCTAAACCTCCTTATTTATCCTAATAAAATAGATACATTGACATTTTCCAAATAAATGGGAGTAGTAATAACCATATCAATGTCTTTTATGTTTCATGCATCAAATCATGATCCGGGATCATTATAAATATAAAATTTATATTCAAATTATAAGCCAATTAGAGTTAAGTTTATAAAAAAATAAGAATATATCACTCAAGAAATCCCTGACTAAAATGGGAGAGAAAAATAATAAGAAAAGTTTATATAAAATGTTAACAAGGAGGTTCATATTAAGTAAATAAAAGAAATACAAAAAGATGATATAATAAAAATTCACAAATGAGACTAAGTATATTTTAGTATTGTTGTAAATATCCAGCAAACAAATCATACAAAGAAAGGTTCAAAATATAAATCAAATTCAAATCTGAATAAGAAAACATAAAATATAAAAAGGATAAAACAAATAAAAATACTCCCTATTCATGGCCTAACAACCCTACACCTATCTGACGCCCCTGAGCAGCCCACAACATCCAAGTAACCAGCCCAAATTCTTTTCTGTCTGTGACTGACAAGTGGGGCCAGGAGAGGACCGCGGGTTGAGCTAAAGAAATTGCCAGGGGGTTATTCACAAAAGTTGCATCGTCGTCATCGTCACGCACACAGGCAGCTCGCTGGCGGAGCTCGGCGCCGCTCGGTGCCGTCGTCGTCAGCCTTGCACCAAGTTACTCGTCGTCGTTCCAGGAGGGGATAAGAAGGCCACCGTGATGCCCTGCCTCAAACCTTATCCCCAATTCCTCCGTATCCTCGCAAATGCAAACAGAACCGAAACCCTAGCTCACCAGAGCCACTCCTCGCTGTCGAACCACGTCTCTCCACACTATTTGATCAGCCATGGAGAAGCGCCATCCTCCGTAGATCCTCTGGGTAGAACCTTGCATCAAGGGGAGCACTAGAGCTGGTGAATTTGGCCGTTCCCCTTCGTAGAAGTTCGTCAGAATCCTCGTCAGGGAGCTTGTTTCCCACCATGCCCCTCGCCGACCACTCAATCATCATCAGGGTCAGTTCCTGAACCTCCTGGTAACATTCAATCGCCGGATCTCGTTGTAAATTGCTGATTCACCATATGCCACCATCGGGCACCATCGGAGCTCATCGGAGCTGAAGATCCGATGACTATTTCCAAGCGGTGCTGCCACTATTAGGTTCAGTAGGTTGTGCTTATTCGAACTAGGCTTAACTCACTTGCTAGGGCACATTAGATCGTTGCCGGTGACCAACCTCTGGCGGCGGTGGTGATGCTGACGCCATCGTTACGTCATGATCGCACCACGTCAGCTAGTTTGACTGGTCGTTATCCTGCGTGGAGAGTGACGTGGCCCGGGGCCCATGTGTCATCGACTGAGAGTAGAAAGAAGGTCAGTAATAAATGAATTTTCTTCACACAGCGTGCTGAGGTGGTAACTAGCCCACTGGTCAGTGACTAGGGATAGCTCTTGGTACATTTTAAAAAGTATTTTCTGTTAATAAATAAATAGAATGTTATAATTCAATTAATAATATTCCAGAAATCTAATAAATGATTAAATCTTGATTAATTAATAACTTTTGATTTATAATTCAGAAAAATGTGTATAATATATGAAAATTTTCAGAAAAATAAAATCTACAACTTAAAACTATTATCAAATATTATTGTGATAATTATTTAACTAAGTATTATTTAATAAAGGTTTAATAAGTAATAAAACTTTGATAATTCATATTTTTATAATGATAAATGTTAATAATATAAATACAATACGAAAAATCTTAGAAAAATAAGGATTATAATTTAAAACTATAATCATGTATTATTATTTCACTTAATTAAATATTTATTATCTATTAAGTAATCATAAAGTAATAAGAATTATAAAAGCATATCTTAGCATTTATAAATCACAAAAATAAATGTAATATACCAAAATGATAACAAAAATAATATTTACATGTTAATCTAATATTCTACTTTTGAGTTAAATAAAAATTCAAATATTTTAACAACACAAATTTAAACTTATTACTTCATTAATAATTCATATAAGGATAAATAAAATTTATTAATATTCCTAAAATGAGTCTAATAAGTCTAATAAATAGTATTAGTCTTAAATATTAATAATATAAGGCCATAATGGTTTAAAACATTGCAATCATCTTTGTATTAAATTATCTTCAACCCTAAGTGAAGATTATATTCTCAAAGTATTTCAATTCATGATAAGAACCTTAAATAACACCTTGTGAATAAATCAGATCCTTTCCATCCATGTTAACTACCAAATTACAAAAACTACCACAACACTATAGAAAGTTCAAAAGTAATTAAGTGATAGTATATCCTGGTTTATAAACTATACTCACTCATTTATAAAAGATAAATGATACTACTCCATTATTAAATCAATAAACCACTACACTAAGTAAAAGGATCACTAATATTAAGTAAACTAAAGACAACATTCCAGATACACAAGATACAAATATTATAAGTATTATACCTTCAAAATTATCTACATTTTAAAGTTAACTTTAGTCTCCCAGAGTCTAAATATAATACAATAAACATTACTATATGTTTTATAGTTAACTTTGGTTTAAAGTAGTTAAGTTATAAAACAACTCAAGACAAACCATTTGAGCAAAACATTGACATCAACCACCACTAACTAACCACAAAGTTTGTTTAGACCTTAGAAGAGAAACCTTTTCTTCGAAGGTTATCCTTTTTGCTACTTCACACAAGAACTCTTGTATAAGCAATCTTAACTAATATGTCATAAGTATATATACTTTACTACTACATATGTGTTGTTCACAACCATTCATAAACTTTAATAGAAGCACAAATATGAAACTTATCTAAAAGAACCACACATCACAAGGTAACCATTTCCGGAATCCAAACCCTAGGACAACGTTATCCCCGGGATTTGCGTTTAGAACGTGCATCACATTACTTATGCATAAAAGCATATTGCTTCTTTAACCATTAGTCCTTACTGGACCAATGATGCTGATTTTAGATTTTGGATCTTATACTGACTCGAGGACAGTGAGTGCATTATCTTGCAATCACAAAAGGCCAGTTCACACTTCCTCATGTCCTTTGTTTATTTTCTACAAAGTATTTTACAAATCCAGTGTTGTCCTCACCTGCATTTGAAAAAGGTCAGAAAACACTATTTTCAATAATAATGTGACCCATTGATTACTGATCCAGGGTGATCAGTTAATTTATTAAATCTGACAGTTGAAATAACACTGTTCAGAACTATATCACCTAGGACTTAACAACTAATGTCGCCAGTGATTCTTGCGCCGTATATTACGCGTTGACCATGAGATTTGGAATGGGACGGAGAAGTCAGCTGTATCTTCTTCCTCTCGCATGAATCCGGATGTGCAGGTCGTGGCTGTTATCCTCGTAGCGTGCATATTAATTGGTAATTCGTAGAGGATATGCAGCATATGGGTGGGAACCCTCATCGTCCCACGATAGTTCTGGCATCTAACGGTTTGTACAAACAAATGCCGTAATTCATTATGTGGGCATGGTGTACACCAAGGAGGCATGCGAGGTCGCGAAGGGGGCAGTGATTGGCTTGGATCATCTTCTGGGCCCCACATCATGGAATTGTGGATGGGAATAAGATGCCCGGTTGTGCAACAAAGAGTTGATCTCTCATGGGTAAAGTAACGCACCTCTGTAGAGTGTAAGAACTGTAGCTTGTTACTCCCTGTTCCGGGAAGGAGCTGCGAAAGCGCTGGGAAAGGAACTCCATGAAAGTTCTGGTAAACCCGTGAAGGCTGACGGACATAGCTTTTCAGAATAAAAGCAACCTTTGAAGAAATGTTTATGAAAACTTGCATTGCCTACGACCTACGGTCTGTGGCTGTAGTTATAGTGCATCAAACACTCCTTTTCTAGTGAATTTGCTGAGTACGCTCGTACTCAAAGTATCTTCTTAACCCTTGCTAGATTCTGAAGCCGGAGTAGACAACAACCACATCAAGTTATACTCTAGGACTTATCATGCAAATCTAAAGCTCTTCAATGAAGACAAGGTAGTCAACATATACCTCAACTCAAGTGAAGACGGAGTTACTAATTAGTTAGGAATATTGTAACTACCTCGGTGAATTACGCTCCTAGTACAAGCCTGGATGATCAGAAATGGTTGAAATAGTACGGTGGGGCCCAAATGCCACTCACAGGTAGACCTTTCGGCCGTCCCAACCATTTCCAAACATCGGGACAAGAACGGGCGGCGTAATCGGCAGGCGAAGGGATCAACTACATACACAAATGAGTATGTATGCAAGCCACCATACAATAGTACATCAGAGCCATTCCATCTAAAAAGAAAGGAAATATAGCAACGCCATACGGCAAGATCCAAATATCCTAGATAGATATAATAGTTTAGGATATCTCCTCATACATCAATCAACAGAGTATCAAGCGGAAGCGGAAGACAAAATCCGAGTACGGATAAGAAGCAAATCGGCATAAGATGTCCCATAAATAAGCACATCCCGCCCACAGATCTCACGGATCCCCGTTCCCGGAATCTCTACACCGAATGATCGTTGCCCATGTCGTCCGCCTCTTCCAACCAGTATCCATCTTGTGAGTGTACCTCATCAACCAAATAATTTATCGTGAGACCCTAGGGTACTCAGCAAGTCTTTATGCCTCTAAAGGGACACAACCTGGGTGACGAATTGCAGCAAAAGATAAACCCTAGCAATTCTATAGATACTGCTAACCATCCGCCTAACCAGATAGACGGATGTCCGTGAATCAATAACAACATTATAACAGTTATAACGGTAATCTTAACAGATCCATCCTCCTCCTCGCCACCGACGAGGAAGCGGACGAACAACCCCCATCCGTTGGCAGTTTTATTATCCATTCCATGAGTGTTGCACTATTTACTAGTCAGGTACCTAGTCTAGTCAATTTAAAAGCGGTACTTTAGTTATGCTTGTCTATGATCGAGAAACTGTGCTCCAAGTCGTCCATAACCGCGGACACGGCTTTCAGAAAGTTTTACCCTGCAGGGGTGCACAAATAGCAACACACACTCGATATGCCTCGGAAAAACCAAATCAAAACCCAACGAGGCAGTCACGACAAAGCGATCGCAGGATTCAGAAATATTTCAGGGGGCCACCCCATTAAGCTACCCGCAACGGAGTTAGCTGACTCCGAGACGGACTCAAGGTTTGCGCCAATGGCTGTGAATGACTGGGAACCCGAAAATGTGACTGGGCTTGTCGACACCGCGAAAACACTCCGCTTTCCTAAAGATAAAGGTGCGCACTGCACAATTTAAATAAAGCAAAGAAAGCATGGCATAAGTACAGGATAGTAAATAAATCCTCAAACTAGTTTGTGGCCCCAAGAAATAAGAATGAATCAAGCTCTGGCTCAGGGGGGTCCATAAGGCCTCCCGGATGTGGATAGCGCGAATATTCAAGGAACAGGAATCAAGTACTCGGGGTCCTACGGGACACAAGTGAGCCTGAAAACCAAATAGCTTAATATGGCTCACCAATGCCACTTTCATTAGTTATCCCATTACTACTCAGGTTAAGTTGTTTAGGTACCTCGTTATCCATCAGACACTCACATACCCTACACATGCTGTTCTACGACTCGCATGGCTCAAACAACTCCTTTAGTAATGGCTCATGGGATGGAGGAACAAGCTTCGGTGGGGTTTAAAAGTAAAGGCTATGCAAGACTTGGGATTCAATTTAATGCATTCGCGACTCGATGATGCAAGAATAAGAAAGAGGCAATAGGTAATATATGTATGCAAGCATGTGGTAGTGCTTGCCTGGCAGCTCAGTTGAAGTGAGAGAAGGATCTGGGTAGTGCTCTGGTTCTCTTGATATATCCTCCAAGCTCTATTCGAAGAAGAACCAAACAAACAAGGGCCAACATAAATAAAGTGCGCAAGCATATGAATAAAATGCGACAAGCAAACAATCATGCCATGATGAATGATGCACGATTTGCATGGCATTGAAGTAGCATGGCATGGGTGAGGTGTGAGATACAAGATTAAATCATTTTATTGAGTTTTGGGCCCATTTTAACCTCATATTAGTTGCTGTATACAATATATTTATATGATGCATGCTTCAAAACAAACCATGGAATGTATAAACAGAAAGGTCTCGTCGAGCTAATCATTTTAGACATATCATTTGTTAAATTTGGAGTTATAAAACAAAAGATATTAATTATTTAAGTCAAAAGGGCAATTTGTCGTAATTTAAATAAACTTGGAATTTTAAATGTTCAAAATATATTTTGGAGGCCATATTTGAAATCCTCATATTTTTCTGATTGAAATCATATATTATATGTATTATTTGGATTAATATTTGAAAAGATATTTAAAAACAGAAATATATTTGAATTTGAAGTAATTAGAAAAGATTTGAATTTAATCAGATAACAGGAAATACTTTTTATACTCAGTCTAATCTAGCCACAGACGCTTACAGGTGGGGCCAGGCTGACTGGGCGTCCACGCGCGCAGAAAACCTTTTTACACCGCGGGCTTAGCTAGATCTAGAGGCCGACAGGTGGGGCCAGAGGCTTCGCGGGTCCACGCGACAGCGGCTGGGCGGACTGGGGCCACGCGGCCGAGCCAGGGACCGCGGGTTGCTGAAAACAGAGCGCAGGTGCCTTTTTGCAAAAAGGCAACAGACACCGACTAGTGGGCCTAGAGGGAGCGCGGGTTGCGAGACAAAAAGGTGGGGGGGGGGTATGCGCAAAAGGCCACGGCCGTACTGTTGTTCTTCCTCGCGTCTGCGGACAGGTCGATGCCGAGCCTTGGAGCGCAGGGTGGGCTCAAACGGGACTGCGGCGCGCACTGGGGTGGCGAACCAGTGCGGCTAGGTGGGGTAGGTGACAGGAGAGCGGGCGGGGCCTAGATAGGGCTACGATGCGGCCGAGAGCGAGCGGACATACACGTGCAGCGGCGCGCAGAGGGTGCTCGACGAAATTTCCGGCAAGGCTAGGGCGAGACGGCGACGGCGATGATGTCTGGGGGGTTGGGGAGCTCACCGAGAGGGCGTCGGTGGCGATGGATCGGGTCGGCGAGCCGTGGAACGACGAGGACGCAGACGGACGGCTCGGGTTAGGGTTTCGGGGAGGCGCGTCGGTACTGGCGGCTCCGGTGCTCCTCTTCGACGGGCGTCTGGCTGTATGATCGGGACCCTCTCGAACTCCTGTGCCACTCCACGGTCTCTCTGCGCCTGGATCAACGGGACGTGGCGGAGGCCGACGGTGGTGGCGTCGGGGTAGCTGCTGGCAAGGAGAGGAAGGGAGGAGCAGTGCCTGGGGATCTGGGAGACGAGAGAGGCGAGGTGGAGGAGATAAGGCAGAGGGGAAAGGAGACGCCGTGGGGAGGGTAGATGGAAAAGGTGGCTCGCCACCTTTTCCTCCTCTTCTCTCTCACGTGCTCGGCAGGTGTAGGAGGGGCGTGAGGCTTCCAGTGGGGTAGGCGAGGCCAGTGGTCGGGGTGGTTCGGGCTGGGGCCCCTAGGGCAGAGAGAAAAGAGGGAGGGAGGTAGGGAGCTCGGGCTAGGGTTGGGAGCTAGGCTCCAGAGAAGGGGTATGGCTCGGGGTAGCTAGGGTTTGGTTGGGGCTGGGGGTAGCTAGGTGGCCAGCTAGGTAAGAGAGAGGGGGAGGCCGAGAGAGAGAGGTGGTGGACTTAGGGTACTTAGGGTTTGGTCTAGGTTTTAGCTTAGAGCTAGGTTTAGAGGGGATGGTAAAGAGAGGTGAGGTAGGGTGGTGATAGCTAGGTGATTAGGGTGATGGGGTGGTGGCTTGGGGTTTATAGGAGTTTGCATGCTCCAACTAGATCAAGCAACACAAGAGAGGGGTGTGGTGATGATGGTCTTAAGCAAGCACAAACAAGATCAAGCTAAGAGGAGAGAGAGATGTGGTTTAAATTCACTCAAAATTCAAATAAGATCCAAAGAACAAGCAAAAGGTGGGGCTTGCATGGCCCATGCAAAACATTTATGGCCATGTTGATTATTGTGAAAACAACATTTTTACATGGCATTATTATCATGCATTCACAAAAATTGGAGTAAGGCCCAAGCAAAGTAATTTAGAAAGAAAACCAAGTGGAGTATATGGAGATGATCATATTGGATTATATTTGGGACTTGCTAGTGTGTATATGCCACTAGGTATTTAATAAGCTCACAAAATATCCCAACATGATGATAACCCCAAAATCACACATATGGAAGCTAGGAAAAAGGTTCCACTCACAAGGCATGCAAAGGTGGCCATGTGGCTCTCATAGATCAATATTGTGAAAACAACATGATGCCAAGATGAGAGCATGTGGCAAAGAATTGGATCCATCCCAACCCACATGAGCTAGAAGTAAAACCAGTAAATGCCAAGCTCATATTTAGTTGGATGGTGGAATTATAAGGTGGTGAAAGAAAAGGTGGTGGAGTTAATAAGAGATATGCCCCCAACTCAACTTGGGCATTTAAACAATATATCAAGAAACAAATACAATATCAAGAGGCAAATACAATTAATAGTGCATATGAGATAAGAACCAAATCAAAAAGGGTTTTATATGATGCTCAAATGCAAGGAGGCATGATGACATGAGCATGAGGTAATGATGTTGCAACAATTATATATTTGAAGTAGCCATTATATTACTAGACCAAGTAGCATTACAATTGTTAGACAATTGGGATGCTACAACTCTCCCCCACTAAACAGGAATCTCGCCCCGAGATTCTAGGAAGAAAAGAAGACTCAAAGAGGGTAGGATACTTGGCACGGAGCTCATCTTCACGCTCCCAAGTGGCTTCATCAATGAATGGTGCGACATCGCACCTGCAGAACTTGATGGACTTGTTACAGTCCTTCTTCGCGACTTCAAGGATTTTTGGGGTGTTCTTGATAAGACAGGTCTTCTTGGAGATTGATCAGCTCATGATCCACGGTCCCGCCGATCCTTGAAGCACTTCTTGAGCTGAGAGATGTGGAAAACATCATGAACTTTGAGTTTTTCCGGGAGCTCAAGAGCATAAGCAACTTCTCCTCTTCTTCCACGAATTTTGAAAGGACCGATGTATCTAGGAGCCAGCTTTCCTTTGATACCAAAGCGGTGCGTGCCTCTCATGGGAGTTACACGAAGGTAAACGAGATCACCAGGACATACTCCATGTCCGTAAGCTTCTGTCATAATTGCTCTTCCGCGACTTTGAGCAATCCTCAGATTTTCCGAATGATGTGAACCTTCTCCTCCGCTTGAGTCACAATCTCGTGGCCAAACAAGATCCTTTCACCAAGCACCACCAACCAATCGAGTCTTGCATTTGCGACCATAGAGAGCCTCAAATGGTGCCATCTTTAGACTTTTCCGAAGCTATTGTTGTAAGAGAACTCAGCATAAGGAAGACATTCTTCCCACTTCATGCCAAAAGAGATGACGCAAGCACGAAGCATATCCTCCGTAATCTGATTGATCCGCTCAACTTGTCCTTGCGATCGAGGGTGGTAAGCTGTGCTGAAGTTCAACTTTGTTCCCAAAGCATTTTGGAAACTCTCCCAAACTTGGAAGTGAAGATGCCTCCACGGTCCGAACTGATCTCAAGAGGAACCCCATACGAGAGACAATTGCTGATATAAAGCTCAGCCAACTGAATTGCGTAAATGGTTTCCTTGACGGGAAGAAGTGAGCTACTGAAGCCTGTCAATGACAACAAAGATTGCATTGTTGCCCTTCATGCGACCTTGGAAAACCAGTGATGAAGTCCATCTCTACTTTCTCCCATTTCCACTCCGGGGTTTCAATGGCTGTAGAAGACCGGAAGGTTTCGATGGACAGCTTTCACTCATGCAAGACATCACACCGAGACATACTTGGCACAATATCTTTTCAAACCAGGCCACCAATATTGTGTTTTCAAGTCCATGTACATCTTTGTGCTGTGGTGGATAGAAAGAATGAATCATGCGCCTCCTTGAGAACTTGTCTCTTAAACCCGGTAGTTCGAACAAACATCCGTGTTCAAAGAAGAGCGTGCCTTGATCATCGACGGAAGGACTCATACTTTGGAAGCTGAATCGAGATGATCTTTCTTGTGTACGGATCACCAAGCGAGAAGAGCGAACCTTTTCTTCCAAGAGAGGTGTTGCTAGAAGGTTCAGAGATACCCTTGTTCCACAATTTCTGTTGAGTCGACGGAATTCCTCGCACAAGAGAGGCCGTTGTTCTTCCATCATGAGGTTGTTGACATAAGCTTATGGCCGAGAGCATCTGCCATGACATTAGCTTTGCCCGGAGTGTAGTTGATGGTCAAATCGAAGTCATTGATTGCTTCAATCCATCTCCTTTGCCGAAGGTTGAGATCAGGCTGAGTAAAGATATACTTCAGACTCTTGTGATCAGAAAAGATCTCACAACGGTTGCCAAGCAGGTAGTGCCTCCATACTTTCAAAGCAAAGACAACTGCTGCGAGCTCGAGGTCATGTGTAGGATAGTTGATCTCATGCGTCTTCAACTGTCGAGAGGCATAAGCAACAACTTGTTTTTCTTGCATAAGGACCGCACCCAATCCATGCAAAGAGGCGTCACAGAAGATCTGGACCAGCTTGGATGTATCCGGAGGAACCAAGACTGGTGTGGAAGTGAGCTTTTCTTTGAGTGTCTCAAAGCTAGTTTGACATGCAGGAGTCCAAAGGTATTTCTTTCCTTTCTTGAGGAGATCGGTAAGAGGCTTCGCTATCTTCGAGAAGTTCTGAACGAAGCGACGGCAATAACTTGCCAAACCAAGGAAACTCCGCACTTCTTTGACATTTACAGGAGGAAGCCATTCAACAATTGTCTTCACGGTTTCCGGGTTGACTGCAATGCCCTTGGCAGAGATGACGTGACCAAGATAGGTAACTTGAGGCAGCCAAAACTCACACTTGGAGAACTTTGCATACAAGCGGTTCTCACGAAGTTTGCTTAGGACACACCGAAGGTGTTCTTCATGCGCTTCTTGTGACTTAGAATAGACTAAGATGTCATCCAGATAGACCACAACGAACTTGTCAAGATACTCCATGAAAACCGAGTTCATGAGCCTCGAGAAGGTGGCAAAAGGCCGGTGAGACCGAAAGACATGACCGTGTACTCATACAGGCCATAGCGGGTGGTGAAAGCTGTCTTAGGAACGTCTTCCTTGCGAATCTTGATTTGGTGATAACCACTTCTCAAGTCAAGCTTAGAGAACACCACAACTCCAGCTAGCTGATCAAAGAGATCATTAATCCGCGGAAGGGGATATTTATTCTTGATGGTTTTTGCATTGAGGGCCCGATAGTCAACACAAAGTCTATCAGTCTGATCTCGCTTCTTCACAAAGAGGGTTGGGCTACCCCAAGATGAAGTACTGTGCTGAATGAAACCCAACTTCTCTTGTTCATCAAGCTGACGTTTGAGTTCAGCCAACTCAGCAGGACCCATCTTATAAGGCCGCTTGGAGATAGGAGCGGTACCAGGTTCAAGCTCAATTACAAACTCAACCTCACGATCCGGAGGCATACCTGGCAACTCTTCAGGAAAAAAATCTGGGAACTCATAGACCACCGGAACACTCTGAATAGCTTCCATAGCATCAACATTCAGAGCCGCCAAAGAGAAAAGCTGGATAGCAGGAGTCAGACTTGGAGAATAGACTATATGGCCTTCAGGAATCTTCAGAGAAACCGAGCGCTCAGCACAATCAATCACAGCTGCATTTGCTGTCAACCAATCCATGCCCAAGATGACATCAATGTCAGAATTGCCCAGAATGATTAAGGAAGCCGAGAACGAAGAGCCACCAATCTCAATTTGATTGCCATGGCTGATTTTAGAAGCTGCCATTGTTGCTCCAGGAGAAAGGACCATTAACCGCTTAAGGAGAGGATCCATAGCTAACCCATTCTCATCTGCAAACTTGGTTGACACAAAAGAATGTGATGCACCAGAATCAAACAAAACTCGTGCAGGGACCGAGTTAACGGGAAGCGTACCCATGACAACTCCAGGTGCATGCTCAGCTTGAGCGGCGTTGATGCAGTTGGCACGAGCAACAGTATACCCGGGCTTGGTGTTGATGTTGAGAGCCCGAGGTGGTGGTGCACGAGCCAAAGGAGAGCTTGCCGCAGATCTTGGAGGTGGTGGAGGAAGAGCCTTGTTCTTCATCGGACAGTTCCATTGTTGATGCCCAGAGTCTCCACAAGTGTAACAAGCACCAGGTGGACGTGGAACAACGTGAGCTGTGGACTCCGCCAGCGCCTGTAGTGGTGGTTGTAGCCCCGGAGCAGCAGTGAGGAAGTTTGGTGGCCTTGCGTAGCTTGAAGGTCTTGGTGGAGCCGGAGCGACGGGGTGTTAGGGAACCCACGCTTAGAAGGAGCTGACATAGTCAAGAGCTGCTGCATCACGGCTGTGTTTCTTTGACTCCTCAAACACTTGCCTACTTGCCTCTTCCTGCAGAGTTGTATGCTGAAGTTCCAGAAAAGACGCCGGCCTTGCATGTGTGATTGCATACTTAATCGATGCATTGAGCCCTTGCCTGAACCTCTTTTGCTTCTTCTTGTCATCAGAGATCTCATCGCCACCATAACGAGACAGGTTCATAAAGTTCCTGATGTAGGTGTTGACATTATCATTGCCCTGCTTGAGGTTGAGAAACACTTCCTTCATCCTCTCCATGACAATTTCTGACATCGCTTTTGAAAGCTCCAGTGAACTGTCCCCAAGTAGGCTGAAAACCAAAGGCGCTTGCCTTCGTGTAATTCTCCCACCGTAGAGCTGCATCTCCTTCGAAGGTGAGTAGCACACTTTACCCATTCTTGCTCGGGAACATCAGCGATTGCCGATCCTTGACATCTCACGCAACCAATCATCAGCATCAAGTGGTTGATCAGAAACATCAAACTGGCGAGGGTTGAACTTCAGGAAGCTCTTGATGTCTCCTCGCTTGGGAGGTGGAGGTAACGGAACAAACTCATTCCTCCTGACACTTTCCTCAAACCGCTGCTGGTTCTCACATTGTCTGCCAAGGCATTGGCGATGCTTGACAACGCTGCCCCTCATTCAGGTTGTATGTCCTCCTCAGAACGGCGTGGTGGTGCCATCCTGTTATTGATATAACACACAAGTCAGTACTATGATGGAGAATAATAATAATCCAAAATAGTACCAAGATGGAATTAATCAAGATTAAAGGATACAATTTACTAAGATCATATTAAAATATCAATGAAGTTCAAAGCACCTAGAAGATATTAAGCATATCGCACACGACTGAAAAGGAGTGTGGTACACAAATATATCAAAGAAAATTTTTCCACAAATTTCGGCATTAAAATACCAATAGATGCGCAAAATTACTTAACGAATCAAGATTAGTGACTCTACCAACTCAATATACAAGAGCAATAATAAAAGTAGTGGTATGGTCGCGACTCCATCCCGCACTCAAATCATTACTCCGCACATGAACAAGTAAAACACATATCTCAACACCTTCTTCTCGAGATGATCCTAAAGATTAGCAACTACGGAAACGAACACCACAAACAAGATAACGTCGGATAACGAAGAGTAAGACAGATCACGTCGGTATACAACGAATCAGATAGATCGCGTCGGTTTGCAAAAGCCTGTTGGTATGGAATGTACCAACAGTTGATAACCAAAAGGCCGATAACGATAACAACTTGGATGCAACAGATAGACAAGGAATTACACACACACACACTCACGCACACAGATAAACAACCTATGGTACTACGGAAACCCAGAACACGTGAATCCTAGTTTGAATTTTAAGAAGAGGATTGAAAACGTTACACTTCCTTACCAGAAAAGGTGGTGGTTGGGTAAGAAGAAAAATGGAAGCAGTACTACTCTCGCGTTTTGCTTTTCCCTAGTATACATAACTACCAAAAATATTTGCTAGACTGACAACGACCATTTGGCTGAGACCCTGAAGGTCGGGATGGCTCTGATACCAATTGTAACTACCTCGGTGAATTACGCTCCTAGTACAAGCCTGGATGATCATAAATGGTTGAAATAGTACGGTGGGGCCCAAATGCCACTCACAGGTAGACCTTTCGGCCGTCCCAACCATTTCCAAACATCGGGACAAGAACGGGCGGCGAATCGGGCAGCGAAGGATCAACTACATACACAAATGAGTATGTATGCAAGCCACCATACAATAGTACATCAGAGCCATTCCATCTAAAAAGAAAGGAAATATAGCAACGCCATACGGCAAGATCCAAATATCCTAGATAGATATAATAGTTTAGGATATCTCCTCATACATCAATCAACAGAGTATCAAGCGGAAGCGGAAGACAAAATCCGAGTACGGATAAGAAGCAAATCGGCATAAGATGCCCCATAAATAAGCACATCCCGCCCACAGATCTCACGGATCCCGCTCCGGAATCTCTACACAATGATCGCTGCCCATGTCGTCTGCCTCTTCCAACCAGATCCATCTTGTGAGTGTACCGCCATCTGAACCAAATAATTTATCGTGTGAGACCCTAGGGTACTCAAAGAAGTCTTTATGCCTCTAAAGGGGACACAACCTGGGGTGACGCAATTGCAGCAAAAGATAAACCCTAGCAATTCTATAGATACTCGCTAACCATCCGCCTAACTAGAGATAGACGGATGTCCGTGAATCAATAACAACAGTTATAACAGTTATAACGGTAATCTTAACAGATCCATCCTCCTCCTCGCTTACCGACGAACAACCCCCCATCCATTGGCAGTTTTATTATCCATTCCATGAGTGTTGCACTATTTACTAGTCAGGTACCTAGTCTAGTCAATTTAAAAGCGGTACTTTAGTTATGCTTGTCTATGATCGAGAAACTGTGCTCCAAGTCGTCCATAACCGCGGACACGGCTTTCAGAAAGTTTTACCCTGCAGGGGTGCACAAATAGCAACACACACTCAATATGCCTCGGAAAAACCAAATCAAAACCCAACGAGGCAGTCACGACAAAGCGATCACAGGATTCAGAAATATTTCAGGGGGCCACCCCATTAAGCTACCCGAACGGAGTTAATGACTCGAGACGGACTCAAGGTTTGCGCCAATGGCTGTGAACGATCGGGAACCCGAAAATGTGACTGGGCTTGTCGACACCGCGAAAACACTCCGCTTTCCTAACAAGACAAAGGTGCGACTCGCACAATTTAAATAAAGCAGTAAAGCATGGCATAAGTACATGATAGTAAATAAATCCTCAAACTAGTTTGTGGCCCCAAGAAATAAGAATGAATCAAGCTCTGGCTCAGGGGGGTCCATAAGGCCTCCTGGATGTGGATAGCGCGAATATTCAAGGAACAGGAATCAAGTACTCGGGGTCCTACGGGACACAAGTGAGCCTGAAAAACCAAATAGCGAATATGGCTCACCAATGCCACTTTCATTAGTTATCCCATTACTACTCAGGTTAAGTTGTTTAGGTACCTCGTTATCCATCAGACACTCACATACCCTACACATGCTGTTCTACGACTCGCATGGCTCAAACAACTCCTTTAGTAATGGCTCATGGGATGGAGGAACAAGCTTCGGTGGGGTTTAAAAGTAAAGGCTATGCAAGACTTGGGATTCAATTTAATGCATTCATGACTGATGATGCAAGAATAAGAAAGAGGCAATAGGTAATATATGTATGCAAGCATGTGGTAGTGCTTGCTGGCAGCTCATTGAAGTGAGAGAAGGATCAGGTAGTGCTCCTGGTTCTCTTGATATATCCCCGCCAAGCCTATTCGAAGAAGAACCAAACAAACAAGGGCCAACATAAATAAAGTGCGCAAGCATATGAATAAAATGCGACAAGCAAACAATCATGCCATGATGAAGGATGCACGATTTGCATGGCATTGAAGTAGCATGGCATGGGTGAGGTGTGAGATACAAGATTAAATCATTTTATTGAGTTTTGGGCCCATTTTAACCTCATATTAGTTGCTGTATACAATATATTTATATGATGCATGCTTCAAAACAAACCATGGAATGCATAAACAGAAAGGTCTCGTCGAGCTAATCATTTTAGACATATCATTTGTTAAATTTGGAGTTATAAAACAAAAGATATTAATTATTTAAGTCAAAAGGGCAATTTGTCGTAATTTAAATAAACTTGGAATTTTAAATGTTCAAAATATATTTTGGAGGCCATATTTGAAATCCTCATATTTTTCTGATTGAAATCATATATTATATGTATTATTTGGATTAATATTTGAAAAGATATTTAAAAACAGAAATATATTTGAATTTGAAGTAATTAGAAAAGATTTGAATTTAATCAGATAACAGGAAATACTTTTTATACTCAGTCTAATCTAGCCACAGACGCTTACAGGTGGGGCCAGGCTGACTGGGCGTCCACGCGCGCAGAAAACCTTTTTACACCGCGGGCTTAGCTAGATCTAGAGGCCGGCTGTGGAGGCTTCATGGTCCACGCGACAGCTGGCGATCGGGGCCACGCGGCCGAGCCAGGGACCGCGGGTTGCTGAAAACAGAGCGCAGGTGCCTTTTTGCAAAAAGGCAACAGACACCGACTAGTGGGCCTAGAGGGAGCGCGGGTTGCGAGACAAAAAGGTGGGGGGGTATGCGCAAAAGGCCACGGCCGTACTGTTGTTCTTCCTCGCGTCTGCGGACAGGTCGGTGCCGAGCGCGCGGAGCGCAGCGCGCGGGGCTCGAACCGGGGACCTGCGGGCGCGCACTGGGGTGGCGAACCAGTGCGGCTAGGTGGGCTAGGTGACAGGAGAGCGGGCGGGGCCTAGATAGGGCTGCGATGCGGCCGGGAGCGAGCGGACAGACACGTGCAGCGGCGCGCAGAGGGTGCTCGACGAAATTTCCGGCGAGGCTAGGGCGAGACGGCGACGGCGACGATGTCTGGGGGGTTGGGGAGCTCACCGAGAGGGCGTCGGTGGCGATGGATCGGGTCGGCGAGCCGTGGAACGACGAGGACGCAGACGGACGGCTCGGGTTAGGGTTTCGGGGAGGCGCGTCGGTACTGGCGGCTCCGGTGCTCCTCTTCGTCGACGGCGTGTACAGGGCGTATCAGGGGACCCTCCTCGAACTCCCAGGCCACTCCACGGTCTCTCTGCACGCCTGGATCAACGGGACGTGGCGGAGGCCGACGGTGGCTGGCGTCGGGGGTAGCTGCTGGCGGAGAGGAAGGGGAGGAGCGGCAGGTGCCTGGGGGGATCTGGGAGAGGCCAGAGAGGCGAGGTGGAGGAGATAAGGCAGAGAGGGAAAGGGAGACGCCGTGGGGGAGGGGTAGATGGAAAAGGTGGCTCGGCCACCTTTTTCCTCCTCTTCTCTCTCACGTGCTCGGTCTGGGCAGGTAGGGGAGGGGCAGGTGAGGCTTCTAGGTGGGGTAGGGCAGGCCAGGGTTGGGTGGTTCGGGCTGGGGCCCCTAGGGCAGAGAGAAAAGAGAGGGAGGGAGGTAGGGAGCTCGGGCTAGGGTTGGGAGCTTGGCTGGGGTAGAGTGGGGGTTTGGCTCGGGGTAGCTTGGGTTTGGTTGGGGCTGGGGGTAGCTAGGTGGCCAGCTAGGTAAGAGAGAGGGGGAGGCCGAGAGAGAGAGAGGTGGTGGACTTAGGGTACTTAGGGTTTGGTCTAGGTTTTAGCTTAGAGCTAGGTTTAGAGGGGATGGTAAAGAGATGAGAGGTGAGGTAGGGTGGTGATAGCTAGGTGATTAGGGTGATGGGGTGGTGGCTTGGGGTTTATAGGAGTTTGCATGCTCCAACTAGATCAAGCAACACAAGAGAGGGGTGTGGTGATGATGGTCTTAAGCAAGCACAAACAAGATCAAGCTAAGAGGAGAGAGAGATGTGGTTTAAATTCACTCAAAATTCAAATAAGATCCAAAGAACAAGCAAAAGGTGGGGCTTGCATGGCCCATGCAAAACATTTATGGCCATGTTGATTATTGTGAAAACAACATTTTTACATGGCATTATTATCATGCATTCACAAAAATTGGAGTAAGGCCCAAGCAAAGTAATTTAGAAAGAAAACCAAGTGGAGTATATGGAGATGATCATATTGGATTATATTTGGGACTTGCTAGTGTGTATATGCCACTAGGTATTTAATAAGCTCACAAAATATCCCAACATGATGATAACCCCAAAATCACACATATGGAAGCTAGGAAAAAGGTTCCACTCACAAGGCATGCAAAGGTGGCCATGTGGCTCTCATAGATCAATATTGTGAAAACAACATGATGCCAAGATGAGAGCATGTGGCAAAGAATTGGATCCATCCCAACCCACATGAGCTAGAAGTAAAACCAGTAAATGCCAAGCTCATATTTTGTTGGATGGTGGAATTATAAGGTGGTGAAAGAAAAGGTGGTGGAGTTAATAAGAGATATGCCCCCAACTCAACTTGGGCATTTAAACAATATATCAAGAAACAAATACAATATCAAGAGGCAAATACAATTAATAGTGCATATGAGATAAGAACCAAATCAAAAAGGGTTTTATATGATGCTCAAATGCAAGGAGGCATGATGACATGAGCATGAGGTAATGATGTTGCAACAATTATATATTTGAAGTAGCCATTATATTACTAGACCAAGTAGCATTACAATTGTTAGACAATTGGGATGCTACAAATATAATCTCTAGCCAAAGCACCTATTTCTATAGTGCGTTGCAATAGCAGCAATGCTAACCTCTTAGCCAGAATACTAGACTTAATAGTATACTAGTTCTTGCGTTGTTTATCTTTGATTCTTCTCAGTAAGAAGTTATTTCTCTCTCTTTAAGCTAGAGTGTTCTCTGGATCTTATGTAAAGAGTGAGTTGTAACCTTTAGCCATGTATTGGACCCGCTGTGTTTCTGTTGTGCCATTCTGAGGGATGTAATACTAGTGAAAGGTGTTTCATTGGTGTTATGTCAACGACTATAGTATACTACATCATGCAGTGCTATGCTGGGTCACCGCAGGGCGTTCCAACTAGAGCAACAAAATTCTATGCTGCCAGATCATCTCAAATAGTGGTCCAAAGCGAAGGCCAAGATCGCTGATTCAGATATTAGACAAGGGATGTATCGCATCCAGCAGCAGTTTGGGGCAATCATCTTTCGTGATGTCATGACTTTAGGGGGATCTTATACGGAGGCACTCTCCCGAATAACCATGACATAGAAGATCGCCTAAAGATGCAGGGTGACTATAGGAAGTTCATGATGAGACAAGGCGTCCACCTGTTCCTGAGCCGATCCAGAAGTCTTGATGTTGGCCTAGTTGTAGTTCCAAACTATAGATGAGCTTGTGCCATATGTAAACTTTATCCCCACAAGTACTTGTGTGTGTCGACAAGTACATACTACTACTTAGATTATTAGGGTTATGAATCATCACTTACTTCTTTTTCTTATTATTATTATATATGAATCAATGCTTGGGTTTTTTGGTTACTCTTTGGTCCTTTTCTTACTTTAGTATTTTTTTCGAGAATGCCGATGATTGAAATGTCGTGGCACACTATATATATGTGAATGTGCTGCGACGGGATTGTGAGCCTTGTGCTATGCACAAGTCTAGGTGTTGTGCATCCTCCTTGGCTCACAGTTCCGCCGTAGGATATTCCTGTGTCTAACGGCCTATGTATATATGATGCATGCATTTTGAGTTACTTTGGTATTTTTTCGAGAATGCCGATGATTGAAATGCTGTGGCACACTATATATATATGTGAATTTGTTGTGATGGGATTGTTAGCCTTGTGCCATGCACAAGTCCAAGTCTTGTGCATCCTACTAGTCTAACAGTTCCATCATAGCATTTTCCTGTGTTCAATAACCTAGTTTTATATGAGGCATTCTTTTTGAGTTACTTTGGTCTTTTTCGAGAATGCCGATGAATGAAATGTCGTGGCACAGTATATATGTGAATGTGCTGTTACGGGACAGTGCGCCTTGTGTTATGCACAAGTCCAGGTGTTGTGCATCCTACTTGGCACACTGTTCTGTCATAGCATATTCCTGTGTCCAACGACCTAATTATATATGAGGCATTATTTTTGAGTTACTTTGGTCTTTTTCGAGAATGCCGATGATTGAAATGTCGTGGCACACTATATATGTGAATGTGCTGCGGCAGGATTGTACGCCTTGTGCTATGCACAAGTGTTGTGCATCGTACTTGGCGTAAAGTTCCATCATAGCATATTCCTGTGTCCAATGACCTAGTTATATATCAGGCATGCTTTTTGAGTTACTTTTTTCTTTTTGAGTTGGGACTACTATCTATAAGTGTATCTTCATATGCAACTTTAATTATACATATTTTTTCAATCACCGGTTAATTATTATTGCCAACTTGTAGATGCCATGGTACGTCGCGTACAAGGGATGGGTTCCCGGAGTCTACGATGATTGGGAATACTTCCGGAGAGAGGTCCACCATTTCAGCGGCAATAGCTACAAAGGGTACAACACTATGGTGGAGGCGGAAGCTAGATACACGTGCTATCTAGCGGGAGTTAGGATGAGGAACCGGATGAAGACCTACACCTTCGTCGTGGTGATGCTTATAATCACCCTTGGTTATCTATCTCGCGTTTTTCTAGTTTAGATGTCTAGGCGAGATTCTGAGCTCTAATTTGTTCGAGACACATGTATTCATATCACTAACTACTTTGTAACTTGATCGAAACAATGTAATACTATGTATTCATGTATATGACTTATCTATATGTATTTGTTTCCATCTTGTTTTGCAATTTGTGAATTCATATATATATATACCTGTATATATTATATCTGTATGTATATCTGTCTTGTATATTGTATATATTCTGGCTCATAATTAAAAAAACAAAAAAAGTTGCATGTGGCGTACATGCCTAAAGAGCATGTGACAAACTTCACATGGCGCCTCAAGGCCACAGAAAGATAGTGGAGGCGCACTAGTTTTCCTAGCAGTCAGAAGACATGGAAGGTGCGCTACAGATATCTCCAGGTACAAGTAGCACACCAGGCAGTGCGCTACGGGTATGTTTTAGCCGTAGCGCAGGCATGGTGGCGCACCCCTAGTACGCCACGGATGGGCTTTATAGGTGCGCCACTAACAACCTGTTTCCTAGTAGTAAAGGATTAGGAATAACATCTAAGCATGGCTAAGCATAACAGATATAACAACTCTAGCAATGCTTAAGAAGACAAACCCTAGTTATGCTAGAAGAAGTGGATCAGGGAATATAGGATACAAAGGGAACATCCATTAGATAGGATTACTTTATCTATCGATAAAATACTTTGAATCGTATGCACATGGCAAGAATTGAAATTCTTGAAATCATAGGATTAAATCATGTGTGGGTCAATGCTTTCCTTTGCCTGTTGATACCCAACTATAGAACTTTAGGTTTATCAGATGGAATTGTTTATAGTTGGTAAAGTATTTCTCTTCGATATTTGATGGTGTTGATCTCAAATCTCGATATCATATTCTACCGGGAAGAACCAAAACACAAGAACGAAAGAGAAATAATCAACACATGGCATCGATGCAATGCTCAAGCAAGAATGATGATATGACATGTTAAATAGTACTTAAATGAAACCCTAGGGAATGCTCGACCATTTTAAACAGGGTCCGAGGGGTGGAAACCATAAAAAGGGGAACCTCGTAGTCACCTGCGGGGTTCATTTTGTTCTTCTAATTAAACTTGCAGTTAAAGTTGTTGTACAATGCACGATTTTGATGCTATGAGATAGATCATATTTTTCTGATCATTTCAATATATTATTTGTATTTTCCTGATTTAGAATGAATTAGTTATGAATTTCTCCATTTTTAATTCATTTTAAATCATTTTTGAAATATTATAAATAATTTACATTTTGGAATTACTTTAACATTTTATTTAATCAGAAAACATTTCTGAAAATGTTTATTTGATTACAGAAGGGGCCCGCATGTCAGCATTTATATAATTATAGAAAACATTTAAATTAAAAAGAAAAAGGTATATTGCCTCATGTTGACGTCAACCATGGAGCTCCTCCCAGATTGCCGGTCGATCCGTCGATCGAGAGCACGCAGGTCTGTGGAAGCGGGGGCGTTGGAAAGAGGGTGTCAAGGAAACCAGTCTAGGGGTGGCGCCATCGAATAATGGCCACTGGAACACGGACAACGACGAGCACGTGCGACTGATGGCGATGGTTACACGACGCGGGAGGGATTCCGGAAGCGAGGGAAGAAAAGGAGGGACTCGAGAGAACCGTGAGCTCACTATGGTGCTCGTGGCGGTGATGGAGAGGCCAGGGGAGGGCATGGTTGCCAGCAGTATTGACACGGAGCGGATAACATATGAGGAGAAGAGGTGGACGACGAGCTCATCCTATATGCCCGACGTTGATTCCATTCGAGGTTAGGATCAGGGCGACGCAGCGGTCATGGTGCGGTGCTCGGCTAGGCAAGGGGAGCTCGGGAACGTTGGGGCAACGCGGCGTCTGCAAGCTAGGGTTTTGGTATCACGAGGAGAGAAAGAGAGAGGTCGTACGAGAGGAAGAGAGGATAGGGACGTGACAGGGGCGTCGAGGTGGCCTTATCTACTCCTCCAAGGCGGCGGCGAGCGCGCAACCGGTGTGGCGGACGGCATCCGCAGAGACACGGAGCTGCTTGGACGAGGTAGACGACGACGGGAGGGAGTGACGCGGTATAGGCCTGGGACATGCTGTACATGGGCCGGGGTATGTTGCGCAGGACGACAGATAGCGGGGAGAGGAGATATGGGTTGCGTCCTATTTAGGGTTAGAGTTGTTTTTCTTTTCTGAAAACATTTTCCTATTTCTGTTTTCCTCCTTTGTTTGTATTTCAATTTCAAATTGGTTTTGTACATTTCAAAAATTCTAGAACTTTTGTAAACATTTAAAAATACTATGGGGACCCTTTATAACCATTTGGGTTCCATAAGGTTTTGTAGTTTCAAAATATTCAAAACCATTTAGAGGTTTTCAAGAAGAGATAATAATTAGGGTTTTTTGTATTCTTGTTTGAATCTTATGTTAACAAGATTACATGATGCTCATGAATGCACCATCAAACCCTAACTGATATTTAATAAAACTAGGGGTGTTACATTTTGGTCCTTTCCTTTATTCTTTCTCCGAACAACTTCGGATCTCTCCCGAGAACTATTCTGGTTTCTCTTTCTCTACTAAGATGCCAACTTACGGATGATCTCCAACTCATCGTACCCTTAAGTGGATCCCGTCAAGGCTCAGACATGGAACGAACATGATCTTCATCACTGATCAACAACGAGACCGGGATGCCCATGATGATCCCTATACATTCCAAGATGACTATGTCGTTTGAACCATAAACATCGAGTCCAATTCCCTTTGTTGTTCGATACGACTTGTCCAAGATCCGATCATTTGGTATCACATACTATGTTCAATATCGTTACTAACAAGTATTGTTTCACTTGTTACGTGATATTACATCCCCGTGACCTAGTCACATGCTACAACATTATGGATGTAATCTCACCAAGTCGGCCTAAACGTATCTTTCTCGTCACTAGGAGAACAAATCCCGGTCTTGATGCATAGGCGTCAACATGTTCCTCCGGATACCCAACATACACCTTTCTAATCATCGTTTCATCGAGTGATGTTTGATGTAGTCAAAGAAGCCACGGGAGGTAGTGATTAATATGATCTAACGGTCTAAGGAGAAGGAGACTACGTTTTTAACTATTGCAACGATGAACCTCGTGACTTGATCGTGTCGCAATATTTGAGGAAATGTCCATCATATCATTTACCAATGATATAACCTCGTTGTTGATGACTGCAAGTGCACATATTGTTTGTAGGTAGTTTCGAAATAAAGATATTGATCCCACAGGGAGCAGGGGTTCTGAAGTCTAATAAGTCTTGAATTAAATACTAAAATAGTAATGCTAAACAACGTTCTAAGTAACAAGATAAATTACGAGTGTTGTGTAAAAATGTGTTTTTAGTTTTTTGTATCAGAGAACAATAAGTAAAGTAAAACAAACTGAATACAGAAAATAAGTATCGCGTATGTAAAAGAGATATGAAACTGTAATGGGAAAAAGAGTTCTCAGGGAGTAGAGGATACACTTCTAGAATTATAAAGGGTTTAAGGTAAATATTATTATCATGAAAATTCTCAACTATGTATGTGTGGGAGGAACTCCGTAATTGGACGAATAGGAAGCAACCACTGATCATATCAGACAAGCAATCGACATCAATCAAATTATTTTGCTATTAAGGGACTTTGTCCCTAGGATGTATCCCATGGCATGGACAATGTTCCATGAGTTTCCTCGGTTCCCAAGTTGATATGTAAGAGGTGCTAACAGCTTTATAGTCACTGTAAGTTCTAGCACACCTCCTTCTACCAACAAGTAGTTCCCTCCATCAAGTCCCCACAAGAGGCAAATATTGAGAGGTCGACTTCTTTGAACATCAAGATGAAGACAATCTAACACATGGTCACAGAAATGAATATCATAATAAACTTTATCTTATTTCAATATCATGCTAGGGTTTCTCCATCTCCCTAAGAACTATTAATCTACTCAGACATGGAGGCAATCAACATCATGGCAAAGATAATGGAATATATTATAGATGAACAGTACATGTATAAATCCACAATGAGTACAAAAATTACAACAAGATCTAGACAAGATGTAGATGGAATGGATGAAGATGGTGGTGATGCAGCGGTTGATGATGAAGATCGATGCCTTAGCCTCTAGGATCTGTGTAGTGTGAAGACGGATCCCCGGTGGATGAGTTCCCCCTCTAGATCCCTTCCGGAGGTGAGGTTTCTGCAATTTCTGGTTGTTCTGTATGTCGTCTCTCCAATCTGATTGCATGGGGCAAAACTGTAACATCCCTAAAATCATGATTCAAACTTATGCATATCATCCATGCATCCATGATCATATGCCTTTCATTTCAAACAAATCCTTTCAAAACAGAATCTCCATGCTTATTATTTCATGTAAGTGTACTCTAGCCATAGTGCTATCTTCCCATGAGAATAATACTGGTTTTGATTCAGTAAAGTTCGTTTATTCAAACTTTGGCACTTTCAAAAGCTTGAACAAGATTCAAAACAAAATGAGTAATAAAACCAATATTATTCCTATATGAATATATATCATAAAGGCTTGGTTTTATTTTATTTTCTCTTGAACAAAGTGTTTTGTTTAAACAGTGGTGTTGGACACACATTTGAGTGCAAGGTTTACAGTATAAAAGCCTAGAGAAGTTTTGAATTCAAAATCATTTGATTTGGATTTGAAAATCATTCCATAAAATCAAAACAGAAAAAGAAAAGGAGAAAAGAAATAGAAAAAGGCCAGCGCCAGCAATTGAGCCCAGCAACAGATCCAGCCCAGTTAGCCTACCCGGGTTCCCCCTCTCTCCTTCTCACTCGCGAACGAACCCAACAGGTCACTGACGCCAGGACCCCACCCCCTCGCTATTTAAACCCGCTGACGATTGGACCTCGACCACGTGCCGCCTTGCAATCAATCATGCGCGCGCGCCGCCCGCCGTTACCTCGCCCGCCATTATCATGGCGCTTAATTTCCATTGATACGCCGCGCAATCCTCGCCCCAGCTCTGACTATAAGATCCCCTCTGCACCGCGGCCATTTCCCCTCACTTAGCGCCACCTCTACGCCCCCAGGCTGCCCGCAATTGCCTCTACACCGCCGCAGACAGAGCAACTCCGGCAGGCGATTCCGGTAAGCTCCGACCGCCCCGCTGTCTCTGGTTCAAACGAGCGTGACCGCCATGTCCTTGTGGATCTGCTAACACCCCTGGTTTGCCTGCTCGTGACCCAGGTCATCGTTCTCGTTCACGCCCGCAACCAGGTGTGCCGCTGCTCGACTCCGACGAGCAATAGCGGTAAGAACTGAGCACCCCTTGCCTTCCCTTTGGTACCATCTTGTTCGCCAGACACTTGCGCATCTCCTAAACCCTCTGCCTTGTGCTAGGATGACGCAGAGCTTCGACAACGACCTCGACAGCAAGCGACAGACGCCGCCCGCAACTCCAACGAGCCCCAGCGACCGTGTCCGTGCGCCCCTTGCCAAGCTGCCGCCAGGTTGAGCATCAGCACGTCGTCGCGTCTCTGGTAAGCATCTCCGACGACCCCCTAGCCATCTGTAGCACCGCGCCGCCGTAGGCAGAGCTCGCCGCCGCCAGTAGCCTCCACCAGCGCCGCCCAGCTTTGGTCGTTTGATCCAGGGCCGTCAGATCTGGATCCAGCGTGTAGGATTAGTTCACTTAACGAACCGTTACGAGCAGATCTGGTCCGTGCAGATTATGTTGATCTAACGGCTCACAGGCACGATCCTGAGCGAAGCGGTACGGGCCAATTAGAAGAAGACGCGTGGCAGCAGTTGGATTTAAAGACAAAATTTGAATCTATTAGATGTTCAAATTTGTTTTGGCTATAATTTTTGATCCCCACGTTATAATTTGACAAATTTTATATCATTGGAATCAGGAGAGCAAGCCCTTTCAAAATATGCAATGTGTTTAATGTTTTGCTTCTGTTAAAATGGTTTTATTTGCAGAAACTTGTGTAGGGCTAATTTGAGTATATGAAATGTTTAGGAAATAATTTAGGGTTTAAATAAATGTTGTTTGGCAAGTTTTTAACTTGTTTATGAATCCGTACTGTACACTTGCTTTGTTGAGTTTTAAAAATCATCACATATCTTTTTGCATGCATGCATATATTTTTGATTGTATGTGATTGTGGCTATGATTCTTTGTGTAGATTTTGGTGCTAGTGATTGTGATTGTGAGGAGTGTAGCTACTCTCCAAACTACCAAGGCAAGTGGTACTTCATGAATATTTTAATCCCATGTTTTATACTAAGCATTAGAAATATTTTGCTAAGTCTTGCATGTTATTATTTTTCTTATATGCCATGTTGGGAAATCCTAGTAGTTGTAGAATTGCTAGGGAATTTCTAAGTTAAGTTACTATCTATGCCATGCTTAGCCTAGCTAGTAGCAAACAAGGGTTGGTGAAATATACATGCTATGATGAAAATATTTCTAAGTCTTTGGACTTGTGTTTTGCCTAATAAAACAACTAAGTTAATAAAACACCTGGGTGGAATGGAAGGAATGGTTTGTGTTGAGTGGTTACACAAGGCCAAGGGACTGGTGAACCTTGTGTATCTCACTTGAGGAAAGCCACCCAGGAACAAAGAGATTTTAGAGGCGAAGTGTTGAGAAGCTTCTAGTGCAACCACTTGGCAATATGGGCTCTGCCTGGACCACATAGGTTGCTAGAACTTAGCCATTTGGACAGTTGGTGGTAGTGGGAATGATAGGATGGAGCACGTCCATTTGGTCTAAGGGAAGGCTTCTGAAAGGTCCTGTCTTGGTGAAACCAAGTCTGGTGGGGAAAGTGCACAACCTCTGCAGATGGAAAATCTAAGTACTTAGCCAAGTCCATGGTAATGGACAACTTGAGCATCAAGACATGGAAGCTATCAAGAATCTCCTCATCCCAATTTCTAAGTAAAAACTTGTGGGTGAACAAGGGTGAAGGACCTCAATGTCTATTGGTGGTTCCTTGGGAAAGGCTTTGACAAAGGAAAACTTAGTGATTTCAACTAATAGGCAAAACCTATTTTGAGCAAAGAAAGCCAAGCTACACTTAGCCAAATTGCATGTAGTATCTAGTCCACCTAAATTATACTAAGGTATCAGTTGCCAATACTATTCCAATGTATTGACCCACTGTGGCTGTAACTTGTGATGTTGCTGGTTACTCTGATGAGGATTAGGTTCATGAGTCTACACTCAACATGTTTGCCTGTGGCACATGAAGATGAAGACTTTTATTTATTTACTTATTCCAAACTCTTGTACTAGGCCTGTGGCCTTGGAGTTTTAAATACTATGTTTATCTCTGGAATGACTGTAATAATGACCTTTGTATCTGTGTACTTCATCTTAAACTGTGGATCCTAGCATTGATCCAGGGACTAGCATTGCAATCACAGGGATCCTTTTCCTTTATAAAGGAGGGATCTTACAGAAACTATTTTAAGAGGCGGTGGCGGAGGCAGCTATACGGCAGGAACTATATGGATGGATAATTCGCTCCCGTTGTATAGTTGGTCATTAAATGCACTGGTTTCTGCAATCGCCTCGGGTTTTCTTCTAGTGTTATTGATATTTCCCATATTAGCGATTTATGCTGTTTTTTACTACTTTTCGCTCAAATACAACTGGTCCAAGAATTGTGTCCATCATATCGATCATCTGTCCTGATCCTGGAAAATAGACATAGAAGATGCGCGCGAACGCCGCAAAATACCAAGATTCTATCATTACGGTGCAAAATAATAATATAAAACACGATGCAAATATGCACTCATCAACTTCCCCAAGCTTAGAGTATTGCTCGTCCCGAGCAAGTTTAGCTTAATGGATGTGATTCTCATATTCACGAAGCTGTGTCGATAAAATAAATGAGGTAGTTGCAGCATGTGTTTATCCTATATGATACATAAGAATAAGTTCATGAATCGTACATTACTCGAACCATCCGAATAATATTAGCAAGCTTCCACACATTAGCATTTGACAGTTCACAAAATATTACTCTCAATATGATGTAAATGTGTTTCAGTTTGATCGAATGAGTCAGTGAGGTATTCCCAATCCTTTTAGGATTAACACATTCACTTGGGATTTAAAATCTCAAATGTTTCTTTGTCTCACCACAAGATAGTGATGTATGACTATTTTCTCTTTGCATGTTTTATTTTTTCTTTTCTCTTTTTTATATGCTCACACTTTTGTTTAAGTGTTGTGCAAAGGAGCTAGCCATACATTCCACTTCATGTAGGAATTCAAAGTTTAATGATCTCCATTAACAAATTCCAATTGTATATGAAGCATCTTTATAGCTTGAATACTCTACCTCATCTTGTTCTCACTCTAATTTGATAGCACTTCTAATTTTCCTTTATTCAAGGTTTATTTCTCAACTTAACTAATTAGATAATTTTTACTTTGTAAATAAAACCATGAACTTACAACATATTGACTAAATTATATTTATATGTTCCATTAATACCAATGGTGTGGAAGACTCCTATTGCTATCATCAAGTGGAAGTAAAATTGTACTCAAGCCATTCATATATCTAATAAGACAAGCACAAACTCAATAATGCTCCATATATGATAATAAACTCAGAATTTCATAAAAGGGATCAACAATTGATGGATCGGGTAAGTACAAACCATCCCACCATTCTTCTTGAGGCTTCACCCTTATACAAGCACCAATGGTAGGCTTTGAGAGTGGCACTGTCGCTTCCTTGCTAGCACCTGCACCAATATTACGTACTTCCTTACACTTGTGTGGCATGGGATCCGTGGTGATGAACTTGACCGTCTCCACACGCCCTTTTACATGTGTCTTCCGATCTTCTCTCTCTTGTTGAGCTCTCTTAATTGCCGCCCAGTTGATCTCCAAGGGATCATAGACATCACGGCTGATATAGATGTCACTCAAATCTTCATCGATATCGCTGTTGTAGAAGCTTGGCTCAACGTATTCCTTGTACCCCGAGCTAAACCTCTCCACCTCCTCGTTGTCGTCCTCCATGGACAGGCTGCGACAGCGGTCCTTGGAAGGAGCAATGAGACCCAGGGGTTTTCCACGGCCTGGGACATGATAGAGCATGGCTAGATTGGTTCCTGGTGATTATGATTTAAAGAGAAACACAATGACAGTATATAAGGGGGTTAGAGGTCGGTAAAACTCCCGAGAAAAACCAAAGTGACGTCCAAGAAAAGAATCTTAACGAAATAGGTAAATAAATCATGGATTTGGAAAATTCCATCTTTGGAACGACCAACTATACGACCACGTCCTGTATAGTTCCGGCCGTATAGTTGGTTCCGAGCAGATATTTCCAAATATCTCGAGTCCAGATCAGTTAGGTTACTAACTTGGAACCGATAAACATCCCTTTCTTTAGATGAATAAAACAAAAAAGAATAGGAGATGCCAGAAGGTTTAACGGCCAACTATATGACGAGAGAAAATTTTTCTGGCTGTGTAGTTTAGTCGTATAGTTTTTAGACACCGAGAAATTTCATGAAGGGACTAAAATACGTTTAGTTGGAGATGCTAGAAGGTTTAACGACCAACTATACGCAAGGAGGATTTTCTCTGGCCGTATAGGTGCGGCCGTATAGTTGGTAAAAACCTTCAGAAACTTCAGAAAGACATGATGAAGTAAAAGGTAAAAAATTTAGAAGTATAAATTGTGAAGAAAAATCCGTTATTTAGAGAAAGAAAACTTACCTTACACTTACCGTTTATTTAGTCGGGGATGAAAAGCTTCTCCAACAACAAGGACTTCTTCTCTTTTGGAGCAATTGACCTTATTTCATCTAATAATTCTGGCAAATGAAAATCACCAAGACTAAAGTTCATCTCAATATGATTAGTGCCTTACTGGGCAAATATGGATACTGCATTCAATATCTGCAACTCAAATTCTCGAAGTAAAAGGATCCAACGGATCAGTCTTGGCTTATAATTTTTCCTCTCAAGGAGTTCTTTTAAACCATCACGATCCGTATGAACTCTTACTTTTGCATCAACTATATAAGAACGAAATTTATCGCAGGAGAAAAATACAACAAAAATTTCTCTTTCTTCCTTAGGATAATTCTTTTGAGCACTATTAAGAGTTCTACTAGCATGATGTATAATATTAAATATGCAACCTATATGTTGTCCTAGAGTTACTCCTACATCATCATCACTAGCTTCACATATTAAATCAAAAGTCATATCCCATATAGATGGTTTAATGATGGGAGCATGGGATAAATAATATTTAAGTTTATAAAAGGCAATAATGCATTTATCATCAAAATTAAATCTTACTCTCTTTTGCAGAAGGTTAGTTAAAGGTTTAGAAATTCTAGAGAAATTCTTAATGAACCTTCTATAAAAACCCACATGTCCAAGAAAAAATCTTATACCTTTTATATCCCTTGGTTGTGGAATTCTCTCTATTGCTTCAATCTTAGCTCTGTCTACTTCAATACCCTTACCTGATACCTTATGTCCGAGGACTATACTTTCTTTGACCATGAAATGACAGTTATCCCCATTTAGAACAAGATTGGTTTCTTTGCAATGTTGCAAAAACCTTTTGAGATTATCCAAGAAACTCATAAACGAAGTTCCATAGACATAAAAGTCATCCATAAATACTTCCATTATCAATTTTATAAAATCTGCAAAAATGGCAGTCATACATCTTTGAAAAGTAGCTAGAGCATTACATAAACCAAAAGGAATGCGTCGGTAATCATGTAAACCATAAGGGCAAACTAAAGTTTTTTTTAGTTGGTCATCATGATGAACAACTATTTGAGAAAAACCAGAGTATCCGTCCGAGTAGAAAAAATGAGTGTGGTTTGCTAACCTCTCTAAATTTCGGTCTATGAATGGTAAAGGATAGTGATCTTTCCTAGTTTCTTTATTAAATTTCCTAAAATCTATACACATCCTATGTCCAACAATAGTTCTGGTAGGTATCAATTCATTGTTTTCGTTAGGAACAACAGTAAAACTGCCCTTCTTAGGAACAATGAACATGACTTACCCATTCACTTTCTTTTACAGGATAGTTTATACCTACATCTAGTAGGCGTACTATTTATTTTCTTACCACTTCCTTCATTTCGGGCTTCACCCGTCTATTAAATTCTAGAACTGTTTTAACACCTTCCTCCATGAATATTCGATGTATGACTATCATGGGACTAATGCCCTTCAAATCGTCCATTGAGTACCCAAATGCCTTGCGATGCTTCTTAAGTACTTTCATGAGTTCTTCTTCTTCATCCCTGAAAGTTTAGCACTAATAATAACAGGGAATTTATTTGTATTGTACAAAAATCTATATTTAAGATTATCTGGTAAATTCCTCAATTTTGGGGTGGTAATTCCTCGTCCCCTCTCTTTTCTGGCTCTTCAAAAGGCTCATCAGTTGGAGGCCTTAAAATGGGAAGCGAATCAAATTCAGTTTCTAATTCTTCAAGGGACCTGTCCTCCATAATTATTTCTTCATAATTTGAGTATTCATTTGCTTCTTTTACTTGATTACTAAAGAAGAGAGCTGCCATCTCCTCAACAGTTTTTCTTTCTCTTCTTCTTGTATTTGTAGAGGTCTGTCTTTAAATTTGGAAAATGGAATTTATTTTTGAAATCAACTTTTTCAATGATCTCCTTTTTGAAATCAACTTTGGCACCTAAATCATTGAAAAAGTTTCTTCCAAATATAATTGGGCAAAGATTGTCAACTAGCATATCAACAACTACAAAATCGATAGGAAAATTTTCATTGCCAATTGTGACAATTGCATCTTCAACTAATCCCATTAGAACTCTAAGAGATTTACTGGCTAACATGATTGTCATATCAATATTCTCTGTTGTCGCCGGTACTATCTCTTCTTTTATTTCTATATAAAAATCATAAGATATAACATTAACTACGGTGCCAAGAGCACATAAACCATAATGTAAGGTTTCTTTAAATATGCAGGGAAGAATAGGATTACCCACATCTTTTACCTTAATTTTACATTCAACCAGTACGAAAGTCTCTTTATCAAGTTCAAATATGTTGTAATGTTCATATGTAGCCATAATTGCTTCCTTGGTTACCTCTTCATCTTTGGTTTCATCCAAATGTTCTTCAATTTCTGGCACACTTTTCTCTTCTTTCTTCTGTTGTACTGCTTTAACTTGTTCATATTCCAAAATATGTTTCTACACAGTGGTAGGGAAAGGTATCTCATACATTGCTTCTAGGAAGGCTAGTGTTGCTTTAACTTCTCTTTTCTTCTCAGGTTCGGGTGGTGGATCATACTTGACCAAACCCTCTTTTGGATCTTTGATATGTTTTGTAAAAGCTTTAACAATATGCAACATAAGATCTAAATCCAAATAAAGTTCTTTAGATAATTCATTAACATTGCCTTTTTTATTACACTACTAAGAAAATAGCTATATATAGACAGACCTTTTGTGGCAATGCGCCACCGAAGCTTCGGTGGCACATGCACTTTGGCAATGCGCCACCGAAGTAAGGTGGGACCCACAACAGGCGTTGGGCTACAAAACTTCTGTGGCATTTGGGCATATGCGCCACAGAAGTTGACACTTCTGTGGCGCATATGCCCAAATACGCCACAGAAGCAGCAGGTGGGACCCATAGTAGGAGGACTTTGACCGAGCTCTGACCAACCTTCTGTGGCGCATACGGCGACATGCGCCACAGAAGTTGGATGTGGGCCCCGCCATCTGGCAAGTTTGACCAAGATTCTATGGCGCATATGGTAGAATGCGCCACAAAAGATCACACTTCTTTAGCGCATATATGCCACATGCGCCACAGAACCTTGCGTCCATATCTGCACAAAAAGGTAGCAGCTTTGCAACCCTCTATCTACCACCACCCATTTCACATCCTTCTTCCCCCATCCCCCCACCTCGTATTACTCCTCTCTCCCACCCTATTGTGCCCATAATCTTCTCAGTTTTGTTGTATTTAAACCTACTACAGTTGATAGATTGGTTAGGGAAAGCCTTTCTCCAACTTGTAGATCTAAAATACACTTACTTTTCTCCTCCACATCTCCATTTGTCTACCACTATCTCTCCATAGATCTATTGGTCCACACTCTCTCACATCGAGGTCTCGACTCGGTATTCAATCTACTAGGTGAGTAATTGGCCATGAATATGCATGTTTCGTAGGTATGAAGCTTGTCGCGTGGGTGGTGTGTACATGCGATGGCGCCAAGATGATGTTTGTGCATGAAGCTTGTGTGGTGCATGGATGTTTGCATGGGAAGAAGTTTCTTGTTGTTACTTGTCTACCCCCGTTGTGGTGCATGGATGTTTGCCGAAATGTTGATTCATTTCCATTTTGGCAAATTTGTGCACCACCCATATGTCCTACTTTTATGAAAGGTCATGCCGAATTTTTTCGGCGACCATGCATGTGTGTTTGTGTGTGCATAAGGTGTGGTTTCTAATTAACCTACTCTCTCTTTTTCTCTATACGTGCATACCGCGCAGGCAACCATGGTCGTCAGGATGAGCAAAGGTTGAGTTACTAGGTATAAGAAAGACGTGAAGGCGTACATGATTCGGAACAACAATACCTAGATAATATGTCCATGTTGAACATGCAAACTCCAGCGCTAGATAGACCCTAATTCTGGACAATTGGAGGATCACCTGCTCATTCACGGATTCATGCACGACTTCGATGAGGAGCCGACAGAAAATGGTGGTGGTCATCATGAAGACGTGGGCGGGCAAGAAGACGAAGAGTCTCCCGGTGGGCATGGTCACCATGACGAAGAATATACCGGTGGGCATAATCATCATGACGAAGAAGGAGATGTAGACGGGCATTACCATCATTAAGAAGGAGAAGACGTGAACACCCAGACGCTGCTAACTTCGGTGTTGCAGGACCCTCATGTTCAGGAACTGCTTCTCAAGGAGACAAGCAATGCCAAAGATGTAGCCAGAGAGAAAGCCAAGCTGGCACAAATGGAGATAGACGGGATGACTCCATTGTATCCTGGGTGTCAGACCGAGGATACATGCCTGAGTGTAACGCTCAAGGCTCTAGAGATGAAGGAGGGACACAAATGGACCGACGTGATCTTCAATGCTAACATGGAATTCTGGCACGATCGTGTTCCTAAGGGGAACACATTGCCAACAAGTATAGAGGAGGCCAAGAAAATCGTGTGCCCTCTCGACCTACCGCACGTTAAATACCATGCCTGCATGAATGATTGCGCACTTTGTCATAACGAGTACGCGGAGAGAACCACATGTCCGATGTGCGGCCATGGACGGTACAAGAGAGGGAACAAGAAAGTTCCCCAAAAAGTGGTATGGTACTTTCCTATCACTCCCCGTCTATAGCGATATTTCATAGTTCCTAAGGAAGCAAAGCTAATGCAATGTCATGCAGAAAGGGAGAAACCCGAAGATGACCCGGAGAAGGGCAAGATCCTGACACACCCTTCAGAAGCTAGCCAGTGGAATGCATTGGACATCGAGTTCGAAGAGTTCGGGGGCGATGCAAGGAATGTCAGGCTTGGTATGAGCACCGATGGACTCAACCCTTTTGGCAACCAGAGTAGCATGCATAGCACCTGGCCCGTTTTTGTATGGCAGTACAACATCCCCCCATGGCTCTGCACAAAGAAAAGGTATGTACACATGAGCATTCTTATTCAGGGGCCAAAACAGCCAGGTATCGATATGCATCTTTAGCTCGGGCTGTTGAAATAGGAGTTAGCCACGTTGTGGGAGACATCAGCCCGTACATGGGACGCCTACCTAAAGAATATTTCCCTATGCCGCGTTGCTCGCGATGGTGCATGACTATCCTGGTTACACATATGTATCAGCCCAGGTGAACCACAGACACAATGCATGTGTCAAGTGCATGGATAAGACCCTGCATCTCCATCTACCAAAGGATCCCATGTCTTCGAAAACCGTGTTCCAAGGGAATCGAAAGTGGCTTTGCATGGATCACCCGTGGAGAAAATGCGGTGACCTGTTCAATGGTAAAGACGAGCTCGAAAGAGCCCCGCGTACAAGGAGCGGCGAAGAAATTGAGGAGCTTCTGAATAATTGGGAAGAGTGCCCTTTGCCAGGAAAGAAGCCACCAAGGACAAAGCCGCTTCAGGGTGTATGGAAAGCGAGGTCTATTTTCTGGGACCTGCTGTACTGGAAGGTCCTCCACACGCCCCATAGCATCGATGTAAGGCACATCACGAAGAACATTACCAAGAATATGCTTGGAACTTTGTTCAACATGCCGGAGAGGACCAAGGATGGGCCGAAAGCAAGAAACAACCTGAAATTTCTTGGCATCAAGAAGGAGCTTCAGTACCTAATAGTGATGATGATGACGATCAGACGAAAGGGACTCAAGGTCGCCGCAAAAGGGTTAAGAAGAATGAGGTGGTTGTGCTTCGCGCTTCCTGCTTCACTCTATGTCAGGAGGAGATCGAGAAATTTCTCAGGTGCCTCCTAGGAGTCAAAGTTCCTCACGGTTACTCAGGAAAGATAAGCATATATCTTGACGTAGCGAAGAAGAGGTTCAGCGGTATGAAGTCCCACGACTGTCACATGCTGATGACACATATACTTCCAGTTGCCATACGAGGGATAATGGACGAGCACGTCCGTGAGATGCTGTTTGGCCTGTGCAAATTTTTCGACGTCATCTCTAGGAAGTCGATTGGCATGAAGCAGTTCTACAAGCTACATGAAGAGATCATGGTGATACTATGTGAGCTCTAGATTTACTTCCTGCCCGCATTCTTCGACATCATGGTGCATATGCTTGTCCATGTCGAGGATGACATCATCCAGCTTGGGCCGACATTCCTGCAAAACATGATGCTGTTTGAAAGGCTAAACAGTGTCATCAAAGGGTTCTTTCGCAATAGGTCCCGCCCAGATGGAAGCATAGCCAATAGATTTCTTATCTACGAGTGCCTCTCTTTCTTCCAGAACTATCTAACCACCGACAACAAGGATGTTGGAATACCCACCAAGAAGCACATCGACAGACTCGATGGGTATGGTCACTGCGAGGGCCACCGCTCACTCCATGTCGGCATTGCTAATCGACCCGCCGACTTTGGCAGGGCAGACCGAGTCGCGCTACAACACACTGAATTGTTCAGCCCTTGGGTGGAAGAGCACAAAAGCTTTATCGAGCAGGAGTACGTGGACCGGTCCCACCAGAGGAAGAAAGGAGACGTAACAAGAGAGCACAACTCCAGCTTCACGGGTTGGTTCAAGAAAAGGCTGCTGGACAATCCTCCGTAGACGCCTTCTACGGAAGATCAACAACTCATATTCTCCTTGTCAGAGGGCCCAGCGCATAACATAAAGACCTATCAGTCGTACGACATCAACAGTTACAGATTCTACACTGAGGAAAAGGACATGAATATCGAATACCAAAACTCAAGAGTAACTATGATGTCCTTCGCCGATGACGAGACTACTGATACGTCGGAAACGTATCTATTATTTTTGATGTTCCATGCTTGTTTCGTATCTACTTTGCTTTGCTTTGTCTACACTTTGAGTTGTTTTTTTAGTTTTCTGGTACTAACCTATTAACAAGTTGGCATGGTGCCTGTTGCATGTTTTCTTCTGTTTTTGGTTCCAGAAAGGCAGAAAATCAATATTCTCGGAATTGGATGGGACCAAAGCAAAAGTCAATATTTTACCGTGGGGAACACGGAGCCAGAATACGAGACGGAGGGGAGCCACCAGGGGACCATACCCCCTGGCCGCGCGGCTAACCCTAGCCCGCGCCTAGGGGTGCGGCCGCCATGGCTACCCCTTGCCTCGCCTCTTCGTCTATAAAGACCCCCCGATACAGAAACCCTAAGTACCCAATCAATATTCCACGAAACCGTCTGTAGCCGCCGCCACCATCATCCCTAGATCGGGGGGATCGGAAGTTCTTCCCGGCACCCTGCCAGAGGGGAGATCATCCCAGAGGCCTTCTTTTGCATCATGATAGCCTCCGGTATGAAGTGTGAGTAGTTCCACCTTGGACTACGGGTCCATGTAGTATCTAGATGGTTGTATCTCCCCCTTTGTTCTACCATGTTTAGATCTTGTGAGCTCCGTTCATGATCAAGATCATCTATTTGTAATCATGCATGTTGTGTTTGTAGGGATCCGATGGATATTGAGATTACTATGTCAGATTGATTAATGGTTTTGTCTTATTGATTCTATCATGTCTATGTTGTTTGTGATCTTGCATGCTCTCCGTTTCTAGTAGGTATCTTGGCCAAGTAGAATCTAGTGATTCCAAGAGCGGGTATTTATGCTAGATAGTGGGTTCATGCCTCTATTTAATCTAAGGGGAATGAATGAAATCTCTAAGGTTGTAGATGTGTTGTTGCCACTAGGGAGAAAACAACGGTCTCTTGTTCATGGAACAAGTGGATTGTTTACCTTAAAAACTTTTCTTAAAGCAGTTATCCGTTGCTTGTAACTTAATACTAGAGGGGGTTCGGTTGATAACCTGAAGCTGGATTACTAGCCATAGATGAAGTTGGATGGCAGTCTATGTATCTTGTTGTATTGCCCAATCGAATCACATAGGATCATGAATGTCTAGTATTGCATTGTTATGCCTTGCTCAGTCCTATCAATTGCCCTGATGTAATTTGTTTACCCATCATGCCATGTTTATTTATCTTAAATAGAACAGATCTAGTGAACTATGGACCCCAGTCCAATCTTTACCATTGATACATCTTCCACTGTTCCTGTTTACTTTATGCAAACCACTATTACCTTCCACACGATACAGTTAATCCTTTGTTTTCAGCAAACCAGTGAGATTGACAACCTCACTGTTTGTTGGGGCAAAGTCTTGAGTTTGTGTTGTGCAGGTTTCCAAGTTGCTAGCAACACCTGTGAGTCGTTTCCTTCCTCCTACTAGTTCGATAAACTTGGTTTCTTACTGAGGGAAAAACTTGCTGTTGTGATCATCATACCTTCCGCTTGGGGTCTCCCAATGAAGTGTTCACACACTCATCAAGGCTTTTTCTGGCGCCGTTGCCGGGGAGGCTAAGGACGTCTTCACAAGAGGAGTCCTTCACAACCTTTCTCATTACTTTGTTTTTGTTTTTATTAGTTTTTTTTGCTTGGTTTTTTCCTTTGTTTTATCAAAAACTTCAAAAAAATTTAGTTTAGTTTGGTTTGCTTTCTCTTATCAAAAACACAAAACATTAGTTCCTGCTCTAGTTGCTGCTGTTGTTGGCTTGCTCCACTTTTGCCAAAATGAACACTGCTGAGAACACCAAGTTGTGTGACTTCACTAGCACAAACAACAATGATTTCCAAAGTACTCCTATTGCTCCACCTGCTCTTGATGCTACCTTTTATGAAATTAAGAATGCTTTGTTGAGTCTTTTGATGAGAGAGCAATTTTTTGGTGCTAGTTTTGTGAGATGCAAAAATATAAGGATGTAGATGGAGATATTATTAAGCTTAAGTTGTTTCCTTTCTCCTTGAGAGGAAAAGATAAAGAATGGTTGTTATCCTTTCCTAGAAATAGTATTGATTCTTGGATTAAGTGCAAGATGCTTTTATTGGAAAATACTGTCCTCCTGCTAAGATTATATCTATGAGAAGTGAAATAATTAAATTTAAACAACTTGATAATGAACATGTTGCTCAAGCTTGGGAAAGAATGAAATCTTTGGTTAAGAATTGTCCCACTTATGGACTTACTGCTTGGATGATTATCCAGACTTTTTATGCAGGTTTGAACTTCTCTTCAAGAAACCTGTTGGATTTAGCTGCTGGAGGTACCTTTATGACCATCACCTTGGCCGCTGCAACAAATATCCTTGACAATATGATGGTTAATTATTCTGAATGGCACACTGAGAGAGCTCCACACGGTAATAAGGTAAATTCTATTGATGAAACCTCCTCTTTGAGTGATAAGATTGATGTTATCATGGCTATGCTTGTTAATGGGAAAGCTCATATAGATCCTAATAATGTTCTTTTAGCCTCTTTCGTTGCTCAACAAGAGCAAGTCGATGTGAACTTCATTAGAAACAACAATTTCAACAATAATGCCTATAGAAATAATTTTGGTAGTAACAATAATTATAGGCCTTATCCTCCTAATAATGACAATACCTATGGAAACTCCTACAACAATGCTAGAAGTGCTCCCTCTGAACTTGAAGTCATGCTCAAAGACTTTATTAGTAAACAAACCACTTTCAACAAGACTGTGGAGGAAAAGCTTTTGAATGTTGATAAAAATATTTCCTCTTTGTCTGAAGCACAATCCTATTTGATTAATAAAATGGCTGCTAAACCTGAAACCTTGGAAAGTACCTTTGCTGCTACTTATGCCATACAAGTTACTATTGATGAAAATGTTAGACTGTTATCCCAACTACATGCTAAGTGGGAAAGAGAAGCTAAAATTGCTAGAAACAATAGTGTGTGCACAATCACCACCACAAATATGGATGCAACTAAACCACAAGAAGTCCCTATTCCTCCTACCATAATGCCTAAACCCAATGAGCCTCCTACTAGTGATGCTAACTTTGATTTTGATCTTGATGGTTGCAATATTTCTGAAGTGATTATGTTTCTACAAATGCTTGCTAGAAGTCATGATGCTAGTGATATGAATGTGTCGTTCACCAAACACATTACTAATGCTCTTATTAAAATTAAGGAAGAGAAGTTGAAACACAAAGACTCTATTCCTATGAAAGTATAAGATAGTTGGAAACCCATTATTAATATGCAAGTGAATGACTTTGATCTCAAAGCTTCATGTGACCTTGGTTCTAGTTTCTCTATTATGCCTAGAAATATTTATGAAATGCTTGATTTGCCACCTTTGGAAGATTGTTATTTGGATGTCCCACTTAATGATAATGCTAAAAAGGAACTCATGGGGAGTGTTAATGATGTTCTTATTATCGTTAACAATGCTTATATCCCTATTGATTTCTATGTTTTGGATGTTGAATACAATGCTTCTTGTCCTATTACTTTGAGAAGACCTTCTATTAGAACAGTTGGTGACATCATTGATATGAAAGAAGGCACCATTAAATATCAATTTACATTCAAGAAAGGTATTGAACACTTACCTATGAGGAGAGAGAAGTTGCTTTTTGCTCCTCCTTTGAAATCAAGGTTTGATGTTAATGCTTCTTCATTTGAAAATACTTGATTCTTGCTTCTTGTGCCTAACTTAAAGGCGTTAAAGAAAAGTACTTATTGGGAGATAACCCAAAAGTTTTCTTGAGTCTTGGAAGTTATTACTTCAGTAATTACCTCTCTTTATCCTTTTTGTTTGCTTTTTGTGCCAAGAATAACCTCTAATGAGCGGGAAGTAAGATTTGGGGAGTTGCTCTCCCAAAACACATTTTTGTGCTCCACCGTAAAAATTCGTGAGCAATCTTTGTAAGTCGCATTGAGCTGATACTTCTTGAATAAATCCCCCAGTATGTTAGCTAACTTTGGTTAGTTTAACACTTTTTGATTTGAGAAACAGAAGGTCTTCGAAAAAATCGGTTTCTACCTGTTGGTTTGTTTTGACAGATTTCTGCCATTATTTGCATTTGCTTCTTATTGATCTTTTTGAGGGAATTGATACAGTATCTTGTGTTTTTAGTGAAAGTTTTGCTGTTCTAAAGCTAAACCCAAAGGTCTATTATCTTTTGAATACCCCATGTCACCACAAGAAATATTCAAGAGGTACAAGCGTCAAAGCTTGGGGATGCCCAAGGCATCCCCTTCTTCGTCAATAAAAAGCTCAGGTCTTTCTAGACATTTCGTTTTTATTGTTTCATGCACTGTTGTGTTGTTCTTGGAGAGTCTTAGTTTTCATTTAGTTTTCTTGAATAAAGTAGTTCGGATCCCCGTTCTCACTGTGTTGTTTCAAATAAGTTGATTGGTGTTGGAAAGGAGTAGAAAGTTCTTGCTTGAATAGTACAATAGGAGCTTGCTTTGACTGTGACTTAGACTTTAGCATGTCATGCTAGATGTTGTTTTAACCTTATGCTTAGTGATTATTGTTGTAGCATGACTTGTTCCAAACAATTGGGATTACTTAGTGTGCCTTGAAGGAATCATGAGTTGTTTTAGCATACAAAATCATAATATTGTGGTATTCTCCTTTGATGCTTTGTTTGGGTTGACTTGGCACATGCTCACACCATGTTATGACTATGAACAAGTCACCATAGCCTCTATGATCATTTAGTCCTTGACTTGTAGTACCACTTTATGCTTTGATTAGTAATGTTTTCTCGCTCTACATGATTATGGCCATTATTGCTCTCTTAGTTGGTCGCTCCCAGTCGTTTGCTAGCCTCCACTTGTATGAGTAAGCTGTACTCATGCATCTTAATCCCAAGAAACCAAGTTATTCCAAATGTCAACTATAAATTCCTATGCATGGTGTGTTACACCATTCCATGTATATTCTTGTTTTCATCTATCTTCCAATTAAGAAGTATTTTGTTATGAGAAAACTTAGTGACTAAAGCTCTCACAAACTTGATGGCACATTTTATTTTTTTGGCCCTAATAACTTGAACCATTGTGTCATCTATGTTGTATATTCTTGCACTTATACGATGGAATTAGCAGAACTGTGTTGTCACGGGGAACGCTTTCAATATTGTACTTATACTTTGTACACAGTTGATATCATGCTCTTTTGTCTATGGATGTCGTCGGTGTGAAATAAAAGGGGAGCTTGTAAGTCCATGGAGTTATGTATGTGTGTTAGAGAAACTCCTGGGCCGCTAGCCTAAGCCATTCCTAATCATGGTGGAAACTTGCAGCATCACCATAATGACATCTATGAAGCTTTCTTCTTATAAAAAAGAGATATATTGAAAAGAGGAAAGAGAGAAAAAAAGCACCATTTTCCCATGGTAAATAAGAAGATTGCTGAGATGCTAATTGTCTCCTTGCCTTGTCATTTTGATTATGGGATAGTGTAAGACCCCACCATTTAAGGTAAAGGCCCCTATGATTGCAATGCTAGTCCTTGGATTGAAATGCTAGCATCCACAGTTTAAGATGAAGTACACAGATACAAAGTTCATTATTACATCGTCATTCCAGATATAACATAGTATTTACAACTCATTAGCCCAAGGCTAATACATAGAGTTCATACATAAGTAAATAAATAAAAGTTTCATCTTCATGTGCCACAGGCTAACATGTTGAGTGTAGACTATAACCCTAGTCTCCATCAGAGTAACCTGTAACATCATAAGTTACATCCACAGAGGGTCAATACATTTGGAATTGTATTGGCAAGTGATACCATTGTAGTATAGAAACATCTAATAACTATATGAATTTGTCTAAGTGTAGTTCAGGCTGGCTTTTCTCAAAAGAAGGATTTTCTTATTAGTTGAAAACACTAAGTTTTTGTTTGACAAAAACAACCAAGGAACCACCAATAGACATTGGTGAACCTTTACCCTTGTTCAACCACAAGTTTTAACTTAGAGAAATTGGGATGAGGAGATTCTTGATCACTTCAATGTCTTTGATGCTCAAATTGTTCGTTGCCAGGGACACGGCTAAGTACTTAGGTTTTACCCTCTCGAGAAGTGGTGCACTTTCCTCACAAGACACAACATGCACCGAGACGAGACTTTTTAGAAGCATTCCCTTAGACCACCATGGACGCGTTCCATCCTATCAAACCTACCACCAACTGTCCATCTGGCTAAGTTCTTGAAACCTATTTGGTCAAGGCAGATCCCATATGCCATGTGGTTGCACTAGAAGCTTCTCAACACTAAACATCTCAAATCCCTTTGTTCCTGGGTGGCCATCCAAAAGTGTGATACACAAGGTAAACCATAGACATGGGCCTTGTGTAACCACTCAACACAAACCAATCTTTCCATTCCACCCAGGTGTAACATCCCAAAAATATTGATCAAGGTTATCAAATTCCAATCACCAAAATTAGGGTTAACAGAAAAAATTGTTAATCAAAATCATTATGAATGCATGTGTGTATGTGATGATTGTATGAATGCATGAATATACTTGTATGATTGTTGTGATTAGCAAGGAATGGTTTAAAGATGAAAAAAACATCATCTAAATCAAATCCAAGTAGAAACAAATTAAGAGAAATTCAAAAACAAACAAAATCAGCTAATGGTCATTTTTGCCAATCTTGATGACTAGACCACTTTGAGTGTTTCTAGTCCAAGATTTGAAACAGAAACACATTCATTTCTTTTCACCCCTTTGCTAGACCAAGTGAAAGTGAACCCAAGCCCACTTTGTAAACCCACAGAAATATTTGGCAACTTGATTCAAATGACAATTCAAAATTGAATCTATATCATATCTGAAGATCACCATTTCTCAAAAACCTAACCAAGCCATTTAACCTTGACAAATACAAGCAACCATAGACTACCTAGTATGTGACTAGTACACCCACCAAGTTTCACTCAAAAATTTAAATTCAAGTCTCTTTCGGCCATTTCATCAAACACCTTGTAAACACAAATCAAACAAAACATCAAACACTATAGTGAGTAGTGTTTATGCCTAAATTTTCTCCTCTCTAGCTCACATCACACTCTCAGTAGATCATCTAGTTAATTTAGCAAGACCTAGCTCACTGTAAGCTTGACATTGTCATCAATGGTGACCTTGCCCGAGCCCAAATGGTCACCCCATTGTCGACAGCAAGCTAGGAGCTTCCCTAGCCTCGCCAATCTTGCCTAGGACACGAGCCACCGTCCATCACCACTCCCTGTCCAGTGCCCAAGCCTTGCCAGCCCCTGGACCACTCAGAACAAGCACGCCCAGGCTCTCTGCAAGCATGCCGAGAGCGCGCCAGAGCGTCGCGCTTGACACGCGAGCACAGACCGCGCCCCGCCCTCGCCGCTCGCGTGCGTGATCACCACCACCCCAGGAACCTCCCGGACATGCCCATTCACCGCCAAGCGACTCGTAGCCACTATGCGCCATAAAAAATGCCTTCGGTGCCGCTCAGAGAATCGACGTGTTCTGACCGAATCGCACCGCCCCACGCCTCGCCATCAAGCCGTTGAGCATAGCCAGGAGACCGCGCACTGCCCCCTACCGTCAGCCATGTCGTTAGCTCACTGTAACACTGACCCTGAAAAGCTTAGCCTGCACCCTTCGGTTTCCTCGTCGTAGTATAAATAGAGGCCTTCCCCGTTTGATTTCTTCACACCATTCCACTTCCCACCTCTCACTAATCGTTCCCACTTCTTCCCGGAGCCAGGCGAGTGCATCATCATTGGAATTTCTCTGGAGCCTGCCGCTGCTAGAGGAGAAGGGCGCCGCTGATTGGAGCCACCCCAGGAGGAGCCTCCAGTACCAGGAGAATCACCGTCACCGACTTCATCGTTCGCCCCCATCGCCAACCATCTCTTGAGCCTCGGTAAGCCACCACAGACCCCCACTGTCCGTGCTAGGGTTCGGACTCGTCGCGTTCTGTTCGACGAGGACGACGACCCTCAGTCGTAGATCTTACAACTAATCCTACAGTTGTAATAGCCCCGTACGCCTTCGCACCCTTGTCTCACTAACTAGTGGGGACAACCACTTAACCGGCCCACGCGTGCTCTACACAGTGTGCCGACCCAGTTAGCTCTTCCGCACGACCCAGTAGTTTGAAATTTGATTTATCTACTTAGTTTCAAACCTAGTTGTGGCAGTAGATTCAAAACTCGTTTTATAGAGATTCACTGAACCAAATTTCATGAAACTAATTTTGTTAGAAAGGTATTGAAATTCCTAACCCAAGGCTGTTGGATTCAAACCATTTGGAATTATAGATCACCTATAGTAAAAATAACAAGGCGGAGACTTTTCTGCATTCAAACATTTTTCAAAATTCAAACATAAAATCTTTTGAGTTGATTCCAACTCTCAAAAATCACATTTGATCAGACCTTTCTAAATATATAAAAATATCTAGGTTTACTTGCATAAATAATGGAGAAGTAATAAAAGAATGCCCCTTAGGCAATTCTAGTCACTTTATTTAATTAAAATAAAAAGGTTAAACCTTATTAATTTGTGACACCACTTTAAATCACATTCCCAAGTACTGAAATATGTGGTGATGACATGTGTCAACATGATCCCATGTTTTAATTGGAGAATATTAAATCTTAAGTAGTTTTTCAATGAGTAGAAATTACTTTTCTAAAACAAAATAAATAAAACTATTGCCTTAATCCTTGTGATGATTGTGATGATGCTAGATCATCTAGTGAAAACTCTGGTGTGATACATAGAATTAGCTAAGTATTGTTTGGTGATTGTGTACCACATATTTATTTATAGGCGCTAGTACTGACCAAGGATGCGAAGAGGAAGGAAACTACTACGAGGAAGAAGCCGAGGAGAACTTCAACCACTCGACTGCACAAGGCAAGCTTACACTTGCAATTATGCAAGCCTAACACTACAAATTAACTAGCAAGCTAACATTAGCAAACCATCCTAGCAAGCTAACACTTGCAACCTTAACTACCCCAAATCCATGTTTTACTTGCCAGCTTAAACCTATAAGATAACCTATGCAATGCATTAGACATGCCTTGGTTATACCACCTTATTACACCAAATCCTAGTTTTACTTGCAAGCTTTATTATTTTATTTATTTATCAAAATTCTTTGTTTACTTAGTGACTTGTGAAGTGTTGGAAAGATATCAAAGGTAGCATAAAGAGCATAAAACTTGGCCTAAGTTAGGTAGATCTTGATGTCATCCAGAGGCATGAGATTGGATTTAGATAAGTCACACTTGATTATCACCCCTCATTAGTGTTTACCCCAACTTTAGTTGCTAGTTATAATCATAAAACTTGATCACTTTAGATGGGAATACTTGGTGAAAATGATTATGAAAACCTTAGAATGAGGAGTCATTCTAATGGAATGTTTTGACATGTGTTAGTGAACACCAAATGATTTTGATGATGAAAATGTTAATGCATGAGCCTTAGCCCTTTATAAAACTGATGGTTGTTTGGATGCGATACCATTCCAATTTTACCGTATAACCACAATACCCAAGAGCTCAAAAAGGAATCACTAAGAAGAAAATGCAAATAATGGCAGAAATCTGTCAAAACAGACCAGCAGGTAGAAACGAATTTTTTCTAACATCTTCTGTTGCTCAAATCAAAAAGTGTCGAATTAACTAAAGTTATCCAACATACTGGGGGATTTATTCGTAAATTGTGAGCTCAATCCGAGTTACATAGCCTCCTCACTAATTTGTTTGGTGGAGGACCGAAATCTGTTTCGGGACAGCAACTCCCCAAATCTTAGTTCCCTCTCATTAGAGGTTATTCTTGGCACAAAAAGCAAACAAAAAGGATAAAGAGAGGTCATTACAGTAGTAATAACTTCCAAGAATCAAGGAAACTCTTGGGTTATCTCCCAAAAAGTACTTTTCTTTAACGCCTTTAAGTTAGGCACAAGAAGCAAGAAGAATCAAGTATTTTCAAATCAAGAAGCATTAACATCAAATCTTGCTTTCAAAGGAGGAGCAAAAAGCAACTTCTCTCCCCTCATAGGTAAGTGTTCAATACCTTTCTTGAATGGAAAATGATATTTGATGGTGCCTTCTTTCATATCAATGATGGCACCAACTGTTCTAAGAAAAGGTCTTCCCAAACTAATAGGACAAGAAGCATTGTTAACCATAATGATAACATCATTAACACTCCCTATGAGTTTCTTCTGAGCATTATCATTTAGTGGGACATTCAAATAACAATCTTCTAATGGTGGTAAATCAAGCATTTCATAAATCTTCCTAGGCATAATAGAGACACTAGAACCAAGATCACATGAAGCTTTGAGATCAAAGTCATTCACTTGCATATTAATAATGGGTTCCCAACTATCTTCTACTTTCCTAGGAATAGAAGCTTTGTGTTTTAGCTTATCTTCCTTAATCTTAACAAGCGCATCTGTAATGTGTTTTGGTGAAGGCAACATGCATATAACTAGCATCAGGACTTCTAGCAAGATTTTGCAGGAACATAATCACTTAAGAAATATTGCAACCATCCTTATCAAAGTCAAACTTAGCATCACTAGTAGTAGGTGTGACACCCCCGAGATCAGGGCTAAACAAATCCCAGACCTCCGTCTGACATAAGCTTAACCTTGAGCTCGAGAATATCCAGTGAAGAATCGGTAACACAGTAGTGAACCTACAACAGAAAATTTATTACAGCATAGGCCAATGACCACAAACATCAAACAATGGAAGGCGAATTATGCTATTAAGTATAGCAAACTTAACAAATGTCCTAAGAGGCCTGAAGTATAACCATGACGTCCCAACCCATAGATTCTAGGCTGCCGACCGGGAACCCCAAGCGACTCGTCGATGTCGATGTATTATAGAACTCTTCTTCAGGTGAACACTTACTCTGCCAAAAGTATCAACAAAGCAATGGTGAGTACAGGGTGTACTCCGCAAGACTTATGGCTGGTCGAGTTGTTTCGCATAAAGCCACTTTTGTTTTTGAAAGAAGAGAGAGAAGAATCTCGTCTAGTCAGAGTATTTTAAAAGGGGATAAGAGAGCGACATCTCTGAAATATTGATCATCATCTTTTGATATCCACCAATCATCATCATCTACCAACTAGGATCACCCCCTCGTACCCATGAGGAAGCATCCTTAAGCACACGTTGATCTGCCAAGTTTTACGATTAGGTTCAAGTTCTCTATGATCTTAGAATCTGGTCACCCAGCGTTCATAACCATGAACATGACTTTTCGAAAAGATTTAACCTTCGAGGGGTGTACAACTTTACCCACACGTACTAACCTTATCTTAATGCCACTTGTAATAGCCCTCTTCCTTGGAAGGCCGATAGAGGGTGGTTAGACACGACCTTTACCTTGCTTTCGCCGAGACAATTAGTCACGCAATAAGTATGATTCCGTAGCAGGTCAAATCAAGCCGTGCCTTAAAGATGTGAGGCGAGGTTGGTTTACCAGGGGCGCCATCAACCCCAAGCAACCCGGTCCACGCTTCCCTACCTGTATGAATGCACCTCTTTCACCTCCTCTTTCGAAAATGTTTTCAATGCGTATGTCGAATGGAAGACCCTAACTATGTGACTCATGGAATCTACTAGGCAAGTTAGTTGCTCGTGAGGTTTTCTAGGCACCGTGTGGTTGCACGCTCGTCTTGGTTCCAAATGAAAGAACTCAGTTCCTAGTGGTGGCGAGCATGGGACTAGAAAAACCACATCCCACCGTGGCCTCCCATACAAGCCTTAGCATGTTTTAACTCATATCACCTCTGATATCATCTCATCACGTTCTCCTGTCACACTAGATTCTCTGCATCTGATACATCATCTGGATGGACTAGAATTGACAGCTATGCATGGGTAAGAAGACACATATAAAAGCTCTAGAAGTGCACACAGCCAAACCTAGTTATGCTAGGAGCAGTGGATCAGGTAATATAAGGTCAAAGGGAGTAATGCAGCAGATAGGATACTCTATCTATCGATAAAAGACCACAGTAGAATTGTATGCATCATGGCAGGAATTGAATTGCTTTCGAAATCATAGGATTATATCATGGTGGGGCTATGCTTGCCTTTACCAGTTGATACCAGATAAACAGATCTTCCGAAATCTTGTACTTGACTTGATTATTGTTGGTCAAGTATTGTTCGTCGATCTTCGAACTTAGACGATGTTGATCTCGATCTTCGATCTTGATCTAGATCTCATATTCTACCGAGAAGAACCAACCACCGGAAAGAGAGGGAAACAATAAACAATGGCATCGATGCAATGCTCAAGCAAGGATGATGATATGACAAGTTGATTAGTATTGAGATGTAACCCTAAAGCATGCTCTACAACTTAATCGGGGTTTCGAGGGGTGAAAACCCTAACTCGGGGAAACTCCGGAAACATATGAGAGGGGTTTATTTTGTTCTCTAATTAAACTTGTAATTTTAGTTGTTGATCACTGCATGATATTAGGTTAAAGAGGTAGTTCTCATTTTTCTGAAACATTTTGATATATTGTTTGTATTTTTCTGAATTACAGATTAAAAGTTATTGAATTTACAATATTCAAAACAATTTCTGAAATTATTAGAACATTTATTGCATCATTATGACATCAGCTGGGGGGGTTATTCTTTTTACACAGAGGCCTGGGCTAGCCACAGTGGCTGACCGGTGGGCCTCAAAGCCACATCGGCTCCACGTGGATAGGTGTGACCTGAGGGGGGTTAGGGTGTTTCTCACTGAGGCAGTAGCTAGCCGTAGAGGCCGACAAGTGGGACCTGGTCCACATTGGCAAGCCACGCAGGCTCGCCGGCCAACGGTCCAGACGGCGGCGCGGGATGGTGGTTGAACGCGCGCGGGCATGCGAGGATGGATGGGTTCGACGCAGCACGTCGAGGCGGACTAAAAAGTGGCGGCTCCATACCTTTTTGGTCGCCAGAGCGAGAGGAGCAGCGACGGCTGGCGGCGGCGCACAACGGCGTTCAACGGCAAGGTGAACCAGAGAGAGAGGAGAAGCTAGGAGAGGTTCCAGAGAACCTTGAGCTCACCCTGAAGCTTGAGGTAGGGTCGGAGGGGCGAGGCGAGGCCGGATTCCATGGCGACGACGGTTGCCGGCATCGGGGACGGAGGTTTCGATTGGGATGGTTAGGACCACACCGGCTTTCTTCGAGAGGGGCAAACAAACGAGGGGAGCTAGGGGATCACGACTGCACCCACAGCTGGTCGAGGGAAGGCCGGAGACGGCGGCGCTACATGGCGGCCAGATCTAGGGTTAGGAGCTTCTACGCGCGAGCAACATAGAACCGGGGAGAGGGGGATATGGGGATAAGGAGAGAGGGCAGAGCACGGCGCGTCGGTCTTATCTCCTCTCCAAAGCGGCGGCATTCATCTTGGCGCATCGAGGCGATGGACGACATCGGCGAGGACAGCGAGCAGCTTCTCCTCGCGCCCGAGGAAGAAGAAATAAGAAACACGCCGAAGGGGTACGGGCCGGGATGGGCTGGTCTGGACCGAAGTTGGGCCCGATGTCCGTTGCGCGCTGAGCGGAAGAAAGGAGAAGGGGTAGATGGGCCGGCCTGGTTCTGGTCTGGATTTGTTTTTATTTTGAAAAAGATTTTTCTTTTCTATTTTAATTTTTTTTTTGTATTTTCAATTCAAATCTGTTTTGGGTAATTTCAAAATTACTAGAAGGTTTACAAAAATATAAAATACTCAGGGGCCCTTCTATACAATTTGGGATCCAATAATTTTGGTAGTTTACAAAATTCAAAACCATTTAAATGTATTTAAAAAAGGGAGGGGAGGATTAGGGTTTTAGGGTTTGATTTATTTTGCTTTAATGCACAACTTAAAACATGATGCTCATGATGCACAAACAAACCCTAAATATAGATTTACTAAAATTGGGGTGTTACAGCTCTATCCCCCTTACGAGAATCTCGACCCGAGATTCCAAAGGTAGGAAGAGAGAGGGAGAGAGGAAGAAACAGGGCCACTCTAAAGACAAGAGGGAAACACACTAAACAACACACCGAGTATCTCATGGTCAACTCATGGATGGAGTGTTCATAAACAACTCTGAGATGACAGACATGAAACACATCAAGATAACAGAGGAAACAAGAGGAGAAGGTTTCAAGTTGTTAGATCGATGGTCTTCATAAGGATTGAGACCATGGAGCTTAAAGGAGGTTTGGAAGCTTCTGAAGAGAAAGGTTCCAACAGATAGAACATGACCACAGACTTTGATAGGGGACCTATACTAATCGACTTAAGTAGAGATTTCAGGTTGCAGAGATATGGATCAACAAAACCAAGTTGTTGAACTACTTTTGACACAGAAGAGTCACTTTTTCATTCAACAGAGGCCAAGACAGAGAGGTGTTTTGGTGGAGAGGACTCATAAGAGTCACAAGGAACATGTAGCAAGAGGAACTTTTGATTACCAAAATCATTGTCACTCTTGAAACTTGATTGAGAAAACAAAGGGAACTCTTTATTCATCCAGGACTATCAAGATATTTTCCAAAGATCAGGATATCACTTTACACCACTAGATGAATATTTAAGAAGATTCTTGATGACACGAGAAGAAAGAAACTTCATTCTTAGACTTCAATTGTTCGACACAACAATGATTGCCAACATAAAATGGTCTGGAGGATCGACCGAGAGACATTTAACAACACTACTTTAAATGTTCTCCTTGATGTTCGAGACACGAAGCATCAAGTAAAGGTCGGACTTCAGATACAAGGAAAACCATAAGAATAACTCCTATAATAAATTATAGAAGAAGCCTCATGAAGATTCGTTGTTATTGTTGAATCAAGGGATATGACAAAGGGTCTTATCGCCTAAGTATGTCAACCATTACATCAATATTGCCGAATTTACAAAGAGACCAATGTCGAAATCTTGAGGAACACCAACCATCATATCTGCTTGAGATTCAAATTTGGTTAGGTGAGATGATACTTCAGACTCGGCATGTCTGAATAGAAAATTTGCAACATTTACCGTGAAGGTAAAGTTACTAGATTCTCAAGACATGGACTATAGTGTAAAGCTCCAAAAGACTGAGCTAAATTGTTGACCCATGTATTTACAACTTGTCGAGATACAACTGCACACACATAAGTTGCTAACAACAAAACACACATGTGTCCTTAGGGAACGGAGCTAACTCTACTCGAATCAACGGCGACATCTTTCAACGTTTGCATGTGAACTAGAGAAGGTCACTTCTAACATCCAGAACACATACTTCGACATGACTAGAAGATGGTTCTCCATTTTTTCCAACATTAATGCCAAATGTTTCATATGAATCAAATCTAGCATGGAGAAGATAAGGATGTCATTGATGGGCTCAACAACAAACTTATGGAGACACTCCAAGAAGATGGACTCATATGTTGCGTGAACAAGACAAAAATACTTGTCAGACCAAAGGACATGAATATGTATCCCAGTGAAACGTCACAAGAAGAAACATTATCAAGATAGTCCTTGGCACTGAGTTTGATTTGACGATAACCCAAATCAAATCAAAGATAGGGGATGATAACATGTCCACGAAGGAAATACTATCTTTCTTCAACACGAACAAAACTAAACATCCCTTTTATAAAGAACGTAGTCGGATATAACTTTTGTCTTACAACTCTCCAAGTTGTTGCTTAAGCTCAACCAACTAGTTCAGGGGTATCCATTACAGATCCTTGGAGAAAGGAGCAGCTCAGAGAACTTGCTTGGTCAAGAACTTGATAACTCGGTCATGTGGCAACATGGCGATACTTCTAGTAGACATCTAGAATATCACGAACCAACGATATGTCACTTAGTTCGGGTCATAGTCTTAGAGTTTCAACACAAACGTAACTCTTTGACGAAGGAGATGTACCAGAATAGCGGACTTGGTAGCACAATCATCCTTTGCTTTGGGACGGGGTTAACTGATCACGCTAAGAATGACACAAATGTCCTTAGACTTCAAAACAATAATAATTGCTAAGAATCTCAGATGGCCACATTGTTACACACACGCATCACTCACGAGCGTGAAAGCTCGAGTAAGGGTGGGTAACGATGTGTAAAAGCATCACTTCATTAAGAGGGTCATGAATCTCGGCACAACCTCTTAGTATAAAAGAGTGTGATACTTTAAGATGGAACAGATAGAAGCTTATAAACGCCTCTTGATCTGCAGATTACAACACTTTGACCTGGTCCTAGATATGACGAGGTACTGGAGTTTATTTCTCCTAGACATTCCGAAATGGTTTTTCATGACAGACCACAAGAGTATCTTTCATTAGAAGACACCAATGCACATTTACTACTTGGCTACCAAATGGTAGACAATGGTCATAAAGCAACAAAGGTAAAAAGAACATGCTCATGATGGAATCCCGAGATGTGGATGCATAAGTCAACAACCTTCTGAAAACCAATGCATAGAAGGGTAGAGTGTGGCAGAGGCACGAATATAGATGCGAGACTCTCGAGGAGTACTCTTGTCATGATCTATTTGGTTCCATCAAAGAACATCTGCAATAGCACGTGGTAGGGAAGTCCTCAGTTGTCACAAATCAATCGCGACAAGGACCACAAGCTTGAAGACTAGAATTATAGTACTAGCCATCCTGAGGTAATGTATGAACATTAACAACAGGGGTCAAAGGAGTGGATCTTGGGTTAAAGGTCAGCTTCATGTACAAGATTCACAACACCAGAATCCAGCACAATTGGGGATCTTAGGTTCAAGTCCAAGGGTTAAAACCGAAAGAAAGGAATAGCTACTACATGAGTGACGTAGCGTACACTACAAGTTAGTAACCACGAGGTAGCTTCCAAGAGAAGAAACGACTTCTGAAGTACCCGGCAAATGAAAAGGAGGCACACAAGGCGAAAGGAAACCTCGAAGCCTAGAACAGAACACTCCAGATCCAACAATATAATATTGCGGGTCCGAAAGATAGAGAGATCATGATGGAAAGAAATCTCTCAGATGAACAAGAGAAAAGGGAAACAAGGAATTCACAACACACACAACTATAGAGAACTCAACACTAGGTCAACTGGCTTAGAAACGACATGCCAAGGAGGCACCTAAGTTTTGAAAGACAAGAAGAGATATCAAGACTTTTCCAAAATCAACACCAGATAAGATAACCCAGAGTTCGGGCGAAATTGGATAAGGAGTAAAAGAAGCATACTAGAATTTTCGCAAATACTTTTCAGCTTTAAAATAGTTTTCACAAAAACTAGACTCAACATCGACAAATATTAAGGTTTTCCTACGGTCGGTATTGCTCTCATACCAAGAAATGTGACACCCCCGGGATAAGGGCTAAACAAATCCCAGACCTCCGTCTGACATAAGCTTAACCTTGAGCTCGAGAATATCTAGTGAAGAATCGGTAACACAACAGTGACCCTACGACACAAAATTTGTTACAGCAAGCTCATAACTGAGTAGAGAACCAAATGATTACAAGCAGAGGCCACTGACCACAAACATCAAACAACGGAAGGTAAATTATTCTATTAAGTATAGCAAACTTAACAAATGGCCTAAGAGGCCTGAAGCATAACCATGACGTCCCAGCCCATAGATTCCAGGCTGCCGGCCGGGAACCCCAAGCGACTCGTCAATGTCGATGTAGTATAGAACTCGTCTTCAGGTGAACACTTACTCTGCCAAAAGTATCAACAAAGCAAGGGTGAGTACAGGGTGTACTCCGCAAGACTTATGGCTGGTGGAGTTGTTTTGCATAAAGCCACTTTTTTTATGAAACAAGAGAGAGAAGAAGCTCGTCTAGTCAGAGTATTTTAAAAGGGGATAAGAGAGCGACGTCTCCGAAATATTGATCATCATCTTTTGATAGCCACCAATCATCATCATCTAGCAACTAGGATAATCCCCTCGTACCCATGAGGAAGCATCCTTAAGCACACGTTGATCTGCCAAGTTTTACGATTAGGTTCAAGTTATCTACGATCTTATAATTTGGTCACCAAGCGTTCATAACCATGAACATGGCTTTTCGAAAAGATTTAACCCTGCAGGGGTGTAAAACTTTACCCACATGTACTAACCTTCTCTTAATGCCACTAGTAATAGCCCTCTTCCTTTGAAGGGCGACAGAGGATGGTTAGACACGACCTTTACCTTGCTTTCACCGATACCATTAGTCATGCAATAAGTATGATTCCACCGTAACGGGTCAAATCCCGAAGCCAGGACTTAAATATGTGAGGCGAGGTTGGTTTACCAGGGGCTCCATCAACCCCAAGCAACCCGGTCCATGCTTCCCTACATGTATGAATGCACCTCCTTCACCTCCTCTTTTGAAAATGTTTTCAATGCGTATGTCGAATGGAATGCCCGAACTATGTGACTCATGGAATCTACTAGGCAAGTTAGTTGCTCATGAGGTTTTCCAGGCCCCGTGTGGTTGCACGCTCGTCTTGGTTTCAAAGGCAAGAACTCAGGTCCTAGTGGTGGCGAGCATGGGACTAGAAAAACCACATCCCACCGTGGCCTCCCATACTGCGGTGACCCAGCATACCACTTCATGATGTAGTACACTATAGTCGTTGATATAACACAAATGAAACACCATTCACTAGTATTAAATCCCTCAGAGTGGTACAACAGAAACACAACAGGTCCAAGACATGACTATAGGTTACAACTCAACTCTTTACACAAGATCCAGAGAACACTCTAGGTTAAAGAGAGAGAAAGAAACTTCTTACAAAGAAGAATCAGAAATAAACAACTCATAACTATTATTCTAATAAAATTAGCATCTAACTATTTAGCTTGTATTGCTGCTATCGCCAGTCCTCTACAGAAGTAGGTTCTATGGCTAGAGATTCTATTCTTATCTAATTCGCAAATTCGTCTTCACTTGAGTTTATGTATATGTTGACTTCCTTGACTTTATTGAAGATCTTTAGCTTTTAATGATGATTCTTGGAGCATAACTTGATGTAGACATCGTCTATACTGGCTTTAGAACCTAGCAAGGGTTAAGAAGATACTTTGAGTACGAGCGTACTCAGCAAGTTCACTATAAAAGGAGTGTTTGATGCACTATCTCTACGGCCACGGACCATAGGTCGTAGGCAATGCACGTTTTCGTAAACATTTCTTCAAAGGTTGCTTTTATTCTGAAAAACTATGTCCGTCAGCCTTCACCGGTTTACCAGAACCTTCATGGGGTTCCTTTTCCGCCGTGTTCACAGCTCCTTCCTGAAAATGGGAGTAACAAGTTACAGTTCTTACAATCTGCAAAGGTGCGTCACTTTACTCATGAGATACCTTAGGTTTTGTTGCACGGCCGGGAGTATGTCCCCGTTCAAATTTCCTTGGTTTGAGGCCCAACCTAAGATCCAAGCCAATCACTGCCTTCTCCACGACCCCGCATGTTTCCTTGGTGTACAGACCGTTCAGATGTCGGAACTATCGTGGGACGTTGAGGGTTCCCATCCATATGCTGCATATCCTCTATGCATTACCATATAATATGCACGCTACGAGTGATAACAGCCACGACCCGCACATCTCCGTCCCATTCCAAATCTCATGGTCAATGCATAATATACGGCGCAAGAATCACTGGCGACATTGGTTGTTAAGTCCTAGATAATATGTTCCTTTACCACCGGAACTCTTATAGTAGGTTATTACCTCATGGTAAATAACCTATAATCACATTATTATGTAAATAGTGTTTTCTGACCTTTTTCAAATGTAGGTGATGTCAACACTGGATTTGTAAAATACTTTACAGAAAATAATCAAAGGACATGAGCAAGTGTGAACTTGCCTTTTGTGATTGCAAGATTATGCACTCACGGTCTTCAAGACAATATAAGATCCAATAGTTGAAATCTGCATCATTGGTCCGGTAAGGACTAATGTTTAAAGAAGAAATATGCTTTTATACATAAGTAATGTAATGCAAGTTGATAAACGCGAATCCCAAGGATAATGTTGATCTAGGGCTTGGATACTGGAAAGGTTTCCTGGGAATGTGTTGCCCTTTTAGATTAAGTTTCACGCATGCGCTTCTTATTAAGGCTTGTGAGTATGTGTCAAATAACATGTAGACACAATGGCATACAACAATAAGATATACTAATGAGATGTGCTACTCAAGGACTACTTATATGAGAATTATCTTATCTTCAAGTTTTACCTTGCAAGTTATGACATTTATAATGAACTTAAGTGTTAATAATTCTAGGTATATAAGTAAAGCTTAATGTAATGTGATTATTATTAATTGTCATTTGATGTTTGAAGTGGCAAAAAGAATAACATTTGAAGAAAATTTGATTCAACCAAGCAGAAGCATATAAGCTTTTAAGTTAACCTTATGAGGTGTTTTTTCTAGTTATAATCTTTAAGTAAGAAAGAATTACTCCATTTGAATAATGACAGCATTAGTATTTGAGACTTATCTATCTTTAATGACAACTTGGTTGGTTTGGTATTAGGATACGTTATAACTTAATTATAATAGACCAAAGTTAACTATAAAGCATATAATAAAGTATTTAGCATTATTTAAAGTATTATAGACTAAAGTTAACCTTAAAGACATAGATGGACTTTAGGTGAAATGTTTGTTACAATTATACCTTGTTCACATTATAATGTTTCTTTAAAGCTACTTAAGAATGGTATTATATTTAGTTGGTAATGGTTTCTTTACCTTATAAATATATAAAGGTATTTATCTCTTTATAAGGGTGTGGTTAAGGTTTATGGATAGGTAAATAATATTATTCACTACTTATTAACTCACTATAGTGTTTTTATTTGTTTATAAACTTGTGATTAAAGTAAAGGAATGGGTTTTATCTCATTTCAATTTATTCTTGGAGATTTTATAATGGAAGAAATGATTCTTTTATAAAATAATCGACATTAATGGTTGAGAGATAATTTAATAAATTTGCATTTTTTTTGAAAATGTGTTGAACCATTTGACTTCATAATATTAGTATTTAAGATTAATACTATTTATTGTATTTAATTGGTTAATTTAAGAATATCAACAAATTTTATCTAACATTTTATGAATTATTAACTAAAGAAATAGGTCTTAAATTCAAGTTATTAAAGTGTTTAACTTTTTATTTAACTTAAAAGTGGAATATTATATTTTTAACATATAGGTATTATCTTTGTGATCATTTTAGTATATTACACTTATTTTTGTGATTTAAAAATAATAAGATATGATTTTTATAATACTTATTATTTTATAAGGACTTAATAAATAACAAATATTTAATTAAGTGGAATAATAATGCATGATTATAGTTTTAAATTATAATTCTTATTTTTAAAGATTTTTAGTATTTTATTTATATTTTTAATATTTACTAATATTAAAACTTTTTATTAAATAATATGTATTTAAATAATCATCATAATAATATTTGATAATAGTTTTAAGCTGTAGATTTTATTTTTCTGAAAATTTTCATATATTAAACATATTTTTATGAATTATAAAACAAAAGATATTAATTAAACAAGTTTTAATTCTTTTATTTCATTTCAGGAAATACTTATATTTGAATTAACATTGTTTTATCTATTTCATATACATAAATACTTTTTATACCGAAGCTAACCTAGACTAGGTCACTGACTGGTGGGTCACATGCCACATGGCATGCTCGGCTTGATTAATGTTTTTGTTACCGAAAGTATTCCTACTCCTAGACAATGACAAGCGGGCCCTGCACCACGTCACCTGCCACATGGGCGAGGACGCATCAACAGACATAGGCATGATGTCAGCATGACGCCAACCTGGTCTCCACCACCAGAATGAGGTCGCCGGCGGCGATCAACGGCGCCCCAGCTAACGTGACTAACCTAGATCGTCTAAGCACGATGTGTTGAACCTTAGTGTGGTGGCGCTGTCAAGAAATGGTCGTCGGAGCCTCGTCGGCGACGAGCTCTGTGGTGGTGCGGTCGGTGTCAACGCGGACAGACGGCTACAACGAGCGGGCAACGAATCGGAGAGGATCATCGGGAGCAGAACCTTACCAGGAAGCTAGTAGAGGTATTGGTGAGTCAAGGCTCGACCGGAATCGCTGGGAACAGCGTCGACTAGCGGCGGGACGTCGGTGATGGAGAGCTTAATTTAGGTCGAACATCATCGATTCCTCTGGGAGGATGAACAAGTCGAGCGAGGGGAGTCGAACGGTGGTCCAGGCTTGGCCTGGGACGGCCGAAGACAATGGGAACAGAGAGGTACGGCGAGCAAGGGTTTCGTCTCAGAGGGGAATTGGGGAAAGAGAAGAAGATATGGTTCGTTTCTGCGCAGGAGGGGATCTTGTAGACGACCAGGGTCGGTGGCTTGGATCTTGGCGCGGCCGGACGTCATGGCACGGCGGCGGACGGTGGCGATGCTGACAGCTAGCTGCTTGTGATGTCGGGGAGGAAGACGACAACATACTGTTCGCGGAAAACCCCCCAGTAGTTCTTCTGATTTGCTGCGCGGTACCTCCTCGGTCCCACTTGTCAACCAGCGAGAAAGATAGATTGGGCTGGTTGTTGGGCTGGTACTGGGCTTCAGTTGGGTGGCTATGGTTGCTCGTGGCGATGGATAAGAAAGAGGGTTAATGGGCTTCAGCCTGGTTATAGTTTTTTCTTTACTGTTTCCTTTTCTGTTTTCTATTTTATTTTTAGATTTTTGTATTACACATTTGTTTTAGGAATCTTTCTTTATAAAAGTTCTTTGCTAAATACAAGCATCAATAATAAGTTATTTTGAACTATTTATGAACTTTTATTATATAAAGTTATCACTTCTTTATTTTCTTATACATATGTATATATTTTATTATGACTAACATAAGAGTTAAAGTTTGAATTGAAAATACTTACCATAAGTTCTTTGAAGATTTGATATTCTCATATATCTTTTATTGATGTGAATAAGGGTTAATGGATAAACATACTATCTTTATGTTTAGGATCTTTATTAATATCACACATTAAAATAAATAGTTATTATTTGAAATGAATTATGGGAGAGAATTGATAACTATAGTTTCTAGGCATACATGATTGAAATAAAAGTTAGGGTTTTTAAATTGTAATTGTTTACCATGGTTTTAGGACTTTTAATATTTTTGTTCATCCTTTTATTTATATGAATAAAGATTATTGGTTAAGACAGATTGTCCTTATGTTGATGTTCAAGAATGACTTCATCTTTTATACAAGAAAGTTATTTCCTAGAAGGTCTTATGGAAAATAATTGATAAGGATAACTCCTAAGTACATATAATTATGATAGTTAGGAATGACAAAGATGTGCTTATGTGATTTTGCTATAGGAAACTATTCCTATAAAGTTGTATGGAGATAAGATAATAGATCAATAATATGAAATAATATTATATTTGGTCTAAGATTTAAAGTTTAGGCTTTAACAAGGATTCCTATATTCCATACTTCATAATTCTGGACTTCTGATTAAGGAATTCCTTTCCTAGATATACTACTTCTTCATATCCATCATCATGTGTTGACATGATGAACTTTACTTCACAAAATATTCTTAGCCACCTTTTATTCTTCTAAATCCACTTGTAAATTCCAATGAGCTTGATTCTAAAGCATTTCCTAATCTTTTCATATCTATAATTGTAACATACCAGATTTTATAATAGGATGTTATTAGAAGAATGCATCATCCTTGCATCATTGCATCTTACAAATGAAGTTGCAACAAAACCTACCAAAACCCTAATAAAGATTCCCCTATGTGAGAAATAATGATTTAATCATGCTTGACCCTTCTAAAATATTTGTAAAAAATATTAATCTATGGTTCTATGATGACCACCTCCTTTTTACAAAAATTTAGGAATTGGATTCATCGCTTTTGGACTTACTATGCAAAAGATATTAAGCTTTTAGTGAAATAGAATTTTTAAGAAAAGAAAAGAATAAAAAAACTAACTAAACAACCTAACTTACCGGGCACGCGAACGAGACCCACTACCTATCTACCGTGCAGCGCAGCAATCCTGCAGCCGGCCCAGCCCGCGCCTGCCGCTGCCACCGACAGGTGGGCCCACGCTGTCATCTCCCACCTCCAGCAGGAGTCCCTGATGAACACGAACCCGAATTCAAACCCTCGCGATCCTCCGTCCTCCGTACGAATCAGTGCCCCCTACTCCAAGAAATCCCCTTGCTTATACCCCTGCTTCGGCCCCCACCGTTGTTTTCGTATTTTACAAACCCTAGCTCCAGAATCTCGTCCGCCGTCGGAGCTCGAGGTTGGTGACCTTCTAGAGCACCTCGAGCCCTAATCTTCCTTCCATATTATTCTCCTTGATCTACTAGTTCCTCTCACCTAACTCTCCCCTTCCGAATCGCAGAGGGTCGCCGGCAATTGCTCGCCGGAGCCCATCGGAACCGAGAAGAAGAACTGCCAACCGCGGGAGTTAGAGGAGGAGAGGGTCCGCGCCGAGACCATTGAGAGATTCTCCATCTGCATACTCATTGTCATGGTGGTGGCACGGCAGATGCCATGGGTAGGCTAAAGTATGGGGCCAATGGATGCTAGAGGGATCTAGGGAGGAAAGATGTAGTTGATTCTACACACAGAAAACTAACGTAAAGATCTTTGTTTCTCCTTTCTTGGGCTACAAGTGATCCTTGAGCTGTATACAAGTGGAGAAGAAGAACTTTACCAGCCTAACGGTACCAAATGAGTCGATGCCCTTCTCAGAGTCCAAGCCTCTCCTTATAAAGGGGAGCCTTGGCTCCTCTAGGGCTGACATGGCAAGCATATTCGAGGAATATGCTTGTCCCAATATAGTAACTCGGCAGCCTCCTTTCTGTGTCGCCCTTCTAACGACGACAAGGTTCCAGGGAACCCCACCTGCACGCCTCGGGCTCCAGGACTGTCACCTCCGTGACCTCCTTCTGCCCTTCTGTCGCTCTGCGCCTTGTCCTTTGTGTTTGGCTCTGCTCAGATTCTTCCTAGCCTGTGACTAGAGTTTGACTATAGGCACCTCCTTCTCCTGCAAGCTTCATGTCATTCGGCCCTGTCTCGCTTAACTCGGCTTGGCCTTTACCTGCAATTATATTATTCGGGCTGACCTGGCCGACTTTCACAGTACATCGGCCGGGTAACGTATTGCCCCTCTCTTAAATGTCCTGCTCGTGCTTACCTCGGCCGATCTTTACAGGATTCGGCCGATTTAGACAGTAACTCGGAATTGGACGGGGAACTTCCTTTTGTCTTTCCCCGTCCTGACCCTATCCGGGGTCACCTCCCCAACATTAGTCCCCAAAGCTGGTATGGTCCTGCCTATAACCTCGGCCGGGCCATATCAGTTTCCCAATATTCGTTTCTCCTTGTTTCCGAGTTACTTTTCCCTCGTCCGAGGTATCTGCGCATCTTCTCGCGTACGCCTCGTCCTACGTGTCACACTCATCATTGTTTCTCTAGTTTTTTGTTCCTCTACAGTGCCCACTGACAGGCTACAGTAATTACTGCGCCTGTCGCGTCGGCGCTGCAACGCCTCGCGCACCGTTTCCGTCAGGGATCCTGATCCTTTCTTGCATCGTGTGGTCGTTGGTGCGGTTCCACTCAGCGGCGTGCGGTTATGCCGCACACACGATCTACACAGTTAACACCCGCATGCACGATCCCACTACCACTCAGACCGCGTGGTTATAAAGAGGGGCATGGGGCTGGGGGATTTACTTTCCTCCTCCGCTTACCGTTGCCCTTCTTCCTCCTCTCCCTTCTGTTCCTGTTCGTGCTCCTGCCGCTGTGCGCCCATCGAAATCTTAGACGGCGAGGCCCCAATCGTTCTGCTCCGTCGACCTCGTCCCCGTATACTTGCTCCGGCACCGTTGCTGGTGAGTTTATCTGGTCTCACTGCCTAGTTTATCCTCTAGACGCGTCTGCTTCTCTTCAGATTTCCCGCGGCGGTTCCTTTTCCGCTCCGCCACCGTTTTTGCCTAGGATCACGACGGGGCCTTGGAGTTCTAGGCTTTGCTCCGCCGCTAGTTCATCTTCCGTAGATTCTTCCGGCGACCCTATGTCGAGCTCCGTTAGCGGCGCGCTCATTGAGGATGACGATGCAGCGTCTGGGCCTGAGCGGGGCTCCTGGCAGGGTTCTTCCGTTACCCGCCGAGAGGTTGAGTGGTTAATCCGAACTCGCCGGATTCCTGCCGAGGTAGCCTGTCGCTTACCCGGCAGTGAATCTTCTCCCGTTCTTAACGAGGGCGAGTACATCGTCATTATGTCCCACTTTGCTCGCGGGTTTGGTCTCCCCCTTAGCGATTTCGCTAAGGAGTTCCTTGATTACTTCGGCCTGCAGCCGCATCATCTTCCGGCTAATGCTATTGCTTATCTTTCTGCCTTGATCTCTGCCTTGGAAGGATACTTCGGCCTATGGCCGTCTGTGCACGTTTGGTCAAAGTTCTTTCAGATCCGATCCAATTTCGTCCCAGAAAAATCCCTTCAACCTTCCGAGAAATTGCTCACCCAGTGTGGAGCTACATCAATCACACCTCGGAGGAAATCCGAGTTTCCTCGCGTTGCTGGTCTAGAGTCATGCAAGAAATGGCATAAATCATTCTTTTATGTCATGAATTCTAGGAAGGAAGACATGATTCGGCTTCCTGCTTTTTCCATTGGCCCCCCTTCCAAGAAGAACTGGACTTATAATCCGAGGAAAATCCATGCTCTGGCCGAGGCCTTTGAGATTTGGCTGAAGGAACTGATCCGCTCCAGGCTACGCGGCGAGGATCTGATGACCACCTTCGTCAGCAGCCGGATCTGCCCATTCCAGAAACGCACGCATAAGCTCTGCTATATGAGCAGTCCCCTTGATCCTAATCGAGTCTCAACGGTGGATCTTGATAATTATCTTATATTCAAGCGCGTCCGAGCTATCTTTAAGACGGATATGCCGGAGGACTGGGCCTGGGGATTGAAGCCGTTCACCCGTGAGCATCCCCCTCCCAGAGTAAGTTCTCGCAGTTGTGTTTTGCCTTTTAATCGCATCTGTGATTTCTCTTGTTAATTTCTCTCTTTCTTTTCCTGCATAGGTTTGAGGAGGAGAAGATCGAGGATGCCGAGGTTTTGTCCATCTCGTGGCTCACAGATCGGAACACCCCGGATAGCGGGGAGCCTGACTCGGAGGAGTTCGTTCCCAAGTCGGACCTTGCTCTGGGTCATGCCCGTGGCAAGACCCCGGCCCACGAGGAGGAAGGTGATTCGGACGAGGTCCAAGTTCTGGAGGTAGGTGTCGCAATGCCAATTTCTTATGCATTTCTGGCCTCTACCTTCTCAGCTAATCCGGCCGGTCAGGTTCACAACACCGAGCCTCTCACCTCCCGACCTCCTATTACCTCGGGGAAACGTAGCACTCCAGCTGGTGCCTCAGAAGCCGCTCCCAAGAAACGAATGAAGAAGTCAGCCCAGCACCCTCCGAAGCGTAAAACTATGCCCGGGGTTACTGGGTGAGTTGCTTTTTATTTGTATTTCTTGTTTCTCTTTCTGCCTTTTGACCTGACCTTTTTTGCCTTTGCAGAGCTCCTCTTTCTGTTAAGCCCAGTGGTCCTAGCATGACGAGTCATACGACTCGGCCGCCTTCTCCTCCGCCTCCTGAAGATACTAGAGTTCCTAGTCCCGCTCGCGTTGACTCTCCTACTGCTCTGAATCAGACGTCATCTCGCCAGGATGCGCCTGAGGTCTCTCCTGTTGATGCCGATACAACTCGGCCAGTAGATATTTCTACTGAGACTGCTGCCTCCTCCGTGAATCCCGAAGTTTCCCCCGAGATCCCTTCGACCCCCACAGCCTTTACTGCGACTCCGACTCCAGCCGAGGATACCAATATCTCGGCGCCCTCAGAAACCGTAATCCCTCCGCCCCCAAAGATGCCATTCCAAGTGTCGAGGTAACGGCTCCTGCCGACGCCTCTTCTAAGGAAGGAAAGGTCGTTGTCACCAAGCCTCCCTCATCTCAGAAAGGGCTTGTCAGCTCTTCTCAGCCTACAATTGCTGATGCGCTGCACAAGGGGGTTTCTTCTGCCAAGACTATTGTTACCCCCGCTGCTGATACACAGCTCGCTCTTCACAAGAGTCCCACGGTGGCGGTGGCTACACAACACGTCCGAGGTAAAGTCCTGACTCGTACGGAGAGTGGGAACAGCCTCGGCTCGTTGGTTGAGTATGCCAACAATTGGAACGCTGCTGATCAGCTCGAGGGCAATCGAAGCAGCCAGCCATTTCAACTCTCCGACATCAGCAGTCGCTTACGTCTGGCTGCCAAGATCGTTCTTGATAGCGACAAGATGAATGAGGTAATTGTTTTTATGGATGTTTGATTAGTCATTCGAATGATATTATATATACTCTAGTCCCCGAAGCTTGCAACCGAATAATTTGTTATTCGTTTGGAAGTTTTATTAGGCTTTGCCTGGTTTATTTTTGTCTTAGTGTTCGAATATCCATCCACCTAGATCCGAATTAAGCTTTGCTTGATTTGGATCTGTCTGAGCTTCGAATATCCAGCCACCTAGATCCGAGTTAAGCTTTGCTTGATTCGGATCTGTCTTAGCTTCGAATATCCAGCCACCTAGATCCGAGTTATGTTTTGCTTGACTCGAATCTGTCTTAGCTTCGAATATCTTATTGATATTTGTTTTGTTGCTTAGGTTGCGCATGACCGGCGGACCGCCGAATTCCAAAGGCTGCTTTTCGCACATAAAAAATTGCAAGATAAGTATGAGAAGGTCATTCCCGTGGTGAATAAAGCTGGTAAGTTAACAAACTTTTGCATTATCCCTAAAGTTCTTATTGTTTTGGACGTGAGGTGTTAGCTCATTTTGCTGGTAAATAGGTAACATCAACAATCTTAATATCCTCTTGAGTAGAAAGTCAAGGCCCTGGAAGGTTAGTTACTCTTTTTCTTTACAGATTTCCATTTGAAATGTGCACCGGGTTTCTTTTAACCCTTTTGGCTTTGGTAAAGCCGAGTTACGAACTTTTGCAGCGTCACATCAAGACTGCATACCCATGCCTGATATGATGCTGCATTTTTTAGAACGAGCCGCTACTCACTCGGCGCAGCTGAAAGATAAAGATGACGAGATAATTCGCTTGCGCGCCGAGGTGGAGTCCCTCAAGCTCTCTCAGAAGTCTGAGTTAGAGAAAGTTGACCAGGAGTTCTTCGAGGAGAAGAATCGGCTAGCTCTGCAATTTCAGAAAAATAAAGAACTCCTCAAGGCTGCCGAACTCAAGACACGGGCGATGAGCAAGGAGACCACTCGCTTTGAGAAAACTAAGGGTGACTGGGCTCAAGATCTTCAGAGAATGCTGAGCTATATTCACCGTAAGCCTCTGACCGTGGCCGAGTTATCTTTTTCTCTTTCTTACTGTTGACCGATGTACTTATATTTTGCGCAGACCATTTTCCAGAAGCTAATCCCGTGAGCTCTAGGGCGGTGGTTAATGCTCGTGTGCGCCGAGGTGTTCCAACTGATGCGATCCCAGAATACTCGATGGAAGATTACTTGGTTGTCGTTGGCGCTGCCGTTGGTCCGATGAAGATTATGGGCAGGGACTTGGTGCAGGCAGCCATTCGGGCTTACCATGTTCTCTGGCCGAATACTTCTGGGACTCCTGATATTGACGAGATCAAAATACTGGTGGAGAGATTGATGGCATCCCAGAACCAGTTAAATCTCTGGAGGGAATCCGCTGGACGAGCTGGTGCTGATATGGTGCTCACAATCTTATGTCATGGTATGAGGATATTTCCCTTGATACCTTGATAAATTTGCGCACTGGCTCCTGTTGGGTTGAAGATCCAGAATTCGTCGCTCGCTGACAAGCTCGTGCCTTCAGCTTGTTGAGTATGCGGACGTGCATAACTGGATTGAAGGGCCGAGTTTCCTTTCTAACCCGGTGGATGAGGTCGAAGTTGAAGATGCCTCTGATGATAATTCAGCCGACCAGGGCGAGGATGAGGGCGACTCTGATACTTCTGGTGATTCCAGCGCAAGCTCGGATGGCAATGGCGACGCACGATCCTCCTCCAAAGGGACTAGGCATTCTCAAGCTCAAGCTGATGTTTCTCAACAGCCCCGGGCTTCCTCCGAAGTCGCTCCTGGTTCTGTGGAGGGCGAAGCAACTTCATCCAAGGTGCCGTCTACCTCGGAGCGCCCAGTACCTGACCAAGTCGCTGCCCCTTAGGTTTAAAAAACTCTAAGTCGTTTCTTATCCCTGGTATGCCGGGCGTATGATGTGTGTGAAACAATTATCCGACTTTCTGTGTGGTATGAACCTCTTTTGCCTTTTGCCGCTGAGGCACACATGGTTGTGATCGTTATTACTCTGTTTGAACTGATCCTGTTTGTTTAAATCTTTGCTTTGGTGGCCTTCAATTTCTTAAGTTCGGATTGTGTGTTTGCCTTTGTCCTACCTTAGTTCGGCTTCTAATATTGCCTGACCTTGATAAACTTGACAACTCCACCATTGTGGTCTTGAATTCTATCCAAGTTGTAAATCTCGAAGGCCATATTTGGGGAGAGCGAAATAATATCACTCTGGGTGCCGAAGTTTGATACCCATTTTTGTAACAAGGGACAATTGTGGGGCAATTCCCTAATCACTGCTCTAGAAATCGAGACTTAACACATCACTAAAAATGCAAAATAATATTGTGCAGTCCCCGAGTCATTGCTCGAGGTGCCGAGGTTTAATACATAACCCAAACTCAAAAAAAAATATTGCAGTCCCCGAGTCATTGCTCAAGGTGCCGAGGTTTAATACATAACCCAAACTTAGAAACAATATAGGATAGTCCCCGAGTCACTGCTCAAGGTGCCGAGGTTTAATACATAACCCAAACTTAGAAACAATATAGGATAGTCCCCGAGTCACTGCTCAAGGTGCCGAGGTTTAATACATAACCCAAACTTAGAAACAATATAGGATAGTCCTCGATTCACTGCTCAAAGTGCCGAGGTTTAATACATAATCCAAATTCAAAAACAAAATATGGCAGTCCCCGAGTCACTGCTCAAGGCGCCGACATTTAATACATAGTTGATACTTCGTCCTGAAGCATCACTTTACAACATGTCATAGATGACTTATACGAGTAAAATGGACGAAGTAAAGCCACGTTCCATGGTATTTTCGATTCTTCGCCGGCTTTGTCTGCCTTGTTCTTTCCTGGTGACTGAGCATCAATTAGGTAATACGCATCATTGTGGAATGCTTTGCTCACGATGAACGGTCCTTCCCATAGGGGTGATAGTTTGTGCATGCCGGCCGTGCGTTGCACTAACCGAAGAACCAAATCTCCTTCTTTAAACACTCTTGGATTTACTTTCTTGCTGTGATATCGTCGCAAGTCCTGCTGATAAATAGCTGATCTTGATAGTGCCAACTCCCTGGCTTCTTCTAGCAGATCGACATCATCTTGCCGAGCTATCTCATTTACCTCAGCGGTTGTATACTAGGCAACCCTTGGCGAGTCATGTATTATGTCGGCTGGAAGCACGGCTTTTGCCCCATATACCATAAAAAATGGTGTATACCCTGTTGACCTGTTTGGGGTAGTTTTGAGGCTCCATAGTACTGCTGGTAATTCCTCAATCCAACACCCTGCCGACCTTTGCAGTGGTTCGACGAGTCGTGGTTTTATTCCGGACAATACTAGTCCATTAGATCTTTCTACTTGCCCATTAGATGCTGGGTGAGCAACCGAGGCGACATCTAGTCTTATGTGTTTTTCTTGACAGAATCTAGCGAAGGCTCCTTCAGCAAAGTTTGTACCATTGTCTGTAATAACACTGTGTGGGTAACCATATCTCAAGATAATATCTTTGAGGAATTTTACTGCTGTGGGCCCATCACACTTCTTTATTGGTTTTACTTCAATCCATTTTGTGAATTTGTCGACCATGACTAGGATGTGGGTCATCCCGCCCCGGGCCGGCTTGAATGGTCCCACCATATCTAAGCACCATACAGAAAATGGCCAAGTAATTGGTATTGTTTTTAACTCGGACGATGGAATATGTATCTTGCTGGCATATCTCTGGCAGCCATTACACTTTTCCACCAGTTCTTTGGCCTCTTTCAATGCTGTTGGCCAATAAAATCCATGCCTGAATGCTTTGGCCACTAAAGCTCTAGACGAGGCGTGATGCCCGTATTCTCCTTGATGTATATCTAGGAGGATCTCCTGGCCTTCCGCCAAACTCACACATCTTTGCAACACGCTTGTGACGCTCCTTTTATACAGCTCATTGTTTATGATTGTATAAGTTTTAGCTCTTCTCACTGTCTGTCTAGCCAATAACTACTAGGAAAACGGCTATAGGTAATCCACACTTCTGTGGCGCACTTGCTAGTGGTGCCCCACGGGTAAAATAGGCATGGTGCACTGCCCACAGGTGCCCTACGGCTAACAGTCATAAGCGTGGCGCGCATGGGGGTGGTGCGCCACAGCTATGTGTGGGTCAGGGCACATGTGGCCACATCACACATACCCGTAGCACACTAGGTCAAGGTACACTACGGATGTGTCACTTATCCGTAGGGCACCTTGACCTAGTGCGCTACGGGCATGTTTGCTGCTGCAGCTGGGTCAACTTAGACGTAGGGCACTCTGCCCTAGTGCCCTACGGCTAAGTGGCATGCACCAACTCCACCCCCCCCCCCCCGTGGATCGCCTTTTTAGGCTTTGCAAAAAATAAAAGAAAATGATAAACACTTCAAAAAACTAAATCCTATCATATTTAGGTAGGTAATGTGGTATAGCTTCTAGTAAAATTAACAAACACGAGTTTCGACTTTATTTGCAAAAAAAGTCATGCAACGGTAAAAAGGCCGTAACTTTTGCATACGATATCGAAAAAAATCGTATAATATACCAAAATGACGAGAACGAGATTTTGCAATTTTTTAGTTTAGCGATTTTTTAGATTTTCAAAATTCGAAAAGAGTAAAAAGTTACGGTCAAAAGACCGTTTTTTCCTGCAGAAAAAAAATAGAGGGCGACTTACGCGTAGCGCACCACCACCTAGTGCGCCACAGATAAGCTTGGATGGGATTCAAATTTCGAATCTTCACCCCGCCCACCTACCTTTCCCTTCCCCCTTTTCCCTCCCCCTTTTCCCTCTTCCTTTTCCTTTCCCTTCTCCTTCTTCCTTCTCCCTTCTCCTTCTTCCTTCTTCCTTCTCCTTCTCCTTCTTCCTTCTTCCTTCTCCTCCTTCCCCTTCTCATCTCCTTGAAGTGACGGCGCGACGACGGCCTCCTCCTCTCCTTGCAGTGACGGTGGCGCGGCGGCGGCGCAACTACGGCCTCCTCCTCTCTTTGCAGTGACGGTGGCATCCGACCTCCCTTCCTCCCTCTCTTCCTCCATCTCTTCCTTCCTCCCTCTCTTCCTTCCTCTCTTCCTCCATCTCTTCCTTCCTCCCTCTCTTCCTCCATCTCTTCCTTCCTCCCTCTCTTCCTACCTTCCTTTCTCCAACCACACCCTTCCTACCACCTCGACGCTGGCGAGGACTAGAGCGGCCATGACCCCTCCCGCACCTCCCTGCCACGGCCATGCTCCGACGAGGTGACACGACTGCGGCGGCGATGCACGAACCCGATTGCTTTTGTAATTCAAAACAAGGGTGTTTTTTGCATTTTTTTTTGTTTTTTGAAAAACACATCTGTGGCGCACCCTGTACCCCTACCCGTGGCGCACCTGGTAGTGCGCCATGCCTATCTCGATATAACCGTGGCACACCATGCAGTGCGCCACTGGCCACGTAGATAGTCAGAAGGGTTCGTGGCGCACTGCTAGTGCGCCACGGAAGGCCTTTTCAGGTGCGCCATGAATAGGCGTTTTTCTAGTAGTGTAATACCTCGTTATTCGACAAAATCACATCTTTAAGGAAAGAAAATATGGGTTGCGTCCATATTGGTATGATTTTTTCTGGGGTAATCTCACTATCTATTTCCATATTTTCTGCCGACATAACTACCTCGGATTTTTCCATATCCATCCGTGCCTCGGCCGGGTTCATTTTTTGGAAATTCCGGGTTACATTCCTTGTCAATTTCCATCGGCATACTATCCTCTCTTGATTTTGCCGGAATAAAGATGGATTCAGACTCTGGTGATGGTGTTATTGACGGTTTTCTCAGGTGCTCTAGGGCGATACCTGGGGGAATTGATTGCATGGTTGATCCGAGTTTTGACAATGTGTCTGCGGCGTCGTTTTCTGCCCGAGGTATATGATGAAATTCACATCCATCAAAGTATCCGCTGAGTTTTTGCACATGAAACCTATATAAGGCCATATTGGCATATAACGCATCCCAATTTCCTGAGACTTGTTGTACTACTAGATCCGAATCTCTGTAGCATAAGATTCGGCGTATCCCAATCTCTTTTGCCACCTTCAATCCATGGACGAGTGCTTCATATTCGGCTACATTGTTTGATGCGGCAAAATGTATTTGCATCACATATTTCAGCTGATCTGTTTTTGGCGAGGTTAACACTATTCCTACCCCCAAACCGTTTCTCAGTTTGGAACCGTCGAAGTGCATCGTCCAATAACTCGGATCTGGTAATGGTGGCTCATATTGTACCTCGGCCCAATCCACGAAGAAGTCGGCCACTGCCTAAGATTTAATTGCATCTCGCCTATCGAATTGCGGAGCATAAGGTGATAGTTCAATTGCCCATTTTGCTATTCGGCCGCTTGCATCATTGTTGCTCAATATGTCAGCTATGGGTGCTTCACAGATCACTTTGATCGGGTGCTCTTCGAAGTAATGTTTAAGTTTCTTTGCCGACATGTACACTCCATACGCCATATTCTGATAATGTGGGTAGTTTTGCTTTGAGGCTGATAGTACCTCACTTAAGTAATATATTGGCCTCTGTACCGATTTTTCATCTTCAATCCGCTCCACCACGATCACAGCACTTACTACTTTGTTCATGGCGGCTATGTAAAGTAACATTGGCTCTTTTGACAATGGAGAGGCCAGGATTGGTGTTGTGACCAACATCTTCTTCAGTTCATGGAACACATTATCTGCTTCTGGTGTCCAAATGAACTTATCAGATTTTTTCATCAGTTGATAAAGTGGTAATGCTTTCTCTCCTAGCCGACATACAAATCAGCTAAGCGAGGCCAGGCAACCTGTGAACTTCTGTACCTCATTTAGACATCTCGGCAATTCCATCCTTTCTACGGCCCTTATCTTAGTTGGGTTGGCCTCTATACCTCGGCTAGATACGAGAAAACAGAGTAGTTTTTCAGCCGGTACACCGAAAGTGCATTTTTCCGGGTTAAGCTTCATTCAGAACCTTCTCAAGTTCGCAAAAGTCTGCCGAATATCATCCAGTAGCGTTTTGCTTTCTTTGGTTTTAATAACCACATCATCTACATATACTTGTACATTTTTTCCTATCTGGTCATGCAGATATTTTTGCATACATCTCTGGTACGTTGCCCCTGCGTTACGCAGGCCGAATGGCATGGTGCGATAGCAATAAGCCCCGTACGGGGTAATAAATGCAGTCTTTATTTGATCGGCCGGATTTAACGGTATCTGGTTTAAACCAGAATACGCGTCTACAAATGATAACAGTTCACAACCAGCGGTCGAATCAATGACCTGGTCTATTCTAGGTAAAGGAAAAGGATCTTTTGGACACACCTTGTTCAGGTTGTGTAATCAATACACATTCGCCATGCAATGGATACATTTAGATCATCCTTCTTCTTTTCCACTAGCACCGGGTTTGATAGCCAATCCGGATAAAGCACCTCCATGATGAAACCGGCCGCAAGGAGCCGAGCTATCTCATCCCCTATTATTTTTCTCCTGTCTTCGGCGAAGCGGCGAAGAGGTTGCTTCACCGGCCTTTCTCCTGGCCTTAGATTCAGAGAGTGCTCAGCCAACTCCCTCGGCACACCTTGCAAATCCTGAGTTCACCATGCAAAGATATCCCGATTCTCACGGAGGAAGTTGGTGAGCTCGCTTTCCTATTTAGCATCTAGGCCGGCACCAATGGTGACGGTGCGCTCTGGGAACTTCTCATCTATCTGGAACTTTTTGTTTCTTTAGTCGGCTGGAAAGAGACACTTCCATGTGGATTGGCCAATGTCGACATATTCAGTTGTGCCGACTGAGCGAGGGCCGCTACTTCCTGAATCCTTCTTTTTTCTCTTGCTATTACCAATGACTCGGTCAGGTTTGATCCGGCTGAAGCACATTCCATTGACTTCCTGTAATCTTCTGCTACTGTTATCACCCCTTGTGGTCCGAGTAATTTCATTTTCAAGTAAGTTATGTGGCAGCTTCTCATGAATTTGGCTAATGCCGGCCGTCCAAGTAGAGCATGATAACAACTCTCTAGATCCACCACCTCAAACTCTAAATTTGCTGCTCTGCAGTTATCCCTTGTTCTGAATAACACATCCGCTCGAACCTTCCAATGGGTTCGCATGAAATCCCTGGCACTATTCCATGGAACGTGGTTCTCGTGGATTGCAGCATATTCTGCGATATTCCGAGTTTAGGCATTGTATCCTTGTACATGATATTGATACTGCTCCCATTGCCAATGAGTACTTTTGAAAATTTCACATTAATGCTTGGTCCAACAAATGTCGAATCTAATACGATTACGTATGACCCCGGATTCGACATTATTTTGGGGTGATCCTTTATGCTCCAAGTTGCTTCTTGATCTGACCAAGGCACATATCTTGGTACTGCCGGCATAACTGCATTTACTTCCATATGCCGGCGCTGTACACTTTGCTTGTCTTGCTGTTCTGTTGTGAACATGCAATATGATTGATGATGTTCCCTGTAATCATTGCGTCCATTATTTCCTGGGTTCGTCCTTCCATCCGGACCCTGATTTATCACTTGATGCACTGCATCTCTCCGGTCCGAATTATCATACCTCGGGGGAGGGGGTGGTGACATTAACTGCTGTGCATTTCCTCCAGTCAATTGCGGTTGCTGCTGCTGATGCGCCTGATGGGTAGGTGCTTGCATGCCCACCGGGTTACCCATTGCATTTTTCATCCAGGCGCATTGCCGAGTTGTGTGATTGGCCGGCTTGGCCGGGTTTGGAGTATGAAACTTACACGGCTGATCCAACATGGACTCAAATGTGTACTTCGGCCTTTCCTGCCATTGTTTCTTCTGTTCTGGTGTCCAGTTTCTCTTTCCTTCATTCCTTGGCGTCCATTGCTGAGGACCATTCTTCTGCCGCTGACTGTTTCCGTGACTCGGCTGATCTTGCACTACTGCTGCCACCTGACTAGACGCATATATGTAACCCGGTCTTTCCTCTCTTCTTCTTCCTCTGAATTCATTACGCCTTGATGATCCGGCCGCATCTCTTGCATATTGATCTTGATGCTCTAGATGATCTGCCGACATCAGCTCTGGTTTCTTCGGATCTCCCAACGCATACGAATCCGCTATCCTGATGGTTTCTGCCAAAGTGGTTGGCATATCTCTCTGCAGTCACTGCCACAAAACACTGGCATAACGGCATCCTTGTGCGAACCAAGCTATCGGTTGTGATTCTATAACTCCCTCGCATGAATTCCTGAGGTTACACCACCGAGTTAAGAATTCTCTGTCTGTCTCATTCGGCCTTTGCTTGCACATGGCTAGATGTCATCTTGTTTGGCCTCTTATAAGTACTGGTGAAGTTGCTGACAAACATCTCTTCGAAATCCAACCAACAGTTAATGCTGCCTGGAGGCAGATTATTCAGCCATACTCTGGCTGGCCCTTCCAGCATTTGCGGGACATATCTTACTGCCCATCGCAAGTTTCCACCTGCTATTTTTATAGCCATGGCATAATCAATCAACCAATCATGTGGTTTGGTGCTCACATTGTATGTTTTCGTGCCTCTTTCCAGCTAAAAGTTCGGCACTGGTGGCTCGCCCATGATCCGTGGTCCAAAACATGCAGGACCCAGCGGACCCTGCTCTTCTAACAACTCAGAACGGTATAGTCGGTCTAGTTTTACTCTTGCATCACTTGATGGCAAATCTCCGTACATAACTCTTTCCTATGTTCCATAGCGGTTATTTCCACCATGAATCGCATATTGCATCTCTGAATAACCATCATTGTACCTCTCATTCACCTGATGGTGGCGAGCTGGTCTCACTTCTCTTTCCTGCCGAGGTTCATACCTCGGTTGAGGATTAGGCGGCGGATCCCTCCTTTCTTCTGCCGGGATATTATTCTCATGATTTTTTCTTCCGAGATCCCCATTACCTCGGCTTCCGTTGCCTCTATCGGCACGGCCGGGGTTTCTTTCGCCACTGTTACCTCGGCTTCCTTTACCTCTGTTTTCATTTGCTTTTCCAGCTACCGCCAGATCATATGGAGCAATTTGCTTATTTCTTTTTCCCGAAGTTACTGCTCTATCTTTTCGCGCGTTGTTTCCGGGTGAGGAGGCTGCTGCTACAGATAGGGCAGGTGCTGCACCAGCCGAATGAACCATTCGTGAGGCACCAGGCCTTGCCAGGTCTGCCCTGAGCATTTCTTCATTTTGCTGGTTCGCAATGCGCACCAGCTCATTCACTCTTTCTTGCTGTTTTTGTCGGGCTTCGTCGGTCAATCCTTATAACTCTAGTGCAGCGGCATTTGCCGCCCTCAGGTTCTTTGCCGGGGTACTATACCTCGGCAAGCCTAGATCAACTGATTCTGCCTTATGAGCATCATGCTCTTTGTTGATATCATCTATGAGGTTCTTCCCTCTTAATCTTAATTCATCAACCCGCTCGGGGGCGACGTCAAGCTTGTTTGCCTTAGCATATTCTCGTAGGGTCTTGTATAAGGACTCCCGCAATGCCGACACCTTTTTTGCCTCTACCATCACTTTTTGCCTGGTTTCTTCTAACTCTGCCTGAGCATTAGCCGGATCAAGTATTGGCGCTACAGGTGTAGTCAGATTATCTATAGTTGCCTGAAGAATATTTTCTGGTCTTTCCAGACGTGGCCATCTTACCCTTGGTGCCTTTGGGGTCGTCTCCTGCACCTCGGCTGGGTTGGTTGCTAAAGGAATTACCTCGGTGGGCTATGGAGATGCCTACTTTGTGGCCACCTGCACACCCGTTGTCGGATCCTTGCTTGATCCGGCGCCCGCTGTTCCCGCCTGCACCCCGGCTGCGACCATCACCTCGACGCTGCTGACGGGGAGCACTCCGCGCGGACCGCTTGCGGCGTTAAGGGGAGGCTCTCCTGCAATAACAACTTGGTGAGGATAAACGCCGGTGGTGTCGACGCCGACGTAGATATGGTGCATGCCCAAGTTGATGAAGACGCTGTTGCGCGGAGGAATTTTTCCCCTGAAGCTTCCTGCGTTATCGCTGACATAGTCACAGAGATCAAATCTCCGGACTAAGCCAGAGACAACGCGCTCGCTAGTGTGGATGAAGTTTCCCGTCCGGATCATGACTCCAGCTAGCACCGCTGTTGGCCCCACGGTGGTGGCACGGCATATGCCATGGGTAGCCTAAAGTATGGGGCCAATGGATGCTAGAGGGATCTGAAGAGGGAAGATGTAGTTGATTCTACACACAGAAAACTAACGTAAAGATCTTTGTTTCTCCTTTCTTGGCTACAAGTGCTCCTTGAGTTGTATACAAGTGGAGAAGAAGAACTTTACGAGCCTAACGGTACCAAATGAGTCGATGCCCTTCTCAGAGTCCAAGCCTCTCCTTATAAAGGGGAGCCTTGGCTCCTCTAGGGCTGACATGGCAAGCATATTCGAGGAATATGCTTGTCCCAATATAGTAACTCGGCGGCCTCCTTTCCGTGTCGCCCTTCTAACGATGGAAAGGTTCCAGAGAACCCCACTTGCACGCCTCGGGCTCCAGGACTGTCACCTCCGTGACCTCCTTCTATCGCTCTGCGCCTTGTCCTTTGTGTTTGGCTCTGCTCAGATTCTTCCTAGCCCGTGACTAGAGTTTGACTATAGGCACCTCCTTCTCTTGCAAGCTTCATGTCATTCGGCCCTGTCTCGCTTAACTCGGCTTGGCCTGTACCTGCAATTATATTATTTGGGCTGACCCGGCCAACTTACACAGTACATCGGCTGGGTAACGTATTGCCCCTCTCTTAAATGTCCGGCTCGTCCTTACCTCGGACGATCTTTACAGGATTCGGTCGATTTAGACAGTAACTCGGAATTGGACGGGGAACTTCCTTTTGTCTTTCCCCGTCCTGACCCTATCCGGGGTCACCTCCCCAACACGCATCGAAAGGCCATCTTCACCATCTTCCAAGACCACTGGAGCCATCGGGACACTGACCACCGACGCCGTCCCACCACCGCCACCGTCATCTTCATCGCCACCACTGCCACAGGTCAGTCGATGCGTCGTCTGATTGAAATTATACGGCCCAGATTAGAAAGGAGGGGCGGAGGGGTATGTGCCTATAGTGTAGCGCTGCGTGGCAAAGTCGCGACAGCGCACCGCATCAGCACCTCCTTGCTCAGCTGGCCCAATCAGATGCTGCCACATGTCGCGTTCTCATTAGGGTTAGATTTAATTGGCAGATTGAGGTTAAATCTTGCAAAATTCATAGAAAATCAAATACTTGGCCAAATTTTGCGTATATTATACCGTTGGATTCAAAAAATTATGTAGAACACAGATCTGTAATAATATTACAAGTTTGTAGTAGGTTTTTCTGTTTAGAATTTAATCTCTAGATTAGAGTGTTTAATCCATAGAAAAATAATTAAAGCCCCTTTTTAGTTGATTCTTGTTGTGATGACTTTTTTTCACAACACCTACTGAAAAAAATTATAGAACCTTGCTTAAGAGCATTAGATCTGATTTCGGGCTAAATTAGATGGTTGGATCTTCTAGTAAGCCTATGAATTAGAATAATGACCCAAATTAATTTAAATCCGTGGGACATCAATACTAATAACATACCTAACACAATTGCAATCCAATTAGACTACCTTCGTCAATTTAGAAAACAAATTTTGCATAAGTACCATGTTGCATGCATGCATGTTATCTCTATGGCATATTTTGTGCAAATTGTGATTAGATCTATGTTTGTGTTTTGTTAGATTGTTCGGAGTGCACTAAGGAGTGCTATTGTGTAGAGTGCTGCTCGGATCAAGGCAAGTTACACCACTTGTTCATAATTTTTGTCCCAGTTTTGATTCTATGCATGTGATCTTCAAAATTCTGTAGTATGCATGTGTAGGATGTTCTAGTAGAATTTGTCCTTAGTATTATTTTGCAAGTGTGATGATTTTGTAGTATGCCATGAGTAGCTCTATACTTAGGATTTCCCCTCCTATTAGGTTACCCCTGTTTTTGCTAAGTATTGCTTGCTATGCTATATATATGTAAAGTACCGTTGGGGGGTTCAAAAGACAATGTATTTATTCTAAGTATAAAGGCTCTCTTGAGAAAACTTTTCTTCTCAAATCCACTTCAAAATAAAACTAAGTTTTCTTCTGGGAGGAATGGTTGTCGGGTCAACGAGTGAGATTTTGGTGGAGGACGGCCGCCCAGGAATCAAAGAAGTCTGCCATGTTTCAGAATTTAGAAGCTTCCAATGCAACCACAATACATATGGGCTCTGTCTTGGCCTAGTACTTAGTGGGAAACCTCACCTGGGTACCAACATTTGGAGGTTCTTGGCACGGTTGGATCCAGAAGGTATAGGGGCTACTAAGGGAAAGCCTCGCCATGGTCTTGTCTGTAAAAGGACTTGATCGTGGATTGTGGGTAAAGTGCACAAACTCTCGAGAGTATTGTAATCTGATCGATCAGCCGTGTTCACGGAAACAGAACAATATTGAGCATCTGAAGGATGGAGCCTCTAAAGGATCTTCCTCTCTCTCTTTCAAATCCTAATTGTTTTTAAAAACCCAAGGCGTGAGTCATATCGCAATTGGGAGAGTTTTGGGAACTTGGTGAGTAATATCCAAGTGATTAGGTTGTTTGGACATTTGGTGAGTAATATCCTCGTGTGCCATTCGACCATATATTACTTAAACAAAAGTTTACAAAGTAGGGAAAATCTTCTCTTCTTCTCTATACTTAAGAAAACTAGCTTTGAGCAAATAAACTCTACAGCCTAAACTAGCCTTGCATGTAGAGATAGTCTTTTCTTTCCTTGGTGTAATTTGCCAATACATTCAAAGTATTGAACCAACTTGTTGGCTGCACGTCTTATGTGCAGAATCCGAAGATTGAAAGGTGTGTAGGGATCGCGAGTCTACACTCGACAAGCCTGGGGTGTTGATGGACTCAAGCTGCTTTTATGTTTCCGCTGTTATTTGAGCTAGATTAATGCTAAGCAAATTTGTAATAAATTCATACTCTGGATTCTCCGTGTAATAATGACTTTGTGTTTTACATGATATCCATCGACTGTGAGTGCTAGCTATTGATCCAGGGACTAGCATGTAAATCACATGGACTTAGGATCTTTATTGATCCGATGTCACTATAGATGGTATCAGAGCACATTGTTGCCTCAAGGACATGACCCTAGGATTGGAAGCACCTTTAACTTATGTGCCTTACTTGCTTTTCCTTCTAAGTTATTTTCGCACTTCTAGTACTTGCTTCCCTCTACTTGTTTAAGTATCTAATCTTCACTCTTCTAACTTAAGGATGACAAGCTTCCTATACGACACCGTCGCGGACATCGAGCCCCTTCTCTTTGGTGGATGCCTCATGGACCTTCTCACGCGTTTGGACCTTCCCCTCCCAACAATCCAGGGAAGCACAATGAAGAAACTCCACAAGGACGACTGCTGGGGAGTCAAAATCATCCAGCCAGGACAGGAGCGAGGCAAGAACCCGGAGGAAGACATAGCAATCCGCATTGTTAGCGATTCCAAGGAGAAGGCCCTTAGCATCAGCTTGTAGCAGCTCATTGGTCGCCTATGTGGACGCCATCATGAGGCTTTCCAAGGACACTACGGCGGCCTCTTTGGAAGACGAGATGAGGAGGGAATTCCCATGGAGTTAACCTTTGAGGAAAGGACTTCTACCAAGCGCCGAAGGACCCAATATCAAGACTTGGAGTGCCATATCCATGACCTTGAAAAAGGTAGCTTCCTCGAGATGTTAAGGAAAGATGAGCTATGCGCTCTCATCAAGGAGAAGGAGGAAATGTTCAAGCAGCAGGAGGAGGCAATGAAGCTCCAAGAGATAAAGTTCCAGGACCAAGAGAAGAAGTTTGCTAACCAAGAGAAGAGGGTGATAAATAAAAATAAGAGGATTAGGGAACTCAAGAAGGAGATCGATGGAACTGAAGTGCAAACCGAAGGCCTTTGCAAGATAATCAATGATGTACGTGCTTCCAAGAGGGACTTGGCAAAACAACTTGAAGCCGCAAAGAAGTCAAGTCTAGTGGAGGAACTACGAAGCGAGAAGGAGGGACATCAGGAGCAGCTAGAAGCCACTACCAAGAAGTTGCAGGATGAGATAAAGAACCTCCAAGAAAAGCTTGAAGCCACCACAAAGGAGATGGAGCTATACAAGACAACCCTAGAGCAGGAAGGATACTCGTTCGAGGACGAGTAAGTGGAAGGCGTGGAAGATGTGTAGTAGATGGACCACCTTTAAATTCTATAGTAGAACGTTATTCGCAATTGTAATAAATACCAAGACATTTTTTGGTTTAGACTTGGATGATTTCTGTGTTAAGTTTGTGCTTGTGTGTCTTGTGTGCCATGTGTGTTCTCATAAGGGTAGGAGTTTACTACTTAGTCTTTCTGTCTATTTCTTAACTTGTCTCCCAAACCCCACAGATGCTGCCAAGACGTACGAACAACAAAATTCCTCCAGAAATTGTACAACTTCTGGCCACTCAGAACCAGCTGATCTAACTGCTCACTCAGAACATGCAAAACAACAACAACAACAACGCGCCACCGCCACCTCCACCACCACCTCAATAGGATCGCTTGACTCGGTTTTTGAGGTTGAACCCACCGACCTTCACTAGAAGCACTGAACCAATCATAGCAGATGACTGGCTCCGTACAATTAACAAGAAGTTAGATACTGTGCAAGCTGTTGGAGCCGACAGGGTACGTTATGCCGCGCACCAGCTTGAAGGACCGGCTGCAGAATGGTGGAATAACTACCAAGTCACCCACCCGAATATTGATGCTATCACTTGGGATCAGTTCAAGCTAGATTTTCGCACTCATCATGTGGCTGCTGGTGTCATGACTCTGAAAAGGCGCGAGTTTCACGACCTACACCAGCTGCACCGTTCTGTCACCGAGTATGGTGAGCTTTTCAACAAGCTAGCCCTGTTACGCACCCAATGATGTCTCCACTGATACCAAGAGGCAGGAGGAATTCTTAAGAGGACTCAATGATGAGATATCCATTCAGCTTGTGGCGCAGAAATTTGACAACTTTCAGGAACTCTTGGACAGAGCCATTGTGGTTGAATCCAAAAGAAAGAGCATAGAAAACCGCAAGAGGAAGTCAAACCCTCACAACCACTCTGTTCCGTACCAGAAGCAGCGCACTTCCTCACCACCACCTTATAACAATAATGGCCACAACCATAACGGTCATCACCATGGAGGCCACAAACACAATGGGCATAAAATCCACAATGGGAATAGCAGCAATGGAAAGGATCTCAGTGAGGTGACATGCTTTAAGTGCAACAAGACAGGGCACTATGCAACCACTTGCCCCGAGAAAAAGAATGGTAATGGGAATGGACACAACCATGGCAATGGAAACGGGAAGAAGCCAAATCCATTCGTCAAAGACATGGTGAATCATGTCTCTATGGAGGATGCTTGTGACCCACCAGACTCCGTGATTGGTAAGTTCAAGCTCAATTCTATTTCCGCTATTGTTCTTTTTGATACCGGTGCATCGCATTCATTCATATCATAGAGGCAAGATACCTACGGAGACTATAAACTCTCCTCTAAGGGTAAGTTCTCCTGGAGGAGAAATAGTGGCAAACTCTGGTAGACGGGGATTAGAACTAAGGATTGGGACACACATCTTTCCCACAAGTCTAGTAGTTATGGAGTCACAAGGATTATACATAATCTTGGGCATGAATTGGATGACCGAATATGAAGGAGTCATAGATTGTGCCAAAAGGACTGTCACGCTCACACCGCCGGAAGGGAAGAGGATTCGTATCAAGTCAAATTTCGCACTTAAGGAAGTCATGGTGAACTCTCTTAAGGGGGTTAGCTTGGAGGATGTACCTATTGTGAACGAATACCCAGATGTCTTTCTAGAAGAGTCACCCGGAGATGGCCAAAACACCGCTAAGAGATACAGTTCCCCTGGAGGAGGTTCAATTGGAGAATGACCTTACCTATGAGTAAAACCCATCAAAATACTAGAAACAGGTGAAAAGATTACCCACACCAAGACTATAAGATTCTGCAAAGTACAATGGAACCACCACTCCGAGGAAGAAGCCACGTGGGAGCGTGAAGAAGATTTGAAGGCAGAACACCCACACCTATTTGCTAGCCAGCCCAAATCTCGGGGACGAGATTCTTCTTAAGGGGGGTAGGTTTGTAACATCCCAGATTTTATAATAGGATTTTATTAGAAGCATGCATCATCCTTGCATCATTGCATCCTACAAATGAAGTTGCAACAAAACCCTAACATCAAAACCTACCAAAACCCTAATAAAGATACCCCTATGTGAGCAATAATGATGTAATCATTCTTGACCCTTCTAAAAGCTTCATAAAAATATTAATCTATGGTTCTATGATGACCACCTCATTTTTACAAAAAATTAGGAATTGGTTTCATTGCTTTTGGACTTAATATGCAAAAGATATTAAGCTTTTAGTGAAACAGAATTTTTAACAAAAGAAAAGAATAAAAAAACTAACTAAACAACCTAACTTACCGGCCCAGCGAACCAGGCCCACTACCTATCTACCGTGCAGAGCAGCAAGCCTGTAGCCGGCCCAGCCCGCCCCTGCCGCTGCCACCGACAGGTGGGCCCGCGCTGTCATCTCCCACCTCCAGCAGGAGTCCCTGATGAACACAAACCAGAATTCAAACCCTCGCGATTCTCCGTCCTCCGTACAAATCCATGCCCCCTACTCCAATAAATCCCCCCTCTTATACCCCTGCTTCGGCCCCCACCGTTGTTTTCGTATTTTACAAACCCTAGCTCCAGAATCGTCTTATTACGATCTCGCCGAGCCGTCCGCTGTCGGAGCTCGAGGTTGGTGACCTTCTAGAGCACCTCGAGCCATAATCTTCCTTCCATATTACTCGCCTTGATCTACCAGGTCCTCTCATCTAACTCTCCCCTTCCGAATCGCAGAGGGTCACCGACAATTGCTCGCCGGAGCCCATCGGAACCAAGAAGAAGAACTGCCAACCGCGGGAGTTAGAGGAGGAGAGGGTCTGCGCCGAGACCGTTGAGAGATTCGCCATCCTTATACGCATCGAAAGGCCATATTCACCATCTTCGAAGACCACTGGAGCCGTCGGGACACCGACCACCGACGCCGTCCCACCACCGCCACCGTCGCCTTCATCGCCACCACCGCCACAGGTCAGTCGACGCGCCGTCCGATTGAAATTATATGGCCCAGATTAGAAGGGAGGGGCGGAGGGGTATGCGCCTATCTCGTAGCGCCGCGTGGCAAAGTCGCGACAGCGCGCCGCATCAGCACCGCCTTGCTTAGCTGGTCCAATCAGATGCTGCCACATGTCGCGTTCTCATTAGGGTTAGATTTAATTGGCATATTGAGGTTAAATCTTGCGAAATTCATAGAAAATCAAATACTTGGCAAAATTTTGCGTATAATATACCGTTGGAGTCACAAAATTATGTAGAACACAGATCTGTAATAATATTACAAGTTTGCAGTAGGTTTTTCTGTGTAGAATTTAATCTCCATATTAGAGTGTTTAATCCATAGAAAAATAATTAAAGCCCCTTTTTAGTTGATTCTTGTTGTGATGATTTTTTTCACAACACCTACTGAAAAAAAGTATACAACCTTGCTTAAGAGCATTAGATCTGATTTGGGGCTAAATTAGATGGTTGGATCTTCTAGTAAGCCTATGAATTAGAATAATGACCCAAATTAATTTAAATCCGTGGGACATCAATACTAATAACATCCCTAACACAATTGCAATCCAATTAGACTACCTTGGTCAATTTAGAAAACAAATCTTGCATAAGTACCATGTTGCATGCATGCATGTTATCTCTGTGGCATATTTTGTGCAAATTGTGATTAGATCTATGTTTGTGTTTCGTTAGATTGTTTGGAGTGCGCTGAGGAGTGCTATTGTGTAGAGTGCTGCTCGGATCAAGGCAAGTTACACCACTTGTTCATAATTTTTGTCCGAGTTTTGAATCTATGCATGTGATCTTCAAAATTCCGTAGTATGCATGTGTAGGATGTTCTAGTAGAATTTTTCCTTAGTATTATTTTGCAAGTGCGATGATTTTGTAGTATGCCATGAGTAGCTCTATACTTAGGATTTCCCCTCCTAATAGGTTACCCCTGTTTTTGCTAAGGATTGCTTGCTATGCTATATATATGTAAAGTACCATTGGGGGGTTCGAAAGACAATGGATTTCTTCTAAGTATAAAGGCTCTCGTGAGCAAACTTTTCTTCTCAAATCCACTTCAAAATAAAACTAAGTTTTCTTCTGGGCGGGAATGGTTGTCGGGTCAACGAGTGAGATTTTCGTGGAGGACGGCCGCCCAGGAATCAAAGAAGTCTGCCATGTTTTAGAATTCAGAAGCTTCCAGTGCAACCACAATACATATAGGCTCTGTCTCGGCCTAGTACTTAGTGGGAGACCTCACCTAGGTACCAACATTTGGAGGTTCTTGGCACAGTTGGATCCAGAAGGTAGGGGGGCTACTAAGGGAAAGCCTCGCCATGGTCTTATCTGTAAAAGGACTTGATCGTGGATTGTGGGTAAAGTGCACAAACTCTCGAGAGTATTGCAATCTGATCGATTAGCCGTGTTCACGGAAACAGAACAACATTGAGCATCTGAAGGATGGAGCCTCTGAAGTATCGTCCTCTCTCTCTTTCAAATCCTAAAGTTTTCTAAAAACCCAAGGCTTGAGTCATATCGCTATTGGGAGGGTTTTGGGAACTTGGTGAGTAATATCCAAGTGATTAGGTTGTTTGGACACTTGGTGAGTAATATCCTCGTGTGCATTTGACCATATATTACTTAAACAAAAGTTTACAAAGTAGGGAAAATCTTCTCTTCTTCTCTATACTTAAGAAAACTAGCTTTGAGCAAATAAACTCTATAGCCTAAACTAGCCTTGCATGTAGAGATAGTCTTTTCTTTCCTTGGTGTAATTTACCAATACATTCAAAGTATTGACCCAACTTGTTGGCTGCACATCTTATGTGCAGAATCCAAAGATTGAAAGGTGCGTAGGGATCGCGAGTCTACACTCGACAAGCCTGGGGCGTTGATGGACTCAAGCTGATTTTATGTTTCCGCTGTTATTTGAGCTAGCTTAATGCTAAGCAAATTTGTAATAAATTCATACTCTGGATTCTCCGTGTAATAATGACTTTGTGTTTTACATGATATTCATCGACTGTGAGTGCTATCTATTGATCCAAGGACTAGCATGTAAATCACCGGGACTTAGGATCTTTATTGATCCGAGGTCACTACAATACTTGGGTATATGAACTATTCTAATGCTGATAACCTCCAATCCAACATATGGTTACCTATAACTACATTCATACTCTTACTTAATCATCCACCACTAATATTAGCCTAGTAGTTGTATATATATAACTTTACTTCACCTCAAGTATTAATATTTCCCATGAGAAAACTACTTTTTCTATAATCCAATGTTGCTCTAACATCATCTTGATCATACTATCTGGTCTCTACTTAACTCTAGTATCTCATACTCCATCTTCACATTATATTAATGTGACCTGTAATGGCCAGTCTAGGATACTATATCTTTATTATGGTTCAATCATGTTTTATCCACCAATGTCACTTATACATGATATAAGCATTCAATCTTGGTGAGTAAGGCATTCTCATTATGAACCTTTGACCCTTTATGGTTTAGGTTTCTAGTTGGCTAATAAAGGCTTCTATCCATACAACATTACAGTTGTATTGTAATTATCTTCTGTTTAGCTCTATTGGATTAAGAGATATAATTCATTGACTATACCTACTTGATCCAATAGGACTACTCTTTGTAACTTATTTTCAGACTTCATCCTTATAATCTTATTTATCACCATATAATTATAGGTTCCATATAACTCTTCTATCATTTCAGGAGTGAGTAAACTCCATCAATTACCATATGGATTTAATTCTATTCCAATACGCCCATCCTATAGATGACACCTAGAAGTAGCATCACTATTTACCTCTTCTTACTTCTTTATTTATAAGCCCTAAGTGAATGCTATAATAATGACAAGAGTTGATAAGTCAAGGATTGATAGGTTAAGAATTGGTGAATCAATAGTTGATTACTCAGCATTGATGAACAACAGATATTGAGATAGGATTCCATAAGGATTGACATGGAAAGCAAGGTATATGGTAAATGATCTTGACTTTTTCCTACTCAACCTCACCTAAGAGTTAAAGTTTGGTATTACCATGAGATTCATGGTATAAGTAAATGAGATTAAGATTTAGTTGTTACATTCCTATTACTTGTGTTATATTTATAAATTGGTATTCATGAGTTGTGTAATGAATACTAGGATATGATTATTTAAGGATCAAATGTAAATCACTAGGTAATGTATTAGGGTTTAATTTTATTACATTTGATCTACCCTTAGATCAAATCATGTTTACCCAAAATAAGGTTTTAGCAAAGGTCATATTGAAACTTATCGCAGTCAACTTGATGATCTACTTTAATTCCATCAAGTTAAGAGAATCTTCAATATCTTTGACAAGTTTTTATTTAAAAGCGCGAAAATTATTCGGATTTTCTATGCATGAATGCAATGCACACATCGGTGTTCAGCTTATTTCTGATCTCTAATGCTGGGATGTTACAGACTCTCCCCCTTAAAATAAACTTCGTCCTCGAAGTTCGCATACTCTCACGTTCCAAAGTAAGGAATTGTCTTGCATTGATTACGATATGTCTCAGCTCCATGGTAACCTCAACGACAATACAATTGTAATATCCCATATCCAAATCTTTCCTTGAATCCTCATCATGCTCAACAATCTTTAAATTATTGTCTCCAATACTCCAAATTCTTTTTACTTTAGTCCCTTAGGGATATATCCTTATTACAAATTCCTCAATCTAGGGTCTCTTCTTTAGTTGATTTCCCTAATTAGGTATCCTAATCCAACTCCTTTACTAGATCATCAAACTTTCTTATCACACTGGGTAAGGTCTAGGAAGTTTCACTAAAACATGTTTTAAATTTTATTATTAAATAGTGTGGTCAAAAGTCTAGTCTTTGATTTGTCATTGTATGAGTTGTTCTGGTAATTCTTCCAAATATTGGTTTTGAACACATTTAGTCCATACCCATTGGAATTTCTTGTTCTCTACACATACCCAAATGGATGTGCTCTATTACCTCTTCAGGATCACTTAAGAGTTGTTTCTTTTATAATTAGCCTATTAAGACTATTCTATTGTATTACTTCAAGCTTTTACCTTATCAGGCTTTTAGACAATCTTTTGTTATTACCTTAAGTACTTTTATAATAATGACTTTCTTTTAACCTTATGAAAATAAGGCTTATTGTTGACATAAGTTAGTATTTCTTCTCCAACCTAACTTTTATTTACTGTTTACTCTCCCCCTTAGGGTTTACTAATGTCTCTAAAATGTCTATCTAGTAACCATTGGTTTTAAAACTAGGATGTAGGTCTTTATTTAGCTTATACTCTACCTAGTTAGGGTCTTATGAAATATTGTACTGTCTATCAACACAACTGTGGATCTCCGAAGCGAATCTTTCATCAATATTAGTTTTACTTACTATTTGGACATTTTCACTTTGATAGTTCAATTTTCACGAAGAGTCTCGAAAGATGATCGCTCAAAATTTTGTACTCCTTTATGTATTTCTTAACTTAGGCCAAATTTTATGTTATTTATGCAACTTCTAAGAAGATCTGGTTAACTAAGTTAACCAAATACCAGCTGCGGACAATTACCAACTGTGGATCAGAATACCGACTATGGATCAAGTACCAGCTGCGAACCATCCTAGGGTGTATATATTTCCCTATGGTTTCTAACATCCTTATGGCATTCTCTCTGAATTGTCAGAACTTGAATACCATTTTGGTTCCAAAACTTCTTTGCACTTATTCATGATGCCTCCATGAACTTGGTACAATTATTTTATTAACTTCTTAGCAACTTACCTACTATAAATGAACTTTAAGTTCATTCGTTCTTATTGCTCTATACATCTTCTACACCAATCTTCCTTCTTGTTGCTGATTAGTAATTGTAACATCCCAAATATACCAAACTTAGATCATCAAACACTAATCATCAAGATTAGGGTCAACAAAAACTTTCCTAAATAAAATCATGAATGCATGTATATGTGTATGCATGGATTTTGAATTTCTTTAAAAACCACCTTGTTTGTGTGATCCATTGCTTGTAAAATGTTTCTTAGGTGAAATAAACATCATCTAAAACATTTCCCACACTTTTCCTAAAGAAAAGTAAATCAAAACAAATATATTATGTGAATGGTCACTTTGACCAATTTAACTCCCATGCCTACTTTGGCTGTCTCAAACTTTCAAAACCTAACAGAAACTTTTCTGGATCTTTGCACCCCTTGAATGTACTCATAACAGAGTATCAAGGCCAACTTTGTGATCATCCAGAAACTTTCAAATGCATAGTTTAAATGACAATTCAAAATTGAATCTTCTTCATATGGGAAGATCCCACTTTTTAAAAACCCACTCAAACAAGCTCAACTTTCAAAACCCAAGCATCTACAGACTCACCAGCACCAATCTAGCAAACCCACAAAAATTCATTTCAAAATTCAAAACTTGATTTCATGTGGCCATTTCATCAAACAGGTTGCAGGCACAAATCAAACAAAACAACAAACACTATAGTGTGCAGTGTTTTGAGCCTAACTTGTTCCCTAGTTAGCTCACACACAACTCAGTAGATCATCTAGAAGGATTAGCCCAACACTAGCACCCCTGTGAGCTTGCCATTGTCATTAATGGTGAACAGCCGAGCACCCCAATGTCACCCCATTGTGGACAGCAGGCTAGAGGAAGAACTAGCCATGCCAACCTTGTCTGGGAGGCAGCCCACCGTCCACCGCCACTCCCAGCTGCGAGCGTTGTCAAGCCCTGGACCACGCGCACAAGCCGCGCCCAGACCATGCCGAGCGTGCGCCAGAGCGCCACCCTCGACCAGCGTCCACAGACCGCGCGCTGCGCTCACCGCGTGCACACACGATCACCACCGACCCAGGAGACCGCCAGACATCCCCGTTTGTTGCCCCGTTCCATACAGCCACCGCCCGCCGTCGAAGACGCCGCCTCTGCCGCGCAGAGCACCGGCCATTCTAGACCAAACCACACCGCCCCATGCCTCGCGACCATGTCGTTGAGCATCGCCAGGAGACACAGCACCGCCCCCTACCCTTGCCCATGCCATTAGCCGCCTGTAATGTCGCCCCCGACGAGCTCACCGTGCGCCCCGACGGTCCCCTCGCTCGACTATAAATAGAGGCCACCCCCGCACGATTTCTTCACACCATCTCACTCCCCTCTCCTCACTGACCATGCCACACCGTTCTCAGAGAAAGGAGAGCACCACCTGCGAATTTCACCGAGCCCGCCACCGGAGAAGAAGGGAGCCAGCGATTGGAGCCACCCCAGGAGCTGCCGCGACCACCCCTGAGTTCGCCGTCGTCAACTTTGTCGTTCGCCTGCCTCACCGACCCTCGCTAGTACCCCGGTGAGCCCCCAGCACCCCCCACTGGCCGAACTAGGTTTCGTTCTCGCCGGAGATGTCTCACGCCGACGATGACCCCCAGTCGTTGGATTAGAACTAGATCGAACGATCCACGTTGCCCCATACCGCTTCCGCCAGCCCCGTGTAACTGACGAGTGGGGACACCCACTTAAGCAGCCCGCGCGAGCTCTGCGTTTAGCAGGCCGGCCCAGTAACTTTTCCCGCGCAGCCCAGCAATTCAAATTAAACCTTTTCTTTTTAAATTCAAACACACTTATGTACCCAACTTCAAAAATCAACCCAGATCGATTCATTGCACCAATTTGAATGAAACCAATTTTGTTGGAAAGTTCTGTGAATGCTTAATCCAAGCCCATTGGATTCAAGTCATTTGGATCTGTAGATCACCCATAGTAAAAATAACAAGGCAGAAGCTTTTCTGTATTCAAACATTTTTCAAATTTAAACCATAAAAGCTTTTGAGTTGTTTCCAACTCTCAAAAATCACATTTAACCATACCTTTTAGAATATATAAAAATATATAGGTTTACTTGCAGAAATAATGTTCAAGTAATAAAATAATGCTTCATAAGCATTTCTAGCCACTTTAATTAATTAAAATAAAAGGGTAAAACCTTATTAAATTGTGACACCACTTTAAATCACATTCCCATGGACTACAATATGTGGTGATGACATGTGTCAACATGATCCCATATTTGGTTTGGAGAATATTAAATCCTAAGTAGTTTTTCAATGAGTAGAAATTACTTTTATAAAAATAAAAAGATTTAAACCAAGCTTTAACCTTGTAATGTTAGAGATGATGCTAGATCATCTATAGGACCCTTGGGTGTGATGATTGCAAGTAGTTAAGTATTGTTTGGTGATTGTGTACCTCGTATTTATTCATAGACGCTAGTACCGACCAAGGATACGAGGAAGAAGGAGGATACTACGAAGAAGAAGCCGAGGAGAACTTCAACCACTGCTCTGCCCAAGGCAAGCCTTACTAAACAAGTTGACCTATGCAAGCTAACACTTGCACCTTAGAAAGCTTACATTGACACTGATGCAAGCCTAATACTACTAGTGAATGTGCAAGTAAACCCTTGCCAGATACCCTACTGATGCCACAAACCCATACCTGTGATATGACTACCATATGCCTTAAGCGCATGTGATTATACTCACTTGATAAACCAATCCTAGTTTTATGTGCAAGCTTCTTACTTTATTTATTTATCAAAGCTTACTTAGAGTCTACCTAAGAGTTTGGTAGATACTAGACAGTTGTGCTGAAGGTTGCATAAAGAGCATAAAATTTGGCCTAAGCTAGAAACCTTGATATCAGCCTAAGATATAAGGTTGGACTTAGTGAAACTCCACTAGTTACCACCCCTCATTAGTACTACCCCCACCTGTAGATGCTAGGGCTAAGAATAAAACTTGATCAACTTTTAGATGGGAATACTTGGTGGAAAAATGGTTATGAAAACCTTGGAATGATGGATCATTCTATTGAAATGTTTTGGACATGTGTTTCCAAACACTTGATGATTTTGGTGATGAAAATGTTGAGGCATGACCCTTAGCCCTTTATAAAACTGATGGTTATCTGGATGCGATACCATTCCAATCTTAGCGTACAACCACAATACCCGAATATTGGGTAGGGCTTGACTGGAAACTTATATTCCTTAGTATCAGTTCCCTCACGGTCTGAGGCTACCTTGTGAAGATTGTCCACATGTGCGTACCCAAGATGACAGTGGTCATGGTTGGGAGGCCAAACTCACGGAGAGGTGCTTATACTAGGCGTGTAATTGAAAGGTTAGGATTGATTATCCGCATCGAGTATGGTGAATTCAGGATTTGTTCTGACGGATGTATCGAATGTTGTGGTGAAAGTGTACAATCTCTGCAGTGTCAAACTATTCGAATAGCAGCGTCATGATTATGGACAGTTGGAGTGGCCATACTGTTCCCCCGTCAGACTTTTCAAAATGACTTGTGAAATGAATTGAGACTTTGACTTGACCACAACAGAGTTGTGACCTGAGTTTCAAAATCCCACTTAGGAGTTATAAAATTGTGACTAGCTTTGGAACTTAGTAGAGATAAACCTGGCTTTTGCAAAACAACCTTAGAGCCTAGTGTCCCATTATCCAAAAACCCCCTTTACCTGTTAGTATTAGTTTGCGAGTACTTAAAGAGTACTCATGGCTTTGTCCCTAGCTATTCCCATGGCCAGACTATGAAGAGGAGTACCTGGAAGATGGACCCTAGGAAGGTTACGACAACTAGGATCATCTCCCATCGTCAGCATTGCCTGTTACCCCGAAGATGGAGCTTCGCCTACGCTACCGTTATTATTACGTATTCCGCTGCTTGATGTTGTATTAAGAACTGGATCATGAGATCCCTATTTGTGTAAGAACTTATGTATCGTTGTAACTGATGAAGTACTATGGTATCCAATTTTGTTATGTCTCGCAAAAATGGTAATCCTGGGATTGCGATGTATGGCATAACAGGCATCTAGGATTGAAAAATCCGGGTGTTGACAAGTTGGTATCAGAGCCATCCTGACCATAGGAGACCCTAGTTAGACTGGACGTTGAACCAAAAACTTAGTTTCAAAACCAAAGAAAAACAAATATTTACGAAAACCTATTCTCATTCTTACCTCTTGAATTCTTTAATAAAACTTCATGATCCTCAAAAACTCTTGCAAAATACATAAAATTTTGACACACTTGATCACTCTGCTAATCTACTCATCCTCTATTTTTATAGATGGACGTGAAGTACAGCAAGTTTTATTAGTTGGGGAATGGAGGAGACCTTATCTTTGAGAGGGATCTGGATCAGCTTTCGGAACTTCTGGAGCATCCGCACCCCGAGTTCTTCGGAGCTCAGCTCAATGATCAAGGAGGAGAAGATCTGCAGTGGCTAATTGTTGCAAGTCTCCAAAGAAATATTGAACCTCCCACTGCGGAGGGAATTTAGTTTACCTTGAGGGAAAACAACTGGCTCGATGGACTTGCTAGAGCAATGTAGGAAGCTCTTTCCCGTCTGTGTGGGCAGAGCATCAATCAGATCAAGGGAACCCGCTAGCAAAAGATCGCAAGTCTCGTCGCCGTCAACTCGACAAGAAGGAGTGCATTATTGCCCGTCTTCGCCACCGCATCTCATCTCTGGAAGAGACCATCCACGAGAGAGACATGCAGTTAGAGGAAAGGGAGAATGCCGGAGAGAATCTTCGTGGAGACCCTTACTCCTACCTCAGCGATGACGATGATTTTCTGGAGGATCAGGCCATGGACTTCTTCACCGATGAGGATGATTTCTCCTTCATCGATGATGCTGAAGATGATGAAGCCACAGACTCCAAGGAGTAGTAGCACTGAGCACTAGCATAGTAAGTAGTAGTCGGTCCCACTGTATCGTAGTTTCCAGAATGGTTCTTAAAACCATCTGTTTTTCCTTGTTATGGTGTGTGTTGTACTGTGTGCTATGAATGAATGAAAAAGCAAGTGCTAGAAAAATCTGAGTCAAACCTTTAAAAACTTTTCAAAAACCCAAATCCTTAGAAATTTCCCTCTTTTCTCATGATCTATATCAATCTTCAGATGCCACGTGGAGGAAGTGGTTCAGTCCCGAACCCGATGTTGCAGATCCTGCAAATGTTGACCTCTGACCGCGAAGCTGAAAGAGCAGAACGTCAAGCCAACCTAGCCACTCTGCAACAGATAGCCCAGCTAGCCCACAACAACCAAGGCCATGGAAATCAGGACAACCACGGATCTAAGCTCAAGAATTTCCAGAATACCAACCCACCCATTTTCACCAAGTCATAAGAACCCCTAGATGCCGATGATTGGCTGCAAACCATGGAAAACAACTTAGAAGTAGCAGGAGTCAAAGCCAACGAGAAAGTCCTGTTCGCCACCCATTATCTAGCCAGAGATGCCAGGGCATGGTGGAATAGTGTTTGTGCCATGACCGGAGGCAAGATGATGACCTGGGAGGAATTCAAGGTCAAGTTTAGTAGAACCCATGTGCCACCAGGTTTGATCAAGAGAATGAGAGACGAGTTCAGAGAGTTGAAGCAAGGAAGGATGACTGTAGTGGAATACCGTGAGAAATTTTTGTCATTAGCTAGGTATGCCCCGGACGAGATAGACACCGAAGCCAAGAAAAAAGAAAGATTCCTGAATGGTCTGCATGACGAGATGTAGACAATGTTAGTCAATATCCCTTTTGTTGATATTGAAGCCCTGGTCGATTCAGCCATCCAGATGGAAGGAAAGATCAACCAGGCCAATGAGAACCGCAAGCGTCGCATGATGCATCAACCAAGAACCCATCAGACCCCAAAGTATCGCCCCAACCCATCTCCAGGATTTGCCCCAAGAACCAACAGACCCCCTATGACCCGTCCGACCTATCCCAACCATGGAAACCCTAGACCCGGAGGAAATCAAAACAACCCCGGCAACTCTAGCAATTTCAACCGTGCCCCACCAAAGTTCAACACCAACAATGCTACCGCTAACCCTAACACTGCCCCAAGGACTGGAAGCAATGTTGTGCCTGTCGCAGCCAAGGACAAGTCACAAGTGACATGTTATGACTGTGGAAATAAAGGCCACTATTCCAACGAGTGCCCCAACAAGAAGAATGCTACAGCCCCCAACGCCAATGTCCCAGCTCAGCAGCAGCGTCGTGTCCAGCCAGGGAGAAGATTTGCCCCAGGGAATTCACTCAACCGCAATGACTGTCTTTTTCTCATGCATGCTGAAGAAGCTCAGGAAGCGCTAGACGTCGTGCTGGGTATGTTTTCTGTTAATTCAGTACTTGCAAGAGTGTTGTTTGATTCTGGTGCATCGCATTCATTTGTCACCGAAGAATTTACCTGCACTAGTAAAATTCAACCAACCAAACTGAAGCATGTTATGATTGTGTAAATCCTCGGATCAACCACCAAGGCTAGGCAAATTTGCAAGGCCGTCCCTATCCGAATCCATGGCATAGATTTTTATGCTAACCTAATATTACTCGGAACTAAAGGTTTGGAAGTAGTACTAGGAATGGATTGGATGTCCAAACATAAAGGATTGATTTAATGTGCCAAGAAAGCCATCACCATGACCAGTACCGCCGTAATATCAGTCGAGCATATATCTGAAACCTTACCTCGCCAATTCAAGTGTAACAAGAGTATAGCCCAACCTACCATTGACCAAGTTCGGATAGTCTGCGAATACCCCGATGTATTTCCAGATGTTTTGCCTGGTATGCCCCAGATCGGGATATCGAGTTTATCATCGAACTAATCCCCGGAATAGGACCCATAGCCCAGAGACCCTATAGTATGAACCCGTCCGAACTAGCAGAACTGAAGAAGCAACTGGATTCCATGTTGGAAATCGGATTGATTCAACCAAGTGCGTCACCATGGAGATCACCTGTCCTGTTTGTGGACAACAAGGATGGAGGTAACCGTTTGTGTACGGATTATCGGAAGTTGAATGATGTCACCATCAAGAACAAGTACCCCTTGCCTAAGATAGAAGATTTGTTTGATCAGTTGACCGGTGCCCAAGTGTTTTCTAATATTGATCTTAGGACTGGCTATCATCAACTCAAAATTCGTGCAGAGGATATCCCAAAGACTGCCTTTACCACCAGATATGGATTGTATGAGTATACAGTCATGTCTTTTGGATTAACCAATGCCCCCGCTTATTTCATGAACCTCATGAATAAGATTTTTATGGACTTCATGGATAAGTTTGTCGTTGTTTTCATCGATGACATTCTGATTTATTCCAAATCAGAAGATGAACATGAGCTACACCTAAGGACCATTCTTGGAACCCTTAGAGAGCATCAGCTGTATGCAAAGTTTAGCAAATGTGAATTCTGGTTACAGGAGGTAGGATTCCTCGGTCACCTTGTATCAGCCGGAGGAATTGCCGTTGACCCTGCCAAAGTGAAAGATGTAGAAGATTGGCAAGCCCCAACCACTCAAACCCAAGTTCGTGCTTTTCTCGTATTGGCGGGATATTACCGCAAATTCTTAGAAGGATTCTCTAGTATTGCCCGACCCATGAACCAATTGCTGAAGAAGGATAAGAAGTTTGAATGGACCAACAAATGTGAAGCAAGTTTTCAAGAACTCAAAAGGAGATTGATTTCAACCCCAATCTTGATCATGCCGGATATAACGAAGCCCTTCGATGTGTATTGTGACGCATCCAAGATTGGTCTCGGATGTGTGCTAATGCAAGAAGGCAAAGTTATATCTTATCTATCGCGACAATTGAAGCAACACGAGCAAAACTACCCAACCCATGACCTCGAACTCGCAGCCGTAGTTCTAGCCCTAAAGACATGGAGACATTACCTAATGGGAAATCGTTGTGAGATTTATTCGGATCACAAGAACCTAAAGTATATATTCACTCAGAAGGAGCTGAATATGAGGCAGAGAAGATGGATTGAGCTAATCAAGGATTACGACCTGGACATTCACTATCACCCTGGTAAAGCCAACGTGGTAGCCGATGCCCTTAGAAGATTACCGTGCCGCTTGAACTCCATGATTTTGAAGGAGCAACCAAGTCTGCACAAAGAGATGGAAGATTTTCGAATAGAATTAGTATGTGAAGGATTTTTGGCTAGCATAGAACTTCAGCCCACTTTGATTAGTCATATTAAAGAGGCGCAGAAAGGAAATGCCAGTATCGATGGAATCAAGCGTCGTATCGGTACAGGCAAAGTACCCGGATTCACTGAGGACAAAGAAGGAGTTTTGTGGTACAAAGGACGCCTTTGTGTACCATCAGATTCTGAGTTAAAAGAAGTTATCTTGAAGGAGGCTCATGATACTCTTTATTCTATCCATCCCGGAGGAACTAAGATGTATCAATATTTGACAGAGCAATTTTGGTGGCATAAGATGAAGAGAGAAATCGGAAGCTATATCGCCAAGTGTGATATATGTCAGCGAGTCAAGGCCGGACATCAAAGACCCGCTGGATTGTTGCAACCTTTGCAAATTCCGGAATGGAGATGGGATTCTGTAGGAATGGACTTTATCACTGGACTACCTACTTCTAGTAGGGGAAATGACTCTATTTGGGTCATAGTGGACAGATTGTCCAAAGTCGCCCATTTCTTGCCCGTCAAAACCACCTATCAGAGTTCGAAGCTAGCAGAGTTGTACATCGCTAGAATCGTTAGTTTGCATGGAGTCCCCAAGAACATAGTATCGGATCGAGGAACTCAGTTTACCTCAAGATTCTGGAAGAAAGTCCAAGAAGGTTTAGGAACCCGCCTAGATTTCAGTACCGCATATCACCCTCAAACCGATGGACAAACGGAGCGAGTAAACCAACATCAAGATATGCTGAGAGCATGTGTGTTAGAATATGGATCCAAATGGGAAGACTGTCTGCCGTTTGCAGAATTTTCATACAACAATAGTTACCAAGCCAGTTTGCAAATGGCCCCATTTGAATTCATGTATGGAAGAAAGTGTCGCACCCCTTTGAACTGGTCGAAAGTAGGAGAGAGTCAAATTTTTGGACCCGACATCCTACGAGAAGTAGAAGAGAAGGTTCACAAGATTCATGAGCACCTCAAGACAGCCCAATCCCGACAGAAGAGTTACGCCGACAAGAGACGTCGAGACCTCGCCTTCAACATAGGAGATTTTGTTTATATGAAAGTGTCGCCATTGAAGGGAATGCAGCGTTTCCAACTCAAGGGAAAGTTATCCCCCAGATATATCGGACCTTTCAAAATTCTAAACCTTCGAGGAGAAGTATCGTATCAACTGGAGCTACCAGAGGAGATGTCAGCTGTGCACAATGTGTTCCATATCTCGTTACTTCGCAAGTGTCTCGAAGTCCCCGAGAAGACCGAAGTGTTCAAGAATATCGACCACCAGACCATAGAGATCAACAATGACCTAACCTATCCCGAAGTACCCATCCATATATTGGAAGAAGCCTTTCGAACTACCAGAACCCAAAGCATCAAGTTTCTCAAGATTCAGTGGAGCAACCACACAGAAGAGGAAGCTACCTGGGAGCGCGAAGATCACATCAGGACGGAGTTTCCCGATCTCTTCAAATCCTAGGTAATCTTTTCGTCTTTTTTCAAATCTCGGGACGAGATTTTGTTTAAGGGGGGAAGGTTTGTAACATCCCAAAAATACCAAACTTAGACCATCAAACACTAATCATCAAGATTAGGGTCAACAAAAACTTTCCTAAATAAAATCATGAATGCATGTATATGTGTATGCATGGATTTTGAATTTCTTTAAAAACCACCTTGTTTGTGTGATCCATTGCTTGTAAAATGTTTCTTAGGTGAAATAAACATCATCTAAAACATTTCCCACACTTTTCCTAACGACAAGTAAATCAAAACAAATATATTAAGTGAATGGTCACTTTGACCAATTTAACTCCCATGCCTACTTTGGTTGTCTCAAACTTTCAAAACCTAATAGAAACTTTTCTGGATCTTTGCACCCCTTGAATGTACTCATAACAGAGTATCAAGGCCCACTTTGTGATCATCCATAAACTTTGAAATGCATAGTTTAAATGACAATTCAAAATTGAATCTTCTTCATATGGGAAGATCCCACTTTTTCAAAACCCACTCAAACAAGCTCAACTTTCAAAACCCAAGCATCTGCAGACTCACCAGGACCAATCTAGCAAACCCACCAAAATTCATTTCAAAATTCAAAACTTGATTTCATGCGGCCATTTCATCAAACAGGTTGCAGACACAAATCAAACAAAACAACAAACACTATAGTGTGCAGTGTTTTGAGCCTAACTTGTTCTCTAGTTAGCTCACACACAACTTAGTAGATCATCTAGAAAGATTAGCCCAACACTAGCACCCCTGTGAGCTTGCCATTGTCAGTAATGGTGAACAGCCAAGCACCCCAATATCACCCCATTGTGGATAGCAGGCTAGAGGAAGAACTAGCCGTGCCAACCTTGTCTGGGAGGCAGCCCACCGTCCACCGCCACTCCCTGTCCCAGCCGCGAGCACTGCCAAGCCCTGGACCACTCGCACAAGCCGCGCCCAGACCATGCCGAGCGTGCGCCAGAGCGCCACCCTCGACCAGCGTCCACAGACCGCGCGCCGCCCTCACCGCGTGCACACACGATCACAACCGACCCAGGAGACTGCCAGACATCCCCGTTTGCTGCCCCGTGCCATACAGCCACCGTCCGCCGTCGAAGACGCCGCCTCTGCCGCGCAGAGCATCGGCCGTTCCAGACCAAACCACACCGCCCCATGCCTCACGACCATGTCGTTGAGCATCGTCAGGAGACACAGCACCGCCCCCTACCCTTGCCCATGCCATTAGTCACCAGAACGCCGCCGACGAGCTCACGGCGCCTGACGGTCCCTCGCCGACTATAAATAGAGGCCACCCCAAGCGATTTCTTCACACCATCTCACTCCTCTCTCACCGACCGTACACACCGTTCTCGAGCAAGGCGAGCACCACCTCGCCGAATTTCACTGGAGCCCGCTGCCGGAGAAGAAGGGAGCCAGCGATTGAGCCATCCAGAGCTGCCGCGACCACCCATGAGTTCGCCGTCCGACTTCGTTGCTCGCCACCGACCTCGCCAGTATCGTGGTGAGCCCCAGCACCCCCTTCACTGGTCCGGCTTAGGTTTCGTTCTCGCCGGAGATGTCTCACGTCGACGATGACCCCCAGCCGTTGGATTAGAACTTGATCGAACGATCCACGTTGCCCCATACCGCTTCACCCAGCCCCGTATCACTGACGAGTGGGGACACCCACTTAAGCATCCCGCGGGAGCTCTCCGTTTAGCAGGCCGCCCAGTAACTTTTCCCGCGCAGCCCAGCAATTCAAATTAAACCTTTTCTTTTTAAATTCAAACACACTTCTGTACCCAACTTCAAAAATCAACCCAGATCGATTCATTGCACCAATTTGAATGAAACCAATTTTGTTGGAAAGTTCTGTGAATGCTTAATCCAAGCCCATTGGATTCAAGTCATTTGGATCTGTAGATCACCCATAGTAAAAATAACAAGGCAGAAGCTTTTCTGTATTCAAACATTTTTCAAATTTAAACCATAAAAGCTTTTGAGTTGTTTCCAACTCTCAAAAATCACATTTAACCATACCTTTTAGAATATATAAAAATATATAGGTTTACTTGCAGAAATAATGATCAAGTAATAAAATAATGCTTCATAAGCATTTCTAGCCACTTTAATTAATTAAAATAAAAGGGTAAAACCTTATTAAATTGTGACACCACTTTAAATCACATTACAATGGACTACAATATGTGGTGATGACATGTGTCAACATGATACCATATTTGGTTTGGAGAATATTAAATCTTAAGTAGTTTTTCAATGGGTAGAAATTAATTTTCTAAAAATAAAAAGATTTAAACCAAGCTTTAACCTTGTAATGTTAAAGATGATGCTAGATCATCTATAGGACCCTTGTGTGTGATGATTGCAAGTAGTTAAGTATAGTTTGGTGATTGTGTACCTCGTATTTATTCATAGACGCTAGTACCGACCAAGGATACGAGGAAGAAGGAGGATACTACGAAGAAGAAGCCGAGGAGAACTTCAACCACTACTCTGCACAAGGCAAGCCTTACTAAACAAGTTGACCTATGCAAGCTAACACTTGCACCTTAGCAAGCTTACATTGACACTGATGCAAGCCTAATACTACTAGTGTATGTGCAAGCTAACCCTTGCCAGATACCCTACTGATGCCCCAAACCCATACCTGTGATATGACTACTATATGCCTTAAGCGTATGTGATTATACTCACTTGATAAACCAACCCTAGTTTTATGTGCAAGCTTCTTACTTTATTTCTTTATCAAAGCTTACTTAGAGTCTACCTAAGAGTTTGGTAGATACTAGACAGTTGTGCTGAAGGTTGCATAAAGAGCATAAAATTTGGCCTAAGCTAGAAACCTTGATATCAGCCTAAGATATAAGGTTGGACTTAGTGAAACTCCACTAGTTACCACCCCTCATTAGTACTACCCCCACCTGTAGATGCTAGGGCTAAGAATAAAACTTGATCAACTTTTAGATGGGAATACTTGGTGGAAAAATGGTTATGAAAACCTTGGAATGATGGATCATTCTATTGAAATGTTTTGGACATGTGTTTCCAAACACTTGATGATTTTGGTGATGAAAATGTTGAGGAATGAGCCTTAGCCCTTTATAAAACTGATGGTTGTCTGGATGCGATACCATTCCAATCTTAGCGTACAACCACAATACCCGAATATTGGGTAGGGCTTGACTGGAAACTTATATTCCTTAGTATTAGTTCCCTCACGGCCAAGGTCTGAGCTGAGGCTACCTTGTGAAGATTGTCCACCTATGCAGTACTCAAGATGACAGTGGTCATGGTTGGGAGGCCAAACTCACAGGAGAGGTGCTTATACTAGGGCGTGTAATTGAAAGGTTAGGATTGATTATCCGCATACTGAGTATGGTGAATTCAGGATTTGTTCTTGACGGATGTATCGAATGTTGTGATGAAAGTGTACAATCTCTGCAGATTGTCAAACTATTCGAATAGCCGCGTCCGCGGTTATGGACAATTGGAGTGGCCATATTGTTCCCCAGTCAGACTTTTCAAAATGACTTGTGAAATGAATTACGACTTTGACTTGACCACAACAGAGTTGTGACCTGAGTTTCAAAATCCCACTTAGGAGTTATAAAATTGTGACTAGCTTTGGAAATTAGTAGATATAAACCTGGCTTTTGCAAAACAACCTTAGAGCCTAGTGTCCCATTATCCAAAAACCCCCTTTACGTGTTAGTATTAGTTTGCGAGTACTTAAAGAGTACTCATGGCTTTGTCCCTGGCTATTCCCATGGCCAGACTATGAAGAGGAGTACCTGGAAGATGGACCCTAGGAAGGTTACGACAACTAGGATCATCTCCCATCACAAGATTGCTGTGACCCCGAAGATGGAGCTTCGCCTACGCTACCGTTATTATTACGTATTCCGCTGCTTGATGTTGTATTAAGAACTAGATCATGAGATCCCTATTTGTGTAAGAACTTATGTATCGTTGTAACAGATGAAGTACTATGGTTTCCAATTCTGTTATGTCTCGCAAAATGGTAATCCTGGGATTGCGATGTATGGCATAACAGGCATCTAGGATTGAAAAATCCGGGTGTTGACAGTAATGACCTGAGCTTGATCCATTCTTCAAATTGCGTTGATACTCCTTATATCTGGCTTTACCCTTCATGTAGGTCTTCATATTGGTCTTCGGAACTCGTCACTCCCTTTCACGAATTCCCATTCCTATCTAGGTCTATAAAATCAAGTAGTAACTAGATGTTGCAACATGCATTTGCACACCAATTTAAACTTCATGTACAGATCTAGTCAATCAAGAAGATCCAAGAAAAACAAATAAATCCAAATGTGGTACATATAACACACAATTCTCTAAGCCCAGAATATAGTAGTTGAGTATAATATCTCTAGAGTTCAGGCTTAGTTGTGTGGTATATGACGCCTCCTCATATAGGTTTACATAGTGATACTTAGCACTTAGGATCAAACTATACTTTGTCTTGACATTTACCCAAATTGCCCAATTGCAATAGGATAATCTTCAATAAAGTGGTCTCAGTTTGGTTTCAACTAACCTCTGGTCTCATTTTTGGAATGACTAACTATAACTAACCTTTCTTTCTTAGTAAACTAACCTCACATTATCTCTCTAAATGACTAATAAGTTTCTATTGAACCCCTAAAATTGAAGGTTATCACTATTTTATGACACCTTTGACTTCTATCATAGTTCTACCATGTAATTTTCATACTTCTAATTCAAGCTAATTCACTAAGTACTTTTCATACTTACACTTACATCATGGTTTCGGAGCTAATCTCACCATGATATTATTTTTTGCCTCTTTATCATGATTTAAGAGCTAATCTAACCATGATAACTTTACTTCTAACTACACTATTATTAAGTCATAACATAATTGCACTTCATCATGTAGAATTGTCAAGTGAATCCCACATGATTACTACTCATTACATCCACATTTATCCTAATGATATTCATTATATTGTCTTTGGTTATCAACTGACACTAAGATATCACTGTTCTTACTTAAATTCTAGGATTAGGCTACACCATTAAGACTACTTCAATGGATGTCTTAAAGTTGATCCCAATCTACTGTGACCAATTAACTTTCCTAAATCATCTTGGTGGTTTATGTCTCCGTCAGAAGACACTAAAGAGCACTATAATTGAGAAAAGATAAAATAATTACTCTTAAGAAAGAATGACTTAAACATATGACTTAGGTGTGACAAGGTTATCCTGAAGTGGATACTCATCACAAGTCATAAAACTATTTGGTTTAGATAAGATGGATCCTATAGTCACTATCCAACCTACAGATCTTCCTAAAAGGGTTTTAATCCTTAGGTCAAAGCATATGCTCTAATACCAACTGCGGTGACCCAGCATACCACTGCATGATGTAGTACACTATAGCCGTTGATATAACACCAATGAAACACCGTTCACTAGTATTACATCCCTTAGAGTGGTACAACAGAAACACAGCAGGTCCAAGACATGACTATAGGTTACAACTCAACTCTTTACACAAGATCCAGAGAACACTCTAGGTTAAAGAGAGAGAAAGAAACTTCTTACAAAGAAGAATCAGAAATAGAAAACTCATAACTATTATGCTAATAAAATTAGCATCTAACTATTTAGCTTGTATTGCTGCTATCGCAGTCCTCTACAGAAGTAGGTTATATGGCTAGAGATTCTATTCTTATCTAATTCACAAATTTGTCTTCACTTGAGTTGATGTATATGTTGACTTCCTTGACTTCATTGAAGAGCTTTAGCTTTTAATGATGATTCCTGGAGCATAACTTGATGTAGACGTCGTCTATACTGGCTTTAGAACCTAGCAAGGGTTAATAAGACACTTTGAGTACGAGCGTACTAAGCAAGTTCACTAGAAAAGGAGTGTTTGATGCACTATATCTACGGCCACAGACCATAGGTCGTAGGCAATGCAGGTTTTCGTAAACATTTCTTCAAAGGTTGCTTTTATTCTGAAAAACTATGTCCATCAGCCTTCACGGGTTTACCAGAACCTTCATGGGGTTCCTTTCCCGCCGCGTTCGCCGCTCCTTCCCGGAACAGGGAGTAACAATTTACAGTTCTTACACTCTGCAAAGGTGCGTCACTTTACCCATGAGAGACCTTAGGTTTTGTTACACGGCCGGGAGTATGTCCCCGTTCAAACTTCCTTGGTTTGAGGTAAGATCCAAGACAATCACTGCCTTCTTCGCGACCCAGCATGTCTCCTTGGTGTACACCATGCCCACTTATTGAATTACGGCAATGGTTTGTACAGGCCGTTTAGATGCCAGAACTATCGTGGGACGTTGAGGGTTCCCACCCATATTCTTCATATCCTCTATGAATTACCATATAATATGCACGCTACGAGTGATAACAGCCACGCCTCACACATCCAGCTCCATGCGAGAGGGAAAAGATACAGCTGAATTCTCCGGCCCATTCCAAATATCATTGTCAACGCGTAATATACGGCGCAAGAATCACTGGCGACATTGGTTTAAGTCTTAGAAAATATGTTCTTTACCACCAGAACTCTTATAGTAGGTTATTACCTCATGGTAAATAACCTATAATCACATTATTATGGAAATAGTGTTTTCTGACCTTTTTCAAATGTAGGTGATGTCAACACTGGATTTGTAAAATACTTTATAGAAAATAATCAAAGGACATGAGCAAGTGTGAACTTGACTTTTGTGATTGCAAGATTATGCACTCACGGTCTTCAAGACAATATAAGATCCAATAGTTGAAATCTGCATCATTGGTCCGGTAAGGACTAATGTTTAAAGAAGCAATATGCTTTTATGCATAAGTAATGTAATGCAAGTTGATAAATGCGAATCCCGAGGATAATGTTGATCTAGGGCTTGGATACTGGAAAGGTTTCCTTGGAATGTGTGGCCCTTTTAGATTAAGTTTCACACATGCGCTTCTTATTAAGGCTTGCGAGTATGTGTGAAATAACATGTAGACACAATGGCTTACAACAATAAGATATACTAATGAGATGTGCTACTCAAGGACTGCTTATATGAGAATTATCTTATCTTCAAGTTTTACCTTGCAAGTTATGACATTTATAATGAACTTAAGTGTTAACAATTCTAGGTATATAAGTAAAGCTTAATGTAATATGATTATTATTAATTGTCATTTGATGTTTGAAGTGGAAAAAAGAATAACGTTTGAAGAAAATTTTATTCAACCAAAGCAGAAGCATATAAGCTTTTAAGTTAACCTTATGAGGTGTTTTTTCTAGTTATAATCTTTATGTAAGAAAGAATTACTCCATTTGAATAATGACAGCATTAGTATTTGAGACTTATCTATCTTTGTTTTTAACTTGGTTGGTTTGGTATTAGGATACGTTATAACTTAATTGTAATAGACCAAAGTTAACTATAAAGCATATAATAAAGTCTTTAGCATTATTTAAAGTATTATAGACTAAAGTTAACCTTAAAGACATAGATGGACTTTAGGTGAAATGTTTGTTATAATTATACCTTGCTCACTTTATAATGTTTCTTTAAAGCTACTTAAGAATGGTATTATTTTTAGTTGGTAATGGTTTCTTTACCTTATAAATATATAAAGGGATTTATCTCTTTATAAGGGTGTGGTTAAGGTTGATGGATAGTAAATAATATTATTCACTACTTATTAACTCACTATAGTGTTTTTATTTGTTTATAAACTTGTGATTAAATTAAAGGAATGGGTTTTATCTCATTTCAATTTATTCTTGGAGATTTTATAATGGATAAGGATTCTTTTATAAAATAATCTACATTAATGCTTGAGAGATAATTTAATAAATTTGCATTTTTTTAAAATGTGTTGAACCATTTGACTTCATAATATTAGTATTTAAGATTAATACTATTTATTACATTTAATTGGTTAATTTCAGAATATTAACAAATTTTATTTGACATTTTATGAATTATTAACTAAAGAAATAGGTTTTAAATTAAAGTTATTAAAGTGTTTAACTTTTTATTTAACTTAAAAGTGGAATATTATATTTTTAACATATAGGTATTATCTTTGTGATCATTTTGGTAGATTACACTTATTTTTGTGATTTAAAAATAATAAGATATGATTTTTATAATACTTATTATTTTATAAGGACTTAATAAATAACAAATATTTAATTAAGTGGAATAATAATACATGATTATAGTTTTAAATTATAATTCTTATTTTTAAAAGATTTTTAGTATTTTATTTATATTTTTAATATTTACTAATATTAAAACTTTTTATTAAATAATATGTATTTAAATAATCATCATAATAATATTTGATAATAGTTTTAAGTTGTAGATATTATTTTTTTGAAAATTTTCATATATTAAACATATTTTTTATGAATTATAAAACAAAAGATATTAATTAAACAAGTTTTAATTCCTTTATTTCATTTCAGGAAATACTTATATTTGAATTAACATTGTTTTATCTATTTCATACACATAAATACTTTTTATACCGAAGCTAACCTAGACTAGGTCAATGACTGGTGGGTCACATGCCACATGGCATGCTCGGCTTGATTAATGTTTTTGTTACCGAAAGTATTCCTACTCCTAGACAATGACAAGCGGGCCCTGCACCACGTCACTTGCCACATGGGCGAGGACGCGTCAACAGACATAGGCATGATGTCAGCATGACGCCAGCCTGGTCTCCACCACCAGAATGAGGTCGTCGGCGGCGATCGACGGCTCCCTAGCTAACGTGACTAACCTAGATCGTCTAAGCACGATGTGTTGAACCTTAATGTGGTGGCGCTGTCAAGAAATGGTTGTCGGAGCCTCGTCGGCGACGAGCTCTGTGGTGGTGCGGTCGGTGTCAACGCGGACAGACGGCTACAGCGAGCGGGAAACGAATCGGAGAGGACCATCGGGAGCAGAACATTACCAGGAAGCTAGTAGAGGTGTCGGTGAGTCAAGGCTCGACCGGAATCGCTGGGAACGGCGTCGACTGGCGGCGGAACATCGGTGATGGCGAGCTCGATTTAGGTCGAACATCGTCGATTCCTCTAGGGGATGAACAAGTCGAGCGAGGGGAGTCGAACGGTGGTCCTGGCTTGGCCTGGGACGGCCAGAGACGATGAGAACAGAGAGGTCCGGCGAGCTAGGGTTGCGGCTCAGAGGGGAATTGGGGAAAGAGAAGAAGATATGGTTCGTTTCTGCGCAGGAGGGGATCTTGTAGACGACCAGGGGCGGCGGCGTGGATCTTGGCATGGCCGGACGTCATGGCGCGACGGAGGACGGCGGAGATGCTGACAGCCAGCTGCTTGTGACGTCGAGGAGGAATAAGACAACGTACTTTTCGCGGAAAACCCCTTAGCAGTTCTTCTGATTTGCTGCGCGGTACCTCATCGGTCCCACTTGTCAACCAGAGAGAAAGATAGATTAGGCTGGTTGTTGGGCTGTTACTGGGCTTCAGTTGGGTGGCTGTGGTTGCTCGTGGCGATGGATAAGAAAGAGGGTTAATGGGCTTCAATCTGGTTATAGTTTTTTCTTTACTGTTTCCTTTTCTCTTTTTCTGTTTTATTTTCAGATTTGTGTATTTCATGTTTGTTTTAGGAATCTTTCTTTATAAAAGTTCTTTGCTGAATACAAGCATCAATAATAAGTTATTTTGAACTATTTATGAACTTTTATTATATAAAGTTATCACTTCTTTATTTTCCTATACATATGTATATATTTTATTATGACTAACATAAGAGTTAAAGTTTGAATTGAAAATACTTACCATAAGTTCTTTGAAGATTTGATATTCTCATATTTCTTTTATTTATGTGAATAAGGGTTAATGGCTAAACATACTATCTTTATGTTTAGGATCTTTATTAATATCACACTTTAAAATAAATTGTTATTATTTGAAATGAATTATGGGAGAGAATTGATAACTATAGTTTCTAGGCATACATGATTGAAATAAAAGTTAGGGTTTTTAAATTGTAATTGTTTACCATGGTTTTAGGAGGTTTAATATTTTTGTTCATCCTTTTATTTATATGAATAAAGATTATTGATTAATACAAATTGTCCTTATGTTGGTGTTCAAGAATGACTTCATCTTTTATAGAAGAAAGTTATTTCCTAGAAGGTCTTATGGAAAATAATTGATAAGGATAACTCCTAAGTACATATAATTATGATAGTTAGGAATGACAAAGATGTGCTTATGTGATTTTGCTATAGGAAACTATTCCTATAAAGTTGTATGGAGATAAGATAATAGATCAATAATATGAAATAATATTATGTTTGGTCTAAGATTTCAAGTTTAGGCTTTAACAAGGATTCCTATATTCCATACTTCATAATTCTAGACTTCTGATTAAGGAACTCCTTTCCTAGATATACTACTTCTTCCTATCCATCATCATGTGTTAACATGATGAACTTTACTTCACAAAATATTCTTATCCACCTTTTATTCTTCTAAATCCACTTCTAAATTCCAATGAGCTGATTCTAAAGCATTTCCTAATCTTTTCATATCTATACTTTGGTATATCAACTATTCTACTGCTGATAACCTCCAATCTAACATATGGTTACCTATAACTACATTCATACTCTTCCTTAATCATCCACCACTAATATTACCCTAGTAGCTGTATATATATAACTTTACTTCACCTCAAGTATTAGTATTTCCCATGAGAAACTACTTTTTCTATAATCCAATGTTGCTCTAACATCATCTTGATCATACTATCTGGTCTCTACATAACTCCAGTATCTCATACTCCATCTTCACATTATATTAATGTGACCTGTAATGGCTAGTCTAGGATACTATATCTTTATTATGGTTCAATCATGTTTTATCCACCAATGTCACTTATACATGATATAAGCATTCAATCTTGGTGAGTAAGGCATGATCATTATGATCCTTTGACCCTTTATGGTTTAGGTTTCCAGTTGGCTAATCAAGGCTTCTATCCATACAACATTATAGTTGTATTGTAATTATCTTCTCTTTAGCTCTATTGGATTAAGAGATATAATTCATTGACTATACCTACTTGATCCAATAGGACTACTCCTGGTAACTTATTTTCAGACTTCATCCTTATAATCTTATTTATCACCATATAATTATAGGTTCCATATAACTCTTCTATCATTTCAGGAGTGAGTTAACTCCATCAATTACCATATGGATTTAATTATATTCCAACACTCCCATCATATAGATGACACCTAGAAGTAGCATCACTATTTACCTCTTATTACTTCTTTCTTTATAAGCCCTAAGTGAATGATATAATAAGGACAAGAGTTGATAGGTCAAGGATTGATAGGTTAAGAATTGGTGAATCAATAGTTGATTACTCAACATTGATGAACAACAGATATTGAGATAGGATTCCATAAGGATTGACATGGAAAGCAAGGTATATGGTAAATGATCTTGACTTGATTCCTTTCCTACTCAACCTCACCTGAGAGTTAAAGTTTGGTATTACCATGAGATTCATGGTATAAGTAAATGAGATTAAGATTTAGTTATTACATTCCTACTACTTGTGTTATATTTATAAATTGGTATTCATGAGTTGTGTAATGAATACTAGGATATGATTATTTAAGGATCAAATGTAAATCCCTAGGTAATGTATTGGGGTTTAATTTTATTACATTTGATCTACCCTTAGATCAAATCATGTTTACCCAAAATAAGGTTTTAGCAAAGGTCATATTGAAACTTATCGCAGTCAACTTGATGATCTACTTTAATTCCATCAAGTTAAGAGAAGCTTCAATATCTTTGATAAGTTTTTATTTAAAAGTGCGAAAATTATTCGGATTTTCTATGCATGAATGCAATGAACACATCGGTGTTCACCTTATTTCTGAGCTCTAATGCTGGGATGTTACACATACAAGGCTTAGCATGTTTTAACTCATATCACCTCTGATATCATCTCATCACGTTCTCCTCTCATACTAGATTCTCTGCATCTGATACATCATCTGGATGGACCAGAATTGACAGCTATAAATGGCTAAGTAGACACGTATAAAAGCTCTAGCAGTGCACACAACCAAACCTAGTTATGCTAGGAGTAGTGGATCAGGTAATATAAGGTCAAAGGGAGTAATGCAGCAGATAGGGTACTCTATCTATCGATAAAAGACCACAGTAGAATCATATGCATCATGGAAGGAATTGAATTGCTTTCGAAATCATAGGATTATATCATGGTGGGGCTATGTTTGCCTTTGCCAGTTGATAGCATATAAACAGATCTTCAGAAATCTTGTACTTGACTTGATTATTGTTGGTTAAGTATTGTTCGTCGATCTTCGAACTTCGACAATGTTGATCTCTGTCTTCGATCTTGATCTCGATCTCGTATTCTACCGAGAAGAACCAACCACCAAAAAGAGAGAGAAACAATCAACAATGGCATCAATGTAATGCTCAAGCAAGGATGATGATATGACAAGTTGATTATTATTGAAATGTAACCCTAAAGCATGTTCTACAACTTAATCGGGGTTCCGAGGGGTGAAAACCCTTACTCGGGGAAACTCTGTAAACACATGAGAGGGGTTGATTTTGTTCTCTAATTAAACTTGTCATTTTAGTTGTTGATCAATGCATTATTTTAGCTTAAAGAGGTAGTTCTCATTTTTCGGAACATTTTGATATATTATTTGTATTTTTTTGAATTACAGATTAAAAGTTATTGAATTTACAATATTCAAAACAATTTCTAAAATTATTAAAACATTTATTGCATCATTATGACATCAGCTGCGAGGCGAGGCCGGATTCCATGGCGACGACTGCTGCCGGCATCGGGGACGGAGGTTCTGTAAGGTTCCTAACATTTAATAAGGTAGGGATCCCTGTGATTGCAATGCTAGTCCCTGCATCAATAGCTAGCATCCACAGTTAAGATGTAATATCAAGAAACAAAGGTCATAATACAACTTTATAACCAGGAATAAAATAATTTATAACATCTTACATAGCTCATTTGGCTATTTCATTACAATGCAGCAGAATATAACAATAGCATGGGGTCCTTCATCTTCAAAGTGCCACATGCAGTCATGTTGGTTGTAGACTTGTAATCCTAATCAATAAACTTCACTAACATCAAACAACCTGCAACATAATAAGTTACAACCACAAGGGTCAATACATTTGAATTGTATTGGCAAGTGATACTATGGTAGTATAGTGGAGTCTATCATCTATATGCATTTGGCTAAGTGGAGCTTAGGCTTGCTTTTCTCAAAATAGTTTTTCCTTATCATTTGAAATTGGTGATCGTTCAACCCTTGTTCAACCACAAACTTTTAAATTAGAAATTTGGATGAGGAGATTCTTGATAGCTTCCATGTCTTGATGCTCAAATTGTCCTTTACCAGGGACATGGCTAAGTACTTAGATTTTTCACTCTACAGACGTGGTGCACTTTCCCCACAAGACTTGGTTTCACCAAGACAAGATCTTTCAGAAGCCTTCCCTTAGACCAGAATGTACACGTTCCAACCTATCATCCCCTACCCACAACTGTCCATTTGGCTAAGTTATTGCAACCTATATGATCCAGGTAGAGCCCATAATGCCAAGTGGCTACACTTGAAGCTTCTCAACATTTGACATCTCAAATCTCTTTGTTCCTGGGTGGCCATCCACAAGTGTGATACACAAGGTAAACCATAGAAATGGGCCTTGTGTAACCACTCAACACAAACCATTCCTTCCATTCCACGTAGGTGATTCATTCACTTAGTTGTTTTATTGAACAAAACACAAGTCCTTGACTTAGAAATATTCCATAGTATGAATATAATCCACCCTTGTTTTCTACTAGCTAAGCTAAGCATGATATTAGTAGGAATCTTAACTTAGGAGAATTCTACTAAGGTTTCATCTACTAGGATTTCCCATGGCATAGTTTATACTTAGCAAAAAATCCATGCAAGTCCTACTTAGAAATATCACTAATGCATAGTGAAAATAATGGGACAAAAGTATGAAGCATCGCTTTCCTTTTTGGTAGAGAATATAATTTCACTCCTTGATCTTGCAATACTCACACTCTTCAAATCACTACATCTCAATCAAGCAAGCAATATTTCAATCTACCATTCAAGCAACAACACATAAAATCATAGAAACAAGGTAATGCATGCAAGCATGCTAAAGATTGTTTTATTTGGAAAAGTGGTTTCTAATGGGTTTTAAACATTCTAAAACACTTACAGGTCATTTTATATAAGTGGCAAAATCATTTGCAAAAGATTTTACTTATAAATCATTTTTAAACCAAATCAATATTTTATGTGTTTGAAAATTCCTTTAGCAAAGCAACAATCTATAGGGTTCATCAAAATATATGTTTAAATCATAAAACCTTGTGTTTAGGGTCAGAGAGTTTAAATCAAAACATTTCCCAAAGGTTTTCTCCAAAAGCATTTTTAATAAATAAACATTATTTTTATTTGACTAGAAATGCTTTAAATCAAAGATTTACTCTTTAGCTTTACCAAATACATTTTCAAATCCATGAGTTGGTTTCTAAGGTCAGTAGGTTCAAAACAATCCATTTGCCAAAGGTTTTATCTCAAAAATCATTTTAGAACAAATTTTATATTCTAAATATGCTTACACAAGTTTCCGCAAAAAACAATCAATTTAACAGAAGCATTTTACTAAACAAAGTGCATGGTTGGAAAGTACTTGTCTTGCTGATTCCATTGATATAAAATTTGCAAAATTTGGGCGTGTGGTTTGAAAGTTATTCCACGTGGAGCAATCTCGTTGGGCGGTACCGCTTCGGTTGGATCGACCTTTCTAGGCCGTCAGATCTAAATGACTATGCATGGCACAGATCAAAGGATACCCCTTCGGTTAAGTTTCTATCGCAACCATTTGATCAAGATCCTACGACTCATAACCACTGGACATATACTGGCGGCGCTAGCGGCGGCGAGTGGCGGCGGCGTGTCTAGTGGCGGTGGTTCGGTGAATCTAGGAAGCGAGGAGAGGAACAGAGGGGCTCACCGGGTTCGTGGGGTCGTGGTGATGCTCAAGGTGGTGGTAACTCGTCGAGGGGCGCACGGTGGTGACGTGGATTGCTCACCGGAGGTCTGCCTAGCGTCGGGGTCGCTCGGCCATTGTCGGGGACGTCGCTACAGGGCATGCTGGGACAAACGAATGGTGCCGTTAGACACGTAGGAGAGTGGTGAATACGGGAGCATCAAAGAGAGGGGGCGGCGCGGTCGGATGTTACTAGTAGAGCTCGTCGGAGTAGAAGCAGACGGTGGCGATGCTCGGTGGTCGACGTTGCCGACGCTGTGGAGCGCGCGGGGGCGAGCTGGCGCTACGGGCAGGTTCGCTAGGAGATGGGGAGCAAGTGAGCGTGGTCGAGGGGGCAAGGGGCGGCAGGGTCTGGCCAGAATCGATGGAAGTGCTCGTCGGAGACAGTGGCGGTGCAGCGCAAAATTAGGCAGCCTGGGGGCGCACTAGGGTGGGGGATTGAGGGGGAAACGGAAAGGAGGGAGAGGCGGTTAAGTAGGCGTGGTCACGGGACTAGGTTATTGTGCCATTAATCGAGAATTCAACTCGCGAAATCAACGCAGAAACGGTGACAAGGGCGTGGTCTTCGTGGGTGAGGAAGAGGAACCTGGCAGGTGGGGTTCAGCGTCAGTGAGAGAGAGAGAGAGAGGGAGAGTGGGTACAGCTCGTCAGTGGGTTTGCGGGTTCCTTCTGCAGTGAGAAAAACATTTCGGGGAAGAGAGGAGAGAGGTGGGCTACTAGGCTTAGTGGGCTAGGTTAGTTGGGCTGGCTTTGCTCACTTTTTTTTTCTGTTTCTCTTTTCTTTTTCCAATTCTAATAATCTGTTTTGATTTTGTTTAACCAATTCAAACATTCATTTGAATTCAGACTTCACTCAAACTTTGTATGCAATCAAATACTAATTAGTACTACATTTTAAAGTCAAATTTAGAATATTTCTTTTATTCTTTTTAGGGTCTTTTAATTATTTAAAATAGGCCCTTGCATTTAAAATAAGGTTTAATAATGTTTTTAAAAACCATTTCAAATATAAATCCTTACAAATCTTTTCAGTAGGTTTTATTTGTTTATTTTGGTGTCAAATAATTCACCTTGAATTATTTGGAATGTTTTTAATATGATTTATTAATCATTTAAAAATGGGTATTTGTCTTTATTCCAATGAAATTAAATATAGTTTTAATTCCATATAAATTTATTTAAATGGTTCTTTTATTTCATTTAATTCAATTAAATAACTTTTTATTCAATTTGCGTAAATTCCAAATATTATTCTCCCGTGATTCATTATTCATTTCTAATAGGGATTTTTGTCTTTATTCAAATGGAAATAGGATTTGGTTAATGCCACTTTATTTAATTTGAAAATTCTTTATCCCTTATTTTATTTGAATTTGGATTATGTTTATTCCATTTGCTTATGGATTAGGTCAAGATTTAATTTGGTATTTAAATATTCCTCATTTAATATTTCTATCTTTATCTTATAATTCCCATATCTTTTTATTTATAGATCCAAACTTGGTGATTACAATTTGTAAAATCTTATTTAATATTTATTTATCCTTTTAAATGTATTTAGGATTATTTGCTCACCATTTGGTATGGATTCATAGATAGATGCTTTATTAGCTTTGGAAATTCAATTTCCTTATCATATCAAATTCATAAGATTTTATCTATGGCTCCAAATTAAGTGAATCCAATTCATATGGTTTTATAATATTTCTAATAGTCATTCTTGATCAATTTGAAATGTTTGTTTGACCAATTTTTATATGGATCAAATCCGTTGTCTTAGATATAACTTTGAAAATGATTTTCTTCCATTAGGGTTTTAGAGTTTTGGTTTATTCTCCAAGTGTTTAAATTTCAAGATGCATTTTATGAGGAATGCATTCCACTTGATTTGAATTTAGTTAGATTTAAACATTGACCAAAGTTTGTTCAAGATGGGATTTTTAGGTTTCCATTTAGAGACAAAAAGTTTCTTTTCACCCTAAATTTCAACAATTATTTATTTTGTTTATTTATTTTTCACATTACAAGATTTGGAAAATCTTGGGATGTGACAGGCTACCACCCTTACAATAAATCTCGTCCCGATATTTGGGGAAGATAGGGTTACAAGTTGGCTCAAAGCAACTAGGGTACTACCACCCTTAAATTTTTCCAACTAGATTACATTTTGGCTTGCTTGGGGTTTTGATGGAATTTCTCTGGACACTTGTCTGCATAATGGCCTAGCTCTTTGCATTTGAAACACATCACTTGGCTGATATCTTTCTTTTTACTTTGGTATCATTGCCTCTTGTTTGTTTCTTTAGTTCTTCTCCTTTTTTGGGCAATCACTGGCATAGTGTCCCATTTCTTTGCAATTGTAACATTGCAACTGGCTTATGTCCTTCTTCTTCTTTTTGGGTCTCTCCAAAGCTAGGAGTTCTTCTAGTTCATGCTCTTCATATTTCACCACAAAGGTGGGAAATCTTTCTCTCTTCTTGGGGCAGTTACTAGAGATATGACCTTCTTCTCCACAAGAGTAGCAACACTTTGTGGTCACTTTAGATTTGGCCTTATGATTCATAGTTTTGCCTTTGCCTTCATCCTTCTTGGTAGAAGTTGTTCCTTCATGAGGGTTTACAAACTGTTGTTGCACTCCATCTTGTTTCCTTTGTTGAACTATGGAATATATGGGGCATTGGATAGGCACATGATTATTTCCTTCACATAGGAAACAAGTAGCTTGAGATGTGGGGCATTGATTTGTTGGATGTTTCTCTTCACAATTGGGGCATTGATCTTCATGCTCTTTGGAAGTGTGATCCTTGTCTCCACAAATATTGCAAGCTTGGGTTCCTTCTAGAATATCATCCTTGACATCCTTGTTGTCACAAACTCCTTGGGAAGAGTTGCCTCCCATGTTGATCACTTGATCTGTCACCTTATGCAACAATTGGGTTTGGTTTTCCAAATTTTTTTGTATCGTTGGGTCTAACTCCTTGTTGTTGGCTAAAAACTGAGTTGTCATCTGATTCAAATGGGTTTGGTTTACTAGTAGTTGTTCTCTCATGTTGACCTCTTGGTTGTTGGTGTCACCATTCTTGATGTTGGAGTCTCTTGGAGTAGTCATCTGTTTGGGTTGGATTGGGATTAGAATAGGCAAGAGATTTCTAAGGAAATAATTCTAATCACACACATCACAATTCACACAAGCAATGTGCAAGCAATCACAAACACACATTCCACTCAAACAAAAAGTTTAAGAACATTTTTAGGCAACAAAATATTTTTGCTACACCACATAAGTTGGTGGGTTTAATTTAAACTAAACATGGTGGTCCATCTATATGGTTCACTTGAGATCTTTCCATCCTTCTTTGTTGTTTCTTCTTGAATGAGATCATGGTTTCCTTGGGAAAATTCTTGAATCTTGGTCACAAAACTTCAAAGTGATGATGGTTCCTTCTAAGTTGTGTTTCCTTAGTCTTCATTTCTTGTCTCACTTGTAGTCCTTAGTGATATCCAATTTGAAGTCCTTGATGAGAATAAGGTTGAAATCACTTGAGTTGGTGAAGTCCTTTGCTCGTGTTGAAGTCTTTTCTCATGGTGGAGGCTTTATCCATCAAGTTTGAAATAGAAGAGGTGTAAAATCAAAACCAAAAAGGTTGAGGAAAGAGTTTACAAGATTGTTTGTAAATAAGTTTTGGAACAAATACAACTCCTATTTTTCTAAGGTGTTTTGTCCAATCCTAGGGTTACAAATCCTACAGGCAACACAATGCTCTGATACCATCTGTAAGGTTTCCAACCTTTAATAAGGTAGGGATCCCTGTGATTGCAATGCTAGTCCCTGGATCAATAGCTAGCATCCACAGTTAAGATGTAATATCAAGAAACAAAGGTCATAATACAACTTTATAACCAGGAATAAAATAATTTATTACATCTTACATAGCTCATTTGGCTATTTCATTACAATGCAGCAGAATATAACAATAGCATGGGGTCCTTCATCTTCAAAGTGCCACAGGATCATATTGGTTGTAGACTTGTAATCCTAATCAATAAACTTCACTAACATCAAACAAACCTGCAACATAATAAGTTATAGCCACAAGGGTCAATACATTTGAATTGTATTGGCAAGTGATACTATGGTAGTATAGTGGAGTCTATAATCTATATGCATTTGGCTAAGTGGAGCTTAGGCTTTCTTTGCTCAAAATAGTTTTTCCTTATCATTTGAAAACACTAAGTTTTTGCTTGACAAAATCACCCAAGGCATCCTCCAATAGAAATTGGTGATCCTTCAACCCTTGTTCAACCACAAAGTTTTAACTTAGAAATTTGGATGAGGAGATTCTTGATAGCTTCCATGTCTTGATGCTCAAATTGTCCTTTACCAGGGACATGGCTAAGTACTTAGATTTTTCACTCTGCAGAGGTGGTGCACTTTCCCCACAAGACTTAGTTTCACCAAGACAAGATCTTTCAGAAGCCTTCCCTTAGACCAGAATGGACGCGCTCCAACCTATTATCCCCTACCACCAACTATCCATTTGGCTAAGTTATTGCAACCTATATGATCCAGGCAGAGCCCATAATGCCAAGTGGCTGCACTTCAAGGTTCTCAACATTTGACATATCAAATCTCTTTGTTCCTGGGTGGCTATCCACAAGTGTGATACACAAGGTAAACCATAGAAATGGGCCTTGTGTAACCACTCAACACAAACCATTCCTTCCATTCCACCCAGGTGATTCATTCACTTAGTTTCTTTATTAAACAAAACACAAGTCCTTGACTTAGAAATATTCCATAGTATGAATATAATCCACCCTTGTTTTCTACTAGCTAAGCTAAGCATGATAGTAGTAGGAATCTTAACTTAGGATAATTCTACTAAGGTTTCATCTACTAGGATTTCCCATGGCATAGTTTATACTTAGCAAAAATTCGATGCAAGTCCTACTAAGAAATATCACTAATGCATAGTGAAAATAATGGGACAAAAGTATGAAGCATCACTTGCCTTTTTGGTAGAGAATATAATTTCAATCCTTGATCTTGCAATACTCACACTCTTCAAATCACTACAATTCAATCAAGCAAGCAATATTTCAATCTACCATTCAAGCAACAACACATAAAATCATAGAAACAAGGTAATGCATGCAAGCATGCTAAAGATTGTTTTATTTGGAAAAGTGGTTTCTAATGGGTTATAAACATTCTAAAACACTTCCGGGTCATTTTATATAAGTGGAAAAATCATTTGCAAAAGATTTTACTTATAAATCATTTTTAAACCAAATCAATATTTTATGTGTTTGAAAATGCCTTTAGCAAAGCAACAATCTATAGGGTTCATCAATATATATGTTTAAATCATAAAACCTTGTGGTTAGGGTCATAGAGTTTAAATCAAAACATTTCCCAAAGGTTTTTCTCCAAAAGCATTTTTAATAAATAAACATAATTTTTATTTGACTAGAAATGCTTTAAATCAAAGATTTACTCTTTGGCTTTACCAAATACATTTTCAAATCCTTGAGTTGGTTTCTAAGGTCAGTAGGTTCAAAACAATCCATTTGCCAAAGGTTTTATCTCAAAAATCATTTTAGAACAAATTTTATATTCTAAATATGCTTACACAAGTTTCTGAAAAAACAATCAATTTAACAGAAGCATTTTACTAAACAAAATGCATGGTTGGAAAGTACTTGTCTTGCTGATTCCATTGATATAAAATTTGCAAAATTTGGACGTGTGGTTTGAAAGTTATGAATTTTACAATATTGAACATCCAATAGATCAATTTCTGTTTTTATAACAAAGTCTGAGCCACGTCGAGCAATCTCATTGGATGGTACCGCTTCGGTTGGATCGACCTTTCTAGGCCGTCAGATCTAAATGACTACGCACGGCACAGATCAAAGGATACCCCTTCGGTTAAGTTTCTATCGCAACCATTTGATCAAGATCCTACGGCTCACAACCACTGGACATATACTGGCGGCGCTAGCGGCGGCGTGTTTGGTGGCGGTGGTTCAGTGAATCTAGGAAGCGAGGAGAGGAACGGAGGGGCTCACCGGGTTCGCGGGGTCATGGTGATGCTCAAGGTAATGGTACCTCGTCGAGGGGCGCACGGTGGTGACGTGGATTGCTCACCGGAGGTCTGTCTGGCGTCGGGCTTGCTCGGCCATTGTCGGGGACGTCGCTACAGGGCATGCTGGGACAAACAAATGCTGCCATTATATGCATAGTAGAGTGGTGAATACGTTAGCATCAAATAGAGGGGGAGGCACGGACGGATGTTACCAGTAGAGCTCGTCGGAGTAGAGGCAGACGGTGGCGATGCTCGGTGGTCGATGTTGCCGATGCTGTGGAGTGCGAGGGCGAGCTGGCACTACGGGGAGGTTCGCCAGGAAATGGGGAGCAAGTGAGAATGGTCGAGGGGCAAGGGGCGGCAGGGTCTGGCCGGAATCAATGGAAGTGCTCGCCGGAGACAGTGGCGATGGAGCGCAAAATTAGGCAGCCTGGGGGCGCACTAGGGTGGGGGATTGAGGGTGAAACGGAGAGGAGGGAGAGGCGGTTAAGTAGGCATGGTCGTGGGGCTGGGTTATTGCGCCATTAATCGAGAATTCAAATCGCGAAATCAACACAGAAACGGCGACGAGGGCGTGGTCTTCGCGGGTGAGGAAGAGGAACCTGGCAGGTGGGGTTCAGCGTCAGTGTGAGACAGAGAGAGGGAGTGTGGGTCCAACTCGTCAGTGGGTTTGCGGGTTCCTTCTGCAGTGAGAAAAACATTTCGGGGAAGAGAGGAGAGAGGTGGGCTGCTGTGCTTAGTGGGCTACGTTAGTTGGGCTGGCTTTGCTCACTTTTTTTTGTTCTGTTTCTCTTTACTTTTTCCAATTCTAATAATCTGTTTTGATTGTGTTTAACCAATTCAAACATTCATTTGAATTCAAACTTCACTCAAACTTTGTATGCAATCAAATACTGATTAGTAATACATTTCAAAGTCAAATTTAGAATATTTCTTTTATTCTTTTTAGGGTCTTTTAATTATTTAAAATAGGCCCTTGCATTTAAAATAAGGTTTAATAATGTTTTTAAAAACCATTTGAAACCTAAATCCTTCCAAATCTTTTAAGTAGGTTTTATTTGTTTATTTGGGTGTCAAATAATTCACCTTGAATTATTTGGAATGTTTTTAATATGATTTATTAATCATTTAAAAATGGGTATTTGTCTTTATTCCAATGAAATTAAATATAGTTTTAATTCCATATAACTTTATTTAAATGGTTCTTTTATTTCATTTAATTCAATTAAATAACTTTTTATTCCATTTGGGTAAATTCAAAATATTATTCTCCCATGATTCATTATTCATTTCTAATAGGGATTTTTGTCTTTATTCAAATGGAAATAGGATTTGGTTAATGCCACTTTATTTAATTTGAAAATTCTTTATCCCTTATTTTATTTGAATTTGGATTATGTTTATTCCATTTGCTTATGGATTAGGTAAAGATTTAATTTGGTCTTTAAATATTCCTCATTTAATATTTCTATCTTTATCTTATAAATCCCATAACTTTTTATTTATAGATCCAAACTTGGTGATTCCAATTTGTAAAATCTTATTTAATATTTATTTATCCTTTTAAATGTATTTAGGATTATTTTCTCACCATTTGGTATGGATTTATAGATATATGCTTTATTAGCTTTGGAAATTCAATCTCCTTATCTTATTAAATTCATAAGATTTTATCTATGGCTCCAAATTAAGTGAATCCAATTCATATGGTTTTATAATATTTCTAATAGTCATTATTGATCAATTTGAAATGTTTGTTTGACCAATTTTTATATGGATCAAATCCATAGTCTTAGAGATAACGTTGAAAATGATTTTCTTCCATTAGGGTTTTAGAGTTTTGGTTTATTCTCCAAGTGTTTAAATTTCAAGATGCATTTTATGAGGAATGGATTCCACTTGATTTGAATTTAGTTAGATTCAAACATTAAACAAAGTTTGTTCAAGATGGGATTTTTAGGTTTCCATTTAGAGACAAAAAGTTTCTTTTCACCCTAAATTTCAACAATTATTTATTTTGTTTATTTATTTTTCACATTACAAGATTTGGAAAATCTTGGGATGTGACAGGTTCCGATTGGGACGGTTAGGACCACGCCGGCTTTCTCTGAGAGGGGCAAACTAACGAGGGGAGCTAGGGGATCACGACTGCACACCTGGTCGAGGAAGGCGGAGGCAATGCGCTATCTTGGCCGGAGCTAGGGTTAGGAGCTTCTGCGCGGGAGAAACACAGAGCCGGGGAGAGGGGGATATGGGGATGAGGAGAGAGGGCAGAGCACGGCGCGGCGGTCTTATCTGCTCTCCAGAGCGACGACGTTCATCTCGGCGCGTCGAGGCGATGGACGACATCGGCAAGGACAGCAAGCAGCTTCTCCTCGCGCCGGAGGAAGAAGAAAGAAGAAACACGCCGAAGGGGTACGGGCCAGGATGGGCTAGTCTGGGCCGCACTTGGGCCTGCTGTCCACTGCGCGATGAGCGGAAGAAAGGAGAAGGAGTAGATGGGCCGGCCTGGTTCTGGTCTGGATCTGTTTTTATTTTGCAAAAGCTTTTTCTTTTCTATTTTACATTTTGTATTTGTATTTTCAATTCAAATCTGTTTTGGGTAATTCAAAATTACCAGAAGGCTTACAAAACATATAAAATACTCAGGGGCCCTTCTAGACAATTTGGGATCCAATAATTTTGGTAGTTTTCAAAATTCAAAACCATTTGAATGTATTTCAAAATGGGAGGGGAGGATTAGGGTTTTAGGGTTTGATTTATTTTGCTTTAATGCACAACTTAAAACATGATGCTCATGATGCACAAATAAACCCTAAATATATATTTACTAAAACTGGGGTGTTATAGCTCTATCCCTCTTACGAGAATCTCGACCCGAGATTCCAAAGGTAGGAAGAGAGACGGAGAGAGGAAAAAAACAGGGCCACTCTAAAGACAAGAGGGAAACACACTAAACAACACACCGAGTATCTCATGGTCAACTCATGGATGGAGTGGTCAGAAACAACTCTGAGATGACAGACATGAAACATGTCAAGATAACAGAGGAAATAAGAGGAGAAGGTTTCAAGTTGTTAGATCGATGGTCTTCATAAGGATTGAGACCATGGAGCTTACAGGAGGTTTGGAAGCTTCTAAAGAGAAAGGTTCCAACAGATAGAACATGACCACAGACTTTGATAGGGGACCTCTACTAAACGACTTAAGTAGAGATTTTAGGTTGCAGAGATATGGATCAACAAAACCAAGCTGTTAAACTACTTTTGACACAGAAGGGTCACTTTTTCATTCAACAGAGGCCAAGACAGATAGGTGTTTTGGTGGAGAGGACTCATAAGAGTCACAAGGAACATGTAGCAAGAGGATCTTTTGATTACCAAAATCATTGTCACTCTTGAAACTTGGTTGAGAAAACAAAGGGAACTCTTTATTCATCTAGGACTATCAAGATCTTTGCCAAAGATCAGGATATCACTTTACACCACTAGATGAATATTTAAGAAGATTCCTGATGACACGAGAAGAAAGAAACTTCATTCTCAGACTTCAATTGTTCAGTACAATGATGATTGCCAACATAAAATGGTCTGGAGGATCGACCGAGAGACATTTAACAACACTACTTTAAATGTTCTCCTTGATGTTCGAGACACGAAGCATCAAGTAAAGGTCGGACTTCGGATACAAGCAAAACCATAAAAATAACTCCTATAATTAATTATAGAAGAAGCCTCATGAAGAGTGGTTGTTATTGCTGAATCAAGGGATATGACAAAGGGTCTTTCTGGCTAAGTATGTCAACCATTACATCAATATTGCCTAATTTACAAAGAGACCTATGTCGAAACCTTGGGGAACACCAACCATCATATCTGCTTGAGATTCAGATTTGGTTTGGTGAGATGATACTTCAGACTCAGCATGTCTGAATAAAAAATTTGCAACATTTACCGCGAAGGTAAAGTTACTAGATTCTCAAGAAAGGGACTATAGTGTAAAGCTCCAACAGACTGAGCTAAATTGTTAGACCCATGTATTTACAACTTGTCGAGAGACAACTGCACACACATAAGGTGCTAACAACAAAACACACATGTGTCCTTAGGGAACGGAGCTAACTCTACTCGAATCCACGGCGACATCTTTCAATGTTTGCACGTGAACTAGAGAAGGTCACTTCTAACATCCAGAACACATACTTCGAGATGACTCGAAGATGGTTCTCGAATTTTTTCAACATTAATGCCAAATGACTCGAAGAATCTTGTTTCTAATTTTTTTTAAATCGAATAGATCATTCTAGGATAATATTTGTAATATTTTTTACTATTTTGCAAGTAGTGGATTTATAAATCCTTGTATATTTCATTTTATTTATATCTTTATTTGTTTGTATTTATTCCATATCTTTTTCATAATAGCTCCAAATAAGCTTAATTTTGTTTCTAAAATTGTGTAATATTCATTGGATCTTTTTAGGCTATAATTTATCAATAATTGATGCCTTAGCAATAGTGGGTTTTTATAAAGCCAATTTATTTCCCTTTAGGAACAAAGTGGCATATACTATTTACTTCTTAGGGTTTATATGCAATGATGTTCATGCATGCTTCATGATTTTGAATTTTTGAAGTCTTGCACAGAAATTCTACAAATCAATCCATGCATATTTGCCTCTATGGCTACTTAGGTCATAACAAAAGAATATATAAGGTTTTGAAATCAAGGTTGACAGGATTTTAAATTTGAGAAGTTTCTTTTCTTTGAGAATTTTCAACAAGGACAAACGATCAATCAACTTATTTTATTTATTTCACATTCCAAAATTAGGAGAATTTTGGGATGTGACATTGAGCTAAAAGCCTAACATTTTCATCAATAGTAACTTGTATGGCATGAGTAGTAGCAAAGGTGTTTTCGATAGTTTCAGATTTAGCAGCCATTTTATTAACTAAGGAAGTTTGAGCTTCAGACAAAGAGGATATATTTTTCTCAACAGTTAAAAGCTTTTCCTCTATAGTCTTATTGAAAGTGATTTGTTTACTAATAAAGTCCTTGAGCATTACTTCAAGTTCATAGGGGGCACTTCTACCATTATTGTAAGAGCTTCCATAGGAATTGCCATTATTAGGAGGATAAGGCCTATAATTGTTGTTGCTACCAAAATTATTCCTATAGGAATTGTTGTTGAAATTGTTGTTTCTAATGAAGTTCACAGTAACTTGCGCTTCTTGAGCAACCAAAGAGGCTAAGGGAACACTATTATGATCTAGAGGAGCTTTCCCATTAACAAGCATAGCCATAATAACATCAATCTTTTCAATCAAAGAGGAAGTTTCCTCAATAGAATTTACCTTCTTACCATGTGGAGCTCTCTCAACATGCCATTCAGAGTAGTTAATCATCATATTATCAAGGAGTCTTGTTGCAGCACCCAAGGTGAGTCCCATAAAAGTACCTCCGGCAGCAGAATCCAGCAAGTTTCTCGAGGAGAAGTTCAAACCTGCATAAAAAGTTTGGATAATCATCCAAGCAGTGAGTCCATGAGTAGGGCAATTTTTAACCAAATATTTCATTCTTTCCCAAGAAGGAGCAACATGTTCACTATCAAGTTGTTTAAATTTCATAATGTCACTTCTCATAGCAATAATCTTAGTAGGAGGGTAGTATTTTCCAATAAAAGCATCTTTGCACTTAGTCCAAGAATCAATACCATTTTAGGCAAAGATAGCAACCATTCTTTAGCTTTTCCCCTCAAGGAGAAAGGAAAAATCCTGAGCTGAATAATATCTCCATCTACATCCTTATACTTTTGCATCTCACAAAGTTCAACAAAGATATTAAGATGGGCAGCAAGATCATCAGAACCAGCACCAAAAAATTGCTCTCTCATCACAAGATTCAACAAAGCAGGCTTAAGTTCATAAAAGTCAGCATCAGGAGCAGGTGGAGCAATAGGTGTGCTTAGGAAATCATTGTTGTTGGTGCTAGTGAAGTCACACAACTTAGTGTTCTCAGCAGAGTTCATTTTGGCAAAGGTGGGCAAGCCAAAAATAGCAGCAGCAGCTAGAGCATGAACTAATTTTTTTTGTGTTTTTGGATAAGGCAAGCAAACCACACTAGACTAATTTTTTTGGGTTTTTTGAAAAGAGGCAAACAAACCAAACAAAAGAAACTCAGCAAACTAAAATCAAAGTAAAGATAAAGGAAGTGAAGGACTCCCCTAGTGAAGACGTCCTTAGCCTCCCCGGCAACGGCGCCAGAAATATTTGATGCGTGCACCAAGTGTTGATATGGAGCACTTCATTGGAACCCCAAGAGCAAGGTGTGATGGAGCACAACAACAAGTTTCCCTCAGTAGAGACCGAGGTTATCGAACCAGAAGGAGGAAGGAAATTTCACACAGGTGTTGCTGGCAACGTGGAGACCTGCAGAACACAAACTCAAGACTTTGCCCCAACGAATCAGTGAGGTTGTCAAGCTCACCGATTTGTTGTAACAAAGGATTAAACGTATGGTGTGGAAGGTAATGGTTTGCAACAAGTAAACAAGTAACAGTGGAAGATGTATTAATGGTAAAGATTGGACCGGGGTCCATAGTTCACTAGAGGTGCTCTCCTTAAATAAACAACATGGCATGAAGGGTAAACAAATTACAGCGGGACAATTGACAGGAACTAAGCAAGGCATAACAATGCAATTACTAGCTAGCAAGATCCTATGAGGTTGATTGGGCAATACAACATTATACATAGACCGTAATCCAACTGCATCTATGACTAGAAGTCCACCTTCAGGTTATCATTCGAACCCCCTCCAGTATTAAGTTGCAAGCAACAGACAACTGCTTTAAGCAAAGTGTGTAAGCTAAACAATCCACATGTTCCATCAACAAGGGACCGTTGTTTTATGCCTAGTAGCAACAACACATCTACAACCGAAGAGATTATTGTCACTTACCTTGGAAACTAGAGGCATGAACCCACTATCGATCATAAATACTCTCTCTTGGAGTCACTAGCAACTACTTGGCCAAGATAACCACTAGCAACGGAGAGCATGCAAGATCACAAACAACACAGACATGATAGAATCATAAAGATAAAACCATTAATCAAACAAACATAATAATCTCAATATCCATCGGATCCCCGCAAACACAACATGCATGATTACAAATAGATTAGATCTTGATCATGAACGGAGCTCACAAGATCTATACATGAAAGCACAAAGGAGGAGATACAACCATCTAGCTACTTCATGGACCCATAGTCCAAGGTGGAACTACTCACGAATCATACCAGAGAGAAGGCCTCCAGGATGATCTCCCCTCCGGCAAGGTGCCGGGAAGAACTTCAGACCCCCCCGATCTAGGGACGATGGTGGTGGCGGCTACAGACGGTTTCGTGGATTTCTGATCGGGTACCGAGAGTTTCTGCATCGGGGGCTTCTTATAGGCGAAGGGGGGAGTCCGAGTGGCGACCAGGGTCGCCAAACCCTACCCAGTCGTGGGTCCACCTTACCCCATGCCTGGGGTGGGTCTGGCCCCCCTGGCAAGCCCCTCCGGCTCTCCTCTAGACTTCTTGTTCCCCACAGAAAGTTATTGACTTTAGCGTTCGTCTCGTCCAATTCCGAGAATATTTCTTTACTAACTTTTCTGAAACCAACAACAGCAGAAAACATGCATCTGGCACTGTTGCAACTTGTTAATAGGTTAGTACCATAAAACATGTAAAAAGTACCTCAAAGTGTGGACAAGCAAAGAAAAGTAGATACAAAACAAGCATGGAGCATCAAAAATTATAGATACGTTTCCAACGTATCATATCCGGTCACACTATATCATAGTTTCATTGAATGGTTCTTAAAACCATCTGTTTCTTTGTTGTGGTGTGTGTTTGTATCGTGTGCTATGAATGAATGAATGAAAAGAAAGTTGCTAGAAAAAATCTGAGTCAAACTTTTCAAAAACAAAACCCCTGAACCTTAGAAATTTCCCTCTTTTCTCATGATCTATCTCAATCTTTAGATGCCTCGCGGAGGAAGCACTTCATCCCCAGACCCAATGTTGTAGATCTTGCAAATGTTGGTTTCTGTCCACAAAGATGAAAGAGACGAACGTCAAGCCAACTTAGCCACCCTTCAATAGATAGCTCAGATGGCCAACAACAACCAAGGCCATGGAAATCAGGACAGCCATGGATCAAACCTCAAGAACTTCCAGAACACCAATCCACCCATCATTAGTAATTATGAAGAGCCCCTAGATGGAGATGATTGGCTGCAAACCATGGAAAAAAACTTAGCAGTTGCAGGAGTAGAGGCCAACGAGAAGGTACTATTTTCCACCCACTATCTGGCAGGAGATGCAAGAGCTTGGTGGAACAGCGTTCGCGCCATGAATGGAGGACAAATGTGTCGGGGGGATAACCCCCAGTAGGGTCACGAGAGGGGAAACATAGTGCAACTGGGGTTGGCTCCGAGTAAAGAAAGAACCAGGCCGGGTAAGAACGGCCGGGTAAGATAAGCATGTGCAGCCGACATATAAACTATGTCGGCCTGCATAGGACAAAATTGTAACCCTTGCAGGAACCGATGAGACGGGTCGACCGAGGAAGGGCCGAGTCAAGAAGGACGCGTGGCACCTTTCCGAGTAAGGTTCAAGAGGGACCATGTGTCGTGGTATTGCCAATGAGTACGCCAAGGAGGGGTACTCACAGTGCGTGTTTAGAGACGTGGGGTAAGGCGGACGGTTGACGGGTACGAGGTAACACAGCTTACCCAGGTTCAGATCCCACGACGATGGCGGAATCCTACTCCTGCTATAAATCACTATAAGGGCAATACGCCGAGTTACAGAGATAGGTTCGCTATGCGAGGTTGTATTAATCTGTACTAAGTTGTGTATGAGATTGTGCCCTAAAGGCTCCCATAGGTCTGACTTATATACTCGCCAGATCCTAGGGTTACAGGGAAAAGTCCTAGCCGGACAGGTTACAGAGTCCTACACCGTCTATCACTAGTCTTGTGTATCTTGCACTCCAAGGCTCCAGGTACGCTGGTGACTCCACCGTAGCCTTCCTTTATCCGGCATGGGCCTCCCTTCTGGATCCACCTAACTGGGCCGCCTATGCTACCGGCTATGGCCCACCCGGGTTAGTCGGATAAGAGACATGCTATGAGGATACCCATGTAGCATATCCCCAACAGTAGCCCCCGGAGAACTCCGAGATCTTGCGTCGTCTTGCCTCTTCTCGTGGAATGCTCCGTCTATATGGATGTCGGCAAATCGTCAAGTAATATCTTGTAGTCCTCCCAAAGAAGCCTGCAAAGGTTTCTCCGTCTTCTATGAGTAAGTCAGAGAAATGCTGAATCTTCCATCGTACTCTTCCATAGTCAGATTAAATCCATCTATGCCGGAATCTTCGATGCGACGGCTCATCTACCATGTCAGTTATGATGACGTAGGCTTAGGTCAGTGACGCCTCGTAACTCCCACATGTAGAGAACGAAATCATATCCTATTTTCCCGCGCGAGCGATACGAACCGTTGGCGGCGGCGGTTGGAGACGTGGCGAAACCGTCCGATTAGCTGCACGAATCTAGACGCAGAGTAAGATAAATAGTAACCGTGGGACACTTGCCACTTTTTTACCCCATTCTCTCACGTCATCATCTTCTTCCTCTAGCCGAACGCCTCCTCGAGCTCTCCACGGAAAACCTCGAAGAAACCCTAGCCTCTCTTTGCATCAGTCGCATCCTCCCAGTCCTCCATGGCCAGTAGCAGCTCCTCCCCGTCGATGGCGGCGTCGAGCGAAGCCACGGCGAAGACTGCGAGCTCCGTCGTCGTGCCCCCAGAGGGCCTGGTCATCCCCGCATCGGCGGTGATTGAAACCACCGGCGGTGACCACAATCTTGCGGCGCTAGAGCCTCTAGAAGAAGAGCCAGACTCGCACATGGGAGACTGGCGCGGCTCGGACATCATCGGCCACGACATCCAAGAGATGGTCGCCGAAGGCTACCTCCCCGTGATGGAGGGGCTCGCCTGGCGGGCGGCGCTAGCCGGCGAGGTGACACCTTCTCCCCAAGCCGGTGAAAAGGTGTACCTCAAGGCTCAGCTGGTACGCGGTGTTTCCCTTCCCATCTCGCACTTCTTTTTGTCCGTCTTGAACCACTTCAAGGTTCAACCCCATAACCTCTCCCCCAATAGTATCTTAGTGCTTAGCAACATCGCGGCACTTTTTGAGGGTTACCTAGGGATTACGCCTAGGTTAGACTTGTTCGTGTACTTCTTCACCGTCAAACGTGAAGCCGGACATAGTAGGGAGGAGCTTAGGAACTTCGGCACCATAAGCTTCAAGATCCGACCTGGACGGCGGTTCCCCGACATCGTCGGCCACGAGTCATGCAAAAACTGGCAGCGGACGTACTTCTACGGCCCCGACATTCCTTTGGCGGGCCGAGAAGTGACGTACCCGGACTTCGTGGATGGAGCCACCGCTGAAGTTTCCACATGGATATCCCATGCCTCTCTTCCCTCCGACCTTGATGCTTCACGCGCAATAAGGCAGATCGAGTGGTTCGTAGAGACGGGTTTGACTGGCTTGGACCTAGCCATGTGCTGGTTCATCAGGCGAATCCAACCTCTGCAGCACCGTGTGAAGTTCATGCACGAGTACACCAGCGATCGAAGGGATACCCTCCGGATCTTCGTGGATAACTTCTCGAGCGACTCCGTCAAGATCCGTCTAAAGGACATCGTAAAGGTGAAGGATAAGAAGCGCGGCTTCACCATCACCTGCGACATGTACGTAGACGGCAAGTGCCCAAAGGTAGGTATTTATTTTCCGTGTATGATATTGCTCCAGTTTCTCCGTCTTGCCAATGCCATCTTATCTAACACGGTGATTTCTCACTTAACAGCTTAGCAATCTAGATGAGGACAACCTAGCTGCCCAAATATACGATCCAAAGATGAAGGAAGTCACGGTCGTGTCCGACGACGATGTCCCGTTGGCGTGAAAGCGAAAGAGCTCCACCTCTCACGCTGCCAATGGAGGCAAGAAGAAGAAGACGGAGGGTGGAGCCTCCAAAAAGAGTATTACCGCCCTGGAGGCGGAAAAGAGAAAAGACACCGGGATTTTTGCCAAAGCGCCCCCTCTAGTGTAAGCCTCTCATTCTCCTAAATTTTCTTATTTATCTGTCTTATTCCTGTACTTATGCATTTTGCACGTTTCAGGAAGAAAGCCACAACCAGCCTCAAGAAGTCCTCCAAGACTCTTGGGGCTTCTAGAAATATCAAAGATATGCTGCATCGCGAATCCTCCCCCTCCATCGCCCCTACTACTCCTGCCGTCAAGCCCTCCTCTGCTCCGACAAGCTCTCAAGTCCAGGAGGCACCAGGCCCTTCCGCCATGGAAGTGGATTCTGGCGCCTCTACCGAACTCATTGTCGGCGGCGATGATTTGTGAGCGCTGCTCTTCAAATGGCTGAAGCTCCGGCGAAGGATGCCATCGGTAGCGGCAAGGCGGTGGTGGGAGCGGGTACCTCTGCCGAAGGCGGCTCCCCTACTCCCCAGAAACCCTTCGAGTTCCTGAAGATAGTTTACCCGGAGCTCCTGCCGAGTAACACAACTATGGTTCCTGGAGGAGTGCTGTCATCTCCGACATGCGGTATTGATGAACTGCTCCGACAAGCAGATATCTTGCGGGGAAATAGCATTTCCTTTGGCAAGCTGCTGGCCGAGAGTGCTACAAACCTCAAGATTATTGCACTTGTAAGATTTACTTTTCCCTTTACATTTCATATGAGTATTCCACTATAGCCCCCGAGGATGTAGACAGAAAACCATAGGTTTTGCATCTATATGCTCTAAGAGTGACTAAGTTAGAAAAAACTCTCACTGTAGCCCCCAAGCATTTAGATGGAATGAATTACTCTGACTAGATGCTTTAAGAGTAGCATACACAGTGTTCAGAATTTTCAATGTTGTAGCCCCCAAGCCTCTAGTTGTAACTGAATTAGTTCTGACTAGATGCTTAAAGAAAAGCTAAGCATATTGGTAAGTTAAAAACTCTCGTTGTAGCCCCCGAGCATCTAGGTGGAAAATCTCCGACTAGGGGCTCCAAGCAGACCAAACAACGACTTAACTTTGTATTTGTTTCCATAGAATGAGAATGCTCGGAGGAGCATGGCCAACGACAAGTATCAGAATATGCGCGCAGATCTTGAAGCCGAAAAGGGTAAAACTGCCATCTTGAAGGAACAGATCATCAAAAACAAGAGTCTGTTTTCTTTTTGCGCATTTTCGTCTTACTTTTGTGCCCCTAATCTCCGAGTACTCACTGTGTACGTGGTTTTCTCTGACTTGCAGAACATGTCGCCAAGGCGAAGGACATTGTCGAGCAGTCCAAGCATATCCAACAGCTGGACATCAAGAACAAGATCCTGAAGGAGGAGAGGAAGGAGATGCTGAAGATGCACGAGGATTCCATGAAAGCCCTGCAAGATTCCGCCTCCGCTGAGATCAATCGCTTGAAGGAGGAGCTTGCGATCTTAAAAGATCAGAAGCAAGCTGCTGATGAGCAAAACCATCGCCATAGCGAGGCGTTTAAGCTCCTCCAACAAGAGAAGGAATCCTTGGCAGACACCGTCTGGCAGGCCAAGGCTAGCATCTTCAGTAAGTTTTCTCCGCCTTGTATTTCTGTAGTCTGGATACTTTAGAGTTTATTGAACTCATGCGATCCTTGTCGGAATTTTTAGCGCCTATGGGTTAACCCGCTCGCCTCCCTTGGACAAGGAATGCATGGTTATTGGCGGTAACTTCGTCAACACCGCCATCACCCAAGCCAAGGAGATTGCTAAACCCCTCCAGATACATATCAAGGCCTCGGACTCCATGGCGAATTACTCGGAGATTCTGCGTCGAGCCCCCGAGCGTGTCGCGAGCTGGAAAGCTTCATGCGCACGGGCTGGTGCAAGGATGGCGATGTCTATGGTGAAGGCACACTATGAAGATGCAAACATCGACACGGTGACCTCTGGCATCCCCGACATAGATGATGACGGCAAGGAGATCGATCACGAATCCATCCTGTCATCACTCGCGGGTTATGACACCAGGGTTGCGGAGATGGTGGATGTTGACGTCTTCGTGCCCAGGAACACCATCGATAGCGTCAACCAAGATTCCTCCGAGTCTCATCATAGCGTCGATGTTAAGGGTGATTCTCCGGCTGGTGATGATGCGTCCTCCAAGTCTCCTGCGCCCAAAGAATGAAGAACACTTTGTAATTTTTGTTTCACCTTTGGTGTGTGCACGGAAGAAACTTGGTGATGTAATGTTAAGGCAGAAAACAATGATTGTTAAGTCCCGCGACTTAAGAACTAATTCCCAGTATGTATATATTTTTAAGCAAGTGCTGGCTTATCCATTACTCTGGTTCTTATGCTTGACTTTTCGTGAGTCGGAAGACTCGTTGTCGGAACCATGCGCTTAGGTGATGATGCCCAATGGCACCGTCAATAACCTGAGCACAAAATCGCCAAAAATAAGAGCCAAAAGTCACTGCTCCAGAATCCACATAAAAACGACAAAGAATGTGTAGACCAGAAAACTTAAGCTAACGCCCGTAGGCCGAATTTTCACAAGTGCAATCACAAGACTTGTGCATAAAGGTTTTATATGATCCAAAAATGAACACTAAAGGAGGTAAAAGACTCAGCAATATGAGTGAACCAAAGAGCTTTATTTCATTGATCATATAAGAGGTACACAATTAGATAAAAGATGCTAAGTGTAGAAAGGACGTAGCTGTGCTATTTTCCATGCCGATCAAGCTACGGGTAGTCATCATCCGGGTCACGTCGCTTACACTTATGATCCTTATTGGGTCTATCCTTGAGTTCATGATTGTCGACAAGGTAGTAAGACCCATTGAGCAGCGCCTCGCTTATGATGAACGGTCCTTCCCATCGCGGGGATAATTCGTGTGACTTCTTCTGCTTAAGTCGGAGTACTAAATCCCCCTCTTTAAACGAGCGATGCCGAACGCGGCGACTATGGTAGCTGCGTAGCTTCTTCTGGTAGATGGCGGATCTTTGGCATGCCAAAACGCGCTCCTCCTCAAGAAGGTCAACATCTAGGCGTCTGGATTCTTCAGCGTCATCTTCGTCGTAGGCGGCAACTCTTGGTGCGTCGTGGATTATGTCGGAAGGTAGGATGGCTTCTGCTCCATATACCATGAATTAAGGGGTGTAGCCGATGGATCTGTTGGGTGTGGTTCGTAAACTCCACAACACAGATGGCAATTCTTCCGCCCAGGCTCCAGCTGCTCTATGTAGCGGTGCCTCAAGATGTGGCTTGATTCCCTGCAGAATTAATCCATTGGCTCGCTCAACCTGACCATTGGATTGTGGGTGTGCCACAGATGCAACGTCAAGTCGGATGCCTTTGTCCCAGCAATAGGCCTCCACTTCTCCGAGTGAGAAGTTGCTTCCGTTGTCGGTGATGATGCTGTGTGGGAGACCAAATCTCACCACTAGATCCCGGACAAACCGAAGGGCAGTTACCCCATCAAGATTTCTAATGGGTTTAGCTTCTATCCATTTGGTGAATTTTTCAACTGCTACAAGCATATGCATAAATCCACACGGTGCCATCTGTAACGGTACCACCATGTCTAGCCCCCAAACTGCAAACGGCCAAGTTATTGGTATTGTTCGCAATTCTTCAGCAGGAACATGTGGTTGTCGAGCATAATACTGGCATCCCGTGCATGTCTCAACCAGCTTGTTGGCGTTAAGCCATGTCACCAAGAGAATCCTTGCCGGAAGGCTTTCGCGACCAATGATCGAGGAGCGGCGTGATGCCCGCAATCTCCGAGATGGATCTCGCGCAGGATTTCCATACCTTCTAGCTGGGAAACGCACTTTAAGTATACACCAGTAGTGCTCCTTTTATGGTATAACCCATTGATTATGGTATAACCCTTTGCTCGTCGTACTATTTTCCGTCTTTCGACCTTGTCGTCGGGCAAAGTTCCGTGTTCGAGATACTCCATGAACGGTTTTGTCCAAGCCGGAGGGATCTTTGTCACCATGTTGACGAAAGAGTCAGCTCTATCCGGGTTGTCGATGTCGGTGCCCTTCACGGATGGTGTGCATAGATGCTCTAGGAAAACTCCTGGTGGAATTTGCTTGCGCCCTGATCCAAGCTTAGACAGTAGATCAGCCGCCTCATTTTGCTCCCTAGGCACATACTTGACTTCGTAGCCCAAGAAGCTCATGGCTATCTCGTCCACTTCGTCGCGATATGCCGCCATCATAGGGTTCCGCGCGTTCTAGGTGCCAGCCACCTGCTGGGCAACCAAGTCGGAATCTCCACAGCAAACTATGCGCTTGATGCCAATATCATTGTCTACACGTAGTCCGTGAATGAGTGCTTCATACTCCGCCATGTTGTTTGTAGACTCGAAGTGGATCTGCAGAACGTAGTGCAGCTTGTCTCCTTTTGGTGACTGTAGCAGTACACCAGCCCCCGAGCCATTGAGCAACTTTGATCCGTCAAAGTGCATCACCCAATACTCTGGTTCTGGCAGCGGAGTAGCATCTGGCATCTTTGTCCAATCTGCAATAAAATCTGCCAAAGCTTGTGACTTGATAGCGTCGCGTCTCTTGTACGTGATCTCGAAGGCAGTAAGTTTAGTGCCCCACTTCGCGACCCTTCCTGTAGCGTCGCTGTTATTGATAATGTCGGACAGTGGAGTCTTGCTCACTACTGTGATTGGGTGCTCCTGAAAGTAATGCCTCAGCTTCCGAGAAGCGAGAAATACTCCATAAGCTATCTTTTGGTAGTGCGGGTAACGCTGCTTGGACTCCGTCAAGACCTCGCTCACATAGTAAACTGGTCGTTGAACTCCATGATCATAGCCTAGTTCCTTCCGCTTTACCACGACGACGATGCTAATAACCCGGTTGGTTGCCGCCATGTAAATTAACAGGGGCTCTCCAGGCTCGGGTGCTGCAAGGATGGGCGCTGAGGAAAGAATCTCCTTGAGCTGCTTCAATGCTGCATCTGCTTCGTCTGTCCATGTGAATTTGTCTACCTTCTTCAGCAACTTGTACAGCAGCAAAGCCTTCTCTCCAAGTCGGCTGACGAACCGACTAACTGCTGCAACACAACATGTTAGTCATTGAATGTCCTTTAGGCATGTCGGACGGTTTATGTTTAAGATGTCCTTGATTTTCTCCGAGTTGACCTTGATTCCGCCCTGGGAAATGATGAAGCCCAACAATTTGCCGGCTGGAACCCCGAAGACGCACTTCTTAGGGTTGAGCATCATGTTGTATTTCCGGAGATTATCAAAGGTTTCTTTTAAGTCGGAGATTAAGTCATTTGACTTTTTAGACATCACCGCAATATCGTCCACATAGGCGTGAATGTTCCGACCAATTTTGTCATGAAGGCAACGTTGCATTGTCCGCTGGTAGGTAGCACCTGTATTTTTCAGCCCAAAGGGCATCGTGACATAGCAAAACATGTCGTATGGAGTAGTGAACGAAGTGGCCAATTGGTCCGACTTCCTCATCTTGATCTGGTGGTATCCTGAGTATGCATCGAGACAGCCGTCGAGTCAATGACTTGGTCAATGCGAGGCAAAGCAAATGGATCTTTGGGACATGCTTTGTTCAACCCGGTGTAGTGCTCACATTCTTAATTCATTGGTTCCCTTTTTGGGGACAAGTACAGGATTGGCCACCCATCGGGTGTGAAGGACTTCTCGGATAAACCCAGCCTTAAGTAACCTAGCTATCTCTTTGCCAATGGCGCGTCTCTTCTCATCTCCGAAGCGTCGTAGAGGTTGTTTCACTGGTTTACATTTTGGATCTATGTTTAAGTTGTGCTCGGCAAGTTCCCTGGGTACACCTTTCATGTCGGCAGGTTGCCAGGCAAAGATGTACCTATTCTCATGGAGGAACTCGACGAGCGCGCTTTCCTATTTGGGATCCAGGTTCGACCCAATGGCGACGGTCTTGGAGGCATCGCCTACCACAAGTTCCACCGGCTTGGTCTCGATGGTGGCCTTGAACGCAGGAGCGGAGTCGGAGATCTGCTTCTTCGACACGGGCATCTCTGAGTCATTGACCTTGCTCTGGATCTCCTTGAATTCCTAGCTGTAGAGGACAGCTTCTGCAACGGCTGCTTCATTGATCTTGAAGTCCCTTCCCTTGGTAAAGCTTCTGGATACGATGATGACACCGTTTGGTCCGGGTATCTTGAGTTTGTTGTAGACGAAGCATGGCTTGGCCATGAACGTGTGGAATATGTCGTGGCCGAATATGACGTGGTACACGCTCTTGAAGGGGACCACCTCAAAGGTCATGCACTCTTGGCGGTAATTATTAACGTCGCCAAAGGCTACCTGAAGCGTAATGCACCCAAGGGACCGAGCCTCCCGACCAGGAACTACGCCATGGAACACGGTGTTGGTCCGCCTTAGGTTTGCCTCCGTCAAGTTCATCTTCTGCAGTGTATCCAGATACATGATGTTGATGCTGCTTCCACTATCCACCATGCACTTGGTGAACTCCACGCCGTCAATCAATGGGTTGATGACCATGGCGTACTGGTTCTCCGTGGGCACAAGTTCTGGGTGGTCTGTCCTGTCCCAAGTTATTGGAACCTCCGACCAGCGCAGGTATTGGGAACTGGGGGGAGAGTGTCCATCAGGATCCTTAGAGAGTTCTTCAGTTGTCAGACGGTGGGGGTGCCAAGGAAAGTGTGGTATACTGGGGCCTTCTTTGCGAAGGGGTTCTTGCCCTTGTCGTCGCTCTTGGTGCTGTGCTTGGGGTCAACGTCCTCGTCCATGTCACTTGAATCCTTGGAGCGGTTTTCTTCTGGAGCGGTTTTCCACTTTGTACTGATGTTCCTCCGAGCTTGGGTTGGAACGGCCGTTGCCGGCAAAGAGCCACGAGCATCATCGTTGGTAGCTGCGAACTCACTAGCTAACTGAATCATCTGATTCAAGTCAAGCTGATGATTTTCCTGCAAGCGCTTTAGCTTATGTCGGAGCAACGTACCCCTTTCCAAACCATGGATGAAGGCGGCCATGGCGGTCTGAGTGTGCACTCCTGCGCAGGAATTTTTCATATCCAGCCAGCGGGAGAGGTAGGCGCGAGACGTCTCGTCTTTCTCTTGCACGCACCGCTGTAGATCGCCCACAGTGCACGAACGCTTGTATGTACCCTCAAAGTTCTTGGTGAATGCTTCTTGCATATCCAGCCAGTTGTAGATAGATTTCTCCGGCAAGTCGTCGATCCATTGATGGGCCATGCCTGCCAACATTAACGGGAGGTACTTAACGGCAACATTGGGGTTGCCTCTGGCAATCTCCACCGCATTGCCGTAGTACTACAACCATGTGGCAGGTTTGGCGGTGCCGTCATAGGGTTTGATGGTCTTGTCGATCCGGAAATCTTTGGGGTAAGTTGTGGACCGTATTGCAGGTCCAAAACAACGTGGTCCCAGGTATGGTCCTTCCCGGGCCTCGTGGATCTTATTGATCCACGAACGTGCATCGTATGGCTCCGGGTTCTTCTTCTTGTTGTCAACAGGGGATGGGCTGCGTGAATGACGCGGGCCTCTTCCGCCATGGTGACTGCTTGGCAGCGACGGAGGCGGAGGTGGCGGTGGGTTAGCCTTCTTGTTGCTACCCTCTTGCGATGCCTCGCGCCTGTCACGGTTACTTGTCGGACGCGGAGGGTCGTGGTGTGACCTGCTCTTGTTTCCTTGGTGGCGCTCTTCATCATGACGGGTCTGCGCCGCGTTGTCGCGGATGACGATGCCACACTGCTTTGGAGGGGGCCTTGTAGTCTTCCTGACGTCGGGGGGATCAGGGCAGTGGCGATGGGCGGCGAGGTCGGGATTTTTCTCCGTGGTCGGAGGATATGGGGATAGCATCCTTCCTGTTGCACGCATCCCTCCTTCTTCGTTCTGATGAACCCGTCTGTGATCCGACATCCTGAGGAGATATGTCCCTTGGCGGTTTGTACTGGCTAGATCGGCAGAGCGCTGGGTCAGACTCAAGCCTCTGAGAGGTGGCCTTTTCCTACTGCTTTACCGCCTTGGCCACTAGGTCATAGACCTGTTCTACTGCCTCAGGCGATCTATCCTGCTCCAGAAGGGTCTTGGCGACGGCGAGGTTAAGGAGTGGGGTGGGCATCACCTGCTTGCCTTCACTATCAATGTATGGCTTGGCCTGTGCCGGCTTCGAGGGAGCCCATCCTAGGTTACGCCGTACACCAGGATCGTTGATGATGTGAGCCGGAGCCTTCTTATCCTTCTGCTGCTGCAGCAGAGTCTTGTACTCGGCCTCCATTGCTCTAGCTTTCTCTATGGACTTTTGCACGTTGACCAGATCTCGATCTAGAGTAGCGTCTTGCTCCGCGATGCCTTGCGCCTCCTGCAGCAGCTGCTGACGCTTCTCGTCAAGCTGAGTCACGTTCCGGATATGATCAACGGCTAGTGGCTCGACGAGGAGATTGCCGTACATCACTCTATCAGCTAGAGTAACATGGGCTGCTGCCGACATGGATGCTAGAGGCGGCAAGTTTGCGGTGTTGTTGTTGCTCGGACCGGTGTCGAGTTCCAGCGGCTGCTGCACTGGGTTAGGTGGAGGAGGCATGACCTTTGTGCGATCATCGTCGGCAGCAATTAGTGGCCCCTTCCCCTTTTCCAGCGCCGTAGGCGAAGCTTGCTCGGGTTGATCTTCATCCATCGCTGTCCCAATGGTGACGAACACCCCTCGAGACATGACGGTGTTGTTAGCTTGCTCGTCGTGTGAGTACTCCTCCTCCATCTCCTGCATAGCTGAGTCTAGCTCTTCTGGACTGAAGTCTACCTCCTATGAATATGCACTAAAATCAGCATAAAGAGCGTCAATGACGTAGTCGGAAGGTGCCAGGACTTCCTCGATGACGGGCGGTGGAGGTGCAATGGCCTCGACCATGACTGGAGGTGGTGGTGCTGCTACGATGATGGCGGCTGAAGGCGGTGGCGGTGGCTATGGAACTGGAGGTTCTCCGTCTCTGAGCGGAAGCTCCATCTAGGCTGCCGCGTCAGCTGCCGCGTAGCTGTTAACGGTACTCACCATCTCTTCAAGGGTAAGGCATCCTGTTGCCTGCTACCGACGTAAAGAATGTTGGAGAAGTGTGCCGCGGTCCAGTCCTTCCACGAACTGATACAAAGCGTTATCATCGGGGTAATTGGCCAGGTCGGCCCGTATACGGAGCCACCTGGCGGTGTAGTCGTGGGGGTTTCGCCCTCTCTCTGAACACAGCGCGCCAGGTCGAAGATGGTAACCACGCCGATGAACTAGGATCTCTGCTGTCTAGACGCGCGGATAAACCCGGCGGATTTGCAGTGATCTTCCACCTTTATATCCTGCACAGGGGCGGTTTGGGTGGGTCTTGAATTTTTCCGATTTTTGCCGGCAAACTCCGACGAGAGATCCGACATTGATCCTTTCGCGAACGTATCCTGCCCGTAGGCGGTCCGTGCGGGTCTTGATGCTTTCCGATCTTTGCCGGCAAAGTCCGAGGAGAGATCCGACATTGATCCTTCCGCGAACGTATCCTGCCCGTAGGCGGTCCATGCGGGTCTTGATGCTTCTCCGACTCCCAGGGAATTAGTGCCCGAGTCGTTTTCGCCGGTGAAGAGGTGGATGTCTCTGATAGGGACGATGGAACACCGCGTAGGGTTCGTCTTCGCCGGGATCCAGAACTCGTCAGGGGGGACAATCGGAACGTTGCCGGAGAAGAGAACACGGCCGATGGTTACGGTTTTGCCGATTCCTACGAAGATCTTGGTCTTCGCCCGTGGAAGAGCCTAAAGCGCCTCTTGCCCCACGGTGGGCGCCAACTGTCGTGGTATTGCCGACGAGTACACCATGGAGGGGTCCTCACAGTGCGTGTTTAGAGACGTGGGGTAAGGTGGACGGTTTACGGGTACGAGGTAACACAACTTACCCAGGTTCAGATCCCACGATAGTGGCGGAATCCTACTCCTGCTATAAATCACTATAAGGGCAATACGCCGAGTTACATAGATAGGTTCGCTATGCGAGGTTGTATGAATCTGTATTAAGTTGTGTATGAGATTGTGCCCTAAAGGATCCCACAGGTCCGACTTATATAGTCGCCAGATCCTAGGGTTGCAGGGAAAAGTCCTAGCCGGACAGGTTACAGAGTTCTACACCGTCTGTCACTAGTCTTGTGTATCTTGCACTCCAAGGCTCCGGGTATGCTGGTGACTCCACCGTAGCCTTCCTTTATCCGGCATGGGCCTCCCTTCTGGATCCACCTAACTGGGCCGCCCAGAAGGCCATAGGCCATGCTACCGACTATGGGCCACCCGGGTTAGTCGGATAAGAGACATGCTGTGAGGATACCCATATAGCATATCCCCAACACCATGGTAAAGCATAGTCAAAAGAGAAGGGTGACGACGGGTGACACGAAATGTGCCGGGTGACGCCCAAAGCATACGCTGACGTACAAAGTAACAGCATGACGCCAAAAGGAACAAGAGGCAGCGTACCAAAAGACCGTTAGCTGTCAAGCTTTATGGACTGGGCCAATGGGCTTAGGGCAAGCCATATGACCCGGCCCACATCGTAGGGACCAAGATCCAAATAGTAAACCCTAGAACCCAAAGGGGTATTAGCTAGCTAGCACTTCCTATATAAGGGAGGGCATAGCAGAAGTAGAAGGAGGTTGGACCAAGTAGTGAACTAGTGCTGAGAACTCTAGCTTATACAGCTCAAGGAGCACTTGTAATCTTTGGGGTATCAATCGAATTACTAAGTCTGGAGAGTTCTTCTTGTTCTTCGTGCATGGCTCGACCGTGCACTCTCTCTCCGGTGACCACAAGCACCCATTCGGCCCCCAACTTAAGCCTACCCATGGCATCTGCCATGCCACTACCATGATAGTTGGCGCCCACCGTGGGGCAGAAGCAGGTGCTGAAGGGAATATGCCCTGAGAGGCAATAATAAAGTGTTTATTATGTGTATTCCAAGTATATGATAGATGTTTATTTTGCAAGCTATAATTGTATTAATACGGAAACATTAATACATGTGTGTTTAATACACAAACAGAAAGTTCCTAGTTATGCCTCTCTCGTGAACTAGCTCGTTGATTAACAAGATGATCAAGGTTTCCTGATCATAGACATTGGATGTTGTTAATAATGGGATCACAACATTAGTTTAATGGTGTGATGAACATTCATCCGAAGTATAGCATTACGATCAAAGTCGTTGAGTTTATATTGCTATAACAACTTACGAAGTGATCCTAATCCTTAGACCATGAGATCATGTCAATCACTAACACCGGAAGAGTTTCTTGATAACATCAAACATCACACCGTAACAGGGTGATTATAAAGATGGATTCAGAACTAATAAAGAGTTATGTTGAGACCCATGGATCGAGAGTGGAATTTGTTCATCCCGATGACAGATAGATATACTCTGGGCCCTCTCGGTGATATCACATTGGTTAGCTTGCAAGCAAGTGATTTGATCACTAGAATGTTATATCACGGGAATGAGAAAAGAGTGCATGTCAGTAACGAGATCAAAATAGGTATGGAGATACTGATGATCGAATCTCGGAAATGTAATATATCGCGAAACAAATGGATTAAGATACTAGCATAAAAGGTTCCGACGATCACAAGAAATTCATCGTTGAATGTGTGGGAGTCAGTATGGGTCTCCAGATCCCGCTTCTGATTATTGATGTGAGAGGGGTCTCGATCATGTCCTCATTATACACGAACTGTAGGTTGACACACTTAAGAGACACCGACATCCAATTGGAGCAAAAGTTTCATGCCGGAAAGAATAACAAGCGCATGAATTTATTTCACTAGATACCGAAACAGGTTTTCGGGTGAAATTGCATAAAGAGGTTATGCATGTGAAATAGAATTCTAGCAAGGGGTTATATGTGAATGTTTGTCATTAAAGTAATTGACAAAAATCTGAATAAATCACATAGTTTTATTTAATGAGAGTTTGCATTAAATTTGGTGGAAATTTAATTGCAAGTTTCGGTGGGATTTTGAGTGGAGGGAATTTAAAGGAATTTTGTGAGTGGAGTGTCCACCCACATGAAGAGGGGATGGCAAGGGGGCAGCCCCCATGCGCCGGCCACCCCCTTGGGGTCCCCCTCTCCTATAAAAGGAACCCCTCTCCTCACTTCTCACTCACACAACCTCATGAAGGATCTCTCTCCCCCTCTAGAATTTATCCCCCATGGTCTCGGACCAGCGAGATACATGTTCCCGGTGGATATTCGGAAAGAAATAGTTGTGCTTCCGCTGCATCACTGGAGCGAGGAGTTGGAGGTTGCTCGGTGCCTCGAACGTGTGTGCGAGCACGGATGCGCTGCTGATTTGCGGCGCTAGGACTTCCTCTCGATCTTGAGATCAGCAAGAGATCGTCTACATCAACCACGAGTTGAACTCATTAAGCTTTGTCGCTCTTCAAGGGTATGTTCTCTACGGATATACATCCGCCCGTTGTTTGTATCTAGTAGATAGATCTTGGTACATAGTTTCCATCGTAGGAAATTTTTTGTTTTCTATGCTACGAACCCTATAGTGGTATCAGAGCCAGATCTATGCGTAGATACTTTACACAGGTAGTACACATATGAGTTTGTGGGCGATGATGATCATGTTGTTGCTCCTTAGTTGTAATTTTGGATATTGGTGGCATAGTGGGATGAAGCGGCCCGGACAAACTTTACATGTCCTCGCACATGAGACCTGTTACACGCTTGACATGCAACTAGTTTGCATAAGTGGCTAGCGGGTGTCTGTCTCTCCTACTATAGTCAATATCTATTTTGCAACGAGTTTTCAACAATTTGGTTATCCTCGTTGTGGTTCATGTTCGTAGGTATGAACGGTTCTATCTCGAAAGCCCTAAGCCACGTAAAATTTGGAATGGATAAATTAGAGGCGTCTAGTTTAGATTGTTGTTGGGCTGCCTAGCATGTACAAACATGGCCTCGGAACACGGACCGAAAGGTTAAGCATGAGTCATATAGTAGATATGATGCCCATTTGATGCTCGACTTTGAAGCTACACCGACTCAAGTGATGATCGGACTTGGTGTAGTGGATTTGGTTCATGTAATCACCAAAAAGGCACGAGGGATGTCGTTTTTGAGTGGGAGTTCATTCGTAATATGGATTAGTTGAACTCAATCTATCATAAACTTAGTCTAAACTTTACAAATTCTGTTGTAGATGGCACCACCTGCTTTTAATTTCAATGTGTTCATGGAGAAAGAGAAACTTGCAACGAACGGTAGCAACTTTACCGAATGGGCCATGAATTTGAGGATTCTCCTCTCTGCTGCACAAAAGCAATATGTGCTAGAAGCACCACTAGGCCCCCACCTTTTGAGGATGCCCCTGACGAGGATAAGAATGTCTATCAAACTCGTCAGGAGGACCACAACTTAGTTCATTGCGGCATATTGTATGGGCTAGAGCCAGAACTTCGAAAGCGTTTCGAAAACGGCAATGCTTTTGATACAATGGGTGAGTTGAAAATGATTTTCGACACACATGCTGCTGTAGAGAGCTACAACGCTTCAGAAAAGTTCTTTAGCTGCATGATGGAAGAGCACAGCTCCGTTAGTGAGCATGTACTCAAGATGCCGGGTTACGCCGATAAGCTTGTGTCTCTAGGAATAACGATTCCCATTGACTTAGGCATCCATCGTGTTCTGCAGTCTCTGCCACCTAGATATAAGAGCTTTGTGATGAACTATAATATGCAAGGCATGAAGAAGTCTCTCCCCGAGCTTCTGTCAATGCTTAAAACTGCAGAAGTGGAGATCAAAAAGGAACATCAAGTGTTGATGATCAATAGGAACACTGGTTTCAAGAAAGACAAGAAGGGAAAACGGAAGGGAAGTAAGGGCGGCAAGCCGGTTGCCGTGCCTGAAAAGAAACCCCGAGTTGGACCTAAGTCTGATACCGAGTGCTACTATTGTAAGGGGACTGGTCCCTGGAAGCGCAACTGCCCCAAGTATTTGGTAGAAAAGAAGGCCGGCAAGGCAAACAAAGGTATATATGATATACATGTTATTGATGTGTACTTGACTAGTGCTCATGTAGCACAGGTATTTGATACCGGTTCAGTTGCTAATATTTGTAACTCGAATCAGGGGCTGCGGAACAAGCGACCGCTAGCAAGGGGTGAGGTCAAGATGCGTGTCGGCAATGGATCAAGCGTTGATGTGATCGCCGTCGGAACGCTGCCTCTCCATTTGCCGTCGGGATTAGTTATAAACTTGAATAATTGTTATCTGGTGCCTGCACTGAGCATGAACATTGTATCTGGATTGTGTTTAATGCGAAGTGGTTATTCATTTAAATCCGAGAACAATGGTTGTTCCATTTATATGAATGAAATCTTTTATGGTCATGCACCGATGATGAATGGTTTATTTCTATTAGATATCGATGATATGTTACACATATTCATAATGTTGATGCTAAAAGGATTAAACTTAATGATGATATATCCGCATATATGTGGCACTGCCGTCTAGGTCATATTGGCGTTAAACGCATGAAGAATCTCCATTCGGATGGACTTTTGGAATCACTTGATTTTGAATCATTTGATACATGTGAGCCATGCCTTATGGGCAAGATGACTAGAACGCCGTTTTCCGGTTCAATGGAACGGGCGACAAATTTATTGGAAATCATACATTCTGATGTATGTGGTCCAATGACTATGTCGGTGCGAGGTGGATATCGTTATTTTGTTACTTTCACGGATGATTTGAGTAGATACGGTTATATCTACTTGATGAAACACAAGTCTGAAACCTTTGAAAAGTTCAAGGAATTTCATAATGAAGTGGAAAATCATCGTAATAGAAAGATCAAATTTCTACGGTCCGACCGTGGCGGTGAGTATCTAAGTTACAAGTTTAGCACTCACATGAAAGAGTGTGGAATTGTTTCACAACCCACACCTGCCGGAACACCACGGCGAAATGGTGTGTCAGAACGTCGTAATCGTACTTTATTAGATATGGTTCGATCTATGATGTCTCTGACGGACTTGCCGTTGTCATTTTGGGGCTATGCACTAGAAACTGCTGCATTCACTTTAAATCGAGCACCATCTAAATCCGTTGAAAAGACACCGTATGAATTGTGGCTTGGAAACAAACCTAAGCTGTCATTTCTTAAAGTTTGGGGATGCGATGTTTATGTGAAGAAACTTCAACCGAATAAACTCGAACCCAAAGAAGAAAAATGCGTCTTCATAGGATACCCTAAGGAAACTATTGGGTATTCCTTCTATCACAGATCCGAGGGAAAGGTTTTTGTTGCCAAGAATGGATCCTTTCTAGAGAAAGAGTTTGTCGCGAAAGGTGTGAGTAGTCAGAAGGTAGAACTCGAAGAGGTTACTGAACCTTCTCTTCAAAGTATGGCGAGTAGCGTAGCGCCGGAAGTTGTTCCGTAGTTGGCTTCACCTGTTGAAGAGGGAACTAATGATAATGATCATGAAACACAAGTCTAAAACCTTTGAAAAGTTCAAGGAATTTCATAATGAAGAGGAAAATCATCGTAATAGAAAGATCAAATTTCTACGGTCGACCGTGGAGGTGAGTATCTAAGTTACGAGTTTAGCATTCACATGAAAGAGTGTGGAATTGTCACATCCCAAATTTTAGATTTGGTTATGCATATCATTCATGTCAATGCATCATGATCATCCATACAAAATTTCGGTTTGAAAAGATTCTAGCGAAACGACATTTGCAAACCCTATTTTGAATTGCTAAAATGCTCCTACAAGAGGGTATACTAGGGCTTGTATTTTTCCACCATTGTAAACTAGTGGAAATAAATACCACATGATCCTATGTTGATTTCCTAGATTTTACAAAAATTTAGGAATAAGAATCGCTCGATTCGGAGTCCGTATGAAGGAGATACGATAGAATTACTAAACAGAAATTAGAAAAATAAAAAGAACAAAAAAAAGTGGAGAAGGCCAGTGGTGAAGCCCGGCCCACCAGCAAGGCCTTGCAGCCATCGCCAGCGTGGCGATTAGCGATCACGCCACCCGCGCCCAGCCACCACAATCGGTGGGCCCACTGTCGCCCGACATCGCCGCCGCCCGCCCAGACCGCCTCAGAGTCCATAACCACCCGCCGTTCCGCCCCGACTCGCGTGGACCCCTCTTAGCCTCGCCCTGCCTCTCCCTATCGCCCCCACGAATCGCGCCGCCTCGCCATGTGCCGCCTCAATCCCGCCCGGTAAGCGCCGCCGCATCTCTCTCCCCTTGCCTCGCCACGACCCCGCGAGCTAGCCGCCCGCTGACTCGCCGCCTCCTCTCTCCCTCCGTTGGTCGCCACCGCCGCCATCGGCCGCCCCGCCACCGGCCGACGCCGCTCCAACCCGCCGCCGCCGTCGCCAGGAGCCGCGGGAGTCCGCGCCGTCGTCCCCACGGGCTCCGCCTCCTCGCCCCGCACCCCGTCCCGCCCTACGCCGCCGCCTGGAGCCACCGTCGCTGCCGCCGACATCGCCGGTGAGCACCACCTCGCCGCCTCCTCCCTGCCGTCGATTTTTGATCCAGCGGCCCAGATCGGCCGTTGAATGGTCAGCTCAGGTGCTAACTGGTCAACCGCCCAGTCAGCACCCATTCAGCCGCCACGTCAGCCCAGTCAAAGTCAAGGTTTGACTGGGTGTTTTCCTAAATAGTTTTATTTGACAGATTTTAGGTAAAACTTGTAAAATTCGTAGAAAATAATCTACTGGGCCAAAAATTGTAAATAAAATATGTGTAGATTCAGTAAGTCGTGTAGAATCTTGATATACCATTGTTTTACACTTTTGCAGCAAGATATTGTCTAGATTAATTAAATGAGTTATTGGCCTTTTTGGAGTAATTAATTCGTAGAAAAAAATCTGTAACTACAAAAATTGCAAATAATATGTCCCTGGATTCAGTAGAACAAGGGGAATCTGCAATATTTTAATTACTCGGGGAGTTGTATAATTCCTTTTTGAGAAATTCCAATTGGTACTGTTCCTATTCAGTAATGCCTACACAGTTGAATTTTCCCAAGATTTTACAAACAGTATGTTAACAATAGTGAATTATTTGGGTTCTAGCTCTCGTATTGAGCATTATAAATTGCAGAATAGTTTTCCTTGCACTAAAATTATTTTCCATGCATGCATTCAGTAGCTTTACTGAATAAGATTATGTGGTCCTGCTGTAGCATCAATCCACTTGTCATGCATGCATCTTGCATCATCTTTGTTTGCATATGCTTGTGGATGGTTTGTTTATGAATGCAATTGTATCATGTAGATTGTGACGAGTGCAACGCTTGCTCGTGTGTGGATTGTTCTTCCGACTGCTACAACCAAGGCAAGTAGATGCTACCTTGTTCATGATATTGTCCTACTATTTTTAATGCATTGTCGTGTATTTTGTAGATGCATGTGTAGGATGATACTATCGCTATGCTATGTCCTATTATGTGGTAGGGCTTTCCTTGTAGATGAACCACCATTGGTAGATGTGCTTATCCATGCTATGATGAACGAGGGCTGGGTTACATCACTGAAAGTTGTTTCTAAATATGTTGGTTTGTGAAAACTAAAACAACTTAATCAATGAATCTCCTGGGTGTGATGGGATTGATAATTTTTTGTGGTATCATTGCGGAAAGGCACCCAGGTATCAAGAGAAAATGATTGCCTTCTTTATTCTGTAGCTTACGTGTACAACCATGTGCCAATAATGGAATGGGCGGTTGGTTGGACTTAGTAGGTTGTGGTAACCCGAACCCTCGTATCCAGAGATGTAGAATTTTGGTAGGTTGGACCGGTGCGCGTCGGGATTGGGGAGCTACTTCCCGAATGGTCTCTTCTTGGACTTCTCCCTATCATCACCCAAACTGAGAGTGATGGTACGAGCTGGGCTAGCCAAGTAACATGGGTAAAGTGTACTAACCCCTGCAGGGTGTATAATCTAATCGATTAACCGTGTCTCCGGTTATGGACATCTGAGTTGCTTGATATTGATTCCATAATATGTTTCTCACTCATTATAATTTCATAATTGCTTTAATGTTGTTGGGTTAACTTAATTGGGATCTTTTCAAAGAAAATCAAAAACTGTTTATTAAAGTAGGACAAAGGTATTTGCAAATGCAAGCTAGCCATAGCTCCACTTGTCAAATATGCATGTAGATATTAGCACTATTGTCTCCTTACTAGCTCTACTTGCCATATATTCCATGTATTGACCCTTCGGGGCTGCTACGTTTCATGTTGCAGGATATTCCGATTCCGAGTAATCGATATAGGCCACGGTACTCCACTCGGCACTTGTTCACTTATGGGAAATTTGAAGAATGGAGGATTTGCTTTATTTATGTTGCTACCTGAATAATTTGAGCTAGCCTTGAGCTAAGATTTTATTGTAATAATGGTACTCTGGATCTTCGTTATTTATGATACACGGATATTTTGCTATGTTATTCATCTTATTCTATTGTGGGCCAATGAACCGATCCAGGGATTGGCATGTCACATAGAAGCCACGGTCTTTTCAGAACCGTGGTGTTACAAGATGGTATCAGAGCCCGTGTGTCGACTGTAGGATCGTGACCTAGGTTAGGAAGCCATAGAATTATTAAAGCTTATATTAACCTTGTCTTTCATCTTATGCCTTTCACTCTCATAAATTCTTACCATATGCTATTCTCACACTTTCCTCTTTTAATTGATAGATGGGAGAAGTCAGGACTGAGTATTCCACCATGGAGTCACCAAGGCCCTTTGCAAGACAGTTAGCACATCTCTCGCAGTCATTGGGATTGCCACTGCCCATGTTCAAGGGAAGAAGGTTGTACACCTATGGATATGGTGAGGATGCATGGGAGATCACCACTTTCATCTTCAGGGATGCCGCCTTGCCAAACCCTGTGCATCTGAGCTACACCAAGACATACTGCAACTGGGGACTTGGAATAAACTTGGCCATGCATGAAGCCCTGTCTCTCCAGTGCCATCATGTCCGACACCTACTGCCAGCAGACTCACCCTACCGTGACTATGGGAGGCGTGATGAAGATGGGAACATTGTGGTTACCCCGGGCGACAGGAACAACATGTCGCCCCGTTGGAGGCACATAGAGGACATGGAAAGGGAGAATGGAGCTCTAGCTGAGAAAGTGATGATGGTAAAGGAGATTGCAGATTTTGCCAGCAATGGTATGGTGGTCCAAGGACAGGAGATTGACACCTTGCATGAAGCTGTGGGAGTTCTGGAAACTGCCCTGATAGGCAGGGATGCAACCATAGCTCAGCTTAATGGGACTGTGCAGGATAACACCCAGACCATACAACAGTTGCAAGGGACCGTCTAGGAAAGGGATCAAACTATTGAAGATATGGCAGCCCAGATTGCCGCTCTCCAAGCACAGCTGAACCCACCCTCTTATGATGAAAATGGAGATGGTGGCAACAATTATGATGATGATGATGACAGTGGGAACGATGATGATGATGAGGACGAGGATGATGATGATGGAGACGATGATGGTGGAGGAGATGAAGCTGTTGCAGTTGCAGTAGAGAGTGAAGAAGAAGAGGAGGATCCTGAAGAGGTGGAGTTTGAGATTTCAAGTGATGACTCAGGAGAGGTGTACACTCCGCCGCCATGGTTGGTTCGTGGACAGAAGCGCCAATGCATGAGTGCAAGGACCTACCGCAACCTCTTCAAGAAGTAGATAGAAGTCCACCAATTAGTCTTTGTTAGGAAAAATCGTTAGGATTAGTCTCGATCGATGTAAAACTTAAATTACTATTAGTTTAAGAGTGTTTAGTTGCTTATTTGTGTACTCCAATATCCCAGGAATTATTTGTACGAATTTTATGAAAGAGTTATGGCAAGTTTGGTTAATATCTGTGTTATTCCTGCTACAGTTTTCTGCTGATACAGCAGTACTGTACGATTTTCCATATTTTACTGGTATCTGGGAAAAATCTGAAAACAATAGGGCTGGTGCGAAACTCTCTGTACTGTATGCATAAAAATCATCTAAAATTCCTAACGAGTTTAAGTCAGGTAGAAAAATTCGTGAACACTGCTGGACAGTTCTGGCAGAATGCTGTTTTTGATGCTTTGTTGATCAACTGTTTAGATAACCATTGCCAACTCTTCTAAAAACTATTTCAGTAGGTATATACTGCTAGGATAACCCCTGGTATGTTGCTGGATCACTTGTTTGTTGATGTGTTGCTTTCTTGAGATTGTCTGCTATTGTTTGTTGTTGTTTGATCATAATGCATGGGTAGAATCTTGTTTTTGTGGTTGATTCTTTCTAAGCTTACCTGTGCTGAACCGCAGATGCCTCCCCTCCGTCAACCCACTGAGTTGGAGCAGCTCATGGCAGCTTAGGTACAGCTGACCCAAGTTATGACCCAGTTCATGGAAGCTCAGAACAACAACAACAACAATGGGAACAACCAGCCTCAGGGAGATGCTCTCACCAGGTTTCTGAGGCTAAGGCCAGCTAAGTTCTCTACTGCAACTGAACCAATGGTTGCTCTCGACAGGTTGCGTTCAGTCAACAAGGATCTGGTAACTGTTGGGTGCACAGATGCTGAGAAGGTGAGGTTTGCCGCTCACCTACTAGAGGGACCAGCCGCTTCTTGGTGGGACACTTTTTAGATCACCCACCCGCTGGATACTGTGACTTGGGCAATGTTTGAGGAAGGTTTCAGGACCAACCACATGTCTTCAGGAGTTCTGAGCCTGAAGAGGAAGGAGTTTTGCAACTTGCGCCAAACCAACCGCACTGTAGCTGAGTACATTGAGGAATTCAACAACCTGTCCCGTTATGCACCTGAGGATGTTGACACTGATGCAAAAAGGAGGGAGAGATTCCTGGATGGCCTCAGTGATGAGCTTTCAGTGCAGCTACTAGTGGGGCTTGCCCCACTTTCCAGGAGCTCATGGACAAGGCCAGGATCTTGGAAGGGAAGCACAAGCAGGTGGAAAACCGCAAGAGGAAGAGCAGCAATCACCACTCTGGTTCTCACCACAAGTCTCGCACTACTTATGATGGATACGCCAAGCATGGAGGGAGTGACCATGGGCACCATGGGAGACATGACCCCACCACCATGGAGGCGATGGACATCGCCATGATAACCACAAGAGCAACCACCACAGCCACAAGGAGGACACTCTCACCATTCTGGAGGACACGGTGGACATGACCGCAACCGTGATCGCAGCTTTGTGAAGAAGGATCTGAGTGAGGTGACATGCTTCAAGTGTGGTCAGAAGGGACATTATGCAGACAATTGTCCGGAGAAGAAGGTGCTGAAGCCAACCAACAACTAGAAGGCCACAGTGAATGACATGAATGTGGAGGAGATCCCAGATGAGCCTGACCTTGTGATTGGTAAGTTTCCAATCAACACTCACCCTGCACTTATACTTTTCGATACTGGTGCATCGCATTCATTCATATCAAGGGCATTTGAGTATAAGCTACCTACTGAGTCTATGAAAGAGTCTATTAGAGTAAGCTCACCTAGAGGAGATATGATAGCTAGCGCAGGATGCCGCCACTTAACTTTGAGGATTGGAGCACACAATTTCATTGCACATCTGGTAGTGTTGGAATCACAAGGGTTAGATGTTATTCTGGGTATGGATTGGATGTCTATGCATGGGGGACACATAGATTGTGCACAGCGAGCTGTTTCACTCAAAACCCCGGATGGTAAGAGAATTAGGTTCAAGTCGGTTGTACGACCGGGAAGGTGTATGTTGAATTCTCTTAAGGGGTTAGCATGGATACTGTGCCTGTGATTAAGGATTACCCTGATGTGTTCCCGGAAGAGCTGCCAGGGATGCCACCTGACAGGGAAGTGGAGTTTCCCATCGACCTGATGCCGGGAACAGGACCTATAGCAAAGAGACCATATAAGATGGATGTGGATGAGCTGAAGGAATTGAAGAAGCAGCTGAAAGAGCAGTTGGACAAGGGATTCATTCAGCCTAGTTCGTCATCATGGGGTGCACCTGTTCTGTTTGTGGAGAAGAAAGACAACAGCAAGAGATTAGTGGTGGACTATCGCTCGCTGAATGAGGTGACCATCAAGAACAAATACCCCTGCCGAACATAAATGATTTGTTTGATCAACTGGAAGGAGCAAAGGTGTTTAGCAAGATTGATCTGCGATCGGGCTACTTCCAATTGAAGATCCGGGAGGAGGACATACCAAAAACCGCTTTCACTACTAGGTATGGTTTATATGAGTATACAATTATGTCTTTTGGACTAACGAATGCCCCGGCATATTTCATGACCATGATGAACAAGGTATTTATGGAGTACTTGGACAAGTTCGTGGTGGTGTTTATTGATGACATACTGATATATTCCAAGGATGATGCTGAGCATGAGAGACATCTGCGACTGATTATGGAGAAGCTGAGGGAACACAAGTTGTATGCCAAATTCAGCAAGTGTGAATTCTGGCTTAACACTGTTGGATTTCCTGGACACGTGGTGTTGGGAGAAGGAGTCGCTGTTGATCCAAGCAAAGTGACTGCAGTAACTGAGTGGGAAGCGCCCAAGAATGCGGGAGAGATTCGAAGTTTCTTGGGACTTGCTGGATATTACAGGAGGTTCATTGAAAACTTCTCCAAGATAGCTAAGCCGATGACAGAACTTCTGAAGAAGGAGAGGAAGTTTGAATGGACGGATGCGTGTGAAGCCAGCTTTCAGGAACTGAAGCGTCGACTAGTGACTGCACCTGTTCTATGTTTACCTGATCTCCAGAAGGATTTCCAAGTGTACTGTGATGCTTCTCGACAGGGACTTGGCAGTGTGCTGATGCAAGATGGGAGAGTGGTGTCGTATGCCTCGCGGCAACTTAAACACCATGAGAGGAATTATCCCACACACGACATGGAACTAGCATCAGTTGTTCATGCGCTCAAAGTATGGAGGCACTACTTAATGGGAAAACACTGCGATGTGTACACCAACCACAAGAGCCCGAAGTACATATTTACACAGAAGGAACTGAATATGAGGCAAAGGAGATGGTTGGAACTTATCAAGGATTATGATATGAACCTGCAATACCACCCAGGAAAGGAAAATGTAGTAGCAGATGCCCTGAGCCGGAAGGTCTATGCCAATGGATTGACTGTTGGGGAATTGCCCGAGGATTTGTGCAGGCAGTTCAAGGACCTTAGACTAGAGGTAGTATCTGAAGGATATTTGGCAGCAATGGAAGTCCAACCAACGCTACATGACCGGATCAGGAAGGCTCAGGTAGGAGACAAGGAAATAGAAGAGATAAAGGAAAAGATGAAGGAAAATCGAGAAAAGGATATTCGCGAGGATGAGCATGGTACCTTGTGGTATGGAGATCGTTTGTGTGTGCCCAACGACCCGGAGATAAGGAAGTTGATTCTGCAGGAAGCTCATAACTCGCCATACTCCATACATCCGGGCAATACAAAGATGTATATGGATTTGAAGAGCAGATTTTGGTGGAACAACATGAAGGGAGACATCGCCAAGCATATTTCCCTATGTGATGTGTGTAGCCGAGGGAAGGTGGAGCACCAGAAGCCAGCAGGACTGCTGCAGCCATTGCCGGTGCCGGATTGGAAGTGGGATAGAGTGGGGATGGATTTTATCACAGGATTGCCCAGGACCAGGTCAGGATATGACTCCATTTGGGTAGTGGTCGACCATTTGACCAAGGTAGCCCACTTTATACCGGTGAAGACGACCTATACGAGTGCAAAGTTGGCCAAGATCTACATGGACAAAATTGTGTGCCTACATGGAGTTCCTAAGAGTATTGTATCTGATAGAGGCACCCAATTTACCTCACACTTCTGGCGCCAGCTGCACGAGTCACTTGGGACTAGATTGGAGTTTAGCACAGCGTTTCACCCTGGTGATGGACAGGGCCAGGAGGGTGAATCAGATTTTGGAAGATATGCTGAGAGCTTGCGCTTTGGCTCATGGTTCTAGTTGGGATGAGAATTTGTCGTATGCTGAGTTTTCCTACAACAACAGCTATCAAACCAGCATCAAGACATCACCGTTCGATGTGCTGTATGGGAAGCGGTGCCGGACACCATTACTATGGGAAGGAGTAGGAGAACGTCAGCTGTTTGGACCTGATTTGATCAAGGACGCTGAGGAGAAGGTCGCCTTGATTAGGGACAGGCTGAAGGTAGCACAATCAAGCAGAAAAGCTACGCTGACGCCAAGCGCAATGAAGTGGTGTATGAGATAGGTGATAGTGCGTACCTCAGAGTGTCGCCACTTCATGGAATCAAGAGATTTGGAATCAAGGGTAAGGTGGAACCTAGGTTTATTGGACCATATCGGGTCTTAGCACGCAAAGGAGAAGTTGCTTATCAGTTGGAGTTGCCAGAGGCGCTGTCCGTTGTTCACAATGTGTTCCACGTGTCCCAGCTGAAGAAGTTCCATACGGAGATGGTGGATACACCATTGAGAGACACTGTGCCACTAGAGGAGGTTCATCTTGAGAATGACATGACCTATGAGGAGAAGCCGGTCAAGATTCTGGAGACAGCGGAGAGGATTACCCGTACCAAGACGATCAGGTTTTGCAAGGTGCAATGGAGCCACCACACCGAAGAGGACGCCACTTGGGAGCGTGAGGATGACATCCGAGAGGACTACCCACACCTATTTGCTAGCCGCGCCGAATCTCAGGGACGAGATTCATCTTAAGGGGGTTAGTCTTGTCACATCCCAAATTTTAGATTTGATTATGCATATCATTCATGTCATTGCATCATGATCATCCATACAAAATTTTGGTTTGAAAAGATTCTGGCGAAACGACATTTGCAAACCCTATTTTGAATTGCTAAAATGCTCCTACAAGAGGGTATACTAGGGCTTGTATTTTTTCACCCTTGTAAACTAGTGGAAATAAATACCACATGATCCTAGGTTGATCTCCTAGATTTTACAAACATTTAGGAACAAGAATCGCTCGATTCGGAGTCCGTATGAAGGAGATACGATAGAATTACTAAACAGAAATTAGAAAAATAAAAAGAACAAAAAAAAAGAGGAGAAGGCCAGTGGCCAGCCAAATTGACCAGCCCACCCCACTGCAGCGTCATACCACCGCCAGCGATAGTTAGCAGTCCGCCGCCCGCGCCCGCGCCAGCCACCGACAGGTGGGGCCCACCTGTCGGCGCCGACATCGCCGCCGCCCGCCGCGACCGCCTCGGAGTCCGCAACCACCCCGCCGCCGTTTCCGCCCCTGACTCCGCGTGGACCCCCTCTTAGCCCCGCGCTCGCCCCTGCCTCTCCCCTATCGCGCCCCCACACCGAATCGCGCCGCCGCCGCCTCCCGAATCCCGCCGTCGTCCCCACGGGCTCCGCCTCCTCGCCTCGCACCCCGTCCTGCCCTCCGCCGTCGCCAAGAGCCGCCGGAACCACCGCCGTCGCTGCCGCCGACATCGCCGGTGAGCACCACCTCGCCGCCTCCTCCCTGCCGTCGATTTTTGATCCAGCGGCCCAGATCAGCCGTTGACTGGTCAGCTCAGGTGCTGACTGGTCAACCGCCCAGTCAGCACCCAGTCAGCCGCCACGTCAGCCCAGTCAAAGTCAAGGTTTGACTGGGTATTTTCCTAAATAGTTTTATTTGATAGATTTTAGGTAAAACTTCTAAAATTCGTAGAAAATAATCTACTGGGCCAAAAATTGTAAATAAAATATGTGTGGATTCAGTAAGTCGTGTAGAATCTTGCTGTACCATTGTTTTACACTTTTGCAGCAATATTTTTTCCAGATTAATTAAATGAATTATTGGCCTTTTTGGAGTAATTAATTCGTAGAAAAAGATCTGTAACTCCAAAAATTGCAAATAATATGTCCCTGGATTCAGTAGAACAAGGGGAATCTTAAAGTGAATTAAAAAGTTAGGCTTACAGTAAAAACTTTTGCAGAAGATATTTAGTGGCTTTCTGTAGTATTTTAATTACTCGGGGAGTTGTATAATTCCTTTTTGAGAAATTCCAATTGGTACTGTTCCTATTCAGTAATGCCTACACAGTAGAATTTTCCCAAGATTTTACAAACAGTATGTTAACAGTAGTGAATTATTTGGGTTCTAGCTCTAGTATTGAGCATTATAAATTGCAGAATAGTTTTCCTTGTGCTAAAATTATTTTCCATGCATGCATTCAGTAGCTTTACTGAATAAGATTATGTGGTGCTGCTGTAGCATCAATCCACTTGTCATGCATGCATCTTGCATCATCTTTGTTTGCATATGCTTGTGGATGGTTTGTTTATGAATGCAATTGTATCGTGTAGATTGTGATGAGTCCAACGCTTGCTCGTGTGTGGATTGTTCTTCCGACCGCTACAACCAAGGCAAGTAGATGCTACCTTGTTCATGATATTGTCCTACTATTTTCAATGCATTGTCGTGTATTTTGTAGATGCATGTGTAGGATGATACTATCGCTATGCTATGTCCTATAATGTGGTAGGGCTTTCCTTGTAGATGAACCACCGTTGGTAGATGTGCTTAGCCATGCTATGATGAACGAGGGCTGGGTTACATCATTGAAAGTTGTTTCTAAATATGTTGGTTTGTGAAAACTAAAACAACTTAATCAATGAATCTCCTGGGTGTGATGGGATTGATAATTTTTGGTGGTATCATTGCGGAAAGGCACCCAGGTATCAAGAGAAAATGATTGGCTTCTTTATTCTGTAGCTTACGTGTACAACCATGTGCTAATAATGGAATGGGCAGTTGGTTGGACTTAGTAGGTTGTGGTAACCCGAACCGGCGTATCCAGAGATGTAGAATTTTGGTAGGTTGGACCGGTGCGCGTTGGGATTGGGGAGCTACTTCCCGAACGGTCTCTTCTTGGACTTCTCCCTATCATCACCCAAAATGAGAGTGATGGTACGAGCTGGGCTGGCCAAGTCACATGGGTAAAGTGTACTAACCCCTGCAGGGTGTATAATCTAATCGATTAGCCGTGTCCCCGGTTATGGACATCTGGGTTGCTTGATATTGATTCCATGACATGTTTCTCGCTCATTCTAATTTCATAATTGCTTTAATGTTGTTGGGTTAACTTAATTGGGATCTTTTAAAAGAAAATCAAAAACTGTTTATGAAAGTAGGACAAAGGTATTTGCAAATGCAAGCTATCCACAGCTCCACTTGCCAAATATGCATGTAGATGTTAGCCCTATTGTCTCCTTTACTAGGTCTACTTGCCATACATTCCATGTATTGACCCTTCGGGGCTGCTACGTTTCATGTTGTAGGATATTCCGATTCCGAGTAATCGATATAGGCCACGGTGCTCCACTCGGCACTTGTTCACTTGTGGGCAATTTGAAGAATGGAGGATTTGCTTTATTTATGTTGCTACATGAATAATTTGAGCTAGCCTTGAGCTAAGCTTTTATTGTAATAATGGTACTCTGGATCTTCATTATTTATGATACACGAATATTTTGCTATGTTATTCATCTTATTCTATTGTGGGCCAATGAACCGATCCAGGGATTGGCATGTCACATAGAAGCCACGGTCTTTTCAGAACCGTGGTGTTACAGGAATTGTTTCACAACTTACACCTGACGGAACACCACAGAGAAATGGTGTGTCAGAACATCGTAATCGTACTTTATTGGATATGGTTCGATCTATGATGTCCTTGACGGACTTGTCGTTGTCATTTTAGGGTTATGCACTAGAAACTGCTGCATTCACTTTAAATCGGGCACCATCTAAATCTGTTGAAAATACACCGTATGAATTGTGGTTTGGAAACAAACCTAAGCTGTCATTTATTAAAGTTTGCGGATGCGATGTTTATGTGAAGAAACTTCAACCGGATAAACTCGAACCCAAAGCGGAAAAATGCATCTTCATAGGATACCCTAAGGAAACAATTGGGTATTCCTTCTATCACAGATCTGAGGGCAATGTTTTTGTTGCCAAGAATGGAACCTTTCTAGAGAAAGAGTTTCTCGCGAAAGGTGTGCGTAGTCGGAATGTAGTACTCGAAGAGGTTATTGAACCTTCTCTTCAAAGTATGGCGAGTAGCACAGCGCCGGAAGTAGTTCCGGAGTTTTCTTCACCAGTTGAAGAGGGAACTAATGATAATGATCATGAAACTCCGAAAGAGAATACTAGCGAACCTCGTAGGTCTAGAAGGACGCGTGCAGCTCCCGATCTTCACGGAAATCCTGTCATGAATTTCATGGTTGATGAAAATGATGACCCTGCAACTTATGAAGAAGCAATGATGAGCCTGGATTACAACAAATGGTTAGAAGCCATGAAATCCGAGATGGAATCCATGTATGAAAATCAAGTTTGGAACTTGGTGGAATTACCTCACGACCGAAAGGCCGTGGAGAACAAATGGATTTTCAAAAGGAAAACCGATGCTGATGGTAATGTGACCGTCTATAAAGCTCGACTTGTCGCAAAGGGTTTTCGACAAATTCAAGGAGTTGACTACGATGAGACATTATCTCCCGTAGCGATGCTAAAGTCAGTCAGGATTATGTTAGCAATTGCTGCATATTTCGATTATGAGATATGGCAGATGGATGTCAAAACCGCGTTTCTCAATGGTAATATTGAAGAAGAGTTGTATATGACACAACCAAAGGGTTTTGTCGATCCTAAGGATGCTAACAAGGTGTGCAATCTTTAGCGATCCATCTATGGATTGAAGCAAGCATCACGAAGTTGGAATCTCCGCTTTGATGAGGCGATCAAAGAGTTTGGATTTGTCCAAACTTATGGAGAAGCTTGTATTTACAAGAAAGTGAGTGGGAGCAATGTGGGATTTCTGATATTATATGTGGATGACATATTATTGATAATAAATGTTATAGATCTTTTAAACAGTGTTAAAAGTTATCTCAACAGCAAATTTCAATGAAGGACCTAGTTGAAGCGGCATACATATTAGGCATAAAGATCTATAGAGATAGATCTAGGCGCCTAATTGGGCTATCGCAAAGTACATACCTTGATAATATTTTAAAGAAGTTTAAAATGGACGGAAGTAAGAAGGGGTTCTTACCTATGTTGCAAGGCAAGACATTGAGTAAGACTCAAAGTCCGGCTACGGCGGAAGAAAGAGAGATAATGGACAAAGTCTCCTATTCTTCAGCCATAGGCTCTATAATGTATGCCATGTTATGTACAAGACCAGATGTGGCACATGCTATTAGTTTGACTAATAGGTACCAATCGGATCCAGGTTCGGAACACTGGATAGCGGTCAAGAATATCCTTAAGTACTTACGAAGAACTAAGGATATGTTTCTTATATACGGAGGTGAAGAAGATCTCGTCGCTAAGTGTTATGTTGACGCTAGATTTGACACTGATCCGGATGATTCTAAGTCTCAATCCGGATACGTATTTCTCATGAATGGCGGAGCGGTTAGTTGGAGGAGCTCTAAACAACCTGTGGTGGCGGGATCAACAACGGAGGCCGAATATGTTGCTGCTTCGAAAGTGGCTCAGGAAGCGGTTTGGACCCAATGGTAATCTATTGACAATGGTGCCATTGCCAATGCCAAAGAACCAAGGTATCACAAGCATTCCAAGCATATTAAGTGCCGGTTTCACTCCATCCGCGAGCATGTCAAGGATGGAGATATTAAGATTTGTAAAGTACACACGGATCTCAATGTAGCAGATCCATTGACTAAAACTCTCCCTAGAGAAAAACATGATCAACACCAGAACTCAATGGGTGTTAGATTGATCACTATGTAACTAGATTATTGTCTCTAGTGCAAGTGGGAGACTGAAGGGAATATGCCCTGAGAGGCAATAATAAAGTGTTTATTATGTGTATTCCAAGTATATGATAGATGTTTATTTTGCATGCGATAATTGTATTAATACGGAAACAATAATACATGTGTGTTTAATAAACAAATAGAATGTTCCTAGGTATGCCTCTCTCATAAACTAGCTCGTTGATTAACAAGATGATCAAGGTTTCCTGATCATAGATATTGGATGTTGTTAATAACAGGATCACAACATTAGTGTAATGGTGTGATGACCATTCATCCGAAGTATATCATTACGATCAAAGTCATTGAGTTTATATTGCTATAACAACTTACGAAGTGATCCTAATCCTTAGACCATGAGATCATGTCAATCACTAACACCGGAAGAGTTTCTTGATAACATCAAATGTCACACTGTAACAGGGTGATTATAAAGATGGATTCAGAACTAATAAAGTGTTATGTTGAGGCCCATGGATCGAGAGTGGAATTTGTTCATCCCGATGACGGATAGATATACTCTAGGCCCTCTCGGTGATATCACATTGGTTAGCTTGCAAGCAAGTGATTTGATCACTAGAATGTTATATCACGGGAACGAGAAAAGAGTGCATGTTAGTAACGAGATCAAACTAGGTATGGAGATACCGATGATCGAATCTCGTACATGTAATATATCGCGAAACAAAGGGATTAAGATACTAGCGTAAAAGGTCCGACGATCACAAGAAAGTCATCGTTGAATGTATGGGAGTCAGTATGGGTCTCCATATCCCGCTTCTGATTATTGATCTGAGAGGGGTCTCGATCATGTCCGTATTATTCACGAACCTTAGGGTGACACACTTAAGAGACACCGACATCCAATTGGAGCAAAAGTTGCATGCCGGAAAGAATAACAAGCGCAGGAATTTATTTCACTAGATACCGAAACAGGTTTTCGGGTGAAATTGCATAAAGAGGTTATGCATGTGAAATAGAATTCTAGCAAGGGGTTATATGTGAATGTTTGTCATTAAAGTAATTGACAAAATTCTGAATAAATAAAAGAGTTTTATTTAATGAGAGTTTGCATTAAATTTTGTGGAAATTTAATTGCAAGTTTGAGTGGGATTTTGAGTGGAGGGAATTTAAATGAATTTTGTGAGTGGAGTGTCCACCCACATGAAGAGAGGAGGGCAAGGCGGCATCCCCCATGTGCAGGCTACCCCCTTGGGGTTCCCCCCTCTCCTCACTTCATGCCCACACCTCCTCATGAAGGATCTCTCTCCCCCTCTAGAATTTATCCCCCATGGTCTTGGACTAGCGACATACATGTTCCTGGTTGCTATTCGGCAAGAAAGAGTTGTGCTTCCACTGCATCGCTGGAGCGAGGAGGCGGAGGTTGCTCGGTGCCTCGAACGTGTGTGCGAGCACGGATGCGCTGCTGATTTGCGGAGCTAGGACTTCCTCTCGATCTTGATATCGGCAAGAGATCGTCTACATCAACCACGAGTCTTCAGGGGTATGTGCTCTATGGATATACATCTGCCTGTTGTTTGTATCTAGTAGATAGATCTTGGTACATAGTTCCCATCGTAGGAAATTTTTTGTTTTCGATAATGCGTACCCTACAACTGCTTGATGGAGTCTTCATCCGGACGGGCAACATCATTGCCAAGACCGGCGAGTGCGTCTACTCAGGCCTCATCCGGAGGTCTGGGCGCTCAACTTCGTCAGGGACAATGCGGGGTGCTTCGGGACCAAGTCGTTCCCTAGAGGTGGTCGCTTGATCAAGTTCGGCGAGCACCAGGTCTATGTCGTGGTGCGCGTGGAGCGAGCATATCCTGAGCGCGTCGTCCTGGCGCTGGTTCCTCCAGCGGCTCCTATCGCTGGGAAACCTCACCAACTCGTGTCCATGGAGGTAATGATGACAGCTCCGAACCCCGCAGCTCCCCCAGTAGTTCCAGTAGTGAATGAGAACGCAGAGTGATGAAATCATGAGGAAAAGCCAAAGGCTGCAAGAATAGCAAAGGTGCCGCTAGAAAAACCAGAGAACATAGCTAGGAGCAAGAGGGCTAGGAGCTGCAGGAAGCGATAGACAAGTTGGCAGAGCCAGTGGCACAGGAAACTGACCCGGCACGTGTGCAAGCCGAGTTATTGGAAGCCAGGATAAAGTGTTTGGAGAAAGCGAAGGAATTAGCACAGTTACAGCAAGACGTAGATATCACCATCTGAGAGCTTAACTCGGCAAATCGAGTCAATGGCACAAAGACCAGGCTTGATGCAACGAGATTGAGAGGAAGGAACCTCAACGAAGAGCTGGCAGATGCGACATCGAAGATAACGCCGGAGAACAGCAACGAGACAGCCATGCGGCCAACATATAACACAACAACAACTAATTTGCGAGCAGCGGAAGCAGCAATGGCAGAATTACCCCACTTGGAGGGAGAAGCAAAGAAAAGGAAACAAGAACGAGTCAATGAACTAGTAAAAGCATCTAGCATGCTGAATGAAGCGTATTACAGAGCAAATCCGGGTATAGCAGGAAGGTCACAGCTGGTTCACTCGGCTACTCCTGTCCTGACAAGGTCAGCTAGGCACACGGCATCTTCACACGGAGCGACGCCTAGGCCGAGAAAATAAAAAAGTGTGGATTCTGGAAGAAACAAGCAGATGGTAGCCTATGATCCGGCAGTGGTTCAAGGAAACCCGGCACATGCGCCAGGGGCAAAAAGGAATAATTCCCAAGGAAATGAAAACCAGGAAAAAGTAGGGCAAAGAAATGACAACAGGGGGCAGAATTTTGCGCCCCATGCTAGGCGTGGAACTCACTCGGCAGGAGGAGGAAATCCAGATCCGAATAACTCACCAGCTCAGCCAGAAACAAGACAGCAAAGCGCGGGAAAAGCGGTTCAACAGCCTGCTGACCCGAACACAAATAAGTATAATGATGGTTACTCAGCTATGGTAAATGATGGGTATGAACTGCCGGATCATGCATATCAAGCAATGGGAGCAAGATTCGGAGGCAGGAACCTTCAGCCAGATGATGCAAGGCTGAAGCTTGACCGAATAAAAATGGCAGAGATAATTGAGTCGCAAGGTCCACAGGGTCCACCGTGCTTTGGCCCAAGGATCCTGAAGGAGCCACCGGTGCCAAATTTCCAGCTGGCCAGAGGGACAAAAACATATGTTGGAAGCACAAAGCCAGAGGACTGGCTCATAGATTATGGAACTACTGTGAAGATCGCGCAGGGAAACTTGAGATGGGCAGTACGTTATGTGCCGCAGATGCTGGAAGGACCTGCTCGGGTATGGTTGAATAATTTGCCTCCCAGAAGCATTAATAGTTGGATCGATTTTCACGACGCTTTTGTGAGCAATTTCACGAGCACTTAGAAGAGGCCAAATCGCCCACAACAATTGGCAATGTGCAAGCAAAGACCGAATGAAACATATAGGGAATTACTCACAAGGTGGTGTACGATGTGTAACTCTTGTGAAGGGGTAATCGCATGGTTTATACAAGGATGCAGACATGGAAGTGTGTTGTGGAAAAGGTTACAAAGAGATATGCCGGCAAGCCTGGCAGAGACGATAAGAAACGCTGACTCGTATGCTTTAGGAGATCCGACTCAGCCACTGCTCATGTCGGCAGACGGGATGACTGAGACTCAGATCTATGACGCTGCCGGGTCGCAAAGTCATCAAGAAAGATCCGAATACAACAGCAAGAGAAGAGAAGAAAGACCAGATTATAGGTATGGTTCGACTTAGGTTGCGGCCGTGAGTCAGGATCATCCAGATGCTGTAAGCATTCAGCATCAAAGGACAAGTGGACAACAACAATGGGTGCCAAAGAATGATGTCAAAAGGCCATACGATCAGAGGAAGCAGTATCAGGACCGACAAAAATACACCTATGAGATGATGCTGGATCAGCCGTTTAAGTTTCACACGCCTAGTCCGATTAAACCGGCAAATTATACAACAAGGAAATTCACTTGGTTTCAGAAAGGAGATAGAGTGGATTCGCCCAATAAGCAGCTACCACCACCTCCCCCTCCACCACTTACAGGAGGAAATGCTCAAGCAATGGCAGCAGATAACATATATGAAAACAGGCAGCCGAGGTATTAGAATCAAGAAATAAGAGAAGCTATGCACCAGGTGCACAATCCATGAGGCGACGACGCTCATGTCGGTCATGGAACTAGAAATGAGTATAGAGAGCATCACCAGAGCTCTGTTGTCTTTGTCATAGAGCCAAATGACAAGAAGAGCCAGCAGCGACGAATGATGGAAGTGAATGCCACGATGCCTGCAATCCCCAAGTACATGCATTGGTCTGAGCAAGAAATAACTTGGAGTATAAAATATCATTCCAACCCCTGGAGGATACGCTCTAGTTTTGGATCCAACATTCATGGGCCCAGATATCAACGTCAAGTTTTCAAAAGTGCTGATTGATGGTAGCAGTAGCATCAACATCATGTACAAAGATACAATGCTCAAGTTAGGAATTACCATGAACATGCTGGAGCCGACTAAGACCACTTTCGACGGTATTGTGCCAGGATTGTCCTGTGAGCCAATTGGCAAGATCTGGGTCGACGTCTTATTCGGAAACAAAGAGAACTGTCGCATTGAGGACATAGAGTTTGAGGTAGTGGATTTGGTCAGCTCATATCACGCCTTACTCGATAGGCCGGCTATGGCAAGGTTCATGGCTACTACCCACATGGCTTACTTAAAGATGAAGCTGCCAGGCCCATGTGGGGTGATTACAGTTGAAGGGGATTACAAAAGATCTACTGCTTGTGCCTCAGACGGATCTTCACTGGACGAGTCACTCGTCATAGCACAAGAAAAAAGTCAGATGTTGGAAGTGGCAGCGTTGGCCAAAGCAGCGCAAATGTCCATGCCAGCACTCACCAACCCGCATGACAGTATGTCATTTAAAGCTACCAAAGAAACCAAGAAGGTACAGGTGGATGAAACTTTCCCAGAGCGCACATTTACCATTGGTGCTGGCCTTACAGACAAATAGGAAACCGAGCTCACCAGCTTCCTCCGTGAGAATCGGGATATCTTTGCATGGTCCACTCAAGATCTGCAAGGAGTTCCGAGGGAGCTGGCAGAGCACTCTCTTCATGTAGGACCAGATGCCAATCCGGTGAAGCAACCGCTCCGCCGCTTCGCCAAAGATAGGAGGAAAGTGATAGCTACCGAGATTGCCAAACTTTTAGCTGCAGGATTCATCATGGAAGTACTGCACCCGGACTGGTTGTCAAATCCAGTCTTGGTCGAGAAGAAAAAAGATGACCTGAACATGGCAGTGGTATGGCGCATCTGTATTGATTATACGAACCTCAATAAGGCGTGTCGAAAATATCCATTTCCCCTGCCGCAGATCGATCAAGTCATAGATTCTACTGCTGGGTGTGAGTTGTTGTCGTTTGTGGATGCGTATTCAGGATTCCATCAGATACCACTTAATCCAAATGATCAAATAAAGAAATCTTTTATTGCTATCGTACCATGCCATTCGGATTGAGAAATGCAGGCGCAACATATGAAAGATGCATGCAAAAGTGCTTGCAAGATCAATTGGACAAAAACGTTCAAGTATACGTCGATGATGTAGTAATAAAAAACAAACAAAGTCATACTCTAATTGAGGACTTGCGTCAAACATTCGCAAACTTGAGAATATTCCGGATGAAGCTTAACCCAGAAAAATGTACATTTGGTGTCCCAGCTGGCAAGTTACTCGGATTCCTTGTATCCAGCCGAGGAATTGAAGCCAACCCGACAAATATCAGGGCCATCGAAAGAATGGAATTAACAAAAACCCTCAACGATGTCCAAAAGTTTACTCGATGCCTGGCCTCATTGAGCAGGTTTGTTAGTTGGCTTGGCAAAAAAGCCCTACCACTATATCAACTGATGAAGAAATCAGACAGATTCACGTGCACCCAGCAAGCTGATAGCGCTTTCCACGAATTAAAGAACATGTTGGCAACAACACCAATATTAGCATCACCGCTATCCAAAGAACCAATGTTGCTCTATGTCGCCGCAACCAACATAGTTGTAAGTGCAGTAATAGTGGTTGAACATGAAGAAGGGGCAAATCAGTCCAAAGACCACTGTATTTCTTGAGCGAAGTGCTCTCTGTCTCGAAACAGAATTACCCACATTATCAGAAGATGACATATGGGGTATATATGGCAGCAAAGAAGCTGAAACATTATTTTCAAGAACACCCAATCCGGGTAATATGCGAGGCACCTATCTCGGATATATTGGGTAGCAAAGATGCCAGTGGCCGAGTCGCAAAATGGGCCATCGAACTGGCACCATATACTCTACAATATGATAGGAGAGATGCAATAAAGTCTCAAGTTGTTGCAGATTTCTTTGTAGAGTGGATGGAAATGCAGTACGAACCACCACTGTCAGATCCGAATTACTGGAAAATGCATTTTGACGGGTCCAAGACGAAAATGGGTCTGGGCGCTGAGATAGTGCTCACATCTCCAAAGAGGGATCAATTGAGGTACGTGTTACAGATTCACTTTGCTTCTTCCAACAACGTTGCCGAGTACGAAGCACTTGTCCATGGCATCAAAGTAGCCAAAGAAATTGGTATCAAAAGGATCATGTGCTTTGGAGATTCGGATTTGGTGTTTCGGCAAGTGTCTGGACATTGGGATGCGCTGGAAGCAAACATGGCATTATATCATTTCCACGTGCAAAAAAATTCGGGATATTTTGACGGTTGTGAATTTCATCACATTCCTAGAGCAGAAAACGAGGCAGCAGATGTACTATCCAAACTAGGATCATCTCGGAAAGTAATACCACCACGGGTAGCGCTGGAGCATCTCAGGAAGCCATCGATCAAGCCGTCACCGAAGTCTGACTCAATTAGGGTCATCGCGGCGAGTCAGGAGTCAGATGTAATACCAATGGACATCGACTCAGGGGTAGGTTTGAGTCACTCGGGGACTGGTCCGTTCAATTCAGTGATCGCCGAATAACACTTGGGGACTCCTCAGGTCATGTCGGCGGAGCCAATGGACATTGATGTTGAAGCAGACCCGGAACCACTGATACCAATATGGGCGCAGCCCATATTCGACTATTTAAAAGATGGGACCTTGCCGAGTGATGAAACGGTTGCAAGGCAAACAACACGAAGAGCAAAAGAGTACATCATACTGAACAAGTGTGACAAGTGTACTGCAGCGTTGTATCAGCCCAGAGAAAGGCCAGGAGATCTTATTGGATATTCATCAAGGAGAATGTGGACACATGCGTCATGAAGAGATTTGGTGGCCAAGGCATTCTGACATGGATTCTATTGGCCAAGCGCATTAGCACAAATGCAAGAGTTGGTCGAAAGATGCAGTGGTTGCCAACATTATGCATCCAAGTCGCATTTACCAGCGTTTGAATTAAAAACTATACCAATCACTTGGCCTTTTGCAGTGTGGTGCCTAGATATGGTAGGACCATTCAAACCAGCGAGGGGAGGCATGACTCATATTTTGGTCATGATCGATAAGTTCACTAAGTGGATCAAAGTGAAACCAATCAAAAAGTTGGACATTAAAACAGCTGTCACATTCTTAAGCGATATAATTCTCAGATACGGTTATCCACATAGTGTGATCACTTATAATGGCATGAACTTTGCCAAAGAAGTTTTTGCTCGATTCTATGGGAAACACCGAATAAGACTCGATGTAGCGTCAGTCGCCCATCCAGAATCAAATGGACAAGTTGAACGGGAAAATGGCTTAGTTCTGTCAGGGATAAAACCCCGCTTAATGGAACCACTCCAGAGATCACCTGGTTGTTGGATAGAGGAACTACCCTCAGTACTATGGAGCCTAAGAACAACTCCGAATCGGTCAACTGTTTATACGCCATTTTTCCTCGTGTATGGTGCTGAAGTAGTTTTGCCTGCCGACATAGAATATGACTCGCCAAGGATAAGGAAATACTCGGAAGCCGAGGTAAAAGAGGCTCGAGAAGATGGAGTAGACTTACTCGAAGAAGCAAGGGAACTGGAATTATCTAGATCCGCTATATATGAACAAAATCTCCTACGCTACCATATCCGGAAAGTGCAACCTCGTGTTTTTTGAGTTGGGGATTTGGTGCTCAGGCTGGTGCAGCGCACACCAGGAATGCATAACTTATCACCCCCATGGGAAGGTCCATTCATTGTAAGCAAAGCATTGTACAATGATTCCTATTATCTCATAGATGCTCGTTAAGTTCAAAAGAACAAGGCGGACAGGATAGGAGACGAGACCAAAAGGCCATGGAATGTGGCACTGCTTCGTCCCTTCTGTACTTAGGAGAAGCAATGCATGTATCACTCGAACTCTCATATGTCGGACGTGTGTGCTGGCTATGTGCTGATAATAAAATGGTATGATTCGAAAAACAGACTTGGGGACTACCCCTTGAATTTTCCATCTCAATTATTCTAGGTCGGCTGGTGTGATACCCGAAATTTATCTCGGAACAAGTAGTGTTTACTCGGAAGAAATCAACTCTTCGACTATGCTGTTGTCCGAAAACACGGCTTCATGGCAAGCAAGAGAAAAGGATGTAAGACGGGTAAACACGAACACCGGATAAGTACAAAGGAGAAACGCGAGTCGGCTTTAGTTTTTTGCCTAACTCTCTGCAGGTCGCGTTATACTGCGTGTCGAGTAATCTCGGCCAAGTGATCCAAGTTTCATACCCGTTAACTATATCCTTAGTACTTTGAGACTCTAATGTCGAACACCGAAAAAGGTAGGCAGGGGCCAAAGTCAAGGAAAGGTGACACGGCAAAATGAAACTCGGGGACTCGCCCTTGAATGATTCACACTTAGAACATAGCGCAAATATATAAAGCCCATTAACAGGCGCAAAATCAAACTTAAATGTGCAATGTATGTTACATATGTACCCGGCATACCGGGGATCTGATCAAAGTTTGAGTGTTTGTTAGCCTAAGGAACAGAAGAACTCGGAGGAGCACTCTCGGAGTCAGGAGCATTGCTGGGAGCATCGGCCGAGTGAGGGGCATCTGTGGCCGGGTCATCTGGATCATCTGACTCGGTTGCTTCGCTGTCGCCATCCTCTTCATCAGCAACTTCGACAGGCGGGTCGCCAAGATTAAGGAAGCTGGGCCTTCACACCAAGCGTGCACCATGGTGTACTCGATCATGGCATAAGCTCGCTCCTGGCGCTTCTTGATTAGCTCCGGGTCATTCAGCCATTTGCCATCCCCCCTTATGCAAGCAAGAACATCAAGGTTGATGTCCTCGTACCATGAAAGCACGAAGGAGAGAGCCTTGTCCGCTGCAGCTCGGTCGACCGACTCACGCCATTGATCCAGCCGGTCTTCAGTAAGGAGCAGTCTCTCGGCAAGTGGCTCGATGAGTTCAGGTGGGTCTTCATCCGGCCAGAGCATGCGAAACGCATGGATAGCCGACTTGAGCAAGTCCACACCGCAAGACTTGAGGGTCCTGACCCGTTCGGACACCGCTTCGAGAAGCTCCTCCATGGACACCTCGCCGTCAGCAGGAGCACCAGCTTCGGCCCTCATTTTCTTCATGGCTCGGATGGCAAACATGTTGTCCTCAGGAAAATTCTCTACAAGCAAAAGGAGAAAGTTGGTAAAATAACAAAAGTAGATGGAAGAAGTCCAGAATGACTTATACAGTGCGCAAAGAGTAAGAACTCACTACCGAGAAAGAAGTTGATGGTGGCGAGATTGCTATTCCAAGTTTTGGCCTTGGCTTGGAGGGCATCGAAGTTCAGATTTGCCAACTCGACCGATGACTCGGCCTCGTCAAGAACCCTCTTGGTCCTCTCGGCGCTGGTAGCCTGTTTCTCGTTCTTCTCGGCAAGCTCCTCCCACAGCCCCTTCACCTCGGCCAAGTGCTTCTGCTCCGTCTCGGCCATCAACTTCTTCAGCCGAGTCACCTCATCTTGCTCCTTCTGGAGTTTAGCTTGGTGCTTCTCTGCTTATTCAGAACAAGTTATTTGTCAGCACCAACAGAAACTTTCAGTTATCACATGGATGAGACAAAGAACTTACTCTCGATCTCGCTGATCTGCGAGTGAAGAGCCTCGACGGTAGATTGAGCGGAGGCTTCCGAGAAAAGAGAAAGAGAAAGGATTGAGATAATGAACCAAAGAAAAATACGCTGAAAAGAGAAAGGACGGGTAAGGATATTACCTTGGCCTTGGGTGTCAGTCTGCATCTTCTCATACGCAAGTTCGAGCTTGCGATGCGCCAGGACGAGAGCTTGGTGCACCTTTGTGCGCTCGTTATGCGTGAGCTGAACAAGGAAGACAGACAATAAGAAAGAGTCAAGTCAAGCAACCTGCTGAATAAAAAAGCTTAAGAGCTTACAGCCGAGTAAATTCCTTACTCAACAATAACCTCGAGGGATAGGGATTGAAGCTCTAACACATGAGTTTGGCATAAGGAAATCAAAAAGCTTAAGAGCTTACAGCCGAGTAAGTTCCTTACTCAACAGTAACCTCGAGGGATAGGGATTGAAGCTCTAACACATGAGTTTGGCATAAGGAAATCAAAAAGCTTAATAGCTTATAGACGAGTAAGTTCCTTACTCAACAGTAACCTCGAGGGCTAGGGATTGTAGCTCTAACACATGAGTTTGGCATAAGGAAATCAAAAAGCTTAAGAGCTTACAAATGAGTAAGTTCCTTACTCAACAGTAACCTCGAGGGCTAGGGATTGAAGCTCTAACATGCACGCCTGGGGTAAAGGATTTGAAGACTAAAGTGATTAGTAAGAGCTTACGGTCGAGTAAGTTCCTTACTCGGTCATAACCTTGGGGACTAGGTGATATGTATAAAGGAAATACTCAATAATACAAAAGCGTAAGAAGTTACTTTACCTCGTTCACCTCGTCAGCGCGGGCCATCAAAGTAATGGCCTGCATGGTCATGTCAGAGACGGCCTTGGGGCCCAGCTTCAGCTTCTTGCCGGCACGAGTGCTGACCTCCTGCTCGCCGGCTGCATTCCATGCCACGGCATAAGGCTCAGCCGAACCAAGGATTTTCCCACTGAGTGTCCGAGTGAGAACTTGACCCGTTTTCAGGGCGGTTCCCACATTGGCACGGGTCGCAGCAGCAGAAGTATGGAGGGTAACAGCCCTGGAGCCATCACCTGACCCGGCAGCCGCGGATTCGTCCCCCTTACCCGTTGAAGCGATCATTGTCGCCAATGTCGGAAGCTGGATCTGAGGACCAGAACCCGGAGCGCACACTAACGTTGTTTGCTTGGACGAGGTGGATTTGCCAGATGAAGGGCGAGTAGAGCCAGAAGACTTGGGCTAGGTCTGGCCCTTTGACAGAATTGGAGAGCGAGCAGATGGATTTGGAGAAGAACGTGGAGCCGCCTGACTGGGCTCAGCAGTTTTGCTGGCTCCAAGATCAGAAAGTTGTTCATTCACATCAGGTTGAGGGCCGATGCCAGAGGAACTGGTGGCGGAAGGTTTCTCGGCGCCAGATTCACGGGCACCAAGATCAGGAAGTTTTTCCTCGCCAGCGCTAGCGCGCCAGGGGCGCTAGCCGAATGACCCACCAGGTCTGACTGACACTGAGAAGCGTGAGCCTCAACAGTGGGAGCCTCGACCCGGACAGGACTCGGCACCGCCGAGTCAGCTGGGGGAGGCGCATGCCTTAGCGGCGAGGCAATGATGGAAGCAGCCTGGCTTGCCGACAAAGGTGTGGCGCTGAAAACAACGAGACATATATAAGAGAACATCAATGATGAAAAAGAAAAGAACGGAGAAAGCATAGTGCAAAAACATACCCGGTAAAAACCGGGTCATGGACGACCCGGCGTGTGACTCGGCGCCCAACAGTTTGGTGAATCTCAGCAAGGCTGATAGCAGTAGAGATGGCAGGAGCTGCCGGAGTGGGCTTGCTCTTCTTGGCCGGCTAGGTGCTGGAGGAGGCTCCGTGTCGCTTCGTCTTGGCGACGGGGACCTTGCCGACTCCACCCACGGCGAGAGGAGGAGTTTCATGTACCTGGACAGCTGCATAAGTAATTAACAGGCTTACTTGGATAAGCTGGGAGATTAAGGTCACAAGTCATATACCTCCAATAGCGTACAATCATCATCCTCATCATCGTCAGACCAATCTTGTAAGGGATTGCGAGATTAACTCTTACCCGAAGCTGAAGCAGCCGCAGCGTGCGGGATAGGCATGAAGCACTCCAGGTCATACTCGACCTCATCTGAGTCGGAGCGATCCCCGTTATAACCAGCAGGAGGGACAGTACTGTCATCAACCTGGTGAAGGAGATTCTGCGGAAGACAAACAGAATGAGTAACCAGAAAACTAAACTAAGAGTGGCAAAAGAGCTAAAGCCTAATCGACAGGAAAGTGACTCGGAAAACGTACCCAGGGGACAGGTCTGACCTGGCTAAACGGAGGGCAACTCCAAGCCTAATCATCGGCCAAGTTCAGTTTAAAGATTGAGCTTACTCGGCAGGCAATGGAGTCATGGGTGAGCTCCTTAGTGGAGTGCCGAGTGGGATCGTGGGAGCCACTCATGAAGCACATCTTGTGGCCCCTCGCTTGGATAGGGCTTACCCAGCGGTAGACGAAGGTGCACATGAGGTTAGACTTGGCGAGATGAAAGTTTTCATCCGACGACAGCAACCTTTCCAAGATCGTGTTAGCCTCGTTTACCGTAGCGTCTTGGTCGCACGGGTCAAGCTGCCGGTGCTTCTTGTTGGGGACCTCATCCGAGAAAGTGGGGGGCGGATGTTATCGGTAGACCCGCTGTTTTTGACATAGAAGAAAGTCCTATGCCATTTCTTGCAGGAGTCAATACCAGTAACCCGAGGAAAGATGGAATCTCTCCTGGGTGTGATGCTAGCAGCACCGCATCGAGTCGGCCTCTTCTCGGATCGAGGAGAACCAGGCTGGGGAACAACCTGAACCTTAAAGCCAAAATATTTGGCCCACAAAGGAACTATAGGACAAATTCCAAGGTAGGCCTCGCAAGCAGAGATGAAGCAAGAAAGAGAGCCAATAGCATTGGCAGGAAGATGGTGGGTCTGCAGATGGAAGGTGGAAAGAAACGAGGAGAAGAAGGTGCTCACTGGAAGAGCGAAACCACGCTCAAAGTGAGAAAGGAAAACCACCCGCTCGTTAGCCTGAGGTTTGGGAGAAATCTCACCAGCGGGGAGACAGCAATCCACTTGCAGTCCAATGCGTCTGGTGGAGCGGATCCACTCCACTTCTTCAGTGGAGACCTCCAAGCCTTCCTAGCCGCCGCGCTCGCTGGCGGGAATCTCCTTCTCCTCAGCACCATCAGCACCGTCGCGAGCATCCATGAGATCAGCAGATTCAGTCTCCTCCGCGGTTGGAAGAGGCTTGGAACAGCGTGGACCCGTAGTGGAATGGAAAGAAGAAAGGGGCAATTGCAACACAAGGACAGGAGGAAGAGGAAACCGTAAAGGCGACAGTTAGATTTTGCGGGCACAAGGAAGAAGAAAGGGCAAGGGAAAACTGAACGGGCGTGGGGAAGTGGAAAACCCCAACCCCTACTTAAGGACAGTAAAAACCCCGGTCATGGGATCTATCTGTGCCGTGCGGCCAGCGTGTGGCCGTGTACCAGGCCGGGAAAGCTAATCAGCAAGCTCCACGTGGCCAAAGATACACGAAAAATCCTGTGCCACGTCATGACTGGAAGGACAAGAGGCGCAGGCCGATGGGACTGCCACAGTGATGGGGAATAACTGCGCAGCCATCACTGTGCCGCCAGAGCTTGGAAGAAAAATTGAGGCAAGTAATCATGATTACCAACTGTCAGTGACTGAAGCGCGCCGAAAATGACTCGGAATTGGCCAAAATAACTCGGCTCAAGGCAACAATGATCCAAGAAGTCAAAGAGTCGACCCGGAAACTGTCAGACTGACCCGACAAGGTGCGAAATTGCGACAAATAAGGACAAAAACTAAGTTCCACTCACACAAAAGGAACCTGGAGACGCCTAACAGGTTGAACTGCTAGACCTCACCAGCTTCGGGGACTAATGTCGGGGGGATAACCCCCGGTAGGGTCACGAGAGGGGAAACATAGCGCAGTGGGGTTGGCTCCGAGTAAAGAAAGAACCAGGCCGGGTAAGAACGGCCGGGTAATATAAGCATGTGCAGCCGACATATAAACTATGTCGGCCCGCATAGGACAAAATTGTAACCCTTGCAGGAACCGACGAGCCGGGTCGACCGAGGAAGGGCCGAGTCAAGAAGGACGCGTGGCACCTTTCCCAGTAAGGTTCAGGAGGGACCATGGTAAAGCATATTCAAAAGAAAAGGGCAACACCGGGTGACACGAAAGGAGACGGGTGACGCCCAAAGCATATGCTGACGTACAAAGTAACAACATGACGCCAAAAGGAACAAGAGGCAGCGTACCAGAAGACCGTTAGCTGTCAAGCTTTATGGACTGGGCCAGTGGGCTTAGGGCAAGCCCATGACCCGGCCCACATCGTAGGGACCAAGATCCAAATAGTAAACCCTAGAACCCAAAGGGGTATTAGCTATCTAGCATACCTATAAAAGGGAGGGCATAGCAGAAGTAGAAGGAGGTTGGACCAAGTAATGAACTAGTGCTGAGAACTCTAGCTTATACATCTCAAGGAGCACTTGTAATCTTTGGGGTATCAATCGAATTGCTAAGTCTGGAGAGTTCTTCTTGTTCCTCATGCATGGCTCGACCGTGCACTCCATCCCCGGTGACCACAAGCACTCATTCGGCCCCCAACTTAAGCCTAGCCATGGCATTTGATGTGCCACCACCACGACAAAATGATGACTTGGGATGAATTCAAACTCAAGTTCAGCCGAACCCATGTGCCACCAGGTTTGATCAAGAGGATGAGAGATGAATTCAGAGAATTGAAGAAAGGGAGGATGACAGTAGTTCAGTAGCGTGAAAAATTTCTGTCATTAGCTAGGTATGCACTAGATGAGATTGACATGCAAGCCAAGAAGAAGGAGAGATTCCTGAATGGTCTGCATGATGAGATGCAGACAGTGTTAGTCAACATTCCATTTTCTGACATTGAAGCCTTGGTTGATTCTGCCATTCAGATGGAAGGCAAGATCAATCAAGCCAATGAGAACCGCAAGAGTCGAATGATGCATCAACCAGGAACCCACCATACCCCAAAGTATCGCCCCAACCCGTCTACAGGATTTGCCCCTAGAAACAATAGACCCCCGATGAAACGGCTGACCTATCCCAACCGTGGAGGAGGAAACCCATGGCCCGGAGGACACCACAACAACAACCTCGGAAACCCCAACAACTTTAACCGTGCACCATCCAAGTTCAACAACAACAATGTTGCCAACAACACCAATACTACCCCGAGAACTGGAAGCAATGTTGTGCCTGTTGCAGGAAAGGACTAGTCTCAGGTGACTTGTTATGAATGCGGAACCAAGGGTCACTATTCCAATGAGTGCCCTAAGAAGATTGCAGAAGCCTCCAATGTGAATGCACTAGCTCGGCAGCAGCGCCATGTTTAGCATGGACGAAGATTTGCCCTAGGGAATTCGCTCAACCGCAACGGCCATCTGTTTCTCATGAATGCTGAAGAAGCCCATGAAGCGCCAGATGTCGTGTTGGGTATATTTTCTATTAACCTAGTACTTGCAAGAGTGTTGTTTGATTCTGGAGCATCGCACTCGTTTTTTACTGAAGAATTTGCATGCACTAGTAAGATTCAACCAACCAAATTAAAGCATGTTATGATAGTTCAAATACCTGGTTCAACCACCAAAGGTAGACAAATTTGCAAGGCCGTACCTATTAGAATCCATGGCATAGATTTTTATGCTAATCTAATAGTACTTGGAACCAAAGGTTTGGAAGTAGTACTGGGAATGGGTTGGCTGTCGAAACATAAAGGATTAATCGACTCTTCCAAGAAAGCCATAACCATGACCAGTATCACTGGAGTATCAGTAGATCATGTATCTATAACCTTACCTCGACAATTCAAGTGCAACAAGAGTCTAGCCCAACCAACCATTGACCAAGTCAGAGTAGTCTGTGAATACCCCGATGTATTTCCAGATGTTTTGCCCGGTATGCCCCCAGATCGGGATATCGAGTTTATCATTGAACTAATCCCTGGAACCGGACCTATAGCCCAGAAACCGTATAGTATGAACCCATCTGAATTAGTGGAGCTGAAGAAGCAGATGGATGCTATGCTAGAGATAGGACGGATCCAACCAAGTGCGTCGCCATGGAGATCACCTGTCTTGTTTGTGGACAAGAAAGATGGAGGTAACCGTGTGTGTACGGATTATCGGAAACTGAATGATGTCACTATCAAGAACAAGTACCCACTGCCGAAGATAGAAGATTTGTTTGACCATTTGACCGGTGCCAATGTGTTTTCTAAGATTGATCTTAGAACTGGTTATCATCAACTCAAGATTCGCGTAGAGGTTATTCCAAAGACTGCTTTCACGACTAGATATGGATTATATGAGTACATTGTTATGTCTTTTGGATTAACCAATGCCCCCTCTTATTTCATGAACCTCATGAATAAGATTTTTATGGACTTCCTGGATAAGTTTATCATTGTTTTCATCGATGACATTCTGATCTATTCCAAATCAGATGAAGAACATGAGCTACACCTAATGACCATCCTTGGAACCCTTAGAGAACATCAGTTGTATGCCAAGTTTAGAAAATGTGAATTCTGGTTATAGGAAGTAGGATTCCTCGGACATATTGTGTCAGTCGGAGGAATTGCCACCCTGCGAAGGTTAAGGATGTTGAAGAATGGCAAGCCCCAACCACTCAAACAAAAGTTCATGCATTTCTCGGATTAGCGGGATATTACCGCAGCTTTGTAGAAGGATTTTCGAGCATCGCAAGAACCATGACCCAATTGTTGAAGAAAGATCAGAAGTTTGAATGGACGGACAAATGTGAAGTAAGTTTTCAAGAGCTTAAGAAGAGATTGATATCAGCCCCAATGTTGATCATGCTAGATATTACGAAGCCTTTTGATGTGTATTGTGACGCATCCAAGATCGGTCTCGGATGTGTGCTTATGCAAGAAGGCAAAGTCATATCTTATTTATCCCAACAAATGAAGCAACATGAGCAGAATTACCCCACCCATGACCTTGAACTAGCAGCCGTAGTTTTAGCTCTAAAGACATGGCAGCATTACCTTATGGGTAACCGTTGTGAGATTTATTCGGATCACAAGAGCCTGAAGTATATTTTCACTCAAAAGGAGCTGAATATGAGGCAAAGGAGATGGATAGAGCTAATCAAGGACTATGATCTGGACATCCACTATCACCCTGGTAATGCCAATGTGGTAGCGTATTCCCTTAGTAGATTGGCGTGTCGCTTGAACTCCATGATTCTGAAGGAGAAACCAAGTTTGCACAAGGAGTTGGAAGATTTCAGAACGGAGTTCGTAAGTGAAGGATTTTTGGCTAGCATAGAACTTCAACCCACTTTAATCAGTCAAATCAAGGAGGTGCATAAAGGAAATGCTAGTATCGATGGAATCACATGTCGTATCAGTACAAGGAAGGTACTTGGATTCACCGAAGATGAATAAGGAGTTTTGTGGTACAAAGGACGTATCTCTGTGCCAGCAGATTTAGAGTTGAAGCAAGCTATTTTGAAAGAAGCCCATGATACTCTTTATTCTATCCACCCCGTAGGAACGAAGATGTATCTGGATTTGAAGGAGCAATTTTGGTGGAATAAGATGAAGAGAGAAATCGGAAGCTATATACCAAAGTGTGATATTTGTCAGAGAGTCAAGGCGGGACATCAGAGACCCGCGGGACTGTTATAACATCCCAAAATTCATGAATTACAAAACGATGCATTGCATTCTTGTATTCATAGCATTCTTGACTTGCACAAAAATTTTCAAATCAAAACTCCAAATAAAACCACTTTTATGCCTATTATCTATATATCATTAAGGCATGGATTTATTTTTATTTTCAAAGAATCAAAAGTGTAGTTGATTTTTCAGTATTTTTATACACAAATAAGTGCAAGGTTCACTGTATAAAAACCTAGAGAAAATTTGAATTCAAAAAAACTTGAAAAAGGTTTAAAAAGCATTACTGAAAAATCAAATAGAAAAAAAAGAAAAACAAGAGCCAGCTATTCATCCCAGGCGAAACTGCCCAGCCAGCTCACCCTCCCTCTCTCTTTGTATGACGTCGTCGCCGCCCGTTTCTTTCCCATTCACCGCCGCGTTGATTTCGGGCTTGATTGCCATTGATTCGTAGCACGATTCCCTCGCCCCCACAGGCTACTTAAACCTCTCCACACTATGGCCATTTCGCCCCCAAACAATTGCACTCAATCGCCGCCAGGATGCTCGCAATTCGACTCGCACCGCCGCTGCCTGAGAATCTCCGACGAGGTATTCCGGTGAGTGTCGTGCTCACGCCCATCCCTCGTTCATACAATGATGATCCTATGATTCTTGCGCATCCTCTCATTCCCTTTGTTCATCTGCTCGTGACCCGAAAAGTCAGCTTCCTCGAGCGCCGTAAGCATCCGACGCCGTCCCCAACTCTGACAAGAAATCTCGGTGAGATACGACCGCCCCTCGCCTTCTGGTTCACACTGTCTTCTTCGCCTGTTCTTTGTACACACGCTGACGCCTTTGGCATGCTCTAGGGTAGCCCAGGTTGTCGCCTCCATTGCCGTCCACACGAACCCGACGCTGCCCGCAACTCCGACGAGCCCCAGCGACCACTACAGCATGCCCCCGCCCACACCAGCGGCACCTTGATAATCCTCGTGTTCTCGCGAGGCTGGTAAGCTGTTGCACCACCCCTAGACACCTCTGGAATCGCCGAAGCATTGCCTCCAGTAGCGCCGCAGCTACCAGCACCCATTAGCGCCGCCATATTCTGGTCGCATGCGTCGCATCCGTTAGATCTAGATCTAGTGGATCTGATTAGATCACTTAACGAAGTAGTACGCTCAGTTCTGGACCGTGTGATTTCATTTTAATCCTACGGCTCTCGTTGATCAATCCAACCGAACCGGTACGGGACAATCAGATGCGTCGACGTGTCTGAGAATTAGATTTAAAATCTGTTTTTGAATCTATTAGAGATTTAAAATTATAAAAATCATAACTTTTGTTCTGTTTATCCAAAAAATGCAAATAATATATCATTGGATTCAGAAAAATAAATCATACACTACTGTTGGCTTGATTGTATTTTTCTTCTGTAAAATTGGGTTTATTTGTAGAATCAAATATAGGCTTGTTTTTGTCCATATAAATTATTTAGAAATTGTTTTTAAAGCAAATTTAAGTTTATTTAAACTATAAATAGTTGGTTTTGTGTTTAGTACTATTTGGTTTGTTTATTTTAATATAGAAAAATCATTTTATTGCATTTGCATGCATTCATATATTTTTGTTTGAATATGTGAATGAGATTTTGGTGCTATCATTTTATGTGCAGATTTTGGTGCTAGTGGTGATTGTGATTGTGAAGATTGTTGCTACTCCCCCAACTACCAATGAAAGTGGTGCTTCATGTATTTTTCCTATTATTTTTGACTATGCACTAGTGATCATTTGAATAGGGCTTGCATGAATTTTTTTTGCTAAGTATCTATATGCTATGCTTGGGAAAACCTAGTAGTTGTAATCTTAGTAGAATTTTCTCTAAGTTAAGATACTTGCCATGTTAATATGATTAGCCTAGCTAGTAGCAAACAAGGGTGGAATATATTCATGCTATGTAAATATTTCTCAGTCTTTTGACTTGTGTTTTTACTTAATAAAAGAACTAAGTAAATGAATCTTCTGGGTGGAATGGTATGATGGTTTATGTTTAGTGGTTACACAAGGCCCATGTCTATGGTTTACCTTATGTATCTCACTTGTGGAAATCAACCCAGGAACAAAGGGATTTGAGATACTTAGTATTTAGAAGCTTCTAGTGCAACCACATGGCATATGGGCTCTGCCTTGATCATATAGGTTGCAATAACTTAGCCAGATGGACAGTTGGTGGTAGGGTGATAGGATGGAACACGTCCATGGTGGTCTAAGGGAAGGCTTCTGAAAGGTCTCGTCTCGATGCATGTCGAGTATTGTGGGGAAAGTGCACCACCTCTCGAGAGGGTAAAACCTATGTACTTAGCGTGTCCCCAGCAACGGACAATTTGAGCATCAAGACATTGAAGCTATCAAGGATCTCCTCATCCCAATTTATAAATTAAAAATTTGTGGTTGAACAAGGGTAAAGGTTAACCAATGTCTATTAGTGGTTCCTTGGTAGTTTTTTTCAAATTAAAACTTAGTGTTTTCAACTGATAGGAAAAACCTATTTTAAGCAAAGCAAGCCTAAGCTACACTTAGCCAAATTCACATAGATGTTAGATACTACTGTTCTACTATGGTATCACTTGACAATACAATTCCAAATGTATTGACCCACTGTGGCTGTAACTTATGATGTTGCAGGTTATTCTGATGAGGATTAGGGTTACGAGTCTACACTCAACATGCTTGCCTGTGGCACATGAAGATGAAGACTTTACTTTATTTATTTATGTTATGAACTCTTGTACTAGCCTTTGGCTATGGAGTTGTAAATGACAATGTTTATCTCTGGAATGACGATGTAATAAAGACCTTTGTATCTGTGTACTTCATCTTAAACTGTGGATGCTAGCTTTTGATCCAGGGACTAGCATTGCAATCACAGGGACCTTTACCTTATAAAGGTGGGTCTTACAGATGGTATCAGAGCACTGTGTTGCCTGTAGGGTTATGACTCTAGGATGGATTAGACTAATAAAACCACTAAGGAAAAATGCAACACTTTGCAAATTCCACACCTATCTTTTTCTTCTCGTAAACCTCTTCTAATCTTCTTTATCATCTCAATTTGTAGATGGCCACCATCAACGAAGCCGTCAAGAAGGGACCACTAATTACCATGACTTTAGAATGTGAGACGGAGTTTCCCAAAGCACTCAAAACCCTTATGGTTAGCTTGGGGATACATGGTGAGGCCGTGTACAAGGGATTTCCAGTGATGGATGAAGGAGAAGAATATTGGTGGGTGAAACTTCACTTGCACAAAAACAAGGGAGACAACCACAAAGAGTCGGGATTCTACATGGGCACCAACTCAGAAATGTATATGACATTGTTTGAATCTGCAAGAAATGCAGCTTGGAATGCTATCATGGAGCTTGGTGAAAGACTCAACTGTAGAATGCTCAACACTAAAAATGACCTTGAGGAGGATAAGAACTATACCCAAGACTTCGAGACCGCCATAAAACATCTAAGGGAAGATATCATAGACTTAGCATATGTGTGAGAATTGTAACGGACTTCGCTAGTTGGACCACCACACTTATCGTTTTCTCGCAAAAATTTGTCTAAGTTATGTTTGAACCTTAGTGATTGTTGTAGACTTCGTATGCCATGACTTGTATATTTTATGGGTGATGTATGTTTTTTCTTTCATTTTACTGTCTTGTTTTTATCTTACTTGTGTTGTTCTAATATTTCTCTATCTTACATTAGATTCCTAGCTTTGTGATCAGCACTACCAAGGAGTTCAATGGGACTCGTTTTGGTTCACGCATCATGCAGTTTACTAGTGTGCTCAACCTCCCACTTCCTAGTATCAAGGCACTTCATCTCACCAAGTTTGAGAGGAAGGACCTTTGGGGTTTTAGAGTCACACAGCCAAGACGCCAGACGGAGCCACTCACGGAGGAGATTTCCTTTAAGCTGATGCACGATGACAAAGAGAAGGGTCAAGATGTAGTCATGCAGGAACTACTCGGACGCCTCTGCGGACGCCACGCCACCGGGCTCAGAGGCCTCTACTTCCACCCGTTCTGGAGACTTGATGAGGAGGGACAAGCATTGGTGTATGAGGGCGCTGCTAGAGAGATGATAGAGCCAGTTCGTCTGTACCTACAGGACCTACGGGGCCTTATTAGACACCTCGACAGAGATAGGACCAACGTCATGCTTAGCAATGACGAGCTCCAGGTTCAGTTGAGGGAGAAGGACAAGCTCTTCGCGGAGCAAGACGAGATCGTCAAGGAGATGGGGGGGAAATTCGAGATCCAGGACAGGAAGTTCAAGAATCAGGAGAAGAGAGTTCAGGACAGAAACAAGAAGATCAAGGACATGAGGGCCGAGATAGAGGCCAAGGACTTTGAGTTAGAGACGCAACAGAGAGTGATAGAGAGGCTTCGCTCGCAGAAGAGAGCACTTCGTGCGAATATTGAGGCCCTGACCACCAGCATGGAGGAGTACAAGTGAGCTATGGAGATAGCCGGACTTACTCTTGTGGACGTGGAGGTAGACATGGCGGAGTATTTGATTATTCAGCTACCTATTTATCTATCATCCTTTGATTATTGAGTCGCAATGATCATCCAACATGTGGCTGGCTTGCCTATGTCTTTACTTTTTCCAAAACTTGTTGTTCACATTGTTCAAACTCTATGTTTTATCTTGTGATTGTTTATTCTGTTTGTTGTTTTGTGATTGTATTGTGCATAGCATCTATGGGTTATATCTCATTACTTATCCTCATTGAAACCACAGATGCCTCCCCGTCGTGCCAATCCCAACCCAACCAACAACAACAATAATGTCAATGCCGAGATGCAGAAGTTGATGATAGCTCAAGCTCAGTTGATGAAGATGACGACCCAGTTCATGGCCAATCAAAACCATAATCAGAATATCATTAACAACAACAACAACAACAACAACAACAACAACAACAATCCCAATAATCCACCAGCATTTGACATGCTTACCAGATTTTTGAGGTTGAGGCAAGCCAAGTTCTCGGAAACAACTGAACCAATGGTAGCCAATGACTGCTTACGTTCCGTGAACAAAGACCTAGTCACTGTTGGCTGCACCGACGAAGAAAAGATCAGGTTCGCAGCACATCTGCTTGAAGGACCAACAGCAACCTGGTGGGATAACTTTTAGATCACCACTCCCCTTGAGGATGTGACATGGGCTATCTTTGAGGATGGTTTCCGCACTGCCTACATCTCATCAGGGGTGATGAACTTGAAGAAGAAAGAGTTCCACAATCTGAAACAGCATCACCGCAGTGTGGTTGAGTACATTGAGGAGTTCCACAATCTGGAACGCTATGCACCGGATGAGGTTGATACTAATGCCAAGAGAAAGGAGAAGTTTCTCGAAGGATTGAATGATGAATTGAACCTGTAGCTATCTGTTGCATATGTCCCAACATATCAATAACTTTGTGACAAGTCCATCATCTTGGAAAACAAGATGAAACCGGTTGAGGGCAGGAAAAGGAAGCATAATTTTGATAAGCACCGCTCGGGATCATCTCACAAGCATTCCCATAATGATGATAGTGGAAGTTCTGGATTCTACAAACATGGGAAGTATAACAGCCACCACAACCATAACCGTCACCATGACAACAAGCATCATCGCAGTCATGATAATGACAAGTATAAGAACCACAAGAGTGGACACAAGAACCACCACAGTGGTAGTGGTAATGGGAGTCAGCCTGCAAAAAGAGACATCGGTCAGGTTGAGTGCTTCAAATGCAAGAAAACTGGGCACTATGCAAATGAATGCCCAAAAAAGAAATTTGAAGGAGCCAACAAGCCCAACCCTTTTCAGAAGGGACAAGTGAACCACATCAATGTGGAAGAAATTTATGAAGAGTCTGATGTTGTCACTGGTACGTTCAAGCTTAATTCCTTTCCTGCACTTGTTCTTTTTGATACCAGCACATCACATTCATTCATATGAAGAGAATTTGTTGATAAAAACGGACTTCCAACTGAAACTATTGGGTGTTCTATTAAAGTAAGCTCTCCTGTTGGAGAGATGATAGTGAATTTTGGATGTCATGATCTAGTGATAGAGTTTGGAAAGTATAAGTTTCCAGTTAGTCTGATAATCCTAGATTCCCAAGGATTGGATGCAATTTTGGTTATGGATTGGATGACTAAGTAAGAAGGAACACTAGATTGTGCCAATCGTACTGTTACACTCACAACCCCGGATAAGAAAAGGATTAGATTCAAGTCTAACTTTGAATCAAAAGGGAGTAAGATAAATTCTCTTAAGGGGGTTAGCATAGATGGTGTACGAGTTATGAATGAATACCTAGATGTGTTTGTGGAAGAATTGCCAGGAATGCCCCTATATAGAGATGTGGAGTTTCAGATTGACTTACTACCAGGATCGGGACCAATAGCAAAGAGACCCTACAAGATGTCAGTTGATGAATTGAAAGAACTCAAGAAACAGGTTGGAGAACAGTTGTAGAAAGGATTTATTCAACCAAGTTCTTCATCTTGGGGTGCACCAGTTCTATTTGTTGAGAAGAAGGATAGAAGTCAAAGGTTATGCATAGATTATCGTTCACTCAATGAGGTGACTATAAAGAACACGTATCCATTGCCTAGAATCAACGATCTATTCGATCAGCTAGAAGGAGCCAATGTGTTTTCAAAGATTGATCTTTGATCAGGCTACTTTTAGCTAAAAATTAGAGAGAAAGACATACCTAAGACTGCTTTCACCACTAGGCATGGATTGTATGAGTACACCATGATGCCATTTCATTTAACAAATGCACCAGCCTATTTCACGAATATGATGAACAAGGTGTTCATGGAGTTTCTTGTCAAGTTTGTTGTCGTATTCATCGATGACATTTTAATCTATTATAAGAGCAAGGAAGAACATGAAGAGCATTTATGATTGATACTTGAGAAGCTCAGGGAACACAAGTTGTATGCCAAGTTCAATAAGTGTGAATTCTGGCTGAATGAAGTTGGATTTCTCGGACATATTTTGTCGGGATATTGTATAGCAGTAGATCCCGCAAAAGTATCAGCTGTAAATGAGTGGGAATCTCCCAAGTCAGTGAAAGAAGTTCGAAGTTTCCTAGGCTTGGCAGGATACTATAGAAGGATCATTGAGAATTTCTCAAAGGTAGCTAAGCCAATGACAGAGTTACTTAAGAAAGATAAGAAGTTTGACTGGACTGAAGGATGTGAACTCAGTTTCCAAGAATTGAAGAAGAGACTAGTGACAGTACCAGTCTTATGTCTGCCAGATTTGGAGAAGGATTTTCAAGTATATTGTGATGCATCTCACCACGGATTGGGTAGATTTTTTATGCAAGAAGGGCAAGTTGTGGCTTATGCCTCGAGATAACTCAAAACTCATGAAGTGAATTATCCTGCTCCTGATGGTGGTAATGCTGAGGGTTAGGGTCCCTAGGAGGCTGCTGCTGCTCCTGTTCAAGGCCCTGTCATTGCTCCTGGAGAAGATATGCCTATTGACAATCAGCATCTCCCACCTCAAGATGTGAACAGTGGAGTTACAGGTGCTATCATTGTTCAAGACTGGGAGTCTGATGATGATGAATCTGTTAATGATCCTGAGGCTGTGGAGGAGCAAGGTGTGGCAGTTGCACCACAAGGGGTTGGCATTGGTGAAGGCCTGCAAAACATTTTTCAGAACTATCTGGCTGATGAAGAGGAGGCCAATTCTGATGCTGAGGAGGGGGCAGGAAGTCCTATGGACTCAAGTACTGTGGCTCCTGAGAATGATGACTGGATGTTGGAGGATCAGCACCTTCTTTCTCCAAATGAGGCTCACCTTCAGGTTGGGATGGTGAGAACTTTTATCTCCATTCCTGATGTGCATGTGGCTAAGCAGGGATTTTCCCAACAAGGCTTGGAGCTCTGGGAGAATTATTTTGCCCCTCATATTCAGAAGGAATCTTCTTCAATGGGCTCTCTTAAATGTGATATTCCTGTAAGTTGGTTTAACTTCATTACTCTCATGCTTGCTACTCCTTAGAAGTTTAATTGGGTCAAGGGATTTCTTACTTCTCCTTTATGGGAAATTATTAAAGAACCTATTGCTGAGGAAAGTTCAATTTCTTTCATCATTCCTAATGAGAGCTTTTCCCAGATGGCCCCTTCTTGCCTGGGTATTGAATCCAATAAATCTTCATGCTCTCCCTCTACCCCTGCTAGAAAGAGAAAGGGCAAGGAACCTCTTGTGGAATCTGAGGTGAGAAGAAGCCCTAGAATTGTTGAACTAAATGGGGGTTTTAAAAGTCACATAAATTGTCTAATTGTTGATTTCCTGGTTTGTAATGCTGCTCCTCCTTGTCTGAATTCTAAAGTGGTTAAAAATCTTGCTGCTTCATTCTGCAAGGTAAAAGATGGGGACCTGGAGAAGAGGTTCCTCAAGAAAGGGAAGGCCAATGAATTGGCAGTTAAGGCTCCTACAAAAGGCAGCATTAAAGGAGGACCCTCTTCCAGCTTGGGCATTGGTGGCAAGAAGAAGCCTGGGGCTGCTGGTACCTGTGGACAGCAAGCCAAGAAGAAGCCCTCTTCTTAAGTGTTTTAATGTATCAAACTAAGTCTTTTGCTAGAGTCTTGTTGACTCCCTGCTATGTGTTCTGTGATTGGGATATTGCATTGTGGATGGTACTTGTTGTGGATTATCTCTGTGGTACCCTGAATTGGTTTGACTTTTGTCTCTGTAATTGTTGTTTCCTCTCCTGGGTGATTACACTATTTATATCACCCCATATCTATACTTGCTCCTGGTTTCTTAATGAATAACAAAAGAACTTGGAAGATCTTGATTTGGAATATCAGGGGAATCAATTCTGAAAAAAATGGATTGCTCTCAGAAACAAAATTGAGGAGTCTGGTTGTGACATTATCTATCTCCAAGAAACTAAGCGTGAGGACTTTGATAGCTCCTACATTAAAAAATTCTGCCCCCCAAATTTACCAATTTTGAATTTCTTCCCTCCAGAGGTGCATCTGGAGGTTTGATCACCATTTGGAATGGTTCCCTGTTCTCTCGACATCTTTCTTTTCTCAATGAGTTTTCTATCTCCATCACCTTGACATCTCTCTTGTCCAATGAATCATGGATCCTCACCAACATTTATGGGCCATGTTTACCTAGAAAAAAGTCTGAATTTTTAGATTGGTTTGGCAGCATTGATATGCCCGATGATGTGGATTGGCTCATTGTGGGAGATTTTAACTTCTATAGACAGCCTTCAGATAGAAATAAATTGGGTGGAGATGTGAATGGTATGCTTCTCTTTAATGAAGCCATTAATAATTTGGGCCTCATAGAGTTACCACTTAAGGGTAGAAAGTTCACTTGGAGTAACATGCAGAAAGATCCCCTCTTGGAAAGATTGGATTGGTTTTTTACTTCTGCTGCCTGGACTCAGAGTTTTCCCTCAACTTTTGTTGCTCCTCTTGCAAATCCTACCTCTGATCACCTTCCTTGTGTCATTTCCATTGGCACAATGATTCCCAAAGCTCAGGTGTTCAGATTTGAAAATCATTGGTTGCATCATAAGGAGTTTAAAGCTATTGTTCAAAATGCCTGGAACATTCCTGTGGGTTTTATGGATTCTGCAAAAAAAATCAATGCTAAATTCAAAAATGTGAGAAGAGGGCTGAAGCTTTGGGCCAAACAGCTACCTTGCCTAAAGGCACAAATCTGTAATGTTAATGCCACCATTGACTTTCTTGATATCATGGAGGAAATGAGAACCCTTACTGTTCAAGAGTGGAATCTTAGGGATATCCTGAAAAATCTTATTATTTCTCTTTTACAAGACCAGAATACTTATTGGAAAGAGAGGGGGGAAATTAAATGGGTTAAGCTGGGGGATGAGAACACCAATTTCTTTCACTCCAGAGCTACCATAAGCTTTAGACATAATTACATTTCCATGCTCAAGGATGATTCTGATCTTGAGGTCTATGATCATGATGGCAAAGCAAATCTCCTTTGGAATTCCTTTAAAAATAGAATGGGCTCTTCTGATAAGCATGAAATGCATTTCAATCTTAATGACTTGGCTGGTGATTGCTTAAGCCAGGAAGAAAGGCATGCTTTGGAAAAACCTTTCTCTGATGAGGAGATTGATGAAGTCATCACAAATCTGCCTAATGATAAATCCCCTGGCCCTGATGGTTTTAATAATGAATTCATGAAGCTTTGCTGGCCTATTATTAAGGATGATGTGAAGCATCTACTTGTGGAGTTCTATGAAGGGAAAGCCTCTTTGGAAAGCATTAATTCTTCTTTTATCACCCTAATTCCAAAAATTGCTGCTCCTTTGACTCCTGCTGATTTTAGGCCTATTTCTTTGCTAAATAGTGTCTTTAAGATTATCACCAAGATTCTGGCTAACAGACTGCAAAAAGTCATACTTAAACTTGTTCATAAGAATCAATATGGTTTCCTCAAGCAAAGATCTATCCAAGACTGTTTAGGTTGGGCATTTGAATTTCTTGATCAATGCCACAAGTCAAAGGAGGAAATTTTAATTCTTAAGCTGGATTTTGAGAAGGCTTTTGACAGAATTGAGTATTCTGCAATCATCAATATTCTTAAAGCCAAAGGTTTTGGAGTTAAATGGATTTCTTGGATTCAGATGATCTTTGGGTCAGCTTCTTCCTCTATGCTTTTAAATGGTGTGCCTGGGAAAAAAATTTACTGTAGAAGTGGTGTTAGGCAAGGAGATCCTTTATCTCCTTTATTGTTTGTTCTAGCTGCTGATCTCCTTCAAAGTATCCTCAATAAGGCAATGAACCTGGGTCTTCTTTCTTTGCCCACTGAGAATGTGTTCTGTCCTGACTTCCCTGTGGTTCAGTATGCAGATGACACTTTAGTAATCCTTAAGGCTGATTCTGAGCAACTCTTGTGCCTTAAGGCAATTCTACATACTTTTGCTCTCTCCACTGGACTCAAAGTCAATTATTCCAAATCCAGCATGATGCCAATTAACATGGACTCTGAGAGGCTTGGGCATTTTGCTAATACCCTTACTTGCCTCACTGGTTCCTTGCCTTTTACCTATCTTGGTTTGCCTCTGAGCTTGAATAAACCTGCTGTGGAACATTTCCTGCCTATTGTTCAGAGAATTGAGAGAAGGTTGTGTGGAATAGCTGACTTTCTTAATTATGGGGGGAAACTGCAGTTAGTCAAATCTGTGTTGTCTTCCCTTCCTATATATTACATGAGCTGTTTTGATCTTCCTGTCACTATCAACGAGCAGTTGATTAAATATATGAGGCAATGCTTGTGGGGAAAGAAAACTTTTGATGTTCAAGCTAGAGATACTGCTCTTGTAGCATGGAAGAAAGTTTGTAGACCCAAGAACCTGGGAGGATTGGGAGTTCTAGACCTTAAGGTTCAAAATTCTGCTCTTCTTTTGAAGAATTTGGATAAGTTTTATAATCACAAGGATATTCCTTGGGTCCACCTTGTATGGAATACTTACTACTGTAATGATAAGCTCCCTGGAAGAAGTCTTGAGGGATCCTTTTGGTGGAAAGCTCATCTAAAACTGATTGACATTTTTAAAGGACTTGCAAAGTGCTTGGTTGGAAATGGGAAATCCACACTATTCTGGTCTGATATGTGGAATGATAGCTGCCTTCAACATAAGCTTCCTCATCTCCTCTCATATGCAAAAAACCCTCACATCTCTGTCAGTGAGTTCCTGCATACTGCAAATACTCAAGACCTTTTTTACCTTCCTTTGTCCCAATAAGCTTATCAGGAATTTCAAAGTCTTGATCAAATTCTCAATACTGGCAGGCAAGGGGAATCTGATAGTTGGTCTTACATTTGGAGCAGTAATTTTTCGGTCAAAAAGGCTTACTGCTCCTTAGCTGGTTGCCAACCGGTTCAGCCACATTTCTCTTGGTTATGGAAATCTTCTTGTCAGCAAAAGCACAAATTCTTCTTCTGGCTCTTACTGCTTGATAGGCTCAACACAAGAAACCTTCTGAAAAGGAAATGTTTTTCTCTGGCATCTTATGACTGTGTTTTCCAGGGTTGCAACAGTGAAGAAACCAGCCTACATTTGTTTTGGGAATGCCCCTTTGCAAGAGCCTGCTGGGCTGAAATTTCACAGGTCACTATGGCTGATCAAAATATCTTTGAAGTCTTAGCCAGTATTAAAAAAGATCTTAATGTCCCTTTTGCAATGGAAATTCTGATACTTGGAACTTGGGGCATTTGGATTTGCAGAAATAATGAAATTTTCAATAATCAGCATGCGTCGATGGAGAACTGGAAGGCTATTGTAGCCCAGGAATTAAGATGGGTCCTTTATAGAATTAAGAAGAAGTATCATCAGGGCCTTAAAGTTTGGATTGAAATCAATTTAGACAGGAGATAGCTGATTAGAATGTTATCCCTCTTCTTTGAGGTGGATTGAGTTTGTAAATATTCTTTTGTAACTCTCTATAATATATAAAAATTGCAGTGGGGTTTTTTGCCCTACTGTTTTACCCTCAAAAAAAATTATCCTACTCATGACTTAGAGTTAGCCTCTATTGTCCATGCACTCAAAATATGGAGACATTATCTTTTGGGAAAATGTTGTGAAGTGTTCACAGATCACAAGAGTATAAAGTATATATTCACTCAGAAAGAAATCAATATGAGACAAAGAAGATGGCTTGAGCTCATCAAGGACTATGACTTGAGTTTGCAATACCATCCTGGTAAAGCAAACATTGTAGCAGATTCTTTAAGCCATAAGGTTTATGTGAACGACCTTACTAAGGGAGAATTGCCAGATGATCTGTGTGCCTAATTCAATGATCTCGGATTGGAAATAGTACCTGAAGGACATCTCATGTCATTGGATGTTCAACCCACACTGTTGGACAAGGTCAAACAAGCCCAAAAGTTGGACAAGGAAATTGAAGAGATTAAAGGAAAAATTAGCAAAGGGAAAGCTAAAGGATTCCATGAAGATGAACATGGTACTTTATGGTATGGAAAACGTATCTGTATTCCGCAAGATCCGGAGCTTCGGAAACTGATTCTGCAAGAAGCACACAATTCACCATATTCCATTCATCCAGGTAACACCAAAATGTACATGGAGGTGAAGAAAAGATTTTGGTGGAACAAACTCAAGAAGGATATTGCAGAGCGTATTGCCTTGTGTGATGTGTGTAGTCGAGTAAAGGCGGAACATCAGAAACCGGCAGGGTTATTACAACCACTACCTATTACCGATTGGAAGTGGGACAAGATTGGTATGGATTTTATCACCGGACTGCCAAGGACTAGATCTGGATATGATTCCATTTGCGTTGTGGTAGATCGCCTAACTAAAGTGGCTCATTTCATACCCGTGAAGACAACCTATACAAGTGCTAAGTTAGCCAAGATCTACATGATCATCGCATACAATATACACATCACATCTTGGGCCATACCATATCACAGAAAACACTCCCTGCAAAAACAAGTTAGACGCCTCTACTTTGTTGTTGCATGTTTTACGTGGCTTATGGGAGTAGATGCTAAGAACGATTCTTACCTATGGAAAGACACAACGGTGATATTATGGTTGCCAAACTCCGGTGTTAATCCCATGACAACTATAGTGAGAGAAACTGACATCCACCAGCCGCATGTGTGGAACAAGCCACACGTCAAGTGCGGAGCCGGTCTCGCGAACGACGTCGCGTAAGGTTGGCCTGGACCGCTTCAATCTCACTATCCCGCGTCATAAGAAGAACACAAACAAGAGGCTTGCAACAGAAAACATCAAAGCCCGCAACAACCATGTTGCGTTCTACTCGTGAAACACATCTACGCATAGATCTAGCTCTGATACCACTGAAGGGTTTCGCGGCATAGTAAATCAAAATTTTCTACGGATGCAAACAGAGGGAAAGCCAAGATCTAATATAGGAGATGCAAACAACGAGAGAGATTGGATTAGATCTTCATACCCTTGAAGATTCGCGACAGCGAACGCTCGGAACGTGGGTGATGTAGTCGTACTCGCTTCTCCTCCTCGCGATCCGATCCGATCTAGCATCACAAGTGGCGATGCCTCCATGAGATGCACACGTGCAGCACCTCGACGTCTCCTCCTTCCTTGGTCCAGCAAGTATGGTGGAGAGATGGGTTGGATCTACAACGCGACGGCGCGGTGCAATTGGTGGAGAATTTCTACAGCAGGGCTTCGCCTACAAGCAGTCGAGAGGGAGAGAGGAGGGCAGCAGGGCGGCTAGGGTTGGAGGGGAAGGTGTGGGGGGTTGGTGCGCCCCCATCCCTCTATATATAGAGGGGTGGTCGCATCCCTAGCCCCTCCCCCAAGCCAAGGCCGGCGGCCCCAAGGAGGAAGAGTGGGGGGCAAGGAAACCCCCCTTCTAGAAGCTCTATCTAGAGTTTAAACCTCTTTTGGCCGGCTAGGCCCTATGGGGCCTTGTGCCCCTGGCCCAATGCGGCCAGGGCACTCCCTCATAGGCCCATGCCCCCTCCCGGAAGGTGTGGCCACGTTGGTCCCCTTCCGGAAGGTTCTAGAAGCTTCCGTACAATACCGATTAACCCGGAACAATTCCGAACTCCAAAAACTGCACTGCCTTATATGAATCTTATTCTCCGGACCACTCCGGAACCTCTCGTGATGTCCCGGATCCCATCCGAGACTCCGAACAAAAACTCATAAACCAATTATCCAATCTATCCTAGCGTCGAGACACGTTAAGTGTGTGACCCTGCGGGTTTGAGAATATGCAGACATGATCTTCTATCAATAATCAACAGCGGGGTCTGGAAACCCATATTGACTCCCACACATTCATCGATGATCATATCGGATGAACCACGATGCCAGGATTCAATCAATCCCATATATATATTCCCTTCATCTCGCGATATTTTACTTGCCCGAGATTTGATCGTCGGTACCGTCATACCTAGTTCAATCTCGTTCACAGCAAGTACTTTACTCGTTCCGTAATCCGATATCACTTTGTGATTAACTCCTTAACCACATGCTTGCAAGTGGTGTTGATATCGATTACCGAGTGGGCCCGAAGTATATCTCTCCGACTTGGGAGGGACAAATCCCATCTCGATACATACAACCCAACAGATACTTTCCGATCACCTGAGAGACACCTTACGATCACCCTCTCATAGGATGACGTTTGATGACCTCAAAGCTTTGTTCCGATACCAGGGAGTTGTATTATCTCATGGTCTAAGGAATACAATATTTGACATAAGAAAAGCTTCGCAAAGACGAACACGATGACACGATCTAATTGCTTCGCTTAGTTTGGTCTACCACCATATCATTCTCCCAATGATATGATCTCATTATCAATTGACAACTCATGTCTATGGTTAGGAAACCTTAACCATCATTGATCAATGAGCTAGTCCTTAGAGGCGTACTAGGGACACGGTGTTGTTCACAAACCACACAAGTATTAAAGTTTCCGCTTAATACAATTCTAGCATGGAATATAAACATTATCATGAACAAGAATTATAATAATAACATCTTTATTATTGCCTCTAGGGCATAATTCCAACAGTTGGACCATTCAAGATTCTGAGTCGTAAAGGAGAAGTTGCTTATGAAATTGAACTGCCAGAGTCATTGTCAGCCGTTCATAATGTGTTTCATGTGAGTCAACTTAAGAAATGTCATCCAGAAATGGAGAAAACTTCTTTGAAGGATACTATACCTTTGGAGGAGGTTCAATTGGAAAGTGATCTTACTTACGAGGAGAAGCCTATCAAGATTCTTGAGACTGCAGAAAGAGTCACACGGACTAAGACTATCAAGTTTTGCAAAGTGCAGTGGAATCATCATTCCGAAGAGGAAGCAACATGGGAAAGAGAAGATGATCTTCGGAAAGACCACCCTCACCTATTTGCTAGCCAACCCGAATCTCGAGGGCGAGATTCACCTTAAAGGGGTTAGATTTGTAACATCCCTAAAATCATGTTTTAAACTCATGCATATCATCCATGAATCCATGATCTTTTGAATCTCATTTCAAATAAATCTTTTCAAAACATGAGCATTGTTGCTCAATATTTTATGTAACTTTACTCAAGCCCTTGTGCTACTTGTTTTGAGAAAAGTACTGTTAACCATTCAGTGTTTCTTAGAATCCAAAATCAAGTGATTTCAAAAACTTGAGCAAAGTCTCAAAGAAAAATATGAAGTAAAACCAAATCTATGCCTATTATCACACCTCATAAAGGCATGGTTTTATTTTTTATTTTCAAAAGACCCAAGTGTGTTTGAGTGAACAATTGTGTTTGTCACTTATTTGAGTACAAGATTTGTTGTACAAAATCCCTGAAAAGTTTTGGAATCAAACAGATTTGAATTGAAGTTTGAAAAACCATTTTAGAAAAGCAAACAGAAAAAAAAAGCTTAAAAGAGAAAAAAATAGCACTCAGCCGAATCTGGCCCAACTAGCCCAGCTAAGCCCAACACCCCACCCCGCGAACCGTTTTCCTTCACTCCCCCTTTTGCTGAGTAATGGCAGCGGGACCCACTCCCCTTTTGTTTCTCTTGCTGACAGCCAAGGCCCACACGACGTCGTCGTCTCCACCCCACCGCGACGTGTTCTTCCCCAAAATCACGCCGTGCGTTGCCTGGTTGATTCGCTCGTCAATTCATGTTGATTGCAGGAGTAATTCACGCCCTCGCCTGGCCTACTTAAACCCCCTCTGCCCCCTCTCCATTTCCCCCCAAACTCCGAGCACAAAGCGCCCCCAGGCTGCCCGCATTCAACCTCGCACTGCCGCAGTCAGAGAGCACTCCGGCGACAGATTTCGGTGAGCCCCATGCGCCCCTCTCCCTCTGGTTCTTGCAGATAGCCTCGCCACTTTCTTGCGCATCTACTGACACTGCTGGTTCCTTTTATACTGCCCCAGGTTGTCGATTCCGTTCAACAACGCAAGCTCCCGACGACACCCTCAACTCCGGCGACCAAATTCCGTAAGACCTTTGTTCCCCTTCGCCTCTGACTCACACGATGTTGTTCGCCACTGTCTTGTGCATCACCTGATGCCGCTTGTTCGTGCTAGGGAGACCAGGAGCGTCGCCAACATCGCCGTCCACCCAAGCCCGACACCGCCCGCAACTTCGACGAGCTCCAGCAACCCACTCCGTGCGCCCCTTGCCAAGCCGCCGCCAAGTTGAGCATCAGTGCGTCGCCACAGTTCTGGTAAGCCCCTCCGACGACCCTAGGACCACCTGTAGCGCCGCGCCGCCATAGGCCGAGCTCACCGCCGCCAGTAGCCACCGCCAGCGCCGCCCAGCTTTGGTCGATTAATCCAGGACCATTGGATCTGGATCCAGCGTGCGAGATTAGGTCACTTAATGAATCGGTATAGTTAGATCTGGGCCGTGCAGATTATGTTGATCTAAAGGCTCACAGACACGATCCTGAGCGAAGTGGTACGGGCCAATTAGAACAAGACGCGTGGCAGCAGTTAGATTTAAAAGACAGAATTTGAATCTATTAGAAGTTTGATTTTGTTTTGGATATAACTTTTGATTCCCACGTTAGAATTTGACAAATTTTATATCATTGGAATCAGGAAAGCAAGCCCTTTCTAATTATGCAATGTGTTTAATGTTTTGTTTCTATTAAAATGGTTTTATTTGCAGAAACTTGTGTAGGGATAATTTGAGTATGGGAATTGTTTAGGAAATGTTTTAGGGTTTAGATAAATGTTGTTTGGCAAGTTTTTAACCTGTTTATGAATCAGTACTGTACACTTGCTTTGTTGAGTTTTAAAAATCATCACATATCATTTTGCATGCATGCATATATTTTTGATTGTATATGTTTTGTATGTGATTGTGGCTATGATTCTTTGTGTAGATTTTGGTGCTAGTGATTGTGATTGTGAGGAGTGTAGCTACTCTCCAAACTACCAAGGCAAGTGGTACTTCATGAATATTGTTATCCCTAAGTTTTATACTAAGCATTAGAAATATTTTGCTATACTTGCATGATATAATTTTTGCTTATGCCATGTTGGGAAATCCTAGTAGTTGTAGAAATGCTAGGAAATTTCTAAGTTAAGATGCTTATCTATGCCATGCTTAGCCTAGCTAGTAGCAACCAAGGGTTGGTGAAATATACATGCTATGATGAAAATATTCTAAGTCTTTGGACTTGTGTTTTGCCTAATAAAACAACTAAGATAATGAAACACCTAGGTGGAATGGAAGGAATGGTTTGTGTTGAGTGGTTACTCAAGTCCAGGGGACTGGTGAACCTTGTGTATCTCACTTGTGGAAAGCCACCTAGGAACAAAGAGATTTTAGAGGCCAAGTGTTGAGAAGCTTCTAGTGCAGCCACTTGGCATTATGGGCTCTGCCTGGATCATATAGTTTGCTAGAACTTAGCCATTTGGACAGTTGGTGGTAGTGGGAATGATAGGTTGGAACGCGTCCATTTGGTCTAAGGGAAGGCTTCTGAAAGGTCTTGTCTTGGTGAAAATCAAGTCTGGTGGGGAAAGTGCACAACCTATGCAGATGGAAAAATCTAAGTACTTAGCCAAGTCCCTGGAAAGGACAACTTGAGCATCAAGACATGGAAGCTATCAATAATCTCCTCATCCCAATTTCTAAGTAAAAACTTGTGGGTGAACAAGGGTAAAGGACCTCAATGTCTATTGGTGGTTCCTTGGGAAAAGTTTTGACAAAGAAAAACTTAGTGATTTCAACTAATAGGCAAAACCTATTTTGAGCAAAGCAAGCCAAGCTACACTTAGCCAAATTGCATATAGTATCTAGTCCACCTATATTATACTAAGGTATCACTTGCCAATACTATTCCAATGTATTGACCCACTGTGGCTATAACTTGTGATGTTGCAGGTTACTCTGATGAGGATTAGGTGTCATGAGTCTACACTCAACATGTTTGCTTGTGGCACATGAAGATGAAGACTTTTATTTATTTACTTAATCAAACTCTTGTACTAGGCCTATGGCCTTGGAGTTGTAAAGACTATGTTTATCTCTGGAATGGCTGTAATAATGACCTTTGTATCTGTGTACTTCATCTTAAACTGTGGATGCTAGCATTGATCCAGGGACTAGCATTGCAATCACAGGGATCCTTTTCCTTTATAAAGGAGGGATCTTACTGTATCTATGTACTTCATCTTAAACTGTGGATGCTAGCTCTTGATCTAGGGACTAGCATTGCAATCACATTGACCTTTACCTTATAAAGGTGGGGTTTTACAACTATTGCAACCATTGCAGATTCCGGAATGGAAATGGGATTCCGTTGGAATGGACTTTATCACTAGTTGGCCTACATCTAGTAGGGAAAATGACTCTATTTGGGTCATAGTAGATAGACTGTCCAAAGTCGCCCATTTCTTACCAGTCAAGACCACCTACCAGAGTTTGAAACTAGCAGAGCTGTACATCGATAGAATCGTCAGTTTACATGGAGTCCCCAAGAACATCGTGTCGGATCGAGGAACTCAGTTTACGTCGAGATTTTGGAAGAAAGTCCAAGAAGGATTGGGAACAAGATTAGATTTTGGCACCGCCTATCACCCTCAGATAGATGGACAAACGGAGTGAGTAAATCAAATACTCGAAGATATGTTGAGATCATCTGAGTTATAATATGGATCTAAATGGGAAGAATGTCTGCCGTTCGCAGAATTTTCATACAACAATAGTTATCAAGCTAGTTTGCGAATGGGACCATTTGAATTCATGTATGGAAGGAAGTGTCGTACCCCTTTAAATTGGTCGGAAGTAGGAGAGAGTTAGATTTTAGGACCCGACATCCTACGAGAAGCCAAATAGAAAGTTCACAAGATCCGTGAGCAGCTCAAGACCGCCGAATCCAGACAGAAGAGTTATGCCAACAAGAGATGTCGAGACCTTGCCTTCAATACCGGAGATTTTGTGTATATGAAAGTGTCACCTTTGAAAGGAATGCAACGTTTCCAACTCATAGGAAAGTTATCCCCCAGATATATCGGACCCTTCAAAATTCTGAGTCATCGAGGAGAAGTATCGTATGAACTGGAACTGCCAGAGGATATGTCATCTGTGCATAATGTGTTTCACATCTCGTTACTTTGCAAATGCCTAGAAGTCCCAGAGAAGACCGAAGTTTTCAAGAACAATAATCATCGAACCATAGAAATCAACGATGACCTGACGTATCCTGAAGTACCCATCTGTATTTTGGAAGAAGATTTCAGGACCACTAGGACCCGGAGCATCAAGTTTCTCAAGATTTAGTGGAGCAACCACACTAAAGAAGAAGCTACCTAGGAGCGAGAAGATTACATTAGGATGGAGTTTCCAGATCTCTTTAAATCCTAGTTTTCTCTATTTCTCAAATCTCGGGACGAGATTTTGTTTAAGGATGGAAGGTTTGTAACATCCCAAAAATATTGATCAAGGTTATCAAATTCCAATCACCAAAATTAGGGTTAACAAAAACTTTTGTTAATCAAAATCATTATGAATGCATGTGTGTATGTGCTGATTGTATGAATGCATGAATGGACTTGTGTGATTGCTGTGATTAGCAAGGAATGATTTAAAGATGAAAAAAACATCATCTAAATCAAATCCAAGCAGAAACAAATCAAGAGAAATTCAAAAACAAACAAAATGAGCTAATGGTCATTTTTGCCAATCTTTCTCACTAGACCACTTTGAGTGTTTCTAGTCCAAGATTTCAAACAGAAAAAAATTCAATTTGTTTTCACTCCTTGCTAGACCAAGTGAAAGTGAACCCAAGCCCACTTTGTAAACCCACAGAAACATTTGGCAACTTGATTCAAATGACAATTCAAAATTGAATCTATATCATATGTGAAGATCACCATTTCTCAAAAACCCAACCAAACCAGTTCACCTTGACAAATCCAAGCAACCATAGACTACCTAGTATGTGACTAGTACACCCACCAAGTTTCACTCAAAAATTCAAATTCAAATCTCTTTCGGCCATTTCATGAAAAACCTTGTAAAAAAATCAAACAAAACATCAAACACTATAGTGAGCAGTGTTTGTGCCTAACTTGTCTCCTCTCTAGCTCACATCACACTCTCAGTAGATCATCTAGTTAATTTAACAAGCCCTAGCTCACTGTAATCTTGACATTGTCATTAATGGTAACCATGCCCGAGCCCAAATGGCCACCCAATTATCGACAACAAGCTAGGAGCTTCCATAGCCTCGCCAACCTTGTCTGGGACACGAGCCATGGTCCACCTCCACCCCCTGTCCAGTGCCCAAGCTTTGCCAGCCCCTGGACCACTCAGAACGAGCACGCCCAGCCTCTCTACAAGCATGTCGAGAGCGCGCCAGAGCGTCGCGCTCGACACACGAGCACAGACCGCGCCTCGCCCTCACCGCTCGCGTGTGTGATCACCACCGCCCCAGGAACTGCCCGAACATGCCCATTCTCCGCAGCGCGACCGGTATCCACTGTGCGCCATATTAAATACCGTCGGTGCCGCTCAGAGCGCCGACACGTTCTGACCGAACCGCACCACCCCATGCCTCGCCATCAAGCCGTTGAGCATCGCCAGGAGACCATGCACCGCCCCCTACCGTCAGCCATGCCGTTAGCTCACTGTAATGCCGACCCCGACGAGCTTAGCCTGCACCCTTTGGTTCCCTCGTCGTAGTATAAATATAGGCCTTCCCCGTTCGATTTCTTCACACCATTCCACTCCGCACCTCTCACTGATCATGCCCACTTCTTCCCAGAGCAAGGTGAGCACAAGATCGCCAAAATTTCGCTGGAGCCTTCCGCTGCTAGAGGAGAAGGGCGCCACTGATTGGAGCCACCCTAGGAGGAGATGCCAGTACCATCGCCTGAGCCCCGGTGAGCCGCCACAGACCCCTATTGGCCGTGCTAGGGTTCGGAATCGTCGCGTTCTGTTCGACGAGGACGATGACCCTCAGTCATAGATCTTACATCTAATCCTACGGTTGTTATAGCCCCATACCCCTTCACACCCCCCTGTCTCACAGACTAGTGGGGAAAACCACTTAACCAGCCCTCACGCGCACTGTGCGCAGTGGGCCGGCACAGTTAGCTCTCCCGCGTGACCCAGTAGTTTGAAATTTGATTTATCTATTTAGTTTCAAACCTAATTCTGGCAGTAGATTCAAAAATCATTTCAGAGATATTCACTAAACCAAATTGCATGAAACTAATTTTTTTAGAAAGGTATTGAAATTCTTAATCCAAGACCATTGGATTCAAACCATTTGGAATTATAGATCACCTATAGTAAAAATAACAAGGCAGAGACTTTTCTACATTCAAACATTTTTTGAAATTCAACCATAAAAGCTTTTGAGCTGATTCCAACTCTCAAAAATCACATTTGATAAGAACGTTCTGAATATATAAATATATCTAGGTTTACTTTCAGAAATAATGGACATGTAATAAAAGAATGCCCCATAGGCAATTCTAGTCACTTTATTTAATTAAAATAACATTCCCAAGTACTGAAATATGTGGTGATCACATGTGTCAACATGATCCCATGTTTTAATTGGAGAATATTAAATCTTAAGTAGTTCAATATATCCCATGTGTCAACATGATCACCTATAATATATCCCATGTTTTCAATGAGTAGAAATTAATTTTCTAAAAGAAAATAAATAAAACTATTGCCTTAATCCTTGTGATGATTGTGATGATGCTAGATCATCTTGTGAAAACCCTGGTGTGATACATATAATTAGCTAAGTATTGTTTGTTGATTGTGTACCTTGTATTTATTTATAGACGCTAGTACCGACCAAGGATACAAAGAGGAAGGAGACTACTACGAGGAAGAAGCCGAGTAGAACTTCAACCACTGTACTGCACAAGGCAAGCTTACACTTGCAATTATGCAAGCCTAACACTACAAGTTAACTAGCAAGCTACCATTAGCAAACCATCCTAGCAAGCTACTTGCAACATTAACTACCCCAAATCCCAGTTTTACTTGCAAGATTAAACCTACGAGATAACCTATGCAATGCATTAGTCATGCCTTGGTTATACCACCTTATTACACCAAATCCCAGTTTTACTTGCAGGCTTGATTATTTTATTTCTTTATCAAAATTCTTTGTTTACTTAGTGACTTGTGAAGTTTTGGAAATATATCAAAGGTATCATAAAGAGCATAAAACTTGGCCTAAGTTAGGTAGATCTTGATGCCATCCTGAGGCATGAGATTGGATTTAGATAATTCACACTTGATTATCACCCCTCATTAGTGTTTACCCCCAAGTTTAGTGGCTAGTGCTAAGCATAAAACTTGATCACTTTAGATGGGAATACTTGGTGAAAATGATTATGAAAACCTTAGAATGATGAGTCATTCTAATGAAATGTTTTTACATGTGTTAGTGAACACCAGATGATTTTGATGATGAAAATGTTGATGCATGAGCCTTAGCCCTTTATAAAACTGATGGTTGTCTTGATGCGATACCATTCCAATTTTACCGTACAACCTCAATACCCGAAATTGGGTAGGGCTTTACTAGCAATTTATATATCTTAGTATGGGTTCCCTTGCGGACGAGGTTTGAGTTGAGGCTACCTCGTGAAGATTGACCACCTGTGTAGTTCCCAAGATGAAAGATGGTCATGGTTGGGAGGCCAAACTCATAGGAGAGGTGCCTATACTAGGGTGTTTAATTGAAAGGTTAGAATTGATTATCCGCATACTGAGTATGGTGAATTTAGGACTGCTCCTGATAGATGTATCGAATGTTGTGGTGAAAATGTACCAACTCTATAGAGTGTCAAACTATTCGAATAGCCGCGTCCGCGGTTATGGACAGTTGGAGTGGACATACTGTTCCGTCGTCAGATGTTTTCAAAATGACGTGTGAAATGATTCATGACTTTTACTTGACCACAATAGGGTTGTGAAAGTGAAATCTAAGTTGCCACTTAGGTGTTATAAAACCTTAAACTAGTTTTCTTTGCGTCTAAACTCAGTTAGAGATAAACCTGGCTTTTTGCAAAACAACCTAGAGCTTAGTATTCCTATTTAAACCACTTACTTGTTAGTGATAGTTTGCGAGTACTTAAAGAGTACTCATGGCTTTGTCCCTGGCTTCCTGTGGCCAGACTATGAAGAGGACTATCAGGAGGATGGACCGCAAGAAGTTTACGACAACTAGGACATCTCCCATCGTCAACATTGCCTATGACCATGAAGATGGACCCTCGCCCACGCTATTATATTACGCTGCTTTGAATGTACTAAGAAAGGATCATGAGATCCTTTATTTGTTGTAAGACCTTTTTTATGGTTTATAATAGATGATGAACTATGGTACCAATCTGTTATGTCTCGCAAAAATGGTAATCCTAGGATTGCGATGTATGGCATAACAGGCATCTGGGATTAAAAATCTGGGTGTTGACACCAGGTGATTCATTCACATGTCGTTTTATTAATCAAAACCAAAGTCATAGATTTTTCTTAAGAACATAGTATGAATATTCCACCCTTGTATTCTACTAGCTAGGCTAAGCATACTAGTATAGCAAGTTTCTTTGGGATTTTTTTTTACTAAGACAACATATATAGGATTTCCCAAGCATAACATATACTTAGAAAATAATCATGCAAATCCCACTCAAAAAATATCACTAGTGCATCACTTGCCTTGGTATCTAGGATAATAGCGACAATCCTCACAATCACAATCACCACAATCACCAAAATCTACACATAAAATCATAACACCAAATCTACATTCAATATACAAAAAAAAATATATGAATGCATGCAATGCAATGGAATGATTTTCTACACTAAGAAAGTCAAACTAAATAGTACTGAACCCAAAGTAAACTTTCTAAAGTCTAAATAAACCATAAATTGCTTTAAAATCATTTTCTAAATAATTTTTATATGCAAAACAGGCCTACAAATGGTTCTGCATAATATCCCAATTTTACAGAAGCAAATAGCTAAACCAATACCATAGGTGTGTAGGGCTTAATTTTCTGAATCCAATGATATATTATTTGTAATTTTTGGAGTAACAGATCAAAAGTTATGAATTTTACAAGTTTGAATATCTAATAGATTCAAAATCTATTTTTAAAACAAAAACTCTCATACGCGGCGCCATCTGATTGGCCCATATCGGTTCTCTTAGGATCACGCTTCCGTGCCGTTGGATTAAGTCAGATCTAATGCTCCAGATCTAATTATACCTGTTCAGTAAGTGATCTAATCTAAACCGCTCGGTGCAGATCGAACGGCCTAGATCTACTTGACCAAAACCTGGCGGTGCGCATGGCACTTGCGGCGGTGGCGGCTCTGTCGGTGACACGCCGGTGAGGCTAGGGGGTAAGGGGGGTGGTCTCGAGGCTTACCATAGTCGCGTGGACGCAATGAATCTCAAAGTGCGGTTGGCTTGGACAGGGGTGCAGGATCTGCTGTCGGTGGATCTCGTCAGAATCTCACTAACAGGTGCGGGATCTCGTCCGTCTCTCATCTCACTGGCGTCGTTGTTCCCGAGGTGCGGGATCTCGTCGGGAGATCTGCTGGTGAGGTGGCTGGAGACAAGGGTGACGACCTAGGTCACTAGATGGAAAACAAATGGGATTACGAGGTGCACAAGGTCACGGGGAACATGATGGTTTGAACCAAAGGGCAAGGTCCGCTCGAGAATTACCTAGATTGTTCGCTGGAGTTGAGTTGCGCCTCGGGTGCTCGCAGTCGTCAACGGGGACGGCGACCTGGGGTGAAATAGGGCAAACCAAAGGTGTCAGGAGATGCGCAAGGAAAATAGTAGCACACTCGTTTGAACAAGACGTAAAGGCGAGCACGGAGTTCACCGGAATGTGTCACCAGAGTCGTTCAGGTCTGCGGCGGTGTGAGCAAGAATTAGGGGAGCCTGGCGGCGTTTAGTTCTGGCTAGGTGAGGGGGAATGATCGCGAGGGGGTGGGGGTTTAGTAGTCGGAGCAGGGGAGGCAATCACGCGGCGAATCAACACAATTTAATCAAATTGAAATCGCGGTAGTGAATGGGAAGAAACGGCGGAGGAACAGGTTGTGGGAAAGGTTTGGGCACGACGATGACGACGTGGCGCAGGGCCCAGTGGAAGTGAGCGAGGGGGGTGCGCGGGCGGGTGATAGATAGAGGGGGAGGGGAATTCCCGGGTGGGATTTCTGGGCCGAGAGTGGGATTGGGATAGATAGGTAGCGCCTGGTTCTATTTTTCTCTTTCTCATTTTTCTTTTTTGATTTGATTTTCCAAATGGCATTTGAATGCTCATTTCAAATCCAATTGAATTTAAACCTTCACCAAAATTTTGCATGGTGATCCTACTATTCAAAAGTGTGCCAAACACATACATTCACTCAAAAATCATTTTTAGGTCATAAAATAAAATAAAAACCATGCCCCATACATAATATATATAAAGAGGGGTTTAAATATGGTTTTATTTAGGGTTTTGGTTTGAAAAATTTTGTGCAAGGTCAAAATGCCATGATGCTATGAATGCAATAACATGATTTTGTATTTGATGAAATTTGGGATGTTACAAATCTAACCCCCTTAAGATGAATCTCGCCCCCGAGATTCAGATTGGCTAGCAAATAGGTGAGGGTGATCTTTCTTAAGGTCATATTCTCTTTCCCAAGTTGCTTCTTCATCGGTATGACGGTTCCACTGTACTTTGCAGAATTTGAGAGTCTTAGTATGAGTAACTCTTTTAGAAGTCTCAAGAATCTTGATAGGTTTCTCCTCATAAGTGAGATCACTCTCCAACTGCACCTGTTCCAAAGATATAGTGTCCTTCAATGAAGTTTCTTCCATCTCCGGATGACACTTCTTCAACTGACTCACATGAAACACATTGTGTACAACAGACAGTAATTCAGGCAATTCAATCTCATAAGCCACTTCTCCTTTGCAGCTCAAAATCTTGAATGGTCCAACATATCTTGGTGCCAATTTTCCTTGGACTCCAAACCTCTTCAAACCACGGAGTGGTGAGACTCTAAGATAAGCTCTATCACATACCTCATAGATGAATTCCCTATGTTTTGATTGTGCATAACTCTTTTGTCGGTACTGGGCTATTTTCAATCTGTCCTTTACCAATCTGACTTTCTCTTCAGCTTCCTTGATCAGTTCTGGTCCAAACAAATTTATTTCTCGTACCCCGTTCCATAGTAATGGCGTAGTACACTTTCTTCCATAAATGAATTCAAATGGATACATCTCTATGCTTGCTTGATAGCTGTTGTTATAAGATAAATCTGCGTATGGCAGACTTTCATCCCAACTAGATCCATCGTCCAATGCACATGCCCTCAACATATCCTTTAAAATCTGATTGGTCCTTTCCATCTGTCCATCAGTCTGAGGGTGAAAAGTTGTGCTGAATTCTAACCTTGTTCCCAATGATTCGTGCAATTGTCGCCAAAAATGCAAAGTGAATTGGGTTCCTCTATCAGACACAATACTCTTGGGTACTCCATGCAGACATACGATCCTATTCATATAGATCTTTTCCAATTTAGCACTTGTATAGGTAGTATTCACAGGTATGAAATGAGCCACTTTAGTTACGCGATCTACAACAACCCATATGGAATCATATCCAGATCTGGTCCTTGGCAGTCCGGTGATAAAATCCATACCAATCTTATCCCACTACCAACCAGGTATAGGTAGTGGTTGCAGTAACCCTGCCGGTTTCTAATGTTCCGCTTTCACTCGACTACACACATCACACAAGGCAATATGTTCCGCGATATCCTTCATGAGATTGTTCCACCAAAATCTTTCCTTCACATCCATGTACATTTTGGTGTTACCTGGATGAATGGAATATGGTGAATTGTGTGCTTCTTGCAGAATCAATTTCCGAAGCTCCGGATCTTGTGGAATGCAGATACACTTTCCATACCATAAAGTACCTTGTTCATCTTCATGGAATCCTTTAGCCTTTTCTTTACTAATTTTACCTTTAATCTCCTCTATTTCCTTGTCCAACTTTTGGGCTTCTTTGATCTTGTCCAACAATGTTGGTTGAACTTCCAATGACATGAGATATCCCTCAGGCACTATCTCCGATCTTAGCTCTTTGAATTGAGCACACAAATCATCTGGCAATTCTCCTTTAGTGAGGCCATTCACATAAACCTTACGGATTAAAGCATCCGCTACAACATTTTATTACCGGGATGGTATTCCAAACTCAAGTCGAAGTTCTTGATGAGCTCTAGCCACCTTCTTTGTCTCATATTGAGTTCCTTCTGGGTGAAAATATACTTCAAACTCTTGTGATTAGTGAACACTTCACAACGCTTTCCTAAAAGGTAGTGTCTCCATGTTTTGAGTGTATGGACGACAGAGGCTAACTCTAATTCATGAGTAGAATAATTCACTTCATGAGTTTTGAGTTGTCTCGAGGCATAAGCCACAAATTTTCCTTCTTGCATCAAAACTCCACCCAATCCTTGGTGAGATGCATCACAATAGACTTGAAAATCTTTTTCCAAATCTGGCAGACATAAGACTGGTGCTGACACTAGTCTCTTCTTCAATTCTTGGAAACTTATTTCACATCCTTCTGTCCAATCAAACTTCTTCTCTTTCTTAAGTAACTTCGTCATTGGTTTAGCTACTTTTGAGAAATTCTCAATGAACCTTCTATAGTATCCTTCCAAGCCTAGGAAACTACGAACTTCTTTAAATGACTTGGGAGATTCCCACTCAGTTACAGCTGACACCTTTGCGGGACCGAAAACTATACCATCTCTAGACACAATATGTCCAAGAAATCCAACTTCATTCAACCAAAATTCACACTTACTAAAGTTGGCATACAACTTTTGCTCCCTGAGTTTCTCAAGTATCAAACGCAAATGTTCTTCATGCTCTTCTTTGCTCTTGGAATAGATTAGAATGTCATCGATGAATATGACAACAAACTTGTAGAAACTCCATGAAAACCTTGTTCATCATATTCATGAAATAAGTTGGTGCATTGGTCAATCCAAATGGCATCACAGTATACTCATACAATCCATACCTGGTGGTAAAAGCAGTCTTAGGTATGTCTTGCTCTCTAATCTTTAGCTAAAAATAGCCTGATCGGAGATCAATCTTTGAGAACACATGAGCTCCTTCTAGCTGATCAAATAGATCATTAATTCTAGGTAACGGGTTCTTGTTCTTTATAGTAACCTCATTGAGTGAACGATAATCTATGCATAACCTTTGAATTCTATCCTTATTCTCAACAAACAGAACTGGTGCACCCCAAGACGAAGAACTTGGTTGGATAAATCCTTTCTGCAACTATTCTCCAAGATATTTCTTGAGTTCTTTCAACTCATCAACTAACATCTTGTAGGGTCTCTTTGCTATTGGTCCAGTTCCTAGCAGTAAGTCAATCAAAAACTCCACATCTCTATCTGGTGGCAATCCTGGTAATTCCTTCGGAAACACATCCGGATACTCCTTCACAACTGGTACACAGTCTATGCTAACCCCCTTAATAGAATTTAGCTTACTCCCTTTGGATTCAAAGTTAGACTTGAACCTAATCCGTTTCTTATCTGGGGTTGTGAGTGTAATAGTATGATTGGCACAATCTATTACTCCTTCATACTTAGTCATCCAATCCATGCCCAAAATTACATCCAATCCTTGGGAATCTAAGATTACCAGACTAACTAGAAACTTATACTTTCCAAATTCTATCACTACATCATGACATCCAAAATTTACTATCATCTCTCCACCTGGAGAGCTTACTTTAATAGGACATCCAATGGTTTTAGTTGAAAGTCCATTTTTATCGACAAATGCTCTTCATATGAATGAATGTGATGCGCCGGTATAAAAAAGAACAAGTGCTGGAAAAGAGTTAAGCTTGAACTTACTAGCCATAGCATCATATTCTTCATATATTTCCTCCACATTGATGTGGTTCACTTGACCCTTCTGAAATGGGTTTGGCTTGTTGGCTCCATCGGCCTTCTTTTCTGGGCATTCATTTGCATAGTGCCCAGTTTTCTTGCACTTGAAGCACTCAACCTGACTGATGTCTCTCTTAGCAGGCTGACTTCCATTGCCATTCCCACTGTGATGGCTCTTGTGTCCACTCTTGTGGTTCTTATATCCACCATTCTCATGACTACGGTGGTGCTTGTTATCATGGTGACGGTTACTGTTGTGGTGGTTGTTATACTTCCCATGTTTGTGTGATCCTGAACCTCCACTATCGTCACCATGGGAACGCTTGTGTGACAATCTAGAACTATGCTTATCAAAGTGATGCTTCCTCTTCCTATTATCCACACGTTTCATCTTGCTTTCCAAGATGGTGGCTTTGTCACATAGTAATTGATATGTTGCGACATATGCAACAGATAGCTCCATGCACATCTCATCATTCAACCCTTCAAGGAATTTTTTCTTCCTCTTAGCATCAGTGTCAACATCATCCGGTGCATAGTGTGCCAGATTGTTGAACTCCTCGATATATTCTGCCACACTGCAGTGACATTTCTTAAGGTTGTGGAACTCTTTCTTCTTCAAACTCATCACTCCTGATGATATATGAGTAGTGCAGAATCCATCCTCAAATATTGCCCAAGTCACATGTTCAATAGGAGTGGTGATTTGTAAATTATCCCACCATGTGGCTGCTGGTCCTTCAAGAAGATGTGCTACAAACCTGAAATTTTCCTCATCAGTGCAGCCCACAGTAACCAAGTCCTTATTCATAGAACGTAGCCACTCATTGGCTACCATAGGATCAGTGGTTCCCGAGAACTTTGCAGGCCTCAACCTCAAAAATCTTGTAAGCATATCAAAGGCTGGTGGGTTATTCTGATTGTTGTTGTTATTATTATTATTATTATTATTATTATTGTTGTTGTTGTTGTTGTTTTGATTATGATTCTGATTCGCCATGAACTGGGTCATCATTTGCATCAACTGAGTCTGGGCTATCATCAGCTGTTGCATCTCATTGCCGTTGTTGTTATTGTTGTTAGTGTTGAGATTGGCACGATGGGGTGGCATCTGTGGTTTCAATAAGGATAAGTAATGAGATATAACCCATAGATGCTAACATGCACAATACATCACATAGCAACAATCACCAATATTAAAGCATAAGATAAACTTAGAGTTTAAACAACGTAAAACAACAAGTTCTGGAAAAGTAAACACACTATCAAAGCCATCCACATGCTGGATGATCATTGCGACTCGATAAATATAATGACGATAGATAGATAGGTAGCCAAGTAGTCAACACTACTCCACCATGTCGACCTCCTCGTCTATAAGAGCAAGTCCTTCTGTCTCCATTGTTGTCTTGTACTCCTCCACGCTGGTGGTCAAAGCATAGACCTTTGCCCGGAGGGCTCTCTTCTACGAGCGCAACCTCTCTATCACTCCATGTTGTGTCTCTAGCTCAAGATCCTTGAGCTCTATCTCGGCATTCATCTCATTAATCCTCTTGTTCTTATCCTGCACTCTCTTCTCATTGTTCTTGAACCTCTTGTCTTGCTTCTCGAACCTAGCCTCCGTCTCCTTGATGATTTCGTCCTGCTCTGCGAAGGCCTTGTCCTTCTCCCTGAACTGAACCTGTAGCTCATCATTGCTAAGCATGATGTTGGTCCTATCAGTGTCGAGGTGTCTAACGAGGCTCTCTAGGTCCTGAAGATAGAGTCGCACTGGCTCAATAGTCTCTCTAGTGGCATCTTCATACACTACAACCTCTCCCGCCTTCTCATGTATTCCAAATGGGTGGAAGTAGAGGCCCCTGAGCTCGGTGGAGTGTCGTCCACAAAGGCGTCCGAGTAGCTCCCGCATGACAATGTCGATTCCCTTCTCCTTTTCATCGTGCATCAACTTGAAGGCAATATCCTCTATGGGCGGCTCCGATTGACATCCTGGCTACGAGACTCTAAATCGCCATAAATCCTTCCTCTCGAACTTCGTAAGCTGAAGTACCTTAATACTAGGGAGGGGGAGATTGAGCACACTAGTGAGCTCCACGATACGAGAACCAAAATGAGTTCCCTTAAACTCCTCGGCGGTGCTGATAAAAAAGCTAGGCATATATTGCATAGGATAGAGAAAAATTAGCACAACACAAGTAAAGAGAAAAACATAAGATAGTGAACAAAAGCAAAAAGCATACATTCAACATTGAAACACACAAGTCATGGCATACAATAATCTATCATGAGCACTAAGGTTCAAACATAACTTAGACAAAAATTTGCCATACCACAGAGGTTGGTATGATCAAATTATTAACGCGAGAAAATGACAAGTGTGGTGGTCCAACTATCGGAGTACGTCACAATTCTCACTCATATTCTAAGTCTATGATATCTTCCCTTAGTCAATTTATGGCGGTCTCTAAGTCTTGGGAATACTTCTTCTCCTCTCTAAGGTCATTTGGAGTGTTGAGCATTCTACACTTGAGTCTTTCACGAAGTTCCTTGATAGCATTCCAAGCTGCATTTCTTGTAGAGTCAAAGAATGACTTATGCATTTCAGAGTTGGTGACCATGCAGAATCCCAACTCTTTGTGGTTGTCCCCCTTGTTTTTGTACAAGTGGAGTTGTACCCACCAATATTCTTATCCTTCATCCATCACTGGAAATCCTTTGTACACGGCTTCGCCATGTATTCCCAAGCTAACCATGAGGTTTTTGAGTGCCTTGGGAAACTCTGTCTCACATTCTAAGATCATGGTCATCAGTGATACTTTCTTGACTGCTTCGTTGATGGTGGCCATCTACAAATAGAGATGAGAAAGAAGATTAGGAGAGGTTTACGAGAAGAAAAGAGACAAGTGTGGAATTTGCAAGAGTTGCATATTTTCCTAGTGGTTTCCTTAGTATAATCCATCTTAGGGTCATAATCCTATAGGCAACACAATGCTCTGATACCATCTATAAGACCCCACCATTTAAGGTAAAGGCCCCTATGATTGCAATGCTAGTCCCTTGATCGAAATGCTAGCATCCACAGTTTAAGATGAAGTACATAGATACAAAGGTCATTATTACATCGTCATTCCAGAGATAACATAGTCTTTACAACTCATTAGCCCAAAGCTAATACATAGAGTTCATACATAAGTAAATAAATAAAAGTCTTCATCTTCATGTGCCACAGGCAAACATGTTGAGTTTAGACTGATAACCCTAGTCTCCATCAGAGTAACCTGCAACATCATAAGTTACAGCCACATAGGGTCAATACATTTGGAATTGTATTGGCAAGTGATACCATTGTAGTATAGAAACATCTAATAACTATATGAATTTGTCTAGGTGTAGTTCAGGCTGGCTTTGCTCAAAATAAGGTTTTTCTTATTAGTTGAAAACACTAAGTTTTTGTTTGACAAAAACACCCAAGGAACCACCAATAGACATTGGTGAAATATTACCCTTGTTCAACCACAAGTTTTAACTTAGAGAAATTGGGATTCTTGATCACTTCAATGTCTTTGATGCTCAAATTGTCCGTTGCCAGGGACACGACTAAGTACTTAGGTTTTACCCTCTCGAGAGGTGGTGCACTTTCCCCACAAGACTCAACATGCATCGAGACGAGACTTTTCAGAAGCATTCCCTTAGACCACCATGGACGCGTTCCATCATATCAACCTTACCACCAATTGTACATCTGGCTAAGTTCTTGCAACCTAGTTGGTCAAGGCAGAGCCCATATGCCATGTGGTTGCAATAGAAGCTTTTCAACACTAAACATCTCAAATCCCTTTGTTCCTAGGTGGCCATCCACAAGTATGATACACACGGTAAACCATATAGATGGGCCTTGTGTAACCACTCAACACAAACCAATCTTTCCATTCCACCCAGGTGATTCATTCACATGTTGTTTTATTAATCAAAAACAAAGTCATAGATTTTTCTTAACAACATAGTATGAATATTCCACCCTTGTTTTATACTATCTAGGCTAAGCATACTAGTATAGAAAGTTTCTTACGGAAAAATTCTCCTAAGACAACATATATAGGATTTCCCAAGCATAGTATATACTTAGAAAATAATCATGCAAATCCTACTATAAAAATATCACTAGTGTGTAGATAAAATAGTAGGACAAAATATGAAGCATCACTTCCCTTGGTATCTAGGAGAATAACAACAGTCCTCACAATCACAATCACCAAAATCTACACATAAAATCATAACACCAAATCTACATTCAATATACAAACAAAAATATATATGAATGCATGCAAATGAAATGGAATGATTTTCTACACTAAGAAAGTCAAACTAAACAGTACTTAAATCAAAGTAAACTTTCTAAAGTGTAAATAAACCATAAATTACTTTAAAATCATTTTCTAAATAACTTTATATGCAAAGTAGGCCTACAAATGGTTCTGCATAATATCCCAATTTTACAGAAGAAAATCTCCATACCAAGGCCATATATGTGTAGGGCTTAATTTTCTGAATCTAGCGATATATTATTTGTAATTTTTGGAGTAACAGATCAAAAGTTATGAATTTTACAAGTTTGAATATCTAATAGATTCAAAATCTATTTTTAAAACAAAAACTCTGATACGCGACGCCATCTGAATTTCCCATATTGGTTCTCTCAGGAACACGCTTCCGCGCCGTTGGATTAAGTCAGATCTAACACTCCAGATCTTATCGTACCTGTTCAGTAAGTGATCTAATCTAAACCGCTGGGTGCAGATCTAACAGCCTAGATCTACTTGACCAAAACCTGGCGGCGCGCATGGCACTGGCGGCAGTGGTGGCTCTGCCGGTGACACGCCGGCGAGGCTAGGGGTAATGGGGGTGGTGTCGAGGCTTACCAGAGTCGCGTGGACGCAGTGAATCTTGACGTGCGGTTGGATTGGATAGGGGTGCACGGACATGGGCGCAGGAGCTCGTCGGAGATCTCACTGGCGTCGGGTGTTCACGACCGGGGACAAGGGTGATGACCTAGGTCACTAGATGGAAAATGAATGGCACTCGGAGGTGCACAAGGTCACGGCGAACACGATGGTTTGAACCAGAGGGAAAGGGGCGCTCGAGAATTACCTAGATTGTTTGCTGGAGTCGAGCGGCGCCTCGGGTGCTCGTAGTCGTCAACGGGGATGGTGACCTGGGGTGAAATAGGGAAAACCAAAGGTGTCAGGAGATGCCCAAGGGAAAGAGGAGCACGCTCGTTTGACCAAGAGGCAGAGGCGAGCACGGAGCTCACTGGAATGTGTCGCCGGAGTCGTTCAGGTCTGCGGCGGTGTGAGCAAGAATTAGGGGAGCCTAGTGGCGCTTAGTTCTGGCTAGGTGAGGGGAAATGACCGCGAGGGGGTGGAGTTTAGTAGCCGGAGCAGGGGCGGCAATCACGCGGCGAATCAACGAAATTTAATCGAATTGACATTGTGGCAGTGAATGGGAAAAAACGACGGAGGAACAGGTCGTGGGCGGGGTTTAGGGACGACGAGGACGATGTGGTGTAGGGACCAGTGGCAGTGAGCAAGGGGGTGCACGCGCGGGTGAGAGAGAGAGAGGGAGGGGAATTCCCGGGTGGGCTTGCTGGGCCGAGAGTGGGATTGGGCCAGATAGTTAGCGCCTGGTTTAATTTTTTCTTTCTCCTTTTTCTTTTCTAATTTGATTTTCCAAATGGCATTTGAATGCTCATTTCAAGTCCAATTGAATTTAAACCTTCACCAAAATTTTGCATGGTGATCCTAGTATTCAAAAGTGTGACAAACACATGCATTCACTCAAAAATCATTTTGAAGTCATAAAATAAAATAAAAACCATGCCCCATACATAATATATATAAAGAGGGGTTTAAATATGGTTTTATTTATGGTTTTGGTTTGAAAAAATTTGTGCAAGATCAAACTGCCATGATGCTATAAATGCAATAACATGATTTTGTATTTGATGAAATTTGGGATGTTACAGATAGCTCCTATATCATCTGCAAGGGGTACCCCATTGGCGGTTCTCTATGATACACATGTACTTCCTATGACAAGAACTTACAAGTGACTAAAGTTGAGTAGCATGAGGAGCGACCCTCATATTCACGGGACATGATATTGACAACTTATACATTGTCAATCATATACTCCATAGTTTGTTCACTTTAACCTTAATCACTTCAAGATGCTAATGATAAGGGCAATGAGAGCTGAAAGCTAACAAGTACCATAATTTGGAAGCTCTTTTTGAGACTTGAAATCCCTGCTTCCCTTTATGAAGGGCCTTTCTTCCACTATTATCTTGAGTCTCCATCTTCTATCCTTAGGCACCAGTGAAGAGAGCACAATTGCCATTCTTAGTTCTATGTGCATTGTCCCAAAACTTATTGATTGATGCATATTGTTGATATTACTTGTTCTTGTGCTATTTGTACCTAGTCACTCTTATGAACTTTGAAGATTTCCTATGCATCTATTTTCTACTCCATGAGGACAAGCCGAATGCCACTATGCTATGTTTTCGGTATGTGAAACAAACAAACATTTTTCAATGCATGTTATTCAAGATCTTTGTTTGTAACCTGTCATGTTGCATGCATAGTTACTTTGTCTTACTGTTAGAACTCCATCTTTCATGCTCATGTTTACAGTTCTTTGATCCTAGCTTTCAATGCTTGCAAATGGTTTGATCTTGATTTTAATGGTGCATGTCAACTCAAAAATTATTATTTTTATCACTTACCTACTCAAGGACGAGAAGGAGTTAAGCTTGGGGATTCTTGATACGTCGAAAAAGTATCTATAGTTTTTGATGTTCCATGCTTGTTTAGTATCTACTTTGCTTTGCTTTGTCTACACTTTGAGGTGTTTTTATTTGTTTTCACGTGCTAACCTATGAACAAGTTGCCACAGTGCCAGTTGCCTGTTTTCTTCTGTTTCTGGTTCCAGAAAGGCAGAAAATCAATATTCTCGGAATTGGACCGGACAAAAGCCAAAGTCAATATTTTACCGTGGGGAACACGGTGCCAGAATACGAGATGGAGGGGAGCCACCAGGGGGCCACACCCCTGGCCGCGCGGCTAACCCTGTCCCGTGCCTGGGGGGTGCGGCCACCCTGGATTCCCCTGCCTCACCTCTTCGCCTATAAAGTCCCCGCGATACAGAAACCCTAAGTACCCGATTAATATTCCACGAAACTGTCTATAGCCGCCGCCACCATCGTCCCTAGATCGAGGGGGATCTGAAGCTCTTCCCGGCACCCTGCCAGAGGGGAGTTCATCCCGGAGGCCTTCTTTTTCATCATGTCAGCCTCCGGTATGAAGTGTGAGTAGTTCCACCTTGGACTACTGGTCCATGTAGTAGCTAGATGGTTGTATCTCCTCCTTTGTGCTACCATGTTTAGATCTTATGAGATCCATTCATGATCAATATCATCTATTTGTAATCATGCATGTTGTGTTTGAAGGGATCCGATGGATATTGAGATTACTATGTCAGATTGATTAATGATTTTGTCTTATTGATTTTATCATGTCTGTGTTGTTTGTATTCTTGCATGCTCTCTATTTCTAGTAGCTATCTTGGCCAAGTAGATTCTATTGACTCCAATAGGGGGTATTTATGCTAGATAGTGGGTTCATTCCTCTATTTAATCTAAGGGAAGTGACCGAAATCTCCAAGGTTGTAGATGTGTTGTTGCCACTAGGGAGAAAACGACTGTATCTTGTTCATGGAACAAGTGGATTGTTTACCTTACACACTTTGCTTAAAGCACTTATCCCTTGCTTGCAACTTAATACTGTAGGGGGTTCGGATGATAACCTGAAGGTGGATTACTAGTCATAAATGTTGTTGGATGGCGGTCTATGTATCTTGTTGTATTTCCCAATCGAATGTCACAGGATCATGAATGTCTAGTATTGCATTGTTATGCCTTGCTCAGTCCTGTCAATTGCCCTGCTGTAATTTGTTTAACCAGCATGTCTTGTTTGTTTATCTTAAGGAGAACACCTCTAGTGAACTATGGACCCCAGTCCAATCTTTACCATTGATACATCTTCCATTGTTCCTGTTCACTTTCTACAAACCACTATTACCTTCCACACCATACAGTTAATCCTTTTTTTCAGCAAACCAGTGAGATTGACAACCTCACTGTTCATTGGGGCACAGTCTTGAGTTTGTGTTGTGCAGGTTTCCAAGTTGCTAGCAACACTTTTGAGTTGTTTCCTTCCTCCTACTGGTTCTATAACCTTGGTCTCTTACTGAGGGAAAAACTTGCTGTTGTGCTCATCATACCTTATACTTGGGGTCTCCCAACAAAGTGTTCACGCACTCATCAACTACTGTCATGGAAAGATTCCACGGAGGCCAAGAACATCGAAAAACAAGGCCGATATTTCACCACCTACGTTATACCCAATGCCAAGTCGGGAAAGAACGCCTCCGTGAAAAACGAGCCGTGGATACTCTCTAGCGAAGTTGACCAATGTTTCTTTATGACCGACCCGTCAAAGCCTAGACATGTTGTAGTGAGGAGGGGAAGAGGAGCATCATCGGAATGGAAGGATCTGCCAACGAGCAAGACTTTGACAAGAACGGCAATCCAAAGATCAAAGAGGAATTCGACAAGTACTTCAACACGCCTACTACTACTACAGTAAGAAGTAAGACCACACTACCTACTAAAGTTCGTCCATTCACTAGAAGAAATCTCAAAGTGCCCGGGCTAAAGTATTCAACCGCGAAGAAAAAGGGGAAGAAGATTGTGAAGAGAGGCTAGCTCGACACATCACATGATGATGTCAACAACCGGATTTTTAATCCCAGATGCCTGTTATGCCATACATCGCAATCCCAGGATTACCATTTTTGTGAGACATAACAGAATTGGATACCATAGTACATCATCCATTACAAACAAGGTACATAAGTTCTTACACAAATAGGGATCTCATGATCCAGTTCTTAATACAACATCAAGCAGCGGAATACATAATAATAACGGTAGCGTAGGCGAAGCTCCATCTTCGGGGTCACAGGCAATGCTGATGATGGGAGATGATCCTAGTTGTCGTAACCTTCCTGGGGTCCATCCTCTAGGTACTCCTCTTCATAGTTTGGCCATGGGAATAGCGAGGGACAAAGCCATGAGTACTCTTTAAGTACTCGCAAACTAGTACTAACAGGTAAAGGGGTTTTTGGATAATAGGACACTAGGCTCTAGGGTTGTTTTGCAAAAGCCAGATTTATCTCTACGAAGTTCCAAAGCTAATCACAATTTTATAACTCCTAAGTGGGATCTTGTAATTCATGTCACAACCTTGTTGTGGTCAAGTCAAAGTCTCAATTCATTTCACAAGTCATTTTGAAAAGTCTGACGGGGGAACAGTATGGCCACTCCAACTGTCCATAATCATGACGACGCGCTATTCGAATAGTTTGACACTCTGCAGAGATTGTACACTTTCACCACAACATTCGATACATCCATCAGGAACAAATCCTGAATTCACCATACTCAGTATGCGGATAATCAATCCTAACATTTCAATTACACGCCCTACTATAAGCACCTCTCCTGTGAGTTTGGCCTCCCAACCATGACCAACTGTCATCTTGGGTACTGCACAGGTGGACAATCTTCACAAGGTAGCCTCAGCTCAGACCTTGGCCGTGAGGGAACTAATACTAAGGTATATAAGTTTCCAGTCAAGCCCTACCCAATCTTTGGGTATTGAGGTTGTACGATAAAATTGGAATGGTATCGCATCCAGACAACCATCAGTTTTATAAAGGGCTAAGGCTCATTCCTCAACATTTTCATCACCAAAATCATCAAGTGTTCGGAAACACATGTCCAAAACATTTCAATAGAATGATCCATCATTCCAAGGTTTTTATAACCATTTTTCCACCAAGTATTCCCATCTAAAAGTTGATCAAGTTCTATGCTTAGCACTAGCATCTATAGGTGGGCGTAAGTACTAATGAGGGGTGGTGGACTAGTGGAGTTTCAACTAAGTACAACCTTATGTCTTAGGCTGATATCAAGGTTTCTAACGTAGGCCAAATTTTATGCTCTTTATGCAACCTTCAATTATATTTCTAAATCTACAATTTACTCAAGTAAGCTCTAAGTAAGAGCTTTGATAAAGAAATAAAGTAAGAAGCTTGCAACTAAAACTAGGATTGGTTTATCAAGTGGGTATGATTACATATGCTTATGGCATATAGTAGGCAGGGTAACAAGTAAGGGTTTACTGGCACAATATCCGTATAAGCTTGCTAAATTGCAAGTGTTAGCTTGCAAGGTTACTGGCTTGCACATTCACTAGTAGTATTAGGCTTGCATTAGTGTCAATATAAGCTTGCAAGTATTGGCTTGCATAGGTATAGTATCAGCTTGCCTTGTGCAGAGCAGTGGTTGAAGTTCTCCTCGGCTTCTTCTTCGTAGAATCCTCCTTCCTCCTCGTATCCTTGGTCGGTACTAGCGTCTATGGATAAATTCGAGGTACACAATCACCAAACAATACTTAACTACTTGCAATCATCACAAAAAAGGGTCCTATAGATGATCTAGCATCATCTCTAACATTACAAGGTTAAGGCTTGGTTTAATTCTTTTTATTTTTAGAAAAGTAATTTCTACTCATTGAAAAACTACTTAAGATTTCATATTCTCCAAACCAAACATGGGCTCATGTTGACACATGTCATCACCACATATTTTAGTCCATGGGAATATGATTTAAAATGGTGTCACGATTTAATAAGGTTCTACCCTTTTATTATAATTAAATAATGTGTCTAGAAATGCCTATGTAGCATTCTTTTATTACTTGAACATTATTTATGGAAGTAAACCTATATATTTTTATATATTCTGAAAGGTATGGTTAAATCTGATTTTTGAGAGTTGGAATCAACTCAAAAGCTATTATGGTTTAAATTTGAAAAATGTTTGAATGCAGAAAAGCTTCTGCCTTGTTATTTTTACCAGGGGTGATCTATAGATCCAAATGACTTGAATCCAACGGGCTTGGATTCAGCATTCCCAGACCTTTCTAACAAAATTAGTTTCATTCAATTTGGTGCAATGAATCGATCTGGGTTGATTTTTTAAACTCGGTACAGAAGTGTGTTTGAAATAAAATGGAAAAGGTTTAATTCAAATAGCTGGGCTGCGCGGGAAAAGTTAACGGGCTGGCCTGCTAAGCGTAGCGCTTCCGCGGGCTGCTTAAGTGGCTGTCCCCACACGTCAGTGAGACAGGGGGGTGCGAAGCGGTATGGGATGATGTGGGTCGTTCGATCTGATTCTAATCCAACGGTTGGGAGTCATCGTCGACGCTAAGCAATGCCGGTGAGATAGAAACCTAGCGCGGCCAGTGGGGGTTGCTGGGGGCTCACCGGTTTGCAGGCGAGGGTCGGCGAGGCGGGCGAACGACGAAGTCGACGAAGGCGAACTCAGGGGTGGTCATGCAGCTCTGGGGTGGGAAATCAATGGCCCCTTCTTCTCCGTGAGGCGGGCTCCGGTGAAATTCCGGCGATGCGCTGCTCGCCTTGCTCCGGGACTGAGGTGGGGTGGTTCTGGGTCAGAGAGGAGTGGAATGGTGTGAAGAATTCGAGCGGGTGAGTCCTCTCTTTATAGTCTCGACGGTGACACCGAACGGCATGGGCGGGCGACGGTGGCAACATGGCTACGGGCTGCTAGAGGCATGGCCGGCGGTGGCGATCGCTTGGTGGTCTCCTGGTGATGCTCTACGGCTTTAATGCGCTTGTAGGGGCGGTGCAGTTTGGTCTAGAACACGCGACGCTCTGCGCGGCAGAGGCGGCGTCTTCGACGGCGAGCGGTGGCTGTGCGTCACGGGGCGGCGAACGGGGATGTCTAGCGGTCTCCTGGGTCAGTGGTGATCGTGTATGCACGCAGCGAGGGCGACGCGCGGTCTGTGGGCTTCGGTCGATCGTGGCGCTCGGGCGCATGCTCGGCATGGTCGCTGGCGGTCTGGGCGCGGTCCGTGCGTGTGGTCCAGTGGCTGGTAGGGTTCGAGCGCGGGACAGGGAGTGGCGGTGGACGGTGGGCTGCCTCCCGACATGTTGTTTTGGCTTGGTGCTTGCTCTGGCTAGCTAGCATTGTCGGCTGGCAAGGGGGTGCTCGGGTTGGCATGGCATGGACCAAAGGGTAGGGGCTAGGGTTGGTCCAAGCACTAGTTGGCACTGGGGAGACAAGGGTGATCAATGGTGAACATTGCTTAGCCCAATTACTGCTCCAAACAGTGAAGTTAGGCCAGTTTGATTTGAATCTGCCAAGTGTTTAATGAAATGGCCGCAAGAATTCAAGTTTTGAATTTTGAAAAGATTTTGGGTGGGTGTGCTAGATTGGTGCTGGTGAGTCTGCAGATGCTTGGGTTTTGAAAGTTGAGCTTGTTTGAGTGGTTTTTGAAAAAGTGTGATCGTCCCATATGATAAAGATTCAATTTTGAATTGTCATTTAAACTATGCATTTGAAAGTTTCTGGATGATCACAAAGTGGGCCTTGATACCTTGTTATGAGTAAATTCAAGGGGTGCAAAGATCCAGAGAAGTTTCTGTTAGGTTCTGAAAGTTTGAGACAGCCAAAGTAGGCATGGGAGTTAAATTGGTCAAAATGACCATTCCCTTATTTTATTTGTTTTTATTTACTTGTCTTTAGGAAAAGTTTGGGAAATGTTTAGATGATGTTTATTTCACCTAAGCATCCATTTACAAGCAATGGAACACATAAACAAGGTGGTTCAAAAGAATTCAAAATGAAATGCATACACATATGCATGCTTTCATAATTTTATTTAGAAAAGTTTTTGTTAACTCTAATTTTGATGATTAGAGTTTGATGATCCAAGTTTAGTATTTTTGGGATGTTACAAACCTTCCCCCCTTAAACAAAATCTTGTCCCGAGATTTGAAAAAGGATGAAAAGATTACCTAAGATTTGAAGAGATCGGGAAACTCCGTCCTGATGTGATCTTCAAGCTCCCAGGTGGCTTCCTCTTCTGTGTGGTTGCTCCACTGAATCTTGAGAAACTTGATGCTCCGGGTTCGGGTAGTTCGAAAAGCTTCTTCCAAAATACGGACGGGTACTTCGGGATAGGTCAGGTCATCATTGATCTCTATGGTCCGGTGGTCGATATTTTTGAACACTTCGGTCTTCTCGGGGACTTCGAGACACTTGTGAAGTAATGAGATATGGAATATGTTGTGCACGGCTGACATCTCTTCGGGTAGTTCCAATTGATACGATACTTCTCCTCGACGGTTCAGAATCTTGAAAGGTCTGATATATCTGGGGGCTAACTTTCCTTCGAGTTGGAAGCGCTGCATTCCCTTCAATGGCGACACTTTCAGATAAACAAAATCTCCTATGTTGAAGGCAAGGTCTCTACGTCTCTTGTCGGCGTAACTCTTTTGTCTAGATTGGGCTGTCTTGAGGTGCTCACGAATCTTGTGAACCTTCTCTTCTGCTTCTCGTAGGATGTCGGGTCCAAAAATCTGACTCTCTCCTACTTTCGACCAGTTCAAAGGGGTACGACACTTCCTTCCGTACATGAATTCAAAGGGGGCCATTTGCAAACTGGCTTGATAACTGTTGTTGTATGAAAATTCTGCAAACGGCAGACAGTCTTCCCACTTGGATCCATATTCTAACACACATTCTCTAAGCATATCTTCGAGTATTTGATTTACTCGCTCCGTTTGTCCATCGGTCTAAGGGAGATACGCGATACTGAAATCTAAGCGGGTTCCTAAACCTTCTTGGACTTTCTTCCAGAATCTCGAGGTAAACTGAGTTCCTCGATCCGATACGATGTTCTTGGGGACTCCATGCAAACTAACTATTCTAGCGATGTACAACTCCGCTAGCTTCGAACTCTGATATGTGGTTTTAACGGGCAAGAAATGGGCGACTTTGGACAATCTGTCCGCTATGACCCAAATAGAGTCATTTCCCCTACTAGAAGTAGGCAGTCCAGTGATAAAGTCCATTCCTACAGAATCCCATTTCCATTCCGAAATCTGCAAGGGTTGCAACAATCCAGCGGGTCTTTGATGTCCTACCTTGACTCGCTGACATATATCACACTTGGCGATATAGCTTCCGATTTCTCTCTTCATCTTATGCCACCAAAATTGCTCTTTCAAATCTTGATACATCTTAGTTCCTCCGGGATGGATAGAATAAAGAGTATCATGAGCCTCCTTCACTTACTAATTCCATTCAAAAATCTTCCATCTCTTTGTGCAAACTTGGTTGCTCCTTCAAAATCATGGAGTTCAAGCGGCACGGTAATCTGCTAAGGGCATCGGCTACAACGTTGGCTTTACCAGGGTGATAGTGAATGTCCAGGTCGTAATCCTTGATTAGCTCTATCCATCTTCCCTGCCTCATATTCAGCTCCTTCTGAGTGAATATATACTTTAGGCTCTTGTGATCCGTATAGATCTCACAATGGTTTCCCATTAGGTAATGTCTCCATGTTTTCAGGGCTAGAACTACGGCTGCGAGTTCGAGGTCATGGGTTGGGTAGTTTTTCTCATGTTGCTTCAGTTGTCGAGATAGATAAGATATAACTTTGCCTTCTTGCATTAGCACACATCCGAGACCGATCTTGGATGCGTCACAATACACATCTGAGGGCTTCGTGATATCTGGCATGATCAAGATAGGGGCTGAAATCAATCTCCTCTCGAGTTCTTGAAACTTGCTTCACATTTGTCGGTCCATTCAAACTTCTAGTCTTTCTTCAGCAATTGGGTCATGGGTCTGGTGATACTAGAGAATCCTTCTACGAATTTGTGGTAATATCCCGCCAATCCGAGAAATGCACGAACTTGGGTTTGAGTGGTTGGGGCTTGCCAATCTTCTACATCTTTCACTTTGGCAGGGTTAACGGCAATTCCTCTGGCTGATACAATGTGACCGAGGAATCCTACCTCCTGTAACCAGAATTCACATTTGCTAAACTTTGCATACAGCTGATGCTCTCTAAGGGTTCCAAGAATGGTCCTTAGGTGTAGCTCATGTTCTTTTTTTTGTAGCTCATGTTCTTCTTATGATTTGGAATAAATCAGAATGTCATCGATGAAAACAACGACAAGCTTATCCAGGAAGTCCATAAAAATCTTATTCATGATATTCATGAAATAAGCAGGGGCATTGGTTAGTCCGAAAGACATGACTGTATACTCATACAATCCATATCTGGTGGTAAAGGCAGTCTTTGGAATATCCTCTGCACGAATTTTGAGTTGATGATAGCCAGTTCTAAGATCAATCTTAGAGAACACTTTGGCACCGGTCAAATGATCAAACAAATCTTCTATCTTGTGCAAGGGGTACTTGTTCTTGATGGTGACATCATTCAACTTCCAATAATCCGTACACAAATGGTTACCTCCATCCTTCTTGTCCTCAAACAAGACAGGTGATCTCCATGGGGACGCACTTGGTTGAATTAATCCAATTTCCAACGTGGAATCCAGTTGCTTCTTCAATTCTGCTAGCTCTGACGGGTTCATACTATATGGTCTCTGGGCTATGGGTCCTATTCCAGGAATTAGTTCGATGATAAACTCGATATCTCGATCTGGGGGCATACCGGGCAAAACATCTGGAAATACATCAGGGTATTCACAGACTATCCGGACTTGGTCAATGCTAGGTTGGGCTATACTCTTTTTGCATTTTAATTGGCGAGGTAAGGTTTCAGATATATGCTCGACTGATATTTCGGCAGTACTGGTCATGGTTATGGCTTTCTTGGCACAGTCAATCAATCCTTTATGTTTGGACATCCAATCCATCCCTAGTACTACTTCCAAACCTTTAGTTCCGAGTACTATCAGATTTGCATAAAAATATATGCCATGGATTCGGATAGGGACGGATTTGTAAATTTGCCTAGCCTTAGTGGTTGATCCGGGAATTTGAACAATCATAACATGCTTCAGTTTGGTTGGTTGAATTTTACTAGTGCATGCAAATTCTTCGGTGACAAATGAGTGCGATGCACCAGAATCAAACAACACTCTTGCATGTACTGAATTAACAGAAAACATACCCAGCACGACGTCTGGCACTTCCTGACCTTCTTCAGCATGCATGAGAAAAAGACGGCCGTTGAGGTTGAGTGAATTCCCTGGGGCAAATCTTCTTCCTGGCTGAACACGACACTGCTGCTGAGCTGGGGCATTGGCATTGGGGGCTGTAGCATTCTTCTTGTTTGGGCACTCATTGGAATAGTGGCCTTTATTTCCACAGTCATAACAAGTCACTTGTTACTTGTCCTTTGCTGCTACAGGCACAGCATTGCTTCCAGTCCTAGGGGTAGTGTTGGTGTTGGCGGTAGCATTGTTGTTGTTGAATTTGGGTGGGGCACGATTGAAATTGCTAGCGTTGCCGGGGTTGTTGTATTTCCTCCGGGCCTAGGGTTTCCACGGTTGGGATAGGTCGGACGGTTCATCGGGGGTCTGTTGGTTCTTGGGGCAAATCCTAGAGATGGGTTGGGGCGATACTTTGGGGTCTGATGGGTTCCTGGTTGATGAATCATGCGACGCTTGCGGTTCTCATTGGCTTGGTTGATCTTTCCTTCCACCTGGATAGCTGAGTCCACAAGGGCTTCAATATCAGCAAAGGGGATATTGACTAACATAGTATGCATTTCGTCATGCAGACCATTCAGGAATCTTTCTTTGTTCTTGCCTTCTGTGTCGATCTTATCCGAGGCATACCTAGCTAATGACAAAAATTTGTCACGATATTCCACTACAGTCATCCTTCCCTGCTTCAGCTCTCTGAACTCGTCTCTCATTCTCTTGATCAAACCTGGTGGCACATGGGTTCTGCTAAACTTGACCTTGAATTCCTCCCAGGTCATCATCTGGCCTCCGGTCATTGCGCGAACACTGTTCCACCATGCCCTGGCATCTCTGGCTAGATAGTGGGTTGCGAACAAAACTTTCTCGTTGGCTTCCACTCCGGCGACTTCTAGGTTATTTTCCATGGTTTGCAGCCAATCATCAGCGTCTAGGGGCTCTTCGGACTTAGTGAAAACAGGTGAGTTGGTATTCTGGAAATTCTTGAGCTTAGATCCATGGTTGTCCTAATTTCCGTGGCCTTGGTTGTTGTGGGCAAGCTGGGCTATCTGTTGAAGGGTGGCTAGGTTGGCTTGACGTTCCGCTCTTTCAGCTTCACGGTCAGAAGTCAACATTTGCAGAATCTGCAGCATCGGGTCCGGGGATGAACCACTTCCTCCACGTGGCATCTGAAGATTGAGATAGATCATGAGAAAAGAGGGAAATTTCTAAAGTTTTTGGGTCTTTCAAAAAAAATTAAAGTTTGACTCAGATTTTCTAGCAACTTGCTTTTTCATTCATTCATTCATAGCACACGATACAACACACACCACAACAAATAAAAACAGATGGTTTTAAGAACCATTCTGAGAACTACGATACAGTGGGACCGAATACTACTCACTACGCTAGTGCTCAAGTGCTACTACTCCTTGGAATCTGTGGCCTCATCATCCTCATCTTCATCGATGAAGGCGAAATCGTCCTCATCGGTGAAGAAGTCCATAGCCTGATCCTCCAGAAAATCATCGTCATCGCTGAGATAGGAGTAGGGGTCTCCACGAAGATCCTCTCCGGTATTCTCCCTTTCCTCCAACTGCATGTCTCTCTCGTGGATGGTCTCCTCCAAAGATGAGAAGCGGTGGCGAAGACAGGCAATGATGCACTCCTTCTTGTCAAGGTGACGGCGGCGAGACTTGCGATCCCTTGCTAGCATGGCGATGGTTTGGTCCTTCGTCTTGATGATGGCAGACTTGTGGTTGGAGTAGTCACGACAGTTATCCAACTCTTGCTGACGATCGTACATCATGAAGCTAAGGTGGTCCAATTGAGTCTTTAGTTCGGGGTGGTATGGGGCTTCCAGGGGTTGTCCATTTTCATCACGCCTTGGGCAAAACTCAAAGCGAGTACCCTTGATCTGATTGATGCTCTGCTCACACAGACGGGAAAGAGCTTCCTGCATGGCCCTGGCAAGTCCATCGAGCCAGTTGTTCTCTCTTAAGGTAAACTGAATTCCCTCAGCAGTGGGAGGTTCAATCTTTCCTCTGAGACTTGCAACAATTATCCACTGCAGATCTTCTCCTCCTTGATCATTGAGCTGAGCTCCGAAGAACTTGGGGTGCGGACGCTTCAAAAGTTCCGAAAGCTGGTCCAAATCCCTCTCAAAGATAAGGTCTCCTCCATTCCCCAACTAATAAAACTTGTTGTACTTCACGTCCATCTATAAGAATATAGGGTGAGTAAGTTAGTAGAGTGATCAAGTGGGTCAAAATTTTATGTATTTTGCAAGAGTTTTTGAGGAACATGAATTTTTATGAAAGAATCAAAGGGATAAGAATGAGAATAAGTTTTTTGTAAATATTTGTTTTCTTTGGTTTTGAAACTAAGTTTTTGATTCAAATGTCCAGTCTAACTAGGGTCTCCTATGGTCAGGATGGCTCTGATACCAACTTGTCAACACCCGGATTTTTAATCCCAGATGCCTGTTATGCCATACATCACAATCCCAGGATTACCATTTTTGCGAGACATAACAGAATTGGATACCATAGTACATCATCCATTAAAAACGGTACATAAGTTCTTACACAAATAGGGATCTCATGATCCAGTTCTTAATACAACATCAAGCAGCGGAATATATAATAATAACGGTAGCGTAGGCGAAGCTCCATCTTCGGGGTCACAGGCAATGCTAACGATGGGAGATGATCCTAGTTGTCGTCACCTTCCTGGGGTCCATCCTCCAGGTACTCCTCTTCATACTCTGGCCATGGGAATAGCCAGGGACAAAGCCATGAGTACTCTTTAAGTACTCGCAAACTAGTACTAACAGGTAAAGGTGTTTTTGGATAATAGGACACTGGGCTCTAGGGTTGTTTTGCAAAATCCAGATTTATCTCTACGAAGTTCCAAAGCTAATCACAATTTTATAACTCCTAAGTGGGATCTTGTAACTCATGTCACAACCCTGTTGTAGTCAAGTCAAAGTCTCAATTCATTTCACAAGTCTTTTGAAAAGTCTGACGGGGAACAGTATGGCCACTCCAACTGTCCATAACCACGGACGCGGCTATTCAAATAGTTTGACACTCTGCAGAGATTGTACACTTTCACCAAAACATTCGATACATCCGTCAGGAACAAATCCTGAATTCACCATACTCAGTATGTGGATAATCAATCCTAACCTTTCAACTACACGCCCTAGTATAAGCACCTCTCATGTGAGTTTGGCCTCCTAACCATGACCAACTGTCATCTTGGGTACTGCACAGGTGGACAATCTTCACAAGGTAGCCTCAGCTCAGACCTTGGCCATGAGGGAACTAATACTAAGGTATATAAGTTTCCAGTCACGCCCTACCCAATCTTCGGGTATTGTGGTTGTACGATAAAATTGGAATGGTATCGCATCCAGAGAACCATCAGTTTTATAAAGGGCTAAGGCTCATGCCTCAACATTTTCATCACCAAAATCATCAAGTGTTCGGAAACGCATGTCCAAAACATTTCAATAGAATGATTCATCATTCCAAGGTTTTTATAACCATTTTTCCACCAAATATTCCCATCTAAAAGTTGATCAAGTTCTATGCTTAGCACTAGAATCTACAGGTGGGGGTAAGTACTAATGAGGGGTGGTGGACTAGTGGAATTTCAACTAAGTACAACCTTATGTCTTTGGCTGATATCAAGGTTTCTAACTTAGGCCAAATTTTATGCTCTTTATGCAACCTTCAATTATCTTTCTAAATCTACAATTTACTCAAGTAAGCTCTAAGTAAGAGCTTTGATAAAGAAATAAAGTAAGAAGCTTGCAAGTAAAACTAGGATTGGTTTATCAAGTGGGTATGATTACATATGCTTATGGCGTATAGTAGGCCGGGTAACAAGTAAGGGTTTACTGGCACAATATCCGTATAAGCTTGCTAAATTGCAAGTGTTAGCTTGCAAGGTTACTGGCTTGCACATTCACTAGTAGTATTAGGCTTGCATTAGTGTCAATATAAGCTTGCAAATATTGGCTTGCATAGGTATAGTATCAGCTTGCCTTGTGCAGAGCAGTGGTTGAAGTTCTCCTCGGCTTCTTCTTCGTAGATTCCTCCTTCCTCCTCGTATCCTTGGTTGGTACTAGCGTCTATGAATAAATACGAGGTACAGAATCACCAAACAATACTTAACTACTTGCAATCATCACACAAAAGGGTCCTATAGATGATCTAGCATCATCTCTAACATTACAAGGTTAAGGCTTGGTTTAATTCTTTTTATTTTTAGAAAAGTAGTTTCTACTCATTGAAAAACTACTTAAGATTTAATATTCTCCAAACCAAATATGGGATCATGTTGACACATGTCATCACCACATATTTTAGTCCATGGGAATATGATTTAAAGTGGTGTCACAATTTAATAAGGTTCTACCCTTTTATTTTAATTAAATAATGTGTCTAGAAATGCCTATGTAGCATTCTTTTATTACTTGAACATTATTTCTGGAAGTAAACCTATATATTTCTATATATTCCGAAAGGTATGGTTAAATGTGATTTTTGAGAGTTGGAATCAACTCAAAAGCTGTTATGGTTTAAATTTTAAAAATGTTTGAATGCAGAAAAGCTTCTGCCTTGTTATTTTTACCAGGGGTGATCTATAGATCCAAATGACTTGAATCCAACGGGCTTGGATTCAACATTCTCAGACCTTTCTAACAAAATTAGTTTCATTCAATTTGGTGCACTGAATCGATCTGGGTTGATTTTTGAAACTAGGTACAGAAGTGTGTTTGAAATAAAATGGAAAAGGTTTAATTCAAATAGCTGGGCTGCGCGGGAAAAGTTAACGGGCCGGCCTGCTAAGCGTAGCACTTCCGCGGGATGCTTAAGTGGCTGTCCCCACACGTCAGTGAGACAGGTGGTGCGAAGCGGTATGGGACGATGTGGGTCATCCGATCTGATTCTAATCCAACGGCTGGGAGTCATCATCGACGTTGAGCAACACCGACGAGATAGAGACCTAGCGCGGGTTGCTGGGGGCTCACCGGGGTGCAGGCGAGGGTCGGCGAGGCGGGCGAACAACGAAGTCGATGACGGCAAACTCAGTGGTGGTCGCGGCAGCTCTTGGGGTGGACGAAATCAATGGCCCCTTCTTCTCCAGAGGCGGCGGGCTCCGGTGAAATTCCGGCGATGCGCTGCTCGCCTTGCTCCGGTACTGAGGTGGGGTGGTTCTGGGTGAGAGAGGAGTGGAATGGTGTGAAGAATTCGAGCGGGGGAGTCCTCTCTTTATAGTCTCGACGGTGAGACCAAACGGCATGGGCGGGCGATGGTGGCGACATGGCTACGGGCTGCTAGAGGCATGGCCGGCGGTGGCGATCGCTTGGTGGTCTCCTTGCGATGCTCTACGGCATTAATGCGCTTGTAGGTGCGGTGCGGTTTGGTCTGGAAAACCCGACGCTCTGCGCGGCAGAGGCGGCGTCTTCGATGGCGAGCGGTGGTTGTGCGTCACGAGGCGACGAACGGGGATGTCTGGCGGTCTCCTAGGTTGGTGGTGATCATGTATGCATGCGGCAAGGGCGGCGCGCGGTCTGTGGGCTTCGGTCGAGCGTGGCGCTCTGACGCATGCTCGGCATGGTCGCTGGCGGTATGGGCGCGGTCCGTGCGTGTGGTCCAGTGGCTGGCAGGGTTCGAGCGCGGGACAGGGAGTGGCGGTGGACGGTGAGCTGCCTCCCAGACATGTTGTTTTGGCTTGGTGCTTGCTCTGGCTAGCTAGCCATTGTCGGCTGGCAAGGGGGTGCTCGGGTTGGCATGGCATGGAGCAAAGGGTAGGGGCTAGGGTTGGTCCAAGCACTGGTTGGCACTGGGAGACAAGGGTGATCAATGGTGAACATTGCTTAGCCCAATTACTGCTCCAAACAGTGAAGTTAGGCCAGTTTGATTTGAATCTGCCAAGTGTTTGATGAAATGGCCGCAAGAATTCAAGTTTTGAATTTTGAAAAGATTTTTTGTGGGTGTGCTAGATTGGTGCTGGTGAGTCTGCAGATGCTTGGGTTTTGAAAGTTGAGCTTGTTTGAGTGGTTTTTGAAAAACTGTGATCTTCCCATATGATAAAGATTCAATTTTGAATTGTCATTTAAACTATGCATTTGAAAGTTTCTGGATGATCACAAAGTGGGCCTTGATACCTTGTTATGAGTACATTCAAGGGGTGCAAAGATCCAGATAAGTTTCTGTTAGGTTCTGAAAGTTTGAGACAGCCAAAGTAGGCATGGGAATTAAATTGGTCAAAATGACCATTCCCCTATTTTATTTGTTTTGATTTACTTGTCTTTAGGAAAAGTTTGGGAAATATTTAGATGATGTTTATTTCACCTAAGCATCCATTTACAAGCAATGGAACACATAAACAAGGTGGTTCAAAAGAATTCAAAATGAAATGCATACACATATGCATGCTTTCATAATTTTATTTAGAAAAGTTTTTGTTAATCCTAATTTTAATGATTAGAGTTTGATGATCCAAGTTTAGTATTTTTGGGATGTTACAGATGACGTGCGACCTTTTTTGTGTATTAATTCATATATGTGCTCGCATATATATATTAGTTAGAGACTAAACATATATCGTGATATTCCTATGGGTATGCAAATTCACATTTGTTTGTGACAAGCACAATATAAACATATAATTCGGGGAGATTTTTTTTTGAATATATATGCACGTGTATGTTCTTGGTTTTAAATATGTTTGTAACATATAATTTTTAAATAGAGAAAAAAATATTGACCAAGCCAGGATTCGAACTTGGCTGCCATAGTTTTCATGTCCAACTACAACCTCATAACCACTAAGCTAGTGTGTGTTTCGTGTCCAACTATAGCCTCGCGCTGTTTTTGACTAAGTGCCAAGGTTCTGTGGCGCATATCACTCGAAATGCGCCAAATAATCAGTTCAACCCTGCTTCCCCTTCCCCCTACCCTAGCTATCGTCCTTTCCCCCCGTGCGCCCAAACCCTAGCCTAGCCCAAACCACCACCGCTCGCCGCTCCATTGCTTGCCTGCCGCTTGCTCCCACGCCTCCGCTCACCTGCACGCCTCCTCCGCTCGCCTAGCGCCTACACACCGGAGGTGGAGGAGGAGACCTTGCAGGTGGGGGAGCCTCTAGACGACAAACCCCAGCTCTCGATCGCCGTGCCACCAGAGCCCATAGAGGAGGAGAGCTACCGGATCCCGAGGAGGAGTAGCCGCTGGAGCCCCTGGAGGAGTAGCTGCCAGAGCCCGAGGAGGAGGAGGAGCCACCAGAGCCCGTCCGCAGTAGGAGCCATGTGAAGGGAAGTGCACGTCGGTCGTCACTCGCCACCGCCACAATAGGCCACCTTGCCATCCTCCACCAGCATCCACCTCACCGTTCGCCATCCATCATCCCTAGGTAATTGTCTGTTTACTGTGATTTGGCTCAATTTACTGTGATTTGGGTCTGTTTACTGTAAATTTCTTACATTTCTTGTAGTTACAGAAGTAACAAAATCCCAACAGGTGTCAGAGTAACATAAGAATGTAACATACCAATCACAAATAATTTATATAGATAAATGTGAAATTTTATTGTAACAGATGTCATGTAATTATCAGGGTTGGGCTGACATTTAACATACACATGAAATCATCCTTTTACTGAGCTTATCATTCGACATATAGGTCGACATATCCTGCAATGGGTTATTTATACACATATGCATAGGGTCGGCTCGCATTTTTCCCTTTCCTTATCTGTTGTTCATGTTTACCCATCCTAGATATTTTTCTCTTGCTTGCTATAAAGCGTTGTTTCTGGACAACAGCTAAGTCAAAGAGTTGATCTTAGACGAGTATACATTACTATTCTGAGATAAGTTTAGGCAACCGCGCCAGCCGACATAAGAATGGAAAACAATAAGGAAGAAGGGGGGGTCCCCGATTCAATATTTTGAGTCATACCATTTTTATTATTAGCACATAGCCAGCATAAGCGTCCGACATATGAGAGTTTGAGATATTCATACATTGCTTTCCCTAGGTATAGAAAGGACGAAGCAATGCCACATTCCAAGGCCATTTGGTTTCATCACTTGAGTTGTCCGCCTTATTCTTTTGTGCCTCGCGGGTATCTATTAGATAGTATGAATCATTGTGCAATGCTTCGCTTACAATGAATGGACCTTTCCATGGGGGTGATAACTTGTGCATCCCAGCTGTGCGTTGCACTAGTCTGAGAACCAAATCCCCTTCTCTGAATACATGAGAGTGGTCTTTCCGATTATGATATTTTCGGACATTTTGTTGGTATATGGCGGATCTGGATAGTGCTAGCTCTCGAGCCTCTTCGAGTAAATAGTCTCCATCTTCCCGAGACTCTTTTATCTCGACTTCTATATATTGCCTTACTCTTGGAAAGTCATGATCTATGTCGGCAGGCAAAACTACTTCTGCCCCATAAACAAGAAAGGATGGCGTATAACCATTAGATCGATCCGGAGTTGTTCTAAAGCTCCACAATACTAAGGTTAATTCCTCTATCCAACAACTAGGTGTTCTCTAGAGTGGTTCCATTAACCGAGGTTTTATCCCTGATAGGACTAGCCCATTAGCTCATTCAACTTGACCATTTGATTCCGGGTGAGCGACTGATGCTATGAAGCTCCTTCGGCTATGTTTGTGCCATTGTCTATAATTACGCTATGTGGGTAGCCATATCTTAGGATTATATCCCATAGGAATGTGACAACTGTTTTCCCATCAAGCTTTTTGATGGGCTTCACTTCTATCCATTTTGTGAATTTGTCAACCATCACAAGTATGTGAGTCATGCCGCCACGCACGGGTTTAAATTGTCCCACCATATCCAGGAACCATACCGCAAACGGCTAAGTGATTGGTATAGTCTTTAGCTCTAACGCCGGCAAGTGTGTTTTCACCGTGTATCGGTGACACCCATTGCATTTACTTACTATATCCTGTGCCTCCATGAGTGCACTTGGCCAATAGAATCCATGTTGGAATGCCTTGTCTACCAACGCTCTCGATGAAACATGATGCCTACATTCTCCTTGGTGAATATCCAACAGTATCTCTTGGCCTTGCTCTGAGCTAACACAACGGTGTAACACATTTGTCACACTCCTCTTGTACAACTCCTTATTAATTATGGTGTATGATTTTGCCCTTCTTTATGTTTGTCTTGCTAATATCTCATCATCCAACAAATTTCCATCTTTCAAGTAATGAAATATCGACTACGCCCAAATTGGTGTCACTGGTGTTGGGCTGTCTTTTCATCAATTTCCATGGGCTCAGCCGACATAGTCTCTACCGACATAACCTGAGGAGTCCCCGAGTTTGATTCGGCAGTCCCCGGGTTCTATGGAACAGTCCCCGGGTTACTCAAACCTGCTCCTATGTCAATGTGAATTGGAACTGCATCCGACTCCTGGCTTGTCGGGATGAAGATTGACTCGGATTTGGGTGAAAGTTTTGATTGATGGCTTACTGAGGTGTTCCAGTGATACTCTACGCAGGATTGATTGCCGAGATGACCCTAACTTTGAAAACACATCAGCTGCCTCATTTTCTGCTCTAGGTACGTGGTGACATTCACATCCATCGAAGTATCCCGAAATGTGTTTAACATGGAAACGATATACTGCCATATTTGCGTCTAGCACGTCCTAGTGCCCCGATACTTGCTTAATAACCAAGTCCGAGTCGCCAAAGCACATGATCCTTTTGATGCCAATTTCTTTAGCCACTTTTATCCCGTGAACAAGTGCTTCATACTCGTCAACATTATTGGATGCAGCAAAGTGAATTTGCAACACATACGTGAGCTGGTCCTTCTTTAGTGAGGTGAGAACTATCCCGACACCCTAACCCATCTTTTTTTTGGACCCATCAAAGTGCGTCTTCCAGTAGTTCGGGTCTAGCAACGGCGGCTTGTATTGCATCTCCATCCATTCCACAAAAAAGTCTGCACAGCTTGAGATTTAATGGCATCTCGCATATCGTACGATGGAGTATATGGTGATAGTTCTATGGCCCATTTTTCCACTCTGGCGCTGGCGTCTTTACTACCCAATATGTCCGACAATGGCGCCTCGCATATTACTCGGATTGGGTGCTCCTGAAAAGCGCTTTGCTCAAGAAATAAACTAGTGAGGGTAATTTTGTTTCGACATAGAGAGCACTTTGCTCAAGTAATAAACTAGTCTTTGGACTGATTTGCCCTCCTCTTCCCGCTCTACCACTATCACTGTGCTAACAACTCTATTGGTTGCTGCAACATAGAGCAGCATTGGCTCATTGGATAGTGGCGAGGACAATATTGGTGTTGTTGCCAACATCTTCTTAAGTTCATGGAAAGCGCTATCAGCTTGCTATGTCGATATGAATTTATCTGATTTTTTCATCAGCTGATATAATGGTAATGCTTTTTCGCCTAGCCGACTCAGAAACCTAATCAATGAGGCTAGGCACCCTGTGAACTTCTGGACATCATTGAGGGTTTTTGGTAATTCCATTCTTTCGATGGCCCTGATCTTTGTCAGGTTAGCCACAATTCCTCGGTTGGACACAAGGAATCTAAGTAATTTTCTATCTGGGACACCAAAGGTGCATTTTTTCGGGTTAAGTTTCATCTGGAATCTTCTTAAGTTTGCGAATGTTTGACGCAGGTTCTCGATTAGAGTATGACTTTGTTTGGTTTTTATTACCACAACATCGACGTATACTTGAACATTTTTGTCAAGCCGATCTTGCAAGCATTTTTGCATGCATCTTTGATATGTTGCACCTGTGTTTCTTAATCCAAATGGCATAGCACGATAGCAATAAGCCCCATACAGGGTGATAAAAGCTATCTTTATTTGATCACTCGGATTCAGTGGTATTTGGTGGAAACTAGAATACGCATATACAAATGATAACAACTCACAACTGGCAATAGAGTCAATGACTTGATCGATTCATGGCAGTGGAAATGCATCTTTCAGACACACCTTATTGAGGTTTGTGTAGTCAATACACATGCGCCATACCACCGCCACGTTTGGGTCATCCTTATTTTTCTTGACCAAGACTGGATTTGACAACCAATCTGGATGCAGTACTTCCATGATGAACCCAGCAGCTAATAGCCTGGCTATCTCAGTCGCTATTACTTCCCTCCTATCTTCGGCAAAGCGGCGGAGGGGTTGCTTCACCGGCTTGGCATCTGGCCTTACATGCAGAGAGTGCTCATCCAACTCCCTGGGAACACTTTGCAAATCATGTATGGACCATGCAAAGATATCCCGATTCTCACGGAGGAAGTTGGTGAGCTTGCTTTCCTATTTGTCAGATAACCGGGCCCCAATAGTCACTGTGCACTCCGGGAAAGCCTCATCAATCTTTATCTTTTTTGTTTCCTTAGTAGCTTGGAAGGACACACTGCCATGTGGGTTAGTAAGTGTTGGCATAGACATCTGTGCTACTTTATCCAATGCTACAACCTCGATCATTTTCTGCTTTTCCTGTGCTATTACCACAGACTCGGCCAACAAAGAGCCGGCTAAGGCGCATGCAATAGATCTCTTGTAGTCACCTTCAACCCTAATAACTCCACATGGACCCGGCAACTTCATCTTTATATAAGCAATGTGAGAGATGGCCATAAACTTCGCCATAGTTGGTCTGCCGAGTAATACATGATATGAGCTGACAAGGTCTACCAATTCGAATTATATGGCCTCAATGCGACAGTTCTCCCTGTTGCCGAATAAGACATCAACCCAAATTTTTCCAATTGGTACACATGATAATCCCGACACAATGCCGTGGAATGTTGTCTAAGTCGGCTCTAGCATGTTCATGGTGATGCCTAGCATGAGCATTATATCCTTGTACATGATATTGATGCTACTGCCATCATCTATCAACACCTTGGAAAATTACACATTGATATCTGGGCCCATGAAGGTTGGATCCAGCACTAGAGCGTACCCTCCTGGAGTCGGCATGTTTTTGGGGTGATCCTTTATGCTCCACGTTATTTCTTGCTCAGACCAATGCATGTACTTTGTTATTGCTGGCATTGTGGCATTTACTTCCATTATTCATCTCTGTTGACTTTTCTTATCATTCGGCTCTATGACAAACACGACGTAACTCTGGTGATGCTCTCTGTACTAGTTTCTGCCTCCATGGCCACCATTAGGACCATCGTTCCTTGGACCGTGCACTTGATGCACTACTTTTCTCCTTTCTTGATTACGGTACCTTGGCTATTGATTCTCATATCTCTGCTCAGTACCAATAACTTGAGCATTTCCCCCTTTAAGTGGTGGTGGGGGAGGTAGTGGTAGTTGCTGGTTTGGCGAGTCTACTCTATCACCCTTCTGGAACCAAGTACATTGTCGAGTTGTGTGGCTTGCCGGTTTACTTGGACTCAGCGTATGAAACTTGCATGGTTCATCCAACATTATCTCGTAAGTGTACTTTTACCTTTCTTTCCAAGGCTTTTCTGTTCATATGGCTTTTTGCCATCGTTCTTTAGTACCCACTGTTGTTGCCCACTTTTTCTTTGATGCTGACTGCTTCCTGCATCAGGATGATCTTGACGTATGGCTGCAACTTGAGGCGAACCGTACTTATAATCCAACCTCTCATCTTGCCTTTTGCTTTTGTACTCACTTCGTTCTTGGCGCCTTTTAACCCGGCTGTGTCATAGATTTGAGTCTCCGTGTGCCCATCTGCCGACATGAGCAGAGGCTGAGTTGGATCCCCTAGCGCATATGAGTCAGCAATTTTTATGGTTTCGGCTAAACTTGACGGCATATCCCTCTGTAATCTTTGCCATAGCACACTTCCATGTCTGCATCCTTGTGCAAACCACGCAATGGTGCTCCACCTAGTCAGGAACTCTCTGTCTGTCTCATTGGGCCTGTGTTTGCACATAGCCAATTGTTGTGGGCGATTCGGCCTCTTGTAGGTGCTTGTGAAATTACTCACAAAAGATTCTTAAAAATCAATCCAGCTATTGATGCTTCCGGGTGGCAAGTTATTCAGCCACACCCTCACTGGTCCTTCCAGCATCTGTGGCATGTACCGTGCTGCCCACCTCAGGTTACCCTGCGCAATTTTTACTGCAGTTTCATAATTGATAATCCAATCCTCTAGTTTGATGCTGCCATCATATGTCTTTGTTCCTCTTGCCAGCTGAAAGTTTCGCACTGGCGGTTCTCTCATGATCCTTGGGCCAAAACATGGTGGACCCTTCGGTCCTTGTTACACGACAAGCTCTTCCATTTTTATCGGGTCAAGATTTAGTCTTGCGTCATCCGATTGGAGCTTTTTGCCTCCTAGTCGAGATCCCATCGCATTGTACACGTGATCCGACATTTCATACCCATCATTCATCATGGCCGAGTAACCATTGTTATACATGTTAGCATTTGGATCTGCGAGTTGCTGCACCGCTTGTCCTTCACTTTGCTATCGTCTTTCGGGCTGTGCCGGTGGCGGGTTCTGAGGTGGTTTTCCTCCTCCTGCTGAGTGAGTCCCTTGCCTAGGTTGTGGCACATAGTTCTGGACTCCATTATTGTTTCTCTGTACGACATGCTTTTGTCGGCCAACATTCTCTTGGTTTTTGTTTCCCTGGCCAACATTCTCTTGTGCATTGCGCATGACCTGGATTTCCTTGAGCTACTACCGTATCATAGGCTTCTATCTGTTTGTTTTTTCCTGAGTCCACACTTTTCTCTTTTCTCTGTCTCGGCCTATCCCCTGGCGAGGAGGCTGTATGCCCAGCGGACCTGGACGGATTGGGGTTTCCGAGTAAACGAGCTGTGATCTGCCAGCTATACCCGGATTCGCCCTCTAGTAGGCCTCATTCATCTTTCTTGCTCCTCTCACCAGCTCGTTTACGCTTTCGTGATGTTTTCTATTTGCCTCATCCGTCGAGTGAGGTAGTTCAGCCATCGCTGCTTATACAGCTCTCAGGTTGGCCGCTACAGTATTGTATGTTGGCCGTATGGCTGTTTCGTGACTACACTCTGGATGTGGTATCCGCCAGCTCCTCGTTGAGGTTCCTTCCTATTATCCTCATCGCATCGAGCCGGGTCTTTGTGCCCTTGACTCGGTGCACCGAGTTATATTCCTAGAGGGTAATATCCAGATCTTGTTGTAGCTTGGCAAGCTCCTTAGCTCTCTCCAACACCTTTTTCCTGGTTTCCTCTAACTCGGCATGTGCACGTGCCGGGTCAGCCGCTGGTGCTACTGGTTCTGCCAGTTTTTCTATTGCCTCTTGCAATTCCTTAGCTCTTTTACTCGTCGCTATGTTCTCCAGCTTCTCTATTGGTACCTTCGCATCTCTTGCCGCCCTTGGTGTGGCATCCGTTCTTCTTCCTCGGCAACCTTGTTCACCACTGGAACTACTGGTGGTGCTGGGGGACGCGATGGATCAGGTATAGTCATCATTACATCCGCAGAAGCAACCTAGTGAAGCTTTCCCGCAGCATGAACCGCAGGTAGATCCGGTGCCAAGACGATGCACTCGGGGTATGCGCGCTCCATGCGCACTGCGACGTAGACTTGGTGCTCGCTGAACTTGATGACGCGACCGCCCCTTGGGAACGGCCTGGTCCCGAAGCAGCCCGCATTGTCGCTGACGAAGTTGAGTGCTCCAAACTTCTGGATGAGGCCAGAGAAGACGTGCTCACCCGTTGAAGTGATGATGTTTCCCATCCGTATGAAGACTCCAACAAGCGCCGTTGATTGCCCCATGGTGGGCGACAACTGTCGTGATGGTGTCACGACAGATGCCATGGGTAGGCTTAAGTTGGGGGCCGGATGGACGCTTGAGGTAACCGGGAAGGGTGCGCATGGTCTAGCCGCTCACAATGAACACAATGAACACGATGAACTCTACAGACTTACGATTTTAGTTCTCCTTGGAATTTACAAGTGCTCCTTGAGATGTTTTAGCATAGCCATGTGGCACTAGTTGTCTCTTGATCGATTCCCTAAACCCTAGCTATGCCCCTCCTTATATAGGCAACAAGAATTGCTAGGTTAAATTTTGGGCCCTAGGGTTTCCTATTTTGATCTTTGTCCTTACTATGTGGGCCGGATCATGGGGCCATCCCTAGGCCCATGACCCAGTCAACAAAGCTATATTGCCAACAGTCCTTCCGTATGTAGATGCCAGCTCTACGGCATCATACGGTGATTTATACGTCACTTTGTGCTTTTAGCGTCACCTGGCTCCTTTTTTATCATCCGGCGGCGCCCTCCTCTTTTGACCATGCTTTTACATGGTCCCTCCTGGTTCTTACTCGGAAAGGGGGCCACACATTCATCTTGACTCGCCGTTCCCTCGTGAGATCTGACTTGTGATTTCCTACAAGATAAATGTCCTTGTCATGTGCGGGCCGACATACTTCCTATGTTGGCCTAACACAGGCTTCATATCCCAGCCGTTAAGACCCGACTGGTATTTTCTTGACTCGGCCTAAACTAAGCTGCGTAATGTTTTACCCCTTGACACCTTGTATTTTGTAGGGTGTGTTGCGTGCTCCTCCCGTGGCACGGCGCCTTCGGCCAATCAAGCATTCATATAGATCTTGACGCGCCGTGTATTTCGGAGCACCTTGTATTTGTAAGCGCCTTGTATTTCGGAGCGCCTTTTATTTCGGAGCGCCTTGTATTTCAGAGGGTGTGTTGTGAGCTCCGCCCGTGGCACAGCGCCTTCGGTGCATCAAGAATTCATGTAGATCTTGAAGCGTCGTGTATTTTGGAGCGCCTTGTATTTTGAAGCGCCTTATATTTTGGAATGCCTTGTATTTTGTAGGGTGTGTTGCGGGCTCCGCCTGTGGCATGGCGCCTTTGGTGCATCAAGAATTCATATAGATCTTCAGCGGTGTACCTTCAGAATCACTCAAAGCAGTGCATTACATATATGCATGTATGAGTAGTGCTCTTAGATTGCATGGTGGTCATACATTAGTTTTTTTCTAGTAGACTACTATAGTAAATTTCTAGGAAAGACAGTGCACACATTGTAGAACTTAGAAATTAAATAGGACAGTGCTTCGAAACTACAGTGTGGCACTCTAATTTGTTATTACACCAGAGCACGCAGGATAAATAGGGTAGTGCTTTGAAAGTACAGCGGTGTATCTGCAGCATCACCCATAGCTATGCATATATGAATATACTAGTGCACTTGGAGTGCATTTGGTTGGGTTAGTAGAGTAACACTCCAATTTCTTGTTGAGATCAGGCAGTTCATACCTACAACATTACATTGAGAAGTGCATAAAATAATATAAACACAGTTCATATAATTGCTTTATAAGCTAGTGCACGTAGGCCAAATAGGGCAGTATCTGCAGCATCACACAAAGCAGTGCACATATCAATATACGAGCAGTGCACTTAGAGTGCAGGGTCATCCCACATTCGTTTAGGCTAGTACAATAACTCGCCAATTTCTAGCTAAGGCAATCCATGAGGTGTAAAAAGCACAGTGCTTCAAAGAGAAACCAGTGTGCCTGAAACATTACATAGAGCAATGCAATTATAAATCTAATCGCAGTGCAAGTAAATGCTATATATGCTAGTGCACGCAGGCTAAATACCGTAGTGCTTCAAAACTAAACTAGTCTGCCTGCAGCTTCACACAGAGCAGTGCATATTTGAATATGATGGCAGTGAAGTTAGAGTACACGGTCGTAGCACAAAGTAATGTGCTAGTATAATTAAGCAGTGCATTCATATAGATCGTGAGGAACTTTGTATTTCGTAGCGTCTTGTATTTCGTGGCATGTGTTGCGGGCTCCGCCCGTGGCACGGCGCATTTGGCGCATCAAGCATTCATATATATTTTGCATTTTGTCTCGATGGGTAGTGCATCACACAAATTTCTTGCTAAGGCAGTGCACATAGGCTAAATAGCGCAGTTTTTGCATATATTGTAGCTAGGGAGGTGACCCGTTTACCCAAGATGTGGCTAGCATCAGACGTTACAACCTTATTTGGTATTCCTTATTTGAACTGGTAGGCCATGACCTGTCTCTCTCCCATGAAGAGAAACAAACTATTTTTCTTCTTTCTCCAGCCAAATAAACAAATCTTGCGAGTAGATAAGGATTTTACCACATCTCGGTCCTCGATCAGTTGCATGGCAGAAGATCTAGATCTGTTGGAGGAGATTGTTCTAAGGTTAGTGTCTATGAAATCTTTGATCCGTTGCAGTATCGTCAACAAAGCTTGGTATGCTGCACTCAATGTGAAGAAAAATTCGCCATCATGTCTAGGATTTATAGTTAACTATCATTGGATACCTAAGCTTGGTAATAGGATAGCGCAACTGGAATATTCACCTAAATATGAAACATCTCTAGGTATTTATTTGAGCTTAGATACGACGTATCTTCAAAGGGAGTCAGTCCTCTGCTATCGAAATGGAGTAGTCCTTATTCAGATCCATCCATATTGTTCTAGAAATCCTGGGTACTATATTAATTATCCTCATAGGTCACCATATTTGTTCACTTTCCTTTCCTCCACTGTTACACGAATGCCACCAATGTCGAAGAGGGATACAAAACATTCATATGGGAAATTCTGTCTAATTTTTAGTGCTGCTAACTTAGGAATGACATTCTTTAGTAGAAATATATTCAATGTTTGCAAGGCTTCATATCATGCTGCTACCGCTAATACAACATTTGCAAAATGGTGATTGATTCAGTCATATTATTTATTCATATGTGCTGAAGTTTCATCGAAATCTTATGTTCCTTCCGTCAAACATGTTGTGTGCACACGCAGTTTGAACAAATTGAATCATTTAAGACTATTCTGTACAGAGGAAGCTCTGCTCGTACTCGATATTCTGGTATTTTCGTAGTGATATAGTCTTAATTTAGGTGATAGTTGAGGTGTCAATTTGAGATTTGCAATGGAATGCCTACTAGGTGATATTCTATTTTCTAAACAATAAACAAACTAGACTATTTAAGACTATTATGTCCCTAGTTGTTTATGATCATCATCAGGAGTTTGTTCGGGGGAATCTATGCTCCTACTTGATATATTGGGTATTTTCGTAGTGACACAGCACAATTTAGGTGAGAGCTGAGGAGACAGTCGTATATAATACTTTAATCTGAGAATCTAGGTGTCAAATTGTATTTGCAATGGAATCCATGCTAGGTGATTCATCCAACTGACAACAAACTTTGCAGAATATTCATGCAAAACTGATGTTGCTGGATAAGTGGTCGCAATCAGTAGTGGTGAATATTAAGGCGACAACCGATACGGAAATGGAAGATGACCAGAACTGGGTGGGTGGCAACATCGAGTGACTGGTCCTTTTAACACAAGACATGAGTACTTGGACTCTCACAAATGTCTACAAATCGTTGAGACTTACACTGCCATCTTTATAGGCTATCGGCATTACTCCATTAAACCGCGGGTTCCCGCCGCCCAACTCTGAATTCGCTTAGGTTCAACATGGAAGAACTTGAGCTCCTGAAGGTACATCTCCAACAGAAGCCTCACCTTGTGTGGTGGAATTTTCACTACGACCTCTTAGCGGTGTTCGACAAGGCAACCACATTCATGAGATTCCTAGATGACAAAGAATGGATAGTCTTGCACGACGACCATCTACGACCGGAGAAGTATGTCGACGACGTCTTCACCTCTAGCTACTATTCCGACACAGCACAATGCATTTACACGGTCACTAAAACTAGCGGCGACGTGCGTGTTTGGGAGACATTCACCTGGTGTGAGTCATGGTGTCATATAGCATGCAAATTCCCATTCAAAATTCTCCTTACTGATTGAAGGTAACACGCAGCTACGCATGCAGCCCCACGCGTCATTCCAGCTCGAGGGATCGAAGATGCAGTAGTAGATGCTGATCTTGGATCACGACGCTGGTTCCTTGCACCTCTTAGAGGCAATACAAACCAGGATGTGACGGCTGTGAAATATAGTCATCCACGTCCACATTTAAACTAGATATTATTCATATTTTTGAGGAAATATATCTATAAATCCTGCCACTAAGGCCTAATGATCAAAGGGGTATGCAATCCTGTCTTTATATTTTTCCCTGTGCAGATAATGATGTTTGATAATGGGAATCACAACATTAAAGTCAAAGATATGATATTTCCAACAACTCAAAGAAACCTAGAGTCATGAAGTGGAGGCAGAATCTTTAATGACCAACTATACATCGGGAATAAAATTCCAACCATGTAGTTCTGGTCGTGTAGTTGCTACCGACATTGCCAGGTCAAAAAGAACAATTGTCATGAAGGGACCCCTATATAAAGAGGCTTCGGGTGACTAGAAAAACCCTCATCTTCTTTTCGATCTCAACTTTCCCTGCCACCAAAAGCCACCACATCGGATGAATAAATCTAGATCTAATCTCCAAACCTTTCTCCACCACCATAGCCATATTCCTCCACTTGTAATAGTAGATCTCATCTCCGATTGGCGACATTGTAATACTATTATAATAAATCTCATGATTTCCATTACAATGTTTATGATTATTGATTTCATCTCTATGTGTGAGTAAATCTCCATGGGCTAAGGGCTTCGGCCTAGCCATGTAGCTTTTGTGCATCTTATTTATCATAGATGGGATAATGTATTAGTTTGTATGACATGATGATTATTATACCCTCTCTTGCCTCAATCTAAGGACTTTTTAGGTACGCAAGACCCCAAGAATTGATCCAGGTATAGGGAGTGTGCATAATGACTAATCTACAAGATGGGAACCCTAGTCACAGAAGGGATAGTATGGCTGTATTATGAAATTAAGACCCACTATTTAAGTTTGGTTCAATAGAATCAATTTGGAGGCTCTGTTGTAGAAGATACAGGTATGCACTTGAATACTTTCACTAAAATATGTGATATGATGCGCATTAAAGTTGTTGACCCTGATGTGGTCAAGTTGCGCTTATTTCCTTTCTCTCTTAGAGGAAGAGCAAAAGATTGGTTGCTATCTTTGGCAAGAAATACTATTGCATCATGGGTGGAACGTACTTCTTTATTTATGACTAAATTCTTTCCACATGCAAAGACTATGCAACTAAGATCTAATATTACTGGTTTTAGATAGGAAGAGCGCAAGCCACTAGCGCTTGCATGGGAGAGAATGAAAGAATGCATGAGAAAATGTCCCAACCATGGGATGGAAGATTGGTTAATTCTCGTTTTATCTTATAATGCTCTTAACCCTGTATCTAAGTCTATGCTTGATACTGCAGATGGAGGAACATTTATGGGTAAACAAACTACCAAAGGAAAGTAGTTGCTAGACAATATGCAAGACAACCATGCCCAATGGCATGTGTAAAGATCAAACACAAGGAAGGTGAACTCCGTCACACCTCAAGAAAATGAAGAACTCAATGCTAAGTTGGATGATATCATATTAGCCTTTAAATGTTAGGAAACCCAGGTAACAGATATCTTGTAACATCCCAATTTTAGCAACACTGAATTGGTGTCCAAAAGGCAAAAATCAGGGGGAACAAAAACTTTTTCTTGTTACAAGTGCAATGTTTCTTTACTTGTTTGCTTGTGTTCTTGCAACTGATTGTGTATTAGATGCTATACTTCTTATCTCAACACTAGTTGACAAAAGCTATTTTACAAAAGAGATGTCTTGGCTCATCTTTCATATTCTCAAATGTTCTGGAATTTCAAAACCCTAGCCAAGATGACTTTGACAAAACAAAAATATTTTACTACTTCTATTAACAAAACTATGGGGACCTAAAATATACTCCCTTTATGTTTTCAAGACAGAAATCTCAACTACTCTGACCCCTAGGTTTCCAAAACCTCTATTCAAAACCTCTTCATTCCAATCTTGGTAGAAATGCCAAGAGGTACTTATCTTACTTCAAAACATAACCAATTCAAAATACCCATCCCTACCTCAAGCTAGGCTTGATGGTAACCCTAATAGTAGTTGGATAAGTTTGATAGGATGAATTGCCTTGATCTACTGTCTAATGAATTGCCTTGATCTGTTGATTGCATGCTTGCTTAGGAACTAGAGTGATCTAATCTAGTAGCTCATACCTTAGGAACCAATCTATGCTTGTGATCATCAACGTCATATCAAGCATCCAAGTTTGGATCTATCCTAAGCCACTAAGGTGATCATCTCCCCTCCTACTCAGACCAATCTAAGGATATTCCCTTCTAACCGTTCGAACTCAGTGAAGACCCAATCTAAGCATGGATCCCATCTACTTAGTTAACACTTCAACATCATCTCCTTGATCATGAGTTGGAACCTAGCCTCCTCTCAAAATCATCTACCCTTGAACACTAGTCTCAAACCCTAAATCTGCCAAAATGGCTAAGTCTGGATTTCTTATCTAGATTCAATCCTTGGAACCCTACCTTTTCCAAGCTATGTGCATCCTTGAGAATGTATTTGAACCATCTTATAGTAAATCACTAGTACTACCAAGGAAAACTCTTACTATTGAGTAAACCACTCTTAATCCAACTCATCCATGATGGTTTTGTTGACATCATGGTAAGCTTTTCTGCGAAACTAGTCAACATGCCTACTTTGGCAGGATCTCACATCTATATGCCACCACCCCTTGACCAAATCTTTGCTTGGTTATGATCTACTAACCATGTCATATAAACCCCCAGTTCAATTGTTTCCAATGAATCCTTGTGCTTCTTAAACCCACATGGTTTAGGAGGCTACTTGATGTATCTGCTATGACAGCCTTATTTTCAACAAAGCTTGCCATCTCCTCCACACCACCTAAAATCCAATCAAGCCCAACTCATGATTCCATGATCATATATATGACTTGGTCTATCCATCCATATACCCCTTGTACCAAGGTGAGCTATGAGCTCCGTTATCCAACCCTGTTTTGGTGGCATGAAAATAACAAAACCCTAGATTCCCAAAATTCTAGTTTCTTTCCTTTTTTCCTAAAACCTTTCAAAAACCAGGAGTACAATGATGTATAAATCAATATTACATCATCTACCTTGGTTAGGATAGTTCCCCAAATAATTCCCATAATTATCTGGAGCCTAAAACTATTTAAATTCTTTTTCTGGCAAAACCCTAAAACCTCGCCAACTCAATGCACATTTTGTTCCTATTTATCATATCCCATCTTTCCAACTCAAAAATAAATATTTCTGAGACTCTTTATTATTTCTTTTTGCCTTTTTTTTTAAATGGCAGAAACAATAAATAATTCCCTAAAAATACTTTTCCACCTCAATAAATTCAAACAAAATTATCCAATGTGTGCTATGGTATTTAGTACCATATAAAATCAAAAACCAAGCTTGTCCCATGTAAAAATATCAAATAAGCTTCTAAAAACTACTTCTGGACTAATTGAATATTTAAGTTTAAGTGGACCTTTAATCATTAGAAAAATCCCAAATAAATCTTGGAGGTGTACAAGAACCATATCCTTATACCAGTACCCTTTCCCTATCTTGGCCAATGTAAATTTTTTGGACTTCTTTCACAACCTAAGTTATGATCAAATATGGAAAACTAGTCAAACCTTGCCTCAAACCTATACCCAAGCTTTGCTCAATACTTCTCTCCAGCATCTCTCACCTCCCCTGGTCGAAATCCCTGTAGCAAGGTACCATAGCTCCACCCCACACCCTTGTCCTTTGTATTTGGTGGAGGAGAGACCAAAGATCTTGCATATCTTGCTTATTCAATTCCCTAGGGCAGCCACTCCCCCTCTCAGTCCCCTGCCACGACTACAGCCCTCTCTCTCACCCATTCCACCTCCCCTGGCAGCCAATGGAAAGGACATGGACCAAGTCCTAGCCATGTATGGGCTTGGTGCACCATACACCATGTACCTCTCGGATAAGAAGGCTCCTGGCCACCACAGGCTCCCTCCCCACTCTCATTTCACTCGCTGACCCCCACCAACCTCTCCCCGAGCCCTAGATACCCTTCCCTTGCACCCAATAGCCATGGATAAGAAGAACTCCACTCGGTTTCTTGCTTGCATGCAAGATTGCCATGGATCCCGACCCCCCAGCCTCCCCACGGCCCCTATTTCACTCCTAGCATCTCACAAAGCTACCCAGAGCCTCCTCCTCCCTCCCCTTGGTTCCGACCCCTAGGAAACCGACACTCACTCCCATGGATATGCAAGGAAGGAGAAGGCCATACCCTGGGCTACACCACCCTCCCCTTCTTGCTTTTTCCTCTATGGTGAGAGCCCTAGGCAAGCCCGCACTAACACTGCCCTTTCTCCTGATGTGCAGGCGCCCTAGGAGGTAGTCCGGCGAAGACCCCAAGTGCCTTCCTCGGCCTTTGTAACATCCCAAAAATATTAAACTTGGATCATCAAACTCTAATCATCAAAATTAGGGTTAACAAAAAACTTTTCCAACTAACAATATGAAAGCATTCATATGTGTGTGTATTAAAATTTGGATTCTTTTGAATTGCCATGATTCTGTGTTTATTTGCTTGTAAAATGATTCTTAGGTGAAATAAACATCATCTAAACAATCCCCAAACTTTTCCCAAAGACAAACAACTCAAAATGAATAAATTAAGTGAATGGTCACTTTGGCCAAATTAACTCCCATGCCTACTTTGGCTATCTCTAACTTTCAAAACTCAACAGAAACATGTATGGATCTTTGCACCCCTTGTTAGTACTCATAATAAGGTACAAAGGGCCACTTTATGATCATCCAGAAACATTCAAATGCTAAGTTTAAATAACAGTTTAAAATTGAATCTATCTCATATGGGAAGATCCCACTATTTAAAAAACCACTCAAATCAATTCAATTTTCAAAACCCAAGCACCCACAGAGTCTCCAGCACATGCCTAGCACACCCACAAAAAATATTTTCAAAATTCAAAACTCAAGTTCTTGTGGCCATTTCATCAAACAGGTTGCAGATTCAAATCAAAAAAATCACAAACACTATTTTGAGCAGTGTGTTGGCCAACCTTGTTCCCTCTCTGGTTGCAACTAGCCTTAGTAGATCATCTATCCCTTTTAACTAACCTCTAGCACCACTGTGAGCTTGCCAATGCCATCAATGGTGAGCAGGCCAAGCCTCACCATGTCACCCCAGTGTGGACAACAAGCTAGGAGAAGAAATAGTCGTGCCAACCTTGTCTAGGAGGTAGCCCATGCCTCACCGCCCCCTCTCGACCAACCCTAGCTCGAAGACAGAGACCAGAGCCGCCAGGAACTCCGCGCCCGCGCCGCTGTCGACCATGCCGACGCGCACCGCAGAGCACGTGTCGTCCCCACGCAACCCGACAACCTCGAGCCCTCGCCGCCCGCCAGCATGCACCCCACTGTCCCAGTAGACCACCAGACACGTTCGTTTCATCGCCCATACCCCATAGCCACCGCTCACCGCAGAGTTTGCCGCCTCTGCCTCACAGAACACCGCACATAGCCATGTTGCCACCGTCGTCTGCCCATCCCTCTCGGTCTCGCTGTCGAGCCTATAAAAGGAGACGATCCCTGATCGATTTCTTCATACCATCTCAGTCCCCTCACCTCACTGATCATCCCACCCCTTAGTCGGAGCACGAGGAGCAGCGCATCGCTGGAATTGTGCCGAAGCAGGCCTCCTCTGGAGAAGAAGGGATCCGTTGATTTCGCCCACCCCCGGAGCTGCCGCGACCATCCCTAAGCTCGTCGTCGTCGACTTTGTCGTTTGCCCGCCTCGCCGTCATCGCTGGAGCCCCGGTATGCCCCCTATGCACCCCCACCGAGCCGCTAGGGTTCGAGCTCGCGGGTGACATGTTCATCGTCGACGACGACCCTCAGCCGTTGATCTCACTTCTAATCCAACGAACCAAATCGCCCTGTGTAACTACCTCGGTGAATTACGCTCTTAGTTACAAGCCTGGATGAGCGGAAATGGTTAAAATAGTACGGTGGGGCCAATGCCACTCACAGGTAGACCTTTCGGCCGTCCTAACCATTTCCAAACATCGGGACAAGAACGAGCGGCGTAATCGGCAGGCGAAGGGATCAACTACATACACAAATGAGTATGTATGCAAGCCACCATACAACAGTCCTCAGAGCCCTTCCATCTAAAAGAAATAGAAATATTGCAACGCCATACGGCAAGATCCAAATATCCTAGATAGATATAATAGTTTAGGATATCTCCTCATACATCAAACATCAGAGTATCAGGCGGAAGCGGAAAAACAAGATCCGAGTACGGATAAGAAGCAAATTGGCATAAGATGCCCCATAAATAAACACATCCCGCCCACAGATCTCACGGATCCCCGTTCTCGGAATCTCTACACCGAGTGATCGTTGCCCACATCGTCCGTCTCCTCCACCTAGTATCCATCTTGAAGTTTACATTCATCTGAATCAAACAATTTATCGTGTGAGACCCTAGGGTACTCGGCAAGTCTTTATGCCTCTAAAGGGACACAACCTGGGTGACGAATTGCAGCAAAAGATAATACCTAACAATTCTATAGATACTGCTATCCATCCGCCTAACCACAGATAGACGGATGTCCATGAATTAATAACAACTTATAACAGAATATTAACAGATCCATCCTCCTCCTCGCTACCAACGAGGAAGCGGACTAACGACCCCCATCCGCTGGCAGTTTTATTATCCATTCCATGAGTGTTGCACTATTTACTAGTCGTACTTAGTCAAATTAAAAGCGGTACTTTAGTTATACTTGTCTATGATCGAGAAACTATGCTCCAAGTCGTCCATAACCCATGACACGGCTTTTAGAAAGATTTACCTGAGGGTGCACAAATAGCAACACACACTCGATCAACCTCGGAAAACCAAATCAAAACCCAACGAGGCATTCACGAAAAAGCGATCACAGGATTCTGAATTATTTTAGGGGCCACCCAATTAAGCTACCCGCAACGAAGTTGGCCGGCTCCGAGACGGACTCAAGGTTTGCGTCAATGGCTGTAAACGACTGGGAACCCGAAAGTGTGACTGGGCTTGTCGATACCGCGAAAACACTCTGCATCCAAAACAGTACAGGTGCTCCTCGCACAATCTTAAATAAAGCAGTAAAGCATGGCATAAGTACAGGATAGTAATAAAGCCCCAAACTACTTTGTGGCCCCAAGAAATAAGAATGAATCAAGCTCTGGCTCGGGGGTTCATAAGCCTCCGGATGTGGATAGCGCCAATATTCAAGGAACAGGAATCAAGTACTGGGTCCCACGGACACAAGTGAGCATGAAAAACCAAATAGCAGATATTGCTCACCGGTGCCACTTTCATTAGTTATCCCATTACTACTCAGGTTAAGTTGTTTAGGTACCTCGTTATCCATCAGACACTCACATACCCTACACATGTTGTTCTACGACCCGCATGGCTCAATCAACTCCTGTAGTAATGGCTCATGGGATGGAGGAACAAGCTTCGGTGGGGTTTAAAAGTAAAGGCTATGCAAGATTGGGATTGATTTAATGCAATCGCGACTCAATGATGCAAGAATAAGATAGAGGCAATAGGTACTATATGTATGCAAGCATGTGGTAGTGCTTTCCTGGCAGCTCAGTTGAAGCGAGAGAAGGATCTGGGTAGTGCTCCTGGGTTTCTTGATATATCTCCTGATCAGCGTCTATTCGAAGAAGAACCAAACAAACAAGGGCCAACATAAATAGAGTGCACAAGCATATGAATTGAAATGCGACAATCAAACAATCATGCCATGATGAATGATGCACAATTTGCATGGAAAAAATGTAGCATGGCATGGGTGAGGAGTGGAATACAAGAATAAAGCATTTTACGGAGTTTTAGTCACCTTTTATCCTCAAATAAGTTGTTGTATACTTTATATTTATATGATGCATGCTGCAATTCAGAACATGGAATGCATATATAGAACAGGCTCGTCGCGCTGATCGATTTAGACATATCATTTGTAAAATTTGGAGTTATAAAACAAAAGTTATTACTTAATTAAGAAAAAGGGCATTTTATTGTAATTTTAAACAATGTCGAAATTTAATTTGCCCAAAAGATATTTTGAAAAGCATATTTGAATTCCTCACATTTTTCTGATGCAAAAACATGTATTATTTGTATTATTTGGATTTATAAGTCAAAAGTTATTTAAAAACAGATTGAATTTGAATTTAAAACAAATTTTGGAAAAGATTTGAGTAAAAACAGACTCAGCGAAAACAACTTTTGTTACTCAGGCAAATCTAGCCACGGTCACTGACGGGTGGGGCCGATGCTGACTCAGCAATAGCCGACACGGCGGGGACTGGACCGGACTTTTTGCACCGCGAGTACACCCAGCCGCAGTGGATGACAGGTGGGCCTCCAGGCGGCGGGGCCACAGCGCGCGCGCGGCCAGCGGGCAGCTGACACGTGGGCGATCCAGGGGAGCGCGGGTTGAGAAGCCACAAAGCGCGGGGGTTTTCTTGCAAGAATGTACCGGGGCTGACAGGTGGGGCTCCTGGGACGGCGGGTTCAGCGGAAAAGGGCAGGGCTCAAGCGCAAAAGGACATCGGTCTTTGGCGCTACGGACGGATCCGGCTCTGACGGCGGCGGACCTAGCCATCTTCCGGCGACGGTGGCGACGCCTCCGCTGGGCGAAACGCGTCGCTCCAAAAACGAAAAGCGTAGAGGGAACCTCGGGCTACATCTTTCGTTCAGAGAACTAGCACGGAGGTGGTCTACAGCGCGCGGGGCAGGGTGAGGAACAGGGGCGGACGGAGGTTGCGGTTGCTGCTGCAGACACGACGGACATCGCAGCGGCGACGCACGGATCTCGCTCGACGGAACGTCCGGCGAGTCTGGGCTGCTAGGAGGAGGACGGACATGTCTAGGAGATTGAGAGGCTCACCAGGGGTCGTCCGACGCGGTCAGATCGTGAAGGTGGGCGATGTAGGGGCGAGGACGCAGACGGCCGGCGCAGCAAGGGTTTCGAAGGGCGAGGTCGACCTGCGGCGAGCTGGCCTGCTCCACCTCGAACGCGTGCGCCGGGACGACGACGTGGACGCCGCGGCCTTCACCGACACCGTGATCACCCGCCTGCCGCCGTGCTTTTCTAGGAGGAGAGGGGGAGGCAGAAGGTGGCCGTCGGGGTGCAGATGGGGTAGAGGGAAGGGAGGATCATGGAGGCCGAGAGGGCTGATGGTGTCTGAGCCGGGTGGGTGGTGTATATAAGAAGGGAGGCTCAGGAGATGCCGTGGGGAATCAGTAGAGAGGAGAAGAAAAAGGTGGCTCGTGTGCCACCTTTCCTCCTTGTCCTCTCGAGCAGGGGCTCGGCGTGGGAGGCCAGGGCAGGGTAGGTGGAGGCTGCCAGGTGGGTCAGGGAGTGAGGGGAGCTCGGGGTGGGGCTGCTGAGGCATGGAGAGAGAGCTAGAGAGAGAGAGAGAGAGAGAGAGATGGGAGGCTCGGGTTAGGGTTTTGGTTAGGTGTAGGCTTCACTGGGTAGGTTAGAGTGGGGGTGTGGCTTAGAGAGGAGGGATTAGTGAGAGGGTGTGGTATGGTAGCTAGGTTTGAATCATGACCAAAGCATGAGGTGACTAGTGTGAGGAGAGAGGGGTAGGGAGATGGTTTAGGGTTTAGGGATAAAAGTTGAAAATGCCCACACATGGCTTGCATGGATGGGGATGGGTGTAGGGTTTTTAACATGAACCAAACAAGATCAAGCATGAAGAGGGGTAGAGGATGATTCACTCAAAAACCAAATAAAAACAAAGGAGGACAAAAGATGGAGATGGTTGCATGGCCCATGCAAGTATTTAATGCCATGTGTTAATCTTGTGAAAACAAAAATAAAATCTCATGGCATTTATTTATGTGCATCCTCAAAAGATGGAGTAAGGGCCAAGCTAAGGATTGAAGGAAAGTTCCATGTGGAGTGAAAGGAGATGACCATCTTTGAATATATTTTGGACATGCTACTGTGTAAATTCCACTATGTGCATATTATCCTCAAATATTCCAACATGAACAACCTTCCCATATCATTCCATATGGAAGCAGGTAGAATGTAAAAGAGTCCATTCCAAGCAACATGAGCTAGAGATAAACCCAAATAAAATGCAATGCTCACATATGGTGGAATGGTGGAATGATGGGATGGTGACAAGAAAGGTGGTGGAGTGGAATAAAAGATATGCCCCCAACTCAACTTGGGCATTAAACAATATATCAATAACCAAATACAATATCAAGAGGCAAATACAATTAATAATGCATATGAGAGAAGATCCAAAAGGAAAAGGGTTTTATATGATGCTCAAATGCAAGGTGGCATGATGACATGAGCATGATATAATTATGATGCAACAATTATATGTAGGAAGTAGCATTTATATAGACTAGGCTAGTAGCATTGCAATCGTTAGACAATTGGGATGCTACAACTCTCCCCCACTAAACAAGAATCTCGCCCCGAGATTCCTAGGAAAAAGAAAACAACACAAGGAGAGGCGGGTGTTCGAACGAAGGGGACCCTCACGTTCCCAAGTTGATGAACCATGGAATGGTGCGACCACTACACCTTGCAAAACTTGCTAGACTTGTTGCGAGTCTTGCGTTTTGCTTGAGAAACAACGGTTAGAAGAGTTGAAGGATTGTCGTGAGACAAGAAGGATAGGATGAACATAGCTCCGGTTTTCTCAAGAAACATGATAAAAGAATAGAACCACTTGTGAAAGAAAGGACAAGATGATGTATCATGGATAAAGAAAGGACACACCGTTAAGATTAAAGATTTACTGATACGAGAGAGGATGAATCTTTATCTCGCCGGAAGAAAAAGAGCTAGATTGGAGAGGTTTGGAACCACTACGACAATAGCATCGTATCTTCTCTCGGATTTGAGAAATGAAGTACGGAAACAATATTGCCTTCAAACAATAGAGTCCCTTGATATCAACAGAAAGATTTAGCTAGACATCGTCGGATTAGATTCTTCTTGCGCTGGTAAGACCCAACGGATCACGCAATTGAGGTGCGCGGATATAACTTCTAGAGACGGATGTGAAGCTAGCTCATGGTGGACTCCCGAGAAGCAAAGAATATGGAGAATCTGGAGTTTATTGTAGATATACTTATTGCTTTCTTTAGCCTTGAGACTAACGCAATAGATTTGCGGCTGATGGCCTCAACCATAATTGGCTTTTCCACAGAAAAAGAATTGATGAAACAAAGAGAGAGATAGTTTCCTTTCATCTTGTTTGTGGATGTCGAGCATCGGTAGAATGACGAGGACAGAAAAGAGTTTGCATTTGTTTCCACCAGATAATTGAAGATTTTGCTCCATCTAGAATAGACAGACCACCCACAAGAGATTATTGATTACTTTCTTCGAGAGAGCGCTCCGGAAAACAAGGACGGAAGTAAAAGTATCAAGGGATAAAGGCCACTTCTAACTTCCGTGGAATGAGTGAAATCACATTAATTCACCAATTCAATGTATAAGAGCGAATGATAAGAGTAGTGGTATGGTAGCTACTCCATCCTGCACTCAAAGCATTACTCCGCACATGAATAAGAAAACCATGCAACCCAACTACCAAATGATCAAGGTATTGACAAAAACTCATGGAACTTCGTTAGAAAACAAGGATAGATGCAAACGATTCGCCGGATTCATAGATAGATAAGGATGATGATGTTGTCGTCATGTCTGAAGTACCAAGCCACCAGAAAGATATGAAGGAAGATTACGGATAAGAACTGCAAGATTCAACAGCTACCGAAAAGATAGCACCAACTTGAACAGAAGGAATACAAGATCTGGAAGGTCTTCATGGCCTCCGGTGGATTGAGCATAGACGACAGAGCGAGAGGGTTTCAAGAGATTACTTGACGAGACTGAAGTGAAAGAACTCCATGTTCTTCTTGAAATGATTGAGAGAGATTTAGCAGTTTTGAGGAAATCTACGGCGGAACGACGATGATAACTCGCCAACAAGGAAAACTCCGGGTTTGATTGAAGATGGAAGATGGAATTAACAATGGACTTGCTGATTCCAGAGTTGAAGTAATGTATTTAGCAGAAGGACGTGGCCGAGATAGGTGACTTCAAAAAGTCAGAATTCTCACTTTGAGACTTTGCACACAGGCAGTGCTCACGAAGCTTGAGAGAAAGAGACACAAATGATCTTCCATGTCCTTCCATTGATATCGAATAGGACAGCATATTATCAACATATACCACCATGGATTAACAGGATATTCCCAGAATATCAAGTTCAAGAGGCGGGAGAAACGAACAAATGCTCGAAACACTTTCTGAGCTCAACGCTCTTAGAAAGATCAATATTAAGAGCACGGGTTCGTGTTGAAAAAGATGCACTGGAAGAATAGATTATCTGGTCCTTCGGAAGAAAAAGAGATGTCACCTGGTTCACATTGTCGATTGGATCACCGGTTACAAAGATAAAGAGATCTTGGATAAAGAAAAGATGATAGATCATACCTTAAGCAAAGCTATCAGAGACGAAATTATGCAATTCCCTCGTCTCAAAGAGAATTTTGCAGATATTGAGTTCAAAAAGATGTGCAGCATGATGGACAGATGATAGACCGCCGTAGTGCCTTGAGAAACTCTGGATTGCCAAAGATGCTTGAATATGCATAGATATGATCACGGTGTACTCAAAATCACAGGACATAACAGTCACCATTTGGAGGATAGTGGTGATTGCATTTTCCCATATTCCACTCATCATAAGTGTCATATAGCTATGCCGAGAACCAAATTACAATCACCAGCATCGGATCGACACATGTTATGTAATTAGCCCAAGAGAATTGGAGATGAAATAAAACTCCAGGATTAAGCGTCGGTGACAAAAGAATGAGTTAGCATGGACATGCTGATAAAAGGGAGATAGATAATGTTTCACACACGACTGAAAAGGAGTGTGGAAACACAGATGTATCAAAGAAAAAATTTCCGCATTTTTCGGCATTAAAATACCAATAGATGCGCAAAATCACTTATCAGGTAGCGATTAGCAACTCCACATTCTGTGAAAGCATGCTGGAAGGAAGAACACCCTTAAGAAGATGGCACCGGTTAACAAGGAGTCAGATAGATCGCGCCGGTTTTCAAAAGCCTGTCAGTATGGAATGTACCAACAGTTGATAACCAAAGGCAGATTGTGATAACAAATTGGATGCAACAGATAGACAAGGAATTACACACACACACACTTTCTATCGTACTACAAAAACCCAGAACACGTGAATCCTAGTTTGAATTTTAAGAAGAGGATTGAAAGCGTTACACTTCCTTACCAGAAAATGGTGGGTGGGTGGGTAAGAAGAAAAGAGGAAGCAGTCCTACTCTCGCGTTTTGTTTTTCCCTAGTATACATAGCTACCAAAAATATTTGCTAGACTGACAACGACCATTTGGCTGAGACCCTGAAGGGCGGGATGGCTCTGATACCAATTGTAACTACCTCGGTGAATTACACTCTTAGTTACAAGCCTGGATGAGCGGAAATGGTTAAAATAGTACGGTGGGGCCAATGCCACTCACAGGTAGACCTTTCGGCCGTCCTAACCATTTCCAAACATTGGGACAAGAACGAGCGGCGTAATCGGCAGGCGAAGGGATCAACTACATACACAAATGAGTATGTATGCAAGCCACCATACAATAGTCCTCAGAGCCCTTCCATCTAAAAGAAATAGAAATATTGCAACGCCATACGGCAAGATCCAAATATCCTAGATAGATATAATAGTTTAGGATATCTCCTCATACATCAAACATCAGAGTATCAGGCGGAAGCGGAAAAACAAGATCCGAGTACGGATAAGAAGCAAATCGGCATAAGATGCCCCATAAATAAACACATCCCGCCCACAGATCTCACGGATCCCCGTTCCCGGAATCTCTACACCGAGTGATCGTTGCCCACATCGTCCGTCTCCTCCACCCAGTATCCATCTTGAAGTTTACTGCTCATCCGAATCAAACAATTTATCGTGTGAGACCCTAGGGTACTCAGAAGTCTTTATGCCTCTAAAGGGACACAACTGGGTGACGCAATTGCAGCAAAAGATAATACCTAACAATTCTATAGATACTGCTATCCATCCGCACGACCACGGATAGACGGATGTCCGTGAATTAATAAAAACAGTTATAACAGTAATATTAACATATGCATCCTCCTCCTCGCTTTCCAACGAGGAAGCGGAAGAACAACCCCCCCCCCATCCGTTGGCAGTTTTATTATCCATTCCATGAGCGTTGCACTAATTACTAGTCGTACTTAGTCAAATTAAAAGTGGTACTTTAGTTATACTTGTCTATGATCGAGAAACTATGCTCCAAGTCGCGTCCATAACCGCGGACACGGCTTTCAGAAGATTTACCTGCAGGTGCACAAATAGCAACACACACTCGATCAACCTCGAAAAACCAAATCAAAACCCAACGAGGCATTCACGACAAAGCGATCACAGATTCAGAAATATTTCAGGCCACCCCATTAAGCTACCCGCAAGTTGGCCGGCTCCGAGACGGACTCAAGGTTTGCGTCAATGGCTGAAACGATGGGAACCCGAAAGTGTGACTGGCTTGTCGATACAAAAACACGCATCCAAAGCAAAGAGGTGCTCTCGCACAATCTTAAATAAAGCGAAAGCATGGCATAAGTACAGATAGTAATAAAGCCCCAAACTACTTTGTGGCCCCAAGAAATAAGAATGAATCAAGCTCGCTCGGGGTTCATAAGCCTCCGGATGTGGATAGCGAATATTCAAGGAACAGGAATCAAGTACTCGGGGTCCCACGGACACAAGTGAGCATGAAAAACCAAATAGCAGATATTGCTCACCGGTGCCACTTTCATTAGTTATCCCATTACTACTCAAAGTTAAGTTGTTTAGGTACCGTTATCCATCGACACTCACATACCCTACACATGCTGTTCTACGACCCGCATGGCTCAATCAACTCCTGTAGTAATGGCTCATGGGATGGAGGAACAAGCTTCGTGGGTTTAAAAGTAAAGGCTATGCTTGGGATTCAGTTTAATGCAATCGCGACTCAATGATGCAAGAATAAGATAGAGGCAATAGGTACTATATGTATGCAAGCATGTGGTAGTGCTTGCCTGGCAGCTCAGTTGAAGCGAGAGAAGGATCTGGGTAGTGCTCCTGGGTTTCTTGATATATCTCCTGATCAGCGTCTATTCGAAGAAGAACCAAACAAACAAGGGCCAACATAAATAGAGTGCACAAGCATATGAATTGAAATGCGACAATCAAACAATCATGCCATGATGAATGATGCACAATTTGCATGGCAAAAATGTAGCATGGCATGGGTGAGGTGTGGAATACAAGAATAAAGCATTTTACGGAGTTTTAGTCACCTTTTATCCTCAAATAAGTTGCTGTATACTTTATATTTATATGATGCATGCTTCAATTCAGAACATGGAATGCATATATAGAACGGGCTCATCGCGCTGATCGATTTAGACATATCATTTGTAAAATTTGGAGTTATAAAACAAAAGTTATTACTTAATTAAGAAAAAGGGCATTTTATTGTAATTTTAAACAATGTCGAAATTTAATTTGCCCAAAAGATATTTTGAAAAGCATATTTGAATTCCTCACATTTTTCTGATGCAAAAACATATATTATTTGTATTATTTGGATTTATAAGTCAAAAGTTATTTAAAAACAGATTGAATTTGAATTTAAAACAAATTTTGGAAAAGATTTGAATAAAAACAGACTCAGCGAAAACAACTTTTGTTACTCAGGCAAATCTAGCCACGGTCACTGACGGGTGGGGCCGATGCTGACTCAGCAATAGCCGACACGGCGGGGACTGGACCGGACTTTTTGCACCATGAAAGTACACCACCCAAGATGGATGACAGGTGGGCCTCAGCGGCGGGGCCATGCAGCCGTGAGGGCAGCTGACACATGGGCGATCCAGGGGAGCGCGGGTTGAGAAGCCACAAAGCACGGGGGTTTTCTTGCAAGGAGGTACCGGGGCTGACAGGTGGGGCTCCTGGGACGGCGGGTTCAGGCGGGAAAAAGGGCAGGGGCTCAAGCGCAAAAAGGACATCGGCTGCTGGAGCACGCGGACGGATCCGGCTCTGACGGCGGCGGACCTGGCCGTCTTCCAGCGACGGTGGCGACGCCTCCGCTGGGCGAAACGCGTCGCTCCAAAAACGAAAAGCATAGAGGGAACCTCGGGCTACATCTTTCGTTCAGAGAACTAGCACGGAGGTGGTCTACAGCGCGCGGGGCAGGGTGAGGAACAGGGGCGGACGGACGTTGCGGTTGCTGCTGCAGACACGACGGACATCACAGCGGCGACGCACGGAGCTCACTCGACGGAACGTCCGGCGAGTCTGGGCCGCTAGGAGGAGGACGGACATGTCTAGGAGATTGAGAGGCTCACCAGGGGTCGTCCGACGCGGTTAGATCGTGAAGGTGGGCGACGTAGGGGCGAGGACGCAGACGGCCGGCGCAGCTAGGGTTTCGAAGGGCGAGGTCGACCTGTGGCGAGCTGGCCTGCTCCACCTCGAACGCGTGCGCCGGGACGACGACGTGGACGCCGCGGCCTTCACCGACACCGTGATCACCCGCCTGCCGCCGTGCTTTTCTAGGAGGAGAGGGGGAGGCAGAAGGTGGCCGTCGGGGTGTAGATGGGGTAGAGGGAAGGGAGGATCGGCGCGAGGCCAGAGAGGGCTGATGGTGTACGGCAGAGCCGGGTGGGGTATATAAGAAGGGAGGCTCGGGAGATGCCGTGGGGAATCAGTAGAGAGGAGAAGAAAAAGGTGGCTCGGGTGCCACCTTTCCTCCTTGTCCTCTCGAGCAGGGGCTCGGCGTGGGAGGCCAGGGCAGGGTAGGTGGAGGCTGCCAGGTGGGTCAGGGAGTGAGGGGAGCTCGGGGTGGGGCTGCTGAGGCATGGAGAGAGAGCTAGAGAGAGAGAGAGAGAGAGAGAGAGATGGGAGGCTCGGGTTAGGGTTTTGGTTAGGTGTAGGCTTCGACCTGGGGTAGGTTAGAGTGGGGGTGTGGCTTAGAGAGGAGGGATTAGTGAGAGGGTGTGGTATGGTAGCTAGGTTTGAATCATGACCAAAGCATGAGGTGACTAGTGTGAGGAGAGAGGGGTAGGGAGATGGTTTAGGGTTTAGGGATAAAAGTTGAAAATGCCCACACATGGCTTGCATGGATGGGGATGGGTGTAGGGTTTTTAACATGAACCAAACAAGATCAAGCATGAAGAGGGGTAGAGGATGATTCACTCAAAAACCAAATAAAAACAAAGGAGGACAAAAGATGGAGATGGTTGCATGGCCCATGCAAGTATTTAATGCCATGTGTTAATCTTGTGAAAACAAAAATAAAATCTCATGGCATTTATTTATGTGCATCCTCAAAAGATGGAGTAAGGGCCAAGCTAAGGATTGAAGGAAAGTTCCATGTGGAGTGAAAGGAGATGACCATCTTTGAATATATTTTGGACATGCTAGTGTGTAAATTCCACTATGTGCATATTATCCTCAAATATTCCAACATGAACAACCTTCCCATATCATTCCATATGGAAGCAGGTAGAATGTAAAAGAGTCCATTCCAAGCAACATGAGCTAGAGATAAACCCAAATAAAATGCAATGCTCACATATGGTGGAATGGTGGAATGATGGGGTGGTGACAAGAAAGGTGGTGGAGTGGAATAAAAGATATGCCCCCAACTCAACTTGGGCATTAAACAATATATCAATAACCAAATACAATATCAAGAGGCAAATACAATTAATAATGCATATGAGAGAAGATCCAAAAGGAAAAGGGTTTTATATGATGCTCAAATGCAAGGTGGCATGATGACATGAGCATGATATAATTATGATGCAACAATTATATGTAGGAAGTAGCATTTATATAGACTAGGCTAGTAGCATTGCAATTGTTAGACAATTGGGATGCTACACCTATCACCGCTTCAGTTATGAGCCACCAAGTAGACCCCCACATCGCTGAGCCCAGGCCATGAGTGACACTGGGCCGGCCCATTAACCTTTCCCGCGCAGCCCAAGCGTTTGAATTTAGATTTTTCTATTTTAATTCAAACTCAGTTATGTACCTAGTTTCAAAAATCAACCCAACTCGATTCAGTAAACCAAATTGCATGAAACCAATTTTTTTGGAAAGGTATTGAAATGCTTAATCCAAGCCCGTTGGATTCACGTCATTTGGAGATGTAGATCAACCTTGGTAAAAATAACAAGTCAGAAGCTTTTCTGCATTCAAACATTTTTCAAATTTCAACCATAATAGATATTCAGTTGATTCCAACTCTCAAGAATCACATTTGATCATACCTTTCAGAATATATAAAAACATATGGGTTTACTTACAGAAATAATACTCAAGTAATAAAATAATGCCACATAGGCATTTCTAGTCACTTTATTTAATTGAAATAAAAGGTTATACCTTATTTAATTGTGACACCACTTTAAATCACATTCCCATGTACTGAAATATGTGGTGATGACATGTGTCAACATGATCCCATGTTTGAGTTGGAGAATATTAAATCTTAAGTAGTTTTTCAATGAGTAGAAATTACTTTTCTCAAATTAAAATAAATAAGAAAATGCTTTATTCTTGTAATGTTAGTGATGATGCTAGATCATCTATAGAACACCTTTGTGTGATGATTGAAAATAGTTAAGTATTGTTTGGTGATTGTGTACCTCGTATTTATTCATAGACGCTAGTACCGACCAAGGATACCAGGAGGAAGGAGGATACTACGAAGAAGAAGCCGAGGATAAGTTCAACCACTGCTCTGCACAAGGCTAGCCTAATACTACTAGTTGATTGAGCAAGCTAACACTTGCAAGATACCCTACTTTAGCAAGCTTATACTTCCAATTATGCAAGCAAATACTTGCTTGTTACCATGCCAACTACATGCCTTAAGCATATGTGATCCTACCCACTTGATAACCCAATCCTAGTTTTACTTGCAACCTTTATACTTTATTTCTTTATCAAAGCTTTCTCTTAGAGTTTACTTAAGTGACTTGTAGATACTAGAAAGTTAATGGAAGGTTCATAAAGAGCATTAAATTTGGCCTAAGCTAGATAATCTTGATGTCATCCTAAGGCATGAGATTGAACTTAGTTAAACTCCACTTGTTTACCCTCCCCCTCATTAGTACTTACCCCACTTGTAGATGCTAGTGTTAAGCATAAAACTTGATCAACTTTAGATGGGAATACTTGGTGAAAATGGTTATGAAAACCTTAGAATGATGAGTCATTCTACTGAGATGTTTTGACATGTGTTTCCGAACACCAGATATTTTGATGATGAAAATGTTGAGCCATGAGCATTATCCCTTTATAAAACTGATAGTTGTCTGGATGCGATACCATTCCAATTTTACCGTACAACCACAATACTCGAAAATTGGGTAGGGCTTGATTGGAAATTTATATACCTTAGTATGGGTTCCCTCACGGCCAAGGTCTGAGATGAGGCTACCTTGTGAAGATTGTCCACCTGTGCAGTACCCAAGATGACAGTTGGTCATGGTTGGGAGGCCAAACTCACAGGAGAGGCGCCTATACTAGGGCGTGTAATGGAAAGGTTAGGATTGATTATCCGCATACTGAGTATGTTTGACACCCCCGGGATCAGGGCTAAACAAATACCAGACCTTTGACTGAAATAAGCTTAACCTTGAGCTCGAGAATATCCAGTGAAGAATCAGTAACACAGCAGTGACCCTACGACACAAAAATTTATTACAGCGAGCTCATAACTGAGCAGAGAACCAAATTATTACAAGCAGAGGTCACTGACCACAAACATCAAACAAAGGAAGGCAAATTATGCTATTAAGTATAGCAAACTTAACAAGTGGCCTAAGAGGCCTGAAGCATAACGATGACGTCCCAACCCATAGATTCTAGGCTGCCAGCCGGGAACCCCAAGCTACTCGTCGATGTCGATGTAGTACGGAACTCGTCTTCAGGTGAACACTTACTCTGGCAAAAGTATCAACAAAGCAATGATGAGTACATGGTGTACTCCGCAAGACTTATGGCTGGTGGAGTTGTTTTGTATAAAGCCATCTTTGTTTATAAAACAAGAGAGATAGAAGAAGCTCGTCTAATCAGAATATTTTAAAAGGGGATAAGAGAGCGACATCTCTGAAATATTGATCATCATCTTTTGATATCCACCAAATCATCATCATCTGAACTAGGATCACCCCCTCGGACCCATGAGGAAGCTTCCTTGAGCACACGTTGATCAGCCAAGTTTTACGATTAGTTTAAAGTTCTCTATGATGTTAGAATCTGGTCACCAAGCGTTCATAACCGTGAACACAGATTTTCGAAAAGATTTAACCCTGCAGGGGTGTACAACTTTACCCACACGTACCAACCGACTCTTAATGCCAAGCTATTAGCCCTCTTCCTTGGAAGGCTGGCAGAGGGTGGTTGGCCATGACCTTTACCTTGCTTTCGCCAAGACCATGAGTCACATAATAAGTATGGTTCCGCCGTAACGGGTAAAATCCCAAAGCCGGTACTTAAAGATGTGAGGCGAGGTTGGTTAACAGGGGTGCCATCTACCCCAAGCAACCCGGTCCATGCTGACCTACCTGTTATGAATGCACGAACTTCACCCGGCAAATCTTTCAAAAGATTTTCTATGCATATGTCGAATGGAACGCCCGAACTATGTGACTCATGGAATCTACTAGGCAAGTTAATCAGGCGAGGGGTTCCCAAGCCCCGTGTGGCTGTACGCTCGTCTCGGTTCCAAAGGCAAGAACTCAGGTCCTAGTGGTGGTGAGCATGGGACTAGAAAAACCACATCCCACAGTGGCCTCCCATACAAGCCTTAGCATATTTAACTCATATCATTGATCACATCTTATCACGATCTCCTGTCATACTAGATTCTCTGCATCTGATACATCATCTGGATGGACCAGAACTGACAACTATGCATGGCTAAGCAGACACATATAATAGCTCTAGCAGTGCACACAAGCCAAACCTAGTTATGCTAGGAGCAGTGGATCAGGTAATATAAGCTCAAAAGGGAGTAATGCAATAGATAGGATACTCTTATCTATCGATAAAAGACCACAGTAGAATCGTATGCATCATGGAAGGAATTGAAATGCTTTCAAAATCGTAGGATTGTATCATGGTGGGGCTATGCTTGCCTTTGCCTATTGATAGCAGATAAGCAGATCTTCGAAATCCTTGTACTTGACTTGGTTACAGTTGGTCAAGTATTGTTCGTCGATCTTCGATTTTTGATGGTGTTGATCTCGGTCTTCGATCTTGATCTCGATATCGTATTCTACCGGGAGGAACCAAACACCGGAAAGAAAGGGAAACAATCAACAATGGCATGGATGCAATGCTCAAGCAAAGATGATGTTATGACCAGTTAAATTGCATTGAATTAAAACCCTAAAGCAGGCTTGATAACTTAATCAGGGTTCCAAGGGGTGAAAACCCTAACTCGGGAAAACTCCGGAGCATATGAGAGGGGTGCATTTGTTCTTCTAATTAAACTTGTCATTTAATTTGTTGATCAATGCATGATTATAGCTCAAATAGCTAGGTTTCATTTTCTGAACATTTTGATATATTATTCATATTTTTCTGACTTATAAATAATAAGTTATTGAATTTACAATATTTAAATCATTTTATGGAATTATAAATCAATTTAAAAAGGTTTATTGCGTCAGTAGAGGCATTTAAACTTTTTGCACCGTTACTGGGACTAGCCACTGTGACTGATCAGTGGGGCACTGGCCACCTCAGCACGCCACGCAAGCAAGAAGGACCGGGGGATGGTTGGGGTGTTTTCCACCAGGGCAGTAGCTAGCCACTGCCACTGACGGGTGGGCCTGGTCCACGCGGGCAAGCCACGCAGGCGCCACGCGGGACTCGTCGTAGCGCGCGTCGGCAGGCGGCCAGGGACGGCGGAGGAGCGCAAGCGGGGCTGTGAGAGGAGGTGCGTTTGAAACAGCGCGTCGAGGGGAGCCTAAACCTGGTGGCGCCTCTGCGGGGTGGTCACCAGAGACGCGACTTCGGCAAGCGGCGGCGGCAGTGGTTGCAGGCAACCGTTGACGGAGCAAAACAGGAAACGAGGAAGGAAGCAGAGAGCACCAGGAGAATCACCAGCGCACTGTGAAGCTCACAGAGCGGTCGGCGGGGCAAGGCGTGGCCGGAATCGACATCAGAGGCGTGGCCGGAGTTCGGGAAGGAGATGGCGATTGGGCATCTGGGAGCCACTCCTGCACGCGCCGTTTGGGGCAAAAAATAGAGGAGGGCTAGGCGGTCACGAGGGCATGCTCGACGGAGCTCGGGGTGGCGTGGTACGACGGCGACTGGCGGCGAGAGAAGGAACGAGGGAGGGAGCAAGAATGGGGAAAGTGAGAGGATCAGGAGAAGAGGGCACGACTTGACGCGTCCTTATCCTCTTCAGGGAGGCATCGGGGATCTTGGCGGCTGACGGGTGGTGGTCGGCGCTCCAGTGAAGCTTCGTCGCCAGGAAGACGACGACGAATCAACGCGAAGAGGTATGGGCCAGAGGTGGGCCGCTATGAATAGCCCAGGGGTCTGAGGTCCTTGCGGCGAAAGAAGGAGAGGAGAGGAAGGTGGTCAATGGGCCTGGTTTAGCTGCTCAATTTTTTATCAGAATCTTTTTCCATTTTCTGTTTTGCATTTCTATTTTGTATTTTGAATTCAAATACTGTTTTGAGTATTTCAAAAATACCAGGGCTTTTATAAAACATAGTAAAATAGTGTGGGGCCCTTTTTATCCATTTGGGCTCCAATAATTTTGGGGTCTCTTTCAAAATTCAAACCAATTGAATGTGTTTGCCAATAGAAAGAGAGGGAAAGCTAGGGTTTTTAGGGTTTGATTTATTTCTTCAATGCACAATTTTAAGACATGATGATCATGATGCACAGGCAAACCCTAATATTGATTTACAAAAACTGGGGTGTTATAGTATGGTGAATTCAGGATTTGTTCATGACTAATGTATCGAATGTTGTGGTGAAAGTGTACAATCTCTGCAGAGTGTCAAACTATTCGGATAGCCGCGTCCGCGGTTATGGACAGTTGGAGTGGCCATACTGTTCTCCCGTCAGATGTTTTCAAAATGACTTGTGAAATGAATTGAGACTTTGACTTGACCACAAGAGAGTTGTGATATGAAATTCAAACTCCCACTTAGGTGTTATAAAACTTCAACTAGTTTTCTTGCTTCTGAATTTCGTAGAGGTAAATCTTGCTTTTTGCAAAAAAAACCTAGAGCTTAGTGTCCTACTACAAAAAATTCCCTTCACTTGTTAGTATTAGCTTGCGAGTACTTAAAGAGTACGCATGGCTTTGTCCCTGGCTATTCTTGTGGCCAGACTATGAAGAGGAGTACCAGGAGGATGGACCCCAGGAAGGTTACGACAAATAGGATCATCTCCCATAAATCGACATTGCTGTGACCCGAAGATGGAGCTTCGCCTATGCTACTTTTATTATTACGTTATTCCGCTGCTTGAATTGTATTAAGAACTGGATCATGAGATCCTTATTTGTGTAAGACCTTATCTATGGTTTGTAATGGATGATGTACTGTGATATCCAAATTTGTTATTTATCGCAAAAATGGTAATCCTGGGATTGCGATGTATGGCATAACAGGCATCTGGGATTAAAAATTCGGGTGTTGACAGACTTCCTCGCGCGAAGCTGTCCTAGGGTGGGAACGGTCGATACCACCCCTCTCCATGGTCGCCTTCATTTATCGCGTCACCCTGTAGCCCCGGATCCACCTCCCCATTCCCCTGGTAAGACCCCAAGTCCTCTCCATCCCTCCCCTAGGGTTCCCACTGCTCTCCCGCCATCGGAGGAAGGAGACGAAGCACTAGCCGTCGATCTTGGCCAAGATCGAACGGCCCACGCCCTCCCATACCCCTTCGGGACGCCAAGCCACTAGAAGGCGGGGCCCAGCTGTCGGCGTTTCAAACTAGCAGCCCGCGCAAGCCACTGGTCTCCTGGGCCAAATGCTTCATTGCGCAGCCCAATGACCCCGGATCCAGCCTAAAGCCCCTCTTTCTTTTAATTATTCTGACGAGATCCAGAATTTTAGCCTTTAGCTTAAATCGTTTTGAATTTGGAAAATAAATCCAAATACCAGATCTAAACTTGCTGAGATGCACTAATGTTCTCCCCAACATGCAGAGGTTTTGGTTATCCCTTTTGATGCTTAGAATAATTATGATAAATCACCTACTAAGGTATGTCCATTTCACTAAAAATTCTCCCTAGAGAGTTCTACTTATCCAAATGGCCTGAAACCTTTTTCCACTAGGTGGTAAAATCCATACCTTGTATGTTCCTCTGGCCCCATACCCATGTGGTTCTTAGATTACCTATAGAAAAAATAACAAAAATAGAGCATTTTTGACTTTAAGAAATTACCTAGGTCAAACCAAAAGAGGTTTGGACCTAATTCCAACTCCTAGTAAACCTCTATACCAATAAGTACCAAAACCTAGGAGCCAATGATTTATTGAGCTTTATTTGAATTATGGTGAATTAATCATTTCTATGCATTGTTTGTTCAATAATAAATTCACGATTTGAGTTCTGTAAATGCAAAATGGGTGATTCCAATTTCTGCATAAAGGTATTTCCAGTGCCTAACAAGTATCGTTGGAATCACGTAAAAATCTTTTTAAATTTAATCTTATGAAAAAGACAAATCTCATCCATTACTGTCGTTGGGAATTTCTCAAGGGCATTCTGGTAATTGTTTTGAGGTGATTCCAATTCCTCTTGAATCAATCCATCAATTACTATCTAATAACCCAAGGAAATAATTTTTGGAACTCCAGAACACTTCTGGTGAATTATTTCCTAAAACTAGAGTTTTAATCACTATAAAAACCCTTATAAATCTTTGATATTTGATAAAATAGTGAAACCACTTTTGTTGGATTCATTTTATCAATACCTATCTGATGGTACCATTTTTATACAATGGTATTATACAGATCAAGCTCTTGGTCAAAAACCCTCTCCTAGGAAATTCCTAGACTCTAAAATCCAAAAGGATTCCTTGTTCCTATACCTCGAAATCTTCTCCCAATCCAATCAAATCATACCTCCAACACCCTACTGGTGTATATCTTGTAATTATCCTTTGCTTTCTGTATTGTTGATGTTTGTATGCCTTGTACTGAATGTGGTATTGCATGTATGCTCGATAACGGCGATAGTTGCATTTGTGTGACGCCGAGAAGAAGAAAGCATCGGGTTTCTCTTATTATTAATTGTATTGGTATTATGGTTTTCTAAAGAAGTCACAGGACATCTCTATGGTCACAGGCAAGCCACCTTCTTGCTCATACACCTTATCCTAGTATTTTATATATGCATGGTTTATCTACCCATTTATGCAAAGTGCATTGGTTTTACTATAGTATTATTTTATATGGGGAATGTTTGGCTCTTCCGAATGTTTACCCCTTAGTATCATTAGGTACAACCCCTTTGTATAATACCTACCTTCCTTTAGTATGGTAGATGGTGTTTAACACCATAACCTCTTGGAGACCCCGTTTTAGCCTAACCAAAAATGTAGGATGGGAAGATCCCGGGAAAAGACTTACAAAAATGTTTTATGAGAAAACCTTGGTGAGGCTTGGTCTATCAAGTGGTTTGGAAAATGAGAAGTGTTTTGTTTTACAAAAGGTGGACAAAAGATGGAGGAAAAATGTTTAAGAAAACACGCCTGGCTATACAGTTCCTAATGCTTGAGCAATTAACCTGTGCAACCACATTACTCTGGAATGGGACGGGGCTGGGCTAGAAGTTTGTCTAATCAGGTATTCGTGTCTCAAACTACTACGGGGAAAAACAAATTCCCAGAGGCTAGGCTTTCCCCTGTAAAGTCCCATGTGAAACATCGGTATAGGGTAGGTAAATACCGTCTAAATGGCGGCCAAACGATACTATGAGCCCCTCATTGAAAGCGCACACCCTGCGGGGTGCAAAACGTGCTCCGGTTGGCTTGTGACTACATAGGGCGTCCCGGTGTTGAGGGGGTTAACCTCATAGGGTAGGCATTTGTATTGGAGAGGGTATTCGAAGGTCTTGACCGGTTATTCGACCCATGATCGGTGCGGATCAGGGACGGGTAATCGGATGGTGTGGGTATAGTGTACAACCTCTACAGAGTGTAAATCTATTCAAATAGCCGAGTCCTCGGTCATGGACGGTTATGATGGCTGCTATACGGGGGTGATGGTTTTGTTTTCAAAAAGGACTTCAGAAAAGCAATGGCTCGAAAATGATTTGACCATTGGATAGTCGGGAAAATGGAGGAAGGAGTTTGGTCATGAGATGACCGGAAGAATAAATAAATGGGTGACCCAATCCTAGTGTTTTCTTAAAAATTTTCAAAAAGGTTTCCAAAATGTTTTACAAAAGTTTTTCAACAAGGATATAGAGACATGCTATATCTACAAGAGAAACCAGTTTATAAAAGAACCTCTCTTGGAGCCATCCTACCACAGCCATATTGCATATCTATTATTACTGTTATCTTAAGGTGGTTTGCGAGTACATTCAAAGTACTCACCGGCATTTTCCCTGGCTATTTACTTGGCCAGATTGCAGATGTTACAAAGTGAAGAAGGTGCTGACGTCTATGCGAGCTAGGCCGTCTTCCTAGTCAGTAGCCTATAGGTTAAGGCATGACATGGGCTCTGCACTTGAAGACTTCCGCTATTGATGTTATATCGCCATAATGGCGTGAATGTAAGTGCTTGTAATCATTACTTATGGATGTTGTAATGATACTTGTCGGTTATGCTCACGGCTCACTGATCATGTGAACGTGAATTGCGTGCATAACGGGTATTCTCGGACCGAGAATCCGGGGTGCCACAGACATGGTATCAGAGCCATCCTAACTATAGGAGACCTTAGTTAGCATGGATGTTAGACAGGACAACCCCTATTTCCGAAAACACCGGCATTCGAAAACTATTTTCTCAATAGATTTTCACAAGATTTCTTACCTCATCTTCTCTGACTCAAACTACTTGAAATGTTTTACTCTACCCCTCGTCTATCTTCAAATGTCCGTTTTCAAAAGAAAAGATGACTTGGAGACTATGAAGACGGAGATCCCGAAATGAAGAGACATCGAGACAAGCAAAACAAAGGAGCTACCAATGACGAAAGACACTACAAGATCGCCCTACCAATGGAGTTCTTCATTGCCCCCAAATCGATCAAGTATGGCACCGACGGTGACGACCTAGGTCACTAGATGGAAAATGAATGGCACTAGGAGGTGCACAAGGTCACGGCGAACACGATGGTTTGAACTAGAGGGAAAGGGGCGCTCGAGAATTACCTAGATTGTTTGCCGGAGTCGAGTGGCGCCTCGGGTGCTCGCAGTCGTCAACGGGGACGGTGACCTAGGGTGAAATAGGGAAAACCAAAGGTGTCACGAGATGCACAATGGCAAGAGGAGAACGCTCGTTTGAACAAGATGCAGAGGCGAGCATGGAGCTCACCGAAATGTGTCGCCGGAGTCGTTCAGGTCAGCGGCGCTGTGAGCAAGAATTAGGGGAGCCTAGTGGCGCTTATTTCTGGCTAGTTGAGGGGAAATCACCGCGAGGGGTGGATTTTAGTAGCCGGAGCAGGGCGGCAATCACGCGGTGAATCAACGAAATTTAATCGAATTGAAATTGTGGCAGTGAATGGGAAGAAACAACGGAGGAACAGGTCGTGGGCGGGGTTTGGGGACGACGATGACGATGTGGTGTAGGGCCCAGTGGCAGTGATCAAGGGGGTGCGTGCACGGGGAGAGGGAGACGGGGAGGGGAATTCCCGGGTGGGCTTGCTGGGCCGAGAGTGGGATTGGTCCAGATAGCTAGCGCCTGGTTTTATATTTTTCTTTCTCCTTTTTATTTTTTGATTTGATTTTCCAAATGGCATTTGAATGCTCATTTAAAATCCAATTGAATTTAAACCTTCACCAAAATTTTGCATGGTGATCCTAGTATTCAAAAGTGTGCCAAACACATACATTCACTCAAAAATCATTTTGAGGTCATAAAATAAAAACCATGCCCCATACATAATATATATAGAGGGGTTTAAATATGGTTTTATTTAGGGTTTTGGTTTGAAACTTTTTGTGCAAGATCAAAATGCCATGATGCTATGAATGCAATAACATGATTTAGTATTTTATGAAATTTGGGATGTTACAGATAGCTCATGTATCATGTGCAAGGGGTACCCCATTGGCGGTTCTGTATGATACACATGTACTTACTATGACAAGAACTTACAAGTGACTAAAGTTGAGTAGCATGAGGAGCGACCCTCGTATTCAAGGGACATGATATTACCAACTTATACTTTGTCAATCATATACTACATAGTTTGTTCACTTTAACCTTAATCACGTCAAGATGCTTATGATATGGGCAATGAGAGCTGAAAGCTAACAAGTACCATAATTTGGAAGCTCTTTTTGAGACTTGAAATCCCTGTTTTCCTTTATGAAGGGCCTTTCTTCCACTATTATATTGAGTATCCATCTTCTACCCTTAGGCACCAGTTAAGAGAGCACAGTTGCCATTCTTAGTTCTATGTGCATTGTTCCAAAACTTATTGATTGATGCATATTGTTAATATTACTTGTTCTTGTGCTATTTGTATCTAGTCACTCTTATGAACTTTATGAAGGTGTCCTATGCATCTATTTGCTATTCCATGAGGACAAGCCGAATGCCACTATGCTATGTTTTTCTGTATGTGAAACAAACAAACGTTTTTCAATGCATGTTATTCATGATCTTTGTTTGTAACCTTTCATGTTGCATGCATAGTTACTTTGTCTTACTGTTAGAACTCCATCTTTCATGCTCATGTTTAGAGTTCTTTGATCCTAGCTTTCAATGCTTGCTAATGGTTTGGTCTTGATTTTGATGGTGCATGTCACCTCAAAAATTATTATTTTTGTCACTTATCTACTCGAGGACAAGCAGGAGTTAAGCTTGGGGATTCTTGATACCACTACTAGAGAAAACCTTATGCGAGACGCACCTAAAAGCATATGCGAGGCGCATATGATATGCGCCTCCTATACTTTGCATATGCGAGACGCATATCGATATGCGCCTCACATATGTTTCACAATGCGTCTCGTATATTTATAGTATATGCACCTCCTATAGTGTCCTATATGCGCCTTCTATAATATTTTGAAATTCAAGTTTTATGGATATTCAAATATACAATACAGTCCAGAATACGGTATAAACAACACAGAATTTTTCAGAAACTTGCAATTGGCTAAAGCATAATAGAACCAACATGAATACAATACATTACACATCAATCGCGACATACAAGTTCATACATCAAGTAGAATCAAGAAATGCCAAGTTTTCACACAACACCAAGTGTTTGTGCCACAAGTTCACACCTCCGAGTACAAGTTCATAATCACATTACAACTTCGACGATGGAGCTCTAGTTAGATGAAGTAAAGCACATAACCTACCATGAAGAGCAACAAGGTGGTGATCACAAGAAAGTTCCTCCACTTCTTCCTCCCGTGCCTCCTCCACTTCTCTTCCGCCACCTCTCTACTCTCGTAGCCTTGGTAGTTGCTGCTCGAGAAGTTGTTCACTTGCTTATGACAGTCTTTTCACTCCTCGTACACACCTGTAACCCGACCGATGTACACGACATAGCACTTCTTCGCCATCTCCTACACACAAGAAAGATGATATTAGTTATGTCAGTGGAACGCAATAGCTAGCAGTTCACAAGATAGAATTATGCATATATATGGGTGCAACAAGATGTAAGAAATCATGCTCTAATCATTAGCATTTCGAAGAAAGACCAAAAAAAGCAAACCAAGAATGACTTGAATTAGTGCCTCATACTTAGGTTGGGCACGGAAATAACAATGCTCGCTGTTCGATCTCGTGCAGCAAGTAGAGTATATGCGCAAATTACTAGTCTACTTGACACACCAAATCGAACAACAGCATAGTCATACCAGTGAGAGCTCCGGAGAGGAAGACCTGCTACCAATTGGAGGGAAAAACGTTTGAGAAAGAGTCTTGAATGCAATGTGTTTCTAAGAGACTACTATTTGGAATCATGTGAAATAATTACAGATGGTTGTACCATCCAAAAAAAGGACAAATGTATGTATCAGCTTATCAACTAGACAACGACCATTAGCACACCATGATTTCCTTCCATTGCAAAGAAACTAGACGTCCATGTTCCATGAACCTACTTCCATAATATACCCTGCTTTTGTAAAGAACACATCATTGTCATGCGGACCCAACTCTCCCAACATTTCTTATGGGTAACTAGCGGAATGCCCGTGCGTTGCTACGGCACAATAAAAATATGTAAAGGACAATGTGAAAGGATAATACTGATCGATCTTTCCTTAATCTCTATTGTGAGGATAGTTTTTAGGTAAATACCCATAGCAAGACGACATGGAAACAATTTTGAGAGTTTTAAGGATATTACTCATCTCAATTTAATTGGAAGCATAATAGCATGCATTAGAAGGAATATCTCTCCAGCGTGTAATAGAATGTAGGAAATGGCAATCAATAACTTTTTTGATTCAAGCAAAATGAGCAAAAACAATGGGATCTCACAAGAAAAGATCGGTTTGCTCTATAGCCTATGGATACAACATGATCAAGAGGAAACTTGGCTGCAATGTTGAATGGAGCATTGACCATTGGTGATAAATTTGGTAACGATTCAAATACAAGTTTGAATCGTGTAATAAGATGATTAATGTAATTAAGTATTAGAGTAATGTAAGATTTGATTCATTGACCACTTACCGGTTGATGCTGCAATACCATACCAGATAGATTCACAGAAAACAAGCTCACAACAACATTGTAATCATTCGACCTGGTGCACAATTTCCAGGGCCATTAGATAGAATCAGACAAAGAAGAAATGGAAAACCAATGCGAATAATAATATCCAACATGAAAAAAAGATGATGTTCACCTTTTCATTTCCCAACGACACCTCAAGGGTTTCTATACCAGGTCCAACTCCCTATAAAAGTCACCGGCAACCCAACTGAAAAAAAAATCTTAGTAGAAATTACGGCTTACCAATAACGTGTTCCTAGGACCTGTATACAATCCTTTGCATGATTCAGTGTAGAAAGTATTACACAACAGGAAGAATGATCTTCAATTCTAATATGGCTATCAAGCGAAGCATTAAAGTATAGACCAAAAGATGACTCTGAATATACACTTGACTGCCGATTGCTTAACGTCATGAAATCAGAAGAACCAAGGTAAGAAAAATATTTCCACTCTGAATAATCTGAACACATCAATAATAAATACTTTAGGCACTGCATCAAACATATGGTGTGTAGGAAAATAAGGAATAAGGTGGAACCACATCTCAAACTCAAGAATTTAAAAGGATGGATATGAGAGGATCTTGATAAGAGATAAGGTGTTTGATAAATCCGAGGTTGTTATTCACCTTTTTTATATTTTCATTGTAACTGCATTTGCAACATCCACGGACAGTCCATTCGTGGAAAGTTGTGTTTTTTCTATCAAACAAATTTTAACACAATTTTTTTACGAACTGAGCAATCTTGAGAAGAAAATAATAAAAAATGGTCATATTGGTCTTGTAAATACAGGTTGTTCGGCAAATGTAGTGGATAAGCTAGTGTTGCCTGACATAGGAGTATTTCATACGAGGTCATGAAAATCTTATCAATTGTGAATATTTGTAGTTACATTGTTCATATGTGGAAGAGTGTTAAAGGTTCCGTGGAAGATGACCTGAACTGAAAACAATCGTACATTAGGTAAATAGATATCAAATTTGTATCTCTAGATTAACTAAACAGTACACACCTTGCTAGTTCGTGCACATGTCTGGCTTGGTGTGCGGTGTGATCCACAGCTAAGCTTGTGCTAAGCTTGTTGAACTTGACAATATTGTCTTCACACACACATTTGTTACACTATTAGCCTGGGAATATAGTTTCCCACAGTGAAGTCCGTTTAACTAATAGGGTCAGTTTCTGAGAGATTAGGCTGATAATCCTGCAGGAACAGTTCAGGTGCCGCAGGGCAATATCCTCCTCAAATAACGCAATTGCTTAGCGGGCTTGCAAAATCTCACTGATTTAACAGGGGAATTCCACCCTGCTCAAATCATCCCCGACCAGAGCAACACAGGCTCACGCAAAATCCAAGAAATTCATCTTCTAAATTAGTATCCCCATTCCCCTCTGAGCTCCCCAATCCGTACATAGGAGAGCGCTTGAGGGCGGAAGGGGGGTTAGAGAAGCTGTTTACCTGGAAGAGGATGGTGAGGCGGGCGATTGGCGCGGCGCAGGTCTTGCTGACAACGCCAGCGAGCCCATCGGGGGCGAGGGGCACCGCCGTGCCGATGTACCATTACTCTCGCCGGCGGCGAGGGACTCCTCCGTGCCGATGTAGCGTTGCTCCTGCTACGGGCGGTGCGCCGCCACGGAAGCCTGGCCATTGTCCACGACCATGCTGCCCACCCGCGCCTCCACCTGCATCAGCGGACAGAACATGGATTAGAGATTGCGGCTAGGGTTCCGTCGTGTGGCGGGACGGTGTTAGTGGTGGATGAGGCATAGGAGATGGGATAGGGCTGGCAGCGTATAGGATATTGTAAGTATAGGAGGCATATATGATTATATGCGTTCGACCACCGATTTTCATCTAGGCCCACGCAGCTTATGCGAGGCGTATTTTGCCTATACGCGTCTCGCATATCTGATATATAGGAGGCACACATGATTAGAATGCGCCTCACATAATCTGGAGCTTCTTGATTTCGTCCGTACAAGGATTATAGGAGGCGCATTCTTATCATATGCGCCTCATCTATTTTTATACTAGAGGCGCATGGAAAGGAAGTGTGCATCGCCTATTTTATAGGAGGCGCATATGGTCTAAATATGCCTCCTATAAGCATGTCTCCTATAGCATTTTCTCTAGTAGTGTACGTTGAAAAAGTATCTATAGTTTTTGATGTTCCATGATTGTTTAGTATCTACTTTGCTTTGCTTTGTCTACACTTTGAGTTGTTTTTATTTGTTTTCAGGTACTAACCTATTAACAAGTTGCCACAGTGCCAGTTGCCTGTTTTATTCTGTTTTTGGTTCTAGAAAGGCATAAAATCAATATTTTCGGAATTGGACCGGAAAAAAAGCCAAAGTCAATATTTTACCGTGGAGAACACGTTGCCAGAATACGAGATGGAGGGAAGCCACCAGGGGTCCACACCTCTGGCCGCTGCTAACCACATCTGCGCTCAAAGTGCGGCCACCACAGCTTCCCCCTGCCTCACCTCTTCGCCTATAAAGGCCCCCCAATACAGAAACCTTAAATACCCGATCAATATTTCACGAAACATTCTGTAGCCGCCGCCACCATCGTCCCTAGATCGAGGGGGATCTGAAGCTCTTCCCGGCACCCTGCCAAAGGGGGTTCATCCCGGAGGCCTTGTATTTCATCATGCCAGCCTCCGGTATGAAGTGTGAATATTTCCACCTTGGACTACGGTTCCATGTAGTAGCTAGATGGTTGTATCTCCTCCTTTGTGCTACCATGTTTAGATCTTGTGAGATCCATTCATGATCGATATCATCTATTTGTAATCATGCATGTTGTGTTTGAAGGGATCCGATGGATATTGAGATTACTATGTCAAATTGATTAATGATTTTGTCTTATTGATTCTATCATGTCTGTGTTGTTTGTATTCTTGCATGCTCTCCATTTCTAGTAGCTATCTTGGCCAAGTAGATTCTATTGACTCCAAGAGGGGGTATTTATGCTAGATAGTGGGTTCATTCCTCTATTTCATCTGAGGGAAGTGACCGAAATCTCTAAGGTTGTAGATGTGTTGTTGCCACTAGGGAGAAAACGACGGTATCTTGTTCATGGAACAAGTGGATTGTTTACCTTACACACTTTTCTTAAAGCAGTTATCTATTGCTTGCAACTTAATATTGTAGGGGGTTTGGATGATAAACTGAAGGTGGATTACTAGTCATAGATGTTATTGGATGGCGGTCTATGTATCTTGTTGTATTGCCCAATCGAATCTCATAGGATCATGACTGTCTAGTATTGCATTGTTATGCCTTGCTCAGTCCTGTCAATTGCTCTGCTGTAATTTGTTTAACCAGCATGCCATGTTTGTTTATCTTAAGGAGAACACCTCTAGTGAACTATGGACCCCAGTCCAATATTTACCATTGATACATCTTCCATTGTTCCTGTTTACTTTCTGCAAACCACTATTACCTTCCACACCATACAGTTAGTCCTTTGTTTTCAACAAACCAGTGAGATTGACAACCTCACTATTTGTTGGGGCACAGTCTTGAGTTTGTGTTGTGCAGGTTTCCAAGTTGCTAGCAACACCTTTGAGTCGTTTCCTTCCTCCTACTGGTTCGATAACCTTGGTTTCTTACTGAGGGAAAAACTTGTTGTTGTGCTCATCATACGTTCCGCTTGCAGTCTCCCAACGAAGTGTTCACGCACTCATCAACTACTGTCATGGAAAGATTCCACGGAGGATCGAGGAGATATTGGAGCTCGACTACTATGGAGAGACGGTACCGATTTTTCGTGTTAGCTGGGCCAAGAACATCGAAAAACAAGGCCGATATTTCACCACCTACGTTATACCCAATGCCAATTCGGAAAAGAACGCCTCCGTGAAAAATGAGCTGTGGATACTCTCTAGCGAAGTTGACCAATGTTTCTTTATGACCGACCCGTCAAAGCCCAGACATATTGTAGTGAGGAGGGGAAGAGGAGCATTATCGGAATGGAAGGATCCGGCAACGAGCAAGACTTTGACAAGAAAGGCAATCCGAAGATCGAAGAGGAATTCGACAAGTACTTCAACATGCCTACTACTACTACAGTAAGAAGTAAGACCACACTACCTACTAAAGGTTGTCGATTCACGAGAAGAAATCTCAAAGTGCCCGTGATAAAGTATTCAACCGCGAATAAAAAGGGGAAGAAGATTATGAAGAGAGGTTAGCTCGACACATCACATGATGACGTGTGACCTTTTTTGAGTATTAATTCATATATGTGCTCGCAAATATATATTAGTTAGAGACTAAACATATATCGTGATATTCATGTGGGTATGCAAACTCACATGCGTTTGTGACAAGCACAATATAAACATATAATTCGGGGAGGTTTTTTTGAATATATATGCACGTGTATGTTCTTGGTTTTAAATATGTTTGTAACATATAATTTTTAAATAAATAAAAAAATATTAACCAAGCCAGGATTCGAACATGGCTGCCACAGTTTTCATGTCCAACTACAACCTCATAACCACTAAGCTAGTGTGTGTTTCGTGTCCAACTATAGCCTTGCACTGTTTTTGACTAAGTGCCAAGGTTCTGTGGCGCATATCACTAGAATACGCCACTTCTGTGGCGCATTCTAGTGATATGCGCCACAGAACCTTGGCACTTAGCCAAATAATCAGTTCAACCCTGCTTCCCTTCCCTACCTAGCTTTCGTTTCCCTGCTTCGCAAAACCCTAGCCTGGCTTGTCTCATGCCGCTTGCTGCTGCCGCCTCCGCTCGCCCGCACGCCTCCTCTGCTCGCCCTAGCGCCTGCACCCCGGAGGTGGAGGAGGAGACCATGTAGGTGGGGGAGCCTCCCGACAACAAACCCTAGCTGTCGATCTCCCTGCCGCCGGAGCCCATAGAGGAGGAGAGCTACCGGAGCCCGAGGAGGAGTAGCCGCCGGAGCCCCTGGTGGAGTAGCCACCAGAGCCCGAGGAGGAGGAGGAGGAGCCACCAGAGCCCGTCCGCAGTAGGAGCCGTGTGAAGGGAAGTGCATGTCGGTCGTCGCTCGCCACCTCCACAAGAAGCCATCTCGCTGTCCGCCACCAGTAGCCACCTCACCGCCCGCGATCCATCGTCCCTAGGTAATTGTCTGTTTAATGTGATTTGGCTCAATTTACTGTGATTTGGGTCTGTTTACTGTAAATTTCTTACATTTCTTGTAGTTACAGAAGTAACAAAATCCCAACAGGTGTCAGAGCAACATAAGAATGTAACATACCAATCACAAAAAATTATACAGAAAAATGTGAAATTTTATTGTAACAGTTGTCATGTAACTATCAGGATTGGGCTGACATTTAACATACACATGAAATCATCCTTTTCTTAATCTTATCATTCGACATATAGGCCGACATATCCTGCAATGGGTTAGTTATACATATATGCATAGGGCCGGCTCGCGTTTTTCCCTTTCCTTATCTATTGTTCATGTTTACCCATCCTAGATCTTTTTCTCTTGCTTGCCATGAAGCTTTGTTTCTAGACAACAACTAAGTGAAAGAGTTGATATTAGACGAGTATACATTACTATTCCGAGATAAGTTTAGGCGACCACGCCAGCCGGCATAAGAATGGAAAACAATAATGATGAAGGGGGAGTCCCCGAGTCAATTTTTTGTGTCATACCATTTTTATTATTAGCACATAGCCGGCGTAAGCGTCCGACATATGAGAGTTTGAGATATTCATACATTGCTTTCCCTAGGTATAGAAAGGACGAAGCAATGCCACATTCCATGGCCATTTAGTTTCATCACTTGAGCTGTCCGCCTTATTCTTTTGTGCCTCGCGGGTATCTATTAGATAGTATGAATCATTGTGCAATGTTTTGCTTACAATGAATGGACCTTCCCATGGGGGTGATAACTTGTGCATCCCAGCTATGCGTTGCACTAGTCTGAGAACCAAATCCCCTTCTCTGAATACATGAGAGTGGTCTTTCCGATTATGATAGCGTCGGATATTTTGTTGGTGTGTGGCGGATCTGGATAGTGCTAGCTCTCGAGCCTCTTCGAGTAAATAGTCTCCATCTTCCCGAGACTCTTTTATCTCGACTTCTAAATATTGCCTTACTCTTGGAAAGTCATGCTCTATGTTGGCAGGAAAAACTACTTCTGCCCCATAAACAAGAAAGAATGGCGTATAACCATTTGATCGATCCGGAGTTGTTCTAAAGCTCCACAATACTGAGGTTAATTCCTCTATCCAACAACCAGGTGTTCTCTAGAGTGGTTCTATTAACAGAGGTTTATCCCTAATAGGACTAGCCCATTAGCTCATTCAACTTGCCGATTTGATTCTAGGTGAGCGACTGATGCTATGAAGCTCCTTCAGCAAAGTTTGTGCCATTGTCTATAATTACGCTATGTGGGTGGCCATATCTTAGGAATATATCCCTTAGGAATGTGACAACTGTTTTCCCATCAAGCTTTTTGATAGGCTTCACTTCTATCCATTTTGTGAATTTGTCAACCATCACAAGTATGTGAGTCATGTCGCCACGCGCGGGTTTAAATGGTCCCACCATATGCAGGAACCATACCGCAAACGGCCAAGTGATTGGTATAGTCTTTAGCTCTGACGCCGGCAAGTGTGTTTTCACCGTGTATCGGTGACACCCATTGCATTTTATTACTAAATCCTGTGCCTCCACGAGTGCACTTGGCCAATAGAATCCATGTTGGAATGCCTTGTCTACCAACGCTCTCGACGAAACATGATGCCCACATTCTCCTTGGTGAATATCCAACAGTATCTCTTGGCCTTGCTCTGACCTAACACAATGGTGTAACACATTTGTCACACTCCTCTTGTACAACTCCTTGTTAATTATGGTGTATGCTTTTTCCCTTCTTTATGTTTGTCTTGCTAATATCTCATCATCCAACAAAGTTCCATCTTTCAAGTAATGAAATATCGAGTATGCCCAAATCGGTATCACTGGTGTTGGGCTGTCTTTTCATCAATTTCCATGGGCTCAGCCGACATAGTCTCTACCGACATAACCTGAGGAGTCCTCGAGTTTGATTCGACAGTCCCTGGTTTCTATGGGACAGTCCCCGGGTTACTCGAACCTGCCCCTGTGTCAATGTCAATTGGCACAACATTCGACTCCTGGCTTGCCGGGATGAAGATTGACTCGGATTTGGGTGACAGTTTTGATTGATGGCTTACTAAGGTGTTCCTGTGATACTCCTGGCGGGATTGATTGCCGAGATGACCCTAACTTTGAAAACACATCAGCTGCCTCATTTTCTGCTCTAGGTACGTGGTGACATTCACATCCATCGAAGTATCCCTAAATCTGTTGAACATGGAAATGATATACTACCATATTCGCGTCTAGCACGTTCTAGTGCCCCGATACTTGCTGAATAACCAAGTCCGAGTCACCAAAGCACATGATCCTTTTGATGCCAATTTCTTTAGCCACTTTTATCCCGTGAACAAGTGCTTCATACTCGGCAACATTATTGGATGCAGCAAAGTGAATTTGCAACACATACGTGAGTTGGTCCTTCTTTAGTGAGGTGAGAACTATCCCGACACCCATACCCATCTTTGTTTTGGACCCATCAAAGTGCGTCTTCTAGTAGTTCGGGTCTAGCAACGGCGTCTTATATTGCATCTCCATCCATTCGAACGGTGGAGTATATGGTGATAGTTCTATGGCCCATTTTTTCACTCTGGTGCTGGTGTCTTTACTACCCAATATGTCCGAGATAGGATCCTCGCATATTACTCGGATTGGGGGCTGCTGAAAATAATGCTTCAGCTTTTTTGCTGCCATATACACCTCGTATGTCATTTTTTGATAGTGAGGGTAATTCTGTTTCGACATAGAGAGCACTTTGCTCAAGTAATAAACTAGTCTTTTGACTGATTTGCCCTCCTCTTCCCGCTCTACCACTATCACTTCTCTAACAACTCTATTGGTTGCTACAACATAGAGCAGCATTTGCTCTTTGGATAGTGTCAAGGACAATATTGGTGTTGTTGCCAACATCTTCTTAAGTTCATGGAAAGCGCTATCAGCTTGCTATGTCCATATGAATTTATCTGATTTTTTCATCAGCTGATATAATGGTAATGCTTTTTCGCCTAGCCGACTCACAAACCTAATCAATGAGGCTAGGCACCCTGTGAACTTCTGGACATCATTAAGGGTTTTCGGTAATTCCATTCTTTCGATGGCCCTGATCTTTGTCAGGTTAGCCCCAATTCCTCAGTTGGACACAAGGAATCTGAGTAATTTTCTAGCCGGGACACCAAAGGTGCATTTTTCCAGGTTAAGTTTCATCCGGAATCTTCTTAAGTTTGCAAATGTTCGACGCAGGTCCTCGATTAGAGTATGACTTCGTTTGGTTTTATTACCACATCATCGATGTATACTTGAACATTTTTGTCAAGCCGATCTTGCAAGCATTTTTGCATGCATCTTTGATATGTTGCTCCTATGTTTCTTAATCCAAATGGCATAGCACGATAGCAATAAGCCCCATACGGGGTGATAAAAGCTGTCTTTATTTGATCACTCGGATTCAGTGGTATCTAGTGGAAACTAGAATATGCATCTACAAATGATAACAACTCACAACCGGCAATAGAGTTAATGACTTGATCGATTCGTGGCAGTGGAAATGGATCTTTCAGACACACCTTATTGAGGTTTGTGTAGTCAATACACATGCGCCATACCACAGCCACGTTCGGGTCATCCTTCTTTTTCTCGACCAAGACTGGATTTCACAACCAATCTGGATGCAATACTTCCATGGTGAACCCAGCAGCTAAGACCCTGGCTATCTCAGTCGCTATTACTTCCCTCCTATCTTCGGCAAAGCGGCGGAGGGGTTGCTTCACCGGCTTGGCGTCTGGCCTTACATGGAGAGAGTGCTCATCCAACTCCCTGGGAACACCTTGCAAATCCTGTGTGGACCATGCAAAGATACCCCGATTCTCACGGAGGAAGTTGGTGAGCTTGCTTTCCTATTTGTCAGATAACCCGGCGCCAATAGTCACTGTGCTCTCCGAGAAAGCCTCATCAATCTGTATCTTTTTTGTTTCCTTAGTAGCTTGGAAGGACACACTGCCATGTGGGTTAGTAAGTGTTGGCATAGACACCTATGCTGCTTTATCCAATGCTACAACCTCCATCATTTGATGCTTTCCCTGTGTTATTACCGGAGACTCGACCGGCAAAGAGCCGGCTGAGGCGCATGCAATAGATTGCTTGTTGTCACCTTCAACCCTAATAACTCCACATGGACCCGGCAACTTCATCTTTAGATATGCAATGTGAGGGATGGCCATAAACTTCGCCATAGCTGGTCTGCCGAGTAATACATGATATGAGCTGACAAGGTCTACCAATTCGAATTATATGGCCTCAGTGCGACAGTTCTCCCTGTTGCCGAATAAGACATCAACCCAAATTTTTCCAATTGGTACACATGATAATCCCGACACAATGCCGTGGAATGTTGTCTAAGTCGGCTCTAGCATGTTCATGGTGATGCCTAGCATGAGCATTGTATCCTTGTACATGATATTGATGCTACTGCCATCATCTATCAACACCTTGGAAAATTACACATTGATATCTGGGCCCATGAAGGTTGGATCCAGCACTAGAGCGTACCCTCCTGGAGTCGGCATGTTTTTGGGGTGATCCTTTATGCTCCACGTTATTTCTTGCTCAGACCAATGCATGTACTTTGGTATTGCTGGCATTGTGGCATTCACTTCCATCATTCGTCTCTGTTGACTTTTCTTATCATTCGGCTCTGTGACAACACGACGTAACTCTAGTGATGCTCTCTGTACTCGTTTCTGCCTCCATGGCCGCCATTAGGACCATCGTTCCTTGGATCGTGCAGTTGATGCACTACTTTTCTCCTTTCTTGATTTTGGTACCTTGGCTGTTTGATTCTCATATCTCTGCTCAGTACCAATAACCTGAGCATTTCCCCCTTTAAGTGGTGGTGGGGGAGGTAGTTGTAGCTGCTGGTTTGGCGAGTCTACTCTATCACCCTTCTGGAACCAAGTACATTGTCGAGTTGTGTGGCTTGCCAGTTTACTTGGACTCAGCGTATGAAACTTGCATGGTTCATCCAACATCATCTCGTAAGTGTACTTTTACCTTTCTTTCCAAGGCTTTTCTGTTCATATGGCTTTTTGCCATCGTTCTTTAGTACCCATTGTTGTTGCCCACTTTTTCTTTGATGCTGACTGCTTCCTGCATCAGGATGATCTTGACGTATGGTTGCAACTTGAGGCGAACTGTACTTATAGTCCAACCTCTCATCTCTCCTTTTGCTTTGTACTCACTTCGCTCTTGGCTCCTTTTGACCCGGCTGTGTCATAGATTTGAGCCTCCGTGTGCCCATCTGCCGACATGAGCAGAGGCTGAGTTGGATCCCCTAGCGCATATGAGTCAGCAATTTTTATGGTTCCGGCTAAACTTGACGGCATATCCCTCTGTAATCTTTGCCATAGCACACTTCCATGTCTGCATCCTTGTGCAAACCACGCAATGGTGCTCCACCTAGTGAGGAACTCTCTGTCTGTCTCATTTGGCCTCTGTTTGCACATAGCCAATTGTTGTGGGCGATTCGGCCTCTTGTAGGTGCTTGTGAAATTACTCACAAAAGCTTCTTAAAAATCAATCCAGCTATTGATGCTTCCGGGTGGCAAGTTATTCAACCACACCCTCACCGGGTCCTTCAGATCATCGTAGCGCGTGCGTCTTGCCCACCTCAGTTACCTCGCAATTTTCTTTGTAGTTCTGTAATTGATAATCCAATCCTCTAGTTTGCTGCTGCCATCATATGTCTTTGTTCCTCTTGCCAGCTGAAAGTTTCGCACTGGCGGTTCTCTTATGATCCTTGGGCCAAAACATGGTGGACCTTGTTACTTGACAAGCTCTTCCATTTTTATCCGGTCAAGCTTTAGTCTTGCGTCATCCGGTTGGAGGTTTTTGCCTCCTAGTCGAGTTCCCATCGCATTGTACACGTGATCCGACATTTCATACCCATCATTCATCATGGCCGAGTAACGATTGTTATACATGTTAGCATTTGGATCTGCGAGTTGCTGCACCACTTGTCCTTCACTTTGCTGTCGTCTTTCGGGCTGTGGTGGTGGCGGGTTCTGAGGTGGTTTTCCTCCTCCTACTGAGTGAGTCCCTTGCCTAGGTTGTGGCACATAGTTCTGGCCTCCATTATCGTTTCTCTGTTCGACATGCTTTTGTCGGCCAACATTCTCTTGGTTTTTGTTTCCCTGGCCAGCATTCCTTATTGTGCATTGCGCATGACATGGGCTTCCTTGATCTACTGCCGGATCATAGGCTTCTATATGTTTGTTTTTACTGAGTCCACACTTTTATCTTTTCTCTGTCTTGGCGCATCCCCTAGCGAGGAGGCTGTATGCCCAGCGGACCTGGCCGGAATTGGGGTTGCCGAGTGAACAAGCTGCGATCTGCCAGCTATACCCGGATTCGCCCTATAGTAGGCCTCATTCATCTTTCTTGTTGCTCTCACTAGCTCGTTTACTCGTTCGTGTTGTTTTCTATTTGCCTAATCCGTCAAGTGAGGTAGTTCAGCCATCACTTCTTGTACAGCTCTCAGGTTGGCTATTGCAGTATTGTATGTTGGCCGTATGGCTATTTCCTGACTACACTCTAGGGTTATTTTGGACGTGTTATCCGCCAGCTCCTCATTGAGGTTCCTTCCTCTTATCGTCATCGCATCGAGCCGGGTCTTTGCGCCCTTGACTCAGTGCGCCAAGTTATATTCCCGGAGGGTACTCTCCAGATCTTGTTGTAGCTTGGAAAGCTCCTTAGCTCTCTCCAACACCTTTTTCCTGGTTTCCTCTAACTCGTTCTGTGCATGTGCCGGGTCAGCCGCTGGTGCTACTGGTTCTGCCAGTTTTTCTATTACATCTTGCAATTCCTTAGCTCTTTTACTCGTCGCTATGTTCTCCGGCTTCTCTATCGGTACCTTCGCAGCTCTTGCCGCCCTTGGTGTGGCATCCGGTCTTTTTCCTCGGCAACCATGTTCACCACTGGAGCTACTGGTGGTGCTGGGGGATGCGATGGATCAGGTACAGTCATCATTACATCAGCAGAAGCAACCTAGTGAAGCTTTCCCGCAACATGAACCGCGGGTGGATCCGGCACCAAGACGATGCGCTTGGGGTATGCGCGCTCCACGCGCACTGCGACATAGACTTGGTGCTCGCTGAACTTGATGAAGCGAGCGCCCCTTGGGAACGGCCTGAAGCATCCCGCATTGTCGCTGACGAAGTTGAGCGCTCCAAACTTCTGGATGAGGCCAGAGTAGACGCGCTCGCCCGTTGAAGCGATGATGTTTCCCATCCGTATGAAGACTCCAACAAGCGGGTGACAACTGTCGTGGTGGTGTCACGACAGATGCCATGGGTAGGCTTAAGTTGGGGGCCGGATGGACGCTTGAGGTAACCGGGAAGGGTGTGCATGGTCTAGCCGCTCACAATGAACACGATGAACTCTACAGACTTACGATTTTATTTCTCCTTGGAATTTACAAGTGCTCCTTGAGATGTTTTAGCACAGCCATGTGGCACTAGTTGTCTCTTGATCGATTCCCTAAACCCTAGCTATGCCCCTCCTTATATAGGCAACAGGAATTGCTAGGTTAAATTTTGGGCCCTAGGGTTTACTATTTGTATCTTTGTCCTTACTATGCGGGCCGGATCATGGGGCCAGCCCTAGGCCCATGACCCAATCAACAAAGCTATACTGCCCACAGTCCTTCCGTATGTAGACGCCAGCTCTACGGCATCATACGGTGATTTATATGTCACTTTGTGCTTTTAGCGTCACCTGGCTCCTTTGTTATCATCTAGCGGCGACCTTCTCTTTTGACCATGCTTTTACATGGTCCCTCCTGGATCTTACTCGGAAAGGGGGCCACACATCCATCTTGACTCTCCGTTCCCTAGTGAGATCCGACTTGTCATTTCCTGCAAGATAAACATCCTTTTCATGTGCGGGCCGACATACTTCCTATGTCGGCCTTACACAAGCTGGTATTTTCTTGACCAGGCCTAAGACAAGATGGGTAATGTTTTACCCCTTGAAACCTTGTATTTCGTAGGGTGTGTTGCGGGCTCCTCCCGTGGCACGGCGCCTTCGGCCAATCAAGCATTCATATAGATCTTGATGCGCCGTGTATTTCGGAGCACCTTGTATTTCTAAGCGCCTTGTATTTCGGAGTGCCTTTTATTTCGAAGCGTCTTGTATTTCAGAGGGTGTGTTATGGGCTCTGCCCGTGGCACAGCGCCTTTGGTGCATCAAGAATTATATTTTGAAGCGCTGTGTATTTTGGAGCACCTTGTATTTCGAAGCGCCTTATATTTTGGAGCGCCTTGTATTTTGTAGGGTGTGTTGCAGGCTCCGCCCGTGGCATGGCGCCTTTGGTGCATCAAGAATTCATATAGATCTTCAGCGGTGTACCTTCAGAATCACTCAAAGCAGTGCATTGCCTATATGCATGTATGAGCAGTGCTCTTAGATTGCATGGTGGTCATACATTAGTATTTTTCTAGTAGACTACTATACTAAATTTCTAGAAAAGACAGTGCACGCATTGTAGAACTTAGAAATTAAATAGGGAAGTTCTTCGAAACTACAGTGGTGCACTCTAATTTGTTAGTACACCAGAGCACGCAGGATAAATAGGGCAGTGCTTTGAAAGTACAGCGGTGTATCTGCAGCATCACCCACAACTATGCATATATGAATATACTAGTGCACTTGGAGTGCAGGTTCTCGCACATTTGGTTGGTTTAGTAGAGTAACACTCCAATTTCTTGTTGAGATCAGGCAGTTCATACCTGCAACATTACATTGAGCAGTGCATAAAATAATATAAACACAGTTCATATAATTGCTTTATAAGCTAGTGCACGGAGGCTAAATAGGGCAGTAATTCGAAAGCACATCTGTGTATCTGCAGCATCACACAAAGCAGTGCACATATCAATATATGAGCAGTGCACTTAGAGTGCAGGGTTGTCCCACATTCGTTTAGGCTAGTACAATAACTCGCCAATTTATAGCTATGGCAGTGCATTAGGTGTAAAAAGCGCAGTGCTTCGAAGTGAAAACAGTGTGCCTGAAGCATTACATAGAGCAATGCAATTATAAATCTAAACGCAGTGCAAGTAATTGCTATACACTACTAGGAAAACGGTCGTCTGTGGCGCACCTGTAAACATCATCTGTGGCACACTAGGGGTGCGCCACGGCCATCTTTCTGACTATCTCTAGTGGCGCCTTTGGTGCGCCACGGTTATGTCGAGATAGGCGTAGCGCACCTGCTAGTGTGCCACAACTATGTGGGCAGGTGCACTATGCGTAGGATCTTCTGTGGCGCACTTCCCAGTGCGCCACTAAGCTTCTGAGGTGCGCTTTAGACGTAGTGCACCACAAAAGGTAGGTCATGTGCACCACATGTGTTTTTTTTGTTTTTTTAATTTCTGAGCCAGATTATATACAATACAGATTATATACAATATTACAGGCAGATATACACACACAGATACAAGATATACATTTATATATATAAATACACAATTTGAAAAACAAGATTGAAACAAATACATATAAATAAGTCTCATACATGAATACATAGTATAAGTTACATTGTTTCGATCAAGTTACAAAGTAGTTGGTGACATGCGAATACATGTGTCGATCGAACAAGTTAGAGCTCGGAAGCTCGCCTAGACATCTAAACTAGCTAGACACAAACGCGGGATAAACAACCAAAGAAGATAAGAATGATCACCGCCGCGACGAAGGTGTAGGTCTTCATCCGGTTCCTTGTCCTAACTCCCGCTAGATAGCGCGTGTATCTAGCTTCCGCCTCCGCCATAGTGTTGTACCCTTTGTAGCTATTGCTGCTGAAACGGTGCACCTATCTCCGGCAGTCTTCCCAATCATCGTAGACTCCGGGAACCCGTCCCTTGTACACGACGTACCACGTCATCTATAAGTTGACAATAATAATTAACTGATGATTGAAAAAAAACATATATAATTAAAGTCGCATATGAAGATACACTTATAGAAAGTACTACTAAATCAAAAAGACCAAACTCAAAAAGCATGCCTCATATATAACTAGGTTGTTCGACTCAGGAATATGCTACGATGGAACTGTGAGCCAAGTAGGATGCACAAGACCTGGACTTGTGTATATCACAAGGCTCACAATCCCGTCGTAGCACATTCACATATATATTGTGCCAAGACATTTCAATCATCGGCATTATTCTCGAAAAAGACCAAAGTAACTCGAAAAGAATGCCTCATATATAACTAGCTAGGTCGTTGGACACAAGAATATGCTACGACGGAACATTTAGCCAAGTAGGATGCACAATTCCTGGACTTGTGCATATCACAAGGCTAACTATCCCGTCGTAGCACATTCACATATATATTGTGCCACGACATTTCAATCATCGGCATTATTCTCGAAAAAGACAAAAATAACTCGAAAAGAATGCCTCATATATATACATAGGTCGTTGGACATAGGAATATGCTACGATGGAACCGTGAGCCAAGTAGGATGCACAAGACTTGGACTTGTGCATATCACAAGGCTCACAATCCCATCGCAGCACATTCACATATATAGTGTGCCACGACATTTCAATCATCGGCATTATTCTTGAAAAAAGAGTAAGGAAAAAAGGACCAAAGTGAGCAAAGGACCAAAGAGTAAGCAAAAAACCAAGCATTGATTTATATATAATAATAATAAGCAAAAGAAGTAAGCGATGATTCATAAACCTAATAAGATAAGTATAGTAGCATGTACACTTGTCCACACACACACAAAGGTCATCTATAGTTTGTAACTACAACTAGGCCAACATCAAGCCTTCTGGCTTGGCTTAGGGAACGGGAGGACGCCTTGTCTCGTCATGAACTTCCTATAGTCACCCTGCATATCTAGGCGATCTTCTATGTCACGGTTATTCGGGATATTTCCTCCGTAGAAGATCCCCCCCGAAGTCATGACATCACGAAAGATGATTGCCCCAAACTGCTTCGGCCCACTGTTTGAGATGATCTGGCAGCATAGAATTCTGCTGGTCAAGTAGGAATGCCCTCATGTGATGGAGTGTGTAGTAGGCTTCCTTCTTACTGTTTTCCGGCTGCTTAATGTAGGGGAAATACGTTACGTGGTTGAAGACGAGCCTGCCGAACTTGACCTTCGTACGCACGAAGGTGGTGCCTTCCGTCGAGGCAAAGCCAGTGAGAGAAACATTCAGAACTTCCTTGATCTTGTCGTAGTTTTACTTCTTTTCTAGACTCCCCGAGTCGAAATACATGGCGTGGGAATGCTTCGGCGATAAGGAGATGAGCGTGCAATGTTCATCTCTGCGTAAAAAATTCAAATGGAATGTGTTGGAAAAATAATGATGATAATCTAATAAAGCCAATCGACGGTGGCGAGTGAATAACGACTTACTCGGGAAAGTAAGGCACGAGAATGTATTCCTTTGTCTTGTTCACCACGAGGATTCTTTTTAGATACGAGGCCACGATACGTCATTCGGAGGGGGAACCCAAGAAACCGTCACGCATGTAGTAGGGGTCCACTATAGCGATGACCGGTGTGTTCTCTCTAATGATCTGCATGGCCAGGCTGAGAGAAAATAGACGGACCATGGTATAGTGCAGCGGGTATAGGTGGAACATATTGAAGATATCGTCGAACCGCAGGAAGAACAGATCCGCAGGGGCATTATCGACGAAGCCCAAGCCTGGTGGCACCTTAACCACGAATACCGGGTGCGAGGGATCTTTCTCCGATAGAAGGCGTCTCTCTATGGTCAGCACACCGTCATGCACACTCTGTAGTTCTGAACTGGCGAGCTTCCGCAAATTCTTAGGTAGCATGGGATCACCCGCCACATGAATCCTCCACATAATACCCTCGGGTCTTGGTGGCCCATCCCGAAACCTGATCGGATTCGCAGTTGTTAATGCCACCGGCTGGCTCGAGCTGCTAGATTTTCTTTTCCTGCCCCTTTTTCCTTTTGGAGAGAGGGCAGGCACCGCAATCTGAGCACCGGCCGCCCTATGTAGTGTGTCAGGGCATAGAATAAAGGGCTGGTTGGTTGTATCAGCTGGCTCTATAAAGGCGCAAGCTGGAGGCATCTCCTGAGAACCAAACAGACGCTTGGTGATAGTGGCTTTCTCTGTGGGGCCACCAGCTAGGTCTTCGTTGCTAAACTGGGTGTTGAAGAAATGATCATTCCAGTCTTCGTCGTCCTCGGCCAGATCCTGCGCCATGTGCATATCATCAACATGATCATCCGACCCACCGCGTGGAGGTGACGGCGAGGGCGGTAAGGGGGCCTTGCCACCGCTTGTCGCTGGCACGACAGGTGGTGCTGTTGTCTATGGTGTGATGGCCCCCGCCGTCCCCAAACGGATCATGCTCTTTGGCCATAGCAAGAATAAGCCGAAGCAAGTTTTGAGGACAGCCGACTCTTCTTCATCCACTCCTGGGGGTTGAATGGGAGGTTCCAGGTCGTCGCAGCCCCTTAGCACCCGACTAATTTTAACCCTGTGCACGCTATCTGGCATCGGCCTTGAGTGGAACGTGCGCTGCAAGGGTTGAATGATGGTACCCTTGGCAACATCCCTTAGCTCGTTGTTCACGTAGCATAAGAGAGTGCAATGAACATCCGTCTGCGGAAAACATGTACGGCGTCGTCAGAGATGCCATAAGAGTAATAGATGGCGTGAAAGGCGGTAAAGCAATTTGTTTACCGTGATGGCGTTGACATCGGCTAATGTCGACGCACCGCATACGGCGACGGGCGTGCAAGAGATGGAAGGGCTGCTTGATTGCGCGGTGCTGGCTGCCAGTGTATTCTCCCTACCAACGGGTGCTTGGAGCTCCGGTGCCGCCGCGATGATGGCAGGGGGGGCACCAACATGTACTCCGGCGCCGCGGTGATGGCAGGGGGAGTCACCAACACTTGCGGCGCCGCGGTGCTAGCGGGCGGAGTCACGAACACGTAGTTCGCCTGATTCGTCGGTGCCGTGTTGTTCGAGTGGCTGCTGACCATGCTTGGAATCGGGCACGGCCCTACTCGACCACCCGCACTCCAGTTCGCTATTGACTCCACCAAGGTAGGCAGGAAGGACGTGAGGGTGATTGCCAGGTTGTCTTGGACGATCTGCGGTATCCGCGCCACTTGTTCCTTATATTCTTGAACCTCGCGGTTTTCCTCCTCGCTCCTTCCAGACGGCGCCACATGCGTCCTCGGCGGTGGACCAAAATGATCCACCCAATTCTTACTCCCGAGGCCGGCCAGACGGCCAGCCGATGACGGCTTCTTCGTAACCGGCTCTATTTTCTTGGCCCGGTTCATCGCCCTGTTAAAAGGGTTATCCCACCGGGTGGCCGCCGTCGACCCCTGGGATGAGGAACCCTGGGATCCATGACTAGCAACAATTTCCTCCTCCTGTAGAAGAAGTAACAGTGAATCGTTTAGAAATCTGAGTTGTGCTAGTTGATTATTTCTCCCTGCATCCTCTGTATGCCATGGTCACTGTACTTCTTCTCGATTAACCTTTTGTGCTTCTGTACCCAAGGATCGACCAGTTCTAAATGCTGTAGCGCGATGAGGTTTGCTCGATCAAAGTCTACGCGTCAAAATCAAGTCGCATGCGGTATCGCGACCCTCTCGGTGAACAGATCCGTCGAGCTTGCCAAGGTGCCTGTTGACGGGAAGACCGACAGGGTTCTCGATGTCTAGATAATTCGTGCAGAAAGAGATGCACTCTTTGGCCAGAAAGCCCTTGGCTATGCTTCCATCTGGACGGGACCTGTTGCAAACGTATCCTTTGATGTGTCCCGTTCATCCTTTCGAACGCCATCATGCTGCGGAGGAACATCGGCCCGAGTTGTACGATGTCCTCCACGACATGTACCAGCAGATGCACCATAATGTCAAATAATGCGGGTGGGAAGTAGACCTCAAGCTCGCATAGTATCACCATGATCTCCTCATGTAGCCTCCCGAGCTGATTCACGCCAATCGACTTCCTAGAGATGATGTCGAAAAACTTGCAGAGGCCAAATAACGTTTCACGGACGTGCTCGTCCATTATCCCTCTTAGTGCGACCGGAAGTACCTGCGTCATTAGCATGGCACAGTCATGAGAATTCATGCCACTGAACCTCTGCTTCGCCTCGTCTAGGTATCTGCTTATCTTGCCCGCGTAGCCGTAAGGAAATTTGACTCCTAGAAGGCACTTGCAAAACTGTTTGATCTCATCCTGGCTTAGAGTGAAGCAAGAAGGAGGGCAGTAATATTCGTTCTTCTTGAACTTTTTACCCTTCCGACGACCTTGTGTCGTCTCCGACTCATGATCATCGTCATCTTCCTGATCATCAGGAGTAGTGCGTCCTCCATGAAGCTCCTTCCGGATACCCAAGCATATCAGGTCGTGCCTTGCTTTCGGACCATCTTTCGTCCTATCTGGCATGTTGATTATGGTGGCGACCATACTCTCGCACACGTTTTTCGTGATATGCATGATGTCGAGGCTATGAGGCGTGCGGAGGAACTTCCAGTATGGCAACTCCCAGAAAACAGACCTTGTTTTCAATACCTTCATCAGCGGCTTGTCTTGTTGCTGCCTCTTTTGCTTCTTTCCAAGCTTAGGACAATCTTTCTAGTTTTTCAGCAACTCTTCCACTTCTTCGCTGCTCCTACGCTCTGGGATTCCTCGGGTCTCGGATTTTCCATCGAACAGGTCTCCACGTTTTCTCCATGGATCATTCTTGCCGAGCCACCTCCGGTGCGCCATGAACACGGTTTTCGATGAACCTGGATCTTTCTCTAGTTGGAGATAGCTTGTGTTATCCATGCACCTAACGCATGCGCAGAATCCTTGGATAACCTGCCCCGAGATATACCCGCAACCTGGATAGTCTTGCACCGTAGTGACCAACGCGGCTCTCATAGTGAAATAATCTTGTGCGACGGCGTCGTAAGTATTGGCTCCAGATTCCCATAATGTGGCTAGATCCTCTTTCAACAGCCCGAGATACAGATTGATGTCGGTACCAGGTTGTTTTGGCCCTTGAATTAGCATACTCATTTGTAGGTACTTCTTCTTCATGCACAACCATGGAGGGAGGTTGTACATCCATACAAACACGGGCCAAGTCTTTGTGCGTCTTTCTCACACTACGAGCGGATTGAGTCCATCGGTGCTCGCACCAAGCCGATGTTCCTCGAAACTCCACCGAATTCGGAATTCAAGGTCAATGCTTTCCAGCAGCTAGCATCCGAAGGCTGTCGCCAAGCTCATCCTTTTCGGGGTCATCATCATCATCTCCTGGCTTCTTCCTTTCCGCATGCCATCGCATGAGCTTCGCTTCCTTAGGGTCCACGAAATAGCGCTGGAGACGAGGAGTGATAGGAAAGTACCATACCACTTTTTGAGGTGCTTTCTTCCCTTTCTTGTATCGACTCACGCCGCACACCGGACATGTGGTTTTCTCCGCCTCCTTGCCCCGATAAATGATGCAATCATTGATGCATACATGATATCTAACGTGAGGTAGATCGAGAGGACAGACGATTTTCTTGGTGTCCTCGATACTAGTTGGACATGTGTTCCCCTCCATATATCATCGAAGCTTGCGTCGCTCAATTTGTGTTTTGCCTTCATCTCCATAGCCTTGAGCGTTACATTCAACCGGGTATCATCAGGCATGCAACCTTCATACAATGGAGTAATCGCGTCTTTCTCAAGTTGCGCAAGCTTGGCTTTCTCTCTAGCGGCAGCCCTGGCATTACTCGTCTGCTTGAGAAGCAGCTCTTGCACATAAGGGTCCCGCACACAGCCTGACGTTGTTCCATCGTCGTCTGCTCCTCCGGCATCTAGATCATCATCATCCCGGTCTGCTTCCGCACCTTCACCATCTCCAGGAGACTCTTCATCATCTCGACCGTTCTCGCCGTGATGATGATCACCGTCATGTTGGCCACCTTCACCGTCTCCATCGTCTTCGTCATCGCTTATCCAACGAGTGTATCCATCCATGAAACCATGGCGGAGCAGGTGCGCCTGCAGATTCCCGGAATCTGGGTCGATCACCCAGTTGAGTTTGCATCTTCTGCACAGACATCTTATATCCGTCTTGTTATTTCGTATCATGTCGGCCGTCGCACATTTCAAAAATCTAGCCACAATGCCTTCGCTCATTATGCGGAGCATTTTTGCCTGCACAGTGTACACGGTATAATTAGAAGTCTATTAGAACCACATAATGAATGCATGCATGCAATGGTCGATAGAAAATTTCGGCATGACCTATCCTAAAATTAGGACCTTTGCGAAATGCCAAAGTCTTGCCAGAATGAAAATGAATCAACATTTTGGCAAAACAAATGGCAACTTGTTCACATACAAACACAAGAGAGAGAGACCGAGATCCATACACACATGAACATATCATTATCCTCTCCATACACACATGCATGAGCATCATCGATACTCTCCATATATACACACATATGACCATATCGATCCTCTCCATACACACATCATGAGCATCGATCATCTACATACATATGACCATATCATCCATATACACATGAACACATCCTTACATGGACAACTTACTGAGATGAGAGCCCAATCGCAAGAAGATGGAAAGGAGAGGTGCGCGCGAGACCGGAGAAGGATATGAGAGAGGAGAGCTTCCTCTATTACTTATGTAACATCCAAGGCAAGTTCTACATGCTAAAAATGGTGAATGGGTGGCGAAATTGAGGTGGGAAGGAGAAGGATCCCGACTAGATCTAAGGAGGAAGAAGAAGGGGAAAGTGAAGTGTGGGGTGGTGGAGATGATCACATGATCACATATGTTTGTGCAGGTCGACACATCCGTGGCACACATGGCCCCAGTGCGCCACAGGGAAAAATCACATCCATGGCGCACATGGCAGAGTGCGCCACGGATGTTTATGCCCGTTTAAGGAGCAGAGGGGGCTTCACATAGGCATAGCGCACTTGCCTCATGTGCGCTACGGCTATCCCCAACAACCGTAGCGCACCACCCCTATGTGCACTATGGGTATGCGGCATGCGGCCAACAGGGCCCTGGCCCACACATATTTGTGGCGCACTATGGCCATGTGTGCCACGGTTGTTCTAGTTACTAGTAGGACACTGCCCATAGGTGAGCCACGCCTGTTTTAGCCGTGGGGCACTTCAACCATGTGAGCCACTGATGTGCTGATTACCTATAGCTGTTTTCCTAGTAGTGATATAAGCTAGTGCACACAGGCTAAATACCGTAGTGCTTCAAAATTAAACTAGTCTGCCTGCAGCTTCACATAGAGCAGTGCATATTTGAATATGATGGTGAAGTTAGAGTACACGGTCGTAGCACAAAGTAATGTGTTAGTATAATTAAGCAGTGCATTCATATAGATCTTGAAGAACTTTGTATTTCGTAGTGCCTTGTATTTCGTAGTGTGTGTTGCGGGCTCCATCCATGGCACGGCGCATTTGGCGCATCAAGCATTCATATAGATTTTGTATTTTGTCTCGATGGGCAGTGCATCACACAAATTTCTTGCTAAGGCAGTGCACATAGGCTAAATAGTGCAGTTTTTGCATATATTGTAGTTAGGGAGGTGACCAGTTTACCCAGGATGTGGCTAGCATCAGACATTACAACCTTATTTAATATTCCTTATTTGAACTGGTAGGCCACGACCTGTCTCTCTCCCATAAAGAGAAACAAACCATTTTTCTTCTTTCTCCAGCCAAATAAACAAATCTTGCGAGTAGATATGGATTTTACCACATCTCGGTCCTCGATCAGTTGCGTGGTGGAAGATCTAGATCTGTTGGAGGATATTGTTCTAAGGTTAGCGACTATGAAATCTTTGATCCGTTGCAGTATCCTCAACAAAGCTTTGTATGCTGCACTCAATGTCAAGAAAAATTCGCCATCATGTCTAGGATTTATAGTTAACTATCATTGGATACCTAAGCTTGGTAATAGGATAGCGCAACTGGAATATTCACCTAAATATGAAACATCTCTAGCTATTTCTTCGAACTTATATACGAAGTATCTTCAAAGGGAATCAGTCCTCTGCTATCGAAATGGAGCAATACTTATTCAGATCCATCCATATCATTCTAGAAATCCTGGGTACTATATTAATTATCCTCATAGGTCACCATATTTGTTCACTTTCCTTTCCTCCACTATTACACGAATGCCACCAATGTCGAAGAGCGATACAAAACATTCATATGGGAAATTCTATCTCATTTCAAGTGCTGCTAGCTCAGGAATGACATTCTTTCGTAGAAATATATTCAGTGTTTGCAAGGCTTCATATCATGGTGCTACCACTAATACAACATCTACAAAATGGTGATTGATTCAGTCATATTGTTTATTCATATGTGCTGAAGTTTCGTCGAAATCCTATGTTCCTTCCGTCGAACGTGTTGTGTGCACACGCAGTTTGAACAAATTGAACCATTTAAGACTATTCTGTACAGAGGAAGCTCTGCTCGTACTCGATATTCTGGTATTTTCGTAGTGATATAGTCTTAATTTAGGTGATAGCTAAGGTGTCAATTTGGATTTGCAATGGAATGCCTACTAGGTGATATTCTATTTTCTAAACAATAAACAAACTAGACTATTTAAGACTATTATGTCCCTAGTTGTTTATGATCATCATCAGGAGTTTGTTCGGGGGAATCTCTGCTCCTACATGATATATTGGGTATTTTCATAGTGAAACATGCACAATTTAGGCGAGAGCTGAGGAGACAGTCGTATATAATACTTTAATCTGAGCATCTAGGTGTCAAATTGTATTTCCAATGGAATCCATGATAGGTGATTCTTCCAGCTGACAACAAAATTTGCAACATATTCATGCAAAACTGATGTTGCTGGATAAGTGGTCGCAGTCAGTAGTGGTGAATATTAAGGAGACAACCGATACGGAAATGGAAGATGATCAGAACTGGGTGGGTGGAAACATCAAGTGACTAGTCCTTTTAACACAAGACAGGAGTACTTGGACTCTCACAAATGTCTACAAATCATTGAGACTTACACTGCCAGATTTAGAGGCTATCGGCATTACTCCATTAAACCAAGGGTTCCCGCCGCCCAACTCTGAATTCGCTTAGGTTCAACATGGCAGAACATGAGCTCCTGAAGGTACATCTCCAACAGAAGCCTCACCTTGTGTGGTGGAATTTTCACTACGACCTCTTAGCGGTGTTCGACAAGGCAATCACATTCATGAGATTCCTATATGACAAAGAATGGATAGTCTTGCGCGATGACCATCTACGACTGGAGAAGTATGTCGACGACGTCTTCACCTCCAGCTACTATTCCGACACACCACAATGCATTTACACGGTCACTAAAACTAGTGGCTACGTGCGTGTTTGGGAGACATTCACCTGGGGGTGAGTCATGGTGTCATATAGCATGTAAATTTTCATTCAAAATTCTCCTTACTGATTGAAGGTAGCACGCAGCTACACATGCAGCCCCGCGCATCATTCCAGCTCGGGGGATCGAAGATGCAGTAGTAGATGCTGATCTTGGATCATGACGCTGGTTCCTTGCACCTCTCAGAGGCGACACAAACCAGGATGTGATGGCTGTGAAATATAGTCATCCACGTCCACATTTAAACTAGATATTATTCATATTTTTGAGGAAATATCACTATAAATCCTGCCACTAATGCCTAATGATCAAAGGGGTATGCAATCCTGTCTTTATATTTTTCCCTGTGCAGATAATGATGTTTGATGATGGGAATCACAACATTAAAGTCAAAGATACGAGATTTCCAACAACTCAAAGAAACCCGGAGTCGTGAAGTGGAGGCAGAAGCTTTAATGACCAACTATACATCGTGAATAAAATTATGACAATATAGTTCCAGCCGTATAGTTGCTACCGACATTGCCAGGTCAAAAATAACAATTTTCATGAAGGGACCCCTATATAAAGAGGCTTCGGGTGACGAGAAAAACCCTCATCTTCTTTTCGATCTCAACTGTCCTTGCCACCAGAAGCCTCCACATCATATGAATAAATCTAGATCTAATATCCAAACCTTTCTCCACCACCATAGCCATATTCCTCCACTTGTAATAGTAGATATCATCTCTGATTGGCGACATTGTAAGACTATTATAATAAATCTCATGATTTCCATTACAATGTTTATGATTGTTGATTTCATCTCTATGTGTGAGTAAATCTCCATGGGCTAAGGGCTTCGGCCTAGCCATGTAGCTTTTGTGCATGTTATTTATCATAGATGGGATAATGTATTAGTTTGTATGACATGATGATTATTATACCCTCTCTTGCCTCAATCTAAGGACTTTTTAGGTACGCAAGACCCCAAGGATTGATCCAGGTATAGGGAGTGTGAGTATTGACTAATCTACAAGATGGGAACCCTAGTGACAGAAGGGATAGTATGGCTGTATTATGAAATTAAGACCCACTATTTAAGTATGGTTCAATAGAATCAATTTGGAGGCTCTGCTGTAGAAGATACATGTATGCACTTGAATACTTTCACTAAAATATGTGATATGATGCGCATTAAAGTTATTGACCCTGATGCGGTCAAGTTGCGATTATTTCCTTTCTCTCTTAGAGGAAGAGCAAAATATTGGTTGCTATCTTTTCCAAGAAATACTATTGCATCATGGGTGGAACGTACTTCTTTATTTATGACTAAATTCTTTCCACCCGCAAAGACTATGCAACTAAGATCTAATATTGCTGGTTTTAGATAGGAAGAGCGCGAGCCACTAGCGCTTGCATGGGAGATAATGAAAGAATGCATGAGAAACTGTCCCAACCATGGGATGGAAGATTGGTTAATTCTCCCTTTATCTTATAATGCTCTTAACCCTGTATCTAAGTCTATGATTGATACTGAAGCTGGAGGAACATTTATGGGTAAACAAATTAGCAAAGGAAAGTAGTTTCTAGACAATATGCAAGACAACCATGCCCAATGGCATGTGGAAAGATCAAACACAAGGAAGGTGAACTCCGTCACACCTCAAGAAAATGAAAAACTCAATGCTAAGTTGAATGATATCATATTAGCATTTAAATGTAAGGAAACCCAGGTAAGAGATATCCTGTAACATCCCAATTTCAGCAACCCTGAATTGTTGTCCAAAAGGCAAAAATCAGGGGGAACAAAACCTTTTTCTTGTTACAAGTGCAATGTGTGTTTACTTGTTTGCTTGTGTTCTTGCAACTGATTGTGTATTAGATGCTATACTTTCAAAAGAGATGTCTTGGTTCATCTTTCATATTCTCAAATGTTCTGACATTTCAAAACCCCAGCCAAGATGAATTTGACAAAACAAAAGTATTTTACTAGTTCTATTAACAAAACTATAGGGACCTAAAATATACTCTCCTTATGTTTTCAAGACATAAATCTCAACTACTCTTACCCCTAGGTTTCCAAAACCTCTATTCAAAACCTCTTCATTCCAATCTTGGTAGAAATGCCAAGAGGTACTTATCTTACTTCAAAACGTAACCAATTCAAAATACCCATCCCTACCTCAAGCTAGGCTTGATGGTAACCCTAATAGTAGTTGGATAAGTTTGATAGGATGAATTGCCTTGATCTGTTGTCTGATGAATTGCCTTGATCTGTTGATTGCATGCTTGGTTAGGAACTAGAGTGAGCTAATCTAGTAGCTCATACCTTAGGAACCAATCTATGCTTGTGATCATCAACGTCATATCAAGCATCCAAGTTTGGATCTATCCTAAGCCACTAAGGTGATCATCTCCCCTCCTACTCAAACCAATCCAAGGATAATCCCTTCTAACCATTCCAACTGAGTGAAGACCCAATCTAAGCATGGATCCCATCTACTTAGTTAACACTTCAAAATCATCTCCTTGATCATGAGTTGGAACCTAGCCTCCTCTAAAAATCATCTACCCTTGAACACTAGTCTCAAACCCTAAATCTACCAAAATGGCTAAGTCTGGATTTCTTATTTAGATTCAATCTTTGGAACCCTACCTTTTCCAAGCTATGTGCATCCTTGAGAATATATTTGAAACATCTTATATTAAATCACTAATACTACCAAGGAACACTCTTACTATTGAGTAAACCACTCTTAATCCAACTCATCCATGATGGTTTTGTTGATATGATGGTAAGCTTTTCTGCGATACTAGTCAACATGCCTACTTTGGCAGGAGCTCACATATATATGCCACCTCCCCTTGACCAAATCATTGCTTGGTTATGATCTACTAACCATGTCATATCAACCCCCACTTCACTTGTTTCCATTGAAGCCTTGTGCTTCTTAAACCCACATGGTTTAGGAGGCTACTTGATGTATCTACTATGACAGCCTTATTTTCAACAAAGTTTGCCATCTCCTCCACACCACCTCAAATCCAATCAAGCCCAACTCATGATTCCATGATCATATATATGACTTGGTCTATCCATACATATACCCCTTGTACCAAGGTGAGCTATGAGCTCCATAATCCAACCCTGTTTTGGTGGCATGAAAATAACAAAACCCTAGATTCCCAAAAATCTAGTTTATTTCCTTTTTCTCCAAAAACCCAGGTGGACAATGATGTATAAATCAATATTACATCATCTACCTTGGTTAGGATAGTTCCCCAAATAATTCCCATAATTATTTGGAGCCTAAAACTATATAAATTCTTTTTCTCGCAAAACCCTAAAACCTCTGTCTATAAACTCAAGTTTGTTTTTCTCCAAATCACCTTGCCAACTCAATGCACATTTTGTGCATATTTATCATATCCCATCTTTCCAACTCAAAAATAAATATTTTTGAGACTCTTTATAATTACTTTTTGCCCTTTTTCTTAAATGGCAGAAACAAGAAATAATTCCCTAAAAATACTTTTCCACCTCAATTAATTCAAACAAAATTATCCAATGTGTGATATGGTATTTAGGACCATATAAAATCGAAAACCAAGCTTGTCCCATGTAAAATTATCAAATAAGCTTCTAAAAACTACTTCAGTACTAATTGAATATTTAAGTTTAAGTGGACCTTTAATCATTAGAAAAATCCCAAATAAATATTGGAGGTGTACAAGAACCATATACTTATACCAGTACCCTTTACCTATCTTTGCCAATGTAAATTTTTTGGAATTCTTTCACAACCTAAGTTATGATCAAATATGGAAAACTAGTCAAACCTTGCCTCAAACCTATACCCAAGCTTGCTCAATACTTCTCTCCAGCATCTCTCACCTCCCCTAGTCGAAATCCCTGTAGAAAGCTACCATAGCTCCACCCCACACCCTTGTCCTTTGTATTTGGTGGAGGAGAGACCAAAGATCTTGCATATCTTGCTTATTCAATTCCCTAGGGCAGCCACTCCCCTCTCAGTCCCCTGCCACGACCAGAGCCCTCTCTCTCACCCTCTCCACCTCCCCTGGCAGCCAATCGAAAGGACATGGACCAAGCCCTAGCCTTGTATGGGCTTGGTGCACCATACACCATGTCCCTCTCGGATAAGAAGGCTCCTGGCCACCACAGGATCCCTCCCCACTCTCATTTCACTCCCTGACCCCCACCAACCTCTCCCTGAGCCCTAGATCCCCTTCCCTTGCTCCCAATAGCCATGGAGAAGAAGAACTCCCCTCGGTTTCTTGCTTGCATGCAAGATTGCCATGGATCCCGACCCCCCTAGCCTCCCCACGGACCCTATTTCACTCCTAGCATCTCACAAAGCTACCCAGAGCCCCCTCCTCCATCCCCTTGGTTCCTACCCCCAGGAAACCGACGCTCACTCCCATGGAGATGCAAGGAAGGAGAAGGCCATACCCTGGGCTACACCACCCTCCCCTTCTTGCTTTCTCCTCTATTGTGAGAGCCCTAGGCAAGCCCGCACTAACCTGCCCTTTCTCCTAATGTGCGGGCTCCCTAGGAGGTACTCTAGCGAAGACCCCAAGCGTCGTCCTCAACCTTCCTCGTGCGAAGCCGCCCCAGGGTGGGAACGGTCGATGCCGCCCCTCTCCATGGTCGTCTTCATTTATCGCATCGCCCTGCAGCCCCGGATCCACCTCCCCATGCCCCTGGTAAGCCCCCTGGTCCTCCCCATCCCTCCCCTAGGGTTCCCACTGCTCTCCCGCCACCGGAGGAAGGAGACGAAGCACCAGCAGTCAATCTCGGCCAAGATCAAATGGCCCACACCCTCCCATACCCCTTCGGGGCGCCAAGCCACTAGAAGGAGGGGCCCAGCTGCCGGCATTTCAAACTAGCAGCTCGCGCAAGCCACTGGTCTCCTGGGCCAAATGCTTCCTTGCGCAGCCGAGTGACCCCGGATCCAGCCCAAAGCCCCTCTTTCTTTTAATTATTCTCACTAGATCCAGAATTTTAGCCTTTAGCTTAAATCGTTTTGAGTTTGGAAAATAACTCCAAATGCCCAGATCTAAAATTGCTTAGATGCACTAATGTTCTCCCTAACATGTAGAGTTTCGGTTAGCCCTTTTGATGCTTAGAATAATTATGATAAATCACCTACTAAGGTATGTCCATTTCACTAAAAATTCTCCCTAGTGAGTTCTACTTATCCAAATGGCCTGAATCCTTTTTCCACTAAGATGTAAAATCCATACCTTGCATGTTCCTCTGGCCCCATACCCATTTGGTTCTTAGATTACCTGTAGCAAAAATAACAAAAATAGAGAATTTTTTACTTTAGGAAATTACCTTGGTCAAACCAAAATAGGTTTGGACCTAATTCCAACTCCTAGTAAAACTCTATACCAATAAGTACCAAAACCTAGGAGCCAAAGATTTATTGAGTTTTATTTTAATTATGGTGAATTAATCATTTCTATGCATTGTTTTTTCAACAATAAATTCATGATTTGAGTTATGTAAATGAAAAAAGGGTGATTCCAATTTATGCAGAAAGGTATTTCCAGTTCCTAACAAGTTTCATTGGAATCACGTAAAAATCTTTTGTAAATTTAATCTTATGAAAAAGACAAATCTCATCCAGTACTGTCTTTGGGAATTTCTCAAGGGCATTCTGGTAATTGTTTTGAGGTGATTCCAATTTCTCTTGAATCAGTCCATCAAATACTATCTAATAACCAAGGAAATAATTTTTGGAAGTCCATAACAGTTCTAGTGAATTATTTCCTAAAACTAGAGTTTTAATCACTATAAAAACCCTTATAAATCTTTGATATTTGATAAAATAGTGAAACTACTTTTGTTGGCTTCATTTTATCAATACCTATCTGATGGTACCATTTTTATACAATGGTATTATACAGATCAATCTCTTGGTCAAAAACCCTCTCCTAGGAAATTCCTAGACTCTAAAATCCAAAAGGATTCCTTGTTCCTATACCTCCAAATCTTCTCCCAATCCAATCAAATCATACCTCCAACACCCTACTGGTGTATATCTTGTAATTATCCTTTGCTTTGTATATTGTTGATGTTTGTATGCCTTTTACTGAATGTGGTATTGCATGTTTGCATGTATGCTTGATAACGGCGATAGTTGCGTTTGTGTGACGCTGAGAAGAAGGAAGCATCGGGTTTCTCTGATTATTAATTGTATTGGTATTATGGTTTTCTAAATAAGTCACAGGACATCTCTTTGGTCACAGGCAAGCCACCTTCTTTCTCATACACCTTATCCTAGTATTTTATATATGCATGCTTTATCTACCCATTTATGCAAAGTGCATTGGCTTTAATATAGTATTATTTTATATGGGGAAAGTTTGGCTCCTCCGAATGTTTAATCCTTAGTACCATTAGTTACAACCCCTTTGTATAATACCTACCTTCCTTTAGTATGGTATATGGTGTTTAATACCATAACCTCTTCGAGACCCCGTTTTATCCTAACCAAAAGTGTAGGATGGGAAGATCCCGGGAAAAGACTTACAAAAATGTTTTATGAGAAAACCTTGGTGAGGCTTGGCCTATCAAGTGGTTTGTAAAATGAGAAGTGTTTTGTTTTACAAAAGGTGGACAAAAGATGGAGGAAAAATGTTTAAGAAAACACGCCTGGCTGTACAGTTCCTAATCCTTGAGCAATTAACCCGTGCAACCACATTACTCTAGAATGGGACGGGGCTGGGCTAGAAGTTTGTCTAATCCGGTATAGGTGTCTCAAACTACTACGGGGAAAAACAAATTCCCGGAGGCTGGGCTTTCCCCTGTAAAGGCCCATGGGAAACATCGGTCTATGGAAGGTAAATACCGTCTAAATGGCAGCCAAACGATACTATGAGCCCCTCATTGAAAGCGCACACCCTGCAGGGTACAAAACATGCTCCGGTTGGCTTGTGACTATATAGGGCGTCCCGGTTGAGGGGGTTAACCTCATAGGGTAGGCATTTGTATTGGAGAGGGTATTCTGAAGGTCTTGACCGGTTATTCAACCCACGATCGGTGCGGATCAGGGACGGGTAATCAGATGGTGTGGGTATAGTGTACAACCTCTGCAGAGTGTAAATATATTCTAATAGCCGAGTCCTCAGTCATGGACGGTTATGATGGCTGCTGTACGGGGGTGATGGTTTTGTTTTCAAAAAGGACTTCGGAAAAGCAATGGCTCGAAAATGATTTGACCATTGGATGGTCGGGAAAATGGAGGAAGGAGTTTGGTCATAAGATGACCGGAAGAAGAAATAAATGGGTGACCCAATCCTAGTGGTTTCTTAAAACTTTTCAAAAAGGTTTCCAAAATGTATTACAAAAGTTTTTCAACAAGGATATAGAGACATGCTATATCTACAAGAGAAACTAGTTTATAAAAGAACCTCTCTTGGAGCCATCCTACCACAGCCATATTGCATATCTGTTATTATTGTTATCTTAAGGTGGTTTGCGAGTACATTCAAAGTACTCACCGACATTTTACCTGGCTATTTACTTGGCCAGATTGCAGATGTTACGAAGTGACGAAGGTTCTGACGTCTATGCGAGCTAGGCCGTCTTCCCAGTTAGTAGAATGTAGGTTAAGGCATGACATGGGCTCTACACTTGAATACTTCTGCTATTGATGTTATATCGCCATAATGGTGTGAATGTAAGTACTTGTAATCATTAATTATGGATGTTGTAATGATACTTGTTGGTTATGCTCACGGCTCACTGATTATGTGAACGTGAATTGCGTGCATAACGGGTATTCTCGGACCGAAAATCCAGGGTGCCACAGACATGGTATCAGAGCCATCCTGACTGTAGGATACCTTAGTTAGCATGGACGTTAGACAGGACAACCCCTATTTCTGAAAACACCGGCATTCGAAAACTATTTTCTCAATAGCTTTTCACAAGATTTCTTACCTCATCTTCTCTGACTCAAACTACTTGAAATGGTTTACTCTACACCTTGTCTATCTTCAAATGTCCATTTTCAAAAGAAAAGATGACTTGGAGACTATGAAGACGGAGATCCCGAAATGAAGAGACACCGAGACAAGCAAAACAAAGGAGGTACCAACGACAAAAGACACTACAAGATCTCCCTATCAACGGAGTCCTTCATCGCCCCCAAATCGATCAAGTACGGCACCGACAACAACAGATGGCAAGATAGAAGTCAAGACCCCCGTAACGTCCGTATTTAGGATTAGAATCCCTAATATAGGATTCCCTTTATGGCGTGTAGTCACCTCTTAGTACCTATGGTATGCCTTGTCTGCTTGTCATGTGCTTATATGATGCTTGGAATGTGTTCTTGTTTTCCTTGGACCATCCGATCCTAAAGTTTTCACCACCCTGTTGGCGTGTTCTGATGCTAACCCTCGCATCCCCATAGCTGGATAACTCTCCTCATCAGGATGGCCTCATAAAGAATCCTCTGACAACCCCTACTCGTGCCTTAGTTCTAATCGCCCTGAGGGAACAACAACCCTATTTAACCCCCCTTCCGAAGCAACAGGGAGTTCTCGCCATAACACAAATGCCCCAAGAAGACGGAAGATAAGGATGCCGAGGACAACGAGTCCACCCCATCATTGCCCGAAAGAAACACAAAGAGCTCGAGTCACGACCACCACTCTGAAGCTAACATGCCTCCACCCCGACGAAGGACCAAGAAGAAGTGTCGCTCACTGCAAAAATCTACCCTTAGTTAACCTTTACGGCTTCATTAGGAAATCACCATAGGAAGGTAGTCGCAACAAGGCGTCACTCAAAGACCAAAACTCCAGTATCACGCCAATGCTCCAAGATGAAGCATCGACCACAACCCCGACGACCACAAGTAAAGCTCTAAGGTGGAAAGACTTCGTCTTTCCACTCAATTCCAGAAGACCGACCATGAGAGGATAATAGCAAAAGATCTTCAACCCAAGAATTTGCTCCAAACCCCACCTCGAGAGTTGTTAGAAGAATAGAACACAGACATCATCAACAATCTTCAAAGGAATGCTCGATCCTCACAACACCGAGACACTCAGAATTAAGGTGACATGACTACCCGATACCGCCAATACTACTCTCTAAGGATTGGTAATAAACCTAAGACATCAAGTTTCCCTCAGGACATCACGAAGCCCCTCCTCTGCTTCTGCTACTAACGACCGACCGAAAAGGATCTCCAAAATTTGCAAACCCCGAGACGCAGCATAAAGAAATGTCCCCTTGATGTGTATCAACCCCTCTTCAAGTCATCAACCCCAGAAGATCAACTCGTCAAAGCGAGACATCAGAGAAGGCACGACCCTCACCGCGGAAGAACTAACTGTCCCTCATACCCCCGAGTAAATAAAATAACCGAGTTAGTACCCAACCCAAGGACGACTACAAGATTCAAGGAGCACCCTGGACTTAGTCCTTTGCACCCTACCAACTTACTCCGCTAACCTCTAGCAGGTGATGGATCGTCTCGAAACCTGCTCATTAAGGCATTAAGTACCTTCACCAGTGGCCGGCACAAGTCTGCTGAATTCTGGATGAACCCTGTTGGATGGTAGACAAGAATAATGTCCTTCTTTGTGTGTTTTACCCACGATGTTGCATCAGACCAAACCCGAAAGAGACCCCTTTCCTAAAGGACCGCTTTCTAGGACCGCCAACCTCCAGCAACATCCTTCAACCCATTGGATCCCTACCTAGGTCACAACTAACTACCCGGAAGCTAGTAGATGCCCCTTTCCCATAGACGCCTCCCATGCAGTGATACAAGGTCGACAGAAGGTAACCACCTCGCGATCAAAGGTGCAGTGCCATCCCCCAGCATCAGCATATGACTTCCATGAATAAAGTTGGAAAATCCACCAGAAACCCCTAGTGTCACCCTAAGGGGGAAAGACTGCGTCTTTCCCTCCCAAAACCTCGATAGAAACCCATAGTCGAACAATAGTTATCGTTAAGTGATGACCACCCCTCAAAATCCGAATCATCGACCCTGCAAGAAGGACGACAATCAGCACTTCATCAGAATCAGAAGTTACTTAAAGAAGGTCCTCCACTCCAAGGTCGACCGTCCAACCAATACCCTGGTGCATCAAGACCTTGAAGATTGAAAAGATGATCACGTGGCGAAAGAATAAAGAAGACTCAAATCGCCGCCTTGCCACAAGAAGGAATTACCCCATCGACGCTAAGCCTACCTAGACTTGTCCTAAAGGGAAAAGACTACATCTTCTCCATTTGTTTAATCCAAGAAACCCAATCCGAATCCATTCGGCTCCGATCCATAACTACCAGCACCGGTTAGCTATAAAACATATTAGGGCCTAATAATTTCCGCTGCTGAAATTGTTAGGCGGATGTTATTACCCAACCCTAATCTTCCCCCTAATCTCGGGACAAGATTATTATAAGGGGGAAAGGTATGTAACATCCCAATTTCATCAACCCTGAATTGTTGTCCAAAAGGAAAAAATCAGGGGAACAAAAAAACTTTCTTGTTCCAAGTGTAATGTTTGTTTACTTGCTTGCTTGTGTTCTTGCAACTGATTGTGTATTAGATTCTATACTTCTTATCTCAACACTAGTTGACAAAAGCTATCTTACAAAAGAGATGTCTTGGCTCATCTTTCATATTCTCAAATGTTCTGGCATTTCAAAACCCGAGCCAAGATGACTTTGACAAAATAAAAATATTTTACTAGTTATATTAACAAAACTATGGGGAACTAAAATATACTCCCCTTATGTTTTCAAGACATAAATCTCAACTACTCTTACCCCTAGGTTTCCAAAACCTCTATTAAAAACCTCTTAATTCCAATCTTGGTAGAAATTCCAAGAGGTACTTATTTTACTTCAAAACATAACAAATTCAAAATACCCATCCCTACCTCAAGCTAGTCTTGATGGTAACCCTAATAGTAGTTAGATAAGTTTGATAGGGTGAATTGCCTTGATCTGCTATCTGATGAATTGCCTTGATATGTTGGTTACATGCTTGCTTAGGAACTAGAGTGATCTAATCTAGTAGCTCATACCTTAGGAACCAATATATTCTTGTGATCATCAACATCATTTTAAACATCCAAGTCTGGATCTATCCTAAGCCACTAAGGTGATCATCTCCCCTCCTACTCAGACCAATCCAAGGATAATCCCTTCTAACCGTTCCAACTCAGTGAAGACCCAATCTAAGCATGGATCCCATCTACTTAGTTAAAACTTCAACATCATATCCTTGATCATGAGTTGGAATTCTCAAAATCATCTACCCTTGAACACTAGTCTCAAACCCTAAATCTGCCAAAATGACTGTCTGGATTTCTTATCTAGATTCGATCTTTGGAACCCTACCTTTTCCAAGCTATGTGCATCCTTGAGAATGTATTTGGACCATCTTATAGTTCATCACTAGTACTACCAAGGACCACTCTTACTCTTGAGTAAACCACTCTTAATCCAACTCATCCATGATGGTTTTGTTGACATCATGGTAAGCTTTTCTGCGAAACTAGTCAACATGCCTACTTTGGCAGAAGCTCACATCTATATGCCACCTCACATTGACCAAATATTTGCTTGATTATGATCTACTCACCATGTCCTATCAACCCACACTTCACTTGTTTCCATTGAAGCCTTGTGCTTCTTAAACCCACATGGTTAGTAGGCTACTTGATGTATCTGCTATGGCAGCCTTATTTTCAACAAAGTTTGCCATCTCATCCACACCACCTCAAATCCAATTAAGCCCAACTAATGATTCCATGATAATCTATATGACTTGGTCTATCCATCCATATACCCCTTGTACCAAGGTGAGCTATGAGCTCCATAATCCAACCCCGTTTTGGTGGCATGGAAATAACAAAACCCTAGATTCCCAAAAATCTAGTTTCTTTCCTTTTTTTCCCAAAACCCTTCAAAACCCAGGTAGACAATGATGTATAAATCAATATTACATCATCTACCTTGGTTAGGATAGTTCCCCAAATAATTCCCATAATTATTTGGAGCCTAAAACTATTTAAATTCTTTTTCTGGCAAAACCCTAAAACCTCTGTCTATAAAGACAAGTTTGTTTTTCTCCAAATCACCTTGCCAACTCAAGGCACATTTGGTGCCTATTTATCATATCCCATATTTCCAAATCAAAAATAAATATTTTTGAGACTCTTAATTATTTCTTTTTTCCCTTTTTCTTAAATGGTAGAAACAAGAAATAATTCCCTAAAAACACTTTTCCACCACAATAAATTCAAACAAAATTCTCCAATGTGTGTTATGGTATTTAGGACCAAATCACATCAAGAACCAAGCTTGTATGATGTAAAATTATCAAATAAGCTTCTAGAAACTACTTCTGGACCAATTGAATATTTAAGTTTAAGTGCACCTTTAATCATTAGAAAAATCCCAAATAAATCTTGGAGGTGTACAAGAACCATATCCTTCTACCAGTACCCTTTCCCCATCTTGACCAATGTAAATTTTTTTGGACTTCTTTCACAACCTAAGTTTTGATCAAATATGGCAAACTCGTCAAACCTTGCCTCAAACCCATACCCAAGCTTGCTCAATACTTCTCTCCAGGATCTCTCACCTCCCCTGGTTGAAATCCCTATGCAAGCTACTGTAGCTACACCCCCACACACTTGTCCTTTGTATTTGGTGGAGGATAGACCAAAGATCTTGCATATCTTGCTTATTCAATTCCCTAGGGCAGACACTCCCCTCTCAACCCCCTGCCACGACCAGATCCCTCTGTCTCACCCTCTCCACCTCCCCTGGCAGCCAATGGAAAGGACATGGACCAAGCCCTAGCCATGTATGGGATTGGTGCACCATACACCATGTCTCTCTCGGATAAGAAGGCTCCTGGCCACCACAGGCTCCCCCACTCTCATTTCACTCCCTAACCCCCACCAACCTCTCACCGAGCCCCAGATCCCCTTCCCTTGTTCCCAATAGCCATGAAGAAGGAGAAGAACTCCTCTATGTTTCTTGCTTGCATGCAAGCTTCCCATGGATCCCGACCCCCCAGCCTCCCCACGGCCCCTATTTCACTCCTAGCATCTCACAAAGCTACCCAGACCCCCCTCCTCCCTCCCCTTGATTCCTACCCCCAGGAAACCGACGCTCACTCCCATCGAGATGCAAGGAAGGAGAAGGCCATACCCTGGGCTACACCATACTCCCCTTCTCGCTTTTTCCTCTATGGTGAGAGCCCTAGGCCAGACCCCGCAGTAACCCTGCCCTTTCCCATGATGTGTAGGCGCCCTAGGAGGTACTTTGGCAAAGCTCCCAAGCGCCGTCCTCGGCCTTCCTCGCGTGAAGCCATCCCAGGGTGGAAACGGTCGATGCCGCCCCTCTACGTGGTCGCCTTCATGTATCGCATTGCCCTACAGCCCCGGATTCACCTCTCCATGCCCCTGGTAAGCCCCCTGGTCCTCCCCATCCCTTCCCTAGGGTTCCCTCTGCTCTCCCGCCACCGGAGGAAGGAGACGAAGCCCCAGCCATCAATCTCGGCCAAGATCGAACGACCCACGCCCTCCCATACCCCTTCGGGGCGCCAAGACACTAGCAGGCGGGGCCCAGCTACCGGCATTTCAAACTAGCAGCCCGCGCAAGCCACTGGTCTCCTGGGCCAAATGCTTCCTTGCACGGCCCAGTGACCCCGGATCCAGCCCGAAGCCCCTCTTTCTTTTAATTATTCTCACCAGATCCAGAATTTTAGCCTTTAGTTTAAATCGTTTTGAATTTGGAAAATAACTCCAAATGCCCATATCTAAATTTTCTTAGATGCACTAATGTTCTCCCCAACATGCAGAGGTTTTGGTTAGCCCTTTTGATGCTTAGAATAATTATGATAAATCACCTACTAAGGTATGTCCATTTCACTAAAAATTCTCCCTAGAGAGTTCTACTTATCCAAATGGCCTGAAACCTTTCTTCACTAAGAGGTAAAATCCATACCTTGCATATTCCACTGGCCCCATGCCCATTTGGTAACTAGATTACCTGTAGAAAAAATTACGAAAATAGAGCATTTTTGGATTTAGGAAATTCCCTAGGTCAAACCAAAAGAGGTTTTGACCTAATTTCAACTCCAGTAAACCTCTATACCAATAAGAACCAAGATCTAGGAGCCCAAGATTTATTGAGCTTTATTTGAATTATGGTGAGTTAAACATTTCTGTGCATTGATTGTTCACCAATAAATTCACCCTTTGAGTTCTGCAAATCCAAAAAGGGTGCATATGGGGAAAGTTTGGCTCCTCCAAATGTTTAATCCTTAGTAGCATTAGGTACAACCCCTTTGTATAATACCTACCTTCCTTTAGTATGGTAAATGGTGTTTAACACCATAATCTCTTGGATACCCCATTTTAGCCTAACCAAAAGTGTAGGATGGGAATATCCCGGGAAAAGACTTACAAAAATGTTTTATGAGAAAACCTTGGTGAGACTTGGCCTATAAAGTTGTTTAGAAAATCAGATTTTTTTTTGTTTTACAATAGGTGGACAAAAATATGGAGGAAAAATGTTTAAGAAAACACGCCTGGCTGTACAGTTCCTAATGCTTGAGCAATTAACCCGTGCAACCACATTACTCTGGAATGGGACGGGGATGGGCTGGAAGTTTGTCTAATCCGGTATAGGTGTCTCAAACTACTACGGGGAAAAACAAATTCTCGGAGGCTGGATTTTCCCCTGTAAAGGCCCATGTGAAACATCAGTCTGTGAAGGTAAATACCGTCTAAATGGCGGCCAGACGATACTATGAGCCCCTCATTGAAAGCGCACACCCTGTGAGGTGCAAAACGTGCTCCGATTGGCTTGTGACTATATAGGGCGTCCTGGTGATGAGGGGGTTAACCTCATAGGGTAGGCATTTATATCGTAGAGGGTATTCGGAAGGTCTTGACCAATTATTCGACCCACGATCGGTGCGGAACAGGGACGGGTAATCGGATGGTGTGGGTACAGTGTACAACCTCTGTAGAGTGTAAATCTATTTGAATAGCCGAGTCCTCGATCATGGACGGTTGTGATGGCTGCTGTACGGGGGTGATGGTTTTGGTTTCAAAAAGGACTTCGGAAAAGCAATGGCTCGAAAATGTTTTGACCCTGGGATGGTCAGGAAAATGGAGAAAGGAGTTTGGTCATGAGATGACCGGAAGAATAAATAAATGGGTGACCCAATCCTAGTGTTTTCTTAAAACTTTTTGAAAAAGGTTTCCAAAATGTTTTACAAAACTTTTTCAACAAGGATATAGAGGCATGCTATATCTACAAGAGAAACCAGTTTATAAAAGAACCTCTCTTGGAGCCATCCTACCACAGCCATATTGCATATCTGTTATTATTGTTATCTTAAGGTGGTTTGCGAGTACATTAAAAGTACTCACCGGCCTTGTCCCTAGCTATTTATGATGGAATTATGCCCTAGAGGCAATAATAAATATGTTATTATTATAATTCTTGTTCATGATAAAGTTTATATTCCATGCTAGAATTGTATTAAGCGGAAACTTTGATACTTGTGTGGTTTATGAACAACGCCATGTCCCTAGTACGCCTCTATGGACTAGCTCATAGATTAATGATGGTTAGGGTTTCCTAACCATGGACATGAGTTGTCGATTAATAATGAGATCATATCATTGGGAGAATGATATGATGTACAGACCCAAATTAAGCAGAGCAATTAGATCGTGTCATCGTGTTCATCTTTGCGAAGCTTTTTCTTATGTCAAATATTGTATTCCTTAGACCATGATATAATGCAACTCCCTGGTATTGGAAGAAAGCTTTGAGGTCATCAAACGTCATCCTATGAGAGGGTGATCATGAAGGTGTCTCTCAGGTGATCGGAAAGTACTTGTTGGGTTGTATGTATCGAGATGGAATTTGTCCCTCCCAAGTCGGAGAGATATACTTCGGGCCCACTCGGTAATCGATATCAACACCGCTTGCAAGCACGTGGTTAAGGAGTTAATCACAAAGTGATATCGGATTATGGAACGAGTAAAGTACTTGCTGTGAACGAGATTGAACTAGGTATGCCGATACCGACGATCGAATCTCGGGCAAGTAAAATATCCCATGACGAAGGGAATATATATATGGGATTAATTGAATCCTGGCATCATGGTTCATCAGATATGATCATCGATGAGTATGTGGGAGTCAATATGGGTTTCTAGACCCCGCTGTTGATTATTGATAGAAGATCATGTCTGCATATTCTCGAACCCGTAGGGTCACACACTTAACGTGTCTCGACGCTAGGATAGAATGGATAATTGGTTTGTGATTTTTTGTTCGGAGTCTCGGATGAGATCCAGGACGTCACGAGAGGTTCCGGAATAGTTCGGAGAATAAGATTCATATAAGGGAAAGCAGTTTTTGGATTTCGGAATTGTTTCGGATTGTTCGGTATTGTACCGGAAGCTTCTAGAACCTTTCGGAGTGGGACCAACGTGGCCCCACTTGTCAGGAGGGGGCGTGGGCCTATGAGGGAGTAACCTGGCCGCATTGGGCCAGGGGCACAAGGCCCCATAGGCCCAGCCGGCCAAAACCCTAGGGAAACCGTAGGGAAACCTTCTAGAAGGAGGGGGAAAACTTGCCCCCCACTCCAACCCTTGGGGCCGCCACCCTAGGGCTTGGAGGAGGGGCCAAGGGGGCCGGCAAGCCCCCTATATATAGAGGGCAGGGGAGCAGCCCTCCTCCCCCACTCCTTCAACCCTAGCCGCCATATTGCTGCCCTCCAGATCTCTCTCTCTCTCGACTGCGCGTAGGCGAAGTCCTGCCGCAGAAACTCTCCACCTTTGCACCACGCCGTCGTGTTGTAGATCCAATCTATCTCTCCACCCCACTTGCTGGACCAAGGAAGGAGGAGACATCGAGGTGCCGTACGTGTGCATCTCTCGGAGGCATCGCCACTTGCGGTGTTGGATCGGATCGGATCGCGAGGAGGAGAAGCGAGTACGACTACATCAACCACGTTCCGTTGAACGTTCCGCTGTGCGAATCTTCAAGGGATGAAGATCTCATCTATCCCCCCTCGTTGTTTGCATCTCCTAGATTAGATCTTGGCTTTCCCGTTCGCATTCGTAGAATTTTTTTGATTTACTATGCTGCGAAACCCTTCAGTGGTATCAGAGCTAGATCTATGCGTAGATGTGTTTCACGAGTAGAACGCAACATGCTTGCTGCGGGCGTTGATGTTTTCTGTTGCAAGCCTCTTGTTTGTGTACTTCTTATGATGCGGGATTGTGAGATCGAAGTGGTCCAGGCCAACTTTACGCGACCTCGTTCGCGAGACCGGCTCCGCACTTGACGTGTGTCTTGTTCCACACATGCGACTGGTGGATGCCAGTTTCTCTCACTATAGTTGTCATGGGATTTACACCGGATGTTGGCAACTATAATATCACCGTTGTGGCTTTTCGTAGGTAAGAATCATTCTTATCTTGTTACTCCCATAAGCCACGTAAAACATGCAACAACAAAGTAGAGGCGTCTAACTTGTTTTTGCAGGGAGTTTTCTGTGATATGGTATGGCCCAAGATGTGATGTGTATGTTGTATGGAATGATCATGTTTTGTAATGTTTCACGACTTGCATGTCGATGAGTACACAACCGGCAGGAGCCATATGGTTGTCTTTATAATTGTGTATGACCTGTGTGTCAACTTCTTATACGCCATGTAATAGCTTTACTTTATCGCTAAGTAGTTAGCAATAGTTGTAGTTGCTATTCGTGGTGGAGGCAATCATGGTGGAGTGATGGAGATCATGCTGGCAAGCACAAGATGGAGATCATTGCGCGGAGATTGGCTATACCATGTCACATAAAATTATATGCATGTGATGTTTATCCTTTTATGTATCTTATTATGCTTAGATCACGACGGTAGCACTATAAGATGATTCCTCACTTAAATATCAACATAAAACTGTGTTCTCCCCATGTATGCACCGTTGCGAAAGTTCGTCGTGTTCAAGCATCACGTGATGATCGGGTGCTATAAACTCTACGTTCACATACAACGGGTGCAAACCAGTTTTGCACACACGGAAATACTTGGGATTGACTTGACGAGCCTAGCATGTACAGACATGGCCTCGGAACACACGAACCGAAAGGTTAAGCATGATTCATATGAATGATATGATCGACACTTTGTTGTCCACCATTGAAACCACATCTCTTCTTGTGAAGATCGGATCACGTGTGGTGAATTTGGATCGTGTTCACTAAACAACTTGAGGGATGTTGAATTTAGTGGGAGTCTAGTAATTTGATTAAGTTGAACTAGTTATCATTAACATAGTCTAAATTGTACTTGCAAATTTTGTAGATCAAATGGCTAAGTCCAACTTCAACTTCAACATTTTTGCTGAGAAAGAAAAGATTAAGAAAAATGGGTCTAAGTTCACCAACTAGTTCCGAAATCTGAGAATCATTCTCTCTGGCGGACAAAAGGACTATGTCCTTGAGAAAGCGCTAGGTGCCGCCCCTGCTGTAGATGCGCCTGCTGATGAGAAAGCTGTTTATCAGTCGCACAAGGATGATTATGGTGTGATTAAGAGCACCATGTTGTTTGCTATGGAATCGGACCTTCAAAATCGTTTTGAGGAGTTCCCCGGGCCCTTTGAGATTCTTGAGGAACTGAAAACTATGTTTCAGACTCAGGCCTGTTCTGAGAGATATGAGATCTCTGAGAAATTCTTTAACTGCAAGATGGAGGAAGGCAGTTCCGTTAGTGAGCATGCCATTAAGATGTCGGGCTACACTCAACGCCTTGAGCAACTGGACTGCAAGATTCCAGAGGAGGTCAAGATTGACAGAGTTCTGCAATCACTCCCTCCTAGCTACAAAGGTTTTGTAGTTACTCATAATCAGATTGGTTCCACTGATACGATCACTGAGCTCTTCGCTAAGCTGAAAGCTGCGGAGGTGGACATCAAGAAAGATAATCATGTGTTGATGGTCAACAAGCCCCCCAGCTTTAAGAAAGGTAAGGGTGCAAAGAAGCCCTTCAAGAAGGGCAGCGGCAAGCGCGTTGCCCCTGCAGAGAAGAAGCTCAAGTCTGGACCTAAGCCGGACACTGAGTGCTTCTATTCCAAGGAAAAGGGTTAGTGGAAGCGCAACTGTCCGAAGTACTTAGCGGACAAGAAGGCTGGCACCATCAATGGTATATTTGATATACATGTTATTGATGTTTTCCTTACTAGCCCTCGTTGTAGTGCCTGGGTATTTGATACTGGTTCAGTTGCTAATATTTGTAACTCGGAACAAGAGCTATGGAATAGACGGCGGCTAGCGAGGGATGAGGTGACGATGCGCGTTGGCAACAGATCAAGAGTTGATGTGATGGCCGTCGGCACGCTCTCCTTAGTTTTACCTTCGAGATTAGTTTTAAACCTCAATAAATGTTATTATGTGCCTACGTTGAGCATGAACATCATATCTGGATCATGTTTATTGCAAGACGGTTATTCATTTAAATCGGAGAATAATGGTTGTTCTATTTATATGAGTAACATCTTTTATGGTCATGCACCTGCTATGAATGGTTTATTTCTTCTGAATCTCGAAAGCAATGAAACACACATCCATAACATTGAGGCTTAGAGATGCAAAGTAGATAGTGATAATTCTACTTATTTGTGGCACTGTCGTCTAGGTCATATTGGTGTAAAACAGATGAAGAAACTCCATTCTGATGGACTTTTGGAGTCTCTTGATTTTGAATCATTTGGCACGTGCGAGCCATGCCTCATGGGCAAGATGATCAAAACCCCGTTCTCCAGAATAATGGAGCGAGCAACGTACTTGTTGGAAATCATATATATCGATGTATGCGGACCAATGAGTGTTTCGACACGCGGTGGTTATCTCCATTTTCTCACTTTTACAGATGACTTAAGTAGATATGGGTATACCTATTTAATGAAACATAAATCTGAAACATTTGAAAAGTTCAAAGAATTTCATAATGAAGTGGAAAACCATTGTAACAGGAAAATTAAATTTCTACGATCCGATCGTGGAGGTGAATATTTGAGTTATGATTTTCTCACGCATCTTAAAGAAAGCGGAATCATTTCACAACTCACGCCACCCAGAACACCACAACGCAATGGTGTGTCTGAACGCCGGAATCGAACTTTATTGGATATGGTGCGATCGATGATGTCTCTTACAGATTTGCCGTTATCATTTTGGGGTTATGCATTAGAAACCGCTGCATTCACTTTAAATAGGGCACCATCTAAATCCGTTGAGACGACAACGTATGAACTGTGGTTTGGTGCTAAACCTAAGTTATCGTTTCTTAAAGTTTGGGGATGCGAAGCTTACGTCAAGAAGTTGATGCCGGACAAGCTCGAACCCAAAGCGGAGAAATGCTTCTTCATAGGATACCCTAAGGAAACGATTGGGTATACCTTCTATCACAGATCCGAAGGCAAAGTGTTTGTCACAAAGAACGGATCCTTTCTTGAGAAGGAGTTTCTCTCGAAAGAAGTGAGTGGGAGGAACGTAGAGCTAGACGAGGTTATTGAACCTTCTCTTGAGTTGGAGAGTATCCCAGCACTTGAAATTGTTTCAGTGTCGTCTGCACCAACAATAGAGGAAGCTAATGACAAGGATCATGAAGCTTCGGACGATGCTACTACTGAACGTCGCAGGTCGACAAGGTCGCGTGCCCCTCCTAAGTGGTACGACAACCCTGTCTTAACTGTCTTGTTGGTAGACAACAGTGAACCTGTGAACTATGAGGAAGCAATGATGAGCCCTGACTCTGAGAAATGGCTAGAGGCCATGAAATCTGAATTGGGATCCATGAGAGAAAACCAAGTATGGACTTTGGTGGACCCTCCTAGCGACCGAAAGGCCGTTGAGTGCAAATGGATTTTCAATAAGAAAACGGACATGGATGGTAATGTTACTGTCTATAAAGCACGAATCATCGCGAAAGGTTTTCGACAAGTTCAAGGTGTTGACTACGATGTGACTTTCTCTCCCATAGCGATGTTTAAGTCCATTCGGATTTTATTAGCAATTGCTGCGTTTCACGATTATGAAATATTGAAGATGGATCTCAAGACTGCGTTCCTCAATGGAAACATTGATGAAGAGTTGTATATGATGCAACCCGAAGGTTTTGTCGATCCTAAGGATGCTGATAAGGTGTGCAAACTTCAGCGTTCCATTTATGGACTGAAGCAAGCATCTCGGAGTTGGAACCTTCGTTTTGATCAAGTAATCAAGAGCTTTGGATTTGTTCCAAATTGCTACGAAGCTTGTATCTACAAGAAAGTGAGTGGGAGCTCGGTGACATTTTTGGTACTATATGTGGATGACATATTGATTATCGGAAATGACATTAACATGCTTAACGATGTGAAGAGTTATTTGAACAAATGTTTTTCAATGAAAGACTTAGGGGAAGCTGCTTATATATAGGGCATCAAAATCTATAGAGATAGACAAAGACGCCTGATAGCTTTAAGCCAAAGTACATACCTAGACAAAGTTCTGAAAAGGTTCAGAATGGATAAGGCAAAGAAAGGTTCAGTGCCTATGTTGTCAGGTAAGATATTGAGCAGGGCTCAGTGTCCAGCTACGGTAAACGATAGAGAAGCTATGAGCAAAGTGCCTTATGCCTCGGCCATAGGATCTATCATGTATGCCATGCTATGTACTAGACCGGATGTGTCCAATGCTCTTAGTTTGACGAGCAGATACCAAACTGATCCAGGAGTGGAACACTGGACAGCCGTGAAGAACATCCTAAAGTATTTAAATAGAACTAAAGAAAATTTCTTAGTCTATGGAGGCGATGAACAGCTCGTCGTAAAAGGTTACGTCGATGCTAGTTTTGACACCGACAAGGATGACTCTAAATCTCATACAGGATACGTTTATATTTTGAATGGAGGAGCTGTGAGCAAGAGAAGCTGCAAGCAAAGCGTGATCGCGGGATCTACAGTAGAAGCGGAATACATGGCTGCTGCAGAAGCGTCAAGTGAAGGAGTTTGGATCAAGAACTTCATCACTGAGCTTGGTGTTGTTCCAAGTGCCTTGGATCCACTAGAGATATTGTGTGACAACACTGGCGCCATAACACTGGCGAAAGGAACCAAGATATCATCCAAAGACCAAGCATATCAACCGCAAGTTTCATATAATTCGAGATTATATAACAGATGGAGATTTGAAGATTAGCAAAGTACACACAGATCTGAATGTCGCAGATCCGTTGACTAAACCTCTTACACGAGCAAAACATGATGAGCACATTAGTGCCATGAGTGTTAGATTGTTGCCAGATGTAAACTAGATTATTGACTCTAGTGCAAGTGGGAGACTGTTGGAATTATGCCCTAGAGGCAATAATAAAGATGTTATTATTATAATTCTTGTTCATGATAAAGTTTATATTCCATGCTAGAATTGTATTAAGCGGAAACTTTGATACTTGTGTGGTTTATGAACAACGCCGTGTCCCTAGTACGCCTCTATGGACTAGCTCATTGATTAATGATGGTTTAGGTTTCCTAACCATGGACATGAGTTGTCGATTAATAATGAGATCATATCATTGGGAGAATGATATGATGGACAGACCCAAATTAAGCAGAGCAATTAGGTCGTATCATCGTGTTCATCTTTGCGAAGCTTTTTCTTATGTCAAATATTGTATTCCTTAGACCATGAGATAATGCAGCTCCCTGTTATTGGAAGAAAGCTTTGAGGTCATCAAACATCATCCTATGAGAAGGTGATCATAAAGGTGTCTCTTAGGTGATCGAAAAGTACTTGTTGGGTTGTATGTATCGAGATGGAATTTGTACCTCCCAAGTCGGAGAGATATACTTCAGGCCCACTCGGTAATCGATATCAACACCGCTTGCAAGCACGTGGGTAAGGAGTTAATCACAAAGTGATATCGGATTACGGAACGAGTAAAGTACTTGCTGTGAACGAGATTGAACTAGGCATGCCGATACCGACGATCGAATCTCGGGCAAGTAAAATATCGCGTGACGAAGGGAATATATATGGGATTAATTGAATCCTGGCATCGTGGTTCATCCAATATGATCATCGATTAGTATGTGGGAGTCAATATGGGTTTCTAGACCCCGCTGTTGATTATTGATAGAAGATCATGTCTGCATATTCTCGAACCCGTAGGGTCACACACTTAACGTGTCTCGACGCTAGGATAGAATGGATAATTGGTTTATGAGTTTTTGTTCGGAGTCTCGAATGAGATCTAGGACGTCACGAGAGGTTCCGGAATGGTCCAGAGAATAATATTCATATAAGGGAAAGTAGTTTTTGGATTTCGGAATTGTTTCGGATTGTTCGGTATTGTTCTGGAATCTTCTAGAACCTTCTGGAGTGGTACCAACATGGCCCCACTTGTCGGTAGAAGGCGTGGGACTACGAGGGAGTTCCCTGGCCGCATTGGGCCAGGGGCACAAGGCCCCATAGGCCCAACGGGCGAAAACCCTATGGAAACCCTAGGGAAACCTTCTAGATGGAGGGGGAAAACTTGCCCCCCACTCCAACCCTTGGGGCCGCCGCCCTAGGGCTTGTAGGAGGGGCCAAGGGGGCTGGCCAGCCCCCAATATATAGAGGGCAGGGGCGCAGCCCTCCTCCCCCACTCCTTCAACCCTAGCCGCCATACTGCTGCCCTCTAGATCTCTCTCTCTCTCTCTCTCTCTCTCTCTCTCTCTCTCTCTCTCTCTCTCTCTCTCTCTCTCTCTCTCCCGACTGCACATAGGCGAAGCCCTGCCGCAGAAACTCTCCACCTTTGCACCACGCCGTCGTGTTGTAGATCCAATCTATCTCTCCACCCCACTTGATGGACCAAGGAAGGAGGAGACGTCGAGGTGTCGTACATGTGCATCTCTCGGAGGCATCGCCACTTGCGGTGTTGGATCGGATCAGATCGCGAGGAGGAGAAGCGAGTACGACTACATCAACCATGTTCCGTTGAACGTTCCGCTATGCGAATCTTCAAGGGTATGAAGATCTCATCTATATCCCCTCGTTGTTTGCATCTCCTAGATTATATCTTGGCTTTCCCGTTCGCATCCGTAGAATTTTTTTGATTTACTATGCTGCGAAACCCTTCAATTTACTTGGCCTGATTGCAGACGTTACGAAGTGACGAAGGTGCTGACGTCTATGCGAGCTAGGCTATCTTCCCAGTTAGTAGCCTGTAGGTTAAGGCATGACATGGGCTCTGCGCTTGAAGACTTCCGCTATTGATGTTATATCGCCATAATGGCGTGAATGTAAGTACTTGTAATCATTAATTATGGATGTTGTAATGATACTTGTCGGTTATGCTCATGGCTCACTGATCTTGGGAATGTGAATTGCGTGCATAACGGGTATTCTCGGACCGAAAATCGGGGGTGCCACATATCCCATAACCAAACATTGAACAAATAGACTTCATAGCTCGTAATGATTACAACCCTGCTTGGAAGAAGAATTATAATCCAAATTTTCAGAAACACTATTCTAGTCCTGCAAAGTAACTCTAATAATAATATTGTATCAAGTGATGGTAGTTTCCATGAAACTCTTAAGTCTTTTATGGGATCACAAAATGAGAAAATCAATATCCTTGTTAAAATAACGAAGAACCATGATGCTATGGTTGGAAAATTGTCTAACCAAGCTATAAGTTTGAGGAATGATTTGCAGGCCCTCCGGGAAAGAACAAGGATTGTTGAGGCACAACTAGGTAAGTTAACCGAGAGTCAAACTCTCGTTCTAGCTAAATTTGCTGGTTAAAGCTTAGCCCAATCTAGTTGAAGACCTCAAGATGATAAGAATCCAAAGGGAGGAGCCTGAAGAACTTGACTATAGCAATTCCCCTTCACCAAATTACAGTGTTGAAGATCTTGTAAAAAGGATCAATATCAAGATTCCGGTAAGTGAAGTAAATGAGGAAGCTATGTATCAACACTTTGTTTATCAGATAGCAATAAAGGTACGTGAGCTTCAGGAAGAATATAAGAGAATTGCTAAAAAACTACCTATTAAGCTTGATGATATATTTGAGCCTACTATTAAGATTAAAATTGGGACTAATGAAATAGCTGCACTTTGTGATTTAGGTGCAAGTGTTTCAACAATTCCAAAAAGTCTTTTTAATAAGTTAAATCTTGGCTCTTTTGAAATCACCGAGTTAAAACTACATCTAGCAGATTCTACCTACAAACAGGCAGTAGGAATTGAAGAGAATACTTTAGTATACAGTAAAGGTTGTCATGCTCTTATTGATTTTGTTATTGTTGACATGCCCGAAGATGCTACTGCTCATATCATATTAGGCTGTCCATTCTTAAGAACTATTAAGGCTTTGATTAATCTACATGAAGGGAACGTGAAGCTTCAATTGCCTTCATGGGATCCTTTTGTTATTCATTTTCCCAGGAAGAAGAAATCCAAGCATGATTATAAGGAGGTCATCACATTGAAGGCCAACTATTTTGGAGTGGGTGTTCCACTCATTTGGCCTAAGTGAGAAACATCAAGGTCAAGCTATTGACCATAAAAGAGTGCTGCATGGGAGGAAACCCATGTGAAATAAAGGTTTGAGTAAAATTTTTTAAGTTTTAGTTAAAGTTTCATGTTTAATAAAGAGTGCTAGAAAACTCCAGTTGAGAAGGAGAGATTTAGTGGTACTAAAATTCCTGTTTTATACATGCTATTGTTGGTCAATAATTTAGAATGTCATTTTTCTATCAAAACATGGTGTTTTGCTAAGTTTTAGGTTAATAAAGAATTCTTGAAGAAATAGAATTTTTTTGACGACTACGGTACCTTTAACGACCAACTATACCGTGGGAACTACAATTCCAGCCATATAGTTCCGACCCTATAGATATGTAAGACATCGACAAATTTTCTTTCCCAGATACAGAAGGTTTAATGACCAACTATACAACAGGGATAAAAATCCTGGACGTATAGTTTCGGCCGTATAGATATTGCCGCCAGGGAAAACCCCAAGAAACCCTAAATTTTGCCATCAGACCAACTATATGGGAGAACAAAATTCTCCGGCCATATTGTTGCAAACATATAGTTGCGTCGTACCACATAAACGCACGGGAAGGTACCCCCAACACCAAAACTTCAATCCTTTTTCTCTCTTCTACCTCCAAACTCTCTAAAAACCTCAAGGTATCTTCATCTCTACTCAATTGCGTCAGATTTCCTCGCACACAAGTGATCTATGGTATGTTTCTCCTTCGATGCTCCAATTACTTTTTGCAAATTCATCTATGATCTCTTCTCATTATCACTCTAGGGTAAGACTTATTTACAACTAATTTCCATGTTTCTCTTGCCTAGATTATTATTTTGAGGAGATTCTTTAGTGTGCTATGATAAGGAATATGGTATGCTTCTTATTGTTGGATCAAAAAAAATTATGTTTGTCTTTCTTATTTATTTTTAGAAGATGAACACAAGGATCCAAACACGTGCTCGTGCCGCTGGAAGTTATTCTCAAGTCGTCACTGCCACTCCAGCTCAGGACTGCATGGGGATACAGTTCAGGAATGAACTCCAACATGATCACTTCAACAAGATCAAGAAACAAGAAGTGAAGGCAACCAAGTGGGCTTGTCCCGTTATATTGAACCAACTAGGTATTTCTAATGACTTCAATTAACTTTGCAATAGGGTTGGCCTGCAAAACATTGTATTTCATGATGTGCCTACTTATAGCTGGTTAACTCTTGAATTCTTAAGTTCTTTGACAAGCATCGTTAAAACATGGCATGGACAGGACACGATTTCCTTCCGACTTATGAACAACAATTATACATTAACACTTGATGAATGGTGCAATTTTCTTAGTTTACCAACCAATGATGCTAATGCTTTACGTGCATCTTTTACTGGCATTGACCCTTCCCCAGACCACTATTATAATAGAGTGAGTTTCACTTATAGAGTCAACACGGGGAAGAATATTCAGCATCCTACTATTCTCTATTTGTTCTATGTTATTGGTAACACCTTGCAGGCATGAAATGAGTTTACAAGACTCAATGAGGAGGACATCTTAGTCCTTGCAAAAGCTGCTTTCAACAACAACTTGTCACTCAACTTGGGCGCAATTCTTGTGCGCTACCTGGAGCACCAGTCCTCCCAAAGACAAGGACCAATTACAGGTGGAGGCGTCATCACCATGCTTGACATTTCCCTAGGAATCGCCCTAGGTGAGTTGCAACCATTGCTAGGTGAGCGACGTGTTGGTTTCTCTACTTTAATAGCTTGTGGAATGCTCACTAGGAGAGGTGATGTTTATTACTTGCATATTGCAGGAGCTGGGCGTCTCTACCCCACTCCTTTGCCTAATGGTCTCTTCTCTACCGAGGAGGGAAGTTTCCTATATGATGTTCAGGTTGAACAACATCAACCCGAGGAGGAGATTCTGGATGAGGATGAGGACCGAGAAGTTTGCTACATATCGAGACATCCAATAACTTGGAGGGGCGGTGGAGGGGATGCGTAATGTCGCCCTGAACCTCCAAGAAACCACAGGTAACCTATAACCTTAATTTGCGAACTGGAGTTATAGCTTTTTCCCGCCACCTCAATGATTTGAAGGGCTTGCAAAAGCCTAAGCTTGGGAAAGTTTCCTCATTATTTTTATTTGGCGTTCATTTACTTTATTTTATTTCTAGGTTATGCTTTTTATTTGAGTTTATAAGCACTCATGTTGGTTTCCCCAACACTTTATCTTTGGTTATTTTATTTTCGAGATTTTCAAGCCAAGCTTTTTCGCCAATTTTCTATTCTTCAATTCCCTCTCTCAAAAACAATAAAAAGTTTTTTTCCATTTATCTTTATTTTCCCTCTTTATTTCTTTTTTCCTTGAGGTTCTCATGTATTTGCAGGAAGAGTGATCGACTTCGAGTTTCAAGAAACAAGTCAAAAGGGAAGAGAGAAGTGGAACCAAACATGAGGGGTATGCCTTATGACTCCCCACTTTTGAAGTTTGAGAAACCCATGTTAGTTAGTAGTAAATGTTAAGATATTATATTGGTGGAGTGAGTGTTTATATTAGAGTAAAATTTTTTTCATGAGTATTTAGTTGAGTATGTTTTGTTCCAGCTCTTGTAGTTAACCAAGTCTTGCCTAAATTTTTTCTAAACAATTGTAATAAGAAAAAGTCTCAGAATTGAAGGCTTGGGTTTTGTATTGTTTAGTCATGAAATCTTATTCCTAGAGACACTCAACACCATAGAAAATAATGACTGACTTGATAGCTCTCTTTGAAAATATTTGTTCAATTGAATTAATCTTTAGCGATATTTGTGAGCATTCCAAAGTTTGACTTGTGAATCATAAGAATGATACAGCTTTATGCGTGTCAAACTTCATGGGATGGCAATAACTCTGCTATCCTATGAACGATCTTGATGGAGGAAACTCCTAGATTTCGGCTATGAGTTGATTAAAGATATGTAGAAGCAATGTTATAATGGTTAAGATTCTTGGCACTCTCGGGTAGCTGTGTTCATGATGGAATCACTCCTCTGGCTGATATGAGTAATCATTATGCAAAAGGAACAAAAACCTTAGTGATGCCACGAGTGTCTGTAAGATCCCACCTTTATAAAGGTAAAGATCCCTGTGATTGTAATGCTAGTCCCTGGATCAATTGCTAGCATCCACAGTTTAATATGAAGTACATAGAAAAAAAGTTCATTATTACATTGTCATTCCAGAGATAACATAGTCTTTTACAACTCCATAGCCATAGGCTAGTACAAGAGTTTAACTTAACAATATTAATGAAAGTCTTCATCTTCATGTGCCACATGCAAGCATGTTGAGTGTAGACTCATAACCCCTAATCATCATCAGAGTAACCTGCACATGTTACATGTTAGAGCCATAGTGGGTCAATACATTGGAATAGTATTGGCAAGTGATACCTTAGTAGAATATTAGCATCTAGTTACTACATAAATTTGGCTAAGTTAGCTTAGGCTTGCTTTGCTCAAAATAGGTTTTACCTATCAGTTGAAAACTCTAAGTTTTTGTTTGGCAAAAACTCCCATGGAACCACCAATAGAAATTGGTGAACCTTCACCCTTGTTCAACCAAAAGTTTTAACTTAGAAAATTTGGATGAGGAGATTCTTGATAGCTTCCATGTCTTGATGCTCAAATTGTCCATTATCGGGGACACGGCTAAGTACTTAGTTTCTTCCATCTGCAAAGGTGGTGCACTTTCCCCACAAGACTTGATTTTCACCAAGAAAGGATTTTTCAGAAGCCTTCCCTTAGACCAGAATGGACGCGCTGCAAACCTATCATCCCCTACCACCAACTGTCCATTTGGCTAAGTTATTGCAACCTATATGATCCAGGCAGAGCCCATAATGCCATGTGGTTGCACTAGAAGCTTCTTAACATTTTGCATCTCAAATCCCTTTGTTCCTGGGTGGCAATCCACAAGTGAGATACACAAGATAAACCATAGAAATGGGCCTTGTGTTACCACTCAACCAAAAACCACCAAGCAATTACCATTCCACCTAGGTGTTTCATTCACTTAGTTGTTTTATTAAGCAAAAACATAGGTCAACGACTTAGCAATATTTTTCCATAGCACATATATCTTCCACCTTTGGTTGCTACTAGCTAGGCTAAGCATGGAAATAGCAAGTATCTTAACTTAGAGAAAATTCTAACAATTCTACAACTACTAGGATTTCCCAAGCATGGCATAAAGATACCTAGCAAAAATATTCATGCAAGCCCTATACAAAATATTTCTAATGCATAGTCAAAATATTGGGACAAAAATATGAAGCACCACTTTCCTTGGTAGTTGGGGGAGTAGCAACAATCTTCACAATCACAATCACTATTAGCACCAAAATCTACACATAAAATGATAGCACCAAATTCACATATCAAAATAAACAAGCAAAAATATATGAATGCATGAAAATTCCATGTGATGATTTTTCCAATTCATGCAAGACATGTGAAACACTGCTGAACACTAAACCAAACATTTATACACTAGTTAAACTTAATTTTATCTTTAAAACATTTACCAAATAATTTATATACTCAAAATAGGCCTACAAATGTCTCTGCAAAAATAACCATTTTTAAAGATGCAATTTATTAAACAAAGTGTATGGTTGGATAGAATTATTTCTCCTGATTCCAATGATATAAAATTTGAAAAATTTGAATGTGTGGATTAAAAGTTATGAATTTTGCAAGTTTGAATATCCAATAGAAATGTTTCTGCCTTTTAAAATAAAACAACGCCACGCGGCAGCTTCTGATTGGACGATACCGGTTCGGTTGGATCACGCTCGTGGACCGCAAGATCTAACTAACGATGCACGACCCAGATCTGCCCGTACCGCTTCACCTAAGATCTAATCATGGCCATGGGATCTAGATCTAACGGGCAGCTTTTCCCTGACCAAAGTCTGGCGGCGCTAAGTCAACGGCAAGCGGCGGCGCGCTCAGTCAGTGATGATCCGGTGGTTCTAGGAAGCAAGGGAGGAAATGGAGGGGCTTACCGAGCTCATGGGGTCGTCGCGGTGCTCAAGGTGGTTGAAGGAGGGACAGGGGTGCACGGACTCGACGTCTATTGCTTGCCGGAGAAGCGTAGGTCGTCAGGTACGGCTGCTCGTCGTTGTTGGCAAGGTTACAGACCGCGACTAGCCAAATGAATGGTGCTGTTAGATGCGCAAGGTGATGCTGGTCACGCAAGTATCAAAGAGAGGGCAAGGCGCGATCAGAACTAACCAGAAAATCTCGCCGGAGTTGATGGTTTCGTCGGACACGCGCAGTCGTCGACGTTGCCGAAGCTCTGGATGATCCTAGCACACAGAAGCGGTATTAAACGACGCGCAAGGATGTAGTGATCAAGCTAGCAAGACCAGGAGGCAAGGGGTGGGGAGTTCTCACCGGAATTTGCCGCCGAAGACGCTCGGTACCGCGGTAGAGTGAGCTCGATTGTGGGCAGCCTGGTGGCTCTCTATGGTTGTGGCTTGAGGTAAAATGAGCGAAAGGAGGAGGAGATTAAATAGCCAGGGCGAGAGAGGGAATTACGCTGGCGTTTACTCGCAATCAAGCATGGAATCAAATCGGAGAAACGGCCGTGGCGGTGCTGGTCGCGGCGTGATTTTGGGGACGAAGGTGACATGGCGCATGGGTCCGGGGTGTCAGCGAGGGAGGGGTACGCAGGCGGGTGAGAAACGGAGGGGGAGGGGAAATCTCGGGTGGGCTGCATTTGCTACTGGGCTGAAAGAGTGGCGCCGGCCTGTTTCCAATTCTTTTATCCTTTTTCTTTTCTGTTTTGATTTTCTGGAATTTTTTTCAAATGGCTTTCAAATGAATCTGAATTCAAATTTTCTCTGAAACTTTATAGGATGGAACATGCACTTATTTGAGTACTTAACACTGTTGTTTACTCAAATTTATATTGGTCCATTAGGATTTAAATTAAACAAAGCCTTTATCATTTATTTAATAAAGACATATGAATGGTTTTAACATCATATTTTGTTTTGTAAACTTTGTTGAAGCTTTAGAAAATATCAATCAATCTTAGGATCAATTCTCTATTGATCAAAACAAGCATTTCCTTCTTATAAGGTAGCAATAAGGCTAATGCCTTGCTTTACATAAAATTATAGATCACAAAGTTTCTGTTTTAGAAGAAATGATCCTAAAATGAGTATGAATGCATGAATGATACGCAAATTTTGGAAACATGATTTTAGGGATGTTACATTTTCCCTCAAGCCACAACCACAGAGAGACCAGGCTTCCCACAATCGAGCTCACTCTGCCGCGGTACCGAGCGTCTCCGGTGGCAAATTCCGGCGAGAACTCCCCGCCCCTTGCCTCCTGGTATTGCTAGCTTGACCACTGCATCCTTGCGCGTTGTTTAACACCACTGCTATGTGCTAGGATTATCCAGAGCTTCGGCAATGTTGACGACTGCGCGTGTCGGACGAAACCATCATCTCTGGCGAGCTTTTCTGGTTAGTTCTGACCGCGCCTTGCCCTCTCTTTGATACTCGCGTGACCAACATCACCTTGCGCATCTAACGACACCGTTCATTTGGCTAGGCGCGATCAGTAACCTTGCCAACGACGACGAGCAGCCGTACCTGACGACCGACGCTTCTCCGGCAAGCAATAGACGTCGAGTCCGTGCGCCCCTGTCCCTCCTTCGACCACCTTGAGAACCGCGATGACCCCATGAGCTCGGTAAGCCCCTCTGTTTCCTCCCTTTCTTCCCAGAACCACCAGACCATTACTGACTGAGCGCGCCGTCGATTAGCGCCGCCAGACTTTGGTCAGGGCAAAGATGCCCGTTAGATCTAGATCCCACGGCCACGATTAGATCTTAGGTGAAGCGGTACGGGCAGATCTGGGCCGTGCATCGTTAGTTAGATCTTGCGGTCCACGAGCGTGATACAACCGAACCGGTATCGTCCAATCAGAAGGTGCCGCGTGGCGTTGTTTTATTTTAAAAGACAGAAACATTTCTATTAGATGTTCAAACTTGCAAAATTCATACCTTTTAATCCACACGTTCAAATTTTTCGAATTTTATATCATTGGAATCAGGAGAAAGAATTCTATCCAACCATACACTTTGTTTAATAAATTACATCTATAAAATTGGTTATTTTTGCAGAGACATTTGTAGGCCTATTTTGAGTATATAAATTATTTGGTAAATGTTTTAATGATCAAATTAAGTTTAATCAGTGTATAAATGTTTGGTTTAGTGTTCATTAGTGTTTCACATGTCTTGGATGAATTGAAAAATCATCACATGGCATTTGCATGCATTCATATATTTTTTCTTGTTTATTTTGATATGTGAATTTGGTGCTATCATTTTATGTGTAGATTTTGGTGCTAATAGTGATTATGATTGTGAAGATTGTTGCTACTCCCCCAACTACCAAGGCAAGTGGTGCTTCATATTTTTTCCCAATATTTTGACTATGCATTAGAAATATTTTGTATAGGGATTGCATGAATATTTTTGCTAAGTATCTTTATGCCATGCTTGGGAAATCCTAGTAGTTGTAGAATTGTTAGAATTTTCTCTAAGTTAAGATACTTGCTATTGCCATGCTTAGCATATCTAGTAGCAACCAAAGGTGGAAGATATATATGCTATGGAAAAATATTGCTAAGTCTTTGACTTATGTTTTTGCTTAGTAAAATAACTAAGTGAATGAAACAGCTAGGTGGAATGGTAATTTCTTGGTGGTTTTTGGTTGAGTGGTTACAAAAGGCCCATTTCTATGGTTTATCTTGTGTATCTCACTTGTGGATTTCCACCCAGGAACAAAGGGATTTGAGATGCCAAATGTTAAGAAGCTTCTAGTGCAACCACATGGCATTATGGGCTCTTCCTGGATCATATAGGTTGCAATAACTTAGCCAAATGAACATTTGGTGGTAGGGGGTGGTAGGTTTGGAGCGCGTCCATTCTGGTCTAAGGGAAGGCTTCTGCAAGATCCTGTCTTGGTGAAAATCAAGTCTTGTGGGGAAAGTGCACCACCTCTGCAGATGGAAGAAACTAAGTACTTAGCCGTGTCCCCGGTAATGGACAATTTGAGCATCAAGACATGGAAGCTATCAAGAATCTCCTCATCCAAATTTTCTAAGTTAAAACTTGTGGTTGAACAAGGGTGAAGGTTCACCAATTTCTATTGGTGGTTCCATGGCAGTTTTTGCCAAACAAAAACTTAGAGTTTTAAACTGATAGGTAAAACCTATTTTGAGCAAAGCAAGTCTAAGCTACACTTAGCCAAATTTATGTAGTAACTAGATGCTAATATTATACTAAGGTATCACTTGCCAATACTATTCCAATGTATTGACCCACTGTGGCTGTAACTTGTGATGTTGCAGGTTACTCTGATGATGATTAGGGGTTATGAGTCTAAACTCAACATGCTTGCCTATGGCACATGAAGATGAAGACTTTCATTAATATTGTAAAGTTAAACTCTTGTACTAGCCTATGGCTATGGAGTTGTAAAAGACTATGCTATCTCTGGAATGACGATGTAATAATGACCTTTGTTTCCGTGTACTTCATCTTAAACTGTGGAGGCTAACAATTGATCCAGGGACTAGCATTGCAATCACAGGGATCATTACCTTTATAAAGGTGGGATCTTACAGTGTCCATCACAGCCCGATAAACTAATGAAATTTTTTGGCATGCTCTCAATTACTAAAGAACTTAAATTCTTGAAGGACAATGAATAAAAAAGTAGTGCTTGAAAAGTCTTGATTTATTGATGTGGTAGAATTGAGATAATTTATTGTATATGATTTTCATGACAAACTCTCACACTCTCAATTTTACATGATTATACTTTATTGTTCAAAGGCAAGCTTATGAGTTGATTGCATGACATGGAATAAAGTTTACTCTTTTGAATCATACGCTATAAGGACTCATGAAACCCGTATGATATACTGAGCATTACTCTATCTTTGTTGAAGTTTTTCAGATTAATAAAGTGGAGGAAATATGAGACTACCAATCATGATTAAGATCATCATCTCATTATTTCAGTTTAAATGCTGAGTTCCTTTTTAATTTTGTTTTTCTTGCTCGAGGTCGATTAAGTTTAATCTTGGGGACGTTGATGGATGTGAAATATATCCATCCATGCCTATATTTAAATTAGATATTATTCATATTTTTTACGAAATATCTCTCTAAATCCTTCCAATAATGCCTAAAGATCAAAGGGGTATGCAATCCTGTCTTTCCGTTTTTCCCTGCACAGATAATGATTTTTGATGATGGGAATCACAACATTAAAGTCAAAGATATGAGATTTCCAATAACTCAAAGAAACCCGGAGTCGTGAATTGGAGGCAGAAGCTTTAACGACCAACTATACAGCGGGAATAAAATTTCGGCCTTATAGTTCCAGCCCTATAGTTGCTACCGACATCACTAGGTCAAATAGAACAACTTTCGTGAAGGGACCCCTATATAAAGAGGCTTCAGGCGATGAGAAAAACCATCCTCTTCTTTTCGATATCAATTCTCCCTGCGACTAGAAGCCACCACACCGAAGGAACGGATCTAGATCTAATCTCAAAACCCTTCTCCACCACCATAGACATATTCCTCTAGTTGTAATAGTAGATCTCATCTCTGATTGGCGACATTGTAACACTATTATTATAAATCTCATGATTTCCATTACAATGTTTCTGATTGCTGATGCCATCTCTGTGTGTGAGTAATTCTCCTTGGGCTAAGAGCTTCGGCCTAGCCATGTAGCTTTTTTGCATGTTATATATCATAGATGGGATCATGTATTAGTTTGTATGACATGATGTTTATTGTACCCTATCTTGCCTCAATCTAAGGACTTTTTAGGTACGTAAGACCCCAAGGATTGATCCAGCAATAGGGCGTGTGATTAATGACTAATCTGCAAGATGGGAACCCTAGTGACAGAAGGGATAGTACGGTTGTATGTGAGGGATTTACTTAGGATTAACGGTGACATCACTATGCATATCATTATTTCTCTTTCTTCTATGGATGAGACTAGTAGGTTATTGCTACAAGCGGTTGCGAAGGCAATAGCAATTATGGATGCACTGCCAATATATAATTATATTGCTCTAACAATTACATGCATACTTTATTATTATCTTTTATTCCCATCAGATGTTTTGCATAGCTACTAGTGAAACCGAAAGCCCCAGGCCCTCTCTCCATCATCGACAACAACAATAGATCGCAAACTCTTGGTCGGTTAAAACACAAAAGGAATTCTAGAACTCCTGAAGGTCCATTAAAGTAACCTTACTACGCTTTCTGCTTCCCGAGGATTCGATAACCTAGGTCTACTAGGGAAAAAGAGCTATACTACATCCGTAATCCGGATCAAAGGTATCAGGATGCTGAACACATGTGGATTCATATCAGGGGAGCACTAAACAACGGTGATGATACAATAGAACATATTGAGACACAACTTTCTTCATACTCATCGCTACGGTGTCACATTTTCTCGAGGTCCGCATGTCCATAAAAATACCCAACAGAACAGGTTCGGAGTAGATTCGACAATCTGAAGGGACAATCTCTGTCTCTTGGGGATCAACTACCCTTTATTCGTTGGAGCCCCTAAAGATGTTGAACCTAAAATTGCTTAGGCAGCCCAGGATCCTAATGCTGCTGCTGGTGGTGGTGGTGGAGCTGACGAAGAACTAGTTGTTGCTGCTCCTGGTGAAGCTGACGAAATACTTGCTAACGTTGCTGTTGGTGAAGCTGACGAAATACTTGATGAGGCTGCTGCTGGAGTCTAGGATGAACATGCTGGTGTTTTTGCTGAGGTGCCAGCACTTCTAGTGTTGTTACCGGACTGTGTGTTTGCTGTGCTATTATGTTGACACTCCAGACCTAACCTAGAGCCGAATCCAGGTCGGGGGGAGGGGGCCTACCATTGGCTAATCAGTGGGGGTCATACAATTTGATAGCGAATGAGATAAAACTAAACACAACATTCTAGTTCGTTCTAACGATAGCACCAGCTCCAGGGACCTAGTGCTCAACTGGCAGATCAGATGAACCATTTATCTTTATCTTTATCTTTAGTTTTCCCCCTAGTTCTACGAAGTAAATGCTTCTTTGGTCAAGACTTAGTTACGCTTATTTTTGTAAGACTGCTTTGCTTATTTGTGTAAGAACAAGTTAATACTATGTGTGTAAGACTAAGTTATGCCTAACTACATAATATTATGTGAAGCCCAACTTTTATTTCCCTGCCCACAACAGTAGAATTACAGCATAGAACAGACAAAGGTCATGTGTATACCAGACATTTTTCTTGGGATAACAACCACTTCAAGTTAATTGCAGTTTCAAGTTTACTATCCATGAAAGTAAGGTCCCACGATCATATAAAATGAATATCTCATACAAACATCTAGCAGCAATGCCGACAGTGTTATTGTTATGAATGATACATGGTGTACGTATTTGAATGCATCACTTGAATGTGCCACCTATTGATGATTGATGACATGGATCTAGCTTCTCTTCGCATATTTGCATTCAATCGCTCATGGATTTGTTCCCATATTTTTGGCAATGGCTGATGAACTACACTATCTTGGTAAACATGCTTCGTCAACGAGCCCTTGTTGATGCAATGCAAAGTATAGACTATGGTCTTCATCATCATTCCATTTAGGTTCTCTCTTTTTATTCATCACGGAGATACTAATTTCAAATAAAAATATAATAAACAACATATCGGTACATGTTCTTCTACCACAATCACAAGAAGAAAACTAGATGGAATTTCTCCTTGGCATTGTGCCGAACAGAGTGGATGTGGCCTTGGGGTTCATAGAGTAAGGCGCCGCGGCTGGTGCGGGTGCGACCATGGCGATGACGAGCTTGGATTCTGGAGGAGGACAATAGGACCTAAATATCGTCTCGGTGTCGTGCCATGTGTGCGGCCATGCCATGGGTCGAGCTCCAATTTGGGAGGAGGAGGGCAGGGCCGATCAGGTTCGACCGGGTTCCCGATCTCATTGTTGATGGAATTTCCTCTCAGCTCTGCGCCATGGCGGTGACCACAGATCGACCCTTTGGGGAAGAAAAAGGCCGTGTCAAAAGGAACGTTTGAACATGAGGGCTCCAACGCTGAAATTGTACATGGCAGCCAGGATGGCAGCGACTTAACATTCAAAACTAACAGGAGGGTCCCAATTTGACGGGCGTTAGCGAGATTTCTCATGTTCAAACGTTTTGTTGAATTCGTGCCAAAAAGACCCTCTAAGCATTTGGCATGCCAACTCTGAGTATCGCGATCCAATACCGATGAAGTCGGACCCCGCGTTGCCTTGGCGCTTCAACTTTTGTCCCGCATGTTAAAATTCTCTAATAACTAAGACAGGTCCGGCATCATACATTGAGTATGAGTGCACTATACCACGACGAGTCTAGTCCACTATGATCTGCGATCTGTCAAATCTTTGCATGCAGTACCTTGCGTGTATGTTTTCATTTATACCTGTACCAGTGAGCAAATGGTCAAACACCACACCCACGCACGCGCAAGAACACTACACCTGATGTTTCATTGTCCAGCTTGCCCAGCTAGATATGGCTGCACAACATGAGTCTAGCAAAAAGAATCCCATTACTAATTCTAGTAGTACAAGTCTCAAGTCAACATAAATTAATAGATGAGCCCGTAGTCAGTCTCTAGATCCTTTGTATAATGGCATGTCATGCAAATTGAAAAGCAAGATTGAGTGTCCCATTTACAAAGTAGTGGGTCCTACAAAAAATAATTATGCTACCCGGCAACATTTTTTGACAATATTTCTTAGACTGAAGCTAAACGGTGTAAACGCTCTAATCTTCTAGACTCGGGAATGGAGAAGAAGATCCAATTGACGAGGTTTAATCTCGTCAATGCCCATTGTTATGATCTTGGATTTTGGAGAAGATGGGGATGCTGGAGATCGCGGAACGGTTAGCAAACAAGCAACACAGGGACACGAGGTTTACCCAGGTTCAGGCCCTCAGAGGAAAAACCCTACTCCTGCTTGTTTGCTCTTGATTATGGCGGAACCGAAAGTTACAAGGGTGCGCAGATGTAATCTGGCGTGAAGGTGTGTATGCGGTGGTATGCGAAGTGCCCTTCTCGTCGTGCCCTCCTAGCCTTTATATAGAGATAGGCAGGTCACGGGCACAGATCGAGTCAGTTACAGGTTTAGGGTTTTCTCTTTTGAATATTCTATCTAATCTAGTCTTGCTCTCCAAGGATCCAAAGACGTCATGGGCTTGGGCCACCCGAAAGTCTTCATGGGCCGTGTATATTCTCGTGGGCCTTCCTTGGGCTGGACCAGGTATGCGAAGGTCGTGTACCCGTGGGGTATAACCATGTCAGTAGCCCCCGAATGTTCGGTCGAATCGTAGATTCGGCTGAGGACTCTTCAATATTTCGGGTGCAACTGTTTTCTTGTCTATTAGAGAATGATCTTAGTGTGTAGGGATTGTTGATGCGTGTGCCTGACTCTCCTGACGGATCAGGGCCAGTTAACTGTCTTAGGACAAAACAACACGATCTTCTCCAGATTCGAGTCCCTCGACTCGAACTCGGAACAAATGCTGGCCTAATTCAACTCAGGACGTTGAGGACTTACAGGAGAAGAATTTCAGTAATTTTCAAATGATGTACCCAACGCGTCCATCAGGATTTTCATCGCGCCTGCTGGCACGGATTATTACGAGCAGAGCACAGTCGTGTGCGTTGCCAGGCCATCAAATGGTATCGGTAGGTCTTATCTTTGCGTCGCAGACACAACATCCGAAATTTTATCACCGCGGAGGTGTTTCGGGTGGCCAAGGAGGATGTTTACTCACTTAGCGTTGGTTGGGGAAGAGTTGCCGAAAAGTTTTTACACGCTGATCTGAAGGATCGCAGTCGAAGAATTCATACAGTGCGCGACTAGCGCTCCCTATGGGAGTAGCCCCAGAGTGTTTGTTCGAGTCGTAGACTCGAGCAAAGACTTTAATTCAGCCTTTGTTGACTTTAGGTCCATAGGACACAAATGCGTTGTCGGCCAAGGCGCCTGCGGCGTACAAGCGCAAGCATAATGGCATCGGCGCGTTCATGGGGCTGACGATGGCCATGGCCTATAGAGCGGAGCTGGATCTTCATCAGGTCACCTCCCAGATGCCGACGGCTCTTGACATATCCGAAGTATCCTTTGCCCTCTATGATGCTCGCTCTAAACGCTATGGGCCGAACCTGATTGACCTGCTGGCGGAGTACGCGGTGAGGCAGCAGGGGGAGGCCAAGAGCAGGCAATCCGGCTCCGAGGCCACTGAGGATGCAGCTTCTTAGGCCTTGTAGTTGTAGGATAGTTTTCGTCTGTTTTGTTGTAATTTATGAACACTCCTTGTGCCACGCAGTGGCTTTTGTTGCATATAATGAATCTCTGAGCTGTTTGCTCATTCGTGCATTTGTTCATATCCCTGCCTTCTTTTCCTCTAGGGACCTTCAGGTGACGATCCCGTTGATACTTCATCTACGCCGCAGCTATGGCCATCCTTGGATGTTGCGTCGCATCTTGTATTTCTTCGTGACCACATCCGTAGTATTGAGAAGGAGTTGCTTGGCATCCGAGGCCACGCGGATGTTTGGAAGTCGAAGCCGAGCGAGGCGCCGCCAGAGAGGAGTATCTGATGGGGGAGTTGCGGCGTTTGGCCGTACAGCTTCAATGTGAGTTTCTTCGAGATGCTGCTCATTTTTAGGACGCGCCTGTTGGCTTGTCATCTTACTGTGTAGGTTTTGCAGGTGCTAACCTTGTTCCTAAGGAGGAAAAGGAGCGTGTTGCTGTTTGGATCAACTGCCTGTCCCAGCAGGATATGGAGGCTGGTGGCTTTTTCTGGATGGACCGCGATCGTGCCATGGTCCTTGCGACTGTGCAGGATCGTGTTCACTAGGTGTCGCGGGTGTTGTGGCAGGCGAAGAGTTTGTTGGCGTCAATTTTTCACGTGATGTTTCCCCTCATTGAGGCACCATCGACTCTCTGGGGCCTGTTGGAGAAGTTTCGAGATGTGCATCATGTCAGGGAGCTGGTGCAGCATCAGTTAGTTGTGGGGGTGAAGGTTGCGCTTTCCCTCGTGCGGTTGCATCGCCCTTATGTAGATCTTGCTGGTGTTGCGACTGGGCCGCCTCTTCGGCCAGATGGTGGCATGTGGGAAATGCGTCCGCATTATGCGGTTGTAAGGAAGTATGCCGAACAAGTTGTGGATGTCTTTGAGCATCGTGCGCAGGTGTTTCTTCATAATAGGTAGGACCTGTAAAAAGATAGATGTAAAACTTGTATGTATTCGACTAGGCGTGTTATGCCCCTTGCTGTAAAGGTGGATTGTTTTTAACACGTGGTGATTTGTTTGTATGCATGCCCTTTTCGTTAGCCTGACGTGATCAGCTACCCTGGTGTACACGTGTTATCCTCAACCGACGAAGTCGTGAGGTGAGGGGATCCCCCGAGTGTGTTGTGACATGAAGAAAATGCGAATAAGGGATAAATATTTGGGGCGAGACACTTAGCTTTATTCATATCGTAAATGAGGACGTATATTGTTCGGCTGAGTAGCCTTGGCTGAATAGCCTTATTGAAAGTAAAAGGAGGATGGTAGCTAGGGGTAGAAGCGTCGCAGCTGTGCGACGTTTCATGGGTTGGAGTATGCGACTCCAGACTCCACGTGCTTGAGGCGATAGGCGCCACCTGGGATGACTTCGGTGATGATGTAGGGTCCTTCCCAGGGTGACTCGAGCTTCTTTGGTCGCTCTTGCTTGAGTCGTAAGACTAGGTCTCTTTCGACGAAGGACCTTGGGTGCAGCCAACGGCTTTGATAGTTGCGGAGGCTCTGCTGATAGACCGCTGATCGAGCAGCGGCTATGTCGCGTGCCTCGTCGAGTGTGTCGACGACGTCTTCGAGTGAGGCCATCGATTCGGCTTCGTTGTAGGCGACGACCCGTGGGGCTCTGTGGCGCACTTCTGTAGGCAACACGGCTTCGGCTCCGTGTACCATGAAGAAAGGCGTGTAGCCAGTTGAGCTATTTGGCTTTGTGCGCAGGCTCCAAAGGATAGAGGGTAGCTCTTCTGGCCAGGCTCCCGCAAGTCGCTGAAGCGGGCTCATTAGGCGTTTCTTGATGCCGCGGCCGCCAAGGCCGTTGGCCTTTTCGACCTGCCCGTTCGTTTGGGGGTGCGCCACCGAGGCGTATGTTATGTTGATCCCGAGGCCTTCGTAGAAGTCCTGGAATTCTTTGGAGATGAAGTTCGACCCATTGTCGGTGATGATGCTATGCGGCACGCCGTACGTATAGACTATGGATTGGAAGAACTTAACGACCATCTTGCCCTTTTGATTAGTAACGGGCATGTCCTCAACCCACTTGGTGAATTTGTCGACTGCGACCAGGAGGTAGACGTGGCCTCCTTTCGAGGACTTGGGCAACTTGCCGATCATGTCGAGGCCCCATTGGGCGAAGGGCCATGCCAAGCGTGCGGTTTATCTGCGAACCTCTAGCACCTGTTGCATCGTCGGACGATGTCCTTGGCATCATTCATGGTCGTTGGCCAGTATAATCCAGCTCATAGAGCTTTGGCGACAAGGGCGCGGCTTCCCGCGTGATGGCCGTAGATGCCCTCGTGGATGTCTTGGAGGATAGTTTTGCCATCACCGATGGTGACACACCTTTGGAGTACACCCGAAATTCTGCGCTTATACAACTCACCATTGATGATGGTGAAGGCCTTGGACCGGCGAGATATGCGCCGGGCATCTATCGGGCTGTCAGGCAACTCCTCGTCTATCAGATATTGGAGGTATGGCTGTGTCCATGTCTCTTTGACTGCCATGACCTGCAGCAGGTTGACCACAGCGACCTCTATGTCAAGCTTTTCTGGTCCTTCGTGTCCTTCGGGTAGCGCATCCCCCGAGTGTTCTGCTTCTTCGGGTGATCCCTTAGGGAATTTCCTTTTGATGGATGGCACGCATATCTGTTCGAGGAACACACCTGGTGGCACCCGGGCGCAAGTGGAGCTGATGTTGGCGAGTCTGTCGGCCTCTTCGTTGCTTTCTCTTCCAACGTGCCGAAGCTCGCAACCGTCGAAGTCTCCTTCGAGTGAGTTGCAGAGTGCGTGGTACACAATCATGTTGGCAGCGTGTGCGTCGCACTCGTTCATCGTTTGCTGGACGACGAGGTTCGAGTCGCCGTAGATGAGCAGGCGCGTTGCGCCGCATATCTTGGCCATCCTCATGCCATGAATGAGGGCCTCGTATTCGGATTCGTTGTTGGAAGCTCCAAATTTCATCCGGAGGACGTACTTCTTCTTGTCGCCCTACGAGGAGGTCAGTATGACCCCGGATCCTGCTCCAGCCTCGCGCTTGGAGCCATCGAAGTGCATCGTCCATGACTGCGTCATGTCCGGGGTGTCCGGCAGCTGCAGTTCCATCTAGTGGACGAGAAAGTCCGGAAGGACCTAAGACTTGATCGCATGGTGCTTCTCATATACTATGTATAGAGGTGACAGCTCGATGCCGCATAGGGCCACGCGTCCTTTCGCCTCCGGGTTGTTCAGGATGATGTTCAGGGGTACTTCGTTGTCGACTATCGCCTGATGCTCCTGGAAGTAGTGGCTCAGCCGACGAGCCGTCATGAACACCCCGTAGGCGAGTTTCTGATAGTGAGGGTACCTCTGCTTTGTCGGTGTCAATACCTCGCTGAGGTAGTAGATTGGGCGTTGGACCCCATGGGTCTTGCCATCTCCGGGTCGTTCGACCACAAGCACGGTGCTTACCACCTGGTGTGTAGCTGCTATGTACAACAGTAGAGGATCGTGCTCCCTCGGAGTGACCAAGACGAGCGAGGTGGATAGCAGCCGCATCAGTTCTTCGAATGCGTCGTTCGCTTCAGGCGTCCACTCGAATTTGTCTGCCTTGCGTAGCAGCTGATAGAAAGGCAGGACTTTTTCGCCCATGCGGCTGATGAACCTGCTCAATGCCGCGATTTGCCCAGCGAGCTGCTGGACACCTTTGAGGTTCTTCGGATCTTCCATGGCCATTATGGCCCGGATTTTCTTCGGGTTCGCCTCGATGCCTCGCTGGGAGATGAAGTAGCCTAGAAGTTGACCAGATGTGACGCCGAAGGCGCACTTTTCTAGGTTTAGCTTGATCTTGTATCGATCAAGGTTGTAGAACGTCTCGCGGAGATCGTCAATCAGTTTCTTGGCTTCCCTTGTTTTGATTACTATGTCGTCGACATATACTTGTATGTTGCGACCGATCTGGTCTTTCAGGCATGCCTGCATGCACCGCTGGTACGTGGCACCTGCGTTCTTCAGCCCGAAGGGCATTGTGTTGTAGCAGAACACTCCGAACGGCGTGATGAACACCGTGTTCTCCTGATCTTCAACCTTCAGTCGAATATGATTGTAGCCTGAGTAGGCGTCGTGGAAGGAGAGCTTCTCGCATCCTGCAGTCGAATCGATGATCTGATCGATCCGAGGAAGAGGGAAGTGATCCTTCGGGCAATGCTTGTTCAGCGAGGTGAAGTCCACGCACATCCGTAGGATGTCCGTGTACGGTTTGGAGACCATCACGGTATTGGCCAGCCACTCGCTCTCCTTGATCTCTCTGATGAAGTCAGTGTCGAGCAGTCTATTGACCTCGACCTGATGGCTTCAACCTATGGCTCGGACAGTCGTCGGATGGACTGTTTGACGGGCTTGGTGTCTGGAAATACGTTAAGTGCATGCTCGGCGAATTCCCTGGGAACTCCTGGCATGTCCGCAGGACACCAGGCGAAGATTTCACAGCGCTTACGGAGGAATTCGACGAGCGCGCTTTCCTATGTGGGGCTGAGGTCGTTGGCTATCAGCACCGTATTGGGGGCGTCTGTCGGGTGGACTTGCACCTTCTTTGTGTTGACGGTGGAGTCGAAAGACATGCCGGGTGCGTTCTGCCTTGCGACTGGGGGTGCCACGTTGTCTGTCACCTCTCGGAGCCTTATGAGCTCCTCCTGCATGCCGAATATCTGGGAGATTCTGTTGAAGTCCCTGTCACAGTGATCCAATCGGGTGAAGCTCCCGTGGACCGTGATGACGCCCCTAGGTCCTGTCATCTTGAGTAGCAGGTACGCGTAGTGCGGTACTGCCAGGAACCGTGCGAATGCCACGCGCCCGAGGATGGTGTGGTATTTTGATGGCCAGTCCACCACTTTGAACTCGAGTCGCTTGCACCGAAAGTTATCGGGCTTGCCGAAGATGACATCGAGCCATATCTTTCCTAGGGGGAATATGCTCTTCTCTAGGACGATGTCGTGGAACATTGTGTCGGATTGTTCCAGGCTACATAGCAGGATCCGCATTGCTGCTAAGGTGCTAGCGAACATCAGATTGATGCCACTGCCACCGTCCATATCGAACCAGGGCAGCATGATGCAGCTCATATCGAACCCTTCGATCTGCGCCTCGAGCACCAGGGCAGCATGACCTGGGCGAGGGACCTGGCGGGGGGTGATCCGAGCGGCTGAACGTGATGCATGACTCCGATCCGCTGAGGTACTCAGGAATGGCGGGTGGAGCGGTCACAGCCAGACTGACCTGATAGGTGATTTTCTTTTGCACCCTGTTTGTTGGGCGCCCTTTTTGGATCATCAGTGACCCTTTCGGCACAGGGTACCCGCTTCCGCCGTTGTTCTGCGCAGGTGCGATTGGGTGATTCGAAGGTCCCACGGGTGGTGGTGGAGGAGCTCCGTGGGCGATGTCACCTAGTGCGGTTGTGTTCCCATACCCAGGGTTCGGGGCTTGCTGCCTCATCTGGGACAAGCTCTCACTGAGTTTCTGGAACTCGTGGCAGTCTTGGGCATGTGGCTTGCCTTTTTTTACCATCCTGCTTGTCGATGTAGAAGTGGATGGTGCATGGGCCTGACAACTTGTCGTATGCCAATGATCCGTAGTCGCGGCCGCGGCGTTGCCATGACTTCGCTCGGCGTTCTCCATCGTGGAAGTTGTTTCCACGGTATCCGCCGCTGCTGCAGTTGCCTTCGCTGCAACGGTCGGCGTAGCCAGCCGCGACCATGTCGGGTCCGTCGCGATCGTCTTAGAAGCGCGATCTTTGCTTTCTACGGCATTCACGTCGACGGCCATAGTCATCTTCCTCCTCCGAGTGTGCTCGGTGGACGGAGTCTTCGCCATCTGCCCACCTGTTGGCAATGTCCATGAGGTGGTTGAGTGTCTTGGGCTTGACGCTCCAAAGTTCTTCCTTGAAGTCTTGGCATTTGACGTCGTCCTTGAAGGCGTCGATTGCTCTCTCCTCAGAGATGTGCGCCGTGGAGTTCTTGGTGTTGGACCAGCATAGTATATACGAGGCTGGGTATAGTCCCTCAACTCTTCGATCGAGGCGGGCCTCTTGTTGGTGCCCTTGAAGTTTCGGATGAAACTATACGCCAGTTCTTCCCAGCTTCGGATGGATCCTAAGGATAGGCTGCTGAGCCAGATCCGGGTTGCGCCTATCAGCTGCAGCTGAAGGCATTACACGGCGATGTTTTTGTTTCCGCCATGCAGATTGACGGACGACAGGTGGTCGCTGAGCCACCCCTTGGGGTCCTTTGTGCCGTCAAACTTCGGCGTGTCTGAAGGAAGCCTGAAGTTCCACGGCATCCGCATCCGCCGATAGATCTACTGAAGCATCGAGCTCCGCAGAGTTCTCCTTCGTTGTTGTCCTCCTCGGATTCGAACGAGCATACGCGCTTGGCGCGTGCCTTGTCGATCTTGCGTCGGGTGAGCATGCTTCGAGCGTCGTAGTCGCGGCTGCAATGTCGCAAGCTCTTGTGCTTTCGAGGTAGGTCGTGCTCTTCCTCGTCAGATGAAGGTGTGGGACTGCGGTTGAACCTGACCGTAGCCTTGTTTTTTGGCTCTGTAGGAGCTTCTTCGTGGAGCGCAGCTCCAATGAGTCCGAGTCCGTCTAGTGCGGATTTGTGTATGCCCCTTTTGGGTCACCCACCGGGGGTGGATGGGACACGAGGTATGTGGTGGCTGCCATTATTGCATCTTGCGGTGCCTTTGGGATGACGTTGCCATCGGCATCCATCTCCATGAAAGACGTCTTGAGGGTTCGGGTCACCTCGCGACGTGCAGAGGGGTCCATGTTCTCCATGCAAGAATGGTGCTTGTTTCCGTGGTTGTCGTGCGAGCTGGAGCCGCCCATGGCGTAGAGCGCAGCTCACCCCGCACTGGACTCCGAGGCCGCTTACTTGTGTTTGTCAAGAACCTCTTGCATCTTCACCTACTTTTTGTGCTCTTTGACGAGGAGCAGGTGGTATGCCATCAGTAGGTCCTGTGAGGCACCCACAGGCAGGATCTTGTTGCCTGCCACGGCTTCGCGTGCTTGATCCCATCCTTCCTCGCTGAAGTGGATTACCCGATTGGGATCGGTGTCCTCCTCGTTAGGCGGGGGGGACTGGTTTCTCCTGTTCTCGCCGTTTCTACCCTGCGGGTTGGGTGGCGGGTTGTGTTCCTGATCCACATCACTCTGGATGACTGCGGTGCATTGGTAGCATCCATAGGTTGGATCGTTGCTACCTCAACTTTCGGATCCGGAACCGTAGGTTCCCTCATCCAATGGCGGATCGCATAGATATGAGTTGCAGCTGCTACTGTCATAGGTCTCATCTGTCGATGGTGATGTGCGTAGCATGGGATGCGGAGCCCATGAGGCGGGCCTGATCGATGGCAGGGTCACCCGCTCTAGGAGGCGGAGAGTGCCTGTCTGCCCCACCTAGAAGCAGAAGCTCCTGAACAGGATCTCGAGCCCGTCGCCAATGGGCTCGAAGTCCTTCAGAGTGGCTGGCGAGTGAGCGGTGAAGTCTAAAGTGCTGGAGAGGAGATGGCTCTCCGTCGCCAAAGAGTTGTAGATCGCTTTGGTTGGGACCGTCACAATCGCACAATCAACACCCCCAGTTCCCACAGACGGTGCCAATTGACGAGGTTTAATCTCGTAAATGCCCATTGTTAGGAGCTTGGGTTTTGGAGAAGATGTGGATGATGGAGATCGCGGAACGGTTAGCAAACAAGCAAAGCAGGGACACGAGGTTTACCTAGGTTCAGGCCCCCGGAGGGAAAACCCTACTCCTGCTTGTCTGCTCTTGATTATGGCGGAACCGAAAGTTACAAGGGTGCGCATATGTAATCTGGCGTGAAGGTGTGTATGCGGTGGTATGCGAAGTGCCCTTCTCGTCATGCCCTCCTAGCCTTTATATAGAGATAGGAAGGTCCCGGGCATAGATCGAGTCTGATGGGGATATGCCTACCGGGGTATACCCAGCAGGACGTTTCCTACTGGCCCAGGTGCCAGCGAGTGGGCCTGCAGGACGGCGACTGGATCAAGATCTAGCGTGGACTCAAGCGACTGGAAGCTGAAGGCCCAGAAGCATAGATAGGCCCAGTTAGATTAGGTTAAAGAATCGCTGAAACCTTAACTGATTCGGTTTAGATCTGTAAACCAAGGGATGTGAGTCTATATAAACCTCCCTAGAGGAAGCATAGAGGGTACATTCCATCATACACCCAAGCGACTCGCTGCTTAGCTGACGAGCTCGCCCCATTGTACTCTCCCCATAATACAATCTAGCAGGAGTAGGTCTTTACCCTCCGGGGGGCCGAACCTGGGTAAATCCTTGTGTCTCAGCCCTCATCTCGCACCGCAGATGGCTGGCCGCCCTTGCCCCATGTTCTACTACTCGCTGCCGATTGCAGCATCTGCCGTGGTAATTCCCATGACAGTGGCGCCCACCGTGGGGCCTGGCCGGTCAGGCCGGTGTTCTGCGGCGAGATCTAGTCTGCCCATCAATGAGACGATCGCCACCGGCCGCATGATCGCGATCAGCGAGATGCTCCAGATTTTGCCGAGAAGCTACGTCCCGGCGGCCCGGCCCATCACGCATAGCATGATCCTACTGGTCGGCACGATCAGCCTCTTCGTCGGTCTCACCGACGTCATCGTCTCAGAGGACTCGGCTCGCATCCGCGAGTCGCCGCCACACGACCGGCTCTCTGAGAGTCAGGTCCGCACGATCCACCGCCTCGCCTCCGAGTATGACTCAGCCCACAGCAACATGGCCGAAACCACCGCAGCCCTCAACGACGACACCGATTCGGCGACCCGGCGTCACTCGCCGGGTCCATTGTCGCCGCGTCACCCGCGGGCTCCATCACCCAGGTCTCCAACATCGGAGACTTCGAGGATCCCTCTATCCTTGGGATCTTAGACTTCGACTCTGGGTCGGAGAACTCCGCCGACCTCCACGACGGAACCGGCCGCCATGCCGCGACCTACATGGCAACTGGCGCCGACCCGCCGGAAGATCCATTCTCCACGTTGATCCCTCCCAACGCGACGTCAACGGAGGTTGAGGAACTCCGCCTGAAGCTGGCGGAAGCAGTCCGCAAGGAACAAGCCTAGCGCGAAAAATTTCGCCTCGAGCAGGTGACAACGCAGGAGCTGTCGTGCTACCACCAGCTCCAAATCAGGTCGCGCATGAACCCCACTGTCCAGGGGCGCGCCCTGAATTTCGACGACGAGAACGACCCGGCCCGCGCGGCCGAGTGCGCGATCTGCGAGAAAGCGCCACCAGGAGGAAGCACTCGGCCCCCACCAGGGTCAACTACCAATGGCGCCCCGCCACCACCCAACCGCGCACCCCCCAGGGACCAGCCGAGGATCGTGGTCTCCTCACGGGAGCGAGACGCGAACGGCCTACCGCTGTTCTCCACCCCAATGGACAACCTCGTCACGGGCCGAGCAGCAGTCGACAACATTGCAGCCACTGGTGAAGGCGCCCTGCAGATCCAGTACGCCAAGGCCCTGCTCGCAAAAGCGGTCGAGCAACAAAACACAGGCGTCGACTCACAGGGTCGCATATACTCGCGTTCATCGGGCAGCAGAGCAGCCTCAAGTGGACGCCCCATGGAGGCAAACACCCTCAACTGCCCGCCACCCGAACCACTACAACTCCAACACCGACCCGCGAACGGGGCACTCTCCACCAATGACCCCCGGCTGGCGACCAACTTTGTCGCCGCCAACGGTCAACCCGTCGACACCCGCACCCACATCATCAACAACCAGAGCTGGCGCGCATGCCAGCCCGACGACCTGCGGCATACCCTCACCAACCGCCGCGACGGTGAGCCGAGGGGGTCGCTAAGCCGACTCGGGCCTGGTGCTTCGGACCGATGATTCGAGGCGAAAGATACCCGACGAACTTCAAAGCGTCGAAGGAAATAGAGAAGTACGACCCCTCGTACGATCCCTCCGTGTGGCTGGATACCTACCTCATGGCGATGGAGATCGCCGGCCACACCGATCTACTAGCCGCCCGCTACCTTCCCCTGATGATGGAGGGACCATGCAGGCAGTGGATCAACACTCATACACCCGCGCCACCACCATCGAGGACCTGGAATGATGCGTCCAGGGACCTCGCGAGTCGACCCGCAGCTGGGTCCAACGGTGGCAAGAACTGTGGTACAACGCGGTCGGCATCCACCCAGACACCGCGATCCACTGCTTCAAGACCTCGTGCCGCTACGAGCCCCTGGTCGCCAAGCTCAAATGAGCGTACCACACACTCGACAACATACCGGATCTCCTGGAGATCACCAAAAGGTACGCGGAGGAAGACCCAAACCAAGAAACCGACGACGAGTTGGGAGGACAACGCCGCACGAGCGGCCACGACAATGGAAAACGATCCGATCTACTCTACAGCAACACTCTCCTCACCAGCAAGCGTCACAGTGACGGGTGAGTCGACTTCGTCGCCAACACTGGATACGCGCAGCGCGAGCCCAAGAGCTTCCGCTGCGACGGGGGCAACGCCGCGACGGCGGCAACTATAAGGCGAAGCCGAGGTTCGACCCCGCGGCCCTTCTTAACCAACCTTGTGTATTTCACAGCAGGTAAGGAAAGCCTACTACGCACACGACCGCCGACTGCCACTCTCTCAAGGAGATCGAGAAGGCACGGCGCGCACGGGAAGACCCCGACAATAACCCGCCAAACGGCGGAAAATTCGGCAGCGTGGCCGGCTCACTCCACACCTTCACAGCCTTCAACACGAAGCGCGAGAAGAAAGTCATCGCCCGCTCCATCGCCGTCAACGCGGTGGCCCAGGTGGACGTCCCCTAGTTCCTCAACTGGTCTGAGCAACCAATCACATGGAGCCTGTTGGGGATATGCTATATGGGTATCCTCATAGCATGTCTCTTATCCGACTAACCCGGGTGGCCCATAGTCGGTAGCATGGCCTATGGCCTGCTGGGCGGCCTAGTTAGGTGGATCCAGAAGGGAGGCCCATGCCGGATAAAGGAAGGCTACGGTGGAGTCACCAGCGTACCCGGAGCCTTGGAGTACAAGATACACAAGACTAGTGATAGACGGTGTAGAACTCTGTAACCTGTCCGGCTAGGAATTTTCCTTGTAACCCTAGGACTTGGCGACTATATATAAGTCGGGCCTATGGGAGCCTTTAGGGCACAACCTAGTATCGATTCATACAACCTCGCACACGAACCTATCTCTGTAACTCGGTGTATTGCCCTTATAGTGATTTATAGCAAGAGTAGGATTCCGCCACCGTTGTGGGATCTGAACCTGGGTAAGCTGTGTAACCTCGTACCCGTCAACCGTCCGCCTTACCCCTCGTCTCTAAACAGGCACTGTGAGGACCCCTCCATGGCGTACTCGTCGGTAATACCACGACAGTTGGTGCCCACCGTGGGGCAAGAGGCGCTTCAGGCTCTTCAGCGGGCGAGGACCAAGATCTTCGCGGGAATCGGCGAAACCGTAGCCATTGGCCGTGTTCTCTTCTCCGACAACGTTCCGATCGTCCCCCCTGACGAGTTCTAGATCCCGGCGAAGACGAACCCTACGCGGTGTTCGATAGTTCCTATCGGAGACATCCACCTCTTCATCGGCGAAACCGACTCGGGCACTAGTTCCCTGGAGTCGGAGGAGCATCAAGACCCGCATGGACCGCCTACGGGCAGGATACGTTCGCGGAAGGATCGATGTCGGATCTCTCTTCGGAGTTTGCCGGCAAAGATCGGAAAGCATCAAGACCCGCACGGACCGCCTACGGGCAGGACACGTTCGCGGAAGGATCGATGTCAGACATCTCCTTGGAGTTTGCCGGCAAAGATCAGAAAAATTCAGGGCCCACCCAAACCGCCCCTGTGCAGGATATAAAGGTGGAAGATCACTGCAAATCCGCTGGCTTCGTCCGCGCGTCTGGACAGCAGAGATCCAAGTTCATTTGCATGGTTACCATCTTCTATCTGGCGCGCTGCGTTCAGAGAGAGGGCGAAAACCCCCGCGACTACCTCGCCAGGTGGCTCCGTATATGGGCTGACCTGGCCAATTACCCCGATGATAACGCTTTGTATCACTTAGTGGAAGGACTGGACCGTGGCACGCTTCTCTGACATTCTTTACGTCGGCAGCAGGCAGCAGGACGCCTTACCCTCGGAGAGATGGTGAGCACCGTCAACAGCTACGCGGCAGCTGACGCGATAGCCCAGATGGAGCTTGCGCTCAGAGACGGAGAACCTCCGGCTCAGCAGCCGCCGCCACCGCCACCGCCTCGGGCCGCCATTGTCGTAGCAGAACCACCACCTCCAGTCATCGTCGAGGCCGTTGCACCTCTACCGCCCGTCATCGAGAAAGTCCTGGCACCCTCCGACTCTGTCATTGACGCGCTTTATGCTGATTTCAGTGCAGATTCAGAGGAGATAGACTTCAGTCCAGAAGAGCTAGACTCCTCTATGCAGGAGCTGGAGGAGGAGTACTCACACGACGATCAAGCTAACAACACCGTCATGTCTTGAGGGGTGTTCGTCACCATTGGGACAGCGATGGATGAAGATCAACCCGGGCATGCTCCGCCTACGACGCTGGAAAAGGGGAAGGGGCCACTTATTGCTGCTGACGATGATCGTGCAAAGGTCATGCCTCCTCCGCCTAACCCAGTGCAGCAGCCGCAGGAACTCGGCACCGGTCCGAGCAACAACAACACTACAAACTTGCCGCCTCCAGCATCCACGTCGGCAGCAGCCCATGTTACTCCGGCTGATAGAGTGATGTACGGCAATCTCCTTGTCGAGCTGCTAACCGTTGATCATATCCGGAACGTGACTCATCTTGACGAGAAGCGCCAGCAGCTGCTGGAGGAGGCGCAAGCCATTGCGGAGCAAGGTGCTAAGCTAGATCGATATCTGATCAACACGCAGAAGTCCATAAAGAAAGCTAGAGCAATGGAGGCTGAGTACAAGACTCTGCTGCAGCAGTAGAAGGCTAAGAAGGCTCCGGCTCGCGTCATCAACGATCCTGGTGTACGGCGCAACCTAGGATGGGCTCCCTCGAAGCCGGCACAGGCCAAGCCATACATTTATAATGAAGGCAAGCAGGTGATGCCCACCCCACTCCTTAACCTCGCCGTCGCCAAGACCCTTCTGGAGCAGGATAGATCGCCTGAGGCAGTAGAACAGGTCTATGACCTAGTGGCCAAGGCGGTAAAGCATCAGGAAAAGGCCACCTCTCAGAGGCTTGAGTCTGACCCAGCGCTCTGCCGATCTAGCCAGTACAAACCGCCAAGGGACAGATCTTCTCAGGATGTCGGATCATAGACGGGTTCATCAGAACGAAGATGGAGGGATGCGCGCAACAGGAAGGATGCTATCCCCATATCCTCCGACCATGGAGAAAAAGCGTGACCTCGCCGCCCATCTCCACCTCCCCGATCCCCCCAACATCAGGAAGATTACAAGGCTCACCATCGCACTGATATGCCCCCTCCAAAGCAGTGTGGCATCGTCATCCACGACAACGCGACGCAAACCCATCATGAGGAAGAGCGCCACCAAGGACACAAGAGCAGGTCACACCACGACCCTCCGCGTCCGACAAGCAACCGTGACAGGCGTGAGGCGTCGCGGGAGGATAACAACAAGAAGGCTAACCCACCGCCACCTCCCCCTCCATTGTCGCCAAGCAGTCACCATGGCGGAAGAGGCCCGTGTCGTTCACGCAGCCCATCCCCTGTTGATAACAAGAAGAAGAACCCGGAGCCGTACGATGCACGTTCGTAGATCGATAAGGTCCACGAGGCCCGGGAAGGACCATACCTGGGACCATGTTGTTTTGGACCTACAATACGGTCTGCAACTTACCCCAAAGGTTTCCGGATTGACAAGACCATCAAGCCCTATGACGGCACCGCCAAGCCCACCACATGGTTGCAGGACTACGGCAACGCGGTGGAGATTGCCGGAGGCAACCCCAACGTCGCCGTTAAGTACCTCCCGTTAATGTTGGAAGGTACGGCCCGTCAATGGATCGATGACTTGCCGGAGAAATCTATCTACAACTGGCTGGATATGAAAGAAGCATTCACCAAGAACTTCGAGGGTACATACAAGCGTCCCTGCACTGTGGGCGATCTACAACGATGCGTGCAAGATAAAGACGAGACATCTCGCGCCTACCTCTCCCGCTGGCTAGATATGAAAAATTCATGTGCAGGAGTGCACGCTCAGACCGCCATGGCCGTCTTCATCGATAGGTTGGAAAGGGGTACGTTGCTCCGGCATAAGCTAAAGCTCTTGCAGGACAATCATCAGCTTGACTTGAATCAGATGATTCAGTTAGCTAGTGAGTTCACAGCTGCCGCCGACGATGCTCGTGGCTCTTTGCCGGCAACAGCCATTCCAACCCAAGATAGGAGGAACAGCAGTACAAAGCGAAAAACCGCTCCAGAAGAAAAGCAATCTACCGACATGGTCGCTATGATTTTTGCAGGACGAGGAGAAGGCGGACAACGTGGCCGAGGAAGGGGAGCAGGTCGCGGGCAACAACGAGGAAGTGAAACCAACTCGGCGCCGCTCCGTGTTCCCCAAACCTACGAGGAGTACCGCGATATGCCATGCCTCGTACACCTCGACGCCAACGGCAAGGTCACCCATACGAATCGACACTGCAAGTTCGTCAACGACCTCAAGGAAGACCCGGAGTCCGGCTACAAGCGAAGTCGAAAGAACAGACAGCGAGGCAAGGGCAAGGGGAAGAAGAAGGAGGAGTCCAAGGATTCGAGTGACATGGACGAGGATATTGACCCCAAACACGCCGCCAAGAGCGACGACAAGGGCAAGAACCCCTTCGCAAAGAAGGCCCCAGTCTACCACACTTTCCTTGGCACTCCCATCGTCCGACAACAGAAGACCTCTCTAAGGATCCTGATGGCCACTCTCCCCCCAGTTCCCCAATACCTGCGCTGGTCAGAGGTTCCAATAACTTGGGATAGGACGGACCACCCAGACCTTGTGCCCACGGATAACCAGTACGCCATGGTCATCAACCCATTGATTGACGGCGTGGAGTTCACCAAGTGCATGGTGGATAGTGGAAGCAACATCAACATCATGTACCTGGATACACTACAGAAGATGAACTCGACGGAGGAAAACCTAAGGCGGACCAACACCGTGTTCCATGGCGTAGTTCCTGGTCGGGAGGCTCGGTCCCTTGGGTGCATTACGCTTCAGGTAGCCTTTGGCGACGTTAATAATTACCACCAAGAGCGCATGACCTTTGAGGTAGTCCCCTTCAAGAGCGTGTACCACGTCATATTCGGCCGCGACATATTCCACACGTTCATGGCCAAGCCATGCTTCGTCTACAACAATCTCAAGATACCCGGACCAAACGGTGTCATCACCATATCCGAAAGCTTTACCAAGGCAAGGACTGCAAGATCAATGAAGCAGCCGTTGCAGAAGCTGTCCTCTACAACGAAGAATTCAAGGAGATCCAGAGCAAGGTCAATGACTCAGAGATGCCCGCGTCGAAGAAACAAATCTCCGACTCCGCTCCTGCGTTCAAGGCTGCCATCGAGACCAAGCCGGTGGAACTTGTGGTAGGCGATGCCTCCAAGACCGTCGCCATTGGGACGAACCTGGATCCCAAATAGGAAAGCGCGCTCGTCGAGTTCCTCTGTGAGAATAGGGACATCTTTTCCTGGCAACCTGCCGACATGAAAGGTGTACCTAGGGAACTTGCCGAGCATAGCTTAAACCTAGATCCAAAATGAAAACCAGTGAAACAACCTCTACGACGCTTCGAATATGAGAAGAGACGCGCCATTGGCAAAGAGATAGCTAGGTTACTTAAGGCTGGGTTTATCCGAGAAGTCCTTCACACCCGATGGGTGGCCAATCCTGTACTTTTCCCCAAAAAGGGAACCAATGAATTAATAATGTGCGTTGATTACACCGGCTTACTCTAACCCGTTTAGTCCTTACCTACCCTGGAGCTGCGACTAGAACCACCAAGTACCACGCTCAGGGACTCGGCTACCCGACCTTGTTCGCGCACGGGAAAACTGTTAAGTAAAGAGCACCCACGGGAGTCGCCCTACGACTGGCTCTCCGAGCTTTGGCGAGTCGACCTCAATAGCGAAACAATTGACAAAACATTCAAAATCACACACACATAACAATCAAGGTAAACCCCATAAAAAGGGTGGACGCGCCCGGGGACTCGTGCAATCAACATTCAAAATCACGAAACAATTCACAAAACAACATGAATTCCCATTACAGCAGAACAAAGTCGTTCCAAAATACAAGAAAATTTCAATGGCTATTTGTTACTAACGCCCCAGGGCACAATGCTTCTACTTCGCAGGTTTCGACGCCGACTCGCCGCCACCCCTACATTTGCGAATGAAGGGCACGTATGGGTTCGACGGGTACGTCGTCAACTCACCCGCCATCGCTGCACAGAACGGCTGCTCGACTTTGAAGTCCAGATGCTTTGGTTCGGGATCGTTGGGGGCGACAGTCGTCTCCTGATAGGGGAGGAGGTCGCCCATCGCCCAAACGCGATCGGAATACACCGCGGCCCGGTCCGTCAGCTTCAGCACCTCGGCAATCTCCACAGAGCCCGTCGACGAGGGGTAGCCACTCGTCACATCATCAAGGTCGAAGACCTCCGGGAAATGGGCAAGCCCAAGGCTGAGCGTCGTCGCCGCCCCGCGCCAGAAGGCCGACCGCGTCATGAATTCGACAAGCGACGGAGCCTTCTCCAGATAACACCATACCTCGATGAGGTCACTGGGAATCACTTCCGTGGGCGATATCTCCTGAAGATATGCTCGAATGCAAGTCGCGGACAACGCGGCCGAGTCGACCAGAGTGGTCACACACTGTCACGCGTCGTATGACTGCGCCTCCTCTGAGCTATCAATAATCCGGCCTGTGGATAGAAACCGGCAGTGAGCACACCAACGACTCCACAACGCAGCTGTTGCAGGTAGAGGAAAGCAGAAGAAAGGTTTACCAATTAGCGGACGGCAGAGGCCCGTGATGAAGCTTGGAAGCGAGGAGAAGTCGTTCTGCAGCCCAACAACGAGTGCGTCAGACACCTTCCGCTCTTCAGCGGCAGTCGTAACAGCATCTTTCCCTCGCCCCTCCGCCAAGCTCGCCTCCGCCTTCGCTTCCTTGAGCTCACGCTCTAGATCAGCGATTCGCTTCTCGGCCATACTCAAAGCAGATTGAGCCGCCGTCAGGTCACCCGCCGGGACAAGGCCCCGGCGGACCTCCTCCGCCTCGGCCGCAATTGCTTGGAGTCCCTTGTTCGTCTCCTGGACGGCAACGAGTTCCTTCTCCATGCGACACTTTGCTGCAAGCCGATCGGCCGATTCGCGCTGCATGCCCTGAGCACAAAATAAACCGTCAACAACATTGAAAATCCTAAGTGCCCACCCGCTGAAATTCAGCGACTAGGCACTAGGGGACTGAACACTGAAAATCCTAAGTGCCCACCCGCTGAAATTCAGCGACTAGGCACATGGGGACTAGACATTGAAAATCCTAAGTTCCCACCCGCTGAAGTTCAGCGACTAGGCACCCAGATACTGGACGCTACAAAAACATTAAGAATCCGACCACTGAAATTCAGTGGCCCGATCCTCGTGGACTGGACATACCTGGATGGCTGCGCCCAGCATGTCGTGAAGTTACAGCGTGTCCACAGACGCAATCATGACCGGAGTGTGGCCGCGACGCTGCTGGACCTCCGTCTTGGCGACCCCAGGGGAAGTTGCAGCGGACGCCATGACACTACTAGGATCCGGCTCGGCCACTTCGGGTGAGGCACGGCCTTATTGGTCTTCGAGGCCACCTCCGCCGCAGTCAGAGGTTCGCTCGGAGCAACCGCCGTGTCATCAGAGACCGTGACGATGTCATTGCCTTTCGCCCTCTTGGCACCGTCGGCGGAAGCAACGACTTCGTCGGTTTTCCTCTTCCGTGAGGGGTCCTCCTCGGTGACGACTGGCGGAACCTTGGCCACAGAAGGATGGCCGATCTGTCTAACTCCAGTCCTATGAAACAACGATATGAATAAGACTGTCTGACTACAACGGAAGACAAGCGGATGAACATGACTTACTTGGCGACTAGTATGAACCGCAGACCGGTGCGAATGCTGGAAGGCCTTTCCAGCTTGCGCCCCAACTTCTGACTGCGGCCTATCTCGAATACACCGTGTTCCCAAGACACAGAGGGTTTCTTCGAAGACGAGGCTGCGGCAGGAACCTCCGTGATGACGGCTGTGGGAGCTTCCCTGGGAGGCGAAGCTGCTGCGGCCGGAGTAGCTCCCAACCCATAGACCGGGGCGAATGGAGGTGGCAGCGCCGCTAGAGGCACCTCGTCTAGGGGGGCTACAGCATCTGGCGCCAGGGTCGTGCGCGCCGCCTCGCCCTTAGCCGAGCTGGTGGCGTCAGAACTGGTTGCGGATCGGGACGGAGACGTCTGCTTTGCCGGCTTCGTATTCCTCTTCGGAAGAGCCTTCGCCTCCTTCTCCTTCTCCTTCTTCTTCTTATTCTTCTTCGACGGCGTGGCCTCACGATGTGAGGTGTGCTCGGGAAGCTCGTCGTCATCATCATCGTGAGGCTCGAGGCTTCTACTCGCTTCGAGCTCGCGCTGGTGTTGCCCGCGAGTCTTGCGAACTGTTGGGGCGTCGTCTTCCACGGGATCGTCTTTGTCGTCGTCGTCATCATCACCATCGTCGCTCCCGACGTTGCCTTTGGCGGACGGCGACTCGCTCCCGTCCTGGATGGACGAGCTAGAGTTTTCGTCGTCTACGAGTGGGAGCCAGCCTTCCACCACCTGGAACAACTACAACAAACGTGAGACAATGTCAGCACAACCGCGAATGCATCATCTGCGACTGCCAGTGGTGGCGAAATGACGGCTTACCGTCGGAGCTGGGCGCCTTTGCGATAAGGCGACCGCCTTCGGCCCGTGATACACCGCCTGGGTAATTTTCTTCAGGGCCAGAGTGTAGTCGTCAAGATGCCATTCGGCGAAGGAAGACTTCGTAGGATCATCCTTACCCATGTACTCGTACATGTAATGGTCGCAGCGGGCCAAGGGCACAAGCTGCCGCCCGAACTAGCAGTTGTAGAGGTTAATGGTCTGGAGGCCCTTCTTCTTTAGACCGCGGATGGTTTGCAACATTTCATCGACAACCATCCGCTGATCTAGCGGGAGCTTGCCAACCTGGAAGCGGAGTACCTTGGAAGCGCCACCTCACCGTCTGGAGTCGACTCGGTGACGTAGAACCAGGATTTCTTCCATTCATTTAACGCCTTGGCGGGCAGCATCAGGTCGAAGAACGACGCCTTCGACTTCAGCTGGAATGTCAGGCCACCCGCAGCCAGCATCGGGCCGCTTGATTCTTCGCGGCTGATCCTCCCATGGAACAGATCTTGCCACAAGGGGAAGTAGGGCCTGCAGCCCAGATAGCACTTGCAGAACGCCACGAAAATGGTGAGCTGCTCGATGCTATGTGGGCCTAGGTCTGACCGCTAGATCCCGTAGTAGGCGCAGAAACGCCGAAAGAAGAGGGAAGTGGGAAACCCAAGCCACCGCTCCAGGTGGCTGGTGAAGCAGATGAATTTTCCCTCGCGCTGGTCCGGAGTCACTTCTCCGGCCGCGGGGATGCGCCATCTGCCGGCGTGCAGGATCCCGGCCTCCTCGAAGGACGCCAGTAGCGCCCAGGTACACTTGGATCTGCCCCATGGTTTGGTGGAGGGGGCCATTGGTTGGAAGCTCGCGGAGGCCGGGGCTCTCTGGATTGGTTGGATTGCGATGCGGAGTGGAAAACGGAGATGGGCGAGATCGGAGGAAGGAGGAAGGAGTGTTTCCCCGTTCACTTGTCATTCTCCTTATATAGCGGTTGCTACCCGCCAATTTCGGGAGTCGTTACTACACGGTAATTACGCTGAAGTTACCGTTGGATTACCCCAACGGCTAGTTTGACCCCAATTGATGGTCCAACTTCATCCATTCGACTCTCCGCGCGACTCGACGATTCACCGACCCGATCACTATAATGTGATCGAGTATTCGCCGAATTCGTTACGTCGCGACCCGATTGGTCGCCGTTATTGCGACTAGAATAACTAGTTTTTCCTTTATTCAGGAGTCCGCCGCCGATTCGACTGGGCGTCCGCATTGGACCCGTATACTCCGACTGCCAGCGAACGCCTGCGACCAATCAACGACGGCCTCGGGGACTACTGATGGGGATATGCCTACCGGGGTATACCCAGCAGGACGTTTCCTACTGGCCCAGGTGCCAGCGAGTGGGCTTGCAGGACGGTGACTAGATCAAGATCTGGCGTGGACTCAAGCGACTGGAAGCTGAATGCCTAGAAGTGTAGATAGGCCTAGTAAGATTAGGTTAAAGAATCGCTGAAACCTTAACTGATTCGGTTGAGATCTGTAAACCCTAGGGAGGTGAGTCTATATAAACCTTCCTAGAGGACGCATAGAGGGTACGTTCCATCATACACCCAAGCGACTCGCTACTTAGCTGACGAGCTCGCCCCATTGTACTCTCCCCATAATACAATCTAGCAGGAGTAGGTCTTTACCCTCCGGGGGGCCGAACCTAGTAAATCCTTGTGTCTCAGCCCTCATCCCGCACCGCAGATGGCTGGCCGCCCATGCCCCATGTTCTACTACTCGTTGCCGATTGCAGCATCTGTCGTGGTCATTCCCACGACAGAGTCGGTTACAGGTTTAGGTTTTCCCCTTTGAATATTCTATCTAATCTAATCTTGATCTCCAAGGATTCAAAGACGTCATGGGCTTGGGCCACCCGAAAGTCTTCATGGGTTGTGTATATTCTCGTGGGCCTTCCTTGGGCTGGACCAGGTATGCGAAGGTCGTGTACCCATGGGGTATAACCATGTCACCAATGCTTAGCAATGTTAGGATTTTCTAGTCTTGGTCGAACGGTGAATATTCAAAATTATCCGTACACTATATATCTATAAGTTGCACACATGTCTTGCACATGTGGGAATCGGATAATAGAAGTATGATATTATATTTTTATATAAAATTATAATTGGTTAAATAATTATAATTTTGAGCCACGTCCATAAGTTCAAATTCTTGCTACGATTTTGCATCTTGATAGTTTAACGAAATTAGTTCAAACTTGAGCTACAAGTAAGCGCGATAGAGTGATCTTGAATTAAATGTAATTTCAGAGGTAGATGGGTTCATCTTCTTGTAGTAAACAATGTCGTTGGTGTGGGTGTCCAACTATATCTATAAAGAACATTCTCGATTTTACGAGTGATGATGAGATTGTTCTTTTCCGAAAAGAAAAGTCAGAAGAATATTGGATCTCAATGCCACAAGACAAGTTCTCGGACATATATGGTGGACCAACATGTCGTACTTACAGTTCCATGTTTTATGAGTTTTTCAAATTTCCTTACTAACTCTGCCCACTTGAATGAATTTATGTTGATTTATCGAAATTAAGTCAAATTTGAAACTACTAGTAAATTGTAGGTTTCTTAGAAAGTTTACAAAAAAGCTTTTGGAGGTACCCATCGGGGGTCACAATTAATATATCAGAAACCACCGAGAGTTTTGATGACAAGTTCAACTTCTTGCTAGGATTTTGCATACTGACAACTATATCATTTGTGTGAGTTTCCAACAATCACAAAAGAACATTCTCAATTTTCTAAGTGATGACAAGATTTTTCTTTCCCTTAAAGAAATTCCGAAGAATATGGATATGAATGCCCTAGAGCCAAGTTTTCAGACATATATAGTGGACCAACATGTTGTACCTATGATTTCCCATGTTTTATGAGTTCTCAAACTTCCTTGTTAAATCCACCCACTTGAATGATTTTATGCCGATTTATCAAAATTTGGTCAAATTTGAGCTACTACAAGTAAATCGTGGGCTGCTTTGAAAGTTTACGAAAAAGCTTTTGGAGGTACCCATCGGTGGGCATCAAAATTAATATATCAAACCACCGAGAGTTTTAACGACAGATTTAACTTCTTGCTAAGATTGTGCACATTGACAATGTAACGAAATTAGGTCAAATTTGAGCTACAAGTAAGCACAAATAGATTTCTCTTGAATTAAATATATTTTCAAAGGTAGATGGGTGAATATTCTTGTACTAAACAATGTTGTCAGTAGGAGTTTCCATCTATCAGGAAAGAACATTCTCAATTTTATGAGTGATGACAATATTGCTATTTCCCATAAAGAAAGTCCGAAGAACATGGATCTGAATGTCACAAGCCAAGTTTTCAGACATATATACTAGGCCATCATGTTGTACTTACGATTATGAGTTCTCAAAATTCCTAGCTAACTCCGCCCACTTGAATTATTTTATGCCGATATATCGAAATTAGGTCAAATTTGAACTACTGCAAGTAAATCGTGGGTGAAAAAGCTTTCGGAGGTACCCATCGGGGGTCACAATTAATATATCAAACCACCAAGAGTTTTGACGAAAGGTTCAATTTCTTGCTAATATTTTGCACCTTGAAAATTTAACGAAATTAGGTCAAACTTGAGCTACAAATAAGGGTGATAGATTACTCTTGAATTAAATGTCTTTTCAGAGGTAGAAGGGTGCATATTTTTGTCAATATGAGTTTCCAACTATCACGAAAGAACATTCTCAATTTTCTCAGTGATGACGAGATTGTTCTTTCCCGTAAAGAAATCCGAAGAATATGGATCTGAATGCGACAAGCAAAGTTTCCAGATATTTGCCACAAGGTAGGACCCATAATGTATAAGGTGAACCTTAGCGGATGCCACATAGGCCTTAAGGTGTTTTTTAACACATTTAGGATTCTAAGGAAAAATAAAATAATGGGCCCACTTAGTAGTGTATGACCAAGCTGTAAAACTCCTATGCAAAAGTCAGCATCTTTAGTTTAGAAGGTCCCATGAATCATCTCGTATAGACACTGTCTGAACGGTGGAGCTTACTCGTACTGGTACTGTAATGTATTTAGACATATGCTCACCTCTGTCCACGTGTTGTACATATAGAGATAATAAAATGTAGGCAGGGGAAGAGGGCGGCAGCGAAGAGAGAAGATGAGTTGAAGGCGGTTTGATGTTAGAATAAAGTTTAATACTAATGGGTTCCTGACACAAGGTACTCCTAACTCTACTAGTAGTAACTTTTAGGACCTATGAACGCAAAAAATGGTGTGTTTCCTCTCTCCTTCGCTGCCTCTCATCTCTCCACCCCTCTCCCCTCGCGCACCAGCCCGGATGATTTCTCCCTCATCTACAACGTGGCGCTGTGTAACATCTAAAAAATATTAATGAGGATATCAATTTCTAATCAACCAAATTTATGGTTAGAAAAAGCTTTTATTAATTAAACCCTATCTTAATGCATGTGTGTTGTGAATGTGTATGAATGTTAGCAATGCCATGTTTGATTGTTGTAAATGATGGGAAATGGTTTAAAGATCAAAGCCAAATCATCTAGGTCAAATCCAAACCAGATCAAAACAAAAGAAAATTAAAATATGAAGCATATGACCTAATGGTCATTTTTGCAAAAGTTAACACCTAGCTCACTTTGAGCATATCCAGCAAAGGATCTCAAACAAAAACAATTCCATTTCTTTTCTACCCTTGCTAGACCAAGTGATACTGAACACAATGGAGCTTTACAATCTTGCAGAAACATTTTCAAACCCATTTGAGAGGCAATTAAAAATTGAATCTATCTTATGCATCAAGATAGTCATTTTTGGGAAACCATCAAAACCTTCACCACTTAGGAAACCCTTGCATGTAGAGACTACCAAGCTTAGGACCAAAACTCCCACCAAAAATATTTGGAAAATGCAAAGAATGATTTCTTGCGGCCATTTGATCAAACATCTGGTGATCACAGTATAACCTCAACAACTATCTACTGTTTTGATCAATCCTTTGATCATCTTTGTGACCTCATCGATCTCCCACGACATGCCCTTAACTCACTCAGTATGATCCCGTGCATTGGAGCTCATCTCACTTGACCAAATGACCAGTGAAAAATGGTACTCGAGCTCACCTTGCCACCCTGACACGGACACGCTGCCATAGACCGCACCGCCCTCGCCCACGATGTCTAGGAGGTAGCCCTGACCTCACCACCCCTACCTATGCACGCCTCCACCAACGAACGCCCGTGAAGACGCCAGCACAACCGCGCCCATTTAACACCCGACCATGCCGATCGCTGCGCCAGAGCACCGAGCAATCTCCTTGCGCCAATAAGTTCGTCATGACTCCAGCGACAGCCCAGACATGATCATTTGACCCTGCGCTCACCGTGACCACCGTACGCCATGACGAATGCCGATGGTACTTCCATAGAGCACGGATGTCCTAGAACGATGAAGATCAAGCCTCGCCATGCCACTGTGCGCATGACGACCGCCGTAAAGCACCGCGTCGACCTACACCCTTGGCCATGCTGATAGAACACTTTAAGTACGTCGCCGACGAGCCCGAGCCATGCCGCCGTGCCCCCTTCGCCACAGTATAAATAGAGCCCTCCCCCTTCCTCAAAACACAAACCATTCCACTCCTCTCTCACCCCGCAACCTCTCTGACCCGTCCCTGGAGCAAGGCGAGCACCACATCGTAGGAATTTCACCGGAGCACACCGCTGAAGTGGAGGAAAGGAGCCGACGCTAGGAGCCGCCCCCGGAGCTGCCGCGACCACTAGTCAGACCGCCGTTGTTGACTTGCTCGTTCGCCCCCTCCCCCCGCCGGACCTAGCTGGAGCCCTGGTAAGCCCTCGAAAACCCCGCCCATTGCGCTAGGGTTCAGTCTCGCACACCACGTGCGATGGAGATGATGACACATAGCCGTCGATCGCACTCTAATCATGCGACCTAGATTGTAAGATACCTCTTTGGGTTTGGTTAGCCACTGACGAGTGGGACCAACCCTAGTGCATCCCACCGCGTGCGTGTCGTGTATTTGGGCCAGCATATTAGCATTCCCGCGCGTAGCCCAAAGATTCAAACTTATGTTTTGCTTTTATTTGAAAATCCAATACTATAGGTAACTTGGAAAATCAATTCAGAAAGATTCACTCAACCAAATTGAATAAATCCAATTTTTTTAGAAAGCCTATGAAAAGATCTAAACACTCCCATTGGATTCAAACAATTTGAAACTATAGATCATCCCTAGAAAAAATAACAAGACACTAGCTTTTATCACTTCAAACAGTTTTCTAAAATCAACCATAACTGATTTTGAGTTGATTCCAACTCTCGAAAATCACCTTGGCCATGAACTATCTGAATATGTAGAAATATATAATTTTGCATACAGTAGTCCTAGACAAAAATTAAAAGAATGGCTTTATAGTCATTTCTAGTCACATAAATATTACTAAATGGAATTGTTAAACTTTACAAATTAGGCCAACCACTTTAAATCACATTCCCACGTATTGGAATATGTGATGATGACATGAGTCAATATGATCCCATATTGCAATAGGAGAATATTAAATCTTAAGTAGTTTTTCAATGAGTAGAATTTACTTTTCTAAAAAAAAATCTTGTCTCCCTTTTCTTGTAATGATAGAGATGATGCTAGATCATCTACTGTGACTCTTGGTACGTTAAATAGAAGAAGTTAAGTATTGTTTGGTGATTGTGTATCTCGTATTAAATTATAGACGCTAGTAACAATTCAGTCTACGAGGAGGAAGAATTCTATGAAAACAAGGAAGAGAACTTCGACCACTTAGCAACAAAGGAAAGCTAAGATAAACCATGCAATCCTCACTTGCATACAATTGTGATACCGCCTTGATTATACTAATCCCCAAATTTACCTGCAAGCTTTATCTTTTATCCTTTTTGCAAAGTTTTTCAAGTAGTTAATTAATTTCTGATTAGTGGAAAAGTAGGAAAGTTGTCATCAATATCTTGGACCTTGATGTAGGTAGTTACACTTGATTAGCACCCCTCAATTAGTGACACTCTCATTGATAGATGCTAGTGCTAAACCAATGTTGATCACTATAGATGGGAACAAATGATTATGAAAACCTTGGAATGATGAGTCATTCTATTGAAATGTTTTGACATGTGTTATGGACACAATGAATTAAAGATGATACTAAATGAAGTATGAGCACTAACAATGAATTAAAGATGATACCATTCCAAATTTACCGTACAACCACAATACCAGAGTTTGGGTAGGGCTTAACTGGAAATTTATGTGTCTTAGTATGGGTACCTCGCGGAACGAGGTGAGCTGAGGCTACCTTGTGAATATGAATGCCCACCTATGCAGTTCCCAGGATAACAGATGGTCATGGATGGGAGGCCAAACTCATAGGGGTGGTTCCTATACTAGGGTGTGTAATTGAAAGGTTAGGATCCACATACCAAGTATGATGATTCATGGTTATCCCTGACGGATGTATCGAATGTTGTGGTGAAAGTGTACAACCTCAGCAGAGTGTCAAACTATTCGAATAGTCGCGTCCGTGGTTATGGATAGTTCGATGGCCATACTGTTCCGTTGTTAGATGTTTTCAAAATTACTTGTGACTTGAATTATGACTTTGACTTGTCTCCACAAGAATGTGGATATGAAACTAGGTTCCCACTTAAGTAATATACACAATTGAAGTTAGGTCTTTACTACTAAGTACTTGTGAAATAAAACTGGCTTGTTGCAAACAAACCTAGAGCTTAGGATTCCTTCTAGATTGGTCTTACTACTTTAGTGATATTTTGCGAGTACTTAAAAGTACTCATGGATTTTTCCCTAGCTATTCCCATGCCCAGACTATGAAGGAGACTATGAGGAGGATGGATAGCAGGATGCCTATGATAACTAGGATCATATCCCATCGTCAGTATTGCCTATGAAGCTGAAGATGGAGCCGCTACTACGCTACTATTATTTCGCTGCTTTGATTTGTAATCAGACCTGATCATGATATCAACTATTCGTAAGACTATTATGGTATGTAATGGATGATGTATTGTGCTACCAATTCTGTTATGTCTCGCAAAAACGGTAATCTTGGGACTGCGATTTACGGCATAACAGCCATCTGGGATTAAAAATCCGGGTGTTGACAAGTTGGTATCAGAGCCATTCTAACCATAGGACACCCTAGTTAGAATGGATGTATGAAAAACTTAGTTTCCAAAACAAAGAAAGTGAGTATGTATGAAAACCTATTCTCACTCTTATCCTCGAAATTCTTTCCAAAAGAGAGTCATATGTTCCTCAAAAATTTGCAATTTTACATAAGATTTGCCAAACTTGATCACCTCTCTAACGTACTCATATTAATTTCTTATAGATGGACTACACGTACATCAAGTTTTATCAGTTGGGCAACGGAAAAAACCTCATATTTGAGAGTGACCTGAGTCATCATTCGGAATTTCTGGAGCACCCGCACCCGAAATTATATGGAGCTCAGCTCAATGACCACCCCGGAGGGGAGCTGTAGTGGCTGATAGTTGTAGATCTGCGAGGAAAAATGGATCCACCTACGTCTGAGAAGATCCATTTCACCATAGGAGAGAACAATTGGTTGGATGGATTAGCAAGAGAAATGCAGGAAGCACTTGCCCGACTATGTGGGCAGAACGTCGATCACCTCGCCGGCACCCATTCACTAATTTTGCCAGACGTGACTCCGAGGGGACTGCACTTGCACACGCTAGGACACCCGGAGTTGAGGCACCATGTGGACCATCTTTCCTTCATGTTGCACGAGAATCAAAAAGAGTTGTACAACGCTCGTGCCAACGCCAACAAGAAGCAACTTGCTGCCACCAAGAAGGACCGGACCTTCTCCATCCTCGTGAAGGAGAGCAAGTCACTTTGCTGTCTGCGTGACAAGAAGGATCACATCATTGCTCGCCTTCATCACAAAGTGTCAGCCCTGGAAGAGACCATCCATGATCGGGACATGCAGCTTGAGGAGAGGGAGAACGAAGGGGAAGATATTCCTGGATATCCCTACTCGTACCTCAGTGATGATGATGAGTACTTGGAGGACATGGACCAGGAGTTCCACACTGACAATGAGGACAACGACTTCATTGGTGATGAAGAAGCCACCGGTTCTGATGACGAGTAGTAGCACCAGAGCACTATCGTTGGTGTGAGTTGTATCTGGTCCCACTGTATCGTAGCTTGCCAGAATGGTTCTTAAAACCATCTTCTTAGTTGTTGTGGTGTGTTTGGAATGTGTGGTTTGTATGTGTGATTTGAAGGAATGAAAAATATTTGTGCCTTTCAAACCCTAGACTTACTCAAAGTTTAAAATATTTTAAACCAAACTCATAAAACCTAGAAAAATTTCCCTCTTGTCTTATGATCTATCGCAATCTTAAGATGTCTCGTGATGGAAGCAGCTCATCCCAGGACCCAATGATCCAAATTCTGCAAATGCTAGTAGCCGATCGAGAAGCCGGTAGAACCGAGCGTCAAGACAATCTCGCCACTCTTCAACAATATCCAAACTGGCACATGACAACCAATGTAAGATCCCTCCTTTGTAAAGGAAAAGGATCCCTATGATTGCAATGCTAGTCCCTGGATCATTGCTAGCATCCACAGTTTAAGATGAAGTACACAGATACAAAGGTCATTTATTACATCCATTCCAGAGATAAAACATAGTCTTTTACAACTCAAGGCCACATGCCTAATACAAGAGTTTGGAATAAGTAAATAAACATAAGTCTTCATCTTCATGTGCCACAGGCAAACATGTTGAGTGTAGACTCATGACACCTAATCATCATCGGAGTAACCTGCAACATCACAAGTTACAACCACAGTTGGTCAATACTTTGGAATAGTATTGGCAAGTGATACCTTAGTAAATTTTTAAGTGGACTATATTACTATATGCAATTTGGCTAAGTGTAGCTTGGCTTGCTTTGCTCAAAATTGGTTTTTTCCTATTAGTTGAAATCACTAAGTTTTTCTTTGTCAAAACTTTTCCTAAGAAACCACCAATAGACATTGGGGTCCTTCACCCTTGTTCACCCACAAGTTTTTACTTAGAAGTTGGAGTGATGAGATTCTTGATAGCTTCCATGTCTCGATGCTCAAGTTGTCCATTGCCATGGACTTGGCTAAGTACTTAGATTTTTCCATCTGCAGAGGTTGTGCACTTTCCCCACTAGACTTGGTTTCCCAAGACAGGACCTTTCAGAAGCCTTTCCTTAGACCAAATGGACGCGCTCCAACCTATCATTCCCACTACCACCAACTGTCCAAATGGCTAAGTTCTAGCAACTTATGTGATCCAGGCAGAGCCCATATTGCCAAGTGGCTGCACTATAAGCTTCTCAACACTTGGCCTCTAAAATCCCTTTGTGCCTGGGTGGCATACCACAAGTGAGATACACAAGGTAAACCATATCCATGGGCCACTCAACCAAAAACCACCAATCAAGTCCCATTCCACCCAGGTGATTCATTGACTTAGTTGTTTTATTAAGTAAAACATAAGTCCAAAGACATAGAGATATTTTCATCATAGCATGTATATACTTTACCAACCCTTGTTTGCTACTAGCTAGGCTAAGCATGGCATAGTAACTTAACTTAAAAATTTCCTAGCAATTCTACAACTACTTAGGATTTCCCAACATGGCATTTGGCAAAAATAGTAACACATGCAAGACTTAGCAAAAATATTTCAAATGCTTGTATGGAATATAGGGATGAAAATATTCATGAAGTACCACTTTCCTTGGTAGTGGGGAGAGTAGCACTCTTCACAATCACAATCACTAGCACCAAAGTCTACACAAAAATGGTAGCACAAAATTACACACAATTCATATACAAACATAAATATATGCATGCATGAAAAATGCTAAGTGATGATTTTTTAAAACCCAACCAAGCAAGTGCATAGTACTGAATCATAACCAAGTTAAAAACTTGCTAAACCAAGATTTTCTAAACAATTTCTATACTCAAAATAGTCCCAAACAAGTTTCTGCAAAAGAAACCATTTTAACAGAACCTAAACTTTAAACACATTGCATAAACAGAAAGGGCTTGTCTCCCTGATTCCAACGGTATAAAATTTGCAAAAATCTAACATGGGAATCAAAAGTTATAGCCTAATCAAATTTGAATCTAAATTTGTTTTAAATTCTGTTTTAAACTCAAACCCTAGCCACGTGCCTTAATCTTACTGGCGTGTACCGCTTCGCACCAGATCATGCTCGGCTACCGTTGGATCTAACTAACACGCACGGCTCAGATCTAAACTTAACGGTTCGATAAGTGAACTAATCCTACGCGCTGGATCTGGATCTGACGGCTACAAATCATCTGACCAAAACTGAGCGGCGCTAGCGGTGGCGATCGTGGCCGGCGTCTGTGTCGCCGGCGCTGGCGTTCTAGGTCGCGCGGGAGTGGGGGAAGAGGCTTACCAGAACCGCGGTGGTGTGCTGAAGCTCAACATTGCGGTGGCTTGGGAAGGGGCGCACGGGATCGTCGTAGATTCCTCGCCCGAGTTCGCGAATGCGTCGGGTGCGGCTGCTGTCGACATTGGCGAGGTTCTGCGTCGCGCTAAGTCAAAAGGAGGGCACCGTTAGATGCGCAAGACAATGGGGGTCCTAGGCGTATCAGGCAGAGGGCAAGGGGCGGCTGGTACTTACGGGGAGAGGTCGCCGGAGTTCGTGCAGAGAGCGGCGGCGCTCGGTCGAAGTAGTTGCCGAAGCTACAGAACATGCTAGAACAAACGGGGCGTGTCAGTAGATGCGCAAGGAGTTGTTGAGCTTGTTAGCATGAGTTAGGGACAGAGGGGGACACGGTGCTCACCGGAATTGCCAAGGCGTCGGGCGATTAACAGCGTCGGCAAGTTTCGAGCAGCCTGGTGGCGTGGAGAAGGAATTGGTTGAGGGAAATGGCGCGAGAGGGATTAAATAGCGGAGGCTCGACAAGAAAGCCAAGGATTCAATGCCATTTACCTCGGAATCAAAGCAAGAACGGCAGCGGCGGAGTTCGTCTTGCGAGATTTTGGGGAAGACGACGATGGCGTGGAGAGGGCCCGCCACAATGAAATAAGCGAGAGAGGGAGTGGGGTCTGGTGTCGGCGATCGTGGGAGAGGCGTCTCAAGGCGAGAGGGAGTGAGGTGGCCCGGGTGGGCTAGCTGGGCCGCGTCTATTGCTGGGCCAAATTCCTGGCGCCGACCCTTTTCCAATTCTTTTCTCTTTTCTTTTTCTAATTTGATTTTCAGGAATGGTTTTCAAATGAATTCAATCTCCATTTGAATTCAAATTTATTTGGGATTTTTGCAGTGTGCAACATACTCAAATCTAGGTATAAAACCATGTGGTTAGTTTCAAAAGGCTTGGTCATTTTTGGAGAAACAAAATAACAGGGACTTTGCACTTGATTTGCAAATGTTTGAAAATGGTTTTTGAAACCATTTCTATTTTGTAAAAATTTGTTCTAACTCCACACTCAAACCAAACAATATAGAAGCAGCCAAACTTGGTTTTTAAAGCACTAAGCTCTCAAGTGAGGATGGGCATCTGATTTAAGTTGGCTCACATAAAATGATAGCACTATGTGCTTCTGTTTTCTTGAAATGAGTTTGAAATTGATCTCAAATCTATATGCATGCATGAATGATATGCAATCTTTGAAATCATGAATTTAGGGATGTTACAAATCTAACCCCCTTAAGGTGAATCTCGCCCTCGAGATTCGGATTGGCTAGAAAATAGGTGAGGGTGGTCTTTCCGAAGATCATCTTCTCTTTCCCATGTCGCTTCCTCTTCGGAATGATGATTCCACAGCACTTTGCAAAACTTGATAGTCTTTGTCCTTGTGACTCTTTCTGCAGTCTCAAGAATCTTGATGGGTTTCTCTTCATAAGTGAGATCACTTTCTAGTTGAACCTCCTCCAAAGGTATAGTATCCTTCAAAGAAGTTTCTTCCATTTATGGGTGACATTTCTTAAGCTGACTGACATGAAACACATTATGGAGAGCTGACAGAGATTCTGGCAATTCAATTTCATAGGCAACTTCTCCTTTGCGACTCAAAATCTTGAATGGCCCCACATATCTTGGTGCCAATTTTCCTTTGACTCCGAATCTTTTCACTCCACGAAGTGGTGATACTCTAAGATAGGCTCTATCACCAACTTCGTAGGTGACTTCTCTACGCTTAGGATCTGCGTAGCTTTTCTGTCGGGACTGTGCTATCTTTAACCTGTCCTTAACCAATTTGACCTGCTCTTCGGCTTCTTTGATAAGATCTGGCCCGAATAAACTTCTTTCTCCCACACCATTCCATAACAATGGGGTGGTACACTTTCTTCCGTAGAGAAACTCAACCGATGCCATCTCAATGCTGGCTTGATAACTGTTGTTATAAGAAAATTCTGCGTAAGGCAGGCTTTCATCCCAACTGGCTCCATAGTCTAGGGCACATGCCCTCAACATGTCTTCCAGAATTTGGTTAGTTCTTTCTGTTTATCCATCGGTTTGAGGATGAAAAGCAGTACTGAATTCCAACCTCGTTCCCAACGACTCATGTAGCTGTCTCCAAAAATGGGAAGTGAATTGAGTTCCCCTATCCGACACAATACTCTTAGGCACTCCATGTAGACATACAATTCTACTCATGTAGATTTTGGCTAACTTAGCACTTGTATAAGTTGTCTTCACGGGTATGAAATGAGCCACTTTAGTTAGGCGATCCACTACTACCCATATGGAATCATATCCTGACCTGGTCCTTGGTAATCCGGTAATGAAATCCATACCAATTTTGTCCCACTTCCAATCAGGAATAGGTAGTGGTTGAAGCAAACCTGCTGGTTTCTGATGCTCCGCTTTCACTCTACTACACACATCACACAAAGCAATATGTTCAGCGATGTCCCTCTTGAGATTGTTCCACCAAAATCTTTCTTTCATGTCCATGTACATTTTGGTGTTACCCGGGTGAATAGAATACGGAGAGTTGTGTGCTTCCTGCAAAATCAGTTTCCGCAACTCCGGATCTTATGGAACACAGATACGTTTTCCATGCCATTAAGTACCTTGTTCGTCTTCATGGAAACTTTTAGCTTTCCCTTGGCCAATGTTTTCCTTAATCTCTTCAATTTCCTTATCAGTCTTCTGGGCTTCTCTGATCTTGTCCAACAAAGTGGGTTGAACATCTAATGACATGATATGTCCTTCCGGTACAATCTCCAATCTGAGTTTTCTAAATTGGGTACACAGATCATCTGGCAATTCTCCTTTGGTAAGGCCATTCACAAATACCTTACGACTTAGAGCATCTGCTACAACATTTGCTTTACCGGGGTGGTATTGCAAACTTAAGTCATAGTCTTTGATAAGTTCTAGCCATCTTCTTTGTCTCATATTAATTTCCTTCTGGGTGAAGATATACTTTAAACTTTTGTGATCCGTGAACACTTCTGGCGCTTTCCCAAAAGATAATGTCTCCATGTTTTGAGTGCATGGACAACAGAGGCTAACTCTAAATCATGAGTAGGATAGTTCACCTCATGAGTTTTGAGTTGTCTCGAGGCATAAGCTACAACTTTACCATCTTGCATAAGTACTGCACCCAAACCTTGATGAGATGCATCACAATATACTTGGAAATCCTTTTCCAAGTCTGGCAGACACAAAACTGGTGCTGTCACAAGTCTCTTCTTCAACTCTTGAAAGCTGACTTCACAACCTTCAGACCAAGCAAACTTCTTGTCTTTCTTTAATAATTCAGTCATGGGCTTAGCAACCTTTGAGAAATTCTCAATGAACCTTCTATAGTAACCTTCTAAGCCAAGGAAACTACGAACTTCTTTCATGGACTTGGGAGATTCCCATTCAGTCACAGCTGAAACCTTAGCAGGATCAACTGCTACACCATCCTTTGTCATAACATGACCAAGAAAACCAACTTCTTCTAACCAGAATTCACATTTGCTGAATTTGGCATAAAGTTTATGCTCTCTTAACTTCTCAAGTATCAAACGCAAATGTCCTTCATGCTCTTCTTTTCTCTTGGAGTAGACTAAGATGTCATCGATGAAAACGACAACAAACTTGTCAAGGAATTCCATGAACACTTTGTTCATCATATTCATGAAGTATGCTGGAGCATTTGTGAAGCCAAAAGGCATCACGGTATACTCATATAATCCATACCTTGTGGTGAACGCTGTTTTAGGTATGTCTTGTTCTCTTATCTTGAGTTGAAAATAGCCCGACCTTAGATCAATCTTTGAAAACACACATGCTCCATCAAGCTGATCAAACAAGTCATTGATTCTAGGCAAAGGGTATTGGTTCTTGATAGTTACCTCGTTGAGTGAACGGTAATCTATGCATAACCTTTGACTTATATCTTTCTTCTCCACAAACAAGACTGGGGCTCCCCAAGATGAAGAACTTGGTTGAATAAATCCTTTCTGCAACTGTTCTCCTAGTTGCTTCTTGAGTTCTTTCAGTTCATCAACTGACATTTTATACGGTCTCTTTGCTATTGGTCCAGAACCTAGTACCAAATCTATCAGAAACTCCACATCTCTATCTGGTGGCATTCCCGGCAGTTCTTCCAGAAACACATCTGGATACTCACTCACAATTGGCACACTGTCCATGCTAACCCCCTTAAGAGAATTTAGCTTACTTCCTTTAGATTCAAAGTTGGACTTGAACTTAATCCGTTTTGTTTCCGGGGTTGTGAGTGCAACAGTATGATTGGCACAATCTAATACTCCTTCATACTTAGCCATCCAATCCATTCCCAATATTACGTCCAGTCCTTGGGAATCTAGGATTATCAGACTCACTGGAAATTTATGTTTTCCAAACTCTATTACTAGATCCCGGCATCCAAAACTTACTATCATATCTCCACCCGGAGAATTAACTTCTATTGGACACCCAATGTTTTCAGTTGGAAACCCACTTCTATCAACAAATGCTTTTGATATGAATGAATGCGATGCTCCAGTATCAAAAAGAACAAATGCTGGAATAGAATTGAGTCTGAACTTACCAGCAACATCATCAGGCTCCTCATAGACCTCCTCCACATTGATGTGGTTTACCTGTCCCTTCTTAAAAGGGTTGGGCTTGACAGGTCCTTCAACTTTCTTTTCAGGGCACTCATTTGCATAATGCCCCATCTTCTTGCATTTGAAGCATTCAACCTGACTGATGTCTCTCTTAGCAGGCTGACTTCCACTTCCACTTCCATTACCACTGTGGTGGTTCTTATGTCCACTCTTGTGGTTCTTGTACTTGTCATTGTCATGACTGCGATGATGCTTGTTGTCATGACGGTTGTGGTTGTGGTGTTTGTTGAATTTCCCATGCTTGTGGGATCCTGAGCTTCCGCTGTCATCATAGTGAGATCGTTTGTGAGACGATCCCGAGCTGTGCTTGTCGGAGTGCTTTCTCTTTCTACTCTCGACTTGCTTCATTTTGTTCTCCAATATTGCAGCCTTGTCACAGAGCAACTGATAAGTGGGAACATATGCCACAGCCAATTGCAGATTCAGCTCATCATTTAAGCCTTCCAGAAATTTTTCCTTTCTCTTGGCATCTGTGTCAACCTCATCTGGTGCATAACGCGCCAGATTGTTGAACTCTTCAATGTATTCAGCCACGCTGCGGTGGTGCTGCTTCAGATTGTGGAACTCTTTCTTTTTCAGGCTCATTATTCCTGATGAGATATGAGCAGTGCGAAAGCCATCCTCAAAGATAGCCCAAGTCACCTCATCTATAGGAGTGGTGATTTGGAAGTTGTCCCACCAAGTGGCGGCTGGCCCTTCCAGCAGATGTGCTGCAAATCTGACCTTTTCAGCATCCGTGCAGCCCACGGTTACTAAGTCCTTGTTTACAGAACGTAGCCAATCATTGTCCACCATGGGATCAGTCGTCCCCGAAAACTTAGCTGGCCTCAATCTCAAGAACCTGGTGAGCATATCAAAGCATGGAGGGTTGTTGTTGTTGTTGTTGTTATTGTTGTTGTTGTTGGGGTTGTTGTTGTTATTGTTTTGGTTCTGGATGAATGTTGTCATCATCTGCATCAGCTGTGTTTGAGCAGTCATCATTTGTTGCATTTCTGGAGTGATGTTGTTGTTGTTGGGGTTGGGGTTTGCACGACGGGGAGGCATCTGTGGTTTGTTCAAATGGAGATAAGAATGAGATACCCATAAATGTTTTCATGCACATTACATCACATAAGCAAACACATAGCATGCAACACAAGATAAAAGTTCAACAACAAGATAATAAGTTCACAAAGTAACACACACAAGTAGCAAGCCATCCACATGTCGGATGGTCCAATAACAAGTTCCCAAATAACAAGTACAATAATATAAGATAAACGAGTAGTCAAGTCTACTCATCAGCATCAATCTCCTCCTCGACAAAGGTAAGACCCGCGTTCTTCATCGCGGTCTTTTTCTCCTCAATGGTAGTGGTCAAGGACTCTATCTTGGCCTTGAGAGCCCTCTTCTGGGAACGAAGCCTCTCTATCACCGTCTGCTGCTGCTCTAGCTCGAAGTCCTTGGACTGCAGTTCTTCAGTCATGTCCCAGATCTTCTTGTTCCTATCCTAGACACGCTTCTCCTGACTCTTGAACTTCCTGTCCTGGGTCTTGAACTTCGCCTCCATTTCCTTGACTATCTCGTCCTGCTGCGCGAAGAGCTTGTCCTTCTCGCGTAGCTGCACCTGGAGCTCGTCGTTACTGAGCATGACCTTGGTCCTCTCCGTGTCCACGTGCCTAATGAGAGACTCTAAGTCCTGGAGATACAGACGTATCGGCTCTGCTACGTCCCTCGAGTCGTCCTCGAAGTCGATGGACTCTCCATCCTCATCACGTCTTCCGAAGACGTGGAAGTGGGTGCCTCTAACCTGTCGGGAGTGTCGACCTCGCAAACGTCCTATCAGGTCCTGCATAACTACCTCCATGCCTCTCTCCCTATCATCGTGCATAAGCTTGAAGACGATGGCCTCCGTAGTAGGCTCTGTCTGGCGTCTGGGCTGGTTCACGTTGAAGCCCCAGAGGTCCTTCCTCTCGAACTTGGTGAGTGGATGCACCATGATGGTGGGAAGAGGGAGATTGAGCAAAGTGGTAAGCTCAACGATACGAGGACCAAAGCGGGTAACCTGGAACTCCTCAACAGTGCTGATGGTAATAGGCATCTATTTATGAAATGGAAAAGTTAGAACAACACAATTCAAGATAAAACAAAAGTCATAACATCACATACATATATTTGGAAAGCAAAATCACACAAGTCATGCATACATGAATCCATTACATCAACCAAGGTCCAACCTTATTTTAAGGTAACATTTTGGAAAATAAGGTGATAGGTGGTGGTCCAACTAACGAAGTACGTTTACAATCCTATCTCACTGGATCTGTTGGCTAACACAATGTTCCTAGAAGTAATCAGCCTATCTTGCTCACATGATTCCATCACTAAGTCTATAATATCTCCGCTTAAGGTTTGGTTGGTAGCTTCCAACTCTTGGGTAAGTTCCTTCTCTTTCATCAAGTCTTTTTGGAGGTTGAGCATTCTGCACTTGACTCTAGCACTAAGTTCTTTGATAGTCCTCCAAGCTGCTTCTCTTGCTGACTCAAAGAATGTGGTGTGCACCACAGTGTTGGTGTACATGCAGAATCCTGTTTCTTTGTGGTTGTCTTCCTTGTTTTTGTACAAGTGAAGTTGTACCCACCAGTACTCAACTCCTTCATCTATCACTGGAAAGCCTTTGTACACAGCTGCACCATGTATTTCCATTGCCACCATGAGGTCCTTGAGAATTTTGGGGAACTCAGTCTCACACTCAAAGGTCATGGTCATGAGTGGTACTTTCCTTACGGCTTCGTTGATGGAGTTCATCTACAAATAGAGATGAGAAAGAGTAGATTAGAAAAGTTTACGAGAAGAATAGACAAGTGTAGAAGTAGTTGAATTTTTTTCCTTAGTGGTTTCCAATCCTAGGGTCATAATCCTCCAGGCAACCTGGCTCTGATACCATCTGTAAGATCCCTCCTTTGTAAAGGAAAAGGATCCCTGTGATTGCAATGCTAGTCCCTGGATCATTGCTAGCATCCACAGTTTAAGATGAAGTACACAGATACAAAGGTCATTTATTACATCCATTCCAGAGATAAAACATAGTCTTTTACAACTCAAGGCCACAGGCCTAATACAAGAGTTTGGAATAAGTAAATAAACATAAGTCTTCATCTTCATGTGCCATAGGCAAACATGTTGAGTGTAGACTCATGACACCTAATCATCATCAGAGTAACCTGCAACATCACAAGTTACAGCCACAGTGGGTCAATACTTTGGAATAGTATTGGCAAGTGATACCTTAGTAAATTTTTAAGTGGACTATATTACTATATGCAATTTGGCTAAGTGTAGCTTGCCTTGCTTTGCTCAAAATAGGGTTTTTCCTATTAGTTGAAATCACTAAGTTTTTCTTTGTCAAAACTTTTCCCAAGAAACCACCAATAGACATTGGGGTCCTTCACCCTTGTTCACCCACAAGTTTTTACTTAGAAGTTGGAGTGATGAGATTCTTGATAGCTTCCATGTCTTGATGTTCAAGTTGTCCATTGCCATGGACTTGGCTAAGTACTTAGATTTTTCCATCTGCAGAGGTTGTGCACTTTCCCCACTAGACTTGGTTTCCCAAGACAGGACCTTTCAGAAGCCTTTCCTTAGACCAAATGGACGCGCTCCAACCTATCATTCCCACTACCACCAACTGTCCAAATGGCTAAGTTCTAGCAACTTATGTGATCCAGGCAGAGCCCATATTGCCAAGTGGCTGGACTATAAGCTTCTCAACACTTGGCCTCTAAAATCCCTTTGTGCCTGGGTGGCATACCACAAGTGAGATACACAAGGTAAACCATATCCATGGGCCTTGTGTAACCACTCAACCAAAAACCACCAATCAATTCCCATTCCACCGAGGTGATTCATTGACTTAGTTGTTTTATTAAGAAAAACATAAGTCCAAAGACATAGAGATATTTTCATCATAGCATGTATATACTTTACCAACCCTTGTTTGCTACTAGCTAGGCTAATCATGGCATAGTAACTTAACTTAGGAATTTCCTAGCAATTCTACAACTACTTAGGATTTCCCAACATGGCATTTGGCAAAAATAGTAACACATGCAAGACTTAGCAAAAATATTTCTAATGCTTATATGGAATATAGGGATGGAAATATTCATGAAGTACCACTTGCCTTGGTAGTGGGGAGAGTAGCACTCTTCACAATCACAATCACTAGCACCAAAGTCTACACAAAAATGGTAGCACAAAATTACACACAATTCATATACAAACATAAATATATGCATGCATGCAAAATGCTAAGTGATGATTTTTTAAAACCCAACCAAGAAAGTGCATAGTACTGAATCATAACCAAGTTAAAATCTTGCTAAACCAAGTTTGTTTTACACTAAAACAATTTTCTAAACAATTTCTATACTCAAAATAGTCCTAAACAAGTTTCTGCAAAAGAAACCATTTTAACAGAACCTAAACTTTAAACACATTGAATAAACAGAAAGGGCTTGTCTCCCTGATTCCAACGCTATAAAATTTGCAAAACTCTAACGTGGGAATCAAAAGTTATAGCCTAATCAAATTTGAATCTAAATCTGTTTTAAATTATGTTTTAAACTCAAACCCTAGCCACGTGTCTTAATCTTACTAGCGCGTACCGCTTCGCACCGGATCACGCTCGGCTACCGTTGGATCTAACTAACACACACGGCTCAGATCTAAACATAACGGTTCGATAAGTGAACTAATCCTACGCGCTGGATCTGTATCTGACGGCTAGAAATCATCTGACCAAAACTGAGAGGCGCTAGCGGCGGCGACTGGCGGCGGCGCGTCTGTCAGCGGCGGCGCTGGCGTTCTAGGTCGCGCGGGAGTGGGGGAAGAGGCTTACCAGAACCACGGTGGTGTGCTGAAGCTCAACGTGGCGGTGGCTTGGGAAGGGGCGCACGGGGTCTTCGGAGATTCCTCGCCGGAATGCGCGCTTGTGCGGCCTGTCGGCATTAAGCAGGTTCGGCGCTTAAGTCAAAAGGAGGGCACCGTTAGATGCGCAAGACGATGGGGGTCCTAGGCGTATCGAGAGGGGCAAGGCTGGTACTTACGGGAGAGGTCGCGGAGTTCGTGCAGAGCGGCGACGCTGGTCGGCGGCCGGGCTACTGAATATGCGAGAACAAACGGGCGTGTCGAGAATGCAAGGAGTTGCTGAGCTTGTTAGCATGAGTTAGGGACAGAGGGGGACACGGTGCTCACCGGAATTCGTCATGATCGTCGGAAGCAAGCGGCGTCTGGCGAGTTTCGAGCAGCCTGGTGGCGTGGAGAAGGAATTGGTTGAGGGGAAATGGCCGCGAGAGAGAGGGGATTAAATAGGCAGAGGCTCGACAAGAAACGCCCAGGGATTCAATGCCATTTACCTCGCGGAATCAAAGCAACAACAGGCAGCGGCGGAGTTCGTGCGCGAGATTTTGGGGAAGACGACGATGACGTGGAGAGGGCCCGCTCGTCAGTGAAATAAGCAGAGAGGGAGTGGGGTCTGGGTGTCAGCGACCACGTGGGTGCGTCTGCGCGTGAGAGAGGGAGTGAGGTGGCCCGGGTGGGCTAGCTGGGCCGCGTCTGTTGCTGGGCCAAATTCCTGGCGCTGGCCCTTTTCCAATTCTTTTCTCTTCTCTTTTTCTAATTTGATTTTCAGGAATGGTTTTCAAATGAATTCAATCTCCATTTGAATTCAAATTTATTTGGGATTTTTGCAGTGTGCAACATACTCAAATCTAGGTATAAAACCATGTGGTTACTTTGAAAAGGCTTGGTCATTTTTGGAGAAACAAAATAACAGGGACTTTGCACTTGATTTGCAAATGTTTGAAAATGGTTTTTGAAACCATTTCTATTTTGTAAAATTTTGTTCTAACTCCACACTCAAACCAAACAATATAGAAGCAACCAAACTTGGTTTTTAAAGCACTAAGCTCTCAAGTGAGGATGGGCATCTGATTTAAGTTGGCTCACATAAAATGATAGCACTATGTGCTTCTGTTTTCTTGAAATGAGTTTGAAATTGATCTCAAATCTATATGCATGCATGAATGATATGCAATCTTTGAAATCATGAATTTAGGGATGTTACAAACAAGGCCATGGAAATCAGGATCATCATGGATCCAAGCTTAAGAACTTCCAGAACACCAATCCCCCTATCTTTAGCAAATCTGAAGAGCCCTAGATGCTGATGGTTGGCTACAAACCATGGAGAACAACTTAGAAGTTGTAGGAGTGGATGCTACGGAGAAAGTGTTTCTTGCCACCCACTATCTGGCAGGTTCTATAAGAGCATGGTGGAATAGCACCCACACAGTGAACGGAGGACATATGATGACTTAGGAGGAATTCAAAATCAAGTTCAGTCGAACCCATGTGCAACCCGGTTTGATTCTAAAGATGAGGGATGAATTCAAGGAGTTGAAATAGGGAAGGATGAATGTGGTGGAGTACCGTGACAGATTTTTTTCTCTGTCTAGGTATGCCCCTAATGAGATTGGTACTGAAGCCAAGAAGAAGGAGAGATTTCTGAATGGTCTACACGATGAGATGAAATCGGTGCTAGTCAATATTCCTTGTGCTGATCTAGAAGCTCTAGTGGATTCTGCTATCCAAATGGAAGGAAAGGTAAATCAAGCCAATGAGAACCGTAAGCATCGTATCATGCATCAGCCTGGACCCCACCATAACCCAAAGTATCGCCCCAGTTCGTCTGCAGGATTTTCACCAAGGAACAATAGGCCACCTATGACTCGTCTGCACTATCCCAACCGTAGTGGAGGAAACACGAGGCCCGGATGCAATAACCACTACAACACCGCAACCCCAATAACTTTAACCGTGCATCGCCAAGGCCCACCAACAATAACAATACTGCCCCAAGGACTGGAAGTAATGTTGTGCCTGTCATAGGGAAGGACAAGTCAATGATCACTTGCTTTGAATGTGGAGTGACGGGTCACTACTCCAATGTGTGCCCCAAGAAGATTGCTGTAGCACCCAGTGTCACTGCACCTACCTAGCACCAGTGTTGTGTCCAACCTGGAAATAGATTTGCCCCAGGCAACCCGCACAACCGTATCGGACGTCTGTTCCACATGAATACTGAAGAATCCCAGGAAGCGCCAGACGTCGTGCTTGGTATGTTCTCTGTTAATTCAGTACTTGCAAGTGTATTGTTTGATTCTAGAGCATCGCATTCATTCGTTACCGAAGAATTTGCATGCACAAGTAATATTTAACCAACAAATTTGAAGCATGTTATGATAGTTCAAATACCTGGGTCAACCACCAAGGCTAGAAAAATTTGCACGGCCATACCTATCAGAATTCATGGAATAGATTTCTATGCCAACCTAATAGTACTTGGAAAAAAAGGTTTGGAAGTAGAACTAGGAGTGGATTTGATGTCGAAATATCAAGGACTAATAGATTGTGCCAAGAAAGCCATAACCATGACCAGTAGCACCGGAGTATCAGTTGAGCATGTGTCTGAGACATTGCTCCGTCAATTCAAGTGCAACAAGAGTTTAGCTCAACTGACCCTACTAGACCAAGTCACAGTAGTCTGTGAATACCCCGATGTGTTCCCAGATGAATTACCCAGTATACCCCAAATAGGGATATCGAGTTTATCATTGAAATAATCCCTAGAACTAGACCCATAACTCAGAAACCCTATAGTATGAACCAAGGGGATTTAGTGGAGCTCAAGAAGCAACTTGATGACATGATTAACAAAGATATGTTTCAACGAAGTTCATCGCCATGGAGATCACCTATTCTGTGTGTGGATAAGAAATATGGTGCCACCCATTTATCTACGGATTACCGGAATTTGAATGACGTGACCATCAAGAACAAGTACCCACTACCAAAGATAGAAGATTTGTTTGACTAGTTGACTGGTGCCAGAGTGTTTTCTAAGATTGATCTTATAACTGGTTATCATCAACTGAAAATACGCACAACAGATATCCCAAAGACTGCCTTCACTACCCGATATAGATTGTATGAGTACAAGGTCATGTCTTTTGGATTAACCAATGACCCCGCTTATTTCATGAATCTCATGAATAATATTTTTATGAACTTCTTGGATAATTTTGTCGTTGTTTTCATCGATGACATTCTGATCTAATCCAAGTCGGAAGAAGAACATGAACACCACCTAAGGACCATCCTTGGAACCCTTAGAGAGCATCAATTGTATGCTAAGTTTAGGAAATGTGAATTCTGGTTAAAGGAAATAGGATTCCTAGGACATATCTTGTCATCTGGAGGAGTTGCCGTCGACCCTGCCAAGATTAGGGATGTTGAAGAATGGAGAGCCGCAACCACTCAAACTGAAGTTCGCACATTTCTTGGATTAGCGGGATATTACCGCAAGTTTGTTGAAGGATTTTCAAGCATCGCAAGGCCGATGACTAAGCTATTGAAGAAAGACAAGAAGTTTGAATGTATGGACAAATGTGAAGCAAGTTTTCAAGAACTCAAGAAGATATTGATTTTAGCCCCAATCTTGATCATGCCATATATCATGAAGCCCTTTAACGTGTATTGTGATGCATCCAAGATTGGTCACGGATGTGTGTTGATGCAAGAAGGGAAAGTAATATCCTATCTGTCCCTACAACTTAAGCAACATGAACAGAATTACCCAACCCATGACTTAGAATTGGCAGCAGTAGTTCTAGCCTTGAAGACATGGCGTCGTTACCTCATGGGTAACCGCTGTGAGATTTATTCGGATCACAAGAATTTGAAGTATATTTTCACCCAAAGGAGCTGAGTATGAGACAAAGGAGATGGATATAGTTAATCAAGGATTATGACCTTGACATTCACTACCACCCCAACAATGACAAAGTAGTAGCGGATGCTCTTAGTAAATTGTCGGTAGACTAAACACCATGATTACGAAAGAGGAGCCATGTTTGCACAAGGAGTTGGAAGATTTCAGAATGGAGCTAGTTAGCAAAGGATTCCTAGCCAGTATTGAACTTCAACCCACTTTGATAGAACAGATAAAGGAAGCTCAGAAAAGAAATGCCAGCATCAACGGAATTAAGCGTCGTATTTGTACAGGGAAGGTACCCGTATTCATGGAAGATGAAGGAGTTATGTGGTATAAGGGATGAATCTGTGTGCCAATAGATTCTTAGTTGAAACAAGTAATTTTGCAGGAAGCCCATGATACTCTTTATTCTATTCACCCGGGACGAACGAAGATGTATCAGGATTTGAAGGAGCAATTTTGGTGGCACAAAATGAAGACATAAGTCAGAAGCTATATCGCCAAGTGTGATATCTGTCAGAGAGTCAAAGCGGAATACCAGCGACCCGCATGACTTTTGCAAACTTTGCAAATTCCAGAGTGGAAATGGGATTCAGTTGGAATGGATTTGATCACCTCCTTGCGTACATCTAGTAGAGGAAATGATTCTATTCGGGTCATAGCGGATAGACTTTCCAAAGTAGCTCATTTCATACCATTCAAGTCCACTTATCAGAGCTCAAAGCTAGAAGAGTTGTATATTGCTAGAATAGTCGGTCTACATGGAACCCCCAAGACCATCGTATCAGATCGAGGAACAGAGTTTACCTCGAGATTTTGGAAGAAAGTTCAAGAAGGGTTGGGAACCAAACTGAACTTCACCACAGCTTATCACCCGCAGACCGATGGACAAACAGAAAGAGTAAAACAGATACTCGAGGATATGTTGAGAGATTGTGTATTGGAATATGGATCTAAATGGGAAGACTGCCTGCCTTTCACATAATTCTCATACAACAACAATTATCAAGCTAGTCTGCAAATGGCCCCATTTGAGTTTTTATATGGAAGGATGTACCTTACCCCCCTGAATTGGTCGCAAGTAGGAGAGAGTCAGATCTTCAGACCAGACATCCAACAAGAAGCCGAAGAGAAGGTTCACAAGATCCATGAGCACCTCAAGACCGCTCAATCCAGACAGAAGAGTTATGCCGACAAGACACGTCGAGATCTAGCCTTCAATATCGGAGACTTTGTGTATCTCAAAGTATCACCCTTGAAAGGAATGCAACGTTTCCAACTCAAAGGCGAGCTTGCACCCAGATATATTGGACCCTTCAAGATTTTAAGTCACCGAGGAGAAGTATCATATCAGATAGAACTATCGGAAGAGATGTCAGCCATTCATGATGTGTTTCATATCTCGTTACTATTGGAAGAAGCTTTCAGAACTACCCGGACCAGGAGTATCAAGTTTATCAAAATTCAGTGGAGCAACCATACTGAAGAAGAAGCCACTTGGGAACGTGAAGATTACATGAGGACTGAGTTTCCCAATCTCTTTAGTTCCTAGTTTTTCCTAAATGTTAGGAAAAGATTATGTTTAAGGGGGGAAGGTTTGTAACATCTCAAAAATATTAATGAGGATATCAATTTCTAATCAACCAAAATTAGGGTTAATAAAAGCTTCTATTAATTAAACCCTATCTTAATGCATGTGTGTTATGAATGTGTATGAATGTTTGCAATGCCATGTTTGATTGTTGTAAATGACGATAAATGGTTTAAAGATCAAAGCCATATCATCTAGGTCAAATCCAAACCAGATCAAAACAAAAGAAAATTAAAATATGAAGCATATGACCTAATGGTGATTTTTGCAAAAGTTAACACCTAGCTCACTTTGAGCATCTCTAGCAAAGGATCTCAAACAGAAAAAAATATATTTATTTTCTCACCTTGATAGACCAAGTGACACTAAACACGATGGAGCTTTTCAATCTTGCAGAAACATTTTCAAACCCATTTGAGAGGCAATTCAAAATTGAATCTATCTTATGCATCAAGATAGTCATTTTTGCGAAACCATCAAAACCTTCACCACTTAGCAAACCCTTGCACCCAGAGACTATCAAGCTTAGGATTAGAACACCCACCAAAAAGATTTGTAAAATTCAAAGATTGAGTTCTTGCATCCATTTGATCAAACACCTAGTGATCACAGTATAACTCAACAACTATCTACTGTTTTGATCATTCCTTTTATCATCTTTGTGAGCTCACCGAGCTCCCATGTTGTGCCCTTAACTCACTCAGTACCAGCCCGTGCATTGGAGCTCATCTCACTCGACCAAATGACCAGTGCAAAATGGTACCCGAGCTCACCTTACCACCCCGACGCGGACACGCTGCCACAGACCACGCCGCCCTCGCCCATGAGTCTAGGAGGTAGACCTGACCTCGCCGCCCTTGCCTGTGCATGCCTCGACCAATGAACGCCCGTGGAGACGCCAGCACAGCCGCGCCCATATAACACCCGACCATGATGATCACCGCACTAGAGCGCCAAACAATCCCTCACGCAAACGTCGCCCCTCGCTATCGCCCAGTTCGTCGTGACTCCAGCGACCGCCCAGACATGATCGTTTGACCCTGCGCTCGTCGTGACCACCGTACGCCGTGACGAATGTCGACGATACTGCCGCAGAGCACGCATGTTCTAGAACTATGGAGACCGCGTCTCGCCATGCCACTATGCGCATGACGACCGCCCTGAAGCACCGCGTCGACCTACACGCTTGGCCATGCCGATAGCACACTGTAACTACGTTGCTGACGAGCCCGAGCCATGCTATTGTTCCCCCTTCACTGCAGTATCAATAGATCCCTCCCCCTGCCTCAAAACAATCACCATTCCACTCCTCTCTCACCCCGCAACCTCTCTGACATGTTCCTGGAGCAAGGCGAGCACCACATCGCCGAAATTTCACCGGAGCCCATCACTGCAGTGGAGGAAAGGAGCCGACGCTAGGAGCCGCCCTCGGAGCTGCCACAACCACCAGTCGAACCGTCATCATCGATTTGCTCGTTTTCCCACCTCTCTGGACCTAGATGGAGCCCTGGTAAGCCCCCGACGACCACCACCGAAGCTCTAGGGTTCAGTCTTGCATGCCTCGTGCGACGGAGACGACAACGCACAGCCGTCGATCGCGCTCTAATCGTGCGGCCTAGATTGTAAGATACCTCTTCTCGTTTGGTTAGCCACTCACGAGTGGGACCAACCCCAGTGCAGCCCACCACGTGCGCGTCGCGTATTTGGGCCAGCTTATTAACATTCCCGCGTGTAGCCCACAGATTCAAACTTAAGTTTTTGTTTTATTTGAAAATCAAATACTATAGGTAACTTTGAAAATCAATTCAGAAAGATTCACTGAACCAAATTGAATGAATCCAATTTTGTTAGAAATCCTATGAAAAGATCTAAAAACTCTCGTTGGATTCAAACAGTTTGAAACCATAGATCATCCCCACCAAAATAACAAGACACTAGCTTTTATCACTTCAAACATTTTTCTAAAATCAACCATAACTGATTTTGAGTTGATTCCAACTCTCGAAAATCACCTTGGCCATGAACTATGTGAATATGTAAAAATATAAATTTTGCATACATTAGTCCTGGACCAAAATTAAAAGAATGGCTTTATAGTCATTTCTAGTCACATAAATATTACTAAATGGCATTGTTAAACTTTACAAATTAGGCCAACCACTTTAAATCACATTCCCAAGTATTGTAATATGTGATGATGACATGAGTCAATATGACCCCATATTAAAATAGGAGAATATTAAATCTTAAGTAGTTTTTCAATGAGTAGAAATTACTTTTCTAAAAATAAAATAAATAAAATCTTGTCTCCCTTTTCTTGTAATGATAGAGATGATGCTAGATCATCTAGTGTTACTCTTGGTGTGTTAAATAGAAGTAGTTAAGTATTGTTTAGTGATTGTGTACCTCGTATTGAATTATAGACGCTAGTATCAATTCGGGCTACGAGGAGGAAGAATTCTATGAAAAAAAGGAAGAGAACTTCGACCACCTTAGCAACAAAGGAAATCTAAGATAAACCATGCAAGCCTCACTTGCATAAAATTGTGATACCGCTTTGATTATACTAATCCCCAAATTTACATACAAGATTTATCTTTTATCCTTTTTGCAAAGTTGTTCAAGTAGTTAATTAATTGGTGATTAGTAGAAAAGTAGGAAAGATGTCATCAAGATCTTGGACCTTCATGTAGGTAGTTACACTTGATTAGCACCCCTCAATTAGTGACACTCTCATTGATAGATGCTAGTGCTAAACCAATCTTGATCACTATAGATGGGAACAAATGATTATGAAAACCTTAGAATGACGAGTCATTTTATTGAAATGTTTTGACATGTGTTATGGACACAATGAATTAAAGATGATACTAAATGAAGTATGAACCCTAACTTTGATAAAAACTGATGGTTGGGTTCGGATGCGATACCATTACAAATTTACCGTACAACTATAATACCCGAGTTTGGGTAGGGCTTGACTAGAACTTTTTGTGTCTTAGTATGGGTTCCCTCGCGGAACGAGGTGAGCTGAGGCTACCTTGTGAATATGAATGCCCACATGTGCAGTTACTAGGATGAAAAATGGTCATGGCTGGGAGGCCGAACTCACAGGGGAGGTGCCTATACTAGGGTGTGTAATTGAAAGGTTAGGATTGATTATCCGCATACCAAGTATGATGATTCAGGGTTATCCCTGACAGATGCATCGAATGTTCTGGTGAAAGTGTACAACCTCTGCAGAGTGTCAAACTATTATATTAGCCGTGTCTGCGGTTATGGATAGTTGGATGGCCATACTGTTCTGTTGTCATATGTTTTCAAAATGAATTGTGACTTGAATTATGACTTTGACTTGACTCCACGAGAATGTGGATATGAAACTAGGTTCCCACTTAAGTAATCTAGACCACTAAAGTTAGTTCTTTACTACTAAGTACTTATGAAATAAAACTGGCTTGTTGGAAACAAACCTAGAGCTTATGATTCCTACTAGATTGGTCTTACTGCTTTAGTAATAGTTTGCGAGTACTTAAAAGTACTCATGGCTTTGTCCCTGGCTATTTCCATGGCCTGACTACGAAGGAGACTATGAGGAGGATGGACAGCAGGACTCCTAGGATAACTAGGATCATATCCCATCGTCAGCACTGCCTATGACCCTGAAGATGGAGCCGTTACTACCCTACTATTATTCCGCTGCTTTGATTTGTAATCATACCTGCTCATGAGATCAACTATTTGTAAGAATATTATGGTATGTAATGGATGATGTACTATGCTACCAATTCTGCTATGTCTCGCAAAAATGGTAATCCTGGTATTACTATGTACGGCATAACAGACATCTGGGATTAAAAATCCGTGTGTTGACACGCTGCGCATGTGTGTCTTGGTATGGCAGCTCTTTTTATTTTTCTTTTTTTGAAAGGTCGGCTCTGTTTCTCTAGCGGGTTCAGCAGCCGTGTTGGTGTTGAGTAGGACTAGTACATAGGAAGGAAACCACTTTGTTCCTTGGCGGTAAAAAATTCAAACTTGTCCTATTTCCGAATTCGAACATTCACCATTAACTCAAGACTCGCAAATCCAAACATTGCTAACCTTTGGATCTTAGCATCTAGAAGATTCTATTGATAGTCTTTAGCACAGTGAACGCTATTATGTGCACACCTCAAAACACACTTCACTACTTAATTTTAGGGACCTTGTGCTAAATGCATGGACTTAGATGTAATTTTCATTTTTTACGAGGTCCTTGATGTAAATTGTACTTCCATCGGCCGTGTTAACCGAAGAACCTCGCTCCTACGATACCTACCATAGTTAGAAGAAAACGCAACCCTCCCAATTATCACACAAAGTGGACCACAGTTCCTTATATAATTCTATTTTTCAAGCTTCCTAGCTAGCTTCGCACACTTGACTGACTTCGTGTCGATTTTACAAAATTAGGTCAAACTTGAGCTAGAAGTAAGCGTAGTAGATTGGTCATGAATTAAATGTAATTTCAGAGATAGATGGGTGCATCTTCTTGTAGTAAACAATGTTTTCGTTGTGAGTTTCTAACTATCTGGAAAGAACAGTCTCAATTTCTCGAGTAATGATGAGATTGTTCTTTTCTGTAAAGAAAGTCCGAAGAATATGTATATGACTGCCACAATCCAAGCTTACACACATATTAAGTGGACCAGCATGTTGTAGTTAATTAAGATTTCCATGTTTTATGAGTTTTCAAACTCCCTAGCTAACTCCGCCCACTTGAATGAATTTGTTCCCATTTAGCAAAATTAGATCAAATTTGAACTACGAGTAAATTTTAGGATGCTTTGGAAGTTTTACGAAAAATGTTTTGTAGGTACCCATCAGGGGGTCAATTAATATATTAGAGAGCACAGAGAGTTTTGAAAACAGGTTCCACTTCTTGATAAGATTTTGCACCTTCAGAATTTAACGAAATTAGGTCAAACTTGAGCTACAAGTAACCATGGTAGATTTCTCTTGAATTAAATGTCTTTTCAGAGGTGGATGGGTGCATCTTATTGAAGTAAACAATGATGTTTGTGTGAGTTTCCAACTATAAGGAAGAACATTCTAAAATTTCCGAGTGATGACCAGATTGTTCTTGTCCATAAAGAAATTACAAAGAATCTATTGCAATTTCCACCACTTGGTCATCTAATTACCTATCTAGCTCTACTAACAACATATCAGACAGTTGGGCCGTCCTTGTTAGTACTCCCATTGATTTACAAATTTGTAAAAATTTACATATTCATAAAAGGTCAATAATTCATCCAATATTTATCTTGTCGGTTTAACGAAATTAGGTCAACATTTTCCTACAGGAGTAATCTCTATAGATTTCTCTTGAATTAATTGTATTTTTGGAGGTAGATGGGTGCATTTTCTTATAGTAAACAATGTAGTCAGTGTGAGCTTACAACTATCAGGAAAGAACATTCAACTCTCAATTTTTTGAGTGATGCCAATATTGTTCTTATTCGTAAGGAAAGCCCGAAGAATATGGATCTAAATACCACAAGCCAAGTTTGAAGACATGTATAGTGGGCCAACATGTTGTACCAACGATACATATATTTTATGAGTTTTCAAACTTCCTAGCTAACTCTGCCAACTTGAATGACTTTATGCCAATATATTGAAATTAGGTCAAATTTGAACTACAAGTAAATTGTAGGTTGCTTTGAAAGTTTGATGAAAAATCTTTTGGAGGTACCCATGGGGGGTCAATTAATGTATCATAAACCAACCAGAGTTTTGACGTGGGTTCAACTTCTTGCTAAGATTTTGCATCTTGATAGTTTAATGAAATTAGGTCAAACTTGATCTACAAGTAAGCGTGATAGAGTGCTCTTGAATTTAAATGTAATTTTATAGGTACATGGGTTCATTTTCTTGTAGTAAACAATGTCGTCCGTGTGGGTGTCCAACTATATCTGTAAAGAACATTGTCAATTTTATGAGTGATGACGAGATTGTTCTTTTTCATGGGCTTGTTACTTTGCGGCCGGAAAGTTTGCAAGCGAAGGCATCGCGAGGTCTGAGTTGCGTGTAATCACTGCGATTCGAAAAGTTTGGGGGGGGTCATTACTGAGAGGTGTATTTCGACTGAATGGTGGACAAACCAAATATTTTCAAATCTTAGCCATTATGTCAGGATATTCCATTACATTACTACTTGTCGTTCCCCTTCTAAGTCACCCTGCCCATGTCACACTGGCCAATCCATTTCTGTACTTTCCTAACACCCGACACTGAATTCGGCGGCGGAGGTCCTTTTTATCCCTCCCCCCACACTGAATTAGGTTCGGCGACAGCGGCGGTCGTTTTTCTCCCTGCCCCTCACCCTCCCACACACCCCCACCCCCTCCCCACCCACACACACTGAATCCAGTGGCGGCAGTCTTTGTTCTCCCTATTCCGCCATATCCATCCCTAGCATGTCTAACGAGGCCAAGGTGGTATCTTTGTCGGCGACTAATTCTGCTTCATCAGAGCCAACGTCTCAGGCACAATGCCAGAAAAGTGAAGCAAGGCCGGGGTCTGTAGCCCGGGTTAGCAAGGAGGTCAGGCAAAAGTCTGCTAATATGGTACCTACAAGCAGCTGGCTGAAGAGAAAAGCTAGGCCGGCAGCAGAGTGTTCGGCTGTAGTGCAGGGTCGCGCAACCCAGATCTCGAAGAAAACCATCATCTTGTCGACTTCAAATAGGTTGTGTCTATTTTGTAACTGATAGATATGCTTCATGCTAGGATTCCTTGGGGATCCAGACAGGGAAAAATTGGTGTGGCGTAACATGAGTGATTCCTATATGTAAATTGAGCACTCCCATGAGCTTCAGATGCTTTGGGAGTGTTGTGCAGCTGATCGTAAGGTGAAACATGAAGCGATGATTGATGATATGTATGCAAATACTACAGATCTTGCTACTAGAGCTTCTGCTGCTTGAGTTTATGGACCACCATATGTTGATCAAGCTAAGTTCAATATACACAGCACAACTTGATGGCGGAGTTAATAAGCCAGATTCGTCATGTACTATGGAGTAAACTGTCGATTCCAAAAACATAACTCTTGTTGAACTAAGAGAGATGATTGGTAAGTAAATCATTATTGGCCCTAAGAAGATGACACGACTCCAGTGGTGCCATCATAAGAAGCAGGAATTCATAGAGGTTTTGGATACCGATGATCTGATGCAGATTATACGACGAAAGAAGAAAATTAGGAAGGTGTTCTTCCTGGATACCATTTCTGATGTTGTTCGATATGTTGTATTGGATGCAAAGGCCCCTATTGTGGCTGAACAGAATGAGGCGATAGACGATGATCAGATCTGATCAGAGCTGCTACCCATGGCTTGTCATATAGACCACAGGGTTCCCCTGCCTGTGTTTGTAACAAAGATTGTTATTGCTTTCAAACTGTGTTGTTATAGTCGTATTTGTTTGTAACCAATGTTCTGTGAGCTGTTGAGATTTTTGGACATATCACTCGATGAAAGTATCATTGTTGTAATAAGACATAAGTACATTGTAGTTGACATGATTATGTTTGATGATATGATGTGATATACTTGTTTCTAAGATTATGATTGTTGAGAGATTGTAATATAATGCTATGTGAGCTGTTGGGATTTTCGGACATATTATTCATTGAAAGCATCACTGAACAAGGTGATACATAAATACATTGTAGTTTACATGTAACATAATGCTCTATGAGATCAGTAACATGACTAATCGCTGGATAATTACCTGATACTTAGAAGGAAGTACTATCATGGATGAATGGGCGTAGGGTTTAGGAAAAAAGTGACTAATTAGGAGATAGTGATCTATTGGACAGACAGGTCTAGGATTTCGGATTAAGGGTTAAGTGGTTAGTGCAATAAACAGTTCATTAGACCCTAAATCATAAACCTTAATCCTATATTGTTTGGTAGATAAGATTTTGTATGTTGCTATAAGTCCAACAAATTGGGAAGGAGGAACTACATGATTAATATTACAAATAAAATGAAGTAAGAGAAAAACTATTAGATATGAGACAGTAATCCAGCCACGGGACATTGTATCAATTAAACTATTGTAGCATGCCAATTTAGTCAATGTTACAACCTTGACGCGCTTCACTTTCCCCACTCCTGATCTCTCCACTCATTGCCTTCCTCTCTCTCCTCACGGTCGCTAACGCGTCTCGCCGCTGCCGCATTCACCATGCTGTCCTGGAACGACGAGGATGACCAGTCGAGCAGCGACAACCTTCTCTCTGACATCGAGTCTTCCCTCCCCGACGTGAGTTCCTCTATTTTCTCGGCAATGGTTAGGTATCGGTAATTACCTCGACCCAAGACATGAAATGTACATGAAATCATGCTTATTTCTAGCTTTTCGTTCCCATATATGTACCACTCATGATGTATGACCCCGATTGGGAAGGCCTAGATAATGATTGGGAAGTACCATGTGACCATCTGCTAAAACTAAGGAAATATGTTGCGTTTGAAGGTAGTAACACTGGAAGAAGTTTTTTGGGTTGTACAAATCAGGTTTGCTTTGTTATGTACTACAATGGTGACATGAAGAAAATTGTGTAACGTTATGTTGATAATTAGGTCCCGTGTTTTTTTAGGTTGGCCCAGTGTGTATAGAAGTAGCGTGGGTGGATCTTGAGTGGACAGACGCACTTAAGAAATGTTTGGCCCTATTGTGGGATATGTATGAGCTCGAAAGGTCGGGAAGATTTACAAATGCATGTGATGCAACTGCAAAAAATTACAAGCTTTTGGTAGGAAATAAGGAGCTAGACTAGGAAATCAAGAATTTGCGGTCAGAACTAAATGACACAATCAATGGGATCTTGGTGGTGGGAACTGCACGGAAGCTTCGGAAGGAAGAAAAGGAGAGGGATCAACTCATGGAAGAGAATAAGAAGTTAGAGTACTACATTGTGGATCTATTGAAGGATCTTAAGAAGGAGTGTGAGGTGAACAAGGACAAGCTACACAAGATGATGGAAATTTTAAATGAATAATTTGGGCCGTGGCAGTATGTGAAACTAGTTAACTGTAAGACTTTCAATTGTGATATCTTAACTAATCCAAACTCAATACTTGAGAAAAATAACCTTTCAGTAGAAATCATAGTTTGCATAGAGATAGGTCCACGTTTACAAAATCACTACTACATGGATAAGACATGATTTGGTCTGTCAGAACACATAGTTCACAAACTAATTTTATAAGAACTTATAGTTTGCACTAAGCCTGGAGAGGAGATGCTCGTTTTCCTTCCTGAGAACCTTTAGTTGGAGGGTTCGTTCGATCAGGTCCGCTTTGGTTTTTACCTGCTCCCTCAGTACTTGGATGTGTGCCTCCTGTAGGTTCAAGCGCTCCGTCTGGGATGCGAAAAGCATATCAGTAAGCTTAAGATTATCCCCATGAGGTCCTTGATGATCTCCTCCTTTGCACGTGCTAAGGATATACCTTTCATCCAAAGTTCCTTCCAGCCGATGATGTCTGCAAGTGCACAGATCATTTGTAGCTTGTTTCGAAGTTAATATATCGATCCCATAGGGAGCCCAAAGGAAAGTGTTTATGAATAAAGTCTCTATCGCAGTCAAAGTTGTCACGGGTCTTCAAGTGAATTGGCTGCAAGTGTTGGAATAAGAACAAAATCTGGATTAAATTGAACGTATTTAAATAAAACTAAAATGTAAACTTTAGAAACAAAAAGCATAAAAGTAAAGAAAAATTCGATTTTTTGTTGTTTTCCGTAGATGAAAAAGTAGGCGCGGGGAGATACAGTTCATGGTTATAGTGATTGTTCCATGTGGATGAGTGATAAGTGTAACAATTATAATCTTAAAAGTGTATGTGTAGGAAAGCAATGCATAATTAGCCGGAACTCCTCTTGATAGATTTGGTCCCAACTTCAGTACTAGGCGATTAATATCCTCTTAAAAGTGTAACAATGATACTTTGTTCGTACTAGTCTATTACCAAAACCATGGCCAGTTACTAGGCGATTAATATCCTTCATGTTGCTTACAATTAAGCTTCTTGGATCGGAATAATGCAATAGGCACAGTGGCTACTCGTGCTCCTCGAGTTCAACTAGTTTTCCATTTATATCCCCGTGTCACTCGGGGGTCACCGATCTGCTAGCAAACAAGATCTTATCTATGTAGAACAAAGTATCATGTTGTCTGGGCCCTTAATTGGACAACAACCATTAGGCATCCCATAGATAGTCAATGACACATAATATAGTAATTAAAATCAATCACAAATTAATGGAAAATATATATAGGCACATCACAACTCACCAATCCCCTACATCTCCCACGCCCGAAGGAACTTACTCACACATGAGACAAGAAAGCATCATCGATATAATTAAATAAATGGAGTTCTTCTCAATATTACCGTGGAGATCCACAATAAGAATAGAAAATCAATCCAACACAATTCAAGATAGGAAGAAACAATCTCAAACCCTAATCTTGCAAGGTGAAGATCTATCTCTCTCTCAATTACAAGTAGTGGCTATGGGGGTGTTGTTGGTACGAGGTTGAAGATCGTGGAGCAAGATGAAGAATGTCTTCCCCTTCTTCTCTGGATCTCTTCTTTCTCCCTTTTGGTTGGAACATCGGCTATTGTGTTGTGTTTTCGCGTATGCCTTCTTCACAAAAGTTGTTCCTTTTGACAAGACGAAGGCGATGGAAACTATACGGTCGGAGAAAATGTTCCCGCTGTATAGTTTGTCGTTAAACCTACTGGTTGCCTTCCTCAATTGCTTCCAAAAAGAGATTTGCTTGTTTTCTCCTGAATATTGTATTTTTATAGTTGAACCCTTCTTTTGATGTTCAGAACCGGAAACACACATTGAAAACGAAGTTTTCTCTGCTACCAAATTATTAGCGTTAGGTAAAGCTAGAAAACCATCAAATCAAGATGAAAAGCATCAAGAAAAACCATTAAAAATGTATCAAATCTCGCAGCTATCAGCCGGCGATGTCCACCTTCAGATTGTGGCACTTGTCATAAAGGATCACTACTTCTTCTCTTAGGCGGTCATAGGCTACTTTCTGAAAATTTTGCTTCTCCATTTGGATGTACATCTTGTCCTTTAGCCAGGTCGGTAGTTTTGGGTTGAGGTTTTGCTCTGCTGCAACAAAAATATGTGGTTAGTTTCCATAATTTAAACAATTAACTAGTGTCAAAGTCATAATTTGAAGGACAAAGCGATCTAGGATTGTTCAAAATTTAATAGAATCAACTAGTGAAACAGTCCTAATTCCAATGTCAGAGCAATATATGATTTTTCCCAATTCAACAGGATAAACTAGTGGCACATTCCTAATTTCAATGTCAGAGCAATATAGCCTTTTTCCCAATTCAACAGGATAAAGTAGTGGCACATTCCTAATTTCAATTTCAAAGAAACCTAGGACTATATCCAACTAAGGGTGATGTGGGTTTTTCCAATGTAACCAAATAGTAGTGCCATAGTCATAATATAATTCCAAGCTCAGATACATAATGGAAAGAAAGGATGATGTCCATTCATGAGAATACAAACCCATAATTCAGTTTATAGGAAAATAAGATAAACAGAGAAATAAGGAGTTTCTCGAAGATTCCTTAATTGCACGACATATATAAATTACAAAAGCAGTGGAGCATGAACTGTGATTCCTGCCCCCTCTATTCGGAATCTGACTTGGGCATTGCCCGATACGCCTCCAGATTGGCCGTTAGCTCCTCGTTCTCCTTTCTTAGACTCTTGAGAACGATGAGACCTAGGCCCATGTCCTCCTTCATCCGTCTCACTGCATCGAGGCAATGGTGCATGTCATTGTAGGCTTTGATGGCAGCCTTTGGTTCGCTGATGCATTCTCTGAGTGCCTCGATGGCTTCGTCCTCAGTTGGATGCATCTATTCTGAAGATTCTTCTTGTCGCACATGAGATTCGTAATTAACTTGGTGGACAAGTATTGTTTGGACAAGCTGTGTGCGATCAACTTCTGCAGCTCGTCGATCACCCTCTGCAGCTCTTCGCGCTCTGCTTCGACCATCTTGATGTCAAGTGAAAAATCAAGCATGATATCCTTCTATAGAGACAAACGCCTTTGAAGGCGCTCATTATCCTGGGTTAGGGAGTGTGCACCCTGCAGTTGGTTGTCAATCTTGGCATTGATCGTGACCACCTTGTCACGGCAATCGACCTTCGCTTGCTGCATCGTTCATGTTATTTAAAATAGGTACTCTATAATAGTAATGCATGTTCTAGGGAAGGACAATATTCAAATCATAAAAACCCCAATGTGTCTACGAAGAACAATATTGAATAAAAGGATTAAGCATGGTCCCTAATAGGAGGCTACTTGTGGGCAGAAACGATATAATATTTCCACATCTAGAATCTCAAAAATAAAACCAAATGCATGTCAGCATCATTATAGGTGGTAAAAAGTGTGGGGATTTCCTACCTCGCTTAGCCGGGGAACAAGGTTGAACGGGTCTTGCAACGCTTCCGCCATCGTGCTGCTTTCAGGTTCCACGACTGCCCTGGAATATGTAGTAGAATAACAAGAAGAAGAATAAGAAGTAGACATATAAGAAGAGGACAACATATAAGAAGAAGAAGACTGTACCGGGAGAAGCCCTCGCCTGCTTGAACATTCAGGCGCCATTGCTAGGAGATATTGGGTCTTTATGCGAGGGATTGAGTAGCTGGTTGAGCGAGAAGTTTCTGGTGGCGAGCTCTATCGTTTCTCTCCATGCGCACGGTAGACATGCCTCTCTTCCGAGGAGCCATGCCTAATGCATATGAGGAAGGTGGGGAAGGAGGAAGAATAAAGTGATGGGTGGGGGAGAATGGTCAAAGAGTCCAGTTGTCATGGTGGTTGCACGACAGATGCCATGGGTAGGCTAAAGTATGGGGCCAATGGATGCTAGTGGGATATGGGAAGGGAAGATGTAGTGATTTCTACACACAACTAGCTAGAACTCAGATCTTTATTTATCCTCAATCAAACTACAAGTGCTCCTTGAGTTGTATCAGAGAGAGGAAGAAGAAGATTACAACATGAGCCCTCTAGTGTCAAATGAGTCGTTCCTTTTTCCAGGAAGTCGTGCCCCTCCTTATAAAGGGGTCCCTTGGTTCCTTCTAGGGTTGACGTGGACAAGCATATTCTTGGAATATGGTTGTCTCAAAGTGGTAACTCGGCGGACCTCTTTCCGTGTCCCCCTTCTATCGACGAGAATGACCCAGAACCCCCACATGTGAGCCTTGGGCTTGCCCACTGTCACCTCCGTGATGCTTGTCTGCCCCTCTGCGGCTCTGCTCTTTGTCTCTAGCGCTTGGCTCTGTGAAGATTACTCCTAGTTAATAGCTAGGGTTTGACTCTGGGATCTGTCTCCTTCTTCTGCAAGCTTCCCGTTACTCGGCCTCGCCTCACTTAACTTGGCTTGAACCTTACCTACGTATGAGCTGATCAACCTTACTCGGTCGACTTAGCTCATACGTCGGCCGAGTAAGGTATTAATCGCTCGACCCTGGCTAAGTCATGCCTTATTCGGCCGACCCTTGCATAACTCGGCCGAATCGGCTTATAACTCGGCATATGGTAAGGAAGGTTCCTTCTTCTTTCCACTATCTTGACCCTACCTGGGGTCATCCCCCCAACATGAGTCTCCGAAGCTGGTGCGGTCCCGCCGGATACTTCGGCCGGACCACATCAGTTTCCAGACATGTATTCCTTCTGATTTCCTGTCCGACGTATTTTTTAGCCGACGCTCCTTTCCAACTATCTTTCTTTTGTTTATCCTCTCTTACCGAGGTCTGAGCCATGTTCCGAGTCATTCTCATTCTTCCAGGGTATCTACTTGGCTTCTTGAGTAAACCTCATCCTACGTGTACCAATCATTACTATTGTCTCGTCTTTTGGTACTGCTACAGTATATGCTAACACGCTATAGTGATTACTGCGCCCGTCGCGTCGGTACAGTGACGCTTCGATAAACACAACGGTCACACAGACTGATCTCCTCTCGCATCCTGTTGCCCTTGTTGTGGCTCCACTTATCGTTCGTGGATGCGTGGTACACGCGTTCACGCGGTTACCGCGGCACACCCATGATCCCACTACCGCTCACCCTATGCGGTTATAGGTAGGGGAGTGGGGGTGGGTCAATTCACTTTTCCCCTTCCCACTCCCTTCGTATCCCTCCCAGCGCCGCCGCCGTTGTTGTGCTCCAGCGACTGCGCCGCCGCTCCTCCTTCTTGACGGTCGCGACACTTCTCTTCTGCTCTTGCGAGCTCGTCGTCGCGTCCCTGTTATTTGGTCCTTGTTGCTCTGCTTCTCCGTTGCGTTTCGCGCCTCCGCCGCTAGGTCTCTGCCCTAGGTGCTTATCTTGTTTTCCTCAATCTCCCGCGGCAGTTCTTTTCCTGCTCTACCGCCGCGCTCTTCTCCATCGCGACAGGGCCTTGTGCTTCTAGGCCTCTCCCCGCCTCTAGTTTTTCCTCAGTCGACTCCTCCGACGAGCCTATGTCTAGATCTGTCAGCGGTGCCCTCGTTGGGGAAGAAGATCTCATGGCGGGCCTAGAACGGGGCTCATGGAAAGGTTCTACAGTCACTCGCTGAGAGATCGAGTGGCTGCACAAGACCCGCTGAATTCCTACCGAGGTAAACTGTCTCTTACCCGGCAAAGAATCTTCCCCTGTACTTGATGATAGCGAGTACGTAGTTTTTATGTCACACTTTGCCAGAGGATTTGGCCTCCCTCTTAGCAATTTTGCTAGGAACTTTCTATACCACTTCGGCCTTTAGCTGCATCACTTGCCAGCTAATGCCGTGGCCTCTATCTTAGCTTTTATCTCGGCTTCTGAAGGATACTTCGGCCTTTGGCCTTCAGTAGAGGTATGGTCGAAGTTCTTCCAAATCCGGGCCAATGTGGTGCCGGATAAATCTCTTCATCCCTCCGAGAAATCTTTGACCCAGTGTGGGGCCGCCTCCATTATACCTCGGAAAAACTCCGTGTTCCCCCGAGTTGAGGGTCTAAAGTCTTGTAAGAAATGGCACAGATCATTTTTCTATGTTAAGAATACCGGAGCAGATGATAGGATTCGACTTCCCGCTTTCTCCATCGGTCCTCTTTCAAAGAAGAACTGGCTCTATAATCCTAAGAAAACCCATGCTCTTGCCGAGGCATTTGAGCTCCGGCTTAAAGAGTTGACTCGGGCTGGGCTTCAGGGCAAAGATCTAATGACCGCATTTATCAGCAGCCGAATCTTCCCCTTCCAACTCCGCTCCCACATGCTTTGCTATATGAGTGGTTCTTTGGATCCCAACCGAGGAAGTGGGGAATGAAGCCATTCTCTCGCGAGAATCCTCCTCCTCAGCTAAATTGTACATGAGTAGATTTATCCGAGTTATTTTTTCCTTCATTATTTCGCTAACTTTTGTTTTCTTTTCTCGTAGAGATTTGCAGAGCAGACCACGAAAGATGCCGAGGTTTTGGCACTTCCCTGTACAGCCGACCGCAACACCCCGAACAACGGAGAACCTGATCCAGAGGAATTCATTCCTAAGCCAGAGGCTGCTCCTGCTCGCCCCCGGGGTAAAACCTCGGCTCGAGCTGATGATGGTGACTCGGATGACATCCAAATTCTTGAGGTAGTTTCCGTGGTGCCTATCTCTTATGCATTTCTGGCTGCTTCTTTCCTAGATAATCCGGCTGGCCAGGTGCACGAGGTCGAACCTCTCGCTTCAGAAGCCCCTATTGCTTCTAAGAAGCGTGTCGCTTCGACGGATCCTTCGGATGCTACCCCCAAGAAACGAACTAAGAGGTCTTCCCAGCATATTCCGAAGCACAAAGTTATGCCTGGAGTTACTGGGTAAGTCTCCCTTTGTATTTTCACTCGTATTTCTTGTTTCTCTCTTTTTATGTCCGAATTAATTTTCATTTCTTTGTAGTGCTCCTCTTTCCACTAAAACCAGCGGTCCGATCATGACATCTCATGTTACTCGGCCGCCTTCACCATCGCCTTCAGAAGATGTCTAGGTTCCCAGTCCTCCTCATGTTGATTCTCCTCTGAGGCCGACTAATACCTCTCCTCGGCGAGATGAGCCCATTGCTCCCCTCGTTGTTTCTGATGATACCCCGATGCCGGATCACCCGACTGATTCGGCTGCTCCCCTCAAGATTCCCGAAGTCACTCCCACTGACCCTTCGTCTATCACAGTTTCAATTTCTGCTCAGACGTCCGCCGAGGTTGCGGCTACCTCGGCTCCTTTAGAAACTGTTACCCCTTCTGCTGCAAAGGATGTTGTTCCCAGCGCCGAAGTTATTGCCCCTCCCGAGGTTCGCTCCAAAAGCAAGAAAGGTTTCGCTGCCAAGCCCTTGCCACCTCAAAAAGGACAAGCAAGTTCCAATTAGCCCAGCGTTGCCGATATGCTTCGCAAGGGGGCCTCTACCGCTAAGCCTGGTATTGCCCCTGCCGCTGCTACGCAACTCGTGCTCCACAAGAGTCTAGCGGCCGCGGCAGTCACGCAACACGCCAGAGGTAAGGTGTTGACACGTACTGAGAGTGGGAATAGCCTCGTCTCGTTGGTGGAGTATGCCAACAATTGGAATGCTTCAAATCAACTTGAAGGCAATCCGAGTAACCAATCGTTCCAGCTATCCGACATCAGCAGCCGTTTGCACATGGCTGCCAAGATTGTCCTTGAAAGGGACAAGATGAACGAGGTACACGCCTCAATTTACACTTTGTCTTTCATTCATACGATATTATATACGCACTAGTTCCTGAGCTTGCAACCAAATGACTTGTTATTCGTTTGGAAGCTTTCTTTTTCCAAATATAGCAACTTGCCTGTGCAGTATATAATGTTTGTTGTGTACATTAAAATACGTATAACCACCTAGAGCTGAGTCAAATTTCTTCGTGTTTCGGATCTGCTTTAGTTTTGAATATCCAGCCATCTAGATCCGAGTCAAGTTTTTTCTTGATTCGGATCTACTTTAGTTTTGAATATCCAGCCATCTAGATCCGAGTCAAGTTTTTTTTCTTTTTCTTGATTCGGATATGCTTTAGTTTTGAATATGAAGCCATCTAGATGTGAGTCAAGTTTTTTCTTGATTCGGATCTTCTTTAGTTTTAAATATCCAGCCATCTAGATCCGAATCAAGTTATTTCTTGATTCAGATCTTTGTGGTTTTCTTTGTATAACTTGTTGTTATTTCAGGTTGCTCATGTTCGGCGCACGGCCGAATTTCAAAGGTTACTCTTCTCGCACAAGAAACTTCAAGATAAATTCGACCAAATGGTCCCCGTTGTGAAGAAGATTTGTAAACTACTCGGCTTTTAGTGCCCTCTACCTCTGTAGAAAATTCCATTTTTGTACTAATTTTTGATGTGTTGTTGTGCAGTTAATGTCAACAATCTAAATACCCGGCTTACGAAGAAGGTTAGCACCCTTGAAGGTTAGTTACCCCTTTGCCCTTTTATTTATCCACTTTTGATCGAAGTAAATCTTGAGTATCTTTCAGTATTCCGGCTTTGGTGTAGCCAAGTTACAAACATTTGGAGTGTCGCATGAAGAATGCATACCTATGCCTGATATGATGCTGCATTTTTTAGAGCAAGCTGCCACTCACTCGACCCAACTTAAGGAAAAAGATGACGAGATAACCCGGCTCCATGCCGAGGTTGAATCTCTTAAACTTGCCCAGAAGTCCGAGTTAGAGAATGTTGATCAGGAGTTTTCCGAGGAGAATAACCGACTAAGTCTGCAGCTTTAGAAGGACAAGGAGCTTCTTGATGCCACCGAGATAAAGAACCAGGCGATGACCGAAGAAATGACTAGTTTTGAGAAGAATAGAGCTAACTTGGCCCTGGATCTCCAGAAAATGCTGCATTACATCCACCGTAAGTTTCGGTTTCTATTCGAATCATTCTTTTGCTTGTAGGTTTTCTTGACTTAAGTGAAGTTTTTTGCTTACAGACCATTTTACAGAAGCCGAATCTGTGAGTTCAAAGGCTGTGTTTGCTGCTCGAGTCCGCCGAGGTGTTCCCATGGTTCCGAATAAAGAATATTCCATGGAGGATTTCCTGGTTGCCGTTGCAGCTGCTATCGAGGCAATGAAAGTCATGGGAAAATTTCTGGTGCGAGCGGCTATTCGGGCCTATCATGTGCTCTGGCCGAATGAGCCAAAGAATAAGAAAGTTGAAGTGCTCGTGGCGAGGCGGATGGAATATCAAATTCGACTGGATCTTTGGCGAGAATCTACTGGACGAGCCGGAGCTGACATGGCCCTTACTGCTATTTTGTCATGGTACAAGGATATCTCCCTCGATACATTGATGAATTTGCGCACTGGGTCTCCTTGGGTTGAAAATCCGGAGTATCTTGCCCGCCAGCAAGCCCGTGCCTATCAGCTTATTGAGTACGCCAATGTTCATCACTGGAACGAAGGGCCGAGCTTTCTCCCTATGGACGCTGAAGATGATGCAGAGGCTATGGATGAAGATGGATCTGATGGCGATTTCGGTGATGAGGATGGATCGCATGAAGATTCTGATAATGCTAACGAGTCCAGCAATAGCCCAGGAGGGGATGCCGAGGTTCGATCCTCTTCCAAGGGAACTGAAGCTTCTCAAGCCCAAGGCAGAGTCTCTCATCAGACAAAGCCTGCCCAAGATATCCCTGTGACCTCCGCCGATGCCAAAGTAACCTCTACCAAAGCTCAAGAAACCTCTGAGGCCCCTGCTCCTAAGGTCATTCCTTCTAGCGAGGCCGAGGAAGCCTCGGCTGCGTCCGAGATACCAACGTCGGAAACTCTTGCAGCTGCTACTGTTCCTCCCAGGGGTGATTCGGCAACTACCGATGCTTGAACTTAAAAACTCATACTTGTTAAGTCCCCGGTATGCCGGGTGTATGCTGTCCTAAAACAATATTCCCCTTTTGGTATTATGTGATCCGTTTGACTTTGGCATCATATGCTTTAGTAATGTTGTTACTCTTATAGTTGAATTTGTGTGATCCGTATCTTTGTTTGTAAAATTTCAACTTTGTTAGTTTGAATCATATTTCCACATGTCTGATTCTCGTTTGGCATCCATCTTGTGCCTTTCATCTATTCTTAGTCACCAAACTCTTGGTTTGACCATTTTGTCTTAAGGGCTATGAGCACTATGTCCATACCTCATTTGGTCTGATAGACTTACTACCTTTCCAAGTTAACTGTCGGTAAGATAAAATAGGATACTTTCCACATTATATCTCGAATTTCTGATGTTATTACTCGTGTGACTATGATAGTACTAATTCATGGGGAACTCTCGCGAGTTATTGCTCGAGTTGCCAAAATGTTCATTCATATTACACATGTGGTTGATGATATACAAACCGGGGCAGCCCTCGAGTCACATGTTGGGCCACCGAGGTTTCATATATAACCAAGTCGATGAACAGTATGGGGTAGTCCCTGAGTTACTGCTTGAGTTACCAAAGTTTCACACACAACAAAAAATGATAAACAACGTGCGGTAGTTCCCGAATCATTGCTCGAGCTATCAAAGTTTCATTAAAAATGATAAATAACATGGGGTAGTCCCCGAGTCACTGCTCGAGCTACCGAAGTTTCATACATAATTAAAAAATGACAAATAACATGGGGTAGTACCCGAGTCACTGCTCGAGCTACCGAAGTTTCATAATGAAAAAATGAAAAATAACATGGGGTAGTCCCCAAGTCACTGATCGAGCTACCGAAGTTTCATAGATAATTAAAAAATGACAGGGTAGTCCCCGAGTTACTGCTCGAGCTATTGAAATCTCGTTAATTCATGTCTGATACATCAATTTTATAGATAATATTGCTGGATACAATACATTTCCTCTAAGTGTAAAACGGACGAAGTAAAGCCACATTCCACCGTATTTTTGATTCGTCTCCGGACTTTATTGCCTTGTTCTTTTCTGGTGTTTGAGCGTCGATTAGGTAGTATGCATCATTGTGTAATGCTTTGCTCACAATAAATGGGCCTTCCCATGGGGGTGAGAGTTTATGCATGTCTGTTGTGCGCTTCACTAGCCAAAGAACTAGATCTCCTTCCGTGAAAACTCTTGGACTCACTTTCTTGCTATGATATCGTCTGAGGTCTTGTTGATAAATAGCTAATCTTGATAGCGCCAATTATCTTGCTTCTTTTAGCAAGTCCACATCATCTTGTCGTGATACTTCATTTACTTCGGTGCTTGTGTATTGGGTGACTCTTGGCGAGTCATGCATTATGTCGGCTGGAAGTACCGCTTTTGCCCCATATACGAGAAAGAAAGGGGTATATCCCGTCGATCTCTTCGGGGTGGTCCTAAGGCTCCACAGCGCCGCTGGGAGTTCCTCAATCCAGCATCCTGCCAGCCTCTGCAGCGGTTCTATCAGACGAGGTTTTATCCCGGACAACACTAGTACATTTGATATTTCTACTTGCCCATTTGAGGTCGGGTGAGCCACCGAAGCAACATCGAGTCTTATGTGCTTCTCTTGGCAGAATCTAGCAAAAGCTCCTTTAGCGAAGTTTGTGCCATTATTTGTGATGATACTGTGTGGATAACCATACCTCAAGATAATATCTTTGAGGAATTTCACCATCGTGGGCCCGTTACATTTTCTTATTGGCTTCACTTTTATCCACTTTGTGAATTTGTCCACCATGACCAAAATGTGCGTCATGCCGCCACGAGCCGGCTTAAATGGACCTACCATATCTAAACACCACACAGAGAATGGCCAAGTGATTGGTATTGTTTTTAACTCGGATGAAGGCAGATGTAATTTGCTGGCATATCTCTGGCAGCCATTACACTATGTTACCGATGCTTTTGCTTCCTTCATCGCAGTTAGCCAAAAAAATCCATGCCTGAATGCTTTGGCCACTAGAGCTCTTGACGAGGCATGGTGTCCACATTCTCCTTGATGTATATCCAAGAGGATTTGTTGCCCTTCTGCCGAGTCAACGCATCGTTGCAGCACATTTGTCACGCTTCTCTTATAAAGCTCATTATTTATGATTGTGTAAGCTTTTGCTCTTCTCACTATCTGCCTGGCCATAACCTCACCATCCGGCAAGATCTCTTCTTTGAGGAATGATAATATGGGTTGTGCCCATTGCGGAACGACTTTTTCCGGGAAAATTGTGTTGTCAATTTCCATCTTCTCCACCGTCATAACCTCTTCCGACTTTTCCCAATCCATTTGTGGGTCAATCGAATCAATCTCCGAGTAGTTCGGTTTATGTTATTTGTCAATTGCCATTGGGACGCGCCCTTCTATCTGATCTGACGAGATACGAATTGACTCGGATGCTGGCGAAGGTGTAATTGATGGCTTTATTAGGTGCTCCATGGCTATACCAGGCGGAATTGATTGCCTGGTTGATCCGAGCTTCGACAGCGTATCTACAGCATCATTTTCTGCCCGAGGTATGTGATGGAATTCACATCCATCAAAATAACCACTAATTTTCTGTACATGAAACCTATATAGGGCCATAATTGCATCCAGTGCGTCCCAATTCCCCGACACTTGCTGGACTACAAGGTCCGAATCCCGGTAACATAGAATCCGACGTATGCCGATCTCTTTTGCCATTTTTTGGCCATGGACAAGCGCCTCATACTCAGCTACATTGTTCGATGTAGTGAAATGTATTTGCAACACATATTTCAGCTGATCCTTTTCCAGAGAGGTTAACACTATCCCTGCCCCTAGCCCATTTCTTAACTTGGACCCGTCAAAGTGCATCGTCCAATAATTCGGATTTGGCAATGGGGGTTCATATTGCACCTCGGCCCAGTCTACGAAAAAGATGGCCACTGCCTGGGACTTAATTGCATATGGCCTGTCAAATTGCGGAGCATAAGGTGACAACTCAATTGTCCATTTTTCTATTCGACCACTTGCATCTTTGTTGCTCAGTATCTCGGCTATCGGTGCCTCGCAAATCACCTTTATTGGGTGTTCTTCAAAATAATGTTTGAGCTTCTTTTCCGACATGTACACTCCGTAAACCATTTTCTGGTAGTGTGGTTAGTTCTGTTTCGAGGCCAATAATACCTCACTCAGGTAATATACCGGTCTTTGCACCGACTTACGTTCTTCGTTTTGTTCTACAACAACTACTGCACTTACCACCCTGTTTGTTGATGCCACATAGAGTAGCATGGGCTCTTTTGACAATGGGAAAGCCAAGATAGGCGTCGTAGCCAGCATATTTTTAACTCATGAAAAGTATTATTGGCCTAAGGTGTCTAGGTGAACTTGTCGGATTTTTTCATTAATTGATACAAAGGAAATGCTTTTTCTCCTAGCCGACTCACGAACTGACTCAGGGATGCAAGACAACCTATAAACTTTTGTACATCATTTAGGCTTTTTGGCAGTTCCATTCTTTCAACTACACGGATCTTAGTCGTATTTTCCTCTATACCTTGGCTGAACATGAGGAAATCGAGTAATTTTCCGGCCGGTACACCAAAGGTACATATTTTCCAGGTTAAGCTTCATTTGGAACCTTCTTAAGTTCGCGAATGTCTGGCGAATATCTTCCCGGAGCGTGTTGCTCTCTTTGGTTTTATAACCACATCATCAACATATACTTGCACATTTTTTCCGATTTGGTCGTGCAGACATTTTCGCATGCATCTTTGGTATGTGGCTCCCGCATTACGCAGGCCGAAAGGCATGGTGCGATAGCAATAAGCCCCATACGGGGTGATAAACGCAATCTTTATTTGATCTGCCGGGTTTAATGGTATCTGGTGGAAACCAGAGTACGCGTCTACAAATGATAACAGCTCGCATCCTACGGTTGAATCAATGACTTGGTCTATCCTAGGTAAAGGAAAAGGATCTTTGGGACACGCCTTGTTAAGGTTCGTGTAATCAATGCACATTCACCAAACGACAGCTACATTTGGGTTATCCTTTTTATTTTCTACCAACACCGGGTTTGATAACCAATCCGGATGAAGCACTTCCATGATAAACCCGGCTGCAAGGAGCCGAGCTATCTCATCCCCTATTATCTTTCTCCTATCTCCGGCGAAGCGGCGGAGAGGTTGCTTCACCGGCCTTGCTCCTAGCCTTACGTGCAAAGAGTGCTCAGCCAACTCCCTCGGTACTCCTTGCAGATCCTATGTTGAACATTCAAAGATATCACGATTCTCACAGAGGAAGTTGGTGAGCTCGTTTTCCTATTTGTCATCTAGGCCGGCACCAATAGTGATGGTGTGCTCTGGGAATTGATCGTCGATCTGGATCTTTTTTGTTTCCTTAGTTGGCTGGAATGACACACTTCCGTGCGGGTTGGCAAGTGTCGTCATGTTAAATTGTGCCAACTGAGCCAAAGCTGCTACTTCCTGAATTCTTCTTTTCTCTCTTGCGATTACCAAAGACTCGGCCAGGTTTGATCCGGCTGAGGCACACTCCATTGATTTCCTATACTCACCAGCTATTGCTATCACCCCCTGTGGTCCTGTCATATTCATTTTCAAGTAACTAATGTGATAGCTGCTCATAAATTTAGCCAATGCCGGCCGTCCGAGTAAAGCATGATAGCAATTTTCTAGATCCACCACCTCAAACTCTAGATTTTCAGCTCTACAATTCTCTCTTGTGCTGAATAATACATCTACTAGGACTTTCCCAATGGGTTCGCATGTGAGCCCCGACACTATCCCATGGAACGTTGTCCTTGTTGACTGCAGCATATTCGGAGTTATTCCGAGTTTGTGCATTGTTTATTTGTACATGATATTGATGTTGCTCCCATTATCTATCAGGACTTTCAAGAACTTCACATTGATGCTAGGCCCGACAAACGTCGGATCTAGTACTAAAGCATACGATCCTGGGTTCGACATTATCTTCGGATGATCCCTTATGTTCCAGGTTATCTCCTGGGCTAACCATGGTACGTATCTCGGAATAGCCGACATAACTGCATTCACTTCCATATGTCAGCGTTGTATGCTCTGTCTATCTTATTGCTTTGTCGTGAACCCATAGTATGATTGGTGATGTTCCCTGTAATCATTGCATCCATTATTTATGATGTTTCCCCTTCCATCTTGATTCTGATTTATCACTTGATGAACTGTATCCCTCCGATTCGGATTCTCATACCTCGGAGCTGGTGGAGGTAACATCAGTTGTTGTGCATTTCCCCTAGTCAGCTGTGGCTGTTGCTGGTGATGCGTTTGATGCTATGGTGCTTGTATGGCTGCCCGATTTCCCATTGCTCTCTTCATCTAGGAGCATTGGCGAGTGGTCTGATTGGCTGGCTTGGCCGGGTTAGGCGTGTGGAACTTACACGGCTGATCTAGCATGGACTCAAACGTGTACTTCGGCCTCTCTTGCCATTGTTTCTTCTGTTCAGGTGTCCATAGTTTCTTCCCGTCGTTCCTCGGCGTCCACCGCAGAGGACCATTCTTCTATCGTTGATTGCTCCCAAGACTCGGGTGATCCTGCACAACTGCTGTTACTTGATTTGAACTATATCTGTAATATGGCCTCTCATCCCTTCTTCTACCTCGGTATTCATTGTGTCGCGATGATCTGACACCATCTCGGGCATAATGATCATGTTACTCCCGATTTTCAGCCGACCTAAGCTCTGGTTGAGTCGGATCTCCTAAGTCATACGAATCTACTACTCTGATCGTTTCTTCCAATGTGGTTGGCATATCTCTTTGCAACCTCTGCCACAATACACTCCCATATCTGCACGCTTGAGCGAACCAGGCAATTGCCTGAGATTCTATAACTCCCTAACATGAATTTCTAAGGTTGCACCACCGAGTTAACAATTCTCTATCAGTTTCATTCGGTTTCTGCTTGCACATTGCGAGCTGTTGTGGCATGTTCGGCCTCTTATATGTACTGGTGAAATTACTGACAAACATTTCCTCAAAATCCAACCAACAGTTGATACTGCCGTAGGAAAATTATTCAGCCAAACCCTGGCCGGCCCTTCCAACATCTGGGGCACATATCTCACAACCCATCTCAAATTTCCCCCGGCTATTTTTATGGCCATGGCATAATCAATTAGCCAATCTTGCACCTTCGTACTTCCATTGTATGTTTTCGTGCCTCTTGCCAACTGGATGTTTGGCACGGGTGGTTTGCCCATAATCCGAGTTCCAAAACATGTCGGGCTAGGCGGACCCTGTTCTTCCAACAGCTCGGACCAATACAGTGTGTGTGTAACATCCCAAATCATATAAAACAATGATCATCAAACTCTAATCACTAAAATTAGGGTTAACAGAAACTTTGAGTAATTAAAATCATATGAATGCATGTGTGTATGTGATGATTTGATAAATGCATGAATTAACTTGTGTGATTAACCTAAATAGCAAGGAATGGTTCAAAGGTGAAAATAACATCATATAAAACATTTCCAAACAGAAATAAATCAAGATAAAATCAAAAACAAATCAATTAAGGCAAATGGTCATTTTTGCAAATCTTGCTCAGTAGGTCACTTTGAGTGTTTCTAGTCCAAGATTTAAAACAGAAACTTTTCCAATTCTTTTCACCCCTTGCTAGACCAAGTAAAAATGAATCAAAGCCCACCTTTCAAACTTGCAGAAACATTGGGCACCCTCATTAAAATCACAATTCAAAATTGAATCTTTATCATATTTGAAGATCACACATTTTCAAAACCCAACCAAACCAATGCCCCTTGACTAATCCAACTAACCAGAGACTCCCTAGCATGTGCCTAGCAAAACCACCAAGTTTGAATCCAAAATTAAAATTTGAATTTCTTTTGGCCATTTCATCAAACACATTGTGATCAGCAAACACACAAACACAAAACACTATAGGGTGCAGTAATTTTGGCCTAACTTGTTCCCTATCTAGCTCACACTACACCCTAAGTGGATCATATAACTTGTTTAACCCCTCTAGCTCACTGTAAACCAGACCATGCCATCAATGGCAAGGATGCCGAGAACACCCTTGCCAACCCAATGTAGCCAGCCAGCTAGGAACCTCACTAGCCTCGCCAACCTTGTCTCACAGACGTAGCACCGTCCACCGCCACTCCCTGTCCTAGCCCCGAGCACTGCCAGCCCCTGGACCACCCGCCAAGCATGCGCCCAGTTTCTCTGCGGCCATGCCAAGAGCGTGCTAGAGCACCCCACTTGACACGCTCACACAGACCACGCGCCGCCCTAGCCGCTTGTGTGCGTGATCGCCAACACTCTAGCACCCCCACAGAAAACCTCGTTCGCCGCCGCGTGACCAGGAGCACCTGTGCGCCATTAAAATTACCGTCGGACCCGCCCAGAGCATCGACGTGTTCCGGCCGGTCATCACCGCCCCACGCATCGCCACCACGCCGTTGAGCTTCGCCAGGGAGCATAGCATCGTCCCCTACTGTTGCCCATGGCATTAGCCCTCTATGCCGTCGACCACGACGACCTCAGCCCACAACCTTCGGTCCCTTCGCCGCACTATAAAAGGAGACCTCCCTCGCTCGTTTTCTTCACACCAGTTCACTTCCCACCTCTCACCGATACTCCCCACGTACTCCCGGAGCAAGGCAAGCAGCGCATCGCCAGAATTTCACCGGAGTTCGCCACTGCATAGGAGGAGAGGCGCCTTCGATTGGAGCCGCCCTAGGAGAAGCTGCCGGTACCAGGAGGATCACCGTCGTCGACTTTGTCATTCGCCCCCGTCGCCGACCATCGTCGGAGCCCCAGTGAGCCTCCCACGACCCCCACTGGCCGCGCTAGGGTTCGTGCTCGTCGTGTCCTGTTCAGACATGGACGATGAACTCGGGCCGTTCGATTAGAATTAGATCCCACGGTCCACATTGCCCCATACAGCTTCACCCCTCACTGTCTCAGTGATGCATGGGGAAACCAGCCCGCACGTACGCTGTGCATAGTGGGTCGGCCCATTTAAACCTCCCGCGCGACACAACAATTCAAATTTACTTTTGTTCATTTATTTTCAAACACAGTTCTGTACCTAGATTCAAAAATCAACCCAGCTCGACTCTGAACCAAAATGCATGAAACCAATTTTGTTAGAAAGGTACTGGAAAGCTTAATCCAAGCCCGTTGGATTCAAACCATTTAGATTTGTAGATCAACCATGGTAAAAATAACAAGGCAGAAGCTTTGCTGCATTCAAACATTTTTAAAAATTCAAACCTAAAAGCTTTTGAGTTGATTCCAAGTCTCAAAAATCACATTTGACCATACCTTTCAGAATATATAAAAATATATAGGTTTACTTACAGAAATAATGTTAAAGTAATAAAATAATGCCCCATAGGCATTTATAGTCATTTTAATTAATTAAAATAAAAGGGTTAAACCTTATTAAATTGTGACACCACTTTAAATCACATTCCCATGTGCTGAAATATGTGGTGATGACATGTGTCAACATGATCCCATGTTTGAGATGGAGAATATTAAATCTTAAGTAGTTTTTAATGAGTAGAAATTACTTTTCTACAATAAAATAAATAAGACAAGGGCTTTAAGCTTGTAATGTTAGTGATGATGATAGATCACCTAGCGTGAACCTTTGTGTGATGATTAGCAATATTTAACTATTGTTTGGTGATTGTGTACCTCGTATTTATTTATAGACGCTAGTACCGACCAAGAATACGAGGAGGAAGAAGGATACTACGAGGAAGAAGCCGAGGAGAACTTCAACCACTGCTCTGCACAAGGCAAGCCTATACTTGCAACCTTGCAAGCTAACACTTGTAAGATACCCTACTTATGCAAGATATTACTTGCTTGTTACTATGCCAACTATATGCCTTAAGAATATGTAATTATAACCACTTGACACACCATCCTAGTTTTATTTGCAAGATTAGTATTTTCTTTTCTTTATTAAAAGATTTCTATCAAAAGTTTACTTAGTAACTTGTAGATTCTAGAAAGATAATTGAAGGTAGCATAAAGAGCATAAAACTTGGCCTAAGTTGGATAATCTTAATGTCATCCTGAGGCATGAGATTTACTTAGATAAGATACACTTGTTTATTACCCACCGTTAGTATTTACCCCCACTTGTAGATGCTAGTGCTAAGAATAAAACTTGATCAACTTTAGATGGGAATACTTGGTGAAAATGGTTATGAAAACCTTAGAATGATGAGTCATTCTACTGAAATGTTTTAACATGTGTTTCTGAACACCAGATGATTTTGATGATGAAAAAGTTGAGGCATGATCCTTAGCCCTTTATAAAACTGATGGTTGTCTGTATGCGATACCATTCCAATTTTACCGTACAACCACGATACCCGAAAATTGGGTAGGGCATGACTGGAATTTTATATACCTTAGTATGGGTTCCCTTGCGGCCAAGGTCTGAGCTGAGGCTACCTTGTGAAGATTGCCCACCTGTGCAGTACCCAAGATGACAGTTGGTCATGGTTGGGAGGCCAAACTCACAGGAGAGGTGCCTATACTAGGGCGTGTAATTGAAAGGTTAGGATTGATTATCCGCATACTGAGTATGGTGAATTCAGGATTGTTCCTAACGTATGTATGGAATGTTGTGGTGAAAGTGTATAATCTCTGCAGAGTGTCAAACTATTCGAATAGTCGTGTCTGCAGTTATGGACAGTTGGAGTCGCCATACTGTTCTATCATCAGATGTTTTCAAAACGAATGGTGAAATGATTTGTGACTTTGACTTGACCACAACAGAGTTGTGATATGAAATTCAAGTTCCCACTTAGGTGTTATAAAACTTTCAACTAGTTTTTGTTTGCTTCTGAACTTAGTAGAGGTAAATCTGGCTTTTTGCAAAACAACCCTGGAGCTTAGTATCCTACTAAAAAAACCCCTTAACTTGTTAGTATTAGTTTGTAAGTACTTAAAGAGTATTCATGGCTATGTCCCTGGCTATTCCCGTTGTCAGACTATGAAGAGGAGTATCAGGATGACGGACCGCAGGAAGGTTATGACAACTAGGATCATCTCCCATCGTCATCATTGCCTGTGACCCTGAAGATGGAGCTTCTCCTACGCTATCTTTATTATTACGTTATTACGCTGCTTGAGTTGTATTGAGAACTGGATCATGAGATCCTTATTTGTGTAAGACCTTATGTATGGTTTGTAATGGATGATGTACTATGATATCCAAATATGTTATGTCTCGCAAAAATGGTAATCCTAGGATTGTGATGTATGGCATAACAGGCATCTGGGATTAAAAATACGGGTGTTGACACTGTCCAACTTCAATCTTGCGTCTGTTGACGGCAAGTTTCTATAGCTAATCCTTTCCTCCATTCCATAACGGTTTTTCCCACCATGCTCTGCATTTTCCATCTCCGAGTAACCATCATTATATCTGTCATTTGCTTGATTATGCGGAGCTTGTCTTGCTTCTCCCTCTCGTTGGGTTATTGTTCTCGGGCTTTCCCCTTCCGAGATTCCCATGCTCTCTGTTCACGCGGCCGGGGTTTCTATCACCGCTGTTACCTCGGCTCCCATTGCCCCTATTTTCACTGATCTTCCTGGCTACTGCAGAGTCATATGCGACAATTTGCTTGTTTCTCTTTGCCAAAGTAATTGCTTTGTCTTTTGGTGCACTGTTTCCAGGTGAGGAAGCTGCCGATGCGGATAACGCGGGGGTAGCCCCTGCCGGCTGAACCATGCGAGCAGCTCCCGGTTTTGCTAGCTTAGCCCTAAGCATCTCCTCATTCTGCTGGTTCGCGATGCATACCAGCTCGTTTACCCTTTCTTGCTATTTTTGCCGGGCTTCCCCGGTTAGTCCTTCCAATTCTAGGGCTGCTGCATTTGTTGCCCTAAGGTTCTTTGCCGGGGTACTATCCCTCGGCAAACCTGGGTCAACTGAATCATCTGACTGAGACTAATGCTCTTTGTTGACATCATTCATGAGGTTCTTTCCTCTTAATCTCAGATCATCTACTCGGCCAGGAGCCGTATCGAGCTTGTTTTCCCTAGCATATTCTTGCAAAGTCCTATTAAAGGACTCCTGCAAGGCCGAAACCTTTTTTGCCTCCTCTAACATTTTCAATCTAGTTTCCTCTAACTCTGGCTATGCGTTTGCCAGATCAACTATCGGCACTACAGGTGTAGTTAAGTTATTTATGGCTGCCTGTAGGATATGTTCTGGCCTCTCCAGAGGTGGACACCTTACCCTAGTTTCTTTTGGAGTTACCTCTTGCACCTCGGCTGCCCTGGTTACCGGAGGATCTGCTATTGTTGGCTTTGGATCTGCTTGCTTTGCTGCAACCTGCCCTCCTGCTGTTGGGTCCTTGCTTGGCTCGGCGCCTGCCCCTGCTGCTGGTGCAGGAGCTGTCATCATCACCTCAACACTGCCCGTGGGGCAAGTGTTGCGCTGCCCGCTGGCAGCACCGAGGGGAGGATCTCCTGCGAGGATGACCCAGCGCGGATAGACGCAGGAGGTGTCGATGCCGACGTAGATCTTGTGAGTGCCCAGGTTGATGAAGACGCCGTTGTGAGGGGGTGCCTTCCTCCTGAAACTGCCAGCGTTGTCGCTGAAGCAGTCCTAGATGTCAAATCTCTAGACTAGCCCAGAAACCACCCGCTCGCCAGTGTCGATGAATTTTCTCATCCAGATCTTGACTCCAGCTAGCACCGCTGCTGGCCCCACGGTGGGATCCAACTGTCGTGGTGGTGGCACGGCAGATGCCATCGGTAGGCTAAAGCATGGGGCCAATGGATGCTAGTGGGATCTGGGGAGGGAAGATGTAGTGATTTCTACACATAACTAGCTAGAACTCAGATCTTTATTTCTCCTCAATCAAACTACAAGTGCTCCTTGAGCTGTATCAGAGAGAGGAAGAAGAAGATTACAACATGAGCCCTCTAGTGTCAAACGCGTCGATCCTTTCTCCAGGAAGTCGTGCACCTCCTTATAAAGGGGTCCCTTGGTTCCTTCTAGGGCTGACGTGGACAAGCATATTCTTGGACTATGCTTCTCCCAAAGTGGTAACTCGACGGACCTCTTTCCATGTCCCCCTTCTATCGACCCCAAGTGAGCCTCGGGCTTGCCCACTATCACCTCCGTGATGCTTGTCTGCCCCTCTACGGCTCTTCTCTTTGTCTCTAGCGCTTGGCTCTGTGCTGATTCCTCCTAGTTAATAGCTAGGGTTTGACTCTAGGATCTTTCTCCTTCTTCTCCAAGCTTCTCGTTACTCGGCCCCGCCTCCCGTAACTCGGCTCGACCCTTACCTGCATATAAGCTGATCAACCTTATTCGGCCAACTTAGCTCATACGTCGGACGAGTATGGTATTAATCGCTCGACCGTGGCTAAGCCATGCCTTATTCGGCCGAACCTTGCATAACTCGACCGAATCAGCTTATAACTCGGCATATGGTAAGAAAGGTTCCTTCTTTCTTCCACTATCTTGACCCTACCTAGGGTCATAACCCCAACACCAGTTCGTGGTACAGTCTTATACAATACCACCGTTTACTCCGGTGCTATCTCAACCTACATCCACCTTTCGTTTGTTAATCGATGGCCTATGTTGCTTCCTTCTCAAAAAATCAAGACTGGCAGAACCAAGGAATAATACCCCATAGTCTGCACGATGGGACTCGATTGGACTGGATTTAATGAGATGTTTAGTGGGCTTCGGCGCGCGCCACCTAATATCCCGTGGATAAAGGGGCCGGGGTGGGACTACGAGGAAGTAATTTGCAGGTTGCACGTCCAGCGTGTGTGCATGCTTACGAGCGCACGTCACGTGTTCAAGGGGTTGGAATGATGCGTGCAGCTGCTGCAAAGATAGAACATGCTGGAACATTGAATTCCACGTCGACATGCATGCACTGGACACTTCCCGATGCTGACAGAAGGCGCATTTTGTGATTTGTTATGTGACAACACTCCTATAGTACGTAGATATTTTGCGATGTAGTACAATTTTTACGTGACTAGACTATAAGTATGCTCCTCGTTCCACTTATAGGATCAACACCGAACTCTGCGTACCCTCCATGGCACATTTCTGAAAAACTTCCTCACGCAGGATGGTACTGTGTCGTGGCAGTGGCGGATCCTTGTCGGTGGCTGACCGTCCTGCGTCACCTGCTCGTCGCGACATCTTTCATGCCCGCCGGCGGCCATATGAGGCACCACGACGTGTCCAACCACGCCTGGATCCATCGACATCGGTGCTCGAGGACACAACAACGTTGAATCTTGTTGTACCTTCCGCGCTCGAGAAGCGCGGTGCAACGGCAGAGACGAGGGAGCGCCAAACGACATCCAATATGGGGGAGCACTAGAGGAAGGCCTGCGAGACCACCATTAAGAAGGCCAGGAGGAATACAGGAGCCAACTATGAGGACGACTCCGACTCAAGAAACGAGGAGGCATTCATGGATCAGTTGGAGGAAGAAGCAGATGATAGTGACATCGACCCATGGGACTACGAGGAGGAGGAGGAGGGCTCCGACGATGGGAGGGCACGTATCTACAAGGAGGGAGTTGTAGACGAGTCATCGGATGACACCACCTCCGCTGCCGCCGCCGCTGACGAGTAATGTTCTATTATTAGTATTGTTATATATATAACTGCCACGTCATGCATTGTGATTGTTGTAACTACCATGTCGTGCTATTATATTGCGTTGTTGGTACTGTAACACTTTCTGTGGCCGTTAGATCAAAGAGGATCAACGGTTGGTAGGCACGATCTACGTGACAACTGTCTGACCAATCAGGGTGTGTTGGTTTCAGGGTGAGCTATAGTAAGGGATTTTCTAAGTATTCGTGACTAGCATAGAGGGCAAAACTGAGTTAACATGGCTTTCAACCCTAGATCCCCCTCCTACCCAAAACATGGAACCACTCCATGGATTGAGCCCAAACCCGGCACCTAGATCCCTCTCAGCATCTCAAGCAACTTCTCCAACTGGAGATCTCATGGTCATTTGGAGAAATCTTGACTTTCCATTTTCTGAACCCGAAAAACCTTTGTTTTCCCAAAGGAGGTGCAAGATTAGGGCGCACCCAGGGACCCGAGGCAATTTTCACACATGCTACACCATGGTACATGGACATTCCAGGGAGGTGGGTATTTATCTCGTGCTACAAGCATATACTATATTTTTTAGTTCGGCCCGGTAAATGGGGTTTATAACTATAGGTACCCTATAAGACACTCTCAATTTTCAGGTAAAATGTTTTGGGGTGCCCCATGGGGTGCCTAGGATGGATGCATGTTTGGGTCCAAGATTGCAGTGACTCTTGCGTTGCCGCAGCCGCTAGCGGGTTTCGCCGTATTTTGGGCGGAACAAAACAAAATATAAAAAAATAAAAAATGTGAAAACAGCTCCTGGAGCCCTTGCATGTGACCCACTGCCCTCATAAAATCATAAGCAAGACATACCAGGTCCTTTGGCACCCATAGCACCACCAGGATGTCTATCGAGTGTGAGTTAACATGGCTTTCAACCCTAGATTCCCCCCCCCCCCCGCTGCCCAGAACATGGAACCACTCATGGATTGAGCCCAAACCCGGCACCTAGCTCCCTCTCAGCATCGCCAGAAACTTCTCGAACCATAGATTTCATGGTCATTTGCAGAAATCTTGACTTTCCATTTTCTGAACCTGAAAATCGGTGTTTTCCCAAAGGAGGTCCAAGATTAGGGTGCGCACAGGGGCCCGAGGCAATTTTAACGCATGATTGTGAAAGGCTTATGATTTTTTGAAGTCTGGTCAAACCTAGGATAAACCATGTTAACTAACTTGTTAACCTTGTAGAAACTATGCCTATTGTTAGGTTCTCTAGAAGCCCCCGCGAGGCTAGGTTGATTCTGTGTCCTAATTGCCAGGCACCGTTGGATTGAGGCGAATGAACGATAAGGATCATCCTTTGCAAGAGCGATCCATGAGTAGGAAGTTTTGCATCCCTATTGGCTCTCGCAGCCACGAGTAGGCCTACCTCCTTGACTTTATAATCGCGACCGTGTGGCCGAAGCTCAAACCCCGTTCATTCCCTACAACTCGTGTCAGCACAAGCGTCGAATCATACCTAAATAAACGGCGCCTCGCCATGGAGCGGCCCTGTCTCAGCTTGCACGAGGTTAATATGTTCATGAGCTACGGCATACTCGCGCCGCCGCTAGCGAGGCTATCGGCCGACTACGAGTTCAGCTAGGACGGGGTGCCTGTGGCACCTCTCTTGTGCGGCATCGCGCTATCGAGGCAGATCAAGGAGCGCTGCTGCCAACTGCTGGAGCGGAAGAGGGTAATGGACCGATACACGCGTACTGGCCAAAGAGCTTCAAGAAGGAGCGGGAGGCGTTGCTTTGGCTTTGCAGAGATCACTGTCAAGAGATCCACCCGAATATTTGCAACCCCGGAGGGAGGAACGCGGTCGGGCACTTCCTCATCAATTTAGACTCGGAAGAGGCGGATGGCGACGCAGAGGACATCGTGCACGACGAAGACAGTGGGAGCGGCATAGTCGATTAGGGTCACTTGAGCCTAAATTTAATCTATGTATGGTAGCTTAATGACCTCTTCAGATAGAATGGCCAAGTTATAAGTGTGTTATCCACCGGCACCAAAGCCACCGCCTGTTGTTTAGCCACCGCCACCTCAGGATAATCCGGCGACACCACCGCAGCCATCACGGTAGCTCTGGTAAGACCATGTGGATGAAGTTTCCATTGCTAGAGATGAAACATGGCAGATGAGCGGGACCAAGGATAGAATCAATTCCCCTGACGTAGCCGATGTGAGCATCAGACATCGCTGAGAAAGACGATGCGAGGTGACGGGACGGTATGCTGTCTCTACTCCTAGAACTTGATGGCACAGTCATAATTTCGGAGTGCGCCAGAGGAGAAGGAGATGTGTGTATCGTGTTGTTTGAGACGGGAATACAAGGGAGGTGAGCCTCACCAACTCCATGGCACAACCATAATTTTGATCGTTGAACGGTTAAAAATCTATGATTATTGTTTATGGATAATCATTTAAAAAATTAATGTACTATTTAATGACCTAGAATGTAGTCCACACCACACATCTCATACCCGTTACAAGCACCATATATAAAAAAATTATACAAATGAATAGTTCAATTTCAATAAAAATTCAAGAAACGATGTTACAGTGCCAGCTTCTCTCTGCTCCTCTTATTAATCTTCAATCCCGTGCTGCACTAAACAACGTTTGATGAGGACTGAAACAACAATGATCAAAATTCCAAGTAAAACAAGTTTCAAGCTTACCTTTCATCTAGAGAATCGTACAAATATGAAATTGACAGGGATTTATTATTTCTCCTGCATTTAACCGAAAGATCCTCAAGAACATCATCAATCACCCTAGCAACTTCTTCATATTAAAATTCAACTCCATTATTATCGTTTCCCTTCCCCTTCCTCTCCCCCTTACCCTATTGTTTCTTTTCGTCCCTATCCCCGCTGGAACGTCCATGTCCTCAACCAATTGCTGCTTACTAATGTTTCCCTCCACATGCGCATCACCATTTTCCTTCACATGCAGCACTTCCTCTATGTCATCTCGCTGCGCTTCCTCCAGTTCTGCCTGAGAAGCTTCATCTTGTGACTCCGTGATGTGAACGGGGACAGGGTCAGCATCTTCAAAATCACGTGGAACTGGGTTTTTGCATAGCCTCTTGATATGGCCCAACCCTCCACACTTGCACTTCCGCTTCCTTGCTCCTAGTCTCGAACCTTGTTCAGTGAAGGCTTCAGTCCATTGCTTTCTAGGCCTACTAGGTGGCCTCCTAAGAACTGGTGGTTCAAGTTTGAACCCTAGATCGACTATCTCCCAATCATTTTCATCAGCTATAGGTGGTACGTTTTATTCATAAGTTGTAGCAAACTTGTCCACGGAGAAATAGTTATGAAGATAGTTCTCTATTTCAGCACCTCTACCTCTTAGCTTTAAGATGAAGTGCAATGCATGGTGGCATGGAAAACCAGTAACCTTCCACTTCCTACATGAACAAGTCTTGTTTCCAATGTCTACAGTATACCTCCATTCAGTTTCATGCTTGTCTTGTGCATAAACCTCAGCCAATGTATTGGAACTTCTGACCATACTCGTCTTGATTGTTCTCAATGCCCTGGTTCTTGCATTTAGTAATAAAACCACCTTTGGAACTATTTTATGGCCTACAAATTTTCTCACACAAATTCTCTGCCTAAAATCTATCTTCACCATTATACACTATCTTATTGCATCTAACAAAATAACAATTGCAAGTGACTTCATGATCCTAATCTTAGCATTAAACCTTTGTGTCAGATTATTGCAAACATAATCCACTTTTCTTAACTCACGAAACTTGCTTGTGGCCCATAACTTCCTATGATGTTCTTCGAGGTATTCTTTCAGCTTCGGCACGGTATAAAAATTCTTAATGTAAGTAGCATGCATGCTTGGGGTGTACGTGTATGCTGATCTCCACAAGTTGTGTTCAAAGGTCTTTCCTTCGAACTTCTTCGTGAAGCTAGTAGTGAGGTGACGCATGCATTCTCTATGCTCAACCCAGGAACACAGCGTCAACAACATTCTAAAGCCCCTTGCATGCACCAGTGTGTATCACCAAGCCTTTAGGGTGACCAATTACTGAATGTAGTATCTGCATGAACCATGTACAAATTTTAGTCAATTCACCTTCAAGAACAAGATAAGCTACGGAAAAAGCCAATTACGTGTGTCCACAACACAAGAGGTAACAAGTTGTTCCTTAAATTTCCCTGTTAAATAAGTTGCGTCTATTGCCAAGTATGGCCTGCAGCGATCTAGGAACCCCTTCCGGCATGCCTTCAGGTAGAAAAAACATCTCCTGAAGCATTTATTATCTGGATGCTTATACTTGAAACCGCTTGAGACTTTACCTCTTCCTTTCACAACCTCTTAATCAATATTAACAACACTACCATGTGATGTCTTCTCTACCTCAGCTTTGAAACTATACAACATGTGAAAACTGTCAGTCCACTTACCCTGAATGAAGTCTAGAGCAATATCCTTCCCATCAAAGATTCTATTGTAAGGAATCAGAAAGTTAAACTTTTCGCTAAGCTTACTTCTGAGTTCAGCAGGTCCAATCATATGATCCTGCCTCACCCAGACAAGTATCGTAGCAGCAATGCACTTGGTTGTCGCTGGTCTAATTTTATTACTTAAAGAATTATTAGGGCAGTTGTGTTTCTTCGTGTTTACCTTGATATGCATTCAATGGGAATAAAAATAAATCAGAGGACTCATCAGCAGAACAAATATGAGAAAGACTGAAACTAAATGTAGCTATTACAACCTGAAATGGGTGTCCAACTCACATTGGAGATACATGAAATATCCATTTACACACCTTACTTTCCCTACAATGCACCCTAAATCTATTTTGGTCGCTCTTTTTAATGATAAATTCGAACCCAACTCTTGTTGCATAGGTAGCAACGACATATCTGCATTCATCCACAGTATCAAAGACAGTCCCCTCATAAATTGTATGGTTGTCCATGTAAAATTGTATCACTAGCATGTCCTCGTCTTTGTCCTCGTATCTGTATCCCATTTCCTCATCCTCACATTCCTCTTAGTCATCAATCCCATAGTCAGGATCATACTTTGAATCGATCAAATATTCCCTACTCCCCATCCTATCAGGGTCAGCATCCACATCTGGATATGCTTTCTCATCATCATCATCGAGCACAAAATCATCCTGACCGCCACACATTTCGATATCTTCATGCTTTCTTAAGAAGGCATCATGCTCAACGACAGGCTAGGCGATCACGCTCGATATCACAAACAGACACTGCTCTATTCGTGTTCCACACGGGCCGATATCATTCAGGACAGTCTCTTTCCCAGTATCTTTGTTAAGGATGTGCACAAACATCTGTAGAGTCCTCGTGCCAAGGTGTTTACCCGACATCATGGCCAGAGCCTCCTCAGTTCTAACACCGCAGAAAGTCTGCGCATTTGTTTCATAGTACCTACTTACGAATTCGTCATGTGGGCCAATCATAAACTTGCCAAATTGCATGGGCAAGTCACTTAGAGTTATGTCCTTCGCGTCTACTGTTAGCTGATAATCAAATCCACCGGTAACTGCGATTCTACCGTCGGACAAGGTTTCAGTCCGACACCCATGCTTATTCTTCAAAAGAAATGTAGATGAAGTAGACGTCCTACGGTCACCAACACAATACCTCTCCAGCACCAGGGGACTAGAAACGCTAATTGGGAGATGCAGAGATGGAATTGCAGTTCTTACCCTTCAGGGAGGATGTACGGCACATTAAATGGGCTTCAGAGCACCAAAGCTTTGCACCCCGCATCCTCTTCCCCTGTTTCGTGCTCCTCCATGTTCTCCAGGCTTGAAGGGTCCATCTCCTCGCTCTCCCTCTAGGCATGACTGATCTCCGTGTTCTCCGACCACGCAGGATCCATTTTCGTGTGGGATCCAGATCAAAGCCACCATCATTGCACGAGAACCTAGCGCCCACCGCATGATTTTCGTTCCCAGACGCGCCTAGGCGGGGACGGATGCAAGGAGACAGGGCAAGGGGAAAGTCAGGGTGGGTAGGGTGGGTAGGGGATGACAGGAGGATGATAGTCTAGGGTAGGACAAGAGTGTTGCGCGACGGGATAGAATGGTCGCGTGCAAGACCAAAGCTATGGAGCCTAGCTGCGAGTGACAGAATATGGAAAATTACACAATAATGGGGATCACTAATGTAAGACCTCACCATTTAAGCTAAAGGCCCCTATGATTCCAATGCTAGTCCCCGGATCGAATTGCTAGCATCCACAGTTTAAGATTAAGTACATAGATATAAAGGTCATTATTACATCGTAATATCCAAAGATACATAGTCCTTACAACTCATTAGCCCAAGGCTAATACATAGAGATCACAATACTTAACAAAATAAATAAATTCTTCATCTTCATGTGCCACAGGCAAACATGTTGTGTGTAGACTCATAACCCTACTCACCATCAGAGTAACCTGTAACATAATAAGATAAAGCCATAGAGGGTCAATACATTTAGAACTGTATTGGCATGTGATACCATAGTAGTATAATAACATCTAATAATTATATGAATTTAGCTAAGTGTAGTTCAGGCTGGCTTGCTCAAAATAAGGTTTTTCTTATTAGTTGAAAACACTAAATTTTTGTTTGACAAAAACACCCAAGGAACCACCAATAGACATTGGTGAACCTTTACCCTTTTTCAACCACAAGTTTTAACTTAGAGAAATTGGGATGAGGAGATCCTTGATCATTTCACTTTGAGGCTCAAAATGTCCATTATCGGGGACACGTCTAAGTACTTAGGTTATACCATCTCGAGAGGTGGTGCACTTTCCCCACAAGACTCTACATGCGTCTAGATGAGACTTTTCAGAAGCAGTTCCTTAGACCACCATGGACGCGTTCCATCCTATCAACCCCACCACCAACTGTCCATCTGGCTAAGTTCTTGCAACCTAGTTGGTCAAGGAAGAGACCATATGCCATGTGGTTCCACTAGAAGCTTCTCAACACTAAACATCTCAAATCTCTTTGTTCCTGGGTTACCATCCATAAGTATTATACACAAGTTAAACCATAGACATGGGCCTTGTGTAACCAGTCAACACAAACCAATCTTTCCATTCCACAGAGGTGATTCATTGACATGTAGTTTTATTAATCAAAAACATAGTCATAGATTTTGCATACTATCATAGAATGAATAATTCACCCTTGTTTTCTACTAGCTAGGCTAAGCATACTAGTATAACAAGTTTCTTAACTTAGGGAAAAACTACTAAGGAAATATCTATAGGATTTACCCAAGCATAGAAAAATACTTAGAAAATAACCATGCAAAACCTACTCAAAATATCCCTAGTGCATAGACAAAATAATACGAAAAAAATATGAAGCATAAGAACAATCCTCACAATCACACTCTCCACTATCCCCAAAATCTACACATAAAATCATACCACAATATTCACATTCAATATACAAACAAAAATATATATGAATGCATGAAAAATTCAAATGAATGATTTGCCACACTTTTCAAATCAAACTAAATAGTACTGACTACAAATCATACCTTTTAAAGTCTAAATAAACAAAAAATTACTTTAAAATGATTTTCTAAATAATTTTTATAGAGAAAATAGGCCTACAAATGATTCTTCATAAAATCCTAATTTTCCAGAAGCAAATGGACAAAACATGGACGTAGATGTGTAGGGCTCATTTTTCTGAATCCATTGATATAAAATTTGTAATTTTTGGACAAACGGAACAAAAGTTATTGAATTTACAAGTTTGAATAACTAATAGATCTAAATTCATATTTTAAATCTAAACCAGGGACACGCTGCAGCGTCTGATTGGCGCGTACCGGTTCACGTTGGATCACGATTCTCCACCGTAGGATTTAAGTGGCGATGCACGGCCCAGATCTAGTCATAACGGTTCGTTGAGTGATCTAATATTAACAACTGGATGCAGATCTAAAGGCTCAGATCTAAATGACCAAAGACTAGGGACGCAAATGGTTTTGGCACCGGCGATGCTACTGACGGTGACACGACAGCGAGGCTAGAGTGGTAGGGGTGGTGCTGATGCTTACCGAGCTCGTGGGAAGACGGTGAAGCTCAACATGCACTTGGCTCGGACAGGGGCGCATGGACACGGGCTCAGATGCTCGTCGGAGTTTGACCTAGCATCGGATGCTCACTACCGGAGACAAAGGCGACGACCTAGGGTGCAATAGGGAAAACGAAAGGCATTAGAAGGTCAACAAGGTCACGGTGAACACGATGGTGTGAAGCAGGGTTCAAGGGGTGCTCGGGTTTTACCGTGATTGCTCATCGGAGTCGAGCGGCGCCTCGGCTGCTTGTAGTCGTCAACAGGGACGACAACCTGGCGTAAAATAGGACAAACCAGAGGCATCAGAAGAAGCACAAGAAGCAGGCAAGCGAAATCGTTTGAACCAGAGTCAAGGGGAAGCACGGGGCTCACCATAATCACTCGCTGGAGTTTGTCGGGGCAACGGCGTGCGAGAAGAATTTGAGGTAGCCTGGCGGCGCTCTGGTGGTTTTGAGTAGGGGAAATGGATCAGGTGATGAGGGCGTTAAGTAGCCAGGGCGAGGGAGAGAATTACGCCGGCATTCAACGGAAATCAACACGCTTTGATTCAGAGGAAACTGCCGCGGTGGAGCTGGTCTCGCGCGAGATTTGGTGACGAAGGGGGTGAGGTGGCAGTAGGGACCACATGTCAGCGAGGGGATGCGCGCACGCAGAGTGAGAAACAGAGGGGGAGAGGGGAAAACCCGGGTGAGCTTGCTAGGCTGTTTTGGGCCTGGGCCAGAATAGCTGGTTGGCTTCTATTTTTTCCTTCTTTTGCTTTTTCTTTTCTGTGTTGAATTTTAAAATGACATTTGAATGGCTTATTCAAATCCAAATGAACTCAACCTTTTACCAATAATTTGTGAGGTGATCCTAGTATCCAAAAGTGTGTCAAACACATACAAACACTCAAAATTTTGGGCTTTGAAAATAAAATAAAACCATGCCCCATATATTATATAAAGGGGTTTAAATATGGTTCCATTAGGGTTTTTGTTTTGAAATTTATTGTATAATATGAATATGCCATGATGCTATGAATGCAACAACATGATTTTACATTTGATGAAATTTGGGATGTTACAAATCTAACCCCCTTAAGATGAATCTCGCCCTCGATATTCGGATTGGCTAGCAAATAGGTGAGGGTGATATTTCCGAAGGTCACCTTCTCTTTTCCAAGTTGCTTCTTCCTCGATATGATGATTCCACTGTACTTTGCAGAATTTGATAGTCTTAGTATGAGTGACTCTTTCTACTTTCTCAAGAATCTTGATAGGTTTCTCTTCATAAGTGAGATCATTCTCCAACTGAACTTCTTACAATGGTATAGTGTCTTTCAAGGAAGTTTCTTCCATCTCCGGATGACACTTCTTCAATTGACTCACATGAAACACATTGAGAACTGAAGACAATGATTCACGCAATTCAATCTCATAAGCCACTTCTCCTTTGCAGCTCAAAATCTTGAACGGTTCAACATATCTAGGTGCCAATTTGCCTTTGACTCTAATCTCTTCACACAACAAAGTGTTGAGACTCTAAGATAAGCTCAATCACCTACCTCATAGGTGACTTCTCTATGCTTTGGATCTGCATTGCTGTTTTGTTGGGATTGGGCTATTTTCAATCTGTCCTTTACCATTCTGACTTTCTCTTCGGCTTCCTTGATCAATTCTGGTTCGAATAAATTTCTTTCTCCTACCCCATTCCATAGTCATGGCGTAGTACACTTCCTTCCATAAAGGAATTCAAACGGAGCCATCTCTATGCTGGCTTGGTAGCTGTTATTGTAAGAGAATTCTCCGTATGGCAGACTTTCATCCCAACTAGATCCATAGTCTAGTGCACATGCCCTCAACATATGTTCCAAAATCTGATTGGTCCTTTCTATTTGTCCATATTTCTAAGGGTGAAAAGCTATGCTGAATTCTAGTCTTGTTCCCAATTATTCATGTAGTTGTCGCCAGAAATGCGAAGTGAACTGAGTTCCTCTATCAGACACAATACTCTTAGATACTCCATGTAGGCATACAATCCTATTCGTATAGATCTTAGCCAGTTTAGCACTTGTATAAGTAGTCTTCACGGGTATGAAATGAGCCACTTTAGTTAGGTGATCTACAACAACCCAAATAGAATCATATCCAGATCTGGTCCTTGGCAGTCCGGTGATAAAATCCATACCAATCTTATCCCACTTCCAATAAGTTATAGGTAGTGGTTGCAATAACCTGCAGGTTTCTAATGTTCCGTCTACACTCTACTACACACATCACACAAAGCAATGTCTTCTGTGATATCTTTCTTAAGATTATTCCACCAAAATCTTTCCTTCACATCGATGTACATCTTGGTGTTACCCGGATGAATAGAATAATGTGAATTGTGTGCTTCTTGCAGAATCAATTTCTGAAGCTCCAGATCTTGTGGAATGCATATACGGTTTCCATACCATAAGGTTCCTTGTTCATCTTCATGGAATCCTTTCACCTTTCCTTCACTAATTTTACTCTTAATCTCTTCTATTTCACTGTCCAACTTTTGGGCTTCTTTGATCGTATCCAACAGTGTTGGTTGAACTTCCAAAGACCTGAGATATCCTTCAGGAACTATCTCCAATCTTAGTTCTTTAAATTGGACACACAAATTGTCTGGAAATTCTCCTTTGGTAAGGCCATTCACATAAACTTTATGGCTTAAAGCGTCCGCTACAACATTTGCTTTACCGGGATGGTATTGCAAACTCAAGTTGTAATCCTTGATTAGTTCTAGCCACCTTCTTTGTATCATATTGAGTTCCTTATGGGTGAAAATATATTTCAAACTCTTGTGATCTTTGAACACTTCATAACGCTTACCGAAAAGATAATGTCTCCATGTTTTGAGCGCATGGACAACAGAGGCTAACTATATGTCATGAGTAGGATAGTTTACTTCATGCTTTTTGAGTTGTCTTGAGTCATAAGCCACAAATTTTCCTTCTTTCATCAAAACTCCACCAATATTTGGTGAGATGCATCACAATAGACTTGGAAGTCTTTCTCTAAATCTGGCAGACATAAGACTGGTGCTAACACTAATCTCTTTTTTAATTCTTGGAAACTGGTTTCACACCCTTCAGTACAATCAAACTTCTTCTCTTTCTTAAGTAACTCCGTCATTGGTTTAGCCACTTTTGAGAAATTCTCGATGAACCTTCTATAGTATCCTGCCAAGCCTAGGAAACTACAAACTTCTTTAACTTACTTGGGAGATTCCCACTCAGTTACAGCTAACACCTTTGCGGGATCGACATCTATACCATCTCCAAACACAATATGTCCAAGAAATCCAACTTCATTCAACCAAAATTCACACTTACTGAACTTGGCATACAACTTGTGCTCCCTGAGTTTCTCAAGAATCAAACGTAAATGTTCTTCATGATCTTCTTTCCTCTTGGAATAGATCAAAATGTCATCGATGAATACGACAACAAACTTGTCAAGAAACTCCATGAACACCTTGTTCATCATGTTCATGAAATAAGTTGGTGCATTTATTAATCCAAATGGCATCACGGTATACTCATACAATCCATACCTAGTGGTAAAAGCAGTCTTAGGTATGTCTTGCTCTCTACTCTTTAGCTGAGAGTAGCTTGATCAGAGATCAATTTTTGTGAACACACGGGCTCCTTCTATCTGATCAAATAGATCATTGATTCTAGGCAACGGGTACTTGTTCTTTATAGTCACCTCATTGAGTGATCTATAATCTATGCATAGCCTTTGACTTTTGTCCTTTTTCTCAACAAAGAGAACTGGTGCACCCCAAGACGAAGAACTTGGTTGGATGAATCCTCTTTGTAACTATTCTCCAAGTTGTTTCTTGAGTTATTTCAACTCATCAACTGACATCTTATAGGGTCTCTTTGCTATGGGTCCAGATCATGGCAATAAGTCAATCAAAAACTCCACATCTCTAGCTAGTGGCATTCCTGGTAATTCCTCCGGAAACACATTCGGGTACTCTTTCACCACTGGTACACTGTCTATGCTAACCCCCTTAAGAGACTTTAACTTACTCCCATTGGATTCAAAGTTAGAATTGAACCTAATCCGTTTCTTATCCGGGGTTGTGAGTGTAACAGTATGATTGGCACAATCTATTACTCCCTCATACTTAGTCATCCAATCCATGCCAAAAGTTACATCCAACCCTTGGGAATCTAGGATTATTAGACTAACTAGAAACTTATACTTTCCAAACTCTATTACTAGAGCTTACTTTAATAGGACATCCAATAGTTTCAGTTGGAAGTCTATTTTTGTCTGCACATTCTCTTGATATGAATGAATGCGATGCGCCGATATCAAAAAGGACAAGTGCTGGAAAAGAATTAATCTTGAACTTACCAGCCACAACATCGGACTCCTCATAGATCTCCTCCACATTGATGTGGTTCACATGACCCTTCTGAAAAGGGTTTGGCTTGCTGGCTCCATCAGTCTTCTTGTTCTGGACATTCATTTGCATAGTGCCCAGTTTTCTTGCACTTGAAGCATTCAACCTGATTGATGTCTTTCATAGCAGGCTGACTCCCATTGCCATTTACACTGTGGTGACTCTTGTGTCCACTCTTGTGGTTCTTATATCCACCATTGTCATGACTACGGTGATTCTTGCTATCATGGTGGCGGTTACTGTTGTGGTGGTTGTTATATTTCCCATGTTTGTGGGATCCAGAACCTCCACTATCTTCACCATGGGAACGCTTGTGTGACAATCCAGAACTATGCTTATCAAAGTGATGCTTCTTCTTCATGTTCTCAACATGCTTCATCTTACTTTCCAAGATTGTAGCTTTGTCACACAAGGATAGATAAGTTGGAACATATGCAACAAATAGTTGCATCACATCTCATCATTCAGTCCCTCAAGGAACTTCTCCTTCCTTTTTGCATCAGGGTCAACTTCATCCGGTGCATAGCATGCTAGATTGTTGAACTCCTTAATATATTCTGCAACACTGCGGTGGCATTGCTTAAGGTTGCGAAATTCCTTCTTCTTCAAACTCGATCACTCCTGAAGAGATATGAGCAGTGCGGAATCCATCCTCAAACATTGCCCAAGTCACTTCCTCAATAGGGGTGGTGATTTGGAAGTTATCCCACAAAGTAGTTGCTGGTCCTTCAAGCAGATGTGCTGCAAATCTGAATTTCTCCTCATCAGTGCAACCAACAGTGACCAAGTCCTTGTTCACATAACGTAACCAGTCATTGGCCACCATAGGATCAGTGGTTCCAGAAAAATTTGCAGGCCTCAATCTCAGAAACCTTGGAAGCATGTCAATAGCTGGTGGGTTGTTTTGATTGTTGTTGTTATGGTTGTTGTTGTTGTTATTGTTGTTGTTGTTGTTTTGGTTTCGATTTGCCATAAACTGGGTCATCATTTGCATCTACTAAGTCTGGGCTGTCATCAGCTGCTGCGTCTCATTGCCATTGTTGTTATTGTTGGGATTGGCACGACGAGGAGGCATTTGTGCTTTCAATAAGGATAAGTAATGAGATATAACCCATAGATGCTAACATGCACAATACATCACATAGCAACAATCACAAATAATCAAGCACAAGATAAGCTTAGAGTTTAAACAATGTGAACAACAAGTTTTGAAAGGTAAACACACTAGAAAAGTCATCCACATGTTGGATGATCAACGAGACTCGATGAATAAAAAGATGATAAATGGATAAATAGCCAAGTAGTTAACACTACTCCTCCATATCGACTTCCACCTCCACTAGTGCAAGTTCGGCTGCGTCGATTCCTGACTTGTATTCCTCTACTGTGGTGGTCAAGGCAGTGACCTTTGCCTGAAGCTTCCTCTTCTGCGAACTCAGCCTCTCAATAACCTCCTGCTGTGTCTCTAGTTCAAGATCCTTGAGCTACATCTCGGCCTTCATCTCATTGATATTCTTGTTCCTATCCTGCACTCTCTTCTCTTGATTCTTGAACCTCTTGTCTTGATTCTCGAACCTAGCCTCCATCTCCTTGATGCACTCATCCTACTCCTCGAAGGCCTTGTCCTTCTCCCTCAGCTGGACATGAAGCTCGTCATTGCTAAGCATGACGTTGGTCCTATCGGTGTCAGTGTGCCTAACAAGGCTCTCTAGGTCCTGAAGATAGAGACGTACTGGCTCAATAGTCTCCCTAGTGGAATTCTCATAAACTATAGCCTCTCCCTCCTTGTCACATCTCCCAAATGGGTGGAAGTAGAGGCCCCTGAGCTCGGTGGAGTGACTTCCACAAAGGCGTCCAAGTAGCTCCTGCATGGCAACGTCAAGTCCCTTCTCCTTGTCATCATGGAGTAACATGAAAGCAATATCCTCGGTGGGTGGCTCCGACTGGCGTTCTGGCTGCGAGACTCTAAATCCCCATAGATCCTTCCTCTTGAACTTCGTAAGATGAAGTCCCTTAATGTGAGGGAGGGGAAGATTGAGCACACTAGTGAGCTCCACAATACGAGAACCAAAAATGAGTTCCCTTGAACTCCTCGGCGGTGCTGATAACAAAGCTAGGCATCTATTTCATAGGATAGAGAAAAATTAGAAACAACACAAGTAAAGAGAAAAACATAAGGTAGTGAAACAAAAGACAAAAGCATACATTCATCCATAACACACACCAGTCATAGCATACAATAATCTACCACAAGCACTAAGGTTCAAACATAACTTAGACAACTTTTTTTCATACCACATAGGTTGGTATGATCAATTTATTAGCACGAGAAAATGACAAGTGTGGTGGTCCAACTATTAGAATATGTCAAAATTCTCACTTATATGCTAAGTCTATGATATCTTCCCTTAGATGTTTTATGGCAGTCTCTAAGTCCTGGTTATACTTCTTCTCCTCTTTAAGGTCATTTTAGTGTTGATCATTCTACACTTGAGTCTTTCACCAAGCTCCTTGATAGTATTGCAAGCTGCATTCCTTGCAGAGTCAAAGAATGACATATGCATTTCAGAGTTGGTGACCATGCAGAATCTCGACTCTTTGTGGTTGTCCTCCTTGTTTTTATACAAGTGGAGTAGTACCCACCAATATTCTTGTCCTTCATCCATCATGGGAAATCCTTTGTACACGGCTTCACCATGTATTCCCAAGCTAACCATGAGGTTTTTGAGTGCCTTGGAAACTCCATCTCACATTCTAAGATCATGTTCATGAGTGGTCCTTTCTTGACGGCTTCGTTGATGGCGGCCATCTCGAAATAGAGATGAGAAAGAAGATTAGGAGTGGTTTACAAGAAGAAAAGAGACAAGTGTGGAATTTGCAAAGGGTTGCATTTTTTCCTAGTGGTTTCCTTAGTCTAATCTATCTTAGGGTCATAATCCTACAGGCAACACAGTGCTCTGATACCATCTGTAAGACTTCACCATTTAAAGTAAAGACCCCTATGATTGCAATGCTAGTCCCCGGATCGAATTGCTAGCATCCACAGTTTAAGATGAAGTACACAGATACAAAGGTCATTATTACATCGTAATATCCAGAGATACATAGTCCTTACAACTCATTAGACCAAGGATAATACATAGAGTTCAGAATACTTAACAAAATAAATAAAGTCTTCATCTTCATGTGCAACAGGCAAACATGTTGAGTATAGACGCATAACCCTAGTCACCATCAGAGTAACCTGTAACATCATACGTTACAGCCACCGAGGGTCAATGCATTTGGAATTGTATTTTCCAGTGATACCATAGTCGTATAATAACATATAATAATTATATGAATTTGGCTAAGTGTAGTTTAGGCTGGCTTGCTCAAAATAAGGTTTTTCTTATTAGTTGAAAACACTAAGTTTTTGTTTGACAAAAACAGCCAAGGAACCACCAATAGACATTGGTGAACCTTTACCCTTGTTCAACCACAAGTTTTAACTTAGAGAAATTGGGATGAGGAGATCCTTGATCATTTCAATGTCTTTGAGGCTCAAAATATCCATTACTGGGGAAACGGCTAAGTACTTAGGTTTAACCCTCTCAAGAGGTGGTGCAATTTCCCCACAAGACTTGACATGCATCAAGACGAGACTTTTCAGAAGCATTCCCTTAGACCACCATGGGCGCGTTCCATTCTATCCACCCTACCACCAACTATCCATCTGGATAAGTTCTTGCAACCTAGTTGGTCAAGGCCGAGCCCATATGCCATGTGATTGCACTAGAAGCTTATCAACACTAAACATCTCAAATATCTTTGTTCCTGGGTGGCCATCCACAAGTGTGATACACAACGTAAACCATAGACATGGGCCTTGTGTAACCACTCAACACAAACCAATATTTCCATTCACATGTTGTTTTATTAATCAAAAACATAGTCATAGATTTTGCATAATATCATAGCATGAATAATAAACCCTTGTTTTCTACTAGCTAGGTTAAGCATACTAGTATAACAAGTTTCTTAACTTAGGGAAAAACTAATAAGATAATATCTATAGGATTTACCCAAGCATAGAATATACTTAGAAAATAACCATGCAAAACCTATTCAAAATATCCCTAGTGCATATATAAAATAATAGGAGAAAATTATGAAGCATCACTTTCCTTGGTAGTTGGGGGAATAGGAACAATCCTCGCAATCACACTCTCCACAATCCCCAAAATCTACACATAAAATCATACCACAATATTCACATTCAATATACAAACAAAAATATATATGAATGCATGAAAAATGCAAATGAATGATTTGCCACACTTTTCAAATCAAACTAACAGTACTAAATAGAAATCATACCTTTTAAGTCTAAATAAACCAAAAAATACATTAAAACAATTTTCTAAATAATTTTTATAGCCAAAATAGGCCTACAAATGCTTCTGCATAAAATCCTAATTTTCCAGAAGCAAATGGACAAAACATGGCCATATCATTTTTGTGAATCCATTGATATAAAATTTGTAATTTTTGGACAAACAGAACAAAAGTTATTGAATTTACAAATTTGAATAATTAATAGATCTAAATTCAGATTTTAAATCTAAACTAGGGACACGCGGCAGTGTCTGATTGGCGCGTACCGGTTTGCGCTGGATCAAGATTCTGCACTATAGGATTTAAGTGGCGATGCACACCCCATATCTAGTCGTAACGGTTCGTTACTTGATCTAATCATAACCACTGGATGCAGATCTAAAGGCTCAGATCTAAACGACCAAAGACTGGCGGCGCAAATAGTTCTGGCAGCGGCGACGCTACTACAGGTGACACGCCAGCGAGGCTAGAGGGGTAGGGGTTGGTGCTGATACTTACCGAGCTCGCGGGAAGACGGTGAAGATAAACGTGCACTTGGCTCGGACAGGGGCGCACGAACACGGGCTCAGATGCTCGTCGGGGTTTGACCTAGCGTCGGGTGCTCACTGCTGGAGACAAAGGGGACGACCTAGGGCAGAATAGGGCAAACGAAAGGCATTAGAAGGTGCACAAGGTCACGACAAAAACGATGGCGTGAAGCAGGGTCAAGGGGCACTCGGGTTTTACCTGGGGTGAAATAGGACAAACCAGAGGCATCAGAAGAAGTGCAAGAAGCAGGCAAGTGCAATAGTTTGAACCAGAGTCAAGGGGCGCATGGGGCTCACTGTAATCACTCGCCGGAGTTCGTCGGGCAGTGGGGTGCGAGAGGAAATTGAGGTAGCCTGGCGGCGCTCTGGTGGTTTTGAGTGGGGGAAAATGGAGCTGGTGCTGAGGGTGTTAAGTAGCCGGGGCGAGGGAGAGAATTACGCCGGCATTCAACGGTAATCAACGTGCTTTGATTCGGAGGAAACGAAGGGGGTGAGGTGGCAGTGGGGACCACAAGTCAGCGAGGGGGTGAGCGTGCGCGGAGTGAGAAACAGAGGGGGAGAGTGGAAAACCTGGGAGAGCGTGCTGGGCTGTTTTGGGCCTGGGCCAGAATAGCTGGTTGGATTCTATTTTTTTCCTTCTTATGCTTTTTCTTTTTCTGTTTTGAATTTTCAAATGACATTTGAATGGCTTATTCAAATCCAAATGAACTCAAACTTTTACCAATAATTTGTGAGGTGATCCTAGTATCCAAAAGTGTGTCAAACACATACAAACACTCAAAATCATTTTTGGGCTTTGAAAATAAAATAAAATCATGCCCCATATATTATATAAAGGGGTTTAAATATGGTTCCATTAGGGTTTTTGTTTTGAATTTTTTTGTGTAAAATGAATTTGCCATGATGCTATGAATGCAACAACATGATTTTGCATTTGATGAAATTTTGGATGTTACAACTAATCCTCGAACTTGGCATGCACGCCGTTGATGGTCGAGGTGGCACTGCCTTCCAGTCAGTAAAACGACATGTCCTCTTCCCCTATTTCTGATGGGGTTTCTGCAATTCTAAGATCATAGTGTCACATGCATAATTTGTGGACACAACTAATGAGACAATCATAAATATACTTAAAACGGAACCCTGACGTGGTACATTGCCCAATGCAGTTGCTAGCCACAATATGTGTTTTTAATATCTTAGCACTCTTATGCTGAGAAGGGAAATACAGATTTGGTAGTTAGTCGAACAAGTTTTGAATAAATAAGATACACTCTTAGGAAGCTTATCCATGGCCCCGCATAAGCAGAAGTTGTGGCCTCCGTAGAAGCTTGGCTATATGGCCCCATTGAGGCAGGCCATGCGGCTGTACTACAAGGACGGTCTCCCATTGCCATCTGAGACAGTTGATTTCGCAGAATGTGCTGCATCTGCAGCGTCAGCAGCAACGGCGATGGTGAAGGCCACGGTGATGTCGAGCAGGGCCAAGCAAGCATCATGGAGAAAGCGCACATGAGAAATAAGGTACGTTCCAAAGCGTTCCTGTGAGCTTGCCTCCTTGGAAACATACCCCCCAACAGGGTAGCGCCATGGTCAAAAAACTCTCGCCTCCATGCCTCAGCGCTTGAGACCTTACCGCGGTGGGGCAATCTGGGTGCACGCCGTCAGTGAAAAAGACGATCCATCCTACGCACAGTCGGCGGCCACACCGCGGTGGCGTGCATCCATCTACACTCAGCTTGTTGGAGTTTTCGACAGCTGGAGCCGACGACGGGCAATAGCTTAGCGCCGAAATTCAGGTTCAGATTCACACGGATCTATGGTCCCAGCCACGAGAAGCCGGAGTTCACGTTAGAAGAAATCGTTACGGTGGCGCGGCTATTCGTATTGAACCAACACTGGTTCAAGCGCATCAACTAGTGCATGAACATTCCAGATCTCTTGAAGTTTGGCGGGAAGGAAAAAGATTAGTTTCGGTTGAACAATCCCTGAACTTACGTCCTCTCTTGGCAATTAGCTAGCCAACTTTTATGGTGGAGATTTGCAGTTTCTTCAGTGTAGAACAGTTAAATTCAGATTAACTCTATAGAATGCCTTTTGTAGAGGCAATGGCCCCTTTTTATGCAGCTATCCCATACTATAGTATGGAATTAGTTCGGAAGTAACCAAATACTATCAAGATGTATCTATTTATTCAATTACTACCAGTAGTTGAATTCAGTTTATTGTCATACTTATCCGAGGCAGACAATATTTAGACATTATTTTATGAAATGGTCTTGGGTTGTTTATTCATGCAAGTTCCATACAGAATCACGCACTAGCTCAAAAAAATCTAGGTAAAAATTGTTCGAGGCATACAAACCAGCAACATTTTTTATCTTTCGGATCGCTCACCCGCAGCATTTTCCCAGCAATGGTGATGTTGATCATTGCCAGCTCACCCTCATTTCAGGAGGCTAACCTTGGTTATTCACACAAATTCATTAGCCACACATACTAAAAATTCATTAGCTACACAAACTACAAATCATTAGCCACACATATTACGAATTCAGTACCCACACATTACAAATTTAGTAGCCACACATACTACAGTAGTTCAAACTATTACATAAGTAATACTACGTGCTCGACTCTCAAGTCAGCAATCTTTCAGATTCACTAAACCTCTGTCTTCACTTGAGGGAAATCAGAACCACCAGCTTGTACATGCCCAGTCCCCCCACCAAAACTGTGGGCTCCGTCGTGGAACGGTGGTGGTCCTGTGCCATCGATCCTTCCAGGCCAACACTGCAGGCGATGAGGACGCTTTATGGCTGCCTTGTCCAGCAGGTGGATGATCACTGGGTGCAAGCAGCAAAGCTGCTGTCCTGCCCTGCTTGGAATCTCAACCTCATACATCTTAGGAACGGTGTCTGGAACTTCCATCCACGCATTTACCTTGATGATCCATTTATCGCTTGGTGGCATAATCTCCACTAGCTCGCCGCCAAGCCTACTAATGACCTTCTTGAGGGCCTCCGGTTCCCAAGCATCCAAAGGGAGGTCGTCAAAGCTGAGTTTAGAGAAGAAACGAAGCTTCCCTAAGTGATCATCCCACCCACAGGCGTGATGCCAATGCATGAAGTTCATTTTCTCCCCACAACACTCGAAAGAACGGGAAGAATGCAGAACACGCTCGCTATCTGAGCTGTGGGCAAACTGGACAAAGAAATTGAATGGTGGCGTGCATATCTCCGTATTGACCACTTTTCGTCTGATCCCAAAATGAGACCTGAAAGCCGACAAAAAGTCTGCCAGCAGGACGCGTGCCCAGCATGGTGTCCATGAGAGTGTTGTCGTCGAACTCCTCTGCCAGGGCTACCATGCCTGGGGTGCGCGACAGTATGCAACGACCCGAGGCCGGTCGCTGGTCTCGATTTCCCGGCCGGACATGCTCTGCTATGCGAGAAGGTCTAGGCAGCGGCGAGAGGCTAGGCTAGGGACATGAAGCTCCGACACGCCAACTAGTAAAAACGAGGCGAGGGAGATGGCGGCGAGCTACGATTAAGGGTGTGTGAGGTTGACCGGCCATGGCGGGGACGCAAGGAGAGCAATGGTAGGCTCCAATCTGGAGACCAGTATCCAGAGCTAAGCAAGGTAATGGAGAAGGGAATAATAGGGGAGAAGAGTAGAGCAGAGAAGAAGATCTAGTCCTCGCAGGGGTAAACCAGCCGACAACCGCAAAGGATAATGGGGAATACTAATAGGAGGGGGTAAGAAGAGTTGACCTAACGGTGGGATTTGAGTTCAACCGTTTTTTGACTGGTTCAAATGATCATTTGGCCATTAGATTTGTATTTACCCCCATTTGTCCCCTATCGACAATTGGCGAAGCTAATACAGCCCCTCTATGAGATTACACGCAACTCGGACCCCGATATGCCTTGGCGTCTAAACTTTCGGGCAGCATATTAAAAATCTCCTTTTTCGTTAAGAGTAGTCTGAATAATATTGGATCTCAATGCCACAAGCCAAGTTTTCAGACATATATAGTGGGCCAACATGTTGTACTTACGTTTCCCATGTTTTATGATTTTTTCAAATTTCCTTGCTAACTCTGCCCACTTGAATGAATTTATGTAAATTTATCGAAATTAGGTCAAATTTGAAACTATAAGTAAATTGTAAGTTTCTTAGAAAGTTTATGAAAAATATTTTGGAGGTTACCATCAGCGGTCACAATTAATATATCAGAAACCACCAAGAGTTTTGAGGATAGGTTCAACTTCTTGCTAAGATTTTGCATCCTTCAATTTCACGAAATTGGGTCAAATTTAGCTACAAGTAAGCACGATAGATTTCTCTTGAATTAAATCTTTTCATAGGTATATGGGTGCATATTCTTGTAGTAAACAATCTTGTCAGTGTGAGTTTCCATCTATCAGGAAAGAACATTCTCAATTTTCCTAGTGATGATGAGATTGTTCTTTCCCATAAATAAAGTCCGAAGAATATGGATCTGGATGCCACAATGCCAAGTTTTCAGACATATATAGTGGACCAACATGTTATACTTACGATTTCCCTTGTTTTTGTAGATTACGCGGCCCACTTGAATGACTTTATACCAATTTATCGAAATTAGGTCAAATTTAAACTAGTGCAAGTAAATAGTGGGCTTCTTTGAAAGTTTATGAAAAAACTTTTGGAGGTACCATCAGGGCTCACAATTAATATATCAAAAAACCAAGAGTTTTGATGATAGGTTTAACTTCTTGCTAAGATTTTTCATCTTAACAACTTAACGAAAGTAGGTCAAACTTGAGGTACGATGTGTTGCCCTTGAATTAAATATCATTTCAGAGATATATGGGTACATCTTCTTTTAGTAAACAATGACATCGGTGTGAGTTTCCAACTATCAGGAAAGAACATTCTCAATTTTCGAAATGATAGACTTGGATGTCATTTTCATTTTCTACAAGGTCCTCGATGCAACCTTTACTTCCACCAACCGTGTTAACTGAAGCTCACTACTCCCACGGGACCTGTGACAGTTAAAAGAAAAAGGCACTGCCCCAATTTCCATACAAAGTTATAAATATTTTAATACGTTTGGACTACAAATGAGCTTAAGGGTGAGCCTTAAGGTTATTAGCTTGTAGATAGCTTCCACTATGTATATAGAAGTCCATCACGACTATATTTTCCCTTATGGACAACATAGTGGATGCCCTTACTTGTAGTATTATTTCTTTTATTTGACATATGCTCATCTCTGTCCATGCACTGTACGTGTAGAGAGAATAAAACGTAGGCACGGGAAGAGGGAAGCAGCGAAGAGAAAAGTTATGATGGGTTCCTGACAGGTACTCCTGCCGCCTTAAAGTTATAGTGTACACTCTACTAGTAGTAAATTTCAGGACCAATGCACAAAAAATGGTGTGTTTTCTCAATCCTTTAATGCCTCTCATGTCTCCACCCCTCCCCCCTTGTGCATCGGCCCGGCTTATCTCTCCCTTGTCCACAGCATGGCGCCGCGCACGTGTGCCTTGGTACAACGGCTCTGTTTATTTATAATTTTTTGAGAGCATCTATGTTTCTATGGCATGTTTGGAAGCCACATTGGTGTGGAGTAGGAGGAATAGTAATGTACACAGGAAGGAAAGTACTTTGGTTCTAACCAGAAAAAAATTCAAAAATTTTCTGTTTCTAAATTTTCACTTGCTTCCCAAACATCGGGAGGGAAGGTTATTCAAAATATCGGCGATGACTGCAAGTGCACAGATCAATTGTACCTAGTTTCGAAGTAAAGATATCGAACCCATAGAGAGCTATTGGTAAAGGTCTTTATTCCCCTTGTCATTAAGGATACTTGTAAGTTGCTTTTGATCTCAATTAAAGAGTGTTTGAAAGGTTTTTGGTTGTGTGCAAAAAAGTAATTTAAAACGATTAAAAGATAGCAAGTAACAAGATTGTATTGAAGCATGGTGGAATGTAATAGGTCTAATACATTCTTGGGGATGTAGGATACTCCTCTAGCATGGTGTTGTCATTATTAATAATTTAAGATAACATACTTCTAGTGTCATGAAATGCATGGAGAGAGCTCCATAATACGATGTTCACTAAAAGGCTCGTAGGAAGACACTTTGTTGATCCAAGAGTGAGGTCACCTCTAAATAACCACTACGATGCCTGAGAGCAATCACCCATACAGACCACCACAATTAAGGGTTTCACCATGGATATCGTAGTTATCTTAGGGAGTCCCTCCTTATTCCCCCTTTAACCATGTAGTTCACGAGTCAGCGTCAATCTATCACAGGGTCATTTCGGGTATGATCCCAAAGGACGTCCAAAGGGTTTCTCCCTCCCTTTAGTCCTAGAGGCAAATAGTATGTGGTCGACTTTCACATACCATCTAAGGAGAGAGAGAGATCGAACACAAATCATAAATCAATCATAGACTGGCAAGTCATATGGACACAAGAATAGATCATCTGTATTGCAAATTCATAATAGTGTTAGGGTTTTTCCATGTCCCCAAGAACAAAGGAACTACTGACACATGGAAGCAATCAACAACATCATCATAATCAAATGGATGGATGAAACAACATCATCATAATCAAACTAGAACTGGATCTAGAATTACAACAAGATCTAATGGATAAAGGATAGAGGTAATGGTGGTGATGTTGATGCAGCGGTTGATGATGAAGGGGATGATGTGTTGTCCTCCAATGATGCGTGGATCAGCAGGGATTTCTCCCCAGCCAAGTTCCTCCTTCAGATCCCTTTTAGATGTGTTTTTTCGTGGTTTCTAGAGGCTGTAAATATCGGATTCCCCTGCAGTCTTTGCCAGGGGAAAGTATTTGATGAGGCGGTCCTGATGGCAAATGGTACGAGCGTACGGTACGGGCGGGCCCGGTCTGTACCACATGTCGTTACTGGCACTGGATCCTTCCCGTTCATTGGTATTTCCCAGGAGCGAAGGTCAATCCATAAAATGACTTTTATCACTTAAAAATATCATATTACATTGTAATATGATAGCTCTAATTGATATGTTCACACTATACATAATGAATTTTGAACCTGTTGAAATAAATACAAAAAGGTGCGTGCGAGCACTGTGAAATACAAAGATCCCTACTCAAGTTATGCAAAACAATAGGTAAAAATTATTAAATTTTGGACTCATCAATCGGCAATTTGCAGTAGTACTTATTTATTTTATTTTTATCTTGTCTTATCTCCTACAATACCATAGACCACTATATAGTGTACGGATAACTTTAAACATTGACCATTGGATTAAGACTGGAAAATTCAAACATTGCTAACCGTTCGATCTTATTTTCCTTTCTTAGCATTTAGAAGATTCTATTGATAGACTTTAGCACAATGAACGCTAGTATGTGCAAACCTGAAAACATGTTTCTTTGCTTAGTTCTAGGGACCTTGTGCTAAATGCATGGACTTGGATGTAATTTTCATTTTTATGAGGTCCTCATGTAGGGGTTCAAAGCATGGAAAACAAAAAAATTCTACCGCATGAACATAAACAAGCCAAGATCTATCTACTAGATTGTAGCAACGAGTCGATTAGAGAACTCACCCTTGATGATTCCAAAGCGGTTAAGGAGAGAAGATTCTCGTGGGTGATGTAGTCGTATACTTGCCGATCTCAAGATCGCGTAGACGATCCTTCCGGCGCCGTGTTCCGGTAGCGCTTATGTAGTCGGACACACGTTCCGTACTCGATGAAGACCTTCCTCTCCCTTTTTCTAGCAGGCATCGGAGGTTGTAGTTCCCCCCTCGCGATTCCGGCAGCACGACGGCGTGGTGTCGAAAGTAGAGAGAAGATCCTGCAGGGCTTCTCCTTACCCGGAGCAAGTTATGGTGGAGAATTAGGGTTTTCAACGATCTAGGGTTTAGAGGCCAGAGAGGAGAAGCTGGAGTCGGCGGCGGCTAGGATGGCGGCAGCAGTGTGGGGAGGGGCTGGTGTTGTGTCTCTTGGGGCACCGCCTCCTCTCTGTTTATGAGAGGGAGGACAGCTTGGGAGAGGGGATTTTGACTCATTCCCCAACTCCCTCTCCTAGTTGGCTTGTGGTGGAGGGAAAGAAGGATTCTTTCCTTCCTCCACTAGGATACATTGTCCCAGTTTGACTTTTCAAACTTGCCTTTTGACTTTCATTTTGGAGCTCAAGTTCTTTCTTACAATTGCCAAACCAAGTGACCTAGGAAATGATGCAATCATTCCACTTATTCATGACACATTCATGAACCCTTCCCCTTCCGGTCCGATGAACCTTCTAGACCCTTCTAGAACCTTCCGATGAAAACACCGGAATTATTCCTGACCTCCGGAATTAGACTTCCCTTATATGAATCTTATTCTCCGGACCATTTCGGATCTCCTCGTGATATCCCGGATCTCATCTGAGACTCCAAACAACATTCGGTCTCCCTACTTACATTCCATATCTACTAAACAACATCGCATCCTTAAGTGTGGCTCCCTACGGTTCGTGAATTATGCAGACATGACTGAGACTCTACTCCGATCAATAACCAATAGAGGAATCTAGAAATTCATATGGTTCCCACATATTTCTACGATTACTTTACGATCGAATGAACCATTTACATACCATACCAATTTCCCTTTATCTCGCGATATTTTACTTATCCGAGGTTTGATCGTCAGTATCTCTGCATACCTAGTTCAACCACGTTACCGATAAGTACTCTTTTCTCGTTTCTGTGATATGTGATCCCTTGTGAGCCAGTCACATGCTTGCAAGCTAATTGGATGACATTCCACCGAGAGGGCCCAGAGTATATCTATCTGTCATAAGGATGGACAAATCCCACTATTGATCCATGTGCCTCAACACATACTTTCCGAACACTCAATGCCACCTTTATAGCCACCCAGTTACGGTGTGGTGTTTGATGTCATCAAAGCATCCATCCGATGATGGTGATTAGCATGATCTCATGGTCGAAGGAATTAGGTTACTACGTATCAGAAATCTTATATCAAATGAACTATTGAAATGACTTGATCTTTATGCTACACTTATCTATAGGAGTATGTCCATCACACCATTCTCCTAATGATATGATCTTGTTGTTAATAACATCTCAATGTTCATGATGAGGAAATCATGATCATATATTAACCAACAAGCTAGTTTAACAAGAGGCTTTACTAGGGACTATTTTATGTTTACAAATCACACAAGTATTAATGTTTCCGGTTAATACAATTATAGCATGGTATGTAAACATTTATCATAAGCATCAAGATATGATAATAACCTCTTTATTATTTCCTCTTGGGCACATCTCCAATAGTCTCCCACTTGCACTAGAGGCAATAATCTAGTTCCAAATCTTTGTCTATTCAACTCATATGGCTTTCCGGTGTTGTATGTACACGATTTCTAGTGATCAACCGATCTTCAGATCCGACACTTTCAGGTCTGTGTGTAATGCATGGCTTTGCGTCTCTACGCATCACTCATTCTCTAATAATATGGCTTTTTATAAATTTGGTCCTTTTGGTGATACCTTTAGTTCCTAGGGGTTAAAACATGTTGACAATATTGTCATACAATATTGTGAACTACACCTAGTGTAGAGGTACCAACCTAATAAGGTGGAAATCCTTGTGTTTACAGTGCTAGTCCCTGGATCGATTAGCTAGCACCGACAGTTTAAGATGTAATATCATGAAACAAAGGTCATATTACAACTCATAACCAGGAATAAAATAATTCATTACATCTTACATAGCTCATATGGCTATCTTATTACAAAGCAACAGATACAAATATAATGCATGGAGTCCTTCATCTACATATGGCACAGTCAATCCTGTTGGTTGTAGACTTGTAATCCCTACTCAACAAACTTCACTAACATCAAACAAACCTGCAACGTAATAAGTTACAACCACAAGGGTCAATACATTTGAATTGTATTGGCAGGTGATATCATTTTGACATGGAGAATCTAACATCTACATGAATATATGGCTAAGTGGAGTTTTGGCTGGCCTTTGCATAAAATAAGTTTTTCCTATCCTTTGTAAAATAGTTTTTCTCTTTTTGAAAACACTTTATCAAACAATGGCACACTGGATACACACCAGGTGCTTCCCTTGTTCACCCAACAAGTTTTAACTTAGAGAAATTGGGATGAGGAGATCCTTGATTGCTTCAATGTCTTTGATGCTCACATTTTCCATTGCCGGGGACACGGCTAAGTTCTTAGGTTTTACCCTCTCGAGAGGTGGTGCACTTCCCCATAATACTCGACATGCATCAAGACGAGACTTTTCAGAAACAATCCCTCGGACCACCATGTATGCGTTCCATTCTATCATCACTACCACCAACTGTCCATCTGGCTGAGTTCTTGCAACCTAGTTGGTCATGGCAGAGCCCATACGCCATGTGATTGCACTCAAAGCTTCTTAACACAAAACATGTCAAATATCTTTGTTCCTGGGTGGCCATCCACAAGTGAGATACACCAGGGTAAACCATATAAATGGGCTCTGAGTAACCACTCAACACAAACCAATCTTCCCATTCCACCTAGGTGATTCATTCACATGTTGTTTTATTAATCAAAAACATAGTCATAGACTTTGCATAATACCATAACATGAATATTCCACCCTTGAAATCTACTAGCTAGGATAAGCATACTAGCATAACATGTCTCTTAACTTAGGAAGATTCTTACCAAGATATATTCTATAGGATATACTATAGCATAGCAATATACAAAATAGTCCTATCATGCATACTACAAAAATATTACTAATTAAATATTGAAAAGATAGGACTTTGATGACCAAAGTATCACTTTCCTTTTTAGTGGAAAATCTAGGTACTCTCCTTGATCTTGCAATTGTCACACTCCTCAAATTCCACTACAATACAATCAAGCAAAAGCACACACTCAATACTACAACACAACAATTAATAAAACAAAAACAAGAAAAACAAAGAAATGCATGCAAGCATGCAAAAGATTATTTTATTGAAAAAATTGATTCTAACAAGGTTCTAAACATTTCAAAACACCTACTGGTATTTTATAAAAGTGGAATTTCATTTGAAATCAAGTTAGTGAAAATAAGTCATTTAAATCATTTTTATTTTACTAGAAAGTATTTTATTCAAAGGAATACTTTCTAATGTCAACAAAATATAATTTTAAATTTCAAATGCTAGTGTTTATGGTTAGAGGGTTCAAAACAAAACAATTTGCAAAAGGTTTCACTCAAAAATAACTTTTACACCATTTTTTATACTCAAAATACCCCTAAGAAAGTCTCTGCATAAAACTCTAATTTTTCAGAGGAAAATGACTAATTCAAGAACATAGGTGCAAAGATTTAATTTTTTAATCCATTGAGATAAAGTTTGTAATTTTTGGACAAACAGATCAAAAGTTATTGATTTTACAAGTTTAAACAACTCATAGATAAAATCCTGGATTTTAAATCAACCTCTCTGCCACGTGGCGCTGTTTGACTGGTTGATACCACTTCGCGTGGATCATGCATCGCGGGCCATTAGATTTAAGTGGAATCGCACGGCTCAGATGGATTGATACGTGTTCGCTAAATGATCTAATCCTTGCCCTAGGTTGATGAAGGGGCGCACTGGTTTGGCCACAATTGCTCGCCGGAGTTTGCGTCAGCGTCGGTGGTCATATAGTTTGACAAAGTCGAGCCCCTGGGGTGCACGCAAGCAAATCAAGGTGTCAGGGAGAGGCGCACGAGTACAAGGGTCGCAGGAGAACCTACCAGAGGGCAAGGGGCGCATGGCTTTGATCTAGATTCCTCGCAGAGTTCATCCACCGTCGGTGCGTCGCAAACAGAGACGAAGCCGAGCCTACAAGGCATGATACAACGAGAAGAGGGAGTTAGAGGATGCGCCCAAGGATGGCGAAGGATACTAGAAAGTAAAGATGATGCGGGGTACTCAGTACTCACTGGAATCATCGCCGGTGCTCGTTGGTGCTGTGGCGGCGTGAGTCAAATTGCTGGCAGCCTGGGGGCTCTCGGTGTATGGAACTTGAGGGGAAATAGGGGGAGGGGAGGAGTTCAAGTGAGCGTGGTTGAGGGAGGGGATTACTGTGACAATCAAGCGAATTAATGCGAATGAATTCGCGAGAAAATGACAGAGGGGGAATGCGTCCTAGGCGCGGGGTTGAAAACAACGCTGACATGGCATGTGGGACCGGGCCGTCTGTGAGGGGTGCGGTGAGAAAAGAAAGCAGAGGGGGTGTGATTGTCGGGTGAGCTAGTTGGGCCGGGGTGTTGGGCTGGACTGGGTAGGTAGGTTCGTTTTCTATTTTTTCTTCAAATGTTTTTCTTTTTCTGTTTTCTGTTGTTAATCAAAACTATTAATTCAAACCTCAATTTGAATTCAAATAATTTCCAAAACTTTTCAGTAGGTTTATACCATTTATTAGTTTGGCACCCCATATTTACGGTCCGAGAATACCCGTTATGAATGCAATTCACGTTCCCATGATCAGTGAGCCATGAGCATAACCGACAAGTATCATTACAACATCCATAATTAACAAACAGAAATAGTTACATTACTTGCCATTAGGGCGATACAACAACAATAGCGGAAGTCTTCAATCGCAGAGCCCATGTCATGCCTTAACCTACATGCAACTGACTGGGAAGACGGCCTAGCTATCAACACCCGGATTTTAATTCCAGATGCCTGTTATGTCATACATCGCAATCCCAGGATTACCATTTTTGCGAGACATAACATATTTGGATACCATAGTACATCATCCATTACAAACCATATATAAGGTCTTACACAAATAAGGATCTCATGATCCAGTTCTTAATACAACTCAAGCAGTAGAATAACGTAATAATAACGATAGCATAGGCGAAGCTCCATCTTTGGGGTCACAGGCAATGCTGACGATGGGAGATGATCCTACTTGTCGTAACCTTCCTAGGGTCCATCCTCCTGGTACTCCTCTTCATAGTCTGGCCACGGGAATAGCTAGGGACAAAGCCATGAGTACTCTTTAAGTACTCGCAAACTAATACTAACAAGTGAAGGGGGTTTTTGTAGTAGGACACTAAGTTCTAGGGTTGTTTTGCAAAAAGCCAGATTTACCTCTACTAATTTTAGAAACGAAGAAAGCTAGTTGAAGTTTTATAACACCTAAGTGGGAACTTAAATTTCATATCACAACTCTGTTGTGGTCAAGTCAAATTCTCAATTCATTTCACAAGTCATTTGAAAACATCTGACGAGGGAACAATATGGCCACTCCAACTGTCCATAACCACGGACGTGGCTATTCGAATAGTTTGACACTCTGCAGAGATTGTACACTTTCACCACAACATTTGATACATCCGTCTGAATTCACTATACTCAGTATGCGGATAATCAATCTTAACCTTTCATTTACATGCCCTAGTATAAGCACCTCTCCTATGAGTTTGGCCTCCCAACCATGACCAACTGTCATCTTGGGTACTGCACAGGTGGACAATCTTTAGAAGGTACCCTCAGCTCAAACCTTGGCCAGAGGGAACCCATACTAAGGTATATAAGTTTCTAGTCAAGCCCTACCCAATTCTCGGGTATTATGGTTGTACGGTAAAATTGGAATGGTATCGCATCTAGACAACCATCAGTTTTATAAAGGGCTAAGCCTCATGCCTCAACATTTTCATCGTCAAAATCATCTGGTGTTCGAGAACACATGTCAGAACATCTCAATAGAATGATCCATCATTCCAAGGTTTTCATAACCATTTTCACCAAGTATTCCCATCTAAAGTTGATCAAGTTTTATGCTTAGCACTAGCATCTACAAGTGGGGTAAGTACTAATGAGGGGTGGTAAACAAGTGGGGATTAATTGAGTTCAATCTCATGCCTTAGGAAGACATAAAGATTATCTAGCTTAGGCCAAGTTTTATGCTCTTTATGCAACCTTCGATTATCTTTCTAATATCTACAATTTACTCAAGTAAACTCTAAGTAATAGCTTTGATAAAGAAATAAAGTATAAAGCTTGTAAGTAAAACTAGGATTGGGGTTATCAAGTGGGTATGATCACATATGCTTAAGGCATATAGTTGGCATGGTAACAAGCAAGTATTAGCATCCATATGCCAACTTGATTAGTAAGGCTTGCATCATTATCAGTATAATCTTTCTAATGTAGGGTATCTTGCAAGTGTTAGCTTGCCTTGTGCAGAGTAGTGGTTGAAGTTCTCCTCGGCTTCTTCTTCGTAGTATCCTCCTTCCTCCTTGTATCCTTGGTCGGTACTAGCGTCTATGAATAAATACGAGGTACACAATCACCAAACAATACCTAACTATTTTAAATCATCACACAAAAGGGTCCTATAGATGATATAGCATATTCAGTAATATTACAAGATTATTTCTTTTATTTTTAGAAAAGTAATTTCTACTCATTGAAAAACTACTGAAGATTTAATATTCTCCAAACAAAACATGGGATCATGTTGACACATGTCATCACCACATATTTCAATACATGGGAAGGCGATTTAAAGTGGTCTCACAATTTAATAAGATTTAACCTTTTATTTTAAATAGAAATAAATGCCTAGAAATGCCAATGTGGCATTCTTTTATTACTTGAACATTATTTCTACAAGTAAACCCATATGTTTTTATATATTCTGAAAGGTATGATCAAATGTGATTTTTGAGAGTTGGAATCAACTCAAAAGCTATTATGGTTTACATTTGAAAAATGTTTGAATGCAGAAAAGCTTCTGCCTTGTTATTTTTACCAAGGTTGATCTATAGATTCAAATGATTTGAATCCAACGGGCTTGGATTAAGAATTTCAATATCTTTCAACCAAATTGGTTTCATTCAATTTGGTTCATTGAATCGAGCTGGATTGATTTTTGAAACTGGGTACAGAACTATGTTTTAACTAAAATGGAAAAAGTTAAATTCAAACGAGTGGGCTGCGCGGGAACTGCTAATGGGCCGGCCCAGTGTCACTCCGTGGCACGGGGCGCGACTGACAGGGGGGGTCTACTGGTCAGTGACTCTTTAAACGTGAAGTGGTACTGGGCAATCTCATCCGCACGATCTAAGTCTAATCGAACGACTTCTACTCATCGTCCACGTCGGGCGGCGCCGACGTGACAGAAACCTAACACTCTAGGTGGGGGTCATCGGGGGATCACCGGGGCTCAGGCAAAGGTCGGCGATGCGGGCGAACGACAAAGTTGACGACGGCGAACCTCCTGGTATCGGCAGCTCCTCCTAGGGTGGACAAAATCGACGACGCCCTTCTTCTCTAGAGGCGGCCTGCTCCGGCGCAATGCGCTGCTCGCCTTGCGCCGGGAATGTGGTGGAACGATTAGTGAGGTGAGGGGTGTGAGATGGTGTGCTCAATTCGGCTGGGGGGTCGTCTCCTTTTATAGGCTCAACGGTGAGACCGAACGGGATGGGCAGACGACGGTGGCGACACGGCTATGGGCAGCTAGAGGCATGGCCGAGGGTGGCGGTTTGGTGGTCTCCTGGCTATGCTCTAGGGTTTTAATGCGCGTGTAGGGGTGGTGGCAAATGGTCGGGAACACTCGATTCTCTGCGAGGCAGAGGCTGTGTCTTCGACGGCGAGCGGTGGCTACGGGGCACGGGCAGTGAAATGGGCATGTTTGACGGTCTCCTGGGACGGTGGGGAGCATGCTGGCGGGCAGCGAGGGCTCGAGGTGGTCGGGTTGCGTGGGAACGGTGCGTGCTCTGCGGTGCACGTCGGCATGGTCGACAGCGGCACGAGCGCGGCGTTCCTGGCGGTTCTGGTTGCTGTCTGTGAGGCAGGGCTGGTCGAGAGGGGGCGGTGAGGCATGGGCTACCTCCCAGACAAGGTTTGCATGGCTAGTTCTTCCTCTAGCCTGTTGTCCACACTGGGGTGACATGGGTGCTCTCGGCCTGTTCACAATTGATGATATTGGCAAGCTTACAGTGGGGCTAGAGCTTAGTTAAGTTTGCTAGATGATCTACTGAGGCTAGTGTAACCAGAGAGGGAACAAGGTTGGCTCAAATCACTGCTCCAAATAGTGTTTTGATTTTGTTTGATTTGCATCTGCAAGGTGTTTGATGAAATGGCCGCATGAATTCAAGTTTTGAATTTTGAAAATATTTTTGGTGGGTGTGCTAGGCATGTGCTGGTGAGTCTGTAGATGCTTGGGTTTTGAAAGTTGAGCTTGTTTGAGTGGTTTTTGAAAAAGTGGGATCTTCCCATATGAAATAGATTCAATTTTAAACTATCATTTAAACTATGCATTTGCATGTTTCTGGATGATCACAAGGTGGTCCTTGATACTTTGTTATGAGTACTATCAAGGGGTGCAAAGATCCAAACAAGTTTCTGTTAAGTTCTGAAAGTTAGAGATAGCCAAAGTAGGCATGGGAGTTAAATTGGCCAAAATGACCATTCACTTAATTTGTTTGTTTTGATTTATTTGTATTTGGGAAAAGTTTGGGAGTTGTTTAGATGATGTTCATTTCACCTAAGAATCATTCTACAAGCAAGGAAACATATAATCATGGCAATTCAAAAGAATCCAATTTTTGTTACATACACATATGAATGCTTTCATATTTTTAATTGGAAAAGTTTTTGTTAACCGTAATTTTGGTGATTAGAGTTTGATGATTCTAGTTTAGTATTTTTGGGATGTTACACTAGATCGCATAGACGTCAGTACCTTCGTCACTTCGTAGCATCTGCAATCTGGCCAAGTAAATAGCCAGGGACAATGTCGGTGTGTACTTTGAATGTACTCACAAACCACCTTAAGATAACAATAATAACGGATATGCAATATGGTTGTGGTAGGATGGCTCCAAGAGAGGCTCTTTTATAAACTGATTTCTCTTGTAGATATAGCACGTCTCTATATCCTTGTTGAAAAACTTTTGTAAAACATTTTGGAAACCTTTTTGAAACAAAAGTTTTAAGAAACCACTAGGATTGGGTCACCCATTTGTTTTTCTTTCCGGTCATCTAATGACCAAACTCCTTCCTCCATTTTCCCGACCATCCCATGGTCAAAACATTTTCGAGCCATTGCTTTTTCGCAGTCCTTTTTGAAAACCAAAACCATCACCCCCGTACAACAACCATCACAACCGTCCATGACCAAGGACTCGGCTATTCGAATAGATTTACACTCTACAGAGGTTGTACACTGTACCCACACCATCCGATTACCCGTCCCTGATCTACACTGATCATGGGTCGAATAACCGGTTAAGACCTTCTGAATGCCCTCTCTAATACAAGTGCCTACCCTATGAGGTTAATCCCCTCAAAACTGGGACGCCCTATATAGTCACAAGCCAACCGAAGCACGTTTTGCAGCCTGCAGGGTGTGCACTTTAAATGGGGGGCTTATAGTATCGTCTGGCCGCCATTTAGATGGTATTTACCTTCCCAGACCGATGTTTCACATGGGCCTTTACTGGGGAAAGCCAGCCTCCGGGAATTTATTCTTCCCCATAGTAGTTTGAGACACCTATACCGGATTAGACAAACTTCCAGCCCAGCCCCATCCCATTCTATAGTAATGTGGTTGCACGGGTTAATTGTTCAAGCATTAGGAACTGTACAGCCGTGCGTGTTTTCGTTAACATTTTCCCTCCATCTCTTGTCCACCTTTTTGTAAAACAAAACCCTTCTCACTTTCCAAACCACTTGGTAGGCAAAGCCTCACCAAGGTGTTCTCATAAAACATTTTGTAAGTCTTTTCCCGGGGTCTTCCCATCCTACACTTTTGTTTAGGCTAAAACGGGGTCTCCAAGGGGTTATGATGTTAAACTCCATCTACCATACTAAGGAAAGGTAGGTATTATACGAACAGGTTGTACCTAATGGTACTAAGGGGTAATTATTTGGAGGAGACAAACATTCCCCATATAAATCATATCATAGTAAAACAAATGCACTTTGTATAAATGAGTAGATAAAACATGCATAGATAAAATAATAGGACAAGGTGTATGAACAAGAAGGTGGCTTGCCTGTGACCAGCGAGATGTCCTGTGACTTTTTAGAATACCAGAAAACTACTACTACTAATAATAATAATAATAATAAGGATAACCCCAATGTTTCCTTCTTCTCGGCGTCTCATAAACGCAACTATCGCTGTTATCGAGCATACATGCAAACAAGCAAAATCGCATTCAGTACAAGGCATACAAATATCAAACCATACAACAAGCAAATGATAGTTACAAGATATTCACTAGTAGGGTGTTGGAGGTATGATTTGATTGGATTGGGAGGAGATTTGGAGGTATAGGAAAAAAAGAATCCTTTTGTATTTAAAGTCTAGGAACTACCTAAGAGAGGGTTTTTGACCAAGAGCTTGATCTGTATAATACCATTAGATAAGAATGATACCATCAGATAGGTATTAATAAAATGAAGCCAACAAAAGTGGTTTCACTATTTTTTCAACTACTAAAGATTTATAATGGATTTTATAGTTATTAAAACTCTAGGTTTAGGAAATTAATTCACCAGAACTGTTCTGGAGTCCCAAAAATTATTTCCTTGGATGATTAGGTAGTACTTGATGGACTAATTCTAGAGGAGTTGGAATCACCCCAAAACATTTAAAAAATGCCCTTGAGAAATTCCCAAAGACAGTACTAGATGGAATTTGTCTTTTTCTTCATATTTAAACTTCATAAGATTTTGATAGGATTGCAAGGAAACTTGTTAGGTATTGACAATACCTTCCTGTAGAAATTGGAATCAACATTTTTGGAGTTACAGGACTAGTTTAGTGATTTTGTTAGTGAATAAACCATGCACAGAAGGGTTTATTTCACTAGAATTTAATAGATCCTCAACAAATTTTTGGCTACTGGGTTTTGAATGATATAGATATATAGGTGTTCTTGGAGTTGGAATTAGGTCAAAAATTATTTGGTTTGACCTTGGAAATTTTCTAAAGGTAGAAATGGCATGATTTTGTTATTTTCATTGTGGGCAAACCAGGAAGCCAGTTGGGTAGGCCTAGTGGGACTTGCAAGGTTTGACTAATACCTTTCTATAACAATAGGTTTCATGCCATTTGGAAACGCCAAGCTCTCTAAAAGATTTTATTAGTTAATGGAATAGGATTGGATATTTTATTTTCTATGATTTATCTCTTCTGTAAATTGGTCCAAAACCAATTCTGCAGGTTAGAGTGGAGGCTTAGGTACTAGTCAAAATTATTTACTAAATTTATTTAGGCCCTTTTTATTTTTAAAAAGATTTAAACCAGATGGTCATTTTTCTGGATCTGGGCAAATTGAATAAAAGCCAGGGAGTTGTGGGCTGGGATCTGGGGAACACGGGCCGTAGAGAGGAGGATACATCCCACATAGGCAACGCACTACGTGGGAGGTGGGTTTGAAAACGCTGACAAGCGGGGTTGGCCTGTAAGCGATGGAAGGCAACCGAAGGGGTACGGGGGAGATCCGGCCATTGGTTTTAAGTAGATCTGATGGAACTCGCTCATTGTCTCGTCGGGACACTACCTAAAGGGGAACAAACCCTAGGTTCGTCGGAGAGGAGTGGGGTGCTCACCAGAGGGCTCGGGAGGCGATGAGGATGCGATTGGAAGACGCGGTTGATGATGACGACTCCGGGGATGGGCGGCACGACTCCTATTGCTTCCGGAACGATGCTCGCGCGACGGCGCCTGCGGGGTTGTGCTCCGGAGTTCGCCGGAGCATCGCCTAGGGGCTGTCCTGGGCCAACAAAGGGCAGGGTTAGACGCAGGGGGAAGAGGGGAGCACGGTAGAAGAACCTGTAGAGAGAGAAGGGCAGAGGAGAGAGCTCCTCGAGCTCGAACTCGTCCATGGACGAAGGGGGGAGGTTTCTCCTCTTTGGTCTAGTAGAGAGGAAGAGGAGGGAGGAGGATCTCAGGGAGAGGTTGGTGAGGCTGTGGGGGAGGAAAATGAGGGGCATGGCGAGCTGGGGGGTGTTCTGGCTTTATAAACCAAGAGAGGATTGTCCATAATGGACTATGCCCATGGTGGCCAAGGAGAGGGGGAAACCAGGGGAGGACAGTTGCTGTGGGCGTGAGAGAGGGGTCTGGGTGGTTTCTGGTTTGGTTTATGGCAGAGGGGGAGGGTGGTAACATTTATAGATAGGGGTAGTTTCACATGGGGTAACTTTGCAAGTCAAACAAGCACTAGAGACAAGGTTCTAAGTGAGCTAAAGTGGTTGCTACAGTGGTGGTCGACCAGGGAGAGGGGGGTGTGCAAGGGTGGTGTATTAGACAAGCTTTGATGGGGTTTGGCTAATGGTTTTTATTAGTTTGCCATATTTGATCAAAACTTGGGTTATGAAAGAAGTCCAAAAAATTTACATTGACCAAGATGGGAAAATGGTACTGGAAGTTAGATATGGTTCTTGTACACCTCCAAGATTTATTTGGTATTTTTCTAATGATTAAAGGTGCACTTAAACTTAACTATACAATTAGTCCAGAAGTAGTTTCTAGAAGCTTATTTGATAATTTTACATGGGACAAGATTGGTTTTTGATGTGATATGGTCCTAAATACCATAACACACATTGGAGAATTTTTTTTGAATTTATTGAGGTGGAAAAGTATTTTTAGGGAATTATTTCTTGTTTCTACCATTTAAGAAAAAGGGCAAAAAGAAATAATAAAGAGTCTCAAAAATATATATTTTTGAGCTGGAAAGATGGGATATGATAAATAGGCATCAAATGTTCCTTGAGTTGGCCAGGTGATTTGGAGAAAAACAAAATTGCCTTTATAGACAAGGATTTGATAATTTGGTAAGTATAGGAAATTAAATAGTTTAATAATCCAAACAATTATGGGAAATTATTTGCGGAAGCTTATATCAAAGGTAGATGATGTAACTTGATGTATTCATCAGAGTCAACGTTAAGTTTTGAAGAAAGGTGGTGAAAAGGATGGAAACTAGATTTGGGAGGATCTAGGGTTGTGTTATTTTCATGCCACCTAAACAGGGTTGGATTAGGGAGCTCATAGCTCACCTTGGTAAAAGGGGTATATGGATGGATAGACCAAGTCATATATATGATCATGGAATCATGAGTTGGGCTTGGTTGGATTTTAGGTGGTGTGGAGGAGATGGCAAACTTTGTTAAAAATAAGGCTGACATAACAGAAACATTAGGTAGCCTCCTAAACCATGTGGGTTTAAGAAGCACAAGGATCCCATGGAAACAAGTGAGGTATGGATTAGTAGACCATGGTTAGTCGATCATAACCGTACAAAGAGTTGGTCAAGGGGAGGTAGCCTATAGATATGAGCTTCTGCCAAAGCAGGCATATTGACTAGTTTTGTAGAAATCATGGATGAGTTGGAACTAGAATGGTTTACCCAGGGGTAGGAGTGGGCCTTGGTAGTACTAGTGATGTACTACAAAATGGTTCAAGTACATTCTCAATAATGCATATAGGTTGGAAAAGGAAGAGCTCCAAAGATTGAATCTAGATAAGAATTTCAGACTTAGCCATTTTTACAGATTTAGGGTTTTAGACTAGAGTGCAGGTGTAGATGATTTTGAGAGGATGCTAAGTTCCAAACTCATGATCAAGGAGATGATGTTTACGTGTTAGCTAATTACGTAGGATCCATGCTTAGATGGGGTCTTCACTGAGTTGGAACTATTAGAAGGGATTATCCCTAGATTGATCTAATTAGGAGGGGAGATGATCACCTTAGTGGCTTAGGATAGATCCAGACTTGGATACTCGATATGATATTGATGATCACAAGCATATATTGGGTCCTAAGATATGAGCTACTAGATTAGCTCACTCTAGTTCCTAAGAAAACAAGGCAATCAGCATATCAAGGCAATTTATCAGACAACAGATCAAGGCAATTCATCTTCTCACTTATACACTACTACTAGGGTTACCATCAAGGCTACCTTGAGGTAAGATTGGGTGTTTTGAGCTGGGTGTATCTTGAAGGAAGATAAGGATCATCTTGGTATTACTACCAAGATTGGAATAAAAAGGTTTAATAAAGGTTTTGGAAAACCTAGGGATAAGAGTAGTTGAAGGTTCTGTCTTGAAGACATAAGGAGATAATATATAGGTCTCCATAGTTTGTTTAATAGAAACTAGCAAAGTATTTGGTTGTGTCAAACTCATCTTGGCTCAGGTTTTGAAATGCCATAATATTTGAGAATATGAAAGGTGAGCCAACACATCTCTTTTTGCAAAATAGCTTTTTGTAAACTAGTGTTGACATGAGGAGTACACAGCTAATACACAAACATTTGCTTGAACGCAAGCAATCAAGTAAGCACACAATGCAAGAAAAAGTTTTTGTTCCCCTGATTTCTGCCTTTTGGACTACTAATCAGGGTTGCTGAAATTGGTATGTTACAATTAGTGTGTTATTTAATACAACTCAAAATATTTTTCTTGTGATTTAATATCCATTTAAAATAAGTGAGGCATTTTGGCTTTTATTTAAATAAAATTGAATATGGTTAAAAAGCCCATATAATTTTATAAGATTTTATTAGTTTATGTTAATTGGATAACTTTTATTCCATTTACCTATGGATTTTTGTCGGTTTAAATTTTCTTTGCAACAATTCTTATTTATTTAATTCTTTCCTAGCCTTATAAAATCCATATCTTTTTATTTATAGCTCCAAAAATACTGATTCCAATTTGTATAATTTTATTTAATATTTATTTATCTTTTTAAATCCTTTTAGGATTACGTTGTTTGCAATTTGGTATTGATTTTATCTAGGAGCTTTATTAGTCTTGGAAATAATTTATTTTATCTTATTAAAATCATAAGTTTTTATCCATGGCTCAAAATGGAGTAAAAAACCAATTCCCATGATTTTGTAATATTTTTTATAACCATTTATTGATAAATTAGATATGTTTGTTGCTAAATTTTTATGTGGGGCAAAGCCATAGTCTTGGAGTGATTTGGACATGATTTCTTTTATTAGGGTTTAGGCCTTTTGGTTTAACTTTTCCAAGTGCTCAATCAAGATACATTCCAAGCATGGATGCATTTTGATTCCTTGAATATTTGTTTGTTGCTTTCTCATTCAAGTTTTGTCCAAGTAGGGTTTTGATGTTTCCAATTAGAGTCAAAAGTTTCTTTTCACCCTAAATTTCAACATTTGTTCCTTTTGTTTGTTTATTTTTCACATTTCAAAATTTGGAAAATTTTGGGATGTGACACCTAGTTTGATAACAAACTAATTTTGACACAAATGCCCTCTTTTGCTGCTATAATAGCAGTCATATACTTATCCTTTTTTGTAGTATCTGTCATAGTGTCTTCACTTTGGAACTCATCCAAATCCATTATGGAACTTACTTTCCATTATATTGTTCCACTTATAGTTTAGATTGAGATAAACTTAATTTGTATTTTGTGACAAACCTAGTATCAACGTAGTACTTTTACAATGAACTAACCATCTATTTGGCACATCTACAAAATAATATATTCTTAGTTCTTCCAAAAGATCATAAGAATATCCTTACTATCGTCCAATGATAATCTTATGAATCATTCTGGTATATGCTCATAATATTTAGAGCATAGGACATATCAAGATTTGTACATATTAGAGTATGATTGATAAAAACAATCTTTGTGATTTCATACATCAAGTAACAATCTATACTTGAATCTTTGTTTCACTTACCAAGTGTCTATACACTTGAATTTCGATTCAATCCTTCTATGCGACAAGAAGCTTTCTTGTAGTTTCTATATTGAACTCATTAAATATATCATCTATGTACTTTCGGCACAACCATATTAGCGTCTCAATCTATCCATATATAGATTGATGCAAAATATTTGGGTTTTGTCTAAGGCTTTCATCAAAATGAAATTCTTAACTTTTGTGAACAAAACATACATCATTCCCAATCAACAATATGTCTTCCACATAATGTATTAGAAATATGTCTTAGCGCTCCCACTTAATTTCTTGCAAATGCAAGCATTCTTGATCATCTTTGATAAGATTAAACTCTTTTAACAGTTTCATCATGGTGAATATTCCAACTCCGTGATGCTTATCTCAACCATTGAAGTTTGCATATGCTTTTAGCATCCTTTGAATTAACAAAACCCTTTGGATCGTGTTAAGTACACGTCCTAGGTAACAATTCTATTACAAGAACTTTTTTTTGTTTGTTCAACTATCATATACCAATATATGTAATGGTTGCTACATTAATATGTCCAGACTAAATATCGCTATGAGAGATCTAATCTTGACATAGTCAACTGCTTGAACATTGTCGTGAACTCTTTCCTGACATGTCTACTATTTCATAGATGTGAAACATCCATGTCTATTTCTTTATAGGTCCAAACACGACTGTAAGGTCTTACACCTTTCCAAAGGGTCTTTCAAGTTAAAAGCTTGATTTCTCGTGTATGGAACTATCACAGATTATATGGCTTCAAGCCATTTGACGGTGTCAGGGCCCATCATCGCTTCTTTGCATGTAGTCGGTTCATTATTGTCACATAATGATTCAACTCTCATATCTTGGTATTTGATTGTTTACCCGACCTACTTGGTTCAATAGGAACTTAGACCTCCATAACCACAACCTTTGAGGCATGTGAGCCATGAGCATTGTTGCTGCCGCCAGAACACTTTCCGGTGCTGCACAACTCATCACATATCGCTAAGGTTGTTTTAACTTTATCAAAGTTCTATTGTCCTCTCACTTAACTTTTCATGAAAAAATATCTTCTCAAGAAACTTGACATTCTAAGAGACAAACATTTTTGTCTTCAGTGTTATGGAGGAATACTCAATGATTATTCCAAATAACATACAAAGACATGTTCATCCGACTTTGGTAGTAAACATCTCACTTATGCATAGCATACCAATGTTTAAGAAAGGACAACTTGGGTTTTATCCCAAACCATAAATCTATATTGTCATTTTAACGGATCATGATGGAGCTCTTTTTAGTGAAAATGCGGTAGTCTCTAAAGCTTTTAATCTTTAAATATTATGGAATTTTTATGAATTACACCTTTGATCTTACCATTTCAAACAAGGTTTCATTGCATATCTTGATTATTCCATACTCATATGGTGTTTCGGGAAACGCAAATCCATGGAGCGATTCCTCAAATCTTAGGTGTTATGCTAACCTTGTAACTCAAATATCTTCCTTTATGATCCTATCATAAATTCTTTATTTTCTTGTTACATTGATTTTGCACTTCATCTTTAAAGTCTTTGAACTTTTAAAATGTTTCACACTTCATCCTCATTAAGTAAAATTTTCATATATTCAGTCAAATTTTAGAAGAAAACTTATGAAGTTGAAATCCATTGCTCTCGACTACACATAATGGACTTCATACATAAAATATGTACAAATTCCAATAATCTAGTCAGTCGTTCCCTTTTGGCCTATGAACTGAGTTTTAATTATCTATAGGAAAGCATCATTTGTTCAAAAATCATAAGACTCCAAAATTCCATCCACATGGAGTTTCTTCATGTTTTCTTTCCAATATAATTTAAACAGCGATGTCACTTCCTAAGTGATCTTTCAATCAATTTTTCTTTCGTCATTTTTAGCACTAGTTTTATGGATGTAATTTATCCAACGAGATTTTTAAATTATCCATCTTTTATGGATTACGGAAATTATTTGAACAACATTTTATTCTCATAATACCTGATCGAAATAACAATTATTGAAACAAATCTTGAAGGTATGTTTTGATTTCAACGAGCAACACAACAACCCTTTATTTGTTCTCTATGAACATCATCACATATTCTTTTTCTAGTTAATTAGGACATTGTAGTTCATGAATTTTGTTGTTTCATATGACGATTCACACCAACAAATTCAGTATCCAATACTCAAGAACTACATTGTTTAACAAGCAACGAATACAGCCATAACATGTATATCCTCTATATACCTAAGCTGAATAATTCTAGTCTTTTCTCTTCTACCAAATATATCTTAGATTTCTCTTGCAGTATTGCTTTATCCTTTCAAAAGAATCTATCAACATCAATTGTGGCGCCATACTTATGATACATAGTCCAAAATATGTATAGTTAAATACCAATGTCTTTGGACTTGCACTTTGAAGTATATCACTATCATCAAATGTTTGGTGTTCTTTCAAATTCCATTATTTAGTAATCTTTTAGTGTAGTAAACATTTTCCCTACATCAAATATTCATTCTTATCATGGAACTTTTCATGATCAAGCTACTTTAGCTTATACCGGTGAATTGCGAGTATAATGTTGCTCTTCAAAACCTTTTGGAGAATTAGGAGGACTAGCGTCTCCAACCTTTTGAAAATTCTCATCAAATATGAGAACATAAACTTTGCTATATTATAGTCTATCATGTTGTAATCAAAACATCATTTTAGATGTCGCAATATCTTCCACATATGATGGTTTCTGAAACAATTCTTTCAGCTCCTAGATAACCTTGATATTAAAACAATCTTTTGAATATCAAGAATCATGGAGATAAAAATGATATGTAACATCCCAATTTTAGCAACCCTGAGTAAAGGTCCAAAGGGAAAAAATTAGGGAGAACAAAAACTTTTTCTTGCAATGTGAGCTTACTTGTTTGCTGGTGCCCAAGCAACTGCTTGTGTATTAGTGTGTACTCCTCAACTAAACACTAGTTTACAAAAATCTAGTTTACAAAGGAGATTTGTTGGCTCATCTTTCATATTCTCAAATGTTCTGGCATTTCAAAAACCTGAGCCAAGATGACTTTGACACAACAAAATACTTTACTAGTTTATATTAACAAACCTATGGAGAACTATATACTCTCCTTATGTTTTCAAGACAGAACCTCCAACTACCCTTATACCTAGGTTTTCTAAAAACCTTTATTAAATCCTTTATTTCCAATCTTGGTAGTAATACCAAGATGATCCTTCTCTTACATCAAAGCAAAACACATTTTCAAAATACCCCTCCTTACCTCAAGATAGGCTTGATGGTAACCCTAGTACTAGTTGGATAAGTAATAAGATGAATTTCCTTGATATGTTGTCTGATGAATTGCCTTGATCTGTTGTCTGATGAATTGTCATGGTCTGCTGATTGCATTGTTTGCTTAGGAACTAGAGTGAGATAATCAAGTAGATCATCCATTAGGACCCAATATATGCTTGTGATCATCAATATCACATCAAGCATCCAAGTCTGGATCTATCCTAAGCCACTAAGTTTATCACCTCCCCTCCTAATCAGATCAATCTAGGGATAGTCCCTTCTCATAAGTTCCAACTCAGTGAAGACCCAACCTAAGAATGGATCCTATCTACATACTTAACACTTCAACATCATATCCTTTATCATGATTTTGGAACTTAGCATCCTCTCAAAATCATCTACACTTGCACTCTAGTTTAAAACCCTAAATCTGCCAAAATGGTTAAGTCTGGAATTCCTATCTAGATTCAATTTTTGGAGCTCTACCTTTTCCAACCTATTTGCAATTTTTGAGAATGTACTTGAACCATATTGTAATAAATATTTAGTACTACCAAAGCCCACTCTTTCCCTTGGATAAGCCTTTCTAGTTCCTACTCATCCATGATGGTTTTGTAGCCAAGATAATAATCTTTTCTGCAAATCTTATCATCTTGCCTACTTTGGCAGAAGCTCACATCTATATGCCACCTCCCCTTGACCAACTATTCGCTTGGTTATGATCTACTGCTCATGTACTATCAACTCCCACTTCACTTGTTTCCATTGGAGCCTTGTGCTTCTTAAACCCACCTGGTTTAAGAGGCTACCTGATGTATCTATTATAGCAGTCTTATTTTCAACAAAGTTTGCCATCTCTTCAAGATCACCCAAATGCAACAAAGCCCAACCCTTGCTTCCATGATCATCTATATGACACGGTATATCCATCCATATACCCCTTGTACCAAGGTGAGCTCTGAGCTCCCTAACCCAACCCTGTTTAGGTGGCATTAGAATAACTAAACCCTAGAACCTCCCCGAATCTAGTTTCCACCCTTTCCACCACTTTCCTCCAAAACCAACGATTATCTTGATGCCTACATCAAGAATATATCATCCACATTTGGTATAAGCATCCCCCAAATAATTCTCCCCAATTATTTGGATTATTAAATTTCCTTTATCTACCAAATTCTCAAAATCCTCATCTATAAAGGCAAGTTTGATTTTCTCCAAATCACTTAGCCAACCCAAGGCATAATTGAATGCTATATATCATACCCTATCTTCCAAACTCAAAAATGAATATTGGCAGAAACAACAAATAATTCCTATCTTCCAAACTCAAAAATGCTATATATCATACCCTATCTTAATTATTCCTTTTTGCCCTTTTTCTTAATTGGCAGAAAAAACAAATAATTCATTTAAAATACTTTTAGTTCTCAATAAATTCCTAATAAATACTCCAAGGTGTAAAATGGTATTCAGCACCATTTCAGACCAAAAACCAACCTTTTCTAATGTAGAAATATTACATTAGCTTTCATAATCTATTTCTTCACCATTTGAATAAATGAGATTAAGTGGACTTACAACCTTTGTAAAAATCCCAAATAATTCCTGGGATTATGCAATAACTCTACACACACACCAGTACCATTTGCACACTTTTTCAAATGCAATTTATTCAACTTCCTTCACAAGCATCCCTTTGATCAACATTTTACAAAACCATCAAGCTTGAGTTAAATCAAAGGCAAACCTCATCAAAGCTTGCCAAGTAAGTCTCGTAAGCAGCATCACTCCCTTATGGTCGAAGAACACTATAGCATGCCCCACATCTTTGTCCCACATGGTTGTTTGAAGGGGGAGACAAAGGCAAGTTCATGTCATACCTTTTCTTTTCTCATTACAGCAGCCCATCTCACCTCTCTGTCCCCTACCACGACCAGAGACCTCTCTCCATCACCCCTACTGCCCAATGGATGGCCAACACCCCTCCCTTGCTTCCCCCATGAGCATGGTGTACCATAGACCATACCACCTCGGTTTATAAGCCCCCACCCACTCCAGCACCTCTCTTTAGCCTCGTTTCTCCCCCACACTCCCACCTACACTCCCTAGAGCACTCTCCCCTGCTCTCCTGCTCTATATTGTCCAGGAAGAGGAGGAGAAGGCACTTCGGCCCTCTAAAGAAAATTGAGCCCTGAGCTCCACCCCTTCTCCCTCCCCATCTACATGTCACCCCATGGATACCCCCTTGCTCCTCTGCGTCTAACCCTACCCCTCCTCTCTTGCAGGACCGTCTCTGTAGGCGACCCCGGCGAGTCAACGACGAGCTCCTCTTGGGCAGTCACGCGAAACTCCACCAGAGGTAGCCCCTACCCCTTTCTGCCACTCTCCGGGCTCGTCGTCAACCACCGCCTCTCCCCCTCCATCCCTCCATCGCCGGCGAGGACCCCTGGCGCGCCACCGTGCCGCCTGGAGCCAGCTAGGGTTCCCTCTCCCCTCGCAGGGAAGAAGCACCACAGCCGTCGGATCTGCCCAGATCGAATGGTCGTCGCTCACCCTTACCCCTTCGCGTGCGTGCAGGCCAGGCTGGGCCGCCACGGCTCCCCACGGCCCACAGTGGTAAAGGAACCAGCTCGTTTCCCACTAGCTCCTCTCTTTTTCTTTAAAAAAAATTTCAGATCTGTTTTTGGCAGTTTAGTTTAAAACCCAATGAAAATGCAAAACCACTTAAAATATCCAGATCCCATTTTTCTAAGGTACATGTATGTCTTTAAAAACCTACAGACTTGGTGCTGGACCAAAGTAGTGTTCAAAATAAAGATGATAAAGCTTCTATCAAGATCTGTCCATATCACTAAATCATATCTCTAGAAATTTTCACATGTCCAAATGGAGTAAACCCAATTGGAAATGAAAGGTACTAACCATACCCTTCCATTCCCACAGGTCCCATAGTCACTTGCTTCCTAGATTACCAATAGCAAAAATAACAAAAGTAGATACTTTTTGTGTTTAGGATTTTCCCTAGGTCAAACCAAATGAGGTTTGGACCCAAACCCAACTCTCAGGGATCACACATAACTATATATTCCAAAACCCAGTAGCTCCTATTTTTTGGAGCCTCAGTTGATATTTGGTGAATTAAACTATTATGTGCATGGTTAATTCATTTTTAAAATCCTTACAATAGCTATGTAACTCCAAAAAGGTTGATTCAAATTTCTACATAAAGGTAATCTCCGTACCTAGCATGTATCCTTGGAATCAACTAAAAAGCTTTGGTAAAATAAATCTGATGAAAAAGACAAATCCCAGCGAGTGCTGCCTTTGGGAATTTCTCAAAGGCAATCTGTTAATTTTTTTGAAGTGATTCCATGTCTCATAGAATCAGGCCATGAAATACTACCTTACCACCCAAGGAAATAATTTTTGGGACTCCAGAGAAGTTCTGGTGAATTATTTCCTAAAACTATAGTTTTCATCGCCATAAAATCCATTATAAATCAAGGGAAATTGATAAAATAGTGAAACCACTTTTGTTGGCTTCATTTTATCAAAACCTATCTGATGGTATCATTTTCATACAATGGTATCATACAGATCAAGTCCTTGCTCAAAAACCCCTCTCTTAGGTATTTCTTAGACCTCAAATCCAAAGGGATCATCTTCCCATGTTCCCACATCTTCTACCGATCTAATCAACCCAATCATCCAACACCCTACTGATGTATATATGGTGTTGAATGATTTCTTGATGTATTTATTGATGCTTGTAATCCATGAATTGATTGTGGTGTTATTTGTTTGCATGTAAACTCGATAACGACGATAGTTGCGATTGTATGACGCCGAGAAGAAGGAAGCATCGGGTTTCTCTTATTATTATTGTATCCGGTATTCTGTTATTCTAAAGAAGTGACGGGACATCTCGCTGGTCACAGGAAAGAAACCTTCTTGCTCATACACCTTGTCCTAGTATTTTATGTATGCATGTTTTATTTACTCATTTATACAAAGTGCATTGGTTTTACTATAGTATATTTTATATGGGGAATGTTTGGCTCCTCCAAATGCTTACCGCTTAGTACCGTTAGGTACAACCCCTTTGTATAGTACCCACCATCATTATTAGGGTAGATGGGGTTTAACACCATAACCTCTTGGAGACCCTGTTTTTAGCCTAAACAAAAGTGTAGGATGGGAAGACTCCGGTAAAAGACTTACAAAAATGTTTTATGAGAAAACCTTGGTGAGGCTTGGCCTATCATGTGGTTTGGAAAATGGGAAGCATTTTGTTTTACAAAAGATGGACAAAAGATGAAGGAAATTTTTTTACGAAAACACGCCCGGCTGTACAGTTCCTAATGCTTGAGCAATTAACCCGTGCAACCACATTACTCTGGAATAGGACGCGGATGGGCTGCAAGTCTATCTAATCCAGTATAGGTGTCTCAAACTACTACGGGGAAGAACAAATTCCCGGAGGCTGGTCTTTCCCCTGTAAAGGCCCATGTGAAACATTGGTCTGGGGTTGGTAAATACCGTCTAAATGGCGGCCAGACGATACTATGAGCCCCTCAATGAAAGCGCACACCCTGAGGGGTGCAAAACGCGCTCCGGTTGGCTTGTGACTATATAGGGCGTCCCGGTTTTGAGGGGATTAACCTCATAGGATAGACACTTATATCGGAGAGGGCATTCAGAAGGTCTTGACCGGTTATTCGACCCACGATCGGTGTAGATCAGGGACGGGTAATCGGATGCTGTGGGTACAGTGTACAACGTCTGCAAAGTGTAAATCTATTCGAATAGCCGAGTCCTCGGTCATGGACTGTTGTGATGGCTGTTGTACGGGGGTGATGGTTTTGATTTCAAAAAGGACTTCAGAAAATAAATGTCTCAACAATGTTTTGACCTTGGGATGGTCGGGAAAAGGAGGATGGAGTTTGGTCATGAGATGACTAGAAGGAAAAACAAATGGGTGACCCAATCCTAGTGTTTTCTTAAAAACTTTACAAAAAGGTTCCTAAAATGTTTTACAAAAGTTTTCAACAAAGATATAGAGACATGCTATATCTACAAGAGAAACTAATTTACAAAAGAACCTCTTATGGAGCCATCCTACCACAGCCATACTGCATATCCTTTACTTATTGTTATCTTAAGGTGGTTTGCGAGTACATTCAAAGTACTCACCGTCCTTGTTCCTGGTTATTTACTTGGCCAGATCGCAGATGTTAAGAAGAAACAAAGGTGCTGACGTCTATGCGAGCTAGGTTGTCTTTCCAGTCAGGTGCCTGTAGGTTAAGGCATGGGCTCTGTGCTGAAGACTTTCGCTACTTGTGTTGAAATCGCCATAATGGCCTCCTTGTAAGTGTTGTACTCGTTACTTTATGGATGTTGTAATGATACTAGTCGGTTATGCTCATGGCTCACTGATCATGGGAACGTGAATTGTATGCATAACGGGTATTCTCGGACCGTAAATCCGGGGTGCCACAGACATGGTACCAGAGCCATTCTGACTGTAGGAGACCTTAGTTAGCATGGACGGTAGACAGGACAACCCCTATTTCTGAAAACACCGGATTTCAAAAACTATTTCTCAAAAGCTTTTCAAAAGATTTCTTATCTTATCCTCTCTGATTTAAAAGGATCGAAAAAGGATTACTCTATCTCTCGTCTACTTCAAATGTTCCATTTTCAAAAACAGAGTCCGACTTGGAGACTATGAAGACGGAGATCCTGGAATGAAGAGACACCAAGACAAGCAAAACAAAGGAGCTACCAACGATGCAAGGCACTACAAGATCACCCCACCAACAGAGTCCTTCATCGCCCCCGACACCGACGAAAACAAATGGCAAGAAAGAAGTTAAGACCCCTGTAATGTCCATACTTAGGATTAGCGTCACTAATATAGGAATTCCCCTTGTGGCGTGTAGTCATCCCCTTAGTATCTATGGTACGCTCTGCATGTTTGTCATGTGATTGGGTGATGCTTGAAATGTGTTGCTTATCTGCCTTGGATCACTTGATCCTATTGTATACCCACCTCGTTGGCATATCCCGATGCTAACCCTCACCACCCCATAGCTGGAAACCTCTCCTCAGTAGGATGGCCACCTAAAGAAATCCCTGACAACTCGTACTCTAGCCTTAGTCCCCAACGTTCCAAGAATTTGGGAGATAAGAAGGCCCGAAGACAACGAGTCTACTCCGTCGTTGAACCAAAGCAACACGATGAGTTCAAGTGAACACCACCCAACTGAATTCAAAAGGCCTCGACCTCGACTAAGGACCTACAAGAAGCGTCTTTAACCGCTAAAACTACCCCGAGATCACCCTTATAGCTTCGTTAGGTAACCACCATAATAATGAGTCGAAATAAGGCGTCACTCGAAGATATCAACTCAAGCGTCACATAATGCTCCAAGACGAAGGATCGACCCACAACCTCGACGACCCCAAGTAAAAGATCTAAGGTGGAAAGACTGCGTCTTTACACTCAATTCCAGTGGACCGACCATGAGATGATAATACCAGAAGATTTCCAATCCCAGAACCTGCTCCAAACACCACCCCAAGAGTCGTTAGAGGAACAAAACTCAGGCATCATCAACAAGCTTCATAAGTCTGCTTGATCCTACCAACAACAGGGACGTTCAGAATTAAGACGACAAGACTACCCGACACTGTCGATACTACTCGTGAAGGATTAGAAAGAAACCCAAGACATCCAGTTCCCCTGAGGATGTCACGAATCCCTTCTCTGATTCTTCTACTAACAACCCACCAAAAAGGACCTCGCTTCCTAGACCGCCAAACTCCCATGGCAATCCTCAACCTATTAAACCCCTACCTAGCTCAGAAATAACTAACCGAAACCTAGTTAAACGCCTCTCCCACTATGACTACTATCTCAAGAGTAGTATCGACGTCTCTCCCAAAGAGGTTTATACAAGTTCGACAGAAGATAACTAAATCCGGGCGAAAAGTGCAACGCCATCCCCCAGCATCATCTACGACTCCACTAAGGAAAGACTGCGACTACACCACAACCCCTAGTGTCGCTCTAAGGGGGAAAGACTGCGTCTTTCCAGCCTAAAACCCATAGTCAAACACTAGTTATCGTTAAAGTGATGACCACTCCTACAACTCCCAAATCAACGACCCTGCAAGAAGGGCGACAATCGGCACTTCTCTAGAATCATAAGGTACTTCAGGAAAGTTCTCCCTCAAAGAGCCGATCGCACAGCCATCACTCCCGGTGCCTCAAGACCAAGAAAGCAGAAAGACTGGAGAAGACTCCACTCGCCGTCTCACCGCAAGAAGAAAGGACCTCACCGACGTTGAACTTACCTAGAATCATCCTAAGGGGAAAAGACTACGTCTTTTCCAAATCATTTAATCCAAGCCACTTAGGTCAGACCCTTAACGGACAACGCTTGTTTGTTGGAAAAACATGTTAGCATCCTATATTCCCATTGCTGAAATTGCCAACCCAATGTTATCTCCTAGCCCTACTTCTCCCTAATCTCGGGACGAGATTATTTTAAGGGGGAAAGGTCTATAACATCCCAATTTCAGCAACCCTGAGTAAAGGTCCAAAGGGCAAAAATTAGGGGAAAAAAACTTTTTCTTGCAATGTGAGCTTACTTGTTTGTTGGTGCCCAAGCAACTTCTTGTGTATTAGTGGTGTACTCCTCATCTAAACACTAGTTTACAAAAAGCTAGTTTACAAAGGAGATGTCTTGGCTCATCTTTCATATTCTCAAATGTTCTGGCATTTCAAAAACCTGAGCCAAGATGACTTTGACACAACCAAATACTTTACTAGTTTCTATTAACAAAACTATGGAGAACTATATACTCTCCTTATCTTTTCAAGACAGAACCTCCAACTACCCTTATCTCTAGGTTTTCTAAAAACCTTTATTAAAACCTTTATTTCCAATCTTGGTAGTAATACCAAGATGATCCTTATCTTACCTCAAAGCAAAAACCATTTTCAAAATACCCTCCTTACCTCAAGCTAGGCTTGATGGTAACCCTAGTACTAGTTGGGTAAGTAATAAGATGAATTGCCTTGATCTGTTGTCTGATGAATTGTCGTGGTCTGCTGATTGCATTGTTTGCTTATGAACTAGAGTGAGATAATCTAGTAGATCATCCATTAGGACCCAATATATGCTTGTGATCATCAATATCACATCAAGCATCCAAGTCTGGATCTATCCTAAGCCACTAAGTTTATCACCTCCCCTCCTAATCAGATCAATCTAGGGATAGTCCCTTCTCATAAGTTCCAACTCAGTGAAGACCCAACCTAAGAATGGATCCTATCTACATACTTAACACTTCAACATCATATCCTTTATCATGATTTTGGAACTTAGCATCCTCTCAAAATCATCTACACTTGCACTCTAGTTTAAAACCCTAAATCTGCCAAAATGGCTAAGTCTGGAATTCCTATCTAGATTCAATTTTTGGAGCTCTACCTTTTCCAACCTATTTGCAAATTTTTGAGAATGTACTTGAACCATATTGTAATAAATATTTAGTACTACCAAAGCCCACTCTTTCCCTTGGCTAAGCCTTTCTAGTTCCCACTCATCCATGATGGTTTTGTAGCCAAGATAATAATCTTTTCTGCAAATCTTATCATCTTGCCTACTTTGGCAGAAGCTCACATCTATATGCCACCTCCCCTTGACCAACTATTTGCTTGGTTATGATCTACTGCTCATGTACTATCAACTCCCACTTCACTTGTTTCCATTGGATCCTTGTGCTTCTTAAACCCACCTGGTTTAAGAGGCTACCTGATGTATCTGTTATCGTAGTCTTATTTTCAACAAAGTTTGCCATCTCTTCTAGATCACCCAAATGCAACCAAGCCCAACCCTTGATTCCATGGTCATCTATATGACATGGTATATCCATCCATATACCCCTTGTACGAAGGTGAGCTCTGAGCTCCTTAACCCAACCCTGTTTAGGTGGCATCAGAATAACTAAACCCTAGAACCTCCCCGAATCTAGTTTCCACCCTTTCCACCACTTTCCTCCAAAAACCAAGGATGATCTTGATGCCTAAATCAAGATTAAATCATCCACCTTTGATTTTGGAACTTAGCATCCCCCAAATAATTCTCCCCAATTATTTGGATTATTAAACCATTAAATTTCCTTTATCTACCAAATTCTCAAAATCCTCATCTATAAAGGCAAGTTTGATTTTCTCCAAATCACTTAGCCAACACAAGGCATAATTGAATGCTATATATCATAACCTATCTTCCAAACTCAAAAATGAATATTTTTGAGATTCTTAATTATTCCTTTTTGCCCTTTTCTTAATTGGCAGAAACAACAAATAATTCATTTAAAATACTTTTCATTCTCAATAAATTCTCCAAGGTGTAAAATGGTATTCAACACCATTTCACACAAAAAACCAACCTTGTCTAATGTAAAAATAATACATTAGCTTTCATAATCTATTTTTGCACCATTTGAATAAATGAGATTAAGTGGACTTACAACGTTTGGAAAAATCCCAAATAATTCTTGGGATTATGCAATAAATCTACACATACACCAGTACCATTTGCACACTTTGGCCAATGCAATTTATTCAACTTCCTTCACAAGCATCCTTTTGATCAACATTTTACAAAACCATCAAGCTTGAGTTAAATTAAAGGCAAAACTCATCAAAGCTTGCCAAGTAAGTCTCCTAAGCAGCATCACTCCCTTCTGGTCGAATAACATTGTAGCATGCCCCACCTCTTTGTTCCACATGGTTGTTTGAAAGGGCATACAAAGGCAAGGTCATGTCATACCTTTTCGTTTCTCATTACAGCAGCCCCTCTCACCTCTTTGTCCCCTACCACGACCAGAGACCTCTCTCCATCACCCCTACTGCCCAATGGATGGCGAACACCCCTCCCTTTCTTCCCCCATGAGCATGGTCTACCATAGACCAAACCACCTCGGTTTATAAACCCCCACCCACTCCAGCACCTCTCTCTGGCCTCATTTCTCCCCCACACTCCCACCTACCCTCCCTAGAGCTCTCTCCCCCGCTCTCCTGCTCTGTACTGCCCAGGAAGAGGAGGAGAAGGCACTTTGTCCCTCTAAAGAAAATCGAGCCCCGAGCTCCACCCCTTCTCCCTCCCCCTATGCATGTCAACCCATGGATACCCCCTTGCTCCTCTGCTTCTAACCCTACCCCTCCTCTCTTGCAGGACCGTCTCTGCAGGCAACCCTGACGATTCAACGACGAGCTCCTCTCGGACAGTCATGTGAAACTCCTCTCGCGGTAGCCCCCACCCCTTTCCTCCCCTCTACAGGCTCGTCGTCGACCACCGCCTTTCCCTCACCATCCCTCCATCTCCGGCGAGGACCTCGGCGCGCAACCATGCCGTCCTGAGCCAGCTAGGGAAGAAGCACCGCGGTCGTCGGACCTGCCCAGATCGAACGGTTGCGGCTCACCCTTACCCCTTCCCGCGCGGGCAGGACAGGCTGGGCCGCCACGGCTCCCCACGGCCCACTATGGTAAAGGAACTAGCCCGTTTCCCCCTAGCTCCTCTCTTTTTCTTTAAAACAAATTTTAGATCTGTTTTTGGCAGTTTAGTTTAAAACCCAATGAAAATGCAAAACCACTTAAAATATCCAGATCCCATTTTTCTTAGGTACAGGTATGTCTTTACAAACCTACAGACTTGGTGATGGACCAAAGTAGTGTTCAAAATAAAGATGATAAAGCTTCTATCAAGATCTGTCCATATCACTAAATCATATCTCTAGAAATTTTTACATGTCCAAATGGAGTAAACCCAATTGGAAATGAAAGGTACTAACCATACCCTTCCATTCCCACAGGTCCCATAGTCACTTGCTTCCTAGATTACCAATAGCAAAAATAACAAAAATAGATACTTTCTGTGTTTAGGATTTTCCCTAGGTCAAACCAAATGAGGTGTGGACCCAAACCCAACTCTCAGGGATCACACATAACTATATATTCCAAAACCCAGTAGCTCCTATTTTTTGGAGCCTCAGTTGATATTTGGTGAATTAAACTATTATGTGCATGGTTAATTCATTTTTAAAATCCTTACAATAGCTATGTAACTCCAAAAAGGTTGATTCAAATTTCTACAGAAAGGTAATCTCTGTACCTAGCATGTATCCTTGGAATCAACTAAAAAGCTTTGGTAAAATAAATTTGATGAAAAAGACAAATCCCAGCGAGTACTACCTTTGGGAATTTCTCAAAGGCAATCTGTTATTTTTTTTGAAGTGATTCCATGTCTCATAGAATCAGGCCATGAAATACTACCTTACCACCCAAGGAAATAATTTTTGGGACTCCAGAGAAGTTCTGGTGAATTATTTCCTAAAACTATAGTTTTAATCGCCATAAAATCCATTATAAATCAAGGGAAATTGATAAAATAGTGAAACCACTTTTGTTGGCTTCATTTTATCAAAACCTATCTGATGGTATCATTTTCATACAATGGTATCATACAGATCAAGTCCTTGCTCAAAAACCCCTCTCTTAGGTATTTCTTAGACCTCAAATCCAAAGGGATCATCTTCCCATGTTCCCACATCTTCTACCGATCCTTTTCATGCATGTTTTATCTACTCATTTATGCAAAGTGCATTGGTTTTACTATAGTATATTATATATGGGGAATGTTTGGCTCCTCCAAATTCTTACCCCTTAGTACCGTTAGGTACAACCCCTTTCTATAGTACCCACCTTCCTTTAGTAGGGTAGATTGTGTTTAACACTATAACCTCTTGGAGACCCCGTTTTTAGCCTAAACAAAAGTGTAGGATGGGAAGACTCCGAGAAAAGACTTACAAAAATGTTTTATGAAAAACCTTGGTGAGGCTTGGCCTATTAAGTGGTTTGGAAAATGAGAAGCGTTTTGTTTTATAAAAGATGGACAAAAGATGAAGGAAAAAGTTTACGAAAACACGCCCGGATGTACAGTTCCTAATGCTTGAGCAATTAACCCGTGCAACCACATTACTCTGGAATGGGACGGGGCTAGGATAGAAGTCTGTATAATCCAGTATAGGTGTCTCAAACTACTACGGGGAAGAACAAATTCCCGGAGGCTGGGCTTTCCCCTGTAAAGGCCCATGTGAAACATCGGTCTTGGGTTGGTAAATACCGTCTAAATGGCAGCCAGACGATACTATGAGCCCCTCATTGAAAGCGCACACCCTGAGGGGTGCAAAAAACGCGCTCCGGTTGGCTTATGACTATATAGGGCGTCCCGGTTTTGAGGGGATTAACCTCATAGGGTAGACACTTGTATCGGAGAGGGCATTCGGAAGGTCTTGACTGGTTATTCGAACCACGATCGGTGTAGATCAGGGACGGGTAATCGGATGGTGTGGGTACAATGTACAACCTCTATAGAGTGTAAATCTATTCGAATAGCCGAGTCCTCGGTCATGGACGGTTGTGATGGCTACTTTACGGGGGTGATGGTTTTTATTTCAAAAAGGACTTCAAAGAAGAAATGGCTCGAAAAAGTTTTGACCATGGGATGGTCGGGAAAAGGAGGAAGGAGTTTGGTCATGAGATGACCGGAAGGAAAAACAAATGGGTGACCCAATCCTAGTGTTTTCTTAAAAACTTTACAAAAAGGTTCCTAAAATGTTTTACAAAAGTTTTCAACAAAGATATAGAGACATGCTATATCTACAAGAGAAACTAATTTACAAAAGAACCTCTTACGGAGCCATCCTACCACAGCCATACTGCATATCCTTTACTTATTGTTATCTTAAGGTGGTTTGCGAGTACATTCAAAGTACTCACCGGCATTGTTCCTGGCTATTTACTTGGCCAGATCGCAGATGTTAAGAAGAAACGAAGGTGATGACGTCTATGCGAGCTAGGCGGTCTTCCTAGTCAGTTGCCTATAGGTTAAGGCACGGGCTTTGCACTGAAGTCTTTCGCTACTTGTATTGAAATCGCCATAATGGCCTCCTTGTAAGTGTTGTACTCGTTACTTTATGGATGTTGTAATGATACTAGTCGGTTATGCTCATGGCTCACTGATCATGGGAACATGAATTGTATACATAACCGGTATTCTCGGACCGTAAATCCGGGGTGCCACATGATACTTATTTACTAACACTGGAATTGTTACTCTTAATTTAATACCAATTATTAAACTTCACGGAGTAACCAGAACTTACTAGTTTGCAATAGGACTTTAAACTTTAGATCAACATTTCAAAACAATATGATACCAGTTCGCAAAGTAACTAACCAGAATTCTACAGTTCTATCATATCAATTATAACTAAGCACAAGGTGGTAAACGGATGCCAATGACTACAACAACTATGCAAATTCACTTTGATTTAATTTATGATAAATAGTGTTCAACTTTTAATCATATTGTTGTTGAACTCCCACTCAAAACAATATCCATCACATTGCTTTAGTGATTACATGAACTAAATCCACTATACCAAGTCCGATCATCACGCGACATGATGTAATTTAAAAGGAGAACAATCATCATGTTTATCATATCATCTATATGACTCATGCTTTACCTTTTGGTATTCTGTGTTCTGAGACCATGCCTATACATGCTAGGCTCGTCAAGATGTAACCTTAGTTTCCGCATGAGCAAATATTACTTGCTCAAGTCGTATAGACTCGAAGAATCTAACACACCCGATTATCACGTGGTGCTTCGAAACAACGAGCTTTGGCAACGGTGCCTACTAAGGATGAACACTTTATAACTTGATATTTTGTGAGAGCGATCATGTTATAATACTACCTTCACGATCTAAGCAATACAAGATGCATAAAAGTATTAACATCACATGCAATTCATGATATGTGATATGATATGGCCTTTCTTCTTGTGCTTCAGATCTCCATCTTCAAGCACGAACATGATCTGCATCATCATCGGCGTGGCGTCAAGGTCAATGGCACCTGTAACACCCCGGTTCTGAAAAGACCGTGGCCTCTATGTGACATGCCAATCCCTGGATCGGTTCATTGGCCCACAATAGAGTAAGATGAATAATCATAGCAAAATATCCGTGTATCATAAATAACGAAGATCCAGAGTACCATTATTACAATAAAAGCTTAGCCCAAAGCTAGCTCAAATTATTCAGGTAGCAACATAAATAAAGTAAATCCTCCATTCTTCAAATTCCCCACAAGTGAACAAGTGCCGAGTGGAGTACCGTGGCCTATATCGATTACTCAGAATCAGAATAACCTGCAACATGAAACGTAGCAGCCCCGAAGGGTCAATACATGGAATGTATGGCAAGTAGAGCTAGTAAATGGAGACAATAGTACTAACATCTACATGCATATTTGGCAAGTCGAGCTATTTCGGGCTTGCATTTGCAAAAACATTTGTCCTACTTTCATAAACAGTTTTGATTTTCTTTGAAAATATCCCAATTAAGTTAACCCAACAATATTAAAACAATTATGAAATTAGAATGAGCGAGAAACATGTCATGGAATCAATATCAAGCAACTCAGTTGTCCATAACCGGGGACACGGCTAATCGATTAGATTATACACCCTGCAGAGGTTAGTACACTTTACCCATGTGACTTGGCCAGCCCATCTCGTACCATCACTCTCATTTTGGGTGATGATAGGGAGAAGTCCAAGTTGAGACCGTTCAGGAAGTAGCTCCCCAATCCCGACGCGCACCGGTCCAACCTACCAAAATTCTACATCTCTGGATACGCGGGTTTGGGTCACCACAACCTACTAAGTCCAACCAACCGCCCATTCCATTATTGGCACATGGTTGTACACGTAAGCTACACAATAAAGAAGCCAATCAATTTCTCTCGATACCTGGGTGCCTTTCCGCAATGAAACCACCAAAAATTATCAATACCATCACACCCAAGTGATTCATTGATTAAGTTGTTTTAGTTTTCGCAAACCAATACTTTTGGAAACAAGTCTTGATGATGTAACCCAGCCCTCGTTCATCATAGCATGGCTAAGCACATCTACCAATGGTGGTTCATCTACAAGGAAAGCCCTACCACATAATAGGTCATAGCATAGCGATAGTATCATCCTACACATGCATCTACAAAATACACGACAATGCATTGAAAATAGTAGGACGATATCATGAACAAAGTAGCATCTACTTGCCTTGGTTGTAGCGGTCGGAAGAACAATCCACACACGAGCAAGCGTTGCACTCGTCACAATCTACACGATACAATTGCATTCATAAACAAACAATCACAAGCATATGCAACAAATATGATGCATGAATGCAAGAACGACAAGTGAATTGGTGCTACAGCTGCACCACAACATCCTATTCCATAACACTACCGATTGCATGCATGGAAAATAGTTTTAGCGCAAGGAAAACTATTACGCAAAAAGTAATGCTCAAAACTAGAGCTAGAACTCAAATAATTCACTACCGGTAGTATACTGTTTGTAAAATCTTGGGAAAATTCTAAAGCATAGGCATCGCTGATTAGAAACAGTACCAACTGGAATTACTCAAAAAGGCATTATAAAACTCCCCGAGTAATTAAAACACTGCAGAAAGCCACTAGACAGTTTCTGCAGAAGTTTTTACTGTAAGCCTATCTTTCTAATTCACGATGAGATTCCCCTCGTTCCACTGAATCCAGGGATATATCATACGCGATCTTTGGAGCTACGGATCTTTTTTTATGAATTTATTACTCCGAAAAGGCCACTAACTAGATTGATTAAACTGTACTAAACCTTGACGCAAAAGTCTGAACCAAAGATACAGCAAGATTCTACACGACTCACTGAATCTACACATATTTTATTTGCAATTTTTGGCCAAACAGTTTAATTTCTACGCAATTTACAAGTTTCTACCGAAATCTGTCAACTAAAAGGATTAACGAAATTAACCAAATCGCGGTTCGTTGATCTGGCGCTGACTGGGCGTCTGACTAGTCAACGCCTGAGTCTGACCGGTCAACGAACGATCTAAGCCGCCGATCTGAGATCTGACGGTGGCTGCAGGCTTACCGAAAACAAACGGCAAAACGGACGGCGGCGAGTTCCGGATGGCGGCGGCGATCTGTTCCGGCGTCGGGGTTCTTCCTGCACGGAGGAAGACGGTCAACGAGCGGTTCAAGATCGATCGCGGCATGGTGGCGTTAGCCGCGGCAGCGGCGGCGGTGCGGGTCGCGGGAGGCGCGTCAGCGACGGCGGGGGAAGAGAGAGGCGGCGGCGCGGCGCAGTACCTGGCAGCAGGGATGAAGGGCGACGGCGGCGGGGTCTTGGCGGCTGGCGGCGGCGCAGAAAGCGAGGAGGAGGCGGCGGCTGCTCGCGCCAGGAGGCGAGGCGGCAGGGAGAGGGCGATGGCGGCGGGTGCGGGATCGATTCCCGAGGCGGGCGCGGTTATCGAGGGCAGGGCGGGGTCGACCGGGCCAGGTGGGGTCCTTTTTGTGGGGCCCCACGCGGAAATCTAAACTGATTCGGCGCAGAGTTGGTTTCGGACTCGGAAATCGGTCCGGAAATTCGGACCGTTTTCCGACGAATCACTAAATTGGCGACAACTTCTCCGTACGAGCTCCGATTCGAGCGATTCTTGCTCCTACAGTTTCGTACAGTCGAGGGGAACAATCTAGGGTCAAGGTTCGAGCGAAACCACTAACCTACAAGGGTGGTCCACGCTAGTCCTACTAAAGCTTCCCGTAGGAACCTCGTAACAAAATAGAATAGGGTTTTGCAAATGGCGTTTCGCCGAACCTTTTCACTCGACGGTTTTGCATGGAAAAGCATGATGCAATGATATGAATGATATGTAAGACCAAATCTAAAATTTGGGATGTGACAGCACCGCTCCATGGTTGTCATCCACTAGCATCAACTATTACAACTACTTTGAATAATAGACACGCAGGTCTTAATGAAATAAAAATACAACCATAAGGCTCCTACCGCCTGCCGGCTTACAATAAGGAACATTGCATACATCATATATAATCACAATCATGGCCATATCACATCACAGCACACCCCTGCAAAACAAAGTTAGACGCCTCTAATTTTCTTTGCATGTTTTACGTGGTTTTGGGCTTTCAATAAGTGTCATTCTAACTTACGAACAAGAACCACAACGTTGATACTAGTATTGTCAATCACCCGTTGTAAATTGAATCTTCACTATGTTGGGAGCAACAGGCACCCGCAAAGCCACTTATGCAATAGAAGTTGCATGTCAAGCGTGAAGCAAGTCTCATGAACGATGTCGTGCAATATACTAGTATGTGGATTGGGGCTTTCAATACACGATCTGAGCAATACAACACGCCGCTTCATCCCACCATCCTGCAAGATGCAAAGTACACAAGAAGCAATCAACAACAAAAGCATCAACGCCCACAATGACCATTGTGTTCTACTCGTGCAATAGATATACATATAGAAACGGCTCTGATACCACTATAGGGGTTCGTAGCATGGAAAAAAAATTCTATCGCATGAACACAAACAAGCCAAGATCTATCTACTAGATTGTAGCAACGAGTCGATTAGAGTACTCACCCTTGAAGATTCCAAAGCGGTTAACGAGAGAAGATTCTCGTGGGTGATATAGTTGTACACTGTCCAATCTCAAGATCGCATAGACGATCCTTCCGGCACTGCGTTCCAGCAGTGCTTCTACAGTTGGTCACACGTTCGGTACTCGATGAAGACCTTCCTCTCCCTTGTTCTAGCAGGCAGCGGAGGTTGTAGTTCTCCCCTCGCAATTCTGGCAGCACGACGACATGGTGTCAGAAGCAGAGGGAAGATCCTGTAGGGCTTCGCCTAAGACGGAGTAGTTTATGGTGGAGAATTAGGTTTTCGGCGATCTAGGGTTTAGAGGCCAGAGAGGAGGAGGTGGAGTCGGCGGGGGCTACGATGGCGGCGGCAGCGGTGTGGGGAGGGGCTAGTGTTGTGTCTCTTGGGTCACCCCTCCCCTCTATTTATGAGAGGGAGGGAAGCTTGGGAGAGGGGAGTTGGAATCCTTCTCCAACTCCCTCTCCTAGTTGGCTTGTGGTGGAGGGAAAGAAGGATTCTTTCCTTCCTCCACTAGGATAAATTGTCCCAGTTTGACTTTTCAAACTTGCCTTTTGACTTTCAATTTGGAGCTCAATTTCTTTCTTACAATTGCCCAACCAAGTGACCTAGTACATGATGCAATCATTCCACTTATTCATGAACCCTTCCCCTTCTGGTCCGGTGAACCTTCTAGACCCTTCTAGAACCTTCCGATGAAAACACCAGAATTATTCCCGAACTCTGTAATTAGACTTTCCTTATATGATTCTTCTTCTCTGGACCGTTCCAGATCTCCTCGTGATATCCCGGATCCCATCCGAAACTCCGAACAACATTCGGTCTCCCTACTTACATTCCATATCTACTAAACAACATTGAATCCTTAAGTGTGTCTCCCTATGGTTCGTGAATTATGCATACATGACCAAGACTCTTCTCCGATCAATAACCAATAGAGGTATCTGTAAATTCATATGGTTCCCACATATTTCTACGATTACTTTGCGATTGAATGAACCATTTAAATACCAATACCAATTTCCCTTTGTCTCGTAATATTTTACTTATCCGAGGTCTGATCGTCGGTATCCAGAGATACCTAGTTCAACCTCGTTACTGATAAGTACTCTTTTCTCATTCCCGTGATATGTGATCCCTTGTGATCCAGTCACATGCTTGCAAGCTAATTGGATGACATTCCACCTAGAGGGCCTAGAGTATATCTATCCGTCATATGGATGGACAAATCCCACTCTTCATCCATGTGCCTCAACACATACTTTCCGAACACTCAATGCCACCTTTATATCCACCCAGTTACGGTTTGGTGTTTGATGTCATCAAAGCATCCATCTGGTGATGGTGATTAGCATGATCTCATGGTCGAAGGAATTAGGTTACTATGTATCAGAAAGCTTATAGAAAACGAACTATTGAAATGACTTGAACTTTATGCTACGCTTATCTATAGGAGTATGTCCATCACACCATTCTCCTAATGATATGATCTTGTTGTTAATAACATCTCAATGTTCATGATCAGGAAACCATGATCATACATTAACCAACAAGCTAGTTTAACAAGAGGCTTTACTAGGGACTATTTTATGTTTACAAATCACACATGTACTAATGTTTCCGGTTAATAAAATTATAGCATGGTATGTAAACATTTAACATAGGCATGAAGATATTATAATAACCTCTTAATTATTGCCTATTGGGCATATCTCCAACACCTCAATGTAACTTGTACTTCCACCGACCGTGTTAACTTAACGGGACCTACCACGGTTAGAAGAAAATGAAACCATCTCAATTATCACACAAAGTGGACCATGGTTTCTTATATTATTCCATTTTTCAAGCTTCACTACAATGAATTTTCTAACTAGTGACCCCAAATATTGGTCATAGAAAGGTCATAGTAATTAATATATGACCTTTATATGACCAAAAACAGTAGGTCACATAACGAGGGTCACTATAGACAGCTAACGACCTTTTTTGAATTGGTCATGGATAGTTATAACCTAAATAGATGGTAATAGTGTCCATCACCAAACAATTTGGTCACAGACTATCTGCCCTGTCCATGTCAGCCAATCCTACATGGCAGATTTCTAGGACCAAATTAATTAGTCGTGGATCAGATTTAGCCTGGTCCAGTTCAACCTTCTAAATGGGCCGAGCCCAAGTTATCAGTATTTTCCTTTTAAGGGCCTTAGGCTTTTCAATGTCGATTTCTATTTTGGGCCTTTGTCCTTTCTGTGTTGTCCATTTCATTTAAGACTTATCCTTTTCACAATACATTTCTCATCTTTGGGCCTCGAACTTTTTGCAATTCTATTAATTCTAATTTCAGCGGTTTTTTTTATCTGATTCAGATATTTTTAGGTAGTGGCCTTTCCAACAGGTTACAATTTTCCATCTCAGGTTGTGACATTAAACAAATTCATCCATAATGGAGACAAAGAAATGAAATTTTCTAATAATAGCCAAAATCAATATATGATAACCTTACATATTTGACAACACCAAAATTTTGTAACAATCACAATACTAGCTCTAGAAATAGGATCACTTACTCATTGTAGACTAGTGACAACTGAGCATCGGAGCCAGGCCTATAGTAGTTCTTATCGACACCAAGCTTGAAAACCTATAAGATTAAGTGAGAATTGCAGTCAGACTCGCAAGAGCAGGCTTGGTCATGTCAGGGACATAGTAGTTCTCATTGACCTATTAAGAAATAAGCAAAACTTTTAGATCAAAAAACTAATGGAACCAACATTGTGAGCTCCTGCATATAGTAAAGGTCAAATTTATCCAAGGGGTCATGTTGTCAATTAAACTTATGGAACCAACACTGTAAAGAAAACTGATGTAGAACAAGTGCATAGCCGGGTCTAAAAGCAACCCAGCATAACACCTCATGGAATAAATGTGATAATTCTAATCAGATTGTCCAAATTCAAAAGACAATAAAAAAATTATGATTCACTCAAATCCCAATAGTGGAATGATTCTTAGAACTTAGGGCACATCACATCGACTAAGTAATGGTTTAACCATATTCCACAAAAAAGTTTCCATTTAGGGTACTCAAAATATACAGTACCACACATCGACACAGAAAAGAACAATGAGTTTGTTGTAGTGCATGTACCTGGTTCTTGAAAGCATTGGCCATCTTGTTAAACCCCTTGCTCAGTATTGTGGGAAAAGGCAGCAAGTTTGTTCTTCTTCTTCGTATTGGTTTTTGATAGGACCAATCATCTCCTTAGCAGCGGATGGCTATAGTCATGGTCTTCTTGTTTTCTAGACCTAAAAGATCACACCAACCACTGAACCAGTCAGTACATGGTTGCAGTTGATGAGTGCATATTTGCATCATGTTTTATATTATTGTTTTGCATTGTAGTGATATGATTTTGGTATTTTACAATGTTCATGCGCACCTTTTATGTTTATTTTCACCAGGATCAGATTAGATGATAGATATGATAGACACAATTCTTTCACCAGTTATATTGGAGTGAAAAAGAGCCAAAAAAACATAAATTGCTTGTTTGGGAAATATTAATAACACCAGAAGAAAAGCCGAAGAAATCGGAGGGTATAGAAGGGTTAAAGACCAACTATACGATAGGAATAAATATTTCGGCCGTATAGTTAAAACAATATAGTTGGTGTCGACACCGCCTCCTTAAATAGTTTCACCACGTGCAACTGGATCGAAGAGATGACATATAGAACACCTAGAAATCACCGAAACCTCACCTCCGGAAGGCATCTGGAGGGGGAACTCATCCATCGAGATCAATCATCGCCCTACGCAGATCCAGGAGGCTAAGGCATCGACCTTCATCATCAACCGCTACATCACCACCATCTCTATCCATCCCATCGACATCTTGTCTAGATGTTGTTGTATTACTCGTTGTGGATTTATACAAGTACTATTCATCTATGATAGAGTCCATTAATTTTTCCATGATGTTGATTGCCTCCATGTCTGAGTAGATCATTAGTTCTTGGGGATATGGAGAAACCCTAGCATGAGATTGAAATAAGATAAAGTTTATTATGATATTCATCGATGTGACCATGTGTTAGATTGTATTCATATTGATGTTGAGAGAAGTCGACCTCCCAATATTTGCCTCTCGTGGGGACTTGATGGATGGAACTACTTGTTGGTAGATGGAGGTGTGTTAGAACTTACAATGACTATAAAGTTGTTGGCACCCCTTACGTATCAACTTGGGAATCGAGGAAACTCGCAAAACACTATCCATGCCATGGGACACGTCCTGCGGGATTATGTCCCTTAATAGCGCAGTAGTTCAATTGATGTTGATTGTTGTCCGCTATGGTTATGAGGATGATGTGAGTTGTGGTTGCTGCCTAATTATCCAAATACGGTGTTCCTCCCACACATACATAGTTGAGAATGGTCATGATAATAATCTATACCTTAGCCCTTTATAATGCTAGTGGTGTATCTGCTAATCCCTAAGAACGCTTTTCCCCTCTGCAGTTTCAAATCTCTTTTACATACGCGATACTTACTTTCTGTATTCAGTTTTATTTACTTTACTCATTGTTCTCTGATACCAAAAACCCAAAAACTCCTTTTTACACAACATACACATTTTATCTTGTTACTTAGAACTTTATTTTAGTATTGCTATTTTAGTATCTAATTCAAGAATTCTTAGACTTTAGACTCCTGCTCCCTACAGGATGGATTTCTTTATTTCAAAACTAGCTACAAACGATCTGTGCACTTGCAGTCATCAAGCTATTTTATTGTGCCGTTGCCGGGGATCTAAGCGTTGTAGGTCTTTTAGTTTTTGCTTATTTATTTCAGTCTTGCTAAGTTTTGTATTGAGTTACAGGTTTCCACCAACATGATGGAGTTTGAGCATATGAATTGTGCTAACCCACTCAGCCACTTTGGGAAGCCCTATGATATTTATAAAAGAGACAACTCCAATAAGAATACAAGGGGGCTTGAAATAAATCCTCTACTACTTGCCATTCTACACAAGAAACAATCTCCTAGATATGAAGAAGATCCTGATCCATAAGAGCATATTGCATTCTTCAACGATATATGTGGTAATTTCCAACTACCGGGGTATATACCGCCAATGAGGTAAGGGTTAAACTTTTTAGTCAAACTTTGACAAGTACATATCTCTCATGGTATATATCTTTACCCTCAGAAGCCACTACTACCTAGCATAATTTAGCTTATGAATTTTATCCAAATATTATCCATTATCAAAATCTTTTGGAATCAAGCATATTATAATGACTTGGAGGAACCGTCCTAATGAAGGACTAGTGAAAGGATCGTATGGGCACCTAGAGGGGGGGGTGAATAGGTGATACTTCAAAATTTCTTGTTTTTCAATTTAGAGTTTGACAAGAAAGGTAAATTCTCTAGATTATGCAACTAAGGTGAATTTACCTAAATGTCAGACAAGCAACAACTAGCACAACACTAAGCAAGAACAAGCAAGTAAAGTGCGGTAAAGGATAGAAGTAACCAAAGTGGTGGACACGGAGACACAAGGATTTGTTTCCCGTAGTTCCTTCCTTTTGAGGGGAAGTACGTCTACATTTGGAGAGGGGTGGTTTCAAACCACCAACACCACGAGAGGTCTCCCTTGTTCTCTGATGAACCTCATCCCAAAGGTATCGATTCACCTTCCACTATATCGACAACCTTCGAGGTGGAAGCCGCCACCTTTACAACAAGTTCGGGGCACACATCCACAACTTAATTGGAGGATCCCAAATAAAAGCAAGTTGTCAAAACAATCAAAGACAAGCTTGTAAGAACCAAATCAAAGTTAGGGTTTCCAAAGAAACACTAGAGCTTGGGGGCCCTCAAGTGAAAGAGGGGGAATTGAAGATCTCTCTTGGTGAAGCTGTAGATCAAGGCCTCCTCCTTCGATTCTCCAAAGATCAAATACTTTGGATGGTTGGATGGAGAGATCTTGTAGATTTGGTGGCTCTACTGGAGTTTGTGTTCTTGAGCAGCTCGAGCAGCTCAAGGAAGGGGATAAGGTTCCCTATTTATAGGCATCCCCTTCGACAAACCGTTTTTTTGACCATTGGACAAGAACCAGACCGGAGACTCTGGTCTACACCGGAGAATCCGGTCTATCTCGGGTCCAGCCTCCATACCAGTATGTAGTATGACCCAGGCCTTCTGAGAGCCAAGTGGGCCGGAGACACCGGTCCTCCATCACCATAGACTCTGGACTAAGCCCACACCGGAGATTCCGGTGAAGCCTTTGGACTTTGCTCTGCACCCCCATACATAATGTCCCAGCCAAGTTCCCGAAGCTTCCATCGGGGACACATCCAGAAACTCCAAACCACACCGGAGACTCCGGTCTAAGCAGACCGGAGACTCCAGTCTAGAATTTCCAGAACTATGTCAATCTTGCAGGAATCTTTCCAAAGTGTGAAGGTACTTTTCACGTATCATAATAGCAACCTGTGGACAGTGACAAACTGTAAAATGATCTACTTGTTGTTAACGAACACCAAAAGTGATTATGACAATAAATGTCCTTTCAATCTCCCCCTTTTCGGTGTTTGATGAAAACAAGTGATTTTGCATGGAATAAATTGTATGGGGCTCCCCCTAACTATGTGCAATAAGGTAAACAAGTAAATCATGCAAGGTAGATAGTATCACTGATAGCACACATAGATCTCACATGAGTTACAATAGATAGTGCACAGGCACATAGTCACACACATAAACGCCAAATAACCCACATGAAGTTCAAAGTTTGAATATGGCAAATGAAAGCAGATAATAGCAAATCCAAAGCGTAAACCCATGCAAATCGATGAGAATGTATTCTCCCCCTTTGGCATCGAAACGCCGTAAAAGGGAAAAGACCTAAGCTAGCTCCCCAACAACTCAGTAGTCACCATCATCCTCGTCATCCTTAGCATCCTCATCCTCCTCGTCCTCAACAAAGTCATCATCATCATCATTAGGGACTGCAGGCCCTTTGCCGTGAGGGCGAGAAGAGGAGGTACCCTGGTACCCGTATCCAGAGGTGATATCAGAGACTGTCTTCCAATTAACAAGGCTGTCCTACTGGGCATTCCATGCCCCAAAAGAGAGAGTGTGACCTGAATATGTAGACTCCTGGGCACCATGCTCATCATTGTACTCGCCCTATCCTTCCTCATCATCCGCTTCTCCATGTGCCTTGATTTCCTTGAGGAGCTTCTCAATACGCATGTTGCTTTGGTAGGAGACATGCTGCTTCTTGCGGATGTCAACATTCATGCAGCACAGAGTCCTCTCCCAGAAAGTGGACTTCTTTACCCGCTCATGTACATAGGTGCATTGGAGGCATTCTTCCTCCAAACTCTAGGTGGAGAGGGCACCCTCTCAGTCTCAATCTCCTCCTCATCATCGACATAGTGACGCCTAGGAGCAGGCCCCATACGTCCCTTCTGCTGTAGTGAGACCAATGCTTGCTCAGTGAGATGTGGTGCTATGCCAAGTGGAGAATTATGCTCCTTGGAATTGATGAGCCTCATAACCAAAGGTGCATATGGAGGAGACTTCTTGTAAAGAATAGCATGGAACATCTCCTCAAAAATAAAATCCATCACATCAATAGGTTCAGCATCTGCCTCTGGTCCAGCATTGTAGGTCCGGTAGGTGTGATAAAGAAGGTTGACAAGCCCACCCCTAATAGCATCATCATTCCCAGCACTTGGTGCGATGGTATGACGGAATATCCTTAACATTAGGTTGTAGAGAGTCTTGAGTCCCTTGGACCCCCTATAACACCCTCGCTGCCATATAGAGGTGCAAGCTTCATCTTGTTCTCACCAAGATCCGCAGAGTGCATACGCAGCCCAACTGGAGTGGATACGCCATGAAAGGTCTCAAAGATGACGTTGGAAAAGTCATGGAATGTAGCTATGCAGCGAGTGGTGCCAGACATCCAAGTCATGGTCCTGTCTTGATCAGACCCAAACATGACGGTGGCGTAGAACTGCTGCACAAGGTAGACATTGTAGTGTTCATGAAGCTCCATCAGGTTAAACAATCCTAGTTCTCACAGATCCACAATGCATCATTGAATTAAGGGCTGAGGCGCATCTTCTCAACACTCATGTAGTTCTGAGGGTAGATAGGTGATTTGGTGAGCACACCATACACATCCTTCATGAACATAGCCTGCTCCTTCCTCCAGAAGCGAGGGTCGTCGCTGGTACGAGGCAGCTCATAAAAATCAGTCTTTCTCAGCTCATGGAACTCCTCTTTTGACATTTTGGCTAAGGACTGAAGGTTGTCATATTTGTCCTTCTTGGCACGGTCCTCTCGTTCAGTCCTTTCCTTCTCCCTCCTCAAATAGGCTACATCACGTGCCTTCTGTCTTCGGTTGGAAGGAGGCACGATAAACTGACCCTGAGCTTCATCATAGCGAGGAGTGCCCCTTTGTGACTTGGCCTTGGTACGACGAGGACGGTTAGAACCATCACCTGTGAATAGTAGTGAGGGAGATAGCATGGAGATGAGTATATATGTACCAACAATGTAGTAGACAAGCTTTGATGCATTTCTGGTCTGTTTTGATTCACCCAACACCGGAGTCTCCGCACCTCATACCGGAGTCTCCGGTCCTGGGGACAGGAGTCTCCGTCCTGGACCGGAGTCTCCGGACCTAGGTCCGGAATCTCCGGTCGAGAGGCTCAGGCATGAGATGGGGAGGTGCTGGTGGGGGTGAATCTAGTAGATCGGGCCATGCAACAAGGCTAAAGTACTAGAGTGCACGCAAACAAGTGATTCCAATGGACAAATCAACACCAATCCTCAAAAATACATCTAGAGATGAACCTAGGAGAAAAATAGAAGGAGAGGTACCATATATCTACAATGGATCGATTCCTCCGGTTGGAATGAACCAATGGAGGAGAGGAGAAGGTTGGCCGGCGGCACGGCGGATCCCGAGGGCTTCTTGACCTCCATGGAGGAGTTTTGGAAGAGGAGGCGACGGGTTAGGAGGAGGGGGACAGGGTTGAGAATGAAGAACTCCTGTATTAGTTCACCCCGTTCCCTTCTATAAGTGGCAGAAACCGTCTGGACCGGAGAATCCGGTCTACACCGGAAACTCCAGCCTACACCGGAGACTCCGGTGTAGGTGCACCGAAGACTCCGGTCCTCCTCGACCAAAAACTCCAGGATAGGTGTTTAGGGACATATATGAGAGATAGAAAGGTTTAAGATAGGGAATAGGCTTGGGTTGAGATATCAAATTGTGAAGAGCCAATAAGAGCCATAGAAATACACACAGATATTCAGGAAAGCTCCGAAAAGTCTAATGTGAGAGGGCGGTGGCCTAGGCAATTGATAAACACGAGTAAGTATCAACCTCTCTAATGTGAGAGGGCGGTGGCCTAGGACACCATATTTGAGTATAATTGGCTTGGCAGCACGAAGATATATCTTGGTCCATTACCGAAACACATCATTTAAGCTCACATATCACAGAACGATATTAAGAGGAATGATTTTGATTGCTTTGGGCATAATGGGGGGAGGGATAGTCCAATCAATTAGGACCGCACTCCCCCTATATACATGCCTACACCTAAACCAAATAAGAGTCAAGTCGCAGGTGAGTATGCAAGACCATCAAGTCAAGTTCCTTGAATCTATGATATTTACTTCATTCCTAAAATAGCAAAACCTTGATTCATCAAGTGGCTTTGTGAATATGTCTGCAAGTTGGTCTTTAGTTGGCACATATGATAGCTCAATATCACCTCGAGCAACATGATCCCTAATGAAGTGATGATGGATCTCAATATGCTTAGTCCTTGTGTGATCCAGCGGGTTGTAGGCAATCTTGATAGCACTTTCGTTGTCAGATAGAAGAGGCACTTTGTCACAATGGACACCGTATTCCTTTAAAGTTTGCCTAATTCATAGCAATTGAGTGCAAGCACTAGCAGTTGCCACATACTCGGCTTCAGCGGTGGAGAGAGATATACAATTTTGCTTCTTAGAAGACCAACATACTAAGGAACTACCAAGAAATTGGCAAGCGCCAGATGTTGATTTTCTATCATCCTTATAACCAGCCCAATCCGAGTCCGTGTATCCACAAAGAGCAAATGTTGACCCTCGAGGATAACAAAGACCATAATGTGGGGTATGAACCAAATATCGGAAAATTCTCTTGACCTCCATCAAGTGGCTTTCTTTAGGATCCGCTTGATATCTTGCACACACACCTACACTCAACACAATACCGGGTCTATATGCACAAAGGTAAAGCAAAGAACCAATCATGGACCGGTATACCTTTTGATCCACATCTTTGCCATTTGGATTTTTTTCTAGATGAGTCTTTGTAGCCATGGGAGTAGGAGCTCCATTAGATCTTGCATATTGAATCTCTTAAGCATATCTTGAGTATACTTGGATTGGTTGAAGAATTTCCCTCCTCTAACTTGCTTGATCTCAAAACCAAGAAATACTCTAGACTCCCCCATCATAGACATCCGGAACCTACTAGTCATAAGCTTTGAGAATTCATCATTAAAATCTTTGTTAGATGAGCCAAAGATAATATCATCAACATATATTTGGAACACAAAAAGCTCCCTGTTGACCTTCTTAGTAAAAAGAGTGGGATGGATTTTCCCAACCTCAAATCCACGGTCAAACAACAACTCTCTAAGGTGCTCATACCACGTGTGTGGGGCTTGCTTGAGCCCATAGAGCGCCTTATCAAGTTTGTAGACATGGTTTGGGGAGTTGAGATCCTCAAATCCCAGGGGTTACTTTACATATACCAACTCATTAAATGGACCATTAAGAAATGCACTTTCTACATCCATTTGTTGCAACTTAAAGTTGTGATGTGTCGCATAAGAAATAAGGAGACGAATGGACTCAAGGCGAGCCACGGGTGCATATGTCTCTCCATAATCAATGCCTTCAATTTGAGAGAACCCTTGTGCAACAAATCTTGCCTTGTTCCTTACTATAATTCCATGCTCATCTTGCTTGTTCTTGAATATCCACTTCGTTCCAATAACATTGCGGCAATCCTTTGGCTTCTCAACTAACTTCCATACTTTGTGTCTCTCAAAGTTGTTGAGCTCTTTGTGCATAGCTTCCAACCAATCCGAATATTCAAGATCTTCCCACACTTTCTTTGGTTCAATCATGGAGATGTGTGCTTGGTGTTGACTGAACCTCTTCAATTGTGCTCTTATGGAAATGCCTTTCCTTAGGTCACCAACCACATTTTGTAGAGAGTGATCTCTTAATTCCAACATTCTCTCCTTTCTAGCTTCACGACAAGCATGGATCTCGTCGTTGTTTCTTGGGGGACCCTCTTCATCATTTTGGTCCTCGTCTTGACCATAAACTTGACCTTGATCATCATGGGAATCATTCTCTTCATTAAGAGGCAAAGATTGACCTTGGTCTTGATCAAGCACTCTTCTAGCATCGATTTGAGCTTGTCTCAAGGCAGTTTGTATGGATCTTCCTTGAACAATTGACTTGGCACCACTTGACATCGTGGAGAATGAATCAAGCTCCTCTTGGCTAGATTTGTCACTTTGATCAACATGTTGAGGGTCCACATATTTTCTTTGTCTTGAGTCATTGTCCTCCTCGGTGGATGGAGCTTGTTGATGATGTGAAGATGAGGGCTCCACTTGAGTGGAGCATAGTTATTCTCTATCCTCCATAAGGGGTTCCTCAACTGGGCGGATATATCCCACACCCATTCTTCCTATGGCATCCTGAGGCATTTCATCATCTGCATCACAAGCATCAACACGCCCCCCTTGGGGACCATCATATTCTTCGAAGGTCACACTACAAGATTCTATGACGGCTCCGGAGAGCTTATCATAGATTCTATAAGTGTGAGATTCGAGACCATAGCCAACAAAAATACCCTCTAATGCTTTAGACTCGAATTTGGACAAATGGACACCTTTTATGAGATAGAAACACTTAAACCGAACACCCGGAAGTAAGATATGTTGGGCTTGTTACCGGTAAGTATTTCATATGGAGTATTGTTGATTTTTTTGTGGAGGTAGAGCCGGTTTGATGCATGACACCCAAAAGTTGTATGGAGATTTAAACTCCACCAACATGGTCCTAGCAATCTCAATAAGAGTCCGGTTCTTCCTCTCGGCCACACCATTTTGTTGAGGCGTATATGTAGCGGAATATTGGTGTTTTATCCCCTCATCACTGAGAAATCATTCAAGGTGTAGTTCTTGAACTCGGTGCTGTTGTCACTTCTTATAATCAACACGAGAAGATTGTATTGACGTTGAACCATGTTGATGAAGTCGATGAAGGTATTTTGGGTATCACTCTTCAACTTGAAGAAATACACCCAGGAGTATCTTGAAAAGTCATCAACAATCACCAAACAATATTTCTTCCCACCAAGACTTGCATGAGATGGAGGACCAAACAGATCCACATGAAGGAGCTCCAAGATCTTGGTTGACTTGATGCGGTTCATTGGATTATGGGGAGAATCATGCATTTTTCCTAGAACACAAGCCCTGCAAACACGATCTTTGGCAAAGGAAACATTTTCTTTTAGTCCAACAATATGGCTCTCCTTGTGGATACTTTGCAAAGTTCTCATATTGACATGGGCTAGTCGGCGATGCCATAACCAACCCACATCAGCCTTTCTGAATAAACACATCGCACTTGTAGTGGTTTGCCCCGAAAAGTCCACCACATAAAAGTCATGTTCGACGTACCCAACGAAAGCGACCTTGCGAGTCTTGCTCCACATGAGTACCACAATATCATTATCAATAAAGACAGCAAAGCCCATCTTTCCAAGAGCACAGACTGAAAGTAAATTGTATCCAAGGGTCTCAACAAGCATGACGTTCACGAGTGTAATGTCATGAGCAACCACAACTTTTCTGAAGCCCATTACCTTAGACTTTGACTTTTCGGCATATGTCACAGTTATTTGATCATCATTTGGCTTTAAGTCCTTGACAATAGACGAGCATCCGGTCATATTACTAGTGCAACCACTATCAAGAACCCACTTTGACCCTCTAGAAGCATATGTCTACAAAGGATCAAGCTAATTTTTAGGTACCCATTTTTTATTAGAAACAAGGGTCCTGGGGACCCAAATAGACCAAGCAATATAACCATCATATGGCCCAACATATTGTGCATACACATCACCATAATAATCACGCATTAGAACATAGTGAGGGTTAGCACTTCCCGCAAAATCATTATGAGACATAGTTTTACCACTTGTGGTCTTACTATCCATAGTGGACTTGTTCTTCTCTTGTGCGGGCTTGGCCTTGTTCTTGTGGTTCTTCTTCTTGGCCTTGGAGACAAAACCAATGCCCCCTTTTTCACCACTAGGCCTTTGCTTAATCAAGAGATCATCAATGGACCTGTTACCTTGTGGATATGTGGCCTTCGCTAGCTCCCCCTTCAACCTAGCATTTTCTTCAAGAATAGTTGTACTACTAGATGGGATGAAGTTACTAGGTGAAGGAATATTGGCCAATTGAGTTTGAAGCATTTCATGGGACTTTTTGAGTAACAAGAGTTCACTTTCCAAGGCTGTGTGAGCCTTGTCGAGCAACCTAAAGTCCTCGGCAAGTTTTTCATGAACCACACCAAACTCAATCTTGTCCTTTTTAGCCCTTTTGCATTTATCAATGGCATGATCACGTTCTTTGATGAGTCTATTAACAATAATGTCATTGGCCTCATCAAGCCCTTCAAGTTTTTGTTCAAGGGACATCCTAGTCTCTTGTTCTTCTTCTAGAGCATTGTTTAAGGCTTCTAGCTCAATCATGTGTTCATGCCCAAGTTTACATCTTACATATAGAAGATCTTGTGTGTGGGAAAGTTGATCTAAGATGTTCCCAAAATGTATCTTGGCCTCCCCTTTTAAGTTAGTCACAAACTCATAGAAAGCAATTAATTCCATTTTTACATCAAGAGACATCTCATCATTAACTAAGGGAGTAGAGTGAAATGACGAGGATACCTCCGTTCCTCTTGCCATAAGGCAAGTGACGTTCTTGATGGGGCTGTTCTCATTTGGAGAATCGAAGAGTGAGAATGTCGGAGTAGAAGTAGTGGCTAGAGAAGCCACACCAATAGATGTTTCCTCTTCCTCATCCTCATCATCTTCATTGTCAGAGGAGTATTCTTCATGAGTGATCAAGACAATTTCTCCCGACTTCTTGTTGATGGGATTCTTCTTGATGAATGGTTTCTTGTAAGGTGCTTTGGGAGTTTTCTTCAACACAATCTTACCCCCATGATCTTCTCTCTTCTCATATGGGCAACTCGCCACAAAGTGGTAGTGGTCACCACAGTTGAAGCAAGTTCTCAATCTAGTGGTGTTTTCTCTTTTCCAATTTGGGTTGCTTCTTCGTTGCATTTCCATCTTGGCCTTGGCGGGGTTCTTCCAAAAGTTCTTTGAATAGAAGGCCATATATTGACTATGAGCAATCTTGACATCATCGGGGTGGTCCATGGAGAGACCTTCATAACTATCATCTTCATATCCATGTCCCACAACTTTGGTCTTGAAAGCAATGTTGACAACATTTCTCCTACTAAGGGCACGAGCACGGGCATCTTTGGCATTCTTGGAGGCAACCTTGAATGATGCCATCTCTTGAATAACCTCATTGGAGGTCATGAGATGGTAGTTGTGTCTTCCTTTTAGACTATTCAAGTCGGTGGGCTCAAAGGGCATGAGTGCACTCACATATTTTCTTTTTATACATGCATCATCCACATGTGAGGCACCCACATTCCTAAAAGCGGTGGCGGTGGATTTGAGCCTACAATACATGTATTCATGATCTTCATATTCCTTCATGTAGAAGCCTTTGGCTTCATTGCTTAGTGCATCGTACCAGTTCCTCCTCATGCTCTCATTTCCAACAAACAACACTCTGAGAGCATCCCAAGCTTCCTGGAGGTGCTAAGGTGCTCAATGTGTGCGTAATACTTTGTACCCAATCCTTGTTGAATCATGTGCAAGGCGGTGGCATTGAGTTGACTATTGACAAGTTCTCTTCTTGTCAAGTTGTCAGGATCCCCAATATAGAGTCCTTGTTAAATGATGTTCCATAGTTCAGTGCAAGAGTTGCGCACATGAGTTTTCATTAGAGATTGCCATTGAGCAAAAGTAGTAGAAGGTTCAAGCTTACGTGGGTCACCTCTTGTTTTTATGAGGGTGAGGAATTGGAGGGTCGGGAGAGTACCATGAATCACGGTGCTCACCCTTCCCACCATCCTTTTGTGTGGAGGAGTTAGTGTTGTCTTGATTACCCCCCACCATCATACCCTTGGGAGATACCGGAGCATTACCTTTAGGTAATACTAATGGAGGATCCTCTTGAGGAGAAGGGGATGATGAGCCGTCTTTGTCTTTAAGAAGTTGCTCAAGCATTTTCTTGATTTTTTTGACCAAGGAAGAGCTCAATCTTGTTTCCAAGTTTTTGAGATCTTCCATGGTCACCGTGGTGTGCTCACCACCACCTTCCCCATCGTGGCTACCCATATTCTCTTAGGCGGTAAAGCCCGAATAAAGAGCCGAGGCTCTAATACCAATTGAAAGGATCGTATGGGAACCTAGAGGGGGGGTGAATAGGTTCTACTTCAAAATTTCTTCTTTTTCAATTTAGGGTTTGACAAGAAAGGTAAATTCTCTAGATTATGCAACTAAGGTGAATTCACCTAAATGTCAAACAAGCAACAACTAGCACAACACTAAGCAAGAACAAGTAAGTAAAGTGCGGTAAAGGATAGAAGTAACCAAAGTGGTGGACACAGAGACACAAGGATTTGTTTCCCGTAGTTCCTTCCTTTTGAGGGGAAGTACGTATATGTTTGTAGAGGGGGTGGTTTCAAACCAACAACGCCACGAGAGGCCTCCCTTGTTCTCCGATGAACCTCACCCCAAAGGGATCGATTTACCTTCCACTATATCGGCAACCTTCAAGGTGGAAGCCGGCACCTTTACAACAAGTACGGGGCACACATCCACAACTTAATTAGAGGCTCCCAAATACAAGCAAGCTGTCAAAACAATCAAAGACAAGCTTGTAAGAACCAAATCAAAGTTAGTGTTTCCAAAGAAACACTAGATCTTGGGGGCCCTCAAGTGAATGAGGGGGAATTGAAGATCTCTCTTAGTGAAGATGTAGATCAAGGCCTCCTCCTTCAATTTCTCCAAAGATCAATGACTTTGGATGGTTGGATGAAGAGATCTTGTAGATTTGGTGGCTCTAATGGAGTTTGTGTTCTTGAGCAGCTCGAGCAGCTGGAGGAAGGGGATAAGGGTCCCTATTTATAGGCATCCCCTTCCACGAACCATTTTCTGACCATTGGAGAAGAACCAGACAGGAGACTCCGGTATGTACACTGGAGAATCCGTTGTATCTCTGGTCCAGCCTCCAGACCAGTATGCAGTACGACCCAGGCCTTCTGAGAGCCCAGTGGGCTGGAGACTCCGGTCCTCTAGCACCGGAGACTCCGGACTGAGCCCACATCGGAGATTCCGGTGAAGCCTCCGGACTTTGCTCCGCACCCCCATACAGAATGTCCTAGCCAAGTTCCTGAAGCTTCCCCCGGGGACACATCCGGAAACTCCGAACCACACCGGAGACTCCGGTCTAGGCAGACCAGAGACTCCGGTCTGGAATTTCCAGAACTATGTCAATCTTGCAGGAATCTTTACAAAGTGTGAAGGTACTTTTCACTTATCATAATAGCAACCTTTGGACAGTGACAAACTATAAAATGATCTACTTGTTGTGAACAAACACCAAAAGTGATTATGACAATAAATGTCCTTCAACTAGTAAGATGTTATATAATATTTAAAGATTTAATTAATCAATGTCCTCATCATGATTTGACTAAATGGTATTTATTGCATATCTTTTATGGCAGTTTAATTGAACCTAATAAAACTGAACTAGGCTCTTGTGCGAGTGGAGCTTTTATGGATTTACCCATAACTAAAGCTTGGACTTTACTTAGTAGAATTCATGATCATAGAGTTTCATGAAATTTTTGTCTAGGAAGTGAAGGAGGCACATAAATAGATTATGATTGTATTCATCACTATAATAAGAAGGGACATGTTAATGAATTATCTAAATAGCTTTATTTAGATTCAGATCTTGTATTCCAAGTTGTCAAAGCTTTTATGGAAAACATCAAAGCTCCAAAAGACGGTTTGGCTAAGTGTGATCTACCACCAGAACCCAATAAGAAAAGAGAAGTTAAAGCAACATTGGCCTCCCTAAAACCAATGAATGAGATACCTTTCCCTAACACTGCAGAGAAGCATATTTTTTAATATGAACATGTTAAAGAAGTACAAGATAATAAAGAAGAGGAAAGTGTGCCAAAAGTTGAAGAACATCTGGATGAAACCCAAGATGAAGAGGTAACCAACGAATCAATTATGGCTATGTATGCACATTGTAACATAGTTGAACTTGAGGAAGACACTTCCGTATTGGTTGAAGGTAAAACTAAGGTAAAAAATGTGGGTAAGCCTATTCTTCCCTACATATTTAAAGAAACCTCTCATTACGGTTTACGTGAACTTGGCACCGAAGTTAATGTTATATCTTATGATTTTTATTTAGAAATAAAATAAGAGATAGCACCGACTACAATATAAAATACTAATATAACAATCATGTTATCCGATAAAAATCATAGAATTCCAATGGGAGTAGTTGAAGATGCAAATGTCAAAATTGGCAATAAAAAATTTCCTATCAATTTTGAGTTGTTGATATTCCGGCTGTGTAGGGGTTCGTAGCATGGAAAACAAAACATTTCTACCGCATGAACACATACAAGCCAAGATCTATCTATTAGATTGTAGCAACGAGTCAATTAGAGTACTCACCCTCGAAGATTCCAAAGCGGTTAACGAGAGTAGATTCTTGTGGGTGATGTACTCGTACACTTGCCGATCTCAACATCGCATAGACGTTCCTTCTGGCGCCATGTTTTGGCAGCGCTCCCGCAGTCGGTCACACGTTCGGTACTAGATGAAGACCTTCCTCTCCCTTGTTCCAGCCGACAACGGAGGTTGTAGTTCACTCCTCACGATTCCGACATCATGACGACATGGTGTCAAAAGTAGAGGGAAGATCCCGCAGGGCTTCGCCTTAAGTCGGAGCGTGTTAGGATGGATTAGAAGGGTTCCTCGGTATTCTAGGGTTTAGAGGCCGCAAAGGAGGAGGCGTGGGCGGCGGCGGCGCGACGACCTCGTGGGGAGGGGTTGTAGTTGTGTTGTGGTCTAGGGCAGGCCCCTCCCCTCTATATATGACATGGAGGGGCAGCTAGGGAGGGGAGGTTGAATCCTCCTCTAACTCCTTCTCCTCCTTGCCGCGTGGTGGAGGGAGAGGAGGTTTCCTCTCCTCCCTCCACCAGGATACATTGTCCCAGTTTGACTTTTCAAATTTTCCTTTTGACTTGCAATTTTGGAGATTGATTTCTCACTTTTATTTGCACAAACCATTGACCTAGGACATGATGCAACCATTCCACTTTGTCATGATTCATTCATGTACCCATCCCCTTCCGGTTCGATGAACCTTCTAGACCCTTCTAGATCATTCCGGTGAAAACATCGGAAATATTCTTGAACTCTAGTATTGAACTTTCCTTATATGAATCTTATTCTCTAGACCATTTCGGATCTCCTCGTGATATCCCGTATACAATCCGAGACTCCGAACAACATCTGGTCTTCTTACTCACATTCCATATCAGTAAACAACATAAAATCCTTAAGTGTGTCTCCCTACGGTTCTTGAATTTTGCAGACATGACCGAGACTCTTCTCCGATCAATAACCAATAGAGGAATATGGAAATATGGCTCACACATATTTCTACGATTACTTTGCAATCGAATGAACCATTTACATACTATACCAATTTCCCTTTGTGTCATGATATTTTACTTATCTGAGGTCTGATCGTCGGTATACATAGTTCAACCTCGTTACTGATAAGTACTCTTTACTCATTCCTGTGATATGTGATCTTCTGTGATCTAGTCACATGCTTGCAAGCTAATTGGATGACATTCCACCCAGAGGTCCCAGAGTATATCTATCTATCATATAGATAGACAAATCTCACTCTTGATCCATGTACCTCAACGCGTACTTTCCGAACACTCAATGCCACCTTTATGACCACCTAGTTACGAAGTGGTGTTTGATGTCATCAAAGTAACAATTCGGTGATGGTGATTAGCACGATCTCATGCTCAAAGGATTTACGTTACTATGTTTCTCAAAGTTTATAGGAAACTAACTATTCAAATGACTTGATCTTTATGCTACGCTTATCTATAGGAGTATGTCCATCATACCATTCTCCTAATGATATGATCTTGTTGTTAATAACATATCAATGTTCATGATCATTAAACCATGCTCATATATTTACCAACAAGCTAGTGTTGCAAAGAGGCTTCACTAGGGACTAACAAGTTTACAAATCACACAAGTATTAATGTTTCCGTTTAATACAATTATAGCATGAATGTAAACATTTATTAGAAACACAAAGATATAATAGTAACTAATTTTATTATTGCCTCTAGGGCATATATCCAATAGTCTCCCACATGTACTAGAGTCAACTAATCTAGATTACATGGTAATATACCAAACACCGATGGTGATTTGGTGCTGGTAACGTTTTGCCCTCGGGAGAGGTTTGGTCAAAGGATCCACCACATTCAGATATGTGTGTACTTTGAAAATATTTATGTCACCATCTTGGACATACTCTCGAATAGCGTGAAAACGTAGCTTGACATGCTTCAGCTTCTTTTGTGACCTTGGTTCTTGCGCATTGGCTATGGCACCCATGTAACCACAGTAGATAGACATTGGGACCAGTGCACTAGGAACCACACCGAGCTCCATAATGAAATCCTTCATCCATATTGCCTCTTGTGAAGCCTTCGAAGCAGCTATGTATTCCGATTCAGTTAAAGATCTCGCCACAACGCTTTTATTTGCACTCCTCCAGCTCATTGATGCACCATTCAAAGTAAAATATGTATCTAGATTGAGATTTAGAATCATCCGGATCGGTGTTCCAACTAGCATCGGTGTAACCATTAACAACGAGATGTTCATCACCTCCATAAGAAAGAACCATATCATTAGTTCTTCTCAAGTACTTAAGGATGTTTTTGACCGCTGTCCAATGATCCACCCCTGGATCACTTTGATATCTGCAAAGTCAAACTAACAGCATATGCAATGTCGGGTCTATTACATAGCATGTCATACACGATAGATCCTATGACTGAGGCATAGGGAGTCTTACTCATCCTTTCTGTATCTTCTGTCGTTGCAGGACTTTGAGTTTTACTCAAGGTGGTATTGAGCAACATGGGCAAGAACCATTTCTTGCTATCTTCCATTCCAAACCTCTTTAAAAGTTTGTCCAAATATGTACTCTGTGAAAATGATATTAGGCGTCTCGATCTATCTTTATAAATGTTTATGCCTAATATGTAAGCAGCTTCGCCAAGATCGTTCATTGAGAAACTATTATTAAAATAATCTTTGATACTATTAAGAATATCTACATCATTCCCAATCAAAAATATGTTGTCCACATATAGTACCAAGAATGCTACAGAGCTCCCACTCACTTTCTTGTAAATACAATCTTATCCATAAGTTTGTATAAAACCAAAACTTTTGATCACCTTATCAAAATGTTGATTCCAACTTTGGGATGCTTGCTTCAATCCATAAATGGACCGTTGAAGTTTGCATAGCTTGTTAGCATCTTTACGATCGACAAAACCTTTGGGTTGTAACATATATAACTCTTCATCAATGTCTCCATTAAGGAACCCCATTTTGACATCCATCTGCCATATCTCATAATCATAATATGCAGCGATTGCTAAAAAAATCCTCACAGATTTTAGCTTCGCTACTAGTGAGAAAGTCTCATCGTAGTCAACTCCTTGAATTTGTCGAAACCCTTTGGAAACAAGTCGAGCTTTATAGACGATAACATTACCATCAACATCTCTTTTCTTCTTGAAAATCCATTTGTTCTCGACAGCCTTTCGGCCATCCGGTAAGTCCACCAAAGTCCATACATGGTTTTCGTACATGGATCCAATATCGGATTTCATGGCTTCTTGCCATTTATTGGAATCTGGGCTCGTCATCGCTTACTCACATGTCGTAGGGTCGTCCGTATTGTCCACCAACATGACACTCATAACGAGATCATACCAATCAGGAGTGGTATGAGTCCTCTCCTATTTGTGTAGGCGCCACAGGAACTTCTTCTGGTGTTGCACTACTCTCATATCCGAGAGAAGGTTCAATAGCCTCGTCGAGTTGTACTTTCCTTCTAGTCACTTCTTTCAAGAGAAACTCCTTATCTAGAAAGGATCCATTCCTCGCAACGAAGATTTTGCCTTCGGATCTATGATAGAAGGTATACCCAATAGTTTCCATTAGGTATCCTATGAAGACACATTTTTTGCTTTGGGTTCAAGCTTGTCGGGCTGTAACTTCTTTACATAAGCTTCGCAACCCCAAACTTTAAGGAACGACAATTTAGGTTTCTTCCCAAACCATAATTCATAGGGTGTCATTTCAATGGATTTAGATGGTGCCCTATTTAAAGTGAATGCGGCTGTGTCTAATGCATAACCCCAAAATGACAAAGGTAAATTTGTAAGTGACATCATAGAACGAACCATATCTAACAGAGTTCGATTACGATGTTCGGACACACCATTATGTTGTGGTGTTCCCAGAGGTGTCAATTGTGAAAGTATTCCGCATTTCTTCAAACGCTCCCCAAACTCGTAACTTAGATATTCACCTCCACCATCATATCATAGAAACTTAATCTTCTTGTTATGTTTATTCTCTACTTCACTTTGAAATTCCTTAAACTTCTCAAAAGTTTCGGACTTATGTTTCATGAAATATATATACCCATATCTACTCAAGTCATACGTGAAAGTAAGAACATAACGATAACCACCACGCGATGCTACACTCATGGGGCCACACACATCGGTATGTATGATTTCCAATAAGTCCGTAGCTCTCTCCATCATACCAGAAAATGGGGTCTTAGTCATTTTTCCCATCAGACATGCTTCGCATCTTTCAAGTGATTCAAAATCAAGTGATTCAAGAAGTCCATCGTAATGGAGTTTCTTCATACGCTTCACTCCAATGTGACCAATATGATAGTGCCACATGTATGTAGAATTATCATTCAATTTCAAACATTTAGCTTCTATATTATGAACATGTGTATCACTACAATCGAGATTCAATAAGAATAGACCATCTATCAAAGGTGCATGTGCATAAAAAATATTACTCATATAAATCGAACAACCATTATTATCGGACTTAAACAAGTAACCATCTCACAATAAACATGATCCGGATATAATGTTCATGCTCAACACATGCACCAAATAACAATTATTTAAGTATAAAACTAATCCCGATGGTAGATGAAGAGGTAGCGTGTCGACCGCGATCACATCAACCTTTGATCCATTTCCAACGCACATCATATCCTCATCTTTCGCTAGTCTCCGTTTATTCTACAACACCTATTTCGAGTTACAAATATGAGCAACCGAACCAGTATCAAATACCCAGGCACTACTATGATTATTAGAAAGATACACATCAATAACATGTATATCGGATATACCTTTCTTCTTGATGTTGCCGTTCTTCAGATCTGCCAAGTACTTGGGGAAATTCCGCTTCCAGTGACCATCTCCCTTGCAGTAAAAGCACTCAGTATCATGCTTAGGCCCAGCCTTTGTCTTCTTCGTCGGTGCGGGAAATTTCTTACTGCCCTTCTTGAAGTTTCCCTTTTTGTTAGGCTTGCCTTGCTTCTTGAAATTGGTGGTCTTATTGACCATCAACACTAGGTTCTATTTCTTGATCTCCACTTCTGCAGACTTCAACATAGAGAAGAGTTCTGGCAACGTCTTATCCATGCGCTGCATGTTGTAGTTCATCGAAAAGTTCATGTAACTTGGTGGTAGTGATTGGAGGACACGATGAATCCCCAACGCATTAGGAATTATTATGACCAAGCTCTGGATCTTGTTAGCATGCCCAGACATCTTAAGCACATTCTCACTAACAGAGCTTCCCTCTTCCATCTTGCAGTTAAAGAACTTTTCAGAAGCTTCATAACTCTCAACTCGCATGAGCCTCAAATATCATTTTGAGTTCATGGACAATATGATGTTGGTCAAAGTTCTCAAACGTTTTCTAAAGATCCGATTCCAAACCATATAAGATAGCACACTGAACTATGGAGTACTGATTCTTCCGAGTATGGAAAACATTTTTCTCATCATCGGTGCATCCAGTGAAGGGAATATGCCCTGAGAGGCAATAATAAAGTTGTTAAATGTATATTCCAAGTATATGATATATGTTTATTTTTCATGCTATAATTGTATTAATATGGAAACGTTAATACATGTGTGTTTAATAAACAAACAGAAAGTTCTTATTTATGCCTCGATTATAAACTAGCTCATTGATTAACAAGATGATCATGGTTTCATGATCATGGAAATTGGATGTTGTTAATAATGAGGTCTCAACATTATTGGAATGGTGTGATGAACATTCATCCGAAATATATCATTACTATCAAAGTCATTGAGTTTATATTTCTATAACATCATACAAAGTAATCCTAATCCTTATACCATGAGATCATGTCAATCACTAACACTGGAAGAGTATCTTGATAACATCAAATGTCACACTATAACAGGGTGATTATAAACATGGGTTCAGTGCTAATAAAGTGTTATGTTGAGTCCCATGGATTAAGAGTGGAATTTGTTCATCCTGATGACGGATAGTTATACTCTGGGCCCTCTCGGTGATATCACATTAATTAGATTGCAAGCAAGTGATTTGATCAATAGAATGTTATATCACGGGAACAAGAAAAGAGTACATGTCAGTAACGAGATCAAACTATGTATGAAGATATCGACGATCGAATCTCGGACATGTAATATATCACGAGACAAAGGGATTAAGATTCTAGCGTAAACGGTTCTCACGATCACAAGAAAGTCATCGTTGAATGTGTGGGAGTCCGTATGGATATTCAGGTCCTGCTTATGATTATTGATTCGAGAGGGGTCTCGATCATGTCCGAATTATTCGCGAACCATAGGGTGACACACTTAAGAGACACCGACACCATTTGGAACAAATAGTTTCATGACGAAAAGATTTACAAAGTGTAGGAATTTATTTCACTAGACACCAGAAATGTTTCAGGTGAAATTGCTGAAAGTGTTTCTGCATGTGAACTGAAATACTATCATTGGGTTATATGTGAATGTTTGTCCCTTAAAGTAATTGAAAAAATTCTGAAAAATAAAAGGAGTTTTATTTAAAGAGAGATTATTTTAAATTTGGTGGAAATTTAATGGGATTTTTGAGTGGGATTTTGAGTGGAGAAATGAAAGGGCTAATTTTGAGTGGGAGCTCCACCCACATAATGGAGTAAGGGGTAGGGGTAGACACCATGGCCGCTGGCCACACCCCGTGGGGTGACCTCCTCCTCCTATATAAATCCCCCCTCTCCCACTCTCACACTCACACCTCCTCGTGAAGGATCTGTCTCCCCCTCTAGTTTATCCCGCATGGTCTCGGACTAGCGACATACATGTTCCCGGTGGCTTTTTGTCAAGAAATAATTGTTCCTTCTACTACATCGCTGGAGCGAGGAGGCGAAGGTTGCTCGGTGGCTTGGGCGTGTGTGCGAGCACGGATGCGCTGCTGATTTGCGACGCTAGACTTCTTCTCGATCTTGATATCGGCAAGCGTTCGTCTACATCATCCATGAGTACAACCTCGTTAAACTTTTTCGGTCTTCAAGGGTATATTCTCTATGGATGTATATCCACCCATTGCTTATATCTAGTACATAGATCTTGGTAAATAGTTGTTTGCACGTAGGAATTTTTTTTTCTATGCTGCGAACCCTACAGTGGTATCAAAGCCGGATCTATGCGTAGATGCTTTGCACGGGTAGTACACATATATGTATGTGGGCAATGATGATCATGTTATTGCTTCTTGGTTGTACTTTGGATATTTGTGGCATAGTGGGATGCAGCAGCCTGGACAAACTTTACATATCCTCGCACATGAGACCTGTTCCACGCTTGACATGCAACTAGATTTGCATAAGTGGCTAGCGGGTGTCTGTCTCTCCTACTATAGTCAATATCTAATTTGCAAGGAGTTGTTGATAATTTGGTTATCCTCGTTGTGGTTCCATGTTTGTAGGTAAGAACGGTTCTATCTTCGAAAGCCCTAAACCACGTAAAACTTGCAATGGATAAATTAGAATCGTCTAGTTTAGATTGTTGCTGGGCTAGTGTCATGATATGGTGATGTTGTAAGTAAAAGTATAAGTCGATACTCTTACAACACACATAACGTGTAAGTTCCATAGACCTTGGCCTTACACATAAAGGGATGATGAAGATCATGTGCAAGAACCATATCATTTCACTTTTGACACATGATGTTTGTTGCATATTATATTGCTTGTTTGGCATTTTCTTAGCATAATAAGATGATCCCTCATTTAGATATCAAGATAAAAATGTGTTCTCCCTTAAGTATGCCCCGATTATGTTTCGCCGCTCCAAGACATCACGTGATGATCGGGTGTTCTTGGATCCACGATCATATTTCAGGTGTAAGACAGTTTTACACACGCGAATACTAAGGTTCTTACTTGGAGAGCCTAGCATATACAAACATGGCCTCGGAACACGGACCGAAAGTTTAAGCATGAGTCATATGTAGATATGATGCCCATATAGATGCTCGCCTTTGAAGCTACACCGAATCACGTGATGATCAGACTTGGTGTAGTGGATTTGGTTCATGTAATCACCAAAAAGACACGAGGGATGTAGTTTTTTAGTGGGAGTTCATTCTTATTTTGGATTAATTGAACTCGATCTATCATAAACTTAGTATAAACTTTACAAATTCTGTTGTAGATGGCACCTCCTGCTTTTAATTTCAATGTGTTCATGGAGAAAGAGAAACTTGCAACAAATGGTAGCAACTTTACCGACTGGGCTATAAATTTGAGGATTGTCCTCTCTGCTTCACAAAAGAAATATGTGCTAGAAGCACTGCTAGGCCCCCCACCACTTGATGATGCCCCTGATGAAGAAAAGAACGTCTATTTGACTCGTTAGGAGGACCACTACTTAGTTCATTATGGCATATTGTATGGGCTAGAGCAAGAACTTCGAAAGCGTTTCGAAAACGGCAATGCCTTTGATACAATGGGAGTGTTTAAAATGATTTTTGACACCCATGATTCTGTAGAGAGTTATATTGCTTTAGAAAAGTTCTTTAGCTGCATGATGGAAGAGAACAACTCTGATAGTGAGCACGTACTCAAATTGTCTGGGTACGCCGATAAGCTTGTGTCCTTGGGAATATTGATTCCCATTGACTTAGGCATACATCATGTTCTCTAATCTCTTCCACCTAGGTACAAGAGCTTCGTGATGAACTATAACATGCAGGGCATGAAGAAGTCTCTCCCCGAGCTTCTGTCTATGCTTAAGACTGAAGAGGTGGAGATCAAGAAGGAACATCAAGTGTTGATGATCAATAAGACCACCAGTTTAAAGAAAGACATGAAGGGTAAACAGAAGGGAAAGAAGGGCGGCAAATCGGTTGCCGCGCCTAAAAAGAAATCTCGAGTTGGCCCTAAGTCTGATACCGAGTGATATTATTGTAAGGGGATGTCACATCCCAAATTTTAGATTTGGTTCTGCATATCATTCATAGCATTGCATCATGTTCTTCCATGCAAAACCTTCGATTGAAATGTTTCGGCAAAACGCTATCTTCAAAACTCTATTTTATATTACTAAAATGCTCCAGCGGGAGGATCTACTAGGATTTGTGTTTTACACCCTTGTAGACTAGTGGTTTCACCTACCACGTGACCCTAGGTTGATCCCCTGGATTTTAGAAAAAAATTTAGAAAGAAGAATCGTTCGATTCGGAACTCGTATGGAAAAGTTACGGAGGTTTTACTAAATAGGATATTAGAAAAACAAAAGAACAAAAAAAAAGAGGAACTGGCCCGGCCAACAGACGCGAAGCCTTGCTAGCAGCCCAGCAGTTTCTATCCGCCGCCGCCCCGCGTCGTTCCACCGACAGGTGGGCCCCACCTGTCGGCGCCAACATCGCCGCCGCCTGCCGCGTCTGACGCGGATTGCAACCGCCCCCGCCGTATCCGTCTCCAACTCCGTGCGCGAGACCCCTCCCCCACTTAACCGCCGCCCCCTGCCTCTTTTCCCCTACCGCACCGCCTCCTCTCGCGCCGCGCGCCCGCCTCCCGCTCTCCGCCGCCGGTGGCGCGCCGCCGCCCGCGCCGCGTGCCTCCCTCTCTCTCTTTCTCAGCCGCGTCGCTTCGCCTACGCCGCGAGCCGCCGCGCCACCCCGCCTGACCCGCCGCCTCCTCCTCCCTGCAGGCCGCCGCCGGTGATCCGCCCCGAGCCGCCGCCGCCCCGTCCGAGGCCGACGCCGCCTCCACCGCCCGCGCCGACGCCGACCCCGCCAACCCGACGCCGTGCCGACCGCCGCCGCCGCCGCCGCTCGACCACACCGCCGCCGTCGACGACGCTCAGGTGAGCCGCCGCCGCCGTCGCCAAGACGATATGCGGCTAACGCCCAGATCGGGTTGCTGACTGATCAGCCCCAGGCGCTGACTGGTCAACCGCACAGTCAGCGCCCAGTCAGCCGCCACGTAGGCCAGTCAACAGTCAAAGTTGACTGGGTATTTTCTTTAATCGATTTTAGTTGGCAGATTTTCGTAGAATCTTGTAAATTGCGTAGAAATTAATCTACTGGGCCAAAAATTGCAAATAAAATATGTGTAGATTCAGTAAGTCATGTAGAATCTTGCTGTTCCATTGTTTCACACTTTTGCAGCAAGATTTTGTCCAGTTTAATTAAAAGAGTTAATGGCCTTTTTTGGAGTATTTAATTCGTAGAAAAAGATCTGTAACTCCAAAAATTGCATATAATATGTCCCTGGATTAAGTAGAACAAGGGGAATATCAAAGTGAATTAAAAGGATAGTCTTACAGTACAAACTTCTGCAGAAACTATCTAGTGGCTTTCTGCAGTGTTTTAATTATTCAGGGAGTTTTATAATTTATTTTTGAGTAATTCCAATTTGTACTGTTCCTAAATAACATTGCCTATACAGTAGGATTTTCCCAAGATTTTACAAACAGTATACTACCGGTAGTGAATTATTTGGGTTCTAGCTCTAGTTTTGAGCATTATATTTTGCATAATAATTTTCCTTGCGCCAAAACTATTTTCCATGCATGCAATCAGTAGCTCTACTGAATAGGATTATGTTGTGCTGCTGTAGCATCAACCCACTTGTCATGCATGCATGCATTCATACATCATCTTTGTTGCATATGTTTGTGAATGGTTTGTTTATGATTGCAATTGTATCGTGTAGATTGTGACGAGTGCAACGCTTGCTCGTGTGTGGATTGTTCTTCTGACCGCTACAACCAAGGCAAGTAGATGCTATTTTGTTCATGATATCGTCCTACTATTTTCAATGCATTGTCGTGTATTTTGTAGACGCATGTGTAGGATGATAGTATCGCTATGCTATGTCCTATTATGTGGTAGGGCTTCCCTTGTAGATGAACCACCGTTGGTAGATGTGCTTAGCCATGCTATGATGAACGAGGGCTAGGTTACATCACTGAAGCTTGTTTCTAAAAGTATTGGTTTGTGAAAACTAAAACAACTTAATCAATGAATCTCCTGGGTGTGATGGGATTGATAAATTTTGGTGGTTTCATTGCGGAAAGGCACCCAGGTATCAAGAGAAAATGATTGGCTTCTTTATTCTGTAGCTTACGTGTACAACCATGTGCCAATAATGGAATGGGCGGTTGGTTGGACTTAGTAGGTTGTGGTAACTCGAACCCGCGTATCCAGAGATGTAGAATTTTGGTAGGTTGGACCGGTGCGCGTCGGGATTGGGGAGCTACTTCCCGAACAGTCTCTTCTTGGACTTCTCCCTATCATCACCCAAAATGAGAGTGATGGAACGAGCTGGGCTGGCCAAGTCACATGGGTAAAGTGTACTAACCCCTGCAGGGTGTATAATCTAATCGATTAGTCGTGTCCCCAGTTATGGACAACTGAGTTGCTTGATATTGATTCCATGACATGTTTCTCGCTCATTCTAATTTCATAATTGCTTTAATATTGTTGGGTTAACTTAATTGGGATCTTTTCAAAGAAAATCAAAAACTTTTTATGAAAGTAGGACAAAGATATTTGCAAATGCAAGCTAGACACAACTCCACTTGCCAAATATGCATGTAGATGTTAGCACTATTGTCTCCTTTACTAGCTCTACTTGCCATACATTCCATGTATTGACCCTTCGGGGCTGCTACGTTTCATGTTGCAGGATATTCCGATTCTGAGTAATCGATATAGGCCACGGTACTCCACTCGGCACTTGTTCACTTGTGGGCAATTTGAAGAATGGAGGATTTGCTTTATTTATGTTGCTACCTGAATAAATTGAGGTAGCCTTGGGCTAAGCTTTTATTGTAATAATGGTACTCTGGATCTTCGTTATTTATGATTCACGGATATTTTGCTATGTTATTCGTCTTATTCTATTGTGGGACAATGAACCGATCCAGGGATTGGCATGTCACATAGAAGCCACGGTCTTTTCAGAACCGTGGTGTTACAGGGGACTGGCCACTGGAAGCGCAACTGCCCCAAGTATGTGGCATACAAGAAGGCCGGCAAGGCAAATAAAGGTATATTTGATATACATGTTATTGATGTGTACTTGACTAGTACTCGCAGTAGCACCTGGGTATTTGATACCGGATCGGTTGCTAATATCTGTAACTCAAATTAGGGACTACGAAACAAGTGGCCGATAGCAAGGGGTGAGGTCAAGATGTGTGTCGGCAACGGATCAAGCGTTGATGTGATCGTCGTTGAAACGCTACCTCTCCACTTACCATAGGGATTAGTTATAAACCTAAATAATTGTTATTTGGTGCCTGCACTGAGCATGAACATTGTATCCGGGTCATGTTTGATGCACAGTGGTTATTCATTTAAATCCAAAAACAATGGTTGTTTGATTTATATGAATGCTATCTTTAATGGTCATGCACCTATGATGAATGGTTTATTTCTGTTGGATCTCGATAATAGTGTTACACATATTCATAATATTGATGCTAAAAGGATTAAACTTAATGATTATATATCTGCATATATGTAGAACTGCCTTCTAAGTCATATTGGGGTTAAATGCATGAAAAAGATCCATTCGGATGGACTTTTGGAATCACTTTATTTCGAATCATTTGATACATATGAGCCATGCCTTATGGGAAAGATGACTAGAACAATGTTTTTCAGTTCAATGGAACAGGCGATAGATTTATTGGAAATCATACACTCTGATGTGTGTGGTCCAATGAGTGTGTCGACGCGAGGTGGATATTGTTATTTTGTTACTTTCACGGATGATTTGAGTAGATACGATTATATCTACTTGATGAAACAAAATTCTGAAACCTTTGAGAAATTCAAGGAATTTGAAAATGAAGTAGAAAATCATTGTAATAGAATGATCAAATTTCTATGGTCTGACCATGGAGGTGAGTATCTAAGTTACGAGTTTAGCACAAAGAGGAAAGAGTGTGGAATAGTTTCACAACTCACATCTGCCGAAACACCACAACGAAATGGTGTGTCAAAAATCGTAATCGTACTTTACTAGATATGGTTTGATCTATGATGTCTCTGACGGACTTGCCACTATCATTTTGGGGTTATGCACTAGAAACTGCTGCATTCACTTTAAAACGGGCACCATATAAATCCGTTGAAAAGACACCGTATGAATTGTGGTTTGGAAACAAACCTAAGCTGTCATTTCTTAAAGTTTGGGGATGCGATTTTATGTGAAGAAACTTCAACCGGATAAACTCGAACCCAAAGCGGAAAAATGCTTTTTCATAGGATACCCTAAGGAAACTATTGGGTATTCCTTCTATCACAGATCCGAGGGCATGGTTTTCGTTGCCAAGAATGGATCCTTTCTAGAGAAAGAGTTTCTCGCGAAAGGTGTGTGTAGTCGGAAGGTAGAACTCTAAGAGGTTGTTTAACCTTCTCTTCATAATATGGCGAGTAGCATAGCATCGGAAGCCGTTCTGGAGTTGACTTCACCAAATGAAGAGGGAACTAATGATAATGATCATGACGCTTCGAAACAGAATACTACCAAACCTTGCAGGTCTAGAAGGACGCGTGTAGCTCCCGAGCTGTATGGAAATCCTTTTATGAATTTCATGGTTGATGAAATTGATGACCCTGCTATGTATGTAGAAGCGATGATGAGCCCGGATTCCAACAAATGGCTAGAAGCCATGAAATCCGAGATGTAATTCATGTACGAAAACCAGGTTTGGACCTTGGTGAACTTACCTCCTGACCAAAACGCCGTAGAGAATAAGTGGATTTTCCAAACGAAAACTAATGCTGATGGTAATATAACCGTCTATAAAGCTCGACTTGTCGCAAAAGTGTTTTGACAAATTCAAGGAGTTGACTATGATGAGACATTCTATCATGTAGCGATGCTAAAGTCAGTTAGGATTATATTAGCAATTGCTGCATATTTTGACTATGAGATATGTCAGATGGATGTCAAAAATGCATTCCTCAATGGCATCATTGAAGAAGAGTTGCACATGGTACAACCAAAGGGTTTTGTTGATCATAAGGATGCCGACAAGGTATGCAAGCTTCATCGATCCATCTATGGACTGAAGCAAGCATCTCGGAGTTGGCATCTCCGCTTTGATGAGGTGATCAAAGAGTTTGGATTTATCCAAACTTATGGAGAGGCTTGTATTTTACAATAAAGTGAGTGGGAGCGATGTGGCATTTTTGATATTATATGTGTATGACATATTACTGATTGGAAATGATATAGATATTGTAACAGTGTTAAAAGTTATCTAAATAGCAAATTTTCAATTAAGTACCTAGGTGAAGCGTCATACATATTAGGCATAAATATCTATAGGGATAGATCTAGGCGCCTAATAGGGCTATCACAAAGTACATACCTTGATAAGATTTTAAAGAAGTTTAAAATGGATGGAAGTAAGAAAGGGTTCTTACCTATGTTGCAAGGCAATACATTGAGTAAGACTCAAAGTCCGGCTATGGCGGAAGAAAGAGAGATAATGGACAAAGTCCCCTATGATTCAGCCATAGGATCTATAATGTACGACATGCTGTGTATAAGACCGGATGGGGCACACACTATTAGTTTGACTAGTAGATACCAATCTTATCCAGGATTGGAACACTGGATAGCGGTCAAGAATATCCTTAAGTACATAAGAAAAACTAAGGATATGTTTCTCGTGTACGGAGGTGAAGAAGAGCTCGTCGCTAAGTTTTATGTTGGCGCTAGCTTCGACACCGATCCGTATGACTCTAAGTCTCAATCCGGATACGTATTTCTCATGAATGGTGGAGCGGTTAGTTAGAGGAGTTCCAAACAACCCGTGGTGGCAGGATCAACAACGGAGGCCGAATATGTTGTTGCTTCGGAAGCGGCTCAGGAAGCAGTTTAGATCAAGGAATTCATAACCGAATTAGGTGTGGTTGCTAGCGTGTTGGACCCAATGGTGATCTATTGTGAAAACAATGGAGCCATAGCCAATGCCAAAGAACCAAGGTATCACAAGAATTCCAAGCATATTAAGTGCCGGTTTCACTCCATCCGCGAGCATTTCAAGGATGGAGATATAAAGATTTGTAAAGTAAACACGGATCTCAATGTAGCGGATCCGTAGAAAAAACTCTCCCTAGAGCAGATTTATCACTATGTAACTAGATTATTGTTTCTAGTGCAAGTGGGAGACTAAAGGGAATATGCCCTAAGAGGCAATAATAAATTTGTTATTATGTATATTACAAGTATATGATAGATGTTTCTTTTTCATGCTATAATTGTATTAATACGGAAATGGTAATACATGTGTGTTTAATAAAAAAACAGAAAGTTCCTAGTTATGCGTCTCTTATAAACTAGCTCGTTGATTAACCAGATGATCAAGGTTTCCTGATCATGGACATTGAATGTTGTTAATACCGAGGTCACAACATTATTGGAATGGTGTGATGAACATTCATCCTAAGTATAGCATTACGATCAAAGTCATTGAATTTATATTGCTATAACATCATACAAAGTAATCCTAATCCTTAGACCATGTCATTGAGTTTATATTGCTATAACATCATACAAAGTAATCCTAATCCTTAGGTCATGTTAATCACTAACACTGGAAGAGTATCTTGATAACATCAAACATCACATCATAACATGGTGATTATAAAGATGGGTTCAGTGCTACTAAAGTGTTATGTTCAGGCCCATGGATCAAGAGTGGAATTTGTTCATCCCAATGACGGATAGATATACTCTAGGCCCTCTCGGTGATATCACATTGATTAGCTTGCAAGCAAGTGATTTGATCACTAAAATGTTATATCACAGGAAAGAGAAAAGAGTACATGTCAGTAAGGATATCAAACTAGGTATGTAGATACCGATGATCGAATCTCAGACATGTAATATATCGCGAGACAAAGGGATTAAGATTCTAGCGTAAAAGGTTCTCACGATCACAAGAAAGTCATAGTTGAATGTGTGGGAGTCAGAATGGATCTCCAGGTCCCGCTTCTGATTATTGATCCGAGTGGGGTCTTGATCATGTCCGCATTATTCGAGAACCGTAGGGTGACACACTTAAGAGACACCAACACCATTTGGAACAAATAGTTTCATGTCGAAAAGACTTACAAAGTGCAGGAATTTATTTCACTAGACACTGGAATTGTTTTGGGTGAAATTCTTGAAAGTGTTTCTGCATGTGAAATGAAATACTAGCAAGGGGTTATATGTGAATGTTTCTCCATTAAAGTAATTGACAAAATTCTGAATAAATAAAACGAGTTTTTTGAAAGAGAGATTGCATTAAATTTGGTGGAAAATTAATGGGATTTTTGAGTGGGATTTTGAGTGGAGAAATGAAGGGGCTAATTTTGAGTGGGACCTCCACCCACATAATGGAGAAAGGGGTGGGGGCAGCCGCCATGGCCGCCGGCCACACCCCTTTGGGTGCCCCCCTCATCCTATATAATGCCCCTATCCCTCTATCACACTCACACCTCCTCATGAAGGATCTCTCTCCCCCTCTAGTTTATCCCCCATGGTCTCGGACTAGGGAGATACATGTTCCCGATGGCTTTTCGGCAAGAAAGAATTGTTGCTTCTGCTGCATCGCTGGAGCAAGGAGGCGGAGGTTGCTCGGTGTCTTGGACATGTGTGCGAGCACGGATGCGCTGCTGATTTGCGGTGCTAGACTTCTTCTCGATCTTGAGATCGGCAAGAGTTCGTCTACATCATCCACGAGTACAACCTCGTTAAACTTTATCGGTCTTCAAGGGTATGTTCTCTATGGATGTATATCCACCCGTTGCTTGTATCTAGTCGATAGATCTTGGTAAATAGTTGTTCCCATCGTATGAATTTATTTGTTTTCTACGTTGTGAACCCTACATCCAACACATAGGTCAACTCACCAGCATTAAGGACAATCTTCAAATTGCAGAACCAATCCGCTAAGTTGCTTCCATTGTTTTTCAACTTTTCTTTCTCTAGGAACGCATTAAAATTGATGGTAGGGGCCGCCATTGATCTACAACATATTTGCAAAAGTTTAGACTAAGTTTATGACAAATTGAGTTATAATTAATAGTTAAATTAATCTATGTGAAATCCCACTCAAATCAATATCCCTCACATTGTTTTAGTGATCACATGAACCAATTCCACTACATCAAAACCGATCATCATGAGAGATGATGTAGTTTCAAAGGCGAACAATCAACATGTTCATCATATCTACTATATGACGCATGCTTTACCTTTCAGTGATAAGTGTTCCGAGAACATGTCTGTAGATGCTAGGCTTATCAAGATTAACCTTAGTTTCTACATGAGCAAATCTGGCTTGGTCCCGTTATATGCACACATTGATTCTATCACACCTGATCATCACGTGGTGCTTCGAAACGACGAGTCTTGGTAACGGTGCTAACTAAGGGTGAACAATTTACTTGATAATTTTGTGAGAGGGATCATCTTATAATGATACCTCGGAATATAAGCAATACAATATGCATAAAAGGATTAGCATCACATGCAATTGAAAATATGTGATATGATATGACCTTTCTTCATGTATTCCGATCTCCATCTTCAAGAACGAACATGATCTCCATCATCACAGGCGTGGCGTCAAGGTTAATGGCACCGCTCCATGGTTGTCGTCCACCAGCATCAACTATTACAACTACTTTGAATAATAGACACACAGGTCTTAACGGATTTTAAAATACAACCATAAGGCTCCTGCCGGTTGCCAACTTACTATAAGGAACATTGCATACATCATATATAATCAAAATCATGGCCATATCACATCACAACGCACCCCTGCAAAACAAATTTAGACGCCTCTAAATTTATTTGCATATTTTATGTGGTTTGGGGCTTTCAATAAGTATCGTTCTAACTTACGAACAAGAACCACAACGTTCATACTTGTACTATCAAGTGCCTGTTGTAAATTGAATCTTTACTATGATGGGAGATAAAGACACCCGCAAAGCCACTTATGCAATACAAGTTTCATGTTGAGCGTGGATCAAGTCTCATGAACGATGTCATGTAAGGTTATCCCGGGACGCTTCATCCCACCATACCACAACAGGAAAAGTACATAAGAAGAAATTGATAATAAAAGCACCACCACCCACAATTACCATTGTGTTCTACTCGTGCAATAGATCTACATATAGACACGGCTCTGATACCACTATAGGGGTTCCTAGCATGGAAAACAAAAAAATTCTACCGCGTGAACACACACAAGCCAAGATCTATCTACTAGATTGTAGCAACGAGTCGATTAGAGTACTCACCCTCGAAGATTCCAAAGCGGTTAACGAGAGCAAATTGTCGTAGGTGATGTAGTCGTACACTTGACGATCTCAAGATCGCATAGACGATCCTTCTTGCGTTGCGTTTCGGCAGCTCTCCCGCAGTCAGTCACACGTTCGGTACTTGATGAAGACCTTCCTCTCCCATGTTCCAGCAGGCATCAAAGGTTGTAGTTCTCTCCTCGCGATTCCGGCATCATGACAGCGTGGTGTCGGACGTAGAGGGAATATCCCGCAGGGCTTCGCCTTAAGACGGAGCAGGTTAGGATGGATTAGAAGTGTTCCCCAGCATTCTAGGGTATAGATGCCAGATAGTAGGAGGCGTGGAAGGCGGCAACATAGTGGCGGCACAGCGGCGGAGGGATCGTGGGGAGGGGTTGTAGTGGTGTTGTGGTTTGGGGCAGCCCCCTCCCGTCTATTGATGAGAGGGAGGGGCAGCTAGGGAGGGTAGGTTGAATCCTCCTGCAACTCCCTCTTCTCGTTGGCACGTGGTGGAGAGAGAGGAGGTTTCCTCTACTCCCTCCACCAGGATACATTGTCCCAGTTTGACTTTTCAAACTTGCCTTTTGACTTTGAATTTTGGAGTTTGATTTCTCAGTTTTATTTGCATGTCCCTTTGACATAGTACATGATGCAACCATTCTAATTTTCATGACTCATTCATGTACCCATCCCCTCCTGGTTCGGTGAACCTTATAGACCCTTCCAGATCATTCTGGTGAAAACATCGGAAATATTCCTGAACTCCGGAATTAAACTTTCCTTATATGAATCTTATTCTCCATACCATTCCAGATCTCCTCGTGATATCCCGGATCCCATCCGAGACTCCGAACAACATTCAGTCTTCTTACTCACATTCCATATGTACTAAACAACATCGAATCCTTTAGTGTGTCTCCCTACGGTTCGTGAATTATGCAGACATGACTGAGACTCTTCTCCGATCAATAACCAATAGAGGAATCTGGAAATTCATATGACTCCGACATATTTCTATGATTATGTTGTAGTCGAATGAACCATTTATATACAATACCAATTTATTTTTGTCTCATGATATTTTACTTATCTGAGGTATGATCGTTGGTATCTCTGCATACCTAGTTCAACCTCGTTACCGATAAGTACTCTTTACTTATTTGTGTGATATGTGCTCCCTTGTGAGCCAGTCACATGCTTGCAAGATAATTGGATGACATTCCATAGAGAGGGCCTAGAGTATATCTATTTGTCATATGAATGGACAAATCCCACTCTTGATCCATGTACCTCAACACATACTTTTAGAACAATCAATACCACCTTTATAACCACCCAATTACGAAGTGGTGTTTGATGTCATCAAAGTATCCATCCGGTGATGGTGATTAGCATGATCTCCTGTTCGAAGGATTTAGGTTACTATGTATCTCAAAGTTTATAGCAAACGAACTATTGAAATGACTTGATCTTTATGATACGCTTATCTATAGGAGTATGTCCATCATACCATTCTCCTAATGATATGATCTTGTTGTTAATAACATCTCAATGTTCATGATCAGGAAACCATGATCATCTATTAACCAACAAGCTAGTGTTACAAAGAGGCTTCACTAGGGAGTCTAACAAGTTTACAAATCACACAAGTTATAGCCTGAATGTAAACACAAGTTATAGCTAATGTTTCCGTATAATACAATTATAGCATGAATGTAAACATTTATCATAAACACAAAGATATAATAATAACTACTTTTATTATTGCCTCTAGGGCATATCTCCAACAGGCTGACACTATTTTCACAATTATATTTGGAAGAAACTTTTTGAGCGATGTAGGTGCCACAGTCAACTTCAAAAAGGAGGTTATATCCCTTAATCTTGGGAAAGCGGAATAAGAATTCCACTTTTCCAAATTTAAAGACAAACCTATACTTATACAAGAAGAAGAGAAAGAGAAAACTATATAGGAGATGGCATCTCCTTTCTTAAGTAGTCAAGAAGAAGAAATAAATGAAGACTCAAATTGTGAAGAAATAATTATGGAGGACAGGTCTATAGAAGAATTAAGTGAATTTGATTCACTTCCCATCTTAGAACCTCCAACTGATGAAGCTTTTGAAGAGCCATAAAACAGGGGGAATGAAGAATTACCACCCCCAGAAAATTAAAAAATTTACCAGATAATCTTAAATATAGATTCTTGGATAATACTAATAAATTCCCAGTTATTGTTAGTGCTAAACTTTCAGGGATGAAGAAGAAGAACTCATGAAGGTACTTAAGGAGCATCACAAGGCCTTTGGGTACTCAATGGACGATTTGAAGGGCATTAGTCCCATGATAACCATCCATCGAATATTCATGGAGGAAGGTGCTAAGCTAGTTGCAGAATTGAATAGAAGGTTAAAGCCTGAAATGAAGGAAGTGGTAAGAAAAGAAATAGTACGCCTACTGGATGCAGGTATAATCTATCATGTAAAATGAAGTGAATGGGTAAGTCTTGTCCATTGTGTTCCTAAGAAAGGCGGGTTTACTGTTGTTCCAAATGAAAACAATGAATTGATACCTACTTATTGGGGATATAATTTCTGGGTATACCCACAGGACTCACTGACCAGGTTGGCCCACCAACAGGTTAGAGCTTTTCTTCACATGCGACCCAGTCAGAGAAAGAGGAGGAGCCACTTCCGGCTACGACAAGGCCAAGAAGAGTTACCGATTTAGGCCTGTAGTACTACTTGTAGTCCAAGATGTATCTAGTTACCGACTCTGTAACATAGCCGGATAGGTCTCTCCTATAACCCTAGGTCTTGGTGACTATATAAACTAACCATATGGGAGCCTTTAGGGAACCAGATCATAGATCAACCACAACCTACTCGCACTGGCGAACCTCTATTGTAACCCATTGTAACATCCGGCTCTCGCCGATATATTACTAGGTTGCTAGGAGTAGGATCCGATCACCGCAGTTCGATCTAAAATTGGGTAAACTAGTGCTCACATTCCCGAAACATCCAACGTCTCACACCCCATATTCTCAACGCCGTTAGGACCCCCTATGGCGTACTTGTCAACAATTCGATCACAGTTGGCGCCCAGCGTGGGTCGAGTGACTTTTGGAGCTTTATTCCATGTTGAACCTTACGCGTGCAGGAATCTGCAAAACAATCGCTATGGGTCGCATGGTCTATGCCAGTGATGTCCCTCTCATTCTTCTCGATGAGACTTGTAATAAGCCCATGACAACGTACACAATCATGTCTATCAGCGAGATCGATATCTACCTCGGTTTCGCTGAACCCGCCCAACCCACCCTTGAGGTGATGACCATGGCAAAAGAAAAATCCGGATCTGCTCTATCCACCGAGGCGAAAGAGTTCAAGATCCCGGAAAAACATGAGCCCACCCAGCCCGCTCCTGTATTGGAAGAAGTGGTGGAAGAAAAATCTGGATCTGATCTTCCTGTTGAGATCGGATACACGGACGAGGAGTATATCCGCTTCGGATCTGGTCCTACCGATGCCGTAGCAGAGAAAACACTCTTGAGGCACAGGATAAAGAAGATCACGAAACGCCCCTACATCGATTACGAAGCAATCGCCGATATCAAGGAAACATTTGAGATGGTAGAGGCGGAAACCCAACTGTTCCAATACCATCAGAACATAAACAAGAAGAAGCACTACTTCATATACCATGTGAGCTCTGGATCTGACTCTGTCGATGCTAGAGCCAAAAATTATTCAATTCTTGATGCAATCAAAGAAAACACCGACTTACCTGGTTCCCCTCAGGAATCAATAACGTCGCAGGAACTTCATGACTTTGAGAAGGATATGGAGGCATACAAATAATAATACGCCACCCAAACTAGTGCAGGGTGAACATAAGACCCCTCCGAGTCCATATTATAGCATGGACGAAGATTACACCTCGCAAGATGACATGGACACCTAAAACTCGTCTGAGGTCCATAAGCCAACTACTACTGAAAGTACTAATGGAAGTTTATCTGTCGGTATCGGACCGAAAGCCGTCTTTGCCACCGCTACGCACATCAGGGCTATCGAGCGGTCAAAGAAGAAGAAGAACAACAACAAAAATTCGACACCGTCAGAGCCGGACGTTGAGGAAACCAATGAAGACATCGAGATGGAGAATCGGGATGAAGATCTGATTAATCCTACACCGATCGACCCTCTTGTGGATGGACATGTCGTCACCAAGGGAGCACGTGAAATTTAAGGAGATTCTCTCACGATAACAATCCCAACTACTTCGTCTCTCACTCCGGATGCATTGGATAAAAGGGCTGAGGACCTGGAAAAGCACCGCTTGTTTTTACTCGATGAAGATGCACGCATCGTCAAGCTCAAATAGCAGTTAGACAGTGATTGTAGCACCCCCCCGGGGTTAGGGTTAAATTAACCTCAGATTACCATCTAAGATAAGTTCAACTCCCAAACACGGAAGATCACAGTATGATTCGGTAACATTACAGAACACAGGGATTCAACAGCATAAGTTTAAACTATTAACAGAGTAAGATATTAGAGTTATGACGATGGAGTTATCGACTGCCCAAGCTCCGCTTCCTCGCTGACGAATGCTACCCAACCATACCGGAGCCTCCTCACAGGTGTCCACCATACGGGATCTAGTTCAACGAGTTCCATGTCCATGGCTCCAGACCAGCTACACGGGCATCGCCATTCACTACACCGGGTTTGCCTCAGCGACGCTCTCGTCCATCACGCTCAAGCCGGCATCGACCGTCCAAGATCTGATTCCCTAACTTCCCAAGATCTGCTTCCCTGCAACTGCAGCACCCTCGGCGACCTGGACATAACCCGCACAGTACCGACGATGCTTAGATGCCTCTATGACCAAGGTAACCAAATATCCAACCCCTTTTTGTTTTGTCAGCGGTATTGCAGGTTCAAGCCTATCGTAGTGAACTGCATTTTTGTAATCGTGCTAGTACATACAAGTCACTAGGCATATGCCTGTTCTTTGTGCTACATACAAGGTCACTGGACATGTTTGTTTCCATCCGCTGCTCTAAAAATTTCAAGTCATGCACATGTTTCTTATTTTTTCATGCACATGTTCTTAGCTACTCCCTACAACGGTAATAGCATGCTATTTTATAGTTCTTGCAAAATGTAAAGTCAGTGGAAAATATTAGTGTGGAATCTCTGCTCCACAGTTACTGAATCTATCTAGTTGGTCCTGAGCTAAGTTCCTTCTATTATTTCCTCCCTTGCATTTTTTTGCTATCCTGTAGTACCCGTTTAAACTCATCGTACTAGTTTGATTATAATTTTGTTATTGCCATATGGATCTTTAAAAATTGCAACACTCACTATTTTCTTTTTCTCTGCATAGATCTCAAAACGGGAGCACTAAACATGTTGGTTTGCACAACCTCTTTGACAGGTTCACAAGAAATGTCATTGTTTCCTTATCTTTTGCTGGTTCATCCTAAGCAACGACATAACTATCTTCTACTCTGTAGTTTATTTGTGGTTTGTGTTCCTGCTCTACAAGTTCTCTTATGATGCCATTATAATTAATATCCGGTTAATCCTATCTACAAAAGTAACTGCATGCCCATTGTGTAGCTAACCACAAATTCTGAGTCACCCAACGTCTCTTGCATTACAGGATATATTACTGCATCCATATTTTTTTAAATGACCTGGCTAGTTTATATTTGTTGAAATTCTAAGAAACACTCTAATCGATTGCTCAGTTCATTTGTAGGCTCACTTGTGTAATTCTTGCTTGTCCTATTCTACAGGTTCACAAGCAACGCCATTATATTTCATATCTAGTAGTTCGTCCTAGGCAGCGACATAACTATCCTCTATTGTATATGTAGTTCATTCGTGGTTTGCATTCCTGCTCTACTAGTTATCTTGTGATGTCATTATAATTTCTATCCAGTTGATTCCTAGCTACAACAGTAAAAACAAGGCCCATTGTTTAGATCACTGCAAATTCTGATCACCCAATGTCTCATACATTTTAGGATAAACAACTGCTTCCATATATATTTGTTGAAATGACCTGGCTAGTTTATATTTCCTGAAAATCTAAGAAACAGTTTGATTGATTGCTCATTTCATTGTAGGCACACTTGTATAATGCTTGCTTGTTCTCTTCTATAGGTTCACAAGCGATGCCATTGTTTCCTTTTATGGTGTTGGTTCATCCTAAGCAACGACATAACTATCCTCTACTATGTATTTCATTCATGGTTGTGTTCCTGCTCTACAAGTTCTGGTATGATGCCATTATAATTTCTATTTGGTTCATTCTTAGGTATGATAGTAACTGCATGCTATTGTCTTGGTTGATTGCTCATTTCATTGTAGTCACACTTGTCTAATGCTTGCTTGTCCTGTTCTACGGGTTCATAAGCGACACCATTATATTTAGTATCTGTCTCTGTTTTTTCCTAAGCAATGACATAACTATCCTCTAATGTATATTTCATTTGTGGTTTGCATTTCTTCTCTACAAGTTCCCGCATGATTCTGTTATAATTTGTAATGGGGACATGTCGACCGGGGTATACCCAGCAGGATGTTTCCTACTGGCCCAAGCTGCCAGCGAGTGGGCCCACAGGACAGCGACTGGATCGAGACTTGGCAAGGACCTAGTCGATTGGAAGTTGGAGGCCCAGAAGCGTAGCTAGGCCCAGTCGGATTAGGTCAAGAACCCTCCGAATCCTTAACTAATCCGGTTGTAGATCTGTAAACCCTAGCGAGGTGATCCTATATAAACCTCCCTGGGGTACGCATAGAGGACACGTTCCATCATACACCCTAGCAACTCGCCGCCTAGTCGTCGAGCTCGCCCTTGTACTCTCTCCATAATACAATCTAGCAGGAGTAGATCTTTACCCTCCGGGAGGCCGAACCTGGGTAAATCCTTGTGTCTCCGCCCTCATCTCGCACTGCAGATGGATGGATGCCCTTGCCCTTTGTTCTACCATTCGCTGCCAATTGCAGCATCTGCTGTGGCCATTCCCACGACAGTGGCGCCAATTGTGGGGCCTGGCCGGTCAGTCCGGTGTTCTGCGGCGATATCCAAAGTGCCCATCAACGATTGCGATCGGCGAGATCCTCCAGCTCTTGCCGTGCAGCTACGTCCCGGCGGCGCGACCCGTCACGCACAGTGTGATCATGCCGGTCGGCACAATGAGCCTCTTCGTCGGCTCCACTGACGTCATCGCCTCGGAGGACTCGACTCGCATCCGCGAGTGGCCACCACCCGACCGGATCTCTGAGAGTCAGGTCCGCACCATCCACCGCCTCGCCTCCGAATACGACTCGGCCAACAGCAACTTGACCGAAACCACCATGGTGGCGGACGACGTGACCCTCAACGCTGACGCCGACTCAGCGACCCCGTCATCGGTCGCCGGATCCATCGTCACCGCGTCGCCTGCGGGCTCCATCACCCAGGTCTACAAGGTGGGAGACTTCGAGGATCCCTCCATTCTTGGGATCTTCGACTTCGACTCTGGGTCGGAGAACTCCGAGGACCTCCACGTTGGACCCGGTCACAACGCCACGGCCTACATGGCGAATGGCGCGGACGCCCCACCAGACCTCTTCTCCGCGCCGATCCCGCCGACCGCGACGGCAACAGAGGCCGAGGAACTCCGCCTACAGTTGGAGGAGGCGGTCCACAAGGAACAAGCCGAGTGACGGCGAAGGATCTTTCGCGCTACCATCAACTCCGCATCTGGTCGCGCCTGAAACCTACTGTTCAGGGCCGCGCCCTGAACTTCGATGATGAGAACGACCCGGCCCACATAGCCGAGCGTGCGATCTACGAGAACGCGCCACCAGGAGGGAGCTCCCGGCCACCACCAAGCGCGACGGCTAACGACGCCCCACCACCACCACCCGGCCGCATGACCCCCAGGATCAGCCAAGAATCCGGGTCACATCGCGGGAGCGAGACGCGAATGGCCTCCCACTGTTCTCCACCCCGATGGACAACATCGTCGCGAGCCGAGCCGCGGTAGATAACATCACCGTGACCAGGAAAGGCACCCTGCAGATCCAGTACGCCAAGGCTCTACTTGACAAGGCCGTCGAGCAACAAAACGCGGGCGCCGACTCACAGGGTTGCATGTACTCGCGTTCTTCAGGCAGTAGGGCGGCCTCGAGCGGCCGCCCAATGGTTGGAAACACCCTCAACTTCCCACCACCTGAGCCCCTACAGCTCAAACACCGACCCGCACACGCGGAACTCTCCACCAACGACCCGCGACCGGCAAACAACCTCGTCACCGCCAACGGGCAGCCAGTCGAAGCGCACACACACATCATCAACAAGCAGAGCTGGCGCGCACGCCAGCCCGATGACTTGAGGCATACCCTCACCAACCGCCGCGACGGCGAACCAAGGGGATCGTTGAGCCAAGTCGGACCCCAGTGCTTCGGACCAATGATCCGAGGCGAAAGATACTCGGCGAACTTTAAGGCGACGAAGGAGATTGAGAAGTACGGCCCCTCGTACGACCCGTCCGTGTGGCTGGACACGTACCTCATGGCGATGGGAATCGCCGGCCACACCAACCTACTCGCCGCTCGCTACCTCCACCTGATGATGGAGGGAGCATGCCGGCAATGGACCACACCATCCCCGTATAAGCGAGAGAAGAAGGTCATCGCCCGCGCTGTCGCTGTCAATGCAGTGTCCTAGGTTGACATCCCCCAGTTCCTCAACTAGTCCGAGCAACAAATCACCTGGAGCTGCGCGGACCACTCGCCACGGATCGAGTATCCGGGCCGAGTATCCCTAGTGGTCAAGCCCAAGGTGGGAGACTACTGGCTCCCCAAGACGCTGATGGACGACGGCAGCGCCACCAACATTCTATACCTAGACACGTTCAGGCGACTGCGGCTCCCACAGTCGATGATCAAGACGACCTACACCACCTTCCACGGCATCGTCCCTGGTTGGAAGGCGTACCCGATCGGCAAGGTGACGCTACTAGTCACCTTCGGCACACAAACGAATTTCCACACCGAGCAGAAAGTCTTCGATCTAGTGCCGTTCAACAACCCCTACCACTGCGTCCTGGGGCGTCGGGCATTCACCAAATTCATGGCAGCGCCCCACTACGCGTACAACGCGATGAAGCTCCACGGGCCATGCGGCATCATCACCGTCCACGGCGACCCCTACATGGCCGCAGAGTGCAAGGCCAAAGGCGCCGAGCTTGCCAACGCCGTCATAGCGGCAGAAGCCAACGACGCAGAAGAGCTTGCCAAGTATGCGAGCGGGGTCAACAATGACGACCCCACCATACTCAAGAAGCCCAACTCGGAGGCTGGCAGCTCCACCACCTTAGAGGCGACGATGCACACTCGCACCGTCGAGCTGGTCCCAAGCGACTCTAGCCAGACGGTGACGATCGGGACGGGCATGAGCCCAGGATAGGAAGGCACGCTCATCGAGTTCCTACGTGAGAATCGCGACATCTTCGCATGGAAGACATCCCACATGCCTGGTGTCCCGAGGGAACTCGCTGAGCATAAACTCAACGCCGACCCCAAAGCACGACCCGTCAAGCAGTCGCTGTGGCCCTTCAATGAAGAGCGTCGCCGAGCAATCACCGAGGAGGTGCAGCGTCTACTCGCTGCAGGCTTCATCCGTCCAATCAAATACTCCAATTGGCTGGCAAACCCAGTCCTGGTCGAGAAGAAAAACGGGACCTGGAGAATGTGTTTTGACTACACAAACCTCAACTGCGCCTGCCCGAGGGAGCAATTCGTCCTCCCGCGGATCGACCAAATCATCGACTCAACCGCGGGCTCGGAGTCGCTATGCTTCCTCGACGCCTACTCTGGGTACAACCAGATCAAAATGGCAGTCATGGACGAGGAGAAGACGGCGTTCATCACGCCATTCAGAGCCTTCTGCTACACCGCCATGACCTTCAGCCTCAAGAAAGCCGGGGCAACCTACCAGAGGTGCATGCAGGAGTGCCTTCCGAGCCAATTCGGCCGCAATATCCACGTCTACATCGATGATGTGGTGGTAAAGTCCACTCGCCAGGTCGATCTACTTGCTAACCTGGCGGAAACCTTCGCCAACCTGCGGAGGTACAAGATAAAGCTAAACCCAGGAAAGTGCACCTTCAGTGTACCTACTGGACAACTGCTGGGGTACGTTGTCTCCAAGCGTGGGATCGAGGCGAACCCCTCCAAGATCAACACGATCGCCCGGCTTGGCAGACCCGAGTGTCTGTGCGATGTTTAGATGTTGGCAGGGCGAGTCGCGGCTCTCAGTCGCTTAATCCCCCGGATAGGCGAGAAGGCGACGCCCCTCTACCGCCTAATGCGCAAGAACCCCACTTTCCAGTGGGACAAGGAGGCAGACGACGCGCTCCACGCTCTCAAATAGGTGCTACTCGCAGCACCGCTACTCGCCGCCCCCGTCAACAAGGATCCCATGCTCGTCTATGTCGCGGCCTCCGAGCGAGTCGTTAGCGCCGTCATGGTCGTCAAACGACCAGAGGAAGGCAAGGAGCGCCCGGTGCAACGACTTGTATACTACATCAGCGAAGTCCTCACCAAGTCGCGCCAACGCTACCCGCAGTACCAAAAATTGGTATATGCGGTCTTTAGAGCCCAGTGGCAATTGCCGCACTACTTCCAGGAGCACCCAATAACGGTCGTCTCCTCAGCACCGTGGCAGGACATCATCCGCAACCGTGAGGTGACCGGGCGAGTTCCCAAGTGGGCCGTCGAGATCGGAGTCCACAACATCAGGTACGAGCCACGCAAGGAGATCAAGTCGCAGGCTCTCACAGATTTTCTCGCCGACTGGGAGGAGGCCTTGCAGCCAGAGAAACCGCCATACCTCCATTACTGGAGCCTACACTTCGACGGCTCCAAGAACGCAGATGGTGTAGGGGCAGGGATCGTGCTCATATATCCAAAGGGCGACAAGTTACGCTACGTTCTGTACCTCGACTTCACCCCCTGCACCAACAACATGGCCGAGTACGAGGCGATACTCCATGGCATGCGAGCAGCCAAGGAGATGAACATCAATCGCCTGCGCTGCTACGGTGACTCCGACCTCGTCGCCGGGCAAGTCGCCGGTACCTGCGATGCAGTCTCCCCCACCATGGAGGCGTACCGCCAAGCTGTGGACCACCTGGGCGGCCAGTTCGCGGGCTACTCCGTCAAGTGGATTGACAGGCGGGAGAACGAGGAGGCCGACGCACTCTCCTGCATCGGCTCGGCTCGACTTGCACCACCCTCCAGCCTTTTCCTCAACACCATCACCAAACCTTTTGTCTATCCCCCGAGGGAGATCGAAATTGGAATTCCGCTGCAACCAGACGCAGCCCTGGTGGCGATGATCGCCGAGCCAACCGACTGGACCGCGCCATACGTCGCCTACCTGGAGGGAGGCACCATACCCGCTGACGAAACGGAGGCCCGGATGATAGAACGCCGCTGCAAATCCTTTGTCATCATCAATGGAGAGCTCCACAAGCGCATTTTGACTGGTGTGTTCCAACGCTACGTCCAACCCGTAGAAGGACGCAACATCCTCCAGGACATCCACGCTGGCGACTGCGGTCGACATCGTCCAATGCTGCGTAGGGTGCCAGAAGTACGCTAGTCAGACTCTTGTACCAAGCTCGGCACTCAAGACCATCCCCATCACCTTGCCATTCGCCCTATGGGGCATGGATATGGTAGGCCCCTTCAAGAAGGACCCCTATGGCTTCACCCACCTCCTAGTCGTGGTCGACAAATTCACAAAGTGGGTGGAGGCCAAGCCAGTCCACAAGTGCGACGGGAAGACCGCAACAAAGTTCCTATGCGAGCTCATCTATCGCTACGGATTCCCGAACAGCATCATCACGGACAACAGCACCAACTTTGCCAAAGGATCCATGGCTGAATTTTGCAAGGAGCACAACATACGACTCGACCACGCCTCAGTTGCCCACCCGAAGTCCAACGGCCAGGAGGAACGCGCCAACCAGAGCATCCTCCATGGCCTGAAGACGCGACTTCAAGTCCCACTCGAGCGAACTCCTGGGTGCTGGGTCAAAGAGCTCCCCTCCGTCATCTGGGGCATCCGTACCTCCGTCAATAGGTCGACCGGATTCACCCCCTTCTTCATGTTGTACGGTGCCGAGGCCATTTTGCCAACCGACCTCGATCACGACTCGCCTCGGGTGGTCAACTACGCGGAGGCCAACAACGAGCTAGCACACCAAGACGGAGTCAACCAGCTCGACGAAGCACGCGACCAACTTGCTCCCGCACCGCCATCTACCAGCAAGGGCTTTGCCGCTACGACAGTCGGCGAGTACGGACCCACACCTTCCAGGAAGGCGGCCTGGTACTGCGTCTGATCCAGGATAAGAAGGGCATGCACAAACTCTCCCTCACTTGGGAGGGACCGTTCTCCATCGGGCGAGTCCTAGGCAACGATGCCTACTACCTCATCAACATCCGAGGCGACAGAAAACTCGACGTCAAGCGGCCGTGGAATGTAAACCTCCGACGGAAGTTCTATTCCTAGAACTCCAGACATGTACCTCCTACCCTCTATGAAATAAAGCAGATCGATTCGCACAACGTGTGTCCACTCTCCGTATCTTGTGCCACTCGCACTCGTAATAACAGTGTTATGCTACCCGTAGAAGTCAAACCTTGGTGACACAACCGGCACGGCCAAGTTGTGCGATACGAGGGCACTGGAAAACTTCAGGCCTCGTACTGTCCACGAAAAAAGCCAACCCGGAGCCCCATCGGAGTCGCCTCGCTCCACTGGCTTTCCGAGCCAAGACAACTGCATTCGCTTCCCATAGCGACCCTGTCCTCCACATCCTCGGCGTAGCGACTCGAACGAGAAAGTACCACGCTCGGGGACTAATGACAGCCCAAACAGGAGCTGCCAGGGAAAAATGCCAAGTATGAGAGCGCGTCCGGACTCGCCACACGACCGATCTCACGGATCAGGTGGGGTGACGCACCTAGCACAACGCGCCCCATCCTCACCTACCTCGGGCACGCGACTGGAACCGCCAAGTACCACGCTCGGGGACTCGGCCACCCGACCCTGTTCGCGCCCGGGAAAATGGCTAAGTATGGAGCACCCCTTGGAGTCGTCATGCGACTGGCTTTCCGAGCCATGGAGAGTCGACCTTAACTTACTAACAGTTCAAACAACACATAAAAACGAGGTCAACCCCAAAAAAGGGTGGACGCGCTCGGGGACTCGCACAACCAACAATCAAAACACAAAACATTAGCAAAAGAAAGATTACTTTCCTTCAAACGGCAACATTTGTTCGCTTACAAGGGTAGTTACATAATTATCCTAACTAATGCCGATTGGCAAACTACTCTACTCTGTAGGCTTCAACGATGAGGCTCCACCGCCCTTGCGACTATGGATGAAAGGAATCCACGGGTTCGACGGGTAGGTTGTGAGCTCACCCGCCATGGCTGCACGGAACGGCTCCTCCACCTTGAAGTCACGGTGCGCGGGCTCAGGGTCGTTCGGGGCGATGACCGTTTCCTGGTAAGGAATGAGGTCACCCATCGCCCACACCCGGTCGGCGTACATCAGAGCCTGCTCGTTCAGCTTCAGCACCTCGGCGATTTCGACTGCGCCCGTCAACGAAGGATACCCACTCATGACGTCGTCGAGGTCGAAGTCGTCCAGAAAGTGCGCGAGCCCAAGGCTCAGCGCAGTCGCTGCACCATGACGGAAGGACAACCGTGTCATGAATTCCATAACCGCTGACGCCTTCTTCAGATAGCGCCAAACCTCGACGAGGTCGCTAGGAATCACCTCCGTGGGCGAAATCTCCTGCAGATATGCTCGATGCGTGTCGGCGACAAGCGAATCAACCAGTGGTGACGCATTGCCGCTGCGTCGCATTTACGCTTCTTCGGCATTATCAGTAATCAGGCCTGCAACATACAAAGCAACTAGTAAGGGAGGCTCCAGCAAAATAACGCGACCCACACGCTCGGGGACTCGCCAAAGTAAAACTCACCAATCAACGAGCGACAACGCTCCGTGATGAAATACTGAAGAACGGAGAGGTCATCTTGCAGCCCGGCGACGAGCGCGTCTGACATCTTCCGTTCTTCGGCAGCAGAGGCAACGGCTACCTTGGCCCGCCCATCCACCGAGGTCGCCTCCTCCTTTGCCTCCTTGATCTCACGCTCCAGGTCGTTGATTCGCTTCTCCGCGGTGCTCAAGGACAACCGTGCAGCCGTCAGTTCACTAGCCGGATCGAGGCCCTGGCAAACCTTCACCACCGTGGCTGCGCTATCCTCTGCATCAACAACACCATGATTATGAGAAGAACAAATTTATGACCAGGATCAAGAACAACGAACACTCACCCGCAGTCACTCGAAGTTGCTCGTTCCTGTCCCGAATAATGAGGAGTGTTAGCAACAAAAATCCTAAGTGCCTAGCCGCTGAAATTCAGTGACTAGCCACTCGGGGACTGGACAACAAAAATTCCTAAGTGCCTAGTCGCTGAAATTCAGCGACTAGCCACACGGGGACTGGGCAGAAAAAATCCTATGTGCCTAGCAGCTGAAATTCAGCGACCAGCCACTCGGGGGCTGGACTCAGAAACAATAAGAATCCGACCACTGAAATTCAGTGGCCCGATCCTCGGGGACTAGACATACCTGGATGGCGGCGCCCAGCATGCCGTGAAGATCCATTGCATCCACCGATGGGAGCACGAATGGAGTATGCCCGCGACGCTGCTCGACCTCCGAGCCGGCGGCCTCGGGAACTTGGTTCGACGGAACCGACGCACTCGCCATGGAGGCCCTCGCTACAAAACGAGGGAACGTCGCCACCGCGGCTCCTGCACCAATCGAAGGGGGCATGTCTCCCCAACCGAGGCCATGCTCTCCGCCCGCTGCGACTCCGTGTCCACCATAACCGTCGGGGCTACGTCCGCTGCAAGTGGAGCCTCGCTCTGGGCGGCTGCCGGCTTGTCCGAAATGGTGACGACCTCATCGCCCTTTGCTTTCTTCGCGCCTTTAGCAGGCACCTTGACCTCGTCGCCCTTCCTCTTATTCGAAGGGTCGATTGGTGCCGCCGCGGCACCCGATGGAACCTTGGCCACCGAAGGGTGACCTGTCTTCTTCACTCCAGTCTTGCAGAACGACTCCATTAGTGAACTCGCCAGTCGGACATAAATCAAGCATATAAATGAAAAGAGTGAGAAACACTCACTTGGTGACTGGGATGAAACGTAGGCTAGTATGAATACTGGTCGGCTTCTCCAACTCCGGCCCCAGTTTCTGACTGAGGCCCATCTCGAACACACTCTGCGCCCAAGACACCAACGGCTTCTTTGAGGACGAGGCCGCTGTAGGAGCTTTAGTGGCGATTGCCGTGGGAACTCCCCTCGGTGGCGAGGTCCTCGCGGATGGAGCAGCCACGAGCCCGGTGACTGGGACAAAGGGCGGCGGTAGCGATGCCAATGGTATCTCGCCTTCCGCAATGGCCGCTTCGCTCGCCGCGGTCGCACATGTCGGTGCGTCGGCTTTAGCTTCCTCGGCTGCGCTAGTAGCGTTGGAGCTACTCGCGGACCGAGGCGGTGATACTGGCTTAGCTGGCTTCTTTTTCTTTGGTGGTGGTTTCTTCTTTGACGGCGTAGCTTCGCGCCGCGAGGTGTGTTCGGGGAGTTCGCTATCGTCTTTGGCATGAGCTTCGAGGCTCTTTCTTGCCTCGAGCTCACGCTGGTGCTGCCCGCGGGTTTTTCGAACCATGGGTGCAGTGACCTCCACAGCCTCGTCGCCACCGTCGTCATCGTCATCATCATCGTTGCCCCTGTCACTTCTGAAACCGCCCTGGTCGGGCAAAGACTCGCTATCGTCTTCTGCGGACAAGGTCGAGTTCTCGTCGTCTACGGGCGGGAGCCAACCTTCCACCACCTGGAACAACTGCAACGACAAAACAAATCGGCATAACCACGAATGCAAATCTGCAACTGCGAATATACAAGAAAGGAAGTATTTACCGTTGGAGCCTCGTGCTTTGCGGTGTAAGGAGCGACCCTGGCCTTTGCGTCAAGATATACCTCCTAGGTGATCTTCTTCAGGGCCAGGGTGTAATCATTGAGTCTCCACTCGTCGTGGAAGGACTTCGTCGGGTCGTCCTTGCCTGTGTACTCGTACATATAGTGGGCGCGGCTAGCCAGGGGCACGAGCCGTTGCCCGAGCCAACAGTTGGAAAGGTTGAGGGTTTGGAGGCCATTCTTCTTCAGGTTGCGGATGGTTTGCAGCATCTCATCAACGACCATCCGCTGGTCCAGCGGAAGTTTGGTCACTTGGAGCCGACGCGGCTCGGGCCGGTCGGCGGAGTACGTAGGATGTTCCACCTCATCGCCCGGCGGCGACTCGGTCACGTAAAACCAGTTCTTCTTCCACTCATTCGCTGCTTTGGCGGACAGCATCAGATCGAAAAAGAACGCCTTCGACTTCAGCTGAAAGGTCAGGCCGCCCACGGCCAGCATCGGGTCGCCTGCTTCTTCGCGGTTGATCCTCCCGTGGAATAGATCTTGCCATAGGGGGAAATAAGGCCGGCATCCTAGATAGCACTCACAGAACGCCACGAAAATGGCGAGCTGCTCGATGCTATGCGGCCCTAGATCTGATGGCTAGATGTCGTAGTAGGCGCAGAAGTGGCGAAAGAAGAGGGAAGTCGGGAATCCGAGCCCCACTCCAAATGGCTGGTGAAGCAGATGAATTCTCCCTCGCGCGGATTAGGTGTCACCTCTCCGGCCGCAGGGATGCGCCATATCCCGGCACAGACGATCCCTACCTCCTCGAACGACTTCAACAACGCTTTTGTGCACTTGGATTCGCCCCACGGTTCCGCTGGAGGGGCCATCGATTGAGGGATCTAGGGCAATGAGTCGCTCTGGGTCGCTCTGGTCGCTGCGCAGAATGGAGAGTTGGAATGCATGAGATCGGAGGAAGTGAGGGAAGTGTTTTCCCCTTGCCGGTCACTCTCCTTATATAGCGGTTGTTACCCGCCATCTTCAGGGAGCCGTTACCACGTGGTAATTATGCCGATATTACCGTTGGATTACCCAACGGCTACTTTGACCAGTGCTGACGGTCCAACTTCACCCATTCGACTCGCTATCTTCAGCGACTTGACGATTCGCCGACCTGATCACTATAACAGTGAATTAACCACTCACCGACCTATTCGCCAAGCTGTGATCTGTCTAGTCGCCGTTATTGCGACTAAAATGACTAGTTCCTTCTTTTATTCAGGGAGCCACCGCCGATTCGGCTGGGCGTCCGAATTGCACCCGCATACTCCGACTTCCAACGAACACCTACGACAGATCAATGACGGCCTCGGGGACTACTGATGGGGATATGTCGACCGGGGTATACCCAGCAGGACGTTTCCTACTGGCCCAAGATGCTAGCGAGTGGGCCTGCAGGACGGCGACTAGATCGAGACTTGGCAAGGACCTAGCCGACTGGAAGCTGGAGGACTAGAAGCATAGGTAGGCCCAGTCGGATTAGGTCAAGAACCCTCCGAATCCTTAACTAATTCGGTTGTAGATCTATAAACCCTAGCGAGGTGATCCTATATAAACCTCCCTGGGGTACGCATAGAGGACACGGTCCATCATACACCCCAGCGACTCGCCGCCTAGTCGTCAAGCTCGCCCTTGGAATCTCTCCATAATACAATCTAGCAGGAGTAGGTCTTTACCCTCCGGGGGGCCGAACCTGGGTAAATCCTTGTGTCTCCGCCCTCATCTCGCACCACATATGGCTGGCCGCCCTTGCCGTTTGTTCTACCATTCGCTGCCGATTGCAGCATCTGTCGTGGACATTCCCACGACAATTTCTATCTCATTCATTCTTAGCTACGATAGTAACTACATGCCATTGTCTACTTTATTCTTCTATATATATATTTGTTGATATGACCTAGCTATTTTATATTTGCTGAAATTCTAAGCCACACACATTGTTATATTTCTCATTTCACGGTAGGCACACTTGTTTAATGCTTTCTTGTCATGTTTGTTTGACGTGATGGTCAATATATTTGAATCATTGACTAGTAATAAACTCCATTTCATAGATCCTATCATATCAGTTAAATGAGTAGTTTCGTTTGTTTGATGTATTAACTTGTTATTACTTAGTTTTAGACTGCAATTATTTTTATCGCCACCAAAGAGGGGATTGCAAGATCATGTCTCAGGGTTGTTTTCCAATATAGATGTCACACTCAAAAGGGAGATGTAGGTGATAGATAGACAAAGCAAATTGAGGACTGCTATCAACTCGAGTGCCAACTGAAATGCTGAATCTTCTTTCCCTTGAGTTGATAATATGTAATAATTTTAAGTAGTTTGCATTGGATGTAATATCTAGATAAATCACATAGGCCAGTAGGCATTTAGTTGATGTCGTCCACACATAGCGGTAGGCGGTACCATACCTACGCTAGCCCGGTCGATTGGGGTATAGTATCGGGCCTTGCAATTTGCCCATCTTGTATTCGGCTGATGATGAACAGTAAAGATGCTCGCAAGTTGTACACCTTTTATGAAATCAGAATGGGCTCCAGAAATGCTGAAACTGTATAAGACCGTAAAACTAACGGTCCAACCTACACGCGTGCTTAGTAACAGAAACATCCCATTACCTTGACAGGTCGAAATAGTAACATGCCAAAACAGTGACAGGCCAAAACAGTAACAGACTGAAATAGTTACTGACCAGAACAGTAATGAGCTAGAACACTAAAATAGCCAGAACCTTAAATGGCCATCACAGTGACGGGCCAGAACACTAAAGGGCCAGAACAGTATCAGGCTAGGCCAGAATCCGTAGTAGGCCAGAACAGTAACATGATGAATTTGCACCAGGCCAGAATAGTAATAGGCCAAGAAACTTACTAGGCTAGAACAGCAACATGCCAGAATATGAGTAGGCCGTTTATGGGCCTGAATATGAGTAGGCCGTTTATGGGCCTGAATAGTGACGGGCCCAAAAAATAGGATGGTCAAATGGGCCCATTTCAAATAGTATAAGGAGAAACCGTATGAGCCCGATGGTTTATGGGTCGTACACATGGGCCCATTTCAAACAGTGTAGGTCGAAATAGTAACGGGCCCGAAATTTTATGGGCCAAAGCGGGCAGCAATAGTAATGGTCATTGATACTATTGGGCTCTCTTAATGGGCCGGCCCACTTAATAATTATCAGGCCTTGGCTGGTCTTGGGTTCTACCATGGTTTCATTGACAGTTAATGGAGCTAACTAGCTATTAACGGCATTCGCCATGTGGTAGTTTGCATGACGTCAGCAGTTAACGCGACTGGCGAACAGATCTACGACGGAATGACTTTTCATGGCTGAATGGTGCGATCCGCCACGGTCGAAAAATAACCGTGGTAGATTGATTTGTGATGGGGCTTCTACCACGAAGGGAATCCGTCGTATAAGGCTTTTCAACCACGAAAAATGGGACTTTAACCACAAAAATCATCCATTTTAAAAAGGACATTTTTATTGTAGTGATCCTAGTGCATAACTTGCAACTATGTGCCTAACTATACTTCTTGCCATTTAAGAACAAATTCAACTATGGTTCAGCCAACCAGATCATTGGGTCAAATTATGTCGAGTATACAATATGGTTGTATGGAAGAACCTATGACTAAGGCATAGGATATGCATCACATCTCTTTCTTTCTTTAACCATAGATGTAATACCGAGACTAGCTCAATGCTTCATACAAGTTACAACTACTTTCTTATCTTGTTCCATTCCGAATTACTTCAGAATCTTATCTAGGATATTTTTAACATCTTCAGAATCAAGTCCACGAAGCATTCAACAATAAAGTTTATTAAACTTACCAATCTATCACGATAGATTTCGTTGTTTAATAACTTGTTGAACTTCATCCATATTTACTAACTTAAATATTATTAATACCATTCACATCATTCATATATGTCTATCACATAATTCATAATGATGACATGCTCCCAATCAAATGTGGCATTCATATATGAGCTTTATGTCTTTCCATAAGTTTCATTTCCTTCTTATGACTTTGTAGCCATTTAGAAATACCAAGTAAACATTTTTACTGAATAACATCAAGTAACATATTACTTTTCAATCTTAAATGTAACTTAATATAGGATTTTATGACACCTAGTCATTTCTCGCACTTAGGTCCATCACGCTTCTTTATATTTCGTAGGTATGTCTTGTTCAAATAACATGACAACTGAATCAATAATATAATTTCGCAAACTTTAGAATATATCCTTGAATTCTACTTTCTTTAGTAAAGGCATTCGCTGAAACTTTATGATCATTATCCTTATTTTCTCCTATTTTTGTAGAGTTTGGTTTCACGAAAGAAATTTTCCTGCACCTCTCAACAATGAGGTAAGGTCAAATACCATGTTTTGAACTTTTAATTTCTGACACCTATATCTTCATCAAGACACATTAACTTAGGACAGTAGCAGGTTTGCCCTTTGTGGAACATGTATTCATAGTTTCCTAGGAATAAAATACAAAGACTTGTTTATTCGCCATGATTTTGAACCATCGAAATATCTAGAAACTCAAACATGCCATAACTCTTATGGTGTTGTTTCCAAAAATATTTAGATGTTCCTTTGTATTTCAAACGAGTGTTTGCTTATTTCGATCTCTAACTCTAATCAATAACTATAATCCTGCTAAGAGATAATATTAGACCACGTGTATCTAATACAATATGAATATGATGTTTAGATATATCAACACCTTGATTTTGTCCAATTATCATGATTTGTGAAACATTTTCACATGTCCTTTTTATGCCAAAATTAACTTAAATAATTTATTCACATCGATCAAATCAAAAATACTTTGTATTCTTGTTAACTTCATATCCCACTTTGGTTTGAACTAGTTTGAACAATTCAAATCATTTCAAACTATATTTACTTAAGTCCACAGTGAAATAATTATTTCCACTATTTGTTGAAAATACGATACATCGCTATGTATAAAATTCAACAATTCTTGGCAGATAACTGTTTTACCAGAATGCGGAGTTTTAGTCATCTTGCCAAACAACACATGGTTTTGGAAAGTGTCTATATCAAATATCTAAGACCCCGATTTTCATTTGAATGAAAACATGCACTAACCACCTTGAATCAAACAATAGTGTCATTTCATTATTAACCTTTTGATATCTCTTAGCATTCTAATGCTTTATAATTGCTTAAACTATTATCATTAATATAGTGATGAGAATAACTCATTTATAATCATAATGTGACCATAAAGGTATTACTCATAAGAACTGTACAAGTTGATTGCAACTTATTCATATGAATAATCTTCTTGCCAAAAGCAAGACACACAAACAAGAATTATAAAATTATATTCAAGTCCACTAATCCAAATGATAATATTTGAGGAAAGGAGTGATGCCGGCCATCAACTAGTTTGATTGCCATCATCAAGCCACATTGCCTCAATTCGAGCAATTCTAAAGAAGATCATCATGTTTTCACAAAAAGGGACAAGTATCCAATAGTTTGTAAACTGCAACGAGTTTCGCAAGAATCACATTTATATTTTTGTATATCTGACATATACGCTTTTCATCCATGACCTCCATTACAATAAATAACTTCTGAGAGTTCTCAACTATAATGCAAGATTGCTAAGTGATTCTCCAAATATTCCGTTTTCATCCATCATGGAGGAAAACTCATCCAACGACTCATAATTTATGTGCCTGATTTTGCAGAATGCAAAATGGTAGTCCAACTCTCCATCAAATGGAGAATGGCTCCTTTTTTGGATGATTTATGGAGAAACCAAAAACTTGGTGGAGTCATCGGATTATATCCTAATGGTTATTGTATCAAGAAGAGAAGATCATCTTATTACAAGGATATCCCTTGAGCATGGGTATTAATCTATGAAGTTGGACCCTTCTGCTAACTTCCATATCAAACAAGAAATTTCCCATGGTTGCAAAATACCTCGAATAGACATATAGACTTAGTTCATAATATGAGTTCAATTCATAATTTATCTCCCACTAAAATTGTCATCCCCTGGACGATTCTAGCGATCACACGATCCCAATTCATTATGCAACAACTGTTCGTCACGTCCGACAACATAGCTTCAAAGGTAGACATTATCCAATGTCAGTCACAACATCCATGTGACTCATTCTCGATCTTTCAATATCTTGTGTTCTGAAGCTATGTCTGCACATGCTAGGCTTGCTAATTAAAACTTGTGTGTATTGAAGTGCAACATTTCTTACACCGACTGTATGCGAACGCAGGTATGTCTGACACCCGATCGTCACGACGTGCCTCATACCGGATGTTGGCGCTTTGTTGATGTGGGAGTTTCTTCTTCTTCGTTCCCCAGCAACAGTGCCAGAAAACTTGTTGATGGCTTAGTTGATGAGGAGCCTGTTGGGAACCTCAAGAGAAAGGTGTGAAGAGCACAGCAGCAAGTCTTCCCTCAGTAAGAATCCAAGGTTATCGAACCAGAAGGAGGAAGGAAACGTCATACAGATGTTGCAAGCAACACGGAGACCTGCACAACACAAACTCAAGACTTTTGCCCCAACTAAAGTGAGGTTGTCAATCTCACCGGTTGCTGTAACAAAGGATTAAACATATGGTGTGGAAGGTAATCGTGGTTTGTAGAAAGTAAACAAGTAACAGTGGAAGATGTATCAATGGTAAAGATTGGACCGGGGTACATAGTTCACTAGAGGTGCTCTCCTTACATAAACAACATGGCATGAAGGGTAACCAAATTACAGTAGGGCAATTGACAGGAACTGAGCAAGGCATAACAATGCAATTACTAGTCAGAAAGATCCTATGAGATCCGATTGGGCAATACAACAAGATACATAGACCTTCATCCAACTGCATCTATAACTAGAAGTCCACCTTCAGGTTATCATCCGAACCCCCTCGAGTATTAAGTTGCAAGCAATAGACAACTTCTTTAAGCAAAGTGTGTAAGGTAAAAAGTCCACATGTTCCATGAACAAGAGACCGTTGTTTTGTCCCTAGTAGCAACATCACATCTATAACCGAAGAGATTTCTGTCACTTCCCTTTGAAACTAGAGGCATGAACCCACTATCGAGCATAAATACCCCCTCTTGGAGTCACTAGCAACTACTCGGCCAAGATAGCTACTAACAACAAAGAGCATGCCAGATCACAAAAAACACAGACATGATAGAGTCATAAAGACAAAACCATTAATCAAACCAACATAATAATCTCAATATCCATCGGATCCCTACAAACACAACATGCATGATTACAAATAGATTAGATTTTGATCATGAATGGAGCTCACAAGATCTATACATGAAAGCACAAGGAGGAAATACAACCATCTAGCTACTACATGGACCCATAGTCCAAGGTGGAACTACTCACGCATCATACAGAGAGAAGGCCTTCGGGATGTTCTCCCCTCCGGCAGGGTGCCGGGAAGAACTTCAGATCCCCCCAATCTAGGGACGATGGTGATGGCAGCTACATAAGGTTTCGTGGAATATTGATCGGGGACTTAGGGTTTCTTCATCGGGGGATTCTTATAGGCGAAGGGGGAGGCCGAGGAGGCGGCCAGGGGCCCCACACACTGGCTAGGCATGGGGCAGGCCCCACCCGCGCCTAGGGGGGTCTGGGCACCCTGGCGTGCTTATCCGTCTACCCTCTGGACTTCTTGTTCCCCACGGAAAGTTATTGACTTTGACGTTTGTCCCATCCAATTCCGAGAATATTTCCTTACTACCTTTTCTGGAACCAAAAACAACAAAAAACAAGCAACTGGAACTATGGCAACTTGTTAATAGGTTAGTACCAGAAAACATGTAAAAAGCACCTCAAATTGTAGACAAAGCAAAGCAAAGTAGATACTAAATAAGCATGGAACATAAAAAATTATAGATATGTTTCCGACGTATCACCGGAGAACTTTATTAGTGGTGCACACACAAGGGGAACACTATCATTGGAATTAATAGGGATCATCTTATCTAATATGCTACCATTGAGTACCTCATACTAGAACATAATAAGATGTAAAATAGGTATCAACATCACATGTATATTTTGATATGATATGGTCCTTCTTTGTCACGTCCCAAATTTTAGATTTTGTACCGCATATCATACATGCCATTGCATCTTGAGCACCATTGCAAAATTTCATTTTTAAAAGCTTTTGGCAAAAACCACCACTTGCATTTGCATTTCGTCACCTACACTAGAGTGCTCGGTTTCTACCTTGCACCTGCTAGAAACTTTAAGTTTAGTATTTTTGTTAGCACAGATGCATAGAGGGTTCCGTCACGAAACCGTATCAGTTTGAATCGCCTCATTTGGAGCTACGATTCAAAATTTATAGCTGACTGAAATTTTGGTTAAATTTCAGACAGTTCTGACAGTTCAGTTTCAGATAAGAATTGTCCCAGGAAAAAAGAAAAAGGAAAATAAATAAAAACAGCATAGTAGCGGGCCGGCCAGCCCTCGCAGTCGCGGCCCACCCGGCCACCCAGCCGGGCTCATGAGCTGGTAGCCAATGGCAGCAAAGATATGCGACTGCGTCACGGAGGATAGCTAAGCGCCACATCGACCAAGGCCCGCCCGTTAGCCTCCACCTGCCACTGCCATGTGGGCCCCGCCCATGAGCACCTTCCCCGTCGCGTGTTCTTGTCAGACTCAACAACCGACTCGTTTTCCTGATATTTTCCCGTCGAATCCGAACCAAACCCCGCCTGATAGTTGCCCCCTCTTAATCCCTAGGTTCCCCTCTTTGAAATCTCCAAACCCCATCTCCTAACACGCCGCCGCCAGCCCGCAATTCCTCGTCGGAGATCGAAGCCGCCGCCATTATCATCGGTCAGGCTGCGATTCTCTCTATGTCGGGCACCCCTTCTCTCCCTGATGACCTTCGAGTATCACCCTCGCTCGACCACATCGCCCTGATCAAATTTCTTCGCCGCAGGTCCGCTGGAGCAAGCCCTCGAGCTCGCCGGAGCCCGAGCACCACCGTTCGCCTCCAGCCGCTCATTGCCACCGCTAGCGGAAGCGAAGCTTCGTGCTCCGGACGCCCCTGAGACCGCCGGACCCCACTGAACCCCGTCACACCCCTCCCTTCCTCCGGTGACCGATGGATTTAGTGTTTCACGTAGAATATTTATGTACAATTGTTTCAGCCTTTTGCAGCAAGGATTTTCCGTGAATACATAAATAGTTTAATGTCCTTTTTAGAGTAATAAATTCATAGTAAAAGTTCTATAACTCCAAAAATTTCAAATTAGGTGTCCCTGGAATCAGTAGACAAGAGGAATCTGTTAGTGAATTAAAAAGATAGACATGCAGTACTGGAAGTTGCAGAATCTATTAAAAGGATTTCTGGAGTATTTTAATTACTCAGGAAATTCTATAAATCCTTTTTGAGTGATTCCAGTTGGTACTGGTTCTATTTTTGGTTACCTACACAGTAGCTATTTCTCCAAGATTTTACAAACTGTTCAAAAGCAGTGGCTTAATAATTGGGTTATAGCTCAATTGTTTGGGCATTTAAAATTGCATGCCTTGCTTCCAATGTTTTTAAAATGTTTCCCATGCATGCATACAATAGGTATACTGAAAAAAAGATGTAGAATACTACTGAAGCTTTGTTCAACTTGTCATGCATGCATCTTGCATTGTTATGTTTGTATATGTTTGTGTTTGGTTTGTTTATGTGTTGCAATTGTATCGTGTAGATTGTGACGAGTACAACGCTTGCTCGTGTGAGGATTGTTCATTCGACCGCTACAGCCAAGGCAAGTAGATGCTAATTGTTCATGATTATTGTCCTACTATTTTCAATGCATTGTCGTGTATTTTGTAGATGCATGTGTAGGAAAGTACTATCGCTATACTATGTACTATTATGTGGTAGGGATTTCCTGTAGATGAGACACCATTGGTAGATGTGCTTAGCCGTGCTATGATGAAAGAGGGCTTGGTTACATCACTTGAAAGTTATTTCTAAAGTATTGGTTTGAGAAAACTAAAAACAACTTAATCAATAAACCTCCTAGGTGTGATGGGATTGATATTTTTTGGTGGCATCATTTTGAAAAGGTACCCAGGTATCAAGAGAAAATGATTGGCTTCTTTATTTGGTGGCATCATTGATATTTTTTGACATGTACAACCATGTGCCAATAATGGAATGGGCGGTTGGTTGGACTCAATAGGTTGTGGTAACTCGAACCCACGTATCCAGAGATGTAGAATTTTGGTAGGTTGGTACGGTGCTTGTCGGGTTTGGGGAGCTACTTCTCGGATGGTCCCTTCTTGGACTTCTCCCTATCATCACCCAATATGAGAGTGGTGGTACGAGTTGAGCTAGCCAAGTCACATGGGTAAAGTGTACTAACCCCTGCAGGGTGTATAAACTAATCAATTAGCCGTGTCCCCGGATATGGACATTTCAGTTGCTTGATATTGAGTTCATGACATGTTTCTCGCTCATTCTAATTTCCTAATTGCTTTAATGATGATGGGTTAACTTAATTGGGATCTTTTCACAGAAAGATAAAACTGTTTATGAAAGTAGGACAAAGGTATTTGTAAACGCAAGCTAGCCACAACTCCACTTGCCAAATATGCATGTAAATGCTAGTTCTATTGTCTCCTTTAATAGCTCTACTTGCCATACATTCCATGTATTGACCCTTTGGGGCTGCTACGTTTCAGGATGCAGGATACTCAGATTCTGAGTGATCGATTAGGCCACGGTACTCCACTCGGCACTTGTTCACTTGTGGGCAATTTGAAGAATGGAGGAGTTATTTTATTTATGTTGCTACTTGAATAAGTTGAGTTATCCTAGAGCTAAGCCTTATTGTAATAATGTTACTCTGGATCTTTCGTTATTTATGATTGCTATGTTATTCATCTTTATTCTATTGTGGGCCAATGAACTGATCCAGGGATTGGCATGTCACATAGAAGCTACAGTCTTTTCAGAACCGTAGTGTTACAAGATGGTATCAGAGCCCGTGTGTCGACTATAGGATCATGACTAGGTTTGGATTAGGAAGCCATAGAATTACTAAATATTATATTAACTCTGTCTTTCATCTTATGACTTTCACTCTCATAAATCTTTACCATTTGCTATTCTCGCACTTTCCTATTTTAATTGATAGATGGGAGAATTCAGGACTGAGTATATTGGGATTGAGTCGCCAAGTCCCTTTGCAAGATAGTTGGGACATCTCTCATAGTCATTGGGATTGCCGCTACCCATGTTCAAGGGAAGAAGGCTATACACCTATGGATATGGCGAGGATGCCTGGGAGATCACCACTTCCATCCTTAGGGATGTCGCCTTGCCAAACCCTGTGCATCTGGTCTACTCCAAGACGTATTGCAACTGGGGGCTTGGAATAAACTTGGCCCTGCATGAAGCCCTATCACACCAGTGCCATCTTGTTCAACACCTGCTGCTAGAAGACTCACCTTACCGTGACTACGGAAGGCATGATGAGAATGGGAATGTTGTGGTTACCCCAGGCAACAGGAACAACATGCCGCCCCGTTGGAGGCACATAGAGGATATGGAGGTGGATAATGGAGTCCTAGGTGAGAAAGTGATGATGGTAAAGGAGATAGCTGATTTTGCCAGCAACAGTCTAGTGGTCCAAGGACAGGAGATTGATACTTTACATGAAGTTGTGGATGTTCTGACCATGCACTTATTGGCAGGGACGTGACCATAGCACAGCTGAATGAAGCCACCCAAGAGAAGGATGAGACCATAGCACAGCTGAATGGGACTGTCCAGGAAAATAATCAAGCCATAGAATAGCCGCAAGGGACCGTCCAGGAAAGGGACTAGACTATTGTTGATATGGCAGCCCAGATTGCCGCTCTCCAAGCGCAGTTGAATCCACCTCCTGATGACAACAATGGATATTATGGCAATGATGATGATAAAGACGGAGGGAACAATGATGATGAGGATGAAGACGATGATGATGATGGGGATGGAGACGACGATGGTGGAGGAGATGAAGTTATTGCTGCTGCAGCAGAGGATGAAGAGGAAGAGGAGGATCCAGAAGAGGTGGAATTTGAGGTCTCAAGTGAGGATTCAGGAGAAGTGTATACACCACCGCCATGGATGGTCCGTGGACATAAGCGTCAACGCATGAACGCAAGGACCTACTGCAACCTCTTCATGAAGTAGTTAGATGGCTACCAATTAGTCATTGTTAGGATACATCGTTAGTTTAAGGCCTCGATCAATGTAAAACTTAGTTTCTGTTAGTTTAAAGCGTTTAGTTGCTCCTATGTGTACTCTAATGTTCCAGGATTATTTGTGCGAATTTTATAAATGAGTTATGGAAAGGTTTGGTTTGATATTCGAGTTTTTCCTGCTGTAGTTTTCTGCTGACCCTGCTGTGCTGTACGATTTTTCATATTTTTTGGTAACTGGGAAAAATCTGAAAAAATAGGGTCTATTTCGAAACTCTATATACTGTATGCAAAAAAATCATCAAAAATTCTTCACGAGTTTAAGTCAGGTAGAAAAATTTGTGAACACTGCTGGACTGTTGTGGCAGATTCCTGTTTTATTGCTTTGTTGGCATGTTTATGTTTGTAACTGTTGCCAACGCTTCTAAAACTATTTCAGTAGCTATATACTGCTAGGATAACCCCTAGAACGTTGCTTGATTGCTTGTTGCTGATGTTTTGCTTGCTCATGATTGTCTGTGATTGCCTTGTTGTTGTTTGATCATAATGCATGTGTAGAATCCTATTCTCTAAATGATTCTTTCTAATCTTACCTGTGCTGAACCGCAGATGCCTCCCCACCGTCAACACACTGAGATGGAGCAACTTATGGCATCTCAGGCACAGCTAGCCCAAGTGATGACCCAGCTCATGACAGCTCAGAACAACAATAACAACAACAATGGGAACAACCAGCCCCAGGGAGATGCACTTAGAAGGTTCCTGAGGCTAAGGCTAGCGAAGTTCTCTACTGCAACTGAGCCAATGGTTGCTCTCGACTGGTTGTGTTTAGTGAATAAGTATCTGGTAACTGTTGGATGCACAGATGCTGAAAAGGTGAGGTTTGCTGCTCACCTACTGGAGGGACCAGCCGCTTCGTGGTGGGACACTTTTCATATCACCCACCCGCTGGACACTGTAACTTAGGCCATGTTTGAGGAAGGTTTCAGGACCAACCATGTCTCTTCAAGAGTTCTGAGTCTGAAGAGGAAGGAGTTCCATAATTTGCGCCAAACCAACCGCACCGTGGCTGAATATATAGAGGATTTCAACAACCTGTCTCCCTATGCCCCTGAGGATGTTGACACTTATGCCAAGAGGAGAGAGAGGTTCCTGGATGGCCTCAGTGATGTGCTCTCGGTACAACTACTAGTTGTTTATTTCCCCACTTTCCAGGAACTTATGGACAAGGCCAGAATCTTGGAGAGAAAGCACAAACAAGTGGAGAACCGCAAGAGAAAGAACAACAATCACCACTCTGGCTCTCACCACAAGTCTCGCACTTCTTATGATGGATAATCCAAGCATACAGGAAGTCACTATGGGCGCCATGTAATCCATGACCGCCACAGCCATTGAAACGGTGGACATCGCCATGAGAGCCACAAGAGCAGCCGCCACAGCAACAAGGGATGACACACTCAGCATTCTGGAGGACACAATGGATATGACCGCAACCGTGATCGAAAATTTGTGAAGAAGTACCTGAGTGAGGTGACATGCTTCAAGTGCAACCAGAAAGGGCATTATGCAGACAACTGTCTAGAGAAGATGGGACTGATGCCAGGCAACAACCAGAAGGCCACAGTGAACCACATGAATGTGTAGGAGATCCCAGATGAGCCTGAGCTTGTGGTTGGTAAGATTCCAATCAACACTCACCCTGCACTTATTCTTTTCGATACTGGTGCATCACATTCATTCATATCAAGGGAATTTGTGGATAAGTATAAGCTACCTATGGAGTCTCTAAAAGGGTCTATTAGAGTAAGCTCGCCTGGAGGGGAAATGATAGCTAGCGCGGGATGTCGCGACTTAACTGTGATAATTAGAGCACACAATTTTATTGCACATCTAGTAATATTGGAGTCGCAAGGTTTAGATGTAATACTAGGCATGGATTGGATGTCTATGCATGAGGGACACATAGATTGTGCACAGTGAGTGGTTTCACTCAAGACCCCAGATGGTAAGAGAATTAGGTTCAAGACGTCGGTGCGACTGGGAAGGTGTAAGATGAATTATCTTAAGGGGGTGCTCATGGATACAGTGCCTGTAATAAGGGAGTACCTCGACGTGTTTCCGGAGGAGCTGCCAGGGATGCCACCTGACAGGGATGTGGAGTTTCTCATCGATCTGATGCCGGGAACAAGACCTATAGCAAAGAGGCCATACAAGATGGATGTGGATGAGCTGAAGGAATTAAAGAAACAACTAAGGGAGAAGTTGGACAAGGGATTTATTCATCCTAGTTCGTTGTCATGGGGTGCACCTATTCTGTTTGTGGAGAAGAAGGACAGTAGCAAGAGGTTAGTGGTGGACTATCGCTTGCTAAAGGAAGTGACCATGAAGAACAAATATCCCCTTCCAAACATAAATGATTTGGTTGATCAACTAGAAGGGGCAAAGGTATTTAGCAAAATTGATCTGAGATCGAGCTATTTCCAATTGAAGATTCGGGAGGAGGACATTTCGAAGACTGCTTTTACCACTAGGTATGGTTTATATGAGGATACGGTTATGTCTTTTGGACTAGCAAATGCCCCGGCATATTTCATGACCATGATGAACAAGGTGTTTATGGAGTACTTGGACAAGTTCGTGGTTGTGTTCATCGATGACATACTGATATATTCCAAGGATGATGCTGAACATGAGAGACATCTGTGACTGATTATGGAGAAGCTGAGGGAACATAAGTTGTATGCCAAATTCAGCAAGTGTGAATTTTGGCTTAACACTATTAGATTTCTTGGACACATGGTGTCAGGAGAAGGAGTCGCTGTTTACCCAAACAAAGTGACGGTAGTTACTGAATGGGAAGCGCCCAAGAATGTGGGCGATATTCGGAGCTTTTTGGGACTTGCTAGATATTATAGGAGGTTCATAGAAAATTTCTCCAAGATCACTAGGCCAATGACGGAACTGCTAAACAAGGAGGAGAAGTTTGAGTGGACAGATGTGTGTGAAGCTAGCTTTCAGGAACTAAAGCGTCGCCTGGTGACCGCACCTGTTCTGTGTTTACCTGATCTTCAGAAGGATTTCCAAGTGTACTGTGATGCCTCTTGACAGGGACTTCGAAGTGTGCTGATGCGAGATGGGAGAGTGGTGTCATATGCCTCGCGGCAACTTAAACACCATGAGAGGAATTATCCCACGCACTACTTGGAATTAGCATCGGTTGTACATGCGCTCAAGGTATGGAGGCAGTACATGATGGGAAAACACTGCGATGTGTACACCGACCACAAGAGCCTGAAGTATATATTTACACAGAAGGAACTGACCATGAGGCAAAGGAGATGGTTGGAACTTATCAAGGATTATGATATGAATCTGGAATACCACCCAGGAAAAGCCAATGTAGTAGCGGATACTCTAAGCCGGAAGGTCTATGCCAATGGATTGACTGTAGGGGAATTTCCCGAGGATTTGTGCAAGCAATTCAAGGAACTTAGACTAGAGGTAGTGTCGGAGGGATATTTGGCAGCAATGGAAGTCCAACCAACGCTACAGGACATGATCAGGAAGGCTCAAGTAGGAGACGAGGAGATAGAGGCAATAAAGGAAAAGATGAAGGAGGATCGAGAAAAAGAATTCCACGAGGATGAGCAAGGAACCTTGTGATATGGAGATCGTTTGTGTGTGCCCAATGACCCAGAGATAAGGAAGCTAATTCTACAGGAAGCTCATGAATCGCCGTACTCCATACATTCGGGCAATACAAAGATTTATATGGATCTAAAGGTCAAATTTTGGTGGAACAACATGAAGGGAAACATCGCCGAGCATATTGCCTTATGTGATGTATGCATCCGATTGAAGGCGGAACACCAGAAGCCAACATGATTACTACAACCATTGCCCATACTGATGGGGATGTGCCTACCGGGGTATACCCAGCAGGCCGTTTCCGACTGGCCCAAGAATTGGCGAGTGGGCCTGCAAGACGACGACTGGATTGAAGCCCAGCGAGGAACCAAGCGACTGGAAGCTGAAGGCCCAGGCGAGTAGATAGGCCCAGTCGGATTAGGTTAAACGAGTACTGAAGCTTTAACTGAATCGGTTGAGATATGTAAACCCTAGGGGAGGTGAGCCTATATAAACCTCCCTGGAGGGCGAGTAGAGATACGTTCCATCATACCCCCAAACGACTCGCCGCCTAGTCGCCGAGATCGCCCATTGTACCACCTCCATAATACAATCTAGCAGGAGTAGGTCTTTACCCTCCGGGGGGCCGAACCTGGGTAAAACCCTGAGTCTCCGCCCTCATCTCGCACCGGAGATGGCTGGCCGCCCTTGCCCCTCGTTCTACTACTCGCTGCCGATTGCAGCATCTGCCGTGACCATTCCCACGACAGTGGCGCCCACCGTGGGGCCTGGCCGGTCTGGCCGGTGTTTTGCGGCGAGATCCAATCTGCCCATCAACGAGACGGTCGCCACCGACCGCATGATAGCGATCGGCGAGATGCTCCAAATCTTGCCGACCAGCTACGTCCCGGCGGTGCGACCCGTTACGCACAGCGTGATCCTACCGGTCGGCACGATCAGCCTCTTCGTCGGCCTCACCGACATCATCGTCTCGGAGGACTCGGCTCGCATCCGCGAGTCGCCGCCACACGATCGGCTCTCCGAGAGCCAGATCCGCACGATCCATCGCCTCGCCTCCGAGTACAATTCGGCCCACAACGACGTGGCCGAAAACTCAGCGGCCGCGGAAGACGCGGCCCTCAAAGACGACGCCGACTCGGCGACCCCGGCGTCACTCGCCGGGTCCATCACCGCGGCTTCACCCGCGGGCTCCATCACCCAGGTCTCCAACGTGGGAGACTTCGAGGACCCCTCCATCCTCGGGATCTTCAAATTCGACTCCGGGTCGGAGAACTCCGCCGACCTCCGTGACGGAACCGGCCGCCACGCTGCGACCTACATGGCGACCGGCACCGATCCGCCGGAGGATCCATTCTCCACCCCAATCCCTCCTAACGCCACGGCGACGGAGGTCGAGGAACTCCGCCTGAAACTGGCGGAGGCAGTGCGCAAGGAGCAAGCCGAGTGCGAAATTTTTTGCCTCGAGCAGGTGACGGCGCAGGAGCTATCACGCTACCACCAACAGCGGATCAGGTCGCGCCTGAACCCCACCGTTCAGGGGCGCGCCCTGAACTTTGACGACGAAAATGACCCGGCCCGCGTGGCCGAGCGCGCGATCTGTGAGAATGCGCCACCAGGAGGAAGTGCCCGACCCCCGCCAGGATCGACGGCAATGGGCTTGCTCCTTGCGCACACCCAACCGCCTCCACCCAACCGCACACCCCCCAGGGACCAGCCGCGGATAGTAGTCTCCTCACGGGAGCGAGACGCAAACGGCCTTCCACTGTTCTCCACCCCGATGGACAACCTTGTGGCAGGCCGGGCAGCAACCGACAACATCACGGCCACCGGCGACGGCGCCCTGCAGATCCAATACGTCAGGGCCCTGCTCGCAAAGGTCGTTGAGCAGCAAAGAGCGGGCGCCGACTCGCAGGGTCGAGTATACTCGCGTTCGTCGGGAAGCAGGGCGGCCTCAAGCGGCCGCCCAGCGGCGGCAAACACCCTCAACTGCCCGCCACCAGAGCCACTACAGCTCCAACACCGACCCGCGAACGCGGCACTCTCCACCAACGACCCCAGACCAGCGACCAACTTCGTCGCCGCCAATGGGCAACTCATCGACGCCCGCACCCATATCATCAACAACCAAAGCTGGCGCGCACGCTAGCCAGACGACCTGCGACACACCCTAACCAATCGCCGCGACGGCGAGCCCATGGGGTCGCTCGATGACCGCCCCAAGTGCTTCGGACCAATGATCCGAGGCGAGAAGTACCCGCCAAACTTCAAGGCGCCGAAGGAGATAGAAAAGTACGACCCCTCGTACGACCCCGCCGTCTGGCTCGACACATACCTCATGGCAATGGGGATCGCAGGCCACACTGACCTGCTAGCCGCCCGTTACCTCCCCCTGATGATGGAAGGGACGTGCAGGCAGTGGATCAACACCCTCCCCCAGGACAGTATCGACTCCTGGGAAGAGATGCGCGACGCCTTCGTCAGGCATTTCGAGTGCTCCTACACCCGCGCCACCACCATTGAGGACCTGGAGCGATGCGTCCAGGGACCCGCGAGTCGACCAAGAATCGGGTCCAACGGTGGCAAGAACTCTGGTACAACGCGGTCAGCATCCACCTGGACACCGCGATCCATTGCTTCAAGACTTCGTGCCGCTACGAGCCACTGGTCGCCAAGCTCAAGCGACACTCTCGCACACTCGACAACATCCCCGACCTCCTCGAGATCGCCAAACGGTACGCGGAGGAAGATCCAAACCAGGAAACTGACGACGAGTCAGGAGGTCAACGCCGCACGAGCGGCAACGACAGCGGACGACGATCCGACCTACGCTACAGCAACACTCGCCTCACCGGCAAGCGCCGCAGTGACGGGCGAGTCGACTTCGTCGCCAACGCCGGGCACGCGCAACGCGAGCCCAAGAGCTTCCGCCGCGACGGAGGACAACGCCGCGACGGCGGCAACTACAAGGCCAAGCCAAGGTTCGACCCCGCGGCCCTCCTGAACCAACCATGTGCGTTTCATAGCAGGGAAGGGAAGCCCGCAACGCACACCACCGCCGACTGCCACACCCTCAGGGAGATCGAGAAGGCACGACGAGCACGGGAGGACCCCGACAACGACCCGCCAAACGGCAGAAAATTTGGCAAAGTGGCCGGCTCGCTCCACACCTTCACGGGCTTCAACACGAAGCGCGAGAATAAGGTCATCGCCCGCGCCGTCGCCGTCAACGCGGTGGCCCAGGTCTACGTTCCCCAGTTCCTCAACTGGTCGGAGCAGCCCATCACCTGGAGTCGACAAGACCACTCGCCACGTATCGAGTACCCAGGTCGAGTCGCCCTGGTGGTCAAGCCTAAGGTCGGTGACTACTGGCTCCCCAAGACATTGATGGACAGCGGAAGCTCCATCAACATCCTGTACCTGGACACCTTCAGGCGGCTGCGGCTCCCGTAGTCGATGATCGAGACGACCCACACCATGTTCCACGGCATCATCCCCGGTCGGAAGGCGTACCCGATCGGCAAGGTCACGCTGCCAGTCACCTTCGGCACACCAGCAAACTTCCGCACCGAGCGGATCGTCTTCGAGCTCGTGCCCTTCGACAGCCCCTACCATTGCGTCTTGGGGCGCCAGGCATTCGCCAAGTTCATGGCAGCGCCCCACTACGCGTACAACGCGATGAAGCTCCCCGGGCCGTGCGGCGTCATCACCATCAACGGCGACCCCGACATGGCTGCCGAGTGCGAGGCCAAAGGTGCCGAGCTCGCTGACGCCGTCATCGCGGCGGAGACCAACCACGCTGATGAGCTCGCCAAGTACGCGAGCGGGGTCAACAATGACGACCCCACCATACTCAAGAAACCCAACTCGGAGGGTGCAAACACCTCAACCTTTGAGGCCACTACGCACACCCGTACCGTCGAGCTGGTCCCAGGCGACTCCAGCCAGATGGTGACGATCGGGACGGGCATGAGCCCGGCATAGGAAGGCGCGCTCATCGAGTTCCTCCGTGAGAACAGGGACATCTTCACATGGAAGCCCTCTGACATGCCCGGTGTCCCCACGGAGCTCGCTGAGCACAAGCTAAACGCCGACCCCAAAGTGCGACCTGTCAAGCAGTCGCTGCGGCCCTTAAATGAAGAGCGCCGCCGAGCAATCACCGAGGAGGTGCAGCGTCTACTAGCTGCAGGCTTCATCCGGCCAATCAAATACTCCAAGTGGCTGGCAAACCAAGTCCTGGTCGAGAAGAAAAACGGGACCTGGAGGATGTGTATCGACTACACAAACCTGAACAGCGCCTGCCCAAAGGAGCAGTTCGTCCTCCCGCGGCTTCGACCAGATAATCGATTCCACCGTGGGCTCGGAGTCGCTGTGTTTCCTCGACGCCTACTCTGGTTACAACAAGATCAAAATGGCTGTCGAGGACGAGGAGAAGACGGCGTTCATCACGCCATTCGGAGCCTTCTGCTACACCGCCATGACCTTCGGCCTCAAGAACGTCGGGGCGACCTACCAGTGGTGCATGCAAGAATGCCTTGCGAGCCAAATTGGCCGCAACATCCACGTCTACATCGACGTCGTGGTCGTAAAGTCCACTCGTCAGGGCGACCTACTCGCCGACCTGGCAGAAACGTTCGCCAACTTGCGAAAGTACAAGATAAAGCTCAACCCAGGCAAATGCACCTTCGGTGTACCTGCAGGACAACTACTGGGGTACGTCGTCTCCAAACGAGGGATTGAGGCGAACCCCACGAAGATCGACACGATCGCCCGGCTCGGCAAACCCGAGTGCCTGCGGCGACGCCGAAGCTGGTCGGCGAGTGGCGGCTCGCCGCTTCATCCCCGCTAAAAGGCGATGCCCTATACCGCTTGATGCGCAGAACCCCACCTTCCGGGGACAAGGAGGCGGACGCTCCGCAATCTCAAAAAGGTGCTACTACGCCACCGCTACCGCCCTGCCGACAAAGAACCCATGCTGGTTTACGTCGCGGCTTCCGAGCGCGTCGTCAGCGCCGTAATGGTCGTCGAGCGACCGGAGGAAGGAAAGGAGCGCCCAGTACAGCGACCGGTCTACTACATCAGCGAGGTCCTCACCGAGTCGCGGCAGCGGTACCCCCAGTACCAAAAGCTGGTATACGCGGTGTTCAGAGCCCAGCGGCGCCTGCCGCACTACTTCCAGGAACACCCAATCACGGTCGTGTCCTCAGCACCGCTGCAAGACATCATCCGCAACCGCGAGGCGACCTGGCGGGTCGCCAAGTGGGCCGTTGAGATCGGCGTCCACAACATCAAATACGAGCCACGAAAAGCGATCAAGTCGCAGGCCCTAGCGGACTTCATCGCCGACTGGGAAGAAGCCCAGCAGCCAGAGAAGCTGCCATACCTTCATTACTGGAGCCTGCACTTCGACGGCTCCAAGAACGCGGACGGCGCAGGCGCAGGGATCGTGCTAACTTCACCAAAGGGCGACAAGCTCCGCTACATCCTCTGCCTCGACTTCACACCCTGCACCAACAACATGGCCGAGTACGAGGCCTTACTCCACGGCATGCGAGCGGCCAAGGAGATGAATGTCAATCGCTTATGCTGCTACGGCGACTCCGACCTCGTCGCAGGCAAGTCGGCCGCACCTGCGACGCCGTCTCCCCCACCATGGCGGCGTACCGCCAAGCAATGGACAATTTGGGCGGACACTTCACAGGCTACTCCGTCGAGTGGATCGACAGGCGGAAGAACGAGGAGGCCGACGCCCTTGACTCGCACCACCCGCCGGCGTCTTCCTCGACACGATCACCAAGCCATCAGTCTCTCCCCCAAGGGAGATCGACATCGGAGTCCCGCTCCAACCAGAGGCAGCCCTGGTCGCACTCGTCAACGAGCCAGACGACTGGACCAAGCCCTACATCGCCTACCTGGAAGCCGACACCTTGCCGGCAGACGAGACAGAAGCTCGGATGATCGCCCGTCGATGCAAGTCCTACGCCATCATCGACGGCGAGCTCCTAGCGCAGATGTCACCGGCGTGTTCCAACGCTGCGTCCAACCCGCCAAGGACGCAAGATCCTCCACGACATCCACTCGGTATCGGCCACCACGCCGGCGCCCGCTCTCTTGTCGCCAAGGCTATGCGACATGGCTTCTACTGGCCCACCGCACACGCCGACGCTGTCGACATTGTCCAGCGGTGCGCGGGTGCCGGCACGCCAACCAGACGCGCGTGCGAAGCTCAGCTCAAAACAATCCCCATCACCTGGCCATTCGCTGTGTGGGGTATGGACATGGTAGGCCCCTTCAAGAAGGCTCCCTCTGGCTACACCCACCTCTTGGTCGCGGTCGAAAAATTCACAAAGTGGGTGGAAGCCAAGCCAGTTCGGAAATGCGATGGGAAGACCGCCACCAAATTCCTACGCAAGATCATATATCGCTACGGGTTCCCAAACAGCATCATCACGGACAACGGCACCAACTTCGCCAAAGGAGCCATGGCCGAATTCTGTGAAGAGCACCACATTCGGCTCGACCTCGCGTCAGGCGCCCACCCGGAATACAACGTCCAGGCGGAACGAGCCAACCAGAGCATCCTCCATGGCCTGACGCCGCGACTCCAAGTACCACTCGTGCGCACCGCCGGGTGCTGGGTCGAGGAGTTGCCCTCTGTCATCTGGGGGATCCGCACCTCGGTCAACTGGTCGACAGGTTTCACCCCCTTCTTCATGGTCTACGGCGCCGAGGCAGTCATGCCTACCGACCTCGAGCACGACTCGCCGCGGATCGTTCACTACACGGAGGCCGCAAACGAGCTCGCCCGCCAAAACGGGGTCGATCAACTCGACGAGGCACGTGACCTGGCTCGGTCACGCACCGCTATCTACCAACAGGGACTCCGCCGCTACCACAGCCGGCGGGTGAAAACTCGCACCTTCCAAGAGGGCGACCTGGTGTTACGCCTCATCCAGGACAAGAAGGGCATGCACAATCTCTCCCCTCCGTGGGAAGGGCCATTCGCCATCGGGCGAGTACTCGGCAACGACGCCTATTACCTCATCGACGTCCGCGGGGACGGCGAACTCGACGTCAAGCGACCTTGGAATGTAAACCTCCTACCGAAGTTCTACTCCTAGAACCCCACATATGTATTCTCCAGTCGCTATGAAATAAAAAGAAACGGTTACCGCAAATTGCGCCTACTCTCCATGTCTTGTGCCACTTCTTTTCGTAATAACAGCATTACGCTAACCGCAGAAGTCAACCTTTGGTACAGCGATCGGCACGGCTAAGTAGTGCGGTGCAAGAGCACTGAGTCACCTCAGGTCGTGCATCGTCCACGAAAAACGCCTACCCGGAGCCCCATTGGAGTCGCCTAGCCCGACTGGTTCTATGAACCAAGACAACTGCCTACGCTTCTTACAACGACCATGGTCCTCCGCATCCTTGACATAGCGACTCGAACGGCTAAGTACCACGCTCGGGGACTGCAGACCAGTTCACCTCGAGAGGTCCGGGAAAACGCCAAGTAGGAGAGCATGCCCAGGACTCGCCACGCGACTGACCCCACAGGCCAGTAGGAGTAGCGCGCACAAACTAACGCGCCAAGTCCTCACTCACCTCGAGTCGCTGGAACAGCCAAGTACCACGCGGGGACTCGCCACCCGACCTCGTTCAAGACGGAAAACGGCGAAGTACAGAGCATTCAAGGGAGTCGCCTAGCGACTGGCTCTTCGAGTCTGGGCGAGTCGACCACAATAATAAAACACACAAAAATAACAAACATATCACATACGAGGTAAACCCCACAAAAGGGCGGACGCGCTCGGGGACTCGTTCAAACATCAATCACAAACACTTGACAAATACCAAAATAGACACGATGTCTCATTCGATAGCATGTTGCATTGTCTCATATTACAAAATATGCCCGCATGGCAGACCTGCTGCTAATGCTACAAGGCAAATTATCCTATTCTGCAGGTTTAGTCGACGACTCGCCAACATCCCGGCGATTGCGGATGAACGGCGTGTACGGGTTCGACGGATACGTCGTCAGTTCACCCGCCATCACCGCGCGGAAGGGCTGCTCGACCTTGAAGTCACGATGCGGCGGCTCAGGGTCAGCTAGGCGCGACGACCGTCTCCTGGTAAGGAAGGACGTCGCCCATTGCCCAGACACGCTCCAAGTACGTGGCGGCGCGGTCCTGCAACTTGAGGACCTCGGAAAGCTCCACCGCGCCAGTCGACGATGGGTAGCCACTCGTCACATCTTCGATGTCGAAGTCCTCGGGGAAGTGGGCAAGCCCAAGACTAAGTGCCGTCGCCGCTCCGCACCGAAACGCCGACCGCGTCATGAACTCAACAACCGCGGGCGCCTTCTCCAAATACTTCCACACCTCAACGAGGTCGCTGGGAATTACTTCCGTGGGCGTTATCTCTTGGAGATACGCACGGATGCACGTCGCCGACAATGTTGCCGAGTCGACAAGCATGCTTACGCACTTCCGCGCGTCGAACGAGCTTGACTCTTCCGCGCTATCGATGATGCAACCTGCGAATAGAAGACAATAATAAATACGACGGATATCACAAAAGGCACAACTACTGGCAGAGGCAGACGCACTTACCAATCAACGGGCGGGTGAGATCCGTGATGAAGCATTGAAGCGAAGTGTGGTCGTCCTGAAGCCCAGCAACAAGGGCGTCCGACACTTTGCGATCCTCTTCGGCGGCTGCAATGGCGGCCTTGGCTCGCCCATCAGCCGAGCTCGCTTCTTCCTTCGCCTCCTGCAGCTCGTGCTCGAGGACGGCGATCCGCTGTTCAGCAGAACTCAAAGCCGATTGCGCCGCTGCCAATTCACCCGCGGGGACAAGTCCCTGACGAGCCTCCTCTGCCTTTGCGGCAACCGCCTGAAGCCCGTTGTTCGCCTCCTGGACGAGGGCCAGTTCCTTCTCCGCGCGGTGCTTCCCTGCCAATCGATCAGCCGATTCAAGCTGCAGACCCTGCACATCACCAAAAAAGGTTAATCGAAGCAAAATTCCTAAGTGCCCACCCGCTGAAATTCAGCGAGCACGCACTCGGGGACTGGCATTTAAGAAAATTCCTAAGTGCCCACCCGCTAAAATTCAGCGAGTGCGCACTCGGGGACTGGCATTATATAAAATTCCTAAGTGCCCACCCGCTGAAATTCAGCGAGTACGCACTCGGGGACTGGATACGAAAAATAAATATAAGACACTAAAAGAATCAGGCCGTTGCAAAGCACCGACTTGATCCTCGGGGACTGGATGTACCTGGATGGCTGCGCCAAGCATGCCGTGGAGTTGTATCGCGTCCACGGACGCGAGTAGAGCCGGCGTATGCCCACGACGTTGGTCGATTTCAGCATCGGCGATCCCAGGAGCGTGGCTCGATGGCGAAGTTCCACTCGCCGCGGCCGCCTTGGCCATAAAGCGCGGGAAGGTGGCGATAGAGGCACCCGCCCCAAAGGAGGTCCGCTCGGCTGTTCCAGGCAAGGGAGCACCCTCCTTCGTGGACGTGGCCGCCTCTGTTGCGGGTCCAGCCGGTGCGGCCGCCGTGTCGTCAGAAATCGTGACGACGGTGTCACCCTTGGCCTTCTTTCCACCATCCACAGGGACGGTGGCTTCGTCCGCTTTCCTCTTGCGGGAAGAATCCTCTTCGCTGACAATGGGTGGCACCTTAGCCACGGTCGGGTGACCCATCCTCTTCACTCCGGTCCTGTACATCAATCGTATAAGCAAGATAATTCAAGCGATTTTGGAAGACGAAGGAAGGCGAGTGTACTCACTTGGCGACCGGAATGAAGCACAGCCCCGTACGGAGGCCGGCTGGCTTCTCCAGTTCAGGGCCCAGTCGGCGGCTGAGCCCCATGTCCAGGACGTCGCGTGCAAAAGACACGGACGACTTCTTCATCGTCGAGGCTGCAACCGGAGCCTCTGTAAACTCTTCGACAGGAGCTTCCCTGCGAGGCAAAGCCGCTACGACAGGAGCATCCCCCAGCCCCGAGACTAGGGCGAATGGCGGAGGCATCGTTGCCAGGGGCACCTCGATGGTGGCCGTGTCCAGCGAGGCCGTCGTCGGCGGCATCTCATCCTTGGCCGGGCTGGGCGCGTCAGAACTGTTCGCTGAATGCGGTGGCGAGGCCGGCCTTGTCGGCTTCGTCTTCGCCCTCCTCTTAGGGGCCTTCGCTTCCTTTCCCTTCTTCTTCTTTTTTGACGGAGTACCTTGGCGGCGCGAGGTGGTTTCTGGAAGCTCGTCGTCATCGTCATGGCGCTCGAGGCTTTTGCTTGGCTCGAGCTCGCGTTGACGCTGCCCACGGGTCTTGTGGAGCAGCGGGGCGACTTCTTCTTCGGATTCATCGTCGTTGTCGCCCTCATCACTCCCGGCATCACCCTTGGCGGGAAGCGACTCGCCCACGTCTTGGACGTACGAGCTCGAGTTCTCGTCATCTGAAGGCGGGAGCCATCCTTCCACCACTTGGAATAGCTGCAAAGAACACAAGATGAAATCAGAATTACCGCGACTGCAAAAACTGCGACTGCGAGCAAAGTAAAGCGATTACCGTTGGGGCTGGACGCTTCGCGGTGTAAGGGGCGACCCCAGCCTGTGCGTCCAGGTACACCGCCTGAGTGATTTTCTTCAGTGCTGGGAGGTAGTCTTCGAGCTTCCACTCGGCGAGGCAGGCCTTCGTCGAGTCGTCCCGACCTGTATAATGGTACATGTAGTGTTCGCGCCACGCCAACAGGACGAGCCGCCGCCCGAGCTAGCAGTTGTACAGATTTATAGTCTGGAGGCCCTTCTTCTTCAGACCGCGGATGGTCTGAAGCATTTTTTCAACGACCATCCGCTGGTCGTTGGGGAGCTTGCCGATTTGAAGGCGGCGCGGCTCGGACCGGTTGGCGGAATACCGCGGAATCGCCGACTCGCCCTCCGGGGTCGCCTCGGCTACGTAGAACCACGATTTCTTCCAGTCGCTCGCCGCCTTGGCGGGCAGCATCAGGTCGAAGAATGAAGCCTTCGACTTCAGCTGGAAGGTTAGGCCACCCGCGGCTAGCATTGGGCCGCCCGCTTCCTCATGCTGATCCGTCCATGAAACAGATCTTGCCACAGAGGGAAGTAGGGCGGCAGCCAAGTAACTTTCGCAGAACGCCACGAAGATGGCAAGCTGCTCGATGCTGTGGGGACCCAGATCCGATGGCTGGATCCCATAGTAGGCACAGAAGCGACGGAAGAATAGGGACGTGGGGAACCCTAGCCCCCGTTCGAGATGGCTGGTGAAGCAGATGAACTCCCTCTCTCGCGGGTTCGAAGTCACCTCTCCGGCCGTGGGGATGCGCCAGCAGCCGGCTTGTAGGATCCCGTCCTCCTTGAAGGAAGCCAGTTGCGCCCTGGTGCACTTTGATCTGCCCCAAGGTTCGGTGGAGAGGGCCATGGCGGAAAGATTTGTGGGGGCTCGAAGGATTTCCGGTTGGCTGGGTCGCGATTCGGAGGATATGACTCCATTTGGGTAGTGGTCGACCATTTGACCAAGGTAGCCCACTTTATACCGGTGAAGACAACCTACACGAGTGCATGGTTAGCAAAGATTTATATGGACAGGATTGTGTGCCTACATGGAGTCCCTAAGAGCATTGTATCAGATAGAGGCACCCAATTTACATCACATTTTTGGCACCATCTGCACGAGTCATTGGTAAGTAGGTTGGAGTTTAGCACAACATTCCATCCTCAGACAGATGGACAGACAGAGATGGTGAATCAGATTTTAGAGGATATGTTGAGAGCTTGCGCTTTGGCTCATGGCTCTAGTTGGGATGAGAATTTGCCGTATGTCGAGTTTTCCTACAACAACAGCTACCAAACCAGCATCAAGACATCGCTGTTTGATGTGCTATATGGGAAAAGATGTCGGACACCATTGCTACGGGATGGAGTAAGAGAGCGTCAGCTATTTGGACCTGATTTGATCAAGGATGCCGAGGAGAAGGTCACTTTGATTAGGGACAGGCTAAAGGTAGCACAAGCGAGACAGAAGAGCTACGCTGATGCCAAACGCAAGGAAGTGGTGTATGAGAACGGTGATAGAGCCTACATCAGAGTATCGCCACTGCGTGGGATTAAGAGATTTGGAATCAAGGGTAAGATGGCACCTCGGTTTATAGGACCATACCGGGTCTTAGCATGCAATGGAGAAGTTGCATACCAGTTGGAGATGCCAGAGGCTTTGTCCACTGTTCATGACGTGTTCCATGTGTCCCAGCTGAAGAAGTGCCATCCGGAGATGGTGGATAGACCGTTGAGAGACACCGTGCCACTGGAGGAGGTTCAGCTGGAGGGTGACTTGACCTATGAGGAGAAGCCGGTCAAGATTTTGGATACAGCGGAGAGGTTTACCCGTAGCAAGACGGTCAGATTTTGCAAGGTACAATGGAGTCACCACACCAAAGAGGAAGCCACCTGGGAGAGTGAGGATGACCTCCGAGAGGACCACCCACACCTATTTGCTAGCCACGCCAAATCTCGGGGACGAGATTCATTTGGTACTGCATACCAGTTAGTATTGTCACATCCCAAATTTTATACTTGGTACTGCATATCATACATGCCATTGCATCTTGAGCATCATTGCAAAATTTCAGTTTTAAAAGCTTTTGGCAAAAACCACCATTTGCATTTGCATTTTGTCACCTACACTAGAGTGCTCGGTTTCTACCTTGCACCTGCTAGAAACTTTGAGTTTAGTATTTTGGTTAGCACAGATGCGTAGAGGGTTCCGTCACGAACCCGTAGCGGTTTAAATCGCCTCATTTGGAGCTACGGTTCAAAAGTTATAGTGGACTGAAATATTGGTTAAATTTCAGACAGTTCTGTCAGTTCAGTTACAAATAAGAATTGTCCGAGGAAAAAAGAAAAAGTAAAATAAAAAAAAGCAGCACAGCCAGCGGCCTTCCTTCATGATCACGGCCCACCAGCCAGCCCACTGCGAGCCTTGCGGACCAGCGACAGCGTGTGGAGGATAGCTAAGCACCGCGCCACTGACTAGAGGGCCCTGCCCGTCAGCCTCCGCCTACCACTGCCATGTGGGCCCCGCCTGTCAGCACCTTCCCCGTCGAGTGTTCTTCTTAGACTCAACAACCGGCTCGTTTTCGCGAGATTTTCCCGTCGAATCCAAACCAAACCCTGCCTGATAGTTGCACCCTCTTAATCCCTAGGTTCCCCTCTTCGAAATCCCTCAAAACCCATCTCCTAACACGTCGCCGCCAGCCCGCAATTCCTTGCCAGAGATCGAAGCCGCCGCAGCCGCCATTATCGTCGGTGAGGCCGCGATTCTCTGTATGTCGGCCACCCCTTCTCTCCCCGATGACCTTCAAGTCTCACCCTCACTCGGCCGTGTCGCCCTGACCAAATTTCTTCGCCGCAGGTCCGCTGGAGCAAGCCCTCGAGCTCGTCGGAACCCGAGCACCGCCGTCCGCCTCCAGCCGCTCACTGCCACTGCTAGAGGTAGTGAAGCTTCGCACTGCAGATGACCCCGAGACCGACGGACCCCGCTGAACCCCATCGCACCCCTCCTGCCGCCGGTGACCACCGGAGAAGCCGCCACCGTAAACACCGAACGCCACCGCCGCCGTCGTCGACCACCCAGGTGAGCGCCGCTAGCCGTAGCCCTTCGATCACAGATGAACGGCCCTGATGGCCCATGGACCAGCGCGTGGACCGCTGACTGGTCAGCGCCTATGCCACGTCAGCGCAGACTAGTCAACTGATTTTGACTGTCTAATTAAATCGATTTAAATTGGCAGAAAATAGCTGAAATTTGTAAAATCAATAGAAATTAAACTACTAGGCCAAAAATTGCAAATAAGATACCGATAAATTCAGTTTTTCACATAGAATATTGCTGTACAATTGTTTCAGGATTTTCCAGCAAGGTTTTGCCGTGAATAAATAAATAGTTTAATGTCCTTTTTAGAGTAATAAATTCATAGTAAAAGTTCTACAACTCCAAAATTTTCAAATTAGGTGTCCCTGGAATCAGTAGAACAAGAGGAATATGTTAGTGAATTAAAAAGGTAAACATGCAGTACTGGAAGTTGCAGAATCTATTAAAAGGTTTTCTGGAGTATTTTAATTACTCAGGAAGTTATATAAATCCTTTTTGAGTGATTCCAGTTGGTACTGGTTCTATTTTAGGTTGCCTACACAGTAGCTATGTCTCCAAGATTTTACAAACTGTTCAATAGCAGTGGCTTAATAATTAGGTTATAGTTCAATTGTTTGGCCATTTAAAATTGCATGCCTTGCTTCCAATGTTTTTAAAATGTTTCCCATGCATGCATACAGTAGGTATACTGAACAAAAGATGTAGAATACTACTGAACCTTTGTTCAACTTGTCATGCATGCATCTTACATTGTTATGTTTGTATATGTTTGTGTTTGGTTTGTTTATGTGTTGCAATTGTATCGTGTAGATTGTGACGAGTGCAACACTTGCTCGTGTGAGGATTGTTTGTTCGACCGCTATAGCCAAGGCAAGTAGATGCTAATTGTTCATGATTATTGTCCTACTATTTTCAATGCATTGTCGTGTATTTTGTATATGCATGTGTAGGAAAGTACTATCGCTATGCTATGTCCTATTATGTGCTAGGGATTTCCTGTGGATGAGCCACCATTAGTAGATGTGCTTAGCCGTGCTATGATGAACAAGGGCTAGGTTACATCACTTGAAAGTTGTCTCTAAAGTATTGGTTTGTTAAAACTAAAAATAACTTAATCAATGAACCTCCTGGGTGTGATGGGATTGATATTTTTTGGTGGTATCGTTGCGGAAAGGCACCCAGGTATCAAGAGAAAATGATTGTCTTCTTTATTTGGTAGCTTACATGCACAACCATGTGCCAATAATAGAATGGGCGGTTAGTTGGACTGAGTAGGTTGTGATAACTCGAACCCACGTATCCAGAGATGTAGAATTTTGGTAGGTTGGTACGGTGCGTGTCGGGTTTGGGGAGCTACTTCCCAAACGGTCCCTTCTTGTACTTCTCACTATCATCACCAAATATGAGAGTGGTGGTACGAGCTGGGCTGGCCAAGTAACATGGGTAAAGTGTACTAACCCCTGCAGGGTGTATAAACTAATCGATTAGCCCTGTCCCCGGTTATGGACATTTGAGTTTCTTGATATTGAGTTCATTACATGTTTCTCGCTCATTCTAATTTCCTAATTGCTTTAATGATGATGGGTTAACTTAATTGGGATTGTTTTAAAGAAAGATAATTTTTTTTATGAAAGTAGGACAAAGGTATTTGTAAACGCAAGCTAGTCATAGATCCACTTGCCAAATATGCATGTATATGTTAGTTCTATTGTCTCCTTTAATAGCTCTACTTGCCATACATTCCATGTATTGACCCTTCGGGGCTGCTACGTTTCATGTTGCAGGATATTCAGATTATGAGTGATCGATTAGGCCACGGTACTCCACTCGGCACTTGTTCACTTGTGGGAAATTTGAAGAATGGAGGAGTTATTTTATTTATGTTGCTACTTGAATAAGTTAAGCTAGCCTAGAGCTAAGCCTTAATATAATAATGTTATTCTGGATCTTTCGTTATTTACGATACACGGATATTTGCTATGTTATTCATCTTTATTCTATTGTGGGCCAATGAGCCGATCTAGGGATTGGCATGTCACATAGAAGCTACGGTCTTTTCAGGACCTTAGTGTTACATTCTTGTGCTTTGATCTCCATCGAGCACTCTAGCATGATCTCCATCATGCCACCGATTTGACGACAAGTGCACGACGCCATCAGTAGGTCGTCCATCGGAATGATGACTATTACTACACAACTTAGTAACATAAATGTAAACTGCTTTACCTTTGTAACGACCAAGACCATATCAAATCACATGCCCCTCCTGCAAAATAAAATTAGACACCTCTAGTTTATCTATTACAAGTTTTACGTGGTTCTTAGGGCTTTCGCAATAGCACCATTTCTAATCTACGAACTTTCCAACCACAACATGGATCCATACAGTTGTCTCTACTACACCCCTTTTAGGGCCCTTCGTTATAAATTCTATATCAACTATTGGAAGAGAGACAGACACCCTCTAGACACTTATACGGAACAAGCCGTATGTCGAGTGTGGAACTAGTCTCGCGTAAGAGTACGAGTAAGGTTGGTTCAGGACACTTCATCAAACAATACCACGATATAAACAAGTACACGTTGGAGGGTAACAACTATAGAATCAATGCCCACACAACACATGTGCGTACTAGCTGTACAGCACTACTACAATCAGCTCTGATACCATTGTTGGGGTTCTGGTGCAAAAAACAAAAAATCCTACGTCGGATCAACCTGGCTGCCCAAGATCTATCTATTAGTGGTGGAGTAATGGCCGAGAGGTATCAGATACATATCCTTGTAGTCCGAAAGCGGTTAACATTCCGGGGGAACGCGGTTGAAGTAGTCATGCTCGTAGCCGACCTCAAGATCGTGAAGATCCTCATAGGTGATGAGTGCATATTTTCATCATGTTTTAGATCACTATTTTGCATTGTAGTTGTAGGATCTTGGTATTTTACGGTGTTCACATGCACCTTTTATGTTTATTTTCACTAGGATCAGGACAGATAATGGATCTGATGGACATAATTCTTGGACCAGTTATATTGGAGTGAAAAGGAACCAAAAACAACGTAAATCTCTTATTTGGGAAATATCAATAATACCAGAAGAAACCCCGAAGCGATTGGAGGATACAGAAGTGTCACATCCCAAAATTTTCCAAATTTTGAAATGTGAAAAATAAATAAACAAAATAAATAATTGTTGAAATTTAGGATGAAAAGAAACTTTTTGATTCCAAATGGAAACATCAAAACCCATCTTGAACAAACTTTGAATGAAAAGGAAACAAACAAAGTGAAATGCATTCATCAATGAAGGTATCTTGAAATTTAAAAATTTGGAAAAGTAAACCAAAAACCCTAAAACCCTAATAGAATAAATCATTTCCAAGATCTCCCTAAGACTATGGATTTGATATATATAAAAATCTATCAACAATTTTTTTAAATGATTAGGAATAATAAATAAAAATATTATAAAACCATAGAAATTGGTTTCACTCGATTTGGAACCATGGATAAAAACTTATGAATATAATAAGATAAAAGGAAATAATTTCCAAAGCTATTAAAGCTCCTATCTAAAATCCATATCAAATTGTGAGCAAAATAGTCCTAAAGAGATTTAAAAGGATAAACAAATATTAAATAAAATTATACAAATTGGAATCACCAATTTTTGATCTATAAATAAAAAGATATGGATTTTATAAGAAAAAGAAAGAAAATAAATATGGAATATTTAAAAAGAAAAATTAAATCTTGGCCAAATCCATAAACAAATGGAAGATATTAAATAGTAAAAATAAATAAAAGATTGTTTAAATAAAACTATATGGGATTCGAACCATATTCAATTTTATTTAAATAAAGACAAATTGCCTAAATAAATAATAAAACCCAAGAAAGTCATTTGGAAGAGAAATTAGAACTTGAATTAAGTCCACAAGCAAATGAATAACGATAATTCAAAGCCAAATAAAATAAAGGGATAAATAATAATCAAATAAAATATATGGGATTAAACCATATTCTAATTATATTTAAATGGAAGACAAAAAACCTAATAGAAATGATTAATTAAATCATGGGAAAATAATAAATTGGAATTTGCCAAAGTGGATTAAAAAGTTATCTAATTAATTTAAAAATAATTATTTGAATAAAATTTATATGGGTTTAAAACCATATTTGATTTAATTTGAATAAAGACAAATCCCCAATTTAAATGAACATTAAATCATCTAAAAATATTTCAAATAATTCAAAGTGAATTATTTACACTAATGATTAAAATAAAACCTAAGGAAAAAGGTTTGATAAAAATTGGAATTCAAATATAAGTTTGAAAATATATTTAAAATCTTATTTGAATGAAGACAAGTGCCTATTTTAAATAAATAATAAACCATAAATGAATAAAAGAATTATTCTAAAATGGTCTTTAAAATACAATTTTAAATAGTAATAAAACATATAGAATATTTGGAGAAGATTTGAAAAAGGAATCTGGATTCAAATGATAGTTTGAATTTGAAAACAAAAAATAAAAATAGAAAAAGGAAAATAAAACAGAGAGAAAAAATAAGAAAAAGACCAGCCCCAACTAGACCTACCCAGCCCAGCAAAGCATCAGGCCCAGCAAGCCCACTCTCCTCCTCCCACGCGAACCGTTTTTCACACTCACTCGCCTGCCCACCCACTCACTGACAATCAGGACCCACAAGCACCACCTCACCATCGTCTACCTCGCGCTGACCCCGCCCCTCTCTCCCTCGGTGGTTTATGGTCTGATTTGAATCGCGTAAATTCGAGTAACTCCGTGAGTAATTTGCCCCTGTGACCTTGCCCTATTAATCGCCTTGCTTCCCTCTCCCTTTCCCCTTGCTCACCATCACTGCTGCCTCAATTTCTCGCTGCACTCCACTGTCCCCGACGGAACTCCGGCCACGATTCCGGCCAGTACTTACCTCCCCACCGCCCCTGGTTTCCACTAGCATGCTCCCCACCTCCTTACGCATCCTCCAGCACCCACATCTCTCCCGCGCACGCCCCAACGGCTCGGCAATGTCGATGTCTGAGTGCCACCGCCTCCTGCTCCAACTCCGGCAGCCTCCCCTGATAAACTCTGAGTGCCTCTTCCTCTCTGGACGATACCCCTTCAATCTCCGTTCCATCGCGCGTCTAACACAACCTCTGCTTTGCCTTGGCGTGACCTATACACTCGCCAACGACGATGAATAGAAGCGCACGACGCTGTCGTGAACTCCGGTGAGGAATCGCCATCACCTTCGTGCGCCCCTCCATATGCAACGACCACGTCGAGATTATCCACTCTCCTGCTAATCTGGTGAGCCATTCCTCTCCCTACCATGCTTCCTGTTCCGCCAGAACCGCCGCGAGCAGAATGCCGCCGCCGCGCCGCCGTCGCTAGCGCCGCCAGCCAATGATCACTTGCTCATCAGCAGTTAGATCTTGATCGCATGGCGTAGATAGATCCACTTAAGCGAATCGGTACGCTTGATTTGTGCTACACGATACTAATTAGATCCAACGCCCCTCGTCACTCGATCCGTGCGAACCGGTACGCGCCAGTAAGAAAGCGACGCGTGGCACGGGTTTTGATTTAAAAACAAAAACTTGTCTATTAGTAGATTGATTTTGTAAAATTCATAACTTTTAATCTACACGTCCAAATTTTACAAATTTTATATTAATGGAATCAGAAAAAATAAAACTTTGCAACCATGACCTTTTTAAGTATTTTTCTTCTGTAAAATTGGTTGTTTTTGCAGAAACATTTCTAGGCCTAATTTAAGTATAAAAATTATTCTAAAAATTTTTTGAGGGTAAAATCTTTTGTAAATGGTTTGTTTTGAACCTACTGACCATAAAAACCAACTTTAGGATTTAAAAATATATTACTTTGTTTAAAGGCATTTCTACCAAAATAAATTTTTTCTTTGATTTAAAAATGGAATTTGGATGAAACCTTTTGCAAATGGGTTGAATTAAAACTCTTTGGCCCTAAACACAAAGGTTTGGATTTAAAAATGTATTTTATTAAACCCTAGAAAATTATTACTTTGATTAAAGGCATTTCTAAAAAAATAAAATGTTGATTTGATTTAATAATGATTTTGGGTGAAACCTTTTGTAAATAGAGTTGTTTTAAAACATTTTGACCATAAACATTAATATTGGTGTTTAAAAACATTTTGGCTAACACTAGAAATTATTCTTTAAATAAAATCATTTCTAGCAAAACAAAAAGGGATTTAAATGACCATTTTCACCCTCTTGATTTTAAAATGGTTTTGCCACTTATATAAATGACCAATAGGTGTTTTAAAATGTTTATAGCGTTAGTACAAACCACCTTTCCAAATAAACAATCTTTTGCATGCTTGCATGCATTGTTTTGTTCTCTTTATTTTATGTGATGTGATGAATTGCTTGAATACTAGTTTGAATTTGTGCCTTGATTGAATTGTAGTGAACTTTGAAGAGTGTGACAATTGCAAGATCAAGGAGTGAATCTATATTCTCTACTAAAAAGGAAAGTTGTGCTTCATACTTTTGTCCATTATTTTCACTATGCATTAGTGATATTTTGAGTAGGACTTGCATGGAATTTTACTAAGTATGCTATGCCTTGGGAAATCCTAGTAGATGATGCCTTATTAGAATTTTCCCAAGTTAAGATCCCTACTACTATCATGCTTAGCTTAGCTAGTAGAAAACAAGGGTGGTTTATATTCATGCTATGAAATATTTCTAAGTCAATGACTTGTGTTTTGTTTAATAAAAAAACTATGTGAATGAATCACCTGGGTGGAATGGTGTGAATGGATTATGTTGAGTGGTTACACATGGCCCATATTTATGTCCTACCCTAGTGTATCTCACTTGTGGAAAGCCACCCAGGAACAAAGAGATTTGAGATGTCAAATGATGAGAAGTTTTAAGTGCAGCCACATGGCATTATGGGCTCTGCCTGGATCATATAGGTTGCAATAACTTAGCCAGATGGATAGTTGGTGGTAGGGGGTGATAGGATTGGGAACACGTCCATTTTGGTCTAAGGGAAGGCTTCTGAAAGATCTTGTCTCGATGCATGTCGAGTCTTGTGGGGAAAGTGCACCACCTCTCGAGAAGGAAGAGTCTAAGTACTTAGCCGTGTCCCCGGAAATGGACAATTAGAGCATCAAGACATGAAAGCTATCAAGGATTGTCAGGGGTATAACCCCCGGTAGGGTCATGAGTGGTGAAACGTAGCATAGCTAGGCAGGCTCCGAGTGAAGAAGGAACCAGGGCGAGTAAGAACGGCCCGGAGAGAGAAGCGTGTGCGGCCGAGATATGAACTATGTTGGCCCGTGTAAGACAAAGTTGTTATTCTTGTAGGAACCAACGAGTCGAGTCTGCCGAGGAAGGGCCGAGTCGAATAGGACGCATGGCACCTTTCCGAGTAAGGTTTAGGAGGGACCATGGCAAAGCATGGTCAAAAGAGAAGGGCGACGCCGGGTGACACAAAAGGAGCCAGGTGACGCCTAAAGAAAATGCTGATGTACAAAGTTACAGTGTGACGCCAAAAGGAACAAGAGGCGATGTACCAGAAGACCATTAGCTGTCAAGCTTTGTGGACTAGGCCATTGGGCTTAGGACAAGCCCATGATCCGACCCACATTGTAGGGACCAAGATCCAAACAGTAAACCCTAGAACCCGAAGGGGTATAAGATAGCTAGCGCTGCCTATATAAGAGGGGGCATAGCTATAGTAGAGGGAGGTTGGACCAAGTAGGGAACTAGTGCAGAGAACACTAGTTCATACAGCTCAAGGAGCACTTGTCATTCTCAGGTATCAATCAAATCGCTAAGTGTGGAGAGTTCATCTTGTTCTTCGTGCATGGCTCGACCGTGTACTCCCTCCCGGGTGACCACAAGAACCCATTCGGCCCCCAACTTAAGCCTACCCATGGCATCTGCCATGCCACACGACGACAATTGGCACCTACTTCGGGACAGAAGCAGGTGCTTGATGGAGTCTTCATCCGGACGGGCAACAACATCGCCAAGATCGGCAAGCGCGTCTACTCCGGCATCATCCAGAGGTTTGGAGCGCTCAACTTTGTCAGCGACAACGCAGGCTGCTTCGGGACCAAGTCGTTCCCTAGGGGCGGTCGCTTCATTAAGTTTGGCGAGCACCAGGTCTACTTTGCTGTGCGCGTGGAGCGCGCATATCCGGAGTGCGTCGTCCAAGCGCCGGATCCGCCAGCAGTTCCTATCATTGGAAAGCTTCACCAACTCGTCTCCGTGGAGGTAATGATGATAGCCCCTAACCCAGCAGCTCCACCGATAGTTCCGGTACTGAATGAGAATGTTGAGGGAGGAGATCATAAAGAAACACCGAGGGCAGCAAGAAGAGCAAAGGCGCCGCTGGAAAAACCAGAAAAGATAGCTGGGAGTAAAAGGGATAAGGAGCTGCAGGAAGCGATATATAAGTTGGCAGAGCCAGTAGCGCATGCAACTGATCCGGCACGTGTGTAAGCCGAGTTGGAGGGATCCAGGATAAAAGTTCTAGAGAAAGCCAAGGAATTAGCGCAGTTACAGCAAGATGTGGATATCACGATCTGAGCACTCAACTCGGCAAATTGAGTCAAGGGCGCGAAGACCGGGCTTGATGCGATGAGGTTAAGAGGAAGAAACCTCAATGAAGAGCCGGCGGATGCGACGTAAAAAATAACACCAGAGAACAGCAACAAAACAGCTGTGCGGCCATCATATAATACAACAGCAGCTAATCTACGAGCAGCAGAAGCAGCAATGGCAGAATTACCCAATTTGGAGGGAGAAGCAAAGAAAAGGCAACAAGAACGAGTCAATGAACTAGTAAGAGCATCTAGCATTCTGAATGAAGCGTATTACAGAGCGAATCTGGGTATAGCAGGAAGGTCATAGTTGGTTCACTCAGCGACTCCTGTTCCAGCAAGATCGGCAGGGCACACGGCATCCTCACCCGGAGCGGCGCCAAGACCGAGAAAAGAAAAAAGTGTGGATTTAGGAAGTAACAAGCAAATGATCACCTATGACCCGACAATGGCTCAGGGAAACCCGACACATGCACAGGGAACGAGAAGGAATAACGCCCAAGGAAATGAAAACCAGGAAAATGCAGGACGAGAAAGGCAAGCAGGGCAAAGAAACGATAATGGAGGGCAAAATTTTTCGCCTCAACCTAGGCGTGGAACTCACTCGGCAGGAGGAGGAAATCCAGCGCCGAATAACGCACTAGCTCAACCCGAAAGAAGACAGCGAAGCGCAGGAAAGGTAGCTCAACAACCTGCTGACCCGAACGCTAATAAGTACAATGATGGTTACTCGGCAATGGTGAATGATGGGTATTAAATGCCAGATCACACATATCAGGCGATGGGGGCTAAACTCGGAGGTAGGAACCTTTAGCCGGATGATGCAAGGCTGAAGCTTGACCGAATAAAGATGGCAGAACTGATCGAATCGCAAGGTCCACAGGATCCACCATGCTTTGGCCCAAGGATCATGAAGGAGCCAACTGTACCAAATTTCCAGCTGGCCAGAGGAACAAAAACGTATGATGGAAGCACAAAGCCAGAAGACTGGCTCATAGATTATGGAACTGTTGTGAAGATCACGTAGGGAAGTTTGAGATGGGCAGTACGGTATGTACCACAAATGCTGGAAGGACCAGCTCGGGTATGGCTGAACAATTTTCCACCCGGCAGCATCAATAGCTGGATCGATTTTCAAGACGCTTTTGTGAGCAATTTCACAAGAACTTACAAGAGGCCGAATCGCCCACACCAACTGGTGATGTGCAAGCAAAGGCAGAATGAGACAGACAGGGAATTCCTCACAAGATGGTTTACAATGTGCAACTCTTGTGAAGGAGTAATCGAGTCACTGGCAATCGCTTGGTTTTCACAAGGATGCAGACATGGAAGTGTGTTGTGGCAAAGGTTACAGAGGGATATGCCAGCAAGTTTGGCATAAACAATAAGAATTGCTGATTCATCTGCGTTAGGAGATCCGACTCAGCCGCTGCTCATGTCGGCAGATGGGATGACTGAGACTCAGATCTATGACACTGTCGGGTCGCAAAGGCGCCAGTAAAGATCCGAATACAAAAGAAAAAGAAGAGACGAAAGTCCAGACTACAGATATGGCTCGACTCAGGTTGCGGCTGTGAGTCAGGACCATCTAGATGCTGGTAGTAGCCAATGCCAAAGGACAAGTGGACAACAACAGTGGTTGTGAAAGAATGATGGCAAAAAGTCGTATGAGCAAAGGAAGCAATAACAGGACCGACAGAAGTATACCTATGAGATGATGCTGGACCAGCCGTGTAAGTTTCACACGCCTAGTCCGAGTAAGCCAGCCAACCACACGACAAGGCAATGCACTTGGTTTCAGAAAGGAGATATAGTGGATTCGCCGAATAAGCAGCTTCCACCACCTTCCCCTCCACCACTTACAGGAGGAAATGCTCAAGCTGTGGGAACAGACAATAGATACGAAAACAGGCAGCCAAGGTATCATAATCAAGAAAGAAGAGAAACTGTGCACCAGGTACATAATCTAAGAGGTGACGATGCTCATGTCGGCCATGGAACTAGAAATGAGTACAGAGAACATCACCCGAGCTATGTTTTCTTTGTCATAGAGCCGAATGACAAAAAGAGTCAGCAGCGACGGATGATGGAAGTGAATGCCACAATGTCGGCAATTCCCAAGTACATGCATTGGTCTGAGCAAGAGATAACTTGGAGCATAAAGGATCACCCCAAGATCATGCCAACCCCAGGAGGATATGCTCTAGTTTTGGACCCAACATTCATGGGCCCAGATATCAATGTCATGTTTTCAAAAGTATTGATCGATGATGGCAGTAGCATCAACATCATGTACAAGGATACTATGCTCAAGTTAGGCATTACCATGAACATGCTGGACCCGACTAAGAACACATTTCACGGTATTGTGCCGGGATTATCCTGCGAGCCAATTGGCAAGATCTGGGTCGACATCTTATTCGGCAACCGAGAGAATTGTCGCACTGAAGCCATAGAGTTCGAGGTGGTTGATTTGGTCAGCTCCTATCATTCCTTACTCAGCAGGCCGGCTATGGCAAAGTTTATGGCTAGTTCCCACATTGCCTACTTGAACGTGAAGCTGCCAGGCCCATGTGGGGTAATTACAATTGAAGGGGATTACAAAAGATCCATTGTTTGTGCCTCAGCCGTATCTTCATTGGCCGAGTCACTCGTCATAGAACGAGAAAAGCATCAAATGTTGGAAGTGGCAACATTGTCCAAAGCATCACAAATGTCCATGTCGGCACTCACCAACCCGCATGGCAATGTGTCATTTCAAGTTACTAAAGAAACCAAGAAGGTACAGGTGGATGAGACTTTCCCAGAGCATACAGTTACCATTGGGGCTGGCCTCACAGACAAATAGGAAAGCGAGCTCACCAGCTTCCTCCGTGAAAATCGGGATATCTTTGCATGGTCCACACAGGATCTGCAAGGAGTTCCGAGGGAGCTGGCTGAGCACTCTCTTCATGTAAGAAAAGATGACAAGCCAGTGAAGCAACCCCTCCAACGCTTCGCCGAAGATAGGAGGAAAGTAATAGCTGCCGAGATTTCAAGACTCTTAGCTGCTAGATTCATCATGGAAGTACTGCACCCAGATTGGTTGTCAAATCTAGTCTTGGTCGAGAAGAAAAAAGATGACCCGAACGTGGCAGTAGTACGGCGCATGTGTATTGATTACACGAACCTCAATAAGGCATGTCCAAAAGATCCATTTCCCCTGCCACGGATTGATCAGGTCATAGATTGTACTGTTGGGTGTGAGTTGTTGTCATTTGTGGATGCGTATTCTGGATTCCATCAGATACCACTGAATCTGAATGATCAAATAAAGACAGCCTTTATCACCTTGTATGGGGCTTATTTCTATCGTACCATGCCATTTGGGTTGCGAAATGCAGGTGCAACATATCAAAGATGCATGCAAAAATGCTTGCAAGATCAACTGGACAAAAATGTTCAAGTGTACGTCGATGACGTGGTAATAAAAACCAAGCAAATTCATACTATAATTGAGGACTTGCATCAAGCATTCGCAAACTTAAGAAGATTCCGGATGAAGCTTAACCCGGAAAAATGCACATTTGGTGTCCTGGCTGGCAAGTTACTCGGATTCCTTGTATCCAGCCGAGGAATCGAGGCTAACCCGACGAAGATCAGGGCCATCGAAAGAATGGAATTGCCAAAAACCCTCAATGATGTCCAGAAGTTTACTGGATGCCTGGCCTCGTTGAGCAGGTTTATTAGTAGGCTAGGTGAAAAAGCCCTACCACTATATCAACTGACGAAAAAATTAGACAAATTCACATGGACACAGCAAGGTGATAGCGCTTTCCATGAATAAAAGAAAATGTTGGCAACAACACCAATATTAGCATCAACACTATCCAAAGAGCCAATGTTGCTCTATGTCGCCGCAACCAATCGGGTTGTAAGTGCAGTAATAGCGGTTGAACGCGAAGAATAGGGCAAATTATTCCAAAAAACTAGTTTATTACTTGAGCGAAGTGCTCTCTGTATCGATACAGAATTACCCGCATTATCATAAAATGACATACGGGGTATATATGGCAGCAAAGAAGCTAAAACATTACTTTCAAGAACACCCAATCCGGTTAATATGCAAGGCACCTATCTCGGATATATTGGGAAGCAAAGATGCTAGTGGCCGAGTCACAAAATGGTCCATAGATCTAGCACCATATACTCCACAGTATGATAGGCGAGATGCAATTAAGTCTCAAGCTATTACAGATTTCTTTGTAGATTAGATGGAAATGCAGTACGAACCACCACTTCTAGACCTGAACTACTGGAAAATGCATTTTGACGGGTCCAAAACGAAAATGGGTCTGGGCGCCGGGATAGTGCTCACATCACCAAAGAGGGAACATCTCAAGTATGTGCTACAAATTCATTTTTCTGCTTCCAGTAACTTTGCCGAGTATGAAGCACTTGTCCACGGCACCAAAGTGGCCAAAGAAATTGGCATCAAGAGGATCATGTGCTTTGGCGATTCAGATTTGGTGATTTAGTAAGTGTTTGGAAATTGGGACGCGCTGGATGAAAACATGGCATTATATCGTTTCCATGTGCAACAAATTTCGGGATACTTTGACGGCTGTGAATTCCACCACGTCCCAAGAGCAGAGAATGAAGCAGCAGATGTACTATCCAAACTAGGTTCATCTCGGCAAGCAATACCACCAGGAGTAGCCTTGGAGCACCTTAGGAAACCGTCGATCAAGACATAACGAGAGTCCGAATCAATATACATCCCGACAGCACAAGAATCGGATGTTTTGCCAATGGATATTGACTCAGGGGAAGTTTCGAGTCACTCGGGGACTGACCCGCTCACCTCAGGGGTTACCGAATCACACTCTAGGACTCGTCAGGTCATGTCGGCAGAACATTTGTTGGCAGATCGAATGGAAATTGATGGTGAGGCAGACCCAGAGCCATTGATACCAACATGGGCACAACCAATATTCAACTACTTAAAAGATGGAACTTTGCTGAATGATGAGATATTGGTAAGACAAACATCAAGAAGAGCAAAATCATACACCATAATCAACAAAGAACTATACAAGAGAAGTGTGATGAGTGTACTGCAGCGTTGTATCAGCTGAGAGAAAGGCCTGGATATTTTGTTGGATATTCATCAAGGGGAATGTGGGAACCATGCGTCCTCAAGAGCATTGGTGGCCAAGGCATTCCGACATGGATTTTATTGGCCAAGCGCATTGGCACAGGCACAAGAGTTAGTCAGAAAATGCAGTAGTTGTCAACATTATGCATCCAAGTCACATTTACCAGCATCTGAATTAAAGACTATACCAATCACTTGGCCATTTGCAGTATGGTGCCTAGATATGGTAGGGCCATTCAAACCAGCAAGGGGAGGTATGATTCATATCTTGGTGATGATTGATAAGTTTACCAAATGGATAGAAGTGAAACCCATCAAAATATTGGACGGTAAAACAGCTGTCACATTCTTAAGGGACATAATCCTAATATATGGTTACCCACACAGTGTAATCACTACTAGGAAAATGGCTATAGGTAATCAGCACATCCGTGGCTCACATGGTTGAAGTGCCCCACGGCTAAAACAGGAGTGGCTCACCTATGGGCAGTGCCCTACTAGTAACTAGAACAACCGTGGGGCACATGACGATAGTGCCCCACAGACATGTGTGGGCCAGGGCCCTGTTGGCCACACGCCAAACATCCATAGCGCACATAGGGTAGGTGCGCTACGGTTGTTAGTGTCAACCATGGCGCACATGGAGGGGGTGCGCTACGCCTAAGCGCATGCCCCTCTCTGCTGTGAAACGGCCAAACACATCTGTGGCGCACTATGGCATGTGCGCCATGGATGTATAAACTTAGTAGTAGGGCACCTTGCCCTAGTGCCCTACGCCTAACTCTCCTGCCTCAACTCCCCGTGGATCGCCTTTTTAGGCTTTGCAAAAAATAAAAGAAAATGATAAACACTTAAAAAAATTAAATCCTTTCATATTTAGGTAGGTAATGTGGTATAGCTTCTAGTAAAATTAACAAACATGAGTTTCGACTTTTTTTGCAAAAAAAAGTCATGCCACGGTAAAAAGGCCGTAACTTTTGCGTACGATATCGAAAAAATCGTATAATATACCAAAATGAGCAGAACGAGATTTCCGGTCGTTTAGCGATTTTTTAGATTTTCAAAATTCGAAAAGAGTAAAAAGTTACGGTCAAAAGACCGTTTTTTTCTGCAGAAAAAAAAATAGAGGGCGACTTACCCGTAGCGCACCACCACCTAGTGCGCCACAGATAAGCTTGGGCGGGATTCAAATTTCGAATCCCCACCCCGCCCACCTTCCCTCCCCTTCTCTCCTTTTCCTTTTCCTCCCTTCTCATTTCCTTCTTCTTCTCCTCCTTCTCCTTCTCTTTCTCTTTCTCCTTCTCCTCCTCTTCCTCCTCCTTGCAGTAAAGATGGTGATGGCGGCGCCCTCCTTCTTGCAGTTCCGACGACGAGACGGCGGGCTCCTCCTTCTCCTCCTCTTCCTCCTCCTCCTTGTAGTTCCAACGATGACGAGGCCCTCCTCTTCTTCTTCTCCTCCTCCTCTTCTTCTCCTTCTCCTCCTCCTCTTCTTCTCCTCCTCTTCCTCCTCCTCCTCTTCTCCTCCTCATCTTCTTCTCCTCCTCTTCCTCCTATTCTCCTCCTCCTCCTTGCAGTTCCGACAATGACGACAAGGTGACGATGAGGAGGCGACAACCAATGCAGCGGCGACCTATACCGGCAGCGGCAGCGGACCTTAGATCCAGATCTGCTGCTTTTTTTTGAATTTTGAAATTTATATCCGTGGCGCAGAGCACCTAGTGCGCCACGGTTATCGTTTCATACGCGTGGCGCACCTGGACTACTTTCCGTGGCGCACTGGCATGTGCGCCACGCCTATCTCGACACAACCGTGGCGCACCAGGTAGTGCGCCATGGCTAGGAGATAGCCGTAGCGCGAGGCCCGTGGCGCACTGCTAGTGCGCCACAGATGGCCTTTTCAGGTGCGCCACGAACAGGCGTTTTCCTAGTAGTGAATCACAAATAATGGCACGAATTTTGCCGAAGGATCTTTTGCTCGTTTCTGCGGGAAAAACCGGATAAGACTCGATGTAGCATCAGTCGCTCATCCAGAATCAAATGGACAGGTTGAGCGGGCTAACGGCTTAGTTTTTTCGGGGATAAAACCCCGCTTAATGGAACCACTCCAGAGATCACCTGGGTGTTGGATGCCCTTAGTACATAGTCACTTCAAATGGTATGACTCGAAAAACTGACTTGGGGACTACCCCTTAAATTTTCCCTCTCAATTATTTTATGTCGGCTGGCGTGACACCCAAAAATTTATCTCGGAACAAATAGTGTTTACTCGGAAAGAATTAACTCTTCGACTATGCTGTTGTCTGACAACACGGCTTCATGGCAAGCAAGAGGAAAGGATGTATGACGAGTAAACACGAATGCCAAATAAGTACAAAGGAGAAACGCGAGTCGGCTTTATGTCTTTGCCTAACCCACAGCAGGTCATATTTACTACGTGTTGAATGATCTCGGCCAAGTGATCCAAGTTTCATACCCGCTAACTATATCCTTAGTACTTTGAGACTCTAATGCCGAACGCCAAAAAAGGTAGACAAGGGCCAAAGTCGAGGAAAGGTGAAACGGCAAAATGAGACTCGGGGACTTGCCCTTGAATGATTCACACTCAGAACATAACAAAAATATATAAAGCCTTATCAAAAGGCACATAATCAAACTTAAAGTGCAATGTATATTACATCTATACCCGGCATACCGGGGATCTCATCAAAAGTTCAAGTACTTGTTCTATTTAGCCTAAGAAGCAACAGGACTCAGAGGAGCAACCTTGGAGCTAGGAGCGTCGCTTGGAGCATCTGCCGATTCAGGGGCGTCAGTAGCCGAGTCATCGGAACCATCTGACTTGGTTGCTTCACTGTCGGCACCCTCTTCATCAGCAACTTCGACAAGCGGGTCGCCGAGGTCAAGGTAGCTGGGCCTGTCGCACCAAGCGTGCACCATGGTGTACTCGATCATGGCGTAAGCTCACTCCTGGCGTTTCATGATCAGCTTCAGGTCATTCAGCCATTTACCGGCTCCCCTTATCCGAGCAAGAACATCAAGATTGATGTCCTCGTACCATGAGAGCACGAAGGAGAGAGCCTTGTCTGCTGCAGCTCGGCCGGACGACTCACGCCACTGATCCAGCCGATCCTCGGTATGGAGCAATCTTTCAGCAAGGGGCTCGATGAGTGCAGATGCATCTTCATCTAGCCAAAGCATGTGAAACACATGAATAGACTATTTGAGAAAGTCCCCCTGCAAGACTTGAGGGTCTGGACGCGCTCCCACAGTGCTTCCAGATGCTCATCGTTGGTCACCTCGCCATCAGCTGGAGTACCAGACTCGGCTCTCACCCTCTTCATGGCCCGAATAGCGAACATATTCGCTTCGGGGAAATTCTCTGCAAACAAAAGAGAATCTTAGCAAGCAAATTGACGAAGATGACAAAATCCAAAAAGAAAGAAAACACAATGCAAAAAAGGGTAAGAACTCACTACCGAGAAAAGAGTTGATACTGCCGAGTCTGGTCTGCCAAGCCTTGGCCTTGGCTTGGAGTGCGTCAAGGTTCAGGTTCGCTGACTCAACCGATGACTCGGCCTCGTCGAGCAGCCTCTTGGTCTTCTCGGCGCTGGCGGCCTGCTGCTTTTCCTTCTCGGCAAGCTCCTCCTTCAACCCATTTACCTCGGCCAAGTGTTTCTTCTCCATCTCGGCCATCAGCTTCTTCAACCGAGTCACCTAGTCTCGCTCCTTCTGGAGTTCGGCTTGGTGGTTCTCTGCTTATTCCGAACAAACTATTTGTCAGCACCGATAGAAATACCTTCAGCTACCAGATTAATAAGGCAAGAAACTTACTCTCCGTCTCGCTGATCTGCGAGTGGAGCGTCTCGATGGTGGACTTAGCTGAAGCTATGGAAAAGAGCAAGAAAAGACTCAAAAAATGAACCAAAGGAGCTGCAAAAGGAAAAATATGGTAAATAAATGGAGAAATCAAGTTTCCAGACAGGTAAAGAACAACTCCTATCTAAGAGCTTACAGCCGAGTAAGTTCCTCACTCGGCAGTAACCTCGGGGACTAGGGATCGAAAGTTTAACATGCGAGCTTCGCATAAGAAATAAAAGGCTAAGTTCTTACATAGAGCTTATAGACGAGTAAGTTCCTCACTCGGCAGTAACCTCGGGGACTAGGTGATATGTACAACAGAAATACTTATTAACGCGAAAGAGTAAAAAGATCATTTACCTTGTTCATTTCGTCGGCGCGGGCCATTAAGGTGATGGCTTGCTGGGTCATGTCAGAGACGGCCTTGGGGCCAAGCTTCAGTTTCTTGCTAGCGAGGGTGCTGACCTCCTGCTTGGCCGCTGCATTCCATCCAAAGCATCAGGCTCAACCGAACCAAGGCCTTTCCCGCTAAGCGTCCGAGTAAGAACTTGACCCATTTTCAGGGTAGTTCCTACGTTGGCGTGGGTGGCAACAACACTAGTATGAAGGGCAACAGCCTTAGAGCCATCACCTAACCCGGCAGCCGTGAACTCGCTCGCTTTGCCCGTTGAAGCAAGCATTGTTGCCAACGTCGGGTGCCGGATCTGAGGAGCAGTACCTAGAGCGCAAACCAACGTTGTTTTCTTGCTGCAGGTGATCTTGCCGGAAGAAGAGCGAGCCGAACCAGAAGCCTTAGGCTAAGTCTAGCTCTTTGACAGAAGAAGAGAGCGAGAAGGATGAATCAGAGAAGAAAGTGGAGTCGGCTGACTGGGCTCAGCAGTTTTGCTGGCTCCAACATCAGGAAGTTGTTCATTGGCACCAGCTTGAGGTATGATGCCACAGGAACTGGTGGCGGAAGGTTTCTCGGCGCCAGAGTGACTGGCACCAAGATCAGGAAGTTGTTCCTGATCAGCGCCAGGGATGCTGGGCCGAGTCTCCTTCGCCGGGTGCACCGCCGGGTCTGACTGACACTAAGAAGCGTGAACCTCGACAGTGGGAGCCTCGACTCGGGCGGGTTTTTGCATCGTAGAGTCAGTCGGAGCGGGTGCGGGCCTTAGCGGCGAGGCGATGCTGGAAGCAGCCTGGTTAGCCGACAGAGGAGCAACACTGAAAAATAACAAGACACGCATAAGAAAACAGTTGCGATGCATGAGAAGGAAAAATATAATGTTAGCAGAACATGAAAGCTTACCCGGTGACGATCGGGTGACGGGTGACTCGGCTCCCAGCGGTTTGGTGAGTCTCAGCCAGAGTAGCAGCAACAGGAGCAGCGGGAGTAAGGTTGCTCTTCTTAGTCGGCTGAGTGCTGGAAGAGGCCCCACGTCTCTTTGGCATGGCGACGGGTATCTTGCCGACTCTGCCCACGGCGAGAGGAGGAGTATCATGTACCTGTCCAGCTGCATAAGTAAATAACAGGCTTACTCAGATAAGTTTTTGGATACTATGGTCACAAGGCATGTACCTACAAAATCGTACAATCATCATCCTCATCATCGTCAGACCAATCTTGTAAGGGATTGCGAGATTGACTCTTACCGAAGCTGAAGTAGCAGCAGCATGCGGGATTGGCATGAAGCACTCTAGGTCGAACTCGACTTCGTTGGAGTCAGAGCGATCCCCGTTATAACCGCAAGGAGGGACAGTACTGTCATCAACCTGGTGAACGAGGTTCTACGAAAGACAAACAGAATGAGTAGCGAAAACTAGACTGAGAGTGGCAAAAAAGCTAAAACTGACTCGGCAAGGAAAACGACTCGGAAAACTTACCCAGGGGACAGGCTTGACCCGGCTAAATGGAGGGCAGCTCCAAGCCCAATCACCCTCTAAGTTCAGTTTAAAGATTGAGCTTACTCGGCGAGCAATGGAGTCATGGGTGAGCTCCTTAGTAGAGTGCCGGGTAGGATCATGGGATCCACTCATGAAGCACATCTTGTGGCTCCTAGCTTGGATGGGGCTTACCCGGCGTGAGACGAAGGTGCACATGAGGTCCCTCTCAGCGAGATGAAAATGCTCATCTGGCGACAACAACCTTTCCAAGATCACGTTGGCTTCGTTCATCGCAGCGTCTTGGTCGCGCGGGTCAAGCTGCCAGAACTTCTTGTTCGGGACCTCGTTAGAGAAAGGGGGGAGCCGGATGTTATCGGTGGACCCGCTGTTTTTTGACATAGAAGAAAGTCCTATGCCATTTTTTGCAAGAATCAATACCAGTAACCCGAGGAAAGATGGAGTCTCTCCTGGGCGTGATACTAGCGGCACGACACCGGGTCGGCCTCTTCTCGGATCGAGGAGCACCATGCTGGGGAACAACTTGAACCTTAAAGCTAAATTATTTGGCCCATAGAAGAACTATAGGCCAAATCCCGAGGTAAGCCTCGCAAGCGGAAATAAAGCAAGAGAGGGAGCCAATCGCGTTGGCAGGAAGATGATGGATCTGTAGATGGAAAGTGGAGAGAAACGAGGAAAAGAAGGTGCTCACTGGAAGGGCAAAACCCCGCTTAAAGTGAGAAAGGAAAACCACCCGCTCATTAGCATGGGGTTTGGGAGATATCTCACCGGCGGGAAGACGACAATCCACAGGCAGCGGAATGCGCCTGGTGGAGCGGAGCCATTCCACCTCCTCGGTCGAGACCTCCGAGCCTTCCTAGCCGCCGCGCTTGCCGGCAGGAACCTCCTGCTCCTCAGCACCATCACCACTGTCACGCGCGTCCAATGACCAACGCATATTCAGTCTCCTCCGCCATTGGAAGAGGTTTGGAAGAACAGGGACCCATGCTAGAATGGAAAGTGAAGTCGAGCAATTGCACGGCAAGAACAGAAGGAAGGAAAAACCGCAAAGGGGCCGGTTTGATTTCGCAGGCGCAAGGAAGAAGAAGAAGAAGCAAGGGAAAACTGGACGGGCGTGGGGGAAGAGGTAACCCCCTCACCCTTCCTTAAGGGCAGTAAAAAACCCAATCGTGGGATCCCTCTGTGCCGTGCAGCCAACGTGTGGCCGTGTACCCAGCCGAGTAAGCCAATCAGCGGACGCCACATGGAAACAATACACGGAAAATCCCGTGCCACATCACGAAAGGAAGGACAAGGGGCACAGGGCGATGGGACTGCCACAATGATGGGGAATAACTGTGCAGCTGTCACTGTGCCGCCAGAGCTTGGAACAAAATTGGAGGAAAGTAATCATGATTACCAGCTGTCAGTGACTGAAGCACGCCGAAAATGACCCGGAATTGGCCAAAATAACTCGGCACAAGGCAAAAATGAGCCAGGAAGTCAAAGAGTGGATCCAAAAACTGTCAAACAGACTCGGCAAGGTGCAAGATTGTGACAAATAAAGACAAAAATTAAGTTCCAATCACATAAAAGGAACCTGGAGACGCCTAACATCTTGAACTGCTAGACCTCACCAGCTTCGGGGACTAATGTCGGGGGGATAACACCCGGTAGGGTCACGAGGGGTGAAACATAGCATAGCTGGGTAGGCTTCGAGTGAAGAAAGAACCAGACCGAGTAAGAATGACGGGAGAGAGAAGCGTGTGCGTCCGACATATGATCTATGTCGGCCTGTGTAAGACAAATTTGTTAATCTTGCAGGAACCAACGAGCCGAGTCTGCCGAGGAAGGGCCAAGTTGGATAGGACGCGTGGCACCTTTCCGAGTAAGGTTCAGGAGGGACCATGGAAAAGCATGGTAAAAAGAGAAGGGCGACGCCGGGTGACACAAAAGGAGCCGGGTGATGCCCAAAGAAAATGCTGACGTACAAAGTTACAGTGTGACGACAAAAGGAACAGGAGGCGACGTACCAGAAGACCGTTAGCTGTCAATCTTTGTGGACTGGGCCATTGGGTTTAGGGCAAGCCCATGACCCGGCCCACATTGTAGGGACCAAGATCCAAACAGTAAACCCTAGAACCCAAAGGGGTATAATCTAGCTAGCGCTACCTATATAAGAGGGGGCATAGCTGTAGTAGAGGGAGGTTGGACCAAGTAGGGAACTAGTACACAAAACACTAGTTCATACAGCTCAAGGAGCACTTTTAATTCTCGGGTATCAATCAAATCGCTAAGTGTGGAGAGTTCATCTTGTTCTCCGTGCATGGCTCGACCGTGCACTCCCTCCCCGATGACCACCAACACCCATTCGGCCCCCAACTTAAGCCTACCCATGGCATCTGTCGTGCCACCACAACGACAAGGATCTCCTCATCCCAATTTCAAAGTTAAAAGCTTGTGGTTGAACAAGGGTTAAAAGAACACCAATGTCTATTGGTACTTGCTTTGGGTGAATTGACAAACAAAAACTTAGTGTTTTCAAATGATAAGGAAAATCTATTTTGAGCCAATCAAGCCTAAGCTCCACTTAGCCAAATGCATCTAGAAGATAGATACCACTATTCTACCATAGTATCACTTGCCAATACAATTCAAATGTATTGACCCTTGTGGATGTAACTTATTATGTTGCATGTTTGTTTGATGTTAGTGAAGTGTGTGAATAGGATTACAAGTCTACAACCAACATGATTGCCTGTGGCACTTTGAAGATGAAGGACTCCATGCTATATAGTTATTTCTGCCGCATTGTAATCAGATAGCCAAATGAGCTATGTAACATGTAATGAATTATTTTATTCCTGGTTATAAAGTTGTACTATGACCTTTGTTTCTTGATATTACATCTTAAACTGTGGATGCTAGCTATGGATCCAGGTACTAGCATTGTAAACACAAGGATCTCTACCTTATAAAGGTTGGGACCTCTACAAGAAGAGTTGACGGCCAACTATACGGCGGGAAAAGTTTTCTGGCCATATAGTTCCCTCCGTATAGTTGGCGCCTACACCACCTCCTCAAATAGTTTCACCCCGTGCAACTAGATTGGAGATACGACACAAAGAACACCCAGAAATCGCCAAAAAACCTCACCTCTAGAAGGGATCTAGAGGGGGAACTTGCCATAGGGATCCATCTCCGCCCTAAGTAGATCTAGGAGGCCAAGGCATCGATCTCCATTTTCATCAACCGCTGCATCTCCATCACCACCATCATCTCCATCCATCCCATTGTTAGCTGGCTATTGAAGTGGAGCGCTTCGTCGGGAAACCCCAAGAGCAAGGTGTGATGCAGCACAACAACAAGTTTTCCCTCAATAAGAAACCAAGGTTACCGAACCAGTATGATGAAGGAAACATCTCAAAGGTGTTGCAAGCAACATGGAAACCTGCACAACATAAACTCAAGACTTTGCCCCAACTAATTGTGAGGTTGTCAATCTTACCGGTTGCTATAACAAAGGATTAACTGTATGGTGTGGAAGGTGAAAGTGGTTTGCACCAAGTAAACAGTAACAGTGGAAGATGTATCAATGGTAAAGATTGGACCGGGGTCCATAGTTCACTATAGGTGTTCTCCTTAGATAAACAAACATGGCATGCTGGGTAAACAAATTACAGCAGGGCAATTGACAGGACTTGAGCAAGGCATAACAATACAATACTAGACATAAAGATCCTATGATATTCGATTGGGCAATACAACAAGATACATAGACCGCCATCCAACTACATATATGACTAGAAGTCCACCTTTGGGTTATCATCCGAACCCCCTCTAGTATTAAGTTGCAAGCAACAGACAACTACTTTAAGCAAAGTGTGTAAGGTAAACAATCCACTTGTTCCACGAACAAGATACCGTTGTTTTCTCCCTAGTGGCAACAGCACATCTACAACCTTAGAGATTTCTATCACTTCCCTTGATTAAATAGAGGCATGAACCCACTATCGAGCATAAATACCCCCTCTTGGAGTCACTAGCAACTACTTGGCCAAGATAGCTATTAACAAGCATCACCAAGCTTAACTCCTGCTCGTCCTCGAGTAGGTAAGTGATAAAATAATAATTTTTGAGGTGACATGCACCATCAAAACCGAGATCAAACCATTTGCAAGCATTGAAAGCTGGGATCAAAGAAATCCAAACGTGCACATGAAAGATGGAGTTCTAACAATAAGACAAAGTAACTATGCATGAAACATGAAAGGCCACAAACAAAGATCATGAATAACATGCATTGAAAAACGTTTGTTTGTTTCACATACAGAAAACATGGCATAGTGACATTAAGCTTGTCCCTCATAGAGTAGCAAATAGATGCATAGGACACCTTCAAGGTTCATAAGAGTGACTAGATACAAATAGCACAAGCACAAGCAATATCAACAATATGCATCAATCAGTAAGTTTTGGGACACTGCACATAGAACTAAGAATGGCAACTATGCTCTCTTAACTAGTTCCTAAAGGTAGAAGGTGGAGACTCAATATAATGTGGAAGAAAGGCCCTTCATAAAGGGAAGCAGGGATTTCAAGTTTCAAAAAGAGCTTCCAAAAATTATGGTACTTGTTAGCTTTCAGCCCTCATTGCCCCTATCATAAGCATCTTGAAGTGATTAAGGTTAAAGTGAACAAACTAAGGAGTATATGCTTGACAAAGTATAAGTTGGCAATCTCATGTCCCTTGAATACGAGGGATGCACCTCATGCGACTCAACTTTGGTCACCTGTAAGTTCATGTCATAGTAAGTACATGTGTATCATAGAGAACCGCCAATGGGATACCCCTTGCACATGGTACATGAGCTATCCCATAACAAAAATGACAAGGCAAGCAGACAATGAGCATCTCAGCGATCTTTTTATTTGCTATTTGCATAGGTTTTTATTGAGGATGCTTCAAAGATTGCTCATTATGGCGATGCTGCAAGTTTCCACCATGATTAGGCATGGATTAGGCTAGAAGCCCAGGCGTTTATCTAACACAAATTATATAACTCCATGGACTTACAAGATCCCTCTTTATTTCACACCGGAGACATCGATAGATAAAAGAGCATGATATCAACTATGTACAAATTACAAGTGCAATGTTGAAAACGTTACTAATGACAGCATGGTTCTGCTAATTCCAACGTATAAGTGCAAGCATATACAACATAGATGACACAATGGTTCATGTTTATTAGGGGCAAGGAATATAAAGTGTGCCCATCAAGTTCGTGAGGGCTTTAATCACTAAGTTTTCACATAACAAAATACTTTTTTAATTGGAAGATAGCTAAAAGCAAGAATATACTTGGAATGGTGTAACACACCATGCATAGGAATTTATAGTGGACACTTTGGAATAAATTGGTTTCTTGGGAGTTGGTAGCATGATTAGAGCTTACTCATACAAGTGGAGGCTAGCAACAGATTGGGAGCAACCAACTAAGAGAGCAATAATGCCCATAATCATGCAGAGCGACAAAACATTACTAATCAAAGCATAGAGTGGTACTACATGTGAAGGACTAAATAATCATAGAGGCTTTGGTGACTTTATAATAGTCATAACATGGTGTGAGCATGTGCGAAGTCAACCCAGACAAAGCACCAAAGGAGAGTACCACAATACTATGCTTTTGCATGCTAAAACAACGCATGATTCCTTCAAGGCACACTAATCAATCCCAATTGTTTGGAAGAAGTCATGCTACAGCAATAATCACTAAGCGTAAGGTCAAAATAACACCTAGCATGACATGCAAAAGTCTAAGTCATAGTCAAAGCAAGCTCCTCTTGCACTTTCAAGCAAGAACTTTCTACTCCTTTCTAACACCAATCAACTTATTTGAAACAACACAATGCGAACGAGGGTCATAACTAATTTATTCAAGAAAACTAAACAAACTAAGAAAAGCAAATGAAAAATAAGATGCTCCAAGAACAACACAACAGTGCATGAAACAATAAAAACGAAGTGTCTCGAAAGACCTGAGCTTTTTATTGATGAAGAAGGGGATGCCTTGGGCATCTCTAAGCTTTGACGCTTGTACCTCTTGGATATTTCTTGGGGTGACACCGGGGTGGCATCCCCAAGCTTGAGATTTTGTCCATTCTTCATCTCATTACATCATTCTCTCTCTACACCTTAATTTTTTTCCTTCATAACAAAATTTCACACAATCTTCATTACCAACAATAGTGTATTCAAAAGATAAAAGACCCTTGGGTTTATCTTTAGAACATAAAAACTTTCACTAAAAAAACAAGCTACTATAGAAACTCCTTCAAAAAGCTCAATTTTCCAAAAAGAACCCAAAAAGGAATCAATAAGAAGCAAATGCAAATAATGGCAGAAATCTGTCAAAACGGACCATAAGGTCGAAACCGATTTTTAATAAGACCTTCTGTTGCTTAAATCAAAAAGTGTTGAACTAACGAAAGTTAGCTAACATACTGGGGGATTTAGTAGTAAATTTTTAGCTCAATCCGACTTATAGATACTCCTCACGAATTTTTATGGTGGAGGCCAGAAATCTGTTTCGGGACAGCAACTCCCCAAATCTTACTTCCCTCTCATTAGAGGTCATTCTTGGCACAAAGACCAAACAAAAAGGATATAGAGAGGTCATTACTGAAGTAATAACTTCCAAGACTCAAGTAAACTGTTGGGTTATCTCCCAACAAGTAGTTTTATTTAACGCCTTTAAGTTAGGCACAAGAAGCAAGAAATCAAGTATTTACAAATGAAGAAGCATTAACATCAAACCTTGCTTTCAAATGAGGAGCAAAAAGGAACTTATCTCTTCTTATAGGGAAGTGTTCAATACCTTTTTTGAATGGAAATTGATATTTAATGGTGCCTTCTTTCATATCAATGATGGCACCAACAGTTCTATGAAAAGGTCTTCCCAAAGTAATAGGAAAAGAAGCATTGTATTCAACATCCAAAACATAGAAATCAACAGGGACATAAGAATTGTTAACCATAATGATAACATCATTAACACTCCCCATGGGTTTCTTCTTAGCATTATCATTAAGTGAGACATCCAAACCAAAGGTGGCAAATCAAGCATTTCATAGATCTTCCTAGGCATAATAGAGACACTAGAACCAAGATCACATGAAGCTTTGAGATCAAAGTCATTCACTTGCATATTAATAATGGGTTCCCAACTATCTTCTACTTTCCTAGGAATAAAAGCTTTGTGTTTAACTTCTCTTCCTTGATCTTAATAAGAGCATCTGTAATGTGTTTGGTGAAAGCAACATGCATATCACTAGCATCAGGACTTCTAGCAAGTTTTTGCAGGAACAGAAACACTTCAGAAATATTGCAACCATCTATATCAAAATCAAACTTAGCATCACTAGTAGTAGACTCATTAGGCTTAGGCATTGTAGGAGTAGACTCATTAGGCTTAGGCCTTCGTCAGGCACTTCGAGGGTTCATACACCCGCGCCACCACCATCGAGGACCTAGAACGGTGTGTCCAGGGACCCCGCGAGTCGACCCGCAGCTGGGTCCAATGGTGGCAATATCTGTGGTACAACGCGGTCGGCATCCACCCAGACACCGTGATCCACTCCTTCAACACCTCGTGACGCTACGAGACCCTGGTCGCCAAGCTCAAACGAGCGTACCGCACACTCCTAGAGATCGCAAATTGGTACGCGGAGGAGGACCCAAACCAAGAAACCGATGACGAGTCGGGAGGACACCGCCTCACGAGCGGCCACGACAACGAGAGATGACCCGATCTACGTTACAGCAACACTCGCCTCACTGGCAAACGCCGTAGTGACGGGCGAGTCGACTTCGTCGCCAATGCTGGATACGCGCAGCGCGAGCCCAAGAGCTTCCGCTGCGATAGGGGACAACGCCGCCACGGTGGCAACTACAAGGCAAAGCCGAGGTTCGACCCCGCGGCCCTTGTTAACCAACCTTGTGTATTTCACAGCAGGGAAGGAAAGCCCGCCATGCACACGACCGCCGACTGCCACTCTCTCAAGGAGATCGAGAAGGCACGGCGCACGCGGGAAGACCCCGACAACAACCCGCCAAACGGCAGAAAATTCGGCAGCGTCGCCGGCTCGCTCCACACCTTCACAGGCTTCAACAAGAAGCGCAAGAAGAAGGTCATCGCCCGTGCCATCACCGTCAACGCGGTGGCCCAGATAGATATCCCCCAGTTCCTCAACTGGTCTAAGCAACCAATCACTTGGAGCCATGCGGACCACTCGCCACGGATCGAGTATCCGGGCCGAGTCTCCCTGGTGATCAAGCCCAAGGTGGGAGACTACTGGCTCCCCAAAACATTGATGGACGGCGGCAGCTCCATCAACATCCTGTACCTGGACACCTTCTGGCGACTGCGGCTCCCGCATTCGATGATCGAGATGACCTACACCACGTTTCACGACATCGTCCCCGGTCGGAAGTCGTACCTTATCGGCAAGGTGACACTGCCAGTCACCTTCGGCACACTGGCAAACTTCCTCACCGAGCGGATCGTCTTCGAGCTGGTGCCCTTCGACAGCCCCTACCACTGCGTCCTGGGGCGTCAGAAGTTCGCCAAGTTCATGGCAGCACCCCACTATGCGTACAACGTGATGAAGCTACTCGGGCCATGCGGCGTCATCACCATCCACGGCGACCCCGACATGGCCGCCGAGTGCGAGGCCAAAGGAGCTGAACTTGCCGATGCCGTCATCGCGGCAGAGGCCAACCACGCAGACGAGCTTGCCAAGTACGCGAGCGGGGTCAACAACAACGACCTTACCATACTCAAGAAGCCCAACACGGAGGGCGGCAACCCCACCGCCTTCGAGGCAACGACACATACCCGCACCGTCGAACTGGTCCCAGGCGACTCCAGCCAGGCAGTGACGATCGGGACGGGCATGAGCCCAGCATAGGAAGGCGCGCTCATCGAGTTCCTCTGTGAGAACAGGGACATCTTCGCGTGGAAGCCCTCTTACATGCCTGGTGTACCGAGGGAACTTGTTGAGCATAAACTCAACGCCGACCCCAAAGTGCGACATGTCAAGCAGTCGCTGCGGCCCTTCAATGAAGAGCGCCGCCGAGCCATCGCCGAGGAGGTGCAGCGTCTACTTGCTGCAGGCTTCATCCGGCCAATCAAGCACTCCAAGTGGCTGGTAAACCCAGTCCTGCTCGAGAAGAAAAAGGGACCTGGAGGATGTGTATCGATTACACAAACTTAAACAGCGCCTGCCCGAAGGAGCAATTCGTCCTCCCGTGGATCGACCAAATCATCGATTCCACCGCGGGCTCGGAGTCGCTGTGTTTCCTTGACGCCTACTCTGGGTACAACCAGATCAAAATGGCCGTCGAGGACGAAGAGAAGACGGCATTCATCACGCCATTCGGAGCCTTCTGCTACACTGCCATGACCTTCGGCCTCAAGAACGCCGGGGCGACCTACCAGCGGTGCATGTAGGAGTGCCTTGCGAGCCAAATTGGCCACAATATCCACGTCTACATCGACGACGTGGTGGTGAAGTCTGCTCACCAGAACGACCTACTCGCTGAACTGGCGGAAACATTCGCCAACCTGCGGAAATACAAGATAAAGCTAAACCCAGGCAAATGCACCTTCGGCGTACCCGCTGGATAGCTACTGGGATACGTTGCCTCCAAGCGTGGGATCAAAGCGAACCCCACGAAGATCGACACGATCGCTCGACTCGGCAAACCCGAGTGCCTGCGCAACGTCCAGAAGCTGGCCGGTTGAGTCGCGGCTCTCAGCCGCTTCATCCCCCGGTTGGGCGAAAAGGCGATGCCCCTCTACCGCCTAATGCGCAAGAACCCCACCTTCCAGTGGGACAAGGAGGCAGATGACGCGCTCCGCGACCTCAAGAAGGTGCCACTCGCAGCACCGCTACTCGCCGCCCCCGTCGACAATGAACCCATGCTGGTCTACGTCGCGGCTTCTGAATGCGTCGTCAGCGCCGTCATGGTCGTCGAACAACCAGAGGAAGGAAAGGAGCGCCCGGTGCAACGACCCGTGTACTACATCAGCGAAGTCCTTACCGAGTGGCGCCAGCGCTACCCGCAATACCATAAATTGGTATACGCGGTCTTCAGAGCACAACGGCGTCTGCCGCACTACTTCCAGGAGCACCTGATCACGGTCGTCTCCTCAACACCATTGCAGGACATCATCCGCAACCGTGAGGCAACTGGGCGAGTCGCCAAGTGGGCCGTCGAGATCGGCGTCCACAACATCAAGTACGAGCCGTGCAAGGCGATCAAGTCACAGGCTCTCGCAGACTTAATCGCCGACTGGGAGGAGGCCTAGCAGCCAGAGAAGCTGCCATACCTCCATTACTGGAGCTTACACTTCGACGGCTCCAAGAACGCGGACGGTGCAGGAGCAGGGATCGTGCTAACCTCTCCGAAGGGCGACAAGCTCCGTTACATCCTCTGCCTCGACTTCACCCCCTGCACCAACAACATGGCCGAGTACGAGGCACTACTCCATGACATGCGAGCTGCCAAGGATATGAACGTCAACCGCCTGTGCTGCTATGGAGATTCCGACCTCCTCGCCGGGCAAGTCGTTGGCACCTGCGACGTCGTCTCCCCCACCATGGCGGCATACCGCCAAGCAGTGGACAAGCTGGGTGGATACTTCGCAGGCTACTCCGTCGAGTGGATTGACAGGCGGAAGAACGAGGAGGCCGACGCACTCTCTCGCATCAGCTCGACTCGACTCGCACCACCCGCCGGCGTCTTCCTCGACACCATCACCAAGCCTTCCGTCTCTCCCCCCAAGGAGATCGACATCGGAATCCCGTTACAACCAGAAGCAGCCCTGGTCGCTCTAATCGCCGAGCCAGATGACTGGACCGCGCCATACGTCGCCTACTTGGAGGGAGGCACCCTGCCAGCGGATGATACGGACGCCCGGATGATAGCACGCCGCTGCAAATCCTTCGTCATCATCAACGGCGAGCTCCACAAGCGCAGCGTGACCGGCGTGTTCCAACGCTGCGTTCAGCCCGCTGAAGGATGAAAAATCCTCCAAGACATTCACTCCGGCGACTGCGGCCACCACGCCCGCGCCTGTTCTCTGGTCGCAAAGGCTATGCGGCATGGCTTCTACTCGCTCACCGCACACGCAGACGCTGTCGACATTGTCTAGCGGTGCGTCGGATGCCAGAAATACGCCAATCAAACCCACGTGCCAAGATCGGTGCTCAAGACAATCCCCATCACCTGGCCGTTCGCCTTATGGGGCATGGACATGGTAGGCCCATTCAAGAAGGCCCCCTCCGGCTTCACGCACCTCCTAGTCACAGTCGACAAGTTCACAAAATGGGTGGAGGCCAAGCCAGTCCGCAAATGCGGCGGGAAGACCACCACCAAGTTCCTACACAAGCTCATCTATCGCTACGGGTTCCCAAACAACATCATCACGAACAACGGCACCAACTTCGCCAAAGGAACCATGGCCGAGTTCTGCGAGGAACACCACATTCGACTCGACCTCGCCTTAGTCGCCCACCCGGAGTCCAATGGCCAGGCAGAACGCGCCAATCAGAGCATCCTCCATGGCCTGAAGCCACGGCTCCAAGTACCACACGAGCGCACTGCCGGGTGCTGGGTTGAGGAGCTACCCTGCGTCATCTGGGGCATCCACACCTCCGTTAACAGGTCGACAGGGTTTACACCCTTCTTCATGGTGTACGGCGCTAAGGCAGTCATGCCCACCGACCTCGAGCACGACTCGCCAAGGGTGGTCAACTACACGGAGGTCGCAAACGAACTCGCACGACAAGACGGAGTCGACCAGCTCGACGAGGCACGCGACCTAGCTCGCTCCCGCACCGCCATCTACCAGCAAGGGCTCCGCCGCTACCATAGCCGGCGAGTAAGGACCCAAAGTTTCCAGGAAGGCGACCTGGTACTACGCCTCATCCAGGACAAGAAGGGCATGCACAAGCTCTCCCACCCTCGGAGGGACCATTCGCCATCGGGCGAGTCCTAGGCAACAACGCCTACTACCTCACCGACGTCCGAGGAGACAGGAAACTCGACGTCAAGCGGCCGTGGAATGTAAACCTCCTACGGAAGTTCTACTCCTAAAACACCATACATGTACTCTCCACCCGCTATGAAATAAAGCAGATCGGTCACCGAAAATTGTGTTTACTCTCCGTGTCTTGTGCCACTCGCACTCGTAATAACAGCGTTATGCTATTCGCAGAAGTCAACCTCTGGTAAATCGACCGGCACAGCCAAGTAGTGCGGTACGAGGGAATTGGGACACCCCAGGCCTCGTAACGTCCATGAAAAACGCCAACCCGGAGCCCCATTGGAGTCGCCTAGCTCGACTGGCTTACCGAGACAAGACAACTACCCTCGCTCCTCACAGCGACCAAGGTCCTCCGCATCCTCGGCCAGCGACTCGAACGGCCAAATACCACGCTCGGGGACTGACGTCCACTCAGATTCGAGCGACTAGGGAAAAACGCCAAGTATGAGAGCGTGCCTAGGACTCGCCATGCGACTGATTCTTTGAGTCAGGCAGGAGTGACGTGCTTAGTTTAACGCGCTTAGTCCTCACCTACCATGGAGCTGCGACTAGAACCACCAAGTACCACGCTCGGGGACTCGGCTACCCGACCTCGTTCGCGCACGGGAAAACGGTCAAGTATAGAAAACCCATGGGAGTCGCCCTGCAACTAGCTCTCCGGGCCCTGGCGAGTTGACCTTAATCCATTAAAATTCGCAAACACATAACAAACGAGGTAAACCCCATAAAAAGGGCGAACGCGCTCGGGGACTCGTTCAATCAAAATCCAAATCGCAAAACAAATGACAAAACAACACGAATTTCCTTCATAGCAGCACAAGTTGTTCCAAAATACAAGGAAAGTTCAATAATCCTATTGTACTAACGCCCAAGGGCACAACGCTTCTACTCCGCAGGTTTCGACGCAGACTCGTCGCCACCCCTGCGGTTACGAATGAAGGGCACATACGGGTTCGACGGTTACGTCGTTAGCTCACCTGCCATCGCCGCACGGAACGGCTGATCAACCTTGAAGTCCCGATGCTTCGGCTAAGGATCGTTGGGGGAGACAACCGTCTCCTGATAGGGGAGGAGGTCGCCCATCGCCCAAACGCGGTTGGAGTACACCGCGGCCCGGTCCGTCAGCTTCAGCACTTCGGCTATCTCCACCGAGCCCGTTGATGAGGGGTAGCCGCTCGTGACATCGTCGAGGTCGAAGTCCTCCGGGAAATGGGCAAGCCCAAGGCTGAGCGCCATCGCCTCCCCACGCCGGAAGGCCGACCGCGTCATGAACTCGACCACCGACGGAGCCTTCTCCAGATAGCGCCATACCTCGACAAGGTCACTGGGGATCACCTCCGTGGGCGATATCTCTTGCAGATATGCTCGAAGGCAAGTCGCCGACAACGCGGCCGAGTCGACCAGAGTGGCCACACACTGCCGCACATCATACGACTGCGCTTCTTCCACGTTGTCAGTAATCCGGCCTGCAGCACATCAATAAACAGTAAGCGACTCGTTGACATCACAATAAATTCAGTGCCACCGAGTATTGGGTAAAGGAGAACTTACCAATCAGCGGGCGCTAGAGGTCCGTGATGAAACGTTGAAGAGAAGTAAGGTCATCCTGCAGCCCAGCAACGAGCGCGTCAGATCATTTCCGTTCTTCAGCAGCAGAAGTAACAGCAGCTTTCGCACGCCCCTCCGCTGAAATCGCTTCCGCCCTCGCCCCCTTGAGCTCACGCTCCAGGTCGGGGACCCGCTTTTCTGCTATGCTTAGAGAAGACTGAGCCTCCGTCAAGTCACTCACAAGGACAAGGCCCCGGCGGACTTCCTCCGCCTCGTCCGCAATCGCTTGAAGCCCCTTGTTCGTCTCCTGGACAGCAACGAGTTCCTTCTCCAAGCGACACTTTGCAGCAAGCCGATCGGCCGATTCTCACTGCAGGCCCTGTGCACAAACTGCAATGTCAACAACAACGAAATCCTAAGTGCCCACCCGCTGAAACTCAGCGACTAGGCACTCGGGGGCTAGACATTGAAAATCCTAAGTGCCCACCCGATGAAATTCAGCGACTAGGCACTCGGGGACTAGACGATATAAAAACATTAAGAATACGACCACTGAAATTCAGTGGCCCGATCCTCGGGGACTGGACATACCTGGATGGCAGCGCCCAGCATGCCGTGAAGCTCCAACGCTTCCACAGATGCAAGCACGACCGAAGTGTGGCCACGACATTGTTCGACCTCCACCTCGGCGACCCTAGGCATCCGGCTCGCTTGCTCCGAGCCACTCATTGCGGCCGCCTTCGCCATGAACCGAGGGAAGGTCGCTGCAGATGCCGCGGCGCCACTCGAAGCCGGCTCGGCCACGTCGGGTGAGGCAACAGCCTCCTTGGTCTTCGAGGCCACTTCCGCCGCAGTTGGAGGTTCGCTCGGAGCATCCGCCGGGTCATCAGAGACCGTTACAACATCGTCTCCTTTCGCCCTCTTGACACCTTCGATGGGAGCAGTGACTTCGTCGGTCTTCCTCTTCCGCAAAGAGTCCACCTCGGTGACGACTGGCGGAACCTTAGCCACGTAAGGATGGCCGATATTTTTAACACCAGTCCTGTGAAACAACGATATGAATAAGATTGTCTGACTACAACGAAAAACAGGCAGATGAACAACACTCACTTGGCGACTGGTATGAACCGCAGTCCGGTGCGGATGCTAGCCGACTTTTCCAACTCGGGCCCCAACCTCCGAGTGAGGCCTATTTCGAACACATCGTGTGCCCAAGACACTGAGGGCTTCTTCGAAGAATAAGCCGCGGTAGGAGCTTCCGTGATAACTGCTATGGAAGTTTCCCTCGGAGGCGAGGCTGCTGCGGCTGGAGCAGCCCCTGAACCAAAGACCGGGGCGAATGGAGGTGGTAACGATGCCAGAGGCACCTCGTCCATGGGGGAAGCAGCGTCCGGTGCCTCGGTCGCGCACGCCGCTGCGTCCTTAGCGGAGCTGGTGGCGTCGGAACTGGTCGCAGATCGTGGCGGAGACATCTGTTTCGCCGGCTTCACGTTCTTCTTCGACAGCGTGGCCTCACGATGTGTGGTGTGCTCGGGAAGCTCGTCGTATTTATCATCATGGGGCTCGAGGATTTTACTCGCCTCGATCTCGCGCTGGTGTTGCCCGCGGGTCTTGTGAACTGTGGGGGCAGCAATCTCCACGGGCTCATCTTCGTCGTCGTCATCATCACCCTTGTTGCTCTCAGCGTCGCCTTTGACGGGTGGTGACTCGCTCCCATCCTAGACGGACGAGCTTGAGTTCTTGTCGTCTGCGGGTGGAAGCCACCCTTCTACCACTTGGAACGACTGCAATAAAAACAAGACAATGTCAGCACAACCGCGAACGCATCATCTGCGGCTGCGAGTGGTGAAGAAATGGCGGCTTACTGTCGGAGCCGGGCGCCTTGCAGTATAGGGGGCGACCCCGGCCTTCACGTCAAGATACACCGCCTGGGTGATCTTCTTCAGAGCCAGGGTGTAGTCTTCGAGCCTCCACTCAGCGAAGGAGGACTTCGTCGGATCGTCCTTACCCATATACTCGTACATGTAGTGGTCGCGGCGGGCCAAGGGCACGAGCCGCCGCCCGAACCAGCAGTTGTAGAGGTTGATGGTCTGGAGGCCCTTCTTCTTCAGGCCGCGAATGGTCTGCAGCATTTCGTCGACAACCATCCGCTGGTCCAGCTGGAGCTTGACGACTGGAGCCGACGCGGTTCGGGCCGATTGGCGGAGTACCTTGGGAGCGCCACTTCGCCGTCTGGAGTCGACTCGGTGACGTAGAACCAGGACTTCTTCCATTCGTTCGCCGCCTTGGCGTGCATCATCAGGTCGAAGAACGATGTCTTCGACTTCAGTTGGAATGTCAGGCCGCCCGCAGCTAGCATCGGGCCGCCTGACTCTTCGCGGCTGATTCTCCCATGGAACAGTTCCTGCCACAGGGGGAAGTAGGGCCTGCAGCCCAGGTAGCATTCACAGAACGCCACGAAGATGGCGAGCTGCTCGATACTATGCGTACCTAGATCCGATGGCTGGATCCCGTAGTAGGCGCAGAAGCGCCGGAAGAAGAGGGAAGTTGGGAAGCCCAGCCCCCGCTCTAGGTGGCTGGTGAAGCAGATGAACTCTCCCTCGCGCCGGTCTGGAGTCGCTTCTCCGGCCGCGGGGATGCGCCATCTCCCGGCGCGGAGGATCCCGGCTTCCTCGAAGGATGCCAGTAGCTCCTTGGTGCATTTGGATCTGCCCCACGGTTCGGTGGAGGGGGCCATCGGTTGGAAGTTCACGGAGGTTGGGGCTCTCTGGATTGTTTAGATCGCTATGAGGAGTGGAAAACGGAGACGAGCAAGATTGGAGGGAGAACGAAGAAGTGTTTCCTAGTTTGCCTATCATTCTCCTTATATAGCGGTTGCTACCCGCCAATTTCGGGAGCCGTTACTACGCGGTAATTACGCCGAAGTTACTGTTGGATTACCCCAACAACTAGTTTGACCCCAATTGACGGTCCAACTTCACCCATTCGACTCGTCGCTCCATGCGACTCGATGATTCGCCGACCCGATCACTATAACAGTGACTGAGTATTCGCCGACCCGATCACTATAACAATGACTGAGTATTCGCCGACCCGTTCGCCGAGCTGCGACACGATTGGTCGCCGTTATTGCGACTAAAATGACTAGTTCATCCTTTATTTAGGAGTCTGTTGCCGATTCGACTGGACGTCTGCATTGGACCCGCATACTCCGACTACCAGCGAACGCCTGCGACAAATCAACGACCGCCTCGGGGACTACTGATGGGGATATGCCTACCAGGGTATACCCAGCAGGACATTTCCTACTGTCCCAAGCGCCAGCAAGTGGGCCTGCAGGACGGCGACTGGATCAAGATGTGGTGTGGACTCAAGCGAATGGAAGCTGAAGGCCCAGAAGCATAGATAGGCCCAGTCGGACTAGGTCATAGAATCACCGAATCCTTAACTAATTCGGTTGAGATCTGTAAACCCTAGGGAGGTGAGTCTATATAAACCTCCCTAGAGGACGCATAGAGGATACGTTCCATCATACACCCTAGCGACTCGCCACCTAGCCGCCGAGCTCGCCCGATTGTACTCTAACCATAATACAATCTAGCAAGAGTAGGTCTTTACCATCCGGGGGGCCGAACCTGGGTAAACCCTTGTGTCTCAGCCCTCATCTCGCACCACAGATGGCTGGCCTCCCTTGCCCCATGTTCTACTACTTGCTGCCGATTGTAGCATCTGCCGTGGTCATTCCCACGACATGATCGAATTAATAAGACAAAACCATTAATCAATCTGACATAGTAATCTCAATATCCATCGGATCCACGCAAACACAACATGCATGATTACAAATAGATGAGATCTTGATCATGAACGGAGATCACAAGATCTAGACATGGAAGCACAAGGAGGAGATACAACCATCTAGCTACTACATAGGTCTGTAGTCCAATGTGGTACCGGAGGCTGGCATGATGAAGAAGAAGGCCTCCGGGATGATCTCCCCTCTTGCAGGGTGCTGGGAAGAGCTTCAGATACCCCCCGATATAGGGACAATGGTGGCGGCGGCTACAGACAGTTTCGTGGAATATTTATCGGGTCCTTAGGGTTTAGGCATCGGGGGATTCTTATAGGCAAAGAGGCGAGGCTGGGAGGCGGCCAGGGGGCCCACACCCTGCCCAAGCGTGGGCTCACCCTAGGCTGCGCCTGGGGGGTGCAGCAGCCCTGTGCCGCCCCTCTATCTCTCCTCTAGACTCCGTGTTCTCCTCGGTGAAATATTGACTTTGGCTTTTGTCCCATCCAATTCCGAGAATATTTCCTTACTAGCTTTTTTGGAACCAAGATCAACAGAAAACAGGCAACTGGCACTGTGGAAACTTGTTAATAGGTTAGTACCAGAAAACATATGAAAAGCACCTCAAACTGTTGACAAAGGAAAGCAAAGTAAATACTAAACAAGCATGGAACATCAAAAATTATAGATACATTTCCAACGTATCACCTATCTAGATTTTGTTATAATTCTTGCACTAGTTATGGATTTATACAACTACTATTCATTGAGAATTTTAACATGTGGCCCGAAATTTCAGATGCCAAGGCAACGCGGGGTCCAAGGTGCGTGTAATCTCGCGGAAGGGCTATAGTAGCTTGGACAATTGTCGAGAGGGGCTAAATGGGGGTAAATACAAATCTAACGGCCAAACGATCGTTTGAACTAGTCAAAAAATGGTTGAACTCAAATCCCATTATTAGGTCAACTTTTCTTGCATTGACCCGTCAGTATTTTCTATTATCCTTTGCGGTCGTGGACTAGTTTACCCCTGCAAGGTCTAAATATTCTTCTCTACTCTACTCTTCTGCCCTATTATTCCCCTCTCCATTAACTTGCTTAGCTCCGGCTACTGGTCTCCAGATTGGATCTTGCTGTTTCTCTCCTTATGTCCCCGCCATGGCCGGTCAACCTCCCACACCCTTAATCAAAGATCGCCGCCGTCGCCCTCGCCTCGTTTTTCCTAGTCGGTGTGTCGGAGCTTCGTGTCCCTAGCGTAGCCTCTCACCGCTTCCTAGACCTTATCGCATGACAGAGCATGTCCGGCCGGGAAATCCGGACTAGCGACCGGCCTGCATGTTGTCGTGCACCCCAGGCATGGTAGCCCTGGTAGAGGAGTTCAATGACAACACTCTCATGGCCATCATGCTGGGCACGCGTCCCGTCGTGTCGCCGGCAAACTTGCTGTCGGCTTTCAGGTCTCGTTTTGGGATCAGACGAAAAGTGGTCAATATTGAGGTATGCGCGCCGCCATTCAATTTCTTTGTCTGGTTCGCCCACAGCTCAGACAGCGAGCACATTTTGCATTCTTCCTGTTCTTTCGAGTGCTATAGGGAGAATATGAGCTTCCTGCGGGTGCATCGCGCCTGTGGGTGGGACAATCGCTTGGGGCAGCTTCCGTTCTTCTCTAAACTCGGCTTTGATTGCCTCCCTTTGCATGCTTGGGAACCGGAGGCTCTCAAGCAGGTCGTCACTAGCCTTGGCGGCCAGCTGGTGGAGATTGTGCCACCGAGCGACAGATGGATCATCGAGGTAAAGGCGTAGCTGAAATATCCAGACACCATTCCTAAGATGTACAATGTGGAAATTCCAAGAAGGGCAAGAGGACAGATTTGCTGGAAGCATCCGGTGATCATCCACCTACAGGAGGTTCTGGATCCGGTATATGGCATTTAGGACCCCGATGAAGCGGCCAGAAATCATCCTCGACACCTACATTGTTGGCCTGGAAGTATCCATGGCACAGGACCACCACTGTTCCACGACGGAGCACATGGTTTAGGTGGGGTGACCGGGCGTGGACAGGCTAGAGGTTCTGATATCCCTCGAGTCAAGAAAGAGGTTTAGTGAATCTGAATGATTGCTGACTTGAGAGTCGAGCATGTAGTACGCCTTATGTACTAGTTTGAACTGTTGTAGTATGTGTGGCTACTGAATTTGTAATGTGTGGCTAGTCAATTTATACAAGTACTATTCATCGATAATCGTTTCCATTACCATTGTCATGATGTAGTTTGCCTCCATGTCAGAGTAGATCATTAGTTCTTAGGGAGATGGAGAAACCCTAGTATATGATTGAGATGAAATATGGATTATTATTTTATACATCATTATATGTATGTGTCAATTGTCTTCATCTTGATGTTGGGTGTTGTGCACCTCCTTAACATTTGCCTCTTACGGGTTTTGATGGAGGTGATTACCTGTTGGTAGACGGAGGGATGGTAGCACTTACTGTTACTGTAAAGTTGTTGTCATCCTTTACGTACTAACTTGGGAAAGCAAGGAGAACTCATTAGGCCATGTCCATGCCGCGGGAGAACTCTCTTAATAGCGGGATAATACGGTGATGTCGTTTATCCGTTAGGTGTGGTTAAGAAGGATGGTGTGATCAGTGGTTGCTGCCTAATCATCCATACATGGAGATCCTCCCACATACATGCATATCATGTGAATATTCGTTATAATAATCTTGATCACTTAGTCTAAATCGTTATAATACATGCATATCATGCGTATCCACCACTCCCTAAGAAAGCTTTTCCCCTATTGCAGTTTCAATCTTTCTTACACACGGGATTACTACTTTCTGCATTAAGTTTTACTTCATGTTACTTTACTGTTTCACTCAACCAAAAACCCAAAGACAATTCTACTTTTCTTGCATCTTAGTTTCCTTAAGTACTGCATTTAGTTTTAATTAAAATCATTTTAGTCTTTTGCCTACTGCTCCCTGTGGGATCAATATCTTTATTTAGAAACTAGCTACAAACTACCTGTGAACTTGCAGTCATCAAGCTATTTTCTAGCGCCGTTGCCGGGGATCTTAGCGCTATAAGTCACTTTACTTTTAGTTATTTACTTTCATTGTACTAATTTTTTATTTGAGTTGTAGGACCATAAAATTGGACAACACTCAGCATTTAATGTAGCTTGAGGCAGTAAGGAATATGGGTTCGTCCATGGATGCTTGTATAATTGTCAATATAAGCATAAACCCCAATAGTATTGAGATCCATCCCTTATTATTTTAGTTACTTAACTCTAAGAAGTTTTTAGGGACAAATGAAGAGAGTCCATATGGACACTTACAATTCTTTGAAGATGTTTTGATTCCTTCATATTTGATGATTCTGACCTTGACAAGGTTAAAATCCAGTTGTTTAGAAAAACTCTCTCTGATAATGTTTACAACTAGTATAGATCCTTTTATGCAGAAACACCAAGGACGTGGATAGATTTGACAACCAATTTACTGTCAAAATATTACTTAGAAAGCAAAGCTCACAGGATGAGAGGTATTATTATTAGTTTAAAAAATAATCCTAATGAGAGTTTATATGCAGTCTATATAAGGTATAAAATCTATATAGACAATTTCCCCCATCACCGTTTGCCTGATTGGTTAATCACTTATACTTTCTATGGAGGGCTTAATAATAAAAATAGAACGATCCTAGATACCGCTTCTAATGGTAGTTTCGTATCTTATACCTATGATGATGCTTGGAAATTAATAATGAAAATGAAAGAGACAAGGGAAAGTCTTAAAAATGAGGAGAGCAATATGAATAGTTCTTTTGAATATGTTTGTGTTAATGACTTTCTTGCAGATGAAAGGACTTGTGCGATGATTAAAACCCTTGGTATTGATTCTTATTCGGTAAAGAAAATTATTGAGAATTATGCAGGGAATCTACAAGTACCTATATGATGGGAACCTCACAAACCCCTCAAACAAAAGAAGCGAGCAAGAGAGGACGCATCATTGATAGAATTTCCCACTGAACCTAGTCAAGAGAATATTAAGAAAAAGTGCAGGGAGAAAAACGTATAAGGAGAAGATCAAAGAAACCGGAAAAGAACCCCGAAGCTACCAATACAAATATTGTTATATTTAAGGATCTTATGGAGGCAAGAATCATGGAAAAGGAAGTAGTTATGCTAAACTCTGAAACTTCATACTTCATTACAGGTAAGATACAAGGTAAAGAAACTTCTAAACCTATGACTCCTATATACTATGGAGAAACTTCCATATACAGAATTTGTGAGCCGATTTCCATTATAAATATTTTGCCTTCATCACTTTATGAGAAACTTCGCTACAATTTAAATAATCCAAATCTGAAACCGATAGACACTACTATTAAATCTTTTAATAGAACTAATATAAAACCGGAAGGTGTTATTCGAAATGTCTATGTTTTTTATTGGACCACTCATGTACCCTCTCGATTTTCGTATTTTTGATATGCCTTGCGATACTTTTTGTACTATTCTTTTAGGTAGGCCTTTTGTCTCTATAACCAAAGCTTGAATTGATAATAAGGAGGAGATTATTTCAATGATGTTCGGAGAGGTGGAAATGACATTGCACTTTGCCAAACTTAAAAAGAGGCCATATGAAATAGAAGATATCAAGAAAGATAAAACAATTGTCGAGCAAGCCACAATTAATTTCAGCACTCCCCAAGATGAATTAGAAAGGAGCTTAGTTAATTGGGAAGAGGCACTAGATGATGAGAAAAGAGAAGATATGGATGATTACCTTGACTCCATTCCGGAAGAACAAAACCCACATGACTATGAAGAACTGGTAAGGAAAGGTGACGAAGAACATCCAACAATTGAATTGAAATGACTTCCAGACAATATGAGGTATGAATTTTTAGATAATGAAAATAAATGTCCTGTTATTATTAGTAAAAAAATTATTAGAAAATGAAACAAATAAACTTATTTCAGTTTTGATCAAACATCGTGAAGCATTTGGGTATACTCTAAGTGACATTAAAGTAATAGATACATCCATTGTGACACATAATATTACCATGCTCAAACATGTTGTACCTGTAATTGACACACAAATAAGGCTCAATCCAAAAATAAAAGAAGTAGTAAGAAAAGAAGTTATACGCTTATTAGATGTCAGCGTAATATATCCTATTTCTGATAGTAAATGGGTTAGCCCCGCTCATTGCATACCAAGACATGGGGTTCTTGATGCTGCTATGAATGAGGATGGTGAGCTTGTCCCTATAAGGCCTATTGTTGGGTATCGCATGTGCATAGATTTTAGAAGACTACACCGTGAGACACAGAAAAATCATAAACCTATACCATTCATGGATAGAATTTTAGAAAGACTAAGCAATAATTCTTATTCTTGTTTTCTTGATGGTTATTCCGGTTATTCTCAAATTTCTATACATCCCGAAGATCAAGAGAAAACAACTTTCAGATGTCCTTATGGTACTTATGCTTATATATTAATCCCTTTTGGCTTATGTAATGTAGTTGTAACCTCTCAAGAATGTGTTTTAAAAATATTTGATGATCTTGTTGAGAAGACTATGGAAGTTATAACAAATGATTTCGTTGTTTGTGGAACAACATTTCATAATTTTGTCTACAATTTAACCAAGGTTTTGCAGAGATGTAGGCAATCAAATTTAGTTTTGAATTGGTAGCAATGTCGATTCATGGAAATAGAAGGTAAAGTCTTTGGACATAAGGTTTTAGAAAAAGGTATAGAAATAGATAAGACCAATATAAGTGCTATAGAAAATCTTCCCATACCCCAAGACATTAAAAACTGAAAAATGTTTCTAGGACATGCAGGTTTTTACAAGCGTTTTATATAGGATTTTGCCAAAATAGCTATGCCTCTCACTAACCTTCTTGAGAAAGAAAATCCGTTCTACTTAGACCATGACTACATTGCAGCTTTTGAAAAATCTTAAAAACAAATTAGTTTCAGCACCTATCATGCAATCTCCAAAATGGGATGAACCGTTTGAAATCATGTGTGATACTAGTGACTATGTTGTATGACTCTTAATAAGATTCGGAAAAATTATGCTACTACCGAGAAAGAGTTCCTGGCTCTAATTTTTGCCTATGACAAATTGAGATCTTACATTATTAATTATAGAGTAATAATTCATAAAGATCACCAAGCTTTGTGTCACCTTCTTGTAAAAAATATGATTAGGTGGGTTCTATTACTACAATAATATGATTTACAAATAGTAGATAGGAGGGGCAAGGATAATCCAGTAGAAGATCATCTATCTAAGATGGAGGGAATAATTACCGACCATGTGCCTATAAATGAGTCATTTCTGGGAGAATACTTAGAAAAGATTGAAGTCGTTGATCCATGGTATGCAGATTATGTGAATTATCTCACAGTAAAAATTGTACCTCCTAGTATGACAAGAAATAAAAGAATGAAATTCTTTAATGATCTTAAACACTACTTTTGGGATGATCCATTTCTTTATCTTCATGGACCTGATGGAATAATTCAAAAGTGTGTTCCTAATCATGAAATAAATGCAATTTTACAAGCTTGTCATAGCAGCCCGTATGGAGGACATCATGTAGGCAAGCGAACTGCAGAAAAGGTACTTTAATCTGGATTCTATTGGCCCACCTTGTTCATGGATGCACAAAGGTATGTGGAATATTGTGATGCTTGCCAGATAATAGGTAATATAGGCAGAATACAAGAGATGTCAATGAATTATAGTCTTATAATTGAACTGTTTGATGTGTGGGAATGGATTACATGGGATCCTTTATAGAATCTAATGGGTACACTCATATTCTTGTTGTTTTCGATTATGTTACTAAATGGGTTGAAGCTATCCCAACTAATCATGCGTATGCAGCTACTTCCGTGAAGATGATCAAGGATGTCATATTTCCCAGGTTTGGAGTTCCTAGATTCTTAATTACTAACGGCAGTTCTCATTTTATGAAAGGAACTTTCAGGAAAATCCTCTGCAAATATGGAGTAACTCACCGTGTTGCTTCACCATATCATGCTCAAACGAGTGGACAAGTGGAACTCTCTAATAGAGAACTGAATACCATACTCGAGAAGATGGTGGATAAATCAAGAAAAGATTGGTCATGAAAGCTAAATGACACTCTTTGGTCATACCAAACTTCATTTAAAATCTGATGGGTATGACACCATATAAAATGGTATATGGTAAGGCATGCCACCTACCTTTAGAATTGGAACATAGAGCCTTCTGGGCAATCAAGAACTTAAACTATGATCTTAAAGCAGTAGGAGAAAAACGTTTATTAAACATACATGCTTTTGATGAGTTTAGGAGTGAAGCTTATGAAAATGCTAGATTGTTTAAGGAAAAAGTAAAAAGATCGCATGATAGAAACATAGAGGATAAAGACTTTAAAAGTGGAGATAAAGTTTTGCTCTATAATTCTCGCCTTAAGTTGTTTCTAGGGAAGCTCAGATCAAAGTGGGAAGGCCCCTATATAGTTGAAGAGGCTTATGCATTGCGAGTAGTGAAGCACCAGGGGAAAACACCCTCTCTTTCATGGGTGGTGAATGGACAATTCTTGAATAATTATCATGCAAAGGAAGATATAAGTGCAATGACGTTATGAATAATTACCCTAGAAGAGTTGACTGAGCAAAAGTATGGACGGAATGGTAACTGGAAGAAGGATAAGAACGAGAAGAAGTGAGCAACAATATGGTCAAGCTATAGACCATAAAAGAGCGCTTCATGGGAGGCAACCCATGTGAAATAAAGGGACGAGTAATTTTTAAATTTTCAAGTAATTTTTAGTTAAGTTTGATATTGAATAAAGGAACACTTGAAGCTCTTGTGAAATAAAAGAAATTTGGTCATGATAAAAATCTCGTTCAATGAATGTTAATGTTGATCCAAAATTTAAGTTGTCATTTTTCTGTCAAAACTTGGCATTTCATTAAGTTTCATACTAATAGAGAATTTCCAAAGAAACAGATAAATTTTGATGTATACTGTATCCTTAATGACCAAATATATGGGGGGGATTAAATTTTCGGTCGTATAGTTGCGGTCATATAGTTATTCATCGCATCACCAAACTTTTATGCCAGGATATAGAAGGTTTAACGACAAACTATACCACGGGAAGAAATATTCGGGTCGTATAGTCGCGGCCGTATAGCTGGTACCGCCTTAGATAATAAAAAAATCTATAGTCGGTTTGCAACTAAACGGCGGGATCTATATGATTCGCGCCCGTATAGTTGCTCATTAATCTTGGCGGCTAGGATTTTCGACCTCCCCTTTTAAATACGGTTACACCTAACCTTTTTCATTAAGTTTTCGTAGATCTACAGCCTCCAGCCTTGAAAAACTGCCGTTATCTCCATACACGCCCCTTCTAACAACATCCGTGCAGCGAAGCCATGCAGCCTTTCCATGTCAACAAGATTTGGAGGAAGAAGGAAGAGAAGCCCGTGAAGACGATCGAGGGGGTGGAGCCAAAAGAGGCATCATCCAGCTTGGAGATCAAGCCTCTCGCAAATTGGGAGGACATGTTCCCGTAAAGGATGTAGATGATGAGGCAAGCAGATCATAGAAGGAGCAAGGATGAGGATCTCCCTAATCCTTACCGTCACAATATAGGATCTTATTATAAACCTCCTCTTAGTCTGCCACCTCTTAAACCAAAGAAGTTGCGGCAAGATGAGTTCATGATAAGATCTATCAATTGGAAAAAGCTTCAAAAGCATGTGTTGAAACTATTGGAGAAGGGATTGACTCCTACTGGATGATGAGCAAAGACCTTGAGAAAATGGTCGATGACATCGATGGTAGAGTTGGTTTCTTGATTAAAACTGTTTTTGTGTTAACAGATGAGAAGAAATTCCTTCAAAGGAAAAATTTTGAAGCTTCAATATGACATGGCCGAGCTCAGCATCCACCTCGTAAGCATGGCTAAAGTTAGCAACCCAGGAGAGAAAGGAAATGCTATTCCTACCCAGGAGGAGGAATAGGTACCAGCAAGGAGTTATTTGATCCTGCCTGGCTTGATTCCAAGCTTGGGGATATCTCTAAAACCTTGTAATCAATCTTATAAGTTTATTACTTTTAGTTTCGCATTAGTTTGAGTTTAGGAATAAAGATTGCATCATTAGAATTCCCTTCAGGAATACTTGATCCTATTTATGAAATTCTAAGTTTATTATAATATATGGAGCATTACTGAGTTCGAGTTTGTCTTATTGGATATACGAATGGATTTAGTATGATTTTACTTGCACTTGATGATAGTAATAGGAGTCTTCCACATCATTGGAATTAATGAAACATACAAAGATAATTTAATCAATATGTTGTAGGTCAATGGTTTGATTTACAAAAAAGAGAGATCCTCTAACTAACTAAGAAGAAAAAGGAAAACCTTGAACAAAGGAGAAATTATAAGTGCTATCAAATAGAGTGAGAACAAGTTGAGGTAGAACACTCAAGCTATATATATGCTTCATATATATTTGGAATTTGATAATTTAGATCGTTAAACTTTGGAACCACTAAATGAAGTGGAATATATGTCTAGCTCCTTTGCACATCACTTAAACAAAAGTGTGAGCATGAATATATAGAGAAAGAACAAAAATAAAAGATGAAGAAAAAGAGCGAATGTGCAAAGAGCAAATAGGCATGTACCACTATATTGTAGTAAGACAAAGAGACGTTTGAGATTTTGAATCCCAAATGAATATGTTAATCCTAAAACTCTTGGGACTACCTTACTAACTGATTCGGTCAAACTGAATACTTTTACATCATGTTGATAATAATCTTTTGTGAACTGTTAATCACTAAAGGTGTCGAAGCCTGTTAATATTATTCAAATGATTCAAGTAAGGTGCTATTCATGAACTTATTCATATGTATCCTTTATGATAAACACATGCTGCAACTGCCTCTTTTTTTATCGACTCAGCTTTATCAATATGAGGATCACATTCATTAAACTAAACTTGCTCGGGACGAGCAATAGTCTAAGCTTGGGGAAGTTGATGAGTGCATATTTGCATCATGTTTTAGATCATTATTTTGCATTGTAGTTGTAGGATCTTGGTATTTTATGGCATTCGCATGCACCTTTTATGTTTATTTTCACCAGGATCAGGACAGATGGTGGATCTGATGGACACAATTCTTGGAACAGTTATACTGGAGAGAAAAGGAGCCAAAAACAATGTAAATCGCTTATTTGGAAAATATCAATAATACCAGAAGAAACCCCGAAGCGATTGGAGGATACAGAAGAATTGACGACCAACTATATGGTGGGAAAATAATTCGGCCGTATAGTTCCCGCCGTATAGTTGACACCGACACCGCCTCCTCAAATAGTTTCACCCCCTACAACTGTATCAGAGAGACGACATACAAAACACCCAGAAATCGCCGACAACCTCAACTTCGGAAGGGATCTAGAGGGGCACTTTCCCTAGGGATCCATCTTCGCCCTAAGCAGATCTAGGAGGCCACATCTTCATTAACCACTGCAGCTCCATCACCACCATCATCTCCATCCATACCATCTAGATCTTGTTGTAATTCTTGCACTAGAAGATCTTTTGGTCATACTTTCTTCATGGAGGTCCTGATCACGGCTTGCTAGAACATTTGGTTACTTCACAATGATAAGATCTTTAACCAGCAGCAGCCAACATTCTCAAAATGGAGGTCCAGTTTTACCCATGACATCAATCTTCTTCAGTACAGGATTAAGAAGAAATGGAGAGCCTCCATTTTGTCCTGGGTGGATGGTTTACACTAGATATAGATATGTACATTCTTTTGGATCTATTGTAAGTAGCTTTTTCCTACTTTTGTAAGTATCTTGTAACCCTTTTCCCTGTTTAATTTTAATAATAAATTGTTGTGGGGCTTTTGCCTCATAGTCTTAGAGTCAAAAAAAAAATCTTGCACTAGTTGTGGATTTATACAAGTACCATTGTCATGACGTTGTTTGCCTCCATGTCTGAGTAGATAATTAGTTCTTGGGGAGATGGAGAAACCCTAGTATATGATTTAGATGAAATATGGATTATTATGTTATACATCATTATATGTATGTGTTAATTGTCTTCATCTTGATGTTGGGAGTTGTGCACCTCCTTAACATTTGCCTCTTACAGGGTCTTGATGGAGGGGATTACCTGTTGGTAGACGGCGGGATGGTAGCAGTTACTATGACTATAAAGTCGTTGTCATCCTTTACGTACTAACTTGGGGAAGCAAGGAGAAATCATTAAGCCTTGCCCATACCATGGGGGAAATCTCTTAATAGCGGGATAATACGATTGATGTCGTTTATCTGTCAGCCATGGTTATGAAGGATGGTGTAAGCAGTGGTTGCTGCCTAATCATCCATATATGGAGCTCCTCCCACATACATGCATATCATGAGAATATTTGTTATAATAATATTGATAACTTAGTCTAAATTGCTAGCGATGTATCCACCACTCCCTGAGAACACATTTTCCCCTATTGCAGTTTCAATCTTTCTTACACACGCGATTACTACTTTTTGCATTAAGTTTTACTTCATGTTACTTTGTTGTTTTACTCAATCAAAAACCCAAAAACAATTCTACTTTTCTTGCATCTTAGAATTATTCCTTAAGTACTGCGTTTAATTTTAATTAAAAGCATTTTAGTCTTTTGCCTACTACTCCCATTGGGATCGATATCTTTATATCGAAACTAGCTACAAATGATCTGTGCACTTGCAATCATCAGCAGGTCACCCCTTGATTCATCATCGTGCAACAGTCCGGATCATGACATCCAAAGTGCCTCAAGTGTGACACCTCGTGGCTTTGTACACATATGGTGTACGATGAGACCTCCGTCTCCCCGATCCCTCCAATGCAGAAGTAGATATCTGGCTTCATAATTCCCGCAGCGCAATGGCGCCCGCGATGAAGCCTTATTCACACGGCCCTTACATGTGTCCACGGTCACAAGGTATAGAGAGAGAGGGAGAAAGTCAACCAAAGGACTTCTCTAATTGTATGTCTAATCCCACACATGGGCACCCCTTTATATAGGAGGAGGGGTGTGCCCTCTCCCTTAGGTTAGCCATATGGGACTAAAACAATGAAGAAAAAGGGAAAAAAAGGAGTCTTCTAGTCGGCTAGGCCAATGGGTGGTTGGCTGGGCCACCCCGTCGGGCCTAGATAGCGAGTAACAGCATCAATGCTGTGGCTTGGGCGACCAGCTCCTGGGATGGGCCTGCATTACCACAGCGGCCCAACACACATAGCACATGGCGGTGACCGAGGCTGGCCATGTGGTCTGGCCACCAGCCAACCGGCCTATAGCGTCCCGTGACCCGGGTAGGCCGATGCTGCCCCCCGGTGGCCTGCTGCGCACGCGGCCTAGCTGCCCAGCAGCTCGCGTGTTGTAAGACCCCACCTTTATAAAGGTAAAGGTCCCTGTGATTGCAATGCTAGACCTTGGATCCATTGCTAGCATCCACAGTTTAATATGAAGTACACAGAAACAAAGGTCATTATTACATCGTCATTCTAGAGATAACATAGTCTTTTACAACTCCATAGCCATAGGCTAGTACAAGAGTTTAACTTAAAAACATAAATAAAAGTCTTCATCTTCATGTGCCACAGGCACGCATGTTGAGTGTAGGCTCATAACCCTAATCCTCTTTAGAGTAACCTGCAACATCATAAGTTATAGCCACAGTGGGTAAATACATTGGAATAGTATTGCCAAGTGATACCTTAGTAGAATAATAGTATCTAGCTTCTATATGAATTTGGCTAAGTGTAGCTTAGGTTTTCTTTGCTCAAAATAGGTTTTACCTATCAGTTGAAAACACTAAGTTTTTGTTTGGCAAAAACTCCCAAGGAACCACCAATAGACATTGGTGAACCTTTACCCCTGTTTAACCACAAGTTTTTAACTTAGAAATTGGGATGAGGAGATTCTTGACAGCTTCCATGTCTTGATGCTCAAATTGTACTTTTTCGGGGACACGGCTAAGTACATAGACTCTTCCTTCTGCAGAGGTGGTGCACTTTCCCCACAAGACTTAACTTTCATCAAGACAGGACCTTTTAGAAACCTTCCCTTAGACCAAAATGGATGCGCTCCAAACCTATCACCCCCTACCACCAACTGTCCATTTGGCTAAGTTATTGCAACCTATATGATCCAGGCAGAGCCCATAATGCCATGTGGCTGCACTAGAAGCTTCTTAACATATGGCATCTCAAATCCCTTTGTTCCTGGGTGGCTTTCCACAAGTGTGATACACAAGGTATACCATAGATATGGGCCTTGTGTAACCACTCAACATAACCCAAACAACCATTCCACCCAGGTGTTTCATTCACTTAGTTGTTTTAAAGCAAAATACAAGTCAAAGACTTAGCAATAATTTTTCCATATCATATGTATATAATCCACCCTTGGTTGCTACTAGCTAGGCTAAGCATGGCAATAGCAACTATCTGAACTTAGAGAAAATTCTAAAAATTCTACAACTACTAGGATTTCCCAAGCATAGCATATAGATACTTAGCAAAAATTATCATGCAAGCCCTATACAAAATATTTCTAATGCATAGTCAAAAATATTGGGACAAAAATATTAAGCACCACTTGCCTTGGTAGTTGGGGGAGTAACAACAATCCTCACAGTCACAATCACCACTAGCACCAATATCTACACATAAAATGATAGCACCAAATTCATATTTCAAATAATCAAGAAAAAATATATGAATGCATGCAAATGCCATGTGATGATTTTTATAAACCAAACAAGACAAGTAAAACAGTACTGAAAAATAAACTAAACATTTATACACCAAATAAACTTAATTTGGCTTTAAAACATTTTCCAAATAATTTTAATACACAAAATAGGCCTACAAATGTCTCTGCATAAAATTCTATTTTAACAGAAACAAAATACAAAACTAAGCCTACAGATGTGTAGGATTTGTTTTTTTGATTCCATTGATATATTATTTGTATTTTTTGTATAAACAGAACAAAATTTATTGAATTTACAAGTTTGAATAACTAATAGATTCAAAAAAAGATTTTAAATTAAAATCCCAGACACGTGGGCGTGTCTGATTGGCCCGTACCAGTTCGGCCGGATCAACCAACGAGGGCCGCACGATTTAAATGAAATCGCAAGGGCCAGATCTACTCGTACCCCTTTGTTTAGTGATCTAATCCTACGCGCTAGATCTAGATCCAATGGCTGCTGAGCACGCGACCATTTCTTGGCGGCGCGGCGGCAACGCTCTGCCAGTGGAGTTCCAGCGGATACAGAGGGGGCTGGGGTTAGCGGAGACGCATACCAGACTCACGAGGTCATGCTGATGCTCAACGTGTCGCTGGTGTGGATGGTGGCATGCTTTCTTGGCCAGACGAGCTCATCTAAGTTGCGGGCGGCGTCGGGTTCTGGCGGACGATGACGTTGCCGACGTTCTGGATCGCCCTAGCACGAATCAAGTGTATCAAGAGGTGCGCAAGGTCAAGACGAGCACGACAGGGTCAAAGAGAAGACAAGGGGCGCTGTGAGATTACCGTGATTTCTCACCGGAGATGAGAGGGGCGTCGGGCACTTGCAGTGGTTGTCGAATCTGTTGACCGAGGTCCACCGTGACGCGGAGTAGAGTGGGTGCGGTGATAGATAGGAGGAAGGGGGAAGTGGCCGGGTGGGTTCGTGGGCTGCTTTTGGTGCTGGGCCGAATTCGTGGTGCCGGCCTTTTCCTTATTCTTTTCTCTTTTTCTTTTTCTAATTGATTTTTCAGGAACCAAATTCAAATCAAATTCAAATGAGTTTGAAATCAAACAACCTCCAGATTTTTGTCGTTTAAACCTTGCACTTATTTGTGTATAAAACACTACTGTTTAGACCAATGCACTTTGACACTTTGAAAAATAAAATAAAAACATGCCTTATTTGTATATAGATAATAGGCATAAAAATGGTTTTATTTGGAATTTTGTTTTGAAAATTTTGTGTAAACTAAGGATGCTATGAATGCATGAATGAAATGCAAACTTTTTACAAATCATGATTTTTGGGATGTTACAAATCTAACCCCCTTAAGGTGAATATCCCCTCGAGATTCAGACTGGCTAGCAAATAGGCGAGGGTGGTCTTTCCGAAGATCATCTTCTCTTTCCCATGTTGCTTCTTCCTCAGAATGATGGTTCCACTGAACTTTGCAGAATTTGATAGTCTTTGTCCAAGTAACTCTTTCTACAGTCTCAAGAATCTTGATAGGTCTTTCCTCATAAGTGAGATCACTTTCTAATTGGACCTCTTCCAAAGGTATAGTATCTTTCAAAGAAGTCTCCTCCATCTTCTGATGGCATTTCTTTAGCTAACTTATGTGAAATACATTGTGAACGGCAGACAATGATTCAGGCAATTCAAACTCATATTCTACTTCTCCCTTACGGCTCAGAATCTTGAATGGTCCAACATATATTGGTGCCAACTTTCCTTTGTCTTCCAACCTCTTCACTCCACGAAGTGGTGATACTCTAAGATAATCTCTATCACCCACCTCATAGGTGACTTCTCTGTGCTTTGGATCTACGTAGCTCTTTTGTCGGGACTGTGCTATCTTCAATCTATCCTTTACCAACTTGACTTTCTCTTCAGCTTCCTTGATTACTTCTGGCCCGAACAAGTTTCTTTCTCCAACACCATTCCATAGCAATGGTGTAGTACACTTTCTCCCATAGAGAAATTCAAACGGTGCCATCTCAATACTGTCTTGATAGCTATTGTTGTAAGAGAATTCTGCGTAAGGAAGAATTTCATCCCAACTAGCACCATAATCTAGGGCACATGCCCTCAACATATCCTCTAAAATCTGGTTGGTCCTTTCTGTCTGGCCATTAGTCTGGGGATGAAAAGCGGTGCTGAATTCCAATCTCGTTCCCAATGACTCATGTAGTTGCCTCCAAAAATGGGAAGTGAATTGAGTTCCCCTATAAGACACAATACTCTTGGGTACTCCATGCCGACATCAATCCTATTCATATAAATCTTAGCTAACTTAGCACTTGTATAGGTTATCTTCACATGTATGAAATGAGCCACTTTAGTTAGGCGATCTACTACGACCCAAATAGAATCATATCCTGATCTAGTCCTTGGCAGTCCAGTGATGAAATCCATGCCAATCTTGTCCCACTTCCAATCAAGTATAGGTAGTGGTTGTAACAATCCTGCTGCTTTTTGATGTTCCGCTTTCACTCTACTACATACATCACACAAAGCAATATGTTCGGCGATGTCCTTCTTGAGATTATTCCACCAAAATCTTTCCTTCACATACATGTACATTTTGGTGTTACACGAATGAATGGAATACCGTGAGCTGTGTGCTTCTTGTAAAATCAGTTTCCGAAGCTCCAGATCTTGCGGAATGCAGATACGTTTTCCGTACCATAAAGTACCCTGTTCTTGTTCATGGAATCCTTTGGCTTTTCCCTTGCTAATAATTTCCTTAATCTCTTCAATTTCCTTGTCTATCTTTTGGGCTTCCTTTATTTTGTCGAACAAGGTGGGTTGAACATCCAATGACATGAGATGTCCTTCAGGCACTATTAAAATCTGAGATCTTTGAATTGGGCACACAGATCATCTGGCAGTTCTCCCTTAGTAAGGCCATTCACATAAACCTTGCGGCTTAAAGCATCTGCTACAACATTTGCTTATCGGGGTGGTATTGCAAACTCAAGTCATAGTCCTTGATGAGTGCTAGCCATCTTCTTTGTCTCATGTTGATTTCTTTCTGAGTGAAGATATACTTCAAACTTTTGTGATCTGTGAACACTTCACATCGCTTTCCCAAAAGACAATGTCTCCATGTTTTGAGTGCATGGACAACAGAGGCTAACTCCAAATCATGAGTAGGATAATTCATTCCATGAGTTTTGAGTTGTCTCGAGGCGTAAGCCACAACTTTCCCTTCTTGCATCAAAACTGCACCCAATCCTTGGTGAGATGCATCACAATATACTTGAAAATCCTTCTCCAAATCTGGAAGACATAAGACTGGCGCTGTCACTAGTCTCTTCTTCAACTCTTGGAAACTGAGTTCACATCCTTCAGTCCAATCAAATTTCTTGTCTTTCTTAAGTAACTCCGTCATTGGCTTAGCTACCTTTGAGAAATTCTCTATGATTCTTCTATAGTATCGTGCCAAGCCAAGGAAACTACGAACTTCTTTCACTGACTTAGGATATTCCCACTCAGTTACAGTGACACTTTTGCAGGATCAACTGCTACACCATCCCCTGACACAATGTGTCCAAGAAATCCGACTTCATTCAACTGAAATTCACACTTTCTAAATTTTGGCATACATATTATGCTCTATAAGCTTCTCTAGTATCAATCGCAAATGTTCCTCATGCTCTTCATTGCTCTTGGAGTAGATCAAAATGTCATCGATGAAAATGACAACGAACTTGTCAAGAAATTCCATGAACACCTTGTTCATCATATTCATGAAATAGGCTGGTGCATTTGTCAAACCAAATGGCATCATGGTGTACTCATACAACCCATACCTAGTGGTGAAAGCAGTCTTAGGTCTGTCTTGTTCCCTTATCTTTAGCTGAAAGTAGCCTGACCGCAGATCAATCTTTGAGAACACACGGGCTCCTTCTAACTGATCAAACAAGTCATTGATTCTGGGTAAAGGATACTTGTTCTTCATAGTCACCTCATTGAGTGAACGATTATCTATGCATAACCTTTGACTTCTATCTTTATTTTCAACAAACAAGACTGGTGGTCCCCAAGATGAAGAACTTGGTTGAGTAAATCCTTTCTGCAACTGTTCTCCAAGTTGTTTCTTGAGTTCTTTCAACTCATCAACTGACATCTTGTAAGGTCTCTTTGCTATTGGTCCTGATCCTGGTAGCAAGTCAATTAGAAACTCAACATCTCTATCTGGTGGCATTCCCGGCAATTATCCGGAAACACATCCGGATATTCTCTCACAATTAGTACACTATCTATGCTAACCCCCTTAAGAGAATTTAGCTTACTCCCTTTTGATTCAAAGTTAGACTTGAATCTAATCCGTTTCCTATCCGGGGTTGTGAGTGTGACATTACAATTGGCACAATCTAGTACTCCTTCATACTTGGTCATCCAATCCATTCCCAAAATAACATCCAATCCTTGGGAATCTAGGATTATCAAACTAACTGGAAACTTATGCTTTCAAAATTCTATTACTAGATCACGACATCCAAGACTTACTATCATATCTCCGTCGGGAGAACTTACTTTAATAGGACACCCAATATTTTCAGTTGGAAATCCATTTCTATCAACAAATGCTCTTGATATGAATGAATACGATGCGCCAGTATCAAAAGAGCAAGTGTTGGAATAGAATTGAGTTTGAACTTACCAGCCACAGCATCAGATTCCTCATATATTTCTTCCACATTAATGTGGTTCACTTGTCCCTTTTGGAAGGGATTGGGCTTGTTCGCACCATCAACTCTCTTTTCTGGGAACTCATTAGCATAGTGCCCCATCTTATTACACTTGAAGCATTAAACCTAAGTGAGATCTTTCTTTACAGGCTGACTTCCACTTCCACGTCCACCTCCACTGTGGTGGCTCTTGTGTCCACTCTTGTGGTTATTATACATGTCATTATCATGACTGCGGTGATGCTTGTTGTCATGATGATGGTTGTGGCTGTGGTGGTTGTTGTACTTTCCATGTTTGTGGGATCCAGAACTCCCACTATCATCATGATGGGAACGCTTGTGAGACGATCCCAAGCTGTGCTTATCAAAGTTGTGCTTCCTCTTCCTGCTCTCAACCTGTTTCATCTTGTTTTCCAAGATGGTAGTCTTGTCACAAAGTGATTGGTAGGTTGGGACATAGGCAACAGAAAGCTGCAGGTTCAACTCATCATTCAGTCCTTCGAGGAATTTCTCCTTCCTCTTGCCATCTGTATCAACTTCATCCGGTGCATAACGCGCCAGATTGTTGAATTCCTCAATGTATTTGGGAATTCCTCAATGTATTTGGCCACATTGCGGTGACGTTGCTTCAGATTGTGAAATTCGTTTTTCTTCAAATTCATCACTCCGGATGAGATGTGAGCTGTACGGAATCCATCTTCAAAGATATCCCAAGTCACATCCTCAATGGGAGTGGTGATCTGAAAGTTATCCCACCAGGTTGCTGCTGGTCCTTCAAGCAGATGTGCTGCGAACCTGACTTTTTCTTCGTCGGTGCAGCCAACAGTCACTAAGTCCTTGTTCACTGAACATAACTAGTCATTGGCTACCATTGGATTATTGGTTCCCGAGAACTTTGCAGGCCTCGGTCTTAGAAATATGGTGAGCATGTCAAATCCTGGTGGATTATTCTGGTTGTTGTTGTTCTTATTATTGTTTGTTGTTGTTATTGTGGTTCTAGTTCTGCATGAACTTTGTCATCATCTGCATCAGCTGAGCTTGTGCTGTCATCAACTGTTGCATCACGGGAGTGACATTGTTGTTGTTGTATTGGTGGGGGTTAGCACGTCGAGGAGGCATCTGTGGTTTTAATAAGGATAAGAATGAGATACCCATAGATGCTTAACATGAACAATACATCACATAGAACAATCACAATAACCAAGTATCAAAATAACATAGAGTTTGAACGACATAAACAACAAGTTTTGACAACACAAACACACCATAGCAAGCCACCCACATGTTGGATGGTCATTGCGACTCAATAATCAAAGTACGGTAGATGAAAGATAATCGAGTAGTCTACACTACTCCTCCGCATCAATCTCCACATCAACGAGGGTAAGACCTGCATTCTCCATGGCAGTCTTGTACTCATCACCACTAGAAGTCAAGGACTAAATCTTGGCCCTAAGAGCCCTCTTTTGTGAGCGAAGCCTCTCGATCACTCCCTACTGATCCTCAAGCTCTTCCTTCATCTCCCGGATCTTCTTGTTCCTGTTTTGGACTCTTTTCTCCTGGATCTTGAACTTCTTGTCCTGGCTTTCAAACTTGGCCTCCATTTCCTTGACAATATCGTCTTGCTCCACGAAGAGCTTGTCCTTCTCTCGTAGCTGAACATGGAGCTCGTCATTGCTAAGCATGACGTTGGTCCTATCAGTATCAAGGCGTCGGGCACTTGCAGTGGTTGTCGAATCCGTCGACCTAGGTCACGAGCATACAAAACATAGGCATGAGACAAAGCGCACGAGCAAGGGGATCATGCGAGCGTGAACGAGAAAGGGCGGGGTGGACGGAGCTCACCGCAATGTCTTGCCGGAGATGCTCGGGCAGCGGTATTGCAGGCTGAATTCTGGGCAGCCTGGTGGCGAAGAGCGTGTGGTGAGTGAGGGGAAAGGCTCGCGGTGCGGAGGGGCTTAAGTAGGCAGAGGCTTGGCAAGAAACGCTCTCCGAATCAATGAAATTTATGCTGCACCATCAACGACAGCAATGGCAGCGGTGACGCGGTCTTTTGCGTGATTTGGGGAAGACGAAGGCTGAGCTGGCACGGGTCCACTGTGCAGTGACTGCGGGGTAGAGTGGGTGTGGGTGAGAGAGAGGGGGAAGGGGGAAGTGGCCGGGTGGGTTCGTGGGCTGCTTTTGGTGCTGGGCCGGATTGGTGGCGCCGGCCTTTTCCTTATTATTTTCTCTTTTACTTTTTCTAATTGATTTTTCAGGAACCAAATTCAAATCAAATTCAAATGAGTTTGAAATCAAACAACCTCCAGATTTTTGTAGTGTAAACCTTGCACTTATTTGTGTATAAAATACTACTGTTTAGACCAGTGCACTTTGACACTTTGAAAAATAAAATAAAAACATGCCTTATTTGTATATAGATAATAGGCATAAAGATGGTTTTATTTGGAATTTTGTTTTGAAAATTTTGTGTAAAGTAAGGATGCTATGAATGCATGAATGAAACACAAACTTTTTACAAATCATGATTTTTGGGATGTTACACGCGTCTAGTGGAGTGCCTGGCCTGGGTGGGACGACCTCCTGTGCGCGCGCATTGGTTTGCAGCAAGTTGCCCTGTGCGACACCTGTTAGCCGTCGCTCGCCTAGGCTGATTCTAAACCAGCCCGGTAGTGATTGTTTGTTGTTTTCCTTCTCCTTTGGGTGACTTTCTCCTGGGCCAATTCCCTCCGGGATTTTGGCCTAATTTGAAAGTTTCCCTATAAATTTCAATTTAAATATTTATTTATAATATATTAATTCATAACTAACATATAATAAATACATATATGAAATTTTCATTTATTCGAAACACCTTTCGGTCCTTTCCTTTATTCTTTCTCCGAACAACTTAGGATCTCTCTTTGAAACTATTCTGGTTTCTCTTTCTCTATTAAGATTACAACTTATGGATGATCTCTAGCTCATCCTATACTTAAGTGGATCCCCTCACTTCTCGGGAATGGCATAGACATGATGTCTATCAATGATCATTAGAGGGACCAGGATGCCCATGATGATCCCTATACATTCCAAGATGACGATGTCATTTGAACTGTAAACATCGAGTCCAATTCCTTTTGTTTCTTTGATATGACTTGTCCGAGATCCGATCGTTTGGTATCAGATACCATGTTCAATCACGTTACGGACAAGTACTGTTTCACTTGTTATGTGATATTACATCCCCGTGACCTAGTCACATGTTGCAACATTATGGATGTAATCTCACCAAGTCGGCCTAAATGAATCTTACCCGTCACTGGGTGAACAAATCATGGTTTTGATGCATAGGCCTCAACGTGTTCATCCGAATACCCATCATACACCTACATAATTATCGTTTCACCGAGTGACATTTGATGAAGTCAAAGGAACCACGGGAGACAATGATTAATATGATCTCATGGTCTAAGGAGAAGGAGACTATGTTTCTGACTATTGCAATGTTGAACCTCATGACTTGGTCGTGTCGCAATGTTTGTGGAAATGTCCATCACATCATTCACAATGATATGACCTCGTTGTCAACTGGCCAAAGAATAAACATGATCGGGAAACCTTGATCATCGATTGACCAACGAACTAGTATGAATAGAGACTACTAGGGACTTCAGTTTCATATCATACATGTATCAATGTTTCCTCTTGATATAGTTATAGCACAATATGAAACTATTAAGAACTTATTGGGATATGACAAAAATAAACCTTTTATTATTTGCCCCTAGGGCATATTCCCTTCACAATCTTCACCGATGGCTGCCGTCGTGTCCATCTAGGGGTCAAGGTCGATGTACCCCTAGAAGCCGCCTCACAAGGTGTCCTCGTCCTGCACGTTGTCCTTAATGGACTGCTCGGTGAAGGCGTCCTCATCATAGCCCCGCGCCATGACCTCCTGGTACTCCGGAAGTAGGTGCGCGGCAGCGGCTACGATTGCGTCCACCTCCTCCTTGAAAAATCCGTAGATCAAATAAAAAAAATCAAACATGAAAGTTGTAGAGAATCATTACATCTAACTTCTCACCAAAGTAATTTGGATTTGAAGAAACGAGCGCGAGTACATCTTGGATTTACTCCGCAATATCTGAAATATGGCGGTGTGAAATTCTCCGGATGTGGTGGATGAAAAGAGGTGAGGTGTGTCGAGATTGAAATATTTCGCTGAGATCTACAACTTTCGTGTTGGAGCCGAGGGCAAACAATGAAGTTTAGATAGGATTAGAAGCGAAATATGATTCGGAAAAGTGTAGATTCGTGATTTCGAGAAGAAAAGGTGATATAGCTTTGGCTCCGGGGGATTATATGGAGATTTATGATTGTGCGAATATAGATATTGAAGTATGGAACAAGAAGAAACAAACGGAAGTCAATTCGGAGTTATAGATAAAACGATATAGAAGTTTGAATAGAAGTAGGTTTGGAAAACGAGTTTCCACACGATTTTTACAGCGGAGGTGGGATCGATCCCTTCCCGTGCGTGGCCTGTTCCAGTCTGTTGGCTGACTAGGCCAGCCGTTGTCCCATTATTTTTTTTTCTTTTTTTCTTTTTTTGTATTTCTTTTATATCTTTTGCATACGAACTCCAAATGATATGATTCTTGTTTCTAAATTTTTCTAAAATTCAGTAGATCATTATAGGATTATGTTGTGATATTCTCACTAATTCGAAGATGGTGGTTTCATAAATTGATTTATATTCCTTATAGGAACATTTGGGCAAATCAACTATCGGATTTCGATACTAGGATTTGGATTCAGTTTTTGAGAACTTTGCATGGATGTAATGAAATGCTTATGAATTCTTTATGATTTTCATTTTTTGAAAATAATCACTCAAATACTAAAACTGAAACTCGATCCACCCTCTTCTGCCTATATGGCAACTTAGGTCATAACAAAAGAATATATAAGGTTTTGAAATCAAGGTTGACAGGATTTTCAATTTGAAAATTTTCTTTTCTTTGAGAATTTTCTACAAGGAAAAACGATCAATCAACTTATTTTATTTATTTTCACATTCCAAAATTAGGAGAATTTTGGGATGTGACACTAGTGATAAATTAATCTTGATTAATCTAGATGGGAAAAAAGGATTATGAAAACCTTGGAATGATGAGTCATTATATTGAAATGTTTTGACATGTGTTATGGACACAATGAGTTGAAGATGATGATGAATGAAGTATGTGACCTGAATTTGATAAAAACTAATGGTTGGGTTCGGATGCGATACCATTCCAATTTTACCGTACAACCTGAATTTGGGTAGGGCTTGAATGGAAGTTTATGTGTCTTAGTATGGGTTCCCTTGTGGAACAAGCTGAGTTGAGGCTACGTTGTGAATGTGACTGTCCACCTATGCAGTTGGTCATGGTTGGGAGGCCCAACTCATAATGGAGGTGCCTATACTAGGGTGTGTAATTGAAAGGTTAGGATTGATTATCCGCATACCAAGTATGATGATTCAGGATTATTCCTGACGGATGTATCGAATGTTGTGGTGAAAGTGTACCACCTCTGTAGAGGGTCAAACTATTCGAATAGCCGCGTCCGTGGTTATGGATAGTTGGATGGCCATACTGTTCCGTTGTCAGATGTTTTCCAAAATGACCTGTGACTTGAATGGTGACTTTGACTTGACCCTACAAGTTGTGGAGATGAAAGTAGGTTCCCACCTAAGAAACTTAGACAACTAAAGATAGACTTTTATTACTATACACTTTGGGAAATAAAATTGGCTTGTGGCAAACAAACCTAGAGCTTAGGATTCCTATTAGAATGGTCTTACTTCTTTAGTAATAGTTTGTGAGTACTTCAAAGTACTCATGGATATTTCCCTGGCTATTCCCATGGCTAGACTATGAAGGAGACTACGAGGAGGATGGAAAGCAGGACGCTTACTATAACTAGGATCATCTCCTATCGTCAGCATTGCTTGTGACCCTGAAGATGGAGCCCTGACCCTCCTACTACTATTATTATTTCTGTTTCTTTGATTGTAATCAGACATGATCATGAGATCACCTATTTGTAAGACTATTATGGTTTGTAATGGATGATGTACTATCCTACCAATCTGTTATGTCTCGCAAAAATGGTAATCCTAGAATTGCGATGTACAACATAATAGGCATCTGGGATTAAAAATCCGGGTGTTGACATATATGCTTGAAAAATCATAAGTTGACAATCTCATGTCCCTTGAGTACGAGGGTCGTTCCTCATGCTACTCAACTTTAGTTACCAGTAAGTTCTTGCCATTGTAAGTATATGTGTATCATAAAGAACCGCCAACGGGGTACCCCTTGCGCCATGACACAGGAGCTATCCCGTATCAAAATGACAAGGCAACAGAAAGTGAGCATCTGAGTGATCGTTAATTTACCATAAGAATGGTGCATATATTTTTTCTCTCTTATTTTTTCTGTATATTTTTTTGAGGATGCTTCATAGATTGCTCACTATTGTGATGCTGCAAGTTTCCACCATGATTAGGCATGGGTTAGGCTAGCGGCCCAAGCATTTCTCTACCACATATACATAACTCCATGGACTTAAAAGCTCCCCTTTTATTTCACTCTGTCGACATCCATAAACAAAAGATCATGATATCAACGGGGTAGATATTTATAGGTGTTGAAAGCGTTCCGCGTGACAGCATAGTTCTGCTAATTCCCAACTTATAAGTGCAAGCATAGACAACATATATGACACAATGTTTCAAGTTTATTAGGGGCATGAAAAATAAGGTGTGTCATCAAGTTCTTGAGAGCTTTACTAACTAGATTTCACATGCCAAAAGGATTTTTAATTTGAAAGGTAGATGAAACTTGAGAATTTACTTGGAATAGCAATGATGCTAATAGGTAGATATGGTGGACACAAATGGCATAGGTTTAAGTTCAAGGTTTTAATGCACGAGAAGTATTCCCTCTCAATACAGGTTTTTAGCTAGCAAGGCTGGGCAACCAGCAAAAGAGTTGAAGGAAACAAGCAAACATACAAGTGATAAAAACAAACATGCAATCTTCCTTGAAAACACAAAAGATCTTAACTAAAGAATACTAAGATTATGAGCCAATCAAGAAAGAAAGAAAATGATATAAAATACCCGTAAGTGCTTTTCTCTTTTCCTTTCAAACCTCAAAAAGTGTTGCTACTGATCAGAGCTTGGTTTCCCAAAACCAATTTAGATTTACTTGATGCTCCCAAAGTGATACTAATACTAATCAACAAGATCAATCATATAATAGAGATTGCAAACTAAGAGAAGATGTGCAAAAAGTAAATGATTAAACTTCTCATTAATATTCCATAAAGGCACTCACACCAAGGGATACATAGATAACCAACTAGAGGAGAGATATGTCCACAATGCAAAGCATCCTATATGATAACTTATCTAACCATGATATGACTCTAATAAAAAGTTAAAAAGATGAAAGATAATGATGTGATACTGCAGCACTCCCCCAAGCTTGGAACAAACGAAGGGGATGCCAAAACCTGATGATGAATTACTCCTTCGATGGTGGTGGTGTTCCCTTGATAAGCTTTTCAATCAACTTCCTCAAATCCTCAATCTCAAAGGCCAGAGTACGAATCAACTCCGAATTATGCTCAATGCGGTTCATGATCATGTCAGACCGAGAATCCCAGTCCTTGTGATTCTTTCCCCACTCTTGCTCATTAGAGTGTTTTTCCCTGTATGGTTAGAACGAGGAATATCCCAACTAGAGGGCAACTTCCCTTTGAGTAACTTTTGGAATTTCTTCTCATGTATAAGAGTATGGAAGGGGTTCTTGGTGCGAGGAGGAAGTGACCGTGGAGACAAGAAAAGATGCATAACTTTTCCTCATATAGACATTCGTGCCATCCTCTTGATCTTGATAAGGATTGCCACCACTCCAATGCTCGCAACGGTGGCGCAGGTATGTGGACGCTTGTCTTCATCCACTTCTTGTTCATCCCCAAACAAGACCTCCTACTCCTTCTTGGGGTCTTGAAGATCATCTTACATGGGATTCTTTCCCTTATCATTGGAGGAGACCATGGTGCCTCTAAACTTGAGAATATTTCCTGACAGAAACAAATCGAAACAAAAACACGATGAGAACACTATATACGAACCTCAGGGGATCCGGGTGATTATATATTATAGAATTTTACGACATAAGGAAGGTACTGGGCGAAAACGGGACAGGCACGGGGTTTGGGGTGGTCACACTCCCTGGTGGCGCGGCCAGGTGGGGCCACCACACTTGGTTGTGTGGGCCACCCGGGCTTCGTTTCCTTCCCTATTTCTACTCGTTATCTTCCGTATGGAACAAAAACTGTAAAAATATAAAAATAAAAGTTTTCGTGAACCTTTAATTTCCAGCACTTTTACCTAATCGAAAATAGACTCTACAGATTTCGGAGTTTGGTCTCTAATAAATTATTACGGAGTCACCATTTGAATAACATCAACATATTCACTATAATAGTCTCCAGAGATATAATGTTTTAGCCTTTGACCATTCACCACTTGTGTAGTGTTGTCCCTCAAAGAAGAAATTTTTATAGATCCTGAACGATACACCTCCTCAATAACAAAAGGTCCTTCCCATTTTGAGAGTAGTTTTCCTGCAAAAAATCTTAGCGAGGCCTATACAATAGAACATTCTCACCAACATGAAACTCTCTCTTAATAATCCTCCTATCATGCCATCTTTTAACTTTTTCTTTAAATAGTCTAGCATTTTCATAAGCTTCACTTCTCCACTCATCTAAAGAACTCAAGTCAAGCAATCTTTTCTTACCAGCAAGTTTAAAATCTGTATTCAGTTCTTTCACTGCCCAATAAGCTTTGCGTTCTAATTCTAAAGGCAAGTGACAAGATTTACCATAAGCCATTTTGTAAGCGTACATTCCGATAGGATTTTTATAATCAGTTCTATAAGCCCAAAGAGCATCATTCAACTTTTTAGCCCAACTTTTTCTAGATCTATTAACAGTCTTTTGCAAGATAGATTTAATTTCTCTATTTGAAAGTTTTACATGCCCACTGGTTTGAGGATGATAGCTGAAGCAATTCTATTATTAACATCATATTTAGAAAAGGCCTTCCTAAAACCACCATGAATAAAATGAGAACCTCGATCATTCATGAGATATCTAGGTACACCAAACCTAGGAAAAATAACATCTTTAAGAATTTTTAAAGAGGTCTTATCATCAACACTATTTGTAGGTATGGCTTCTACCCACTTTGTAACATAATCAACAGCAACAAGGATATGAGTATACCCTTTTGAAGGAGGAAAAGGACCCATAAATTCAAATCCCCAACAATCAAATGGCTCAATAACAAGAGAATAATTCATAGGCATTTCATTGCGTCTAGAAATGTTACCAACTCTTTGACATTCATCACATGATAAAATAAACTTTCTTGCATCTTTGAAAAGAGTAGGCCAATAAAAACCTGATTGTAAAATATTTTGTGTGGTTCTATCTCCAGCATGATGTCCTCCATGAGCACTACCATGAAATTTTCGCAATATCTCTTGGTGTTCATATTCTGGAACACATCTTCGCATAATACCATCTACTCCTTCTTTATATAAATGTAGGTCATCCCAAAAATAATGCCTCAGATCATAAAAGAATTTTCTTCTTTGCTGGAATATAAATGTTGGAGGCAAATACTTGGAAACAATAAAGTTAGCATAATCAGCATACCAAGGACTCTCTCACGGGCTTACCTTTATTACATCCAACTGTTCATTTGGAAAACTATCATTAACAGGCATAGGATCAAAATAAATATTTTCCAAATGAGATAAATTATCAGCAACAGGGTTTTCAGCACCTTTTCTACCCATAATATGTAGATTGAACTCTTGTAAAAGCAACACCCATCTAATAAGCCTAGGATTAGAAGCTTTCTTTGTCATAAGGTACTTAATAGCAGCATGATCAGTATGAATTGTAACCTTTGAATCAACAATATAGGGTCTAAACTTATCGGAAGCAAACATTATAGATACGAACTCTTTTTCTGTAGTAGCATAGTTCTTTTGAGCAGCATCAAGAGTCTTACTAGCATAATGGATAACATTAAGTTTTTATCTATTCGTTGCCCAACAACAACACCTAAAGCAAAATCACTAGCATCATACATAATTTCAAAGGGTAGATTTCAATCAGGTGATTGGACAATAGGAGAAGTAGTTAAAGCTTTATTTAAAGTTACAAAAGCTTCCTTACAATCATCATTAAAAACAAAAGGTACATCTTTTTGGAAAAGATTACTAAGGGGCTTTGAAATTTTTGAGAAATCTTTAATAAACCTTCTATAGAAACCAACATGACCCAGAATACTTCGAATACCTTTAACATCCCTAGGACAGGGCATTTTCTCAATTGCTTCAACTTTGGCTCTGTCAACTTCAATGCCTCTTTTAGAAATTTTATGTCCAAGAACAATTCCTTCATTAACCATGAAATGGAATTTCTCCCAATTAAGAACAAGATTAGTTTCTTCACATCTCTATAAAACTTTATTAAGGTTATGCAAAAAAATATCAAAGAAATTTCCATAGACGGAAAAATCGTCCATGAATACTTCCACAATTTCTTCACAAAAACCATGAAAGATAGCATTCATACATCTCTGAAAAGTAGCAGGAGCATTATATAAACCAAAAGGCATACGCCTATAAGCATAAGTGTCACATTCCAAAATTCTCTTAATTTTGGAATGTGAAATAAATAAATAAGTTTGATTGATTGTTTGACTATGTTGAAAATTCTCAATGAGAAGAAACTTTTTGAATAGAAAATCCTCTCAACCTTGAATTCAAAATCTTATATTCTTTTGTTATGACCTAAGTAGCCATATAGGCAAAAGGGCATGGATTGATTATGGATTGTAGAATTGGTGTGCAAGATTTCAAAATGAAAATCATGAAGCATTCATAAGAATTTCATTACATCCATGCAAAGATCTCACAAACTGAATCCAAATCCTGGTATCTAAATCCTATAGTTGATTTGCCCAAATGTTCCTAAAGAAAATTAAATTGACTTTATAAAACCCACTGTTGCTAAGGCAGCGATTATTGCTAAATTATAGCCTAAAAAGATCCAATTAATATTACAAAATTTTAGAAACAAAATTGAGCTTATTTGGAGCTAGTATGAAAAAGTTATGGAATAAATACAAACATATAAAGATATAAATAAAATGGAATATATAAGGATTTATAAATCCACTACTTCTAAACTAGTAAAAAGATTACAAATTTGATCCTATAATAATCTATTCAATTTTAGAAAAATTTAGAAACAAGAATCATGTCATTTGGAGTTCGTATGCAAAAGATATGAGGGAAACAAGAAAAAAAAACTAGGCGGGCCGCCGGCCCACCGGACCAGCCAGCGATCGGGAGCAGCCACGCGCGCACGTACAGTGTGTTGCTTTAAAAAGCGTGCGAAAATTGATTTTCTATACCTATCTCTACTCAAACTCTTATAAGTTTTTATCTACAACTCCGAATTGACTTCCGTTTGTTTCTACTTGTTCCTTACTCCAAGGCCTATCTCTACACCGTCTCAAACCTCCATATAAACTCGTGAAGCCATATCTGTACGAGTTTTTCTTCTAGAATTCCCGAATCTACATATGCCCGAATCTTATTTCGCTTTTTAACCCATCTAGACTTCGTCGTTTGCCTTCGGTCAAAAAAACGAAAGTTGTAGGGATCATCGAAATCTTTCAATCCCGACAAACCTCGCCTCTTTTCATCCACCACAGCCGGAGAATTTCGTATCGCAATATTTCAGATCTTACGGTGTAAATCCAAGATCTACTCGCGCTCGTTTCTTCAAATCCAATTTCCTTTGGAGATAAGGTAGGAATAATGATTCCCCACAACTTTCATGTTCTGAGTTTTTCAATTGGACCTACGGATTTGTCTCTCTAACACAGATCTATTTCTTGTCTATTCTGAGCCAAAATCAGGTCAATCTCTTCTTCTAGCCACCGGATCCTATCTAGACGGTCGAGATCCAATCAAACCGGTGTGTGCCATGTCGTCATCCCGGTCATCTTTCTCATCAACGCCACGTCAACGTAAGGTCAACATCTAGTCCCAGTCAGCATGCAAAGTCAACCTGTCTAGTCAGCGAAATATTCCCTGGAATATTCCTTTCGAATTTAAAATTGCACATTATAGATCTAACTTGTAAAATTTATTAGAAATTCATACCACGTCCAAAAATTGCGTATAATATATCAAATTGAAGATAATTTTACGTAGAATCATCTTATCAGAATAGATCCAAATTTGACTGTACGTGGTTACTGCAGTAATTTAATTAGTTTTAATGGTCTTTTAGGTTAATAAATTCATAAGAAATTATCTGTAACTCCGAAAAATATGAATAATATATCAAATCGAAGCTACTGTAATGTACTTTAATAATATCTGGCTGGATCTAGCCTTTGCAGAATATTTAACCCGTAGCTATTTAATTAGTTTTAATGGCTTTAAAAATCATTAAATTCATAGTAAATTAATTGCTTGTCACAAAAAAATAAATGATATACCGATGGGAAGCTGGTTCCATGTAGATCATCAATATGAAATTAGTTCAGCATTTTACTGTAAGGTTTTTCCGTGAAGATTTAAATGGTTTAATGGCCTATTTAGAGTAATAAATTCCTAAGAAAATAAATACTATTCAGAAAATTACAAATAATATGTCCCTGAATCACAATTCCGTGGAGATTACAGATATAATTTTAGTTTGATTTTTAGACAAAAGAAACTATATAAATCATTTAAAACCATTAAACACTATTTAAATCATACAAAAAGATCTATAACTCCGATTAGGGTGAATCCAAGTGCTAAGGTTTTGTATTGACAATATCTATACAAAGAAATTGCATGACGAATTATTTGGTACTGTTAAAACAGAAATTCATACAGAAATGTTTAAACCCATTGAAATAGTGTTTTAATCATAAGGAAATATCTATAACTCCTTTTTAGGTGATTCAAATTGCCACTGTCTCTAAATTGCATTACCTATATCAAGTAGCATCTAGTTCACAATTTAATACGACATAAACATATTTAGTTCAATTAAAGTGGTATACATCATATTAAATCGATACAACTTTAGTAATAAAAGCTTTAGTGCGTTAAATGACTTTCCACATGCATCATGTAATCTAACTATGTTCAGAACACTAAATGCAACCATTGTGATTCATTAAATCGTCATGCATGCATTTGTTCATCATTGTTTTATTGTAATGTTGCACTGTTGTATGTTTGCAATGTTTTGAATGGTGTTTGTTGTGTTTGCTTCAAACGGTAGATTGCGAGGAGTGCAACGTGTGTGATTGCAACTACTATGATTGCAAGTATTGTGGTTATGACGAGTGTAACCATTATATCTATGAGGATTGTGAGGATTATCTAATCGACTACATCTACAACAAAGGCAAGTGGTGCTATCTTGGTCATAAATGTCCTACTGTTTTCCTATGCATTGTAGATGTTTTTTTGTAGAATTGCATATGTAGGAATTGATGTGTATATGCTATGCTATATCCCATATTATTCCCTAGTATTCCTTGTTTATGACCATCGTATTGGTAGATTGCTTAGCTATGCTATTTAGACGAGGAAGGGAATCACATCATGAAAAGTTATATGTTTTGAAAGGCTTATGTTTTGCTAAATGACAAACCAATATGTTTTAACGAACCACCTGGGCGGAATGGCATTGATTGGGTCATCGAGTGTATTTATGGTGGGGAATGCCGCCCAGGACACTGAGAAATGATTGGTTTCTTTGTTTGGAAGCTTTCGTGTGCAACCATGTGCCAATAATGGAATGGGCGGTTGGTTGAACTCAGTAGGTTGCGGTAACTCGAACCCGCGTATCTAGAGATGTAGATAGTGTAGGTTGGACCGGTGCGCGTCGGGATTGGGGAGATACTTCCCGAACGGTTCCTTCTTTGACTTCTCCCTATCATCACCCAATATGAGAGTGGTGGTACGAGCTGAGCTGGCCAAGTCACATGGGTAAAGTGTACTAATCCCTGCAGGGTGTATAAACTAATCGATTAGCCGTGTCCCCGGTTATGGACAATTTGAGCGACCTGAGACTGATGCTATGATATTTCTCACTCATCCTTATTTCTTGATTACTTAAAACTTGTTGGGTGAACATAATTGGGTAGGAGCACCTGGGAGTGAACCAGAGTGTCCTATTTATCGTATTGGAAAACTACTTTGTTACAAATGTTAGGATAAAACTGTTGCTTTATGCCAATGAGCCTGAAACTCCACTTGACCAAATAAGCATGTAGTTGATAGATCTGTTGTTAACCACTTTAGCCTACTTGCCATACATTCAATGTATTGACCATTCGTGGCTGCAATGTTTCATGTTGCAGGTTATATCGTATCTGATTGATCGTTCATAGGTCGTGACACTCCACTCAACATTTGTTCACCTGTGGCACATTTGAATGATGGAGATCTACCTTGTATTCATTTTCTGCTGTGTACTTGAATAAATAATGTAAATTCTGGATCATATTCGTTGTATTTATGATGCACAGTTATATTTGGTATCATTTTGTACTGTGTGTGCCAGTGAACCGATCCAGGGATTGGCACTATACACATGAACTCAGCCTTATCAGGCGAGGGTGTTACAAGATGGTATCAGAGCCGTGTGTTGGCTGTAGGATCGTGACCTTAGAAATGGATTAGCAATAGAAGACCTCTATTAGGAGAACTATCATATTTTATACTTATTAGAATTCTTATATTCCTTGTCTATCATTTTCCAACACCTCTTCTTGTTCAAAATTTGTAGTTGTCCATTCTTTTGATACCTATATGAGAGTTAGATAAGTAAAAGAACAAATAGTATGACATAAATGAACATCTCACCAAGTTTGGGTAGGACTGGACCACCATATTTTATCTCTTTAGGAGATCATCGCTATCGTGTTAGCATATTGTTCTTACCAACTTATATGGTATGACAATATAGGTTGTTTGCTTGGTTGTATTGAGATATTTTGTGTGATGCTTTGTTTAGGATCAGTTAGTTTTGAACTCTAATGTTTCTGAAATTGTGATGAGGTTTTTAAATTAGTTTAATGGTGTGAATTGATTGAAATTCGTGGGATTACTGCTGTAGTTTTCTGCCTGACCTGTTGTACCACGCAATTTTTCATATTTTAATGATAACTCAGAAAAACCTAAAAAATAGGATCTGGAGCGTAATTACCTGTAGTACATGCACAAAAATTGGCTAAAATTCCTGATGAGTTTAGGTTGGTCAGAAAAAATCGTGAAGTCTGCTGTACTGTTTTGACAGATTTAGTTTATTGCTTATATGTTACTCTATTTTACTCTAGTATTGTTCCCAATGCTTTCAAACTATTTTGTGGTTATATACTACTAAGTTTATACACTTGTAATGTTAGTATACAAGTGTTTGCTTGTGTGTTGATTCCTTATGATTGTTTGCTTGTTTGTGACATTGATTGTTTCATATAGTTATGGGTAGGATTATTTTCTTAGTCGTTCTTTCCTATAGAAACTATTCTTCCCTATCTTGAACCCTTGGAGATATAATGATGTGTTAAGCGGAAGGTTTGACAACACAATACATTTAGAAAGGAGAATGCTTCACCTAATGAAAAAAAGAGATGTGGCAGTATGAAGTGTTGAAATGATGTCATGTAGTAGATTACCCAACCTGAAAGTTGAAGTATCATAGTTTAGTTTTAGTAGTAGCTTTGTTGATTGAATACATGGGAGTCTACATAGAGCATTAGTTCGTGCCCATCGAAACATTCTTCAAGGCAAGTGAGAATGCCCGAGTTATAGAAAAACGTGATTCACCTATCCTCATACAGGGTAATGATTGGGGTGCAGGATGGATTGATCACCATTCCTACTACTCTTATCATTCGCTCTTGTACTATTGGCTTTGTAAATCTTGAGTGCCCTTTTCAACCTTAGCAGAGAGTCGACGTTAAGCCTAGACCTTAGAATGGTATATTCCCCCTTTATAAAAGCACCCAGTGCTTAGCATAGGAATATACAGTAAGAATGAATCTCAACCATGATTAATGGGTACCGTGAAGTAAACATCCCCTAATTGACCACCATGAGAGTTTTGCTAGTTCAAGAAGTGCTTTCTCGAAAACTATCAGTCATGATGTTTAGAATGTGCTAGAGACATTGTGCCAATAAATGTCTAAAGGAGAATCAATTTGAAGCCAAGTGAATCCTTGATAAGTGACCTAGTCAGATTTATTTTAAGGGTGGTAGCATCCTAATGGATCCCGAACCTTTCTTTCTTTCTAGCCTTCCCAAATCTCGGGACGAGATTTCTTTTAAGGGTGGTAGTCTGTCACATCCCAAAATTCTCCTAATTTTGGAATGTGAAATAAATAAATAAGTTTGATTGATTGTTTGACTATGTTGAAAATTCTCAATGAGAAGAAACTTTTTGAATATAAAATCCTCTCAACCTTGAATTCAAAATCTTATATTCTTTTGTTATGACCTAAGTAGCCATATAGGCAAAAGGGCATGGATTGATTATGGATTGTAGAATTGGTGTGCAAGATTTCAAAATGAAAATCATGAAGCATTCATAAGAATTTCATTACATCCATGCAAAGATCTCACAAACTGAATCCAAATCCTGGTATCTAAATCCTATAGTTGATTTGCCCAAATGTTCCTAAAGGAAATTAAATTGACTTTATAAAACCCATTGTTGCTAAGGCAGCGATTATTGCTAAATTATAGCCTAAAAAGATCCAATTAATATTACAAAATTTTAGAAACAAAATTGAGCTTATTTGGAGCTAGTATGAAAAAGTTATGGAATAAATACAAACACATAAAGATATAAATAAAATGGAATAAATAAGGATTTATAAATCCACTACTTCTAAACTAGTAAAAAGATTACAAATTTGATCCTATAATAATCTATTCGATTTTAGAAAAATTTAGAAACAAGAATCATGTCATTTGGAGTTCGTATGCAAAAGATATGAGGGAAACAAGAAAAAAAACTAGGCGGGCCGCCGGCCCACCGGACCAGCCAGCGATCGGGAGCAGCCACGCGCGCACGTACAGTGTTGCTTTAAAAAGCGTGCAAAAATTGATTTTCTATACATATCTCTACTCAAACTCTTATAACTTTTTATCTACAACTCCAAATTGACTTCCGTTTGTTTCTACTTGTTCCTTACTCCAAGGCCTATCTCTACACCGTCTCAAACCTCCATATAAACTCGTGAAGCCATATATGTACGAGTTTTTCTTCTCGAAATCCCGAATCTACATATGCCCGAATCTTATTTCGCTTTTTAACCCATCTAGACTTCGTCGTTTGCCTTCGGTCAAAAAAACGAAAGTTGTAGGGATCGTCGAAATCTTTCAATCCCGACAAACCTCGCCTCTTTTCATCCACCACAGCCGGAGAATTTCGTATCGCAATATTTCAGATCTTACGGTGTAAATCCAAGATCTACTCGCGCTCGTTTCTTCAAATCCAATTTCCTTTGGAGATAAGGTAGGAATAATGATTCCCCACAACTTTCATGTTCTGAGTTTTTCAATTGGACCTACGGATTTGTCTCTCTAACACAGATCTATTTCTTGTCTATTCTGAGCCAAAATCAGGTCAATCTCTTCTTCTAGCCACCGGATCCTATCTAGACGGTCGAGATCCAATCAAACCGGTGCGTGCCATGTCGTCATCCCGGTCATCTTCCTCATCAACGCCACGTCAACATAAGGTCAACATCTAGTCCCAGTCAGCATGCAAAGTCAACCTGTCTAGTCAGCGAAATATTCCCTGAAATATTCCGTTCCAATTTAAAATTGCACATTATAGATCTAACTTGTAAAATTCATTAGAAATTCATACCATGTCCAAAAATTGCGTATAATATATCAAATTGAAGATAATTTTACGTAGAATCATCTTATCAGAATAGATCCAAATTTTACTGTAGGTGGTTACTGCAGTAATTTAATTAGTTTTAATGGTCTTTTAGGTTAATAAATTCATAAGAAATTATCTGTAACTCCGAAAAATATGAATAATATATAAATTGAAGCTACTATAATGTACTTTAATAATATCTGGGTGGATCTAGCCTTTGCAGATTATTTAACCCATAGCTATTTAATTAGTTTTAATGGCTTTAAAAATCATTAAATTCATAGTAAATTAATTGCTTGTCACAAAAATATAAATGATATACCGATGGAAAGCTGGTTCCATGTAGATCATCAATATACAATTAGTTCAGCATTTTACTGTAAGGTTTTTCCGTGAAGATTTAAATGGTTTAATGGCCTATTTAGAGTAATAAATTCATAAGAAAATAAATACTATTCAGAAAATTACAAATAATATGTCCCCGAAATCACAATTCCGTGGAGATTACAGATATAATTTTAGTTTGATTTTTAGACAATATAAACTATATGAATCATTTAAAACCATTAAACACTATTTAAATCATACAAAAAGATCTATAACTCCGATTAGGGTGAATCCAAGTGCTAAGGTTTTGTATTGACAATATCTATACAGAGAAATTGCATGACAAATAATTTGGTACTGTTAAAACAGAAATTCATACAGAAATATTTAAACCCATTGAAATAGTGTTTTAATCATAAGGAAATGTCTATAACTCCTTTTTAGGTGATTCAAATTGCCACTGTCTCTAAATTGCATTACCTCTATCCAGTAGCATCTAGTTCACAATTTAATATGACATAAACATATTTAGTTCAATTAAAGTGGTATACACCATATTAAATCGATACAACTTTAGTAATAAAAGCTTTAGTGCATTAAATGACTTTCCACATGCATCATGTAATGTAACTATGTTCAGAACACTAAATGCAACCATTGTGATTCATTAAATCGTCATGCATGCATTTGTTCATCATTGTTTTATTGTAATGTTGCACTGTTGTATGTTTGCAACGTTTTGAATGGTGTTTGTTGTGTTTGCTTCAAACGTTAGATTGCGAGGAGTGCAACGTGTGTGATTGCAACTACTATGATTGCAAGTATTGTGGTTATGACGAGTGCAACCATTATATCTATGAGGATTATCTAATCGACTACATCTACAACAAAGGCAAGTGGTGTTATCTTGGTCATAAATGTCCTACTGTTTTCCTATGCATTGTAGATGTTTTTTTGTAGAATTGCATATGTAGGAATTGATGTGTATATGCTATGCTATATCCCATATTATTCCCTAGTATTCCTTGTTTATGAGCCATCGTATTGGTAGATTTCTTAGCTATGCTATTTAGACGAGGAAGGGAATCACATCATGAAAATTTATATGTTTTGAAAGGCTTATGTTTTGCTAAATGACAAACCAATATGTTTTAATGAACCACCTGGGCAGAATGGCATTGATTGGGTCATCGAGTGTATTTATGATGGGGAATGCCGCCCAGGACACTGAGAAATGATTGGTTTCTTTGTTTGGAAGCTTTCGTGTGCAACCATGTGCCAATAATGGAATGGGCGGTTGGTTGAACTCAGTAGGTTGTGGTAACTTGAACCCGCGTATCCAGAGATGTAGATAGTGTAGGTTGGACCGGTGCGTGTCGGGATTGAGGAGCTACTTCCCGAACGGTTCATTCTTGGAATTATCCCTATCATCACCCAATATGAGAGTGGTGGTACGAGCTGGGCTGGCCAAGTCACATGGGTAAAGTGTACTAATCCCTGCAGGGTGTATAAACTAATCGATTAGCCGTGTCCCCTGTTATGGACAATTTGAGCGACCTGATACTGATGCTATGATATTTTTCACTCATCCTTATTTCTTGATTACTTAAAACTTGTTGGGTGAACATAATTGGGTAGGAGCACCTGGGAGTGAACCAGAGTGTCCTATTTATCGTATTGGAAAACTACTTTGTTACAAATGTTAGGATAAAACTGTTGCTTTATGCAAATGAGCCTGAAACTCCACTTGCCCAAATAAGCATGTAGTTGATAGATCTGTTGTTAACCACTTTAGCCTACTTGCCATACATTTAATGTATTGACCATTCGTGGCTGCAATGTTTCATGTTGCAGGTTATATCGTATCTGATTGATCGGTCATAGGTCGCGAGACTCCACTCAACATTTGTTCGCCTGTGGCACATTTGAAGGATGGAGATCTACCTTGTATTCGTTTTCTGCTGTGTACTTGAATAAATAATGTAAATTCTGGATCATATTCGTTGTATTTATGATGCACAGTTATATTTGGTATCATTTTGTACTATGTGTGCCAGTGAACCGATCCAGGGATTGGCACTATACACATGAACTCAGCCTTATCAGGCGAGGGTGTTACAATAAGTTCCATAGAGACACGTGAAAGTGGTTTTCTCTTGGTCTTGTGCTTTCACAGCAATTTGAGAAAACCCAGAATAACCATCAAGAAAACAAAAGTGAGTCTTCTTGGCCAACCTTTCTAGCATTTGATCAATAAAAGGCAGAGGATAATGATCTTTCTTAGTGACTTTATTCACCTTTCTAAAATCAATGCACATCCTATAACTAACCACTACTCTTTGAGGTATAAGCTCATTATTTTCATTAGGCACAACAGTTATTCCTCCTTTCTTAGGTACACAATGAACAGGACTAACCCAATTACTACCAGCATCTTAGGATTTAGATACCTCATTTCTTTTAAATCATCAAGAAGTTTTAATACCTCATTTCTTACCACTTCCTTCATCTTAGGATTTAGATGGCGTTGATGTTCAAAAACTATCTTTGCATCAGGTTCTATATTAATAGTATGCTGGCATAAGTACGAGAAATCCCTTTTAAATCATCAAGAGTATACCCCATAGCTCCTCGGTGTTTCTTCAATACTTCCAATAACCTTTCCTCTTCCTTTCCTGAAAGTTTAGAACTAATAATAACATGATATATTTTCTTATCATCTATATAAGCATATTTAATATCATCGGGCAGAGGTTTTAAATCGAAGAAAGGGTCCCCTTTAGGTGGTAATGTGGTACCCAAATCTTCCACGGGTAGGTTATGCTTAAGCATCTCAGGTTGACGAAGAAAAATCTCATCAATCTCATTTCTTTCTTCCATGAAGACATCACCCTCATTGTTAGGAGCAAGAGAAATAGAAGAAAGTTGTTCAACTCTGAAATCCTCATTAGGCAATTCATTTTCATAAGGAGTTTTAGCAAATTTGGAAAAATTAATGTAAGGTTCCCAACCTTTAATAAGGTAGAGATCCCTGTGTTTACAATGCTAGTCCCTGGATCAATATCTAGCATCCGAAGTTAAGATGTAATATCAAGAAACAAAGGTCATAATAAAACTTTATAACCAGGAATAAAATAATTCATTACATCTTACATAGCTCAATTGGCTATCACATTACAATGCAGCAGAATATCTATAAATCATGGAGTCCTTCATCTTCAAAGTGTCACAGGCAATCATGTTGGTTGTAGACTTGTAATCCTATTCAACACACTTCACTAACATCAAACAAACCTGCAACATAATGAGTTGCAGCTACAAGGGTCAATACATTTGAATTATATTGGCAAGTTTTACTACTATGTAGAAATAAGTGGATCCTATCATTACATGCATATTTGGCTAAGTAGGGTTTAGGCTCTTTTGCAGAAAGCAATATAGTTTTGTCCTATCTTTTCAAAATAGTTTTTATCTTTTGTCAAATCTTTCTGAACTCCTTGGAAAACTCCAAGTTCTTCAAATCCCTTGTTGTCACCATCAAGTTTTACTTTGAGAAATTGGAATGTTGAGATCTTCCATAGCTTCAGGCCTTAGTTGCTCAGACTTGTCCGTAACCGGGGACACGACTAAGTACTTAGAATTTGATCTTCTGCAGAAGTTGTACACTTTACCCACATGACACAATCTCGTCTTGACGCCACCAGTGGCCGCTGGATAAGTACTCACCAAAATGGAGTACTGGCAGATCGAGAATGTGACAAAGTCTTTCCATAGAAGTCCTGTCAATACACAATGCTAGCTTGTCTACCAGGCACCAATGTAGGGATAAATTTCCCTTACACAATTCTAGTTAACCTGAAGATGCCAATGCATAAGTCTTCCACTATGTAGTTGACTAAGCCAGAGCCCATTTAGCATGTGGCTGTACATGGAAGCCACTGTACGAGAAACATGTTCAATCTCTAAGTCCCTGGGTGGTTTTCTTCTAGTGCACATACAAAAAGATAGCCGTATAAACATGGTTCCCTTTGTTTCCACCTTGTCCAAAACATGAGTATCCTTGTCCACCCAGGTGGTTCATTGAGTACTTGTTTTATTATATAAAACATATATCTTTTCAACACTTCATATAATCATAACATGTATCCCATCCAAAATATATAGCAGGGCTAAGCTTACTACATCTACATTGTTTCCACTAAGGGAGATATGAGGTATCCTATTAGGATTTAGCATAGCATAAAATAGAGTAGTCCTTATCATGCATGTTACAAAAATCCACTAAGTGTAATGAAAATAGTAGGACATGGATGATAGTGTCACTTTCCTTTTTAGTAGAAAATGTTGGTTCACTTCTTGATCTTGCAAATATCACACTCTTCTAACTTCACTACAAATCAATAAAGCAAACATATATTCAACTAGCATTCAAACAATTTGTCACACATAAAATAACAAAAACAAGGTCATGCATGCAAGCATGCAAAAGATAGTTTTATTTGCAAAAGTGGTTTCCACAAGGCTCTAAATTATAAAGTTCAAAGTGGTCATTTACTAAAGTGGTAAAACCATTTGTAAAAGGTTTCATCTCATAAACTAAATATAATGCAAAGGTGATATTTTATGTTGTTGAAAATATCTTTTAGCAAAGTAATGATTTTATATGGTTCATAAAATAAGTTGTTAATTCACAAAAATTGGTGTTTAGGGTCATAAGGTTTGAATCAAATCATTTCCCAAAGGTTTCACTCCAAAAATCATTTCTAAACCATAAACAATATTTTTATTTGACTAGAAATGAGCTAATTCAATTATTTATTCCTTATCTTCACAAAATACATTTTTTTAAATCCACAAGTTGGTTCCTATGGTCAGTAGGTTCAAAACAGACCATTTTGCAAAGATTTTATCTCAAAAATATATCTAGAACAATTTTCATAATCAAAATAATCCTACACAAGTTTCTGCAAATTCAACCAATTTTCCGATAGCAAAACATTAAACAAAATGCATGGTTGCAAAGTACTTGTTCTTCTGAATCCAGTGATATAAAATTTGCAAATTTCGGACGTGTGGATCAAAAGTTATGCAATTTACAAATTCAATCAACAAATAGAAATGTTTCTGTCTATTTAAACAAATCAGTGCCACGCGTCATGTTCTTACTGGACGATACCGGTTCGCACGGATTGAGCTCTGTGGACCGTAGGATTTAAGTGAGATCGTGTGGCACAGATGGACGCATACCCTTTCGCTTATGATCTAATATGATCCTTTGGATCTAGATCCGACGGACTACAGCGCATTGACCCAAAAGCGAGCGGCGCTGGCGGCAGCGACTAGCGACGCGGGATCTGCTCGCGGTGGTTCTGGTGAAGCAGGAAGGAAGGAAGGGAGATGAGATGCTCATAGGGTTCACAGGGCGATGCTGAAGCTCAACATTGTCTTTTTCGTCGAAGGGGCGCTCGGGATGGACGGCAATCGCTCGCCGGAGTTGCTCCTGGCGACGGGTGTGCTCCGGCGTCGTCGGGGATGGGGCTACAGGTTACCCTAAGGCAAGATAGAGGCACAGTTAGATGCGGGCGAGCGTGGGGAGTACAGGAGCATCATCGGGAAGGAGAGGAGAGGATGGGGCTTACGGGAAGACTTCGTCGGAGTAGACACGGTCCTCGGTGGGGCTCTAATGTTAACGAAGCCGAGCTTCTAGAGCGCGCGGGAGCAAGCTGGAGTCATGGGCAGGTGCACCTCACGATGGGGAATAGGCTCGCGTGCAGAGGGAGGAGCGCAGTGAGGTATGGCCGGAATTGGAGGTGGAGCTCGCCGGAGACAGTGGCGGTGCAAAAGAAAATTGGGGCAGCCTGGTGGCTGAGAGTGGCTGGAGTTTGGGGGGAAAGAGAGAGGGGAGAGTGGCGTTTATGAATGCATGGTCACTGTGAGGATTTACTCAGCCATCAACACGTATTGACGCCGGCAATCAATTGGCAGCAACGGCAAGGGGTCGTGGTCGCGGGGTTGAAGACGACGATGAGTGGCCTGGGGCCTAGCTGTATGCGAGAGAGGGAGAGAAAGAGTGGGGTCCACTTGTCTGTGACTCAGCGGGTTCTTTTCTAAGTGAAAAGCGTTTCACTGCGGGGTGAGTTAGTTGGGCTAGCTACTGGGCTGGACTGGGCCTTGCTGGTGGGTTAAGTTTGTTTCATTTTTTTATACTGAAAGCTTTTTCTTTTTCTATTTGGAATTTCTGTTTTGATTTTCAAACAAACAATTGAAACACCAATTCAATTCAAACCACCACCAAAATTTGTATTGATTTTAATTATATTTAACAACATATTCCAAAGACCAAAATAAAATAATTCTTTTATTCTTTTAGGATCTATTAATAATTAAATAAATAGATCTTAGTCTTTAATTCAAATAGGATATAATTTATTTAAAAGCTCTATTTGAAATCGAAATAGTACCAAAACCTTTTCAGTAGGTTTCATTTGAAAATATAAAACACTTGGATTTTTATTTAAAATACTTAGTTTTTGTGTTTATATAAAAATGGGAAAAGCCTTTACTTAAATAAAATTGGATATTAATAAATCCTCATGGTTTTATTTAAATAAACCTTTACTATTTTTTTATCAAACAAAATATTTTATTTCAAAAGCTTGGCCAAGATTTAATTTGGCTCTATAAAATAATCCTTATTTATAATTCTACCTTTTCTTTTGAAAACCAAATCTTTTTATTAAAAGATCCAAAAATAGTGATTCCAACTTTTATAACTTTATTTATTATTTGTTTATCTTTTTAAATCCCTTTGGGATTTTATTTGACCAAAATAGGTTTTGATGTTTCCAATTGGAATCAAAAAGTTTCTTCTCGCCCTAAATTTCAACAAAATTTTATTTTGTTTATTTATTTTTCACATTTCAAAATTTGGAAAATTTTGGGATGTGACAGGCTACCACCCTTAAAATAAATCTCGTCCCGAGATTTGGGAAGGATAGGGTTACAAGGTTGCTTCAAGGCAGCTAGGGTACTACCACCCTTAAAATAAAGTCTCATAGGGTTACATTGATGGTTCACTTGACTATGAGTTCAACACTTAATATCCAGACAAGGAATCTTTATTTTCCTCAACTGAGTTAACTAGTTCCTAATATCCACTTCTTCTATCTCTTCAAAGTTTCCATCCATGTCAATGTGGTTCACATGTCCTTTCTGGGTCACATTGGAGTCATTTCCATTGGAGTTTCTAGCATCCTTTTTCTTTTTCTTCTCGTGACACCGATGCATAGTGTCCAAGCTCCTTACAATTATAGCATCAAGAATCGGCTAATGTCTTTCTTCCTGAAAGTGTCATGTTGGTTCTGACCAAGGTCATCTCCATTGTCAGTATCGTTTCCATTATTATCACTTCCATTGTTGTTGTGGTGATACTGATGTGGTTCAGAATCTTCCTTGCTATTTTTGAATGAATGCTTTTTTTGTGATGATCCTAAGTGATTCTTGAGTTTATGCTTCCTCTTTCTGTTCTCAACTTGATTCATGTTGTTTTCCAAAATGGTGTCTTTGTCACAGAGTGATTGATAATTTGGGACATAGGCAACAGCTAGCTGCAGGTTCAACTCATCATTAAGTCCTTCAAGAAATTTATCATTTCTCTTGGCATCTGTGTCGACTTCATCCAGTGCATATCGTGCCAGATTGTTGAATTCTTCAATATACTCAGCCACACTGAGGTGACGCTGTTTCAGATTGTGAAACTCCTTTTTCTTCAAGTACATCACTCCAGGTGAGATGTGAGTTGTACGGAAACCATCCTCAAAAATAGCCCAAGTCACATCTTCAAGGGGAGTGGTGATCTGAAAGTTGTCCCACCATGTTGCTGTTGGTCCTTCAAGTAGAAATTCTGAAACCTAACTTTCACTTCATCGGTGCAGCCAACAGTCACTACGTCCTTATTCACTAAACGTAACTAGTCATTGGCTTCCATTGGATCAGTTGTTCCAGAGAATCTTGCAGGCCTAAGTTTCAGAAACTTGGTGAGCATGTCAAGTGCTGGAGGATTATTCTGATTGTTTTTGTTGTTGTTATTCTTCTGATTCTGTATGAATGTGGTCATCTCCTGCATCAGTTGTGTCTAAGATGTCATCATCTACTGCATCTCAGGAGTGATGTTGTTGTTTTGGTTGGGGTTGGCACGACGGGGAGGCATCTGTTGGTTGATAGGGATAAGTAATGATGGATAGGTATAAAGAAGTCCTAACACACAACTCAATACCAACCAAGTTGAATCAAACAATCAAGCAATCAACAAGCAACTATTCACTTATCAACTTATGAGTTTAACTCATGAGTTGAAGGAAACAACAAGTTTTCTTGAAATAATCAACTTAGTATAGTCATACCTCATAGGTCAATGATCTATACACTATCATGATTTCAATGTCTTAGATAGTTGGTAGGGAATCTAATGTCTCTTGGTTTTTCACTTGTAGTCCTTAGTGATGTCTAAGTTGAAGTCCTTAGTGAAACAAAAGTGGAAGTCATTGGTCATGGTGAAGGCTTTGTCCATCAAGTTGAAAAGGAAGAGATGTAGAATCAAAACCAAAAGGTTGAGCAAAGAGTTTACAAGATTGTTTGTAACTAAGTTTTGGAAAAAATACAACTCCTATTTTTCTAAGGGGTTTTGTCCAATCCTAGGGTTACAATCCTACAGGCAACACAGTGCTCTGATACCATCTGTAAGGTTCCCAACCTTTAATAAGGTAGAGATCCCTGTGTTTACAATGCTAGTCCATGGATCAATAGCTAGCATCCACAGTTAAGATGTAATATCAAGAAACAAAGGTCATAATACAACTTTATAACCAGGAATAAAATAATACATTACATATTACATAGCTCAATTGGCTATCACATTACAATGCAGCAGAATATCTATAAAGCATGGAGTCCTTCATCTTCAAAGTGCCACAGGCAATCATGTTGGTTGTAGACTTGTAATCCTATTCAACACACTTCACTAACATCAAACAAACCTGCAACATAATAAGTTGCAGCCACAAGGGTCAATACATTTGAATTGTATTGGCAAGTTTCACTACTATGTAGAAATAAGTGGATCCTATCATTACATGCATATTTGGCTAAGTAGGGTTTAGGCTCTTTTGTAGAAAGCAATATAGTTTTGTCCTATCTTTTCAAAATAGTTTTTATCTTTTGTCAAATCTTTCTAAACTCCTTGGAAAACTCCAAGTGCTTCAAATCCCTTGTTGTCACCATCAAGTTTTAATTTGAGAAATTGGAATGTTGAGATCTTCCGTAGCTTCAGGCCTTAGTTGCTCAGAGTTGTCCGTAACCGGGGACACGGCTAAGTACTTAGAATTTGATCTTCTGCAGAAGTTGTACACTTTACCCACATGACACAATCTTGTCTTGACGCCACTAGTGGCCGCTGGATAAGTACTCACCAAAATGGAGTACTGGGAGATCGAGAATGTGACAAAGTCTTTCCATAGAAGTCCTCTCAATACACAATGCTAGCTTGTCTACCAGGCACCAATGTAGGGATAAATTTCCCTTACACAATTCTAGTTAACCTGAAGATGCCAATGCATGAGTCTTCCACTATGTAGTTGACTAAGCCAGAGCCCATTTAGCATGTGGCTGTACATGGAAGCCACTGTATGAGAAACATTTTCAATCTCTAAGTCCCTGGGTGGTTTTCTTCTAGTGCACATACAAAAAGATAGCCATATAAACATGGTTCCCTTTATTGCCACCTTTTCCAAAACTTGAGTATCCTTGTCCACCCAGGTGGTTCATTGAGTACTTGTTTTATTATATAAAACATATATCTTTTCAACACTTCATATAATCATAACATGTATCCCATCCAAAATATATAGCAGGGCTAAGCTTACTACATCTACATTGTTTCCACTAAGGGAGATATGAGGTATCCTATTAGGATTTAGCATAACATAAAATATAGTAGTCCTTATCATGCATGTTACAAAAATCCACTAAGTGTAATGAAAATAGTAGGACATGGATGATAGTGTCACTTGACTTTTTAGTAGAGAATGTTGGTTCACTTTTTAATCTTGCAAATATCACACTCTTCTAACTTCACTACAAATCAATCAAGCAAACATATATTCAACTAGCATTCAAACAATTTGTCACACATAAAATAACAAAAACAAGGTCATGCATGCAAGCATGCAAAAGATAGTTTTATTTGCAAAAGTGGTTTCCACAAGGCTCTAAACATTATAAAGTTCAAAGTGGTCATTTACTAAAGTGGTAAAACCATTTGTAAAAGGTTTCATCTCATAAACTAAATATAATCCTAAGGTGATATTTTATGTTGTTGAAAATATCTTTTAGCAAAGTAATGATTTTATATGGTTCATCAAATAAGTTGTTAATTCACAAAACTTGGTGTTTAGGGTCATAAGGTTTGAATCAAGTCATTTCCCAAAGGTTTCACTCCAAAAATCAGTTCTAAACCATAAACAATATTTTTATTTGACTAGAAATGAGCTAATTCAATTATTTATTCCTTATCTTCACAAAATACATTTTTTTAAATCCACAAGTTGGTTCATATGGTCAGTAGGTTCAAAACAGACCATTGCAAAGATTTCATCTCAAAAATATATCTAGAACAATTTTCATAATCAAAATAAGCCTACACAAGTTTCTGCAAATTCAACCAATTTTCCATAAGCAAAACATTAAACAAAATGAATGGTTGCAAAGTACTTGTTCTTCTGAATCCATTGATATAAAATTTGCAAATTTTGGACGTGTGGATCAAAGTTATGCAATTTACAAATTCAATCAACAAATAGAAATGTTTCTGTCTATTTAAACAAATCAGTGCCACGCGTTATGTTCTTACTGGACGATACCGGTTCGCACGGATTGAGCTCTGTGGACTGTAGGATTTAAGTGAGATCGTGTGGCACAGATGGACGCATACCCTTTCGCTTATGATCTAATCTGATCCTTTGGATCTAGATCCGACGGACTACAGCGCATTGACCAAAAGCGAGCGGCACTGGCAGCGGTGACTGGCGGCGCGGGTTCTGCTCGCGGTGGTTATGGCGAAGCAGGAAGGAAGGGAGGGAGATGAGATGCTCACAGGGTTCGCAGGGCGATGCTGAAGCTCAACGTTGTCTTTTCCATTGAAGGGGCGCTCGGGGTGGACGGCAATCGCTCGCCGAAGTTTCTCCTGGCGACGGGTGTGCTCAGGCGTCGTCGGGGATGGGGCTACAGGTCACCCTAAGGCAAGATAGATGCACGGTTAGACGCGGGCGAGCATGGGGAGTACAGGAGCATCATCGGGAAGGAGAGGGGAGGACGGGGCTTACGGGAAGACTTCGCCGGAGTAGACACGATCGTCGGTGGGGCTCTAATGTTGACGAAGCCGAGCTTCTAGAGCGTGCGGGAGCGAGATAGAGTCATGGGCAGGTGCGCCTCGCGATGGGGAATAGGCTCGCGTGCAGAGGGAGGCGAGTAGCGGTGAGGTATGGCCGGAATTGGAGGTGGAGCTCGCCGGATATAGTGGGGGTGCAAAAGAAAATTGGGGCAGCCTAGTGGCTGAGAGTGGCTAGAGTTTGGGGGGAAAGAGACAGGGGAGAGTGGCGTTTATGAATGCGTGGTCACTGTGAGGATTTACTCAGCCATCAACACGTATTGACGCCGACAATCAATCGGCAGGAACGGCAGGGGGGCGTGGTCGCGGGGTTGAAGACGACGATGAGTGGCGTGGGGCCTAGTTGTCTGCGAGAGAGGGAGAGAAAGAGTGGGGTCCACTTGTCTATGACTCAGCGGGTTCTTTTCTAAGTGAAAAACGTTTCACTGCGGGGTGAGTTAGTTGGGCTGGCTACTGGGCTGGACTGGGCCTTGCTGGTGGGTTAAGTTTGTTTCATTTTTTTGTACTGAAAGCTTTTTCTTTTTCTAATTGGAATTTCTGTATTGATTTTCAAACACCAAGTCAATTCAAACCACCACCAAACTTTGTATTGATTTTAATTCTGTTTAACAACATATTCCAAAGTCCAAAATAAAATAATTCTTTTATTCTTTTAGGATCTATTAATAATTAAATAAATAGATCTTAGTCTTCAATTCAAATAGGATATAATTTATATAAAAACTCTATTTGAAATCTAAATAGTACCAAAACCTTTTCAGTAGGTTTCATTTGAAAATATAAAACACTTGGAATTTTTATTTAAAATACTTTAATAAGTTTTTGTGTTTATATAAAAATGGGAAAAGCCTTTACTTAAATAAAATTGGATATTAATAAATCCTCATGGTTTTATTTAAATAAACCTTTACTATTTTTTTATCAAACAAAATATTTTATTTCAAAAGCTTGGCCAAGATTTAATTTGGCTCTATAAAATAATCCTTATTTATAATTCTAGCTTTTCTTTTGAAAACCAAATCTTTTTATTAAAGATCCAAAAATAGTGATTCCAACTTTTATAAATTTATTTATTATTTGTTTATCTTTTTAAATCCCTTTAGGATTTTATTTGACCAAAATAGGTTTTGATGTTTCCAATTGGAATCAAAAAGTTTCTTCTCACCCTAAATTTCAACAAAATTTTATTTTGTTTATTTATTTTTCACATTTCAAAATTTGGAAAATTTTGGGATGTGACAATTAAACTCATAAGATTATCCATCAAACTTAGTTTAAATTTTCTCCTTCTTACAATCTATAATACCTCCACAAGTGTTCAGAAAAGGTCTACCTAAAATGATAGGACAAGTTTTACTAGCTCCTTACCAAACACTAGAAAATTAGTAGGATATTTAACCTTAACACAAAGAAATTCCACGTCTCTTACAATACCAATTGGACAAACTGTCTGACTATTAGCAAGGTGAATAACCACATCAATGTCCTCAAGTTCACAAGGACCAATTTCATGCATAATTTCTCTCTAAAGCTCATAAGGAATAGCACTAGAACTTGCACCAATATCACATAAAACATAATAGAAATGATCACCAATTCTAAGAGAAAGCACAGGGACACTAGCTTTTCTAGTTTTACTAGGATGAGAGACAATATTAGAAGCATGTTCACAAAAGATAATATGCCCATCTTCTACATTCTTAGTGACAAGGTCTTTCAAAATGGCTACTACAGGTTCAATATTTATTTGGTCATCAGGTTCTACAACTTTCTTTGTACTTTTACTAACCATATTAGCTATAATAGAATGTTCCTTTACCTTAGAAGTAAAAGGTATTTTCTCAATATAGGGTTCAGTAAAAATATGATCAATAGTACAAATTTCAGTGTTTCTAGCACGAGCATGATCAATAATATCTTTATAAGGTGCATGGTACTTGTTCCACTCCATTTTGGGAATTACAATATAAGAGGCAAAGGCCTTCAAGAAATTTGCAAGAACTTGAGAATCAATACCATACTCAATACTAATATCATGAAAGTCATTAGTTCCCATAAAAGATTTAATGCATTCATAATCATAATATATACTTGACATTTTTCCTTTGTCATTTTCCCATGCTTCAGTATTTTCTTGAATACGGTCTAGAAGATACCATTTAGCTTCTTCTTTCATATGTGTGAATGATTCAGCACAAGAAGCATCTAATAAATCTTAATCATGAAGAGAAAGCCTTGCATAAAAGCTATTGATAATAATATTATCAGGGAGCTCATGAATAGGACATTTAAGCATTAGTAACTTCAATCTCCCCCAAGCATTAGTAACATTTAAGCATTAGTAACTCCATTACACAGCCAAAAGTTATATATTTGATTCCTATCCTTGTGAATCTCACTACGAGGATAGAATTTAGAATAAAAGAGAGGTACAATTTCCTCCCATTCCATAGATTGTCCATTCTTTAGCAGATTATATCATTCTTGAGCTCTTCTTTTTAATGATATGGAGAGTAACTTTTTCTTAACTTGTTCCATTGTGATACTTGCACACTTAAACAACCTGCATAATTCATGGATAAAAAGCAATTGATCACCATGATGGATAGTTCCATCTCCAAAATAATAATTATCCATAACACGATCAATAATTCTTGCAGGTATCTTAAAATGATCTATCTCAGCAGGTGGAGATTCATCTACTACCCTAGCAGTGGTATTAGATTTCCCAAATAGGAAACCAAGTAGGTTATCCATATTGGAAACAAAGTAACAAGCAGAAATAAAAGCAATACTCACAGTAGAATTTTCCTTTACCAGTTCCACTCTTTAATAGCACTTCACTCCCCGACAATGGCGCCAGAAAATAGTCTTGATGACCCACAAGTATAGGGGGTGTATCTTAGTACTTTCTTTAAATAGGAGTGTCAATCCCAACGAGGAGCAGAAGGTGTTGACTAGTGGTTTGGAGCAGGAATTATCTATAAATACTTAGCAAACGGATTTTTAGGGTTTTTTGATAATCCAAAGAAATAAAGTGCAAGTAAATAAAGACAACAAATAATTGAAGCAAGTGTCCCAATCCTTTCTTAGCAAAGGACAAGCCGGTTGTAATACTTATGAGGACCAAACATTCTCGAGGACACATGGGAATACTGTCAAGTGCTTTCGCTTCATATAGTTGATTAATCTTCTTTGGTTGGGTAAGTGTTGTGTGGGTGAACCTGTGCTAATGTACCGACCTTACTTGGACTAATAAATACTTGTGATTAAACCCCTTGCAAGAATCCGCAAATACAAGAAATTAATTAAGATAAAAACCTAACCACAACATTAAACTCTGAGATCCTACACTCCCTTGCGCAAAGGTTTCCTAACGGGGGTTCAGGTTTTTGTCACTCCGACAACCCCACAATTAGTAGTAAAATACACAATGCATTCCCCTAGGACCATAAATGGTGAAGTATCATGTAGTTGACGTTTACATGACACCACTAGAAGAATAGCACCACAACTTAAATATCAAACCATTGAATACTACTTCAACACAATTCCACTACTAACAACATGACTTCTCCCATGTCCTCAAGAACTAAACGAACTACTCACGAGACATAATATGGATCAAGATCAGAGAGGATATAATGATGAATAACAATCTGAACATAAACAATAATTCAATGGTTCTACTCACAGGCATCAATTACAAAAGTAATCAACACCGGGAAATTTTCCCCTAAGAACTATGCAAGATTCAACACAATTGTTATAGCAGGATGGAGTGGTGATTATGGTGCTGGTGGTGAGGATGATGATGATGATCCCGATGAAGTCTAGCTTGATGACGGTGTTGATGGTGACGATCTCCCCTCTCTGGGAAGGAATTTCCCCGGCAGAAATCTGCCTGCCGGAGAGCTCTTTCTCTATATATATAGTTTCCGCCCCGCGGAGGCGGCGGAATATTTCTTTGGTCGCTCCCCTCGGTATTAGGATTTCGAGGAGAAGATATAGGCGAAAGGGCGAAGCAGGAGGTGGGCCAGGGTGGCCCGCGCTTGGGGGGTGTGGGCCCCCTATGGCCCATCTCAGCCTACTCTTCTAGCTTCCTTCTTCTTCTAGAAAAATAGGATTTTCCATGTATTTTTTGGTATTTTATTATCTTCGTGAATATTGCATCTGGACACCGCTTTTTCCATCAGAATTTTGACTCCGACAGTTCATCCTCCAAAAGTCATCTGATACGTCGGAAACGTATCTATTATTTTTGATGCTCCATGCTTGTTTAGTATCTACTTTGCTTTGCTTTGTCTACACTTTGAGGTGCTTTTTACATGTTTTCTGGTACTAACCTATTAACAAGTTGCCACAGTGCCAGTTGCCTATTTTCTGCTGTTTTTGGTTTCAGAAAAGTTAGTAAAGAAAAATTCTTGGAATTGGACGGGACAAATGTCAAAGTCAATAACTTTCCGTGGGGAACAAGAAGTCCAGAGGGGAGACGGAGAAGCGGACCAGGGCAGCCAGACCACCCCTAGGCGCGGCCAGGGGTGGGCCCGCGTCTAGGAGGTGTGTGGCCCCTCTAGCCGCCTCCTCCGCCTCCCCCTTCTCCTATAAGAATCCCCTGATGTAGATACACTAAGCACCTGATCAAATCTCGACGAAACCGTCTGTAGCCGCCGCCACCATCGTCCCTAGATCGGGGGGATCTGAAGTTTTTCCCGTCACCCTGTCGGAGGGGAGATCATCCCGGAGGCCTTCTCTCCGGTATGATGCTTGAGTAGTTCCACCTTGGACTATGGGTCCATGTAGTAGCTGGATGGTTGTATCTCCTCTTGTGCTTTCATGTATAGATCTTGTGAGCTCCGTTCATGATCAAGATCTAATATATTTGTAATCATGCATGCTGTGTTTGCGGGAATCCGATGCATAGTGAGATTATTATGTTGGTTCGATTAATGGTTTTGTCTTTATGATTATATCATGTCCGTGTTGTTTGTGATCTTGCATGCTCTCTGTTGTTAGTAGCAATCTTGGCAAGTAGTTGCTAGTGACTCCAAGAGGGGGTATTCATGCTCGATAGTGGGTTCATGCCTCTAGTTTCCAAGGGAAGTGAAAATAATATCTTCGGTTGTAGATGTGTTGTTGCTACTAGGGAGAAAACAACGGTCTCTTCTTCATGGAACATGTGGAATATTTACCTTACACACTTTGCTTAAAGCAGTTGTATATTGCTTGCAACTTAATACTGGAGGGGGTTCGGATGATAACCTGAAGGTGCACTGCTAGTCATAGATGCAGTTAGATGGCGGTCTATGTATATTGTTGTATTGGCCAATCGAATCTCATAGGATCTTTCTGACTAGTAATTGCATTGTTATGCCTTGCTCAGTTCCTGTCAATTGCCCTGCTATAATTTGTTTACCGTTCATGCCATGTTGTTTATCTAAGGAGAGCACCTCTAGTGAACTATGGACCCTGGTCCAATCTTTACCATTGATACATCTTCCACGGTTACTTGTTTATTAGCTGCAAACCATTACCTTCCACACCATACGTTTAATCCTTTGTTACAGCAAACCGGTGAGCTTGACAACCTCACTGATTCGTTGGGGCAGAGACCTGAGTTTGTATTGTGCAAGTCTCTGCGTTGCTTGCAACACCTGTGTGACATTTCCTTCCTCCTTCTGGTTCGATAACCTCGGTATCTACTGAGGGAAGACTTGCTGCTGTGCTCATCACACCTTGCTCTTGGGGTTTCCAACGAAGTGCTCCACGTCAGCACCATCAACAAGTTTTCTGGCGCCGTTGCCGGGGGTCTAAGGACGTCTTCACTAGGGGAGTCCTTCACTTCCTTTCTCTTTACTTTGTTTTTAGTTTCCTTTGTTTCTTTTGCTTGGTTTTGTTTCCCTCTTTTCAAAACACCCAAAAAAATTAGTCTAGTTTGGTTTGCTTGCTTTATTCAAAAACATAAAAAATTAGTTCCTACTCTAGTTGCTACCATGTATGGTCTTGGACCAACCTTTATTTCCCCTATGGTAGAAATCTCCACTTTTAAGCAAAAAAAGTGAAGAAAGTTTTAAAGAAGCTTGGTCCAGAATCTCTGATTTACATAGGGAAACTGAGCCTAAGGTGAGCCTTAGCTTGGTTATTGATAGTTTCTACCGCGGTATTTCTCTTTGTTATAGATATGCTTTGGATGTTCTGGCTGAGAAATATTTTTTGCTATGTACTGAGAAAGAAATTAATCATGATTTATGGTACACCTGGCAAGTCTGATTCCTCTTTCACAAATATTTTTGCTAGGTTAAACACTCTTGATACCGGTATTGCTTCTATGAATAGCTTGTATCACATGCTTAGGGCTTTCCATGATTATGTTCCCATAAATTCTGAGACTTCAAAGTGGTTTTCCACAATCAAAGTCTCAATAAACACTACACTTTTTGATGCTCCCTGTGATATCATGTCTGAATTTTGCCTCATGCCTAAAGATATTTATGATTCCTTGAGTCTTTGGGGGCTTACTGAAGGAGGAGAGGAAATCTCTCTTACCAACAATGCCACTATATTACCCATTGGAATAGCTGAAGGTGTGTTTACAAAAATCTCAGGGAAAATGGTGACTACTGATTATCTTATTATTGAATGTGTAGGCAAAGGACAGATCACACTTGGAAGATCTCTACTGAAACACCTTGGGGCAGTAATAGATGTGGGAAAAGGCATCACGCATTTTTATCCTCCATTAAGCAATAATATCTTCCCTAAAGAGAAGAAGAAAGGTAAGAAAGTAAAGAACAAGAGGGGTAATGCTTCTTCATTTGAAAATACTTGATTCTTCTTGCTTCTTGTGCCTAACTTAAAGGCATTAAAGAAAAGTACTTGTTGAGAGATAACCCAAGAATTTTCTTGAGTCTTGGAAGTTATTACTTCAGTAATGACCTCTCCTTACCCTTTTTGTTTGCTTTTTGTGCCAAGAATGACCTCTAATGAGAGGGAAGTAAGATTTGGGGAGTTGCTGTCCCGAAACAGATTTCTGTCCTCTACCAAAAAAATTCGTGCGGAGTCTCTGTAACTCGAATTGAGCTCACAATTTACGTATAAATCACTCAGTATGTTAGATAACTTTTGTTACTTAAACACTTTTTGATTTGAGCAACAGAAGATGTTCGAAAAATTCGGTTTCTACCTCCTGGTCTGTTTTGATAGATTTCTGCCATTATTTGCATTTGCTTCTTATTGATTCCTTTTTGGGTTCTTTTAGGGAAATTGAGATTTTTGAAGGAGTTGCTATAGTATCTTTTGTTTTTAGTGAAAATCCTGGCTGTTCCAAAGCTTTGCCAGAGGTCTAATATCTTTTGAATACACTAATGTTGCTAATGAAGATTGTGTGAAGTTTTGTATGAAGGAAAAATTCCAGGTGTAGAGAGAGAGTGATGTAATGAGATGAAGAATGGACAAAAGTTCAAGATTGGGGATGCCACCATGGTGTCACCCCAATAAATATCCAAGAGGTACAAGCATCAAAGCTTGGGGATGCCCAAGGCACCCCCTTCTTCATCAATAAAAAGCTCAGGTCTGTCTAGACACTTCATATTTATTGTTTCATGCATAGTTGTGTTGTTCTTGGAGCATCTTAGTTTTTGTTTGATTTTCTTAGGTTGTTTAGTTTGCTTGAATAATGTAGTTTGGACCCCCGTTTTCGCTGTTGTGTTTTGCAAATATGTTGCTTGGTGTTGGAAAGGAGTAGTAAGTTATTGCTTGTAAGTGCAAGAGGAGCTTGCATTGACTGTGACTTAGACTTTAGCATGACATGCTAGGTGTTTTTTTGACCTTATGCTTAGTGATTATTTCTGTAGCATGTCTTGTTCCAAACAATGGGGATTCCTTAGTGTGCCTTGAAGAAATTATGCGTTGTTTTATCATGCAAAAAGCATAGTATTGTGTTATTCTCCTTTGATGCTTTATTTGGGTTGACTTGGCACATGATCACACCATGTTATGACTATTAAAAGTCACCATTAGCCTCTATGATCATTTAGTTCTTGACTTGTAGTACCACTCTATGCCTTGATTAGTAATGCTTTGTTGCACTGCATGATTGTGGCCATTATTGCTCTCTTAGTTGGTTGCTCCCAGTATTTTGCTAGCATCCACTTGTATGAGTAAGCTCTACTCATGCTTCCAACCCCCAAAAACCAAGTTATTCCAAAGTGTCCACTATAAACTCCTATGCATGGTGTGTTACACCATTCCAAGTATATTCTTGTTTTCAGCTATCTTCCAGTTAAAAAATATTTTGTTATGTGAAAACTTAGTGATTAAAGCCCTCACAAACTTGATGGCACACTTTATATTCTCTGCCCCTAATAAACTTGAACCATTGTGTCATCTATGTTGTATATGCTTGCACTTATACGTTGGAATTAGCAGAACTGTGCTGTCATGGGGAACGTTTTAAACATTGCACTTGTACTTTGTACTCAGTTGATATCATGCTCTTTTGTCTATGGATGTCACCTATGTGAAATAAAGATGGAAATTGTAAGTCCATGGAGTTTGTATCCTGTGTTAGAGAAACGCTTGGGCCGCTAGCCTAAGCCATGCCTAATCATGGTGGAAACTTGCAGCATCACCATAGTGACATCTATGAAGCATTCTTCTTATAAAAAAGAGACACATTGAGAAAAGAGGAAAGAGATAAAAAAGAACCATATTCCCATGGTACATAAGAAGATTGTTGAGATGCTCATTGTCTGCTTGCCTTGTCATTTTGGTTATGGGATAGCTCCTGTAACATGTGCAAGGGGTACCCCGTTGGTGGTTCTCAATGATATGCAAATACTTATAGTGACAAGAACTTACAGGTGACTAAAGTTTAGTAGAATTAGGTGTGGCCCTCGTATTCAAGGGACTTGAGATTGCCAACTTATACTTCATCAAGCATATACTCCATCTGTGTTCACTTTAACCTTAATCACTTCAAGATGCTTATGATAGGGGCAATGAGGGCTGAAAGCTAACAAGTACCATAATTTTTGGACAGTCTTTTTGAAACTTGAAATCCCTGCTTCCTTTAAAAAAGGCTTTTCTTCTACCATTACTTGAGTCTCCACCTTCTACCTTTAGGCACCATTAAGAGAGCATAGTTGTCATTCTGTGTGCAGTGTTCCAAAGCTTATTGATTGATGCATATTGTGATATTACTTGTTCTTGTGCTATTTGTTTCTAGTCATCATTGTGAACTTTGAAGGTGTCATATGCATCTATATTTGCTACTCTATGAGGGACAAGATGATGGCCACTATGCTATGTTTTCTGTATGTGAAACAAACAAACGTTTTTCAATGCATGTTATTCATGATCTTTGTTTGTAGCTTGTCATGTTGCATGCATAGTTACTATGTCCTATTGTTAGAACTCCATCTTTCATGCACATGTTTAGAGTTCTTTGATCGCATCTTTGAATGCTTGCAGATGGTTGGATCTTTATTGTGAGGGTGCATGTCACCTCAAAAATTATTCTTTTATCACTTACCTGCGCGAGGACGAGCGGGATTTAAGCTTGGGGATGCTTGATACCTCGGAAACATATCTATAATTTTTTATGCTCCATGCTTGTTTAGTATCTACTTTGCTTTGCTTTGTCTACACTTTGAGGTTCTTTTTACATGTTTTCTGGTACTAACATATTAAAAAGTTGCCACAGTTCCAGATGCCTATTTTCTGCTGTTTTTGGTTTCAGAAAATTTAGTAAAGAATTATTCTCGGAATTGGACTGGAAAAACGTAAAAGTCAATAACTTTCCGTGGGAAACAAGTCTAGAGGGGAGCAGGATCAGCGGGCCAGGGCAGCTTGACCCCCCTGGGCGCGGCCAGGGGTGGGCCCGTGCCGAGGAGGGGTGTGGACCCTCAAGCCGCCTCCTTGGCCTCCACCTTCGCCTATAAGAAGCCCCCGATGCAGATACACTAAGCACCTGATCAAATCTCCACAAAACCGTCTGTAGCCGCCACCACCATCGTCCCTAGATCGGGGGATCTGAAGTTCTTCCAAGCACCCTGCCGGAGGGGAGATCATCCCGGAGGCCTTCTCTCTGGTATGATGCGTGAGTAGTTCCACCTTGGACTATGGGTCCATGTAGTATCTGGATGTTTGTATCTCCTCCTTGTGCTTTCATGTATAGATCTTGTGAGCTCCGTTCATGATCAAGATCTAATCTATTTGTAATCATGCATGTTGTGTTTGCGGGGATCCGATGGATAGTGAGATTATTATGTTGGTTCGATTAATGGTTTTGTCTTTATGATTCTATCATGTCTCTGTTGTTTGTGATCTTGCATGCTCTCTGTTGTTAGTAGCTATCTTGGCCAAGTAGTTGCTAGTGACTCTAAGAGGGGGTATTTATGCTCGATAGTGGGTTCATGCCTCTAGTTTCCAAGGGAACTGACAATAATCTCTTCGGTTGTAGATGTGTTGTTGCTACTAGGGAGAAAACAACGGTCTCTTGTTCATGGAACATGTGGACTGTTTACCTTACACACTTTGATTAAAGCAGTTGTTTGTTTCTTGCAACTTAATACTGGAGGGGGTTCGGATGATAACCTAAAGGTGGACTGCTAGTCATATATGCAGTTGGATGGCGGTCTATGTATATTGTTGTATTGCCCAATCGAATCTCATAGGATCTTTCAGACTAGTAATTGAATTGTTATGCCTTGCTCAGTTCCTGTCAATTGGCCTGATGTAATTTGTTTACCCTTCATTCCATGTTGTTTATCTAAGGAGAGAACCTCTAGTGAACTATGGACCCCGGTCCAATATTTACCATTGATACATCTTCCACTGTTACTTGTTTACTTGCTGGAAACCATTACCTTCCATAGCATAAGTTTAATCCTTTGTTACAGCAAACCGGTGAACTTGACAACCTCATTGATTCATTGGGGCAGAGTCTTGAGTTTGTGTTGTGCAGGTCTCTGCGTTGCTTGCAACACCTGTGTGATGCTTCCTTCCTCCTTCTGGTTCGATAACTTCAGTCTCTACTGAGGGAAGACTTGCTGTTGTGCTCATCACACCTTGCTCTTGGGGTTTCCAATGAAGTGATCCACGTCAGCACCATCATCATCCAACATGCAAAAATAGATGCAATAACATAAGTAACACCTCTTAATATGAAATATATAAATGAATAGCAGTAAATTATGATATAGAATAGTGATGCAAAATGGACGTATAAGCCATGAGGGGCCCACACCACCTGGCCGCGTGGGCCAAGCCAGGCCCCTCCTGGGGGTGGTGTGGCCACCTCGGGCACCCCCTTGGTATCCCCTTCGCCTACATAAGCCCTCTGGCCTAAAAACATAGGGGGGTTCAATGTTTTTCCAGATAGAGTTCCGCTGCGCCACCACCACCAGAAACCGCGATTCGGAACCAGAAACTCCGTTCTGGCACCCTGCCGGGACGGGGAATTGGAGGAGATCATTGCGAACATCATCACCGACGCCTCTCCATCAACCATCCATGTTTCCCCCCATCCATGAGTGAGTAATCCCCCGCAGTAGGCTATGGGGATGGTAGGGATTGGATGAGATCTATCATGTAATCGAATAAGTTTGTTAGGGCATGGTGCCTAGTATCTTTGTTAGTGCTTTTTGACATTTTTGCAACTTGTTATGCTTAATGCTTGTCACTAGGTCTCGAGTGCCATGATCTCAGATCTGAACATGTTATTGATTCATGATGATAGTATTGTTTGTGATCTTATCTGCAAGTTGTTTACACATATTATTGTCTGGAACCCGAGGCCCCGAAGTGACAGAAATTGGGATAACCGGAGGGATGGTTGTGTTATGAGGATAACGTGTGTTCACAAAGTGTTAATGCTTTGCTCCGGTACTCTATTAAAAGGAGTACCTTAATTTCCAATAGATTCCCTTGAGTCCCCGCTGCAATGGGCTGGCAGGACAAAATATGTTGTGCAAGTTCTCATTGCGAGCACGTATGAATATATATGGAACACATGCCTATGATTATTTAGTACTTGGATGCTTTATCTTATGTATCTGCAAATGTCCTAGATCTTGATATTACATGAATAGTCTTGTCCATGCAACACCCATCCATCCCTATGCCTACCACACTCAAATCTTGTTCTTTGCTACTATTGTTACCACTGCCTTTATTTTACTACTATTGTTACATTTCTATTGCTACTACAAAACTATTACTACTGATAAACTACTGTGAGCAAGACTATTTCCAGGTGCAACTGAATTGAAAACTCATTTGTTAAGGCTTATAAATATTCTTTGGCTCCCCTTGTGTCGAATCAATAAATTGGGTTATACTACCCTCGAAGACTGTTGCGATCCCCTATACTTGTGGGTCATCAAGACTATTTTCTGGCACCGAGGGAGCATAGCTTTATTTGTAAGTTCACTTGGATCTATTATTGTTTGATTATATCCTTTTCATCATGGGGAAACCTCGTGATGGAAAATTTCCTATATTGCCATCCACTATAAGAAGAGGTACAGTTCTAAACACCTCTGTTGCTCTTGATTCACCATCTATTATAAGTAAGCTTGTTACACCACCACCACATACACCTCCTACACACACTGCTACTACTGCTGAATCTGAAATTGCTTCTGATGCTCATGATGTTACTTCTACTGTGCTTGATGAAAGTGGTTCATTAGGTCCTTTCCTAGATTCTACTATTGCTAGAACTATACTGGGAAACACTAAAACTCCTAATGAAGATACTATTACACCTATTAGCTCACCTGAGTCTAGAGAGAGTTGTGATATTAATGATGGTTATACTGAAATGACTGATCAATTTATTGAAGAATATCAAAACACACGTGGTGCTAGTGCTATTAAGAGTCTCCTTGAGAAACGTACTATTATACCTAATCTATTCCGTGATGCTAAGTTTGCCACATCTCCCATAGACATTAAAGAGAAAGATTATGATTTCTCTCTTGATTTATCCTATATAAACATTGTTGAGAAAGAACCTTTTTGTGAGACTGGGAATGAAAGGTTTGTGGCACATATGACTGAGCTTTCTACTATGAGTGCCTTATTTTCTGATGATGTTAAGATGCGCACCTACTTTGTTGCTAAAATTTTCCCTTTTTCACTAAAAGGGGAAGCTAAAGCTTGGTTTAATAATTTACTTTCTTTCAAAAATATTTCCCTCCTAGTGCTTGACATGCTGTTTTGCAGAAACTTTTTGATTTTAAATAGGGAGAAGAGGAGAAATTGCCTGAGTCATGGGAAAGGTTCTATGCTTTGATTCATGCATATCCTGGATGTCCATTACCTAAAAATGAGCTTCTTGATATATATTATAATGGACTAACTGATGAATCTAGGACATACCTGGATAGTTTTGCTGATTATGTTTTCAGGAAAAGAACTCCTGTAGAAGATGAAGAATTAATGGCTAAAATAAGCAAGAATTATGATGATTGGACTACACCTGAGCCAACTACACCTGAACCAATTGTGCCTGAACCAACCCCAACACCAACACCCGAGAAGAGGGGAGTGATTGAACTAAATGATGAAGTGATGAAAGAAGCTAAGAAATGTCTTAACGAGAAGGGTATTAAATCTGAAGATGTGAAGAATTTACCTCCTATAGAAGAATTATGTAAACCAATTTCCCACTCATCCACTATTGAGGTACACTCTCTCCAACATTTTGATGAAGGTGATATTCCTTATGGTAAACCTCCTAATCAATGCTTAGAGGAACTTGATACTTTTATTGTGGAAAGAACTTCAAATGATGTTAAAATGTTTGTTAAACATTTCCAAATGGTTCAAACTCAAATTGATCAACTTGCTAAAGTACAAAAAGATATGCTAGTTAATGCTTATGGAGATAAACATGCTTATGAAATTAGAACTTGGAGTGGTGCTACAACTCAGGATCCCTTATATCCTGAGGGACATCCTAAAAGAACTGAGAAAGATTGTCAACAAGCTGAAAATAGTGGTACTTCTTCTAAGAGAAAGAAAAACAAACATAAAATAGCTATAGAATCTTATGAAACTGCTATATATCCTAATAGTATATCTGTCTCTAATGCTGAAACTGAAAATGGTAATGATAAAAAAGATGCTCTTGATAAGGAAGAAATTGAAGAGGAACCTGAGAGGCACACTAAGAAAACTAAGTACACTAAGGAAGATTTTGTTACTAATAAACATGGTAGTGAACGATAACCTGGGGTACAAAAACCAATGCCTTTTCCAAATAATAAACACAAGTCAAAGAAAGAATAACACTATAACAAGTTTTCTGAGTGGATGAAACCTTTATTTTTGCAAATTTCTTTGACTGATGCTATTAAGTTGCCTCCTTATTCAAAGTATATGAAGGATATTATCTCTAATAAAAGGAAGATTCCTAATGAGGAAATTTCTACTTTGCTTGCTAATTATTCATTCAATGGTAAGGTTCCAAAGAAACTTGGAGATCCTGGGATTCCAACTATTCCTTGCTCTATTAAAAATAATTATGTTAGGACTGCTTTGTGTGATTTGGGAGCAGGAGTTAGTGTTATGCCTTTTTCTCTCTACAGGAGACTTCAACTAGAAAAATTGATACCAACTGATATATCTTTGCAAATGTCTGATAAGACAACTACTATTCATGTTGGTATATGTGAGGATGTTCCTGTTCCAGTGGCTCATAATTGCTTGATTTTAACTGATTTTGTTGTGCTTGAGATGCCTGAAGATGATAATATGTCTATTATTCTTGGGTGACCTTTTCTTAATACTGCAGGTGTTGTCATCAATTGTAATCAAGGAAAATTAACTTTTAATATTAATGACAAAGATCATACTGTCTATTTCCCAAAGAATATTGATAAGAGTTATGGCCTGAATTCAATTGAAATTTTTGAGGGCATCAAAGTTGGAGAAATATATTGTCCATTCCACAAGAAATTTCTGAAACTATTATGATTGGGATTATTGCTATCAATATTGAGGTAACATAATCATTTAGTGAAATTCAAAGTTTTGTTTCATATAAGATTGTTTTGGTAACAAGACTTGATCAACCTTGTTAACAAAAGGATTTTAATGAACAAAATAATGTTTTCACAATGATTATCCTGGCTCACTTTTATTTTTCTCCATTCCAATCTTTGTTTTTCGTCTTGTTCGTCTTTGTTTTGCTAGTTGCTTGCTTTTTGGAGTGTCTTAGAACTTCTGTAGTTTTGGTTTTGGTTTGCTTTTGCGTCTTTCAAAAATCTTTTTCTGCGAGAAAATCAATTTTCATAACCTAAAAATTGGCGAAAAATAAAGTTTTCCGAAAAATTCCAGAAAATTCATTTTAATTTTTTATGCCAAAAAAGGGGCAGAGGTGCACCTGGAGTGACCCAGGGGGACCTACCAGGCAGGCACACCCCCTAGTGGCGCGGCCAGCCCTAGGGCACGCCTGGCCCAGGTGTGGGCCACCCCTGGCCCTCCACTTAGTCTCCTTCCCTCCACATCTTTATCTCTCCCAAAAACACCGGAAAACTTCACATAGCTCGAGTTCTTGCTGTTCTTTCTCCTGATTTTTTATCTCCTTTCTTAGACCATCTTTGCTGCTAATTTTTGGAGGGATTAATCTCCGGTACGTGCCTCCTCCGCATGTCCAATTAGATTTTTGATTGGTGGATTGTATCTTGAGTATTTTGTTACTGTAGGATATAGGTTATGTGAGCTTGCATGCTTGTTCTATGCTAAGAGATTTCATTTTGATGCATGTTTATCCCTCTAGCAAGTTCCTATAGTAGTTCCCCATCATTTATTAACTTGGAAACCACTTGGTTTGATGTTTGTCTAAAAATTTTAGAAAAGAAGATGAGTGATTACCAGCTGAATCAACATGAATTGAGGGTACCGGAGATTATGAAAGTCCACCGTGAGGAGGAAGTTTTATCTTCCATTTATCCATGCCCGGAATTCATGAGAGCTGCAGGGATATTTCAGGATTTCCAAACTCTAATTTCTAATGCATGGTTGGAGCATTTTGTTGGAGATTAATCTTACCAATATGTGAAGCTGACTATGTATGTGGTGCATGATTTTCGATTTAGTTGGTCTTTGCCTAACCCCATGGTTCACTACAAAATTTACAATGTGGTTGTCAATCTCCCTTTTGATGATTTTTGTACAGCTATCAAGGTGCCACAGTGGGGTTCATGTGAGCCTAAGTTGAAGTCCCTTAATGTTGGGGAGGGGAAGATTGAGCACACCGACGAGCTCCACGATACAAGTTCTTGTAGATAGTTGTTGGGCCTCCAAGTGCAGAGGTTTGTAGAATAGCAGCAAGTTTCCCTTGAGTGGATTACCCAAGGTTTATCAAACTCAGGGAGGAAGTGGTCAAATGTATTCCCTCTCAAGCAACCCTGCAATCAAGATACAAGAAGTCTCTTGTGTCCCCAACACACCCAATACACTTGTCAGGTGTATAGGTGCACTAGTTCGGCGAAGAGATAGTGAAATACAAGTGGTAACGGTGCCAGAAACTAGCTTTTGACTTGTTGTTGACCTGGGGTAACCTGTGTGAGTGCCAGAAAATAGCTGATGGCGTGGAGGAAAGGTAAAAGGATGGAAGCAAGCAAACATGCAACAGATCTAGAAGCAAACGGTGTTTCAATGTTTAGAAACAAGGCCTAGGGATCATACTTTCACTAGTGAACACTCTCTCATATAAATATCCTCTCTTCATGATATTACTCTTAACTACTCTCCGGTTGGACACTCTAATCCATGGTAGGGCCTTCCCCAATCTAGATAACCCCACACTGTCACCTTGAGCTCTAGATGGTTCCAACAAACACCACAATTTCATAGAGACATCCAACTCAAAATATAACTCATAACAAATATATATATAATCTAGCTTAAGTGCCACACACGGCGTGCATGCTGTCACTTTCACACACATGGGGAAAAGCATAGATCTATTAAAGCACAAAGAGTATTTATGTAGACTCAAGCCTAAGTGCCACCATGGCATGCACGCTGTCACTTTCACACACATGGGGAGAGCAGAGATCTGCTAAAGCACTTAAGTATCAAGGTAGATCTACTTGATTACAAAGCTCATGACCACAACAAGATCATGCATAGCAAGAGATATGAACACATAGCTACCGGTAGAGCCCTTAGCCCTGAGGAAGAACTACTCCCTCCTCATCATGGGAATTAGCAACGGTGATGGATATGGTGGTGGAGATCGATGGAGATGGCTCCGGGGGAACTTCCCCATCCTGGCAGGGTGCCAGAACAGAGACTTTCTGTCCCCCGAATCTCCCCTTCGGTGGCGGCGGTGCTATAGAGGTTTCTGATTTGGGAGCTTCTTATAGGCGAAGGAGGCAAGGTCGATGGAGGTCCAGGGGGCCCACACGCCCTGTGGGCGTGGCCTAGGGTGGGCCCGCGCCCACCTAGGGTGTGGCCACCCTGGTTTCCTCCTCCATCTCGTCTTTGATTTTCTGTATCGCTCCCAGAAAATATGAACTTTGGCTTTTGTCCCGTCCAGTACCGAGAATATTCATTTTTTAGCTTTCTTAAACCAATAACAGCAGAAAACAGGCAACTCTCACTATGGCATCTTGTCAATAGGTTAGTTCCAGAAAGTGTATAAAAATACCTCAAAGTGTAGACAAAACAAAGCAAAGTAGATACTAAAAAAGCATGGAACATAAAAAATTATAGATACATTTCCGACGTATTAGTGCTGAGATCAAAGATAGGCATCTATTGCATAGGATAGAGAAAACTAGAAACAACACAAGTAAAGAGAAAACATAAAGTAGTGAAACAAAAGCCAATAGCATACATTCATCAATAAAACGCACAAGTCATAGCATACAATAATCTATCACAAGCACTCAGGTTCAAACATAACTTAGACATATTTTGGCCATACCACATAGGTTGGTATGATCAAATTATTAACGCGAAAAAATGAAAAGTGTGGTGGTCCAACTATTGGAGTACGTCACAACTCTCACTCATATGCTAAGTCTATGATATCCTCCCTTAGACGTTTTATGGCGGTCTCTAAGTCTTGGGTATGCTTCTTCTCCTCTCTAAGGTCACTTTGAGTGTTGAGCATTATACACTTGAGTCTTTCACCAAGATCCGTGATAGCATTCCAAGATGCATTCCTTGCAGAGTCAAAGAATGACATATGCATTTCAGAGTTGGTGACCATGCAGAATCCCGACTCACTGTGGTTATCCTCCTTGTTTTTATACAAGTGGAGTTGTACCCACCAATATTCCTCTCCTTCATGGCTTCACCATGTATTCCCAAGGTAACCATGAGGTTTTCGAGTGACTTGGGAAACTCCGTCTCACAATCTAAGGTCATGGTCATGAGTGGTACCTTCTTGACGGCTTCGTTGATGGCAACCATCTACAAATAGAGATGAGAAAGAAGATTAGGAGAGGTTTACGAGATGAAAAAGGACAAGTGTGGAATTTGCAAAGGTTGCATTTTTCCTACTGGTTTCCTTAGTCTAATCCATCTTAGGATCATAATCCTACAGGAAACACAGTTCTCTGATACCATCTGTAAGACCTCACCATTTAAGGTAAAGGCCCCCGTAATTGCAATGCTAGTCCCTGGATCGATTTGCTAGAATCCACAGTTTAAGATGAAGTACACAAATACAAAGGTCATTATTACATCATAACATCCAGAGATACATAGTTCTTACGACTCATTAGCCCACGGATAATACATAGAGTTAAGAAAACTTAACAAAATAATTAAAGTCTTCGTCTTCATGTGCCACATGCAAACATGTTAAGTGTAGACTCATAACCATAGTCACCATCAGAGTAACCTGCAACATAATAAGTTACAGCCACAGAGGGTCAATACATTTGGAATTGTATGGACAAGTGATACCATAGTAGTATAGTAACATCTAATAAATATATGAATTTGGCTAAGTGTAGTTCAGGCTGGCTTTTCTCAAAATAAGGTTTTTCTTATTAGTTGAAAACACTAAGTTTTTGTTTGACAAAAACACCCAAGGAACCACCAATAGACATTGGTGAACCTTTACCCTTGTTCAACCACAAATTTTAACTTAGAGAAATTAGGATGAGGAGATCCTTGATCACTTCAATGTCTTTGATGCTCAAAATGTCCGTTACCGGGGACACGGCTAAGTACTTAGGTTTTACCCTCTCGAGAGGTGCTGCACTTTCCCCACAAGACTCAACATGCATCGAGACGAGACTTATTAGAAGCGTTCCTTCAGACCACCATGGACGCGTTCCATCCTATCAACCCTACCACCAACTGTCCATCTGGCTGAATTCTTACAACCTTGTTAGTCAAGGCAGATCCCATATACCATGTGGTTGCACTAGAAGCTTTTCAACACTAAACATCTCAAATCTCTTTGTTCCTGGGTGGCCATCCACAATTGTGATATACAAGGTAAACCATAGACATGGGCCTTGTGTAACCACTCAACACAAACCAATCTTCCCATTCCACCCAGGTGATTCATTAACATGTTGTTTTATTAATCAAAAATATAGGCATAACTTTGCATAGTATCATACCATGAATATACCACCCTTGTATTCTACTATCTAGGCTAAGAATACTAGTATAACATGTCTCTTAACTTAGGGAAAAACTACAAAGACAATATCTATAGGATTTACCAAAGCATAGCATATACCTAGAAAAATCTCGATGCAAATCCTACTCAGAATATCACTAATGCATAGATAAAATAATAGGATAAAAGATGAAGCATCAATTGCCTTGGTAGTTAGAGGAATAGGCACAATCCTCACAATCACAATCTCCACAATCCACAAAATATACACATAAAATCATACCACAAAATTCACATTCAATATACATACAAAAATATATATGAATGCATGCAAATGCAATGGAATGATTTGTCACACACTTCAAAAAAATCAGTACTGAATACAAAGTATTCTTTCTAAAGTCTAAATACACAAAATTTACTTTAAAATAATTTTCTAAATAATTTTATAGCCAAAATAGGCCTACAAATGATTCTGCATAAAATCCTAATGTCCAGAAATAAATGGCCAATTCAAGGCCATAGTTGCAAAGGGCTCATTTTTCTAAATCCATTGATATAAAATTTGTAATTTTTGGATGAACAGATCAAAGTTATTGAATCTATAAGTTTGAATGACTAATAGATCAAAAATCAGATTTTAAATCAAAACCAGGGACACGCGGCAGCGTCTGATTGGCACGTACCGGTTCGCGCTAGATCATGCTTCCGCAGCGTCAGATCTAATGGACCTGGCTTGCTCGACCAAAACCTAGCGGCGGAAATGGCTCTGGTGGCGGCGACGCTGCTGACGGCGACGCGCCGGCGAGGCTAGGTGGTTAGGAGGGGTGTGATGGCGCTTACCATGTTCGTGAGAACATGGTGAAGCTCAACGTGGACATGGCTTGGACAGGGGCACACGGCAGGAAAACCTTGTTGGAGCTCGTACTGGCGTCGCGTATTCACGAACAGAGACGGAGATGACGACCTAGGGTGCAATAAAGAAAATGGTGGGCATTAGAAGGTGCAAAAGGTCAAGGCGAACACAGCCGTGTGAAGCATACATAAAGGGGCGCCTCGGATGCTTGCAGACGTCGACGGGGATAAGGCTCTAGTGCAAGATAGAACGAACGATAAGTGTTAGGAGCAGCGCAAGACATCCTTCTTGTTGTTACCCTGCTGCGACGCCTCGCGTCTGTCACGGTTGCTTGTCGGACGCGGAGGGTCGTGGTGTGACCTGCTCTTGTGTCCTTGGTGGCGCTCTTCATCATGACGGGTCTGCGCCGTGTTGTCACGGATGACGATGCCGCACTGCTTTGGTGGGGGCATATCCGTACGATGGTGAGCCTTGTAATCTTCCTGACGTCAGGGGGATCGGGGCGGTGGCGATGGGCGGCGAGGTCGGGCTCTTTCTCCGTGGTCGGAGGATATGGGGATAGCATCCTTCCTGTTGCGTGCATCCCTTCGTCTTCGTTCTGATGAACCCGTATGTGATCCGACATCCTGAGGAGATCTGTCCCTTGGCGGTTTGTACTGGCTAGATCGGCAGAGCGCTGTGTCAGACTCAAGCCTCTGAGAGGTGGCCTTTTCCTGCTGCTTTACTGCTTTGGCCACTAGGTCATAGACCTGTTCTACTGCCTCAGGCGATCTATCCTGCTCCAGAAGGGTCTTGGCGACGGCGAGGTTAAGGAGTGGGGTGGGCATCACCTGCTTGCCTTCACTATCAATGTATGGCTTGGCCTATGCCGGTTTCGAGGGAGCCCATCCTAGGTTGCGTCGTACACCAGGATCGTTGATGACGCGAGCCGGAGACTTCTTAGCCTTCTGCTGCTGCAGCAGAGTCTTGTACTCGGCTTCCATTGCTCTAGCTTTCTCTATGGACTTCTGCGTGTTGACCAGGTCTCGATCTAGTTTAGCACCTTGCTCCGCAATGGCTTGCGCATCCTCCAGCAGCTGCTGGCGCTTCTCGTCAAGCTAAGTCACGTTCCGGATATGATCGACGGTTAGTGGCTCGACGAGGAGATTGCCGTACATCACTCTATCAGCTGGAGTAACATGGGATGCTGCCGACATGGATGCTGGAGGTGGCAAGTTTGCGGTGTTGTTGTTGCTCGGACCGGTGCCGAGTTCTTGCGGCTGCTGCACTAGGTTAGGCGGAGGAGGCATGACCTTTGCGCGATCATCGTCAGTGGCAATAAGTGGCCCCTTCCCCTTATCCAGCGCCGTAGGTGGAGCTTGCTCGGGCTAATCTTCATCCATCGCTGTCCCAATGGTGACGAACACCCCTCGAGACATGACGGTGTTATTAGCTTGCTCGTCGCGCGAGTACTCCTCCTCCATCTCCTGCATAGCGGAGTCTAGCTCTTCTGGACTGAAGTCTATTTCCTCTGAATCTGCACTGAAATCAGCATAAAGAACGTCAATGACAGGGTCGGAGGGTGCCAGGACTTCCTCGATGATGGGCGGTGGAGGTGCAACGGCCTCGACAATGACTGGAGGTGGTGGTGCTGCTACGACGATGGCGGCCGGAGGCGGTGGTGGTGGTGGCTGAATCAGAGGGGCTCCGTCAATGAGCGCAAGCGCTGTCTGAGCTGCCGCTTCGGCCTCCGTGTAGTTGTTGATGGTGTTCACCATGCCTTCGAAGGTAAGGCGTCCTGACGACTGTTTCCGTCTTAGAGAGTGTCGGAGAAGCGTGCCATGGTCCAGTCCTTCCACAAAGTGATAGATGGCATCATCATTGGGGTAGTGGGCCAGATCGGCTCGTATGCGGAGCCACCTGGCCAGGTAATCGCGGGGGTTTTCGCCTTCTCTCTGAATGCAGCGCGCCAGATCGAAGATGGTAACCACACCGAAGAACTTGGATCTCTACCGTCTAGACGAACGGACAAAGCCGGCGGATTTGCAGTGATCTTCCACCTTTATATCCTGCACGGGGGCGGTTTGGGTGGGTCTTGAATTTTTCCGATCTTTGCCGGCAAACTCCGAGGAGAGATCCGACATCGATCCTTCCACGAACGTATCCTCCCCGTAGGCGGTCCGTGCGGGTCTTGCTGCTTTCCGATCTTTGCCGGCGAACTCTGAAGAGAGATCCGGCATCAATCCTTCCACGAACGTATCCTGCCCATAGGCGGTCCGTGCGGGTCTTGCTGCTCCTCCGACTTCCAGGGAACTAGTGCCCGAGTCGGTTTTGCCGATGAAGAGGTGGATCTCTCCGATAGGAACGATCGAACACTGCGTAGGGTTCATCTTCGCCAGGATCTAGAACTCGTCGGGAGGGACGATCGGAACGTTGCCGAAGAAGAGAACGCGGCCGATGGCTACGGTTTCGCCGATTCCCGCGAAGATCTTGGTCCTCGCCCGCTGAAGAGCCTGAAGCGCCTCTTGCCCCATGGTGGGCGTCAACTGTCGTGGTATTGTCGACGAGTACGCCATGGAGGGGTCCTCATAGTGCGTGTTTAGAGACGTGGGGTAAGGCAGACGGTTGACGGGTACGAGGTAACACAGTTTACCCAGGTTCAGATCCCACAACGGTGGCGGAATCCTACTCCTGCTATAAATCACTATAAGGGCAATACACCGATTTATAGAGATTGGTTCGCTGTGCGAGGTTGTGTATGAGATTGTCTGAATCGATGCCCTAAAGGCTCCCATAGGCCCGACTTATATAGTCGCCAGGTCCTAGGGTTATAGGGAAAAGTCCTAGCCGGACAGGTTACAGAGTCCTACACCGTCTATCACTAGTCTTGTGTATCTTGTACTCCAAGGCTCCGGGTACACTGGTGATTCCACCGTAGCCTTCCTTTATCCGGCATGGACCTCCCTTCTGGATCCACCTAACTGGGCCGCCCAGCAGGCCACAGGCCATGCTACCGACTATGGGCCACCCGGGTTAGTTGGATAAGAGACATGCTATGAGGATACCCATATAACATATCCCCAACAAACAAGGTCATGCGAACCAGAAGGAAAGGCACGCTCGAGACTCACCGTGATAGCTCGCTGAAGTTCCTCGGTGATGCGGTGGTGCTAGCTAGGTGAGGGGAAATGGTCGCAAGGGGGTGGGGATTAAGTAGCTAGCGCAGGAGCGAGAATCACGCACGCATTCATTGGAAATTAAGAGAAATCAAACGAGGCAGTGACTGCGGGGAGAAACGGTAGTGGAGCTGGTCGTGGGCGGGATTTGGGGAAGACGATGTTGACGTTGACACGGGGCCACTGGTCGGTGAGAGGGAGGGTGCGCGCGTGGATGAGAATGAGACAGGAGAGGGGGTTTCCCCAGGTGGGCTTGCTGGGCCGCTGGGGTTTGTTGGGCCAAAAGGTTTGCTACTGTTATTTTTTTCCTTCTATCTTTTTCCTTTTCTGTTTTGATTTTCTAGAATATATTTGAATGGCCAATTCAAATCCAAATGAATTCAAATCTTCACCAAACTTTTTTGTTGATGAAACTTTGGATGTTACAAATCTACCCCACTTAAGATGAATCTCGCCCTCAAGGTCCGGATTGGCTAGCAAATAGGTGAGGGTGATCTTTTCGAAGGTCATTTTCTCTTTCCCAAGTTGCTTCTTCCTCGGTATGATGATTCCATTGTACTTTGCAGAATTTCATAGTTTTAGTACGACTGACTCTTTCTGCTGTCTCAAGAATCTTGATAGGTTTTTCTTCGTAAGTGAGATCAATCTCCAACTGTACCTCTGCCAGTGGTATAGTGTCTTTCAATGAAGTTTGTTCCATCTCCAGATGACACTTCTTCAACTGACTCACATGAAAACACATTGTGAACTGTAGACAGTGATTCAGGCAATTCAATCTAATAAGCCACTTCTCAAAATCTTGAATGGCCCTACATATCTAGGTACCAATTTCCATTTGACTACAAATATCTTGACACCACGAAGTGGTGAGACTCTAATATAATCTCTATCACCTACCTCATAGGTGACTTCCCTACGCTTTGGATCTGCATAGATCTTTTGTCAGGATTAGGCTATCTTCAATCTGACCTTTGATTAGTTCTTCTGACTTTCTCTTCAGCTTCCTTGATTAGTTCTGGTCCGAATAAATTTCTTTCTCCTACTCCATTCCATAGTAATGGCGTAGTACACTTCCTTCCATAAAGAAATTCAAACGGATCCATCTCTATGCTTGCTTGATAGCTGTTATTGTAAGAGAATTCTGCGTATGGCAGACTTTCATCCCAACTAGATCCGTAGTCTACCACACAAGCTCTCAACATATCTTCCAAAATCTGATTGGTTCTTTCTGTCTATCCATCAGTCTGAGGATGAAATGATGTGCTGAATTCTAGTCTAGTCCCTAATGATTCATGCAGTTGTCACCAAAAGTGCGAAGTGAACTGAGTTCCTTTATCAGACAGTATACTCTTAGGTACTCCATGTAGACATACAATCCTATTCATATAGATATTAGCCAATTTAGCACTTGTATAAGTAGTCTTCACGGGTATGAAATGAGCCACTTTAGTTAAGCGATCCACAAGAACCCATATGGAATCGTATCCAAATCTGGTCCTTGGCAGTCCGGTGATAAAATCCATACCAATCTTATCCCACTTTCAATCAGGAATAGGTAGTGGTTGCAGTAACCCTGCCGGTTTCGGATGATCCGCCTTCACTTGAATACACACGTCACACAAAGCATTGTGTTCCACGATATCTTTCTTAAGATTTTTCCACCAAAATCTTTCTTTCACATCCATGTACATTTTGGTGTTACCCGGATGAATAGAATATGGTGAATTGTGTGCTTCTTGCATAATCAATTTCCGAAGCTCCGGATCTTGTGGAATGCAGATACGCTTTCCATACCATAAAGTTCTGTAACATCCCTAAAATCATGATTTCAAAGATTTCATATCATGCATGCATGCATATCATTTAGGGATCAAATTCAAACTCTCAAACTCTTTTTGGAAAGAAAACAGAACTTGGGAGCTATGATTTTATGTGATCAAGCATTAATCAAATACCACTCTCAAATGGAGATTATTTGTTTCAAAACCAAACCTTGTTGCTCTCAAAATGTTTTGCTTGATTGCTAGTGCTCAAACCAAAGATTACAAAACAAATATGGATTTAAAACCATTTTCAAAATTTGTTCAAATCAAGTGTTATGTCACTGCTTATTTTGTTTGAACAAAAGGACCAATGTATTACAGTGAGACCACATGTTTTTATACCCAGAAACATGAGTGTTACACTGTACAAAAATCAAGAACAAATTTGAATTCAAATGGCATTTGAATTTGCTTGAAAATGGATTCAGAAAATTAAAACAGAAATGGAAAAAGAATATAGAAAAGGAAAAAGGCTGGCGCCAGGCTTTTGGCCCAACAGCGAAACCAGTCCAACACCCAGCCCACCCGGGTTTCCCCCTCTCCCTCTGTTTCTCACCGTGTTCGCGCATACCCTCTCGCTGACAAGTGGACCCTGCGGCCACGTCACTCCGTCGTCCCCAAAATCCCGCCCGCAGACCATGTCGCCGCTGCCATGGATGCTGATAATGTCGTGGCGTAATTGGCCTTGATTCCACGAGTGTTTCCAGTCGCGTTGCTGCCTACTTAAAGCCCTCCCCCTCGTGACCATTTCCCCCAACAAAGCTAGCCAAGAGCGCCACCAGGCTGCCAGTATTTGCTCCTACACCGCCGCAGACAGAGCCAACTCCGGCGAGGTATTCCGGTAAGCCTAGTGCTCGCGCCTACTCCTTGTTCAGCCAGGAATGATCCTCTGATCCTTGCGCACCTCTTGATCCTCGTTGTTCATCTGCTTGTGATCTAGAGCGTCGACTTCGACGAGTACCGTGGGCATCTAACGCCGTCTCCAACTCCGGCGAGTGATTAAGGTAAAAGCCGACCGCCCCGCGCCTTCTACTTGACCCTGTCAGGTTCACCTAAACGTTGTGCACTCGCTGATACCATTGGTTTGTGCTAGGGTGGCCAGTAACGTCGCCTTCGTCGCCGTTCGTGCAAACCCGACGCTGCCTCCAACTCCGACGAGCCCTAGCAGCCTCTGCAGCACACCCCCGCCCACACCAGCAACACCTTGAGCTTCGTCGTGATTCCGCGAGTTCAGTAAGACACTTCTCGACCCTTAGTCCCCTCTAGAATCACCGGTGCATCGCCGGCAGAAGTGCCGCCGCCAGCGACCATTCGCGCCGCCACTTCTTGGTCAAAGCATCGGCCACCGTTAGATCTGTATCATAGGGCGTAGATTAGAACGGGAGCGAACCGTTTTCTTTAGATCTGGCGCGTTGGATCTAACTTGATCCGACGGTGCGGAAGCATGATCCTGAGTGAAGCGGTACCAGCCAATTAGAAGGCGCCGCGTGGCACGAGTTTGATTTTAAAATTTGGAATTAGATCTATTAGATGTTTAAACTTGTTTAATTCATAACTTTTGATTCCCACGTCCAAATTTGACAAATTTTATATCAATAGAATCAGGAGAGAAAGCCATTTCCATATATGCAATGTGTTGAATGTTTTGTTTCTGTTAAAATGGTTATTTTTACAGAAACATGTGTAGGTCTATTTTGTGTATATAAATTATTTGAGAAATGTTTTAATGTTCAAATAAAGTTTGTTTGGCAAGTTTTGAACTTGTTTATGAATCAGTACTGTGCACTTGTCTTGTTTGGTATAGGAAATCATCACATATCATATTGCATGCATCCATATATTTTTTCTTGTATTTATTTTGTATGTGATTTGGTGCTATCATTTTATGTGTAGATTTTAGTGCAAATAGTGATTGTGATTGTGAGGATTGTAACTACTCTCCAAACTACCAAGGCAAGTGGTGCTTCATGATTTTATTCCTATGTTTTCAAATATGCATTAGAAATATTTTGCTAGTCTTGCATGAATATTTTTGATCTATATGCTATGATTGGGAAATCCTAGTAGTTATAGAATTGCTAGAAATATTTCTAAGTCTTAACAATGCCATGCTTAGCCTAGCTAGTAGCAACCAAGGGTGGTTATATATTCATTCTATGAATAAATATTTCTAAGTCTTTGGACTATGTTTTTGGTTTAATAAAACAATAAGTGAATGAAACACATGGGTGGAATGGAAGGAATGGGTTATGTTGAGTGGTTACACAAGGCCCATTTCTATGGTTTACCTTGTGTATCTCACTTGTGGAAAGCCACCCAGGAACAAAGGGATTTGAGAGGCCAAATGTTAAGAAGCTTCTAGTGTAGCCACTTGGCAATATGGGCTCTGCCTGGATCACATAAGTTGCAACAACTTAGCCATTTGGACAGTTGGTGGTAGTGGGATGATAGGTTGGAACGCATCCATTTGGTATAAGGGAAGGCTTCTGAAAGGTCCTGTCTTGGTGAAAATCAAGTCTTGTGGGGAAAGTGCACAACCTCTTCAGATGGAAGAATCTAAGTACTTAGCCATGTCCCTGGTGTTGGACAACTTGAGCATCAAGACATGGAAGCTATCAAGAATCTCCTCATCCCAATTTCTAAGTAAAAAAATGTGGTTGAACAAGGGTGAAGGACCCCAATGTCTATTGGTGTTTCCTTGGGAAATATTTTGATAAAGAAAAACTTAGTGTTTTCAACTGATAGGTAAAAACCTATTTTGAGCAAAGCAAACCTAAGCTACACTTAGCCAAAATGCATATAGTAATTAGTCCACCAATATTCTACTAAGGTATCACTTGCCAATACTATTCCAATGTATTGACCCACTGTGGCTGTAACTTGTGATGTTGCAGGATATTCTGATGATGATTAGGAGTCATGATTCTACACTCAACATGCTTGCCTGTGGAGCATGAAGATGAAGACTTATTTATCTTATTATATATTTGAACTCTTGTATTAGGCCTATGGCCATGCAGTTGTAAAAGACTATGTTTGTATCTGGAATGATATGTAATAACGACCTTTGTTTCTGTGTACTTCATCTTAAACTGTGGATGCTAGCATTGATCCAGGGACTAGAATTGCAATCACAGGGATCCTTTCCTTTACAAAGGAGGGATCTTACAAGTTCCTTGTTCATATTCATGGAATCCTTTCGCCTTTCCTTTACTAATTTTACTCTTAATCTCCTCCATTTTCTTGTCCAACTTTTGGGCTTCTTTGATCTTATCCAACAATGTTGGTTGAACTTCCAAAGACATGATATATCCTTCAGGCACTATCTCCAATCTTATCTATTTAAATTGAGCACACAAATCATCTGGCAATTCTCATTTGGTAAGGCCATTCACATAAACATTACGGCTTAAAGCATCGACTACAATGTTTGCTTTATCGGGGTGGTATTGCAAACTCAAGTCATAATCCTTGATAAGTTCTAGCCACCTCCTTGGTCTCATATTGAGTTCTTTCTGGGTGAAAATATATTTCAAGATCTTGTGATATGTGAACGCATCACAATGTTTTCCCAAAAGATAATGTCTCCATGTTTTGAGTGAATGGACAACAGAGGCCAACTCTAAGTAATGTGTAGGATAATTTACTTCATGAGTCTTGAGTTGTGTCGAGGCATAAGCCACAACTTTTCCTTCTTCCATCAAAACTCCACCCAATCCTTGGTGAGATGCATCACAATAGACTTGGATGTATTTCTCTAGATCTGGCAGACATAAAACTGGTGCTGACACTAGTCTTTTCTTCATTTCTTGGAAACTGGTTGCACATCCTTCAGTCCAGTCAAAATTTTTCTATTTCTTAAGTAACTCCGTCATAGGCTTTGCTACTTTCGATAAATTCTTGATGCACCTTCTATAGTATCCTGCCAAGCCTAGGAAACTACGAACTTCTTTAATTGACTTAGGAGATTTCCACTCAGTTACAGCTGACACCTTTGTGGGATCGACAGCTATACCATCTCCAGACACAATATGTCCAAGAAATCCAACTTCATTCAACCAAAATTCACACTTACTGAACTTGGCATACAACTTGTGCTCCCTGAGATTCTCAAGAATCAAACGCAAATGTTCTTCATGCTCTTCATTGCTCTTGGAATAGATAAAAATTTCATTGATGAATACGACAACAAACTTGTCAAGAAACTCCATGAACACCTTGTTCATCATGTTCATGAAGTAAGCTGGTGCATTTGTTAATCCAAATGGCATCACAATATACTCATACAATCCATACCTGGTGGTAAAAGCAGTCTTTGGTATGTCTTGTTCTCTAATCTTTAGCTGAAAGTAGCCTCATCGGAGATCAATTTTTGAGAACACACGAGCTCCTTCTAGCTGATCAAACAGATCATTGATTCTAGGTAAACGGTACTTGTTCTTTATGGTCACCTCATTGAGTGATCGATAATCTATGAAAAGCCTTTTACTTTTGTCCTTCTTCTCAACAAACAGAACTGGTGCACCCCAAGATGAAGAACTTGGTTGGATAAATCCTTTCTGCAACTGTTCTCCAAGCTGTTTCTTGAGGTCTTTCAACTCATCAACTGACATCTTGTAGGGTCTCTTTGCTATGGGTCCAGATGCTGGCAGTAAGTCAATCAAAAACTCCACATCTCTATCTAGTGGCATTCCTGGTAATTCCTCCGGAAACACATCCGGGTACTCTTTCACTACTGATACACTGTCTATGCTAACCCCCTTCAGAGAATTTAGATTACTCCCTTTGGATTCGAAGTTAGACTTGAAACTAATTCGTTTCTTATCGGGGGTTGTCACTGTAGCAGTACGGTTGGCACAATCTATTACTCCCTCTTATTTAGTCATCCAATACATGCCCAAAATTACATCCAATCCTTGGGAATCTAAGATTATCAGACTAACTGGAAACTTATACTTTCCAAACTGTATTACTAGATCATGACATCCAAAATTTACTATCATCTCTCCACCTAGAGAGCTTACTTTAATAGGACATCCAATAGTTTCAGTTGGGAGTCTATTTTTGTATACAAATGCTCTTGATATGAGTGAATGAGATGCGCCGGTATAAAAAAGGACAAGTGCTGGAAATTAATTAATCTTTAACTTACCAGCCAGAGCATAAGACTCCTCATAAATTTCCACCACATTGATGTGGTTCACATGACCCTTCTGAAAAGGGTTTGGCTTGTTGGCTCCATCAGTATTCTTTTCTGGGCATTCATTTGCATAGTGCCCGGTCTTCTTGCACTTGAAGCATTCCATTTGACTAATGTCTCTCTTAGATGGTTGATTCCCCTTGCCATTTTCATCATGGTGACTCTTGTGTCCACTCTTGTTGCTGCGGAAATCACCATTCTTGTGCCCACGATGTTTATTGCTATCATGGTGACGGTTACTGTTGTGGTGGTTGTTATATTTCCCATGTTTGTGGGATCCCGAACCTCCACTATCTTCACCATGGGAACGCTTGTGTGACGATCCGGAACTATGCTTATCAAAGTGAGGCTTTCTCTTCCTGTTCTCAACCTTCTTCATCTTTCTTTCCAAGATGGTAGCCTTATCACACAGAGATTGTTAGGTTGGGACATATGCCACAGATAGCTGCATGCACATCTCATCATTCAGTCCCTCAAGGAACTTCTCCTTCCTTTTTGCATCACTGTCAACCTCATCTGGTGCATAGCGTTGCTTAAGGTTGTGAAATTCCTTCTTCAAACTCATCACTCCCGAGGAGATATGAGTAGTGCGGAATCCATCTTCAAACATTGCCCAACTCACTTCCTCAATAGGGGTGGTGATTTGGAAGTTATACCACCAAGTAGCTGCTGGTCCTTCTATGAGGTGTGCTGCAAATCTGACTTTCTCCTCATCAGTGCAACTAACCATGACCAAGTCCTAGTTCACAGAACGTAACCAGTCATTAGCTACCATTGGATCAGTGGTTCCAAAAAACATTGCAGGCTAGTGGGTTGTTTTGATTGTTGTTGTTGTTGTTGTTTTGGTTCTGAGTCTGATTCGCCATAAACTGGGTCATCATTTGCATCAACTGAGTCTGGGTTGTCATCAGCTGCTGCATCTCATTTCCATTGTTGTTGTTGTCGTTATTGTTAGGATTGGCACAATGGGGAAGCATCTGGGGTTTCAATAAGAATAAATACCCCATACATGCTAACATGCACAATACAATACATAGCAATAGTCACAATAAGCAAACACAATAAACTTAGAGTTTAAACAACACGAACAAAAAGTTTTGTAAATCAAACACACTAGCATAGTCATCCACATGTTGGATGATCAATGCGACTCAATAAATAAAATGATGATAGATAGATAGATAGCCAAGTAGTCAACACTACTCCTCCATATCGACTTCCTCCTCCACTAGAGTCAGTCCTGCTGCGTCGATTCATGCCTTGTACTCCTCCAGGCTGGTGGTCAAAGCATCGACCTTCGCGTGAAACTCTCTCTTCCATGAATGCAGCCTCTCAATCACCTCCTGCTGTGTCTCTAGCTCAAGATCCTTGAGTTCCATCTCGGCCTTCATCTCATTTATCTTCTTGTTCCTATCATGTACTCTCTTTTCTTGGTTGTTGAACCTCTTGTCTTGATTCTCGAACCTAGTATCCATCTCCTTGATGCTCTCCTCCTGCTCCTCGAAGTCCTTGTCCTGCTCCCTCAACTGGACGCGTAAATCGTCATTGCTAAGCATGACGTTGGTCCTATTAGTATAGAGGTGCCTAAGAAGGCTCTCTAGGTCCTGAAGATAGAGACGTACTGGCTCGATAGTCTCCCTAGTGGCCTCGTCATACACTATAGCCTCTCCCTCCTCATCATGTCTCCCAAATGGGTGGAAGTAGAGGCCCCTCATCTCGGTGGAGTGACGTCCACAGAGGCGTCCAAGCAACTCCTGCATGGCGACATCGAGTCCCTTCTCCTTATCGTCATGGAGTATCTTGAAAGCAATCTCCTCGGTGGGTGGCTCTGACTGGCGTCCTGGCTGAGAGACTCTAAATCCCCATAGATCCTTCCTCTCGAACTTCCTAAGCTGAAGTCCCTTAATGTTGGGGAGGGGATGATTGAGCACACTGACGAGCTCCATGATACGAGATCCAAAACGAGTTATCTTGAGCTCCTCGACGGTGCTGAGAAAAAACCTAGGCATCTATTCCATAGGATAGAGAAAATTAGAAAAAACACAAGTAAAGAGAAAACATAAAGTAGTAAAAAAACCAATAGCATACATTCATCAATAAAACACACAAGTCATAGCATACAATAATCTATCACAAGCACTAAGGTTCAAACATTACCGAGACAAATTTTTGCCATACACATAGGTTGGTATGATCAAATTATTAACGCGAAAAACTGACAAGTGTGGTGGTCCAACTATTGGAGTACGTCACAACTCTCACTCATATGCTAAGCCTATGATATCCTCCCTTAGACGTTTTATGGCGGTCTCTAAGTCTTGGGTATGCTTCTTCTCCTCTCTAAGGTCATTTTGAGTGTTGAGCATTCTACACTTGAGTCTTTCACCAAGCTCCTTGATAGCATTCCAAGCTGCATTCCTTGCAGAGTAAAAGAATGACATATGCATTTCAGAGTTGGTGACCATGCAGAATCCTAACTCATTGTGGTTATCCTCCTTGTTTTTATACAAGTGGAGTTGTACCCACCAATATTCATCTCCTTCCTCCATCATGGGAAATCCCTTGTACACGGCTTCACCATGTATTTCAGGCCTAACCATGAGGTTTTTGAGTGCCTTGGGAAACTCCATCTCACATTCTAAGGTCATGGTCATGAGTGGTCCCTTCTTACGGCTTCGTTGATGGCGACCATCTACAAATAGAGATGAGAAAGAAGATTAGGAGAGGTTTACGAGATGCAAAGAGACAAGTGTGGAATTTGCAAAGGTTGCATTTTTCCTAGTGGTTTCCTTTGTCTAATCCATCTTATGGTCATAATCATACAGGCAAGACAATGCTCTGATACCATCTGTAAGACCTCACCATTTAAGGTAAAAGCCCATGTGATTGCAATGCTAGTCCCTGGATCGAATTGCTAGCATCCATAGTTTAAGATGAAGTACACAGATACAAAGGTCATTATTACATCATAACATCTAGAGATACATAGTTCTTACAACTCATTAGCCCAAGTCTAATACATAGAGTTCACAAAACTTAACAAAATAATTAAAGTCTTCATCTTCATGTGCCACAGGAAAACATGTTGAGTGTAGACTCATAACCCTAGTCACCATCAGAGTAACCTGCAACATAATAAGTTACAGCCATAGATTGCCAATACATTTGGAATTGTATTGTCAAGTGATAACATAGTAGTATAGTAACATCTACTAACTATATGAATTTGGCAAAGTGTAGTTCAGGATGGCTTTGCTCAAAATAAGGTTTTTCTTATTAGTTGAAAACACTAAGTTTTTGTTTGACAAAAACACCCAAGGAACCACCAATAGACATTGGTGAACCGTTACCCTTGTTTAACCACAAATTTTAACTTAGAGAAATTTGGATGGGCATATCCTTGATCACTTCAATGTATTTGATGCTCAAAATGTCCGTTACAGGGGACACGGCTAAGTACTTAGGTTTTACCCTCTCAAGAGTTGGTGCACATTCCCCCACAATACTAGACATGCATTGAGACGAGACTTTTCAGAAGCATTCCTTCATACCACCATGGACGCGTTCCATCCTATCAACCCTACCACCAAATGTCCATCTAGCTAAATTCTTGCAACCTATTTGGTCAAGGCAGAGCCCATATGCCATGTGGTTGCACTAGAAGCTTCTCAACACTAAACATCTCAAATCTCTTTGTTCCTGGCTGGCCATCCACAAGTGTGATACACAAGGTAAACCATATACATGTGCCTTGTGTAACCACTCAACACAAACCAATCTTCCCATTCCACCCATGTGATTCATTAACATGTTGTTTTATTAATCAAAAATATAGGCATAACTTTGCATAGTATCATAACATGAATATTCCACCCTTGTATTCTACTAGCTAGGATAAACATACTAGTATAACATGTCTCTTAACTTAGGGAAAAACTACTGAGACAATATCTACTGGATTTACCAAAGCATAGCATATACTTAGAAAAATCTCCATGCAAATCCTACTCAAAATATCACTAATGCATAGACAAAATATAGGACAAAAGATGAAGCATCACTTTCCTTGGTAGTTAGGGGAATAGGCACAATCCTCACAATCACAATCTCCACAATCCACAAAATCTACACATAAAATCATACCACAAAATTCACATTCAATATACTAACGAAAATATATATGAATGCATGCAAATGCAATGGAATGATTTGTCACACACTTCAAAACAAACTTTTCAGTACTGAATACAAAGTATTATTTCTAAAGTCTAAAACCAAAATTTGCTTTAAAATAATTTTTATAGCCAAAATAGGCCTACAAATTCTTCTACATAAAATCCTAATTTTTCAGATATAAATGGCCAATTCAAGTCCATAGTTTGAAAGGGATCATTTTTATGAATCCATTGATATAAAATTTATAATTTTTGGATGCACAGATCAAAAGTTATTGAATTTACAAGTTTGAATAACTAATAGATCAAAAATCACATTTTAAATCAAAACCAGGGACACGCGGAAGCGTCTGATTGGCGCATACGGTTCGCGCTGGATCACGCTTCCACACTGTCAGATCTAAGTGACGATGCACAGATCATATCAAAATGTACCGCTTCGTTAAGTGATCTAATCCTATCCCTCAGATGCAGATCTAATGGACCTGGCTTGCTCGACCAAAACCTAACGGCAGAAATGGCTCTGGCGGCGGCAACACTGCTAACGGCGACGCGCAAGCGAGGCTAGGGGGTTAGGAGGGGTGTGCTGGTGCTTACCATGTTCGCGAGAAGACGGTGAAGCTCAACATGGACGTGGCTTGGACAAGGGCACACGGACACGGCAGGAAAACCTCGTGGGAGCTCGTACTGGCGTCGGGGTGTTCATGAACGGAGACGGAGACGACGACCTAGGGCGCAATAAGGAAAATAGTGGGCACTAAAAGGTGCACAAGGTCACGATAAACACAGTCGCGTGAAGCAGAGATCAAGGGGCGTGCAGATTTTACCGTGATTGCTCGCCAGAGTTGAGCGGTGCCTCGGATGCTTGCAGACGTCGACGGGGAGAAGGCTCTAGTGTAAGATAGAACGAACGGCACGTGTCAGGAGCAGCGCGAAACGATGGCGAACAGGGTCGGGTGAACCAGAAGGAAAGGCATGCTCGAGACTCGCCGTGATAACTCGCCGGAGTTCCTCGGTGTTGCGGCGGTGCAAAGAAAAATTCGTGGATCCTGGCTGCGCTTGGTGCTGGCTAGGTGAGGGGAAATGGTCGCAAGGGGGTGGGGATTAAGTAGCCAGGGAGGGAGTGAGAATCACGCACACATTCCTCGGCAATTAAGCGAAATCAAACGCGGCAGTGACTGCGGGGAGAAATGGCAGTGGAGCTAGTAGCTGGCAAGATTTGGGGAAGGTGATGTTGACGTGGCAACGGGGCCACTGGTCACTGAGAGGGAGGGTGTGCGCGTAGGTGAGAATAAGAGAGGAGAGGGGGTTTCCCCGGGTGGGCTTGCTGGGCCGCTGGGGATTGTTGGGCCAAAAGGTTTGCTGCTGTTATTTTTTTCCTTCTATCTTTTTCCTTTTTTGTTTTGATTTTCTAGAATAGATTTGAATGGCCAATTCAAATGCAAATGAATTCAAATCTTCACCAAACTTTTGTGTTGTGATCCTTGTGTCCAAAAGTGTGTGAAACACATCTAACCACTAAAAACCATTTTGGCTCATGAAAATAAAATAAAACCTTGCCCCATATATATAGTATAGGAAGGGGTTTTAAATATGGTTTCGTTTAGGGTTTAGTTTTGAAAAAATTTATGCAAAGTAATAATGCCATGATGATATGAATGTAACAACATGGTTTTGAATTTGATGAAATTTGGGATGTTTCATTGGGCTAGTTTGAGTGAGTTATCTTATGAAATAACCTTTCTCAAGAGAGGTTGGAGAGGGGGTAGGTCTGAGAAAGTTGTCCCTTTGTCTGCACCTACTTTGTTTAACTTTGCTATCAGGAAACGATGGTCACTCACGGAGGAAGATCTTCACACATACATGGCGGAGCTCTTCTAGAAAGAGGAGAATGTTGGAGAGGATGCCGAAGATAGTTCGCTTTAGCCCTCCAACATGGGGGAGTCTTCATACCAGCAACCCTCTTATGATAGGGGCGCTTCTTCTTCTTCATCGCGAGGGCCTGATTATGATCATTCCTACGATGATCCACCGGCTTGGGGTTACTACCCGCGTTTTGATAGATCTCCACTTAGGCCAAAAGCCCAAGGTTGGGGGGGAGTATACCGACACCACACTCATCTACATATCTTGTTCCATCGGGTACTTTGTATATCCATGTTGTGTTTTCTTTTTAGTTTTGTTTCTGCTTTCCAAAATACAAAGAGACCAAAAATATTTTTGTTGTTTATCTTTGTTTGTTTCTTTGTCTTTTAGCTTTGCTTTGCTTTTCCTTCTTTTGGCTTTGGTTTGTTATTAGAAAAATCCAAAAAGTTTTTTCTTTGTTTTCTTTTTCCTTCAGTGCTTGCTTTAAAAAAATCAAAAACCCAAAAAAAAATTTTGTCGTTCTTTGGTTTTGTTAAGTTCGTTGCAGGGTTCAGCGGTCCTCAGTGACTCTTTTGGAGTTTCGTTTCATGTTATTATTCAAGCCACACAAGTGAAAGGCAATAATGATGATTTATGACAACTTGAGGTGTGGTTAGAGGTTGGTAATGAACTCTATCTGTCTTCATTTTTGTACATATACTCATGATTGTGGGCATGCTTAGTCTATTCATGTAAGGTGTATGTTATTTATTGGATGCTTAGTAGTTCTTGCTCTCTTATGATTAGCTCCAACTTGCGAATAGTTTGTAGCATGACATGTGAATGTTTTCTTGCATTGTTCTATTCATAACTTGGTATAACATTGTGGTATCCTCCTCTGAATGTTTCATTTAAATCGACTTGGTGCATGCTCACGCATGCATATGACTGAACAAAATTCAGTGAAGGCTCGATGATTTATTTTGCCTTAGAGTTCTTGTATCACTTTTATGCCATAATTAATTTTGTTTTGTTGCAAGCATGATTATGACAGTTATTGGTCTCTCGTTTGTCGCTCCCTTCCTATTGCTAGCTTTCACCTGCACTAAGTATGATCTCTACTCATGCTTCCAACTCCCCAAAACCAAAAAAATTGTCAAAAAGTGTCCACCATATCTACCTATTGGCATCATTGTTATTCCATGCATATTTACTATGCATTGTTTTCTTCCAAATAAAATGTTTTCTTATTATGACAAAGTTATTTAGTAAAGCTCTCACAAACTTGATGGCACAATTTATTTTCTTGCACTTAATAAACCTGAACCATTGTGACTGTCCATGAAAGTTATATGCTTGCAAATTATAGGATGGGAGTTAGCAGAACCGTGCTGTCACGGGAACGCTTTCAACACCTGTAAATATTATCCCGTTGATATCATGCTCTTTTTTACGGATGTCGGCAGTGTGAAATAAAAGGGGAGCTTGTAAGTCCATAGAGTTATGTATATGTGTAAGAGAAATGCTTGGGCCACTAGCCTAATCCATGCCTAATAATGGTGGAAACTTGCAACATAACCATAGTGAGCAATCTATGAAGCATCCTCAGAAAAAATATATAGAAAAAAAGAGAAGAGAAAAAAATATATGCACTATGCTCATGGTAAATAAAAGGATCACTAAGATGCTCACTATCTGTTTCCTTGTCATTTTGATATGGGATAGCTCCTATATCATGGGGCAAGGGGAACCCTATTGGCGGTTCTCTATGATACACATGTATTTACAATGATAAGAACTTACCGATAACTAAAGTTGAGTAGCATGAGGAACGACCCTCGTACTCAAGGCACATGAGATTTCCATTTTATGATCTGTCGAGCATATAACTCGAATTTGACCTCACTTTAACCTTAACCATCTAAAGATGCCTATGATAGGGGCAATGAGAGCTCAAAGCTAATGAGTATCGTACTTTCATCATTTGTAAGCCTTTCAAACTTTTCAAAACCTTTTCATCTCTTTGTTGAGTCACCACTTATTCTATAAGCACCTTCTTGAGAGCATAGCTGTCATTCTTAGTGTCATGTGCTTGTGTCAAAACTTGGTTAATTGTGACATAACTTTCATGCTTGTATCTTTGATATTTTTACTTCTAGTCTTCACTTGAACTTTATAGGTGCCTTGGCATTTATGTTTTGATCGACAATCAAAGGCAAGCAAGATACCACTTTATCATACCGTCTTATGAGCATTACAATGTTTCTTATGCTTGTGTTTCATGCTGCTTAGTATTATTATGTTGGAACCTCTTCATATCTTGCATGACTATTGAGTAGACTTATTTGATACTCTTTATTATGAATTCTGTAAGTATTGATAATATACTAAGAATATATACATCATATGAAGCAAATGTGTTCGTGAAATTTTCTTTTATCGCACTCAGTTTTCAACTGAATTGCTTGAGGACAAGCAATAAGCTAAGCTTGGGGGAGTTGATACGTCCAAAACGTATCTACTTTCCCGAACACTTTTGCTATTGTTTCTCCTCTAATTTGTGTGATTTGGATACAACTAACACTGACTAACGCTGTTTTCAGTAGAATTGCTTTGGTGTTTAATTTTTGTGCAGGAAATCAACTTTCAGGAAAAATCCCGGAAAATATCGCAAAACTCCTATTTTACCAGAAGACTCACAGAGCAAGAAGACGATACGGAGAAGGGCCACGAGGGTCCCACACCACCTGGCCGCGCAGGCCAGACCAAGCCACGCCTGGGGGTGGTGTGGCCACCTTGGTCACCCCTCGGTCTCCCCATTCGCCTACATAAGCCCTCTGACCTAAAAACAGAGGGGGGTTCAATGTTTTTCCAGATAGAGTTCTGATGCACCGCCACCACTAGAAACCGCGATTCGTAACCAGAAACTGCGTTCTGGCACCCTGCCAGGATGGGGAATTGGAGAAGATCGTCGCCAACATCATCACCGACGCCTCTCCATCAACCATCTATGTTTCTCCCATCCATGAGTGAGTAATCCCCCGTAATAGGATATGGGGATGGTAGGGATTAGATGAGATCTATCATGTAATCGAATAAGATTATTAGGTCATGGTGCCTAGTATCTTTGTTAGTGCTTTTTGACATTGTTGCAATTTGTTATGCTTAATGCTTGTAACTAGGGCCCGAGTGCCATGATCTCATATCTGAACATGTTATTGAATCATGATGATAGTATTGTTTGTGATCTTATCTGCAAGTTGTTTACACATATTATTGTCCGGAACCCGAGGCCCTGAAGTGACAGAAATTGGGATAACCGGAGGGGATGGCTGTGATATGAGGATCGCCTGTGTTCACAGAGTGTTAATGCTTTGCTCCGATACTCTATTAAAAGGAGTACCTTAATTGCCAGTAGATTCTCTTGAGGCCCCGCAGCAACGGGATGCTAGGACAAAAGATGTTGTGCAAGTTCTTATTGCGAGCACGTATGACTATATATGGAACACATGCCTATGATTATTTAGTACTTGGATGCTTTATCTTATATATCTGCAAATGTCCTAGATCTTGATATTACATGAATAGTCTTGTCCATGCAATGCCCGTCCATCCATCCCTATGCCTACCGCACTCAAATCCTGCTGTTTGCTACTATTATTACGACTGTCTTTATTTTACTACTGCTTTTACTTTGCTATTGCTACTACAAAACTGTTGCTACTAATAAACTACTGTGAGCAAGACTATTTCCATGTGTAGCTGAATTGACAACTCAGTTGTTAAGGCTTATAAATATTCTTTGGCTCTCCTTGTGTCGAATCAATAAATTGGGTTATACTACCCTCGAAGACTATTGTGATCCCCTATACTTGTGGGTCATCATCCAACCTAAGCTTGGGGATGTATGGGAACCTCTCAAAAATGATAGTACCACTCAAACTCGAAACTCATTTGTCATTTATGAAAACCCATGCTATGATAATGGTGCAACTAAAAATTCTATGGTCATCTTTGATAACTCATGCTATTATGATGAACTAATAACACTTCTTCACTTTCTACTAATGATACTAGTGATACTATTGATAATGAGGAGTGGTGCTTAGATATGCTACATGATAATGCTTTAGATAATGGTCCTATGATTCTTGCTAACTGATGGCTCTGAAATTTTCCATCTTTATCTGCGTTTAAACCTTGTTTTTAGTCAATAAATTGACAAGAAACTCTCAATCCTTGCCACTAATGACTAATAATTTAAAAGATATGTTGTGTAGGAAATCATGGGTTTTAATGCGAAATCAGGATTCATAATGAAGGAATTAGAGGAAATCCACACATCCAAGTAATCGGGGACCAATTTCCAGGCACCAGTGCGCGTAACGACCAACGATACGGGTGGGTCCACTCGTATGACCTGCCCTTACAGGGCGTCGGCGGCTTTTTCTCGTCAAAACCTATGACTTTCTTGAAGACACCTATATATTTTGAGGCTCCAGCCGCCATCCTGAGAGCCGCCATTATCAAATTTCATCACAACACTATCAAAGGAGATCCACACCATCGTTCATCAATTCCACCATCCATCCCTCCACTAGCCATAGCCATTACTTTGTACTTTCGATCTCCTTGTGATTTGGCGACCATTGTAAGAATATTTTATTTCAATCTAAGTATTTTACACAATGATTTCTATTCTTGATCTATTTGTTATGAGTGAGTAGTCCTCACAGGCTGCGGGTTGAGGAGAAACCTTGTGTAGTGACCTTGGATAGCTATACATCCTAAGTCCCTTTGATTGACATGCTAGTCCCTGGATCATTAGCTAGCACTCACAGTCGATGAAATATCATGTAAAACATAAGTCTTTATTACATAAATCGAATAATCTAGAGTTTAAATTATTACAATAGAAGCAATATAAATATAACTTGGAGTCCCATCAATGCCACAGGCATGTTGAGTGCAGACCCGTGATCCTAGCGCACCTTTCAAGGATCTGCAAATTCTGCACATGAAATGTGCAGACAAACGAGTTGGTCAGTACTTTGAATGTATTCGAAAATTACACCATGAAGGAAAATACTTGGCTATTTCTAAATGCAAGGTTAAGGTAAGGCTTTGTGATTTATTTTCATAAAGCCAATTTTTACTAAGTAAAAGAGAAGTAGAGAGAGAATATTTTATCTTACTTTGCAAACATTTAAAAGTAAAAATAAGGCCAAGTGGCTCGCACTGGGTCCTCTAGGCTACCAACTCTCAACCAAACACATGGCACCCAAAATCCCACTAAGTCTGAGTTCACAAAGCCCACATGATGCAACTGACAACTTAGGTTTGTAAACTCTTTATTTGAAAAAGAAAGATGAAAATCCTTAGAGGCTCCATCCTTTAGATGCTCAAAATTGTTCTTTCTCCGTGAATACAGCTGATGGATCAGATTATTACTCTCGAGAATTTGTGTACTTTATCCATAATCCATGATCAAGTCCTTTTACAAACAAGACCATGGAGAGGCTTTTCCTTAGTAGCCCATCTAACTTCTGAATCCAATCGTGCCAAGAACCTCCAAATGTCCACTGAGTACTAGGCCAAGACAAATCCCATATGTATTGTGGTTGCACTATAATCATATGAATTCTGAAACATGGCAGTTTTGTTTGATACCTGGACGACCATTCTCCACAAAATTCCACTCGTTAATCTGACAACCATTCCACCCAGAAGAAAACTTAATTTTATTTTGAAGTGGATTTGAGAAGGAAAGATTTCTCAAGAGAGCCCTTATACTTAGAAATTTTCTTGTCTTTCGAACCCCCAACAGTACTTTATATATTTATAGCATAGCAGGCAAATACTTAGCAAAAACAGGTGTAACCTGTTAGGAGGGGAAAATCATAAGTATATAGCTACTCATGGCATACTACAAAATCATCGCACTTGCAAAAATAATATTAAGGAAAAATTCTACCAGAACATCCTACACATACACACTACAGAATTTTAAGAACAAAACATGCATAGAATAAAAACTGGGACATTATATGAACAATGGGTGTAACTTGCCTTTGTTAATAATATGTGTGATAATTGAATTCTTTCACAACAATCGCACTCTCTTCGAATAATCTAACGCGAGAACAAAGTAGCTCTAATCAAAACAATTATAAACACACAATAAAACAATGATGATTAAAAGCACACATGATGGTTTATTATGCCACAATAGTTATATTTAGTTATTTTAACATTATTATATCACATGATGCATGAATAAAAGTTTTTGATGCAATAGGGTATTTATTATTAATTCTTGTTTGTCATTTAAAGAGGTTTTCATAGTTCTACTGAAACTTCTTTCATAATTGTCGAATTAAATTTTTTTCTAAAGTTTACTGGATAGTGGATGTTAATAGGAACCAGCAGGAATTGGATTCACCCTAAACGGAGTTGTAAATATTTTTCTATAATTTATTTACTATTTAATGGAGTTTAAATCATTTAAAATAATTAATTTGTCAAAAATTACATATAATACCAGATCTGTATTCGACACGAAATTGTGAATCCAAAGACGTATTACTTTTATTTTTACGATCTATAAATAATTTATTATGAATTTGATAATCTAAATGTCCATTAAAACTAATTCAATTACTACAGCAATTTTTACATTGCAAAAGTTGGATATAACAGCATATTAATGTCTTATATGAAATTCTGAATCCATGGATACTTTATATGTATTTTTTTGATCTACACATAATTTGCTATGATTTATTTACTAAAACAAGGACTATTAAACTAATTAAAATTATTACTCGTTATCTATTCTCCAAAAGGTAGATATAATCAGACTTTATTAAACTACATTAAGGTAGCTTCAATTTGATATACTAGATGACACCCCGCGCATTGCGGCGGGAACATTTTTGTGATGTATTGGATAAAAACTTATAAAAACTCAAGCAACTTTCTTATAACTTTCATGTAAAACAGTGCAATTCATGATTTGTTAGTCGACAAAACATGTATTACATGAGCATAGTACTTGAGTGCATTTTGATAACAAATCAATGTATTCCTTTTTGTTATAAAAAAGATAGTTGTGACATGTCTTTTTCCATGCGTGTCTGCATGTGAAGGTCCATCTTTTGTCCCCTCTTGTATTTCATAAAGTTAGATGCAGTGGTCATTTAGTGTCCACGAGTTTTTGAATTTCCTCTACACATCTTGCTAGCTTCTGTTATTCAATGAGTTGAAAGTGGCAGTACAAATGATGTATTCCTCGTTGCCATGCTAGATAAAAACATTGTAAATGAACATAGTATTATGAAATATAAATTAAATGTATGGTACAGTTAGTAGCAGAATCTGTTTTATCATGGTTGTCGCTCCATGTATGTCGGACATAATAAGTCTATAACGTAAAGTTGGTATTTGTACTGTCATATGAATGAATGAAATGAGTTAAGTAGAGGGATGATGTGGTTGGTAAATTTTTTAAAGTGAAATTAAATCAATTTCTAGCTAGAAGAAAGCGTTGTTGGGGATGTCTTGTACTTAAAAGTATTGTGATACTGTAGGAGAATATAAAGAATAACTAATCGAGATCGTGCATGATCCGTGCATAATAGAAGTTAGCATGTTCTATGATATTGCTAGTCCATACAAACAGAAGCATGGAAATTGTTTGTTGGCAGATTATGTTTCAAATAATTTCAGATTGAAGGTTGAACTAACCTGCAAAATTCTTAAAGAGCACCTGAAGGAGCATTATTAATAAAGACATGAACCAAAATTAGAGAGTGTAATGTAAGATTAGATGTTAATAACAGCTTAATGAAAGCAAATGAAATTAAGCTAGTAACCCTGAGGCGGGTGGAGAGATGTAAAAATAAGCATCAGGTGATTCATGCACCATATATTTGGTATGCTAATTTGACATGATAGATAAAATAGCCGGGTGAAGGGACCTTCCAAAATGGGTAAAATACCCAACAAACATAATATGTCGAGACATCATGGATAGACTGAAAAAACGTTGAGAACTGGAATATACAATAATGGATCGATGGACATATGGCACTGTATTTGCTAGTCTGACTTCTGATCGATAGCCATGAATTCCGAGGATAAAATATATACAGAACTGTCAATAGAACTACGAATCATTTGATATATGGCAATAATGTTGCAAACGTAGCATCAGCTAGCTCAGTGGATCAAAAAGTGTATTTTAAATGACAACCGAACTGAAAGTTTTTACGATATTTCATCAAGTATACGGTTTCCGGTCTTAGAGCCTCCACCTTCGGTGCTATTAACATTTTTTCTCCTTCTGGATTACAACATGCATGCATTAAATATATAGGCTGCAATACTGTCCTTCTGGATTACAGCTGAAGATGATCAATGTATCCATCAGTACTTCTGTATGTAAGCAATAATAACTAAATTTAGGTAGAAGCAAGTGTATGCGTGGAGGATGATTCGTGCATGTGGTTAAAAAATTCAGTAAAAATAAGAAGTTACTGATGTTCTTATCTGCAAACAACTCGAGGGAAGCAAATTCCAATGCAACTAATCGATTTTGGGGAGATTCCATGGTAAGAAATATGTGCAGCCAGAAAGTAAAAGAAAAAAAAGATGCATTGATCATCCGATGATAACTAGAATGAAGAGTAAGAGATGAGAGCTTGTGCACCAATGCAAGCAAGTACGGCTGCTGTCTGGGCGTCCTTAGCAATAGTGTCATACACGTGATGATAGAGGCTTCTTCCTAGCTTCAGCTAGCATCACACATAATCTAATAAATTTGGAAGGGATTAGGCAAGTAGCATGTACAATCCAATCAAAATCCAATAAAACCAGTTGGGCGTGAGCAATTCGTCGAGCAGATTTCGAGCTCGGATCGGGCCCAAGCTGACAGATTGAGAGAGATGTACTGGGGATTGAAAAATAAAATAGAAAATGCAAATCAGAGCAGGCAGCTACTAGAGAAGAGAGAGATTGGTGCCAGAGATGGCGATGCGAGCAGGCCTCGCTTGGTGCCGATGGAAGGATATGTAGGTTCTTAACATTGAGGAGGCGACGACTGAGTTGAATCGAGCAGTTTCTACTCGATCAATGCCGGGACGCATCGGCAGATTTTATGAACATTTGCTGCGAGGAGTCCTTAAGTCACGGCGAGAGGATTTGTAGCTGGGAGGCCATACGTCAGGGCGGCAGTGGTGTTAGTGCTGCTGAATTACATAGGAGTAATTAATCTAACGAAGAGGAACAGTGATCTTGTTGTTTAAAGGACGAACGGCCAGCGACATGGCTGCACGAACCCGGGAAAGGGTTTCCACTAGCCCATGTGGCTCGACCAGCCCATGTATAAAGAAGTGATCACACACACACGTTGAAGAGTGAGAGGTGCGATGTTTGAGTCTGCGGTGGAGGAGAATAAAAGATGACGTGGACGCATGAGAAGCTAGAAAAATGAGATAGTGGAGGACTACTATTTAGATATAGAAGATTATTCATATTTTTATAACCTATGAATAATTTATTATGGATTTAATACTTAAAAAGGTCATTAAAACTATTTAAATTATTATATTAAATACATATTGCAAAAATAGATCTAATCACATTATAATATTCTGAATCCGTAGATATATTATTTGCTAAATTTGGAACCATATTTTATTTTATATGAATTTTATAAGGTTGGGTAAATTTCTGGCTATTTTTTTAATACGAAAATTAGTTAAACAAATTGACCGCACTTACTGTGAAGTTGACTGCTGACCTAGCGGCTGACGCGTGCTGCTGAGTTGATGCTAACGAGGTTGGAGATAGGAAGCGCTTTGATTGGTCGATGCCTCTTCTCGGACCGATCTAATATGGATCGTCCAGGTCAGATTCGGCGGCTAGTAGTGGTAGCTTCCAGGGATCGCCGGTGATGACATCAACAACGGTGGTGCATGGTGGCGGCGGGCTTGGACGTTGATGGAAGGCGGTGCTCTGGTGGATGTCAACGATGGAGAAGATGTGGACGATAACCGGCACAGCTTGGCCGTCACGAGGCTGTGATCTACCACGGCAGGAGGTTCTTCTGTAGGCGGAGAAGGGCAACCGGAGTAGCTCAGATGGCTGCGGCTCCGCGATGGTTCCTAGGGACCCTAGTGTGTTGTAGGAGGGGAAAGTAGGGTGAGGTGAGGCGGTTCATCGAGGAGAAGAGAACAAGTGGTCGACGAGTGCGCGGGGTGACTACAACCTGGAGATCGGGATCGATCTAACCTCCAATTGGCGGCGGATTTCGGCGACTTCGAGCGAGGCGGCTAGGGTTTGCAAAAAGGCAAAAAATTGCACGGGCTGACGAGGGAGAGTGTATAGGAGTGATTTCATGGAGGAGGGGTCGTGATTTATTCGGAAATCTTCCAATTTTTGTGGAATTCCGTTCGGTACAGAGTTCGGGATGATCACGGGTTTATCCCGATCTCGGGGATGACATGCGGGCCCAGTTTTTCAGTCGCTCAGGAAAAAAATAGAGGGGAGAGAGATATGTCCGGAGTGGGCTATTGGCTGCAGATGAATTGGGCCAGCTGCGGGCTTGCTGCGTGCTGCGCGGGCGACGGTAGGTAGTGGGGAGGAGGGTAGGTGGGCTGGGCCACCGGGGTTGGTTAGGTTTAGTTATTTTCTTTATTCTTTTCTGTTTCTTAGTATTTCTTTTATAATTTGAGTTTTAGGAATTCAAATGAAACCAAACAAATTTCTAAAGTTTTCTAAATTCAAAATACACCTTTTAGTGTGTATGGAGAACATCTTTGTGCAAGATTTAAAATTCCATTAATGTCATTTGCATACATTGCTTTATTTGCTAATTTTGGAGGATTCAAAATATTTTTTTAGGTTTGGTAATTTCCAGATTTGTTTTTAGGGCATCTCAAGACAATATTCATTTCCATCAAATATAACAAATGTATTTTTCTTATAGGAGCCTTCATGAATGATACTGAGATTTTAATTAGGGTTTTGACACAAGATTGGGATCGAGGGTTTGCATGAGATGCCATAATGCAATGCAACACATTGTTTTTGGATTTATACCAATCCATTTATGTTTAATGTGGCTTAGAAAAGTTTGAACAATTCTAAAAAGTTTCTTTTCAATCAAATTTCAACAAGGTCAAACAATTCAATCAACTTATTAGTCTATTTATTTTTACATTCTGAAATAGGAAAATTTTGGAATGTTATAGACTACCACCCTTAAAAGGAATCTCATCCTCAATTTTTTGAAGGCTAGAAAGAAATAGGTTCGAGATACATTAGGTTACTACCACCCTTTAAAGAATATCTTCCTTCGGCTATGCCAAAATTGTGTATTCTTCTTCATGCTCACATCTCGTAGAGGTAAGATTCTATCCCTTGAGGTATTCCTCAAAACTTATATCTTTACTATTTCTTGATGTTGTTGTCTTCTATCCCATATATGGATGATGAAGTAGGTCGTCTTAGTAACACCTTGAAATGATGTTTTCTTTGGGTCGGTCTTCTAAGTCTTGGTGCATCATCTCCCATTTTGAGTATTCTTCTGTAGCTATTGATTGAATTAGTATATCATCTTCTTTGCAATCACATTGGAGTCCTTTGCTTTATCTTCATGTCTTGAATTCATTCTTACTTCGTGGTTTTAAAATAGGGAAGAATAAAATCAAGGGAGAAGTGATGACTGCGAGTAATGTGTAAAAATAGAGCAGAAGTGAAGTCTAGGAATTCTTGAAATAAATACTGAAACTAGAAATGCTATATAAAGTTCTAAGTGACAAGATAAAATGCGAGTAATCTGTAAAAAGATGTTTTTGGATTTTTGGTATAAGAGAACAATGCGTAAAGTAAAATAAAATTGAATACAGAAAATAAATATCGCGTATGTAAGAGAGATTTGAAACTTCAGTAGGCACAAGCGTTCTCAGGGATTGGCGGAACACCACTGGCATTTATAAAGGGCTAAGGTAAATATTATGATCATGAACATTCTCAACAATGTATGGGAGGAACTCCGTATTTGGACAAAGAGGCAGAAACCACTGCCCAAATCATCCTCATAACCATAGCAGACAGCAATCAACATCAATTGAATTACCGCTCTATTAAGGGACATAATCCCGCAGGACATATCTCATGGCATGGATAGTGTTTTGTGAGTTTTCTTGATTCCCAAGTTGATACGTAAGGGGTGACAACAGCTTTATAGTCACTGTAACTGCTAACATCCCTTCGTCTACCAACAAGTAGTTCCCTACATCAAGTCCCCACAGGAGGCAAATATTGGAGAGGTCGACTTCTCCCAACATCAAGATGTAGACAATCTAACACATGGTCACAGCGATGAATATTATAATAAACTTTATCTTATTCCAATCTCATACTAGGGTTTATCCATCTCCCCAAGACCTAATGATCTACTCAGACATGGAGGCAGACAACATCATAGTAATGGTAATGGAAATGATCATTGATGAATAGTACTTGTATAAATCCACAACTAGTGCAAGAATTACAACAAGATCTAGATGGGATGGATGGAGATGATGGTGGTAATGAGGATGCAGCGGTTGATGAAGATGGAGATCGATGCCTTGGCCTCCTAGATCTGCGTAGGGTGAAGATAGATCCCTAGGGAAAGTTCTCCCTCCAGATGCCGTCCGGAGGGTAGGTTTCAGCGATTTCTGGGTGTTCTGTATGTCGTCTCCTCGAAATAGTTGCATCGGGTGAAACTATTTGAGGAGGCGGAGGCGGCGCCAACTATACAACGGGAACTATATGGCGGCCCGTCGTATAGTTGGTCATCAACTCTTCTGTCTTCGCCTCTCGCTTCTGGTTTTCTTCTAGTATTATTAATATTTCCCAAATAAGCGATTTACGTAGTTTTGTCTCCTTGTATCTCAAGTGCAATTGCTCTAAGAATTTTGTTCATTAAATCCATCATCTGATCTGATCCTGGTGAAAATAAACATAAAAAGTGCGTGCGAATGCCGTAAAATACCAAGATCATACAACTACAATGCAAAATAACAATGTAAAACATGATGCAAATATGCACTCATCAACTTTCCCAATCTTATACTCTTGCTCGTCCCGGGCAAGTTTAACTTAATGGATGTGATCCGCATATTCATGAAGGTGAGTTGGTAAAATAAATGAGGCAGTTGCAGCATGTGTTTCTCATAAAAGTATACATATAAATGAGTTCACGAATAATACCTTACTCTAACCATCCGAATAATGTTAGCATGCTTCCACGCCTTAGCAATTAATAGTTCATAAAAGATTATTCTCAACATGATGTAAAAGTAAGTGGTTCAACCAAATTAGTTAGTGAGGTAGTCCCAAGTCTTTTTAGGATTAACATATTCACTTGGTATTCAAAATCTCAAATATCTCTTTGTCTTACTACAATATAGTGGTATATGCCTATTTACTCTTTGCACATTCGCTCTTTTTCTTCATCTTTATTTTTCTTATTTTTCTATATATATTTATGCTCACACTTTTGTTTAAGTGGTGTGCAAAGGATCTAGCCATATAATCCACTTCATGTAGGAATTTCAAAGTTTAACGATCTCAATTATCAAATTCTAGATATATATGAAGCAACTTTATGACTTGAGTTTTCTACCTCAAACTTGTTCTCACTCTTTTTGATAGCACTTATATTTATCCTTTGTTCAAGGTTTGTGTTTTTTATGTGAATTGATTAGATAGTTTCTCCTTTTTGTAAATCAAACCAATTACCTACAACATATCGATCAAACTAACTTTATATGTTCCATTAATACCAATGGTGTGGAAGACTCCTATTGCTATCATCAAGTATAAGTAAAATCATACTCAAGTCATTCGTATATCCAATAGGGCAAACTCAAACTCGATAATGCTCCATATATTATAATAAACTCATAATTTCATAATAGGGATCGACTATTTCTAAAGGGAATCTAATGATGCAAACTTTATTTCTGAGCTTGAACTAATGCAAAACTAGAATAGAAATAAAAACTTGTAAGATATATTACAAGGTCCTAAAGATCTCCCCAAGCTTGGAATCAAGCTAGGCAGGATCAAATAATCTCTTGAAATTATTTGATACCGTGCTTTTTTGAAGGTTATTGTGGTGTCATAGCATGTAGAACCGCGGTGCATAGCTTCTTGTTGGTGTCCTCCAAAGCGGTGATGCGAATGTAGCACCAGCGCAAATCATATTGAAGTGTATTCATCATATCAACGAGCTTGGTCATCATTGGGAGAAGATCACCGTTCTCCTCTATCAACTTAAGGCGGTGATGTAAATCCACGCGATGGAGTAGCTCCTGCTTCTGATATACTTCTAGTGCCTGCACATGATCCTTTGTTCTGGGGACAACTTCCTCTTCCTCATCCATTATTGATGGATCGGGGAAGGACAAGCTGCTCCTCCACTCCTCTTGAGGATTTACCTTCATACGGGCGATAGTGGTAGGCCTCGATCGGGGAAACGCTGGTTCCTTGCTAGCACCTGCGTTAATGTTAGGTTTCTCCTTACGCTTGTTTGGCCTCGGATCTGTAGTAATGAACTTGACTTTCTCCACAAGTCCATTTCCATGCGGCTTGCATCTCTCTATCTCTTCTTGGATACTTTTCATTTCCATCCAGTTGACCTCCGGGGGGTCATAGGCATCGCGGCAGATGTAAACATTGCTCACCCCTTCATCGAGGTCCTTGTTGTAGAAGTTTGGCTCGACGTACTCTTTGTACCCCGAGCTAAAACTCTCCACATCCTCATCGCCATCCTCCATTGGAGGGATGCTAGAAAGGTCCCTAGGGGCAATGAGCCCCATAGGTTTTCCACGTCCTGGGACAGGATAGAGCATAGCTGGGATTTGTTCCTGGTGATTTGTGATTGCGAGAGACAAAATAGGAAAGTATATAAGAGTGGTCAGAGGTCGGTAAAACTCGCGAGAAACACCAAATTATCGTCCAAGAAAACAATCCAAACCGACTAGAAAAAGAAATCGCGGATTTGAGGTGTCCTGTGCCGTAACGACCAACTATACGGTCGCGGCCCATATAGTTGCGGCCGTATAGTTGGTTTCGGGCAGAAACTTCCAAATATTTCTAGCATAAGTCGGTTAGATTACCGACTAAGAACCGACAATAACATTTTTTTACAATGAATAGAAAAATAACGAAAATGGGTCAACGGTACTGAATCTTTGACGACCAACTATACAACGGGAGAATTTCTCCGGCCGTATAAATATGGTATCCAGAAAATTATTTTAAGAAGAGGGTACAGAACGTTTAACGGCCAACTATACGACGGGAGATTTTCTCTGGCTGTATAGTTGTGCCCATATAGATACAACACCCGAAAATTATTTTGTGAAGGGGATACAGAACGTTTGACGACCAACTATACAACGGGATATTTTTCTCTGGCCATATAGTTACAGAAACCCCTCAAAAACTTTATAAAAACAAGAGTAATTCAAAGGCAAAAAAATTAATAGTAGAAAATATAAAGACAAAGCACTTATTAGAGTTAGAAAGCTTACCTTTAACTTACCGTTTGCTTAGTTGGGGGTCAAAACTCGTCCAACAACAAGGGGTTCGTCTTCTTGGGAGGATTTGACCTTAGCTCATAAAGTAATTATTGAAAACAAAAATCACCAGGACTAAAGCTCCTCTAAATAAGATCAATCTCTTGCTGGGTAAATATAGATATGCATCTACTACTTTTTTTTCCTGTCTGCGCATAATCTACAACTCAAATTCTTGAAGTCAAAGCATCCAACAGATTAGTGTTGGCTTATGAAACTTCCTCTCGAGGAGTTCTTTAAACCATCACGATCCGTGTGAACACTTAATTTTGCATCAACAATATAAGAACAGAACTTATCACAAGAGACAAATACAGCAAAGAGTTCTCTTTCTTCCTTAGTATAATTCTTTTGAGCACTATTGAGAGTTCTACTAGCATGATGTATAATATTAAATCTGTGACCTATGTGTTGTCCTAGAGTTACTCCTACAACATCATCACTAGCCTCACATATTAAATCAAAAGTCATATCCCATTTAGGTGGTTTAATTACGGGAGCTCGAGACAAAGCATATTTAAGCTTATCAAAGCCAATAAGGAATTTATCATCAAAATTGAATCTTACTCCTTTTTGCAATAGATTAGTCATAGGTTTAGAAATTACAAAAAAAAATCTAACAAACATTCTAGAAAAGCCTACATGACCAAGAAAACTTCTTATACCTTTCACGTCCCTTGGTTGTGGCATTCTCTCTATTGCTTCAACTTTAGCCCTATCTACTTCAATACTCTTACCTAATACTTTGTGTCCAAGGACTATGCCTTCTTTGGCCATAAAATGGCACTTCTCCCAGTTTATGACAAGATTAGTCTCTTCGCAACGCTGCAAAATTCTATTGATATTTTCCAAGCAACTAGTAAACAAAGTTCCTTAGACAGAAAAATCATCCATAAATACTTCCATTATAAGTTCTCCAAAATCTGCAAATATAGCAGTCATGCATCTTTGAAAAGTAGTTGGAGCACTACATAGACCAAAAGGCATACGTCGGTAAGAATGTAAACCACAAGGACTAATGAAAGTTGTTTTAAGTTGGTCTTCAAGATGAACAACTATTTGGGAAAAACCATAGTATTCATCTAAATAACAAAAATGAGTGTGGTTTGCTAACCTCTCTAAAGTTTGATCTATGAACGGTAAAGGATAGTGATCTTTCCTAGTCTCCTTATTCAATTTTCTGAAATCTATGCACATCCTATGTCCAACAACAGTTGTAGTAGGTATCAATTTATTGTTTTCATTAGGGACAACTATAAGCCGCCTTTCTTAGGAACACAATGAACACGACTTACCCATTCACTTTCTATTACAGGATAAATTATCCCTGCATCAAGTAGGCGTACTATTTCCTTCCTTACCACTTCCTTCCTTTCAGGCTCTAGTCTTCTGTTAAATTCCGCAACTGGTTTAGCACCTTCCTCCATGAATATCCAATGAGAGGCTATCATGGGACTAATCCCCTTCAAGTCATACATTGAGTACCCAAAGGCCTTACGGTTCTCCTTTAACACCTTCATAAGTTCTTCTACATCCCCTGAAAGTTTAACACTAATAATAACAGGGAATTTATTAGTATCATCTAAGAATCTATACTTAAGATTATCTGGTAGATTTTTTAATTCTAGGGGTGGTAATTCTTCATCCTCTCTCTTTTCAGGTTCTTCAAAAGCTTCATCAGTTGGAGGTTATTCATTGGGAAAAGAATAAAATTCATTTTCTAATTCTTCTAGAGTTTTATCCTCCATAATTATTTCTCCACAATTTGGATCTTTATTTATTTCATCATCTTGATTATTTAAGAAAAGAACTGCCATTTCTTCAATAGTTTTCTCCTTCTCTTCTTCTTTTATGAATAGAGGTTTGTCTTTAAATTTGGAAAATGGAATTCTTTTTCCGCTTCCCCAAGCTTAAGGGATACAACCTCCTTTCTGAAGTCAATTGTGGCACCTATATCACTCAAAAAGTTTCTTCCAAATACAGTTGGGCAAAGAGTGTCAATTGGTATATCAACAACTACAAAATCAATAGGGAAATTTTTATTGTTAATTGTGATAACTGCATCTTCAACTACTCCCATTGGATTCTAAGATTTTTATTGTCTAACATGATTGTTATATCAGTATTTTCTATTGTAGCAGGTGCTATATCTTATTTTATTTATAAATAAAAGTCATAGGATATAACATTAACTTCAGTGCCAAGATCACATAAACCGTAATGCGGGGTTTCTTTAAATATGTAGGGAAGAATAGGCTTACCTACGTCTTTTACCTTAATTTTACCTTCAACCAATATAGAAGTCTCTTCATCAAGTTCAAATATGTTACAATGTGCATACATAGCCATGATTTCTTCCTTGGTTACCTCTTCATCTTTGGTTTCATCTAGATGTTCTTCAATTATTGGCACACTTTCATCTCCTTTCTCCTCCTGTACTGCTTTGACGTGTTCATACTCCAAAATATGCTTTTGTGCAGTGTTAGGAAAAGGTATCTCATACATTGGTTCTAGGGAGGCTACTATTGCTTTAACTTCTATTTTCTTTTCAGGTTCAGGTGGTGGATCAAACATGACCGAACCCACCTTTGGAGCTTAGACGTGTTCTGTAAAAGCTTTAACAACTTGCAATACAAGATCTGAATCTAAATAAAGCTCTTTAGATAATTCATTAATATGGACTTTTTTATTATAGTCGTGAATACATTCATGATCTATTTCCGTGCCTCCTTCACTTCCTAGACCAAAATTCCATGAAACTCTATGATCGCGAATTATATTAGGTAAGGCCCAAGCTTTAGTTATGGGTAAATCCATAAAAGCTCCTCTCATGCAAGAGTCTAGTTCAATTCTACTAGGTTCAATCAAACCGCCATAAAAGATATTCAATAAATACCATTTGGGTAAATCATGATGAGGACATTGTCTAAGAAAATCTTTAGATCTTATACAAGGTCTTACTAGTCCTTCATTGGGACAGTTCTTCCAAGTCATTGTAAGACGCCTGATTCCAAAAGATTTTGATAATGGGTAGTATATAGATAGGAATTCGCAAGCTAAATCATCCCAAGTAGTAGTGGCTTCTGAGGATAGAGATCTATAACATGAGAGAGATGTACTTGTCAAAGTTTGACTAAAATTTTTAACCCCTACCTCATCGGCGATATACCCTATTAATTGGAACGTGCCACATATATCTTTAAAACACGCAATATGCTCATATGGATCAGGATCTTTGATACGTCGGAAACGTATCTATAATTTTTGATGCTCCATGCTTGTTTAGTATCTACTTTGCTTTGCTTTGTCCACACTTTGAGGTATTTTTATACACTTTCTGGAACTAACCTATTGACAAGATGCCACAATGCCAGTGTTTTCTTCTGTTTTTGCTTCCAGAAAGGCAAAAAATTAATATTCTCGGAATTGGACGAGACAAAAGCCAAAGTCATTATTTTCATGAGCAACACAACCACGGAACCAGTAGAGCCGAGGGGTCCACAGGTGGCGCACCCCCTAAGCGTGGCAGTCCTTGGAGGTGCCCACAGGGGTGTGGGACCCCTGGACCCCCACCGACTTTGATTCATGCGCCTATAAGAAGCCTCCGACCCAAAAACCCTAGGGAATCCATAAGAAATCCACGAAAACCTCCATAGCATCGCTGCCACCAAAGGGGAGATTCGGGGGATAGAAAGTCTCTGTTCTGGCACCCTGCCGGGATGGGGAAGTGCCCCTGGAGTCATCTCCATCGATCTCCATCGCCATCTTCATCACCCTTGCTGATTCCCATGATGAGGAGGGAGTAGTTCTTCCTCGAGGCTATGGGCTCTACCGGTAGCTATTTGTTCATCTCTCTCTCTATTCATGATCTTGTTGTGGTCATGAGCTTTGTAATCAAGTAGATCTACCTTGCTACTCAAGTGCTTCAATAGATCTCTGCTCTCCCCATGTGTGTGAAAGTGGCAGCCTGCACGCCATGGTGGCACTTAGGTTTGAGTCTACATAAATACTCTTTGTGCTTTAATAGATCTATGCTTTTCCCCACGTGGGTGAAAGTGACAGCGTGCATACCGTGTGTGGAACTTGGCTAGATTGAATATTTGTTAAGAGTTAAATTTGGAGTTGGATATCTCTATGAAATTATGGTGTTTGTTGGAACCATCTAGCGCTCAAGGTGATAGTGTGGGGTTATCTAGATTGGGGAAGGCGGACTTTGAGGTGTGTTGTTATAGCCCTACAATGGATTAGAGTGTCCAACTAGAGAGTAGTTAAGAGTAGTATCATGAAGAGAGGATATTTATATGAGAGAGTGTTCACTAGTGAAAGTATGATCCCTAGTCCTTGTTTCTAAGCATTGAAACACAGTTTGCTACTACATCTGTTGCATGTTTGCTTGCTTCCATATTTGTTCCGTTTGCCGGGGAGGTTTTGGGCTTTTACCTTTCTCCACACCATCAGCTCTTTTCTGGAACCGTTACCCCACGTCAACAACAAGTCAGAAGCTATTTTTGGCACCGTTACTGCTTATATTTCACTATCTCTTCGCCGAACTAGTGCACCTATACACCTGACAAGTGTATTGGGTGTGTTGGGGACACAAGAGACTTCTTGTATCTTGATTGCAGGGTTTCTTGAGAGGGAATACCTTTGAACACTTCCTCCCTGAGTTCGATAAACCTTGGGTAATACACTTAAGGGAAACTTGCTGCTGTTCTACAAACCTCTACACTTGGAGGCCCAACAACTGTCTACAAGAATAGAAGTGCGTAGACATCAAGCTCTTTTCTGGCGCCGTTGCCAGGGAGGTAAGGTAAAAGGTACTCACATCCTCCAGTGCTCTAAGTTATTTCCTTTAGATTCTATAATTTTGTCTTTTTGTTCCTTGTTTTCACTAGTTAGGCTTAATGTAAAACAACAACAAAATTAGAGAGCTCTATAGTATTTATCTTGAGTTAGGACATGAAGTGTTTGAAGAGAAAATTAAAAAACCTTTGGAAATTTATTTGCATGCTAATAGCAATGTTATTAGTATGAATTCTTTGGAAACCATTGTTGCTAATGCTATGGAAACGTCTAAGCTTGGGGAAGCTAGTTTTTATGAAAGTGATATTTTTAGTTCCCCAGCTTTGGAAGATAGCTATTCTATTCCTTATGATGATAACAAACCACCAATATATGATGATTACAATGATGAATATAATATTTCCAGTCCACCTACTATTGAGGAGAAATTTTATTGTGATTACAATATGCCTCCTATATTTGATGATTATGGTGATGAGAATAATAATGATAACTATTTTGTTGAATTTGTTCCCACTATAATTAATAAGAATGACTATGCTTATGTGGAGAGTAATAATCATTTTATGCATGTGGCTCATGATAAGAATGTTTTATGTGATAGTTATATTGTTAATTTTATTCATGATGCTACTGAAAGTTATTATGAGAGAGGGAAACATGGTTTTATGTATCTCAACAATATTAAGTTTCCCCTCTTTATGTTGAAAATCTTAAAGTTGCACTTGTTTTTCTTTCCTATGCTTGTTTCCTTGTGTTTTCATGACTTTTTTCTTTACAATATTCCTATACATAGGAAGTGGGTTAGACTTAAATGTGTTTTGAATTTTCTTCTTGATGCTCTCTTTTATTTCAATTCATATTTCTTATTTGAGCACCTTCTCAAAATATCAAGCCTAACTTAAAGGAGGTAAAGAAAAGTACTTGTTTGGAGATAACCCAAGAGTTTCCTTGAGTCTTGGAAGTTATTACTTCAGTAATGACCTCTCCTTATCCTTTTTGTTTGCTTTTTGTGCCAAGAATGACCTCTAATGAGAGGGAAGTAAGATTTGGGGAGTTGCTGTCCCGAAACAGATTTCTGTCCTCCACCATAAAAACTCGTAAGGAGCCTCTGTATGTCTGATAGAGCTGAAAATTTTCAAATAAATACCTCAGTATGTTAGCTAACTTTCGTTAGTTCAACACTTTTTGATTTGAGCAACAGAAGACTTTTGAAAAAATCGGTTTCTACCTGCTGGTCTGTTTTGACAGATTTCTGCCATTATTTGCATTTGCTTCTTATTGATTCCTTTTTAAGTTCTATTTTGGGGAATTGAGCTTTTTTAAGGGATTGCTATAGTATCTTGTGTTTTTGGTGAAAGTTTTGATGTTCCAAAGCTTTGCCTAAGATCTAATATCTTTTGAATATACTAATGTTGTTAATGAAGATTGTGTGAAGTTTTGTCTGAAGGAAAAATTTCAGGTGTAGAGAGATAATGATGTAATGAGATGAAGAATGGACAAAAGCTCAAGCTTGGGGATTTCACCCCGGTGTCACCCCAAGAAATATCCAAGAGGTACAAGCGTCAAAGCTTGGGGATGCCCAAGGCATCCCCTTCTTCGTCAATAAAAATCTCAGGTCTTTCTAGACACATCATTTTTATTGTTTCATGCATTGTTGGGTTGTTCTTGGAGCATATTAGTTTTCGTTTTTGGTTTTATTTTGCTTAGTTTGCTTGAGTAAGTTGGTTGGTTACACCACACTTCTTTTGGAGATAGACACACTCTGTTTCCATTGCCTAGAACACTCTAGTTTTCAGTCTTATTGTCTTGTGAGTCTTCTCTTTTGCTAGCACCGTGTTTAGCCTTAATTTTCTTATGCTTTTTGCTTAGAACTTTTTAGTTCTTCTTTGTGGATTTGTGAGACAATCTCACTAATCTTTATTGATTATTATCTCTGTGAGTTGTTTCAAATGAGTTGATTGGTGTTGTATAAGAGTATGAAGTTTCATGCTTAAGTGGTACAAAAGGGAGCTTGTTATGACTGTGGCTTAGTCTTTATCATGTCATGCTAGGTCTTGTTTTGACCATATGCTTAGTTATTATTGCTATAGCATGACTTGTTCCAAACAACTGAGATTGCTTAATGTTCCTTGAAAGAATCATGCGTTGTTTTAGCATGCAAAAGCATAGTATTGTGGTATTCTCCTTTGATGCTTTGTTTTGGTTCATTTGGCACATGCTCACACCATGTTATGACTATGAACAAGTCACCATATCCTCTATGATCATTTAGTCCTTGACTGGTAGTATCACTCTATGCTTTGATTAGTAATGTTTTGTCCCTCTACATGATTATGGCCACTATTGCTCTCTTAGTTGGTTGCTCCCAGTCTTTTGCTAGCCTCCACTTGTATGAGTAAGTTCTACTCATGCTTCCAACTCCCAAGAAACCAAGTTATTCCAAAGTGTCCACTATAAACTACTATGCATGTTGTGTTACACCATTCCAAGTATATTCTTGGTTTCAGCTATCTTCCAATTAAAAACTATTTTGTTATGTGAAACTTAGTGATTAAAGCCCTCAAAGAATTGATGGCACACTTTATATTCCTTGCCCCTAATAAACTTGAACCATTGTGTCATCTATGTTGTATATGCTTGCACTTATACATTGGAATTAGCAGAACCGTGTTGTCACAGGGAACGTTGTCAACATTGCACTTGTACTTTGTACTCAGTTGATACCATGCTCTTTTGTCTATGGATGTCACCGGTGTGAAATAAAGAGGGAACTTGTAAGTCCATGAAGTATGTATTTTGTGTTAGAGAAACGTCTGGGCCGCTAGCCTAAGCCATGCCTAATCGTGGTGGAAACTTGCAGCATCACCATAGTGAGCTATCTATGAAGCATCCTCAATAAAAATCTATGCATATAGTAAATAAAAAGATCGCTGAGATGCTCATTGTCTGCTTGCCTTGTCATTTTGGTTATGGGAAAGCTCCTGTACCATGTGCAAGGGGTACCCTGTTGGCGGTTCTCAATGATATGCAAATACTTACAATGACAAGAACTTACCTGGGCCCAAAGTTGAGTATGAATGAGGTGTGTCCCTCGTATTCAAGGGACTTGAGATTGCCAACTTATACTTCGTCAAGCATATACTCCATATTTGTTCACTTTAACCTTAATCACTTCAAGATGCTTATGTTAGGGGCAATGAGGGATGAACGCTAACAAGTACCATAATTTTTGGAAGCTCTTTTTGAAACCTGAAATCTCTGCTTCCTTTACAAAAGCCCTTTCTGCCACCATTATTGAGTCTCCACCTTCTACTTTTAGGCACCATTAAGAGAGCATAGTTGTCATTATGTGTGCAGTGTCCCAAAGCTTATTGATTGATGCATGTTGTGATATTACTTGTTCTTGTGCTATTTTTTTCTAGTCACCCTTGTGAATTTTGAAGGTGTCCTATGCATCTATATGGCTACTCTATGAGGGACAAGCTGATTGCCACTCTTCTATGTTTTATGTATGTGAAACAAACAAACGTTTTTCAATGCATGTTATTCATGATCTTTGTTTGTAGCCTTTCATGTTGCATGCATAGTTACTATGTCCTATTGTTAGAACTCCATCTTTCATGCACATGTTTAGAGTTCTTTGATCCCATCTTTCAATGCTTGCAAATGGTTTGATCTTGATTTATATGGTGCATGTCACCTCAAAAATTATTCTTTTTATCACTTACCTACTCGAGGACGAGCAGGAGTTAAGCTTGGGGATGCTTGATACGTCGGAAACGTATCTATAATTTTTGATGCTCCATGCTTGTTTTGTATCTACTTTGCTTTGCTTTGTCTACACTTTGAGGTATTTTTATACACTTTCTGGAACTAACCTATTGACAAGATGCCACAGTGCCAGTTGACTATTTTCTTCTGTTTTTGGTTGAAGAAAGGCAGAAAATCAGTATTCTCGGAATTATACGGGACAAAAGCCAAAGTCATTATTTTTTCCGGAGCAAACGGAACCACGAAGCAGAGCCAGAGGGGGGCCATAGGGTGGCCGCACCCCCTAGGCGCGGGCAAGCCCTGGAGGCGCCCACAGGGGGTTTGGGCCCCCTGGACCCTCACCAACCTTGATTCCCGCGCCTATAAGAAGCCTCCGACACAAAAACCCTAGGGCATCCATAAGAAATCCACGAAAACCACCACAGTGCCGCTGCCACCAAAGGGGAGATTTGGGGGAAAGGAATTCTTTGTTCCGTCACCCTACCAGGACGGGGAAGTGCCCCCGGATCCATCTCTATCGATCTTCATTGTCATCTTCATCACCGTTGCTGATTCCCATGATTAGGAGGGAGTAGTTCTTCCTCGAGGCTATGGGATATACCGGTAGCTATGTGTTCATCTCTCTCTCTATGCATGATCTTGTTGTGGTCATGAGCTTTGTAATCAAGTAGATCTACCTTGCTACTCAAGTGCTTCAATAGATCTTTGCTCTCCCCATGTATGTGAAAGTGACAGCGTGCATGCCATGGTGGCACTTAGGTTTGAGTCTACATAAATACTCTTTGTGCTTTAATTGATGTATGCATTTCCCCACGTGTGTGAACTTGGCTAGATTGAATATTTGTTATGAGTTATATTTGGAGTTGGAAGTCTCTATGAAATTGTGGTTTTTGTTGGAACCATCTAGCGCTCAAGGTGACTGTGTGGGGTTATCTAGATTGGGGAAGGCGTACTTTAAGGTGTGATGTTATAGCCCTACCATGGATTAGAGTGTCCAACTGGAGAGAAGTATCATGAAGAGAGGATATTTATATAAGAGAGTGTTCACTAGTGAAAGTATGATCCCTGGGCCTTGTTTGTAAGCATTGAAAGTCCATTTGCTACTAGATCTGTTGCATGTTTTCTTGCTTCCATCTTTGTTCTGTTTGCCGGGGAGGTTTTGGGCATTTACCTTTCCTCCACGCCATCAACTCTTTTCTGGTACCGTTACCCCACATCAACAACAAGTCAGAAGCTATTTGATGGCACCGTTACCACTTGTATTCCACTATCTCTTCGCAGAACTAGTGCACCTATACACCTGACAAGTGTATTGGGTGAGTTGGGGACACAAGAGACTTCTTGTATCTTGATTGCAGGGTTGCTTGAGAGGGAATACCTTTGAACACTTCCTCCCTGAGTTCGATAAACCTTGGGTAATCCACTTAAGGTAAACTTGCTGCTGTTCTACAAGCCTCTACACTTGGAGGCCCAAGAACTGTCTACAAGAACAGAAGTGCGTAGACATCAATCTTCTTCATCTCCAGTAAAGTGCTTCTTGTGTAGAATACCAAGTTGTAGAAGATTTATTTCAAACCCCCTTGTCTTCTTGTTGGAGTTGTCTTTTTTATAAATATCATTGGGCTTCCCAAAACGGTTGAGTGGGTTAGCACTAGTCATATACTCAAACTTCATCATGTTGGTGGAAACCTGTAACTCAAAATAAAACTTAACAAAACTAAAGTAAATAAGCAAAAACTAAAAGACCTATAGCGCTTAGCTCCATGGCAGCAGTGCCAGAAAATAGCTTAATGACTACAAGTTCACATATCAGATATAGCTAGTTTCGAAATAATGATATCGATCCCACAGGGAGCAGGAGTATGAAGTCTAGGAATTCTTGAAATAAATACTGAAACTAGAAATGCTAAATAAAGTTCTAAGTGACAAGATAAAATGCGAGTAATGTGTAAAAAGTTGTTTTTGGGTTTTTGGTATAATATAACAATGCATAAAGTACATAAAAATGAATACAGAAAATAAGTATTGCGTATGTAAGAGAGATTTGAAACTTCAGTGGGAGAAAGCGTTCTCAGGGATCGGCGGATACACCACTAGCATTTGTAAAGGGCTAAGTTAAAGATTATCATCATGAATATTCTCAACCATGTATGTGTGGGAGGAACTCCGTATTTGGACAAAGAGGCAGCAACCACTGCTCAAATCATCATCATAACCACAACAGACAGAAATTAACATCAATTTAATTACCGTGCTATTAAGGGACATAATCCCGTAGGACATATCCCAAGGCATGGATAGTGTTTTGTGAGTTTCCTCGATTACCAAGTTGATACGTAAGGGGTGCCAACAGCTTTATAGTCATTGTAAGTGCTAACATCCCTCCGTCTACCAACAATTAGTTCCCTACATCAAGTCCCCACAGGAGGCAAATATTGGAGAGGTCGACTTCTCCCAACATCAAGATGTAGACAATCTAACACATGGTCACAGCGATGAATATCATAATAAACTTTATCTTATTCCAATCTCATACTAGGGTTTCTCCATCTCCCCAAGAACTAATGATCTACCCAGACATGGAGGCAGTTAGCATCATAGTAATGGTAATGAAAACAGTCATTTACGAATAGCACTTGTATAAATCCACAACTAGTGCAATAATTACAACAAGGTCTAGATGGGATGGATGGAGATGATGGTGATGATGAAGATGCAGCGGTTGATGAAGATGGACATCGATGCCTTGGCCTCCCAGATCTGTGTAGGGCGAAGATGGATCCCTAGGGAAAGTTCCCCCTCCAGATGCCTTCCAGAGGTTAGGTTTCGATGATTTCTGGGTGTTCTTGTATGTCATCTCCTCGAACCAGTTGCACGGGGTGAAAATATTTGAGGAGGCGGAGGCGGCGCCAACTATACGGCGGCACACCGTATAGTTGGTCATCAAATCTTATGTCTCTACTTCTCGCTTAGGGTTTTCTTCTAATACTATTAATATTTCCCAAATAAGCGATTTACGTAGTTTTGGCTCCTTTTCTATCTAGTACAACCTCTCCAAGAATTGTGTCCATTGAATCCATCATCTGATCTAATCCTGGTGAAAATAAACATAAAAAGTGCGAGTGAACACCGTAAAATACCAAGATCCTACATCTACAATGCAAAATAACAATGTAAAACATAATGCAAATATGTACTCATCAAGAAGATATAAATACCCCGTACAAACAACTTGTATTTTGAAAATAGGTTTTATTTGTTGTATAACAACCATAAAAATATAGCAAAAAATTTACACATCTACATTGTAGCGAGATCTATTCATTTTTTGGTTCCTAATAGGTCAATTGGAATCTTCGAGGCTTTGAGTTTTCAAAAGTCTTCGTGCTCTTCTTCATGCTCTTCATAATCTTCAATATTTCAATGCATTCAGTTAATAATCTTGACTTAAGTCCTTTGAAGTCTTGGGTACTTGTATCTTTGGAGTCTTCAATTCTCGTAGCTTAAGTCTTGAAACATCTTCTTTGGAAAGGTGGTCTTGAGAGAAGTTTCTTCTTGAAGTGCATATTGGTCATTTCTAATGTTGAAAAGAAGAGGCTTGAGAATTTCGAAACTCCAAAGATAGATTATGAAGAGTATGAGAGTTTTATGAAATAACTTAGAAAATAGTACTCATAAAGTTTTTACGAGGCTAGTGTCACGATCTATAGTCAACATGTGCTCTAATACCATCTGTAGTGACCTCGAATCGATATAGATCCTAAGTCCCTGTGATTAACATTCTAGTCCCTGGATCATTATCTAGCACTCATAGTCGATGAAATATCTTGTAAAATACAAGTCTTTATTACATGAATTGAATAATCCAGAGTTTACATTATTACTGTAGAAGCGATATAAATATAACTTGGAGTCCCATCAATTCCACATGCAGGTTGAGTGAAGACCTGCGATCCTAGCACACCTTTCAACAATCTACAAATTGTACACATGAAACGTGCAGCCAAACGAGTTGGTCAATTCTTTGAATGTATTGTCAAATTACACCATGAAGGAAAATACTTGGCTATTTCTACATGCAAGGCTAAGGTAAGGCTTTGTGGTTTATTTCCATCAAGCCAATTTTCATTAAGTAAAAGAGAAGTAGAGAGAGAATATTTATCCTACTTTGCAAACTTTAAAAAGTGAAAATAAGGTCAAGTGGCTCGCACTGGGTCCTCTAGGCTACCAACTCTCAACCAAGCACATGGCACCCAAAAACCCACTAAGTCTGAGTTCACAGAGCCCATAGGATGCAACTCGCAACTTAGGTTTGTAAACATTTTATTTGAAAAAGATAGAGGAAAATCCTTCAGAGGCTCCATCCTTCAGATGCTCAAAATTGTTCTTTCTCCGTGAACACAGCTGATGGATCAGATTATTACTCTCGAGAATTTGTGCACTTTACCCACAATCCACGATCAAGTCCTTTTACAAACAAGACCATGGTGAGGCTTTCCCTTAGTATCCCCTCTACCTTCTGGATCCAACCATGCCAAGAACCTCCAAATGTTGGTACCCAGGTGAGGTTTTCTACTAAGTACTAGGCCAAGACAGAGCCCATATGTATTGTGGTTGCAATGTAAGCTTCTGAATTCTAAAACATGAAAGACTTCTTTGATTCCTGGGCGGCCGTCCTCCACCAAATTCCACTCGTTGATCCGACAACCATTCCTCCTAGAAGAAAACTTAGTTTTATTTTGAAGTGGATTTCAGAAGAAAAGATCTCTTAATAGAGCCTTTATACTTAGAAATTTTCTTGTCTTTCTAACACCCCAGCGGTACTTTATATATTTATAGCATAGCAGGCAAATACTTAGCAAAAATAGTGGTAACCTATTAGGAGGGAAAAATCCTAAGTATAGACCTACTCATAGCATACTACAAAATCATCCCACTTGCAAAAATAATATTAAGGAAAAATTGTACCAAAACATCCTACACATGCACACTATAGAATTTGAAGAGAAAAACATGCATAGAATAAAAACTGGGACATTATATGAATCAGGGCTGTAACTTGCCTTTGTTAATAATATGTGTGATTATTGAATTCCTTCACAGCAATCGCACTCTGTTCGAATAATCTAATGCGATAATAAAGTAGTTCTAATGTTCTAATCAAAAAAATTACAAACACGCAGTAAAATAATGATGATTAAAAGGACACATGATGGTTTATTATGCCATAATAGTTATATTTAATTCTTTGAACCTTATTATATCACATGATGCATGCATAGAAGTTTTGATGCAATACGGTATTTATTATTCATTCTTTTTTGTCATTTAAAGAGGTTTTAACAGTTCTGTTGAAATTTCTTTCATAATTGTCGAATTACATATGTTTCTGAAGTTTACTTGATAGAGGATTGTTAATAGGAACCAGTAGGAATTGGATTCACCCTAAACGGAGTTGTAAATCTTTCTATATGATTTAATTACTATTTAATGGAGTTTAAATCATTTAAAATATTTAATTCGTCAACAACTACATATAATACCCGATCTGTATTCTACATGAAATTGTGAATCTAGAGACATATATTTTTACGATCTATGAATAATTTATTTTCAATTTGATAATCTAAATGCCCATTAAAACTAATTAAATTACTACAACAAATTTTACATTGAAAAAGTTGGATATAATAACCTATTAATGTCTTATATGAAATTCTGAATCCATAGATGCTTTATATGTAATTTTCTGATCTACACATAATTTGTAATGATTTATTTACTAAAAAGGGCTATTAACTAATTAAAATTAGTACATGTTATCTATTCTCTAAAAGTTAGATATAATCAGACATTATTAAACAACATTAAGGTAGCTTCAATTTGATATATTATTCATATTTTTATAACATACGAATAATTCATTATGGATTTAATATTCAAAAAGGTCATTAAAAATCTTTAAATTATTACATTAAATACATATTGCAAAAATTAGATCTAATCTCATAATAATATTCTACATAATATTATGAATCCATAGATATATTATTTGCTAAATTTGGAACCATATTTTATTTTATATGAATTTTACAAGGTTGGGTAAATTTCTGGCTATTTTTTAATATGAAAGTTAGTTAAACAAATTGATCATACCGACTGGCAGCTTGATGCATCGCTGACAATGCTAGACACATGGATTTCTTTGATTGGTCGATACCCCTTCGGGACCAATCTAATCTGGATCGTCCAGGTTAGATCCGGCGGCTAGGAGTGGAAGCTTACAGGGCTCGCCAGTGATGATGCCAGTGACAACAGTGCATGGTGGCGGCCGGCTCGAACGTTGATGGACGGTGGTGCTTTAGTGGATGTCAACGATGGAGAAGATGTGGACGACAACTGGCGCAGCTCGGCCGTCACGAGGGTGTGATCTACCATGCTAGGATATTCTTCTATAGGCAGAGAAGGGCAGCCGGAGTAGCTCAGATGGCCGTGTCTCCGGCGAAGATTCCTAGGGACCCTAGTGTGCTGTAGGAGGGGAAAGTAGGGTTAGTCGAGGCGGTTCATCAAGGAGAAGATAACAAGTGGTCGAAGAGGGAGCGGGGTGACTACAACCTGGAGATCGGGATCGATCTGAGCTCCAATTGGTGGCAGATTCCGGCGACTTCGAGGGAGCGGCTAGGGTTTGCAAAAAGGCGAAAAATCGCATGAGCTTATGAGGGAGATTATATAGGGGTAATTGCATGGAGGAGGGGTCATGATTGACTCAGAATTCTTCTGATTTCCATGGAATTCCGTTCAGTACAGAGTTTGGGATGAACACGGGTTCATCCCGATCTCAGGGATGACATGCGGGCACGGTTTGTCAGTCGCTCACGAAAAAAATAGAGGGGAGAGAGATATGTTCAGAGTGGGTTGTTGGCTGCGGCTGAAGTGGGCCAGCTGCGGGCTTGCTGCACGCTGTGCGGACGACGATAGGTAGTGGGGAGGAGGGTAGGTGGGCTTGGCCACCGGAGTTGGTTAGGTTTAGTTATTTCCTTAATTCTTTTCTATTTTTTAGTATTTCTTTTATAATTTGAGTTTTAGGAATCAAAATGAAACCAAACAAATTTCTAAAGTTTTCTAAATTCAACATATACCTTTTAGTGTGTATAGAGAACATCTTTGTGCATGATTTAAAATTCCATTAATGTCATTTGCATACATTGCTTTATTTGCCAAATTTGGAGGATTCAAAATAGGGTTTTAGATTTGGTAATTTCTAGATTTGCTTTTAGGGCATATCAAGAACAATATTCATTTCCATCAAATATAACAAATGTATTTTTCTTATAGGATCCTTCATGAATGATACTAGGATTTTAATTAGGGTTTTGACATAATATTTGGATTGAGGGTTTGCATGAGATGCCATGATGCAATGCAACACATTGTTATTGGATTTATGCCATTCCATTTATGATTTATGTAGCTTAGGAAAGTTTGAACAATCCTAAAAAGTTTCTTTTCAATCAAATTTCAACAATGTCAAACAATTCAATCAACATATTAATTTATTTACTTTGACATGCCAAATAGGAAAATTTTGGGATGTTACACCTCGCAGCAATTATGTGCATCTAATCATGGGAGTATTATATTTTTTGAAATTGAGATTTGTATCTTTTGTTTCTATGTCTCTTGTCTCAATCTGTGGAGTTGTAGGTACCCAAGATCCCATAGATTGATAAAGGCTTGAGGTGATATACTTGTCTAGAGGCGATCTCATAGGAACCCAGTAGCAGAAAGGGTAGTACGGTCTTCGCTTAGCGACTCATTTGGGATCACAACAACATCACCACTTAATTATTTAATATGTGTTCTTCTCATAACAATCGTTTGTAGTCCGTGGCTTCGGTGTGCACTCGGTTGGATTAATAGGGTATTGGTATGCCCTCTGCATCACGGGGGCTTTACTATACTAGGCCGTGTTGCCCACAAGGGATTATTTTTGTTCAAACATTACACATGACTATGATTATTATTATTATCTTTTATCCCATATGATATGCAACTGTAGGTGGATGTTCAACCCTGGCCTATCTCCATCCATTGATTCAACCCACTATAAATAGTAAATTAGATTCGTCCGGTAAACTAAGGTAAAATGAAACAACAAAGTCTTGTAGACGTGACCTTATTTATTTCCTTTTAGCATTGATTTCTAAGGTTTGGTTAAACCTAGGTCTTCTATTGAAAAAGCTATTATACTACATCCGTGAATCCGGATCAAAGGTATCAACCCTTTTTCTGGCATCGTTGTCGGGGAAGCAATTTCTCTATCCTGGTGAGGTCACTAGAGACCTTTTTATTAGTTTTATTATTAGTTCGTAGTTTTATTCTTGTTGTTAGTTTACTTTCTTGTTATCTATTTGAAAACCCAAGAAAATAGTTACTTGTTATTTGTTTTCATTACTTAAAAATCACCAAAAATATAAGAGCCATGGCTCAAAAGAGACTTGGGGAGTATGTTAATCCTATTAATGACTTTATTCGTGCACCTATCACTCAACCCGCTATTGATGCAGAAACTTATGAAATTAATCCCAATCTTTTAAGCTTGGTTCAACAAAACCAATTTGGGGGATCATCCTCCAAGGATTCGGGTTTGCACTTAAATAATTTTACTGAAATATCTGACATGATGCGTATTAAGGATGTAGATCAAAATGCTATTAAATTGAGATTACTTCCTTTCTCTCTTAGAGGAAAGGCTAAGGATTGGTTGCTAGATCTACCAATGGGCACTATTAAATCTTGGGAATAATGTACTAATTTGTTTATGATTGAATTTTTTCCCTAGCTAAGACTATGCAGCTAAGATCCAATACTACAAGCTTTAGACAAGAATACTATGAGCCACTAGCTCTTCCATGGGAGAAGATGAAAGAAGCCGTGATGAACTGTCCTAGTCATGCGATGGAAGAATGGCTTATATTACATTTGTTTTTAATGGTCTTAACCCAATGTCTAGAACTATGCTAGATACTACAGCAGGAGGAACAATCATGGGAAAACAAGTGAGTCTTGCAAAGAAACTTCTTGATGATATGGAAAACAACCATGCCCAATGGCATGTGGAAAGAACCTCAAAGAGAGTAAGTTCAATTACCGAGGTAAATAATGAAGAGCTTACATCTAAGGTAGAAGATCTACTAAGCATAGTAAAAGGTAAATATGATACCCAAGTTAATGCTATTGCTACTAATGTTAATGATGTTAATTTTATAGCCCATACTCATTTTAATCATGCATGGAAAAATCATTATGCTTCTAATGCTCAAAAACATTATCCAAAACTTGCAGGAGATCCTTATAATAGTTATGTTAATAATAATGGATCAAACCATGGAAATCTCTCAATGGAACAAACTGTTAGAACATTTATTCAATCTCAAACCGAGAAAAACAATATGTTTATCAAAATCACGGAGAACCATGAGAGTAGTATAGGAAAATTATCTAACCAGGTTGTTGGAATAATAAATGATGTGCAGGATCTACTGTAAAGGACAACGTCCATGGAGGCTCAATTGGGTAAAGTTGCTGAGATCCATGCTCTCATACTAGCAAAGTTTGCTGGCAAACCCGAGAAAAATCTGGTAGAAGGCCTCAAGATGATGAGGTTTGTAAACAATGAAGAGCTACACTATAGCAATGCGCCAACACCATAATATAAAGTGGAAGATCTACTGAAGATGATCACTATAAAGAATACCGGTATAGAACAAGATAATGATGCTATGTACCCACAATTTATACAACAAGTAGCATCTAAAGTTCGTGATCTAGAGATGGAGTACAAAAGACTAGCTGATAATCTTCCTTCTAAGATAGATGATATATTTGAGCCCACTGTTAAAGTTATATTGGAAGTTAATGAGATATCCGCACTTTGTGGTCTTGGTGCGAGCGTCTCAGCAATTTCCAAAAGCTTATTTGACAAGTAAAACTTGGGGCCATTTATTACCACTAAATTAAGACTCCACCTAGCAGATTCAACTTATAAACAAGATGTTGGGATCAAATAAAATATAGTTGTTGAAATAAAAGGTAGTCCCGCACTTACTGATCTTGTTATCATGGACATGACTGAAGATCCCATAGAACCTATAATTTTAGGTAGGGCATTCCTAAGAACTTGTAAGGTTCCCAACCTTTAATAAGGTAGAGATCCCTGTGTTTACAATGCTAGTCCCTGTATCAATAGCTAGCATCCACAGTTAAGATGTAATATCAAGAAACAAAGGTCATAATACAACTTTATAACCAGGAATAAAATAATTCATTACATCTTACATAGATCATTTGGCTATCAATTTACAATGCAGCAGAATATCTATAAAGAATGGGGTCCTTCATCTTCAAAGTTCCACACGCAATCATGTTGGTTGTATACTTGTAATCCTATTCAACACACTTCACTAACAACAAACAAACCTGCAACATAATAAGTTGCAGCCACAAGGGTCAATACATTTGAATTGTATTGACAAGTTTCACTACTATGTAGAAATAAGTGGATCCTATCATTACACGCATATTTGGCTAAGTAGGGTTTAGGCTCATTTGCAGAAAGAAATATAGTTTTATCCTATCTTTTCAAAATAGTTTTGATCTTTTGTCAAATCTTTCTGAACTTCTTGGAAAACTCCAAGTGGTTCAAATCCCTTGTTGTCACCATCAAGTTTTACTTTGAGAAATTGGAATGTCGAGATCTTCCATAGCTTCAGGCCTTAGTTGCTCAGTATTGTCCATAACCGGGGACACGGCTAAGTACTTAGAATTTGATCTTCTGCAAAAGTTGTACACTTTACCCACATGACACAATCTCGTCTTGATGCCACCAGTGGCCGCTGGATAAGTACTCACCAAGATGGAGTACTGGCAGATCGAGAATGTGACAAAGTCTTTCCATAGAAGTCCTCCCAATACACAATGCTAGCTTGTCAACCAGGCACCAATGTAGGGTTAAATTTCCCTTACACAATTCTAGTTAACCTGAAGATGCCAATGCATGGGTCTTCCACTATGTAGTTGACTAAGCCAGAGCCCATTTAGCATGTGGCTGCACAGGAAGCCTTTGTCGAGAAACATGTTCAGTCTCTAAGTCCCTGGGTGGTTTTCTTCTAGTGCACATATAAAAAGAGATGGCCATATAAACATGGTTCCTTTTATTGCCACCTTGTCCAATCTTGAGTATCCTTGTCCACCCAGGTGGTTCATTGAGTACTTGTTTTATTATATAAAACATATGTCTTTCCAACACTTCATATAATCATATCATGTATCCCATCCCAAATATATAGAAGGGCTAAGCATACTACAACTACAATGTTTTCACTAAGGAAGATATAATGATATCCTAATAGGATTTAGCATAGCATAAATCCACTAAGTGTAATGAAAATAATAGGACATGGATGATAGTGTCACTTGCCTTTTTAGTAGAGAATGTTGGTTCACTTCTTGATCATGCAAATATCACACTCTTCTAACTTCACTACAATTCAATCAAACAAACACAATTTCAACTAGCATTCAAACCATTTCTCAAACATAAAATAACAAAAACAAGGTCATGCATGCAAACATGTAAAAGCTAGTTTTATTTGCAGAAGTGTTTTATACTAGGCTCTTAACATTTTAAAGTTCAAATTGGTCATTTACTAAAGTGGTAAAACCATTTGCAAAAGGTTTTATCTACAAACCATTTTTAGATCAAATCAATATTTTATGTGGTTCAAAATGCTTTTAGCAAAGCAATATTCTTTAAATGGTTCACCAAATATATTTTTAATTCTCAAAACTTGGTGTGTAAGGTCAGAAGGTTTGAATCAAATCATTTCCCAAAGGTTTCACTCCAAAATTCATTTCTAAACCATAAACAATATTTTTATTTAACTAGAAATGTGCTAATTCAAATATTTATTCCTAAACTTCACAAAATAAATTTTTAAATCCATAAGTTGGTTCCTATGGTCAGTAGGTTCACAAAAAACCATTTTGCAAAGATTTCATCTCAAAAACATATCTAGAACAATTTTTATATTAAAAATAAGCCTACACAAGTCTCTGCAAATTCAACCAATTTTTACAGAATCAAAACATTAAACAAAATCCATGGTTGCAAAGTACTTGTTCTTCTAAATCCATTGATATAAAATTTGCAAAATTTGGACGTGTAGAATTAAAGTTATGAATTTGACAAGTTTGCAAATCAAATAGAACATTTTCTGGTTTTATTGAAACAGACTGGCCACGTGGCGCAATCTAACTGGACGGTACCGCTTCGTGCGGATCAGCCTCTGCGAACCGTTGGATTTCACTTAAATCCTATGGCATAGATGGACACATACCCCTTCGGTTTCGGATCTAATCATAGCCACTGGATAATGATCTAACAGACACGATGCGTTTGACCATTGCCTGGCGGCGCACGCTCGGGCGGTGGCGTCGCGGCGATTACAGGAAGCAAGGGAGGGAGAGGAGATGCTCACAGGGTTCGCAGGGTCCTGGTGAAGCTCGAGCCGGTTTCCTTCTGTCAAGGGGCGCACAGATGCGACGATGATTGCTCACTGGAGACGGCGTCAGGCTCGCTCAGGTGTCGAGAGACAGAGCGGGGTCAAGGTTCACCTGGGGAGGTCACCGGAGTTGGGGAGGTCCACGGTGAGCCTATGGTGCATGCGCGAGAAAGTGGAAGGTACTGGGAGACGCGCCAGGAGGTGGGGAGCAAGTCCGTGTGCAGTGGGAGGCGAGGGGCGGTTGGTCGGCGCCGGAATCGACGGAAACCTCGTCGGAGCAGAGAAGGTTTGAGCTCAAAATTTACCCAGCCCGGGGGCAGAGAGAGAGGCAAGCGAGGGGAAAGAGAGAGGAGGCGTGGGTGTTTATGTACGCGTGATTATAGCGAGGAATAACTCAGGCAATAACTCGTATTCATCGCCGAAATCAAGGGCAGCAACGGCGAGGGGAACGGTCGCGGTGAAGACGACGATGAGGTGGCGTGGGGTCTGTCTGTCAGCAAGGTGGAGGAAGGGGGAGTGGGGTCCAATCGTCATCGTCTGTGTGGGTGAGTTGCTCAGTGAAAAACGGTTCAGCGCGAGGTGAGTTGGTGGCCTAGTTGCTGGGCCTACTGGGCTCGGTTTGCTGGGCTGCAACTTGTTTCATTTTTTTATACTAAAAGCTTTTCTTTTTCCAATTTGAATTTCTGTTTTGATTTTCAAACAAATAATTAAAACAACAAATCAATTCAAACCACCACCAAACTTTGTATTGATTTTAATTCTGTTTAACAACATATTCCAATGTCCAAAATAAAATAATACTTTTATTCTTTTAGGATCTATTATTAATTAAAATAAAAAGACCTTAGTCTTTATTTCAAATAGGGTTTAATTTATTTAAAAACTATTTGAAATCTAAATAATAACAAAACCTTTTCAGTAGGTTTCATTTGAAAAACAAAAAAACTTGGAAATCTTATTTAAAATAAATTATTAAGTTTTAGTGTTTATTTAAAATGGAAAAGCCTTTACTTTAATAAAATTGGATATTAATAAATCCTCATTATTTTATTTAAATAAACCTTTACTCTTTTTATCAAATAGTAATATTTTATTTCAAAAGCTTGGCCAAGATCTAATTTGGCTCTACAAAATAATCCTTATTTATTAATTCTACTTTGCTTTTGAAAACCAAATCTTTTTATTAAAATATCCAAAAATAGTGATTCCAATTATTAAAACTTTCTTTATTAATTGTTTATCTTTTTAAATACCTTTAGGATTTTATTTGATCAAAATAGGTTTGCATGTTTCCAATTGGAATCAAAAAGTTTCTTCTCACCCTAAAAATCAACAATTGTTTATTTTGTTTATTTATTTTTCACATTTCAAAATTTGGAAAATTTTGGGATGTGACAGGCTACCACCCTTAAAATAAATCTCGTCCCGAGATTTGGGAAGGCTAGGGTTACAAATTGGCTTGAAGACAACTAGGGTACTACCACCCTTAAAAGAAAGTCTGATAGGGTTACATTGATGGTTCACTTGACTATGGGTTCAACACTTAATATCCAGACCAGGAATCCTTATTTGACTCTTCTGAGTTAACTAGTTTCTGACATCCAATTCTTCTATCTCTTCAAAGTTTCCATCCATTTCAATGTGGTTCACATGTCCTTTCTGGGTCATATTGGAGTCATTTCCATTGGCTCTTCTAGCATCCTTTTTCTTTTTCTTCTCAGGACAGTCTGATGCATAGTGTCCAAGTTCCTTACAATTATTGCACTGCAACTGGCTAAAGTCTTTCTTCTTGAAAGTGTCATGTTGGCTCTGACCAAGGTCATCTCCATTGTTAGTATCATTTCCATTATTATCACTTCCATTGTTGTTGTGGTGATACTGATGTGGTTCAGAATCTTCCTTGCTCTTTTTGAATGAATGTTTCTTTTGTGATGATCCTGAGTGATTCTTGAGTTTATGCTTCCTCTTTCTGTTCTCAACTTGATTCATCTTGTTTTCCAAAATGGTGGCTTTGTCACAGTGTGATTGATAAGTTTGGACATAGGCAACAGCTAGCTGCAGGTTCAACTCATCATTAAGTCCTTCGAGGAATTTCTCCTTCCTCTTAGCATCTGTGTCAACTTCATCCGGTGCATATCGTGCCAGATTGTTGAATTCTTCAATATACTCAGCCACACTAAGGTGACGCTGTTTCAGATTGCGAAACTCCCTTTTCTTCAAGTACATTACTCTAGGTGAGATGTGAGTTGTACGAAAACCATCCTCAAAGATAGCCCAATTCACATCTTCAAGGGGAGTGGTGATTTGAAAGTTGTCCCACCATGTTGTTGCTGGTCCTTCAAGCAGAAATGCTGCAAACCTTACTTTTTCTTCGTCGGTGCAGCCAACAGTCACTAAGTCCTTATCCACCAAACGTAACCAATCATCAGCTACCATTGGGTCAGTTGTTCCAGAGAACCTTGCAGGCCTTAGCTTCAGAAACTTGGTGAGCATATCATGTGCTGGAGGATTATTCTGATTGTTGTTGTTGTTGTTGTTTTTGTTGTTGTTGTTGTTGTTCTGATTCTGTATGAATGTGGTCATCTCCTGCATCAGTTGTGTCTGAGCTGCCATCATCTGCTGCATCTCATGAGTGATATTGTTGTTTTGGTTGGGGTTGGCACGACGGTGAGGCATCTGTTGGTTTGATAGGGATAAGTAATGACAGATAGGTTTTTAAGAATTTCTAACACACAACTCAAAACATCCAAGTTCAATCAAACAATCAATCAATCAACAAGAAACTATCCACTTAACATCTTATGAGCTTAACTCATGAGTTGAAGGAAACAACAAGTTTTCTTGAAATAAAAACTTAGTATAATCATACCTCATGGGTCAATATGATCCATACACTAACATGATATCAATGTTTTGGTAGGCAATCTAATGTTTCTTGGTTCTCACTTGTAGTCCTTAGTGAAATCCTTGGTGAAACTAAAATTAAAGTCATTGGTCATGGTGAAGGCTTTGTCCATCAAGTTGAAAAGGAAGAGATGTAGAATCAAAACCAAAATGGTTGAGGAAAGAGTTTACAAGATTGTTTGTAAATAAGTTTTTGGAACAAATTCAACTCCTATTTTTCTAAGGGGTTTTGTCCAATACTAGGGTTACAATCCTACAGGCAACACAGTGCTCTGATACCATCTGTAAGGTTCCCAACCTTTAATAAGGTAGAGATCCCTGTGTTTACAATGCTAGTCCCTGGATCAATAGCTAGCATCCACAGTTAAGATGTAATATCAAGAAACAAAGGTCATAATACAACTTTATAACCAGGAATAAAATAATTCATTACATCTTACATAGCTCATTTGGCTATCAATTTACAATGCAGCAGAATATCTATAAAGCATGGGGTCCTTCATCTTCAAAGTGCCACAGGCAATCATGTTGGTTGTAGACTTGTAATCCTATTTAACACACTTCACTAACATCAAACAAACCTGCAACATAATAAGTTATAGCCACAAGGGTCAATACATTTGAATTGTATTGGCAAGTTTCACTACTATGTAGAAATAAGTGGATCATATCATTACACGCATATTTGGCTAAGTAGGGTTTAGGCTCATTTGCAGAAAGCAATATAGTTTTATCCTATCTTTTGAAAATAGTTTTGATCTTTTGTCAAATCTTTCTGAACTTCTTGGAAAACTCCAAGTGCTTAAAATCCCTTGTTGTCACCATCAAGTTTTACTTTGAGAAATTGGAATGTCGAGATCTTCCATAGCTTCAGGCCTTAGTTGCTCAGTATTGTCCATAACTGGGGACACGGCTAAGTACTTAGAATTTGATCTGCTGCAAAAGTTGTACACTTTACCCACATGACACAATCTCGTCTTGATGCCACCAGTGGCCGCTGGATAAGTACTCACCAAGATGGAGTACTGGCAGATCGAGAATGTGACAAAGTCTTTCCATAGAAGTCCTCCCAATACACAATTCTAGCTTGTCAACCAGGCACCAATGTAGGGTTAAATTTCCCTTACACAATTCTAGTTAACCTGAAGATGCCAATGCATGGGTCTTCCACTATGTAGTTGACTAATCCAGAGCCCATTTAGCATGTGGCTGCACACGGAAGCCACTGTACGAGAAACATGTTCAGTCTCTAAGTCCCTGGGTGGTTTTCTTCTAGTGCACATATAAAAAGAGATGGCCATATAAACATGGTTCCTTTTATTGCCACCTTGTCCAATCTTGAGTATCCTTGTCCACCCAGGTGGTTCATTGAGTACTTGTTTTATTATATAAAACATATGTCTTTCCAACACTTCATATAATCATATCATGTATCCCATCCCAAATATATAGAAGGGCTAAGCATACTACAACTACAATGTTTTCACTAAGGAAGATATAATGATATCCTAATAGGATTTAGCATAGCATAAATCCACTAAGTGTAATGAAAATAATAGGACATGGATGATAGTGTCACTTGCCTTTTTAGTAGATAATGTTGGTTCACTTCTTGATCTTGCAAATATCACACTCTTCTAACTTCACTACAATTCAATCAAACAAACACAATTTCAACTAGCATTCAAACCATTTCTCACACATAAAATAACAAAAACAAGGTCATGCATGCAAGCATGCAAAAGATAGTTTTATTTGCAAAAGTGTTTTCTACTAGGCTCTAAAAATTTTAAAGTTCAAATTGGTCATTTACTAAAGTGGTAAAACCATTTGAAAAAGGTTTTATCCATAAACCATTTTTAAATCAAATCAATATTTTATGTGGTTGAAAATGCTTTTAGCAAAGCAATATTCTTTAAATGGTTCACCAAATATATTTTTAATTCTCAAAACTTGGTGTTTAAGGTCAGAACGTTTGAAGCAAATCATTTCCCAAAGGTTTCACTCCAAAAATCATTTCTAAACCATAAACAATATTTTTATTTGACTAGAAATGTGCTAATTCAAATATTTATTCCTAAACTTCACAAAATACATTTTTAAATCCATAAGTTGGTTCCTATGGTGAGTAGGTTCACAACAAACCATTTTGCAAAGATTTCATCTCAAAAACATATCTAGAACAATTTTTATATTAAAAATAAGCCTACACAAGTTTCTGCAAATTCAACCAATTTTTCCAGAAGCAAAACATTAAAAAAATGCATGGTTGCAAAGTACTTGTTCTGCTGAATCCATTGATATAAAATTTGCAAAATTTGGACGTGTAGAATTAAAGTGATGAATTTTACAAGTTTGCAAATCAAATAGAACATTTTCTGGTTTTATTCAAACAGACTGGCCACGTGGCGCAATCTAACTGGACGGTACCGCTTCGTGCGGATCAGCCTCTGCGAACTGTTGGATTTCACTTAAATCCTACGGCGCAGATGGACACATACCCCTTCGGTTTAGGATCTAATCACAGCCACTGGATAACGATCTAACGGACAGGATGCGTTTGACCATTGCTTGGCGGCGCTAGCGGCGGCTAGCGGCGGTGCACGCTCGGGCGGTGGCGTCGCGGCGATTACAGTAAGCAAGGGAGGGAGAGGAGATGCTCACAGGGTTCGCAGGGTCCTGGTGAAGCTCGAGGCGGTTTCCTTCTGTCAAGGGGCGCACAGATGCGACGTAAATTGCTCACCGGAGACGGCGTCGGCGTCGGGGTCGCTCAGGTGTCGATGGGGACGGGGCTGTAGACCATGAGAAGGTGATTGGGAGGGAGCATTAGACTCGCGTGAAACTAGAGAATATCTGAGGGTCCTCGAGAGACAGAGGGGGGGTCAGGGTTCACCTGGGGAGGTCGCCGGAGTTGGGGAGGTCCACGGTGGTGCTCCGACTTTGAAGTTGCCGAGCCTATGGTGCATGCGCGAGCAAGTGGAGGGTACTGGGAGACGCACCAGAAGGTGGGGAGAAAGTCCGTGTGCAGTGGGAGGCGAGGGGCGGTTGGTCGGCGCCGGAATCGACGGAAACCTCGTCGGAGCAGAGAAGGTTTGAGCTCAAAATTTACCCAGCCTGGGGGCAGAGAGGGAGAGGCAAGCGAGGGGAAAGAGAGAGGAGGCGTGAGCGTTTATGTACGCGTGATCATAGAGAGGAATAACTCAGGCAATAACTCGTATTCATCGCGGAAATCAAGGGCAGCAACAGCGAGGTGGAACGGTCGCGGTGAAGACAACAATGAGGTGGCGTGGGGTCTGTCTGTCAGCGAGGTGGAGGAATTGGGAGTGGGGTCCAATCGTCAGCGTCTGTGTGGGTGAGTTGCTCAGTGAAAAACGGTTCAGCGCGAGGTGAGTAGGTGGGCTACTTGCTGGGCCTGCTGGGCTGGGTTTGCTGGGCTGCCACTTGTTTCATTTTTTTATACTGAAAGCTTTTATTTTTCCAATTAGAATTTCTGTTTTGATTTTCAAACAAATAATTCAAAAAATAAATCAATTCAAACCACCACCAAACTTTGTATTGATTTTAATTCTGTTTAACAACATATTCCAATGTCCAAAATAAAATAATACTTTTATTCTTTTAGGATCTATTATTAATTAAAATAAAAAGACCTTAGTCTTTATTTCAAATAGGGTTTAATTTATTTAAAAACTCTATTTGAAATCTAAATAATACCAAAAGCTTTTCAGTATGTTTCATTTGAAAAACAAAAACACTTGGAAATCTTATTTAAAATAAACTAACAAGTTTTAGTGTTTATTTAAAATGGAAAAGCCTTTACTTTAATAAAATTGGATATTAATAAATCCTCATTATTTTATTTAAATAAACCTTTACTCTTTTTATCAAATAGAAATATTTTATTTCAAAAGCTTGGCCAAGATCTAATTTGGCTCTATAAAATAATCCTTATTTATTAATTCTACTTTGCTTTTGAAAACCAAATCTTTTTATTAAAAGTTCCAAAAATAGTGATTCCAATTATTAAAACTTTCTTTATTAATTGTTTATCTTTTTAAATCCCTTTATGATTTTATTTGATCAAAATAGGTTTGGATGTTTCCAATTGGAATCAAAAAGTTTCTTCTCACCCTAAAAAATCAACAATTGTTTATTTTGTTTATTTATTTTTCACATTTCAAAATTTGGAAAATTTTGGGATGTGACAGAACTATTAAAGCTTTTATTAATTTACATGAAGGGAATGTAAGAATTGGGCTACCATCTAGAGATCCTTTTATTGTCCATTTCCATAGGAAAAACATGGCCAAACATAATGATGGTGATGGTATAATTACTTTGAAAGCCAACTATTTTGGAGTTCTATTCCACTCCTCAAACCTAAATGATTGCCATCTGGATCAAGCTAATTGACCTTAACTAGAAGCGCTTTATGGGAGAAAACCCATGTGAAATAGTTTTTTTAATTATGTTAGTCTTGTTAATTTTATTTTTTTTGTTTTAAATAAAGAGTGTTCAAGAATACCTTTGTAGAGAGGAGAAGAAATAAGGTAATCCTCGATATCTATTTTTACTAACATATGGCCTAAAGTATCGCTGAATTTTTATGAAGTATGATTTCTGTTATTTGACTTTTGATGAGATGTGCAAAGACGCATGGAGCTACGAAACGAATTGTTAAAGTTTTTGTAGCTCATAGTACCCGTAACGACCTCTCATACAGTCGGAACGGACTGTACCATGCGCTCGTACCACATCAAGTCAAAGAAAAATAAAAATCTCGATTTTTGCCGTAGTGAATAGTGTCGATATGAACTGTGGTACGGTCAAACGCGCCCGTATGGTGCGACTGTACCGTATCCTCAAGCAAAACATGAGATTTCAAGAAACATACTGTGTCGATAACAACCAGCAGTACTGGCGCGAGTGACCGTATCACGTGCCCGTACCGCGTGCACCGCTGGGAGCAGCCGTCGCCCCCATGGTAAGTCACCAGGTACGGGCGGGGTCCAACAGTATCTCCCGCCTGTACCACAAGTTCGTCCAGCATAACAACCCCGAGGAAGATAACTAAAAATCCCCAAATATCAATCTCTCTTTCTTCTCCCTCCAAACTCCACTATACCTCTATTGGATCTTCAAATTTATTCAATCTTTCTTAGATTCCTTGCACTCAATCCATCTAAGGTATGATTCTCCTTAGATCGCCAAGTTATTTTTTGCAAAAGCTTCACTCAACCATTCACCATTGTCAATCTAGACTTAGGTCGTGTTTTGTATTCAATCTTGACGTTTAACATGCTTAGCATTGTTTTAGAGGAGAATTCTATTATAAATATTGTAAAGGATCACATATGCTATGTTTCTATTGGATCAAAATATATCTTTAACAATATTTATTATTTCTTAATTATTTTAATATTTTGAGATGAACACGAGGAGCCGTACACGTTTAATGGTTGCGGCGTCTTCCGCACCACCCGTTGATACATTGACCCCTGACTCACTTGATATCGAGTTCACCGGGGAGTTCCACTCGAACTGCTTTGACTGTTTGAAGCATTGGGAAATCAAGTCCACCAATTGGGTGTGTCCCTATATCCTGAACCAACTTGGCATTCGTGCTGATTTCGATTTACTTTGCAACACTGTTGGTTTGTATGACTTTGTCTTTCAGGATGTCACCATGTATCGCAGCTTGACACTTGAGTTCTTTGTCACTTGACACATACGGTAGATCATTAGTATTGTACCGAGGAACAAAGTGTCAACACCCAGATTTTAATATCAGATGCCTGTTATGCCGTACATCGCAATCCCAGGATTACCATTTTTGGGAGAAATAACAGAATTGGTAGCACAATACATCATCCATTACAAACCATAATAGTATTACAAATAGTTGATCATAAGATCAAGTATGATTACAAAACAAAGTAGCGGAATAATAGTAGCGTCATAGAGGATCCATGTTCAGGGTCACATGCAATGCTTACGATGAGAGATGATCCTAGTTATCGAAGGCGTCCTGCTGTCCATCCTCCTTGTAGTCTCCTTCGTAGTCTGGCCATGGGAATAGCGAGGTATAAATCCATGAGTACTTTTAAGTACTCGCAAACTATCACTAAGGTAAACTACCATTTTGGTAGGAATCCTAAGCTCTAGCTTTGTTTGCAACAAGCCAAAATTTATTTCACAAGTACTTAGTAGTAAAGACCTAAGTTTAATTGTATAGATTACTCAAGTGGGAACCTAGTTTCATGTCCACAAGTGGAGTCAAGTCAAATTCATACTTCAAGTCACAAGTCATTTTGAAAACATCTTACAACAGAACAATATGGCCATCCAACTGTCCATGACCGCGGACACGGCTATTCGAATAGTTTGACACTCTATAGTGGTAGTACACTTTCATGACGATATTCGAAACATCCATCAGGGACAACCCTGAATCATCATACTTGTTATGCAGATAATCAATCCTAACCTTTCAATTACACACCCTAGTATAGGCACCTCTCCTATGATTTTATCCTCCCAGCCATGACCATCTGTCATCCTGGGAACTACACAGGTGGGCATTCATATTCACAAGGTAGCCTCAGCTCACCTCGTTCTGCGAGGGAACCCATACTAAGACACATAAACTTCTAGTTAAGCCATACCCAAACTTGGGTATTGTAGTTATACGATAAAATTGGAATGGTATCGCATCCGAACCCAACCATCAGTTTTTATGAAAGTCAGGTCACATACTTGAACTTAGTGTGTCCATAACACATGTCAAAACATTTCAATAGAATCACTCATGATTCCAAGTTTTTCATAATCAATTTGTTCCCATCTATAGTGATCAAGATTAGCTTAGCACTAGCATCTATCAATGAGGGTGTCACTATTGAGGGGTGCTAATCAAGTGTAACTACCTACACCTAGTTTTATGCTCTTGAGAGCATCTTTTCCTATTTTTCCACTAATCACCAATTAAAAACTACTTGAGTAACTTTGATAAAAGGGAGAAAAGAAAAAAAGCTTGCAAGTAACACTTGGGATTGGTACAATCAAGGTGGTAACAAAAGGTGCATGCATAGTTCCATCTTGCATAGTATAGCTTGCATAATGTTGCTTGCATGGTATAGCTTATCTTACCTTGGTTGGTACAATGGTTGTAGTTCTCTTCCTCTTCTTCATAGAATTATTCCTCCTCGTAGCCCAGATTGATACTAGCGTCTATAAATTAATATGAGGTACACAATCACCAAACAATACTTAACTACTTCTATCTACCACACAAGGATCCACACTAGCTTATCTAGCATCATCTCTATCATTACAAGAAAAGGTGACAAGATTTGATTTATGATATTTTAGAAAATTAATTTCTACTCATTGAAAAACTACTTAAGATTTAATATTCTCCAATTAAAATATGGGATCATATTGACACATGTCATCACCACATATTCCAATATTTGGGAATGTGATTTAAAGTGGTTGGCATAAATTGCAAAGTTTAACAATGCCATTTACTAATATTTATGTCACTAGAAATGACTATAAATCCATTCTTTAATTTTAGTTCAGGAGTACTGCATGTAAATCTATATATTTTTACATATTTAGACAGATCATGCCCAATGTGATTTTTGAGAGTTGAAATCAACACAAAATCATTTATGGTTGATTTTAGAAAAATGTTTGAAGTTTTAAAAGCTATTGTCTTGTTATTTTTACTAAGGGTGATATATCAATTCAAACTTTTTGAATCCAACGGGAGTGTTTAGAGATTTTCATCTACTTTCTAACATAATTGGTTTCATTCAATTTGGTTTAGTTAATCTTCCTGAATTGATTTTCAAAGTTACCTACATTATAGGATTTCAAAACAAAAGAAAAAACTAAGTTTGAATATGTGAGCTGTGTGCGGGAAAACTAACGGGATGGCCCAACTACGCGACGCGCGTGCGGCGGGCTGTACCGGGGTTGATCCCACACGTCAGCGGCTGAGTTAAAACGAAAGGGTATCCTCTAATCTGGGTCGCACGATTAGAGCATGGTCGATGGCTCTGTGTCGTCATCTTCTTCGCACGGGGAGCACGATACTGAACCCTAGCTCTACGGAGGGGGTCGTCGGGGCCTTACCAGGGCTCTGTCTAGGTCCGGCGAGGTGGGCGAACCAGCAAGTCGACGACGGCGGTTTGATAGGTGGTCGCGGTAGCTCTAGGGGCGTCTCATAGTGTTTCTTCCTCTTCTCTAGTGCAGCGGCGGGCTTCGGTGAAATTATGGCGATATGGTGCTCGCCTTGCTCCAGGGACGGGTCAGAGAGATTTTTGGGTGAGAAGGGAGTGGAATGTTGTGCATGTTGACATAGGGGAGGGCTCTATTTATACTATGGTGAAGGGGCACGGCGGCATGGCACGGACTCGTCGGAGACATTGTTATAGGGAGCTATCGGCATGGCCAAGGGTGTAGGTCACGCAGGGCTTCATGGCGGTCGTCATGCGCACAGTGGAACGGCGAGGCGCAATATCCATCATTCTAGAACATAGAATGATCGGAATACATCACGGTGTATGGTGGTCACGGTGCTCGCGGGGTCAAACGAGCATGTCCGGGAGTTTGCTGGAGTCGTGGCGAACTTATTGGTGCAAGGACATAGCAAGGAGCAACGTGTTCACGCGGGATTGCTCGGCGCTCTAGCGTGGTGATCGGCATGGTCAGGTGTTAAAGGGGCGCGGCTGCGCTGGCGTCTCCACTGGCGGTCATTGGTCGAGGCGTGCACAGGCAGGGGCAGTGAGGTCATGGCTACATCCTAGGCTTCGTGGGCAAGGGCGGCGTGGCTGTGCCAGCGTGTCCGCGTCGGGGTGACATGGGTGAGCTCGGGTACAAACTGCACTGGTTAATATGGCAAGTGAGAGGAGCTCCATTTCACGGGCTGATACTGGGAGATTTAAGGGCACATCATGGAGGCTTAGTGAGGTCACAAAGATGATCACAAGTTTGATCAAAACAATAGATAGTTGGTGAGGTTCTATTGTGATCACCAGGTGTTTGATTAATGGTCGCAAGAACTAAACTTCCAAATTTTCCAAATCTTTTGGGTGGATGTGCTGGTCATAATCTTGGTAGTCTCTGGATGCAAGGGTTTGCTAAGTGGTGACGGTTTGAGTGGTTTCAAAAAATGACTATCTTGATGCATAAGATAGATTCAATTTTGAACTGCCTCTCAAATGGATTTGAAATTGTTTCTACAAGACTTTGAAAGCTCCATTGTGTTTACTGTTACTTGGTCTAGCAAGGTGAGATAAGAGAGGGAATTGTTTCTGTTTGAAATCATTGTCTAGAGATGATCAAAGTGAGCTAAGTGCTAACTTTTGCAAAAATAACCATTGGGTCATATGCTTCATATTTTAATTTTCTTTTGTTTTGATCTGGTTTGGACTTGACCTAGATGATAAAGTTTTGATATTTAAACCGTTTCTCGTCATTTACAACAAACAAACATGGCATTGCAAACATTCATACACATTCGTAACACACATGCATTAAGATATTGTTTATTAATAAAATCTTTTGTTAACCCTAATTTTGGTTGATTAGAAATTGATATCCTCATTAATATTTTTGAGATGTTACACAAAGGCCCGGAGTTGATCACGTCAAGTTCCACCTCATGAATCGCACGTGGCCCCTCAAACTCGTGGACCCATATGTGGAGTAGGAGTTGTGACCGTTCTTGCACGCGCACTTCACGTCAACCTAGGTAACATCCAACCGTTGGTAGGAAGTAAACTTCTCGGTCACTCTACTCAGAGAGCATGTGGTATGGTCTCTAAAACTCATGGTAGATATTTTCTCGATATACCTGTCGCAGATCACTTGATCCCAGATCCTTTTCCTAATAGTCTCTTCTCTATCAAGGAGGGACGGTTGTATTATGACCTGAAGGTTGAGACTAATCTACCCCCAATAGATACCATGGGAGGAGGAGAAGATGAAGAAGTAGAACAAGAAGAACCTGAACACGATGAGGAGCCAGAAACTACTACACCGCCTATGAAGATATCTACGCACTCGAAGGAAATCTCCAAAACATGAACAACCTCTCCATCAACCTTCGAGATTCTACCGCAAGCCTCAACACCCAGTTCCATAATTGGCATGGCCAAAGGAACTTGGGAGATTATACACCACCACCATAATGAGCAACAAAGGGGCCTAGAAAAGACTGATCTTAGGGATGTGTTCCCCTTGCAAATTTATTTGTGTAATAATGAGGTTATACTCCAAATCCTTGGGAGCTTTGAAACACTCATGTTGGCTTGTTCCAACACTTTGCTTTTTTTTATTTTTATTTTATTTTGTTTTTGCTTTTTATTCGTTTTTTTATTTTCTTAAACACTTGCTTGGTCGCAAGATTTTTTCTATTCTTTAATCCCCATCCTAAAAAATACAAAAATATTTTTCCATTTTTCTTTTTTCTGTAAATGTGGATTTGCTTATTTGCTTCTATATTAATATGAGAGTAATCGTTCTTGAGTTTTGAAGGAACACATCCCTATAAGGAAGAGAATCATAAAGTTTCTTATGAGAGGTATATCCTATGTCTCCCTCTTTTTAAGTTTGAGTTGATTATCTTAGTTGGTAGATTTTGGAAGATGCTATGCATGTGGGAATAATTTAATTTAGTTGTTGGTTAGTTGTTGGAGCTCTTGATCTAGTTCTTTTAGCTAACCGAGTCTCGACTTGGAAATAATAATACCAAACAAGTACAATAAGAAAAAGTCTAAAATTTACTACTTGATTGATGAATTATTGTCTTGATAATATACCCTTGAAGATACTTAACCCCATCGATATTTTGATAGTTTAGACGACACACATGAAAGGAGTTGTTTGATTGAAATAAAGTCTAGTGTTAATTGTGATACATGCCTAACCTATACGACTTGTGGATCAAACCGTGGTACTAGCTCATGAAAAAGAAAGAAACAGAAATTCTGCTATTTATGATCCTAGTGCACACCTTTGGGATGCCAACAACTCCTCTAGCTTTTGAACGATCTATGGTATAACCCCAGATTTCGGCTATGGGTTGATGACATGATTGGCATCGGTGTGAATGTATGGGCAAAATTATTGGTATTAGAAAAGGTTGTGTAAACACTTGCAAAAAGAAACAGCCAGCAATCCTTGAAAAAAGTATGAAAAGAAAAATATATCTTTGAAGATCCACACAACAAGTCCTTGGCATGGTCTCATTACTACTCTATGAATTTTTTCTTGAAGAATGGCAGAGAGAGAGAGTGCCGGCTGGGCTGGTATTGGGCTTAGTTGGGCAAGGGATGTTGGGTAGGTTAGTTGGGCTGTTTCTTTTCTATTTTTTTATTCTTTGAATCTTTTTCTTTTTCTATTTCTATTTTTCTGTTTTGAATTCAATCTCTCATTTGAAATCAGATTTATTCATCAAATCTTTTCAAAACTTTTCAGTAGGTTTTATACTGTTTATAAATGTGTTTTAAAGTCCATTTTAGAATAATTTCTTTTATTCTTTTATGGTTTATTATTTATTTAAATTAGACAATTGTCTTTATTTAAATATATTTTCAAACTTCTATTTGAATTCCACTTTTTACCAAACCTTTTTTAGCAGTTTTTATTTATTCATTAGTGTAAATAATTCACTTTGAATTATTTAAAATATTTTAATATGATTTAATGTTCATTTAAATTGGGCATTTGTCTTTATTCAAATAAAACCAAATATGGTTTTAAACCCATATAAATTTTTACTCAAATAATTATTTTATTCTTTTTAAGTAGATTGGATAACTTCTAAACCACTTTGTCTATTTCATTTACTGTTTTCCCTTATTTATTAAATCATTTACTTTAGGGATTTTGTCTTCCTTTTAAATATAAATTGAATATGGTTTATTCCCATATGTTTTTATTTGAATATTCTTTATCCCTTTATTTCATTGATGAATGCATTTCACTTGATTGAAATTTTGTTGGATTACCTTTTATTCAAAGTTTGTTCAAGAAGGGTTTTGAAGTTTCCATTTAGAAACAAAAAGTTTCTTTTCACCCTAAATTTCAACATTTGATTCTTTTGTTTATTTATTTTTCACATTTCAAAATTTGGAAAATTTTGGGATGTGACAGCATAAGATGAGGTATTGATACATGGGAATAGGTACTATGCTTCCTTTTAGTTCATTCCTATTATGCAGAAGCTAAGGTTAGGATTGGTAGTATGATTACATACTACAACTGTTTTCCAAGCTCTATGACGATCCTAGCATAGGTGTTCTATGCTGCACTGAGAGCTTTCTCTCCCTAAATGATTAGCTTGCTTCAAATGATAACAACTGGTATTACATAGATCTGGTACCAACCTGTTGTTTGAGTGTGATCTATGGACTGCTGGAAGTCTTGATCTTCTTGAGTCATTATAACTTCCCTGCCACTAATAGCCTAGTTCTCCTTAAACTACTGTTGATCTTGATCTCCTCCTTGTCCTAGCTCCTGGATGGATCGACTTAGCAACCAGAGTTAGGGATATGATGATATGGTGGATCTGATCTGTGGGGTTATTTGGGTGCTAGGCAGGAGAATTCCTGGTGGTGTGCTGAGAGCAGTGTTCTTGACTACGTATGATGTGAATGAATGTTGTGTCACTAGGGATATGAGAATGATGTGTTAGCTATGGCTGGTTCACTCTTATCTACTTTTGAGGCTTCCTTGTGCTGATAGAACACACACATGCAGTTATGTGTATGTTGCTTGCCTACTAGCTTGCTCTGTTGTAGACCAGCACAAGTAATTGAAGTGGTATTACTTCTTCTCTTCTACCTCCTCTGGTGAAACTTTCCCCTCTTACTACCAATGATGTAGGACTGAGGCAACTTATCCGATTAAGGACAGATACTATGATTTGGTGAAACTTGCCCCTTTTAAGATTAGCTCAGTGATGAAATGATTACAGTGCATCACACTGTTTATTCTGAGAGTATCATTAACCCCCTATAATCCCTTTTATTTTTTTGTCTATTCCTCTTTATTTTATTCTTTCTTTTTGTTTTTGTTTTTTTTATCTATTGTATTGTTTTATAGGTACAAAATAAATAGAAGAAAAGATACAGATAGAAGATCAGGAGTAGATTTAGGAAGTCTTTCCTTTGTTCAAAATGTAACTTTATTTTCTTGTAAGAATCTTGTAAAATTTGTATTGAAGTAATGAAGATTAACCTTTTCATTCTTCATGAATTGTAAAAACAGTAATGTTTTTATTATTGTACTATAGTTATTCTTTTATAATTATTCCGGGAATTTGTAATGATATTGTAATATTATTTATATGATAAAGCAAATGTTTCCTGTAATTTACTTTCATGCTTTTATTGTAGAAAACAATAATACTATATTTACATATGTAATAATAAACATTATTATGGTAATATTTTCATTTTATTGTATTGTTTCAATATACTCAATTGTAATAATGATTATATGATCATACCATATTTTAGAATAATTCAATTCTTAATTTTGTATTACTAAAACTTGTGAAAAATTATATCTTGCTTATAAATAAGAATTCTAATTCATTTCATTCAATTTTGTTTATTAACTGAGACTTGTAATTATTGTATCTTTTTCGTAAATAAGAGTTCACTCCTTATTTCTTATTACAATTTAATTTCCAATTATTATTCTATTTCAAATTCTTTTAATATTTAAATTGTCAATTAAATATTCAAATTTGAATTGTCTTCCCCTAAAACACAAAAGTACAATAGATGTCATGTAGAAATCCATCGCACCTGTCCTGATGTTTCCATCAGAACAAGAGAGATCTCGATCCCTCTATAGCTTCTTTAGTTTTGCGTGGAAATTCCTCGGATTTTCTTATGCATGAATGCAATGCACAAACATGTGTCCTGTCTATTTCGAGGTGCTAATCCTGGGATGTTACAGGACATATCATTGGACTATATATTCTTCTTCTTCATTCTTCCCCTCTTCTTTGGGATGTATGGGCATACCCAAGCTTATGCCTTTGCCATCTTCTTCCTTCAAAATATTAGTTCTTTCCATGGCAACAATAATATTCTTTGCATAATCAATAACATAAACATTATCACAAAATCTTTCTTTGCAATGTTTAAGGAGCATAGAACTTGCTTCTTAAGATCGCGAGTTACATCACAAGTTTCATACTTTTTATTAATTAGGATGTCCACCTCACTATCTCCAATGAAACCAATAAATTGATCATGTAATCTCATTTCAAAGTAATCATGATGCTTTTCATGGTCTGAGGCAGTTATAGAGTGATTACTACATTTTCTTTGATAGTAGAGATGCTTATCATTTTCTTTTGTGCAACAAGACACATTATATAACTCACATAGTTGTTTAGCAATCTAATTTGAGAAATCAATCAGTTTTTCACATGCACTCTGTGGGAGAAACAATAATTAGCTTCATCTAAATCCCTAGGGTCCTCAGGAGAAAGTTCATCCATAGTAAAATTTATAATAATTTTTAAGTGTTTTTGATATAAGGAAACTGAAAACTAAAAGTAAATCTAATGAGAAACTCACAACCAAACAAGTTAAAGAAACCTCCCCAAGCTTAGATGATTGCAAGATATAAAACAAACTAAAACAGATATAAAGTCTAGTGCACACAAGAACAGAAACTTAAGTGCTATGATCCCTAGTAAAGGTGCTAGAAAAGTATCTTGATAACACCAAATGCAGGGGATCACCATAGTACCTATGAATATGGAAGTAGGGTATCAATCAGTAGGAGAAAGAAGGAAAAGCTATCTATTCTCTACAACTAAAGTTTCACAAGTTTTAGTTGATTATGCAACAAACAAGTTTTAAGGATTAATATGGTTGTTTTAATGGTTGGAAGTTTAATGTAACAAAACAAGAATATAAGAGTGTCCCAATACTTTCCAATGCAAGAGGAGAAGACGAGGGTTTTATTTTATAGGAACAGTGGACATGGGTCACTTAATCCTCTCTTCCCCATCTATGGTGATTATCAAGTTATAGATAGTAAAGGTACACACAATTGCTATGTTTTAATGGTACTTTTATGGTGGCTACCTGTCGTAAAACACATAGGTGAAAGAAGTACTCCTTTTTGTTGCTAGGTCACCCTTGCAATAGGTTAGCATTTGGTTTGTGTCACACCACACATCATATTTCTCCCTTTCTACCCCTAGATAAAGGATTATTGGGCTGCATTTCTATCAGTCAATACATATGCTGCTGTCACTCGGCCACCCATTACCTACATACATCATACTTCTTAATGGAAAACATTCTAAACACTAGTGCAATGATTCATATGTTGTGATATGTTTTGAGTGTTATCACATCTCTCTCATGTACCCCCACTTGGTGGTGTCAGTCACCTCATGATATGGATAAACAAGGCATTATGTATAGATCTAAACCATTACATCCATCATAGAATATTCCCAAAGTATGAAAAACCATACAAGATCCAACACAACGATAAATGAATAACAAGTACTATCTCATAACACAATATCCACCATAGGAATTACAGAGATAGATCCCTACTCATGCAAGGCACATCATATGGACTTCAACAATGATCATACATGGAGAGATTAGATCAAGTTACCACCATAAACCCAAAGTCCAGGGAGTGGACTACTCCCTCTCATCATGGAGAGTGATGAGGAGGCGTTGGTGGAAGAGGAGAGGCAGCCGGAGGCGATTCCGGTAGCGTTTCCCCCTCTAATCTTCCTCTGACGGTGGCAAGCAGACTCTCTATTATTGGTATTTTCTCTATCCTCATCTTCTGTGTCGAGGACTCCTCAGGGGATCCTCATATAGGAGTTTTTAGGTCAAGAGAACTCCGTGGGCAAAAGAATCAAGGCGATCAGATGGACAAGTAGGAAAAGAGGGTAGGTGGAATGCCCACTTGGGCTAGGCACGCCACCCAGTTTATTTTGGGCCTCCTGGCCTTCTAGGGAGGTTCTTGTGCTCGAGATGCTTGTCGTGGATAAATATTGACATCCCCAAAAGCTCAGGTCCATTTGACTCCATATAGGTCATAAAACATCAAAAACATTGAAACAAGGTTTTTTCTGCCCTACGTGGTTATAACCAAAATAAAGGGAACATAGGAAAATCCCCAAAAATCAATGTAAAACATGGATATAACATTATATATGATGCAAATATGTTGATAAACATGTTAATAATCTACAAAGTTCATGTATGCATTTTACAAGCATCAATAATATTTGTTTAGAACTTCATTTAGCTGATGCAATTCAAGTAAAATTTTATGCGAGATATTCTTAATAGAAATAAAAAGGTAACTAAGAATATAGCAGTTATGAAAAGATTTGGTGACAAGCTTCCTACTAAGCTTGGGGAATCGGGTATACCAAATATATCTTGCGCAATTGGAAAAACTAATATCCCTAATGCTCTCTATGACTTAGGTGCAGGTGTTAGTGTCATACCTTATTCGTTATTTAATAAATTAAACATTCAATTATCTTGCAAATGGCTGATAAGACAACTAAACACCTTGTCGGTATGATTGAAGATATTTTACTTAGAATTGAACAACATGTTATACCCAGTTATTTTATTATACTTGATGTTCCTGAAGATGACAAACTTTCAACCATCCTTGGAAGACCTGTTCTTAGCACTTCAGGAGATAATGTGGACTGCTCTAGCGGGGAAATTTCTTCAATATTTATGATCATTATATTGTTCATTATTTTCCTAAGAAAAAAGAGCAGTGTGGGAAATATATACCATCTCCTAAGCATATTAAAGTGGTAAGCACCCTCGATGAAGGGAAGCCTGAGGTAAGTGCTAAAAACTCGGATGCTGGTTAGCTAAATCTAACTCTCCTTAATAAAATGCTTAATGGGAGTCAACCCATTCTTAATAGTATAGTTTAAAATTTTTCCTTTTCTTAGTTGTTCTAATAAATTTGTTGAAGTCATAAATTTGCAGATAAAATATGCTATTGTGAAGTTAATGGTTGAGTTGGAAAGGAAGTTTTGGAAGGAAGAAAGGAAATAGTAGGGCCCAGAGCTCATAACGAGCACTGGTACGACAGAAGGTACCCACAACGTCCGCCCGTGCTAAACTTCGGTGATTTGCTCCGAAGGTACTGACGAGTTAACAACCACTGGTATGGTCGGAGGCGCCCATACCGTTCGCCCATTCCAGGACCTCCAAGTTTGATCTAGAAACCCTAGTTTTGATCGAACAGAGACTACCACCGGTACAGGCAGGACGGGACCGTACCGAATGCATCGTTGGGTAAAGATGACGGCGGCTAGCTTGTAGGCAGCCTCTTTCTTCTTCCCCTCTCAATCTTTCTCTCTCAAACTCAAACCCTAATCTCCTAGAACCCTTGATTCTTCACCAATATTTTTTTAAGGGGGGAATCTTCACATCTGTAAGTTTCTCACCTGATCCATGCTTTATTTTATGAAATCCATGGTCGAATTCCTCACATTGACTATCTAGATGAGTTCATCATATTTTGAGATTATCTTTGATTACTCACATTAGGATTTGTAATTTCTATCTGTAATTGTTTCTTTGTATGATAGAAACCTGATGCCCATAGTTTGTCTTTGAAATTTTTAGTACAATGAATATTGGGAAGATTTTGCGCTCTGGCAAGGACTAGGTAATTACAGGGACCTCGAGGCACCACAAAACCATCGGGATCAAAGAAGAGGCGATTAAAGTGGGACACCTTGAGGGAATCCCTGAACAAGGACTACAAGAGGGTGAGCGAACGCAAGGTGATACTCACCAAGTGGGTGTGATGTGAATTCCACTCCCACCAGGGCCTGGAGGATGATTTCGAAACGATGACTGAGAATGCCAGCATGGTCCCTTGCTCCTTCCTCTCCGTTGAGACCTTCGAGCTTGCCACACACGAGTTCTTGTCATCCATCCATGATGACCTTGAGGTCCAGGAGCAACATTGCACTATAAGTATCGTGCTCAATGGTTAACCCCATGGCCTCATTTTCTATCACTTTTGCAATTTCTTCGGGTTCTCTTACGAGGGAGAGCTCGATACCACTAATGAAGTCCTCCTAGAGGCGAAGTATGCTTGGGAGCATATTTTTGTCCATAGAAACACTGATTATTTGCGGAAGAATAGCGCAACCATCCAAAATCCCACCATCTGCTACTTCCCCAGCTAGCAAATTATATCTTTCGGAAGGGAGATACCAAGGAAATGGCAGGCCCCGAGATAAGTGTAGTTTATATGGCTCTCCATCCAAAGATGGAGCATAAGGTAAACTTGGGTAATTTCCTCATCCAACACTTCCGCCACGAAAGGTCAGCTCACTCAGGTAGCATCCGTTGTGGTGGCTTGATCAATCAGATTACCTACACAAGCGAGTTTGTCATGCCCCATGAGAGAGTTGTGACTGACACTAAGGTTTTGGATGATATTCACATGGCAACGACCAAATTCATGGGACATATAATCCCCAATGCTCCTGACATGTGTACGCCCTTCGGGTGCCCAATATTAGCCTATCCAGTCTGGCCCAGCAGAAGCCCATGTGATGATCCACACCTGATTATGAAGCCCAAGAAGGATTCAGGTGGCCTAGGCTAATGGAGGGGGTGATTCCTTGGAGGATACGACTAGTGATGCGTGTTGACTCTTCGTCGGGAAACCCCAAGAGGAATGTATGATGCAGCACAGTAGCAAGTTTTCCCTCAGTAAGAAACCGAGGTTATCGAACCATTAGGAGGAAGGAAATGTCTCAAAGGTGTTGCAAGCAACATGGACACCTGCTCAACACAAACTCAATCCTTTGCCCCAACTAATAGTGAGGTTGTCTATCTCACCGGTTACTGTAACAAAGGATTAACTGTATGGTGTGGAAGGTGATGATGGTTTGTAGCAAGTAAATAGTAACAGTGGAAGATGTATCAATGGTAAAGATTGGACCGGGATCCATAGTTCACTAGAGGTGTTCTCCTTAGATAAACAAACATGTCATGCTGGGTAAATAAATTACAACAGGGCAATTTACAGGACTGAGAAAGGCATAACAATGCAATACTAGAAATAAAGATCCTATGAGATGCGATTGGGCAATACAACAAGATACATAGACCGCCATCAAACTGCATTTATGACTAGAAGTCCACCTTTGGGTTATCATCCGAACCCCCTCTAGTATTAAGTTGCAAGCAACAGACAACTGCTTTAAGAAAAGTGTGTAAGGTAAACAATCCACTTGTTCCATGAACAAGAGACCGTTGTTTTCTCCCTAGTGGCAACAACACATCTACAACCGTAGAGATTTCTGTCACTTCCCTTAATTAAGTAGAGGCATAAACCCACTATCGAGCACGGACTCAAATGTTGCTGATCCCTTGACTAAGCCTCTCCCGCAGCCCGCGCATGAAGCGCACACAAGAGCAATTGATATTAGATACATTTTAGATTGACTCTAGTGCAAGTGGGAGACTGAAGGAAATATGCCCTAGAGGAAATCATAGAGATTATTATATTCATATGTATCCATGAGTTATTGTAATGTTCCTTGAATATCCATATCAGGCAACTTGTATTGATTGGCAATTATGTGAATTGTTTGTGAAACTCTTTACTTGTATGGTTATTTAATAGTTGTCCCTAGTCGGAGTTCATGTGAGGACACACGTGAATATTAGACTAGCAAATCGATTGCTTGATGACTATGTTTCGCAAGTCATAGACATGGAGATGTCAAACCAATGATGTGGACACATGTTATGAACATGGGGGTTGGACTGACCCAACATGAGACTGGCAATTAGACTTGCAGCTCTCTCTACACATCGCGTATGCTTTGTCCTTAGACCTGAGATTGTCGCATGTACTTGAGATGTGGATCGACCTACTTTGGGGCTATCAGACGCTACTCCGTAACTGGGTAGTTATAAAGGTAGCTTTCGGGTTTGTCCTAAAACATGCTTCAAGGCATGGTCAATCAAGATGGGATTTGCCCCTCTCTGCTTGAGAGAGATATCTCTGGGCCCCTTGAGTGATCGGATCCAGAAATGCATGGCCGTGCTACATAAGGTTAAGAGTTAACCTAGTAATGGGATTCCGAGTTATGGTATCGAGAAAGAGAGGTCAGCTTGGAGCTAGACCAAATATCATGAGGCAAAGGGAAAGACATGTACTAAACCTTGTGATGGTTCGTCCGATATGATCTTTGTATGCATTTAGGAGTTGGCACGTCTTGCTAGAGGCCACTACCAACTATTGGCAGAATAAGTATATTCGTGTCATGCCTATACATATATGAACCTATAGGGTCACACACTTAAGCGGCTGGAAGCCTAATGTGGATTGGATCCGAATTAGACCAGGCTTAGGATACTAATGGGCTCCTAATGTAGAAGCCCACTAGGGACGCCTATATAAGGGAGGGTGCGGCGAGCTGACAAGGGTTATACCATTCCACCCAGCCGCCACTCCTCACGCCTGTGTCACACGCGCGGACCTAGCAGTCCGGCATCTGACGCTTCCACCCCGCACGTGTGGATACCTCGGAGGTGCTGCATCTGTGGCAATTGGACGAGCCGCGCAAGGGGACTTGATCATGGGACGAGAACAAGGAGGAGACGTGGAACGTCTGCACTGCCTCGACGCGCTTCATCAATTCCGCAACTACGCGTCTAGTGGTAATCCCGTGATCTATGACAACAGTATTCCTGGTTTGCACGGTAGAAAATTTTGATTTGCGCTAGTGTAGCCTACCCATATCCCGTCAGACCTGGTCCTGCGACGGATCCAGGACAAGAAGGGCATGCACAAGCTCTCTACCCCATGGGAGGGACCATTCGCCATAGGGCAAGTCCTCGACAACAATGCCTACTACCTCATAGACATATGAGGTGACGATGAACTCGATGTCAAGCGGCGATGGAATGTAAACCTCCTACGGAAGTTCTACACGTAGAACTCCAACTTGGACTCCCCCGGTATGCAATACAATAAACTCGACTTGCACAAATTTTGCCTACTCGCCAAACTCTTGTGCCAATAGCACTCGTAATTTAAGCAACACGCTACCCACGGAAGTCAACCCTTGGCTGAGCAACCGACATGGCTAATTAGTGTGGCTCAAGGGCACCGAAACTATTCGGCCTTGCTCATCCACGAAAATACAAATCCGGAGCCACCATCGGAGTAGCCTCGCTCGACTGGCCCGCCGGACCAAGCCAATCGTACACGCTTCATACAACGACCGGTCCTCCGCATCCTCGCGTACAACGACTGTCGTGGTATTGCCGACAAGTACGCCATGGAGGGTTCCCCACAGTGCGTGTTTAGAGACGTGGGACAAGGCAGACGGTTGAGGGGTACGAGGTAACATAGCTTACCCAGGTTCAGATCCCACAACGGTGGCGGAATCCTACTCCTGCTATAAATCACTATAAGGGCAATACGCCGAGTTACAGGGATTGGTTCGCTGTGCGAGGTGTATGTTAATCGATACTAGGTTGTGCCCTAAAGGCTCCCATAGGCCCGACTTATATAGTCGCCAGGTCCTAGGGTTACAGGGAAAAGGCCTAGCCGGACAGGTTACAAGGTCCTACACTGCTTACAACTAGTTTATCATGTCTTGCACTCCAAGGCTCCGGGTACGTCGGTGACTCCTCCATAGCCTTTCTTTATCTGGCATAGGCCTCCCTTTTGGATCCATCTAACTGGGCTGCCCAGTAGGCCATGGGCCATGCTACCAACTGTGGGCCACCCGGGTTATCCGGATAGGAGACATGCTATGAGGATACCCATATAGCATATCCCCAATAGTACCCCCGGAGAACTCCAAGATCTTGCGCCGTCTTGCCTCTTCGGGTTGAATGCTCCGTCTAGATGGATGTCGGCAAATCGTCAAGCAATATCTTGTAGTCCTCCCAAGAACCCTACAAGGTTTTCTCCATCTTCAACTTGTAAGTCGGATAATTGCTGAATATTCTATCGTACTCTTCCGTAGCCGGACTGGATCCGCCCATGCCGGAATATTCTGATGTGATGGTTCACCTTCCAGTGACAGCTAGGACGACGTAGACATAGGTCATCAACGCCTCGTAACTCACACATGCAGAGAACACAATCATGTTCGTTTTTCCCGCGCGATCAATACGAACTGTTGGCGGCGATGGTTGGGAACGTGGTGAAATTTCCACGCACGCGCCCGCACACGTCGCCCACGCGTCAACCATTCGATCGTCTTGCACGAATCATGATGATGGAGGTTATAAATTGTAACTGCGTTGGAATTTCACTTTTCACCTCATTCTCCTCCTGCGTCGTCTTCTTCCTCCAGCGAGCACCTCCTCGTGCTCTCTGCGTGTTTCGCGTAAAACCCTAGCCCTTCAATCCTTCCAGTCACCACCTCTCCCCTTCCAATGGCCAGCAGCAGCTCTGCTCCCTCCATGGCGGCGTCCGGCGACACCGCGGGGAAGCCGGCGAACATGATCCACGTGCCCCCAAAGGGCCTGGTGCTACCCAAATCAGCGGTGATAGAATCCGCCGGCTGCGACCACAATCCAGCGGCGCTGGAGCTGCTGGAAGAGGAAAGTGATTCCCACAAGGGGGATTTGCGAGGTTCGGACATCATAGACCGCGACATCAAGTAGCTGCTCGTCGAGGGCTAACTTCCTGCGACGGAGGGGCTCGTCTGCCGCGCGGCACCGACCGGCGAGGTCACCCCTTCTCCCCAAGCCGGAGAGAAGGTGTACCTCAAGGCTCAACAGGTACGCGACGTCTCCCTGCCCATCTCCAATTTCATCCTAGCTGTCCTTAGCCATTACCGAGTACAGCCTCAAAACCTCTCCCCCAATATAATCCTCGCCCTTAGGAACTATGCGGCGCTCTGTGAGGGTTACTTAGGGATTAGGCCTAGGCTAGATCTCTTTGCCTATTTCTTCACCGTCAAGAGGGAAGACGGAGCCGGCAAGGACGAACTCAGGAATTGTGGGACCATTAGCTTTAAGATCTGTCTTGGTCGGCGGTTCCCCGACATCGTCAGCCACGAATCTTGCAAGAACTGGAAACAGACGTACTTCTACGGCCCAGACATCCCTCTGGCTGGCCAAGAAGAAACATATCCGGACTTTGTCGACGGAGCCGCTGCCGAAGCCCTCACATGGAGGTCCCAAGCCATCCTTCCCTCCGACAATGAAGCCTCCCACGCCATTAGGTGGATATAGTGGTTCATAGATACGGGTCTGACCGGGTTGGACCTATCCATGTGCTGGTTCCTCAGGCGGATCCAGCCTCTGCAGCACCGCTCCAAGCTTATGCATGAGTACTCTAAGGAGAGGTAGGATAGCCTCCGCATCTCCGAGGAGAACTTCTCGAGTGACTCCGTCAAGCTCCACCTCAAGGACATTGTCAAGGTGAAGGACAAGAAGCGTGGCTTTGCCATCATCTACGATATGTTCGAAGAGGGCAAGTTCCTAGAGGAACCTGTTTTATTTTCCAAGAATTACTTTTACTCCAGTTCTTCCGTCTAGACATTAACATCTCATCTAACACTTTTGGGATTTCACTTAACAGCTCAGGGGTCTAGTAGAGGATAGCATTGCTGTCCAAATCTATGACCCCAAGATGAAGGAAGTCACTGTCGTGTCTGACAACGATGTCCCGTTGGTGCAAAAGCGGAAGAGCTCCACCTCTGACGCTGCCGACGGAGGCAAGAAGAAGAAGACGGAGGGTGGAGCCTCCAAGAATTCCACTGCCGCCCTGGAGGCGGAGAAAAGAAGAGTTACCGGCATGCCTTTTGCCAAAGCACCACCTGTTGTGTAAGCATCTTTTCCTCCGACATTGTCCATTGTTTGTCTTATTCTTGTACTTATACTTTTTGCATGTTTCAGGAACAAGGCCACTACTAGTTTGAAGAAGTCCTCCAAAACTTTGGGGGCTTCTAGAAATATTAAAGATATTTGCATCTTGACGTGTCTCCCCACGAATCTCCCGCCATCGCCCCAATCACTCTCAGCGTCCAGCCTACGTCTGCTCCGACAAGCTCATAGGCCAAGGATGCATCTGGCCCTTCCGCCATGGAAGTGGACTCAGGTGCCTCCGTGGAGCTTGCTGTTGTCGGCGAACAGGCAACGCAAGAAAGTATCGAAATCAAATGGTTGAAGCTCTAGCTAAGGATGCTATCGGTAGCGGTAAGGAGGTGGTGGTGGGTGGAACGTCTGCCGAAGGCGACGCCTCCACACCCAGGACAACCGTGAAATTCCCGAAGATAGTCTACCCGGCACTTACGCCGAGTAGCTCCGCTTTGGTTCCTGTTGCAGCACCGACATCTCCAACCTGCGGTTTTGAGGAGCTTCTTCGGCAAGCAGAAATCTTGCTAGGAAACACTCTTTCATTCGGCAAGTTGCTTGCTGAGAGCGCTACCAACCTCAAGATCATCGCACTTGTAAGTTTTATTTGCCTTTTGCATTTCATATGAGTATCCCACTGTAGCCCCCGAGGATTTAGACAGAAAACCATAGGTATTTGCATCTAAATGCTCTAAGAGTGACTAAGTTAGAAAACTCTCACTGTAGCCCCTAAGTATATAGTTTGAATGAAATATTCCGACTAGATACTTTCAGAGTAGCATACGCAGTGTTTGTAAATTTCGATACTGTAGCCCCCAAGCCTCTAGTTGTAACTGATTTAGTTCCGACTAGATGCTTAAAGAAAGACTAAGTTAAAAAACATGATACTGTAGCCGCCAAGATTCTAGTTGAAAATTGAATCAGTTCCGACTAGATGCTTAAAGTAAGACCAAGCATATTGCTAAGTTAAAAAACTCTCACTGTAGCCCCCAAGCCTCTAGGTGGATAGTTATCCGGCTAGATGCTCCAAGTATACTAAAACAACGTTAATTTTCCTTTCCACAGAATGAGAATGCTCGAAGAGGCGTGGCCAACGAGAAGTACCAAAAGATGCGTGCGGACTTGGAAGCCGAAAAGGGTAAAATTGCCTTCTTGAAGGAACAAATCATCAAGAGAAAGCGTCTGTTTTTCCTTTATTTTTCGTATTCTGACTTGGTCTTGTGCCAACATTCTCCGAGTACTCATTGTGTACTATTTTTTCTCTGACTTGCAGAAACCATTTCCAAGGCTAAAGATATTTTTGAGCAATCCAAGCACATTCATCAGCTGGATAGTGAAAACAAGATCCTTAAGCAGGAGAGGAAGGATATGCTGAAGATGCCTGAGGACTCCATGAAAGTCCTGCAAGAGTCCGCCAATGTAGAGATGAACCGCTTGAAGGAGGAGATCGCGATGCTAAAAGAGCAGAAGAAAGGTGCCGATGAGCAAAATCAACGCAATATTGAAGCGTACAAGATCCTCCGACAAGAACGGGATTCTATGGCGGAAACTCTCCAGCAGGCCGAGATTAGCATCTTTAGTAAGTGATTCTCTGTTTTGTACTTCTGTAAGTTGGATCCTTTAAACTTTTGTTTGATTTAACTCATGCATTCTCTTGTCGGAAATTTTCAGCTCCTATTGGTTTGAACCAGTCGCCTCCTCAACCAAAAGACTGCATGGTCTTTGCCGGCAACTTTATCAACACCGCCATCACGCAGGCCAACGAGATAGCCAAGCACCTACAGATCAACATCAAAACGGTGGATTCCATGATGAAGTTCTCGGATATCTTGCACTAAGCCCCCGAGCGTATTGTAAGCTAGAAAGCTTCATGTACCCGGGCTGGCGCGAGAATAGCGCTGTCAATGGTCAAGATGCACTACGAAAATGCCGACATCGACATGGTGACCTCCGGTATCCCCGACGTGGACGATGAAGGCCAAGCGATAGATCACAAGGCTATCTTGGCATCGTTCGCGGGTTTTGATACCAGAGTCGCCGAGTTGGTCGACCCTAACGTCTTCGTGCCCATGGATATCATTGACGGTGATAACCAAAGCTCCTCCGAGCCCCTCAAAACCGCCGACTTCGAAGAGGATGGCTCTCCTGCTGCTGATGACGCTGCATCCAAGTCGCCTGCGCGAGAGAAATGAAAACAATGTGTAATATTTGTTTCCTCCGGAATTTGTATGCGGAAAAACTACTTGTTTAACTTAAGGAGGAAAACAATGGTTGTTATTTCCTGCTACTCAAGAACTGGTTCCAGCGTGTATATATTTTTAAGCAAGTGATGGCTTATCCATTACTCTGGTTTTTTTCCTTGACTTTTCGTGAGTCGAAAGACTCGTTGTCGAAGCCATGCGCTCAGGCGATGATGCCCAATGGCACCGTCAATAAACTAAGCACAAAATCATCGACAATAAGTGCTGAAAGTCACTACTCCAGAATCCATATAAAAACGAAAAAGAACGTGTAGACCAGAAAACTTAAGCTAATGCCCGTAGGCGGAATTTTCACAAGTGCAATCGTAAAGCTTGTGCATAAAGGTTTTATATGATCCAAAAATGAACACTAAAGGAGGTAAAAGACTCAGAAATATGAGTGAACCAGAGAGCTTTATTTCATTGATCATATAATATGTACACAATAGATAGAAAATGCTAAGTGTAGAAAGGAAGTAGTTGTGCTATGTTCCATGGCCGATCAAGCCGTTGATAGTCATCATCCGGGTCATGTCGCTTACGCTTATGATCCTCGCTGGGTCTATCCTTTAGTTCATGATTGTCAACAAGGTAGTAAGACCCATTCAGTATCGCCTTGCTTATGATGAACAGTCCTTCCCATGGCGGGGATAATTTGTTTGACTTCTTCTGCTTAAGTCGGAGCACCAGGTCCTCCTCTTTAAACGAGTGATGCCGAACGCGGCGACTATGTGTAACATCCCAAAAATATAAAACAATGATCATCAAACTTTAATCACTAAAATTAGGGTTAACAAAAACTTTGATTAATTTAAATCATATGAATGCATGTGTGTATGTGGTGATTTGATAAATGCATGAATGAACTTGTGTGATTAACCTAAATAGCAAGAAATGGTTTAAATATGAATATAACATCATATAAAACATTTCCAAGAAGAAACAAATAAAGAGAAATTCAAAAACAAATCAATTAAGGCAAATGGTCATTTTTGCCAATCTTGCTCACTAGGTCACTTTGAGTGTTTCTAGTCCAATATTTCAAATAGAAACTTTTCTAATTCTTTTCACCCCTTGCTAGACCAAGTAAAAGTGAAGCAAAGCACACATTTCAAACTTGCAGAAACATTTCGCAACCTCATTCAAATCACAAGTAAAAATTGAATCTTTATCATATGTGAAGATCACACATTTTCAAAACCCAACCAAACCAGTGCCCCTTGACCAATCCAACTAACCAGAGACTCCCTAGTATGTGCCTAGCAAACCCACCAAGTTCAAATCCAAAATTGAAATTTGAAATTCTTTCGGACATTTCATCAAACACCTTATTTGCAGCAAACAAACAAACAACAAACACTATAGTGAGCAGTGATTTGGCCAAACTTGTTCCCTCTCTAGCTCTCACTACACTCTCAGTAGATGATCTAGCCCAATTAACAAGCCTTAGCACCACTGTGAGCTTGGCATAGCCATTAATGGTGACCATGACGAGCCTACCTGGCCACCCTCATGTCGACAGCAAGCTAGGAGACGCACCAAGCCTAGCAAGCATGTCTAGCAGGCACTCCACCGTCCACCGCCACTCCCTGTCCAAGCCTCGAGCACTGCTAGCCCCTAGACCACACTGCCCGAGCTTGCCAAGTCTCTCTGCGTGCGAGCCGAGAGCGCGATAGTGCGTCACACTCGACCAACGCCCACAGACCGCGCCACCCTCGCCGCTTGCGTACGTGATTGCCAACACTCCAGCACCCTGCTAGACAACCTTGTTCGCCGCAACGCGACCAGGAGCACCCGTGCGCCATTAATTTTGCCATCGGACCCACCTAGAGCATCGACCCGTTCCGACCGATCAGCACCTCCCCACGCCTCTCCACCATGCCGTTGAGCTTCGGCAGGGAGCACACCACCGCCCCCTGCCGTCGCCCATGCCATTAGCCCTCTTTGCCATAGACCACGACGAGATCATCCCGCGCCCGTCGGTCCCCTTTAGCCACTATAAAAGGATACCTCCCCCGCTCGTTTTCTTCACACCAGTTCACTACCCACCTCTCCCTAATCACACTCACTCACTCCTGGAGCATGGAAAGCACCAGGTGGGCGGAATTTCACCGGAGTTCGCCGCTGTAGAGGAGGAGAGGTGCCATCGATTGAAGCCGCCCCAGGAGAAGCTGTCGGTACCAGGAGAACTGCCGTCGTCGACTTCGTCGTTCGCCCCCATCGCTGACTATCGCCTGAGCCCCGGTGAGCCTCCCACGACCCCCACCTATCGCGCTAGGGTTCTGTCTCGCTGACGCTGCCCAACGTGGACGATGAACCAGAGCCGTTCAATTAGAGTTAGATCATGCGGCCTAGATCACCCCGTACCGCTTCGCCCCTCACTGTCTCACTGACACATGGGGACAACCACTTAAGCAGCCCATTTAAACCTTCTGCGCGACCCAACAATTCAATCTTAAGTTTATTCATTTAATTTCAAACATAGTTTTGTACCTAGATTTAATAATCAACCCAGCTCGATTCACTAAACCAAAATGCATGAAACCAATTTTTTTAGAAAGGTATTGGAATGCTTAATCCAGGACCGTTGGATTCAAACCATTTAGAAGTTTAGATCACCCATGGTAAAAATAAAAAGGAAGAAGCTTTTCTACATTCAAACATTTTTCAAAATTCAACCATAAAAGATTTTGAGTTGATTCCAACTCTCAAAAATCACATTTGACCATACCTTTCAGAATATATAAAAACATACAGGTTTACTTACAGAAATAATGATCAAGTAATAAAAGAAGGCCACATAGGCATTTCTAGTCACTTTAATTAAATAAAATAAAAAGGTTAAACCTTATTAAATTGTGATACCACTTTAAATCACATTACCATGTACTGAAATATGTGGTGATGACATGTGTCAACATGGTCCCATGTTTGAGTTGTAGAATATTAAATCTTACGTAGTTTTTCAATGAGTAGAAATTACTTTTCTCAAAATAAAATAAATGGGACAAGTGCTTTAATCTTGTAATGTTAGTGATGATGCTAGATCACCTAGTGTGAACCTTTGTGTGATGATTATAAATAGTTAAGTATTGTTTGGTGATTGTGTACCTCATATTTATTTATAGACGCTAGTACCGACCAAGGATACGAGGAGGAAGAAGGATACTACGAGGAAGAAGGCGAGGAGAACTTCAATCACTGCTCTGCACAAGGCGAGCCTAGTACAACTAGTTGAATTAGCAGGCTATTAACTAAGCAAGCTAACACTTGCAACATACCCTACTTATGCAAGTCTTACTTGCAAGCTTACACCACTTGATACCCAATCCTAGTTTTACTTGCAACCTTAATACTTTATCTTCTTTATCAAAGCTTTCTCTTAGAGTTTAATTACGCAAGTCATTATACTAAAATATTTTGACATGTGTTCTTGAACACCAGATGATTTTGATGATGAAAATGTTGAGGCATGAGCCTTAGCCCTTTATAAAACTGCTGGTTGTCTAGATGCGGTATCATTCCAATTTTACCGTACAACCACAATACCCGATATTTGGGTAGGGGTTGACTGGAAATTTATATACCTTAGTATGGGTTCCCTTGCGGCCAGGGTCTGCTGAGTTTACCTTGTGAAGATTGTCCATCTGTGCAGTTCCCAAGATGATAGTTGGTCATGGTTGGGAGGCCAAACTCACAGGAGAGGTGCCTATACTAGGGCATGTAATTGAAAGGTTAGGATTGATTATCCGCATACTTAGTATGGTGAATTCAGGATTGATTCCTGACGGATGTATCGAATGTTGTGGTGAAAGTGTACAATCTCTGCATAGTGTCAAACTATTCGAATATCCGTGTCCGCAGTTATGGACATTTGGAGTGGCCATACTATTCTATCGTTAGATGTTTTCAAAATGATTTATGACTTTGACTTGATCACCACAGAGTTGTCACATGAAATTCAATTTCCCACTTAGGTGTTATAAAACTTTCAACTAGTTTCTTTACTTCTGAACTTAGTAGAGGTAAATCTGGCTTTTTGCAAAACAACCCTAGAGCTTAGTATATCCTATTCAAAAACCCTTCACTTGTTAGTATTAGTTGGCGAGTACTTAAAGAGTACTCATGGCTTTGTCCCTGACTATTCCCGTGGCCAGACTATGAAGAGGAGTATCAGGATGACGGACCACAGGAAGGTTACGACAACTAGGATCATCTCCAATTGTTAGCATTGCCTGTGACCCTGAAGATGGAGCTTCGCCCACGTTATCGTTATCTTTACGTTATTCCGCTGCTTGAGTTGTATTAAGAACTGGATCATGAGATTCTTATTTGTGTAAGACCTTATGTATGGTTTGTAATGGATGATGTACTGTGATATCCAAATCTGTTATGTCTCGCAAAAATGGTAATCCTGTGATTGCGATGTATGGCATAACAGGAATCTGTGATTAAAAATCCGGGTGTTGACAAGTTGGTATCAGAGCCATCCTGACCATAGGAGACCCTAGTTAGAATGGACATTTGAATCAACAACTTAGTTTCAAAACCAAATGAAGTGAGTATTTACAAAAACTTATTCCCATTCTTATCACTTGCATTCTTTCATGAAAATTCATGTTCCTCAAATATTCTTGCAAAGTACATGAAATTTGACACACTTGATCACTCTACTAACTTACTCATCCTATATTTTTATAGATGGACATGAAGTACCACATGTTTTATCAGTTGGGGAATGGAGGACACCTCATCTTTGAGCGTGACTTGGACCAGCTGTCGGAGATGCTGGAGCGTCCGCACCCCGAGTTCTTCGGAGCTCAGCTCAATGATCAGGAAGGAGAAGATCTGCAGTGGCTAGTTGTTGCAAGTCTCCGAGGAAAGATTGAACCTCCCACTGTAGAGGGAATTTAGTTCACCTTAAGAGAGAACAACTAGCTCGATGTACTGGCCAGGGCAATGCAGGAAGCTCTTGCCCGTTTGTGTGGGTAGAGTATCAATCAAATCAAGGGTACCCGTTTTGAGTTCTACCCAAGGCGTGATGTTATGGGATAGCCACTGGAGGCCCCATATCACCACGAGCTAAAGAGTCAATTGGACCACCTCAGCTTCATGATGTATGACCATCAGAAGGAGTTGGACAATGCCTATTCCTACGCCAACCACAAGTACGCCATCGCTGCCAAGAAAGATCAGACCATCGCCATGCTAGTGAAGGATCGCAAGTCTCATCGCCGTCAGCTCGACAACAAGGAGCGCATCATTCCCCGTCTTCGCCACCAGATCACGGATTTGGAGGAGACCATCCACGGGAGAGACATGCAGTTGGAGGAAAGGGAGAATGCAGGGGAAGACCTTCGTGGAGACCCCTACTCCTATCTCAGCGATGATGATGACTTTTTGGAGGATCAGGCCATGGAATTCTTCACCAATGAAGATGACTTCGCCTTCATCGACGAGGATGATTAGGAAACTGACTCCAAGGAGTAGTAGCACTTGAGCTCTAGCGTTAGTGAGTTGTATTCGGTCTCACTGTATCGTAGTTTCTCAGAATGGTTCTTAAAACCATTTGTTTTCCTTTGTTGTGGTGTGTGTTTGTATCATGTGCTATGAATGAATGAATGAAAAACAAATTGCTAGAAAAATCTGAGTCAAACTTTCAAAACTTTCCAAAAACCCCTGAACCTTAGAAATTTCCATCTTTTCTCATGATCTACCTCAATCTTCAGATGCCTCGCGGAGGAAGCAACTCAGCCCCGGACCCAATGTTGCAACTCTTGCAAGTGTTGGTTTCTGACCGTGAAGCCGAAAGAGACGAACGTCAAGCCAACCTAGCCACCCTTCAACAAATAGCTCAGATGGCCAACAACAACCAAGGCCATGGAAATCAAGACAATCATGGATCTAAGCTCAAGAATTTCCAGAACACCAATCCACCTATTTTCACTAAGTCAGAAGAGCCCCTATATGCAAATGATTGGTTGCAAACCATGGAGAACAATCTGGAAGTTGCAGGAGTGGAAGATAATGAGAAAGTGTTGTTTTATACCAACTATCTGGCCGGAGATGTAAGAGAATGGTGGAACAGCGTTCGCGCAATGATAGGAGGTCAGCTGATGACTTGGGAAGAGTTCAAAGTCAAGTTCAGCAGAACCCATGTGTCACCGGGTTTAATCAAGAGGATGAGAGATGAATTCAGGGAACTGAAACAAGAAGGATGACAGTAGTAGAATAACGTGACAAATTGTTGTCATTAGCTAGGTATGCACCGGATGAGATCGACACTAAAGCCAATAAGAAAGAGAGATTCCTGAATGGTCTGCACGATGAAATGCAGACAGTGTTAGTCAATATTGAAGCCTTAGTTGACTATGCCATTTAGATGGAAGCAAAGTTCAACCAAGCTAATGAGAACCGCAAGCTTCGCATGATGCATCAACCAGGAACCCACCATACACCCAAGTATCGCCCCAAACCATCTCCAGGATTTGCCCCAAGAAACAACAGACCCCCGATGAACCGTCCTACATATCCCAACCGTGGAAACCCAAGGCCCGGAGGAAACCACAACAAACCCGGCAACTCCAGCAATTTCAACCATGCCCCACCCAAGTTCAAAAACTAAAATGCCGCCACCAACACCAACACAGCCTCAAGGACTGGAAGCAATGATGTGCCTGTTGCAGCGAAGGAGAAGTCACATGTGACTTGTTATGAATGTGGAACCAAGGCACACTATTCCAATGAGTGCCCCAAGAAGATTGCCGCAGCCCCCAATGGAAATGCCCTAGCTCAGCAGAAACATCGTGTTAAGCCTATAAGAAGGTTTGCCCTAGGAAATTCTCTCAACTGCAACGGCCATCTCTTTCTCATGCATGCTGAAGAAGCCCAAGAAGCGCCAGATGTCGTGCTGGGTATGTTTTCTGTTAACTCAGTACTTGCAAGAGTGTTTTTTGATTCTGGAGCATCGCACTCATTTGTTACTGAAGAATTTTCATGCACTAGTAAGATTCAACCAACCAAATTGAAGCATGTTATGATTGTTCAAATACCTAGTTCAACCACCAAAGCTAGGAAAATTTGCAAAGTCGTCCCTATCCGAATCCATGGCACAAATTTTTATGCTAATATAATAGTACTCGGAACTAAAGGTTTGGAAGTAGTACTAGGAATGGATTGGATGTACAAACACAAAGGATTAATTGACTGTGCCAATAAAGCCATAACCATGACCAGTACAGCCAGAATATCAGTCGAGCATGTATCTGAAACCTTGCCCCGTCAATTCAAGTGCAACAAGAGTATATCCCAGCCAACCATTGACCAAGTCCGGATAGTCTATGAATACCCCGATGTATTTCCAGATGTTTTGCCTGGTATGCCCCCAGATCGGGATATCGAGTTTATCATTGAACTAATCCTTGGAACCGGACCCATAGCCCAAGACCATATAGTATAAAACCATCTGAACTAGTGGAACTGAAGAAGTAACTGGATGCTATGCTAGAAATTGGATTGATACGACCAAGTGTGTCGCCATGGAGATCATCTTTCTTGTTTGTGGGCAAGAAAGATGGAGGTAACCGTTTGTGTACGGATTATCGGAAGTTGAATGATGTCTCCGTCAAGAACAAGTACCCACTGCCGAAGATAGAAGAGTTGTTTGACCAGTTGACTGGTGCCAAAGTGTTTTCTAAGATAGATCTCAGAACTGGATATCATCAACGTAATATTCGCGTAGAGGATATTCCAAAGACTGCCATTACCACCCGATATGGATTATATGAGTATATAGTCATGTCTTTTGGATTAACCAATGCCCCCGCTTACTTTATGAACATCATGAATAAGATTTTTATGGACTTCCTGGATAAGTTTGTCGTTGTTTTCATTGATGACATTCTGATTTATTCCAAATCAGAAGAAGAACATGAGCTACACCTAAGGACCATTCTTGGAACCCTTAGAGAGCATCAGATATATGCCAAGTTTAGCAAATGTGAATTCTGGTTACAGGAGTTAGGATTCCTCGGACATATTGTATCAGCCGAAGGAATTGTTGTGGACCCTGCAAAGGTGAAGGATGTTGAAGATTGGCAAGCCCTAACCACTCAAACCCAAGTTCGTGCATTTCTCGGATTAGCGGGATACTACCGAAAGTTTGTATAAGGCTTCTTGAGCACTGCAAGACCCATGACCCAATTACTGAAGAAGGACAAGAAGTTTGAATGGACAGACAAATGTGAAGCGAGTTTTCAAGAACTCATGAGGAGATTGATTTCAGCCCCAATCTTGATCATGCCGGATATCACGAAGCCCTTTGATGTGTATTGTGACGCATCCAAGATCGGTCTCGGATGTGTGCTAATGCAAGAAGGAAAAGTTATATCTTATCTATCCTGACAACCAAAGCAGCATGAACAGAATTATCCAACCCATGAACTTGAACTAGCAGCCGTAGTTCTAGCCCTGAAGACATGGAGGCACTATCTCATGGGAAACCGTTGTGAGATTTATTCGGATCACAAGAGCCTGAAGTATATATTCACTCAGAAAGAGCTGAATATGAGGCAGAGAAGATAGATTGAGCTAATCAAAGACTATGATCTGGACATTCACTATCACCCCGGTAAAGCCAATGTGGTAGCAGATGCCCTTAGCAGATTGCCATGCCGCTTGAACTCCATGATTTTGAAGGAGCAACCAAGATTTCACAAAGAGATGGAAGATTTCCGAATGGAATTAGTGAGTAAAGGATTTTTGGCTAGCATAGAACTTCAACCCACTTTGATCAGTCAGATCAAGGAGGTGCAGAGAGGAAATGCTAGTATCGACGGAATAAAACATCGTATCGGTATAAGCAAAGTACCCGGATTCACCGAAGACGAAGAAGGAGTTCTGTGGTACAAAGGACATCTCTGTGTACCAGCAGATTCGGAGTTGAAAGAGGTTATTTTGAAGGAAGCCTATGATACTCTTTATTCTATCCACCCCGGAGGAACGAAGATGTATCAGGATGTGAAGGAACAATTTTGGTGGCATAAGGTGAAGAGAGAAATCGGAAGCTATATCACCAAGTGTGATATTTGACAGAGAGTCAAGGCGGGACATCAAAGACCCGCAGGACTATTGCAACCATTGCAGATTCCGGAATGGAAATGGGATTCAGTTGGAATGGACTTTATCACCGGATTGCCTACTTCTAGTAGGGGAAATTCCTTTATTTGGGTCATCATGGACAGATTGTCCAAAGTCACCCATTTCTTACCAGTCAAGACCACATACCAAAGTTCGAAGCTAGCAGAGTTGTACATCACTAGAATCGTCAGTTTGCATGGAGTCCCCAAGAACATCGTATCGGATCGAGGAACTCGGTTTACCTCAAGATTCTGGAATAATGTCCAAGAAGGTTTAGGAACCCGACTGGATTTCAGCACAGCGTATCACCCTCATACCGATGGACAAACGGAGCTAGTAAATCAAATACTCGAAGATATGTTGAGAGCATGTGTGCTGTAGTATGGATCTAAATGGGAAGACTGTCTGCCTTTCGCAGAATTTTCATACAACAACAGTTATCAAGCTAGTTTGCAAATGGCCCCATTTGAGTTCATGTATGGAAGGAAGTGTCGCTCCCCTTTGAATTGGTCAGAAGTAGGAGAGAGTCAGATTTTCGGACCCGACATCCTACAAGAAGTAGAAGAGAAAGTTCACAAGATTCGTGAGAACCTCCAGACCGCCCAGTCAAGACATAAGAGTTACATCGACAAGAGCGTCGAGACCTCGCTTTAAATATTGGAGATTTTGTGTATCTCAAAGTGTCTCCTTTGAAGGGAATGTAGTGTTTCCAGCTCAAAGGAAAGTTAGCCCCCAGATACATCGGACCTTTCAAGATTCTGAATCGTTGAGGAGAAGTATCATATCAATTGGAACTGCTAGAGGAAATGTCAGCAATGCACAATGTGTTCCATATATCGTTACTTTGCAAATTCCTTGAAGTTCCGGAGAACACTGAAGTTTTCAAGAACATTGACCATCGGACCATAGAGATCAACAATGACCTGACGTATCCCGAAGTACCCATTCGTATTTTGGAGGAAGCTTTCAGAACAACCAGAATCCGAAGCATCAAGTTTCTCAAGGTTTAGTGGAGCAACCACACCGAGGAAGAAGCTACCTGGGAGCGCGAAGATCACATCAGGACGGAGTTTCCTGATCTTTTTAAATCCTAGGTAATCTTTTTTCTTCTTTTTCAAATCTTAGGACGAGATTTTGTTTAAGGAGGGAAGGTTTGTAACATCCCAAAAATATAAAACAATGATCATCAAACTCTAATCACTAAAATTAGGGTTAACAAAACCTTTGATTAATTTAAATCATATGAAAGCATGTGTGTATGTGGTGATTTGATAAATGCATGAATGAACTTGTGTGATTAACCTAAATAGCAAGAAATGGTTTAAAGATGAATATAAAATCATATAAAACATTTCCAAGCAGAAACAAATAAAGAGAAATAAAAACAAATCAATTAAGGCAAATGGTCATTTTTTCCAATCTTGCTCACTAGGTCACTTTGAGTGTTTCTAGTCCAAGATTTCAAACAGAAATTTTTCTAATTCGTTTCAACCCTTGCTAGACCAAGTAAAAGTGAAGCAAGTCCCACATTTCAAACTTGCAGAAACAGTTGGCAACCTCATTAAAATCACAAGTAAATATTGAATCTTTATCATATTTGAAGATCACACATTTTCAAAACCCAACCAAACCAGTGCCCCTTGACCAATCCAACTAACCAGAGACTCCCTAGTATGTGCCTAGCAAACCCACCAAGTTTTCTTCACACCAGTTCACTACCCACCTCTCCCTAATCACACCCACTCATTCCTGGAGCAAGGCGAGCACACCATGCCGTTGAGCTTCGGCAGGGAGCACACCACCGCCCCCTGCCGTCGCCCATGCCATTAGCCCTCTTTGCCATAGACCACGACGAGATCATCCCGCGCCCGTCGGTCCCCTTTAGCCACTATAAAAGGATACCTCCCCCGCTCGTTTTCTTCACACCAGTTCACTACCCACCTCTCCCTAATCACACTCACTCACTCCTGGAGCATGGAAAGCACCAGGTGGGCGGAATTTCACCGGAGTTCGCCGCTGTAGAGGAGGAGAGGTGCCATCGATTGAAGCCGCCCCAGGAGAAGCTGTCGGTACCAGGAGAACTGCCGTCGTCGACTTCGTCGTTCGCCCCCATCGCTGACTATCGCCTGAGCCCCGGTGAGCCTCCCACGACCCCCACCTACAGCAAGGCGCTTCGTCGTTCGCTCCCATCGCGGACCATCACCTAAGCCCCGGTGAGGCTCCCACAACCCCCACATGCCATGCTAGGGTTCTGTCTCGCCGGCGCTACCTGCAGTGGACGATAAACCAGAGCCATTCGATTAGAATTAGATCGTGGGGGCCTAGATCACCCCGTACCTCTTCGCCCCTCATTGTCTCGCTGACGCGTGGGGACAGCCACTTAACCAGCCCGCGCGTGCGCTGTGCGGAGTGGGCCGGCCCAGTTAAACCTCCCGCGCAATCCAACAATTCAAACTTAGGTTTATTCATTTAATTTCAAACACAGTTCTGTACCTAGATTCAAAAATCAACCCAGCTCGATTCACTAAACCAAAATGCATGAAACCAATTTTGCTAGAAAGGTATTGGAATGCTTAATCAAAGCCCGTTGGATTCAAACCATTTAGAGTTGTAGATCACCCACGATAAAAATAACAAGGCAGAAGCTTTTCTGCATTCAAACATTTTTCAAAATTCAACCATAAAAGCTTTTGAGTTGATTCCAACTCTCAAGAATCACATTTGACCATACTTTAAGAATATATAAAAACATATAGGTTTACTTACAGAAGTAATGATCAACTAATAAAAGAAGGCCACATAGTCATTTCTAGTCACTTTAATTAAATAAAATAAAAAGGTTAAACCTTTTTAAATTGTGACACCACTTTAAATCACATTCCCATGTACTGAAATATGTGGTGATGACATGTCTCAACATGATCCCATGTTTGAGTTGGAGAATATTAAATCTTAAGTAGTTTTTCAATGAGTAGAAATTACTTTTCTAAAAATAAAATAAATGGGACAAGTGCTTTAATCTTGTAATGTTAGTGATGATGCTAGATCACCTAGTGTGAACCTTTGTGTGATGATTAGTAATAGTTAAGTATTGTTTGATGATTGTGTACCTCGTATTTATTTATAGACGCTAGTACCGACCAAGGATACGAGGAGGAAGGAGGATACTACGAGGAAGAAGCCGAGGAGAACTTCAACCACTGCTCTACACAAGGCAAGCCTAATACTACTAGTTGAATTAGCAAGCTATTAACTTAGCAATGTAACACTTGCAAGATACCCTACTTATGCAAGTCTTACTTGCAACACCACTTGATACCCAATCCTAGTTTTACTTGCAAGCTTAATACTTTATTGTCTTTACCAAAGCTTTCTCTTAGAGTTTACTTAGTGACTTGTAGATTCTAGAAAGATAACTGAAGGTAGCATTAAGATCATAAAATTTGGCCTAACTTAGATAATCTTGATGTCATCCTAAGGCATGAGATTAAACTTAGTAAATCCCCACTGGTTTATTACCCACCATTAGTATTTACCCCCACTTGTAGATGCTAGTGCTAAGCATAAAAATTGATCAACTTTAGATGGGAATACTTGGTGAAAATGGTTATAAAAACCTTAGAATGATGAGTCATTTTACTGAATTGTTTTGACATGTGTTCTTGAACACCAGATAACAGTTGGTCATGGTTGGGAGGCCAAACTCACAGGAGAGGTGCCTATACTAGGGCGTGTAATTGAAATGTTAGTATTGATTATCCACATACTGAGTATGGTGAATTCAGGATTGATTCTTGCTGGATGTATCGAATGTTGTGGTGAAAGTGTACCATCTTTGCAGAGTGTCAAACTATTCGAATAGCCGCGTCCGTGGTTATGGACAGTTGGAGTGGCCATACTTTTCTATCGTCAGATGTTTTCAAAATGACTTATGAAATGATTTATGAATTTGACTTGACCACCATAGAGTTGTGACATGAAATTCAAGTTCCCACTTAGGTGTTATAAAACTTTCAACTAGTTTTCTTTACTTCTGAACTTAGTAGAGGTAAATATGGATTTTTGCAAAACAACCCTAGAGCATAGTATATCCTATTCAAAAACCCTGCACTTGTTAGTATTAGTTGGCGAGTACTTAAAGAGTACTCATGGCTTTGTCCCTGGCTAATCCCGTGGCCATACTATGAAGAGGAGTATCAGGATGATTGACCGCAGGAAGGTTACGACAACTAGGATCATCTCCCATCGTCAGCATTGCCTGTGACCCTGAAGACGGAGCTTCGCCCACGTTATCGTTATCTTTACGTTATTCCGCTGCTTGAGTTGTATTAAGAACTGGATCATGAGATCCTTATTTTTGTAAGACCTTATGTATGGTTTGTAATGGATGATGTACTGTGATATCCAAATCTGTTATGTCTCACAAAAATGGTAATCCTAGGATTGCGATGTATCGCATAACAGGCCTCTGTTATTAAAAATCCGGGTGTTGACACTATGGTAGCTGCGTAGCTTCTACTGGTAGATGGCGGACCTTTGGCATGCCAATACGCGCTCCTCCTCGAGAAGGTCCACATCTAGGCGTCTGGATTCTTCAGCATCATCTTCTTCGTAGGAGGCAACTCTTGGTGAATCGTGAAGGATGTCTGAATGTGGGATGGCTTCTGCTCCATATACCATGAAGTAAGGGGTGTAGCTGGTGGATCTATTGGGTGTAGTTCGTAAACTCCACAGCATAGACGGCAATACTTCTGCCCAGGCTCCAGCTGCTCTATGCAACGGTGCTTCCAGACGTGGCTTGATTCCCTGCAGAATTAATCCATTGGCTCGCTCAACCTCACCATTGGACTGTGGGTGTGCCACAAATGCAAGGTCAAGTTGGATGCCCTTGTCCCAACAATAGGCTTCCACTTCCTCGAGTGACAATTTAATGCCGTTGTCGGTGATAATGCTATGTGGGAGACCAAATCTCACCACTATATCCTGGACAAACCTAAGGGCAGTTGCCCCATCGAGCTTTCTAATGGGTTTAGCTTCTATCCATTTGGTGAATTTATCAACCGTTACTAGCAGATGCGTAAACCCACATAGTGCCGTCTGCAACAGAGCAACCATGTCCAGCCCCCAGATTGCAAACGGCCAAGTTATTGGTATTGTTCGCAATTCTTCAGCTGGAACATGTGGTTGTTGAAGGGAATATGCCCTGAGGGGCAATAATAAAGTGTTTATTATGTGTATTCCAAGTATATGATAGATGTTTATTTTGCATGCTATAATTGTATTAATACGGAAACGTTAATACATGTGTGTTTAATAAACAAAAGAAAGTTCCTAGTTATGCCTCTCTCATAAACTAGCTCGTTGATTAACAAGATGATCAAGGTTTCCCGATCATGGACATTGGATGTTGTTAATAACGGGATCACAACATTAGTGTAATGATGTGATGAACATTCATCCGAAGTATAGCATTACGATCAAATTCATTGAGTTTATATTGCTATAACAACTTACGAAGTGATCCTAATCCTTAGACCACGAGATCATGTCAATCACTAACACCGGAAGAGTTTCTTGATAACATCAAACGTCACACCATAACAGGGTGATTATAAAGATGGATTCAGAACTAATAAAGTGTTATGTTGAGTCTCATGGATCGAGAGTGGAATTTTTTCATCCCGATGATGGATAGATATACTCTGGGCCCTCTCGGTGATATCACATTGATTAGCTTGCAAGCAAGTGATTTGATCACTAGAATGTTATATCACGCGAACGAGAAAAGAGTGCATGTCGGTAACGAGATCAAACTAGGTATGGAGATACTGATGATCGAATCTCGGACATGTAATATATCGTGAAACAAAGGGATTAAGATACTAGCGTAAAAGGTTTCGACGATCACAAGAAAGTCATCGTTGAATGTGTGGGAGTCAGTATGGGTCTCCAGATCCCGCTTGTGATTATTGATCCAAGAGGGGTCTCGATCATGTCCGCATTATTCATGAACCGTAGGGTGACACACTTAAGAGACACCGACATCCAATTGGAGCAAATGTTTCATGCCGAAAGAATAAACAAGCGCAGGAATTTATTTCACTAGATCTTTGAAACAGGTTTCAGTGAAATTGCATAAAGTGGTTATGCATGTGAAATGGAATTCTAGCAAGGGGTTATTTGTGAATGTTTTTCATTAAAGTAATTGACAAAATTCTGAATAAAATAAAAGAGTTTTATTTAATGAGAGTTTGCATTGAATTTGGTGGAAATTTAATGGGAATTTGAGTGGACTTTTGAGTGGAGAAAATTGAAGGGCCATTTTGTGAGTGGAGTGTCCACCCACATGAATGAAGGAGGGGAGGGGGCAGCCCCCATGGCCGGCGGCCACCCCCTTGGGTGCCCCCCTCCTCCTATAAAAGGAGCCCCCCTCCTCACTTGTCTCCCACACCTCCTCGTGAAGGATCTCTCTCCCCCTCTAGAATTTATCCCCCATGGTCTCGGACTAGCGAGATACATGTTCCCGGTGGCTATTCGGCAAGAAAGAGTTGTGCTTCCGCTGCATCGCTGGAGCGAGGAGGCGGAGGTTGCTCGGTGCCTCGAACGTGTGTGCGAGCACGGATGCGCTGCTGATTTGCGGCGCTAGGACTTCCTCTCGATCTTGAGATCGGCAAGAGATCGTCTACATCAACCACGAGTTGAACTCGTTAAGCTTTGTCGGTCTTCAAGGGTATGTTCTCTACGGATATACATCCGCCTGTTGTTTGTATCTAGTAGATAGATCTTGGTACATAGTTCCCATCGTAGGAAATTTTTTGTTTTCTATGCTGTGAACCCTACAGTGGTATCAGAGCCGGATCTATGCGTAGATGCTTTACACGGGTAGTACACATATGAGTATGTGGGCGATGATGATCATTTTGTTGCTCCTTTGTTGTAATTTTGGATATTGGTGGCATAGTGGGATGAAGCGGCCCAGACAAACTTTACATGACCTCGCACATGAGACCTGTTCCACGCTTGACATGCAACTAGTTTGCATAAGTGGCTAGCGAGTGTCTGTCTCTCCTACTATAGTCAATATCTATTTTGCAAGTGAGTTGTCAACAATTTGATTATTGTCGTTGTGGTTCATGTTCGTAGGTAAGAATGGTTCTATCTCGAAAGCCCTAAGCCACGTAAAACTTGCAATGGATAAAATTAGAGGCGTCTAGTTTATATTGTTGCTGGGCTAGTGTTATGATATGGTAGTGTTGTAAGTAGAAGGATGAGATGATACTCTTACAACACACATAGCGTGTAAACTCCATAGACCTTGGATTTACACATATAGGTATGATAGTGATCATACCACGATGCACATGATAGAGATCATATGCGGGAACCATAACCTTTCACTAATAAACATGTGATGTTTGATTGCATCTTATATTGGTTGTTTAGCGCTTTGTTAGCATAATAAGATGATCCCTCATTTAAATATCAAGATAAGAATGTGTTCTTCCTTTAGTATGCACCGATTATGTTTCGTCGCTCCAAGACATCACGTGATGATCGGGTGTTCTTGGATCCACGACCATATTTCGGGTGTAAAACAGTTACACATGCGAATACTAAGATTCTAACTTGGCGAGCCTAGCATGTACAGACATGGCCTCGGAACACGGACCGAAAGGTTAAACATGAGTCATATAGTTGATATGATTCCCATTTGATGCTCGCCTTTGAAGCTATACCGACTCACGTGATGATCGGACTTGGTATAGTGGATTTGGTTCATGTAATCACCAAAAAGGCATGAGGGATGTCGTTTTTGAGTGGGAGTTCATTCGTAATATGGATTAGTTGAACTCAATCTATCATACACTTAGTCTAAACTTTACAAATTCTGTTGTAGATGGCACCACCTGCTTTTAATTTCAATGTTTTCATGGAGAAAGAGAAACTAGCAACGAACGGTAGCAACTTTACCGAATGGGCCATGAATTTGAGGATTCTCCTCTACTGCTGCACAAAAGCAATATGTGCTAGAAGCGCCGTTAGGCCCCCCACCTTTTGATGATGCCCCTGATGAGGAGAAGAATGTCTATCAGACTCGTCAGGAGGACCACAACTTAGTTCATTGCGGCATATTGTATGGGCTAGAGCCAGAACTTCAAAAGCGTTTCGAAAATGGCAATGCATTTGATACAATGGGTGAGTTGAAAATCATTTTCGACACACATGCTGCTGTAGAGAGCTACAACGCTTCAGAAAAGTTCTTTAGCTGCATGATGGAAGAGCACAACTCCGTTAGTGAGCATGTACTCAAGATGTCGGGTTACGCTGATAAGCTTGTGTCTTTGGGAATATCGATTCCCATTGACTTAGGCATCCATCGTGTTCTGCAGTCTCTGCCACCTAGCTATAATAGCTTCGTGATGAACTATAATATGCAAGGCATGAAGAAGTCTCTCCCCGAGCTTCTGTCAATGCTTAAAACTGCAGAAGTGGAGATCAAAAAGGAACATCAAGTGTTGATGATCAATAGGAACACTGGTTTCAAGAAAGACAAGAAGGGAAAATGGAAGGGAAGTAAGGGCGGCAAGCATTGCCGTGCTGAAAAGAAACCCGAGTTGGACCTAAGTCGATCTTGAGTGTTACTATTGTAAGGGATCCCTTTGGGCATAAGCGCCCCAAGTATCTGGCGGAGCAAGAAGGCCCGGCAAACAAAGGTATATATGATATACATGTTATTGATGTGTACTTGACTAGTGCTCGCAGTAGCACCTGGGTATTTGATACCGGTTCAGTTGCTAATATTTGTAACTCGAATCATGGGCTGCGGAACAAGCGACCGCTAGCAAGGGGTGAGGTCAAGATGCGTGTCGGCAATGGATCAAGCGTTGATGTGATCGCCGTCGGAACGTTACCTCTCCACTTGCTGTCGGGATTAGTTATAAACTTGAATAATTGTTATCTGGTGCCTGCACTAAGCATGAACATTGTATCTGGATCGTGTTTGATGCTAAGTGGTTATTCATTTAAATCCGAGAACAATGGTTGTTCCATTTATATGAATGAAATCTTTTATGGTCATGCACCGATGATGAATGGTTTATTTCTTTTAGATCTCGATGATAATGTTACACATATTCATAATGTTGATTCTAAGAAGATTAAACTTAATGATGATATATCCGCATATATGTGGCACTGCCATCTAGGTCATATTGGCGTTAAACGCATGAAGAAGCTCCATTCGGATGGACTTTTGGAATCACTTGATTATGAATCATTTGATACATGTGAGCCATGCCTTATGGGCAAGATGACTAGAACGCCGTTTTCCGGTTCAATGGAACGGGCGATAGATTTGTTGGAAATCATACATTCTGATGTATGTGGTCCAATGAGTGTGTCGGCGCGAGGTGGATATCGTTATTTTGTTACTTTCACGGATGATTTGAGTAGATACCGTTATATCTACTTGATGAAACACAAGTCTGAAACCTTTGAAAAGTTCAAGGAATTTCAGAATGAAGTGGAAAATCATTGTAATAGAAAGATCAAATTTCTACAGTCCGACCGTGGAGGTGAGTATCTAAGTTACGAGTTTAGCACTCACATGAAAGAGTGTGGAATTGTTTCACAACGCACACCTGCCGGAACACCACAGAGAAATGGTGTGTCGGAACATCGTAATCGTACTTTATTAGATATGGTTCGATCTATGATGTCTCTGACGGACTTGCCGTTGTCATTTTGGGGTTATTCACTAGAAACTGCTGCATTCACTTTAAATCGGGCACCATCTAAATCCGTTGAAAAGACACCGTATGAATTGTGGTTTGGAAACAAACCTAGGCTGTCTTTTCTTAAAGTTTGGGGATGCGATGTTTATGTGAAGAAACTTCAACCGGATAAACTCGAACCCAAAACGGAAAAATGCGTCTTCATAGGATACCCTAAGGAAACTATTGGGTATTCCTTCTATCATAGATCCAAGGGCAAGGTTTTTATTGCCAAGAATGGATCCTTTCTAGAGAAAGAGTTTCTCGCGAAAGGTGTGAGTAGTCGGAAAATAGAACTCGAAGAGGTTATTGAACCTTCTCAAAGTATGGCGAGTATCGCAGGCGCGAAGTTGTTCGGAGTTGGCTCCACTGTTGAAGAGGAACTAATGATAATGATCATGAAACTCCAAAGAGAGTACTACCGAACCTCGCAGGTCAAACAGACGGCTCGGCAGCTGACGGAAATCCTGTCATGAATTTCATGGTTGATGAAAATGATGACCCTGCGACGTATGAAGAAGCGATGATGAGCCCGGATTCCAACAAACGGTTAGAAGCCATGAAATCCGAGATGGAATCCATGTATGAAAATCAAGTTTGGAACTTGGTGGAATGACCTCACGACCGAAAGGCCGTGGAGAACAAATGGATTTTCAAAAGGAAAACTGATGCTGATGGTAATGTGACCGTCTATAAAGCTCGACTTGTCGCAAAGGGGTTTCGACAAATTCAAGTAGTTGACTACGATGAGACATTCTCTCCCGTAGCGATGCTCAAGTCAGTTAGGATTATGTTAGCAATTGCTGCATATTTCGATTATGAGATATGGCAGATGGATGTCAAAACCGCGTTTCTCAATGGTAATATTGAATAAGAGTTGTATATGATACAACCAAAGGGTTTTGTCGATCCTAAGGATGCTAACAAGGTGTGCAAGCTTCAGCGATCCATCTATGGATTGAAGCAAGCATCACGAAGTTGGAATCTCCGCTTTGATGAGGTGATCAAAGAGTTTGGATTTGTCCAAACTTATGGAGAAGCTTGTATTTACAAGAAAGTGAGTGGGAGCAATGTGGCATTTCTGATATTATATGTGGATGACATATTATTGATCAGAAATGATATAGATCTTTTAAACAATGTTAAAAGTTATCTAAACAGCAAATTTTCAATGAAGGACCTAGGTGAAGCGTCATACATATTAGGCATAAAGATCTATAGATATAGATCTAGGTGCCTAATAGGGCTATCGCAAAGTACATACCTTGATAAGATTTTAAAGAAGTTTAAAATGGACGGGAGTAAGAAGGGGTTCTTACCTATGTGGCAAGGCAAGACATTGAGTAACACTCAAAGTCCGGCTTCGGCGGAAGAAAGAGAGATAATGGACAAATTCCCCTATGCTTCAGCCATAGGCTCTATAATGTACGCCATGCTATGTACAAGACCGGATGTGGCACATGCTATTAGTTTGACTAGTAGGTACCAATCAGATCCAGGTTCGGAACACTGGATAGCGGTCAAGAATATCCTTAAGTACTTATGAAGAACTAAGGATATGTTTCTTGTATACGGAGGTGAAGAAGAGCTCGTCGCTAAGTGTTATGTTGACGCTAGCTTTGACAACGATCCGGATGACTCTAAGTCTCAATCCGAATACGTTTTTCGCATGAATGGCGGAGCGTTTAGTTGGAGGAGCTCCAAACAACCTGTGGTAGCGGGATCAACAACGAGGCGAATATGTTCTTTGCTTGAAGCGGCTCAGGAAGCAGTTTGGATGAAGGAGTTCATATATGAACTAGGAGTGGTTGCAAATGCGTTGGACCCAATGGTGATCTATTGTGACAACAATGGTGCCATTGCCAATGCCAAAGAACCAAGGTCTCACAAGCATTCCAAGCATATTAAGCGCCAGTTTCACTCCATCCGCGAACATGTCAAGGATGGAGATATAAAGATTTGTAAAGTACATACGGATCTCAATGTAGCAGATCCGTTGACTAAAACTCTCTCTAGAGCAAAACATGATCAACACCAGAACTCAATGGGTGTTAGATTTATCACTATGTAACTAGATTATTGTCTCTAGTGCAAGTGGGAGACTGAAGGGAATATGTCCTGAGAGGCAATAATAAAGTGTTTATTATGTGTATTCCAAGTATATGATAGATGTTTATTTTGCATGCTATAATTGTATTAATACGGAAACGTTAATACATGTGTGTTTAATAAACAAACAGAAAGTTCCTAGTTATGCCTCTCTCATAAACTAGCTCGTTGATTAACAAGATGATCAAGTTTCCTGATCATGGACATTGGATGTTGTTAATAACGGGATCACAACATTAGTGTAATGATGTGATGAACATTCTTCCGAAGTATAGCCTTACGATCAAAGTCATTGAGTTTATATTGCTATAACAACTTACGAAGTGATCCTAATCCTTAGACCATGAGATCATGTCAATCACTAACACCGGAAGAGTTTCTTGATAACATCAAACGTCACACCGTAACAAGGTAATTATAAAGATGGATTTAGAACTAATAAAGTGTTATGTTGAGGCTCATGGATCGAGAGTGGAATTTGTTCATGCCGATGACGAATAGATATACTCTGGGCCCTCTCGGTGATATCACATAGATTAGCTTGCAAGCAAGTGATTTGATCACTAGAATGTTATATCACGGGAACAAGAAAAGAGTTCATGTCGGTAACGAGATCAAACTAGGTATGGAGATACCGATGATCGAATCTCGGACATGTAATATATCGTGAAACAAAGGGATTACGATACTAGCGTAAAAGGTTTCGACGATCACAAGAAAGTCATCGTTGAATGTGTGGGAGTCAGTATGGGTCTCCAGATCCCTCTTCTGATTATTGATCCAAGAGGGGTCTCGATCATGTCCACATTATTCATGAACTGTAGGGTGACACACTTAAGAGACACCGACATCCAATTGGAGCAAATGTTTCATGCCGAAAGAATAAACAAGCGCAGGAATTTATTTCACTAGATACCGAAACAGGTTTTCGGGTGAAATTGCATAAAGTGGTTATGCATGTGAAATGGAATTCTAGCAAGGGGTTATTTGTGAATGTTTGTCATTAAAGTAATTGACAAAATTCTGAATAAAATAAAATAGTTTTATTTAATGAGAGTTTGCATTAAATTTGGTGGAAATTTAATGGGAATTTGAGTGGACTTTTGAGTGGAGAAAATTGAAGGGCCATTTTGTGAGTGGAGTGTCCACCCACATGAATGAAGGAGGGGAGGGGGCAGCCCCCATGGCCGGCGGCCACCCCCTTGGGTGCCCCCCTCCTCCTATAAAAGGAGCCCCCCTCCTCACTTGTCTCTCACACCTCCTCGTGAAGGATCTCTCTCCCCCTCTAGATTTTATCCCCCATGGTATCGGACTAGCGAGATACATGTTCCCGGTGGCTATTCGGCAAGAAAGAGTTGTGCTTCCGCTGCATCGCTGGAGCGAGGAGGCGGAGGTTGCTCGGTGCCTCGAACGTGTGTGCTAGCACGGATGCGCTGCTGATTTGCGGCGCTAGGACTTGCTCTCGATCTTGAGATCGGCAAGAGATTGTCTACATCAACCACGAGTTGAACTCGTTAAGCTTTGTCGGTCTTCAAGGGTATGTTCTCTACGGATATACATCCGCCCGTTGTTTGTATCTAGTAGATAGATCTTGGTACATAGTTCCCATCGTAGGAAATTTTTTGTTTTCTATGCTGCGACCCCTACATTTGTCTGGAATAATACTAGCATCCCATGCATGTCTCAACCAGCTTGTTGGCGTCCGCCTTCGTGGTCAGCCAGTAGAATCCTTGCCGGAAGGCTTTAGCGACAAACGATCGAGGAGCGGCGTGATGCCCGCAGTCTCCGAGATGGATTTCGCTGAGGATTTCAATACCTTCTTGCTGGGAACACACTTAAGGTATACACCAGTAGTGCTTCTTTTGTAGAGTTGTCCATTGATTATGGTATAGCCCTTTGCTCGATCTACTATTTTCCGTCTTTCGACCTCGTCGTCGGGCAAATTTCCGTGTACAAGATATTCCATGAACGGTTTTGTCCAAGCCGGAGGGACCTTTGCCACCATGTGAACAAAAGAGTCAACTCTGTTCGGGTTGTCTATGTCTGCTCCCTTCACGGATGGTGTCCATAGATGCTCTAGGTGGAATTCGCTTGCGCCCTGATCCAAGCTTAGACAGTAGATTAGCCGCCTCGTTTTGCTCCCTAGGGACATACTTGACCTAGTAGCCCAAGAAGCTCTTGGCTATCTCATCCACTTCGTCTCGATATGCCGCCTTCATAGGGTTCCGCGCGTTCGAGGTGCCATCCACCCGCTGGGAAACCAAGTCGGAATCTCCACAGCAAAATATGCACTTGATGCCAATATCCTTGGCTATGCGAAGTCTGTGAATGAGTGCTTCATACTCCGCCATGTTGTTCGTAGCCTAGAAGTGGATCTACAGAACGTAGTGTAGCTTTTCCCCGGTTGGTGACTGTAACAATACACCAGCCCCCGAGCCATTGAGTAGCTTTGATCCGTCAAAGTACATCACCCAGTATTCTGGCTCCGGCATTGGGGTAGCATCTGGCATCTCCGTCCAATCTGTGATAAACTATGCCAAGGCTTGTGATTTGATAGCTTCGCGTCTTTTGTCGGTGATCTCGAAGGTGGCGAGTTCAATGCCCCACTTCGTGACATTTCCTGTAGTGTCGCTATTGTTAATGATGCCGGATAGTGGAGCCTTGCTCACAACTGTGATAGGGTGCTCCTGGAAATAGTGCCTCAGCTTCCGAGAAGCAAGGAACACGCCATAAGCTATCTTATATTAGTGCGGGTAACACTGCTTGGACTCCGTGAAGAATTTGCTTACATAGTAAACTGGCCGTTGAACTCCGTGCTCATGCCCTGGTTCCTTCCGCTCTACCATGACGACGATGATGATTACCTGGTTGGTGGCCGCCATGTAAATCAACATAGGCTCCCAGGCTCAGGTGCTGCAAGGATAGGCGCTGAGGAAAGTATCTCCTTGAGCTGCTTCAATGCTGCATCTGCCTTGTCCGTCCATGTGAATTTGTCCGCCTTCTTCAGCAACTTGTACAGCGGTAGATCCTTCTATCCAAGTCGGCTGACGAACCGACTAACTGCTGCAATGCAACCTGTTTGCTGTTGTATGTCCTTTAGGCATGTCGGACGGTTTATGTTTAAGATGGCCTTGATTTTCTCCGGGTTGACCTCGATTCCGCGCTGGGAAACGATGAAGCCCAACAATTTGCCGGCTGGAACCCCGAAGACACACTTCTTGGGGCTAAGCATCATGTTGTATTTCCGGAGATTATCAAAGGTTTCTTTTAAGTCGGAGATTAAGTCGTTTGACTTTTTAGACATCACCGCTATATCATCCACATAGGCGTGAATGTTCCAACCAATTTGATCGTGTAGGCAACGCTGCATTGTCCGCTGGTATGTAGCACCTGCGTTTTTCAGCCCAAAGGGCATCATGATATAGCAAAACGTGTCGTAAGGTGTAGTGAACGAAGTGGACAATTGGTCTGACTTCCTCATCTTGATCTGGTGGTATCCTGAGTATGCATCGAGAAAACACAAAATCTCCGAGCCAGCTGTCGAGTCAATGACTTGGTCAATGCGAGGAAAAGCAAACGGATCTTTGGGACACGCTTTGTTCAAGTCGGTGTAATCAAAGCACATTCTTAATTCTTTGGTTCCCTTTTTGGGGAAAGGTACAGGATTAGCCACCCATCGTGTGTGAAGGCATTCTCGGATAAAACTAGCCTTAAGTAACCTAGATATCTCTTTCCCTATGTCGCATCTCTTCTCGTCTCTGGAGTGTCGTAGAGGTTGTTTCACTAGTTTACATTTTGGATCAATATTCAAGATGTGCTCGACAAGTTCCCTAGGTACACCTTTCATGTCGGCAGGTTGCCAGGAAAAGATGTTCCTGTTCTCACGGAGGAACTCGACGAGCGCACTTTCCTATTTAGGGTCCAGGTTTGTCCAAATGGCGGTGGTCTCGGAGGCATCGCCTACCACAAGTTCCACCGGCTTGGTCTCGATGGCGGCCTTGAATGCTGGGGCGGAGTCCGAAATATGTTTATTCGATGCGGGCATCTCTGAGGCATCGAACTTGCTCTGGATCTCCTTGAATTCTTCTCTATATGTCGTGGGAATGACCACGGCAAATGCTGCAATCGGCAGCGAGTAGTAGAAAATGGGGCAAAGGGCGGCCAGCCATTTGCGGTGCGAGATGAGGGCTGAGACACAAGGGTTTACCCTGGTTCGGCCCCCCGGAGGGTAAAGACCTACTCCTGCTAGACTGTATTATGGTGAGAATACAATGGGGCGAGCTCGACGGCTAGGCGGTGAGTCGCTAGGGTGTATGACGGAACGTATCCTCTATGCGTCCTCCAGGGAGGTTTATATATACTCACCTCCCTAGGGTTTACAGATCTCAACCAAATTAGTTAAGGATTCGGAGACTCTATGACCTAGTCCGACTGGGCCTATCTACGCTTCTGGGCCTTCAGCTTCCAGTCGCTTGAGTCCACGCCAAATCTTGATCCAGTCGCCGTCATGCAGGCCCTTTCGGCGCTTGGGCGATGAACGCATACTGGGTATACCCCGGTGGGCATATCCCCATCACTATAGAGGACAGCTTTTGCATAGGCTGCTTCTCCAATCTCGCAGTCCCTTGCCTTGGTAAAGCTTCCAGATACGGTGATGAACCCGTTTGGTCCGGGTATCTTAAGCTTGTTGTAGACGAAGCATGGCTTGGCCATGAAGGTGTGGAATATGTCGCGTCCGAATTTGACCTGGTACACGCTCTTGAAGGGGACCACCTCAAAGGTCATGCGTTATTGGCGGTAATTATTGACATCACCAAAAGCGACCTGAAGTGTGATACATCCAAGGGACCGAGCCTCCCCACCAGGAACTACGCCATGGAAGATGGTGTTGGTCCGCCTTAGCTTTGCCTCCGTCAAGTTCATATTCTGCAGTGTATCTAGGTACATGATGTTGACGCTGCTTCCACTATCCACCATACATTTGGTCAACTCGTTGCCATCAATCAGGGGGTTGATGACCATGGCGTATTGGTTCTCCATAGGGATGAGGTATGGGTGATCCTTCCTATCCCAAGTAATTGGAATCTCCGACCAGCGCAGGAACTGGGAAACTAGGGGTAGAGTAGCCATCAGTATCCTCATGGAGGTCTTCTGTTGTCGGATGGTGGGGGTGCCAAGGAAAGTGTGGAAGACTGCCGCCTTCTTCTCAAAGGGGTTTTTTCCCTTGCCATCGCTCTTGGCGGCGTTCTTGGGGTCAATGTCCTCGTCCATGACACTTGAATCCTTGGACTCCACCTCCTTCTTCTTCCCCTTGCCCTTGCCTCGTGGTCTATTCTTCCGACTTTGCTTGTAGCCGGAGTCCGGGTCTTCCTTGAGGTCGTTGACGAACTTGCAATGATGATTGGTGTGTGTGGCCTTACCGTTGGCATCGAGGTGTACGGGGAACGGCATTTCGCGGTACCCTTGTAGGTCTGGGGAGCACGGAGTGCTGCCGAGGTAGTTTCACTACCTCGGTGCTGCCCGCGACCAGCTCCCCGTCCTCGGCCACGCTGTCAGCCATCACCTCGCCCTAAAAAAGTCATAGCGACCATCTTGGGGGTTTTCTTTTCTTCAGGCGGGTCTGCCGCTTTGTGCTGCTATTCCTCCAGGCTTGAGTTGAAACGGCCGTTGCTGGCAGGGAGCCGCGAGGATCATCGTCGTCAGCCGCGAACTCACTGACCAACTGAATCATCTGGTTGAAGTCTAGCTGGTGATTGTCCTGCAGGCGCTTCAGCTTATGTCGGAGCAACATGCCCCTTTCCAACCCATCGATTAAGGCGGCCATGGCAGTCTGAGCGTGCACTCCTCCACAGGAATTCTTCATATCTAGCCAGCGAGAGAGGTAGGAGCGAGATGTCTCGTCTTTCTCTTGCACACACCGCTGTAGATTGCCAACAGTGCAGGGACTTTTGTACGTACCCTCGAATTTCAGGGTGAACGCTTCTTGCATGTCCAACCAATTGCAGATGGATCTTCCCGGCAAATCATCAATCCATTGACGGGACGTGACCGCCAACATCAATGGGAGGTACTTGACGGCGATGTTGGGGTTACCCCCGGCGATCTCCACCACGTTGTCGTAATCCTGCGGCCATGTAGCTAGCTTGGCGGTGCCGTCATAGGGCTTGATGGTCTTGTCAATCCGGAAACTTTTGGGGTAAGTTGTGGACCGTATCACATGTCCAAAGCAACATGGTCCCAGGTATGGTCCTTCCCGAGCCTCGTGGATCTTGTCCAGACGTGAACGTGCATCGTATGGCTCCGGCTTCATTTCTTCTTCTTGCCATCAGGGGATGGGCTGCGTGAACGACGTGGGACTCCTCCGCCATGGTGGGTTCTAGGTGGCGACGGAGGTGGAGGTGGCGGTGGGTTAGCCTTCTTGCTGTTACCCTCCCGGGACGCCTCACGCTTGTCGCGGTTGCATGTCGAACGCGGAGGATCGTGGCGCAACCTGCTCTTGTGTCTTTGGTTGCTCTATCCGTCATGACGGGTCTGCTCCGTGTTGTCGCGGATGACGATGCTGCTCTGCCTTGGCGGAGGCATATCCGTACGATGGTGAGCCTTGGTATCTTCGCGATGTCAGGGGGATCGGGCGGTGGGGATGAGCGACGAGGTTGGGCCTTGCCTCCGTGGTCGGAGGATATGGGTATGGCATCCTTCCTATTGCGTGCATCCCTCCGTCTTCGTTTTGACGAACCCGTCTGGGACCCGACATCAAGAGGGGATCTGTCCCTTGGCGGATTATGCTAGGTAGACTGGAAAAACGCTGGGTCAGACTCCAGCCTCTGAGAGGTGGCCTTTTCCTGCTGTTTCACCGCCTTGGCCACTAGTTCATAGACCTGGTTCACCGCTTCGGGCGATCTACCTACTCGAGAAGGGTCTTGGCGACGGCGTGGTTGAGAAGAGGAGTGGGCATCACCCGCCTGCCTTCACTGTCAATGTATGGCTTGTCCTGTTCCGGCTTCGAGGGAGCCCATTGTGACACCCCCGGGATCAGGTCTAAACAAATCCTAGACCTCTGTCTGACATAAGCTTACCCTTGAGCTGGAGAATATCCAGTGAAGAATCGGTAACACAATAGTGACCCTACGACACAAAATTTATTACAACAAGCTCATAACTTAACATAGAACCAAATTATTACAAGCAGAGGTCACTGACCATAAACATCAAACAACCGAAGGAAAATTATGCTATTAAGTATAGCAAACTTAACAAATGGCCTAAGAGGCCTAAAGCATAACGATGACGTCCCAGCCCATAGATTCCAGGCTGCCGGCCGAGAACCCCAAGCTACTCGTCGGTGTCGATGTAGTACCAAACTAATCTTCAGGGAACACTTACTCTGCCAAAAGTATCAACAAAGCAAGGGTGAGTACAGGGTGTACTCTGGAAGACTTATGGCTGGTGGAGTTGTTTTGCATAAAGCCATATTTTGTTTATAAAACAAGAGGGAGAAGAAGCTCGTCTAATCAGAGTATTTTAAAAGGGGACAAGAGAGAAACATATCTGAGATATTGATCATCATCTTTTGATATCCACCAAATCATCATCATCTGAACCCTATCTAGGATCACCCCCTCGTACCCATGAGGAAGCATCCTTAAGCACACGTTAATCTGTCAAGTTTTACGATTAGTTTATAGTTCTCTATGATCTTGAGTCCGGTCACCAAGTCGTTCATAACCGTGAACACGGATTTTCGAAAAGATTATTAGCCTGCAGGGATGTACAACTTTACCCACACGTACTAACCTTCTCTTAATGCCACTAGTAATATCCCTCTTCCTTGGAAGGCCGACAGAGGGTGGTCAGAAATGACCTTTACCTTGCTTTTGCCGAGACTATGAGTCACGCAATAAGTATGGTTCCGCCGTAATGGGTCAAATCCCGAAGCCGGTACTTAAAGATGTGAGGCGAGCTTGGTTTACCAGGGGAGCCATCAACCCCAAGAAACCCGGTCCATGCTTCCCTACCTGTATAAATGCACCTCCTTCACATCCTCTTTCGAAAATGTTTTCAATGCGTATGTCGAATGGAACGCCTGAACTATGTGTCTGATGGAATCTACTAGGAAAGTTAGTTGCTCGTGAGGTTGTCCAGGCCCCGTGTGATTGTACGCTCATCTCGGTTCCAAAGGAAAGAACTCGGGTCCTAGTGGTGGCGAGCGTGGGACTAGAAAAACCACATCCCACCGTGGCCTCCCATACAAGCCTTAGCATGTTTAATCTCATATCACTTCTGATATCATCTCATCATGTTCTCCTGTCATTCTATATTCTCTGCATATGATACATCATATGGATGGACCAGACTCAATAGCTATGCATGGCTAAGCAGGACATAGATATAAGCTCTAGAAGTGCACACAAGCCAAACCTAGTTATGCTAGGAGCAGTCGATCAGGTAATATAAGCTCAAAGGGAGTATGCAACAGATAGGATACTCTATCTATCAATAAAAGACCATAGTAGAATCTTATGCATCATGGCAATAATTGAAATGCTCTCAAAATCATAGCATTATATCATGGTGGGGCTATGCTTGCCTTTTCCTGTTGATAACAGATAAGCAGATCTTCAGAATCCTTGTACTTTACTTCGTTATAGTTGGTCAAGTATTGTTCTTCGATCTTCGACGGTCTTGATCTCGGTCTTCGATCTCGATATCGATATTGTATTCTACCAGTAGCTCATCCTGAAGCGGTTGGTGGTCATGTCGTGGCGAGATATGGTTGTAGCATCGGCGAGGTCGTCGGCGAAGCTTGTCGGGCTCGGGGAAGAAACGGATGGCGTTGTCGATTTACGCATCCTTGGATCGATTCCGTTGGCGGAGGAGAAGAGTACGGCAAGGAGGGGCTTCCGGCATGCTCAGGGAGGCAAGGAAAGGCACGGGACGGCGGGGCACAGCGGCAAGCTCCGGCTAGGGTTTCGAGCAGAGGGGAGGAACGCGAGAGGGAGGTCGCGGGGAAGAGCGAGAATGGATGAGGTCGAGCAGGGCATCGACGTGGTGATCGTCACTACTAGGAAAACGGCTATAGGTAATCAGCACATCCGTGGCTCACATGGTTGAAGTGCCCCACGGCTAAAACAGGCGTGGCTCACCTGTGGGCAGTGCCCTACTAATAACTAGAACAACCGTGGCGCACATGACTATAGTGCACCACAGATGTGTGTGGGCCAGGGCCCTGTTGGCCGCACGCCAAACATCTGTAGCGCACTATAGTCATGTGCGCCACGGTTGTTAGTGTCATCTGTGGCGCACATGGGGGGTGCGCTACGCCTAAGCGCACGCCCCCCTCTGCTGTGAAACGGCCACAAACATCTGTGGCGCACTCGGCCTAGTGCGCCACAGGGAGTAGGAGCATCCGTGGCGCACACAACATAGTGCGCCACAGATGTTTGTACTCCTAGTGCGCCACAGATGTTTGTACTCCCTGTGGCGCACTAGGGCCGTGTGGCCCACGGATGTGTCGATTTTTTTAGGACAGCTCTTTATGTGCACATGTCTGACCACATCCACCACCCCACACTTCACTTTCCCCTTCTTCTTCCTCCTTAGATCTAGTCGGGATCTTCTCCTTCCCACCTCAATTTCTCCACCCATTCACCATTTTTAGCATGTAAAACTTGCTTTGGATGTTACATAAGTAATAGAGGAGGTCTCCGGTCTCTCATCTCCTTCTCCGGTCAACGCACGCACCTCTCCTTTCCATCTTTCTCGCGATCGGTCTCTCATCTAGGTAAGTTGTCCATGTAAGGATGTGCTCATGTGTATATGGATGATGTGCTCATATGTATGTAGATGATCGATGCTCATGATGTGTGTATGTGGAGAGGATCGATGGTCATATGTGTGTGTATATGGAGAGTATCGATGATGCTCATGCATGTGTGTATGGAGAGGATAATGATATGTTCATGTGTGTATGGATCGGTCTCTCTCTCTCTTGTGTTTGTATGTGAACAAGTTGCCATTTGTTTTGCCAAAATGTTGATTCATTTCCATTTTGGCAAGACTTTGGCATTTCACAAAGGTCCTAATTTTAGGATAGGCCATGCCGAAATTTTCTATCGACCATTGCATGCATGCATTCATTATGTGGTTCTAATAGACTTCAAAATTGTACCGTGTACACCGTGCAGGCAAAAATGGTCCGCATAATGAGCGAAGGCATTGTGGCTAGATTTTTGAAATGTGCGACGACCGACATGATACGAAATAACAAGACAGATATAAGATGTTCATGCAGAAGATGCAAACTCAACTAGGTGATCGACCCAGATTCCGGGAATCTGCAGGCGCACCTGCTCTGCCATGGTTTCATGGATGGATACACTCGTTGGATAAGCGATGACGTAGACGATGGAGACGGTGAAGGTGGCCAACATGACGATGATCATCATCATGGCAAGAATGGGCGAGATGATGAAGTGTCTCCTGGAGATGGTGAAGGTGCGAGCGAAGGCAGGATGATGATGATCTAGATGGGAGGAGCGCGACGATGGAACAACGCGTCGAGTGGAGTGCGGGACCCTTATGTGCAAGAGCTGCTTCTCAAGCAGACGAGTAACGCCAGGGCTGCCGCTAGAGAGAAAGCCAAGATTGCGCAACTTGAGAAAGACGTGGTTACTCCATTGTGTGAAGGATGCAGGCCCGATGATACCCGGTTGAATGTAACGCTCAAGGCTATGGAGATGAAGGCAAAACACAAATTGAGCGACGCAAGCTTCGACGATATGATGGCATTCTGGCACGATCATCTCCCGGAGGGGAACACATGTCCAACTAGTATCGAGGATGCCAAGAAAATCGTCTGTCCTCTCGATCTACCGCACGTTAGATATCACATATGCATCAACGATTGCATCATTTATCGGGGCGAGGACGCGGAGAAAACCACATGTCCGGTGTGCGGCGTGAGTCGGTACAAGAAAGGGAAGAAAGCACCTCGAAAAGTGGTATGGTACTTTCCTATCACTCCTCGTCTGCAGCGCTATTTCGCGGACCCTAAGGAAGCGAAGCTCATGCGATGGCATGCGGAAAGGAAGAAGCCAGGAGATGATGATGACCCCAAAAAGGATGAGTTGCTGACGCACCCTTCAGATGCTAGCCAGTGGAAAGCATTGGACCTCGAATTCCCAGAATTTGGTGGAGATTCGAGGAACATCAGGCTTGGGGTGAGCACCGATGGACTCAATCCGTTCGGTAGCCAGAGCAGAACGCACAGCACTTGGACCGTGTTTGTATGGATGTAGAACCTCCCTCCATGGTTGTGCATGAATAAGAAGTATATACAAATGAGTATGCTAATTCAAGGGCCGAAACAACCTGGTACCGACATCAATCTGTATCTCGGGCTGTTGAAAGAGGAGCTAGCCACGTTATGGGAATCTGGAGCCAATACTTACGACGCCGTCGCACAAGATTATTTCACTATGAGAGCCGCGTTGGTCACTACGGTGCAAGACTATGCAGGTTGCGGGCATATCTCGGGGCAGGTTATCCAAGGATTTTGCGCATGCGTTAGGTGCATGGATAACACAAGCTATCTCCAACTAGAGAAAGATCCAGGGTCATCGAAAACCGTGTTCATGGCGCACCGGAGGTGGCTCGGCAAGAATGATCCATGGAGAAAACGTGGAGACCTGTTCGATGGCAAATCAGAGACCCGAGGAATCCCAGAGAGTAGGAGCAGCGAAGAAGTGGAAGAGTTGCTGAAAAAACTGGAAAGATTGTCCTAAGCCTGGAAAGAAGCGAAAGAGGTAGCAACAAGACAAGCCGCTGATGAAGGTATGGAAAACAAGGTCTGTTTTCTGGGAGTTGCCATCTTGGAAGTTTCTCCGCGCCTCATAGCCTCGACATCATGCATATCACGAAAAAGCGTGTGCGAGAGTCTGGTCGCCACCATAATCAACATGCCGATAGGACGAAAGATGGTCCGAAAGCAAGGCCGCGACCTGATATGCTTGGGTATCCGGAAGGAGCTTCACGGAGGGCCTTTTCTCGATGATTAGGAAGATGACGATGATCATGAGTCGGAGACGACACAAGGTCGTCGGAAGGGTAAAAAGTTCAAGAAGAACGAATATTACGCCCTCCTTCTTGCTTCACTCTAAGCCGTGATGAGATCAAACAGTTTTCAAGTGCCTTCTAGGAGTCAAATTTCCTTCTGACGCTGGCAAGATAAGCGGATACCTAGACGAGGCGGCAGAGGTTCGATGGCATGAAGTCTCATGATGCCGTGCTAATGACGCAGGTACTTCCGGTCGCACTAAGAGGGATAATGGACGAGCACGTCCGTGAAACGTTATTTGGCCTATGCAAGTTTTTCGACGTCATCTCTAGGAAGTCGATTGGCGTGAATCAGCTCGGGAGGCTATAGGAGGAGATCGTGGTGATACTATGTGAGCTTGAGGTCTACTTCCCACCCGCATTCTTCGACATTATGGTGCATCTGCTGGTCCATGTCGTGGAGGACATCATACAACTCGGGCCGATGTTCCTCCGCAGCATGATGGCGTTCGAAAGGATGAGCGGACACATCAAAGGATACGTTACAACAGGTCCGTCCAGATGGAAGCATAGCCAAGGGCTTTACGGCGAAGAGTGCATCTCTTTACGCACGAATTATCTAGACATCGAGAACCACATCGGTCTTCCCGTCAGCAGGCACCTTGGCAAGCTCGACGGATCTGGTCACCGAGAGGGTCGTCGCATACTGCATGCAGACTTCGATTTTCGATGCGCAGACTTTGATCGAGCAAACCTTGTCGCGCTACAGCATTTAGAACTAGTCGATCCTTGGGTATAGAAGCACAAAAGGTTAATCGAGAAGAAGTACAGTGACCGGGGCATACAGAGGACGCAGGGAGAAATAATCAAAGAGCACAACTCAGATTTCACACGTTGGTTTAGGCAGATGCTCCTTGATAATCCCCCACGATCGCATTCTTCTGACACGGAAAATATCATATTCACCTTGTCGCAGGGACCGATGCAAAACCTGGTGACCTATCAGGCGTATGATATCAACGGCTACACATTCTACACGGAGGAAAAGGACAACAAGTGTGATTATCAGAACTCAGGCGTAACGTCGGAATTCTACACCGATGACAACATGAAGGAAAGATTCTACGGAAGAATCGAGGAGATCTGGGAGCTCGACTACTGTGGAGAAATGGTGCCAATGTTTCGTGTCAGATGGGAAAAGAGCGTCGAAAGAGAAGACCGGTATTTCACAACCATGGTTATACCCGAATCAGCCAAATCCAAGGCCGCCAGTGCAAACGTGGCCGCAAAAAATGAACCGTGGGTACTGGCTACCAAAGTGGACCAATGTTTTTTCATTACCGACCCGACAAAGCCTAGCCGTGTTGTCGTGAGGAGAGGAAAAAGAAACATCATCGGAATGGATGGAGTCGCCAATGAGCAAGACTTCGACCGATGCACGATCCAAAGATTGAAGATGACGACGACTACGATGCAGCAACATACATCACAAGAAGAAAAAGGACAACCCTACCCAAAAAATGTAGCCCGTTCGAAAGAAGAAACATTAAAGTGCCGGGGCTAAATTATTCAACTGCGACAAAGAAGGGAAAAAATATTGTAAAACCCTAGCTCAAATAATATTGTAAAACGCGTGGTCGAAAAATATTGTAATATTCATGGACAAATTATTATGAAATTTAGTTATACTTTGAATCATATTTGTAACACTTTTATGACATATATCACTACTTTTGGGCATTTTTGGAATATTTAAAAGTATTTTAAAAACAAAACAAAACATGTATGGCATAAATCACCACTTTTGGGCATTTTTTGGAACATTTAAAAGTATTTTTAAAATAAAAATAAAAAAGTGGAGCACCAGGATTCAAACCTGGGTGCTCATAGTTTAGAATAGAGATACGGGGCAGAACCAGTGGGCTATGACAGTACTAGTGTTAACTGGAGGGGTGGCCGCCCTCTTATCTGGTAGTCCAACACACATAGGCGTAGCGCACCCTGGCGAAGTGCGCTACGGCTATCCGTAGCGCACTTGGCCAGGGTGCGCTACGCCTATGTGGGTTGGACTAGTCAACCGCGCCGCTCACAATCTGCGCCGCTCCATCTCACAGACACCACACCGCGCCGCTGCTCTTGAGGAGGAGGAGGCCTGCCACCGCCACGCGGCGCTGCGCTCTCGAGGAGGAGGAGGAGGCCCGCCACCACCGTGCTGTGCTCTCGAGGAGGAGGCCCGCGCTTGTGGAGGAGGAGGCCGTTGCCGATCCGTGGAGGAGGAGGAGGCCCGCCGCTTGTGGAGGAGGAGGATCACGCCGCCTCCCGTCGTTGTCCGCCCATCAGAGGTGAGCGTCACCCCTCCCCTGTCTCTCCCTCTCTCCCTCTCTCCCTCTCTCTCTCCCTCGGTCCCTCCTCTCTGCAGGCCATCGTTGCCCCTAGGTTTAGGCTTGTAGATTTTTTGTTAGAAACAGAGAGCAAACAGAGGCTTGATGTTCTGTTAGAAACAAAGAGCAAATAGAGAGCTTGTAGGTTTAGGCTTGATTTTTAGCTTGTAGTTCTTGTAGGTTTATGCTTGTAGTTCTTGATTTTTAGCAAACAGAGAGCTTGAAGATGTTCTAGCCATGACTTAATCTGCTTGCTCTTTTTTCTATTAGCATGTAGCTTGTAGTTCTTGTGTGTTTGCTCTCTGTTTCTGCTTGTAGTATTGTCCCTACTGCTGGTTTATATAGAAGTTGGGGGAGGGGTAATGGTAGATAGAGAGGAGGAGGGGGAGGAGGAGCAGAGAGAGTGGAATAGGACAACCAAACCAAAGAAAAGGACAACCAAACCAAAGAACAGAGAGCTATAGAGGTTTTCTATAGCTCTGAATTTTCTTTAGAGCATTGCAAAGAACAGGAGATAATGATGCAGGGATTCTAAAATATGGAACAGGACAACCAAACCACTTCCCATCCATATAATCTTTTTGTTTTCTTTACAATCCCTTCATTACTTAGCTCTGCCTAGGATGCAAAGGCTGAGGCTTTGATGATGTTTGTATACAAAAGCTATTGCTTATTAAACTATCCAATGATGATCTAGTACTCCATGTGAGTACAGAGCTGAGGATTTTCTATTGCCCCCTCTATTTTCTTTAAGATGCAATAGTAAGAACAGATGCAAGGACCATGTGCTGGTGAACCATGTTCTCTGGATTAGTGCTGAACCATGTGCTCTGGATTAGCTAGTAGTAAGAAAATATGCAAAAGTAGTTACACCTCACAGGAACTTGATCAACATCATAAATTCAGAACAGTAAAAAGGAACATATGATCATGCAAGGAATGGTTTTTAGTTACAGGTGTGGTTATTTCAAATGTAGTAATGATCTTGCTGTCATCACTTGGTCATTTCAAATGCAGTAATGATCTTGCTCTCATCACTTGGTTATTTCAAATGCAGTAATGATCATGCAAGGAATGGTTTTTAGTTACACCTCACAGGAATGCTGTCATCACTTGGTCATTAAACTTGTCATCACTTGCTGTAATGATATTCTAGTATAGAACTTGGTCATTTGTTGTATTATCATTTGCTTGCTGTCACTTGCTTAAATTGATAACAAAAGTATATATGGTTGTGGCACTGTGCTAGGACTGGATGGATGTGGTTGTGAAATGGTTTGGAAGGAAAAATAGAGTAGTGTTGGTTTTGCTACTATACATCTTTGGGACAACAGCACCTTGAAATTGTGCTTGTGCTTGTATATGAAGCACTTTATTATGTCGTGTATGCAGGTTCTTGTATGAAATGAGTCACGATTTTTGCCGGAATGTTGATTAACTTCCGTTTTGGCAGAAATCGGGCACTCCTAGTTTAAGAAAATTAGCAAAGGTCATGCCGGATTTTTCCGTGCATTTAACCAATTATTTGTTTTTTATTAGTGCAAAGATGTGTGACAACGATTTAGGCTGGATGTTCTAAGCGCATCAGCGCTGAAGGAGAACTCAGACCTTCGAATAAACAATTGACATTCTGGGAGGCGGCCCAGCGGCTAGAAGACGATGAAGAATACCATCCTTCGGAGAGCGAGGATGATGAGATGGAAGACGTGGAGGAAGAAGCCGAAGGAACGGCGGACGATGAAACCACTGATGGCGGCGAGGGCACAGGGAGTGGTAGCAACCCTCCTAAGAAGAAGAAGATGCCGAAGGACCGCCGCCCGAACACGGTCGGCCGCAGTCGGGAGGAAATTACGAAGTGAGCCCATCGGGGTTCCTTTGGAGCCGCCCTTGTCGTCAAAAGTGCGGTGGGCAAGTGGCGGCGATCACCGGACAACCATCTCGATCAACACCGAGAATCTCGGCATAAAGATAATGGCCACTTGCGCACACTCCTCTTCGAGAAGCTGCCGCAAGATACAAGTTCCCGCTAAGTATCGAACACAAATTATCATGGGAAGTAAACAAATCCGCCCTCACAAAGATGAGCACCGCCATACAGCTGGCTGGAGAACCCGGATAAAGAAGAAGATCTATAAAGAAGGCAAAAGTCTCGAGGAGATCCAGAAGATTGACCCGCAGATCACCGAAGATCATTTCCGGGGGTTCAAGGAGAGGTGTGAATCCGAAAGAGCCCTGGCCAATAGTAATCGGGGAAAGGTGCTGCAGGCGATGCATATAGGTCATCACCATCTCGGATCTGGTGGATACATAACCGCGGAGGCCAAATGGAATAAGGAGGACGAAGAGTATAGATCCAAGGGGATAGAAAACCCCTTTGCTAAATTCGAACCGGGCAGGTTGAAACTTCATCGAGCCCGTTACCATGTGGACCCAAAACCAAACAACTCACCACGGATCCTGCGGTGAAGGAATTCGAGAAATTGTGGTAAGTATAATCTAATTACGCGGATCAACACGATTGCAATCTAATCGATGATCTAAATGATTCACCGTTACTTCTTCCGGGAGGAGGAAATTGTTGCTAGTCATGGATCGTGGTTCCTCATCCCGAAGTCGACGGCTGACCACCAGTGGGATAACCCTTTTAACAGGGCGATGAACCGGGCCAAGAAAATAGAGCCGGTTACGAAGAAGCCGTCGTCGGCTGGCCGTATGGCCGGCCTCGGGGGTAAGAATTGGGTGGATCATTTTGGTCCACCGCCGAGGACGCATGTGGCGCCGTCGGGAAGGAGCGAGGAGGAAAACCGCGAGGTTCAAGAACTTAAGGCACAAGTGGCGCGGATCCCGCAGATCGTCCAAGACAACCTGGCAATCACCCTCAAGTCCTTCCTGCCTACCTTGGTGAAGTCAATAGCGAACTGGAGTGCGGGTGGTCGAGTAGGGCCGTGCCCAATTCCAGGCATGGTCAGCAGCCACTCGAACGACGCGGCGCCGATGAATCAGGCGAACTACTTGTTCGTGACTCCGCCCGCTAGCACCGCGGCGCCGCAAGTGTTGGTGACTCCCCCTGCCATCACCGCGGCGCCGAAATACATGTTGGTGCCCCCCTTCCATTGTCGCGGCGGCACCAGAGCTCCAAGCACCCGTCGGTAGGGAGAATACACCGGGGGCCAGCACCGCTCCATCAAGCAGCCCTTCCGTCTCTTGCACGCCCATCGCCGTATGCGGTGCGTCGACATTAGCCGATCTCGACGCCATCACAGTAAACAAATTGCTTTAATTACCGCCTTTTATGCCATCTATTACTCTTATGGCATCTCTGACGACGCCGTACATGTTTTCCGCAGACGGATGTTCCTTGCACTCTCTTATGCTACGTGAACAACGAGCTGAGGGATGTTGCCAAGGGTACCATCGTTCAACCCTTGCAGCGCACGTTCCACTCAAGGCCGATGTCAGAAGCATGCACAGGGTTAAAATTAGTCGGGTGCTAAGGGGTTGCGACGACCTGGAACCTCCCATTCAACCCCCAGGAGCGGATGAAGAAAAGCTGTCTGTCCTCAGAACTTGCTTTGGCTTATTCTTGCTATGGCCAAAGAGCATGATCCGTTTGGGGACGGCGGGGGCCATCACGCCACAGACAACAGCACCGTCTATCATGCCAGCGACAAGCGGTGGCAAGGCCCCCTTACCGCCCTCGCCGTCACCTCCACGCGGTGGGTCGGATGATCATGTTGATGATATGCACATGGCGCAGGATCCGGCCGAGGACGACGAAGACTGGAATGATCATTTCTTCAGCACTCAGTTAGGCAACGAAGAAGACCTAGCTGGTGGCCCCACAGAGAAAGCCACTATCACCAAGCGTCTGTTTGGTTCCCAGGAGACGCCTCCAGCTTGCGCCTTTACAGAGCCAGCTGATACAACCAACCGGCCCTTTATTCTAAGCCCTGACACACTACATAGGGCGGCCGGTGCTCAGATTGTGGTGCCTGCCCGCTCTCCAAAAGGAAAAAAGGACAGGAAAAGAAAATCTAGCAGCTCGAGCCAGCCGGTGGCGTCAACAACTGCGAATCCGATCAGGTTTCGGGACGGGCCACCAAGACCCGAGGGTATTATGTGGAGGATTCATGTGGCGAGTGAGCCCATGCTACCTAAGAATTTGCGGAAGCTCGCCAGTTCGGAACTGCAGAGTGGGCATGACGGCGTGCTGACGATAGAGAGACGCCTTCTATCGGAGAAAGATCCCTCGCACCCGGTATTCGTGGTTAAGGTGCCACCAGGCTTGGGCTTCGTCGACAATGCCCCTGCGGATCTGTTCTTCCTGCGGTTCGACGACATCTTCAATATGTTCCACCTATACCCGCTGCACTATACCATGGTCCGTCTGTTTTCTCTCAGCCTGGCCATGCAGATCATTAGAGAGAACACACCGGGCATCGCTATAGTGGACCCCTACTACATGCGTGACGGCTGCTTGGGTTCCCCAGCGAGCACGACGTATCGTGGCCTCGTACCTAAAAAGAATCCTCGTGGTGAACAAGACAAAGGAATACATTCTCGTGCCTTACTTTCCCGAGTAAGTCGTTATTCACTCGCCACCGTCGATTGGCTTTATTAGATCATCATCATTCTTTTTCCAACACATTCCATTTGAATTTTTTGCACAGAGATGAACACTGCACGCTCATCTCCTTATCGCCAAAGCATTCCCACGCCACGTATTTCGACTCGGGGAGTCTAGAAAAGAAGAAAAACTACGACAAGATCAAGGAAGTTCTGGATGATGCTCTCACTGGCTTTGCCTCGATGGAAGGTACCACCTTCGTGCGTACGAAGGTTAAGTTCGGCAGGCACGTCTTCAACCACGTAACGGAGTTCCCCTGCGTGAAGCAGCCAGAAAACAGTAAGAAGGAAGCCTACTACACACTCCATCACATGAGGGCGTTCCTACTTGACCAGCAGAATTCTACGCTGCCAGATCATCTCAAACAGTGGGCCGAAGCAAAGGCCAAGATCACTGATTCGGATATTAGACAAGAGATGTATCGCATCCAGCAGCAGTTTGGGGCAATCATCTTTCGTGATGTCATGACTTCGGGGGGGATCTTCTACGGAGGAAATATCCCGAATAACCATGACATAGAAGATCGCCTAGAGATGCAGGGTGACTATAGGAAGTACATGACGAGACAAGGCATCCTCCCGTTGCCTAAGCCGAGCCAGAAGGCTTGATGTTGGCCTAGTTGTAGTTACAAACTATAGATGACCTTTGTGTGTGTGGACAAGTGTACTTATCTTATTAGGTTAATGAATCATCGCTTACTTATTTTGCTTATTATTATTATATATCAATCAATTCTTGGTTTTTTTGCTTACTCTTTGGTCCTTTGCTCAATTTGGTCCTTCTTTTTTTCCTTACTCTTTTTTCGAGAATAATGCCGATGATTGAAATGTCGTGGCACACTATATATGTGAATGTGCTACGATGGGACTGTGAGCCTTGTGATATGCACAAGTCCAGGTCTTGTGCATCCTACTTGGCTCACCGTTCCATCGATATTCCTGTGTCCAACGACCTATGTATATATATGAGGCATTCTTTTCGAGTTATTTTTGTCTTTTTCGAGAATAATGCCGATGATTGAAATGTCGTGGCACAATGTATATGTGAATGTGCTATGATGGGATTGTGAGCCTTGTGATATGCACAAGTCCAGGTCTTATGCATCCTACTTGGCTCACGGTTCCATCATAGCATATTCCTGTGTCCAACGACCTAGCTAGTTATATATGAGGCATTCTTTTTGAGCTACTTTGGTCTTTTTAGAGAATAATGCCGATGATTGAAATGTCGTGGCACACTATATATGTGAATGTGCTACGATGGTATTGTACGCCTTGTGCTATGGACAAGTCCAGGTGTTGTGCATCCTACTTGGCGTACGGTTCCATCGTAGCATATTCCTGTGTCCAACGACCTAGCTAGTTATATATGAGGCATTCTTTTCGAGCTACTTTGGTCTTTTTCGAGAATAATGCCGATGATTGAAATGTCGTGGCACACTATATATGTGAATGTGCTACGATGGGATTGTACGCCTTGTGCTATGCACAAGTCCAGGTGTTGTGCATCCTACTTGGCGTACGATTCCATCGTAGCATATTCCTGTGTCCAACGACCTATGTATATATATGAGGCATGCTTTTTGAGTTACTTTGGTATTTTTCGAGAATAATGCCGATGATTGAAATGTCGTGGCACACTATATGTGAATGTGCTGCGATGGGATTGTTCGCCTTGTGCTATGCACAGGTCCAGGTGTTGTGCATCCTACTTGGCGAACAGTTCCATCGTAGCATATTCTATGTCGAACAACCTAGTTATATATGAGGCATGCTTTTTGAGTTTGGTCTTTTTGATTTAGGAGTACTTTCTATAAGTGTATCTTCATATGCGACTTTAATTATATATGTTTTTTTCAATCATCGGTTAATTATTATTGTCAACTTATAGATGACGTGGTACGTCGTGTACAAGGGACGGGTTCCCGGAGTCTACGATGATTGGGAAGACTGCCGGAGACAGGTGCACCGTTTCAGCGGCAATAGCTACAAAAGGTACAACACTATGGTGGAGGCGGAAGCTAGATACACGCGCTATCTAGCGGGAGTTAGGACAAGGAACCGGATGAAGACCTACACCTTCGTCGCGGCGGTGATCATGCTTATCTTCTTTGCTTATTTATCCCGCGTTTGTGTCTAGCTAGTTTAGATGTCTAGGCGAGCTTCCGAGCTCTAACTTGTTCGATCGACACATGTATTCGCATGTCACCAACTACTACTTTGTAACATGATCGAAACAATGTAACTTAGACTATGTATTCATGTATGAGACTTATCTATATGTATTTGTTTCAATCTTGTTTTTCATATTGATTATCTATATATATAATTGTATATCTTGTATCTGTGTGTGTATATCTGCTGTAATATTGTATATAATCTGTATTGTATATAATCTGGCTCGGAAACTAAAAAAAAACAAAAAATACATCTGTGGCGCACATGGTCTACCTTCTGTGGCGCACTGCACCTAAAGCGCACTATGGAAGCTTAGTGGCGCACTAGGTAGTGCGCCACAGAAGATCCCAGGGGTAGCGCACCTGCCCAAACATCTGTGGCGCACTAGCAGGGGCGCTACGCCTGTCTCTACACAACCGTGGCGCACTAGGCAGTGCGCCACGGCTGAGAGATAGCCGTAGCGCAAGGCCCGTGGTGCACTACTAGTGCGCCACGGATGATGTTTCCAGGTGTGCCACTAAAGGCCATTTTCCTAGTAGTGCTTGTCCCTCCCCGCGACGCGATGGACGGCGGCAGGCGAGCGGCACAGATGAACAACGCCGACGATGACAGCCAGCTGCTTCATCGCTGAGGAAGACGACGAATGGGGGGAACGAAGTGATACGCGGGCTGGGGTGGGCTGGCTTGGGCCGAGTTTGGGACATTGGCTGCTGCGCGGGTGGGCATAAGGGAGGAAAAAGAGGGAGTTGGACCGGCTGGGCTGCAGCCCACTGGCTGTTGCGACCTATTTTTATTCTAGAAACATTTTCCATTTCCTGTTTTTGATTTCTCTCTTTTGTAAATGATTTGAAATCTTTTTTAGGATATTTCAAAAATACTAGGGACCTTTATAAAATATATGAAATAGTGTGGGCCCTTTTAGTCCATTTGGGCTCCATACACTTTGGTAACTTTCAAATATTCAAAACCATTTTGAATAGGTTTTCAAATAGAGAGGGAAGAGATTAGGGTTTAGGGTTTGATTTATCTTGTTCAATGCATAATTTAAAGGGTGATGCTCATGAATGCACAATCAAAACCCTAATTATACATTAGGTAAAACTGGGGTGTTACAGCTCTATCCCCCTTACAAGAATATCGACCCGAGATTCCAAATGTAGGAAAAGAGATAGAGAGAAGGAAACAGGGTCACTCTAAAGATAAGAGGGAAACACACTAAAAAAAACCTAGAGTATCTCATGGTCAACTCATGGATGGAGTGTTCAGAAACAACTCTGAGATGACAAGCATGAAACACGTCAAGGTAATGGCGGAAACAAGAGGACAATGTTTCAAATTGTTAGATATATGGTCTTCATAAGGATTGAGACCATGGAACTCACATAAGGGTTTAAACTTCTGAAGAGGAAGTTTCTAACGGAAAGAGCATTACCACGGACTTCAAGAGGGAACCTCTACTAAATAGCTTAAGTAGAGATTTCAGGTTGCATAGATTTGGATCAACACGACCAAGCTGTTGAACTACTTTTGAAACAGAAGGGTCACTCTTTCATTCAACAGAAGGCCAAGACAGAAACGTGTTTTGGGTGGAGAGGACTCATAAGAGTCACAAGAAACATGCACAAGAGAAACTGTTGATTACCAAAATCATAGTCACTCTTAAAACATGATCGAGAAACGAATGAAACTTTTTATTCATCCAAAGATATCAAAATCTTTTCCAAAGATCACAGTATAACTTTGCACCACTAAGATGAATAGTTAAGAAGATTCCTGATGACACGATAAGAAAGGAACTTCATTCTCGGACTTCAATTACTTGGCACAATAATGATTGCCAACATAAAGGGTCTAGAGGATCAACCGAGAGACATTTAGCAGCACTACTTTAAATGTTCCCCGCGATGTTCGGGAAATCAAACATCAAGTAAAGGTCGGACTTCGGGTACAAAGGAAACCATAAGCACAACTGCTATAATCAAATTATAGAGTAAGCCTCATAAAGAGTGGTTGTTATTGTTGAATCAAGAGAGTATGACAAAAGGTAATTCCGGCTAATTGTGTCAACCATTACATCAACCTTGCCAGACTTACAAAGAGACCTATGTCTAAATCTTGAGAAACACCAACCATCATTCCTGCTTGAGATTCAACTTTGGTTAAGTGGGATGATACTTCAGACACAGCATGTCCGAATAGAAAGTTTACAACATTTATTGCAAAGGTAAAGTCACTAGATTCTCAAGACATGGACTACGGTGTCAAGCTCCAAAAGACTGAGCTAGATTGCTAGACCTATCCATTAGCAACTTGCCAAAGGACAACTGCACACACATAAAGTATTATTAATAAAACACACATATGTCCTTAAGGAAAGATAGATAACTATTCTTAAATCCACGGCGACATATTTCAATAGTTGCATGTGAACCAGAGAAGGTTACTTATAACATCCAGAACACATACTTCGAGATGACTCGAAGATGGGTCTCAAAAGTTTCCAACATTAATGCCCAATGTTCCATATGAATGTTGTATAGCATGAATAAGATAAGGATGTCATTGATGGTATCAACAATAAACTTATCAAAACACACCAAGAAGATGTACTCATATGTTGCATGAATAAGGAAAGAATATTGGTCAGACCAAAGGACATGAAAATGTACTCAAGTGAAACATCACAAGTAGAAACATCATCGATATAATCATTGGAACTGAGTTTGATTTGACGATAACCCAAATCAAATCAAAGATGGGGAAGATAACATATCCACAAAAGAAATATTATCACTCTTCAATACGAACAAAACTAGACATCCCTTAAAGAAGGAACAGACTTGGATAGAACATTTGTCTTACAACTCTCCAAGTTGTTGTTTAAGCTCAACCAGTTAGTTCAGGGGTATCCAGTATGGATCCTTGGAGAAAGGAGCAGTTCAGAGAACTTTCTTGCTCAAGAAATTGACAACACTGTCATGTGGCAACATGGCGATACTTCTAGTAAGACATCTAGAATATCATGAACCACCGACATGTCATTTAGTTCGAGAAGAAACTTGCTTGGTAAGGCAAGAAGACATAGTCTCAGAATTTCGGCACAAGCCTAATTGTTTGACAGAGGAGATGTACCAGAATAGTGGGCTTGGTAGTGCAATCATCCTTTGCTTAGTGATGGGGTTAACCATTCAGGCTAAAGATGACACAAATTTCCTTAGAGTTCAAAGCTTTATGAATTGCTAAGAATCTCAGATGTCCACATCATTGCGCACATGCATCACTCACGAGCGCGAAAGCTCGAGGAAGGGTGGGTAAAGATGTGTAAAAGCATCACTTCATTAAGGGGTCATGAAACTCAACACGACCTCTTAGTATAAAAGAGTGTGATACTTTAAGGTATAACATATGAAAGACACTCAATGCCTCTTAATCTGCGGATTACAACACTTTGACCTGGTCCTGTATATGATGAGGTACTGGAGTTTGTTTCTCCTAGACATTCCGAAATGGTTTGTCATGACGGACCACAAGAGTATCTTGCATCGGAAGACACCAATGCATATTTACTAATTGGCTACCAACTGGTAAACAAAGGTCAGAGAACAACAAGGGGAAAGGAACTTTCTCAAGATGGAATCCCAAGATGTGGATGCATAAGTCAACAATCTTCCGAAGACCAATGCAGACAAGGAAAGGTGTGGCAGAGTCACGAGTATAAATGCGAGACTCTCGAGGGGTACTCTTGTCATGATCTTTTTGGTTTCATTAAAGAACATCTGCCATAGCTAGTGGTAGGGGAAGTCCTTTATCGTCACTGTTCAATAGCGACAATATCCACAAGCTTGAAGGCTATACTAGAAGTTACTAGCCATCCGGAAGTAATGTTTGAACATTAATGACATGTGTCAAAGGAATGTATCTTGGGTTAAAGGAATGAAAGTAACCACTATTTGAGTGACATGGCGTACACTACAAGACAGTAATCACGAGGTAGCTTCCAAAAGAAGACACAACTAAGTACCCAAAGAAATGAAAAAGGAGGCACATGAGGCGAAAGGAAACCTCGAAGCCTAGAACAAAATATTGTGGAACCATCAACATGATGTTGTGGACAATAAGATAGAGATATCATGATAGATAGGAATCTCTCGGATGAAACAGAGCAAATGGAAACAAGGAATTCACAACTCACACAACTCTAGAGAACTCAACACTAGGTCAACTGGTTGAGAAACGACATGCCTAGAAGGCACCCAAGGTTTGAAAGACTAGAGGAGATATAAAGACTTCTCCAAAATCAACACAAGATAAGATGACCCAGAGTTAGAGCGAAACTGGATAAGGATTAAAAGAAGCATACTAGACTTTTTCGCAAATAGTTTTTACAAACACTAGACTCAGCATCGACCAATAGCAAGGTTTTCATACGGTCAGTACTGCACTCATACCAAAACCTGTGACACCCCCGGTATCAGGGCTAAACAAATCCCAGACCTCCGTCTGACATAAGCTTAACCTTGAGCTCGAGAATATCCAGTGAAGAATCGGTAACACAACAGTGACCCTACGACACAAAATTTATTACAGCAAGCTCATAACTGAGCAGAGAACCAAATCATTACAAGCAGAGGTCACTGACCACAAACATCAAACAACAGAAGGCAAATTATGATATTAAGTATAGCAAACTTAACAAATGTCCTAAGAGGCCTGAAGCATAACGATGACGTCCCAGCCCATAGATTCCAGGCTGTCGGCCGGGTGTTGGGGATATGCTATATGGGTATCCTCATAGCATGTCTCCTATCCGGATAACCCGGGTGGCCAACAGTTGGTAGCATGGCCCATGGCCTGATGGGCGGCCCAGTTAGATGGATCTAGAAGGGAGGCCCATGCCAGATAAAGGAAGGCTATGGTGGAGTCACCGGCGTACCCGGAGCCTTGGAGTACAAGACACACAAGACTAGTAATAGACGGTGTAGGACTCTGTAACCTGTCCGGCTAGGACTTTTCCCTATAACCCTAGGACCTGGCGACTATATAAGTTGGGCCTATGGGAGCCTTTAGGGCACAACTTCATACGACCAAGTAGCGACTAGCACCCACCTCGCACAGTGAACCAATCCCTATAACTCGGCATATTGCCATTATAGTGATTTATAGCAGGAGTAGGATTCCACCACCGTGGGGCAAGAGGTGCTTCAGGCTCTTCAGCGGGCGAGGACCAAGATATTCGCGGGAATTGGCAAAACCGTAGCCATCGGTCGCATTCTCTTCTCCGACAATGTTCCGATTGTCCCTCCCGATGAGTTCTGGATCCCGGCGAATACGGATCCTACGCGGTGTTCGATCGTTCCTATCGGAGACATCCACATCTTCATTGGCGAAACCGACTCGGTCACTAGTTCCCTGGGAGTCGGAGGAGCATCAAGGCCCGCACAGACCGCCTACGTGCAGGATACGTTCGCAGAAGGATCGATGTCGGATATCTCTTTAGAGTTTGCCGGCAAAGATCGAAAAAATTCAAGGCCCACCCAAACCGCCCTTGTGCAGGATATAACGATGGAAGATCATTGCAAGTCCGTCGGCTTCGCCCGTGCGTCTGGACAGCAGAGATCCAAGTTCGTCGGCATGGTTACCATCTTCGATCTGGCGCGTTGCATTCAGAGAGAGGGTGAAAACCCCCACGATTACCTTGCCAGGTGGGTCCGTATACGAGCTGATCTGGCCCACTAACCCAATGATGATGCTATGTATCACTTTGTGGAAGGACTGGACCAGGGAATGCTCCTCCGGTATTCTCTAAGGAGGCAGCAAGCTTCAGGGCGTCTCACCTTCGAAAGCATGGTGAACACCGTTAACAGCTACGCGGAAGCCGAAGGGGCAGCTTAGGCGGATCTCGCGCTCATTGGCGGAGCACCGCCGCCTCAGCAGCCGCCTCCACCACCTCTAGCCGCCATCGCCGCAGCTGCGCCACCACCTCCAGTCCTTGTCCCTGCTGTTGCACCTCCACCCCCCATCATCGAGGAAGTCCTGGCACCCTCTGACTCTGTGATTGACGCGCTATACGCCGACTTCAGTGCAGATTCAGAGGAGATAGATTTCAGTCCAGAGGAACTAGACTCCGCCATGCTGGAGATGGAGGAAGAGTACACGCGCGACGAGCAAGCCAACAATGCTATCACGTCTCGAGAGGTGTTCGTCACCATTGGGACGGTGATGGATGAAGATCAACCCGGACGAGCTCCGCCTACAGTGCTGGAAAAGGGGAAGGGGCCACTTATTGCTGCTGACGATGATCGCACAAAGGTCATGCCTCCTCCGCCTAATCCAGTGCAGCGGCCGCAGGAACTCGGCACCGTCCCGAGCAACAACAACACTGCAAACTTGCCACCTCCGGCATCTATGTCTGCTTCTACCCAAGTTACTCTAGCTGATAGAGTGATGTATGGCAATCTCCTTGTTGAGCCACTAACCATAGCTCATATCCGGAACGTGACTCAGCTTGACGAGAAGCACCACCAGCTGCTGGAGGAAGCACATGCCATCGTGGAGTAAGGCGCTAAGCTAGATCGAGATCTGGTCAACACGCAGAAATCCATAGAAAAAGCTAGAGCAATGGAGGCCGAGTACAAGACTCTGATGCAGTAGCAAAAGGCCAAGAAAGGTCTGGCTTGCGTCATAAACGATCCTGGTGTATGGTGAAACCTAGGATGGGCTCCCCCGAAGCCGGCACAAGCCAAACCATACATTGACAGTGAAGGCAAACAGGTGATGCCCACTTCACTCCTCAACCTCGTCATCGCCAAGACCCTTCTGGAGCAGGATAGATCACCCGAGGTAGTGGAACAGGTCTATGACCTAGTGGCCAAGGTGGTAAAACAGTAGGAAAAGTCCACCTCTCAGAGGCTTGAGTCTGACCCAACGTTTTGCCTCTCTAGCCAGCATAAGCCGCCAAGGGAAAGATCTCCACTTGATGTCGGGTCCCAGATGGGTTCATCAGAACGAAGACGAAGGGATGCACACAACAGGAAGGATGTTATCCCCATATCCTCCGACCATGGAGAAAAGGCCCGACCTCGCCGCCCATCTCCACCGCCCCGATCACCCCAACATCGCAAATACCCTAAGGCTCACCATCATACGATATGACCCCGCCAAGGAAGTGTGGCATCGTCATCCGCGACAACACAAAGCAGACTCGTCATGACGGAGAGCACAACCAAGGACACAAGAGCAGGTCGCGCCATGACCCTCCGCGTCCGGCAAGCAATCGCGACAAGCGTGAGGCATCGCAGGAGGGTAATAGCAAGAAGGCTAACTCACCTCCACCTCCGCCTCCGTCGCCACCTAGCAGTCACCATGGCAGAGGGGGCCCGCATCGTTCACGCAGCCCATCCCCTGTTGACAAGAAGAATAAAAACCGTAGCCGTACGATGCACGTTCGCGGATCAATAAGATCCACGAGGCCCGGGAAGGACCATACCTGGGACCACGTTGCTTTGGACCTGCAATACGGTCCGCAACTTAACCCAAAGGTTTCTGGATTGACAAGACCATCAAGCCCTACGACGGCACCGCCAAGCCAGCCACATGGTTGCAGGACTACGGCAACGCGGTGGACATTGCCGGAGGCAATCCCAACGTTGCCGTCAAGTACCTCCCTTTAATGGTGATAGGCACGACGAGTCAATGGATTGACGACTTGCCGGAGAAATCCATCTGCAATTGGTTGGACATGCAAAAAGCGTTCACCAAGAACTTCGAGGGTACATACAAGCGTCCCTGCACTATTGGCGATCTATAGCGGTGCGTATAAGAGAAAGACGAGGCATCTCGTGCCTACCTCTTCCGCTGGCTGGATATGAAGAATTCATGCACAGGAGTGCACGCTCAGACCGCCATGGCCGCTTTCATCGATGGGTTGGAAAGGGGCAAGTTCCTCCGACATAAGCTGAAGCGCTTGCTGGACAATCACCAGCTTTACTTGAACTAGATGATTCAGTTGGCTAGTGAGTTCGCAGCTGCCGACGACGATGCTCGCGGCTCTCTGCCGGCAACAGCCGTTCCAACTCAGGCTCGGAGGAACACCAGTACAAAGTGGAAAACCGCTCCAGAAGAAAAGCAATCTCTCGACATGGTCGCCATGACCTTTGTAGGATGAGGTGATGGCGGACAACGTGGCCGAGGAACGGGAGGTGGTCGTGGGCAGCAATAAGGAAGTTAAACTACCTCGGCACCGCTGCGCGTTCCCCAAACCTACGAAGAGTACCGCGATATGCCGTGCCTCGTACACCTCGATGTCAACGACAAAGCCACCCATACCAATCAACACTGCAAGTTCGTCAACGACCTCAAGGAAGACCCAGAGTCTGGCTACAAGAGAAGTAGGAAGAACAAACCGCGAGGCAAGGGCAGGGGGAGGAAGAAGGAGGAGGATTCCAAGGATTCGAGTGACATGGACAAGGATGTTGACCCCAAGCACGCCGCCAAGAGCAAAGACAAGGGCAAGAACCCCTTCGTGAAGAAGGAGCCAGTCTAGCACACTTTCCTTGGCACCCCCACCGTCCGACAATAGAAGACCTCTTTGAGGATACTGATGGCCACTCTACCCCCAGTTCCCCAGTAACTACGCTGGTCGGAGGTTCCAATTACTTGGGACAGGACGGATCGCCCAGACCTTATTCCTACGGAGAACCAATACGCCATGGTCATCAACCCCTTGATTGACGGTGTTGAGTTCACCAAGTGTATGGTGGATAGTGGAAGCAGCATCAACATCATGTACCTAGATACACTGCAGAAGATGAACTTGACGGAGGGAAACCTAAGGCGGACCAACACCATCTTCCATGGCGTAGTTCCTGGTCGGGAGGCTCGGTCCCTTGGGTGCATCACACTTCACGTTGCCTTTGGCGATGTTAATAATTACCACCAAGAGCACATGACCTTTGAGGTGGTCCCCTTCAAGAGCGTGTACCACTTCATATTCGGCCGTGACATATTCCAAACCTTCATGGCCAAGACATGCTTCATGTACAACAAACTCAAGATACCCGGACCAAACGGTGTCATCACCGTATTCGGAAGCTTTATCAAGGCAAGGGACTGCGAGATTAATGAAGCAGCCTTCACGGAAGCTATCCTCTACAACGAAGAATTAAAAGAGATCCAGAGCAAGGTACATGACTCAGAGATGCCCGCGTCGAAGAAGCAGATCTCCGACTCTGCTCGTGCATTCAAGGCCGCCATCGAGACCAAGCCGGTGGAACTTGTGGTAGGCGATGCCTCCAAGACCACCGCTATTGGAACGAACCTGGATCCCAAATAGGAAAGCGCGCTCGTTGAGTTCCTCCGTGAGAACAGGGACATCTTTGCCTGGCAACCTACCGACATGAAAGGTGTACCTAGGGAACTTGTCGAGCACAACTTAAACATTGATCCAAAATGCAAACCGGTGAAACAACCTCTACGACGCTTCGGAGACAAGAAGAGACGCACCATTGGCAAAGAGATAGCTAGGTTACTTAAGGCTAGATTTATCCGAGAAGTCCTTCACACACGATGGGTGACCAATCTTGTACTTGTCCCCAAAAAGGGAACCAAAGAATTAAGAATGTGCGTTGATTACACCGGCTTGAACAAGGCATGCCCGAAAGATCTGTTTGCTTTGCCTCGCATTGACCAAGTCATTGACTCGACGGCTGGCTTGGAACTTTTGTGTTTTTTCGATGCATACTCCAATTGGCCACTTCGTTCACTACCCCATACGACACGTTTTGCTATGTTACGATGCCATTTGGGCTGAAAACGCAGGTGCTACGTACCAGCAGACAATGCAACGTTGCCTTCGTGACCAAATTGGGTGGAACTTTCACGCTTATGTGGACGATATAGCGGTGATGTATAAAAAGTAAAATGACTTAATCTCCAACTTAAAAGAAACCTTTGATAATCTCCGGAAATACAACATGATACTTAACCCTAAGAAGTGCGTCTTCGGGGTTCCAGCCGGCAAATTGTCATCGTTTGCCAGCGTGGAATCGAGGCATGCCTAGAGGACATTCAACGACTAACAGGTTGTGTTGCAGTAGTTAGCTAGTTCGTCAGCCGACTTGGAGAGAAGGCTCTGCTGCTGTACAAGTTGCTGAAGAAGGCGGACAAATTTATGTGGACGGACGAACCAGATGCAACATTGAAGCAGCTTAAGGAGATTCTTTCCTCAGCGCCCATCCTTGCAGCACCCGATCCTGGAGAGCCCCTATTAATCTACATGGCGGCAACCAACCGGGTAATCAGCATCGCCGTCATGGTAGAGTGGATGGAACCAGGCTATGAGCACGGAGTTCAACGACCAGTTTACTATGTGAGCGAGGTCTTGACGGAGTCCAAGCAGCGTTACCCGCACTACCAAAAGATAGCTTATGGAGTATTCCTTGCTTCTCGGAAGCTGAGGCATTACTTTCAGGAGAACCCAATCACAGTGGTGATCAAGACTACACTGTCCGACATTATCAACAAAAACGACGCTATGGGAAGGGTCATGAAGTGGGGCATTGAACTTGCCGCCTTCGAGATCACCTACAAGAGATTCGACGCTATCAAGTCACAAGCCTTGGCAGATTTTATCGCAGATATGATGGAGATGCCGGATGATACTCCATTCCCGGAACCAGAGTATTGTGTGATGCACTTTGACGGATTAAAGCTGCTCAAAGGCTCAGGGGGATGCTGTATTCCTACAGTCACCAACTGGCGACAAGCTACATTACGTTCTGCAGATCCACTTCGAGGCTACAAACAACATGGCAGAGTATGAAGCACTCATTCACGGATTACGCGTAGCCAAGGATATTGTCATCTAGCGCATAGTTTTATGTGGAGATTCCAACTTGGTTGCCCAGCAGGTGGCTGGCACCTGCAATGCGCGGAACCCTATTATGGCAGCATATCAAGACGAAGTGGACGAGATATCCAAGAGCTTCTTGGGCTACGAAGTCAAGTATGTACCTAGGGAGCAAAACGAGGCAGCTGATCTTCTATCTAAGCTTGGATCAGGGCGCAAACGAATCCCGCCAGGAGTTTTCCTAGAGAATATGCGAACACCATCCATGAAGGGAGCCAACATCGACAACCTGGATAGAGTTGACTCTTTCGTCCACATGGTGGCAAAGGTCCTTCCGGCTTGGACAAAACCGTTCATGGAATATCTCAAACACAGAACTTTGTCTGACGATGAGGTCGAAAGATGGCAATACTACAATGAGCAAAGGGTTATACCATAATCAATGGACAGCTCTACAAAAGGAGCACTACTGGTGTATATGTAAAGTGTGTTTCCCAACTCGAAGGTATTGAAATCCTACGTCAAATCCATCTTGGAGACTGCGGGCATCACGCCGCTCCTCGATCGTTGGTCGCGAAAGCCTTCCGGCAAGGATTCTACTGGCTAACCGCAAAGGCGGACGCCGACAAGCTGGTTGAGACATGCATGGGATGCCAGTATTATGCCGGAAAACCACATGTTCCTGCTGAAGAATTGCGAACAATACCAATAACTTGGCCGTTTGCAGTCTGGGGGCTAGACATGGTGGGGCCGTTACAAACGGCACCATGTGGGTTTACACATATGCTAGTACCAGTTGATAAATTCACTAAATGGATAGAAGCTTAACCCATTAGAAAGCTTGATGGGGCAACTGCCCTCAGGTTTGTCTGGGATCTAGTGGTGAGATTTGGTCTCCCACATAGCATTATCACCGACAACGGCAACAACTTGTCACTCAGAGAAGTGGAGGCTTATTGTTGGGAGAAGGGCATCCGACTCGACCTTGCATCTTTGGCACATCCACAATCCAATTGTCAAGTTGAGCGAGCCAATGGATTAATTCTATAGGGAATCAAGCCATGTCTTGAGGCACCACTGCATAGAGAAGCTGGAGCCTGGGTGGAAGAATTGTCGTCTGTGTTGTGGAGTTTACGAACTACACCCAACAGATCCACCGGCTACACCCCTTATTTCATGGTATATGGAGCAGAAGCCATCCTACCTTCCGACATACTTCATGATGCACCAAGAGTGGCCGCCTATGACGAAGATGATGCTGAAGAATCCAGACGCCTAGATGTGGACCTTCTCAAGGAGGAGCGGGTTTTGGCATGCCAAATATCCGCCATCTACTAGCAGAAGCTACGCAGCTACCATAGTCGCCGTGTTCGGCATCGCTTGTTTAAAGAGGGGGATTTGGTGCTCTGACTAAAGCAGAAGAAGTTGCACAAACTAACCCCGCCATGGGAAGGACTGTTTATCATAAGCAAGGCACTACTCAATGGGTCTTACTACCTCGTTGACAATCGTGAACTTAAGGATAGACCCAACGAGGATCATAAGCGTAAGCGACGTGACCTGGATGATGACTACCCGGAGCTTGATCAGCCATGGAACATAGCACAGCTACGTCCTTTTTACACTTAGCATTTTTTATCTAAATGTGTACCTTTCATATGATTAATGAAATAAAGCTCTCTGGTTCACTCATATTGGTGAGTCTTTTACCTCATTGAGTGTTCATTTTTGGATCATGTAAAACCTTTATGCACAAGCTTTGCGATTGCACTTGTGAAAATTCCTCCTACGGGCGTTAGCTTAAGTTTTCTGGTCTCCACGTTCTTTGTCGTTTTTATGTGGATTCTGGAGTAGTGACTTTCGGCACATATTGTCGGCGATTTTTTTCTTAGGTTATTGACAGTGCCATTGGGAATCATCACCTGAGCGCATGGTTCCGACAACGAGTCTTCCGACTCATGAAAAGTCAAGCATAAGAACCAAAGTAATGGATAAGCCAGCACTTGCTTAAAAATTATATACATGCTGGAAACTAGTTCTTAAGTAGCAGGACATACATCATTGTTTTCCGCCTTAAGTTAATACATAGTTTTTCCGCATACGCATCAAAGGTGAAACAAATATTACAAGTTGTTTTTCATTCCTTTGGCGCAGGCGACTTGGAAGCAACGTCATCGGCAGCAGGAGAATCACCCTCGAAGTCGGCAGTGTGAAGAGACTCTGAGGAGCTTTGGTTGCCGCCATTGATGGTATTCATCGGCACAAAGACATTGACGTCGACTAACTCGGAAACTCTAGTGTCATAGCCCATGAGTGACGACAAGATGGATTCGTGATTAATCTATTTGCCATCGTCATCTATGTAGGGTATGATAGAGGTTACCGTGTCGATGTCGGCATCTTCGTAGTGTGCCTTTACCATGGACAGCGCTAACCTTGCACCGGCCCGTGCACATGAAGCTTTCCAGCTTGTGATACGCTCGGGGGCTCGGCGCAGGATCTCCGAGAACTTCGCCACAGTCTGATGCCTTGATGTTGATCTGGAGGGGCTTGGCAATCTCTTTGTCTTGCGCGATGGTGTTGATGAAGTTGCCGGCAAGAACCATGCATTCCTTTTCCGGAGGAGGCGACCGGGTCAAACCCATAGGAGCTGCAAATTCTGACAAGGAGCACATGAGTTCAAAAATTCAGAGTATCCAGACTACAGAAATTCAAGATAGAGAATCACTTACTAAAGATGCTAGCCTCAGCTTGCTAGAGGGTATCCGCCAAGGAGTCCCGTTCTTGTTGGAGGAGCTTATACGCCTCATGATGCCGTTGATTATGTTCATTGCCAGCTTTCTTCTGATCTCTTAAGATCGAGATCTCCTCCTTCAAGCGATTCATATCTTCGGTGGCGGAGTCCTGCAGGGATTTCATTGACTCCTCATGCATTTTCAGCATGTCCTTCCTCTCCTAGTTAAGGATCTTGTTCTCGCTATCCAGCTCTTGAATGTGCTTGAACTGCTCGACAATGTCCTTAGCCTTGGCAATGGTTTCTGCAAGTCAGAGAAAGCAAAGTACACAGTGAGTACTCAGAGAATACACAAGTTTAAGTCGGAATACGAAAAAGAAAGGAAAAACATATGCTTGCTCTTGATGATCTGTTCCTTCAAGAAGGCAGTTTTACCCTTTTCGACTTCCAACTCTGCGCGCATCTTCTGGTACTTGTCGTTGGCCATGCCCCTCCGAGCATTCTCGTTCTGTGGAAAAAAGAAGAATTAAACGTTGTTTGGTCCAGTTGGAGCATCTAGCCGGAAAATTTCCACCTAGATGCTCGGGGGCTACAGCGAGAGTTTTTAACTTAGCAATATGCTTAGTCTTTCTTTGAGCATCTAGTCGGAACTAATTCAGTTTTCGATTAGAAGCTTGGGGGCTACAGTATAAAGTTTTTAAACTCGGATTGTATGCTTAGATTTTCTTTAAGCATCTAGTCGGAACTAATTCAGTTACAACTAGAGGCTTGGGGGCTACAGTATTGAAATTTATAACCACTGCGTATGCTACTCTTAAAGCATCTAGTCGGAATAATTCATTCCACCTATATGCTTGGGGGCTAGAGTGAGATGTTTTTTAGCTTAGTCACTCTTAGAGCATCTAGATGCAAAGACCTATGGTTTTCCGTCTACATCCTTGGGGGCTACAGTGGGATACTCATATGAATTTCAAAAGGCAAATAAAACTTACAAGTGCAATGATCTTGAGGTTGGTAGCACTCTCAGCTAGCAGCTTGCCGAAGGATGCACTATTTCCTTGCAAGCTCTCTGCTTGCCGGAGAAGCTCCTCTTGACCGCACGTAGGATATGTCGGTGTCGCACCAGGAACCAGAGCAGTGCTACCCGATGTAAGTACCGGATAGACTATCTTTGGATACTCTATGGTTTTCTTGGGTGCGGGGGCGCCGCCTACAGCAGAAGTACTAGCTTCCACCACCGCCTTACCGCAACTGATGGCATCCTTAGCCGGAGCTTCATCCATTTGGTGTGCGGCACTCTCCTGCGTCGCCTGCTCGCCGACAACAGCAAGCTCGGTAGAGGCACCTGAACCCACTTCCATGACAGAAAGGCCAGATGTTTCCTTGGCTTGGGAGCTTGTCGGAGCGGAGGAGGGCTTGACGCTGGGAGTGATAGGGGCGATGGCGGGAGATGCATCGTGATGCAGCATGTCCTTGATGGTTCTAGAAGCCCCCGATGTTTTGGAGGTCTTGTTCAAGTTGTTCGTGGCTTTCTTCCTGAAACGTGCAAAATGCATAAGTACAGGAACAAGAGAGATAAATGGACAATGTCAGAGATAAATAAGCTGACACAAGAGGGGGTGCTTTGGCAAAGGGGATCCCGGTAGTCCTTCTTTTCTTCGCCGCCAGGGTGGCGGTAGTCTTTTTGTAGGCTCCACCCTCCGTCTTCTTCTTCTTGCCTCCGTCGGCAGCGTCAGAGGTGGAGCTCTTCCGCTTTCGCGCCAACGGAGCATCATCGTCGGACATGACGGTGACTTCCTTCATCTTAGGATCATAGATTTGAGGAGCCATGCTGTCCTCATCTATGTCGCTAAGATGTAAAGTGAAGAACCACCGTGTTAGATGAGATGGTAATTGTTAGACGGAAGAACTGGAGTATATGTCATACACGGAAAATAAACAGTTACCTTTGGGCACTTGCTCTCTACGAACATGTCGTAGGTGATGGTGAATCCACGCTTCTTGTCCTTCACCTTGATGATGTCCTTGAGATGGAGCTTGACGGAGTCTCTCGAGAAATTGTCCACGGAGATGCGGAGGCTATCCCTTCTATCGCTAGTATACTCGTGCATCAGCTTCGAGCGGTGCTACAGAGGCTGGATTCGCCTGATGAACCAGCACATGGCTAGGTCCAAGCCGGTCAAACCCGTCTCTACGAACCACTCTATCCGCCTTATGGCACGGGAAGCGTCGATGTCGGAGAGAAGGGAGGCCTGGGATCTCCATGTCGAAGTTTCGGCGGCGGCTCCTTCGACAAAGTCCGGGTACATTACTTCTTGGTCGGCCAGAGGGATATCTGGGTTGTAGAAGTAAGTACGCTGCCAGTTCTTGCAGTACTCGTGGACGACGATGTCGGGGAACCACCGGCCAGGACGGATCTTGAAGCTAATGGTGCCACAATTTCTAAGTTTATTCTTTGCTGGCCCCGGCTTCGTGCTTGACGGTGAAGAAATACACGAAGAGATCTAGCCTAGGCTTAATCCCTAAGTAACCCTCGCAAAGCACCGCGTAATTGCTAAGCGCTAGGATGCTGTTGGGAGAGAGGTTTTGGGGCTGTACTCGGGAGTGGTTCAAGACGGCAAGGAAGAAGTTCGAGATGGGCACGGAGACGCCGTGTACCAATTGTGCTTTGAGGTACACCTTTTATCCGGCCTGGGAGTACTCGGTAGTGGTTCAAGATGGCAAGGAAGAAGTTAGAGATGGGCACGAAGGTGTGACCTCGCCGGCCGGCGCCGCCCACCAGACGAGCCCCTCCATCACGGGGAGATAGCCCTCGACGATCAGCTCCTTGATGTCGTAGTCCGTGATGTCCGAACCATGCCAATCGCCTTTGTGGGAGTCGTTGTCCTCCTCCAGCAGCTCTAGTGCCGCTGGATTGTGGTCGCCACCGGTGGTCTCGACCACCGCAGAGATGGGGATGACCAGGCCCTCTGGGGGCACAACGACGGAGCTCGCCAGCTTCTTCGCAGCTTCGCCCGACGCCAACATCGAGGGAGTAGAGCTGCTGATGGCCATTGCGTGTGTTTGGAGGTTACAGGCGAGATTGGGAGTTAGGGTTTTTTGCAAAGGTGCACAGAGAGCTCGAGGGGGCGCTCGCTGGAGGAAGAAGATGATGCGAGGAGAGAATGAGGTGAAACATAAAATTTCCACCGCAGTTACTATTTATGATCTCCAGCATCAAGATTCGTGCAGCCTGATCAGACGGTTGCCGCGTAGACAATGTGTGCGCGAACCTGCGTGGAAATTTGGCCACGTCCCAACTGTCGCCGCCAACGGTTCGTATCGCTCACGCGCGAAAATCGGACATGACTGCGTTCTCTTTATGTGTGAGTTACGAGGCGTCGCTGACCTACGTCTGCGTCACCCTAGCTGTCATAGGCAGATGAACCATCACATCAGAAGATACTGGCATGGACGTATCCAGTCCGGCTACGGATGAGTACGATGGAAGATTCAGCATTTCTCCGACTTATAAATTGAAGACGGAGAAAACCTTGCAGGGTTTTTTGGGAGGACTACAAGATATTGCTTGACGATTTGCCGACATCCATCTAGACGGGGCATTCCACTTGAAGAGGCAAGATGGCGCAAGATCTCGAAGTTCTCCGTGGGGCTACTGTTGGGGATATGCTATATGGGTATCCTCATAACATGTCTCCTATCCGGATAACCCGGGTGGCCCACAGTTGGTAGCATGGCCCATGGCCTGCCGGGCAGCCCAGTTAGATGGATCTAGAAGGGAAGCCCATGCCGGATAAAGGAAGGCTATGGTGGATTCACCGACGTACCCGGAGCCTTGGAGTACAAGACACACAAGACTAGTAATAGATGGTGTAGGACTCTGTAACCTGTCCGGCTAGGACTTTTCCCTGTAACCCTTTGACCCGGCGACTATATAAGTCGGGCCTATGGGAGCCTTTAGGGCACAACTTCATACGACCAAGTATCGATTAGCACACACCTCGCACATCGAACTAATCCCTGTAACTCGGCGTATTGCCATTATAGTGATTTATAGCAGGAGTAGGATTCCACCACCGTTTTGGGATCTAAACCTGGGTAAGCTCTGTTACCTCGTACCCATCAACCGTCCGCCTTCCACCATGTCTCTGAACACACACTGTGAGGACCCCTCCATGGCGTACTCGTTGGCAATACCACATCAGCAAAAGTTATTGATTACACTGTGAACACACACACTGTGAGGTTGTTCCCTAAAGGCTCCCATAGGCCCGACTTATATAGTTGCCAGGTCCCAGGGTTACAGGGAAAAGTCCTAGACGGACAGGTTACAGAGTCCTACACTGCTTACAACTAGTCTAGCATGTCTTGCACTCCAAGGCTCCGGGTACGTCGGTGACTCCTCCATAGCCTTTCTTTATCTGGCATGGGCCTCCCTTCTAGATCCATCTAACTGGGCCGCCAGCAGGCCATGGGCTGTGCTACCAACTATGGGCCACCCGGGTTATCCGGATAGGAGACATACTATGAGATACCCAAACCAACGCGGCTCGGGAACACACCAGGTATGAGAACGTATCTTGGACTCGCCATGCGACTAGCTTTCCGAGCCAGGAGGAGAGACGCATTACAAAACAACGTACAATGTCGTCACCTACCTTGGGCATGCAACTAGAATGGCTAACTACCATGCTCGGGGACTCGCCTAACCGACTCCGTTCGTGTCCGGGAAAACAACCATGTACACCAAGCGACTGGCTCCATGAGCCAAGGCGAGTCGACCCAGACTAAACTAACAGTCTAACGCAAATAAACTTACACACATGTGAGGTAAACCCCAACAAAAGGCTGGACGCGCTTAGGGACTCGCACATCAAACAAAAATCACAAAATAACACACAACGACTAGCATTTTTTATTTCCTTAGCAACAAAATATTTTTCGAGGTCAAGGAGTCCTACAAAGATCAAATCGCCACTACTAATACAAAGATCCCTAGGGAAATTATCTATTCTGCAGGATTTAACGAGGACGCGCCGCCACTGCCCCTGACCCGGATGAAGGGCTTCCATGGGTTCGCGGGATACATAGTCAAGCTCTTCCCCATGGATGACCAAAAGGGCTGCTCCGACTTCAGGTCACGATGTTGCGGCTCGGGATCATTCGACGCCACCACCGTCTCCTGGTACAGCAGGAGGTGGCCCATCGCCAACACCTGCTCGACGTAGGGAGCCGTCCTGTCGGTCAGCTTCAGCACATACGAGATATCCACCGATCTAGTCGCCGAGGGGTACCCGCTGGTGACATCGTCGAGGTCGAAGTCGTCAGGGAAGTGCTTGAGTCCAAGACTCAGCGCAGTCGCGGCCCCATGGTGAAAGTCCGTCCACGCCATCTAGTCAACCACGACCGACGCTTCCTCAAGGTAGCGCCACACCTCCATCAACCCACTAGGGATCACTTCGTGGGCAAGATCCCTTGGAGAACAACCTGGATGGACGTCACTGAGAGGGTGGCCGAGTCCACCAACATGGTCACACACCTTCTTGCGTCATACATCTGCACCTCAGGATCTCCATTGCATATTGCCCGTGCAACAATACCAAGTCAAAATCGCAAGGATGTGCACCTTTAGCCTCACCCGCTCGTGGACTCGACGACATGGCAACTCACCCACTCGGGGACTCGCCGGCATAGCCACTCGCCCGCTCGGGGACTCGCCTACCACTACAAAAGGAAAATTGAAGAAGAACGCTTACCAAAAAGTGGGCAGCAATGCTTTGTGGTGAATTCCTACAAGCCTGTCAACTGGTCTTGCAAACCAGCAACTAGTGCGTCAGAGACCTTCCGCTCACCCTCCACCGTGACGATCGCAGCCTTGACCCTCTCCTCAGACAAGGTCACCTCCGCCTTCATGGCCTCCAGCTCCTTCGCCAGTGCAGTGATCCTCTCTTCCGCGGCGGCCAACGCTGACTTTGCAGTTTCCAGCTCGGAAGTCGGAACATAACCCTCATGGTCCTTGGTGATTGCGTCGAAGCGGTCCTCAGCAAAAGAAGAACTGCAATAAGATCTCTACAAAACAAAACTGAAAACTACCCAAAGCTCGAATACTCACCCGCAGTCGCTTGTAGCTGCAGGTTAACCTCCTGCGCGGCCCACAGGTCATGCTCCAGGCACTCCTTCTTGGCTTGCAGCTCCGATGACTCCCGTTAAACGCCCTGCGAACGGAAAATTACACATAAGAAACCAAAAGTTCTAAGTGCCTAGCCGCTGAAATTCAGCAACTAGCCACTCAGGGACTGGATGGCAAAAGTTCTAAGTGCCTAGCCGCTAAAATTCAGTGACTAGTCACTCGGGGACTGGACAACAAAAAGAAATAAGAATCTAGCCATTGAAATTTAGCGACTAGATCCTCGGGGACTGGACATACCTGGATGGCAGCTCCTAGCATGTTGTGGAGCTCGACCGCATCGACAGACGACAACACGAACAGCGTTCGCCCGGGTTGCTTCCCAACGTCTCCATCGACGACTTCAGGCACCTGAGGCGACTATGTCCCTGTCACTGTAGTGGAGGCCTTCGCCACGAAGCGAGGGAATGTCGCATTCGTCATTGCCGGGCGCTAGTCATAGGTGTCGATGCCCGAACAAGCGCGACCGACTCGCCCAACCGCAATCCCGCGACCTCAGAATCCTCCAAGGGAGTGGCGGCTCCAATGAGCGCATCAACGACGCATCGACTGGTCCTTCAGCAGCTGCGCTGGAGTCGTCCTCCTTCCTCTTCTTCATGCCCTCGACTGGCGCCTCGATCGCATCACCCTTCCTCTTGTTGCAAGGGTCGACCTCATCTCCAGTGGCGAATGGCGGCACCTTGGACACCGAAGGGTGACCAATCTTCTTGACGCTGGTCCTGCAAAACGACACGATTAGCACTCCAACTAGCGACCCCAAAAACTACTCCGAGTGACCCGGAGCGAACTTACTTGGTTACCGAAATGAAGCATAGACCGTTGCGGATGTGCGTCGTCTTCTCCAACTCTGGGCCTAGCTTTCACTTGAGTCCCATCTCGAACATGCTCCACGCCCAAGAAACCACGGGCTTCTTTGATGACGAGCCCGCGGCTGCATGCACCTCTGGACTAGGAGACAAGTGCATCCTCTTCGGTGGTGACGACCTTGAATTCGTGGCCAGGGTAGCCCCCGGTCCTAGGATCACCGAGAATGGTGGCGGGACCACCGCAAGAGGAATCTCGCCCTTCACCATGGACTCGACCCCTTATCACTTCATCGGAACAGGATCCTCAGGAATATTTGTTGAAGCCTCGGTCTCCGGGTCAACAGCCTCGTCGTCCGATTTGAAAATGCTCGCCAACTTGAGCGGAGACACCGTCTTTGGCGTCTTCTTCTTCGAGGGCGACTTTGCCTTATGCCTAGTCTTTGCTGGCATGGACACACGCCGCGAGCTATGCTCCTCCCTCCTCGCCGTCGTGCTCCTCGAGGCTTCGACTCACCTCGAGTTCATGCTGCTTCTGCCCGTGGGTCTTCCGAGCCGCGGGCACGGGTGCGGCAACCTCCACCACCTCGTCCTCCTCTTCGGAGGTCTCGTCTGAATCCTCTTCGGACTCCTTGGAGGACTCTTCATCGACGGGAGGAAGCCAATTCTCCAAGACCTGAAATAACTGATAGAGACAAAACAAGCATCACAAAACCGTGACTTATGTCGATGTACTAGGTTCCCCGTGGTGTTATGAGAAAGCGCGGCCTTCAGGTCGATGTACTCTGCCTCTGTGATCTTCTTCGGCGCGATGATGTAATCATCGGCATTCCAAGTCACCGATCACGCCATCGTCCCGTCGTCTCTGTCGATGTACTGGTACATCTAGTGGGCTCTACTCGCCAATGGCACCAATTACCGCCCAAGTCAGCAGTTGTAAATATTGATAGTTTCCAGACCCTCCTTCTTGAGCGTCTGGATCTGCCGTAGCATCTCATCCACGACCATCCTATGGTCGTTGGGAAGCTTGGTCGTCAGCAGTCGACGCGGCTCACTCCTTTTAGAGGTGTATGTTGGGAGCGACACCTCTCCGTCCGGAGTCGACTCTCTCACGTAAAACCAATACTTCTTCCACTCGATGGCGGCTTTCTTCCGTAGCATCAGATCCAGGAAGGAGGCCTTGGTCTTCAGTTGGAAGGTCAGGCCGTCTGCCGCCAGGATCAGGTTGCCTGCCCCTCGCGGCGGATGCAGCCATGGAACATGTCCAGCCTCAAGGGGAAATAGGGGCAACACCCCAGGTAGCATTCAGAGAACACCACGAAAATGGAAAGCTCCTCGATGCTGTGCGGCCCTAGATCTGAAGGCTTGATCGCGTAGTAAGCGCAGAATCACTGGAAGAAAACCGACGTAGGGAAACCGATCCCCCTCTCTAGGTGGCTCAAGAAGAAAACAAACTCTGAGGGACAAGCATCGGTCTCTGTCTCCCCGGCCGCGGAGATCCGCTATTTCCCTTGGCAAAGAATCCCTGCCTCCTAGAAAGATTTCAGCGAGGCCGTGGTACACTTGCACTTCCCCCACACGTCTTTTGGAGGCACCATTGATGAAGATCTGGACTCGCTCTTTCTAGAAATTTCGGATCAGGAGGAGGTAGAAGACTAAGAATGCGCGGGGTCGGAGAAATGCGAGGAGGATTCGCAGCTCTTTCCTGTCACTCTCCTTATAAAGGGGTCGCTTCCCGCCAATCTCGGGGGAGCCGTTACCTCGTGTTAATTACACCAATATGACCATTGGATTACCCAATGGCTAGTTTGACTAAGATGATGGTCCAACTTCGCTCCCTCGACTCGCCGACCCATTCGCGAAATGCTGCGATTCGAATGGACCCCGATGCTGCGACCAAAGACACATACATGAGGCTCCTTCCCTCATTGAGGGAGTCCATCACCGATTCGACTAGGTGTCCAAATTGGACCCGCATACTTCGACTGCCAAAGAACGCCTGCACCAAATCAACGACAGCATAGGGGACTACAGATGGGGATATACCGAATGGGGTGTGCCCAGCAGGACGTTTCCTACTAGATCAAACTCATAGCGAGTGGGCCTGCAGGAAGACGACTGGATCACGACTCAAGGAAGGACCTGGCGACTATAAGCTGGAGGCCCAGAAGCGTAACTAAGCCCAGCTGGATTAGGTCAAGTCATTCGAGTCCCCAATTGACTAGGTTGTATATATGTAAACCCTAGCGAGGTACCCCTATATAAACCTCCCTAGGGTACTCTCTGTAGTCACGATACTCACGTTCCATCATACACCCCATCAACTCGCCACCATTGTAACCACTAGATAATACATTCTAGCAGTAGTAGGTCTTTACCCTCCGGGGGGTAGAACCTGGGTAAACCCTTGTGTCCTCGCCCTCATCTCTCACAGCAGATGGCTGGGCACCCTTGCCCTTCACCCTACTACTCGTTGCACATGGTAGCATCTGCCGTGGCCATTCCCACGACATATGCTACTCTAAAAGTATCTAGTCGGAAATTATTCATTCAAACTACATACTTGGGGGCTACATAGCAAAGTTTCTTACTTAGTCATTCTTAGAACATTCAGATCAAAAGACCTATGGTTTTCCATCTAAATCCTCGGGGGCTACAGTGGGATATTATATGTGAAATGCAAAGGCATAGAAAACTTACATATGCAATGATCTTGAGATTGGTGGCGCTCTTAGTGAACAGTTTACCAAAGGAAATTGTGTTAACTTGAAGGATTTTCGCATGTTCGAGAAGCTCCTCAAGCCCGCATGTTGTAGAAGTCGGCATTGTGTCAGGAGCCATGGAAGAGGTGCTCAGAGTAAGTACTGTAAATATTATCTTAGGGGTCTCCACCTGGCTCGTAGTTGCCGCAGATCTGCCTCCCACCATCAATTCCTTACTGCTTTCAGTGGCATCCTTATCCAGAGCTTCAGCCACTTTGGAGGTGCTTTCCTGTGTCGCCTTCTCGCTAGCAACAGGGATCAGCGCAGCAGCACCTCGGACCTCTTGCGAAGCAGTGTTGTCCACTTCCATGATGGAAGGATCAGATGCTACCTTAGTTGGAGATCCGACCGGCGCGGCAGATGGTTGGATGACAGGGGTAGGAGGAGCGATGGTGGGAGAGGCTTGGACAAACATATCTCTAATGTTTTTAGAAGCCCCCGTTATCTTGGAGGTCTTCTTCAAACTCAAGCTAGACTTCTTCCTGAAACGTGCAATGTATAAGTATAGGAACGGGAAAAGAAAAATGATAATGTCGGAGGAAAAGAGGCTTACACAACATTCGGTGCCTTTGTCAAGGGGATGCTGGCTAATCTTATTTTCCCGGCCTCTAGGTAGGCGGTGGACTTCTTGGAGACTCCACCCTCAATCTTCTTCTTCTTTCCTCTGCCGACAGCATTAGAGGTTGAGCTCTTCCGCTTTTGCGCTAGTGGGACTTCATCGTCGGACATGATCGTGACTTCCTTCATCTTGGGGTCATAGAGCTGGGGAGCTATGTATGTCTCCTCCAAGTCACCAAGATGTAAAGTCGAACAAGCATGTTAGACGGAAGTACGTGTTCAAGTCGGAAGAACTAGAGCATATGTCAAAACAATAAATGAAAGTTACCTTTGGGCACTTGTCGTCCTCGAACATGTGTCATAGATGATGGCGAAGCCACTCTAGCGATCCTTCACCTTGATGATTTCCTTGAGGCGGAGATTGATGGAGTCACTAGAAAAGTTATCCTCGGAAATCCGGAGGCTATCTTTTATGTCCTTGGCGTACTGACACATCAGATTCTCATGGTGATTTAGAGGCTGGATCCTCCTGATGAACCAGCACATGGCTAGGTCCAAGAGAGTCAGACCCGTCTCTACGAACCAGTCGATCCGCCTTATAAGAAGGGAGGCTTCGTCATCGGAGGGAAGGAGGGCTTGTGATCTCCATGTGGGGTCTTCAACGGCAGCCCCGTCGATGAAGTCTGGGTACGATGCTTCTCGGCCGGACAGAGGGATGTCGGGGCCATAGAAGTACGTATGCTGCTAGTTCTTATAGGACTAATCTCCTACAATGTCGGGGAACTGCCGGCCAGGACGGATCTTGAAGCTAATGGTCCCTCAGTTCCTAAGCTCCTCCCTGCTCACTCCGGCTTCATTCTTCACAGTGAAGAAGTATAAGAACAGATCTATCCTAGGCCTAATCCATAGGTATCCCTCGTATAGATCCACATAGTTGATGTGCAAGAATGCTATTGGGGGACAGGTTCTGAGGTTGAACCCAGAATTGACCGAGGACTTGGATGCAAAAGTCGAACAATAGAAAGGAGATGCCACGTACGAATTGAGCTTTGAGGTATACCTTTTCTCCGGGTTGGGGAGAAGGGACGACCTCACCGGACGGTGCTACCAGCCAGACTAGACACTCCATCGCAGGGAGGTACCCCTCGGCTATCATCTCCTTGATATCCGGAGATGTCTGAGCCACGCCATTCTCCCTTGTGGGAGTCATCTTTCACCTCCAATGGCTCTAGCTCCACTAGAATATGGTCACCGCTGCTGGATCCGACCACCATGGAGCACGGCACCACCATACCCTCCGACGGGACATTAACCGTGTTGGACGACTTGGCATAAGCCTCGCCGAATGCCGCCATCACTAGGGTGCTGCTGCTTGCCATTGGAATGGAGGAGATGGCTGAGAGATGGGAAAAAGCTAGGGTTTTCTCTGCATGCACGCGGTGTGCTCGAGGAAGGTTTGGGCTGGAGGAAGAAGATGATGCAGGAGCGAATGAGGTGTGACCACCGCAGTTGAATATATAGCCCCAGCGTCAAGATTCTTGCAAGATGATCTACTCTACAGGCTTCGAAGAGGATGCGCCGCCACCACCCCTGACCTGGATAAAGGGTTCCCACGGGTTCGCCAGGTACATCGTCAAGCTCTTCGCCATCACCAACCGGAAAGGATGCTCTGACTTTAGATCGCGATGCTGCGGTTCGGGGTCATTCGGTGCCACCACTGAATCCTGCTATGGCAGAAAATCACCCATCGCCAACACCCGCTCCATGAAGGGAGTGGCCTTGGCGATCATCTTAGCACCTCTGTGATCTCCATCGAGACAGTCACCGAGGGATACCCGCTGGTGACATCATCGAGTTCGAAGTTGTCGGGGAATTGCGCGAGTCCAAGATTCAGCGCAGTCGCAGCTCCACGACGAAAGGCCGACTGCTCCATCCACTCAACCACGACAGGCGCTTCTTCGAGGTAACGCCACACCTCCGTCAATCCACTAGGGATCACCTCGGCAGGAGAGATCCCTTGGAGGATGGCCTAGACGCATGTTGCTGAGAGGGTGGACGCATCCACCACTTCTTGGCGTCGTACAGGTGCACCTCCAGATCTCCATCGCATATCACACCTGCAGCAACAGCAAGTTAAACCTGCAAGGACGCGCACCGATGGACTCACGCACTCGGGGACTCGCCCGCTCGAGGACTCACCGGCTCGGTGTGACCCGCTGGATCGGAAACTTTCCAACACCTAAAGAAAACAAAAGAGATGAAACACTCACCAGGAAGCTTACGACAGCGCTCGATGATGAATTTCTCCAAGTATGACAGCTAGTCCTGCAACCCAGCGACAAGCGAGTCGGAAACCTTCTGCTCATCGTTCGCCGCGACAATCGCGCCCTTGGACCTCTCTTCAGAAGAAATCAAGGCCGCCCTCATGGCCTCTAGCTCCTTCTCCAACGAGGTGATTCGCCCTTCCATGGAGGACAACGTGCCTTCATAGTATCCAGCTCGGAGGCTGGAACATAACCCTCACGGGCCTTGGCAATGGGGGTGGAGAAATCCTCTAAAAATAAAGATCACAATGAGAACTTTTCTAAGCGAAACCAAATAGTCCTCAAGGCAAAGTTGACTCACCCGTAGTCGCCTGCAACTGCTGATTGGTCTCATGTGCAACCTGCAGATCGCGCTCTAGGCGCTCCCTCTCGGCCTGACGGTTGGCCGATTCTCGCTAAACACCCTGAAAAAAGAAAACTACATGTAAGGGACAATCAAAGATCTAAGTATCCAGACGCTAAAATTCAGCGACTAGACACTCGGGACTGGGCAACCAAAGGTCTAAAGGATCTAGCCACTGCAGTTCAGCGACTAGATCCTCGGGGACTGGACATACCTGGATGGCAGCGCTTAGCATGACGTGAAGCTCGATGGCATCGGCCGATGGCAACACAAACAATGTCAACGACCTTTGGAACTTGAGGCGACTGCATTCAAGCAGCTGCGGCGGAGGCCTTTGCCATGAAGCGAGGGAACGACGCAGTTGTCGCGGCTGGAGTGCTAGCTGCAGGCACCAACAACCCCGCCGGCACGGTCGACTCGCCCAACTACGAACATGTGACCACCTCACCCTCAAAGGCAACGATGGCTCCAACTGGCACCTCGATTGGCGCGTCAACTGGCCCTTCGTCCGTAGCAGCGGAGTCGCCCTCCTTTTTCTTATTCACGCCTTCGAGTGGAACCTTGATTGCGTCACCCTTCCTCTTCTTGGAAGAGTCGCCTCCCCTCTAGGGGGAGATTGGCAGAACCGTGGCCGCCAAAGGGTGACCAATCTTCTTGATGGTCCTACAACATGGCATGGTCAGCAATCCATGAAGTGACCCTGAAAACTACTACTTGGCGATGGGAATGAAGTGCAGGCCAGTGCTGATGTGAGCCGGCTTCTCCAACTCTAGGCCCAGCTTGCGAGTGCGCCCCCTCTTGAGCATGCTCGCGGACCATGACACTGCGGGCTTCTTCGACGATGAGGAAGCAGCCGCTGGCACTTCCAGCCCAGGCGACGTAAGTGCCCCCTCGATGGCGAGGACCTCGACTTCGTGGCCACGGTAACCCCTGGCCCCGGGACCACCAAGAATGGCGGGGGATAGCCACGAGTGGGATCTCGCCCTCCACCACGGCCTTGACACCTGATCCCTTCACTAGTGTGGGATCCTCTAGAACCTTTGTTGCGGCCCCAGTCTCCACGTCGTTCGGCTCCTCATCCGACTCGAAAAGCGCCGCCGATCTGGTTGGCGATGCCACCTTAGGCACTGTTCTCTTCACGGGCGACTTCGGCTTCTACGTGGCCTTTGCCGGCGTGGCCACGCGGCGCGAGATGTGCTCCTGACGTCTCCTTCATCACTTTCATGCTCCTCGAGGCTCCGACTCGCCTCAATTTCGCGCTGCTTCTGCCCGTGGGTCTTCCGAGCCACGCACGTAGGCGTCGTGACCTCGACCGCCTCGTCCTCTCTATCGGAGGACTCATCCGAATATTCTCCAAGATTGTTGGGAATCTCCTCATAGACAGGAGGAAGCCAGTTCTCCAAGAACTGAAACAACTAATGAAGACAAACAACATCAAGAAACTGCGACTGTACTTCTGCGACTGTGAAGTCAAGGAAGAAACTTATTGATGGCACTTGGAGCTTCCCCGTGGTAGTATACTGAGCGATTCCGGCCTTTGGGTCAGTGTACTACAATTCCATTATCTTCTTCAGCGCGGGGGCGTAGTCGTCGGCATCCCAGCTCAACCAGCACGCCTTTATTTCGTCATCCCTGCCAATATATTGGTACATACAGTGGGCCCGACTAGCCAACAACACCAGTAACCGCGCAAGCTAGCAATTGTATAGATTGATGGTTTCCAGACCCTTCTTCTTGAGCATCTAGATCTGGGTCAATATTTTGTCCACGACCATCCTCTGATCGATGGGAAGCTTTGTTGTCAGCAGTCATCGCGACTCACTTTTCTCGGTTGTATACATTGGGAGCGACACCTCACCATTCGGCGTCGACTCGCTCACGTAGAACCATCTCCTTTTCCACTCGCTGGCGGCTTTCTTTAGGAGCATGAGGTCCAGGAAGGTTCCCTTGGTCTTCAATTGGAAGGTAAGGACGCCCGCCTCTCAGATCGGGCCGCATGCCCCTTCATGGCTGACACGGCCGTGGAATAGATCTAGCCATAGGGAAAATAGGGGCGACACCCAAATAACACTTGTAGAATGCCACGAAGATGGCGAGCTACTCGATGCTATGCGGCCCCAGATCCGACGGCTTAATCGCGTAATACACTCAGAACCGTCGGAAGAATATCGAAGTGGGGCAGCCGATCCCCCACTCCAGCTGACTCAAGAAACAGATGATCTCTCTAGGGCAGGCCTTGGAAGCATTTCAGAGAGGCCATGGTGCATTTGGATTTTCCCGACACATCCATTGGAGGCGCCATCGATGAGATCAAGACTCGCTCGCTCCTGAAATTCTGGATCAGGAGAAGGTGGAAGACTGAGAATGCGCGGGGTCGGAGAAATGCAAGGAAGATTCGCAGCTTCTCCCGTCACTCTCCTTATAAAGGGGAGCTTCCCGCCATTCTCGGAGGAGCCATTACCTCGCGGTAATTACGCTAATATTACCGTTGGATTACCCAACGTGTAGTTTGACCAAGCTGACGGTCCAAATTCACTCACTCGACTCGCCGACCCACTCGCCGATGTTGTGATTCGACTGGATGCCAATGCTGCGACTAAAGGCACACAAAGATATTCGTTCCTTCATTGAGGGAGTCCACCACCGATTCGACTAGGCATCCAAATTGTACCCGCATACTCCGACTACCAAAGAACACATGCGCCAAACCAACGATGACCTCAGGTACTACTAATGGGGATAGGTCGGTTAGGGTATGCCCAGCAGGATGTTTCTAATTGGACTAGGCCCTTTGCGAGTGGGCCTGCAGGACAGTGACTGGATCACGACTAGAGGAGGTAGTTGGCGACTGGAAAGTGGGGCCCAGAAGCATAGGTAGACCCTGCCGGATTAGTTCAATTCCTCCTAGTCCTTAACTGACTCGTTGTATATCTGGAAACGCTAGAGAGTTACCCCTATATAAACCTCCCTAGGGTTCTCTCTGCCTACCCGCCGAGATTGCCACCATTGTACTCAAGAAATAATACAATCTAGCAGGAGTAGGTCTTTACCCTATGGGGGCTAAACCTGGGTAAACCCCTGTGTCTTTGCCCTCATCTCGCTCTGCAGTTAGCCGATCGCTCTTTCCCCAAATCCTACTACTCGCTACCCCTGGTAAAATATGTCGTGGCCATTCCCATGACAGATATTTCTCCATGTTCCCACCGCCACCGCTCGACGCTTCAGATTTCTCGCACGGGAAAATCGCTAGGATTATGTTTGCTGCATATGTGACTTACGAGGCGTCGCTAAGCTATGGTCTATGTCAGCTCACTGACATATGTAGACGAACAGTCCCATCTGAAGATTACTGCATTGACGAATCCTATCTGGCTACAAAGAGTACGATGGAAGACTCAGTGTCTCTGGCTTACATATCGAACATGGAGAATATTGCAGGGTTCTTTGGAGGACTACAAGATATTTCTTGTCGATTTGCCAACATCACCTAGACGGAGCATTCAAATCTAAATAGGCAAGATGGCGCAAGATCTTGGAGTTCTAAGGGGGCTACTATTGGGGATTTTCTAAATGGGTATCACCATAGCATGTCTCCAATTCGGATAACCAAGGTGGCCCATAGTGAAGGGTTTCGCAGCATAGTAAATCAAAATATTCTACGGATGCGAACGGGAATGCCAAGATCTAGTCTAGGAGATGCAAACAACGAGAGGGGGTAGATGAGATCTTCATACCCTTGAAGATTTGCACAGCGGAACGTTCAACAGAACGTGGTTGATGTAGTCGTACTAGCTTCTCCTCCTCGTGATCGGATCCGATCCAACACCGCAAGTGGCGATGCCTCCGAGAGATGCACACGTACGGCACCTCGACATCTCCTCCTTCCTCGGTCCAGCAAGTGGGGTGGAGAGATAGATTAGATCTACAACACGACGGCATGGTGCAAAGGTGGAGACTTTCTGCAGCAGGGCTTCGCCTACGCGCAGTCGGGAGAGAGAGGGATCTGGAGGGCAGCAGTATGGCGGCTAGGGTTGAAGGAGTTGGGGAGGAGGGCTGCGCCCCTGCCCTCTATATATAGGGGGCTGGCCGGCCCCCTTGGCCCCTGCTCCAAGCCCTAGGGCGGCGGCCCCAAGGGTTGGAGTGGGGGGCAAGTTTTCCACCTCCTTCTAGAAGGTTTCCCTAGGGTTTCCCTAGGGTTTTGGCCGGCTGGGCCTATGGGGCCTTGTGCCCCTGGCCCAATGCGGCCAGGGCACTCCCTCGTAGGCCCACGCCCCCTACCGACAAGTGGGGCCACGGTGGTCCCACTCCGGAAGGTTCTAGAAGCTTCCGGTACAATACCGAACAATCCGAAACAATTCCGAAATCCAAAAACTGCTTTCCCTTATATGAATCCTATTCTCCGGACCATTCCGGAACCTCTCGTGATGTCCTGGATCTCATCCGAGACTCCGAACAAAAACTCATAAACCAATTATCCATTCTATCCTAGCGTCGAGACACGTTAAGTTTGTGACCCTACGGGTTCGAGAATATGTAGACATGATCTTCTATCAATAATGAACGGCGGGGTCTGGAAACCCATATTGACTCCCACACATTCATCGATGATCATATCATATGAACCACGATGCCAGGATTCAATTAATCCCATATATATTCCCTTCGTCACGCGATATTTTACTTGCCCGAGATTTGATCGTCGGTATCGGCATACCTAGTTCAATCTCCTTCACAGCAAGTACTTTACTTGTTCCGTAATCCGATATCACTTTGTGATTAACTCCTTAACCACGTGCTTGCAAGCGGTGTTGATATCGATTACCGAGTGAGCCCGAAGTATATCTCTCCGACCTAGGAGGGACAAATCACATCTCGATACATATAACCCAACAAGTACTTTCCGATCACCTGAGAGACACCTTTATGATCACCCTCTCATAGGATGACGTTTGATGACCTCAAAGATTTCTTCCGATACCAGGGAGTTGCATTATCTCATGGTCTAAGGAATACAATATTTGACATAAGAAAAAGCTTCGCAAAGATGAACACGATGACACGATCTAATTGCTCTGCTTGATTTGGGTCTGTCCATCATATCATTCTCCCAATGATATGATCTCATTATTAATCGATAACTCATGTCTATGGTTAGGAAACCTTAACCATCATTAATCAATGAGCTAGTCCATAGAGGCGTACTAGGGACACGATGTTGTTCATAAACCACACAAGTATCAAAGTTTCCGCTTAATACACTTCTAGCATGGAATATAAACTTTATCATGAACAATAATTATAATAATAACATCTTTATTATTGCTTCTAGGGCATAATTCCAACACATAGTTGGTAGCAAGGCCCATGACCTGCTGGGCGACCCAGTTAGATGGATCCAGAAGGGAGGCACATGCCGTATAAAGGAAGTCTATGATGGAGTCATTGACATACTCTGAGCCTTGGAGTGCAAGACAGGTAGACTAGTTGGATCTAGTGTAGGGCTATGTAACATGTCTGATTAGGACATTTACCTTTAACCCTAGGATATGGAGGCTTTATAAGACGGACCTATGGTAGCCTTAAGGGCATGATTCATACAACACAACTCATATCTCGCACAGTGAACCAATCCCTTAAAATCGGCGTATCACCCTTATAGTGATTTATATCAGGATTAGTGTTCCACCACCGTTGTGGGACCTGAACTTCCGTAAGCTGTGTTACTTCGTACCCACCAACTTACCGCCTTCCCCACGTCTCTAAACACGCACTGTGAGGACCCCTCCATGGCGTACTCGTCGACAATACCACGACATAAACCCCATGTTCCCTAGCACCTTGGTGGCCATGTGGATCCCAATCTCTAGCCTAGAGGCATCTAACACAACCTTCCACGACATAGTCCTAGGAAAAGGAGTTTACCCCTTGAGAAAAATCTGGCTCGTCATCATCTTTGGCACCCTCAAGAACTTTAGGTGGGAGCAACTCGAGTTCGAGGTGGTCGACTGTCCATCACAATACCATGCCATACTCATTCGCCAGGTTCCTGGCGGTACCGCACTATGTGTACCTCCTGCTGAAAATGCTAGGACCCAATAGCATCATCACTGTTCTAGAGAGTTTCACTAGATCTGACACCTATGATAGGGACTTCAATGGAATCTCTCAGTCTTTTGGCATGCAAGAGGAACTCGCAAGGTTAAAGGTGTCAATAGAAACTAGGCTCCCCTTGTGACCAAGCAAAATGCTCCTGATCAGTCTTTTGACTCCACGGTGAACACCAAGGAGATCCAGGTCCACCCAACGGACCCCACCAAGATGACACTCATCGCCAACAACCTGAGTCCCACATAGGAACTCACGCTTGTTGAATTCCTATGTGAGCGCTTGGAGATCTTGGCCTAGTGTCCCGCTGACATGCCAGGAGTTTCCAAGGAACTCGCCGAGCATGCACTCAATGTGTACCCAAACACACGAACAGTCAAGAAATCAATGTATTGACTGTCCAAGGGACGAACCTAGGTGGCCGACATGGAAGTCAATAGACTCCTAGACGCTAATTTCATACGAGAGATCATGGAAAGCACCTGGGTAGCCAACCCCGTGTTGGTACAAAAGAAGTACATGGAAAACCTGAGGATGTGTGTGGACTTCCTAACTCTCAAAAAGCATTGTTCGTAGGACCATTTCCCATTACCGCGGATCGATCAAATCATTGATTCCACCATAGAGTGTGAGCATCGCTCCTTCCTCGATGCTTACTCAGGCTTCCACCAGATTCAGATGAAGGTGGAGGACCAGGAGACAATGTTCATCATGCCATTCAGAGTTTTCTGCTATAGCACAATGCCCTTCGGGCTCAGGAACGCGGCAACAACCTGTCAATGGTGCATGCAGGCCTGCCTAAAAAATCAGATCGGTTGCAACATCCATGTCTATGTCGATGCAATAGTTGTTACGACCAAAGAGAGCAGAACATTGGTCGATAATATCCACGAGACATTCGACAACCTCAATCACTACAGGATCAAGCTGAATCCAGAGAAGTGCACCTTTGGTGTCCCTTATGGTCAATTACTCAGGTACTTTATCTCCGCAAGGTGAATTGAAGCAATTATGTAGAAGTCCCAACCTGATAAGGTAGAGATCCCTATGTTTACAATGCTACTCCCTGGATCAATAGCTAGCATCCATAGTTTAAGATGTAATATCAAGAAACAAAGGTCATAATATAAATTTATAACCAGGAATAAAATAATTCAATACATCTTACATAGATCATATGGCTATCTCATTAAAATGCAGTAGAAATAACTATATAGAATGGAGTCCTCCATCTTCAAAGTGCCATAGGCAATCTTGTTGGTTGTAGACTTGTAATCCTATTCAACACACTTCACTAACATCAAACAAACCTGCAACATAATAAGTTACAGCCACAAGGGTCAATACATTTGAATTGTATTGGCAAGTGATCCTATGGTAGAATAGTGGTATCTATCATCTATATGCATTTGGCTAAGTGGAGCTTAGGCTTGCTTTGCTCAAAATAAGGTTTTCCTTATAAGTTGAAAACACTAAGTTTTTGTTTGTCAAAATCACCCAAGGCATCTACCAATAAAATTGGTCATCCTTTAACCCTTGTTCAACCACTAGCTTTTAACTTAGAAATTTGGATGAGGAGATCTTTGATAGCTTCCATGTCTTGATGCTCAAATTGTCCATTGTCGGGGACACGACTAAGTACTTAGATTTTACTCTCTCGATAGGTGGTGCACTTTCCCCACTGATGGGGATATGCCTACCGGGGTATGCCCAGTGGGACGTTTCCTATTGGCCCAAGCTGCCATCGAGTGGGCCTGCAGGACGGCGAATGGATCGAGCCTTGGCGAGGACTCAGGCGACTGGAATCTGGAGGCCCAGAAGCGTAGCTAGGCCCAGTCGGACTAGGTCAAAGACCCTCCGAATCCTTAACCAATTCGGTTGTAGATCTGTAAACCCTAGCAAGGTGAGCCTATATAAACCTCCCTAGGGTACGCATAGAGGACACGTTCCATCATACACCCCAGCGACTCGCCGCCTAGTTGTCGAGCTCGCCCTTGTACACTCTCCATAATACAATCTAGCAGGAGTAGGTCTTTACCCTCCGGGGGGCCGAACCTGGGTAAACCCTTGTGTCTCTGCCCTCATCTCGCAGCGCAGATGGCTGGCCGCCCTTGCCCCATGTTCTACTACTCACTGCCGATTGCAGCATCTGCCGTGGCCATTCCCACGACAGTGGCGCCTGGCTGGTCAGGCCGGTGTTCTGCGACGACATCCAATCTACCCATCAACGAGACGATCGCCACCGACCGCATGATCGTGATCGGCGAGATCTTCTGGATCTTGCCGAGCAGCTACGTCCCGGCGACACGCCCCGTCACGCACAGCGTGATCATGCCGGTCGTCACATATCAGCTTCTTCGTCGGCTTCACCGACGTCATCATCTCGGAGGACTCTTCTCGCACCCGCGAGTTGCCGCCACGTAACCAGCTCTCTAATTGCCAGGTCCGCACGATCCACCGCCTCGCCTTCGAGTACGACTCGGCCCACAGCAATGTGGCCGAAACCACCATGGTCATAGACGACACGACCATCAACAACGACGCCGACTCGGCGACCCCGGCGTCGGCCGCCGGATCCATCGTCGCTGCATCGCCCGCGAGCTCCATCACCCAGGTCTCCAACGTGGGAGACTTCGAGGACCCCTCCATCCTTGGGATCTTTGACTTCGACTCCGGGTCGATAAACTCTGCCGACCTCCACGACGGGTCTAGTGACCATGTCGCGGCCTACATGGTGAATGGCGCCGACCCCCCGCCAGACCCCTTCTCCACAACGATCCCACCGAACGCAACAGCAACGAAGGTCGAGGAACTCCGCCTGTGGCTGGAGGAGGCGGTCCGCAAAGAACAAGCCGAGCGCGAAAAATTTCGCCTCGAGAAAGTGACAGCGCAAGAACTCTCGCGCTACCACCAACTCCGAATCAGGTCGCGCCTGAACCACACCATCCAGGAACACGCCCTGAACTTCGACGACGAGAATGACCCGGCTCGTGTAGCCGAACGCGCGATCTGCAAGAACGCGCCGCCAGGAGGAAGCTCCCGGCCCCCACTAGGCGCGACGGACAATGGTGCACCACCACCCAGGGACCAACCAAGAATTGTGGTCTCCACGCGGGAGCGAGATGCAAACGGCCTCCCGCTGTTCTCCACTCTGATCGACAATGTCGTCGCAAGCCGAGCAGCGGTCGACAACATAAACTTAACCGGGGAAGGCGCCCTGCAGATCCAGTACGCCAAGGCTCTACTTGCCAAGGCAGTCGAGCAACAAAATCCGCGTGCCGACTCACAGGGTCGCATGTACTCGCGTTCGTCAGGCAGCAGGGCGGCCTTGAGCAGCCGCCCAATGGTGGCGAACACCCTCAACTTCCCACCACCCGAGCCCCTACATCTCCAACATCGACCCGCGCACACGGCCAACGGGCAGTCGACGCGCGCAACCACATCATCAACAACCAGAGTTGGCGCGCACGCCAGCATGACGACCTGAGGCATATCCTCACCAACCGCCGCGACGGTGAACCTAGGGGATCGCTGAGTCGATTCGGACCCTAGTGCTTCGGACCAATGATCCGAGGCGAAAAATACCCGGCGAACTTCAAGGCACCGAAGGAGATCGAGAAGTACGACCCCTCGTACGACCCGTCCGTGTGGCTCGATACCTACCTCATGGCAATGGGAATTGCTGGCCACACCGACCTGCTCGCCGCCCGCTACCTCCCCCTGATGATGGAGGGAGCGTGTAGGCAATGGATCAACACCCTCCCAGCGGACAGCATCGACTCCTGGGAGGAAATGCGCGACGCCTTCGTCAGGCACTTCGAGGGTTCCTACACCCGTGCCACCACGATCGAGGACCTGGAGCGATGCGTCCAGGGACCCCGCGAGTCGACCCGCAGCTGGGTCCAATGGTGGCAAGACATGTGGTATAACGCGGCCGGAATCCACCCAGACACCGTGATCCACTGTTTCAAGACCTCGTGCCGCTACGAGCCCCTGTTCGCCAAGCTCAAGAGAGTGAACAGAACACTCGATAACATACCGGACCTCCTGGAGATCGCCAAGCGGTATGCAGAAGAGGACACAAACCAAGAAACCGACGACGAGTCGGGAGGGAATCGCCACATGAGCGGCCACGACAACAGGAGGCGACCCGAGCTACGCTACAGCAACACTCGCCTCACCGGCTAGCGCCGCGGTGATGGGTGAGTCGACTTCGTCGCTAACGCCGGATACGCGTCGCGTGAACCCAAGAGTTTCTGCCGCCACGGACGCCAGCGCCGTGATGGCGGCAACTACAAGGCGAACCCGAGGTTCGACCCCACGGCTCTCCTCAACCAACCCTGTGTGTTCCACAGCAGGGAAGGGAAGCCCGTCACGCACATGATCGCCGACTGCCACTCCCTAAAGGAGATTGAGAAGGCACGGCGCGCACGGGAAGACCCCGACAACAACCCGCCAAATGGCGGAAAATTCGGCAGCGTCGCCGGCTCGATCCACACCTTCATAGGCTTCAACACGAAGTGCGAGAAGAAGGTCATCGCCCGCGCCGTCACCGTCAACGTGGTGTCCCAGATAGACAACCCCTAGTTCCTAACTGGTCCGAGCAACCAATCACCTAGAGCCGCAAGGACCACTCGCCACGGATCAAATATCCAGGCCGAGTCGCCTTGGTGGTCAAGCCCAAGGTGGAGGACTATTGGATCCCCAAGACGCTGATGGACGGCGGCAGCTCCATCAACATTCTATACCTGGACACATTTAGGCGACTGCAGCTCCTGCATCGATGATCGAGACGACCTACACCACCTTCCACGGCATCGTCCTCGGTCAGAAGGCGTACCCAATCGGCAAGGTGACGCTGCCAGTCACCTTCGGCACACCAGCAAACTTTCGCACCGAGCGGATCGTCTTTGAGCTGGTGTCGTTCAACAACCCCTAACACTGTGTCCTGGGGCGCCAGGCGTTCGCCAAATTCATGGCAACGCCCCACTACGCATACAACGCGATGAAGCTCCCCGGTCAGCGTTAGCACCGTCGACAAGGAAGGCAAGGAGCGCCCGGTGCAGTGGCCCGTATACTACATCAGCGAAGTCCTCACCGAGTCGCGCCAGCGCTACCCGCAATACCAAAAATTGGTATATGCGGTCTTCAGAGCTCAGCGGCGACTTCCGCACTACTTCTAGGAGCACCCAATAATGGTCGTCTCCTCAGCAATGTTGCAGGACATCATCCGCAACCATGAGGCGACCGGGCGAGTTGCCAAGTGGGCCGTCGAGATCGGCGTCCACAACATCAGGTACGAGCCGTGCAAAGCAATCAAATCGCAAGCTCTCGCAGACTTCCTCATCGACTGGGAGGAGGCCCAGCAGCCAGAGAAGCTGTCATACCTCCATTACTGGAGCCAACACTTCGACGTCTGCAAGAACGCAGATGGCGCAGGAGTGGGGATCGTGCTAACATCTCCGAAGGGCGACAAGCTACGCTATGTCCTCTACCTCGAATTCACCCCCTGCACCAACAACATGGCCGAGTACGAAGCACTACTCCACGGCATGCGGGCAGCCAAGGAGATGAACATCAATCGCCTCCGCTGCTATGGAGACTCCGACTTCGTCGCCGGGCAAGTCGCCGGCATACCGCCAAGAAGTGGACCAGCTGGGAGGCCACTTCGCAGGCTACTCCATCCAGTGGATCGATAGGAGGAAGAACGAGGAGGCCGACGCACTCTCCCGCATTGGCTCGGCTCGACTCGCACCACCCACCGGCGTCTTCCTCGACACCATCAACAAGTCCTCTGTTTCTCCCTCAAGGGAGATCGACATCGGAATTCTGCTGCAACCAGACGCAGCCCTGGTCGCACTAATCATCAAGCCAAGCGACTGGACCACACCATACGTCGCCTACCTGGAGGGAGGCACCCTACCCGCAGACTAGACGGAGGCCCGGATGATAGCACGCCGCTGCAAATCCGTCGTCATCATCAACGGCGATCTCCACAAGCGCAGCGTGACCGGCGTGTTCAAACATTGCGTCCAACCCGCTGAAGGACGCAAGATCCTCCAGGACATCCACTTCGGCGACTACGGCCACCACGCTGGCGCAAGCTCCTTGGTCGCCAAGGCTATGCGACATGGCTTCTACTGGCTCACCGCACACGTCGACGCGGTCGACATCGTCCAGCGATGCATCGGCGGTCAAGACAATCCCCATCACCTGGCCGTTCACCGTATGGGGCATGGACATGGTAGGCCCCTTCAAGAAGGCCCCCTCTGTCTTCACCCACCTACCAGTCGCAGTCGACAAATTCACAAAATGGGTGGAGGCCAAGCCATTCCACAAGTGTGACGGGAAGACCTCTACAAAATTCCTACATGAGCTCATCTATCGCTACGGGTTTCCAAACAGCATCATCACGGACAATGGAACCAACTTTGCCAAAGGAGCCATGGCCAAGTTCTGCGAGGAGCACAACATCCGACTCGACCTTGCCTCAGTCGCCAAACCGGAGTCCAATGGCCAGGCGAAACGCGCCAACCAGAGAATCCTCCATGGCCTGAAGCCACGACTACAAGTCCCACTCGAGCACACCACCAGGTGCTGGGTCGAAGAACTCCCCTCCGTCATCTGGGGCATCCGCACCTCTGTCAACAGGTCGATGGGGTTCACCCCCTTCTGGTGTACGGTGCCGAGGCAGTCATGCCAACCGACCTCAAGCACGACTCACCTTGGGTGGTCAACTACACGGAGGCCGACTTACGAGCTCGCATGCCAGGACGGAGTCGACCAGCTCGACAAAGTGCGCGACCTAGCTCGCTCCCACACCGCCATCTACCAGCAGGGGCTTCGCCGCTACCACAGCCGGCGAGTACGGACTCGCACTTTCCTGGAAGGCGACTTGGTATTGCGTCTAATCCAGGACAAGAAAGGCATGCACAAGCTCTCTTCCCCTTGGGAGGGACCATTCGCCATCAGGCGAGTCTTGGGCAACGGCGCCTACTACCTCACAGACATCCGAAGCGACGGAAAACTCGACGTCAAGCGGCCATGGAATGTAAACCTCCTATGGAAGTTCTACTCTTAGAACTCCAGACATGTACCCCCTACCCACTATGAAATAAAGCAGATCGATTCGCGCAAATTGCGTCTACTCTCCATGCCTTGTGCCACTCGCACTCGTAATAATAGCGTTACGCTATTCGCAGAAGTCAACCTTTGGTAACGCGACCAGCACGGCCAAGTAGTGCGGTACGAGTGCACTGGAAAAATTCAGGCCTCGTACCGTCCATGCAAAAAGCTAACCTGGATCCCCATTGGAGTCGCCTAGCTCGACTGGCTCCCCGAGCCAAGACGACTGCATTCGCTTCCCACAGCTACCCAGTCCTCCACATCTTCGGTGCAGCGACTCGAACGGCAAAGTACCACGCTCGGGAACTGACACCATCCCAAAGAAGAGCGGCTAGGTAACAGCGCCAAGTAAGAGAGCACGCCCAGGACTCGCCATGCGACTGGTCTAACGGATCAGGCGGAGTGAAGCGCTTAACACAACACGCCTAGGCCTCACCTACCTCAGGCATGCGACTAGAACGACCAAGTACCACGCTCGGGGACTCAGTGACCCGACCCCGTTCGTGCCCGGGAAAACGGCCAAGTAAAGAGCATCCCTAGGAGTCGCCATGGGACTGTCTTCCCGAGCCATGACGAGTCGACCCTAACTCACTAACAGTTCACACAACATATAAAAACAAGGTTAACCCCATAAAAAGGGCGGATGCGCTCGGGGACTCGTACAACCAACACTCAAACCACAAAAGCAATGACAAAATAACCCGCGCATTCCTTCATAGCAGCAAAAGTTGTTCGCATACAAGGATAATTAAATGGTTATCTTTCGCTAACGCCGAATGGAAAAACACTCTATTCCGCATGCTTCGAAGAAGAGGCACCACCATCCTTTTGGTTGCGGAAAAAGGGAACCCAGGGATTCGGCGGGTACATCATGAGCTCACCCACCATCGCCGCACGAAATGGTTGCTCCACCTTGAAGTCGTGGTGCACCGGTTCGGGGTCGTTGGGGGCGACGACTGTTTCCTGGTAGGGAATAAGGTCGTCCATCGCCCACACGTGGTCGGAGTACACCGCGGCTCGCTCCGTCAGCTTCAACACCTCGGCAATCTCGACCGAGCCCGTCGATGAGGGGTACCCGCCCGTGACGTCGTTGAGGTCGAAATCGTCGAGAAAATGTGCGAGCCCAAGGCTCAACGCAGTCGCTGCTCCACGGCGGAAGGCCGACCGCGTCATGAACTCCACGACCGACGGGGCCTTCTTCAGGTAGCGCCATACTTCGACGAGGTCGCTGGGGATCACCTCCATGGGCGAGATCTCCTGAAGATATGCCATACTTCATATGACTACGCCTCTTCAGCGTTATCAGTGATTAGGCCTGCAACACACAAGCAAACAGTGAGCGAGGCACTAAAATCACAATGCGGTACGTGCGCTCGGGAAGTGGCTAAAGGAAAACTCACCAATCAGCGGGCGGGAGAGGTCCGTGATGAAATTCTGAAGAGCCGAGAGGTCATTCTACAACCCGGCGACGAGTTCGTCCCACACCTTCCGCTCCTCAGCAGCATAAGTGACGGCTGCCTTGGCTCGTCCTGTCGCTGAGCTCGCTTCCGCCTTCACCTCCTTGTGCTCACGCTCCAGTTCGGCAATTCGCTTCTCCGCGATGTTCAAGGAAGACTGAGCCGCCGTCAACTCACCCGCCAGAACAAAGCCCTGGCGAGCCTCCTTCACTGCGGCCGCACTATTCTCTGCTTCCAAAACAAAACGGTCACAAACGCAAAAAGTGCCAAACAAGACAAATACTAACCCGTAGTCGCTCGAAGTTCCTCGTTCGTATCCTGAACAGCGAGAAGCTCCTTCTCCACGCGGCACTTGGTAGCAAGCCGCTCGGCCGACTCACGTTGCAAGCCCTGTGCAACAATCACAGCGTCAGCAACCAAAAATTCCTAAGTGCCCAGCCGCTGAAATTCAGCGACTAAGCACTGGGGGACTAGATGACAAAATTCCTAAGTGCCCAGCCGCTGAAATTCTGCGACTAGGAACTCGGGGACTGGATGACAAAATTCCTAACTGCCCAGCCGCTGAAATTCAACGACTAGGCACTCGGGGACTAGATGATAAAATTCCTAAGTGCCCAGCCACTAAAATTCGGTGACTAGGCACTCAGGGACTAAATGGCGAAAAAACAGTAAGAATCCGACCACTGGAACTCAGTGGCCAAATCCTCGGGGACTGGACATACCTGGATGGCGGCACCTAGCATGCCTTGAAGCTCCATCGCGTGCACCGACGAAAGCACGAGTGGAGTGTGCCCGCGACGCTGTTCGACCTCCATACCGGCGGCCCTAGGGAATTGGCTTGATCGCACCGAGGCACTCGCCATGGCGGCCCTCGCTACAAAGCGAGGGAACGTCACCACCGTGGCCCCCGCGCCACCCGAAGGCGGCCCGGCCACCTCAATCAAAACCATGGGGCCTGCCTGCTATGATCCCGCGTCCTCCGACGCCTTCAGAGCTATGTCCACCGCAATCGGGGCTTCGCTCGAGGCAGCCGCTGGCTTGTCCGAGATCGTGACGACTTCATTGCCTTTGGTTCTCTTGGTACCGTCGGCGGGAGCCTTAGTCTCGTCGCCAGTGCGAATGCTGGCCGGCTTTTCCAGTTTTGGCCCCAGTTTCCGACTGAGGCCCATCTCGAACACGCTCTGTGCCCAAGACACCGACGGTTTCTTCGAGGATGAGCCCGCGGTAGGAGGCTCAGTGGCAATTGCCGCGGGAGCTCCTCTCGGCGGCGAGGCCCCTGCGCCTGGAGAGGCCACCAACCCGGTGACTGGGGCGAACGGTGGCGGCAGAGATGCCAGCGGCGCCTCGTCTTCCACGACGCTCGCACCAGTCGCTGTAGCCGCATGCGACGCTGTTTTTTCGGCTGCACTAGTAGCATCGGAGCTACTCGCGGACCGAGGCGGAGACACCGGTTTGGCCGGATTCGTCTTCTTCTTGGGTGGCGGTGGCTTCTTCTTCTTTGAAGGCGTGGCCTCACGCTGTGAGGTATTCTCGGGGAGCTCGTCGTCGTCGTCATGGACCTTGAGGCTTTTGCTGGCCTCGAGTTCACGCTGGTCCTGCCCGCGAGTCTTGCGGACTGTGGGGGCAGCAATAAACTTTTACTCCTTTTTATTATTCAATAAACTTTCATTTCTTTATGGATTTGGCCAAGATTTAATTGGGCTTTTAAATATTCCTTATTTATTTCTTTCTTTCTTTGTCTTATAAAATCCAAATCTTTTTATTTATAGATCCAAAATTGGTGATTCCAATTTGTATAATTTTATTTAATATTTTTTATCTTTTTAAATCCTTTTAAGATTATTTTGCTCACAATTTGGCATTGATTTTTAATTAGGAACTTTATTAGCTTTGGAAATTATTTCCTTTTATCTTATTAAATTCATAAGTTTTTATCCATGGTTCCCAATTGAATGAACACAATTTCTATGGTTTTATATTATTTTTGTTTATCATTTTTGATCATTTATGAATGTTTGTTGCCAAATTTTTATATGGAACAAATCCATAGTCTTAGAGAGATCTTGGAAATGATTTCTTTTATTAGGGTTTAGGGTTTTGGTTTATTTTCCCAAGTGTTTAAATTCAAGATTCTTTCCATGCATCAAATGAATTTGATCTTTGGAAGTGATTTCTTTCATTAAGATTTGGGGTTTTGGTTTAACTTTTCCAAATGTTTAAATTTCAAGATACATTCATTGATGAATGCATTTCACTTGATTGAAATTTTGTTGGATTCCCTTTTCATTCAAAATTTGTTTAATGGTTTTTTGTTGTTTCCATTTAGAAGCAAAAAGTTTCTTTTCATCCTAAATTTCAACACATGTTCTTTTTTCACATTTCAAAATTTGGAAAATTTTGGGATGTGACAAAATATGCAGAAGATAAAAGCCAAAGAACATCAAAGGCGGACATCAGCTGGCTGGGCGAATCGCAACACTCATCAGATTCATCAGTCGCATGGGTGAGAAGGCTCTCCATTTTTATCAACTCCTCCGCAAATAGGAATAGTTCGAGTGGACGGCTCAAGCACAGGAGGCATTTTAAGGTCTCAAGTGCTTAATATCAACCTCCTGCTGACGCCTCAGGAAAAGGAGCCCATGTTGCTTACTATCAAACTCCTTCATCCAAAGTGCTTCCTCGGCCTCTTCCAAAGCAGCAACATATTTGGCATCCATTGATGATCCCACCACCACAGGTTGTTTGGAACTCCTCCAACTAACCTCTCCTCCATTCATGAGAAATATGTATCTGGGTTGAGACTTATAGTCATCCGGATCAGTGTTAAAGCTAGCGTCAACATAACACTTAGCGACGAGCTCTTCTTCACCTCCGTACACAAGAAACATTTCCTTAGTTCTTCTTAAGTACTTAAGGATATTCTTGACCGCTATCCAGTGTTCCGATCCTGGATCAGATTGGTATATACTAGTCAAACTAATAGCATGTGCCACATCCGGTATTGTACATAGCATGGCGCACATTATAGAGCCTATGGCTAAAGCATATGGGACCTTGTCCATTATCTCTCTTTCTTCTGTCATAGCCATACTTTGAGTCTTACTTAGTATCTTGCCTTGCAACATAGGTAAAAACCCCTTCATACTTTCTTCCATTTTAAACATCTTTAAAATCTTATCAAGGTATGCACTTTGTGATAGCCCTATTAGGCGCCTTGATCTATCTCTATAGATATTTATGCCTAATATGTATGACGCTTCAACTAGGTCCTTCATTGAAAATTTGTTGTTTAGATAACTTTTAACACTGTTTAACAAATCTACATCATTTCCAACCAGTAATATGTCATCGACATATGATATCATAAATTCCACATTGCTCCCACTCACTTTCTTGTAAATACAAGCCTCTCCATAAGTTTGGACAAATCCAAAATCTTTTATCACCTCATCAAAGCGGAGATTCCAACTCCGGGATGCTTGCTTCAGTCCATAGATGGATCGCTGAAGTTTGCATACCTTGTCAGCATCCTTAGGATCGACAAAACCCTTTGGTTGTATCATATACAACTCTTCTTCAATGTTGCCATTGAGGAACGCAATTTTGACATCCATCTGCCATATCTCATAGTCAAAATATGCAGAAATTGCTAACATAATCATAACTGACTTTAGCATCGCTATGGGAGAGAATGTCTCATCGCGGTCAACTCCTTGAATTTGTCAGAACCCCTTTATAGCAAGTCAAGCTTTATAGACGATTACGTTACCATCAACATCACTTTTTCTTTTGAAAATCCATTTATTCTCCACGGCCTCTCGGTCGTGAGGTAAGTCCACCAAGGTCCAAACCTAGTTTTCGTACATGGATTCCATCTCGGATTTCATGTCTTCTAGCCATTTGTTGGAATCCGGGATCATCATCCCTTCTTCATACGTCATAGGGTCATCTATTTCATAAACCATGAAATTCATAACAGGATATCCGTATAGTTCAGGAGCTGCACGTGTCCTGCTTGACCTGCGAGGTTCGGTAGTATTCTCTTTCAGAGTTTCATGATAATTATCATTAGTTCCCTCTTCATTCGGTGAAGTCAACTCCGGAACAACTTCGGATGCTACGCTAATCGCCATGCTATGAAGAGAAGGTTCAATAACCTCTTCGATTTTTACCTTCCGACTACACACACCTTTCACAAGAAACTCTTTCTCTATAAAGGATCCATTCTTGGGAACGAAAACCTTGCACTCCGATCTGTGATAGAAGGAATACCCAATAGTTTCCTCAGGGTATCCTATGAAGATGCATTTTTCATCTTTGGGTTCAAGTTTATCAGGCTGAAGTTTCTTCACATAAACATCGCATCCCCAAACTTTAAGAAATGACAGCTTAGGTTTGTTTCCAAACCACAATTCATACGGTGTCTTTTCAACGGATTTAGATGGTGCCCAATTTAAAGTGAATGCAGTGGTTTCTAGTGCATAACCCCAAAATGACAGTGGCAAGTCAGTTAGAGACATCATAGATCGAACCATATCTAGTAAAGTACGATTACGACGTTCCGACACACCATTTTGCTATGGTGTTCCAGTAGGTGTGAGTTCTGAAACTATTCCACACTCTTTCATATGTGTGCTAAACTCGTAACTTAGATACTCACCTCCATGATCAGACCGTAGAAATTTGATCTTTCTATTACGATGATTTTCCACTTCATTCTGAAATTCCTTGAACTTTTCAAAGGTTTTAGACTTGTGTTTCATGAAGTAGATATAACCGTATCTACTCAAATCATTTGTGAAAGTAAAAAAATAATGATATCCACCTCGCGCCGACACACCCATTGGACCACATACATCAGAATGTATGATTTCCCATAAATCTGTCGCCCGTTCCATTGAACCAGAAAACGGTGCTCTACTCATCTTACTCATAAGACATGGCTCACATGTATCAAATGATTCAAAATCAAGTGATTCCAAATGTCCATCTGAATGGAGTTTCTTCATGTGTTCAACACCAATATGACCAAGATGGCAGTGCCACATATATGCGGATATATCATCATCAAGTTTAATCCTTTTAGCATCGACATTATGAATATGTGTAACACTATTATCGAGATCCAACAGAAATAAACCTCATTACATGTGCATGACCATAAAAGATAGCATTCATATAAATCTAACAACCATTGTATTCGGATTTAAACGAATAACCACTTTGCATGAAACACGATCCGGATACAATGTTCATGCTCAGTGCAGGCACTAAATAACAATTATTTAGGTTTATGACTAATCCTGATGGTAAGTGGAGAGGCAGCATTCTGATTGTGATCACATCAACACTTGATCCATTACCGACATGCATCTTGACCTCACCCCTTGCTAGTGGTCACTTGTTCCGCAGCCCCTGATTCGAGTTACAAATATTACCAACCGATCCGGTATTAGATACCGAGGTGCTACTATGAGTACTAGTCAAGTACACATCTATAACATGTATATCATATATACCATTGTTTGTCTTGTCGGCCTTCTTGTCTGCCAAATACTTGGGGAAGTTGTGCTTCCAATGGCCAGTCCCTTATAATAATATTACTTGGTATCAGACTTAGGGCCAGCTCGGGATTTCTTTTTAGGTGTGGCAACCGATTTTCTGCCCTTCTTTCCTTTCTGTTTACCTTCCTATCTTTCTTGAAACCGGTGGTCTTATTAATCATCAACACTTGATGTTCTTTCTAGATCTTCAGCTCTGCACTCTTAAGCATTGACAGAAGCTCGGGGAGAGACTTCTTCATGCCCTACATGTTATAGTTCATCACGAAGATCTTGTAGCTAGGTGGCAGAGATTGGAGAACATGATGTATGCCTAAGTCAATGGCAATCGATATTCCCAAGGACACAAGCTTATCAGCGTACCCATACATTTTGAGTACGTGCTCACTGACGGAGTTGTTCTCTTCCATCATGCAGCTAAAGAACTTTTCAGAAGCATTATAGCTCTCTACAGCACCATGGGTGTCGAAAATCATTTTCAACTCACCCATTGTATCAAAGACATTACCGTTTCCGAAATGCTTTCTAAGTTCTGGCTCCATCCCATATAATATGCCGCAATGAACTAAGTTGTGGTCGTCCTGACGAGTCTTATAGACGTTCTTTTTTCTCGTCATGGGCATAATCAAGTGGTGGGGGGTCGAGCGACGCTTCTAGCACATATTGCTTTTGTGCATCAGAGAGAAGAATCCTCAAAATCATGGTCTAGTCGGTAAAGTTGCTACCATCCGTCACAAGTTTCTATTTCTCCATGAACACATCTATTATCTATTATCTATTAAAATTACATGACGGGTTAACCAGAAAATAGAGAAAGAGCAAGAAAATCCCACAATAATTAGAAACATCTGGCCGTCTATTTTTTAAATAGTGAACCATGGCCATTTGATCTTCCTAATCGAATTATGGACATTTATTACTAAATAAATTACCCACCACTGCTATTATGTGCAAATAGCTTTTCGTTTCTTCTTTCCTGATAACAAAAAAAATTGAATCATCAAGCGGACCTAGCAGATGCCGCCGCCGAACTCCAGGTCAAGTTTGTCGTCCCGTCCATCTATTACACAGAAGCGGTAGTCACTCTCCATGCCCCGTGTTCTGCATGGACCTCAACCATGTCCATACGGCCGGATCTATTCTGTCAAGAAATAAAGGCGGCGGCAACGACTAACTCATCCGAGGTAATACGAGTAAAAAGCTAGATCGATCTTCATCTGCATGCTGTAACGTTCATTACTTGGTCCAATCTCATAGGTTGTGCACGATATAGAAGTCAAGAGATCAGAAGATCGGGAAGCGACCATGGAAATCCATGGAAATCGCTAGCGTCTAAAAGTCAGGTTGCGTGCGTCGGTAAGAATGATGACAAAGTTTTTAAATTCATGTCAGGAAGCTAGGTGGCCAAGAAATTATACGTACTCTCTGTGTCCCCAATTTAGCTATCCAGATTTTCTATATTATTAGTACTCTCTCCTTCTACCCATATTAATTGACTCAAATTTGTCTAGATTTGAACGAATCTAGACACCATTTAGTATATAGATTTATTCAAATTTTGTCAAATTCAAGTCAAGTAATATGGATTAGAGGGAGTATATAAATGCAGACAAATTTAGAAAAATCTAGACAAATTCGTCACATCTAATCCCTGACATCTAATTCGAAACATCTTACAAGCTAAGCAGAAATTAAACAAATAGATTAGAAAATCCCCAAAAATTAGGAACGTCTAGCGTTTGATTAGTTAGTAGGCACCTTAAACTAACATACATAGCCGTCCAATGCTTCTCTAAATCTGCACGTATGGAATTTTGGTGAATCTTAACTGCGGAATCATTAGTTGCAATCCATACATATGTCCATCGTGTACTCTCCCTTCACCTCCACGTTCTCCTTGCATCCGATCGGCTGCCATCGTCGATGCGATGCTAGGTCAGGCAGTGCGCTGCATGGGTGGCTCGCACAGCATCACATGTGGTCAACCGCCAGCGCCAACGACGCGCCCAGCGATTGCCACGAACCGGCTGCTTCCAACTACCGAGTCCTCAAGTGCATGTATTTTGCAATCTCTTGTGTTTCTCTTACTCCACCTGTTGTAACTAGCTAGGTGTCATGATTTATTCTATTAACCGCCGGCGCGACGACGCACCAAGCGATCACCACCGTCCATTTCCAATTACCAAGCCCTATCATGGTACATGTATTTTGTAATCTTTTCTCCTTCTCTTAATTACTCCGCCGGTTGTAGCTAGCTAGCTAGGTGCAATGATTTATTTCAATCCTCTATCAAAAGGGGCATTTTTTTTCTTTCTTCTTGAGTTAATAATGGGATAACAAATTCGCAAGTATGCTAAATGTGACGCTAACCTTAAACAAACAGCCGATCTTGATTCTCTTATACAACTACTGCAAAATCCAGCTTCTGATCGATCTCTCCTATATAAACGACGCATAGACTGTCATGGACATGGACAGCTGATTAAGCCTATGCATGGGACAATCACCATGTTGAGAATATTCAGATTCAGTTCAGTTCCAAGTTTCATATATTATTTGCATTCATAGATACACCATCGAACCATCCTACTGACTCCCTTAGCATCATACGTCAAAACAACAGTGTTTCCCAAGGTAACAATTTTTAATAACTCTTCAGGTTACAGAGATTCTCAACATGAGCTAGATTGATGAGAGTCCACTAGATTTTCATGGTGATTACCCTGCTGAAATTTCATTTTTAAATCTGCTAAAACTCATATGACAGTGGTACCTGAATAGGTACCAGCAAGGGTCTAACCAAAATAGCTACTCCCTCTAGCCCATATTAATTGACTCAAATTTGTCTAGATTTGAATGAATCTAGACACTATTTAGTATATAGATTCATTTAAATTTTGACAAATCAAAGTCAATTAATATGGATTGGATGGAGTATATACAAACATAACTGTATTAACTTTGCAATAAATATTACCGTGATGTAAGACTCTGAATATTAACTTTGTAATAAATATGGCTGTATGCATTACTTGATGCAGAGGCCAGGGCTTTTCCCCATTTCAAAAAAAATATAACTGTATTTTTCTTGACAGATCAATCTACGTGAGAGGCAAGACAATATAGACTTTTTTTTTGCATCCCAAGAAAATGCAAGAATTGGTAAAATCTATTTCAATCGTGCTCACCATGGTTTATGGGATAGAGTGGAACTCCTATTATTGCCTCTATATCTTTTCGGAGCAAATGCTGAAGACAAATAAATGTGGTCCTTACCAAAAAAAGGTGCACACACTTCCTTTCTTTTGACAAAGGAAAATAATTCATAGTCATATATGGAATACAGAGTATTTTCACATTGTTGAAGATATGACACCATACACACGCACGCACGCGCAAATAAAATTGATATTTAGTATCATTACAATTACGAGTATGTATTGGTGACAACCTTGATTGACGAGCTAATGAACAAGGAGCGTCCAATAGGCTGGGTAAACGAGTGATGATGATGTTGTAATTTTTTTACAATTTATAATTCATATTGGCAACAATAAGTAGCACTTCATTTATGTTGCGGAAATATTATTCCCTCGGTCCCAAAATAACTAATGCGTCTTTTGTGCAGATATGCTTATATCTAGACGTGTTTTAGTTTGTACATATATGAGTATCTACCTAAAGTTACCTCACTTATTTTAGGTCAAAGGGAATACTTATTTTAGCTATAAGATTCTACAATTATCCTTTTCCCCATGGATATTTTAAGTTATTTTTACACAGTCTTGCTCTTCAAGTTTTCACGGACTTTCTTATATGTAGAATGAATATTTTTGCTCTATACTTTGAATATAGAATGAATATTTTTGCTCTACACTTTGAACATCCTAGCAATAAGGTATTTGGACCCTAAAGAACAAGGTCACGTTCTTATATGTAATGGTGTTGTTGCTTCATACTTATTTATGTAATTGTGTATGTGATGGCCTTGCTATGAATTTTAAATCACATATTCTTTTAGTAGAAAAAAGTAAAAGGTACTTTTTCTAATTTTATTTCATTGGAAATTCTTGGTGCTTCTTACGGCTGTAACCTTACAATTTTTCGTTGTTTTCAATTGACTATTGATGTAAATAATTGGAAAATCGATTCATAAGGTTTCCGGCTATGTATCCCCTTTTTTGAACTACATTACCGTGGGGGAAGCCCCATGTATCCCCTTTTAGCTTCCCAGAAAGAGTTAATAATATCCCATAATCAATCTCTCTTTGTACTTAGTCTATAGTGTTTATGATCAAATACCATATCATGATACTACGATTACTACTTATACACCATACCATAGTTACTCTTGCACGAAGAACATCAACTCAGAAAATATAAAGGTTGTGCCCACACTTTTATGCTGGTACAACCACAGATTGATTCTTATAGTCCATGGTATGATGTTTTTAAAGAGGCTTTAGACATGATATTTCATTAGCATACGATATGGAATTATATTTTATATTGACTTTTTTCCTTTAAAAAAATATATATAGTGATTTTATTGCCAAAATACTTTCAACCTCCTAAAGAGGATGCTCTTTATAACTAAAAAATCAACTGCTTACAAGAGGATGTCCTCGCATTTGCCAGGTCCACTGTGCTAGTTCAAATTAAAAGTAGGTGGTTTCATCTACAATAGAATTTTTAAAGTTTAGACTAAGTTTATGATAGCTCGAGTTCAACTAATCCAAATTATGAATGAAATCCCACTAAAAAATGACATCCCTCGTGTCCTTTTGGTGATTACATGAACCAACTCCACTACAACAAGTCTAATCATCACGTGAGTCGGTGTATCTTCAATGGCGAGCATCTATATGGGCATCATATCAAACATATGACTCATGCTTAACCTTTCAGTCTATGTTCCGAGGCCATATATGTACATGCTAGGCTTGCCAAGTAAGAACCTTAGTATTTATCGTGTGTAAAACTGTCTTACACCCGAAATATGATCGTGGATTCAAGAACACCCGATCATCACGTGATGTATTGATGCGGAGAAACATAATCAGTTCATACTTAAGGGAGAACACATTTTTATCTTGATATCTAAATGAGGGATCATCTTATTATGCTAATAAAACAAACAAACAAGCAATATAAGATGCAACAAACATCATATGTGAAAAGTGAAATGATATGGTTCTTGCACTTGATCACTATCATGTGCATCATGGTATAATCTTTATCATTCCTTTGTGTGTAAGTCCAAGGTCTATGAAACTTACATGTTAGGTGTGTTGTAAGAGTATCAACTATACATCTACTTACAACATTACCGTATCATGACACCAGCCCAGCAACAATCTAAACTAGACGTTTCTAATTTATCCATTGCAAGTTTTAAGTGGCTTAGGGCTTTAGAAGATAGAACAGTTCTTACCTACGAACATGAAACCACAACGAGGATAAACAAATTATTAACAACTCGTTGTAAATTATATATTCACTATAGTAGGAGAGACAGACACCCGCTAGCCACTTATGCCAAACTAGTTGCATGTCAAGCGGGGAACAGGTCTCATATGCGAGGACATGTAAAGTTTGTCTGGGCCGCTTCATCCCACTATGCCACCAATATCCAAAGTATATCCATGAACCAATAACATGATCATCGTCACCCACATACTCATATATGTACTACGCGTGCAAAGCATCTACACATAGATCCGGCTCTGATGCCACTGTGGGGTTCGCAGCATAGAAAACAAAAAAATTCCTACGATGGGAAGAACTATGCACCAACATCTATCTACTAGATAGAAGAAACAGGTGGATATACATCCATAGAGAACATACCCTTGTAGACCAACAAAGTTTAACGAGGTTGTACTCGTGGATGATATAGACGAACGCTTGCCGATCTCAAGATCGAGAAGAAGTCTAGCGCCGCAAATCAGCAGCACATCCGTGCTCGCACACACGTCCAAGCCACCGAGCAACCTCCGCCTCCTCGCTCCAGTGATGAAGTGGAAGCAAAAACCCATTCCAAATGAAAATCCACCGAGAACATGTATCTCGCTAGTCCGGGACCATGGGGGATAAACTATAGGGAAGTGAGATCCTTCACGAGGAGGTGTGAGTGTGAGAGAGGGAGAGGGGGCCTTTTTATAGGAGGAGGGGGGCACCTCAAGGGGCATGGACGGCGCCATTGGACTGCCCCACCCCTTCCTACGTTCAAGTGTGTGGATCTCCCACTCACAAAATGACGCTTTATTTCTCCACTAAAAATCCCATTAAATTTCTACCAAATTTAATGTAATCTCTCTTTAAATAAAACTACTTTTATTTATTCAGAATTTGTCAATTACATTATTTGACAAAAATTCACATAAAACCCCTTGCTAATATTCTATTTCACATGCAGAAACAATTTCAGCAATTTCACCCGAAACAATTATGGTGTCTAGTGAAATAAATTCCCGCGCTTTGTAAATATTTTCGTCTAGAAACTATTTGTTTTAAATGGTGTCAGTGTCTCTTAAGTGTATCACCCTACTGATTATGAATAATACGGACATGATCGATACCCCTCTCAGATCAATAATTAGAAGCGGGACCTGGAGATCCATACTGACTCCCACACATTCAACGATGACTTCTTGTGATCGTGAGAACCTTTTATGGTAATAACTTAATCCCTTTGTCTTGCGATATATTACATGTCCGAGATTCGATCATCGGTATCTCCATAGCTAGTTTGATGTTGTTACCGACATGTACTCTTTTCTTGTTCCCGTCATATAACATTCTAGTGATAAAATCACTTGCTTGCAAGCTAACTAATGTGATATCATCGAGAGGTCCCAGAGTATATCTCTCCATCATCGGGATGGACAAATTCCACTATTGATCCATGAGCCTCAACATAACACCTTCGTAGCACTGAACCCATCCTTATAGTCATCCTGTTACGGTGTGACATTTGATGTTATCAAGATACTCTTCTAGTGTTAGTGATTGACATGATCTCATGGTCTAAGTATGAGAATTACTTCGTATGATGTTATAGAAATATAAACACAATGAGTTTGATCATAATTCTATACTTTGAATGATTTTTCATCAAACCATTCCAATAATGTTGAGACCTCGTTATTAAGAACATCCAATGTCCATGATAAGGAAACCTTGATCATCTTGTTAATCAACGAGCTAGTTTATAAGAGAGGCATAACTAGGAACTTTCCATTTGTTTATTACACACACATGTATTGATGTTTCCATATTAATACAATTATAGAATGCAAAATAAACATCTATCATATACTTGGAATATACATAATAACAACTTTATTATTGCCTCTCAGGGCATATTCCCTTCACTAGTCCCTCCAAAGGGCAGGGACGGGTCTTGAGAGAAGTCTAGATCCTACACCCCGCCAAGGTCATAAACACCTCACGAGGCGCTCGCCTAACCATGATCCTCCCACCGCTTCTGGGCCTCATCGAGAGCAGCCTTCTCAAGGAGTAGTTGGCTGATGAGTGTAAAAGTGAAGCATATTTACCTTTTGTTTTTTTGCATAAATAGAGTAGGGATCTTTGTATTTCATGGTGTTCGCGTGCACCTTTTTGTCTTTATTTCGACAAGTTCCCAAATCATTAAGTCTATTTTTAACATATCAATTAGAGCTGTCATATTTATGCTATAATATGATATTTTTAAGTGATAAAACTCATTTTATGGATTTACCTTCGCTCCTGGGAAAATACCAATCGAGGAGAGGCAACCAGTGTTGATAACGACCTATGGTACGGGCAGGGAACGAATGTACCTCCACCCGTACCAGGTGCCATCGGGACAGCCTCATCAAATACTTTCCCCTGGCGAAGACGACATAGGGATCCGACATTCACATCCACCAGAAACCATGAAAAACCACATCTGAAAGGGATCTGAAGGAGGAACATGGCTGGGGAGAAATCATTGTTGATAGATGGATCATTGGAGGACAATGCATCATCCCCTTCATCATCAACTACTGCATCTATATCACCACCATTACCCCCATCCTTCATACATTAGATCTTGTTATAATTCCAGATCCAATTGTAGTTTGGACTAGATCTATTCAGTACTTTCATCCATCCATTTTATTATGATGATGTTGTTGATTAAATCCATGAGTGAGTAGTTCCTTTGTTCTTGGGGAGATGGAGAAACCCTAGCACTATTATGAATTTGCAATAAAGATAATCTATTCTTGTGTCCATATGACTTGTTGGTCTATGATTGATTTATGATTTTTGTTTGATCTCTATCTTTAGATGGTATGTGAAAGTCGACCACATATCATTTTCCCCGGGACTAAAGGGAGGGAGAAACCCTTTGGACGTTCTTTGAGATCATACCTAGAATGGCCTCGTGATAGATTGGTGCCGGGTCGTGAACTACGCGGTCAAAGGGGGAATATAGAGGGACTCCCTAAGCTAATTACGATATCCATGGGGAAACCCTTAATTGCGGTGGTCTGTATGGGTGACTACTCTTAGGCATCGTAGTGGTTATTTAGAGGTGACCTCACTCTTGGCTCAACAAAATGGCTTCCTACGAGCATTGTAGTGAACTTATTATTATGGAGCTCTCTCCACACATTTCATGACACAAGAAGTATGTTATCATAAAATATTAATAATGACAACACCATGCTAGAGGAGTATCCTACATCCCCGAGAATGTTTTATCCCTATTGCATTCCAACATGCTTTACTACAATATAGTGCAATAAGCAATAAAAGTATAGTATCTTGGAAGAAAACCTGGTATTATTATTGATGAAGAAAGGGATGCCTTGGGCATCCCCAAGCATTGACGCTCGTACCTCCTGAATATTTCTTGGGGTGACACGGGTGACATCCCCAATCTTGAGCTTTTTTCCATACTTCATCTCATCACATCATTCTCTCCCTACACTTGAAAACTTCCTTCATACAAAACTTCACACAATCTTTATTAGCAACATTAGTGTATTCAAGATAATAAGCCTTTGGGTTCAGTTTCAACTAAAGTAAATCATCCATTAAAACATGAGCTATTGTATAAATTCCTTTTAAAAGCTCAAGTGATCAAAAGAACTAAAAAGAAATCGATTTAAGAGGCAAATGCAAATAATGGCAGAAATCTGTCAAACCGACCTGCAGGTAAAGACCGGTTTTTTTGAAAATATTCTGTTGCTCATATCGAAAAGTGCAAAACTAAGAAAAGTTGGGTAAATACTAGAGACATGCGCATAAAACATTGCAGATCAATAGGACGTTCTGGAATTTTTTATGATTTTTTACAGCAAAGTACATAAATCTGTTTCGGGACAACAACTTCCCTAAATATTTCTCCCCTCTCATTAGAGGATATTCTTCGCACAAAAATCAAACAAAAAGAATAAGGAGAGGTTATTACAGAGGCAATAACTTCCAAGACTTAACAAAAACTTACTGAAATAAAAATTAGGTTATCTCCCAATATTGCTTTTCTTTAACGCCTTTCAGCTAGGCACATAAAGCAAGAATCAAGTAGTTTCGAATGAAGAAGCATAAACATCAACTTTCTTGCCACTACCTTTCTTACCTTTAATCTTACCTTTAGGGAACACATGATTTCTTGGTGGGGAAGTGAAATTCATGGTGCCTTTTCCCACATATATTATTGCTCCAAGGAGTTTTAGCAGGGATCTTCCAAGTGTAATTTGTCCTTTTCCTACACATTCAATAACAAGATAATCAATAGACAAAGGGAATATGCCCGAGAGGCAATAATGAAGTGGTTATTATCGTATTCCTTGTTTATGATAAATTTTTATTTTACATTCTATAATTGTATTAATACGGAAACGTTAATAAATGTGTGTTTAATAAACAAAAGGAAGTTCCTAGTTATGACTCTCTTATAAACTAGCTCGTTGATTAACAAGATGATCATAGGTTTCCTGATCATGGACATTGGATGTTGTTAATAACGAGTTCACAACATTAGTGTAATGGTGTGATGAACATTCAACCGAAGTATAGCATTACGATAAAAGTCCTTGAGTTTATATTTCTATAACAACTTACGAAGTGATCCTAATCCTTAGACCATGAGATCATGTCAATCACAAACACCGGAAGAGTTTCTTGATAACATCAAACTTCACACCGTAACAGGGTGATTATAAAGATGGGTTCAGAACTACTAAAGTATTATGTTGAGGCCCATGGATCGAGAGTGGAATTTGTTCATCCCGATGACGGATAGATATGCTCTGGGCCCTCTCGGTGATATCACATTGATTAGCTTGCAAGCAAGTGATTTGATCACTAGAATGTTATATCACGGGAATGAGAAAAGAGTGCATGTCAGTAACGAGATCAAACTAGGTATGGAGATACCGATGATCGAATCTCGGACATGTAATATATTGCGAAACAAAGGGATTAAGATACTAGCGTAAAAGGTTCTGACGATCACAAGAAAGTCATCGTTGAATGTGTGGGAGTCAGTATGGGTCTCCAGATCCTGCTTCTGATTATTGATCTGAGAGGGGTCTCGATCATGTATGCATTATTCGCGAACCGTAGGGTGACACACTTAAGCGACACCGACCTCCATTTGGAGCAAAAGTTTCATGCCGAAAAGAATAACAAGTGCAGGAATTTATTTTACTAGATACCGAAACGGGTTTTCGGGTGAAATTGCAGAAAGTGTTTCTGCATGTGAAATGAAATACTAGCAAGGGGTTATATGTGAATGTTTTTCATTAAAGGAATTGACAAAATTCTGAATAAATAAAAGGATTTTTATTTAATGAGAGTTTGCATTAAATTTGGTGGAAATTTAATGGGAATTTGAGTGGGTTTTTGAGTGGAGGGAATTGAAAGGCATTTGAGTGAGTGGAGTGTCCACCCACATGAATGTGGAAGAGGTGGGGGAAGCCCCATGTCTGGGCGGCGCATGGCCCCTTGGGTGCCCCCTCTCCATATAAAAGGATCCCCCCTCCCTCTCTCTCACTCACACCTCCTCGTGAAGGATCTCTCTCCCCTTCTAGAATTTATCCCCCATGGTCTCGGACTAGCGAGATACATGTTACTGGTGGCTATTCGGCAAGAAAGAGTTGTGCTTCCGCTGCATCTCTGAAGCGAGGAGGTGGAGGTTGCTCGGTGCCTCTGGTTTGCGGCGCTAGGACTTCCTCTCGATCTTGAGATCGGCAAGAGGGATCGTCTACATCAACCACGAGTTTGGACTCGTTAAGCTTTGTCGGTCTTCAAGGGTATGTTCTCTACGGATATACATCCGCCCGTTGTTTGTATCTAGTAGATAGATCTTGGTACATAGTGGTTCCCATCGTAGGAATTTTTTTGTTTTCTATGCTACGAACCCTACAATGGTATCAGAGTTGGATCTATGCGTAGATACTTTGGACGGGTAGTACACATATGAGTATGTAGGCGATGATGATCATTTTATTGCTTCTTAGTTGTAACTTGGATATTGGTGGCATAGTGGGATGAAGCGGCCCGGACAAACTTTACATTTCCTCGCACATGAGACCTGTTCCACGCTTGATAGGCAACTAGTTTTGCATAAGTGGCTAGCGGGTGTCTGTCTCTCCTACTATAGTCAATATCTAATTTGCAACGAGTTGTCAACAATTTGGTTATCCTCGTTGTGGTTCATGTTTGTAGGTAAGAACGGTTCTATCTTCGAAAGACCTAAGCCACGTAAAACTTGCAATGGATAAATTAGAGGCGTCTAGTTTAGATTGTTGTTGGGCTAGTCTTATGATAAGGTGATGTTGTAAGTAGAAGTATAAGATGATACTCTTACAACACACATAACGTGTAGGTTCCATAGACATTGGCCTTACACATAGAGGTATGATAGAGATCATACCACGATGCACATGATGGAGATCAAGTGCGGGGACCATATCATTTCACTTATTAACATGTGATGTTTATTGCATCTTATATTGCTTGTTTGGCGTTTCATTAGCATAATAAGATGATCCCTCATTTAGATATCAAGATAAAAATGTGTTCTTCCTTAAGTATGCACTGACAATGTATCGTCGCTTCAAGACATCACGTGATGATCAGGTGTACTTGAATCCACGAGCATATCTCGGGTGTAAGACAGTTACACACGCGAATACTAAGGTTCTTACTTGCTGAGCCTAGCATGTACATACATGGCCTCGGAACATGGACCGCAAGGTTAAGCAGGAGTCATATGTTTTGATATGATGACCATATGGATGCTCTCTTTTGATGCTACACCGAATCACGTGATGATCGGACTTGGTGTAGTGGATTTGGTTCATTTAATCACCAAAAAGACACGATGGATGTCGTTTTTGAGAGGGAGTTCATTTCTAATTTGTATTAGTAGAACTTAATAAATCATAAATTAAATCAATGTGAATTTTCATAAGTTGTTGTAGTCATTGGCATTCGTTCACCTCTTTATGCTTAGTTGTAATTGAGATATTAGAACTATAGAATTCTGGATATTTACTTTATGAACTGGTATCGTATTGTGTTGAGTGTCAATCTAAAGTTTAAAGTCCTATTGCAAACTTTCAGCAAACTCTATTTATCCGTGAAATTTAATAGTTAGTATTAAATCGAGAGTAACAATTCCAGTGTTAGTATCTTAAGTATCATGTTTGCCTCTATGATTCTTGATTGTTTTAATATCAAGTTTATCTAGGAGCTGAAAGAATTGTTTCAGAAAACATCATGTGTGACAGATATAATGATATCTGAAACAATGTTTTGGTTGTATTCTTTGCTTGTTAAACAATGTGGTTCTTGGGTATTGGATACCGAATTGGTTGGTATGAAATTTCATACAGAACGACGCAATTCATGAACCACAATGGCCTAAGTAACTAGCAAGAGAATATGTGATGATGTTCATCGAAAACAAATAAACCGTTGTTTGTATTTCTCGTTGACATCAAAGCTTGACTTCAAGATTTGTTTTAATAATTGTTATTTAAATAAGGTATTATGAGAACAAAGGTTGTTCAAATAATTACCGTATTCCATATAAGATGGATGATTTACAAATATAGTTGTAGAAATCACATCCATAAAACCTAATGCTAAAATGTCGCAAGACAAATGATTGAAAGATCACTTACGAAGTGACATCGCTGTTTAAATTATATTGGAAATAAAACATGAAGAATTTCCATATTCATGGATTTTTGGAGTCTTTTATTTGATCAAGTGACGCTTGTGAGACTTTCCTCGGGATAATTAAAAACTTCGTTCAAAGGCCAAAGAAGAACGAACGACTAAAATATTGGAATTTATACATATCAATGTATGTAGTCCATTATGTGTAGTCGTAAGCGATGGGTTCCAACTTCATATACTTTCTCCGGAAATTTGAGTGAATATTCACTTAATGAGAAAGAAGTTTATGTGTAGTCATAAGCGATGGGTTCCAACTTCATATACTTTCTCCGTAAATTTGAGTGAATATTCACTTAATGAGAAAGAAGTATGAAATATTTGAAAATATTCAAAGACTTTCAAGATGAAGTGGAAAATCATTGTAACAAGAAAATAAATAATTTATGATTTTATCATAAATGGATTTATTTGAGTTACAAGTGTAACAAGAAAATAAATGAATTATGATTTTATCATAAAGGGATTTATTTGAGTTACAAGTTTAGCAAAAACACCTAGATTTGCATCTCCCAAAACACCATAGGAATATGGAGTGTTTGAGATTTGTAATAAAACCTTGTTTGACATGGTTGGATCAAAGGTGTTATTTATAAAACTGGCATTATGTTTTAAAAGATTAAATCTTTAGAGACTACCGCATTTACATTGAAAAGAGCTCCATCTTGATCCGTTAAAATGACACCATGGAAGTTATGGTTTGGGGTAAAAACCCAAATTGTCATTTCTTAAATTTTGGTATGTTAAACATAAGTAAGATGTTTACAACCGAAGTCGGATGATCATGTATTTGTAGGTTATTTTGAATAACAATTGGTTATTCCTCCATAACAGCAAGGACAAAAGGGTTTGTCGCTTGAAACGTGAAATTTCTTGAAAAAAGAATTTTTCATAAAAGTTTTGTGGGAGGACAATAGAACTTTGATAAGGTTAACGAACCTTAGCTAAATATGCTGAGTTGCACAGCGCCGGAAATCATTCCGGAGGCTGTCATAATGCTCATAGATTATATTCCTCAAAGGTTGTGGTCACGGATATGTAAGTTCTTATTGAACCAAGTCGGTCGGATAAACAATCAAATGCTAAGATTTGAGAGTAAATCATTATTGTTTGACAATGATGAACCGACTACATGCAAAGAAGCTATGATGGGCCCTGACTCCGTCAAATGGCTTGAAGCCATAAAATCCGTGATAGTTCCATACACGAAAAATCAAGTTTTGAACTTGGAAGACCCTCCGGAAAGGTGTAAAAACGTATCGGTCGTATTTGGATCTATAAAGAAATAGACATGAATGTTTTACATCTATGAAATAGTCAACATGTCGGTAAAGTATTTTACGACAATGTTCAAGGAGTTGACTATGATAAGATTTGATCTTTCATAGTGATATTTAGTCTGGACGGATTAAAATAGCAACCACTAGATATAATTTGGTATATGGCAGAGGAATAAACAAAAATAAATTCTTACAATAGAATGGTTACCTAGGACGTGTACAAGACACGGTCCAAATGGTTTTTTTAAATTCAAATAATGCTAAAAGGGCATGCAAAGTTCAATGGTTGAAATAAGCATCGTGGAGTTGGAATCTTCACCTTGATGAAAAGGAGTTTTCATCAGGAGACGATGAAGATGCTTGCATTTGCAAGAAATTAAGTGGGAGCGTTGAGATATATTTCTAATAAATTATGTGGAGGACATCTTGTTGATTAGAAATAATGTAATACATTATGTGGAGGACATCTTGTTGATTAGAAATGATGTAATTTTATTGACCAAGGTTAAGAATTTCATTTCGATGAAAGACTTAGGCAAAACCCGAATATTTAGGATGAATGTCTATAGTGGATAGACTGTGACGCTAATACGGTTGTGCCAAACGTACATATATGAGATATTGAAGGAGTTCAATATAAAAATGAAAATAAACGGTTCTTGTCGCATGGAAAGGAATTGAATCAAGATTCAAGTGTATCGACACTTGATAAGTGAAACAAGATTCAAGTGCTTTGACACTTGATGAGTGAAATCACGAGAATGTTTCGATCAATCATACCATGATATGTACACATCCAGATATGTCCTATGCTCTAAGTGTTATGAGCATATTCCAGAATGAATCATAAAATGATCATTGGACGATAGTGAGAATATTCTTATGATCCTTTGGAAGAACTAAGATTATATTTGTGTAGAGGTGACAAATAATTACAAATAGTTCATTGTAAAGCGTTACATTGATACTAGTTTTGTCACAAGATACAAATTAAGTTTATCTCAATTTAAACTATGGGTGGCACAATGAAATGGAAAGAAAGTTTCCATGATGGATTTGGATGAATTCCAATGTTAAGACACTGAAACGGATACTACAACAAAAGGCTAAGTATATGGCTGCTATAGTAGCAGCAAAGGAAGGAATTTCTGTCAAGTAGTTTGTTATCAAACTAAGGTGTAGTTCGCAACGGGCTAACACTAAAGATATATTGTACGACAATAGTATCGACATGATTTAACCCCAAGAAACTAAAAGTCTCACCAAAAGACCAAATTTATACAATGCCATCTCATTGGAGAATGAGTGATGCATGAAGATGCAAAGACATGCAAATACACACAGACCTGAAGCGTCAGATCCGTAGATTATGTTAACCACTTGCAATTGCGTATATGGAACACCATAAAGCCATAGGTGTTCAATATGCAAAGTTTTCAAACTAGATTATTGTCTCTAGTGCAAGTGGGAGACTGAAGGGAATATGCCCGAGACGCAATAATAAAGTGGTTATTATCGTATTCCTTGTTTATGATAAATGTTTATTTTACATGCTATAATTGTATTAATACGGAAATATTAATACATGTGTGTTTAATAAACAAAAGGAAGTTCCTAGTTATGCCTCTCTTATAAACTATCTCGTTGATTAACAAGATGATCATAGGTTTCCTGATCATGGACATTGGATGTTGTTAATAACGAGTTCACAACATTAGTGTAATGGTGTGATGAACATTCATCCGAAGTATAGCATTACGATCAAGGTCATTGAGTTTATATTGCTATGACAACTTACGAAGTGATCCTAATCCTTAGACCATGAGATCATGTCAATCACTAACACCAGAAGAGTTTCTTGATAACATCAAACGTCACACCATAAAAGGGTGATTATAAAGATGGGTTCAGAACTACTAAAGTGTTATGTTGAGGCCCATGGATCTAGAGTGGAATTTGTTCATCCCGATGACGGATAGATATGCTCTGGGCCCTCTCGGTGATATCACATTGATTAGCTTGTAAGCAAGTGATTTGATCACTAGAATGTTATATCACGGGAACGAGAAAAGAGTGCATGTCAGTAATGAGATCAAACTAGGTAGGGAGATACCGATGATCGAATATCGAACATGTAATATATTGCGAAACAAAGGGATTAAGATACTAGCGTAAAAGGTTCTGACGATCACAAGAAAGTCATCGTTGAATGTGTGGGAGTCAGTATGGGTCTCCAGATCCTGCTTCTGATTATTGATCTGAGAGGGGTCTCGATCATGTCCGCATTATTCGCGAACCGTAGGATGACACACTTAAGAGACACCGACATCCATTTGGAGCAAAAGTTTCATGCCGAAAAAAATAACAAGCGCAGAAATTTATTTCACTAGATACTGAAACGAGTTTTCAGGTGAAATTGCAGAGAGTGTTTCTGCGTGTGAAATGAAATACTAGCAAGGGGTTATATGTGAATGTTTGTCATTAAAGGAATTTACAAAATTCTGAATAAATAAAAGGAGTTTTATTTAATGAGAGTTTGCATTAAACTTGGTGGAAATTTAATGGGAATTTGAGTGGGTTTTTGAGTGGAGGGAATTGAAAGGCATTTGAGTGAGTGGAGTGTCCACCCACATGAATGTGGAAGAGGTGGGGGCAGCCCCATGGCTGGGCGCATGGCCCCTTGGGTGCTCCCTTCTCCCTATAAAAGGAGCCCTCTCCCTCTCTCTCACTCACACCTCCTCGTGAAGGATCTCTCTCCCCTTATAGAATTTATCCCCCATGGTCTCGGACTAGCGAGATACATGTTCCCGGTGGCTATTCGGAAAGAAAGAGTTGTGCTTCCGCTGCATCGCTGGAGCGAGGTGGCGGAGGTTGCTCGGTGCCTCGGACGTGTGTGCGAGCACGGATGCGCCGCTGGTTTGCGGCACTAGGGCTTCCTCTCGATCTAGAGATCGGCAAGAGATCGTCTACATCAACCACGAGTTTGGACTCGTTAAGCTTTGTCGGTCTTCAAGGGTATGTTCTCTACGGATATACATCCGCCCGTTGTTTGTATCTAGTAGATAGATCTTGGTACATAGTTGTTCCAATCATAGGAAATTTTTTGTTTTCTATGCTGCGAACCCTACAATTATAGCATCCTTTTAAGCAAAATGTACTTGTCTCAAGAGTGTTTAATCTAACATAAAATTTACTATTAAGGATGAATAAAATTTACTAGGAAAGTTATATGTTGCGATAATTTTTTTTATAGCATTAAAAGCTTCATCCGCATCACAATGAAGGAAATTTCCTCCTACTACAGCATCCAAAGCATATCTATAACAAAGAACAAGATCAAAGTAGAAACTGCTAATAAGCAATCCTAGAGTAATTTTAGGCTCAGTTGTTTTGTAAGAATCAGAAATTCTAGACCAAGCTTCATTGAAACTCTCCTCACTGCCTTGTTTGAAAGTGAAGATCATTTCCTCAGGGACATAGTGATTGGAGCAGAACTAGACATAAAAGCATTTTGAAGTAGGAACTAATTTGTTGTATTTTTTATAAAAAGAAGCAAACCAAAAAAAGAAAAAGAAACTAAGCAAAACAAAAACAAAGTAAAGAGATTGGTAGTAAGAGACTCCCCTTGCAAAAATCTTTTTTCTCCCCGGCAACGGTGCTAGAAAAAGTTTGATGTTGGCTTAGTTGACGTAGAGCCCGTTGGGAACCCCAAGAGGAAGGTATGATGAGCATAGCAGTAAGTTTTCCCTCAGTTATAGAACCAAGGTTATCAAACCAGTAGGAGAAAGAAACCACTTCCGAAGGTGTTGCTAGCAACGTGGAACCTACACATAACACAACCACAATACTCTGACCCAACTTATTAATGAGGTTGTCAAGCTCACTGGTTTTGCTGAAAACAAAGAATTAAACGTATAGTGTGGAAGATAGTAATTGCTTGTGGTAATTGCAAAAAGTAAACAGTAAAAAGTAGATAGAATATTAATGGGAAGGAATGGACCGGTGTCCACAATTCATTAGAGGTGTTTTCTCCATAAGATAAATAACATGGTGGGTCAACAAATTACAGCGGGGCAATTGACAAATAGAGAATGCATAACAACGCATGTACATGAGATGATGATCACTATGGGATTCATTTGGGCATTACAACCTAATACATAGATCATAATCCAACTGCATCTATGACTAATAATCCACCTCCAGGATATCATCCGAACAACCCTCGGGTATTAAATGACAAGCAACAAAAAATTGCATTAAGAAAAATGTGTAATGTAAACAATACAATTGCCCTTGGACAAAGGATTGTTGTTTTCTCCCTAGTAGAAATAGCACATATACAATCTTAGAAGTTTCTGTCACTCTCCCACATTACTAGAGGGATGAACCTACTATCGAGCATAAATACTCCCTCTTTGAGTCACAAGCAAATACTTGGCCAAAGTAACTACTAGCAACGTAGAGCATGCAAGATCACAAATAACATAGACATGATAGAACAATAATCAATCTGACATAATACTCAATATCCATCGGATCCCCACAAACACAACATGTAGAATTACAATAAGATGATCTTGATCATGATAGGCAGCTCACAAGATCTATACATGGTAGCACAAAATAGGAGAATCGACCATCTAGCTACTGCTATCGACCCGTAGTCCACGGGTGAACTACTCACACATCACTCCGAAGGCAAGCATGGTGATGAAGAAGGCCTCCGGGATGATCTCCCCTCTCTGGCAGGGTGTCGAGAAGAGCATCGGATCCCTCCCGATCTAGCGACAATGGTGGCGGCAGCTATGGACTTTTTTGTGGAATTATGATCGGGTACTTAGGGTTTTTGCCTCGGGGGGTTTATATAGGCGAAGGCGCAAGGTCAGTGGACGCTCGAGGGGCCCACACCCTAGGGCGGCGCGGCCTAGGATGGGCCCGCGCGGCCCCATGGTGCGGCTGCCTCGTGGTGCCTCTTCGTCTCTCCTTTGGACTCCATGTCGTGTCTAGAAAAATAGGAACTTTGGCTTTTGTTTCGTCCAATTCCGAGAATATTTATTTACTAGTTTTTCTGAAATCAAAAACTGCAGAAAACAGGAACTGGCACTGTGGCATCTTGTTAATAGGTCAGTTCCAGAAAATGCAAAAAAATGCCACAAATTATGGACAAAACATAATATAAATGGTGCAAAACAAGCATGGATCATCAAAAATTATAGATACATTTGCAATGTATCAAAAGCCGACAAATTCGACTAGACGGCCGAGGCAAACAAGGAATTCGAAGACATCAAGCGCCTGCTCTCCACATCTCCTATACTGGTAATGCCAAAGGATAGGGACTATACATATCAGCCACACACCAAGTGGTTAGCACATCCCTCGTGGTCGAGCGACCCAAAGACGGCAAGACCCACGAGGTACAACGCCCAGTCTACTACCTTAGTGTTGTGGTATTGCCGATGAGTACGCCATGGAGGGTTTCTTAAAGTGCGTGTTTTGAGACATGGGGTAAGGCGGAAGGTTGGCGGGTAGGAGGTAACACAACTTACCCGGGTTTAGATCCCACGACGGTGGTGGAATCCTACTCCTTCTATAAACCACTATAATGGCAATACGCCGAGTTACATGGATTGGTTCGCTATGCGAGGTATGAGTTGATTGGTGCCCTAAAGGCTCCTCTAGGTCTGGCTTATATAGTCGCCAGATCCTAGGGTTACAGGCAAAGTCCTAGCCGGGCAGGTTACAGAGTCCTACATTGTACACAACTAGTCTAACGTGTGTTGGACTCTAAGGCTCCGGGTACGCTGGTGACTCCTCCGTAGCCTTCCTTCATCTGGCATGGTCCTCCCTTCTGTATCCATCTAACTGGGCCTCCCAGCAGGCCATAGGCCTTGCTACCGACTATGGTCCACCCGGGTTATCCGGATTAGAGACATGATGTAACACCCTCGCCTGATAAGGCTAAGTTCATGTGTATAGTGCCAATCCCTGGATCGGTTCACTGTGCCACACAGTACAGATGAATACCAAATAATTTAACAGTGCATTATAAATAACAAATTGATCCAAAATTTACAATTATTACAATAATGCTTAGCTCAAGGCGAGCTCAAATATCAAGTAGAATACGGAAGCATAAACAATTGATAGCCTCCATCTTCAATTGTGCCATAGGTGAACAACTGTTGAATGGAGTATCGCGACCTATTCGATCACTCAGAAATAGAAACATAACCTCCAACATAAACGTAGCAGCCCTGAAGGGTCAATACTTGGAATGTATGGCAAGTAGAGATATTAAAGGAGACAATAGAACTAGCATCTACATGCATATTTGGCAAGTGGAGTTGTGGCTAGCTTGCATTTGCAAATACCTTTGTCCTACTTTCATAAACAGTTTTGTCTTTCTTTGAAAAGATTCCTGTGAAGTTAACCCATCATCATTAAAGCAATTAGGAAATTAGAATGAGCGAGAAACATGTCATGAAGTCAATATCAAGCAACTCAGATGTTCCTAACCGGGGACACAACTAATCGATTAGATTATACACCCTGCAGGGGTTAGTACACTTTATCCATGTGACTTGGCCAGCCCAGCTTGTACCACCACTCTCATAGTGGGTGATGATAGGGAGAAGTCAAAGAAGGAACCGTTCGGGAAGTAGCTCCCCAAACCCGACACACACCGTACCAACCTACCAAAATTCTACATCTCTGGATACGTGGGTTCGAGTTACCAGAACCTACTGAGTCCAACCAACCTCCCATTCCATTATTGGCACATGGTTGTACACGTAAGCTACAAAATAAAGAATCCAATCATTTTCTCTTGATACCTGGGTGCCTTTCCGCAATGATACCACCAAAAAATATCAATCCCATCACACCCAGGAGATTCATTGATTAAGTTTTTTTTAGTTTTCTCAAACCAATACTTTAGAAACAACTTACAAGTGATGTAACACAGCCCTCGTTCATCATAGCACTCCTAAGCACATCTACCAACGGTGGCTCATCTACAGGAAATCCCTAACACATAATAGGACATAGCATAGCGATAGTACTTTCCTACACATGTATCTACAAAATACACGACAATACATTAAAAATAGTAGGACAATAATCATGAACAGTTAGCATCTACTTGCCTTGATAGTTGTTGGAGTCGTTCAAACACTCGTTGCAATCATAGACATTGCACCCCTCGCAATCTATCGATCAAACAATTGCATACAACATAAACAACCATACAATCATAAACAAATGCACAAATGCATGCATGGCAATTTAATAAGTCACAATGGTTGTATTTAGTTCTCAAAAACTTCCCTGAAGTATATGATGCATGCAAGAGACCAATTAATGCAATTGGGTATTTATTATTAAATCCTAGTTGCCAATATAGGGGTTTTAATAATTCTGTTGCAAATCCTGTCTTAACTGTCGAATTAATTTTTTTTCTGGGGTTTACTGGATATAGGACATTAATATGAACCAGTAGGCGTTGGATTCATCCTAATCGAAGTTATAGATCTTTTTGTATGATTTAAATAGTATTTAATGGGTTTTAAATCATTTATATAGTTTGTTTTGCCTAGAAAGCAAACTAAAATATGATCTGTAATCTACACGAGATTGTGATTCCAGGGACAAATTATTTGTAATTTTTTGAATGTTATTTATTTTCTTATGAATTTATTACTCTAAATATGACATTAAACCATTTAAATCTTCACGGCAAAACCTTACAGTCAAAACCTGAACTATATGCATATTAATGATCTACTTGGAACCAGCTCTCCATCGGTATATTATTTATATTTTTTGATATGCAAATAATTTACTATGAATTGAATGATTTGTATAGCCATTAAAACTAATTAAATTTCTACGGGGTAAATAATCCTCTAAAGTTGTATCCAACCCGATATTATTAATCTACATTATAGTAGCTTCAATTTGATATATTGTTCATATTTTTCGGAGTTACAGATAATTTCCTATGAATTTATTAACCTAAAAGACTATTAAAACTAATTAAATTACTACATTAAACGAATACTATTAAGGTTGGATCTAATGCCATATTAATATTCTACACATTTTTCTAAATCCATTGATATATTATTTGCTATTTTTGGATTTACGAATCTTTTTATATGAATTTTGCAAGTTTATACAATTTTCTGCAAATTAAATTCAATTGCAAATCTACAGGGAATGTTCCTTAGGAATATACCGCGCTGACTGTGATGCGGGGCTGACCTGGCTTGATCTGGTTGGCTCGTACCCCTTCGTTGATAATCTCTAATCTTGACCGTCAGGATGATATACAGTGGCTAGAAAAGAAGATCGGCTTGATTTTGGATCATAATAGATAACAGAGAGATCTGTGTTAGAGAGACAAATCCGTAGATCAAATTGAAAAACTTACAACATGAAAGCTGTAGAGAATCATTAGTGCTACCTTTTGACCAAAGGAATTTGGATTTGAAGAAATAAGCGCGAGTAGATCTTGGAATTACACTGTCATATCTGAAATATTGCGATACGAAATTCTCCGGCTGTGGTGGATGAAAAGAGGTGAGTTTTGTCGGGACTGAAGGTTTTCAACGAGATCTACAACTTTTGTGTTTTGGCTGAAGGCAAACGACCAAGTCTAGATGGGTGAATAAACGAAATAATATTCAGGCATGTTTAGATTCGGGATTTCGAGAAGGAAAACTCATACAGCCGTGGCTCCACGGGTTTATATGGATGTTTAGGACGGTCTATAGATAGGTCTTGGAGTAGGGAACAAGTAGAAACAAACGAAAGTCGATTTGGAGTTGTAGATTAAAAGTTATAAGAGTTTGAATAGAGATAGGTTTGAGAAAAACCGAGTTTGCAAGCAAATTAAAGAAACCGTGTGATCGATACCTTCTCCAGCGTGTGCGTCCTGGCGGGTTTGGTCTGGTGGGTCGGCCCGTTTAGATTTTTTTCCTTTTTTCTTTTTTCTATTTTGGTATTTCTTCTATATCTTTTGCATACAAACTCCAAATGGTATGATTCTTATTTCTAAAATTTTCTAAAATCGCATAGATTATTATAGGATCATATTTATAATATTTTTACTAGTTTTCAAGTAGTGAAATTATAAATCTTTGTATATTTCATTTTATTTATATTTTTATTTGTTTGTATTTATTCCATAACTTTTTCATAATAGCTCCAAATGAGCTCAATTTTGTTTCTAAAATTTTGTAATATTCATTGGATCTTTTTAGGCTGTAATTTAGCAATAATCGCTGCCTTAGCAATAGTGGGTTTTTATAAAGCCAATTTAATTCTCTTTAGGAGCAAAGTGGCATATACTATTTAGGGTTTTAGTCCTTTATTTTTATTTAGGGATTTTTCTTGATGCAAATATGCAATGCAATGCTCATGAATGTCATGCAAATGCAAAAAAAATTCTAGTCCCAATTTCCAAAATCTTGGGATGTGACACATGCAATGGTGATACCCATTTAGCATATCCCCAACAGTAGCCTCAAGAGAACTCCGAGATCTTGTGTTGTCTTGCCTCTTCATACTGAATGTTCCGTCTAGATGGATGTTGGCAAATCATCAAGCACTATCTTATAGTCCTCCCAAGAACCCTGCAATGCTCTCCGTCTTCAATATGTAAGTCGGAGAACCGCCGAATCTTCCATCGTACTCTTCTCGAAGTCGGACTGGATCTGTCCTTGCTAGAATCTTTAGATGGGATGGTTCACCTGCCTATGCCAGTAGAGTGACGTAGACCATAGGTTAGCAACGCCTCGTAACTCACACATGCAGAGAACGTAATCATAGCCGATTTTCCAGTGTGAAGGATATGAAACGTTGGTGGCAGCGGTGGGAACATGACGAAATTGCCACCCACGCCCTGTCTATGCAGCAACCATTCGATCGACTTGCACGAATCTTGATGTTGAGTACTATAAATTGTAACCATGTTGATTTTTATCTTTTCACCATATTCTTCCTCGCATCATCTTCTTCCTCTAGCTAATGCTTCCTCGAGCTCTCCATGTTCACAGAGGGAAACAACCCTAACTTTCCTCGAATCCATAGCCAAGCCGGCGAGCTCCATCCACGTGCCACCGGAAGGAGTGGTAGTGCCGCGCACCCCGCGGTGGGGGAATCCACCGGCGGTGACCATATTCCAGCGGGGCTGGAACTGCTATAAGAAGAGGATGATTCCCACAAGAGGGAATGGTGCGGCTCGGACATCACCAAGAACGATCTCAAGGATATGCTCGCCGAGGGGTATCTCCCTGCGATGGAGGGTCTGTTCTGGCGGGAGGCGCCAGCCGGCGAGGTCGTCCCTTCTCCCCTAGCCGGAGAAAAGGTATACCTCAAAGACCAACTAGTGCATGGCGTCTCCCTCCCAATCTCCGACTTCTTCATAGAAGTCCTTGTCCACTTTCAGGTTCAACCTTGGAACCTGTCTCCGAATAGCCTCCTCGCTCTTAGCATCTACGCGACGCTTTGTGAGGGTTACCTAGGAATCAGGCCTAGGTTAGATTTGTTTATCTACTTCTTCACCATCAAGAGGGAAGCCGGGGTGATCAAGGAGGAGCTTAGGAATTGCGGAACCATTCGCTTCAAGATCCGGCCTAGCTGGCGGTTTCCCGACATCGTTGGCCATGAGTCCTACAAAAACTGGCAAAGGACATATTTATACTGTTGGGCCACGTGGAGATAAAACAAAAAATTTCATCTAACGTGGTGATCCCAAGATCCAGCTGAGGTAGAAGGCCACGAGGTTTACCACTAGACGCGCGGTTGCGGATTACTGATGAGGCGCGTCAGTTGATGCAGTGCAGTCCTTTGCGATCCGATCGTCCTGGTGTTGAGCGTACAGCACCTCTGCTGGTATCCACATGTGCAAGGAGGAGCGCCAGTGGCAAACTGCTAGATTCGTATCGTCGGCAGGACTGCTGTGAAGCTAGGGTTTCCAACACATGGAATGACCTAACAGAACAACGATTAACCTTTTTAGGTTAAGGTGCTCCACTATATATATAGGGAGTGAACGTGGGCTCTGCTCGCGCGACCCATTCACTAAATCCCATATAACACTAGTCACCGTGAGTCCAACTCACTAACTTAGTCCTAATCCGGTTTAGGTCTAACCCAACCAGATTACAGGTTCAGATCCAATCCAAACTTGCTCCCGCTCTTAAGTGTGTAACCCCGTAGGCTCATGGCTACTTGGACACGATTGGAGTCCGACTCTCAATCGATCAGTCGGTAGCGGCTCCTAGCAGAAAGTGCCGACTCCCAAGTACCAAAGAGTCATGATGACTTGCCTTTCCAATGCGACTTACGTCCGAGTCCCTTTTCTCTCACGATATACCTTGTCAGACTATAGGCGAATAATTGTCATCCCTTAAATAGTCCGACTCTCTTCTCGATCCGAGATAAGTGATTCACCCGACTAACTCTTAGTCGATCGCCTCAGTTAACACTTAACCGAGTCATGCATGGCCGTGCTTTCCTAATAATATCTCACGAGAGGGCCCAGAGAATATCTCTCCAAGTGGAGGGGCAAAATCCCATCTTGGTTATTCACATCACACAGCTTGATTCTCAGTCGACCCGAACTCTGCCTTTATAACTGCCCAGTTACGGATCAGCGTTTGACATAACCTAAGTCGATGATTCTCAACTCGGACTATGCAATAACCTCAGGTCTAAGGATTACATGGATTGAGATATACAAATGAAAACTTGTTCGTTGTACCTCTTTAATCGAATCTGTGTAAGTTGGAATAGCATCTCCATGCCCATGACAAGTGGAACCGAGTCATCAAGCCAACTTTCACATTGGTCTAAGTTGTGTGTCTAGCACAACCTCAATGACCAAGGATATTTAGTACAAACAACATGAATGCATAGTTCCACAACGGAATCACATATTCAATGATACACATCAGATGTTTATACAAGGACTACTTAATATCTTTATGAATACAATGGGAAATCTCGTCATACATGATTGCCTCTAGGGCATATCGAGTGGTTCGTAGAGAAGAGTCCTCTTCCTCTCCGATGGAAATCCCAAGCCCCCTTCCTCTCCGATGGAAATCTCATCATACATGATTGCCGCTGAAGCCCCGACATGGAAATACCAAGCCCTCTTCCTCTCCGATGACGAAGCCTCCCGCCCTGTAAGGCAGATCGAGTGGTTCGTAGAGAAGAGTCTGACCTAGTTGGACCTAGCCATGTGCTGGTTCATTAGGCGGATTCAGCCTCTGCAGCACCACGTGAAGCTTATGCATGAATATTCCAAGGATAGGAAGGATAGCCTCCATAATCTCCCAGGACAACTTTTCGAGTGGCTCCGTCAAGCTTCGCCTCAAGTACATAGTCAGGTGAAGGACAGGAAGCGTGGTTTCACCATCACCTACGACATGATTATTTTCTGTGTATGTCATATACTCTAGTTCTTCCGTCTAGCCTTAACCATTGGATCTAACACTTTGGGATTCACTTAACATCTAAAGAGTCTAGATGAAGGTAGCATGGCTACCCAAGTCTACAACCCCAAGATGAAGGAAGTCACCGTCGTGTCTGACAATGATGTCTCGTTGGCGCGAAAGCGGAAGAGCTCCACCTCTAACGCTGCCGACAGAGGCAAGAAAAAGAAGACGGAGGGTGGAGCCTCCAAGATATCCACCGCCTCCCTGGAGGCGAAGAAAATAAGAATGATTGGTATCCCGTTGACCAAAGAACAAATCGTTGTGTAAGCTTCTTAATATCCGACATTGTCTCTTGCTCGTCTTGTTCCTATACTTATAGTTTTTGCATGTTTTAGGAAGAAGGCCGGTATGAGTTTGAAGAAGACCTCCAAAACATTGGGGGCTTATAAAAACATCAAGGAAATGTTTCACCAAGCATCTCCCACCATCGCCCCACCAACTTCGAGCGTCCGGACTGCCACCGCACCGACAAGCTCTCCAGCAAAGATAACGTCTAAACCTTCTACCATGGAAGTGGACCCAGCTCCTTCTCAGGAGGTCCCATATGTTGCCGCAGAGCTTGTTGTTTTCGGCGAGCAGGCGACACAAGAGAGCACATCACTAAAGTGGTTGAAGCTCCAGCTAAGGATGCCACTGATATCAGTAAGGCGATGGTGCAAGGCGAAACTTCTGCTGTTGGCGGAGCCGTTGCACCCAAGACGCCAACAGAGGTCTCAAAGATCGTCTACCCGGTGCTTACACTGAGTAGCTCTGCTCTGGCTCCTGGTGTAGCTCCGACTTCTCCTACGTGCGGTCTTGAGGAGCTGCTCAAGCAGGCGGAGATCCTGCGCATAAATAGCCTTGCTTTTAGCAAGATATTTGCCGAAAGTGCCAGCAACCTCAAGAAACTTTGCACTGTAGCCCCCAAGTATGTAGTTTGAACGAATTATCCTGACTAGATACTTTTTAAGAGTAGCGTACGTAGTGTTTGTAATTTTTTAATACTATAGCCCCCAAGCGTCTAGTTGAAACAGAATTAGTTCCGACTAGATGCTTAAAGAAAGACTAAGCATATTGCCGAGTTTAAAACTCGTACTGTAATCCCCAAGCCTCTAGGCGGATACTTATCCAACTAGATGCTCCAAGTAGACTAACGACAAGTTCCACAAGATGCGCGCTGATCTTGAAGCTGAAAAGGGTAAAACTACCTTCTTGAAGGATCAAATCACCAAGAGAAAGAGTCTGTTTTTCTTTTCAATTTCGCACTCAATCTTGGTCTTGTGCCATTAACTTCCAACTACTCATTATGATATATCATTTCTCCGACATGCAGAAGCTATTACCAAGGCGAAGGATATTGTCGAGCAATCCAAGCACATACAACTGCTAGATAGCGAGAACAAAATTCTTAAGCAGGAGAGGGTTGAATCTTTAAAGATGCACGAGGATGCTATGAAGGCCGTGCAGGAATCTGCTAACACGGAGATCAACCACCTAAAGGATGAAATTGCAATCCTCAAGGAACAGACAAAGCTTCGGTCGAGCAGAATACTCACAACCTTGATGCTTACAAGGTCCTCCTACAAGAACGGACTCCATGGCAGAGACGCTCCAGCAAGCTGAGGATAGCATATTTGGTAAGAAATCTTCGTCTTGTACTTCTATAAACCAGATACTCTAAAATTTTCTTATTGTGAACTCATGTACTCGATCATTTGGCCGGAAATGCAGCTCCTATTGGTTTGACCAATAATCCTCCTCTGCCAAAGGAATGCATGGTTCTTGTCGGCAACTTCATCAACACCTCCATCACATAAGAATAAGAAATTGCCAAGCCCTTGAACATCAACATCAAAGCGGTGGACTCTATCATGAAGTATTAGGAGGTCCTGCGCCAAGCCCATGAGCGTATCGTAAGTTGGAAAGCTTCATGTACCCGGGATGGTGCAAGGATAGAGATGGCAATGGTCAAGGCTCATTATGATGATGCCGACATCAACACAGTGACCTCAGGTTTGGCCGACGTAGACGATGATGGCCAGAAGATCGATCACGGAGCTATCTGGTCATCACTTGCCGGCTACGAAACCCGGGTTGCCAAGTTGGTGGACGCAAACACCTTTGTACCTCTTGAGGTCATCGATGCCGACCATTCTAGCTCCTACGAGTCCCTCAAGACCACCGACTTCGTTGATGAACATGATGACTCTCCTGCTGCTGATGATGTTAACTGGAAGTCTGCTGCACCAAAGGAGTGAAAAACTTATGTAATATTTGAAGGGTTTGCAGCATAGAAAATAAATATTTTCCTACGATGGGAAGAAAGCACCAAGATCTATAAACTATATACAAGCAACAGGTGGATATAATACATATCCTCAAAGACCGTATAGCCTTAACGAGGTTGTACTCGTGGATGATGTAGTCGAACGCTTGCCGATCTCAAGATCGTGATGAAGTCCATCTGGTATAGCCGGTCCAGGACCATCACGTCCAGCACCGCAAAGCAGTGGTGCATCCATGATCGCACACACATCCGGGTACCCCGACAACCTCCGTGCCCTCGCTCCAGCGAAGCAGTGGAAGCAACAAATCCTTCCAGAAAAAGCCACCAGGAACATGTATCTCGCTGATCCGAGACCATGGGGGAATTCTAAAGGGGGGAGAGAGATCCTACGCGAGGAGGTGTGCTTTGAGAGGAGGAGAGGGAGGCCTTTTATAGGGAGAGGGGGAGCACCCAAGGGGCATGGCGCCCAGCCCATGGTGGCTGCCCCCACCTCTTACACATTCATGTGGGTGGATCTCCCACTCAAAATGAAAAGCCTCCACTCACATAAACATGCCTCCACTCGAAAATCCACTCACATGCATTAAATTTCCACCAAAATTAATGCAAGATCTCATTTAAATAAAATTCTTTTATTTATTTATTCAAAATTTTGTTAATCACTCTAATTAACAAACATTCACATAAAAGCCCTTATAACATTTAAATTTCACATGCAGAACCAGTTTCAGCAATTTCAACCAAAATAGTTCCGGTGTCTAGTGAAATAAATTCCTGCGCTTTCCTTTTTCTTTATCTGGCATATTATTTGCTACAAATGGTGTCGTTATCCCTTAAATGTGTCACCCTATGGTTCACGAATAATGTAGATATGATCGAGACCCCTGTCCGATCAATAATCAGCAGCGGGACCTGGAGATCCGTACTGACTCCCACACATTCAATGATGACTTCTGTGATCATGTGACATTATACGCATGTAACTCAATCCCTTTGTCTCGCGATATATTACAAGCCCTAGATTCGATCATCGGTATCTCCATACCTAGTTTGATCTCGTTACCGACATTTACACTTTTCTTGTTCCCGTGATATAACATTCTAGTGATCAAATCACTTGCTTGCAAGCTAACTAATGTGATATCACCGAGAGGGCCCAGAGTATATCTCTCAATCATCGGGATGGAAAAATTCCACTCTTGATCCATGAGCCTCAACATAAAACCTTCGTAGCACTCAACCCATCTTTATAATCACCCTATTACAGTGTGACGTTTGATGTTATCAAGATACTCTTCCGGTGTTAGTGATTGACATGATCTCGTGGTCTAAGGACTAAGATAACTTCATATGATGTTATAGCAAAATAAACACAATGACCTTGATCGTAATGCTATACTTTGGATGAATGTTCATCACATCATTCCAACAATGTTGTGACCTCGTTATTAAGAACATCCAATGTCCATGATCAGGAAACCTTCGATCATCTTGTTAATCAACGAAATAGTTTATAAGAGAGGAATAACTAGGAACTTCCTTTTTGTTTATTAAACACACATGTATTAGCGTTTCCATATTAATACAATTATAGCATGCAAAATAAACATTTATCATAAATAAGGAATACGATAATAACCACTTTATTATTGCCTCTCGGGCATATTCCCTTCAGTCTCTCACTTGCACTAGAGACAATAATCTAGTTTGAAAACTTTGCGTATTGAACACCTATGGCTTTCTGGTGTTCCGTATACGCAATTGCAAGTGGTTAACATAATCTATGGATCTGACGCTTTAGGTCCGTGTGTATTTGCATGTCTTTGCGTCTTCACGCATCACTCATTCTCCAATGAGATGGCATTGTATAAATTAGGTCTTTTGGTGAGACCTTTAGTTCCTTGGGGTTAAATCATGTCGATACTATTGTCGTACAATATATCTTTAGTGTTAGCCCGTTGCGAACCACACCTCGGTTTGATAACAAACTACTTGACACAAATGCCCTCCTTTGCTCCTACTATAGCAGTCATATACTTATCCTTATGTTGTAGTATCTGTCGCAATGTCTTAACTTTGGAATTCATCCAAATACGTCATGTAAACTCCTTTCCATTTCAATGTGCCACCCATAGTTTAAATTGAGATGAACTTAATTTGTATCTTGTGACAAAATTAGTATCAATGTTTTGCTTTACAATGAACTATTTGTAACTTATACAAATGGAATATATTCTTAATTCTTCCAAAAGATTATAAGAATATCCTTACTATCGTCCAATGATCATTTTATGATTCATTCTGGTATATGCTAATAACACTTAGAGAATAGGACATATCTGGATGTGTACATATCATAGTATGATTGATCAAAACATTCTTGTAATTTCACTCATAAAGTGTCAAAGCACTTGAATATTGTTTCACTTATCAAGTGTCGATACACTTGAATCTTGATTCAATTCTTTTCCATGCGAGAAGATCCTTTTCTCGTCGTTTATATATTGACCTCCTTCAATATCTCGTATATGTATGTTTGGCACGACCATATTAGCGTCACTGTCTATCCATGTAGACATTCATGCTAAATATTCGGGTTTTGCCTAAGTCTTTCATCAAAATGAAATTCTTAACCTTTGTCAATACACTACTAGGAAACTAGCTATAGATAGACATACCTTCTGTGGCGCATGGTTCTGACCATGCGCCACAAAAGTTATCCAGTGGCGCATCCGGAGCAATGCGCCACAAAACCACCAAACTTCTGTGGCGCATCCTATGGAGTGATGCGCCACAGAAGTATGGTGGGACCCACACCAGCGGTTGGACCATGAATCTTCTGTGGCGCATCACTCCATATGCTCCACTGAAGTTTGGTGGGACCCACAGCGGGCGGGGTACGACCGTGCTCTGACCAAACTTATGTGGCGCATAATAGATGATGCACCACAGAAGTTTATATCTTCTGTGGCGCATATCATCATATGCGCCACAGAACAATTATGTCGGCCCCACACTCTAGACACCCATGTACAAGCTTCTATGGTGCATTTGTGCATATGCGCCACATAAGAACAAACTTCTGTGGCGCATTCCTCCAATATGCGCCACAGAATGCTTCGTGTTTCCTAGAACAAACTTCTCTTGTGCTTTTCCCAACTAGTAGTGGAATAGGTAGAATATACTAAACAATCTAGGAGATAGACATGTGCAGTGGCATACATCGTTGCAAAATGCACATGCGCATAGCCTTGAACAGCAAAACAACAATGCCATACATCATTGCAAATACACAAACTACAACATTGCAAATCCCTTCACAGAGCTGGTGGGGGCGATGGCGGTGGAAGATGCCAAACCTCCTTTTTCATGCACGCCTGCAGCCTGTGGACGTGGTCCTCCATGGACATGTTGGGGTCAAGCACCGGCCGCCACCCGATTGGTTCCACCATGCGCGCCCTCTCCTCCGGAGACGCGAGCACGGCGTACAACCTCATGGCCTTGTTGTAGAGGGCCTCGTGCCGCAGTCTGGCATCCTCCTCGATTAGGTTGACCTCTGAATCCCGCGGCGGCTGACTCCGAGCACTGCCCCTCGACCTCGCCCCTCCACTGCGAGTAGGCTGCAGGGAACGCGAGCGGGCTATGGTCTCCAGCGAGTCTTCCGACGAGTTGTGGGAAGAAGACATGAGGGGAAGGTATGTTGCTTTGGACAGGGAGTTTGGTATATATATAGATGGGTGTCATTAAAGCAGCTCTATCTGCCACGTTCATTTGGTGGAGATCTGCCCTCTGTGTTTTGTGGTGCATAGGTCAGCTATGCGCCACATAAGTTTAACCTTCTGTGGCGCATAACCACAATATGCGCCATAGAACACTGAGTGCCAGGGCCCATAGTGTCTGGCCCACTGCACCCTATGGCCCACAGTCTGGCCACTGGCCAAGGTGATGTGGCGCATATATGCGCCATGCGCCATAGAACATTGAGTCACGGGGCCCACATGGCGCACTACACCCTATGGCCAAGGTTCTGTGGCGCATGCACCCAGTATGCGCCATAGAAGATTGAACTTATATGGCGCATATAGCCAATATGCGCCATAGAATCCTTCGACCAGATCTGCACAAAGGTGGCAGCTTTGCACCCCTCTATCTACCACCATCCATTTCACATCCTTTTTCCCCCTCCTCCCAGCTCGTCTTCCTCTTTTGTCCCACCCCATTGTGTCTATACTTTTCTACATTTTGTTGTATTTAAACCTGCTATAGTTGATATATTGGTTAGGGAAAGCCTTTCTCCAACTAGTAGATCTAAAACACACCTACTTTTCTCCTCCACATCTCTATTTGTGTACTATTATCTCTCTATAGATCTATTGATCCACACTCTCTCACATCGCGCTCTCGACTCGGTATTCAATCTACTCGGTGAGTAACTGGCCATGAATATGCATGTTTTGTAGGTGTAAAGCTTGTCGCGCGGGCGGTGTCTATATGTGATGCATGCATGGAGCAAAGATGATGTTTGTGCATGAAGCTTGTGTGGTGCATGAATGCTTGCATGGGAAGAAGATTCTTGTTTTTGCTTGTCTCTGTCCTGGTGTGGTGCATGGATGTTTGCCGAAATGTTGATTCATTTCCATTTCGGCAAATTTTTGCACCACCCATATGTCCTACTTTTAGGAAAGGTCATGCCAAATTTTTCTGGCGACGACCATGCATGTGTGTTTTGTGTGTGCATAAGGTGTTGTTTCTAATTAACCTACTCTCTGTCTTTTGCTCTATATGTGCATACCGCGCAGGCTACCATGGTCGTCAGCATGAGCGAAGGTCTAGTTACTAGGTATAAGAAAGACGCCAAGGCGGACATGATTCAGAACAACAAGACCTAGATAAGATGTCCATGTCGAACATGCAAACTCCAGCGCTGGATCGACCCTGATTCTGGACAATTGGAGGATCACCTGCTCAGGCGCGGTTTCATGCGCGACGACTTCGATGAGGAGCTGGCAGTAAATGGTGTTGGTCATCATGAAGACTTGGGCGGGCGAGAAGACGAAGAGTCTCCCGACAGGCATGGTCATGATGACGAAGAATATACCGGCAACGGGCATGATCATCATGACGAAGAAGGAGATGTCGACGGGCATGACCATCATGAAGAAGGAGAAGAAGCGAACACCTAGACGCTGCTAACTTCGGTGTTAAGGGACCCTCATGTTTAGGAACTGCTTCTCAAGGAGACGAGCAACACCAAAGCTGCAACCAGAGAGAAAGACAAGCTGGCGCAAATGGAGTTAGATGGGATGACTCCATTGTATCTTGGGTGTCGGACCGAGGATACACGCCTGAGTGTAATGCTCAAGGCTCTAGAGATGAAGGCGGAACACAAATGGACCGACGTGAGCTTCAATGCTAACATGGAATTCTGGCACGACCGTCTTCCTAACGGGAACACATTTCCAACAAGTATAGAGGAGGCCAAGAAAATCGTGTGCCCTCTCGACCTACTACATGTTAAATAACATGCATGTATCAATGATTGTGCACTTTATCGTAACGAGTACGCGGAGAGAACCACATGTCCGGTGTGCGGCCATGGACGGTACCGAGAGTCTTCTTGGCACTCTCCTCAACATGACAGAGAGGACCAAGGATGGGACGAAAGCAATAAATGACCTGAAATTGCTTGGCATCAAGAAGGAGCTTCAGTACCCTAATAGTGATGATGATGATGGAAGGGACTCAGGGTCGCTGCAAAAGGGTTAAGAAGAATGAGGTGGTTGTGCTTCGCGCTGCCTGCTTCACTCTGTGTTTGGAGGAGATCGAGCAGTTTTTCAGGTGCCTCCTAGGAGTCAAAGTTCCTCACGGTTACTCGGGCAAGATAAGCAGGTATCTCGACGTAGCGAAGAAGAGGTTCAGCGGTATGAAGTCCCACGACTGTCACATGATGATAACACAGATACTTCTAGTTGCCATACGAGGGATAATGGACGAGCACGTCCGTGAGATGTTGTTTGGCTTGTGCAAATTTTTTGACGTCATCTCTAGGAAGTCGATCAGCATGAAGCAGCTCGACAGGCTACAGGAAGAGATCGTGGTGATAGTATGCGAGCTCGAGATTTACTTTCCGCCTGCAATCTTCGACATCATGGTGCATCTACTTTTCCATGTCGTGGATGACATCATCTAGCTCGGGCCGACATTCCTGCACAACATGATGCCGTTTGAAAGGCAGAACGGTGTAATCAAAGGGTTCGTTCGCAACAGGTCCCGTCCAGACGGAAGCATAGCAAAGGGCTTTCTGATCTACAAGTGCATCTCTTCTGCCAGAACTATCTAACCACCGAGAACGAGGATGTTGGAAAACCCACCAAGAAGAACCTCGGCAGGCTCGCTAGGTATGGTCACCGCGAGGGCCACCGCTCACTGCATGTCGGCATTGCTAATCGACGCGTCGACTTTGGCAGGGCACACCGAGTCGCACTACAACACATTGAATTGGTCAGTCCTTGGGTGGAAGAGCACAAAAGCTTGATCGAGCAGGAGTACGTGGACCGGGCCCGCTCGAGGAAGAAAGGGAACGTAACAAGAGAACACAACTCCACCTTCACGGGTTGGTTCAAGAAAAGGCTGCTGGACAATCCCCCGCAGACGCCTTCTATGGAAGATCAACAACTCATATTCTCCTTGTCACAGGGCCCAGCGCATAACATAAAGACCTATCAGTCATACGACATCAACGGTTACAGATCCTACACCGAGGAAAAGGACATGAATAGCGAATATCAAAACTCAGGAGTTACTATGAGGTCCTTTGCCGATGACGAGACTACTGTCATGGAAAGATTCTACGGAAGGATCGAGGAGATATGGGAGCTCGACTACTGTGGAAAGATGGTATCGATGTTCCGTGTTTGATGGGCCAAGAACGTCGAAAAAGAAGGCCGATATTTCGCCACCTGCGTTATACCAGATGCCAAGTCGGCAAAGAAGGCCTCCACGAAAAATGAGTCGTGGTTACTCGCTAGCCAAGTTGATTAATGTTTCTTTATTACCGACCCGTCAAAGCCTAGTCGTGTTGTAGTGAGGAGGGGCAAGAGGAGCATCATCGGAATGGAAGGATCCGTCAACGAGCAAGACTTCGACAAGAATGGCGATCCGAAGATCAAAGAGGAGTTCGACAAGTACTTCAACATGCCTACTACTACTACAGTAAGAAGAAAGACCACACTACCTAGTAAAGGTTGTCCGTTCACGAGAAGAAATCTCATAGTGCCCGGGCTAAAGTATTCAACCGCGAAGAAAAAAGGCAAGAAGATTGTGAAGAGAGGCTAGCTAGCTCGAAATATCACACGACGATGTGTGACCTTTTTTGTGTATTAGTTAGAGACTAAAAATATTTGTGATATTCGTGTGGGTATACAAATTCACATGTGTTTGTGAGAAGCACAATATATACAATAATTCGGGGAGTGTTTTTTAATAAATATACATGTGTATGTGCTTGGTTTTAAATATATTAGTAATGTATAAAATTTTGAAACAAAGAAAAAAAAGTGACCCAGCCAGGATTCGAACCTGGCTGGGAAAGGTTTGTCTATGCATCATAACAACTAGGCTAATCTGTGTTTGATATCCCACTACAGCCTCACGGCGGTTTTGACTAAGTGCCAATGTTCTGTGGCGCATATCGCTCGAATGCGCCACATAAGTTGAAAATTATGTGGCGCATTCTAGCAATATGCGCCACAGAACATTGGCACTTAGCCAAATAACTGTTTGCCCCCTTCCCCTTTTCTTTCCTCAACCTGCTACTCTCGCCCCCAACGAATCCTATCTTACCTCTCTCACGCTCCCCCGACGAACCTGCCGCCGCTGGAGCCCGTGGAGGAGGAGCCACCTGCAGCCGCCGGAGCCCGTGGAGGAGGAGCCACCTGCCCCTCTGGAGTCTGTGGAGGAGCCACCTGCTTCCGCCCCCGAGGAGGAGAAGGGCAGCACACACCAGCCGCCCCCGAGGAGGAGAAGGGCGGCGCACACCGCCGTCGACGACCACCTCCCCATCCCGCGCCACCTCGCTGTCCACGCTAGGTGAGCATATGATTAGGTTAGGATTGCCCTGATTAGGGTTAGGATTGCTCTGATTAGGTTAGGATTGCCCTGATTAGGGTTAGGATTGCTCTGATTAGGTTAGGATTGCTCTGATTAGGGTTAGGATTACTCTGATTAGGTTAGGATTGCTCTGATTAGGGTTAGGATTAGGTTAGTATTGCTACTGATTTGTATTAGGGTTAGGGTTAGCTCTTTATCTGATTAGGTTAGGTTTGCTGATTTGGATTAGGGTTAGGATTAGTTGATGAATTCTATTATTCACAAATTTCAAGTTTGTATCCCAATTAGATGATTAGATTTGAGTGGGTATATATGTTGCATGGCTAGATTAGATGATTAGATGATTAGATTTGAGTGGGTATATATGTTGCATGGCTTGATTAGATTTTGGCCTGGGGTTTATGTAGCCCCATTTCGAGTTTGTATATATGTTCCCTGTTATATCTGTGCTCTGTTATTTTTGAGTGGGTAGTAGTCCTTAAAACAAAGCTTAGACAACATGATGCCAGATTTTGCCAACTGATTGGTAGAGATCTGTGAATTTATTTCCTTGGGAGCCATCCTCAAACATGAAAAAACTAGAGAATGCATTGCTAAATCTTATTTTCATGTGTTAATTTTGAATGCATATTTTGAATTGTGTCGTTAGAAAGTATGACAAGCAGGCTGTCCAGTGAAAGGACCTGGAACTGTTCATGTTTATCTAAGACTCTTAAGCCCCAGTATAGTCTAAATCCAAAGATCAGACCTTAAGCTAGTGATCATGCAGCGGCTAGTGGACCTCCTTGGGAGCGCTCAGCTTTCTCGGGAGATCGAGGACGCCTTGGTCTGGTGCTAGACTGAATGCTACCCTAGGGTGTTGCAACGCTATGGCGTTTGAGAATGTAATGCCTGATTGTGACGCGCTAAACTATCATTGGTGTTAGACAGTCATTCCATGCTTGTGTTGTACTTTGTGCATTATTGGTGTTTTTTCTTCTAATATGAAGTGACGCACATTTAGATGTGTGTTGGATAAAATAAAAGGAAAAAGAAAGTAGTATCTTAAGACAAAACCATCAGGAAAAAAGAAGGTAGTATCTAGTAGATGATGATCTACTATGATGATGATCTAGTGCTTATGTGTTAGCTTCTGTCAAATGCTTATTGCTTGCTGTTATAAAGTGCTTATGTGTTAGCTTCTGTCAACTACTTATGTGTTAGCTTCTGTCAAATGCTTCTGTCAAATGCTTAGTAGATGATGATCTACTGGTATAAAGTGTACTGCTATATTTGACCCTTATTGCTTGCTATTAAATGCTTCTATCAATCTGTTAGCTTTATTTGACCCTTATTGCTTGCTGTTAATTATATCTTATTCCTAGTGTTAATTATATCTTTTTTGGTTGACATGAGGTGCCTGTTCTATAGTAGTGCCTGTTTATTTGACCCTTTTTATTAGTAGCTATTTTAGCTTGCTAAAAAGGCTTATATTATAGAACTGAGGGAACCTGGGAATGTGTCAAGTGACCTGATGATGTGTAGAACCTGGGAATGTGTCAAGTGTAGGTGTTGTGTATAGGTCCTGCTATTGTGATGTGTATAGGTGCTGCTATTGTATCTGTTTTAAGTACATCCTCTACAGCTGGTACTATGAATGAAATGGTTTTCAATTTGACAGCTGGTACATCCTCTACATCTGGTACTATGGTGCTTCCAAACTGACATATAAGTTTGATCCTGCCAACTTGTCTATGATGTATATACACTAATGATTTGCAGATAATAAATGATGGTTTTGAATTTGAATATGTGAATGAATGGGATGGTGCTGTAGAGTTTGTTTATTTTGTGAATGAGATGGTGCTGCCAACTTGTTTATGCTTCATTTGAATCTATGAATGAGATGGTGCTGCAGAGGTTTGTTTATTTTGTGAATGAGATGGTGTTGGATGATGATGGATGGTGTCAATGGGGTTATCAATGGGGCTGGGGTGTTTTATCTTGTAGGGATTTCAATTGAGTTGCTTGTTTCTCCCGAAGTGTTGATTCACTTCCGTTTCGGTTGAGAAATGGGCACTCGTAGGTCCAAAAATTAGCAAAGGTCATGCCGAATTTTTCGATCGATATTTGTGCTAACTTTGTGCCTCTTTTTTTAGTAATAAAGCACAAACATGTCGACTAACGACGAGGCCAGTCCTTCTAAACAAATGAGCATCGAGGATCTAGCCTGAGAGGCCAACAAGTCGTTCTGGGGGCCGTCCCAAGAGCATGAGGAGGTGGAGGAGATGAGAATGACACCACCACCGAAGATCGTCGTGGGAGGTGCTGGGGGCGAGGAAGATCCAGATTACGAGGGGGACGACGACGACTACGACGGAACTAGTGAAGGCGGGGAGGAGGGTAACACCACCACGGATGGTGGCGAGCGCACAGATGGTGGTAGCGGCAACCCCCCCACCATACAGAAGAAGAAGAAGGATATTAAGGATCGGAAGCCGCAAGTGCTCGCCAACGTTTGTGATGAGTTCACCGAGGTCACAGAAGGTGGCCAACCCATTGCGCCTTCATCGATTGCTTGCGGGTACGGCATGCAACTCGGGTGCATCGGCCGGGAAATCATGTCGATCAACACGAAGTACATCCGACATAATCATGCTTTGGTCGAGAACCTCCTTAAGAAGCTTCACAAGCGATACACATTCCCAAAGAAGTTCAGAAACCTGGAGAGTAATAAGAACCCGGTGAACAAACTAGCACTGACAAAGATGAGCAATGCCTTGAGCAGCTGGAAAACCTGGGTAAAGAATAGCATTGACAAAGGTGAAAGCTGGGAGATTATAAGTTGGAAAAATCCGATGCTCGATGAAGAAGAGTTCAGATATTCAAGGCGGACTTAGATACCACTGCCTCTAAAGCATGGACTAAGTGGGGAAAGACTATGCGAGAGAAGAACATATGTAACCACCGGCTTGGAAGCGGCGGATATAGATGGAAACAGCCCATTTGTGACAAGGAGGACGCCGAGCTTGAACGCCTGGGTAAAGAGAACCCATGGCATAAAATCACAGACCTACATATCCGACAATTTGTCTGGGCCCGCTACTACCTGGACCCTGTTACAGGGGAGTTCGTCACCGACGACCCGGATGTGAAGGCCTTTGAGGATGAGCTGGTAAGGAATTTACCGTGGATCTCTCATTAAAATAATTAAGCCAAGAATCTAAATGCATGCATGGGTTCACCTCTCCTTGTATCTCTGCAGGAGAAGGAATTGAATGCTAGCGAGGACTTGTCGTCCCAAGATTCGGCGGTGGAGCCATGGGACACTATTTTTAATAGGGCGACGAACACTTACAAGAAGAGGGAGAAGAAGTTGCCGCCAAAATCAGCTGGTCGTGTTTCCGGCTTCGGTACAAGCATGATGTTTACCGAGTACTACAAAGAGGACGCAAAGAAGAGGAGGGAGAGGAAGAACCAGTCGGAGGCTAAAGATAAAGCCGAGGTTGAAGAGCTGAAGTTGAAGGTGAAGACATTAGAGGAAAAAGTGGACGATAAAGCAATGGAGAAGTTATTGGAGGAGAGGCTTCGCGCGATCATCCCCCCTGGTGATGGAGGGGATAGATGTTTGGAATGCAGGAGGTCGACAGGGGCCGATAAACGTGCCCAGCTTTAGCGGTAGCAACTTGAGCATCAACGTTAACGCGTCGCCGGACTTGGTGACCTTGCCGGCCACCATCGCCGCGGCGCAGCCGCAAGAGCTTGTTGTTGCACAGCTGCCCCTGGCTGCTCTCGCAAAAAATACCAGTATCGCACAGCTAGCGGTGGCACCAGTACCGCGGGAGAATGCTGATGATAGGCCTGCCGCCAGGATTGGCCGTGTGTCGACATTAGCCGAGCTCAACGCCCTTACCAAGGTAACTAATATCATACTCCGCTTCATCTTCTTTATGCTCCTTTGGTGACTTCCACCTCGATCATGATGCCCAACACATATGTGTCGATATTCAGGACGCTGCTTGCGTACTACTCCACAAAGTTGCCGGTGGCGAGTTGAGGGATGTTGCCAAGGGCAATATTATACAATCGGCAAACCGCACGATGCACAAAAATGCAATGGACGATGCCGTGATGAGGGTCTGGATTGCGCAGGTGTTGCCAGGGTGCGATGACATGGACCCCCCTTTCAACCTCAGGGAGCTAACGAACACAACCCCAAGGCGATGCCACCGTCACAACGCAACCGCCGTCGCCCCCTCCACCACCATCACCACATAGCGGCAACAACGATGATGACGAAGAATTTGTCATCATCGACGACTACATCAACACCGGCACCGGCATAGGATTGTACATGCCTGCTGTGGATGAAGTACCCTTCGTCGCTCGCAAGGGTCAAGGTGGGCTTCCCACTACATGCACGCAACGCCTGGTCTTCCATGGTTTATCTCAAGAGACGCCTCCGACCACCGATCAACAGGAGAAGCCTGTTGGATTCGTCTTTATCCCTGACACACTCCAAAAGGCGGCCGTTGAGCACTTAGCATCCCCAGTGGAGGAGCCTGCTCAGAAGACGAAGAAGCACAGGAAGAGAGGTAAGAAAGCCGAGAGCCAACCTCCTCCGAAGAGGATCCGGGCTAAGGATGACTTCGTACCAGCCTGCGAGGATGGCTTGCCCAGGATACATATAGCCGATGAAGCAATACTGACTCTGGAGCTGCTTTGCCTTGCTGGTGGACATATGCTCGCTTTGAGTGATAGTATCAAGACACTAGAGGGCACTCTTCTTAAAGACAAAGATCCAAATTACCCGGTTTTCACTGTCCAGGTGCCATCGGACGTGGACTTCGTCCATGAAGCCCCCGCAGACGTGATCTTCATAGCGTACGAGGACGTCTTCAAGCTGTTTCTCTCGAAACGGCTGGACTATAACATGGTCCACCTATTCACGCTCAATCTGGCGATGAAGACCAAGAGAGAGCAGACCCCCTACATCGCGATAGTGGATCCCTACTACATGCGTGATAGCTTGAGGAAGGATCTCGAGACGCGTGCCAAAGTAGACGTATCTCGAGAAGTTCATGATGGACCACAAGATGACGAACACGCTTCTTTTGCCTTTCTTTCCCGAGTAAGTACACACACCCCCTAGCATTGTTAACTTAGGATTTCTTATAGCTTTCTTCCTTTGCCCTTTTCCAACATCCCGTTTCAATTGTGTTGTGCAGAGACAAATACTGCACACTCATCGTCATTTGCACAAAGTACTCGATAGCATCGTATTTCGACTCGGCGAGTCAGAAGAAGAAGAAGGACTACGACAGAATAAGGGGTGTTTTGAATGAGGCTCTCGAGGGCTACGCTAAAAAGGGATGCCCCTTCGTCAACAAGGGGGGATGTATCAAGGATGACAAGCACGTGTTCAAGCACATGCTCGAGTTCCCCTGCGTCAAGGAGCCGGCTACTGGCGGCGCCAAGGAGGCCTTCTACACCATGCATCACCTTAAAGGGTTTGTCCGGGATTGCCAAAACCTAACTCTACCATCTAGTTTCCGAGCATGGGCCGAAAATTTGGCGCGAAGGGATGATGATGATCTTAGAGAAGACTTCCATCGCATCCAGGTTAAGTTGTCGAAAATCATCATGGAAGATGACAACACAAGGGGAGGGGTCCTAAAACACAACAGAGGGTTGACTAAGAGGGAGATTTAAAATATTCTTCGTCAACAGGGTGACAACATTTCCATGCTTAAAGATGTTTCTAATGATCAGATTCATGATCATGGTGGCAAAGCAGATGTCCTATGGAAAGCCTTTAAAGATAGATTGGGTACTTCTGATAATCCTGAAATGCACTTCAATCTTAATGACTTGGCTGGGGAATGCTTAAGGCAAGAGGAAAAGGATGCTTTGGAAAAACCTTTCTCTGATGAGGAGATTGAAGATGTAATTAAAGAACCGCCAAATGATAAATCCCCTGGCCCTGATGGTTTTAATAATGAATTCATGAAACAATGTTGGCCTATTATTAAGGATGATGTGAAACAACTCCTTGTGGATTTTTATGAGGGGCAAACTTCCTTGGAAAGCATTAATACTTCTTTTATCACCCTCATCCCAAAAAATGAAGCTCCTCGGACACCTGCTGATGTTAGGCCTATTTCTCTGCTAAATACTGTCTTCAAGATTATAACCAAAATTCTGGCTAATAGACTGTAGAAGTTCATCCTTAAACTTGTCCACAAGAATCAATATGTTTTCCTCAAACAAAGGTCTATTCAAGATTGTTTAGGTTGGGCATTTGAATTCCTTGATCAATGCCACAAGTCCAAAGAAGAAATTTTAATTCTTAAGCTTAACTTTGAAAAGGCTTTTGATAGAATTGAGCACTCTTCAATGATCAATATCCTCAAAGACAAAGGTTTTGGTGATAAATGGATTTCTTGGATTCAGTTAATCTTTGGTTCAGCTTCCACCTCTGTTCTATTAAATGGAGTGCCTGGGAAAAAAAATTATTGCAGAAGAGGTGTAAGACAAGGTGATCCTTTATCTCCTCTCCTGTTTGTCTTGGCTGCTGATCTTCTCCAAAGCATCCTCAATAAAGCATTGAATCTTGGTCTTCTTTCCCTTCCCATTGAAGGTGTGTTCTGTCCTGATTTCCCTGTGGTGCAGTATGCCGATGACACTTTATTAATCCTTAAGGCTGACTCTGAGAAACTATTGTGCCTCAAGGCTCTTCTTCATACTTTTGCACTCTCCACTGGACTCAAAGTTAATTATTCTAAATCTAGTATGATGCCAATTAACATGGACTCTGTGAGGCTTGAGCACTTTGCCAATACTATTTCTTGCCTCCCTGGCTCATTGCCATTCACCTACCTTGGTCTGACTTTAAGCATTAATAAGCCTGCAGTGGAACATTTCCTGCATATTGTTCAGAGAGTTGAGAAAAGGTTGTGTGGGATTGCTGATTTTCTTAATTATGGGGGGAAACTACGGTTAGTTAAATCTGTTTTATCTTCCCTTCCCATATATTACATGAGTTGTTTTGATCTTCCTGTCACTATTAAAGATCAGTTGATTAAGTATATGAGACAATGTCTATGGAGAAAGAAAACATCTGATGTTCAAGCTAGGGGTCAAGCTCTTATTGCATGGAAGAAAGTTTGTCGACCCAAGAACCATGGGGGATTGGGGGTGCTTGACCTTAATGTTCAAAACTCTGCACTTCTTATGAAGAATTTGGATAAATTTTACAATGACAAGGATATCCCATGGGTTCACCTTATCTAGAACACTTATTACTGTAATGGTAAACTTCCTGGAAGAAGTTGGAGGGATCCTTTTGGTGGAAAGCTCATCTGAAATTGGTTGACGTATTTAAAGGAATTGCAAAGTGCTCGGTGGGCGATGGAAAATCCACCCTTCTCTGGTCTGATATGTGGAATGATGGTTGTCTGCAGCAAAAACTTCCTCATCTCCTTTCCTATGCAAAAAACCCACACATCTCTGTCAATGAGTTTCTGGAGACAGATAATATTCAAGATCATTTTTTTCTCCCTCTGTCACAGCAAGCTTACCAGGAATATCAAAACCTTGAGCAAATTCTTAGTATTGGCATGCAGGGGGAAGCTGACAACTGGAGTTACATTTGGGGCAGTAATTTTTCAGTCCAAAAGGCTTATTATTCTTTATCTGGTTACCAACCTGTACAACCACATTTCTCCTGGTTGTGGAAGTCCTCTTGTCAACAAAAGCACAAGTTATTCTTCTGGCTCTTGCTTCTTGATAGGCTAAACACAAGAAACCTTCTAAAAAGGAAATGTTTTACTCTGGCTTCTTATGAATGTGTGTTTCATGGCTGCATCAGTGAAGAAACCATACTACACTTATTTTGGGACTGTCCTTTTGCAAGAGCTTGCTGGGCTGAAATCTCACATGTCCAGGTGACTGATCAAAATCTTTTTTAAGCTTTAGCCAGTATTAAAAAAGATCTTAAAGTCCCTTTTGCAATGGAAATTATTATGTTAGGAGCTTGGGGCATATGGATGTGCAGAAACAATGAAATCTTCAACAACAAGCACGCTTCGCTTGAGGAATGGAGGGCTATTGTCGCCCAGGAATTAAGATGGGTCCTGTATATAATTAAGAAAAAGAATTATCAGGGCCTCAAAGATTGGATTGAGAATAATTTAGACAGGAGATAGCTGCTTAAAATGTTATCCCTCTTTTGAGGTGGCCTGAACTTGTAAATACCTTTTTGTAACTCTCTATGATATATAAAAATTGCAGGGGGTGCTTTACCCTACTGTTTTACCCTCAAAAAACAGGGTGACAACAGGACGTGGATGATGAAGGATGGCTATCTACCATTCCCGAAGCCGAGCGTTAGCAGTTCTCAACATTGATCGATGTGTGCGCCTAGAATTATCATAGATGTCTGTGTGTAGTGTTGGGTCACAAACTATATACTACCATGGTCGTATGTTGTAAACTTCACTATTGTGGTCGTTGTCGTCGAAGTTCTATGATTATGATCGATGTACTATCTTCTATGTTTACTGATCTTTTTCTTTAGTTTATGTGAATAGATATGCATGTGAACCAATTTAGTTCTTTCTGTTGCATGATTTACTAATATGCCTTATCTATAGAGATGACGAAGTGGTACGTGGTGTACAAGGGTTGGGTTCCAGGATCTACAATGAGTCAGAGGACTGTCAGAAACAGGTGAACAAGTTTAGCGGCAACAGCTACAAAGGATACGCGACTCGAGAGGAGGTGGTAGCCAAGTGGAGGAACCACCTGTGGAAGGAGAACCGGATGAAGATATTGCTAGTGCTCTTGCTCACCGTCATCACAACTGTATTCTGATTGATTCTAGTGTAGGCGATGAACACTTCATTTGTAATGTGATGAGATGGTGAAATTTCTAACAAACACTTGTATAAATGTAACAAACACTTCATTTGACTTGTATTGTAATATTATGACCACTTGTCTATCTCGTTCGGGCTCTAAGTATTGTGATGGCACTATATTCGTGTTTGTATTATATTTGTTTTCATATACTAAGTCAAATATACTGTTTCTGTCAAATACTGTATAATACTGTATATTTGGAAAAGTTTCGATTTTTTTTAATACCTGATAATCAAACCAGTGGCGCATCGTTTATACCTTCTGTGGCGCATTTTCCAGAATGCGCCACTGAACAGAGTCCTGTGGCGCATCAAAAAGAAAGTGCCACAGAAGTATCATGACTTATGTGGTGCATATTGGAATGCGCCACTGAAGTTTTCATCAGTGGCGACGTAACAGTGGCGTCCCAGCCATGCGCCACAGAAGACCAATATAGATGCGCCACTGATGAAGGATTTCCTAGTAGTGATAAAAGATACATCATTTCCAATCAACAAGATGTCCTCCACATAATGTATTAGAAATATATCACAGCGCTCCCACTTAATTTCTTGCAAATGCAAGCATCTTCATCGTCTCCTGATGAAAAATCCTTTAACCGTTTCATCACGGTGAAGATTCGAACTCCGGATGCTTACTTCAACCATTGAAGTTTGCATGTCCGTTTTAGCATCCTTTGAATTAACAAAACCCTTTGGATCGTGTCATGCACACGTCCTAGGAAACCATTCTATTATAAGAACTTTGTTTTGTTTATTCATCTACCATATACCAAATTATATGTAGTGGTTGCTACTTTAATCCGTCCAAACTAAATATCGCTATGAAAGATCAAATCTTGTCATAGTCAACTCCTTGAACGTTGTCATAAAATAATTTACGACATGTGGACTATTTCATAGATGTGAAACATCCATGTCCGTTTCTTTATAGCTCAAAATACAACTGATAGGTTTTTACACCTTTCCTGAGGGTCTTCCAAGTTCAAAATTTTATTTCTGGTGTATGGAACTATCACGGATTTTATGGCTTCAAGTCATTTGACGAAGTCAGGGCCCATCATTGCTTCTTTGCATGTAGTCGTTTCATCATTATCAAACAACAATGATTTACTCTAAAATCTTAGCATTTGATTGTTTATCCGACCTACTTGGTTCAATAGGAACTTAGACCTCTGTGACCACAACCTTTGAGGCACGTGAGCCATGAGCATTCTGGCTGCCTCCAGAACATTTTCCGGTTCTGTGCAACTCAGCACATGTAGCTAAGGTTCGTTAACCTTATCAAAGTTCTATTTTCATCCCACTTAACTTTTTGTGAAAAATTTCTTTTTCAAAAAAACTTCACGTTTCAAGTGACAAACCCTTTTGTCCTTGGTGTTATGGAGGAATACCAAATGGTTATTCGAAATAACCTATAAATACATGCTCATCCAACTTTTGTTGTAAACATCTTACTTATGCTTAGCATACCAAAATTTAAGAAATGACAACTTGGGTTTTCCCTCAAACCATAACTTACATGGAGTCATTTCAACATATCAAGATGGAGCTCTTTTCAGTGTAAAAGCGGTAGTCTCTAAAGCTTTTAATCTTTTAAAACATAATGACAGTTTTATAAATAACACCTTTGATCCAACCATGTCAAACAAGGTTTCATTACAAATCTCAAACACTCCATATTCCTATGGTGTTTCGGGAGATGTAAATCTAGGTGTTTTGCTAAACTTGCAACTCAAATAAATAAATTGATGATAAAATCTTAAATCATTTATTTTTCTTGTTACACTTGCAACTAAAATAAATCCCTTTATGATAAAATCATAAATCATTTATTTTCTTGTTACAATGATTTTTCACTTCATCTTGAAAGTCTTTGTACGTTTTCAAATATTTCATACTTCTTTCTCATTAAGTGAATATTCACTCAAATTTCTGGAGAAAGCATATGAAGTTGAGATCCATCGCTTACGACTACACATAATGGACTACATACATCGATATGTATAAATTCCAATAATTTAGTCGATCGTTCTTCTTTGGACTTTGAACGAAGTTTCAATTATCCCGAGGAAAGTCTCACAAGCGTCATTTTATAAAATCAAAAGACTCCAAAAATCCATAAAAATGGAGTTTCTTAATGTTTTATTTCCAATATAATATAAACGGTGATGTCACTTTGTAAGTGATCTTCCAATCATTTGTCTTGCGACATTTTAGCATTAGTTTTATGGATGTGATTTCTCCAACTAGATTTGTAGATCATCCATATTATATGGAATACGGTAATTATTTGAACAATCTTTTTCTCATAATACCTGATTTAAATAACTATTATTAAAACAAATCTTGAATTCAAGCTTTGATATCAACGAGAAATACAAACATCGGCCTGCTTGTTTTCGATGATCATCATCACATATGCTGTTGCTAGTTACTTAGGCCATTGTAGTTCATGAATTGCGTCGTTATGTATGAAATTTCATACAAACCAATTCGGTATCCAATACCCAAGGACCACATTGTTTAACAAGCAAAGAATACAACCATAACATGTATATCATATATATATACCTAAACTGGATATTTCCAGTTTTTTCTTTTCTGCCAAATATATTTTATAGATTCTATTTTAGCATTTCCTTTTCCTTTTTAAAAGAATCTATCAACAATAATAGTGGCGCCATATACATGAAACATAGTCCAAAGCATGTATATTCAAATACTAATACCTTTGGACTTGCACTTTGAAATAGATCACCATCATCAAATGATCGGAATTTTTTCAAAATCCATTCTTTAGTAATCTTTTAGTGTAGTAAATACTTTACATACATCTTCTATTCATTCTTATCATGACGACTTTCATGATCAAGTTAATGTAGCTTATAAAGGCGAATCGTGAGTATAACATTACTTTCCCAAACCCTTTTGGATGATTAGGATATCTAGCATCTCCAACCTTTGCAAATTCTCATCGAATATGAGAACATATATTATATTCTATCATATTGCAACCAAAACATTGTTTCAGATATTGTTATATCTGCCACACATGATGGTTTATGAAACAATTCTTTCAGCCCCCCAGATAATCTCCATATTTAAATCAAGAATCATGGAGGCAAACATGATACTTAAGATACTAACACTGCAATTGTTACTCTTGATTTAATACCAATTATTAAATTTCACAGAATAAAAAGAGTTTGCTGAAAGTTTGCAATAGGACTTTAAACTTTAGATTGACACTCAACACAATATGATACCAGTTTGTAAAGTAAATATCAGAATTGTATAGTTCTATTATCTTAATTACAACTAAGCATAAGGTGGTGAACGAGTGCCAATGACTACAACAAATTATGCAAATTCACTTTTATTTAATTTATGATAAATTGAGTTCTACTAATCCAAAATAGAAATAAACTCCCACTCAAAAACGACATCCCTTGTGTCTTTTTCGTGATTACATGAACCAAATCCACTACACCAAGTCCGATCATCACGTGAGTCGATGTAGCTTCAAAGGCGAGCATCAAATGGGCATCATATCTTTCATATGACTCATGCTTAACCTTTTGGTCCGTGTTCCGAGGCCATGTCTGTACATGCTAGGCTCGCCAAGTAAGAACCTTAGTATTTGCGTGTGTAAACAGTCTTACACCCAAAATATGATCATGTATCCAAGAACACCCGATCATCACGTGATGTCTTGGAGCGACAAAATATAATCGGTGCATACTTAAGGAAGAACACATTCTTATCTTGATATTTAAATGAGGGATTATCTTATTATGCTAATAAAATGCTAAACTAGCTATATAAGATGCAACAAACATCACATGTTAATAAGTGAAATGATATGGTTCTTGCACTTGATCTCCATCATGTGCTTCGTGGTATGATCCTCATCATTCCTTTACGTGTAAGGCCAAGGTCTACGGAACTTACGCGTTATGTGTGTTGTAAGAGTATCGACTTATACTTTTACTTACAACATTACCATATCATGACACTAGCCCAACAACAATCTAAACTAGACGCCTCTAATTTATCCATTGCAAGTTTTACGTGGCTTAGGGCGTTTGAAGATAGAACTATTCCTACCTACGAATATGAACCACAACAAGGATAACCAAATTGTTGACAATTCGTTGCAAATTAGATATTGACTTGAGTAGGAGGACAGACACCCGCTAGCCACTTATGCAAAACTAGTTGCATGTCAAGCGTGGAACAGGTCTCATGTGCGAGGACATGTAATGTTTTTCCGGGCCGCTTCATCCCACTATGCCACCAATATCCAAAGTACAACTAAGAAGCAATAACATGATCATCATCGCCCACATATATGTGTACTACCCGTACAAAGCATCTACACATAGATCTGGCTCTGATACCACTGTAGGGTTCATAGCATAGAATACAAAAAAATTCCTACGATGGGAACAAAGCACCAAGATCTATCTACTAGATACAAGCAACGGGTGGATATACATCCATAGAATACATACCCTCAAAGACCGTATAGCGTTAACAAGGTTGTAATCATGGATGATGCAGTCGAACACTTGCTGATCTCAAGATCGTGATGAAGTTCATCTGATCCAGCCGGTCCAGCACCATCACGACCAGCAGCGCAAAGCAGTGGTGCATCCCGATCGCACACACGTCCGGGTACCCCGACAACCTCCGGGCCCTCGCTCCAGCGAAGCAGTGGAAGCAACAAATCCTTCCAGAAAAATCCACTGGGAACATGTATCTCACTGATCCGAGACCATGGGGCATTCTAAAGGGGGGAGAGAGATCTTTCGTGAGGAGGTGTGCTTTGAGAGGAGGAGAGGGAGGCCTTTTATAGGGAGAGGGGGAGCACCCAAGGGGCATGGCGCCTAGCCCATGGTGGTTGACCCCACCTCTTCCACATTCATGTGGGTGGAGCTCCCACTCAAAATGAAAAGCCTCCACTCACATAAACATACCTCCACTCGAAAATCCACTCACACGCATTAAATTTCCACCAAATTTAATGCAAGCTCTCATTTAAATAAAACTCTTTGATTTATTTATTCATAATTTTGTTAATTACTATAATTAACAAACATTCATATAAAAGCCCTTATAACATTTCAATTTCACATGCAGAACCAGTTTCAGCAATTTCAACCGAAACAGTTCTGGTGTCTTGTGAAATAAATTCCCGCGCTTTCCTTTTTCTTTATCTGGCATATTATTTGCTCCAAATGGTGTCAGTATCCCTTAAGTGTGTCACCCTACAATTCACGAATAATGTAGACATGATCGAGATGCCTCTCCAATCAATAATCAGCAGCGAGACCTGGATATCCGTACTGACTCCCACACATTCAACGATGACTTCTGTGATCGTGTGAACCTTATACGCATGTAACTCAATCCCTTTGTCTCGCGATATATTACATGTTTGAGATTCGATCATCGGTATCTCCATACCTAGTTTGATCTCGTTACCGACATGTACTCTTTTCTTGTTCCCGTGATATAACATTCTACTGATCAAATCACTTGCTTGCATGCTAACTAATGTGATATCACCGAGAGGGCCCAGAGTATATATCTTCGTCATCAGGATGGAAAAATTCCACTCTTGATCCATGAGCCTCAACATAACACCTTCGTAGCACTGAACCCATCTTTATAATCACCCTATTACGGTGTGATGTTTGTGTTATCAAGATACTCTTCCGGTGTTAGTGATTGACATGATCTCATGGTCTAAGGACTAAGATAACTTTGTATGATGTTATAGCAATATAAACACAATCACCTTGATCGTAATGCTATACTTCGGATGAATGTTCATCACATCATTCCAATAATGTTGTGACCTCGTTATTAACAACATCCAATGTCCATGATCAGAAAACCTTTGATCGTCTTGTTAATAAACGAGCTAGTTTATAAGAGAGGCATAACTAGGAACTTCCTTTTTGTTTATCAAACACACATGTATTAATGTTTCCATATTCATACAATTATAGCATGCAAAATAAACATTTATCATAAATAAGGAATACAATAATAACCACTTTATTATTGCCTCTCGGGCATATTCCCTTCACTATTTGTTTCCTCTAGATATGTTGTTTTTATGCTGAAAAACTATGGGTTAAACTTAAGGCGGAAAACAATAGCTATATGTTTCCTGCTACTTAACTACTAATTCCAGCATGTATATATTTTTTAAGCAAGTGTTGTCTTATCCATTACTCTGGTTTTTATGCTTGACTTTTAGTAGGTCGGAAGACCCATAGTCATAACTATGCGTTCAGACGATGATGCCCAATGGTACCATCAAGAAAAAAATTGCCGACTTCGAGTGCCGAAAGTCACTACTCAAGAATCCACACAAAAACAACAAAGAACGTGTATACCAGAAAACTTAAGCTAACGCCCATAGGCGGAATTTTTACAAGTGAAAATGCAAAACTTATCCAAAAATGAACACTAAAGGAGGTAAAATACTCAAGCATATGAGTGAACCAAAGAGCTTTGTTTCATTGATCATATAAGATGTACATAGTAGATAAAAAATATGCTAAGTGTAAAAAGGACGTAGTTGTGCTATGTTCCATGGACGATCAAGCTCCGGGTAGTCATCATCCAGGTCACGTCGCTTACACTTATGATCCTCGTTTGGTCTATCCTCTAGTTCACGATTGTCAAGGAAGTAGTAAGACCCATTGAGTAGCACCTTTCTAATGATGAATGGTCCTTCCCATGGCGGGGATAACTTTTGTCTTCTTCTTCTTAAGTCGGAGCACCAGATCCTCCTCTTTAAACGAGCGATGCCGAACGCAGCGACTATGGTTGCTATGTAGCTTCTGTTGGTAGATGGTGGATCTTTGGCATGCCAATGCGCGCTCTTCCTCGAGAAGGTCCACATCTAGGCACCTGGATTCTTCAGCGTCATCTTCGTCATAGTCGGCAACTCTGGGTGAATCGTGAAGGATGTCAGAAGGCAGGATGGCTTCTGCTCCATATACCATGAAATAGGGGGTGTACTCGGTGGATCTCTTGGGTGTAGTTCGTAAACTCCACAGAACATATGGTAATTCCTCCGCCTAGGCTCCAGCTGCTCTATGCAGCGGTGACTCTAGACGTGACTTGATACCCTGCAGAATTAATCCATTGGCTCGCTCAACTTGCCCATTGGACTGTAGATGTGCGATAGATTCTAAGTCAAGTCGGCTACGCTTCTCCCAACAATATGCTTCCACTTCTCCGAGTGACAAGTTGCTACCATTGTCGGTGATAATGCTATGTAGGACACCAAATCTCACCACTAGATCCCGGACAAACCTAAGGGCAGTTTCCCCATCAAGATTTCTAATGGGTTTAGCTTCTATACATTTGGTGAATTTATCAACTTCGACTAGCAGATGTGTAACCCACAAGGTACCGTCTGTAATGGGCCAACCATGTCTAGCCCCTAGACTGCAAACGGCCAAGTTATTGGTATTGTTTGCAATTCTTGAGCTGGTACATGTGGTTGTCGGGCATAATACTGGCATCCCATGCATGTCTCAACCAGGTTGTCGGCATCCACCTTCACGGTCAGCCAGTAGAATCCTTGCCGGAAGGCATTCGAGACCAACAATCTAGGAGCGGCGTGATGCCCGCAATCTCCGAGATGGATGTCACGAAGGATTTCAATACCTTCTTGCTAGGAAACACACTTTAGTTATACACCAGTGGTGCTTCTTATATAGATCTGTCCATTGATTATGGTATAGTCCTTCGCTCGACATACTATTTGTCGACTTTCGACCTCGTCGATGGGAAAAGTTCCATGTATGAGATATTCCATGAACGGTTTTGTCCAAGCTATAGGGACCTTCGCTATTGTATGACCAAAAGATTCAATTCTATCCGGGTTCTCGAGGTCCGCTCCCTTCACGGATGGTGTCCGTAGATGCTCTAGAAAAACTCTAGGCGGAATTGGTTTGTGACCTGATCCAAGCTTTGACAGCAGATCAGCCGTCTCATTTTCCTCCCTCTTGACATACTTGACTTCGTAGCCCTCGAAGCACTTGGCTACCTCGTCTACATCGTCTCGCTATGCCGCCATCAAAGGGTTCCACGTGTTCCATGTGCCAGCCACCTGCTGGGCAACCAAGTGGGAATCTCCATAGAAAACTATGCGCTTGATGCCAATATCCTTGGCTACACGAAGTCCATGAATGAGTGCTTCATATTCCGCCATGTTATTTGTAGCCTCAAAGTGGATCTGTAGAATGTAGTGTAGCTTTCCCCTGTTGGTGACTGTAGCAGTACACCAGCCCCTGAGCCGTTGAGTACCTTTGATTTGTCAAAGTGCATCACCCAATATTCTGGCTCTGGTACAGGGGTAGCATTCGGCATCTCCATCCAATCTGCGATGAAATCCATCAAGACCTATGATTTGATAGCGTCGCATCTTTTGTAGGTGATTTCGAAGGAGGCAAGTTCAATGCCCCACTTCGCAACCCTTCATGCAGCGTCGCTGTTATTGATGATGTCGGATAGTGGAGCTTTGCTCACAACTGTGATAGGGTGCTCCTAGAAATAGTGCCTTAGCTTCCGGGAAGAAAGGAACACTCCATAAGCTTGCTTTTGGTAGTGCGGGTAATGCTACTTGAACTCCGTCAAGACCTTGCTTACATAGTAAACTGGTCATTGCACTCCATACTCATGCGTTGGTTCTTTCCGCTCCACCACGACAACGATGCTGATTACCCGGTTGGGGGCCGCCATGTAGATAAACATAGTCTGCATAAGCTCGGGGGCTACAAGCATAGGTGCAGAGGAGAGTATCTCGTTTAGATTCTTAAGTGCAACATCTTCTTTGTCCGTCCATGTAAATTTGTCCGCCTTCTTCAGCAACTTGTACAGCGGCAGAACCTTCTCTCAAAGTCGGCTGACGAACCGTCTTACTACTTCAATGCATCCTGTTGGCCGTTGGATGTCCTTCAGGCATGTTGGATGTTTTATGTTTAGGATCGCTTTGATTTTCTCCGGGTTGACCTCGATTCCATGCTGGGAAACGATGAAGACCAACAATTTGCCGGCTAGAACCCCGAAGACGCACATCTTTGGGTTAAGCATCATGTTTTATTTTCGGAGACTATCAAAGGTTTCTTTTAAGTTAGATATTAATTCTTTTGACTTTTTAGACATCACCGCTATATCTCCCACATAGGCGTGAACATTCCGACCAATTTGATCATGTAGGCAATGCTGCATAGTCCGCTAGTACGTAGCACCTGCGTTTTTCGGCCTAAAGGGCATCATGACATAGAAAAATGTGCCGTAAGATGTGGTGAACGAAGTGGCCAATTGGTCTGACTTCCTCATTTTTATCTGGTGGTATCCTAAGTATGAATCTAGAAAACATAGAAGCTCCGAGCCAGCCGTCGATTAAATGACTTGGTCAATGAGAGGCAAAGAAAATGGATCTTTCGGACAAGCTTTGTTCAAGCCGGTGTAATCAACGCACATTCTTAATTCTTTGGTTCCCTTTTTGGGGACAATTACAGGATTGGCCTCCCATCGGGTGTGATGGACTTCTTGGATAAAACTAGCCTTAAGTAACCTAGCTATCTCTTTTCCTATGGCGCGTCTCTTCTCGTCTCTAAAACTTCATAGAGGTTGTTTCACCGGTTTGCATTTTGGATCAATATTCAAGCTGTGATCGGCAAGTTCCCTAGGTACACCTTTCATGTCGGTAGGTTCCTAGGAAAAGATATCCCTATTCTCATGGAGGAACTCGACGTGCGTGCTTTCCTATTTAGGGTCCAGGTTTGTCCCAATGGCAGTGGTCTTGGAGGCATCACCTACCACAAGTTCCACCGACTTGGTCTCGATGGCGGCCTTGAAGGCGGGATCGGAGTCAGAAATGCACTTCTTCGATGTTGGCATCTCTGAGGCATCGACCTTGCTCTGGATCTCCTTGAACCCTTCGCTATAGAGGATAACTTCTGCAAAGGCTGCGTCTCCAATCTTGCAGTCCCTTGCTTTTGTAAAGCTTCCGGATACGATGATGACATTGTTTGGTCCGGGTATGTTGAACTTGTTGTAGACTAAGCATGGCTTGTCCATGAAGGCATGGAAGATGTCGCATCCGAATATGATGTGGTACACGCTCTTGAAGGGGACCACTTCAAAGTCCATGGTTCTTGGCGGTAATTGTTAACATCACCAAAAGCGACCGGAAGCATGATGCATCCAATGGACCGAGCCTCCCGACCAGGAACTACACCATGGAACATAGTGCTGGTCCGTCTTAGGTTGGTCTCCATCAAGTTCATCTTGTGCAGTGTATCCAGGTACATGATGTTGATACTGCTTCCACTGTCCACCATGCATTTGGTGAACTTACTGCCGTCCATCAAAGGGTTGATGACCATGGAGTATTGGTTCTCCGTTGGGATGAGGTCTGGGCGATCCTTCTTGTCCCAAGTAATTGAAACTTCTGACCAACGCAGGTATTGGGGAACTAGGGGTAGGGTGTCCATCAGTATCCTCGGTAAGATTTTCTATGCCCGGACAGTTGGGGTGCCAAGTAAAGTGTGGTAGACGGGGGCCTTCTTCTCAAAGGGGTTCTTGCCTTTTCCATCGCTCTTGTCGGCGTGCTTGGGGTCTACGTCCTAGTCCATGTCACTTGAATCCTTGGACTCCTCTTCCTTCTTCTTCCCTTTGCCCTTCCCTCGTGGTCTGTTCTTCCAACTTCATTTGTAGCCAGACTCCAGGTCTTAATTGAGGTCATTGATGAACTTGCAATGGTGATTGGTGTGAGTGGATTTGCCATTGGCATCCAGGTGTACAAGGAATGGCATATCACGGTACTCCTCATATCTTTGGGGAACGCTGGGCGCTGTCGGGGTAGTTTCACTACTGCGCTGCAGCCCACGACCAGCCACCCTTGCTCAGCCACGTTGTCCGCCATCACCTCGTCCTGCAAACATCATCGCTACCATGTTGGAGGCTGGTTTTTCTTCTGGCAGACTCTTCTGCTTTGTGTTGTTATTCCTCTTGGCTTGGGTTGGGATGGCCATTGCCAGCAGGGAACCGCAAGCATCTGTCGTTGGCAGCCGCGAACTCACTACCGAGGGAGATCATCTTATTGAGATCTAGCTTGTGATTTTCCTAAAGGTGCTTCAACTAATGTCGGAGCAATGTACCCTTCTCCAAACCGTCAATGTAGGAAGCCATAGCGGTTTGATCGTGCACTCATGTGCAGGAATTTTTCATATCCAGCCAGCAAGAGAGGTAGCGCGAGATGTCTCGTCATTCTCTTGCACACACTGTTGTAGATCGCCGATAGTGTAGGGACGCTTATACATACCCTCGAAGTTCTTGGTGAATGCTTCTTGCATGTCCAACCAGTTGCAGATAGACTTTTCTGGCAAGTCATCAATCCATTGGTGGGTTGTGCCCATCAAAATCAGTGGGAGGTACTTGACGGCAATGTTGGGGTTTCCCCCGAGAATCTCCACCGTGTTGCCGTAATCCTGCAACCAAGTAGCTGGTTTGGCGGTGCCGTCATAGGACTTGATCGTCTTATCAATCCTGAAACCCATGGGGTAAGTTGTGGTCTGTATTATAGGTACAAAACAACATGGTCCTAGGTACTGTCCTTCGCGGGCCTCGTGAATCTTGTCCAGGCGTGAGCTTGCATCGTATCGCTCCTGGCTTGCCCTTTTCTTCTTGCCACCAGGGGATGGGCTACATGAAAGACGTGGGCCTCTGAAATGATATAGATGTCACCTATAGGGGGTGAATAGGCGATTAAAACTTTTCCGAGAGTGGCTCAACAAAGGCGGAATTAAACTAGCATTTACTTTGTTAAGAACAACCTAGAACAACTAGGGTTCACCTATGTTCACCAACAACTTATGCTAAGCAATAGAAGCAACAATGTTTTAGCAAGATATAGATTACTTCAAGCACGAAGGCTATCACAATGTAAAGTGCATAAGTAAAGAGCTAGGGTATAGAGATAACCGAGGCACGCGGGGACGACGATATTTTACCGAGTTCCTCCCAACATGGAGTACATCTCGTTTGGAGAGGGGGTGGTATCAAACCACCAACGCCACAAAAAGGCCTCATTTATTCTCCTGTGAATCTAACCCCAACGGGATCGATCCACACTTCCAATATCGGTGCACTTCTCGGTGGCAAACCAGAACCTCTCACAAGGTTGGGGCACTTCTCCATAACTTAATTGGAGGCTCCCAACAAACGCCACCAAGGCCACAAAACCTTCTAGGGTTCCAAGAACCCAAGAGGGACAAGCTTCTATGAGTAACAGGAACCAAATCCTCTGAGGAGAACTCAAAGTGATGCACCGAATGCAAATGGAAAGAACACCCCAAAGATGCTCGAATCCCTCTCTCTCAAGTACCAATAAAACTACTAAAGCTATTGGTGGAACAAGAGAGGAAGAACACAAAGGGGAACACAAAATCCCCCAAAATCTAGATCCCAAAGATATACTCACAAAGAGATGTTTTGGTTTGGTCAAAACATGGATCTAGATCTCCTCTCTCTTCCATTCAAATATGGGCAAGAATCATTGGAGGGGAAGAGATTAAGCTTTAAGATCTAGAGAAAATGGGGGCAAAGCTAGACAAATAGAAGAGGAAGAAGCACTTCAAAAGACAAAAGGAAACAAGCTTAAATAGGGTCAAAGCAGTTTTTGCCTGTTGGGATGAATTTCTTGAATGGACCGGTAATGCTGGGAAAAAAGCGAAGTGGGGCAGCCAGCGGGTAGTGCGCGCATGAGGGCGCGAGCGGGCGAGTAGCATATGCGCAGAGTGGGGCCAGCGACAGAAGAGCCAATGCCAGCGCGGTCCCAGTAGCGCGGGTGAAAGCGTGTGTGCGGAATTGGGTGAGGCGGCGTCATAGCGCGCGTGTGCGGGCGAGAGAAGCGGGGCCATAGCGGGGCAGCGCGCGTGAGGCAGCAGCGCGATGAGGGAGCCAGCTGGCATCGCCCGGGGTCAACGCAGGGAGGGGCACGTGGGATCAAATCAGAGCGAGTGTCGCAGGAGAGGCAGTGTGCGCGAGAACCAAGCAAGGCGAGCTGGCGCGTGATGGCAGGGGGGCTTGCTGGGCTGGAGCTGGCGTTGGGCGTACCTGGGCCGGCCGATAGTACCGGCCCACCCGGACGGTACTATCGGGCCAGGCTGGTACTACCGAACCTGAATACCGGGGGAGACAGAGAGCTAGGCGGCGCCTCTGGGATGTCCGGTAGTACCAAGCGGTACTACTGCTCAGCCCAAAGAAAATAGTTTTCCTTTTTGAATTTAATTGGCAGATATTCAAATGACAATAACTTTTGATTCGTAACTCTGATTGACCCGATTCCAATTGCGTTGGAAAGATGAAGCCATGTGCTACCCTATGAAAATATTGGTTATCACCAAGTGATAAAGTATCAATTATAATAATTTGACATACCTCACTTGGTGAGAAACCGGAAAGCCGCCAAGAAAAAAATCGCAACAAGATACAAAGGAAAGATCCGATTTTGACGGAATAAGATCTTGTTATGGAGATTACCACTAGCTCTAAATCATCACATGGATAATACCAAAAAATAACCAAATATGCTGATGAAAGTATGCAAAGTTTTGATCTCTATCCGAATGATATGGTCGAGTTACTCATTCGAGAGCCCCTCTTGATAGTACGGTTATCTCCCACACACAACATGAGACCGGCAAAAGGAAAAACCTATCAAGGTTATACATTTGCCTTGAACATTTCAATTGAGCTCGATGTAGACAAACTTGAACTTCTCAATATGGAACGTCATTCTTGATTCCTCATCATCGATCCATGATCACCGAGGATGGCAAGAATCAAACATGAGATCTTCTATAGATGGCACATTTTGAGCTTGCATAACATATCTTCTTCGTATTTCATCGTCCTTGAAGCCAACACATGCTCCAACCGATGCCAATGGAAAATTCCTACAAGTACAACTTAATACACACATTAGTCCATGAATATTGTCATTAATTACCAAAACCACACATGGGGCCCCACATGTTCTTTCAATCTCCCCATTTTGGTAATTGATGACAATCCCTTTAAGAGGGTTTATAAAAGGAATATTAATGAATAAAATGGTAATACCAATATCAAATACTACATAAGTATGTGATATTGGTACCACCACCATATATAGAGCAAACTCCCCCACAATCAATGCATGTGTGATGAACTTGATTTTCATTGCATATATTGCCAATCATTATCATTAGTGGAGATTCCTCTATATATACCACATGATAAGAAACAATAAATATGCAAGAGCATGAGAGGCAAATGCTCAAGAAAAAACTCAGTGCATAAACCAATTTCCCTTAAACCCCCTAAAACTTCTCCCATATTGGCATCGATTGCAGCAATGGGTGACAAGTTCTAGAAGGCAAATATAGTAATAATTCCTCCAAAGGTGTGCCTTAGCACATATCCAATGATGAATACTTGGGAGGGAGTAGAACTATATCGAGGACCCGAAGATTTCCAAAATAAAGTCAAATGATGCAAGCAATTACATGCTCCGACAAACCAATTGAAAACAACAAATGAGTCCAAATGGAAACAACAAGATGTTATGATATGAGCAAAAGAGTGTTTTAAATAACAAATAGAGACGCTCCCCAAGATTTGTGTACAATTTTAAAATAAATGCATTGGAATACATAATGCACAATTATGGAATACTTGCTCCCCCATAAGCATTTAAAACACAACAAATGAGAGATCAAATAAATGCTTAAAATAAATAGAGAAGCTCCCCAAGATTTGTGCATACTTTATAATCGTTGTATTTCAATACAAAATGCACAAATATGGAATCCTCTCTCCCCCATAAAAATTTAAGGCACAACAAATGAGAAAGAAGACAAATGAGCATTATTAAATGAATTATATGAGCTCCCCAAAGATAATGTACCAATTATGATAATTGCATTTGGGAACAAAGTGCATAATCATGGAATACTCACTCATCCAAATTCATTTAACAATACAAGTAATGAGAGAACAAATATTAGTGCCCAAACTTCTCCCCCATTGGCATCGATTGCCGCAATGGGTGACAAGTTCTAGAAGGAAAATATAATAATAATTCCTCCAAAGGTGCGCCTTCGCACATATCCAATGATGAATACTTGTGAGGGAGTATAACTATATCGAGGACCCGAAGATTTCCAAAATAAAGTCAAATGATGCAAGCAATTACATGGTCCGACAAATCAATTGAAAACACAAATGAGTCCAAATGGAATCAACAAGATGTTATGATATGAGCAAAAGAGTGTTTTAAATAACAAATAGAGAAGCTCCCCAAGATTTGTGCACAATTTTAAAATAAATGCATTGGAATACATAATGCACAATTATGGAATACTTGCTCCCCCATAAGCATTTAAAACACAACAAATGAGAGATCAAATAAATGCTTAAAATAAATAGAGAAGCTCCCCAAGATTTGTGCATACTTTATAATTGTTGTATTTCAATACAAAATGCACAAATATGGAATCCTCACTCCCCCATAAAAATTTAAGGCACAACAAATGAGAAAGAAGACAAATGAGCATTATTAAATGAATTATATGAGCTCCCCAAAGATAATGCACCAATTATGATAATTGCATTTGGGAACAAAGTGCATAATCATGGAATACTCACTCATCCAAATTCATTTAACAATACAAGTAATGACAGAACAAATATTAGTGCCCAAACTTCTCCCCCATTGGCTTCGATTGCCGCAATGGGTGATAAGTTCTAGAAGGCAAATATAGTAATAATTCCTCCAAAGGTGTTCCTTCGCACATATCCAATGATGAATAATTGGGAGGGAGTAGAACTATATTGAGGACCCGAAGATTTCCAAAATAAAGTCAAATGATGCAAGAAATTACATGGTCCGACAAACCAATTGAAAACACAAATGAGTCCAAATGGAAACAACAAGATGTTATGATATGAGCAAAAGAGTGTTTTAAATAAAAAGTATAGAAGCTCCCCAAGATTTGTGCACAATTTTAAAATAAATGCATTGGAATACATAATGCACAATTATGGAATACTTGCTCCCCCATAAGCATTTAAAACACAACAAATGAGAGATCAAATAAATGCTTAAAATAAATAGAGAAGCTCCCCAAGATTTGTGCATACTTTATAATCGTTGTATTTTCAATACAAAATGCACAAATATGGAATCCTCTCTCCCCCATAAAAATTTAAGGCACAACAAATGAGAAAGAAGACAAATGAGCATTATTAAATGAATTATATGAGCTCCCCAAAGATAATGCACCAATTATGATAATTGCATTTGGGAACAAAGTGCATAATCATGGAATACTCACTCATCCAAATTCATTTAACAATACAAGTAATGAGAGAACAAATATTAGTGCCCAAACTTCTCCCCCATTGGCTTCGATTGCCGCAATGGGTGATAAGTTCTAGAAGGAAAATATAGTAATAATTCCTCCAAAGGTGTCCCTTTGCACATATCCAATGATGAATACTTGGGAGGGAGTAGAACTATATCGAGGACCCAAAGATTTCCAAAATAAAGTCAAATGATGCAAGCAATTACATGGTCCAACAAACCAATTGAAAACACAAATGAGTCCAAATGGAAACAACAAGATGTTATGATATGAGCAAAAGAGTGTTTTAAATAAAAAGTATAGAAGCTCCCCAAGATGTGTGCACAATTTTAAAATAAATGCATTGGAATACATAATGCACAATTATGGAATACTTGCTCCCCCATAAGGATTTAAAACACAACATATGAATGATCAAATAAATGCTTAAAATAAATAGAGAAGCTCCCCAAGATTTGTGCATACTTTATAATCGTTGTATTTCAATACAAAATGCACAAATATGGAATCCTCACTCCCCCATAAAAATTTAAGGCACAACAAATGAGAAAGAAGACAAATGAGCATTATTAAATGAATTATATGAGCTCCCCAAAGATAATGCACCAATTATGATAATTGCATTTGGGAACAAAGTGCATAATCATGGAATACTCACTCATCCAAATTCATTTAACAATACAAGTAATGAGAGAACAAATATTAGTGCCCAAAGATGGAAACAACAGTTACAAGCACTCATAGGCAATTAAACTTGGAAGCCCCCAAAGAATCAAAAGGAATAAAAGGTGGTATCCAAGGACTAAAATCTCAACTAAAATTATCTTCTCATATGTGTATATGTTTCTAACTGGATAACATAACAAAGACATATGCCCATAAATAGACAAGCACGCACAAAGAGGATATATAATAAATCACATAAAATTCAAAAATGAAGTCATAACATATATCAATAAGATTTTTTCTTCAAGGCATGGCCAAAGGAATAATTTTATCTTATTATACATTAATGAACTTCAAACACCAACACACTACCTATATTACAAATATCACCAAGGGAAAAATAGAAAGTTGGCATATATGTAGAAATGCAACAAGTATCACAAAAAAATAAACTAGCAAAATATCACTATTGCACATGAGAGAAGTTGAGGAAAGGATAGGCAATAAAATTGCTAGATTGAAATATTTGGGATTGGAGGATCATATGCATGATTTTGTATAGTACTAATTATATGCACTCATCTCAACTTATACACATATACAATAGAGAGTTCTCTTAATACCGTGGCTATAGATACAACAATAAATATAATAACAAAAATTCATGCCAAGATGCAACCTACAAAAGGTTGGAAGCACGATAAATATGCATGAGCAAGAGATACTTGTTACCGATATATAATTGGTAGGATGTAGAGGATATGAATTCTTTGATCATCCTATATCTTGCCTCCAATTTTCAAGTATGCATCATTTCTTCAAAATTGATAGACAAGCATGCAAACTATCTCCAATGTACCTAAAACACATTTAAGTACAAGATGGTCCCCAAACTTATTGGGTCCAAAGTATTTAGTGCAAGTACAATACATAGGAGAGACTCCACATAAATATGTGCATATTGATATGAAATTGAATTTCATGCACAACTTAGCCAATGGGATTTGGTGGAGTTTCCCCTATATATTGGATCAAGGAAAGGAAGCATGCAATAATATAAATATATAGTAAATATGCATGCATAAATCTTTCAAGAACCAAAAAGGAGATACAATTTGAACAAAAATACCAAGTAAATCGAGATTGCACACACAAGAGTGTGACATGACAAACAATGTCCAAATTGTATCAAAGAACCAATTCAAGACATGAAACATCACAAGTTCAACAAATGAACTAGGCTAAAGCCAAAAGATCAAAAGATAGATAGACATAAAGATGCTCAAGGATTTATCTCATTCTGAAATGGTCAAAATGTGAAACAAGGAATGATACAAAACCGACTACCAAAAAGAGTAAGGTTCCAACAAGTGAACCAAACTCTCCAAAATTTTCATGATGGCACAAAATACCAAAACGAAAAGATAAAACTTCCAAGCACATAAAACCCGATATGGATCAAACAAGGAAGCATAAAAGGATTGTTCTAGATAATATAGGAGAGCTCACCCATAATTAGTACATTATATAGGATTTTTATTTTGAATGCAAATTTCACACAAATGAGGTCATCACTACTACCTACATTAAATAAAACAAAAGAGGATACCAATAAAATAGGAAGATCCAAAAGTAGCAAGGAATACATGGGAGCACACAAAACATTTACTTGGCCAAAGATAGGACAAGATTAAGAAAAGGCCAAAGTGAATATGATCAATAAATTCTACCATAACTTGAGTACTTATTGTCCAAGGACAAGAAATATTGGGAATAAATTTCCCAAGGTAGCTTGCATGAATATCCAAGATCATAGTGTAACATCCCTAAATTCATGTTTCAAAAACTCATTCATATCATCCATGCATCTTTCATCATTTAGGGTTTTTCTCAAAATCATTTCAGAAAAAACAGAAGCTTGGTGCTATGATTTCATGTGAGCAGATTTAATTCAAATGGCCATCACCCTTTGAGACTTGAATGTTTAGGAACTTGTTTGCTTGCCTCCATTGTTGGAAAGTTTAGGGGTAAAAGTTTGACCAAAGTTTTCAACTTAGAAATAAATTTCAAAACCCTATTTTGTTTTATCAACATTTGCAAACCAGAGGCAAAGTCTCTGTTTGTATTAAACCCAAGCTTGACCAAGCCCTTGCAGGGTAACTACTTGTTAAATGACTGTTTTTGAAACCTCAGTACCCTACAAAAATCCCCAGAATTGTCTGAATTCAAAAAGGATTTGAATTCATATTTAAATCATTCCTAAAAACCAAAATAGAAAAATAAAAGGTTTAAACAAATGAAAAAAGGGCATGAGCCCGCCCAGCTTCAAATCGAGCCCAACAAGCCCACCCGGGACTTTTCTTTTCCCTCTCTCACGCTGAAGACCATAATCAGATGCTGACAGCAGACCCACCTCCACCTCGCGCACTTCGCCGACGAAAGGCCTCCTCCATGTCAAGATCGTCTTCCCCTGAATCACAGACGATCTCCGCCATGGGCCGTTGCAGCAGTGATACCGAGCTTAATTGGGCATTAATCCACGAGAGTTTCCTGTGGAGCCTCTGGCTATAAGATCCCCTCTGCACCGCGGCCATTTCCCCTCACTTAGTACCACCTCTCCGCCACCAGGCTGCCCTCAATCAACCCCACACCACCGTAGACAGAGCTCACTCCGGCGATCAATTCAGGTGAGCCATGTGTGCCCCTTTCCCTCTGGTTCAAGCAAGCCACTTCGCAATCCCCTTGCGCACCTCCTGACCCCACTAGTTCATCATGTACTGCCCCAGGTCGCCGTTTCCACTCAACACCGCAAGCACCGACGACAACCTCGACTCCGACGACCTCCAGTGGTAAGTCCAGACTGCCCCAAGCCTTGTCTTTCACACACGCGTGTTCTCCGTGATCTTCTGCATCTAACCACACCCTCCGTTTGCCTCCTAGTGATCGACAACGTCGCCTCCGACCCCGAACAGAACCACCTGTCGCCAGACTCAACTCCGACGATGAATCATCGCCGAGACAGCACGCCCCTTCGCAAACCGACGCTACCTTGAGCTTCAGCAGCTTCTTGCGAACCTGGTATGACCCTTCTCCCTCTCGCGGACGATCTGGAACGCTAGCACCGCCGTAGACCGAGCGCTCCGCCCGCCGCTTGCTGATGCGTGCGCCAGACATGGTCGTTGTTTGCTACCGTTAGATCTAGATCCAAGCACTAGGATAGATTCACTTATCGGCGAAGTGGTACGCGATCTAGAGCGTACGATCTGTTTAGATCCTGCGGCTGCAGAGCTCGATCCGGGCGAATCGGTACGCGCCAATCACAACGCGACGCGTGGCTAGGGTTAGATCTAAAAACAGATTTAAAATCAGATTTTGATCCAAATTCAAATGCCTATAACTTTTGATTGCCACGTTGGATTTTTGCAAACTTTATACCATTGGATTCAGTGAAACAAGACCTTTCTGAATATCCAATGTGTTTAACAAATAGTAACCATTAGAATGACTTTGTTTGTAGAAACTTGTTTAAGGCTATTTTGAGTATGGATTTAGCTTAGTAATTTGTTTTAGGGTTAAATAAGTTTGTTTTGGCAAATTTTTGTGTCTTGTTATGTTTCTGTAAACATGCACATGCTTGATAGAGTTTTCAAAATCCCCACTTAGTAAATTCATGCATGCATGCATTCATATTATTTTTGATTGTATATAAATTGAGTGTAATTGTATGCTACAATTTTGTGTAGATTTTGCTAGTGATTGTGACTGTGAAGAGTGCTACTCTCCTCATTACCAAGGCAAGTGATGATTCATACTTTTGTCCCATTATTTTCACTATGCATTAGTGATATTTCTAAGTAGGACTTGCATGGAATTTTGCTAAGTATAAACTATGCTATGGGAAAACCTAGTAGATGAAACCTTAGTAGCAATTTCCTAAGTTAAGATTCCTATTACTTTCATGCTTAGCTTAGCTAATAGAAAACAAGGGTGGAATATATATTCATGCTATGGAAAATTTCTAAGTCTGTGGACTTATGTTTTGTTTAATAAAATAACTAAGTGAATGAATCACCTAGGTGGAATGGAAGGAATGGTTTGTGTTGAGTGGTTCACAAGGCCATGGACTTGGCTTGTGTATCTCACTTGTGGATGGCCACCCAGGAACAAAGAGATTTGAGATGTCAAATGTTGAGAAGCTTCAAGTGCAGCCACTTGGCAATATGGGCTCTGCCTGGATCATATAGGTTGCAATAACTTAGCCAAATGGACAGTTGGTGGTAGGGGATTGATAGGTTGGAACGCGTTCATGTTGGTCTAAGGGAAGGCTTCTGAAAGATCTTGTCTTGGTGAAACCAAGTCTTGTGGGGAAAGTGCACCACCTCTGCAGAGTGTAAAATCTAAGTACTTAGCCATGTCCCTAGTAAAGGACAATTTGAGCATCAAGACATGGAAGCTATCAAGAATCTCCTCATCCCAATTTCTAAGTAAAACTTGTGGTTGAACAAGGGTTGAAAGGATCTTCAGTCTTTGATTGGTAGATGCCTTGGGGGTTTTGTGCCAGACAAAAACTTAGTGTTTTCAAATGATAAGGAAAAATCTATTTTGAGCAATGCAAGCCTAAGCTCTACTTGGCCAAAAGCATATAGTATTATAGACCACTTTAAATAAGCTAAGGTATCACTTGCCAATACTATTCCAAAGTATTGACCCTCTGTGGCTGTAACTTGTAATGTTGCAGGTTACTCCGATGATGAATAGGAGTCATGAGTCTACACTCAACATGTTTGCCTGTGGCACATGAAGATGAAGACTTATGTTTATTTACTTATTCCATAAACTCTTGTATTAGGCCTTGGCCCTGAGTTGTAAAAGACTATGTTTTATCTCTGGAATGACTGTAATAAACGACCTTTGTATCTGTGTACTTCATCTTAAACTGTGGATGCTAGCATTGATCCAGGGACTAGCATTGCAATCACAGGGATCCTTTCCTTTATAAAGGAGGGGTCTAACACATGGTATCAGAGCATGGTGTTGCCTGTAGGATTATGACCCTAGGATTGGAAAACCACTAAGGAAAATTTTTAACTACTTCTACACTTGTCTATTCTTCTCGTAAACTTTTCTAATCTTCTCATTCTCATCTCTATTTGTAGATGAACTCCATCAACGAAGCCGTGAAGAAAGGACCACTCATGACCATGACCTTGGAGTGTGAAACTGAGTTTCCCAAGATTCTCAAGGACCTCATGGAGGCAATGGAAGCACATGGTGCAGCTGTGTACAAGGGCTTTCCAGTGATGGAGGAAGGAGTGGAGTATTGGTGGGTGCAACTTCACTTATACAAAAACAAGGAAGACAACCACAAAGAAAGAGGTTTCTGCATATACACCAACACTGTGATGCACACCACATTCTTTGAGTCAGCAAGAGAAGTAGCTTGGAAGACTATCAAAGAACTCAGTGCTAGAGTCAAGTGCAAGATGCTCAACCTCCAAAAAGACTTAGAAAAAGAAAAGGAACTTACCCAAGAGTTGGAAGTCACCAACCAAACCTTAAGGGGAGATATTATAGACTTAGTGATAGAGGCATGTGAACAAGATAGGCTGATTGCCTCTAGGAACATTGTGTTAGCCACCAGATCCAGTGAGATAGGTTTGTAAGCATACGTCGTTAGTTGGACCACCACCTATCACCTTATTTTCCAAATGATACCTTAAATAAGTTTGAACCTTGGTTGATGTAATGGATTCATGTATGCATGACTTGTGTGATTTTGTGTTCCATGGATATGTATGAATGTTTGTCTTGTTTATTTTAAATTGTGTTGTTCTAACTTTTTCAATCTTATAAATAGATGCCTATTACCATCAGCACTATTGAGGAGTTCCAGGTTACCCGTTTTTGTCCTCGTATCGTAGAGCTTACTACCTTGCTCAATCTCCCTCTTCCCACCATTACGGTGCACCCACTCACCAAGTTTGAGAGGAAGGACCTCTGGGGCTTCAAAGTGAACCAGCCAGGACGCCAGACAGAGCCTACTACGGAGGCCGTCGTCTTCAAGCTTATGCATGATGACAGGGAGAGAGGCATGGAGGTTGTCATGCAGGACCTGATAGGACGACTGTTGGGTCGTCACTCCCGACAGGTTAGAGGCACTCACTTCCACACCTTCGGAAGGCGTGATGATGACGGAGAGTCTATCGACTTTGAGGACGACTCGAGGGCCGCAGCAGAGCCGATACGCCTGTACCTCCAGGACTTAGAGACTCTTATTAGGCACGTGGATACTGACAGGACCAACGTCATGCTTAGCAATGACGAGCTCCAGGTGCAGCTTCGCGAGAAGGACAAGCTCTTCGCGCAACAGGACGAAGTAGTCAAGGAGATGAAGGCGAAGTTCGAGACCCAAGACCATAAGTTCAAGAGTCAGGAGAAACGTGTCCAGGATAGGAACAAGAAGATTCGGGACACGACCGAGGAACTGAAGTCCAAGGATTTCGAGTTAGAGCAGCAGCAGACAGTGATTGAGAGACTTCGTTCCCAGAAGAGGGCTCTCAAGGCCAAGATCGACTCCTTGACCACTACCATCGAGGAGAACAAGACCGCAATGGAGAACGCAGGTCTTACCTTTGTCGAGGAGGAGATTGATGCTGATGAGTAGACTTGACTACTCAGTTATCTCTATTTACCGTACTTGTTATTTGTGAACTTATTATTGGACCATCTGACATGTGGATGGCTTGCCACTTGTGTGTTTTTACTTTGAGACTTTTGTTATCTTGTTGTTGAGCTTTTATCCTTGTGTTGCATGCTATGTGTTTGCTTGTGTGATGTATTGTGCATGAATCATGTAAGGGTATCTCATTCTTATCTCTATATGAACAAACCACAGATGCCTCCCCGTCGCGCAAACCCCAACCCCAACCCCAACAACATTACCCCGGAAATGCAACAAATGATGAATGCGCAGACACAGCTTATGCAAATGATGACGACGTTCATACAAAACCAGAACAAAAACAACCCCAATAACAATAACAACAACAACCCTCCGGGTTTTGATATGCTCACCAGATTTCTGCGTCTGAGGCCAGCTAAGTTTTCGGGAACGACTGATCCCATGGTGGCCAATGATTGGCTACGTTCTGTGAACAAAGACTTAGTGACAAGTTTGCACGGATGCTGAAAAAGTCAGGTTCGGCACATCATTGGAAGGACCAGCACGCATGGTGGGACAACTTCCAGATCATCACTCCTATCGATGAGGTGACTTGGGCTATCTTTGAAGATGGCTTTCGCACTACTCATATCTCACCAGGAATGATGAGCCTGAAAAAGAAGGAGTTTCACAACCTAAAGCAGCGCCACCACAGCGTGGCTGAATACATTGAAGAGTTCAACAATCTGGCGCGCTATGCACCGGATGAGGTTGACACAGATGCCAAAAGAAAGGAAAAGTTTCTGGAAGGCTTGAATGATGAGCTGAATCTGCAGCTATCTGTGGCATATGTTCCAACTTATCAGTCGCTGTGTGACAAGGCTGTTATTGTGGAGAATAAAATGAAGCAAGTCGAGAGTAGAAAGAGGAAACACTCCGACAAGCACAGCTTGGGATCGTCTCATAAACGATCTCACTATGATGATAGTGTCAGCTCAGGATCCCACAAGCATGGGAAATTTAACAAGCACCACAACCACAGCCGTCATGACAACAAGCATCATCGCAGTCATGACAATGATAAGTACAAGAATCACAAGAGTGGACATAAGAGCCACCATAGTGGAAGTGGAAGTGGAAGTAGAAACCAGCCTAAAACGGACATTAGTCAGGTCGAATGCTACAAATGCAAGAAGCTGGGGCATTATGCTAATGAGTGCCCTGAAAAGAAAGTTGAAGGACCTAGCAAGCCCAATCCTTTTCATAAAGGACAGGTTAACCACATCAATGTGGAGGAGGTCTATGAAGAGCCTGATGCTGTTGCTGGTAAGTTCAGACTCAATTCCATCTCAGCATTTGTACTCTTTGACACTGGTGCATCTCATTCATTCATATCAAAAGCATTTGTCGAAAGAAATGAACTACCGGTAGAAACCATTGGGTGTCCTATAAGAGTAAGTTCTCCTGGTGGAGAAATGATAGTAAACTCAGGATGTCATGATTTAGTCATAGAGTTTGGAAAACATAAGTTTCCAGTGAACCTAATAATCCTGAATTCCCAAGGATTGGATGTGATTTTGGGAATGGATTGGATGGCTAAGTATGAGGGAGTACTAGATTGTGCCAATCGCACAGTTGCACTCACAACCCCTGAAGGTAAGAGGATAAAATTCAAATCCAATTTTCAATCTAAAGGAAGTAAGATGAATTCTCTTAAGGGGGTTAGCATGGACAGTGTGCCAATTGTGTGTGAGTATCCGGAAGAGTTACCGGGAATGCCACCAGATAGAGATGTAGAGTTTATAATAGATTTGGTACCAGGTTCTGGACCAAGAGCAAAGAGGCCTTATAAAATGTCAGTTGGCAAACTTAAGGAACTCAAGAAACAGCTTGGAGAACAATTGCAGAAAGGATTCATCCAGCCAAGTTCTTCATCTTGGGGAGCTCCAGTTTTGTTCAGAGAAAGAGACAGAACTCAAAGATTATGCATAGATTACCGTTCTCTCAACGAGGTAACCATCAAGAACAAATATCCTTTGCCAAGAATCAACGATTTGTTTGATCAGCTAGAAGGAGCATGTGTGTTCTCGAAGATTGATCTTCGGTCAGGCTATTTTCAACTCAAGATAAGAGAGCAAGACATACCTAAAACAACATTCACCACAAGGTATGGATTGTATGAGTACACTGTGATGCCTTTTGGTTTAACCAACGCCCAAAGATACTTCATGAATATGATGAACAAAGTGTTCATGGAATTTCTCGACAAGTTCGTTGTCGCTTTCATCGATGACATCTTAGTCTACTCCAAGAGCAAGGAAGAGCATGAAAGACATCTACGCTGATACTTGAGAAACTAAGGGAACATAAGCTTTATGCCAAATTCAGCAAGTGTGAGTTTTGGTTCGAGGAAGTTGGATTTCTTGGTCACGTTATGACAAAGGATGGTGTAGCAGTTGATCCTGCTAAAGTTTCAGCTATGATGTAATGGGAATCTCCTAAGAGCGTAAAAGAGGTTCGTAGTTTCCTTGGTTTAGCAGGATACTACGAAGATTCATTGAAATTTTTCAAAGGTTGCTAAACCAATGACAGAATTGTTAAAGAAAGATAAGAAATTTGCTTGTGCGAAGGTTGTGAACTCAGCTTTCAAGAATTAAAGAAGAGACTTGTGTCGACCCAGTTTGTGCCTACCAGATTTGGAAAAAGATTTCCAAGTGTATTGTGATGCTTCTCATCAAGGATTAGGTGCCGTACTTATGCAGGGCGGAAAAGTTGTGGCCTATGCCTCGAGACAACTCAAAACTCATGAAGTAAACTATCCTACTCATGATTTAGAGTTAGCCGTTGTTGTCCATGCACTCAAAACATGGAGACACTACCTTTTGGGAAAACGTTGTGAAGTATTCACCGATCATAAGAGTTTGAAGTATATCTTCACCCAGAAGGAAATCAATATGAGACAAAGGAGATGGCTAGAACTTATCAAGGATTACGACTTGAGTTTGCAATACCACCCCGGTAAAGCAAATGTAGTAGCAGATGCTCTAAGTCGTAAGGCATTTGTAAATGGCCTTACCAAAGGTGAATTGCCAGATGACTTGTGTAAGCAATTCAAGGAACTCCGGTTAGAGATTGTGCCAGAAGGACGTCTTATGTCTTTGGAAGTTCAACCCACTCTGTTGGATAAGATTAAAGAAGCCCAAAAGATGGATAAAGAAATCGAAGAGATTAAGGAAAGGATTAGCCAAGGGAAAGCTAAAAGTTTCCATATAGACGAACAAGGTACTTTATGGCACGGGAAACGTATTTGTGTTCCACAAGATCCGGAATTGCGGAAACTGATTCTACAAGAAGCCCATAACTCTCCATATTCTATTCACCCGGGAAACACCAAAATGTACATGGATATGAAAGAAAGATTTTGGTGGAACAATCTCAAAAGGGACATCGCCGAACACATTGCTTTGTGTGATTTGTGTAGTAGAGTGAAAGCGGAGCATCAGAAACCAGCAGGTTTGCTTCAACCACTGCCTATTCCCGAATGGAAGTGGGAAAATATTGGTATGGATTTCATTACCGGATTACCAAGGACCAGGTCAGGGTATGATTCCATATGGGTAGTAGTGGATCGCCTAACCAAAGTGGCTCATTTTATACCCGTAAAGACAACTTATACCAGTGCCAAGTTAGCCAAAATCTACATGAGCAGAATTGTATGCCTTCACGGTGTGCCTAAGAGTATTGTGTCTGATAGAGGAACTCAGTTCACTTCTCACTTTTGGAGACAACTTCATGAATCTTTAGGAACGAGGTTGGAATTCAGCACTGCTTTTCATCCTCAAACTGATGGACAAACGGAAAGGACTAATCAAATTCTTGAAGACATGTTGAGGGCATGTGCCCTAGACTATGGAGCAAGTTGGGATGAAAGTCTGCCTTACGCAGAGTTCTCTTACAATAACAGTTACCAAACTAGCATTGGGATGGCACCATTTGAGTTTATCTACGGAAGAAAGTGTACCACCCCATTGCTATGGAATGGTGTGGGAGAAAGAAGTTTGTTTGGACCAGATCTTATCAAAGACGCCGAAGAAAAGGTCAAATTGGTTAGGGACAGGTTGAAGATAGCACAGTCTCGACAGAAAAGCTACGCAGATTCTAAGCGTAGAGAAGTCACCTACGAAGTTGGGGATAGAGCTTATCTTAGAGTATCGCCACTTCGTGGAGTGAAAAGATTTGGAGTCAAAGGAAAGTTGGCACCAAGATATGTTGGACCATTCAACATTCTAATTCGCAAGGGAGAAGTTGCTTATGAAATCGAACTGCCAGCATCTTTATTAGCAGTCCATAATGTTTTTCATGTGAGTCAGCTTAAGAAATGTCACCCAGAAATGGAAGAATCTTCTTTGAAGGATACCATACCTTTGGAAGAAGTCCAACTAGAAAGTGATCTCACCTATGAAGAAAAGCCATCAAGATTCTTGAGACCGCAGAAGAGTCACAAGGACAAAACTATCAAGTTTTGCAAAGTGCAATGGAATCATCATTCAAGAGGAAGCAACATGGGAAAGAGAAGATGATCTTCGGAAAGACCACCCTCACCTATTTGCTAGCCAATCCGAATCTCGAGGGCGAGATTCATCTTAAGGGGGTTAGATTTGTAACATCCCTAAATTCATGTTTCAAAAACTCATTCATATCATCCATGCATCTTTCATCATTTAGGGTTTTTCTCAAAATCATTTCAGAAAAAACAGAAGCTTGGTGCTATGATTTCATGTGAGCAGATTTAATTCAAATGGCCATCACCCTTTGAGACTTGAATGTTTAGGAACTTGTTTGCCTCCATTGTTGGAAAGTTTAGGGTAAAAGTTTGACCAAAGTTTTCAACTTAGAAATAAATTTCAAAACCCTATTTTGTTTTATCAACATTTGCAAACCAGAGGCAAAGTCTCTGTTTGTATTAAACCCAAGCTTGACCAAGCCCTTGCAGGGTAACTACTTGTTAAATGACTGTTTTTGAAACCTCAGTACCCTACAAAAATCCCCAGAATTGTCTGAATTCAAAAAGGATTTGAATTCATATTTAAATCATTCCTGAAAACCAAAATAGAAAAAGAAAAGGTTTAAACAAATGAAAAGGGCCGCGCGCCAGGTTTCTGGCCCAGCTTCAAATCGAGCCCAACAAGCCCACCCGGGACTTTTATTTTCCCTCTCTCATGCGCTGAAGACGAATCATCACGATGCATGACCCCACCTCCACCTCGCGCACTTCGCTGACGAGCGGGCCTCCTCCATGTCAGCATCGTCTTCCCCCTGAATCCGCGCACGATCTCCGCCGCTAGCCGTTGCAGCAGTGATACCGAGCTTAATTGGGCATTAATCCACGAGCGTTTCCTGTCGAGCCTCTGGCTATAAGATCCCCTCTGCACCGCGGCCATTTCCCCTCACTTAGTACCATCTCTCCGCCACCAGGCTGCCCTCAATCAACCCCACACCGCCGCAGACAGAGCTCACTCCGGCGATCAATTCAGGTGAGCCCTGTGTGCCCCTTTCCCTCTGGTTCAAGCGAGCCACTTTGCAATCGCTGCGCACCTCCCGACCCCACTAGTTCATCCTCAGACGCCCCAGGTCGCCGTTTCCACTCAACACCGCAAGCACCGACGACAACCTCGACCGGCGACCTCGGTGGTAAGTCCGCACCCCAAGCCTTGTCTTTCACACACGCGTGTTCTCCGTGATCTTCTGCATCTAACCACACCCTCCGTTTGCCTCCTAGTGATCGACAACGTCGCCTCCGACACGGAACAGAACCACCTATCGCCAGACTCAACTCCGACGAGGAATCATCGCCGAGACAGCACGCCGCTTCGCAAACCGACGCTACCTTGAGCTTCAGCAGCTTCTTGCGAACCTGGTATGACCCTTCTCCCTCTCACGGACGATCTAGAACGCTAGCCCCCGTGAAAGGCCGGCCTCGGCCGTTGGACGCAGTACCGCCAGACATGGTCGCTTGCTCGCGCGCCGTTAGATCTAGATCCAAGCGCTAGGATAGATTCACTTATCGGCGAAGCGGTACGCGATCTGGAGCGTACGATCTGTTTAGATCCTGCGGCTGTAGAGCTCGATCCGCGCGAATCGGTACGCGCCAATCACAACGCGACGCGTGGCTAGGGTTAGATCTAAAAACAGATTTAAAATCAGATTTTGATCCAAATTCAAATGCCTATAACTTTTGATTGCCACGTTGGATTTTTGCAAACTTTATACCGTTGGATTCAGTGAAACAAGACCTTTCTGAATATCCAATGTGTTTAACAAATAGTAACCATTAGAATGACTTTGTTTGTAGAAACTTGTTTAAGGCTATTTTGAGTATGGATTTAGCTTAGTAATTTGTTTTAGGGTTAAATAAGTTTGTTTTGGCAAATTTTTGTGTCTTGTTATGTTTCTGTAAACATGCACATGCTTGATAGAGTTTTCAAAATCCCCACTTAGTAAATTCATGCATGCATGCATTCATATTATTTTTGATTGTATATAAATTGAGTGTAATTGTATGCTACAATTTTGTGTAGATTTTGCTAGTGATTGTGACTATGAAGAGTGCTACTCTCCTAATTACCAAGGCAAGTGATGCTTCATACTTTTGTCCCATTATTTTCACTATGCATTAGTGATATTTCTAAGTAGGACTTGCATGGAATTTTGCTAAGTATAAACTATGCTATGGGAAAACCTAGTAGATGAAACCTTAGTAGCAATTTCCTAAGTTAAGATTCCTATTACTTTCATGCTTAGCTTAGCTAATAGAAAACAAGGGTGGAATATATATTCATGCTATGGAAACTTTCTAAGTGTGTGGACTTATGTTTTATTTAATAAAACAACTAAGTGAATGAATCACCTGGGTGGAATGGAAGGAATGGTTTGTGTTGAGTGGTTCACAAGGCCATGGACTTGGCTTGTGTATCTCACTTGTGGATGGCCACCCAGGAACAAAGAGATTTGAGATGTCAAATGTTGAGAAGCTTCAAGTGCAGCCACTTGGCAATATGGGCTCTGCCTGGATCATATAGGTTGCAATAACTTAGCCAAATGGACAGTTGGTGGTAGGGGATTGATAGGTTGGAATGCGTCCATGTTGGTCTAAGGGAAGGCTTCTGAAAGATCTTGTCTTGGTGAAACCAAGTCTTGTGGGGAAAGTGCACCACCTCTGCAGAGTGTAAAATCTAAGTACTTAGCCATGTCCCTAGTAAAGGACAATTTGAGCATCAAGACATGGAAGCTATCAAGAATCTCCTCATCCCAATTTCTAAGTAAAACTTGTGGTTGAACAAGGGTTGAAAGGATCTTCAGTCTTTGATTGGTAAATGCCTTGGGGGTTTTGTGCCAAACAAAAACTTAGTGTTTTCAAATGATAAGGAAAAATCTATTTTGAGCAATGCAAGCCTAAGCTCCACTTGGCCAAATGCATATAGTATTATAGACCACTTTAAATAAGCTAAGGTATCACTTGCCAATACTATTCCAAAGTATTGACCCTCTGTGGCTGTAACTTGTAATGTTGCAGGTTACTCCGATGATGAATATGAGTCATGAGTCTACACTCAACATGTTTGCCTGTGGCACATGAAGATGAAGACTTATGTTTATTTACTTATTCCATAAACTCTTGTATTAGGCCTTGGCCCTGAGTTGTAAAAGACTATGTTTTATCTCTGGAATGACTGTAATAAACGACCTTTGTATCTGTGTACTTCATCTTAAACTGTGGATGCTAGCATTGATCCAGCGACTAGCATTGCAATCACAGGGATCCTTTCCTTTATAAAGGAGTGGTCTAACACATAGTCACAACAAGAAGCATATATTAAAATATAATAATTAAGCTTGATGCTTCAAAAAGAGATTCTTGGTGCCTTCCAATAGACACATAATCATAGTGATTTGAGTAAATGGAAGCAAATGGTTTCCATGAGGATATAGAGATCTAAATATGAGAAAACACATACCAACAAACATTCTCACACATAAGAACCAAAATATGAGCAATAAAGGCATTTAAGCAAGTTGGAACTTGTATGAGCACATGTGTCACATAGGAACTAGATAATTATCAATATAAATTCTAAGTGACAAAACCTCAAATATTCACATTTTCTAGGATTTGTAATATGCACTAAGCATATGACTCCCCCGTAATGTGATACTACCATAAAAATCAACACGAGGCAAAAATATCCAAATAGAGATAATTAATGGACATTATAGAACTTGAATTTCTCATGAGAATTGTACCATATAGAGACTAGATAAAATTTGTAATATCAATACTTGGTGGTATTCCTCATGTACACTCATTTTTAGGATTGTGGAATGCCTAAGCATAACACTCCCCCAAAATGGGATAGTCCATTAATATCTCACAAGAGACAAATAAGATACCAAATATAACCAAGTAAGGCTCAGACACAAGGAACACACATACATGGTGTGCCACCTAATCATACACAAATATGCTTGATACCTCAAGATAATTAAGTGTAAAGCACAACATGGAAAAAAGCATGGAAGATACAAAACCAACACATGCACAAGGGGGCGAGTAACTTTCAATGTAAAGAGTTTAGCACATGTTACCGCAAGGAGGAACATTGGATATATAATATAAGCATGATAATCCAAAACGCTTGGCTTGACACAAATAATTGATGAAGATCCGTCAATTATTCATAATGTAACCAAGTGTCCAATTTCCTCCAAAAATACGTATTGATCAAGTTTTGGTTTGTTGGTTCCCAACGAAGTTGGGTCCTAAGAGGTTAGTAACAATAGGCTTGGCAACCCAAATGGTTCTTTTCTTGAACCCACATTGATCACCAACAAATTTGGCAAACACATTGCCAACCTCATCATTACAAAGATAATAAGCATCATCAATAATGATAGGGTTGGATGAGGAGATACCCATAGTGCATGAGAAAGAAATGTGCCCCTTCTCATGGCATATGTAGAAAGTTCTTCTCTTACCATATTTCTTCTTAGGCGAAGCCACAACTCGAGGAAGAGCTCGAGTAGTCCTCTTAGGAAGAGACCCATCTCTAACTTGAGGTAGAGCTTGAGGCCGCTTCCCTTGTTGCTTCACACTAAGAGGCTTCTTCTTCAATGGGCAATATTTAACATGGTTCCCTTCTTCCTTGCACTTGAAGCAATCAATGTTGGCCAGATTCTTGACTTGATCTTGGCCATTCTTCTTGTTGTCCTTTTGCTTCAAATGGATAGTGGACTTTTTATTGACATTAGACTTGAATCCAAGCCCACTATTGTCATTGGGGGATTTTTTCACATTCAAGATTTTGTTGAGTGCGGCCTTCCCTTGATGACCCTTTTCAAGTCATTCTTCAAAGAAGTGACTTGAGCCTCGGGCTCTTTGATTTCCTCTACATGGTTAGTTTCAACAAAAGTACTAGAGGAAGTAGATGCTACATTGTTAGAGCAACAAGGCACGGAATGTGATTCATCACGAGATATAGCATGGTTGTGAGAGGATGAATTACAAGGACTAGCACATGGCAATATAACATTTAGCGTAGATATAGTGCTAATGTCCACATGAGGCCAACTAGATGTTACCTTTGACACGATGGCGTCATGAGCTAACTTTAGCCTACCATGGGAGACTAGAAGATTCTCATGCGAGCTTGAGAGCTTAACATGACTTTCTTCTAATTTCCCATAGTCGCTAGTTAGCAAAGCAAGTTGAGACTTTAGCTCAAAATTCTCCTTCAAAATAGATGCTTCACAAGAAATAGAGTTAGTAGCACAAGCATAATCACTATTAGCAAGAGGTGAGGGCAACTTGGCAAGCTCTTTTGAATATGAGGCTTTAAGTTGCTCATGTGACACAGTGTGTTTGATGAGCTCCCTCTTAACAACCCAAGAACCATTTTCGAGGTACTTAAAATCCTCAACAAGTTTAGCATAAGCAACTTCTAGTTCATCATTTTTAATCTTGAAGGAGTTTGCCACCGCAAGTTCTCTATCATGGTATTCCTTTACTCTAGATAATTCTATAGTAAAAGTCTCCTCAAGATATTCTTTGGTGGTTTGTTCTTCTTCAAGGGAGTCCTTTAGTTGAGAAATTTCATTAGAATACTCATGCTCAAGCGCAAAGTTTTGAGAAATAATATTCTCTTGCTCCTCAATAAGTTTCTTTCCTTTAGTAGCACTAGTGAAGATTTCAAGAAATTTGGAGGAAGCAATTTTATTTATATGAAGAGCAGAAAAGACAATCTCTCCCATCTCTAGAATAGAGGCAATATCATAATCACCTAGATGATCATCATAATTATCATTCTCAACCTCATCATCATCATCATGAGATACAATGGGATCTAAAGAGGTTACCTTTGTTCCTTTAGCCATAAGGCATATGTGAGAACCGGAGGAAGGTGATGATGAGATTGCACTTGTATCTCTATTCAAGACCTTTTCTTGGCCCATAGAATCTTCATTTTCCTCTACATGGTTAGCAACACATGCACTAGATGAAATAGAAGCATTTTTATCATGGCAACAATACAACACAAGCATATCATCAAGATATTAATTCAAGACATTTATACATGATATGCAAGGACTATCAACACAAGCATGTAAGGAGTTAGTAGTGCTAGAAGTGTTAAAGTCCAACAATATATCATTTTAACTAGATAGATATGAGGGATTACAAATAGCGAGCACACTATCCATATTGCAATTTCTATCACCTCTCACCATATCATTACCTTGTGAAAAGTCACATGTTGGTGAAGTGTTAGAGGATGAGAACTCATCTCGACTGGAAGTGGAAGCAACACAATCATCCTCAATAATGTTGGACACAACATATTTATCTTGAAGTTTTGTCCATAACTTCTGAGCGCTCCAAAAAGTAATGATTGAAGAGGTAACTACATAGCTCAAAGCATTAACAAGCACATTAGAAGATTGAGCATAGAGATATAAGTTTTTCTCATCCTCACAAAATATATTTTCCATAGGAGGAGAAAAACCTAAATCTACAATATGCTCCAACTTTGGGTCCATGTCCCGAAAATCAATAAGCATACGAGTTTTCCATATATCATAATTTGTGCCATCAAATATGAACATGTCATTGTGCAATAATCCCCTAGCCGACATCTTTACTCTCAAGGCGGTGAAGCGTAAAATGAGAGACCCGTCTCTGATACCAATTGAAAGGATACAGATGTCACCTAGAGGGGGGTGAATAGGCGATTAAAACTTTTCCGAGAGTGGCTCAACAAAGGTGGAATTAAACTAGCGTTTACTTTGTCAAGCACAAACTAGAACAACTAGGGTTCACCTATGTGCACCAACAACATATGCTAAGCAATATAAGCAATAATGTGGTAGCAAGATATAGATTACTTCAAGAACGAAGGATATCACAATGTGAAGTGCATATGTAAAGAGGTCGGGTATAGAGATAACCGAGGCACGCGGGGACGACGATATTTTACCAAGTTCCTCCCAACATGGACTACGTCTCGTTTGGAGAGGGGGTGGTATCAAACCACCAATGCCACAAAAGGCCTCCCTTATTCTCCTGTGAATATCACCCCAACAGGATCAATCCACACTTCCACTATCGGTGCACTTGTTGGTGGCAAACCGGAACCTCTCATAAGGTTGGGGCACTTCTCCAGAACTTAATTGGAGTCTTCCAACAAATGCCACCAAGGACACAAAACCGTCTAGGGTTCCAAGAACCCAAGAGGGACAAGATTCTATGAGTAACACGAACCAAATCCTCCGATGAGAACTCAAACTGATGCACCGAATGCAAATGGCAAGAACACCACAAAGGTGCTCGAATCCCTCTCTCTCAAGTTCCAATAAAGCTACTAAAGCAATTGGTGGAACAAGAGAGGAAGAACACAAAGGGGAACACAAAATCCCCCAAAATCTAGATCCCAAAGATATACTCACAAGGAGATGCTTTGGTTTGGCCAAAACATGGATCTAGATCTCCTCTCTCTTCCACTCAAATATGGGCAAGAATCATTGGAGGGGAAGAGATTAATCAAGATTTAAGATCTAGAGCAAATGGGGGCAAAGCTTAGAAAAATAGAAGAGAAAGAAGCACTTCAAAAGACAAAAGGAGACAAGCTTAAATAGGGTCAAAGCAGTTTCTGCCCGTTAGGGCGAATTTCCTGAACGGACTGATACGTCCAAAACGTATCTACTTTCTCGAACACTTTGCTATTGTTTCTCCTCTAAACTTGTGTTATTTGGATACAACTAACACAGACTGATGCTTTTTTTAGCAGAATTACCTTGGTGTCTTGTTTTTGTGCAGAAAATGAAGTATCAAGAAAAATCCCGGAAAATATGCCAAAAATTATATTTCACCAGAAGATCCACGGAGCCATAATACGAGACGGAGAGGAGGCCTGGGGGGTCCCCACCGATGGCAGGCACGGGCCAACCACTAGTCGCTCCTAGGGGGGAGGCAGTCACCCCAGGCACCCCCTCGACCTCCCTCTATGCCTATAAGTTGCCTTTCGACCTAAAAACCGAGGGGGGTCGATAGTTTTCCAGAAAGAGTTGCGCTCTGCCGCCGCCACCAGTAACCAAGATTCAGATCCAGAAACTCCGCTCTGGCACCCTGCCGGGACAGGGAATTTGGAGAGGATCATCGCCGTCGTCATCACCAACACATCTCCATCAACCACCTATGTTTCCCTCGTCCATGAGTGAGTAATCCCCCGCTGTAGGCTTGGGGATGGTAGGGATTGGATGAGTTCTATCATGTAATCGAATAAGATCTGTTAGGGCATAGTGCCTAGTATCTCTATTAGTGTTATTTGACTTTGTTGCAACTTGTTATGCTTAATGCTTGTCACTAGGGCCCGAGTTCCATGATCTCAGATCTGAAAGTATTATTGAATCATTATAATAGTATTGTTTGTGATCTTATCTGCAAGTTGTGTACACATATCATTGTCCAGATCCAAAGGCCCCAAAGTGACAATAATTGGGACAACCGGAAGGAATGACTGTGGTGTGAGGATCACATGTGTTCACGGAGTGTTAATGCTTTGCTCCGGTTCTCTATTAAAAGGAGCACCTTAATTGCCAGTAGTTCCCTAGAGGCCCATGCCGCAATGGCTGGACAGAAGATGTTGTGCAAGTTCTCATTGCGAGCACGTATGAATATATATGGAGCACATGCGTAGGATTGCTTAGTACTTGGATGCTTGTTATTATTTATCTGCAATGCCTTAGGTCTTTAATTTACATGTTTAGACTCATCCATGCAATGCCCGTCCATCCATCCCTATGCCTACCGCACTTGAATCCTATTCTTATCATTACTATTACTATTGCTACTATTTCACTGCTGCTATTGCTTTCCTGTTGCTACTGATAAACTTCTATCAGAAAGAACTATTTCTAGGTGCAGCTGAATTGACAAATCAGTTGTTAAGGCTTGCAAGTATTCTTTTGCTCCCCTTGTGTCGAATCAATAAATTGGGTAATACTTCCCGCGATGACTATTGCGATCCCCTATACTTGTGGGTCATCAAGACTATTTTAAAAGACTCATGCTGTGGGGAGCATAGATTTATTTGTAAGTTCACTTGGATCTATTATTGTTCACTGCTACTCCTTTCATCATGGGTAAGTCTCGTGATGGAAAGTTTCCTATTTTACCATCCACTACAAGAAGAGCTACAGTCCTAAACACCTCTGCTGCTCTTGATTCACCATCTATTATAAGTAAGCTTGTTACACCACCACCACATACACATGCTACACACACTGCTTTTGATGTGAGTGGTTCATTAGGTCCTTTTATAGATGCTACTATGGCTAGTCTAGGAAATACCGAAACTCCTAGTGAAGACACTGTTACACCTGTTACCTCACCTGAGTCGAGTGAGAGTTATGATATTAACGATGGTTACATTGAGTTCACTAATGATTTTGTTGAAGAGTGCCAAAACACACATGGTACTAGTGCTATTAACAGTCTCCTTGCTAGACATACTATTATGCCTAAGTTGTCCTCTGATCCTAAATTTGCCACTTCTCCCATAGATAGTAAAGATGAAGATTATGATTTCTCTCTTGATTTATCTTATTTAGATATTGTTGAGAAACAACATTTTTGTGGGACTGAAAATGAGAGTGATGTGGCTCATATGAATGAGCTTTCTACTATGAGTGCCTTGTTCTCTGATGATTTTAAGATGCGCAAGTAATTTGTTGCTAAGATCTTCCCTTTTCACTAAAAGGAGAAGCTAGGGCTTGGTTTAATAGATTAACTCCTGGTTCCATTGAGAGCCCTGATTGCTTGGTTGCTTCTTTCTTCCAGAAATATTTTCCTCTCAGTGCTAGACATGCTGCTTTGCAGAGACTTTTTGATTTTAAACAGGGAGAAGAAGAGAAATTGCCTGAGTCATGGACAAGGTCATGTGCCTTGATTCATGCACATCCTGGATGTCCATTACCTAAGAATAAGCTTCTTGATATTTATTATAATGGACTAACTGATGATTCTAGGACCTACCTAGATAGCTTTGCTGATTGTGTTTTCAGGAAAAGAACAACTACAGATGCTAAAGAATTAATGACTAAAATAAGCAAGAATTATGATGATTTGACTTTAATTGAGCTGAACACACCTGAGCCTATTACTCCTGAACCAGTTATGCCTGAACCAGTTCCAACACCAACAACAAAGAAGAAAGGAGTTATTGCATTAAATGATGAAGTGATGAAGGAAGCTAAGAAGTGTCTAAAGGAGAAAGGTATTAGAGCTGAAGATGTGAAGAATCTACCTCCTATAGAAGAATTGTGTAAGCCAATTCCCCACTCATCTACTATTGAGGTACACTCTCTCCAACACTTTGATGAAGGTGATATTCCTTATGGTAAGCCTCCTGATCAATGTTTAGAGGAACTTGACACATTTATTGTTAAACAAGGGTATTTTAATAAACAAGTTCACAATCATTTGTTGGAAAACTCTAGAGCATTCCATGAGTTGAAATATATTGTGGAAAGAACTTCTAATGATATTAAAATGCTTTGTAAACACTTTCAAATGGTTCAAACTCAACTTGATCAACTTGCTAAGGTACAAAAGGATATGCTAGTTAATGCTTCAAGATATAATCATGCTTATGGAATTAGAACTAGGAGTTGTATAGCTACTCAAGATCCATTATATCCTGAAGGACACCCTAAAAGAATAGAGCAGGATTCCCAACAAGGTGAAGATAGTGGTAGTCCTCGTAAGAGAAAGAAAAAGAAACATAAGATAGTTGAGGAACCCCTTGAAACTGTTGTAGATCCTATTAGTATATCTGTCTCTGATGCTAAAACTGTGAGTGGTAATGATAAAAATGAGTCTCCTGATAAGGAGGAAGGTGAGGAAGAACCTGAGATGCACACTAAGAACACTAGGTACACAAAGGAAGATTTTATTGCTAATAAACATGGTAAAGATAGAGAACCTTGGGTGAAGAAACCTATGCCTTTTCTAGGTAAGAAACACAAGTCAAAGGAGGAAGAACACTACAACAAGTTTTGTGAGTGGATAAAACCTTTGTTTTTGCAAATTCCTTTGATTGATGCTATTAAGTTGCCTCCTTATTCAAAGTATATGAAGGATATTGTCTCTAATAAAAGGAAGTTTCCTAACGAGGAGATTTCTACTCTACTTGTTAATTATGTTAACTTAGTGATCCATATATACCAATTATTCCTTGCTCCATTAAGAATAATTATGTTAGAACTGCTTTATGTGATTTGGGAGCTGGAGTTAGTGTTATGCCTTTTTCTCTCTACAAGAGACTCTATCTAGAAAAATTGATACCAAGATCTTTGCAAATGGCTGATAAGTCAACTACTATTCCTGTTGGTATATATGAGGATGTTCCTGTTCAAGTTGCTCATAATTGCATGGTTTTAACTGATTTTGTTGTGCTTGAAATGCCTGAACATGATAATATGTCTATTATTCTTGGGAGACCTTTTCTTAATACTGCAGGTGCTGTCATCAATTGTAATCAAGGAAAAGTAACATTCAATATTAATGATAAAGAGAACATTGTCTATTTCCCCAAGAAGGTTGCTAAGAGCTATTGCCTGAATTCCATTGAAAATATTGAGAGCATCAATGTTGGAGAAATATATTGTCCCACTCCACAAGAAATTTTTGAAACTATTATGATTGGGACCATTGCTATCAAGTATGAGGTAACATAATCACCTTGTGGAATGCAAAGTTTTGTTTCATATAAGATTGTTTTGGTAACAAGACTTGATCAACATTGTTAACAAAAAGATTTTAATGAACAAAATAATGTTTCGACTGTGGTTATACCTGCTTTCTTTTACTTTTCTCCTTCCTAGTCCTTGCCCTTCTCTTGTTAGCTTTAGTTTTGCTAGTTGTTTGCTTGTTAGAGTTTCTTAGAGCTGCTGTAGTTTGGCTTTTGGTTTGCTTTGGCTTCTTCTGAAAAACTGTTTCTGCGAGAAAATCAATTTTCATACCCTGAAAATTGGCCAAAATAAAGTTTCCCGAAAAATCCTAGAAAATTCAAAATAATTTTTTCCTCGAAAAAAGGGGCAGAGAGACACCTGAAGTGACCCAGGGGCCACCCCAGGCCACCACACCCATGGTAGGCGCGACCTACTAGGGGGTGGCGCCTAGGGGGGTTTAGCCCACCTGGGCCCCTCCAGGATACCTCCTCAAAGCCACCTTCTTTCTCTCTCCTGAAAAACATTGGAGAACTTTCTCAAGCTTGAGTTCTTGCTGTTCTTGCTCACGATTTTAGATCTCCTTGTTTAGCCCATCTCAAGTGCTGATTTTTGGAGGGTTTGCTCCTTGGTATGTGCCTCATCCACTTGTCCAATTATATTTGTGATTGGTAGATTGTATCTTGAGTATTTTGCTGCTGTAGGTGATAGGTTGTTTGAGCTTGCATGCTTGTTCTATGCTTAGAAACTTTATATTGATGCATGTGTAGTCCTATATCAAGTTCCTATAGTAGTTGCTCATCATTTATCAACTTAGAAAACACTTGGTTTGATGTTTGTCTAAAAATTTCAGAATTAAAGAAAGGTCATGGACAACCATACATTTGGTGAAATATTTGAGAGTGATGCACCTAGAAGAACAAGGCTTCCAAGGCCATCCAACAGTACTAGACCCTCATACAATGAGGATCTCATTACTCCGTGATTTGGTGACGAGGGAGATGAAGGGGATGCGCACCCCTCCACCTTTCCTTGCCAAACTTTCTTGCGGGCTGCCGGGATTCTTAATGATTTTATTACTTTCTTTTTAGAAGGCTGGACTAACAAGTTACATGAAGGATGAGAGCGCACAATATGCTTTGCTCACTAAAACGTTTGTGGAAAGTTTTTATTTTACTAACAGCGTGTTCAAGCCTGTTCTGTCTTTCAAAAATTATGGCAGGGCTCATTCTATGACTTTGAAGCAATTTTGCAAGGCCCTGGGACTTGGTACAGCTAGGTCATCAAAGAAGATTCCAGCTCTATTTGCTTATTTGTTGGAGCTTTATTGAGGAATAACCAATGATGATGACCGCAGAGCACAACGAGGGAAGATAAAGAATATTCAACTCCCAACCATGAGGTACTTTGCCTATTATCTTGCACCAGTGTTCTTGGTAGGGAGAACACTAGTAATATTTCCAACTATCAATTGGCCTTCTTAGCTGCTGCGCTCAACAATGAGGATAAGTATAATCTTGGTTCTCTCATTGCTCATCATTTAGCTGCTAAGGGACCCATTTATGGTGGAAATACTGCTGCTCGTATTGCTGCTGCCTTGAACATTTCTGTTGGTCCACATGATACCGTTTTGGATCCTCAGAGGCTTGATATTGCTGCCATGAAGGCGCACCACTTTGTCAGCACTAGCTCTACTCTTGAGAACTTGGTTTATAGAATGCTATTTATTGACGGGGAAGAGAGAGAGATCCCTCTAACCAAAACCACTTTGTTCAGTATTTCTCAGGAACCTTGTTCATGCTCGAAGGCGAAGATGGATGACAAGCTGCTCTCTCTTAACTTCCACATGCACTATCAGGAGGAATCACTATCATACGACCCCTCTGCGTATTACATAGGGGAGGCTTCGAGCTCGTACCAGGACGAGGTAGCTTCCTCGACATACTACATAGGTTCATCCTCTTGGACACCATGGGATTGAGCCCCACTTAGGCCAAAAGCCTAAGCTTGGGGGGAGGTATACCGACGTCACACTCATCTATATATCATGTTCGGTCAGTTCTTTGTATATCCATTGTTTCGCTTTCTTTTTGGTTCTTGTTGCTTCTTTCTCCAAAACACAAAAATAACAAAAATATTTTTTGGTGTTTCTCTTGGTTTTTTTCTTTGTTTCTTTGCTTTGGTTTGCCTTTTTGGTTTGCTTTTTTGTTTGGTTTCTCTTTGTTTGCTTGTTTCTAAAAAATCGAAAACACCAAAAATATTTGTTGTTCTTCTTTGATTTTGTGAGTTCTTTGCAGGGTTTAGCAATCCTCAGTGGATTTTGGTTTCATGTTAATATTCAAGTCACACAAGTGAAGGGCAATAATGAAGATTAAGACAACTCGAGGTGTGGTAAGAGGCTGGTAACGAACTCTATTTGTTTCATTTTTGTACATATACTCATCATTGTGAGAATGCTTAGCCTATTTGTGTAAGGTGTATGTCATTATGGCTGCTTAGTAGTTCTTGCTTGTCTATGATCAGCTCCAGCTTTCTAATAGTTTGTAGCATGTCATATGAATGTTTGTTTGCATTGTTGTACTCATATTTTGGTATGATATTGTGGTATCCTCCTCTGACTGTTCATGTGAATTGACTTGGCACAAGCTCACGCATGCATATGACTAATCAATAGTCAGTAAGCCTCGATTATTTATTTTGCCTCAAAGTTCTTGTATCACTTTCATGCCATAATTAGTCCTGTTTTGTTGCAAGCATGATTATGACAGCTATTGCTCTCTCGTTTGTCGCTCCCTCTCTATTGCTAGCCTTCACTTGCACTGAGTATGTGCTCTACATGTGCTTCCAACTCCCCTAAACCCATATTGCCAGCTGTGTCCACCATACCTACCTATTAGCATCATTCACTATTTCATTGCATATTCCATATGCCGTGTTTTCTTCCAAAATAAAATGTTTGTCTATTTTGAGAAAGTTAGTTAGTAAAGCTCTCACGAACTTGATGGCACACTTTATTCCTTGCGCTTAATAATCTTTAACCATTGTGACTAGTCCATGAAAGTTATATGCTTGCTAATTATATGCTGGGAGTCACCAGAACCGTGTTGTCACGGGGAACGCTTTCAACACCTTTTGGATATCCTCTCCAGTTGATACTTTGCTCTTTTGTTTACGGATGTGAAATAAAAGGGGAGCTTGTGAATTCATGGAGTTGTGTTAGAGAAACGCCTGGGCCGCTAGCCTAATCCATGCCTAATCATGGTGGAAACTTGTAGCATCACCATAATGAGCATCTATGAAGCATCCCTAATAAAAATCTATGCATATGGTAAATAAAAAGATTGCTGAGATGCTCATTGTCTGCTTGCCTTGTCATTTTGGTTATGGGAAAGCTCATATACCATGTGCAAGGGGTACCCCGTTGGCGGTTCTCTATGATATGCATGTATAAACAATGACAATAAATTTCAGGTGACCAAAGTTGAGTAGCATGAGGAGTGTCCCTCTTACTCAAGGGACTTGGGATTTCCAGTCTATGGTCTGTCAAGCATATGATTCAGAGTGTACCTCACTTTCACCTTAACCATATGAAGATGCCTATGATAGGGACAATGAGAGCTCAAAGCTAATGAGTACCTTCCTTTCATCATTTGGAAGCCTTTCAAACTTTCAAAAACCGTTTTCACCACCTTATTGAGTAACCACTTATTCTATGAGCACCTTCTTGAGAGCATAGTTTTCATTCTTGTGTTTGTTCCAAAACTTGATTAATTATGTAATGACTTTGATGCTTGTATCTCTGATATCTTTATCTCTAGTATTCACTTGAACTTCAGAGGTGCCTTGGCATTTATATTGTGCTCTTCAAACAAAGGCAAGCGAGATACCACTTGTAACATCCCAAAAATATTAAACATGAATCATCAATTGCTAATCATCAAATTTAGGGTTAACAAAAACGTTCCTATCTAAAAATATGAGAGCATTCATATGTATGTGTATCTAAAAATTGTCATGGTTCTATGTTTAATTGCTTGTAAAATGATTCTTAGGTGAAAGAAAACTTCATTTAAATCATTCTCAAACTTTTCCCAAAGACAAACAACTCAAAATGAACAAATGAAGTGAATGGTCACTTTGGCCAAATTAACTCTCATGCCTACTTTGGCTATTCCAAGCACTCAAAACTTAACAGAAACATTTGTGGATCTTTGCACCCCTTGTTAGTACTCATAATGAGGTACCAAGGCCCAGTTTGTGATCTTCCAGAAACATTCAAATGCTAAGTTAAAATGACAGTTTAAGATTGAATCTATCTCATATAGGAAGATCCCACTATTTCAAAAAACACACAAACAAGCTCAATTTTCAAAACCCAAGCACCCACAGAGTCTCCAGCACTTGCCTGGCACACCCACCAAAAATCTTTTCAAAATTCAAAAATAAGTTTCTTGCGGCTATTTCATCAAACACTTGGCAGGCAAATTTAAACCAAAACAAATTCACTGTTTTAATAGTGTTTTGGTCTAACTTGTTACCTCTCTAGCTCACAGCAACCATGTACTAGATCATCTAGATTAATTGGAAACCCCTACCCTCACTGTGAGCTGGCCATTGTCATCAATGGTGAGCAAGCCGAGCCACCTCGCTGGCCAACTTGGTCGCCGCCGCAGCAGACCACCTCCCCCTCTCTCGCCATGTCTGGGAGCTAGCCAGCACCTCACCACCACCCACTGTCCCCTCCCTGAGCCAAGGAAAGCCATGGACCACCGAGCACGCCCCGCACCCAGTGCAACTGCGACATGCCGAGCACACGCCAGAGCGTCGCACCCGGCACACGCGCACACGCCGCCCCTCGACCGTAGCCCGTGCCCACCGCTTCGCCATGATCCAAGGAACACGCCAGACATCCCCGTTCACCGCCCAATGCCTCACAACCACCGCTCGCCGTCGAAGACGCCTCCGCTGCCGCTCAGAGCGCCAGCCTCGCCCGACCGATTACCACCGCCCCTAAGCCTGCATTCAAGTCCTAGAGCATCGCTGGGAGACCGCGCGTCGATCGCCATCCTCAGCCATGCCTCTAGCAGCCCGTAGCCATGTCGCCGCCATCGCCTTCCCATCCCTCTCGGTCTCGTCGTCGAGCCTATAAAAGGAGGCCACCCCCAGCCATTTGCAGCACACCATTCCACTCCCCTCACCTCACTGATAATTCCATCCTCTAGCCAGAGCAGGAGGAGCAGCAGCTCGCCTGAATTGCACCGGAGCAGGCCACCTCTGGAGGAGAAGGGTGCCACTGATTGCGACCACCCCCGGAGCTGCCTCGACCGTCCCTGAGCTCGCCGTCGACCACTCGTTCGTTTGCCCGCCACGCCGTCATTGCTGGAGCCCTGGTATGCCCCCTATGCACCCCCACTGAGCCGCTAGGGTTCGAGCTCGCCGGTGACAGGTTCGTCGTCGACTACCATCCCCAGTCGTCGATCTCCCTTCTAATCCAACGACCCACGTAGCCCCGTACCGCTTCGCGTGTTATGAGCCGCTGACTGGTAGACCCCCCTGTCAGTTGAGACCCGCGCTGCAGAGTGACACTAGGCCGGCCCATTAACCTCTCCCCTGCGACCCAACCGTTTGAATTTAGATTTTTCTATTTTAATTCAAATGCAGTTATGTACATAGATTCAAAAAGCAACCCAGCTCGATCCAATGAACCAAATTACATTAAACCAATTTTGTTATAAAAGTACTAAAATGCTTAATCCAAGCCCGTTGGATTCAAATCATTTGGATCTGTAGACCAACCTTGGTAGAAATAACATGTCAGAAGCTTTTCTGCATTCAAACATTTTTCAAAATTCAACCATAAGAGCTTTTGAGTTGATTCTACCTATCAAAAATTACATTTGATCAGACCTTTCAGAATATATAAAAACATATGGGTTTACTTACAGAAATAATGCTCAAATAACAAAAGAATGCCACATAGGCATTTCTAGTCACTTTATTTATTTAAAATAAAATGGTTAAACCTTATTAAATTGTGACACCACTTTAAATCACATTCCCATGTACTAAAATATGTGGTGATGACATGTGTCAACAAGATCCCATGTTTGAGTTGGAGAATATTAAATGTTAAGTATTTTTTCAATGAGTACAAATTACTTTCTCACATTAAAATAAATAAGACAAATGCTTTAATCTTGTAATGATAGGTGATGATGTTAGATCATCTATAGTACACCTTTGTGTGATGATTGAAAATAGTTAAGTATTGTTTGGTGATTGTGTACCTCGTATCTATTTATAGACTCTAGTACTGACCAAGGATATGAGGAGGAAGGAGGATACTACGAGGAAGAAGCCGAGGAGAACTTCAACCACTGCTCTGCTCAAGGCAAGCCTTACTACACAAGTTGACCTATGCAAGCTATTAACCTAGCAAGCTTATACCACTTGATAAAGTATCCTAGTTTTACTTGCAAGCGTTATACTTTATTTCTTTATCAAAGTTTTCTCTTAGAGTTTACATAGTGAATTATAGATACTAGAAAGATAATGGAAGGTTGTATAAAGACCATTAAATCTGGCCTAAGTTAGATAATCTTGATGTCATCCTAAGGCATGAGATTGAACTTAATTAATCCCCACTTGTTTACCACCCCTCATTAGTACTTATCCCCACTTGTAGATGCTAGTGCTAAGCATAAAACTTGATCAACTTTAGATGGGAATACTTGGTGAAAATGGTTATGAAAACCTTAGAATGATGAGTCATTCTACTGAAATGTTTTGACATGTGTTCTCGAACACCAGATGATTTTGATGATGAAAATGTTGAGGCATGAGCCTTAGCCCTTGATAAAATTGATGGTTGTGTGAATGCGATACCATTCCAATTTTACCGTACAACCACAATACCCGAAAATTGGGTAGGGCTTGACTGGAAACTTATACACCTTAGTATGGGTTCCCTCACGGCCAAGGTCTGAGCTGAGGCTACCTTGTGAAGATTGTCCACCTGTGTAGTACCCAAGATGACAGTTGGTCGTTGTTGGGAGGCCAAACTCATAGGAGATGTGCTTATACTAGGGCGTGTAATTTAAAGGTTAGGATTGATTATCCGCATACTAAGTATGGTCAATTCAGGATTTTTTCCTGACAGATGTATCGAATGTTGTGGTGAAAGTGTACAATCTCTGCAAAAGTGTCAAACTATTCGAATAGCCGCGTCCGCGGTTATGGATAGTTGGAGTGGCCATATTGTTCCCCCGTCAGAAGTTTTCAAAATGACTTGTGAAATGATGTGTGACTTTGACTTGACCACAATAGAGTTGTGATATGAAATTCTAGTTCCCACTTAGGTGTTATAAAACTTCAACTAGTTTTCTTTGCTTCTGAACTAAGTAGAGGTAAACCTGGCTTTTTTGCAAAACAACCCTAGAGCTTAGTGTCCTACTACAAAAAACCCCTTCACTTGTTAGTATTAGTTTGTGAGTAAAGAGTACTCATGGCTTTGTCCCTGGCTATTCTCGTGGCTAGAATATGAAGAGGAGTATCAGGATGATGGACCACAGGAAGTTTATGATAACTAGGATCATCTCCCATCGTCAGCATTGCCTGTGACCCCGAAGATGGAGCTTCGCCTACGCTATCGTTACTATTATGTTATTCCGCTGCTTGAGTTGTATTAACAACTGGATCATGAGATCCTTATTCGTGTAAGACCTTATGTATGGTTTGTAATGGATGATGTACTGTGATATCCAAATCTGTTATGTATCGCAAAAATGGTAATCCTGGGATTGCGATGTATGTCATAACAGGCATCTGGGATTAAAAATCCGGGTGTTGACAAGTTGGTATCAGAGCCATCCTGACCATAGGAGACCCTAGTTAGAATGGACGTTTGAATCAAAAACTTAGTTTCAAAACCCAAGGAAGTGAGTATTTACAAAAACTTATTCTCATTCTTATCACTTGGATTCCTTCATGAAAATTCATGTTCCTCAAAAACTCTTGCAAAATACATAAAATTTGACACACTTGATCACTCTACTAACTTACTCATCCTATATTCTTATAGATGGACGTGAAGTACAACAAGTTTTATCAGTTCGGGAATGGAGTAGAACTTCTCTTTGAGCGTGACCTGGACCAGCTTTCAGAACTTTTGGAGCGTCCGCACCCCAAGTTCTTCGGAGCTCAGCTCAATGATTAAGGAGGAGAAGATCTGCAGTGGCTAGTTGTTGCAAGTCTCGGAGGAAAGATTGAACCTCCCACTACAGAGGGAATTCAATTCACCTTAAGAGAGAACAACTGGCTTGATGGACTTTCCAGGGCTATGCAGGAAGCTCTTGCCCGTCTCTGTGGGCAGAGTATCAATCAGTCCAAGGGTAGCCTCTTTGAGTTTTATCCAAGGCATGATTCTATGGGACAGCCACTGGAAACCCCACATCACCCCGAGCTAAAGACTCAGTTGGACCACCTCATCTTCATGATGTATGGTCGTCAGCAGGAACTGGACAATGCCCGTGACTACTCCAACCACAAGTCCGCCATCGTCAAGACGAAGGATCAGACCATCGCCATGCTAGCGAAGGATCGCAAGTCTCGTCGCCGTCAGCTCGACAAGAAGGAGCGCATCATTTCCCGTCTTTGCCACCGTATCACGGATTTGGAGGAGACCATCCATGAGAGAGACATGCAGTTGGAGGAAAGGGAGAACGCCGGAGAAGATCTTCCTGGAGACCCCTACTCCTATCTTAGCGATGATGATGACTTTCTGGAAGATCAGTCCATGGACTTCTTCACAAATGAGGAGGATTTCTCCTTCATCCATGACGACGATGATGATGAGGATGATGATTACACCAACTCCAAGGAGTAGTAGCACCTGAGCACTAGAGTTAGTGAGCTGTATTCGGTCCCACTGTATCGTAGTTTCTAGAATGGTTCTTAAAACCATCTGTTTTCCTTTGTTGTGGTGTGTGTTGTATCATGTGCTATGAATGAGTGAATGAAAAGAAAGTTGCTAGAAAATCCGAGTCAAACTTTAAAAACTTTTCAAAGTCCCTGAACCTTAGAAATTTCCCTCTTTTCTCATGATCTATCTCAATCTTCAGATGCCTCGCGGAGGAAGCGGATCATCCCTGGACCCGATGTTGCAGATCCTGCAAATGTTGGTTTCTGACCGCGAAGCTGAAAGAGAAGAACGTCAAGACAACTTAGCCACCCTTCGGCACATAGCTCAAATGGGCAACAACAATCAAGGCCAAGGAAATCAGGACAACCATGGATCTAAAATCAAGAATTTCCAGAATACCAACCCACATGTTTTCACTAAGTCATAAGAGCCCCTATATGCAGATGCTTGGCTGCAAACCATGGAAAACAACCTGGAAGTCGCCGAAGTGGAAGATAACGAGAAAGTTCTGTTCGCCACCCACTATCTAGCCGGAGATGCAAGAGCATGGTGGAACAGCATTCGTGCAATGACCGGAGGTCAGATGATGACCTAGGATGAATTCAAGGTCAAGTTCAGCAGAACCCATGTGCTGCCAGGTTTGATCAAAAGGAAGAGAAATGAATTCAGAGAACTGAAGCAAGGAAGGATGACCATAGTGGAATACCGTGACAAATTCTTGTCATTAGCTAGGTATTCCCCGGATGACATCGACACTGAAGCCAAGAAGAAAGAGAGATTCTTGAATGGTCTGCACGATGAGATGCAGACGGTGTTGGTCAATACCCCCTTTGCTGATATTGAAGACCTCGTCGACTCTGCCATTCACAAGGAAGGAAAGATCAACCAAGCCAATGAGAACCGCAAGCGCCGCATGATGCATCAGCCAGGAACTCATCATACACCAAAGTATCGCCCCAACCCATCTCCAGGATTTGCCCCGAGAACCAACATACCCCCGATGAACCGTCTGACCTATCCCAACCGTAGAAACCCAAGGCCCGGAGGAAATCACAACAACCCCGGCAACTCTTGCAATTTCAACCGTGCACCACCCAAGTTCAACAACAACAATGCTGCCACCAACACCAACACTGCCCCGAGGACTGGAAGCAATGCTGTGCCTGTTGCAGCAAAGGACAAGTCGCAAGTGACTTGTTATGACTGTGGAAATAAGGGTCACTACTCCAATGAGTGCCCCAAGAAGAATGCCGCAGCCCCCAATGCAAATGCCCCAGCTCAGCAGCAGCGTCGTGTTCAGCCTGGAAGAAGGTTTGCCCCAGGGAATTCGCTCAACCGCAACGGCCGTCTTTTTCTCATGCATGCTGAAGAAGCCCAGGAAGCGCCAGACGTCGTGCTGGGTATGTTTTCTGTTAATTCAGTACTTGCTAGAGTGTTGTTTGATTCTGGTGCATCGCACTCATTTGTCACCGAAGAATTTGCATGCACTAGTAAGATTCAACCAACCAAACTGAAGCATGTTATGATTGTTCAAATCCCCGGTCCGACCACCAAAGCTAGGCAAATTTGCAAAGCCGTCCCTATCCGAATCCATGGCATAGATTTTTATGCTAATCTGATAGTACTCGGAACTAAAGGTTTGGAAGTAGTACTAGGAATGGATTGGATGTCCAAACATAAAGGATTAATTGACTGTGCCAAGAAAGCCATAACCATGACCAGTACAGCCGGAGTATCAGTCGAGCATGTATCTGAAACCTTACCTCGTCAATTCAAGTGCAACAAGAGTATAGCCCAACCTACCATTGACCAAGTCCGGATAGTCTGTGAATACCCCGATGTATTCCCAGATGTTTTGCCCGGTATGCCCCAGATCGGGATATCAAGTTTATCATTGAACTAATCCCTGGAACAGGACCAATATACCAGAGACCATATAGTATGAACCCGTCAGAACTAGCAGAACTAAACAAGCAATTGGATGCCATGTTGGAAATTGCATTGATTCAACCAAGTGCGTCACCATGGAGATCACTTGTCTTGTTCGTCGACAAGAAAGATGGAGGTAACTGTTTGTGTACGGATTATCGGAAGTTGAATGACGTCACTGTTAAGAATAAGTACCCATTTCCCAAGATAGAAGATCTGTTTGACCAGTTGACCGGTGCCAAGGTGTTTTCTAAGATTGACCTTAGAACTGGCTATCATCAACTCAAGATTCGCGTAGAGGATATTCCAAAGACTGCCTTTTCCACCAAATATGGATTATATGAGTATATTATAATGTCTTTTGGATTAACCAGTGCCCCCGCTTATTTCATGAATCTCATGAATAAGATTTTTATGGAATTCCTGGATAAGTTTGTCGTTGTTTTCATCGACGACATTCTGATTTATTCCAAATCGGAAGAAGAACATGAGCTACAGCTAAGGACCATTCTTGGAACCTTTAGAGAGAATCAGTTGTATGCCAAGTTTAGCAAATGTGAATTCTGGTTACAGGAGGTAGGATTCCTCGGCCACCTGGTATCAGCCGGAGGAATTGCCGTTGACCCTGCAAAGGTGAAAGATGTCGAAGATTGGCAAGCCCCAACCACTCAAACCCAAGTTCGTGCATTTCTCGGATTGGCGGGATACTACCGCAAGTTCGTAGAAGGATTCTCGAGTATCGCAAGACCCATGACCCAATTGCTGAAGAAGGATAAGAAGTTTGAATGGACGGACAAATGTGAAGCGAGTTTTCAATAACTCAAGAGAAGATTGATTTCAGCCCCAATCTTAATCATGCCGGATATCACGAAGCCCTTTGACATGTATTGTGACGCATCCAAGATCGGTCTCGGATATGTGCTAATGCAGGAAGGCAAAGTTATATCCTATCTATCCCGACAACTAAAAAAGCATGACACTACTAGGAAAACGGTCGTCTATGGCGCACCTAAAAGGCCCATCCTTGGCGCACTAGTGGTATGCCACAGGCCTTGCGCTACGCAGTTATGTCGAGATAGGCGTAGCGCACTTGCTAGTGCGCCACGGATATGTTGGCAGGTGCGCTATGCCTTGGATCTTCTGTGGCACACGTTCCAGTGCGCCACTAAGCTGCGCAGGTGCGCTTTAGTTGTTGTCCGCCACAGAAGCTGTGCGATGTGCGCCACGGGTGTCTTTTTTTTAGTTTTCAGGGCCAGATGATATACAATACAGATTATATAGGCAGATATACACACAGATATAACATATACAGTTATATATATAAATTCACAATTCGCAAAACAAGATTGAAACAAATACATATAGATAAGTCTCATACATGAATACATAAGTTATACATTGTTTCGATCAAGTTACAAAGTAGTTGGTGACATGCGCCTGAAGCTCGTAAGCTCGGAATTATTCTTACAATCCCATCACAGCACATTCACATATATAGTGTGCCATGACATTTCAATCATCGGCATTATTGTCGAAAAAGACCAAAGTAAATCAAAAAGAATATCTCATATATATATACATAGGTCGTTGGACACAGGAATATGCTATGATGGAACTGTGAGCCAAGTAGGATGCACAACACCTGGACTTGTGCATATCACAAGGCTCACAATCCCGTCGTAGCACATTCACATATATATTGTGCCACGACATTTCAATCATCGGCATTATTCTCAAAAAAAGACTAATAAAGTAAGGAAAAAAAAGAAGGACCAAAATGAGCAAAGTACCAAAGAGTAAGGAAAAAAAACAAGCATTGGTTGATATATAATAATAAGCAAAAGAAGTAAGCGATGATTCATAAACCTAATAAGATAAGTATAGTAGCATGTACACTTGTCCACATACACACAAAGGTCATCTATAGCTTGTAACTACAACTAGGCCAACATCAAGCCTTCTGGCTCGGCTTAGGGAACGGGAGGACGCCTTGTCTCATCATGAACTTCCTATAGTCACCCTGCATCTCTAGGCGATCTTCTATGTCACGGTTATTCGGGATATTTCCTCCGTAGAAGATCCCCCCCGAAGTCATGATCACACGAAAGATGATTGCCCCTAACTGCTGCTGGATGCGATATATCTCTTGTCTAATATCTGAATCAATGGTCTTGGCCTTTGCTTCGGCTCACTGTTGAGATGATCTGGCAGCGTAGAATTCTGCTGGTTAAGTAGGAACGCCCTCATGTGATGGAGTGCGTAGCAGGCTTCCTTCTTACTATTTTCCGGCTGCTTCATGCAGGGGAACTCCGTTACGTGGTTGAAGACGTGCCTGCCTAACTTGACCTTCGTACACACGAAGGTGGTGCCTTCCGTCGAGGCATAGCCAGTGAGGGCATCATCCAGAACTTCCTTGATCTTGTCGTAGTTTTTCTTGTTTTATAGACTCCCCGAGTCGAAATACGTGGCGTGGGAATGCTTCAGCGATAAGGAGATGAGCGTGCAGTGATCATCTCTGCGCAAAAAATTCAAATGGAATGTGTTGGAAAAATAATGATGATAATCTAATAAAGCCAATCGACGGTGGCGAGTGAATAACGACTTACTAGGGAAAGTAAGGCACGAGAATGTATTCCTTTGTCTTGTTCGCCACGAGGATTCTTTTTAGGTACGATACGTGCTCAGCGGGGGAACCCAAGCAGCCGTCACGCATGTAGTAGGGGTCCACTATAGCGATGCCCGGTGTGTTCTCTCTAATGATCTGCATGGCTAGGCTGAGAGAAAACAGGCGGACCATGGTATAATGCAGCGGGTATAGGTGGAACATATTGAAGATGTCGTCGAACCACAGGAAGAACAGATCTGCAGGGGCATTGTCGATGAAGCCCAAGCCTGGTGACACCTTAACCACGAATACCGGGTGCGAGGGATCTTTCTCCGATAGAAGGCGTCTCTCTATCGTTAGCACGGCATCATGCACACTCTGTAGTTCTGAACTGGCGAGCCTCCGCAAATTCTTAGGTAGCATGGGCCGTCCCGAAACCTGATCTTGGTGGGCCGTCCCGAAACCTGATCGGATCTTGGTGGGCCGTCCCGAAACCTGATCGGATTCGCAGTTGACGCCACCGACTGGCTCAAGCTGCTAGATTTTCTTTTCCTGCCCTTTTTTCCTTTTGGAGAGCGGTCAGGCACCGCAATCTGAGCACCGAACGCCCTATGTAGTGTGTCAGGGCTTAGAATAAAGGGCCGGTTGGTTGTATCAACTGGCTCTGTAAAGGCGCAAGCTAGAGGTGTGTCCTGAGAACCAAACAGACGCTTGGTGATAGTGGCTTTCTCTGTGGGGCCACCATCTAGGTCTTCGTTGCTAAACTGAGTGTTGAAGAAGTGATCATTCCAGTCTTCGTCGTCCTCGGCCGGATCCTGCGCCATGTGCATATCATCAACATGATCATCTGACCCACTGCGTGGAGGTGACGGCAAGGGCGGTAAGGGGGCCTTGCCACCACCGCTGCACAACAAAGTGTGCTGTTGTCTGTGGCGTGATGGCCCCCGCCGTCCCCAAACGGATCATGCTCTATGGCCATTGCAAGAATAAGCCGAAGCAACTTCTGAGGACAGCCGGCTCTTCTTCATCCACTCCTGGGGTTGAATGGGAGGTTCTAGGTCGTCGCAGCCCCTTAGCACCCGACTAATTTTAACCCTGTGCACGCTATCTGGCATCGTCCTTGAGTGGAACGTGCGCTGCAAGGGTTGAACGATGGTACCCTTGGCAACATCCCTCAGCTCGTTGTTCACATAGCATAAGAGGTTGCAAGAAACATCCGTCTGCGGAAAACATGTATGGCATCGTCAGAGATTCCATAAGAGTAATAGATGGCGTGCAAGGTGGTAAAGCAATTTGTTTACCGTGATGGCGTCGAGATCGGATAATGTCAAGGCACCGCATACGACGACGGGCGTGCAAGAGATGGAAGGGCTGCTTGATGGCGCGGTGCTGGCCGCTGGTGTATTCTCCCTACCGCCGGGTGCTTGGAGCTCCGGTGCCGCCGCGACGATGGCAGGGGGGCCACCAACATGTACTCCGGCGCCGCGGTGATGGCAGGGGGAGTCACCAACACTTGCGGTGCCGCGGTGCTAGCGGGCGGAGTCACGAACACGTAGTTCGCCTGATTCGTCGGTGTCGCGTTGTTCGAGTGGCTGCTGACCATGATTGGAATCGGGCACGGCCCTACTCAACCATTCGCACTCCAGTTCGCTATTGACTCCACCAAGGTAGGCAGGAAGGACGTGAGGGTGATTGCCAGGTTGTCTTGGACGATCTGCGGGATCTGCGCCACTTGTTCCTTAAGTTCTTGAACCTCGCAGTTTTCCTCCTCGCTCCTTCCCGACGGTGTCACATGCGTCCTCGGCGGTGGACCAAAATGATCCACCCAATTCCTACCCCCGAGGCTGGCCAGACGGCCAGCCGACGATGGCTTATTCGTAACCGGCTCTATTTTCTTGGCCCGGTTCATCGCCCTGTTAAAAGGGTTATCCCACCGGGTGGCCGCCGTCGACCCCTGGGATGAGGAACCCTGGTATCCATGACTAGCAACAATTTCCTCCTCCTGCAGAAGAAGTAATAGTGAATCGTTTATATCATCGATTAGAATGCAATCGAGTTGATCCGCGGTAATTATATTACTTACCGCAATTTCCTCGAATTCCTTCACCGCAGGATCCGCGGTGAGTTGTTTGGTTTTTGGGTCCACATGGTAACGGGCCCTGATGAAGTTTCGAACCTGCCCGGGTTCAAATTTCACAAAGGGGTTTTCTATCCCCTTGGATCTATACTCTTCGTCCTCCTTATTCCATTTGGCCTCCGCGGTTCTGTATCCACCAGATCCGAGATGGTGATGACCTATATTCATCGCCTGCAGCACCTTTCCCCGATTACTATTGGCCGGGGCTCTTTCGTATTCACACCTCTCCTTACACTCCCGGAACTGATCTTCAGTGATCTGCGGGTCAATCTTCTGGATCTCCTCGAGACTTTTTCCTTCTTTATAGATCTTCTTCTTTATCCGGGTTCTCTAGCTGGCCAGGGCGGTGCTCATCTTTGTGAGGGTGGATTTTTTTACTTCATTCCCATGATAATTTGTGTTCGAAGCGATGAGGCTCCTCTGAGGTACCCGAACCCGCACACCCGCACGATTTCCGAGGCATGAGGCTCCTCTGAGGTGACCGTTGGTCGGCCTCCAGCTTTCGCCGGCGTCTCACCGGCAAAAGCTCTGCATGGATTCCTCAGGGGGTTGTTGGAAGATCACCTACTTGGTGTGACCACGGGTGGTAAGTTTCTCGAGGGCTCTCTCGCTCTCTCGGCTGATTCTTGGCTGGTTCTTCTCAATGCCAAAGGCTCTCCCCTTGAGGGTAGATGTTTGGAAAATGGGGAGAAGTTCTCTATTGGATCTGTTTTGAGGTTCCCCTCTCATCTGTCTTGTGTTAATGATTCTCTGGATCCTTCATCTGGTTTTCTTGGTAGATCTCCTACCATCTCTGGAACAGATGAGGACACTGGTTTTAAATGGCATGCCCTTTGCTCCTCTTTGCCGGCCAATGATCTTGAGCCTTCTAAAGGATTTTTGATGATTTTTCCTAGTTCAAAAAGGCTGGTTCTCCTTAACCATAATGAGGTAGTGATTGATGCTAGATACTTTATTCAAGGTGAGGTTGTGGCCTCAGGTATTTCTATTGATCTTCAGGTGAACAGGGTTGTAGTCGGCGCACAGATTTTTCCCAGCCCTTTGGTCAAGAAATTTTGCCTCAATATTGAGAAGATTGTGCCAAAAACGCTGGATTTCACCGAGAACCTTCCTTTGGAGTGTGCTATCAAGGATGAATCTTTGAGTCGACCTGCCCTGGATTTTTCATTAGGGCAGGATTTTGAGAAGAAGATTTTTGATAAATTTAGGCATCAAGTTAATTTCCTTGGTGGTTTCCGAAAGAGACCTTTCTATCTGGTTTGTTCTTTTGGAAGAGCAAATTTTAAGTTGGATTTCCATACGGTTAGTCTTGCACTCCAAGCTTGTTTTGGTGGTCAGGCTTCTAAATTCCAAGTGAAGTTTCTGCAAGATAGAACTTTTCATTTCTCAGTTGCTTCACGGGTGGTGGGTTTTGAAATCTACAATATTTCAAAGTTTTTATGCAAGTCTTTTGTGATTCACGTCAACCTTTGGGGTAATGGGGGCCCAAATTGGATTTATGAAGAAAAGGAGTTTTATAAAGAATCTGCAGGAGAATGGAAAGTTGTCACGTACAAAAAGGATAATTCCAAAAAATCTCCTTCGTTGAAGCCTAGCAATAAAGGTGTTTCTGTTTTCCATCGGCTCTAATTTCCGAATCCTGTTGTGGTTTCATCGCCTATGTCTGCTGAACATAATAAGTGTGATTTCAAATCAAGCATTCATGACAGATCCTATGCGCAGGTGCTCGCTGATGGTGGTGTTAAACCAGTAGTAACGCCGATCGGGTCTTCAGGAGGCACCAATCGCGCAGCATTTAAACTACCTGGTCTCATTCCCTTTCTGAAATTCCCTTCCTTCCCAAAATGCATTTGGCCCGACAATTCTTACAAGGGGTGGTTCAAGGCCCAGGAAAATACCCATTCTCGGCCCATCGTTCACAACAGTTTTCACGAGTTCACCATTTCTTTGCAAAAAACAACTGCCATTTTCCCTGTCTCCTCAACTCCCCCGTCTGCAGAAACACCATTCCCCTCTTGCTTGTCGCTGGTGAAGAGTGTTGAAATGGCGAACATCCCGATTGATCCTGCTCCTTTCTTGCCGAATGGCTTCCAAGTTATGCAAGTGGCTGGACGGAATCGCGTCAAAAGGGTGGTGGTGCCGTGGAGGTCGAGGTCGCATGAACAGTATGCTATTGCTACCATTAATCCCCTCCTCCCTGGTCCAGTTCCGTTCTTGAATATTCGTGATGTCCTGGTTGATTTCCTCAACAATGAGGTTTGAGTTCACTTTCGGGATGTCCAGGCATGTCCCTTTGGGTCTGCTTATGTGCAATTTCACCATGTCAGTGATCGGGACAGGCTCATTGCGGCTAGCCCCATTCCGTTTCAAGATGTGCATATTTCTTTCGTTAAGCACAATGAGGGGGAAAATTGGAGGAGGGCTCAATTCAACAATGAATGTTGGGTGATGCTAGTTGGTCCTCCATTGGACCACTGGCATACTGAGGATCTGAATGCGGTTTTTGCTGATATTGGGAAGGTCCTTTTTTGGGAGAGGGACCCGGACCAAAAAGGAAGGATTCTTGCGAAGATTCGTGTTACTGATCTGGTTGATATCCCCAAGAGTGTAAGGTTTACTATTGGTGACTTGGTGGAGTCTGAATCCTGGACTTTTTCTGTTGAAGTGCTACAAACTGACCTGCTTGGGGGGGGCCCACCTGATGAGGACCCACTTCCAGATGACTATGTGGACCCACATCCTGCACCTGTCTTTGGGCCCCAGATACCCCTTCCCCCTCCCCCTGCTCCTGGGGGTGGTTGGGGTCACTGGTTGGCCCCTGTGCAGGATCCTGCTCCTGAAGGTGACAATAATGAAGGTTGGGGCCCCTGGGAAGCTGCTGCTGCTCCTGTTCAAGGCCCTGTCATTGCTCCTGGTGAAGACATGCCTGTGGACAACCATAATCTTCCCCCGCTGGATGTTAACAGTGGGGTTACAGGTGCCATCCTTGTCCAAGACTGGGAGTCTGATGATGATGAGTCTGTAAATGCTGAGCCTGTGGTTGCTGAGGTTCAGGGTGTGGCTGCTGGACCCCAAGATGTTGGTATTGGTGAAGGCCTTCAGAACATTTTACAAAACTATTTGGTTGATGATGATGAGGTAAACTCAGATGATGAGGGGAGGGTGGGGAGCCCTATGGATTCAAGTGCTGTGGATGCTAAAAAATGAGGATTGGATGTTGGAGGATCAGCATCTCCTTTCTCCTAATGAGGCACATCTCCAGGTGGGAATGGTGAGAACTTTTGTGTCCATTCCTGATGTGCATGTTGCAAAACAGGGCTTTTCCCAACAAGGCCTGGAGCTCTGGGTAAGTTATTTTGCTCCTCATATTCAGAAGGACACATCCTCAAAAGGCTCTCTCATGTGTGATATCCCTGTAAGTTGGTTTAACTTTATTACTCTCATGCTTGCTACCCCTGATAAGTTTTGTTGGGTCAAGAGCTTCCTTACTTCTCCTTTATGGGATATTATTAAAGAGCCTATTGCTGAAGAGAACTCCATTTCTTTCATCATCCCTAATGAGAGCATTTCTCAGATGGCTCTCCTTGTATGGGCATTGAAGCTAAACAATATTCCTGCTCTCCCTCCGCCCCTTCCAGAAAGATAAAGGGCAAGGAGCCTCTTGTTGACACTGAGGTGAGAAGAAGCCCTAGAATTGTTGAACTGAATGGGGGTTTTAAAAGCGACCTAAATTGCTTAATTGTTGATTGTCTGGTTTGCAATGCTGTTCCACCATACTTGAATCCTAGAGTGGTTAAAAATCTTGCTGCCTCTTTCTTCAAGGTTAAGGATGGTGACCTGGAGAAGAGGTTGCTCAAGAAAGGGAAAGCCACTAAAGTGGCAGTAAAGGCTCCTCAAAAAGGCATCAGCAAAGGAACTGGCTCATCAAGCTTGAGCATTGGAGGCAAGAAGAAAGCTGGGGATGCTGGTACCTGTGGTCAGCAAGCCAATAAGAAACCCCCCACTTAAGTGTTTTAATGTATCAAACTAAGTCTTTTGCTGGAGTCTTGTTGACTCCCTGTTCTGTGACCTGCTCTTGTGGTCTTTTCATGTGTTTGGTACTTGTTGTTGAATCTGTCAGTGGAGTTATGATATGGATTGCCTTTTGTCTATGTCGCTGTTGTTTTCTCAATTGGGTGGTTGCATTACTTATATCACCCCATCATTGTACATACATCTGGTTTCTTAATGGATAACAAAAGAATTTGGAAGATCTTGAACTAGAATATCAGGGGTATTAACTCTGAAAAAAATGGGTTGCTCTCAGAAATAAAATTGATGAGTCTGGTTGTGATATTATTTGCCTTCAAGAAACTAAGAGAGAAGATTTTGACATCTCTTACATAAAAAAATTCTGCCCCCCCAAATTTACCAATTTTGAATTTCTTCCCTCCAGGGGAGCCTCTGGGGTTTGATCACCATTTGGAATAGTTCTCTGTTCTTTGGGCATCTTTCCTTTCACAATGAGTTCTCAATCTCCATCACCTTGACATCTCTCTTGTCCAATGAAACCTGGATCCTCACCAATATTTATGGGCCATGCTTACCTAAAAAAAGGCAGACTTTTTAGATTGGTTTGGAAATATTGATATGCCTGATGATATGGATTGGCTCATTGTGGGTGACTTCAACTTCTGTAGAAAGCCTTCTGATAGAAATAGACTGGGTGGGGATGTGAATGGTATGCTTCTCTTCAATGAAGCCATTAATAATTTGGGTCTCATAGAATTACCCCTTAAAGGTAGAAAGTTTACTTGGAGTAACATGCAAAAAGAACCCCTTTTGGAAAGGCTGGACTGGTTCTTTACTTCTGCTTCCTGGACTCAGAGCTTTCCTTCAACTTTTGTTGCTCCTCTTACAAAGCCTACCTCTGATCATTTTCCTTGTGTCATCTCCATTAGCACAATGATACCCAAAGCCCAGGTGTTGAGATTTGAAAATCATTGGATGCATCATAAGGAATTTAAAGCTATTGTTCAAAATGCCTGGAATATTCCTATTGGCTTTCAGGATTCTGCCAAAAAAATTAATGCTAAATTCAAAAATGTAAGAAGGGGGCTGAAGCTCTGGGCAAAAAATCTGCCCTGCCTGAAATCACAAATCTGCAATGTTAATGCCACCATTGATCTTCTGGATGCCATGGAGGAAATGAGAACTCTTACTGTCCTAGGATGGAATCTCAGAGATCTCCTGAAGAATCTTATAATTTATCTGTTACAAGATCAAAATACTTATTGGAAGCAGAGGGGGAAAATTAAATGGGTTAAGCTGGGTGATGAAAACACAAAATTCTTTCATTCCAAAGCTACCATAAGTTTCAGGCATAACTACATTTCCATGCTCAAAGATGATTCTAATGATGAGATTCATGATCATGATGGCAAAGCAGATCTCCTATGGAAAGCCTTTAAAGATAGATTGGGTACTTCTGATAAACCTGAGATGCACTTCAATCTTAATGACTTGGCAGGGGAATGCTCAAGGAAAGAGGAAAAGGATGCTTTGGAAAAACCTTTCTCTGATGAGGAGATTGAAGATGTAATTAAAGAACTTCCAAATGATAAATCCCCTGGCCCGGATGGTTTTAACAATGAATTCATGAAACAATGTTGGCCTATTATTAAGGATGAGGTGAAACAACTTCTTATGGATTTTTATGAGGGAAAAACTTCCTTGAAAAGCATTAATGCCTCTTTTATCACCCTCATTCCAAAAATTGAAGCTCCTCTGGCACCTGCTGATTTTAGGCCTATTTCTCTGCTAAACAGTGTCCTCAAGATTATAACCAAAATTCTGGCTAATAGATTGCAGAAGTTCATCCTTAAACTTGTCCACAAGAATCAATATGGTTTCCTCAAACAAATGTCTATTCAAGATTGTTTAGGTTGGGCATTTGAATTCCTTGACCAATGCCACAAATCCAAAGAAGAAATTTTAATTCTTAAGCTTGACTTTGAAAAGGCTTTTGATAGAATTGAGCATTCTGCAATTATCAATATCCTCAAAGCCAAAGGTTTTGGTGATAAATGGATTTCTTGGATTCAGTTAATCTTTGGTTCAGCTTCCTCCTCTGTTCTGTTAAATGGAGTGCCTGGAAAGAAATTTTATCGCAGAAGAGGTGTAAGACAAGGTGATCCTTTATCTCTTCTCCTGTTTGTCTTGGTTGCTGATCTTCTCCAAAGCATCCTCAATAAAGCAATGAATTTTGGTCTTCTTTCCCTTCCCATTGAAGGTGTGTTCTCTCATGATTTCCCTGTTGTGCAGTATGCCGATGACACTTTATTAATCCTTAAGGCTGACTCTGAGCAATTATTGTGCCTCAAGGCTCTTCTTCATACTTTTGCACTCTCCACTGGACTCAAAGTTAATTATTCTAAATCTAGTATGATCCCAATTAACATGGACACTGTGAGGCTTGAGCACTTTGCCAATACACTATCTTACCTCCCTGGCTCATTCCCATTCACCTACCTTGGACTGCCTTTAAGCATTAATAAGCCTGCAGTGGAACATTTTCTACCTATTGTTCAGAGGGTTGAGAGAAGATTGTGTGGGATTGCTGATTTTATTAATTATGGGGGCAAATTACAGTTAGTTAAATATATTTTATCTTCCCTTCCCATATATTACATGAGTTGTTTCGATCTCCCTGTCACTATTAAAGATCAGCTGATTAAGTATATGAGACAATGCATGTGGAGAAAGAAAACATCTGATGTTCAAGTTAGGGGTCAAGCTCTTGTTGCATGGAAGAAAGTTTGTCGACCTAAGAACCATGGGGGATTGGGGGTGCTTGACCTTAATGTTCAAAACTCCGCACTTCTTTTGAAGAATTTGGATAAATTTTACAATCACAAGGATATCCCATGGGTTCACCTTATCTGGAACACTTATTACTGTAATGGTAAACTACCTGGAAGAAGTCTGGAGGGATCCTTTTGGTGGAAAGCTCATCTAAAATTGGTTGACATATTTAAAGGAATTGCAAAGTGCTCGGTGGGTGATGGAAAATCCACCCTTCTCTTGTCTGATATGTGGAATGATGGATGTCTGCAACATAAGCTTCCTCATCTCCTTTCTTCTGCAAAAAACCCACACATCTCTGTCAATGAGTTTCTGCAGACAGCTAATATTCAAGATCATTTTTTTCTCCCTCTGTCACAGCAAGCTTACCAGGAATATCAAAACCTTGAGCAAATACTCAGTGTTGGCATGCAGGGGGAAGCTGACAACTGGAGTTACATTTGGGGCAGTAATTTTTCAGTCCAAAAGGCTTACTATTCTATATCTGGTTACCAGCCTGTACAGCCACATTTCTCCTGGTTGTGGAAATCCTCCTGTCAACAAAAGCATAAATTCTTCTTCTGCTCTAGCTCCTTGATAGGCTAAACACACGAAACCTTCTGAAAAGGAAATGTTTTTCTCTAGCTTCTTATGAATGTGTGTTTCATGGCTGCATCAGTGAGGAAACCATTCTACACTTATTTTTGGACTGTCCTTTTGCAAGAGCCTGCTGGGCTGAAATTTCCCATGTCCAAGTGGCTGATCAAAATCTTTTTGAAGCTTTAGCCAGTATTAAAAAATATCTTAAAGTCCCTTTTGCAATGGAAATTATTATCTTAGGAGCTTGGGGCATATGGATGTGCAGAAACAATGAAATCTTCAGCAACAAGCATGCTTCGCTTGAGGAATGGAGGGCTATTGTCGCCCAGGAATTAAGATGGGTCCTGTATAGAATTAAGGAAAAGTATTATCAGGGCCTCAAAGATTGGATTAGGAATAATTTAGACAGGAGATATCTGCTTAGAATGTTATCCCTCTTTTGAGGTGGCCTGAACTTGTAAATACTTTTTTGTAACTCTTTATGATTTATAAAAATTGAAGTGGGGTTTTTTACCCTACTGTTTTACCCTCAAAAGATAATTTGTGTTCTGATACTTAGCGGGGAACTTGTATCTTGCGTTCAGCTTCTCGAAGAGGAGTGTGCGCAAGTGGCCATTATCTTTATGCCGGAGATTCTCGGTGTTGATCGATATGGTTGTCTGGGTGATCGCCGCCACTTGCCCACATACCGTTTGACGACAAGGGCGGGCTCCAAAGGAACCCCTGATGGGCTCACTTCGGTACTTTCCTCCCTAACGGTGCCGACCGTGTTCGGGCGCCATTCCTTCGGCTTCTTCTTCTTCTTAGGAGGATTGCTACCACTCCCTGTGCCCTCGCCGCCATTAGTGGTTTCATCACCCGCCGTTCCTTCGGCTTCTTCCTCCGCGTCTTCCATCTCATCATCCTCGCTCTCCGAAGGATGGAATTCTTCATCGTCTTCTAGCCACTGGGCAGCCTCCCAGAATGTCAATTGTTTATTCGGAGGTCTGAGTTCTCCTTCAGCGCTGATGCGCTTAGAACATCCAGCCTCATCGTTGTCACACATCTTTGCACTAATAAAAAACAAATAATTGGTTAAATGCACGGAAAAATCCGGCATGACCTTTGCTAATTTTCTTAAACTAGGAGTGCCCAATTTCTACCGAAACGGAAGTTAATCAACATTCCGGCAAAAATTGGGACTCATTTCATACAAGAACCTGCATACACGACATAATAAAGTGCTTCGTACAAGCACAAGCAGAACCAGCACAACCAGTACATTACCAGCACATATAGTTTTCCATAGTACATTACCAGCACATATAGTACATTACCATCACAGCCAGTACATTACCAGCACAGCCAGTACATTACCAGTACATTACCAGTACATTTCATAGGCAAAAATACATAGTGCCTAGATGAACAACAATTCCTACATTAACAGTTGCTTTTGGATTCTTATTTGGTTGTGAAAATCTTAAGAAGAGCCTCATACAGCAATACCTCATGACTAAACATAAGTTAAAACACAATTAGAAACATGCACTGGAAAATATAAGAAGTCATATTCATACAAAAACAAATTACAGTTATAGCACAATCTGCCATCTAGACTAGGACAATTATAGCAGCTTCGCCTGGTCATCCATGTTAGGTTGTTCAGATCCAGAATACCAGGTAGCTAGTTTGTATGCTCGCACGGCCAGTACTTAGCGTGTGATGGAGAATGGTTTGAGGATTCATTGCTAGTTTCCTGACCCTTTAGTTGTTAGCAACCTTACCAAAACCAGCTAGAGTAAAGTTATTGTCTTGGAGTAAGTATCAATGTTCTGTCTCGGTCTCTCGTTCACTGCCTCATCTTGCACTCCTGACTAATACCGAACCTGCTCTGCTAGCTGCAGCATTACTGCTATCTGGAACTGTGAATTACGAATGACGAAATGAGCTAATTATGTTGTTTAGTTGAATTAGTTATGCATGGCTACTGGAATTTGTTCTGGCGTGAATACGAGCATTCTAACATCCTTAGGGATGAGAAATTCGCAGGATCAAGGTCATGAGAGGTGACCATGGGGCAGTATAGTAACATGCTGCACTTTAGCAAGATCTGCTGACTAGTCTCTGCTAGGCAGATTGGATATAGATATCTTCTGATTATGCTTCTTGTTGAAATGAGTATTTAGTAACTAATGCACGTCTTACTATAGCAACTTCAACAAGAGGTTCATGGGTGCTAGTAAGTATCTTTGATGGACAACTGAGAACAGTTTTCAACCCCAATGTTGCAGCATTGGATCTAAACGAAGAGTCACTCTCATGCTTGTAAGTGTTGTCCAAACAAGAAAGGATGTGCATTCTGCACTAGCATGCTGGGTAAAGTATCAGTTTCAAAACATCCAATCAGTCAAGTCTCTGTTTCACATAGCCTTTTGTTTTCTTATGCTCCTTCTAGAATCGCTGAAGTTACTAGAGAACATTCAGTCAACAAGGTGAAGGGCATGGTGAACACGCTGAACGTCAACCTCCCACAAGCCAGGTTCATCTACATCAACAACTTCGAGATGATCTCAGAGATCCTCAAACCCTAGCTAACCCGTGGAGATAGGGAGAGAGGGAGAGAGGGAGAGAGGCTAATCTCTAAGACGAGGATGACGTTGGCGGGTGAACAACGACGAGTGAACGACGGCCTTCTCCTCCTCTCGGACATGGGCGGCCTCCTCCTCCTCCTCGGAGACGCGCGTGGGCCTCCTCCTCGGACGCTGGCGGGGATCCTCCTCCGCGGCCTCCTCCATGAGCGGTGGTTGCTGGGGGGATCGAGTGCGGCGGCGGCGGCGGCTGGCGGATCGAGCACAGCGGCGGCAAGGGGGGGGGGATCGAGCACAGCAGCGACGGCTGGGAGAGATGGGGATCAATGGGTGTGTGTGAGATGGGGGAGAGTTGGGAATGATGACGTGGATACAACCCAGATAGGCATAGCGCACTATGCCAGAGTGAGCTATGGATATCTGTAGCGCACTCGGGCTAGTGCGCTACACCTATCTGGGTTGTAACCACTCTATAACAACGCTGCAACACTCCTTCTAGCAACTACACTTTCCTATCCCACTGGTTCTTCCTATTACTCTATTCTAAACTTGTGAGCACCTAGGTTCGAATCCTGGTGCCCCCTTTTTTATTTTTATTTTAAAAATAATTTTAAATGTTCCAAAAAATGCCCAAAAGTGCTGATATATGCCATACAAGTTTTGTTTTATTTTTTAAAATACTTTTAAATATTCCAAAAATGCCCAAAAGTGATAATATATGTCATAAAAGTGGTACAAATATGATTCAAAGTATAACTAAATTTCATAATAGTTTGTCCATGAATATTACAATCTTTTTCGACCACGCGTTTTACAATATTTTTGAGCTAGCGTTTTACAATCTTTTTTCCCTTCTTTGTCGTGGTTGAATAATTTAGCCCCAGCACATTAATGTTTCTTCTTTCGAATGGGCTAACTTTTTCGGGTAGGGTTGTCCTTTTTCTTCTTGTGATGTATGTTGCTACATCGTACTCGTCGTCATCTTCAATCTTTGGATCGTCGTACTAGTCGAAGTCTTGCTCGTTGTCGACTCCATCCATTCCGATGATGTTTATTTTTCCTCTCCTCACGACAACACGGCTAGGCTTTGTCGGGTCGGTAATGAAAAAACATTGGTCCACTTTGGTAGCAAGTAACCACGGTTCATTTATCGCGGCCACGTTCGCACCGGCGGCCTTGGATTTGGCTGCTTCGGGTATAACCATGGTTGTGAAATACCGGTCTTCTCTTTCGACGCTCTTTGCCCATCTGACACGGAACATCGGCACCTTTTCTCCACAGTAGTCGAGCTCCTAGATCTCCTCGATTCTTCCGTAGAATCTTTCCTTCATGTTGTCATTGATGTAGAATTTCGATGTTACACCTGAGTTCTGATAATCACACTTGTTGTCCTTTTCCTTGTGTAGAATGTGTAGCCATTGATATCATACGCCTGATAGGTCACCAGGTTTTGCATCGGTCCCTGCGACAAGGTGAATATGATATTTTCCGTGTCAGAAGAATGCGATCGCGGGGGATTATCAAGGAGCGTCTGCCTAAACCAACGTGTGAAATCTGAGTTGTGCTCTTTGATTATTTCTACCTGCGTCCTCTGTATGCCCCGGTCGCTGTACTTCTTCTCGATTAACCTTTTGTGCTTGTGTACCCAAGGATCGACCAGTTCTAAATGCTATAGCGCGACGAGGTTTGCTCGATCAAAGTCAGCGCGTCGAAAATCGAAGTCTGCATGCAGTATGCAACGACCCTCTCGGTGACCAGATCCGTCGAGCTTGCCAAGGTGCCTGTTGACGGGAAGACCGACAGGGTTCTCGATGTCTAGATAATTCGTGCAGAAAGAGATGCACTCTTCGGCCAAAAAGCCCTTGGTTATGCTTCCATCTGGACGGGACCTGTTGCGAACATATCCTTTGATGTGTCCGTTCATCCTTTCGAACGCCATCATGCTGCGGAGTAACATCGGCCCGAGTTGGACGATGTCCTCCACGACATGGACCAGCAGATGCACCATAATGTCGAAGAATGCGGGTGGGAAGTACACCTCAAGTTCGCATAGTATCACCACGATCTCCTCCTATAAGCTCCCGAGCTGATTCACACCAATCGACTTCCTAGAGATGACGTCGAAAAACATGCAGAGGCCAAATAACGTTTCACGGACGTGCTTGTCCATTAGCCCTCTTAGTGCAACCGGAAGTTCCTGCGTCATTAGCACGGCACAGTCGTGAGACTTCATGCAACTGAACCTCCGCTTCGCCTCGTCTAGGTATCTGCTTATCTTGCCCGCGTAGCCATAAGGAAATTTGACTCCTAGAAGGCACTTGAAAAACTGTTTGATCTCATCCTGGCTTAGAGTGAAGCAAGAAGGAGGGCAGTAATATTCGTTCTTCTTGAACTTTTTACCCTTCTGTCGACCTTGTGTCATCTCCGACTCATGATCATCGTCATCTTCCTGATCATCAGGAGTAGTGCGTCCTCCGTGAAGCTCCTTCCGGATACCCATGAATATCAGGTCGTGCCTTGCTTTCGGACCATCTTTCATCCTATCTAGCATGTTGATTATGGTGGCGACCAGACTCTCGCACACGTTTTTCGTGATATGCATGATGTCGAGACTATGAGGCGTGCAGAGAAACTTCCAGTATGGCAACTCCCAGAAAACAGACCTTGTTTTCCATACCTTCATCAGCGGCTTGTCTTGCTGCCTCTTTCGCTTCTTTCCAGGCTTAGGACAATCTTTCCAGTTTTTCAGCAACTCTTCCACTTCTTCGCTGATCCTATGCTCTGGGATTCCTCGGGTCTCGGATTTTCCATCGAACAGGTCTCCATGTTTTCTCAATGGATCATTCTTGCCGAGCCACCTCCAGTGTGCCATGAACACGGTTTTCGAAGACCATGGATCATTCTCTAGTTGGAGATAGCTTGTGTTATCCATGCACCTAACGCATGCGCAAAATCCTTGGATAACCTGCCCCGAGATATACCCGTGACCTGGATAGTCTTGCACCTTGAATTAGCATTGCCTCATAGTGAATCCTTGGATAACCTGCTCTCATAGTGAAATAATCTTGTGCGACAGCGTCGTAAGTATTGCCTCCAGATTCCCATAACGTGGCTAGCTCCTCTTTCAACAGACCGAGATACAGATGGATGTTGGTACCAGGTTGTTTCATCCCTTGAATTAGCATACTCATTTGTATGTACTTCTTCTTCATGCACAACCTTGGAGGGAGGTTGTACATCCATACAAACACGGGCCAAGTGTTGTGCGTGCTGCTCTGGCTACCTAACGGATTGAGTCCATCGGTGCTTGCACCAAGCCTGATGTTCCTCGAATCCCCACCGAGTTCTGGGAATTCAAGGTCCAATGCTTTCCACTGGCTAGCATCTGAAGGGTGCGTCGGTAGCTCATCCTTTTCGGGGTCATCATCGTCATCTCCTGGCTTCTTCCTTTCCGCATGCCATCGCATGAGCTTCGCTTCCTTAGGGTCCGCGAAATAGCGCTGCAGACGAGGAGTGATAGGAAAGTACCATACCACTTTTCGAGGTGCTTTCTTCCCTTTCTTGTATCGACTCACGCCGCACACCGGACATGTGGTTTTCTCCGTGTCCTCGCCCCGATAAATGATGCAATCGTTGATGCATACGTGATATCTAACATGCGGTAGATCGAGAGGATAGACGATTTTCTTGGCGTCCTCGATACTAGTTGGACATGTGTTCCCCCCGGGAGACGATCGTGCCAGAATGCCATCATATCGTCGAAGCTTGCGTCGCTCAATTTGTGTTTTGCCTTCATCTCCATAGCCTTGAGCGTTACATTCAACCGGGTATCATCGGGCCTGCATCCTTCATACAATGGAGTAACCGTGTCTTTCTCAAGTTCCGCAAGCTTGGATTTCTCTCTAGCGGCAGCCCTGGCGTTACTCGTCTGCTTGAGAAGCAGCTCTTGCACATAAGGGTCCCGCACCCAGCCTGACGTTGTTCCATCATCGTCTGCTCCTCCGGCATCTTGATCATCATCATCCCGGTCTGCTTCCGCACCTTCACCATCTCCAGGAGACTCCTCATCATCTCGCCCGTTCTCGCCGTGATGATGATCATCGTCATGTTGCCCACCTTCACCGTCTCCATCGTCTTCATCATCTCTTATCCAACGAGTGTATCCATCCATGAAACCATGGCGGAGCAGGTGCGCCTGCAGATTCCCGGAATCTGGGTCGATCACCCAGTTGAGTTTGCATCTTGTGCACGAACATCTTATATCCGTCTTGTTATTGTGTATCATGTCGGCCGTCACAATGCACGGTGTACACGTTATAATTAGAAGTCTATTAGAACCATTATGCCTTCGATCATTATGCGGACCATTTTTGCCTGCACGGTGTACACGTCATAATTAGAAGTCTATTAGAACCACATAATGAATGCATGCATGCAATGGTCAATAGAAAATTTCGGCATGACCTATCCTAAAATTAGGACCTTTGCGAAATGCCAAAGTCTTGCCAAAATGGAAATGAATCAACATTTTGGCAAAACAAATGGCAACTTGTTCACACACAAACACAAGAGAGAGAGACCGATCCATACACACATGAACATATCATTATCCTATCCATACACACATGCATGAGCATCATCGATAATCTCCATATACACACACACATGACCATGGAGATCCTCTCCATACACACATCATGAGCATCGATCATCTACATACGTATGAGCATATCATCCATATACACATGAACACATCCTTACATGGACAACTTACCGAGATGAGAGACCGATCGCGAGAAGATGGAAATGAGAGGTGCGCGCGCGACCGGAGAAGGAGAGATGAGAGACCGGAGAGCTTCCTCTATTACATATGTAACATCCAAGGCACGTTCTACATGCTAAAAATGGTGAATGAGTGGAGAAATTGAGGTGGGAAGGAGAAGGATCCCGACTAGATCTAAGGAGTAAGAAGGGGAAAGTGAAGTGTGGGGTGGTGGATGATCACACATGTGCACAAAGTGGAGCTGCCAAAAAAAAGGGTCGCCACATCCGTGGCGCACGTGGCTCCAGTGCGCCACAGGGAATAACAACATCCGTGGCGCACATGCCATAGTGCGCCACTGATGTGTCTTCCTGTTTTACATAGCAGAGGGGCATGCGCCTAGGCGTAGCGCACCCCCTCCATGTGTGCCACGGTTGACACTAACAACCGTAGTGCACTTACCCTATGTGCGCTACGGGTATCTGGCCTTCTGCCAGTAGGGCCCTGGCCCGCACATATATGTGGCGCACTATGACCATGTGCAGCACGGTTGTTCTAGTTAATAGTAGGGCACTGCCCATAGGTGAGCCACGCCTATTTTAGTCGTGGGGCACTTCGACAATGTGAGCCACGGATGTGCTGATTACCTATAGCCATTTTCCTAGTAGTGTGAGCAAAAATATCCAACCCATGACCTCGAGCTCGCAGCCGTAGTTCTAGCCCTAAAGACATGGAGGCATTACCTGATGGGAAACCGTTGTTAGATTTATTCAGATCACAAGAGCCTGAAGTATATATTCGCTCAGAAGGAGCTGAATATGAGACAGAGAAGATGGATTGAGCTAATCAAGGATTACAACCTGGACATTCACTATCACCTCGGTAAAGCTAACGTGGTAGAAGACGCCCTTAGCAGATTGCCGTGCCGCTTGAACTCCTTGATTCTGAAGGAGCAACCAAGCCTGCACAAAGAGATGGAAGATTTCCGAATGGAATTAGTGAGTGATGGATTTTTGGCTAGCATAGAGCTTAAAAACACTTTGATCAACCAGATCAAAGAGGCGCAAAAAGGGAATGCTAGTATAGACGGAATCAAGTATCGTATCAGTACATGCAAAGTACCCGGATTTACCAAAGACGAAGAAGGAGTTCTATGGTACAAAGGACATCTTTGTGTACCAGCAGATTTAGAGTTAAAAGAAGTTATTCTGAAGGAAGATCATGATACTCTTTATTCTATCCACCCCGGAGGAACAAAGATGTATCAGGATTTGAAGGAACAATTCTGGTGGCATAAGATGAAGAGAGAAATCGGAAGCTATATCGCCAAGTGTGATATATGTCAGAGAGTCAAGGCGGGACATCAAAGACCCGCAGGATTGTTGCAACCTCTACAGATTCCGGAATGGAAATGGGATTCCGTTGGAATGGACTTTATCACCGGATTGCCTACTTCTAGTAGGGGAAATGACTCTATCTGGGTCATAGTTGACAGATTGTCCAAAGTTGACATTTCTTACCAGTCAAGACCACATATCAGAGTTCGAAGCTAGCAAACTTATACATCGCTAGAATCGTCAGTTTGCACGGAGTCCCCAAGAACATCGTATCTGATCGAGGAACTCAGTTTACCTCGAGATTCTGGAAGAAAGTCCAAGAAGGTTTAGGAACCCTACTAGATTTTTGCACAACTTATCACCCTCAGACCGATGGACAAATGAAGCGAGTAAATCAAATACTCTAAGACATGTTGAGAGCATGTGTGTTAGAATATGGATCTAAATGGGAAGACTGTCTGCCGTTCGCAGAATTTTCATACAACAATTATCAAGCTAGTTTGCGAATGGTCCCATTTGAATTCATGTATGGAAGGAAGTGTCGCACCCCTTTGAACTGGTCGGAAGTAGGAGAGAGTTAGATTTTAGGACCCGACATCCTACGAGAAGCAGAAGAGAAAGTTCACAAGATTCATGAGCACCTCAAGACCACCTAGTCAAGAAAGAAGAGTTATGCCGACAAGAGACATCGATACCTCGCCTTCAACATCGGAGAGTTCGTGTATCTGAAAGTGTCGCCATTGAAGGGAATGTAGCGTTTCCAACTAAAGGGAAAGTTAGCTCCCAGGTATATCGGACCCTTCAAGATTCTGAACCATCGAGGAGAAGTGTCGTATCAATTGGAACTGCCATAATGTGTTCCATATCTCATTACTTCGCAAGTGCCTCGATGTTCCGGAGAATACTGAAGTGTTCAAGAACATTGATCACCAGACCATAGAGATCAACGATGACCTGACCTATCCCGAAGTACCCATCCATATTTTGGAAGAAGCTTTCAGAACTAGCAGAACCCGAAGAATCAAGTTTCTCAAGATCCAGTGGAGCAACCACACGGAAGAGGAAGCTACCTGGGAGCGCGAAGATCACATCAGGACGGAGTTTCCAGATCTCTTCAAATCCTAGGTAATATTTTTCATCCTTTTTCAAATATCGGGATGAGATTTTGTTTAAGGGGGGAAGGTTTGTAACATCCCTAAAATATTAAACATGAATCATCAATTGCTAATCATCAAATTTAGGGTTAACAAAAACTTTCGTATCTAAAAATATGAGAGCATTCATATGTATGTGTATTTAAAATTATGATTCTTTTGAATTGTCATGGTTTTGTGTTTCATTGCTTGTAAAATGATTCTTAGGTGAAATAAACATCATTTATATCATTCTCAAACTTTTCCCAAAGACAAACAACTCAAAATGAACAAATAAAGTGAATGGTCACTTTGGCCAAATTAACTCTCATGCCTACTTTGGCTATTCCAAGCACTCAAAACTTAATAGAAACATTTGTGGATCTTTGCACCCCTTGTTAGTACTCATAATGAGGTACGAAGGCCCAATTTGTGATCTTCCAAAAACATTCAAATGCTAAGTTTAAATGACAGTTTAAAATTGAATCTATCTCATATGGGAAGATCCCACTATTTCAAAAACCACACAAACAAGCTCAATTTTCAAAACCCAAGCACCCACAGAGTCTCCAACACATGCCTAGCACACCCACCAAAAATCTTTTCTAAATTCAAAAAGAAGTTTCTTGTGGCCATTTCATCAAACACTTGGCAGGAAAATTTAGACCAAATCAAATTCAGTGTTTTGGCCTAACTTGTTCCCTCTCTAGCTCACAGCAACCATGCACTAGATCATCTAGATTAATTGGAAACCCCTAGCCTCACTGTGAGCTGGCCACTGTCATTAATGGTGAGCAAGACGAGCCACCTCGCCAGACAACTTGGTCGCCGCCGCAGCAGAACACCTCCTCCTCTCTCGCCATGTCTAGGAGCTAGGCAGCACCTCACCGCCACCCACTGTCCCCTCCCCGAGCCAAGGCAAGCCGTGGATGACCGAGCACGCCCCACGCCTAGTGCCACTGCGACATGCCGAGCACGCACCAGAGCGCTGCACCCGGCACGCGCGCACATGCCGCCCCTCGACCGCAGCCCGTGCCCATCGCTTCGCCATGATCCAAGGAACACGCCAGACATCCCCGTTCACCGCCCAATGCCTCACAGCCACCGTTCGACGTCGAAGACGCCGCCTCTGCCGCTTAGAGAGCCAGCCTTGCCCGATCGATTACCACCGCCCCTAAGCCCGCATTCAAGTCCTAGAGCATCGCCAGGAGACCGCGCGTCGATCGCCATCCACAACCATGCGTCTAGCAGCCCGTAGCCATGTCGCCACTGTCGCCTGCCCATCCCTCTCGGTCTTGCCATCGATCCTATAAAAGGAGGCCACCCCCAGCAGTTTGCAGCACACCATTCAACTCCCATCACCTTACTGATCGTTCCACCCTCTAGCCGGAGCATGAGGAGCAGGTCGCCTCTTGAGGAGAAGGGGGCCGCTGATTGCGACCACCCCTGAAGCTGCCTTGACCGTCCCTGAGCTCGTCGTCGACCAATCGTTCGTTTGCCCGCCTCGCCGTGGTCGCTGGAGCCCTGGTATGCCCCCTATGCACCCCCATAGTGCCGCTAGGGTTTGAGCTCGCGGGTGACAGGTTCATCATCGATGATGATCCCCAGCCGTCGATCTCCCTAATAATCCAACGACCCACGTAGCCTAGTACTGCTTTGCGCATTATGAGCCGCTGACTGGTAGACCCCTGTCACTGAGCTGAGCATGGCAATGGAGTGACACCGGCAGCCCATTAACCTCTCCCGCGCGACCCAACCGTTTGAATTTAGATTTTTCCATTTTAATTCAAACATAGTTCTGTACATTGATTCAAAAAGCAACCCAGCTCAATCCAATGAACCAAATTACATGAAACCAATTTTGTTAGAAAGGTACTGAAATGCTTAATCCAAGCTAGTTGGATTCAAATCATTTGGATCTGTAGATCAACCTTGGTAGAAATAACAAGTTAGAAGCTTTTCTGTATTCAAACAGTTTTCAAAATTCAACCATAAGAACTTTTGAGTTGATTCCAACTCCCAAAAATCACATTTGATCATACCTTTCAGAATATATAAAAAGATATGGGTTTACTTACATAAACAATGTTCAAATAACAAAAGAATTCCACATAGGCATTTCTAGTCACTTTATTTATTTAAAATAAAAAGGTTAAACCTTATTAAATTGTGACATCACTTTAAAAATCACATTCCCATGTACTGAAATATGTGGTGATGACATGTGTCAACATGATCCCATGTTTGAGTTGGAGAATATTAAATCTTAAGTAGTTCTTCAATGAGTAGAAATTACTTTCTCACATTAAAATAAATAAGACAAATGCTTTAATCTTGTAATGATAGGTGATGATGTTAGATCATCTATAGTACACCTTTATGTGATGATTGAAAATAGTTAAGTATTGTTTGGTGATTGTGTACCTCGTATCTATTTATGGACGCTAGTACCGACCAAGGATACGAGGAGGAAGGAGGATACTACGAGGAAGAAGCCGAGGATAACTTCAACCACTGCTCTGCTCAAGGCAAGCCTTACTACACAGGTTGACCTATGAAAGCTATTAACCTAGCAAGCTTATACCACTTGATAAACCATCCTAGTTTTACTTGCAAGCTTTATACTTTATTTCTTTATCAAAATTTTCTCTTAGATTTTACATAGTGAATTATAGCTACTAGAAAGATAATGGAAGGTTGCATAAAGAGCATTAAATCTGGCCTAAGTTAGCTAATCTTGATGTCATCCTAAGGCATGAGCTTGAACTTAATTAATCCCCACCTGTTTACCACCCCTCATTAGTACTTATCCCCACTTGTAGATGCTAGTTCTAAGCATACAACTTGATCAACTTTAGATGGGAATACTTGGTGAAAAGGGTTATGAAAACCTTAGAATGATGAGTCATTCTACTGAAATGTTTTGAAATGTGTTCTCGAACACCAGATGATTTTGATGATGAAAATGTTGAGGCATGAGCCTTAGCCCTTGATAAAACTGATGGTTGTCTGGATGCGATACCATTCCAATTTTACCGTATAACCACAATACCCGAAAATTGGGTAGGGCTTGACTGGAAACTTATATACCTTAGTATGGGTTCCCTCACGGCCAAGGTTTGAGCTAAGGCTACCTTGTGAAGATTGTCCACCTGTGCAGAACCGAAGATGACAGTTGGTCATGGTTGGGAGGCCAAACTCACGGGAGAGGTGCTAATACTAGGTCATGTAATTGAAAGGTTAGGATTGATTATCCGCATACTGAGTATGGTCAATTCAGGATTTGTTCCTGACAGATGTATCGAATGTTGTGGTGAAAGTGTACAATCTCTGCAGAGTGTAAAACTATTCGAATAGCCGCGTCGTGGTTATGGACAGTTGGAGTGGCCATACTGTTCCCCCGTCAGAAGTTTTCAAAATGACTTGTGAAATGATGTGTGACTTTGACTTGACCACAACAGAGTTGTGATATGAAATTCAAGTTCCCACTTAGGTGTTATAAAATTTCAACTAGTTCTCTTTGCTTCTAAACTGAGTAGAGGTAAACCTGGATTTTTGCAAAACAACCCTAGAGCTTAGTGTCCTACTACAAAAACCCCCTTCACTTGTTAGTATTAGTTTTCGAGTAAAGATTACTCATGGCTTTATCCCTGGCTATTCTCGTGGCCAGACTATGAAGAGGAGTATCAGGATGATGGACCACGGGAAGGTTACGACAACTAGGATCATCTCCCATCGTTAGCATTGCCTGTGACCCCGAAGATGGAGCTTCGCCTACGCTATTGTTACTATTACGTTATTCTGCTGCTTGAGTTGTATTAAGAACTAGATCATGAGATCCTTATTCGTCTAAGACCTTATGTATGGTTTGTAATGGATGATGTAATGTGATATCCAAATCTGTTATGTCTCGCAAAAATGGTAATCCTGGGATTGTGATGTATGGCATAACAGGCATCTGTGATTAAAAATCTGGGTGTTGACAAGTTGTTATCAGAGCCATCCTGACCACAGGAGACCCTAGTTAGAATGGACGTTTGAATCAAAAACTTAGTTTCAAAACCCAAGGAATTGAGTATTTACAAAAACTTATTCTCATTCTTATCACTTTGATTCCTTCATGAAAATTCATGTTCCTCAAGAACTCTTGCAAAATACATAAAATTTGACACACTTGATCACTCTACTAACTTACTCATCCTATATTCTTAAAGATGGAAGTGAAGTACAGCAAGTTTTATCAGTTCAGGAATGGAGGAGAACTTATCTTTGAGCGTGACCTGGACTAGCTTTCGGAGCTTCTGGAGCGTCCGCACCCCGAGTTCTTCGGATCTCAGCTCAATGATTAAGGAGGAGAAGATCTGTAGTGGCTAGTTGTTGCAAGTCTCAGAGGAAATATTGAACCTCCCACTACAGAGGGAATTCAATTCACCTTAAGAGAGAACAACTGGCTCGATGGTCTTGCCAGGGCTATGCAGGAAGCTCTTGCCCGTCTCTGTGGGCAGAGTATCAATCAGTTCAAGGGTAGCCTCTTTGATTTTTATCTAAGGCGTGATGCTATGGGACAACCACTGGAAACCCCACATCACCCCGAGCTGAAGACTCAATTGGACCACCTCAGCTTCATGATGTATGGTTGTCAGCAGGAACTGGACAATGCCCGTGACTACTCCAACCACAAGTCCGCCATCGTCAAGACGAAGGATCGGACCATCGCCATGCTAGCGAAGGATCGCAAGTCTCGTCGCCGTCAGCTCGACAAGAAGGAACGCATCATTTCCCGTCTTCGCCACCATATCACGGATTTGGAGGAGACCATCCATGAGAGAGACATGTAGTTGGAGGAAAGGAAGAATGTCGGAGAAGATCTTCGTGGAGACCCCTACTCCTATCTCAGCGATGATGATGACTTTCTGGAAGACCAGGCAATGGACTTCTTCACATATGAGGAGGATTTGGCCTTCATCGATGACGATGAGGATGATGATTACACTGACTCTGAGGAGTATTAGCACCTGAGCACTAGCGTTAGTGAGCCATATTCGGTCCCATCGTATCGTAGTCTCCAGAATGGTTCTTAAAACCATTTGTTTTCCTTTGTTGTGGTGTGTGTTGTATCGTGTGCTATGAATGAATGTATGAATGAAAAGAAAGTTGCTAGAAAATCTCAGTCAAACTTTAAAAACTTTTCAAAGTCCCTGAACCTTAGAAATTTCCCTCTTTTCTCATGATCTATCTCAATCTTCAGATGCCTCGCGGAGGAAGCGGATCATCCCCGGACCCGATGCTACAGATCCTGCAAATGTTGGTTTTTCTGACCGTGAAGCTGAAAGAGCAGAACATCAAGCCAACTTAGCCACCCTTCAACACGTAGCTCAAATGTCCAACAACAATCAAGTCCAAGGAAATCAGGACAACCATGGATCTAAAATCAAGAATTTCTAGAACACCAACCCACCTGTTTTCACTAAGTCAGAAGAGCCCCTAGATGCAGATGATTGGCTGCAAACCATTGAAAACAACCTGGAAGTTGCCGAAGTGGAAGCTAACAAGAAAGTTCTGTTCGCCACCCACTATCTAGCCGGAGGTGCAAGAGCATGGTGGAACAGCGTTCGTGCAATGACGGGAGGTCAGATGATGACCTGGGATGAATTCAAGGTCAAGTTCTGCAAAACCCATGTGCCACCGGGTTTGATCAAAAGGATGAGAAATGAATTCAGAGAACTGAAGCAAGGAAGGATGACCGTAGTGTAATACCGTGACAAATTCTTGCCATTATCTAGGTATGCCCCGGATGAGATCGACACTGAAGCCAAGAAGAAAGAGAGATTCTTGAATGGTCTGCACGATGACATGCAGACGGTGTTGGTCAATATCCCCTTTGCTGATATTGAAGACCTCATCAACTCTACCATTCAGATGGAAGGAAATATCAACCAAGCCAATGAGAACTGCAAGCGCCGCATGATGCATCGGCCAGGAACCCATAATACACCAAAGTATCGTCCCAACCCATCTCCAGGATTTTCCCCGGGAACCAACAGACCCCCGATGAACCGTGTGACCTATCCCAACCGTGGAAATCCAAGGCCCGGAGGAAATCACAACAACCCCAGCAACTCTGGCAATTTCAATCGTGCACCACCCAAATTCAACAACAACAATGCTGCCACCAGCACCAACACTGCCCCAAGGACTGGAAGCAATGCTGTGCCTGTTGCAGCAAAGGACAAGTCGCAAGTGACTTATTATGACTGTGGAAATAAGGGTCACTACTCCAATGAGTGCCCCAAGAAGAATGCCGCAGCCCCCAATGCAAATGCCCCAGCTCAGCAATAGCGTCGTGTTCAGCCTGGAAGAAGGTTTGCCCTAGGGAATTCGCTCAACCGCAACGACCGTCTTTTTATCATGCATGCTGAAGAAGCCTAGGAAGCGCCAGACGTCATGCCGGGTATGTTTTCTGTTAATTTATTACTTGCTATAGTGTTGTTTGATTCTGGTGCATCGCACTCATTTGTCACTGAAGAATTTGGATGCACTAGTAAGATTCAACCAACCAAACTGAAGCATGTTATGATTGTTTAAATCCCCGGTTCGATCACCAAAGCTAGGAAAATTTGCAAAGCCGTCCCTATATGAATCCATGGCATAGATTTTTATGCTAATCTAATAGTACTCGGAACTAAAGGTTTTGAAGTAGTACTAGGAATGGATTGGATGTCCAAACATAAAGGATTAATTGACTATGCCAAGAAAGCCATAACCATGACCAGTACAACCGGAGTATCAGTCGAGCATGTATCTGAAAACTTACCTAGTCAATTCAAGTGCAACAAGTGTATAGCCCAACCTACCATTGACCAAATCCGGATAGTCTATGAATACCCCGATGTATTCCCAGATGTTTTGCCCGGTATGCCCCCAGATCGAGATATCGATTTTATCATTGAACTAATCCCTGGAACAGGACCCATAGCCCAGAGACCATATAGTATGAACCCGTCAGAACTAGACGAACTAAAGAAGCAACTAGATGCCTTGTTGGAAATTGGATTGATTCGACCAAGTGCGTCACCATGGAGATTACCTGTCTTGTTCGTCGACAAGAAATATGGAGGTAACCGTTTGTGTACGGATTATAGGAAGTTGAATGATGTCACTGTTAAGAACAAGTACCCATTGCCCAAGATAGAAGATCTGTTTGACCAGTTGACCGGTGCCAAGGTGTTTTATATGATTGACCTTAGAACTGGCTATCATCAACTCAAGATCACGCAGAGGATATTCCAAACACTGCCTTTACCACCAGATATGGATTATACCTGTATACTGTCATGTCTTTTGGATTAACCAATGACCCCGCTTATTTCATGAATCTCATGAATAAGATTTTTATGGACTTCCTCGATAAGTTTGTCGTTGTTTTCATCGATGACATTCTGATTTATTCCAAATCAGAAGAAGAACATGAGCTACACCTAAGGACCATTCTTGGAACCCTTAGAGAGCATCAGCTGTATGCAAAGTTTAGCAAATGTGAATTCTGGTTACAGGAGGTAGGATTCCTCGGTCACATTGTATCAGCCGGAGGAATTGCCGTTGACCCTGCCAAAGTAAAAGATGTAGAAGATTGGCAAGCCCCAACCACTCAAACCCAAGTTCGTGCATTTCTCGGATTGGCGAGATATTACCTCAAATTGGTAGAAGGATTCTCTAGTATCGCCAGACCCATGACCCAATTGCTAAAGAAGGACAAGAAGTTTGAATGGACCGACAAATGTGAAGCCAGTTTTCAAGAACTCAAGAGGAGATTGATTTCAGCCCCAATCTTAATCATGCCGGATATCGCGAAGCCCTTCGATGTGTATTGTGACGCATCCAAGATCGGTCTCGGATGTGTGCTAATGCAAGAAGGCAAAGTTATATCTTATCTATCTTGACAACTGAAGCAACATGAGCAAAACTACCCCACCCATGACCTCGAACTCGCAGCCGTAGTTCTAGCCCTGAAGACATGGAGGAAAAGTTATTACCTGATGGGAAACCATTGTGAGATCTATACGGATCACAGGAGCCTAAAGTATATACTCACTCAGAAGGAGCTGAATATGAGGCAGAGAAGATGGATTGAGCTAATCAAGGATTACGACCTGGACATTCACTATCACCCTGGTAAAGCCAATGTGGTAGCATATGCCCTTAGCAGATTACCGTGCCGGTTGAACTCCATGATTTTGAAGGAGCAACCAAGTTTGCACAAAGAGATGGAAGATTTTCTGATAGAATTAGTAAGTGAAGGATTTTTGGCTAGCATAGAACTCCAACCCACTTGGATCAGTCAGATTAAAGAGGCGCAAAAGGGAAATGCTAGTATTGATGGAATCAAGCGTCGTATCGTTACAGGCAAAGTACCCGGATTCAGCGAGGACGAAGGAGTTTTGTGGTACAAAGGACGCCTTTGTGTACCAGCAGATTCTGAGTTGAAAGAAGTTATTCTGAAGGAGGCTCATGATACTATTTATTCTATCCATCCTGTTGGAACTAAGATGTATCAAGATTTGAAAGAGCAATTTTGGTGGCATAATATGAAGAGAGAAATCGGAAGCTATATCACCAAGTGTGATATTTGTCAGCGAGTCAAGGCAGGACATCAAAGACCCGCTGGATTGTTGCAACCCTTGCAGATTCCGAAATGGAAATGGGATTCTGTAGGAATGGACTTTATCACTGGACTGCCTACTTCTAGTAGGGGAAATGACTCTATATGGGTCATAGTGGACAGATTGTCCAAAGTCGCCCATTTCTTACCCGTCAAGACCACATATCAGAGTTCAAAGCTAGCAGAGTTGTACATCGCTAGAATAGTTAGTTTGCATGGAGTACCCAACAACATCGTATCGGATCGAGGAACTCAGTTTACCTCGAGATTCTGGAAGAAAGTCCAAGAAGGTTTAGGAACCCGTCTAGATTTCAGTACCGCGTATCACCCTCAGATCGATGGACAAATGGAGCGAGTAAATCAAATACTCGAAGATATGCTGAGAGCATGTGTGTTAGAATATGGATCCAAGTGGGAAGACTGTCTACCGTTTGCAGAATTTTCATACAACAACACTTATCAAGCCAGTTTGCAAATGGCCGCCTTTGAATTCATGTACGGAAGGAAGTGTCGCACCCCTTTGAACTGGTTGGAAGTAGGAGAGAGTCAGATTTTTGGACCCGACATCCTACGAGAAGCAGAAGAGAAGGTTCACAAGATTCGTGAGCACCTCAAGACAGCCCAATCCAGACAAAAGAGTTACGCTGACAAGAGACGTAGAGACCTCGCCTTCAACATAGGAGATTTTGTTTATCTAAAAGTGTCGCCATTGAAGGGAATGCAGCGTTTCCAACTCAAGGGAAAGTTAGCCCCCAGATATATCGGACCTTTCAAGATTATGAACCGTCGAGGAGAAGTGTCGTATCAATTGGAACTTCCCGAAGAGATGTCATCTGTGCACAATGTATTCCATATCTCATTACTTCGCAAGTGTCTCGAAGTCCCTGAGAAGACCGAAGTGTTCAAAAATACCGACCATCGGACCATAGAGATCAATGATGACCTTACCTATCCCGAAGTACCCATCCGTATTTTGGAAGAAGCTTTTCGAACTACCCGAACCCGAAGCATCAAGTTTCTCAAGATTCAGTGGAGCAACCACACCGAAGAGGAAACTACCTGGGAGCGCGAATATCACATCAGGACAGAGTTTCCCGATCTCTTCAAATCCTAGGTAATCTTTTCGTCCTTTTTCAAATCTCGGGACGAGATTTTGTTTAAGGGGGAAGGTTTGTAACATCCCAAAAATATTGAACTTGGATCATCAAACTCTAAGCATCAAAATTAGGGTTAACAAAAACTTTTCTAAATAAAATTATGAAAGCATGCATATGTGTATGCATTTAATTTGAAATTCTTTTGAACCACCTTGTTTGTGTGTTCCTTTGCTTGTAAATGGATGCTTAGGTGAAATAAACATCATCTAAAACATTTCCATCACTTTTCCCAAAGACAAGTAAATCAAAACTAATAAAATAAAGGAATGGTCATTTTGACCAATTTAACTCCCATGCCTACTTTGGCTGTCTCAAACTTTCATAAACTAACAGAAACTTTTCTGGATCTTTGCACCCCTTGATTGTACTCATAACAAAGTATCAAGTCCCACTTTGTGATAATCCAGAAATTTTCAAATGCATAGTTTAAATGATAATTCAAAATTGAATCTTTATCATATGGGAAGATCCCACTTTTTCAAAAACCACTCAAACAAGCTCAACTTTCGAAACCCAAGCATCTGCAGACTTACCAGCACCAATCTAGCACACCCACCAAAAATCTTTTCAAAATTCAAAACTTGATTTCATGCGGCCATTTCACCAAAAACTTGGCAGACACAAATCAAATAAAATCAAAACACTATTGTGAGCAGTGATTCTTGCCTAACTTGTTCCCTCTCTAGCTCACAACAACCTCAGTAGATCATCTAGCTAACTAAACCAAGCACTAGCACCACTGTGAGCTTGCCAATGTCATCAATGGTGAACAGCCGAAGCCAACCTTGTCACCCACATGTCGACAGCAAGCTAGGGAGGAAACTAGTCGTGCCAACCTTGTCTGGGAGATCACCCATACCTCACCGCCCCCTCTCGACCAGCCCTGCCTCGAAGACACCGACTAGAGCACCCAGGAACGCCGCCCTGCGCGTCGCCAACCGTCTGAAGCATGCGCCAGCGCCACCTCGACCCAAGTCCACAGACGATGCATGCGCCGCGCAGGTATACACGACCGCCACCGACCCAGAGACCGCCAAACATCCCGTCACGCCCCATGTCGCAGCCACCCACCGCCGTCGAAGACGCCGCTTGCCAGAGAGCGTCGCGTGTTCCAGACCAAACCGCACCGCCCCTACAAACGCATTAAAGCCGTAGAGCATCGCCAGGAGACCACCAAGCGATCGCCACCGCCGGCCATCCCTCTAGCAGCCCGTAGCCATGTCGCCACCGTCGCCCGCCCATGCCGTTCGGTCTCACCGTCGAGACTATAAATAGAGGACTCTCCCGCTCGAATTCTTCACACCATTCCACTCCTCTCTCACCCAGAACCACCCCACCTCAGTCCCGGAGCAAGGCGAGCAGTGCATCGCTAGAGCCTGCCACCTCTGGAGAAGAAGGGCGCCATCGATTTCGTCCACCCCAGGAGCTGCGCCACACCACCTCGAAGTTCGCCGTCCGACTTTTGTCGCCCACCTCGCCGACCCTTGCCCGAACCCCGGTGAGCCCCCAACAACCCCCACTGGCCGCGCTAGGTTGCTGTCTCGCCGGCGTTGCCCAACGTCGACGATGACTCTCAGCCGTTGGATTAGAACTAGATCGAACATCCCATATTGCCCCATACCGCTTCGCGTTTAAAGAGCCACTGACCGGTGGAACCCTCCTGTCAGCTGAGTCCCGTGCCGCGGACTGTCACTCGGCCGGCCCGTTAACAGTTCCCGCGCAGCCCACTCGTTTGAATTTAGATTTTTCTATTTAGATTCAAACTCAATTCTGTACCCATTTTCAAAAATCAGCCCAGGTCGATTCAGTGCACCAAATTGAGTGAAACTAATTTTTTTAGAAAGGTCTAGGAATGCTGAATCCAAGCCCGTTGGATTCAAGTCATTTGGATCTATAGATCACCCTTGGTAAAACTAACAAGGCAAAAGCTTTTCTGCATTCAAACATTTTTCAAATTTAAACCATAATAGCTTTTGAGTTGATTCCAACTCTCAAAAATCACATTTAACCATACTTTTCAGAATATATAAAAATATATAGCATTACTTGCATAAATAATATTCATGTAATAAAAGAATGCTACATAGGCATTTCTAGTCACTTTATTTAATTAAAATAAAAGGGGAAAACCTTATTAAATTGTGACACAACTTTAAATCATATTCCCATGGACTAAAATATGTGGTGATGACATGTGTCAACATGATCCCATGTTTGGTTTGGAGAATATTAAATCCTAAGTAGTTTTTTAATGAGTAGAAATTACTTTTCTAAAAATAAAAGGAATTAAACTAAGCCTTAATCTCGTAATGTTAGACATGATGTTAGATCATCTATAGGACCCTTGTGTGTGATGATTGTAAGTAGTTAAGTATTGTTTGGTGATTGTGTACCTCGTATTTATTTGTAGACGCTAGTACCGACCAAAGATACGAGGAGGAAGGAGGATTCTACGAAGAAGAAGCCGAGGAGAACTTCAACCACTACTCTGCTCAAGGCAAGATAACACTTGCAAGATACTCTACTTTAGCAAGCTAACACTTGCAAGATACTCTACTTTAGCAAGCTAATATTATACCAATGCAAGCTAACCCTTGCAATTATGAAAGTTAGATAACCTATGCAATGCACTTAGCATGCTTGGTTAGACATATTTGATGACACCCAATCCTAGTTTTATTTACAAGCTTTCTATTTTATTTCTTTATCAAAGCTATTACTTGGAGTTTACTTAAGTGACTTGTAGATTCTAGAAAGATATATGTGAAGTTTGCATAAAGAGCATAAAATTTGGCCTAAGCTAGATAATCTTGATGTCATCCTAAGGCATGAGATTGAACTTAGCTAAAACTCCACTAGTTTACCACCCCTCATCGGTGCTTACCCCAACCTATAGATGCTAGTGCTAAGCATAAAACTTGATCAACTTCATATGGGAATACTTGGTGGAAAAATGGTTATGAAAACCTTAAAATGATGGATCATTCTATTGAAATGTTTTGGACATGTGTTTCCGAATACTTGATGATTTTGGTGATGAAAATGTTGAGGCATGAGCCTTAGCCCTTTATAAAACTGATGGTTGTCTGGATGCGATACCATTCCAATTTTATCGTACAACCACAATACCTGAAGATTGGGTAGGGCTTGACTGGAAACTTATATACCTTAGTATTAGTTCCCTCACGGCCAAGGTCTAAGCTGAGGCTACCTTGTGAAGATTGTCCACCTGTGCAGTACCCAAGATTACAGTTGGTCATGGTTGGGAGGCCAAACTCACAGGAGAGGTGCTTATACTAGGGCGTGTAATTGAAAGGTTAGGATTGATTGTCCGCATACTGAGTATGGTGAATTCAGGATTTGTTCCTGATGGATGTATCCAGTGTTGTGGTGAAAGTGTACAATCTCTGCAGAGTGTCAAACTATTCGAATAGCCGCGTCCGCGGTTATGGACAGTTGGAGTGGTCATACTGTTCCCCCGTTAGATTTTTCAAAATGACTTGAGACTTTGACTTGACCACAACAGGGTTGTGATATGAAATACAAGTTCCCACTTAGATGTTATAAAACTTCAACTAGCATTCGTTGCTTCTAAACTTAGTAGAGATAAATCTGGCTTTTGCAAAATAACCCTAGAGCCTAGTGTCCTATTATCAAAAACCCCTTTCCCTTGTTAGTATTAGTTTGCGAGTACTTAAAGAGTACTCATGTCTTTGTCCCTGGCTATTCCCATGGCCAGACTATGAAGAGGAGTACCTGGAGGATGGACCCAAGGAAGGTTATGACAACTAGGATCATCTCCCATCGTCAGCATTGCCTATGACCCCGAATATGGAGCTTCGCCTACGCTACCGTTATTATTACGTATTCCGCTGCTTGATGTTGTATTAAGAACTGGATCATGAGATCCCTATTTGTGTAAGAACTTATGTACGGTTGTAATGGATGATGTACTATGGTATCCAATTCTGTTATGTCTCGCAAAAATGGTAATCCTGGGATTGCGATGTATGGCATAACAGGCATCTGGGATTAAAAATCCGGGTGTTGACAGTGGACCACCGAGCACGCCCCACGCCTAGTGACACTGCGAAATGCCGAGCACGCGCCAGAGCACCGCACCCGGCACACGCGCACACGCCGCCCCTCGACCGCAGCCCATGCCCACCGCTTCGCCATGATCCAAGGAACACGCCAGACATCCCCTTTCGCCGCCCAATGCCTCACAGCCACCGCTCGCCGTCGAAGACCCTCTGCCGCTAAGAGCGCCAGCCTCGCCCGACCGATTACCACCGCCCCTAAGCCCGCATTCAAGTCCTAGAGAATCACTAGGAGTCCGCACATCGATCGCCATCCTCAGCCATCCCTCTAGCAGCCCGTAGCCATGTCGCCACCGTCGCCTGCCCATCCCTCTCGGTCTCGCCGTCGATCCTATAAAAGGAGGCCACCCCCAGCCATTTGCAGCACACCATTCCACTCCCCTCACCTCACTGATCGTTCCACCATCTAGCCGGAGCACGAGGAGCAGCAGCTCGCCGGAATTGCACTGGAGCAGATCGCCTCTGGAGGAGAAGAGGGCCGCTGATTGCGAACACCCTTGGAGCTGCCTCGACCGTCCCTGAGCTCGTCGTCGACCACTCGTTCGTTTGCCCGCCTCACCATTGTCGCTGGAGCCCTAGTATGCCCCTATGCACCCCCACTGACCCGCTAGGGTTCAAGCTCGCGGGTGACAGGTTCGTCGTCGATGACGATCCCCAGCCGTCTATCTCCCTTATAATCCAATGACCCATGTAGCCCTGCATCGCTTGCATTATGATGAGTCATTGTTGGTAGACCTCACCGAGTCAAGGCCATGGAGTGACACGTGGCAGGCCCATTAACCTCTATTGCGCGACACAACCGTTTGAATTTAGATTTTTCTATTTCAATTCAAACATAGTTTTGTACATAGATTCAAAAAGCAACCCAGCTCAATCCAATGAACCAAATTACATGAAACCAATTTTGTTAGAAAGGTACTGAAATGCTTAATCCAAGCTAGTTGGATTCAAATCATTTGGATCTGTAGATCAACCTTGGTAGAAATAACAAGTTAGAAGCTTTTCTGTATTCAAACAGTTTTCAAAATTCAACCATAAGAACTTTTGAGTTGATTCCAACTCTCAAAAATCACATTTGATCATACCTTTCAGAATATATAAAACATATGGGTTTACTTACAGAAATAATGTTCAAATAACAAAAGAATGCCACATAGGCATTTCTAGTCACTTTATTTATTTATAATAAAAAGGTTAAACCTTATTAAATTGTGACACCATTTTAAATGAACTTCCCATGTACTGAAATATGTGGTGATGACATGTGTCAACATGATCCCATGTTTGAGTTGGGGAATATTAAATCTTAAGTAGTTTTTCAATGATTAGAAATTACTTTCTCACATTAAAATAAATAAGACAAATTCTTTAATCTTGTAATGATAGGTGATTATGTTAGATCATCTATTGTACACCTTTCTGTGATGATTGAAAATAGTTAAGTATTGTTTGGTGATTGTGTACCTTGTATCTATTTATAGACGCTAATACCGACCAAGGATACCAGGAGGAAGGAGGATACTACGAGGAAGAAGTCGAGTAGAACTTCAACCACTGCTCTGCTCAAGGCAAGCCTTACTACACAAGTTGACATATGCAAGCTATTATCCTAGCAAGCTTATACCACTTGATAAACCATCCTAGTTTTACTTGCAAGCTTTATACTTTATTTATTTATCAAAGTTTTCTCTTGGAGTTTACATAGTGAATTATAGATACTAGAAAGATAATGGAAGGTTGCATAAAGAGCATTAAATCTGGCCTAAGTTAGATAATCTTGATGTCATCCTAAGTCATGAGATTGAACTTAATTAATCCCCACCTGTTTACCAGCCCTCATTAGTACTTATCCCCACTTGTAGATGCTAGTGCTAAGCATAAAACTTGATCAACTTTAGATGGGAATACTTGGTGAAAATGGTTATGAAAACCTTAGAATGATCAGTCATTCTACTGAAATGTTTTGACATGTGTTCTCGAACACCAGATGATTTTGATGATGAAAATGTTGAGGCATGAGCCTTAGACCTTGATAAAACTGATGGTTGTCTGGATGCGATACCATTCCAATTTTACCGTACAACCACAATACCCGAAAACTGGGTACGGATTGACTGGAAACTTATATACCTTAGTATGGGTTCCTTCACCACCAAGGTCTAAGCTGAGGCTACCTTGTGAAGATTGTCCACTTGTGCAGTACCCAAGATGACAGTTGGTCATTATTGGGAGGCCAAACTCATAGGAGAGGTGCTTATACTAGGGCGTGTAATTGAAAGGTTAGGATTGATTATCCGCATACTAAGTATGGTCAATTCAGGATTTGTTCCTGACGGATGTATCGAATGTTGTGGTGAAAGTGTACAATCTCTACAAAGTGTCAAACTATTCGAATAGCCGCGTCCGCGGTAATGGACAGTTGGAGTGGCCATACTGTTCCCCTATCAGAAGTTTTCAAAATGACTTGTGAAATGATGTGTGACTTTGACTTGACCACAACAGAGTTGTGATATGAAATTCAAGTTCCCACTTAGGTGTTATAAAACTTCAACTAGTTTTCTTTGCTTCTGAACTGAGTAGAGGTAAACCTGGCTTTTTGCAAAACAACCCAAGAGCTTAGTGTCCTACTACAAGAAACCCCTTCACTTGTTAGTATTAGTTTGCGAGTAAAGAGTACTCATGGCTTTGTCGCTGGCTATTCTCGTGGCCAGACTATGAAGAGGAGTATCAGGATGATGGACCACAGGAAGGTTACGACAACTAGGATCATCTCCCATCGTCAGCATTGCCTGTAACCCCGAAGATGGAGCTTCGCCTACGCTAACTTTGCTATTACGTTATTCCGTTGCTTGAGTTGTATTAAGAACTGGATCATGAGATCCTTATTCGTGTAAGACCTTATGTATGGTTTGTAATGGATGATTGCAATGTATGGCATAACAGGCATCTGGGATTAAAAATCCGGGTGTTGACACCACTCTATCATACCTAACTATGAGCATTGCAATGTTGACTATGTTTATGTTCCATGCTACTTCTTATTATTGAGTTGGTTTCTCTTCATAGCTTGCAATGACTATTGAGTAGACTTAGTTGCATACTTCTTATTATGAATGGTTTAAGTATATACTTTTGTGTTGAGAATATTTACATCATATGAAGCAAAGTGTTCGTGAAAGTTCTTTTATCGCCCTCAGTTTTCAACTGAATTGCTTGAGGACAAGCAATAAGCTAAGCTTGTGGGGAGTTGATACGTCCAAAACATATCTACTTTCTCGAACACTTTGTTGTCGTTTCACCTCTAAACTTGTGTGATTTGGATACAACTAAAACGGACTGATGCTGTTTTCAGCAGAATTACCTTGGTGTCTTGTTTTTGTGCAGAAAATGAACTATCAGGAAAAATCCCGGAAAATATGCCAAAAATTAGATTTCACCAGAAGATCCACGGAGCCAGAAGAGGATACGGAGAGGAGGCCTGGGGGGCTACACCCATGCCAGCGCTGGCTCACTGATCCGCGTTCGGGGTGCAACCCCAGGCACCCTCGCCTCCTCTATGCCTATAAGTTGCCTTTCGACCTAAAAACCGAGGGGGGTTTGATAGTTTTCTAGAAAGAGTTCCGCTCCACTGCCGCCAATAGTAACCAAGATTCGGATCCAGAAACTCCGTTCTAGCACCCTGCCGGGACGGGGAATTTGGAGAGGATCATCGCCATCATCATCACCAACGCATCTCCATCATCCACCGATGTTTCCCTCATCCATGAGCGAGTAATCCCCCGCTGTAGTCTTGGGGCTGGTAGGGATTGGATGAGTTCTATCATGTAATCGAATAAGATCCGTTAGGGCATAGTGCATAGTATCTCTATTAGTGCTATTTGACTTTGTTGCAACCTGTTGTTCTTAATGCTTGTCACTAGGGCCCGAGTGCCGTGATCACAAATCTGAACGTATTATTGAATCATTATGATAGTATTGTTTGTGATCTTATCTGCAAGTTGTGTACACATATCAATGTCCGGATCCAAAGGCCCTAACGTGACAATAATTGGGACAACCGGACGGGGTGGCTGTCGTGTGAGGATCACATGTGTTCACAGATTGTTAATGCTTTGCTCCGATGCTCTATTAAAAGGAGCACCTAAATTGCCAGTAGTTCCCTAGAGGCCCTGCTGCCACGGGCTAGCTGGACAGAAGATGTTGTGCATATTCTCATTGCGAGCATGTATGACTATATATGGAGCACATGCCTAGGATTGTTTAGTACTTGGATACTTGTTATTATTTATTTTCAATGCCCTTGGTCTTGAAGTTACATGTTTAGACTCATCCATGCAACGCCCGTCCATCCATCCCAATGCCTACCGCACTTTTCGAATCTCATTACCGTTCACATTACTATTGCTCTTGTTTCACTCTAGCATTACTTTGTTGTTGCTATTGATAAACTTCTGTGAGCGAGAAATATTTCCAGGTGCAGCTGAATTGATAACTCAGTTGTTAAGGCTTGCAAGTATTCTTTGGCTCACCTTGTGTCGAATTAATAAATTGGGTAATACTACCCGCGAAAACTGTTGCGATCCCCTATACTTGTGGGTCATCACGGACCGGTAGTACCGGATTGGTCCGGTACTACCGGATCCAACCAGCTAACGCCGGGAAAATAGCGAATCAGGGCAGCCAGCGGGCAGTGCGCGCGTGAGGTTGCGAGCGGGCGATCAGCATGTGCACAGAGTGGGGCTATCGGCAGAAGAGCCAGCGCTGGAGACTAGCAAATAAGGGTGAGCGTCTGATGCGGGATTGGGTGAAGCGGTATCAGCGGCGTGTCAAAGGGCGAGAGAAGTGGGGCCACAGCGGGGCAGCGCACGCGTGAGGGAGAAAGCTAGCATCGCCCGGGTTCAAAACGGGGAGGGGCATGCGGGATCAAATCAGAGCGAGTTTCGCAGGAGCGGCAGCGCGCGAGAACCAAGAAGGGCGAGCTAGCGCATGATGGCAGCGAGGCTTGCTGGGCTGGAGCTAGTGCTAAGCGTACCTGGGTCGACCGGTAGTACCGGCCCACCCGGGCGGTACTACCGGGCCAGGCCGGTACTACCGAACCTGACTACCGAGGGAGACAGAGAGCTGGGCGGCGCCTCTGGGCTGTCCGGTAGTACCAAGCGGTACTACCGCTCAGCCCAAACAAAACAGTTTTCTTTTTCCTTTTTGAATTAAATTGGCAGATATTCCAATGACAATAACTTTTGATTCGTAACTCCGATTGACCCGATTCCAATTGTGTTGGAAAGATGACGACACGTGCTACCCTATAATAATGTGAGATACCTCACTTGGTGAGAAACCGGAAAGCCGCCAAGATCAAAATTGCAACAAGATACAAAACGGAAGATCCGATTTTGATGGAACAAGAGATTGTTATGGATATTACCACATGCTCTAAATCCTCACATGGATAATACCAAAAAATATGATGATGCAAGTATGCAAATATTTGAGCTCTCTCTAAATGATTTGATCGAGTTACTCATTCTAGAGCCCCTCTTGATAGTACAGTTATCTATCCTAAACCCGGTCTCCCACACACAACATGAGACCGGCAAAAGGAAAAACCTATCAAGATTATACCTTCGCCTTGAGCATTCCACTTGAGCTCGATGTAGACGAACTTGAACTTCTCAAGATGGAACGCCTTTCTTGATTCTTCATCATCGATCCATGATCACCGAGGATGACAAGCATCAAACATGAGATCTTCTATATATGGCACATTTTGAGCTTGCATAACATATCTTCTTCGCATTTCATCGAACTTGAAGCCAACACATGCTCCAATCGATGCCAATGGACAATTCCTACAAGTACAACTTAATACACGCATTAGTCCATGAAGATTGTCATTAATTACCAAAACCACGCATGGGGGCCCACATGTTCTTTCATCCTCCTCCTCCGTGCTGGCTGCGAGGTGACGATGGAGGCGGAGGTGGCGGTGGGTTAGCTTTCTTGCGGTTACCCTCCTGCGATGCCTCGCGTTTGTCACGGTTGCTTGTCAAACCCGGAGGGTCATGGCGTGACCTGCTCTTGTATCCTTTGTTGACGTTGCTCTCTCCATCATTACGGGCCTGCTCCGTGTTGTCGCGAATGACGATGCCACCCTGAGGGCGTCTTGGCGGAGGCATGCTCGTGCGGTGGTGAGCCTTTGGGTCTTCGCGATGTCGGGGAGATCGGGGCAGTGGAGATGGGCGACGAGGATGAGCCTTGCCTCCGTGGTCGGAGGATATGGGGATATCATCCTTCCTATTGCATGCATCCCTCCGTCTTTGCTCTGATGAACCCGTATGGGACCTGACATCATGAGGATATCTCTCCCTTGGCGGCTTAGGATTGCTAGACTGGCAATATGCTGGGTCAAACTCAAGCCTCTGAGAGGTGGCCTTTTCCTGCTGTTTGACTGCCTTTGTGACAAGGTCATAGACCTGTTCCATAGTTGCGGGTGATCTATCCTGCTCCAGGAGGGTCTTGGCGATGGCTAAGTTGAGAATAGGAGTGGGCATGACCTGTCTACCTTCACTGTCAATGTATGGCTTGGCTTGTGGAGGCTTCGGGGGAGCCCATCCTTGGTTGCACTGTACACCAGGATCATTGATGACGCGAGCCAGAGCTTTCCTAGCCTTCTGCTGTTTGAGCAAAGTCTTGTACTCGTCCTCCATGGCTCTAGCTTTCTCGATTGATTTTTGCGCCTTGGCCAGATCTTGATATAGCTTTGCACCTTGCTCCGTGATGGCCCGCGCTTCCTCCAGCAGCTGCTGGCGCTTCTCGGCAAGATGGACTACGTTCCGTATATGAGCCACAGTCATGGGCTCGACGAGCAAATTGTCGTACATCACTCTATCAGCTGGAGTGATTTGGGCAGCCGCAGACATAGATGCCGGAGGTGGAGGATTTGCGCTCTTGGGGTTACTCGGACCGATGTTGTGTTCCTGCGACTACTGCACTGGGTTAGGCGGAGGGGGCATGGCCTTTGCATGATCATTGTCGGCAGCATCAGCCGATCACTTCCCCTTTTCCAGCGCCTTAGGCGGATCTTGTCCAGGTTGGTATTCTTCCATCATGTTCCCAATGGCGACGAATACCTCTCGGGATGTGATGGCCTTTTCGGCATGTTCCTCGCGCTTGATATCCTCCTCCATCTCCTGCATAGCAGAGTCAATTTCCTCCGGGTTGATATCCATCTCCTCCGAGTCCATGCTGATGTCGGCGTAGAGCATGTCCAAAACAGAGTCGGAGTGTGCGGGGGCTTCCTCGACGATGGAAGAAGATGCTGAGGCTGCAGGGATGTTTACTCGAGGTGTTGGTGGCGGTGGCTGAGGCGGCGGGGTGCCTGAGCTTCTATTTCAGCTACCGCGTAGTTATTGACGATGTCAACCATGCCCTCGAAAGTGAGGCGTCCCGAGGCCTATTGCCGCCTTAGCGTATGCCGGAGAAGTGTACCGTGGTCCAGCCCTTCCACAAAGTTATAAATAGCATCATCATTGGGGTAATGTTCTAGATCGGCCCGTATATGGAGCCACCTAGCTAGGTAATCGCGGTGGTTTTCACCCTCTGAAGGCAACACGCCAGATTGAAGATAGTCACCACGCCGATGAACTATGATCTCTGCTTTCTAGACGCACAGGCGTAGCCGGAGGATTCGCAGCAATCTTCCACCATTATATCCTGCATAGGGGCAGTTTCGGTGGGCCTTGAATTTTTCTGATCTAAGCCGATAAATTCCAAAGAGAGACCTAACTTTGATCCTTCCACGAACGTGTCCTACCCGTGGGCGGTCCGTGCGGGCCTTTATGATCCTCCGACTTCTAGGGGACTAGTGCCTGAGTCGGTCTCACCGATGAAGAGGTGGATGTCCCTGATTGGGACGATCGAGCAGCGAGTGGGGTTCGTCTTTGTCGAGATCTAGAACTTGTCAGGAGGGATGATCATAACATTGCCGGAGAAAAGAACACGGACGATGGCTACAGTTTTGCCGATTCCCGCGAAGAGATTTGACCTCGCCCATTGTATAGCCTGAAGTGCCTCTTTCTCCATGGTGGGCGCCAACTATCGTGGTACTGCCGACGAGTACGCCATGGAGGGGTCCTCAAAGTGCGTGTTTAGAGACGTGGGGTAAGGAGGAAGGTTGGCGGATATGAGGTAACACAACTTACCCAGGTTCAGATCCCACGACGGTGGCGGAATCCTACTCCTGCTATAAATCACTATAATGGCAATACACCGAGTTACAGGGATTGGTTCGCAGTGCAAGGTATGAGTTGATTGGTGTCCTAAAGGCTCCTCTAGGTCCGGCTTATATATTCGCCAGATCCTAGGGTTATAGGCAAAGTCCTAGTCGGACAGGTTATAGAGTCCTACACGGTACACAACTAGTCTAACGTGTATTGAACTCCAAGGCTTCGGGTACGCTGGTGACTCCTCTGTAGCCTTCCTTCATCTAACTGGTCCGCCCAGCAGGCCATAGGCCTTGCTACTGACTATGGGCCACCCGGGTTATCCGGATTATAGACATGCAATGGTGATACCCATTTATCATATATCCAACACTCAACGAGGTACTAACCCCGACAAAACAAAGGTACCCCTATTACCAAAAGCTCTCCTACGGCGTATTCATGACGTCATGCTGGTTGAGGCATTACTTCCAGGAGCACCAGACCATGGTTGTCAACGATGCACCACTGTTGAACATCATTAATAACCCCGAAGCTACGGGGCGAGTAGCCTTTTCGGGCATCAAGCTATCTCCTCGAGACATCATCTACAAGTGGTGCCCCGCCATCAACTCCCAAGTGCTCCCTCAATTCCCCATCCACTAGATGGAGCACCAGCTGTCTGACACTCCGGACATGTCCTAGTCCTGGACAAAGCACTTCGATGTCTCTAAACGTGAGGCTGAAGAAGGAGCCGACGTGATCCTGACATCCCCTCAAGGGGACAAGATGAAATACGTCCTTCGGATGAAGTTCCACGCATCCAACAACAAGGCCGAATACGAGGCACTCATACATGGCATGAGGATGGCCAAGGTGTTTGGCGCCAAACGCCTCATCATCTACGGTGACTCCAACCTCGTCGTCCAACAGACGATGAAGGAGTGTGATGTTCACAGTGCCAACATGATCGCATATCGTGCGCTCTACAACTCACTCGAAGGAAACTTTGCTGGCTGCAAGCTTCAACATGTTGGTAGGGAAAGCAATGAAGAGGCCGACAAGCTCGCCAACATCGGCTCCACCTGCGTGCTAGCGCCACCTGGTGTGTTCCTCGAACAAATCTGTGTACCCTCCATCAAGCGAAAATTCCTAAAGGATACAGCCGAATCCGGTGGACACTCAGGGGTTGCGCCACCTGAAAAAGCTGAGGAGCCCAAAAAGCTCGACATGGAGGTCGAACTGGTGAGCCTCATGCAGGTCATGGCGGTTGAGCAGACGTGGACCCAACCAAACCTCCGCTACCAGATCAGCAAGTAGCTGCCTGAGGACCCGACGGACGCCCGACGCATAGCTCGCCGATCAAAGGCCTTCACCATCATAAACGGCAAGCTATACAAACGCAACATCTTGGGTGTGCTCTAGCGGTGCGTCACCAACAGCGACAGAAAGAGCATCCTCCTCGACATCCATGAGGGTATCGGCGGTCACCATGCAGGCATCCACGCCCTTGTTGCCAAAGCTCTGCCAGCTAGATTTTACTGGCCAACTGCGATGCGCGATGCCAAGGACATCGTACAGAGATGCAACGCCTGCCAAAGGTACGCCAACAAGCCACACACACCAGGCTCAGAGATGCGTCCCATACCATTGGCCTGGCCCTTCGCCTAGTGGTGACTCGATATGATCGACAAACTGCCAAAGTCCTCACCAGGAGGGCACGTCTTCCTCTTGGTGGTAGTCGACAAATTCTTGAAGTGGATCGAGGCCATGCCCGTCACTAACAATTCTAGCGCCACCGCCGTCAAGTTCTTCGAGTCCATTGTCTACAAGTTTGGAGTGCCCCACAGCATCATCACTGATAACGCATCAAAATTCACCTCGGAGGAGTTCCGAGGATTCTACGAAGACCTCAAGATCAATCTTACATATGCATCCTTGTTGCATCCATAGACCAATGGGCGGGTCTCATCGGAAACGGCATCAAGAAGGGGCTGCTAAGCCCACTCGAAATGCTCACAGGAGCCTGGGTAGACGATCTACCCTCTGTTCTATGAAGCCATGTTTCTTGCCGAGGTATGCTACAAGGCCCCATGGGTCGGCACCTACAGCGAGGCCGAATCATCGGCCGCACTCAAACATGCTATTGACACGCTGGACGAAGCTCACGACATCACCGTGGCCCGCTTAACTGTGTATCAACAAAGTCTCTGCAACTACCATAGTTGTCGACTACTCCCAAGGTCCTTCGTCGAAGGAGACCTCATTCTGCGAATCAAGCAGGAAGGGATCCTAAAGCTCGAATCACCCTGGGAAGGACCTTACGTAGTCAATGAAGTAATCCCAGGTGGTTCCTACCGCCTAAAGGAGGTCAAGTGAGGATTCGAATAGTCCAACCCTTAGAACATCGCAAAATTGTGACACTTCTACCCTTAGTTGTCTTTTACTTTCGATAAGGCTATTCAGCCAGGCTACTCAGCCGAACAATGTACCTCCTACATTACGATGAATAAAATCTAAGTTCCTTGGACCAAAATTTTCTCTCTTACATATCTTATCGCTAAAATATGCTCTAGGGCTGCCCCTCACCTTATGACTTCATCGATTGACAACAACACATATAACGTGAGTAGCTGACCATGTCGGGCTAACGAAAAGGACATGCACACTCCATAATTAAACAACGCACTACGTGCCAATACATACAACTTTACAAGGGCGTTAAAGAGCCCACTCACTCGACAATATACAGACTTTACATTGTTTCTTTTCTATTTACATGACTCAATCATGCTGGAGCAGGACATTCGTCCGCTCCTCAAAAACAACTACAATTTCTTCAGCATATTGCGCCACTACCGCGTAGTGCGGATGCATATCCCATGCCATACCATCCGGAGGAGGAGGTGGCCCAGATGCTATCTCCGCAAGGTTGACAAGCGACAGGGATGCCTTCACACCTGCCACTGGCTAATGGCGCACCAGCTGCTTCACGTGGCATGCGTCTCGAAATTTTCCAAGCAAGCCCAAGAAGCTGGAGGGAGCAGAGTCCCAAGGGAACATCGTATCCCAGATCGCCGCGAGTGAAGACCTTGATCACTTCAGCACCCGAAGCACTTGATGACTGCGATCTTGCATTGTTCCAAGGACAATCGCTTGGTTGCGGTCCATCCAGAAGAAGCCACCGGCCTCCAACTCCTGTTGCGTCAAGCAATTCATTAGAATTGCAACACGCTCTTTCTCTTCCTTCAGAAGAAGATTCACAACTGCATAAACATAGCAGCCGAGATGACATTAACACCTGGCACATTCGAAATTACAAAGGCTTAGGGTGACTTACACTGGAGTTGCTCACCAACCTGCTAAAATTCCTCAATGAGAAACTCTTCCCTAGAAGTGGACCATTTGGCCTTGGACTTCCAAACATCCGCATGATCACGGATGCTGAGAACGTCCTTCTCCAGGATTCTGATGCGATCACGTAGAAATGGCAAGTGAGACGCCTCACTCGAAGGTGGACAGGCACCAAACACAGGAGGATGTGCAACCACTGGTTCAACACCCGAAGGACCCTAAGGGTGTATAAGCAACAGAACATAAAATTATGACAACAGTCAAAAGTTGCACTTATATTTACATACCCACTATGTGGTACAATAAACTTGTTCATCATGTAGCATTCTAGGCCAAGGGATATACAAAACCAAAATACAACTATAACTACAAAATAGAATATTTAGATGGCAGCATCCAGAGTAGCTTCAGACTTAGAATACCTAGCCCTGGCTGCCCGCTGCTGCTCCAGCGAGTAGGTGGCTAGGAGATCAATCAGCTTAGGACCAAAGTGCTGGCAGCAGGAGGCGAAGGAAGCAAATGATACCTCGATGCCATCCACCTCCGTCGGCATCCTGGATGTGATCTGCTAAAGATCCAGTTGTGCGCCAGACACCACCGCCATCGCCAACCTCATAGCAGCACCAACCCCTTTCTACGCCGGCTTATACTTTGCAGGGGCATTTCCCGTCACGGCTTCTCCGAGGAAGTCGACATCGTCAAGGGCGACGCTCTTCGGGTTGATCTCCTTGTTGATGGGGATATGCCCACCGGGGTATACCCAGCAGGACGTTTCCTACTGGCCCAAGCGCCAGCGAGTGGGCCTGCAGGACGACGACTGGATCAAGATTTGGCGTGGACTCAAGCGACTGGAAGCTGAAGGCCCAGAAGCGTAGATAGGCCCAGTCGGACTAGGTCATAGAATCTCCGAATCCTTAACTAATTCGGTTGAGATTTGTAAACCATAGGGAGGTGAGACTATATAAACCTCCCTGGAGGACGCATAGAGGACACGTTCCATCATACACCCTAGCGACTCGCCGCCTAGCCGCCGAGCTCGCCCCATTGTACTCTCACCATAATACAATCTAGCAGGAGTAGGTCTTTCCCCTCCGGGGGCCTAACCTAGGTAAACCCTTGTGTCTCCGCCCTCATCTCGCACCGCATATGGGTGGCCTCCCTTGCCCCATGTTCTACTACTCACAGCCGATTGCAGCATCTGCCGTGGTCATTCCCATGACAACGGCGCCCATCGTGGGGCCTGGCCGGTCAGGCCGGTGTTCTGCGGCGAGATCCAATCTGCCCATCAACAAGTCGATCGCCACCAGCCGCATGATCGCGATTGGCGAGATGCTCTAGATCTTGCCGAGCAGCTACGTCCCGGCGGCGCGACCCGTCACGCATAGCATGATCCTGCCGGTCAGCACGATCAACCTCTTCGTCGGCCTCACCGACGTCATCATCTCGGTGGACTTGGCTCGCATCCGCGAGTCGCCGCCATGCAACCGGCTCTCTGAGAGCCAGGTCCGCACGATCCACCGCCTCGCCTCCGAGTATGACTCGGCCCACAGCGACGTGGCCGAAACCACCGCAACTGCGGAAGACGCGGCCCTCAACGACGACGCCGATTCGGCGACCCCGGCGTCACTCGCTGGATCCATTGTTGCCGCGTCACCTGCGGGCCCCATCACCCAGGTCTCCAACGTGGGAGACTTCGAGGATCCCTCCATCCTCGGGATCTTCGACTTTGATTCTGGGTCGGAGAACTCCGCCGACCTCCGCGACGGAACCGGTTGCCACGCCGCGACCTACATGGCGACTGGCGTCGACCCACCGGAAGATCCATTCTCCATGCCGATCCCTCCAAACGCGACAGTGACGGAGGTCGAAGAACTCCACCTGAAGCTGGCGGAGGCAGTCCGCAAGGAACAAGCCGAGCGGGACAATTTTCACCTCAAGCAGGTAACAACGCAGGAGCTGTCGTGCTACAACCAACTCCGAATCAGGTCGTGCCTGAACCCCACCGTCTAGGGGCGCGCCCTGAATTTCGACAACGAGAACGACCCGGCCCGCGTGGCCGAGCGCGCGATCTGCGAGAACGCGCCGCCAGGAGGAAGCACTAGGCCCCCACCAGGAGCAACGGCCAATGGCGCCCCACCACCACCCAGGGACCAGCCAAGGATCATGGTCTCCTCACGGGAGCGAGACGTGAACAACCTCTCGTTGTTCTCCACCCCAATGGACAACCTTATCACGGGCCGAGCAGCAGTCGACAACATTGCAACCACTGGGGAAGGCGCCTTGCAGATTCAATACGCCAAGGCTCTGCTCGCCAAAGCGGTCGAGCAACAAAACGCAGGCGTCGACTCACAAGGTCGGATGTACTCGCGTTCATCGGGCAGCAGAGCGGCCTCAAGCGGCCGCCCCATGGCGGCGAACACTCTCAACTGCCCGCCACCCGAACCCCTACAGCTCCAACACCGACCCGTGAACGCGGCACTCTCCACCAACGACCCTAGGCCGGTGACCAACTTCGTCGCCGCCAACGGACAACCCATCGACGCCCGCACCCACATCATCAACAACCAGAGCTGGCGCGCACGCTAGCCTGACGACCTGCGGCACACCCTCACCAACCGCCGCGATGGTGAACCGAGGGGGTCTCTAAGCCGCATCGGGCCCTAGTGCTTTGGACCGATGATCCGAGGCGAAAGATACCAGGCAAACTTCAAAGCGCCGAAGGAAATAGAGAAGTACGACCCCTTGTACGATCCCTCCGTATGGCTGGATACCTACCTCATGGCGATGGGAATCGCAGGCCACACCGACCTACTAGCCGCCCTCTACCTCCCCCTGATGATGGAGGGGGCGTGCAAGCAGTGGATTAACACCCTTCACGCGGATAGCATCGACTCCTGGGAGGAGATGCGCGAGGCCTTCGTCAGGCACTTCGAGGATTCATACACCTGCGCCACCACCATTGAGGACCTGGAACGGTGCGTCCAGGGACCCCACGAATCGACCCGCAGCTGGGTCCAACGGCGGCAAGATCTGTGGTCCAACGCGGTCGGAATCCACCCAGACACCGCGATCCACTGCTTCAAGACCTCGTGCCGCTACGAGCCCCTGGTGGCCAAGCTCAAACGAGCGTACCGCACACACGACAACATACCGGACCTCCTGGAGATCGCAAAAAGGTACGCGAAGGAGGACCCAAACCAAGAAACGACGACGAGTCGGGAGGACACCGCCGCACGAGCGGCCACGACAACGGGAGACGACCCAAATTATGCTACAGCAACACTCGCCTCATCGGCAAGCGCCGCAGTGACGGGCGAGTCGACTTCGTCGCTAACGCTGGATACGCGCAGCGCGAGCCCAAGAGCTTCCGCCGTGACGTGGGACAATGCCGCGACGGCGGAAAATGCAAGGCGAAGCCAAGGTTCGACCCTTCGGCCCTTATTAACCAACCTTGTTTATTTCATAGTAGGGAAGGAAAGCCCTCCATGCACACGACCGCCGACTGCCAGTCTCTCAAGGAGATCGAGAAGGCACGACACGCGCGGGAGGACCCCAACAACAACCCGCCAAACGGCGGCAAGTTCGGCAGCGTCGCCGGCTCGCTCCACACCTTCACAGGCTTCAACACGAAGCGCGAGAAGAAGGTCATCGCTCGTGCCGTCGTCATCAACGCGGTGGCCCAGATAGATATCCCCTAGTTCCTCAACTGGTCTGAGCAACCAATCACTTGGAGCCGCCAGGACCACTCGCCACGGATCGAGTATCCAGGCCGAGTCACCCTGGTGGTCAAGACCAAGGTGGGAGACTACTGGCTCCCCAAAACATTGATGGACGGCGGCAGCTCCATCAACATCATGTACCTGGATACCTTCAGGCGACTGCGGCTCCCGCAGTCGATGATCGAGACGACCTACACCATGTTCCACGGCATTGTCCCCGGTCGGAAGGCGTACCCGATCGTCAAGGTGACGCTGCCAGTCACCTTCGGCACACCGGCAAACTTCCGCACCAAGCGGATCGTCTTCGAGCTGGTGCCCTTCGACAGCCCCTACCACTGCGTCCTAGGGCGCCAGGCGTTCGCCAAGTTCATGGCAGCACCCCACTACGCGTACAACGCGATGAAGCTACCCGGACCGTGCAGTGTCATCACCATCCACGGCGACCCCTACATGGCCGCCGAGTGCGAGGCCAAAGGAGCCAAACTAGTCGATGCCGTCATCACGGCAGAGGCCAACTACGCCGAGGAGCTCGCCAAGTACGCAAGCAGGGTCAACAACGACGACCCCACCATACTCAAGAAGCCCAACTCGGAGGGCGGCAACTCCACTGCCTTCGAGGAAACAACGCATACCCGCACTGTCGAGCTGGTCCCAGGCGACTCTAGCTAGACGGTGATGATCGGGCCGGGCATGAGCCCAGCATAGGAAGGCGTGCTCATCGAGTTCCTCCGTGAGAACAGGGACATCTTCGCATGGAAGCCATCCGACATGCCTGGTGTCCCGAGGGAACTCGCTGAGCACAAACTCAATGCCGACCCCAAAGTGCGACCTGTCAAGCATTCGCTACGGCCCTTCAATGAAGAGCGCCGCCGAGCCATAGCCGAAGAGGTGCAGCGCCTACTCGCTGCAAGATTCATCCGGCCAATCAAGTACTCCAAGTGGTTGGCAACCAGATCAAAATGGCCGTCGAGGACGAAGAAAAGACGGCGTTCATCACGCCATACGGAGCCTTCTGCTACACTGCCATGACCCTCGGCCTCAAGAACGCCGGGGCGACCTACCAGCGGTGCATGCAGGAGTGCCTTGCGAGCCAAATTGGCCGCAATATCCACGTATACTTTGACGACGTGGTGGTGAAGTCCACTCGCCAGAACGACCTACTCGCTGACCTAGCGGAAACATTCGCCAACCTGCGGAAGTACAAGATAAAGCTAAACCCAGGAAAATGCACCTTCGATGTGCCAACTGGATAGCTACTGGGATACGTTGTCTCCAGAATCTAGCCAGGCCAGTCGTGGCTCTCAGTCGCTTCATCCCCCAGTTGGGCGAAAAGGCGATGTCCCTCTACCGCCTAATATAAAAGAACCCCACCTTCCAGTGGGACAAGGAGGCAGATGACGCGCTCCACGACCTCAATGCAAGGAGGTGCTACTCGCAGCACCGCTACTCGCCGCCTCCGTCGACAAGGAACCCATGCTGGTCTATGTTGTGGCTTCCGAACGCGTCGTCAGCGCCGTCATGGTCGTCGAACGGCCAGAAGAAGGAAAGGAGCGCCCGGTGCAGCGATCAGTGTACTACATCAGCGAGGTCCTCACCGAGTCGCGCCAGCGCTGCCCGCAATACTAGAAATTGGTATACGCGGTCTTCAGAGCAAAGCGGCGACTGCCGCACTGCTTCTAGGAGCACCCAATAATGGTCGTCTCTTCAGCACCATTGCAGGACATCATCAGCAACCGTGAGGCAACCGGACGAGTCGCCAAGTGGGCCGTCGAGATTGGCGTCCACAACATCAAGTACGAGCCGCGCAAGGCGATCAAGTCGCAGGCTCTCGCAGACTTCCTCGCCGACTGGGAGGAGGCCTAGCAGCCAGAGGAGCTGCCATACCTCCACTATTGGAACCTACACTTCGACGGCTCCAAGAACGCGGACGGCGCCAGGGCAGGGATCGTGTTAACATCTCCGAAGGGTGACAAGCTCCGCTACGTCCTCTACCTCGACTTCACCCCCTGCACCAACAACATGGCCGAGTACGAGGCGCTACTCCACGGCATGCGAGCTGCCAAAGAGATGAATGTCAACCGACTGCGCTGCTACGGAGACTCCGACCTTGTCGCCGGGCAAGTCGCTGGCACCTGCGACACCGTCTCCCCTACCATGGCGGCATACCTCCAAACAGTGGACAAGCTGGGTGGACACTTCGCAAGCTACTCCGTCGAGTGGATTGACAGGCGGAAGAACGAGGAGGCCGACGCACTCTCTCGCATCGGCTCGGCTCGACTCGCACCACCCGCCGGCGTCTTCCTCGACACCATCACCAAGCCTTCCGTCTCTCCCCCCAGGGAGATCGACATCGGAATCCCGCTGCGACCAGAAGCAGCCCTGGTCGCACTAATCACCGAGCCAGACAACTGGACCGTGCCATACGTCGCCTACTTGGAGGGAGGCACCCTGCCAGTGGATGAAACGGACGCCCGGATGATAGCACGCCGCTGCAAATCCTTCGTCATCATCAACGGTGAGCTCCACAAGCGCAGCGTGACCGGCGTGTTCCAACGCTGCGTTCAGCCCGCCGAAGGACGCAAAATCATTCAAGACATTCACTCCGGCGACTGCGGCCACCACATCGGCGCCCGTTCTCTGGTCGCAAAGGCTATGCGGCACGGCTTCTACTAGCTCACCGCACAAGCAGACGTTGTCGACATTGTCCAGCGGTGCGTCGGATGCCAGGAATACGCCAATCAAACCCACGTGCCAAGCTCGGCTCTCAAGACAATCCCCATCACCTGGCCGTTCGCCGTATGGGGCATGGACATGGTAGGCCCCTTCAAGAAGTCCCCCTCCTGCTTCATGCACCTCCTAGTCGCAGTCGACAAATTCACAAAATGGGTGGAGGCCAAGCCAGTCTGCAAATGCGACGGGAAGACCGCCACCAAGTTCCTACGCGAGCTCATCTATCGCTACGGGTTCCCAAACAGCAGCATCACAGACAATGGCACCACCTTCGCCAAAGGAGCCATGGACGAGTTCTGCGAGGAACACCACATTCGACTCGACCTCGCCTCAGTCGCCTACCCGGAGTCCAACGGCCAGGCGGAACGTGCCAATCAGAGCATCCTCCATGGCCTGAAGCCACGGCTCCAAGTACCACTCGAGCGCACCGCCGGGTGTTGGGTCGCGGAGCTACCCTCCATCATCTGGGGCATCCGCACCTCCATCAACAGGTCGACAGGGTTTACCCCCTTCTTCATGGTGTACGGCGCCGAGGCAGTCATGCCCACCGACCTCGAGCATGACTCGCCAAGGGTGGTCAACTACACGGAGGCTGCAAACGAACTCGCATGCCAAGACGGAGTCGACCAGCTCGATGAGGCACGTCACCTAGCTTGCTCCCGCACCGCCATCTACCAGCAAGGGCTCCGCCGCTACCACAGCCGCCGAGTAAGGACTCACACCTTCCAGGAAGGCGACCTGGTACTGCGTCTAATCCAGGACAAGAAGGGCATGCACAAGCTCTCCCCCCCTTGGGAGGGACCATTCGCCATCGGGCGAGTCCTAGGCAACGATGCCTACTACCTCACCGACGTCCAAGGTGACGGGAAACTTGACGTCAAGCGGCCGTGGAATGTAAACCTCCTACGAAAGTTCTACTCCTAGAACTCCATACATGTACTCCCCACCCTCTATGAAATAAAACAGTGGTTACTGAAAGTTGCGTCTACTCTCCGTGTATTGTGCCACTAGCACTCGTAATAACAGCGTTATGCTATTCGCAGAAGTCAACCTTTGGTAAAGCGACCGGCACGGCCAAGTAGTGCGGTTTGAGGGCACTGGGAAACCCCAGGCCTCGTAACGTCCACGAAAAACGCCAACCCGGAGCCCCATTGGAGTCGCCTAGCTCGACTGGCTTACCGAGCCAAGACAACTGCCCTCGCTCCTCACAGCGACCAAGGTCCTCCGCATCCTTGGCACAGCGACTCGAACGGCCAAATACCACGCTCGGGGACTGACGTCCAGTCAAATACGAGCGACTAGGGAAAAACGCCCAGTATGAGAGCGTGCCCAGGATTCGCCATGCGACTGATCCTTCGGGTCAGGCAGGAGTGACGCGCTTAGTCCTCACCTACCTTGGAGCTACGACTAGAACCACCAAGTACCATGCTCTGGGACTCGGCTACCCGATCTCGTTCGCGCACGGGAAAATGGTCAAGTAAAGATCACCCATGGTAGTCGCCCTGCGACTGGCTCTCCGAGCTCTGGCGAGTCGACCTTAATCCATTAAAAATTCGCAAACACATAACAAACGAGGTAAACCCCATAAAAAGGGTGGACGCGCTTGGGGACTCGTTCAATCAAAATCCAAAATCGCAAAACGAATGACAAAACAACACGAATTTCCTTTATAGCAGCACAAGTAGTTCCAAAATACAAGGAAAGTTCAATAGTTCTCTTGTACTAACGCCCAATGGGCACAACGCTTCTACTCCGCAGGTTTTGACGCAGACTCGCTGCCATCCCTGCGGTTATGAATGAAGGCACGTACGGGTTCGACGGGTACATCGTTAGCTTACCCGCCATCTCCCACAGAACGGCTGCTCAACCTTGAAGTCCCGATGCTTCGGCTCAGGATCGTTGGGGGCGACAACCGTCTCCTGATAGGGGATGAGGTCGCGCATCTCCCAAACGCGGTCGGAGTACACTGCGGCCCGGTCCGTCAGCTTCAGCACCTTGGCAATCTCCACCGAGCCCGTGGATGAGGGGTAGCCGCTCGTGACATCGTCGAGGTCGAAGTCCTCCGGGAAATGGGCAAATCCCAAGGCTGAGCGCGGGTGCCTCCCCACGTCGGAAGGCCGACCGCGTCATGAACTCGACCACCGACGGAGCCTTCTCCAGATAGCGCCATAACTCGATAAGGTCTCTGGGATCACCTCCGTGGGCGATATATCCTGCAGATATGCTCGAAGGCAAGTCGTCGACAACGCGGCCGAGTCGACCAGAGTGGCCACGCACTGTCGCGCGTCATACGACTGCGCTTCTTCCATGTTGTCAGTAATCTGGCCTGCAGCACATCAATAAACAGTAAGCAACTCGTCGACATCACAGTAAAGTTAGTGCCACCGAGAATTGGGTGAAGGAGAACTTACCAATCAGCGGGTGGCAGAGGTCCGTGATGAAACGTTGAAGAGAAGAAAGGTCATCCTGCAGCCCAGCAATGAGCGCTTCAGATAATTTCCGCACTTCAGCGGCAGAAGTAACAGCAGCTTTCGCACGCCCCTCTGCTAAACTCGCTTACGACCTCGCCTCCTTGAGCTCACGCTCCAGGTCAGCGACCCGATTTTTGGCCACGCTCAAAGCAGACTGAGCCGCCGTCAGGTCACCCACCGGGACAAGGCCCCGGCGGACCTCCTCCGTATCGGCTGCAATTGCTTGAAGCCCTTGTTAAATCTCTGGGCGGACAGCAGTTCCTTCTCCAAGCGACATTTTGTAGCAAGCGATCGGCGATTCGCTGCAGGCCCTGCGCACACACTGCAACGTCAACAACAATGAAATTCCTAAGTGCCCACTCGCTGAAATTCAGCGACTAGGCACTCGGGGACTGGATAATGAAATTCCTAAGTGCCCACTCGCTGAAATTCAGCGACTAGGCACTCGGGGACTGGATAATGAAATTCCTAAGTGCCCACCCGCTGAAATTCAGTGACTAGGCACTCGGGGACTGAATAATGAAATTCCTAAGTGCCCACCCGCTGAAATTCAGCGACTAGGCACTCGGGGACTGGATGGCATAAAAACATTAAGAATCCGAGCAGTGAAATTCAGTGGCCCGATCCTCGGGGACTAGACATAACTGGATGGCAGCACCTAGCATGCCGTGAAGCTCCAGCGCATCCACAGACGCAAGCACGACCGGCGTATGGCCTCGACGCTGCTCAACCTCCACTTCGGCGACCCTAGGCATCAGTCTTGTCGGCACCGAGCCACTCGCTGCGGCCGCTTTCGCCCTGAAGCGAGGGAAGGTCGCCGTAGACGCCGCTGGGCCACTCGGAGCCGGCTCGGCCTCATCGCGTGAGCCAACACCCTCCTTGCTCTTCAAGGCCACGTCCGCGGTAGTCAGATGATCGCTCGGAGCAACCGCCGAGTCATTAGAGACCGTGACGATGCCGTCGCCCTTCGACCTCTTGACGCCTTCGGCGGGAGAAGCGACTTCATCATCTTTCCTCTTTCGTGAGGAGTCCGCCTCGGTGGTGACTGACGGAACCTTGGCCACGGAGGGATGGCCGATCTTTTTAACACCAGTCCTATGAAACAACGATATGAATAAAACTGTTCGACTACAACGAAAAACAAGCAGATGAACAACACTCACTTGGCGACTGGTATGAATCGCAGACCGGTGCGGATGCTAGCCGGCTTTTCCAACTCGGGCCCAAACCTCCGGGTGAGGCCCGTATCGAACACATCGTGTGCCCAAGACACTGACGGCTTCTTCGAAGATGAAGCCACGGCAGGAGCCTCCGCGATAATTGCCGCGGGAGCCTCGCCTTGAGGCGAGGCCCCTGCGGCTGGAGCATCGCCCAAACCAGCGATTGTGGCGAATGGAGGTGGTAACGATGCTAGAGGCGCAGCGTCTGGTGCCACGGTCGTGCGCGCTGCTGCGTCCTTAGCCGAGCTGGTGGCGTCGGAACTGGTCGCGGATCGGGGCAGAGACATCTGTTTCGCCGGCTTCTCCTTCTTCTTCGACATAACCTTCTTCTTCTTCTTCGACGGTGTGGCCTCACGATGTGAGGTGTGCTTGGGAAGCTCGTCGTCGTCATCATCGTGAGGCTCGAGGCTTTTACTCGCTTCGAGCTCGCGCTGGTGTTGCCCGCGGGTCTTGCGAACTGTGGGGGCAGCGACTTCCACGGACTCGTCTTCGTCGTCGTCGTCATCACCCTCGTTGCCTTTGACAGGCGACGACTCGCTCCCGTCTTGGACGGACGATCTCTAGTTCTTGTTGTCTGCGGGTGTAAGCCACACTTTTACCACTTGGAACAACTGCAATAAAAACAAAACAACGTCAGCACAACCACGAATGCATCATCTGCGACTGCGAGTGGTGACAAAATGATGGCTTACCGTCAGAGCCGGGTGCCTTGCAGTACAGGGGGCGACCCCGGACTTCTCGTCAAGATACACCGCCTGGGTGATCTTCTTCAGGGCTAGGGTGTAGTCCTCGAGTTTCCACTCGGTGAGGGAGGACTTCGTCGGATCGTCCTTACCCGTATACTCATACATGTAGTGGTCGGGGTGGGCCAAGGGCACGAGCCACCGCCCGAACCAGCAGTTGTAGAGGTTGATGGTCTGGAGGCCCTTCTTCTTCAGGCCGCGGATGTTCTACAGCATTTCGTCGACAACCATCCGTTGATCCAGCGGGAGCTTGACGACCTGGAACCGACGCGGTTCAGGCCGATCGGCGGAGTACATTGGAAGCGCCACTTCGCCGTTTGGAGTCGACTCGGTGACGTAGAACCAGGACTTCTTCCATTCGTTTGCCTCCTTGGCGGGCAGCATCAGGTCGAAGAACGACGCCTTCGACTTCAGCTGGAATGTCAGGCCGCCCGCAGCTAGCATCAGGCCACCTGACTCTTCGCGGCTGATTCTCCCATGGAAAAGATCCTGCCACAAGGGGAAGTAGGGCCTGCAGCCTAGATAGCACTCGCAGAACGCCACGAAGATGGCGAGCTTCTCGATACTGTGCGGACCTAGATCCGATGGCTGGATCCTGTAGTAGGCGCAGAAACTTCTGAAGAAGAGGGAAGTTGGGAAGCACAGCCCCCGCTCCAGGTGGCTGGTGAAGCAGATGAACTCTCCCTCGTGTGGGTCCAGAGTCACTTCTCCAGCCGCGGGGATGCGCCATCTGCCGACGCGAAGGATCCCAGCCTCCTCGAAGGATGCCAGTAGCACCTTTGTTCATTTGGATCTGCCCCATGGTTTGGTGGAGGTGGCCATCGGTTGGAAGTTTGCGGAGATCGGCGCTCTCTGGATTGTTTAGATCACTATGCGGAGTGGGAAACAGAGACGAGCGAGATTGGAGGAAGAACGAAGAAGCGTTTCCCTGTTCGCCTATCATTCTCCTTATATAGCGGATGCTACCCGCCAGTTTCGGGAGCCGTTACTACGCGGTAATTATGCCGAAGTTACCGTTTGATTACCCAACGGCTAGTTTGACCCCAATTAACGGTCCAACTTCATCCATTCGACTCGTCGCTCCACGCGACTCGATGATTCGCTGACCCGATCACTATAACAGTGACTGAGTATTCGCCGACCCGTTCGCCGAGCTGCGACACGATTGGTCGCCGTTATTGTGATTAAAGTGACTAGTTATTCCTTTATTCAGGAGTCCGTCGCCGATTCGACTGGACGCCCGCATTGGGCCCGCATACTCCGACTGCCAGCGAACGCCTGCGACAAATCAACGACGGCCTCGGGGACTACTGATGGGGATATGCCCTGTGGTATACCCAAAGGGGCGTTCCTCTTGGCCCAAGCGCCAGCGAGTGGGCCTGCAGGACGGCGACTGGATCAAGATTTGGAGTGCACTCAAGCGACTGGAAGCTGAAGGCCCAGGAGTGTAGATAGGCCTAGTCGGACTAGGTCATAGAGTCTCCGAATCCTTAACTAATTCGGTTGAGATCTGTAAACCCTAGGGAGGTGAGTCTATATAAACCTCTCTGGAGGACGCATAGAGGACACGTTCCATCATACACCCTAGCGACTCACCGCCTAGCCGCCGAGCTTGCCCCATTGTACTCTCACCATAATACAATATAGCAGGAGTAGGTCTTTACCCTCCGGGGGGCGAACCTAGGTAAACCCTTGTGTCTCAGCCCTCATCTCGCACCGCGGATGGCTGGCCTCCCTTGCGCCATATTCTACTACTCGCTGCCGATTGCAGCATATGCCGTGGTCATTCCCACGACACTTGTAGAAGCTGTTGAGGACATCCTTGTTGAGTGATTCCACAGCAGAGGTGCAGCGATCTTCGATCGCCGCAACAACTTCTGCCAGGGGATCTCGATGCTCCAGGACGCTATGATCAAACGTAACACCAGAAGCATCTACAAAAAAATGGCAAAATATTTGGATGAGACAAAAGGAGATGCACCTGAAGAATAGCACACTCTAAAGAGGAACATGGTGGCTTACCGGATATCGCTGTGGCAGCAGCCATGAGCTTCTCTGCCATGGCTTTCTCTCGTGACATCGTGGCAGCCGCAAGCTGCTGCTCAAGGTCTTGGGTCTCTTTTTGCTAGCGCTGGAGGACCTCCACGGCGTCCTTCACCGTGGTTTCTGCCTGGCCGAGACTCTTCTGGAGCGCATTCAGCTTGCGGAGAGCTTCATTGTTTTCATCTGAAATATGCGATAAAGATAAGTTAGAACACATGAGTAGACCTCGAAATCAAGCAGAAGAAACTTACAAACCTTGGAGCTGCTTAAGATCGCCTTCCAGAGCAAGGTGCTGCTGGACCAGGCGATTGGCATCACGGACAAAGGGCTGCAAGGGAAGCAACACACATGATGAATAAAGGGCTCGGGGGCTCCCCCACGAGAAAAAATAGAGTACTTACATGGTCACCTGAAGACTCTGATGGTTTAATTTGCTTCTTCCAAGCAACAACTGAGTGATCCCTTAGCAATAGGGAGCTAGAGTTGTCGTCCTCGGAGTCAGCCACCATCTTCCGGAATGTCGAAACAACTTTCAACTCCCCATGCATCTCTCCAAAATCCTCCCCGAAGGATTCTTCGGAAGTGTGCCTCCTAAGACATTCGACGAATGAAATCAACACAGAAGCTAGTACTTAGCGCATCAAAACAACAAAGGATATCAAAAACTCACGAAGGAATGTCCGATAAGTTGAAGACGAGCTCCTCTTTCTTCTATTTCTTCTTATTCTTCTTGGCCGACAACTGAGGAGCCATGGCTCGAACAGGCACAACAGAATGGGGGATTCTACACCCTTATCCCCACCATGAATCTCGAGGAAGACTGGACCCCTCAGCATCGGCGGCGGCGCCCCATCCGAGCTCTCACTCCAGGACATCTTTCGAGATAACCCTTCGCTCTGCTCAAGGGCTTCAGTGGTAGGCGAGTGAGCAGGGGGAGCTCGGATTCAGACTCCACGTCCCCACTGTCTGGTGCATCCTCGTACTTTTTAGGCATAGGTGGCATCATGCCCTTTACCTTGAATTTCTGCAAGTCAAAGGCCAAAGCAGAAGGTCGGTCAAACAAAAACAGGAAATAAGAGGGACTCAAAAGAGCATCGCAAACAAATATAGGTCCTACCTAAGGGACCTCTTTCTTGGCATGGAAGGGGGAAGTAAGCGACTTCCCTAGCAGATCCTCTTCGGCCTTCAGCTTCAGCAGAGGCCGAAGTGTCCGGTCAAGGTCAGCCGAAGACATACCCTCTGACAAAACCCTTGTCGGTTCATTGGCACCAGAGTACAAAAATATTGGATGCGCCCTCGCTTGGAGTGGCTGCACCCGACACTTGAAGAAGTTACGAATGATATCAACACCATTAACCTCCTTGCTTGCGATTAGCTGGAGCTCCTCCACACTTTGATACAGTTTTTCCACCTCTTCGGATTCACGCTCCATGATGTTGTTTGACCATGAACACTTTCGGGTGATCTTTTGGGTGGAGTCGAAGGGGCGAGACCGTAATGCTGGTCGTCCATATTGACGTCGCTGATGTAGAACCACTTGTTCCACCATTGCTAGATGGACTCATAAAGATAGAACGAGAAAAATTGGACAGCGGGAGGATGGAAATCCCACACCCACCTAGTGGATAGACACCCGATGCTAGATTGCCTCTTCACAGAGTAGAGTCTCCGGAAGAGGCCAAAGTGAGGCTCAATACCGATCCAGCACTCACAAAGCATGATGAAACACGTGATGTGAGGAAGAGAATTGGGGAAAAATGATGGAGTTGTATTTCGTAAAGAAAAATAAGTCCATGAAGAAATTCGTGGATGGGCAGAGAAAGGCCATGAATGACGAAAGCACAGAACATAACCCAAAACCCTTCGGGTGGGCGCGGGATTACCTCTTGATCAGGAAGACGAGCGTCGTATTTCTCTTTGGAGATCAGACCAGCCTCGTGCAGCTTGCGCGAGTCCGAGTCCCTCATCTTGGCGCGCCGCCATCCACAATCCGTGGTGCGGCTAAGAGCGGCGACCTTCTTGGCGGTGCCGACGGTGCTCAAGCCCGCTGTAGCGGAAGAGATCTGCTTCGAATTGATCATCTTGCTGGCGCAACAAGAGCGGTGATGCAAGCGGAGAAACAATGAAGGAAAAACACAGTGGATGTCTAGCGCGCAGCACAACCACAAGCTCTAGGAAATGGCAGCAATGGAAAATATGAACAAAAATGGCAAAGGGGTAAAATGTTCTGTTTTCCCCACGGTATAAAAGGAGCGAAGAAGGCGCGAGGAGCCATTGATGCAGAAGCCCTAACACATCAGAAGGTGGGACCCACCATCGTCCCGTCGCATCGTCTCTGCTGCCGCAGACGGTTGAGCTCACCAAACGTCAGCAATGACGTCATCAAAGCAAAGCCAGGAACGGATCGAAAGTTTCGAATGAACAAAAAGTACTTACTTGAGTCTACGACTCGACCAACTACTCTGGGGCTACTCCTCTTAGGAAAATGGTAAAATGCCTCGAACAAATCTTCGATTCCTATGTCAAGTCTACGACTCCACTACGGAATTGGGAGCTACTCGAATAGGGAGCACAGGTCGTGCATTCTAAAAAACATTAGCGTGTATTACATCCACAGAATCAAAGTTTATGCTCGAGTCTACGACTCGAACAGACACTCTGGGGCTACTCCCATAGGGAGCTTTGGTTCGCGAACCCTATGAACTATTCGAATGAGATCCTTCGGATCAAGTACGATAAAAATATTTTTGGCAAATTTTCCCAAATTAATGCTAAGTGAGAAGCAGTTTCTTTGGTCACCCGAAACACCTCTGCGGTGATAAACTTCCGGATGATGCGTCTACAACGCAAAGATAAGCCCTTCAGATATCTTATAATGGCATGGTAACGCACCCGACTGCGCTCTGCCAGTATCATACCATGTCAATAGACACGATGAAAAATCCCGACGGACGCGTTGGGTACCTAACTTAAATCACTAGAGTTTGATTCCTGTAAGCCCTCAACAGCCTCAGTCGAATTACACCAGCATTATCCCGGATTCGAGTCCGAGGACTCATGTCTAAAGAAGATCGTGTTGTTTTGTCCAAAGACAGTTAACTAACACTGATCCTTCGGGTGATTAAGGCACACTTATCAACAATCCCTATGAACTAACATATTTATTCGAAAGACGGAATCGAATTAGAAGCACCGAAAGATTATAGAGTCTCCAGTCGAATCTACTGTTCGACTGAACACTCGGGGGCTACTGACATGGATATACCCTACGGGTGCTTCACATTCGTATACCCAGTCCAGCCCAGGGAAGGCCCACGTGAAGACTTGCTTTCCAAGAAGACTTCGGGTGACCCAAGGCCAGTACAAGTTCGACTCCTTGGAGGACACGGCCAGGCTATATATAGAGTATTCAAGGGTGAAACCCTAACTTGTAACCGACTCGACCTACCCCCGGGACCTAGCCTATCTATATAAAGGCCAGGAGGGCATGTGAAGGATCTTTTCCAACTCATACACACACCTCATGCAGGATTGCAGTTACGCACCCCTGTAACCTTCGGTTCCACCGTAATCACGAATAGACAAGCAGGAGTATGGTTTTCCCTCCGGGGGCCTGAACCTGGGTGAACCTCATGTCATCTTACTACGTGTCTATTAACCGTCTCGCGACTTCCAGCATCCCCATCTTCTCCAAAACCCATATCCATAACAATGGGCATTGACGAGTCGAACCCTCGTCAGCTACTCTATTCTCAAATCCGAGAGAAGGTTCAACAACCTCGTCGAGTTCTACTTTCCTTCCAGTCACTTCTTTCGAGATAAACTCCTTCTCTAGAAAGGATCCATTCTTGGCAACGAAGATTTTTCCCTCAGATCTATGATAGAAGGTATGCCCAATAGTTTCCTTCGGGTATCCTATGAAGACACATTTTTCCGCTTTGGGTTCAAGATTGTTGGACCGTATATTCTTTACATAAGCTACGCAACTTCAAACATTAAGGAACGACAATTTAGGTTCCTTTCCAAACCATAATTCATATGGTGTCGTTTGAACAGATTTAGATGGTGCCCTATTTAAAGTTAATGCGACTGTTTCTAATGCATAACCCCAATATGATAACGGTAAATCTGTAAGTGACATCATACAATGAACCATATATAAGAGAGTTCGATTATGATGTTTGGACACAACATTAAGTTGTGGTGTTCCCGGCGGTGTCAATTGTGAAAGTATTCCGCATTTCTTCAAATGCTCGCCAAACTCATAACTTAGATTTAATCTTCTTGTTACGTTGATTCTCTACTTCACTTTGAAATTCCTTAAACTTCTCGAAAGTTTCGGACTTATGTTTCATGAAATAGATATACCCATATCTACTCAAGTCATCCATGAAAGTAAGAACATACCGATAACCACCGCGCGATGCCACACTCATCGGGCCACACACATTGGTATGTATGATTTCCAATAAGTCTGTAGCTCGCTCCATCATACCAGAAAATGGAGTCTTAGTCATTTTTCCCATCATACATGCTTTGCATTTTCCAAGTGATTCGAAATCAAGTGATTCAAGAAGTCCATCAGAATGGAGTTTCTTCATACGTTTCACTCCAATGTGACCAAGACGACAGTGCCACATGTATGTAGAATTATCATCCAGTTTTAAACATTTAGCATCTATATTATGAACATGTGTATCACTACTACCAACGGTGCATGAACATAAAAGATATTACTCATATAAATCGAACAACCATTATTCCCGGACTTAAACAAGTAACCTTCTCACAATAAACATGATCCAGATATAATGTTCATGCTCAATGCAGGCACCAAATAACAATTATTTATGTATAAAACTAATCCCGATGGTAGATGAAGAGGTAGCGTGCCGAACGCGATCACATCAACCTTTGATCCAATTCCTACGCGCATCGTCACCTCGTTCTTTGCTAGTCTCTGTTTATTCTGCAGCACCTATTGCGAGTTACAAATATGAGCAACCAATCTAGTATCAAATACCCAGGCACTACTATGATTACTAGTAAGATACACATCAATAACATGTATATCGGATATACCTTTCTTCTTGATGCTGCTTTTCTTCAGATCCACCAAGTACTTGGGGAAATTCCGCTTCCAGTGACCTTCTCCCTTGCAGTAAAAGCACTCAGTATGTAACATCCCAGATTTTAGAATAGGATGTTATTAGTGTCATGCATCATCCTTGCATCATTGCATCCTACAAATAAAATTTGCAATAAAATCCTAACACCTAAACCTACCAAAACCCTACTGAATATTTCCATATGTAAGCACTATTGTAGTAGTCAAGCTTGACCTTATAAAAACTATGTAAAAACATTAAACTATGGTCCTAAGATGACCACCTTCTTTTTACAAAAAATTAGAAGTTGGTTTCAACATTTTTGGACCTTATTTGCAAAAGTTATTTGAGATTTACTAAAACAGAAATTGAAAAATTGCTAATAAAAAAAAGCATCGGCCTAACCTAACTGGGCTGGTTGTTGTGCCAGCTTAACGCTGTGTCGCCTAGCTTGCCAGCTGTCGCATAGCCAGCGCATCAATGAGCGCCAACCCAGGCATGGCCGACGCGGGGCTCCCACCCCGTCGTCGCCCTCGCGGAGACCGCGACGAGCACGTCCCCCTCTGCCGCGTCGGACCCCAAATCCCAACGGACTCAGCCACCCCCTTCCCCAAGTATCTGTCCCTTAAAAGCCGACCCCTCCCGTTGCCCTTCCCTCGATAAACCCTAGCTCGAGCTTCGCCAAATCGCTGCCGTTCTTCCTCGCCGTCATCGCGCTCGGAAAGGTTGAGGATCCGGCGATTTGCGCCATCCCGAACCCTCCCTCGCTGTTGGTTGTACTCCCCATGCTTCACTGTTTCCCCTGACCTCTTTTCCCCCTTCTACAGAGCACTAGAACAAGCTCGATTCCTCGCTGACGCCTTGCCGGAGTTCGCGGAGATCGGCGGAGCACCGCGGCTGGACGGGGAAGCGAACGTGGAAGCTAGTCTCGCGATCGAGACCGCGAGGAGCCGCACGCCGTCGTCTGCTCCGCTGCCTCGGGAAGCCACCGGACCGCCGCCAAGCACCGCTGCCCGACACCGCTGCCGTCGTATACCCCGCCTCGCCATCAACGCCGCTGGTAAGTCGCCGCCGTCGCTTCCCTCCGTTGGATCTGCTAGCGAAGGCCCAGATTAGAAGGGAGCTGACGCGCTTCAATCAGCTGCGTCATGTGGCAAAGCGGCGTGGCACCGCCAGCGCACGCCACCCCCCACCTTGCCAGCTGGACCAATCGGAGGCTTCCACTTGGCAAGTTTTTAAGTTAGGGTTAGATCTGTTTGCAGATTTAGATTAAAACTTGCGAAATTCGTATAAAATTAAATACTTGGCCAAATTTAGCTTACAATATACCGTTGGATTCATAATTTTATGTAGAACACATATCTGCAATAAAATTCCAGGTTTACAGTAGGGTTTTTGGTGTAGATTTTAATCATTAGATTGGAGTATTTAATTCATAAAAAAATAATTAGAAATCCGTTTTAGTTGATGTTTGTTGCGTTGACTTTTTTTCCGCAATACCTACTAAACAAAATTATAAAACCTTGCTTAAGATCATTAGATCTATTTTGGGGCTAATTAGGTGGTTGGATCTCCTATTAATCCTATGAATTATATTAGTGACCCAAATAGATTTAAACCTATGGGGAACCGATCCTAGTAACCCCTTAACACTATTGCAACCCAATTATGCTACCTTGGTCAATTTAGAAAACCAATCTTGCATAAAATACCATGTTGCATGCATGCATGATTATCTCTGTGACATGTTTTGAGCAAGTTGTGATCAGATCTTTGTTTGTGATTCGTTAGATTGTTCGGAGTGCGCTAAGGAGTGCTATTGTGTAGAGTGTTGCTCGAATCAAGGAAAGTTACACCACTTGTTCATAATTTTTTTCCCAGTTTTGATTCTATGCATGTGATCTTCAAAATTCTGTAGAATGCATGTGTAGGATGTTCTAGTAGAATTTTTCCTTAGTATTATTTTGCAAGTGCGATGATTTTGTAGTATGCAATGAGTAGCTCTGTACTTAGGATTTCTCCTCCTAATAGGTTACCCCTGTTTTTGCTAAGTATTGCTTGTTATGCTACATATACAAAGTACCGTTGGGGGGGTTCGAAAGACAAAGAATTTTTTAAGTATAAAGGCTCTCTAGAGCAAACTTTTCTTCTCAAATCCACTTCAAAATAAAAATAAGTTTTCTTCCGGGCGGAATGGTTGTCGGGAAGCAGTGAGATTTTGGTGGAGGGCGGCCGAGGAATCAAAGAAGTCTGCCATGTTTGAATTGAAGCTTCGGTGCAACCACAATACATTATGGGCTCTGTCTTGGCCTAGTACTTAGTGGGAAACCTCACCTGGCTACCAACATTTGGAGGTTCTTGGCACGGTTGGATCCGGAAGGTAGAGGGGCTACTAAAGGAAAGCTTCTCCATGGTCTTGTCTGGAAAAAGGACTTGGTCGTGGATTGTGGGTAAAGTGCACAATCTCTCGAGAGTATTGCAATCTGATCGATCAGCCGTGTTCACGGAAACAGAACAACATTGAGCATCTGAAGGATGGAGCCTCTGAAGGATCTTCCTCTCTTTTCTAAACAAAAGTTTTTAAAACCCCATGGCGTGAGTAATATCGCCAATGGGTGTGATTTTGGGAACTTGGTGTGTAATATCCAAGTGTCGCTTGGTGCATAATATCCAAGTGTTTGGTTGTTTGGACACTTGGTGCGTAATATCCTCGTGTGCCACTCGACCTTATTTTATCTAAGCAAATTTTTACAAAGTAGGAAAATATTCTCTTCTTCTCTCTACTTAAGAAAACTATCTTTGAGCAAATGAACTCCATAGCCTAAACTAGCCTTGCATGTAGAGGTAGTCTTTTATCTCCTTGGTGTAATTTGCCAATGCATTCAAAGTATTGACCCAACTTGTTGGCTGCACGTCTTATGTGCAGAAATCGAAGATTGAAAGGTGCGTAGGGATCGCGAGTCTACACTCGACAAGCCTGGGGCGTTGATGGACTCAAGCTGCTTTTGTGTTTCCGCTGTTATTTGAGCTAGCTCAATGCTACGCAAATTTCTAATATATTCATACTCTGGATTCTCCGTGTAATAAAGACTTTGCGTTTTACATGATATTTCATCGACTGTGAGTGCTAGCTAATGATCCAGGGACTAGCATGTTAATCACAGGGACTTAGGATCTTACTTGATCCGAGGTTACTACAGATGGTATCAGAGCACATCGTTGCCGGTAGGACGTGACCCTAGGATTGGAACCACCTCTAACTTATGTGCCTTACTTGCTTTTCTACTAAGTTATTTTCCGCACTTCTAGTATCTACTTCCCCTACTTGATTAAGTATCTAACTTTCATTCTTCTAACTTAAAGATGACAAGCTTCCTCTACGACACCATCGCGGACATCGAGCCCCTTCGCTTTGGTGGATGCCTCATGGACCTACTCACACGTTTGGACCTTCCCCTCCCAACAATCCAGGGGAGGACAATGAAGAAACTCCACAAGGATGGTTGTTGGGGAGTCAAAGTCATCCAACCAGGAAAAGAGCGAGGCAAGAACCCGGAGGAAGACATAGCAATCCACATTGTTAGCGATTCCAAGGAGAAGGCCCTTAGCATCAGCTTGCAGCAACTCACTGGTCGCCTATGTGGACGTCATCATGAAGCTCTCCAAGGACATTGAGGCGGCCTCTTTGGAAGACGAGATGAGGAAGGAATTCCCATGGAGTTAACCTTTGAGGAAAGAACTTCTACCAATCGCCGAAGGACCCAATATCAAGATTTGGAGTGCCACATCCATGACCTTGAAAAGGGTACCTTCCTCGAGATGTTAAAGAACGACGAGCTATGCGCCCTCATCAAGGAGAAGGAGGAAATGATCAAGCAGTAGGAGGAGGCCATGAAGCTCCAAGAGATAAAGTTCCAAGACCAAGAGAAAAAGTTCGCTAACCAAGAGAAGAGGGTGATAAATAAAAACAAGGGAATTAGGGAACTCAAACAGGAGATCGATGGAGCTGAAGTGCAAACTGAAGGCCTTTGCAAGATAATCGATGATGTGCGTGCTTCCAAGAGGGACTTGGCAAAGAAACTTGAAGCCGCGAAGAAGTCAAGCCTAGTGGAGGAGCTACAAAGCGAGAAGGAGGGACTTCAGGAGCAGCTGGAAGCCACCACCAAGAAGCTGCAAGATGAGATTAAGAACCTCCAAGAGAAGCTTGAAGCCACCACGAAGGAGATGGAGTTGTACAAGACAACCCTAGAGCAGGAAGGCTACTCGTTCGAGGACGAGGAAGAGGAAGTCGTGGAAGATGTGTAATAGTTGGACCACCTTTAATTCTAGAGTAGAATGTTATTCGCGATTGTAATAAATACCAAGACAATTATGGTTTAGTTAAACTTGGTTGTTTTCTGTGTTAAGTTGTGTTAATGTGTCTCGTGTGCTTGGTGTGTTTTCATAAGGGTAGGAGTTTACTACTTAGTCTTTCTTCCTATTTCTTAACTTTCTCTCAAACCCCACAGATGCCGCCAAGACATGCGAACTCCGAAATCCCGCCAGAAATAGCACAACTTTTGGCCATTCAGAACCAGCTGATCCAACTGCTCACTCAGAACATGCAAAACAACAACAACAACAACCCGCCACCACCTCAACAGGATCGCTTGACTCGGTTTTTGAGGTTGAACCCACCTACCTTCACAAGCAGCGCTGAACCGATCATCGCAGATGACTGGCTACGTACAATCAACAAGAAGCTAGACACCGTGCAAGCTGTCGGAACCGAAAGGGTACGTTATGCCGCACACCAGCTTGAAGGACCTGCTCCAGAATGGTGGGACAACTACCAAGTCACCCACCCGTACATTGATGCTATCACTTGGGAGCAGTTTGAGTTAGCTTTTCGCACTCATCATGTGGCTGCCGGTATTATGACTCTAAAAAGGCGTGAATTTGGCGACTTACACCAGCTGCATTGTTCTGTCATCGAGTATGGTGAGATTTTCAACAAGCTAGCCCGTTATGCACCCGATGATGTTTCCACTGATGCCAAGAGACGGGAGGAGTTCTTAAGAGGACTCAATGATGAGATATCCATTCAGCTTGTGGCTCAGAAATTTGACAACTTTTAGGAAATCCAGACAGAGCCATTGTGGTTGAATCCAAAAGGAAGAGCATATAAAACCGCAAGAGGAATTCTAACCCTCACAAGCACGCTGTTCCGTACCAGAGGCAGCGCAATTCCTCACCACCACCTTATAACAATAATGGGCACAACCATAACGGTCATCACCATGGCATCCACAAACACAATGGGCATAAAAACCGTAATGGGAGTGGCAGCAATGGAAAGGATCTCAGTGAGGTGACATGCTTTAAGTGCAACAGGACAGGGCACTATGCAACCTCTTGCCCCGAGAAGAAGAATGGCAATGGCAATGGGAATGGAAATGGACACAACCATGGCAATGGAAACGGGAAGAAGCCAAATCCGTTTGTCAAAGCCACGGTGAATCATGTCTCCCTAGAGGATGCTTGTGATGCACTAGACTCCGTGATTGGTAAGCTCAAGCTCAATTCTATTCCCGCAGTTGTTCTTTTTGATACTGGTGCATCGCATTCATTCATATCAAGGGTATTTGTGGATAGAGGCAAGATACCAACGGAGACTATAAACTTTCCTCTAAGGGTAAGTTCTCTTGGGGGAGAAATAGTGGCAAACTCCGGTTGCCGGGGACTAGAACTAAGGATACGGACACACATCTTTCCCACAAGTCTAGTAGTTCTAGAATCACAAGGATTAGACATCATCTTGGGCATGAATTGGATGACCGAATTTGAAGGAGTCATAGATTGCGCCAAAAGAACTGTCACGCTCACAACACCGGAAGGGAAGAGAATTCGTATCAAGTAAAATTTTGCACTTAAGGAAGCCATGGTGAACTCTCTTAAGGGGGTTAGCTTGGAGGAGGTACCTATTGTAAAGGAATACCCAGATGTCTTTCCAGAGGAACTACCCGGAATGCCACCCGACCGTGATATTGAGTTCCTCATTGACTTGATGCCAGGCACGGGGCCGATAGCTACGAGACCTTACAAGATGGATGTGTATGAGTTAAAGGAACTCAAGAAACATCTTAGGGAACAATTGGACAAGGGATTCATCCAACCCAGCGCGTCATCTTGGGGAGCACCCGTCCTATTTGTGGAAAAGAAGGATAAAACCAAGAGGCTGGTTGTGGACTACCGCTCATTGAACAAAGTGACGATGAAGAATAAGTATCCTCTTCCCAACATTAATGACTTGTTTGACTAGTTAAAGGGAGGAAGTGTGTTTTCAAAGATCGATCTGCGATCAGGCTACTTTCAGCTAAAGATTCGAGAACAGGATGTGCCCAAAACAGCATTCACCACAAGGTACGGATTGTATGAGTACACCGTGATGTCGTTTGGTCTAACCAATGCCCCAGCATACTTCATGACCATGATGAACAAGGTGTTCATGGAATATTTGGACAAGTTTGTCGTGGTCTTCATAGATGATATACTCATATACTCTAAGGATGAGAAGGAACATGAGAAACATCTGCGCCTAATTATGGAGAAACTAAGAGAACACAAGTTGTATGCCAAATTCAGCAAATGCGAATTCTGGTTGAAGGAAGTGGGATTCCTTGGTCATGTTGTGTCGGCAAAAGGAGTTGTCGTAGATCCTAGTAAGGTAGCTTCCGTGACGGAATGGGAGTCACCCAAGAATGTGGGAGATATTAGGAGTTTCTTGGGCCTCGTAGGATATTACCGGAGGTTCATTGAAAACTTTTCCAAAATAGCAAAACCCATGAAGGAACTATTGAAGAATGAAAACAAATTCCTATGGACCGAGGCATGTGAAGCAAGTTTTCAAGAGTTGAAGAAACGCCTTGTAACGGCGCCAGTTCTGTGTCTGCCTGATATCCAAAAGGATTTTCAAGTCTATTGTGACGCTTCTCGACAAGGACTTGGAAGTGTATTGATGCAGGATGGGAAAGTGGTATCCTATGCCTCCCGACAACTTAAGAACCACGAACACAACTACCCCACACATGATTTGGAACTTGCGTCTGTGGTTCATGCACTCAAGGTATGGAGACACTACCGCATGGGCAAACATTGTGATGTGTTCACAGATCATAAAAGTTTGAAGTACATCTTCACCCAAAAGGAGTTGAATATGAGACAACGAAGATGGCTTGAACTAATTAAGGATTATGACTTGGATTTATAGTACCATCCCGGAAAGGCAAACATGGTGGCCGATGCCTTAAGTCGTAAGGTTTATGTGAATGGACTTACCGCAGGGGAACTTCCAGAGGATCTATGCAAGCAATTCAAGGATCTCAGGCTAGAGATAGTTCCAAAAGGACACGTAGCGACTATGGAAATAGTGTCCACCTTCCAAGAGAGAATCAAGGAAGCACAAAAGGGAGATAAAGAGTTGGAAGAAATAAGAGTTAAAATAAGTGAAGGAAAGACAAAAGAATTTCGTCTGGATGAACAAGGAACCCTTTGGTATGGGAAGAGTTTGTGCGTTCCCAATGACCCCGATATCAGGAAGATGATTTTACAAGAATCTCATGATTCGCCATACTTAATTCATCCAGGTAACACGAAGATGTACATGGATGTGAAGGATAGATTTTGGTGGAATAACCTAAAAAGAGAAATTGCCGAATATATTTCTCTGTGTGGTGTATGCAATAGAGTTAAAGCCGAGCATCAGAAACCGGCCGGATTACTTCAACCACTACCTATACCCGACTGGAAGTGGGATAAGGTAGGCATGGATTTCATCACGGGATTGCCCCGGACTCGTTCCGGATTTGATTCTATGTGGGTTGTGGTGGACCATTTTACCAAGGTGGCTCACTTCATCCCCGTAAAGACCACGTATACAAGTGCTAAGCTTGCTAAGATATACATGTCAAGAATTGTAAGTTTGCATGGTGTTCCCAAGGGAATTGTGTCAGATAGAGGCACCCAGTTCACTTCAAAGTTTTGGCGACAGTTACACGAGTCTCTTGGAACCCGACTAGAATTCAGTACTGCCTTCCACCCTCAAACGGATGGCCAAACAGAAAGAGTGAACCAGATTCTGGAAGATAGGTTGAGAGCTTGCGCACTAGACTATGGGTCTAGTTGGGACGATAACTTGCCATATGCAGAGTTCTCATACAACAATAGCTACCAGACAAGTATCAAGATGGATCCGTTTGAAGTTTTATATGGCAGGAAGTGTAGGACTCCGCTGCTATGGAGTGGAGTTGGTGAACGTAGTCTATTTGGACCTGACTTGATCAAGGATGCCGAAGAAAAGGTACGACAGATTCAGGATAGGCTAAAGGTAGCCCAATCCCGACAGAAGAGTTATGCTGATTCCAAGCGCAGAGATGTGGCTTATAAAATAGGGGACCGTGCGTATCTCCGAGTTTCACCCCTACGAGGAGTTAAGAGGTTCGGAATCAAGGGCAAGTTAGCCCCACGATTCATAGGACCATATAAGGTTCTGGCCCGTAGAGGAGAAGTTGCTTATCAGTTGGAGTTACCGGAAGGACTGACTGTTCATGATGTGTTTCATGTGTCACAACTAAAGAAGTGTCACCCGGAGATGGCCGAAACACCGCTAAGAGACACCGTTCCCCTAGATGAGGTTCAATTGGAGAATGACCTTACCTATGAGGAAAAACCCATCAAAATACTAGAAACAGCCGAATGGATTACCCGCACCAAGACTATAAGATTCTGCAAAGTACAATGGAGCCACCATTCTGAGGAAGAAGCTACGTGGGAGCGTGAAGAAGACTTGAAGGCAGAACACCCAAACCTTTTTGCTAGCCAGCCCGAATCTCGGGGACGAGATTCTTCTTAAGGGGGGTAGGTTTGTAACATCCCAGATTTTATAATAGGATGTTATTAGTGGCATGCATCATCCTTGCATCATTGCATCCTACAAATAAAATTTGCAACAAAATCCTAACACCTAAACCTACCAAAACCCTACCGAATATTTCCATATGTAAGCATTATTGTAGTAGTCAAGCTTGACCTTCTAAAAACTATGTAAAAACATTAAACTATGGTCCTAAGATGACCACCTTCTTTTTACAAAAATTTAGAAGTTGGTTTCAACATTTTTGGACCTTATTTGCAAAAGTTATTTGAGATTTACTAAAACAGAAATTGAAAAATTGTTAATAAAAAAAAGCATCGGCCTAACCTAACTGGGCCGGCTGTGCCAGCCCGCTAACGCGCGCGCGTCGCCTAGCTTGCCAGCGTCGCCAGCGCAGCCCAGCAGAGCGCCAGCCCGCAGGCCGCAGCCGCTGACGCGGGGGTCCCACCCCGTCGTCGTCCTCGCGGAGACCGCGACGAGCACGTCCCCCTCTGCCGCGTCGGACCCCAAATCCCAACGGACTCGGCCACCCACTTCCCCAAGTATCTGGCCCTTAAAAGCCGACCCCTCCCGTTGCCCTTCCCTCGAAAAACCCTAGCTCGAGCTTCACCAAATCGCTGTCGTTCTTCCTCGCCGTCATCGCGCTCGGAAAGGTTGAGGATCCGGCGATTTGCGCCACCCCGAACCCTCCCTTGCTGTTGGTTGTACTCCCCATGCTTCACCGTTTCCCGTGACCTCTTTTCCCCCTTCTACAGAGCACTAGAACGTGCTCGATTCCTCGCTGACGCCTCACCGGAGTTCGTGGAGATCGGTGGAGCACCGCAGCTGGACGGGGAAGCGAACGTGGAAGCCAGTCTCGCGATCGAGACCGCGAGGAGGAGCCGCACACCGTCGTCTGCTCCGCTGCCTAGGGAAGCCACCGGACCGCCGCCAAGCACCGCTGCCCGACACCGCCGCCGTCTTCTACCCCGCCTCGCCATCAACGCCGCTGGTAAGTCGCCTCGTCGCTTCCCTTCGTTGGATCTGCTAGCGAAGGCCCAGATTAGAAGGGCGAAGAAGCTGACGCTAATCGCATCAAGGCCAAGGTGGCAAAGGGGCGCCAAGACCGCCCCGCGTCACCCCCCCCACCTTGCCAGCTGGACCAATCGGAGGCTGCCACTTGGCAAGTTTTTAAGTTAGGGTTAGATCCGTTTGCAGATTTAGTTTAAAACTTGCGAAATTCGTATAAAATTAAATACTTGGCCAAATTTAGCTTACAATATACCGTTGGATTCATAATTTTATGTAGAACACATATCTGCAATAAAATTCCAGGTTTACAGTAGGGTTTTTGGTGTAGATTTTAATCATTAGATTGGAGTATTTAATTCATAAAAAAATAATTAGAATTCCGTTTTAGTTGATATTTGTTGCGTTGACTTTGATTCCACAATACCTACTGAACAAAATTATAAAACCTTGCTTAAGATCATTAGATCTATTTTGGGGCTAATTAGATGGTTGGATCTCCTATTAATCCTATGAATTATATTAGTGACCCAAATAGATTTAAACCTATGGGGAACCGATCCTAGTAACCCCTTAACACTATTGCAACCCAATTATGCTACCTTGGTCAATTTAGAAAACCAATCTTGCATAAAATACCATGTTGCATGCATGCATGATTATCTCTGTGACATGTTTTGAGCAAGTTGTGATCAGATCTTTGTTTGTGATTCGTTAGATTGTTCGGAGTGCGCTAAGGAGTGCTATTGTGTAGAGTGTTGCTCGGATCAAGGAAAGTTACACCACTTGTTCATAATTTTTTTCCCAGTTTTGATTCTATGCATGTGATCTTCAAAATTCTGTAGAATGCATGTGTAGGATGTTCTAGTAGAATTTTTCCTTAGTATTATTTTGCAAGTGCGATGATTTTGTAGTATGCAATGAGTAGCTCTGTACTTAGGATTTCTCCTCCTAATAGGTTACCCCTGTTTTTGCTAAGTATTGCTTGTTATGCTACATATACAAAGTACCGTTGGGGGGGTTCGAAAGACAAAGAATTTTTTAAGTATAAAGGCTCTCTAGAGCAAACTTTTCTTCTCAAATCCACTTCAAAATAAAAATAAGTTTTCTTCCGGGCGGAATGGTTGTCGGGTGAACGAGTGAGATTTTGGTGGAGGACGGCCGCCCAGGAATCAAAGAAGTCTGCCATGTTTAAGAATTCAGAAGCTTCCAGTGCAACCACAATACATTATGGGCTCTGTCTTGGCCTAGTACTTAGTGGGAAACCTCCCCTCGGTACCAACATTTGGAGGTTCTTGGCACGGTTGGATCCGGAAGGTAGAGGGGCTACTAAGGGAAAGCCTCGCCATGGTCTTGTCTGTAAAAAGGACTTGATCGTGGATTGTGGGTAAAGTGCACAATCTCTCGGGAGTATTGCAATCTGATCGATCAGCCGTGTTCACGGAAACAGAACAACATTGAGCATCTGAAGGATGGAGCCTCTGAAGGATCTTCCTCTCTTTTCTAAACAAAAGTTTTTAAAACCCCATGGTGTGAGTAATATCGCCAATGGGTGGGATTTTGGGAACTTGGTGTGTAATATCCAAGTGTCGCTTGGTGCGTAATATCCAAGTGTTTGGTTGTTTGGACACTTGGTGCGTAATATCCTCGTGTTCCACTCGACCTTATTTTATCTAAGAAAATGTTTACAAAGTAGGAAAATCTTCTCTTCTTCTCTGTACTTAATAAAACTAGCTTTGAGCAAATGAACTCCATAGCCTAAACTAGCCTTGCATGTAGAGGTAGTCTTTTCTCTCCTTGGTGTAATTTGCCAATACATTCAAAGTATTGACCCAACTTGTTGGCTGCATGTCTTATGTGCAGAAATCGAAGATTGAAAGCTGCGTAGGGATCGCGAGTCTACACTCGACAAACCTGGGGCGTTGATGGACTCAAGCTTCTTTTGTGTTTCCGCTGTTATTTGAGATAGCTCAATGCTAAGCAAATTTGTAATAAATTCATACTTTGGATTCTTCGTGTAATAAAGACTTTGTGTTTTACATGATATTTCATCGACTGTGAGTGCTAGCTAATGATCCAGGGACTAGCATGTTAATCACAGGGACTTAGGATCTTACTTGATCCGAGGTCACTACACAGTATCAGGCTTAGGCCAAGCCTTGGTCTTCTTCGCCGGCGCGGTAGATTTCTTACCGCCCTTCTTGAAGTTTCCCTTTTTCTTAGGCTTGCCTTGTTTTCCGAAATTGGTGGTCTTATTAACCATCAACACTTGGTGCTCTTTCTTGATCTCCACTTCTGCAAACTTCAACATAGAGAAGAGTTCTGGCAAGGTCTTTCCGAACAAGCTAGTAAGCTAATTGGATGACATTCCACCGAGAGGGCCCAGAGTATATCTATTCGTCATATGGATGGACAAATCTCACTCTTGATCCATGTGCCTCAACACATACTTTCCTAACACTCAATGCCACCTTTATAACCACCCAATTACAAAGTGGTGTTTGATGTCATCAAAGCATCCATCTGGGATGGTGATTAACATGATCTCATGGCGGGGGGATTTAGGTCATTATGTATCTGAAATATTATAGAAAACAAACTATTGAAATGACTTGATCTTTATGCTATGCTTATCTATAGGAGTACAACATTCTCCTAATGAGTAGTAATACTATGCTATGCTTATCTATAGGCGGCGGGGTTTTCTTTGCCCTACTATCTTTCTTATGAGTAGTAATACTAGTCGACCAAGTGGTAGCCTTCGTCTAACGCGGCGGCGGACTATTGCTATGGTGGTCATCCCACTCCTCATCATGTGGACTTGGAGGCAGTAGAGTCGGCTAACTCGGAGGATACGGTGGTGGACTGGGCACCTTAGCCTGGAAACATGATGTATTTATTGCGCCATAGAATGATACCACCCACGACTTCTCCTAGTGTCCACTCATCTTCATCTCTAGGGAAGTCAAGATCCAGTGATTCATATTGCAGTACAACCTCATACACCCCAACACGAGCATAGCCATCTGGAATCTCATTGCCATGCCAGCATGCTCTAGGTTCACAGGATAAAGCATAGCCAAGAGCCGTCTTGAAGGATAAGTTGATCACTCCCACATGTAGCTATAACGTCTCTTCTTAGTGATATTATTCACGGGGTCCCAGCCGTTGGCTCCAAGCCTTTAGTCCCGGCTGGTATTACCAATCGGGACCACAACAAACCAGGACTAGTCTCATGCGGCCTCCTAGCCGTTGGAACCGGAACAAACCGGGACTAGTGCTCGCACTAGTCCAGCCCCAGAACCAACTAAGACTAAAGCCCAGGACAGCTTCAAACCAAAAGCCTATTTTCTACTAGTGTGATCAGTACATGGAGGGCCGAGGAACTCTAAAAACATCTCTCTCCCCCAATTGAGCCATACCCACTACAGGAGAAGCTGAATACGCCAACGGCCGGGTCCCGTCGGCGTAGGCCCTAAATGCTTCGGCGTGGTCGGCCACCAGCGTCGGCGACAACCTCAGAGGCGTAGCCTCTCCTCCCGTCGGCCGTTTGGCTACGCCGACGGCTTTACCGAGGCCTAGATTTTTTCAAAAAAAAATTCAAATTTTTTTTTTCAAATTTTTTTTAATTTTTTTTTTCAAATTTTTTAACAGTTTTTATTGTTTAACTTGTTAATCTCATATGGACATTTTTAATTCTAAGTATACTTAGTCTCAAGTCAAATTGCACAATTAGTCGAACTTCCCAACCGGTCATCCATCCTAATACTACTCCAGTCCCATCACGCTTAACTTCTTCGTTCCTTCCACATGAGCTTCCAACAAAGAAACTAGAACATGTTGTGAATATTATCATATCAAACCTATTAACCATTACACTATAATGTTAGACATATTTGTTTTTTTACATTCCGTACAATTTTTTTAGTAAACAACAATAAATAAGTAATAATAATCTTGAATTCAAATAAAAATAAAATAAATTTTATTTATTTTGCTTTTTTTATTTAAATTTGAATAATTCATATCTACAAATCCGTAAATCACAATTCGACAAATAATATATCCAAATCGATCAGAAAAATGAGAGGAATCCAAATATGACATCCCTATCATCTATTTAATTATATATAATAACTTTTAAATATTAGACCAACTGAAACTATGTCAAGATTCATGAAACACCCCGTTTTTGGCACTCGAAAAATAAAAAATGGCTTTTTGGTGCGACGAAAAGGAAAACTTCCTCCTGCAACATTGTTCTCCATCCCATGATATACATGAGTGCATAATATGGGCACATTAGCGCAAACTATATCGTGATTCTAGCAATAACATTGGTCATTTGACCTGAAATCCAGAAAACCTCGATTGAGATACGTCATTTTGTGAAGGTTTTTTTGAGACACAATCAATATATCAAGTTTTATATTTTTCCATACAACTATGTCACATAATATGACAGCATGTGAAGGTTTTTCATTGTTTCGATCGTTTTTGAATTTTTTATGCTCATTTCAAACTATCGTCAAACTTTCTAAATCGAGGGGCATGAAAATTCTTAGCTCGGGGCTGAGCCTCACTAAACTTGCATTAGATATCTAATGAAACAGCATATTGTGAACCTAAAAATGATTTTTTCAAAAAATCATGAGCATCATATCATGTACATGTAGTTCAAATCTAACTCATTTCTTACTGATTCGGCAGGAATTTGTCTTTTTTACGAGAGGTAAACGGAAAGGTTTGAGATATCCCGGTTGGAAAATTATCCATTCAATATGGTCTAGTATTTTTAAAAAATGTGGTATTATCATTTTGAAACTTTCATTTGGTGGTTGCTTCACAAAAACACCCCGTTTTTTGTACTCGGAAAATGAAAAATGGCTTTTCGGTGCGACGAAAAGGAAAACTTCCTCCTGCAACATTGTTCACCATCCCATGATACACATGAGTGCACAATATGGGCACATTATCGCAAACTATACCGCGATTATAGCAATAACATTTGTCATTTGACCTGAAATCCAGAAAACCTCGATTAAGATAGGCCATTTTGTGAAGTTTTTTTAAGACTCAATGAATATACCAAGTCTGGTATTTTTCCATGGAACTATGTCATATAATATGACACCACGCAAAGGTTTTGCATTGTTTTGATCGTTTTTTAATTTTTTATGCCCATTTCAAACTATCATCAAACTTCCTAAATCGAGGGGCATGATGATTATTAGCTCGGGGACGAGTCTCACTAAACTTGCATTAGATCTGTGATGAAATAGCATATTGTGAACCTAAAAATGATTTTTACAAAAAATCATGAGCAATATATCATGTACCTGTAGTACAAATCTAACTCATTTCCTGCCGATTTAGCAGCAATTTGTCTTTTTCACGAGAGGTGAACGGAAAGGTTTGAGATTCCTATGTTGGGAAATTGTCCATTCAATATGGTCTAGTATTTTTTTAAAATGTGTTATTATCATTTTGAAACTTTCTTTTGGTGGTTGCTTCACAAAAATACCCCGTTTTTTGCACTCAGAAAATGAAAAATGGCTTTTTGGTGCGACGAAATGGAAAACTTCCTCCTGCAACATTGTTCACCATCCCATGATACACATGCATGCACAATATAGACACATTATCGCAAACTATACCGCGATTATAGCAATAACATTGGTCATTTGACCTGAGATCCAGAAAACCTCGATTGAGATAGGCCATTTTGTGAAGGTTTTTTTAAGACTCAATGAATATACGAAGTCTGGTATTTTTACATGGAACTATGTCATATAATATGACACCACGCGAAGGTTTTGCATTATTTCAATCGTTTTTTAATTTTTTATGCCCATTTCAAACTATCATCAAACTTCCTAAATCGAGGGGCATGATGATTCTTAGCTTGGGGACGAGTCTCACTAAACTTACATTAGATCTCTGATGAAATAGCATATTTTGAACCTAAAAATGATTTTTACAAAAAATCATGAGCAATATATCATGTACCTGTAGTTCAAATCTAACTCATTTCCTACCGATTCAGCAGGAATTTGTCTTTTTCATGAGAGGTGAACGGAAAGGTTTGAGATTCCTAGGTTGGGAAATTGTCCATTCAATATGGTCTAGTATTTTTGAAAAATGTGGTATTATTATTTTGAAACTTTCTTTTGGTGGTTGCTTCACAAAACATCCCTTTTTTGCACTTGAAAAATGAAAAATATGTTATACGAAAGTATTTATATTTTTTATATATTTTTTGAATAAAAATATATAATATTTGAGTTTATATAGATATATCTTATTTTTCTACAATTTTTAATATATTATATGTATTTTTATGAACTTAAATGATTTAGTTATATATTATATGATGTTTACGCCGACGGCGGCCGTCGACCTATTTATTCTACGCCGACGACAAAATTGGGCCGACGGCCCGTCAAGCTACGCCGATGGTCCCGATATTTTGCCGTCGACGTATAAAAAGGCCGTCGGCCTATTTAGTTATTGCCGTACTGACCACCTGTGGCGAGACCTCTCAAATGTAGGAGACCGAGCATGACCGGGTGATTGGGATTGCATTGATCGTGCCACATCGTCCAGACAGTTGGAATCTTTCTATCTGGATCCCTAGGCCATGTCCAATCAATCGTTTTTTTTTTTTTTGCTTATGTCACCACACAACGCATGCCAACAAGAACGCGCCATGTATTGCGGACGGGAACCACGTACCCACTGCCTAGGCCCTGATTTTTTTACAAATATACCCTTGTGTACATTTGCATTGTTAAAAATATCCCCATTAAACATCTAATGTCAAATATACCCTGGCGGAAGGCGAAAAAAATGACACGTGGCTCCTCCCGCCAGAGCAGGAGGCGGATGGTTTTTCCCGCCATAGGGAGAGGCGGCAGACTCTTCCCGCTCTTGGCCTTGGCGGAAAGTGGTGGGACCTATGATGTCAGATGGCGAGACGTTGGTTTCTGCAGGCAGAAGGCCATTCCGCCAATGGGGATGGCGGAAGCGAGGTCTGTGTTAGCTGAAGATGCGTGCATGCTAATTAAGTTGTACCTACCTGTTTAAAACTGCTTGTACTCCATGCATGCATGCCTACCGGACCCAGCGTGAGTGAGAGAAAGAAAAGCTAAAACTGCTTGTACTCTATGCATGCATGCCTACCGAACGTGTCCCGCAGCAACAAGACTATGCATGCATGCCAGCAGGAAACTCCATGAGCGTTCCTCCCGCCAGCCCTACTACCTGGCCCCACAACATCCCGCCCGTGCCAGGTGCGGGACGGACCTCCCGCCAGTGCCGATGGCTGGATTTTTGCGCCGCCATGTGTGATGGCGGGATGAGCCACGTGGTGGCTTTTCCACGTCCCGTCAGGGTACTTTTGACATTAGATATTTGATGCGGGTATTTTTGATAATGTAGATGTACAAAGAGGTATATTTGTAAAAAAATCCATGCTCTCCCGTCGCCATATTGATCATGTATTCTTGCTAACTACTCACTCTATTTTAAAATATAAGATGTTTTATCTTTATAAAATAAATGTATTTGAACTCCTTTAGTGTGTAGGTTTCGTGTAGATTTGAAATAAATCTATACCCTAAAATAGGTCTAGATATAATTCTTTCATAAAGTCAAAATATCTTATATTTTAAAACGAAGGAAGTAGTAACAACCTCTAGTTTGCTTTTTGGATTTTTTAGCTCTTTCGGATGATTCATTCCCCCTTTTGTTTCCAGAGTCGTGTGAGCGAGGTTGATGTCGAAAAAATGTGAGGCAAGAGCATGGATTCTGAATTGTAAACCACAATTTCCTGCATGCAGAAAATGTACGACAATTATTGGCTGCTACTCCCTCCTTTTCAAAAAATAAGATGTTTTAGTTTTATGAAGTGAATATATCTAGACCATTTTTGTGTTTAGGTTCATTACAAACTATTCATTAAGAAACATCTAAATACATTTGCTTCACAAAACTAAAACATCTTATATTTTGAAATTGATGGATTAGTTGTTTCGACTTTCAAAGAATGCATATTCGCTTATTCATAAGAAATATGTTAAGACATAGTAGCAGTGAACTTCCTCATCATACATTCCGAGCGCAGATGTAATTTTTAAGATATTTATCGCTATAATTGTCCATCGACCTAATGATTCGGTATCATTGGTATAATCTCACATCACGTTTGATTCAACTCCATTTCAAACAGATGATCCTAGTTTGGTTATTATAGGAGAAAAGGACTATCCAGTAATAACATATTATGGCAAGTTGCAAATACCTAAAATTAAGCCTCATGTAGAATGATTGCTATGAAAAGCACTCTGTTGGTATTAAAAGCACATATTCTTGAAGTGGCATATCATTGTCTATTATATCCTTATGGAGAGAGTGTGTTACTATTAGGTTGGTTACATTGGAAAGTAACCTTTCACACGAATCTTTTTTGCTTTGTCGCATGCGGTTATCTCCTATCATGGATGTTTCCATGACAATAGAGCGGGCGGCGTGATGTGTCTCCTGCGTCACCGGCAACAGTTCCCCATGGCGGGGCTGTAATCCAAGAGGCACTCCGACTATGGATGGCAATGGATACGCATCACATGATAACTCGATGGGTACCTGCATCAAATGGAGGAGGGTTTGGTTGAAAATAAGACCAGTATGCTTAGTGGTAAATATCCAAACCCATTGGGTCTAGCGGGTGCGGGTCTGGAGGTGATAAACCCATATCCTTTAACACGGAGACCCAAAAACAACAAGTAGGCCCCACATGTAAGTGTCTACAAGAAACCTAAGTGGCTAACCCTAACTTCCTAAGTGGACGACCGAGCCTGACCCCACCCCTCCTAGTTCTCCTTCCACCCCACGTCGCAATTCCTCCCGCATCCTCGCTCTCTCGCCATACCAGTCGCCTCCCCCTCCTTGGTCCCCGCCTTGATGCCGTCGCCAACGCTCGAAGCCATGGAGGTCGAGCCAGTCGACATTGAGGAGGGCGGCGACTATAGGGACGGACCACTCCAACAAGGCATGTAGCCCAGAGACCCCACGTCGCCGCGCTAGCAAGCAAACGACAATGAGTTGCCAAAGATCCCGTTGTTGGGCCACGTAGATATAAAAGAAAACTTCTTCCCCTCTAACACGGTGATCCCAAGATCTAGCTAAGGTAGAAGTCCACAAGGATTACCACTAGACGCGCAGTTGCGGAATTGATGAAGCATGTTTGTTGAATGCAGTGCAGTCCTCACAATCTTATCCGATCCTGATGGTCGTGGTGCTAATCATACAACACCGCTGCTGATATCCACACGTACAAGGAGGAGCGTCGGCGGTGAACTGCTAGGTTCGTTATGGTGGTAGGGCTGAACAAGAGCTAGGGTTTTTCGAACGCATGGAATTACCTAATTGTAGAACCTCTCTAGGTATGTGTGCCCCAGTATATATAGGGAGTGAAAGTGGGCTTCACTCGCTCGTGTCACATTTACTAAAGCCCATATTAGTAACTATTATTCCGACTCAGTGACTCAGTCCAAATCTGGTGTAGGTCCAACCCAAACAGGTTTCCGGTTCAGATCTAGTCCTAACTTGCTCCCACTCATAAGTGTGTGACCCCGCAGGCTCATGGCAACTTGGATACGATTGGAGTCCAACTCTCAATCGATCAATCAGTAGCGGCTCCTAGAAGAACGTGCTGACTCACAAGTACCAAAGAGTCATGGCGACATGCCTTTCCAATGCGACTTACATCCAAGTCCCTTTTGCCTCATGATATACCTATTCCGACTATATACGATTAATCGTCATCCCTTAAATAGTCCGACTCTCTTCTCGATCCGAGATAAGTGATTCATCTAACTAACTCTTAGTCGATCGCCTTGGGTAACACTTAACCAAGTCATGCATGTCCATTGACGACCCACAAGTATAGGGGATCGCAACAGTCTTCGAGGGAAGTAAAGCCTAAATTTATTGATTCGACACAAGGGGAGCCAAAGAATATTTATAAGCCTTAACAGATGAGTTGTCAATTCAGCTACACCTAGAAACATTCTTGCTCGCAATAGATTATCAGTAGCAACAGTTTTATAGTAGCGGTAGTAAAATAAAGACAGTAGTAACAATTGTAATAAATAGCAGGATTAAAGTGCGGTAGGCATAGGGATGGATGGACGAGCGTTGCATGGACAAGACAATTCAAGTAACAACCAAGGAAAGGGCATTTGTAGATAATAAAGATAAAGCATCCAAGTACTAAGTAACCATAGGCATGTGTTCTATATATAGTCATGCGTGCTCGCAATGAGAACTTGCACACCATCTTTTGTCCTGCCAGCCCGTTTGCAGCGGTGCCTCAAGGGAATCTACTGGCAATTAAGGTGATCCTTTTAATAAAGCACCGAAGCAAAGCATTAACACTCCGTTAACACACGTGATCCTCACATCACATCCATCCTCCTCCGGAATCCCAATTTGTGTCACTTTGGGGCCCCGGGTTCTGGACAGAAATTTGTGTATACAACTTGTAGGTAAGATCACAAACAATATTATCATCATTAATCAATAACATGTTCAGATCCGAGATCATGGCACTCAGGCCCTAGTGGCAAGCATTAAGCACAAAAAGTTGCAATAATGTCAAAAAGCACTAACAATAGATACTAGGCACCATGCCCTAACAATCTTATGCAATTACATGAACGATCTCATCCAATCCCTACCATCCCCATAGCCTACTGCGGGGAATTACTCACACATGGATGGGGGAATCATGGATGGTCGATGGAGAGGCGTTGGTGATGATGATGGCGATGATCTCCTCTAATTCCCTGTCCTGGTAGGATGCTAGAACGGAGTTTATGGTTCCGAATCGCGGTAACTGGTGCTGGCGGCGTAGCGGAACTCTTCTCTGGAAAGTTTCAAACTCCCCGATGTTTTTAGGTCAGAGGGTATATGTAGGCGAAAGGAGAGGATGAGGCGGAGTACGAGGCGGCCACACCATGCCCTGGTGCGGCCTAGCCTAGCCCACGCATGGGGATGGTGTGGGCCCCTCTGGCCTCTTCTTCCCTCCGTCTTTTGACTCCATGAGTCTTCTAGGAAAATAGGATTTTCGGCATATTTTCTGGGATTTTTTCTAAAAGTTGTTTTTCTGCACAAAAACGAGACACCAAAGCAATTCTTCTGAAAACAACGTTAGTCCGTGTTAGCTGTATCCAAATCACACAAATTAGAGGAGAAACAATAGCAAAAGTATTCGGGAAAGTAGATACGTTTTGGATGTATCGGGCATGCTTTCTGAATCATCCAAGAGAGCCCATAGAATATCTCTCCAACTGGAGGGGGAAAATCCCATTTGGTTATTCACATCACGTAGCTTGATTCTCAGTCGACCCAAACTCTGCCTTTATAACTGCCCTATGACGGAACAACGTTTGATAGAACCTAAGTCGGTGATCCTCAACTCGGATTGTGCAACAACCTCGGGCCTAAGGATCACATTGATTGATACATACAAATGACAACTTGTTCTTTGTATCTCAATATGGGTCAATCCGACTAGCTAAACTCTTTAGTCGAATCCATGTAAGTCGGAATGGTATCTCCATGCCCATGACAAGTGGAACCGACTCATTAGCCAACTTTCACATTAGTCTATGTTGTGTGTCCAGCACAACCTCGATGACTAAGGATATTTAGTATGAATAACATGAATGTATAGTTCCACAACTAAAATCAAATATTCAATGATACGCATCAAATGTTCATACAAGGACAACTCAATATGTTTATGTATACAGTGGGAATTACATCATACATGATTGCCACATATTACAGCTCCATGGGAGCGCATCTCATCTTGGCTTCCTCCTTGGCATGCGGACCTCGATGTCAAACGGAAGGGGAGCGCAAAGAGGCGTCCATTAGGGAGCCCGTTTGCCACCTGGAGCCAGCAGGGGAGTTCAAGGAGACAGCCAGAAGCGGGTACCCGTTGGTTCATGGGTACCCACCGGGTGGCGGGTCTGGTGGAGACCTGGACTCAATGGCGGGTATGGAGGCAGGTGGTGGTGGCGGGGATAGGTGGTGTAGGAGGGTATGGAGGTGCCATACCCGCCTCCATACTTGGAGGATTCCATCCATAATGCCGACAATGCCTCTACCTACTAATGGCGTAATCACACAATGTGATGCTTGGTGGTGTGTGACCTCTGCATCTGTCCAACATACCACATATTACAGCTCTGGCTCCCATTAATTGGTGTTGTGAGGCTGCGATCAAATGTTCATGTTGACGAATTTGGCTAACCTGGGCCCCTCGTGATGAAGCATTGCAGCCCTCGACCTGGTTCTAGATCTAGTGTTGGTGGGATTTTAGGGCCTTGTCAGGCTCCTCTAGGGTGGATCTAAAGAGAAGAGAGGTGGACAACACACTTTGTCGTGGCTTTCTCTGTTGGAACTTGATACCTTCGATCCGGATTATGGATGTATTATAGCTCTTTTCCCCTAGTAGACCTAGGTTTATCGAATCCTCGGGAAGCAGAAAGCAAAATGAGATTATTTAAACCGACCTTCGAGAGTTTTAGAACTCCTTTTGTGTTTTCATCGGACCAAGAGTTTGTGATATTTTTGTTGTTGTTGACGATGGAGAGAGAGGGCCTAGGGTCTTCGGTTTTCACCAGTAGTTGTGCAAAACATCTGATGGGAATAATAGATAATAATAAAGTATGCATGTAATCATTAGATAAAGATAATATATGTTGGCAGTGCATCAATAAATGTTATCGCGTCCGCAACCGCTTATAGCAATAACCTACTAGTATCATCCATAGAAGAAAGAGAACTAATGATATGCATTGTGATGTCATCGTTAATCCAAAGTAAATTCTTCACATATAGCCATACTAACCCTTCTGTCACTGGGGTTCCCATCCTGCATGTCAGTCATTATTCACACTCCCTTTACCAGGATCAATCCTTGGGGTCTTGGGTACCTAACAAGTCCTTAGGTTAAGGCAAGATAGGATACTACGATCATCAAGTCATACAAACTAATACATGATCCCGTCTATGATAAATAATATGGATAAAAGCTACATGTCTAGGCCGAAGACCTTAGCCCAAGGAGAATTACTCACACATAGAGATGAAATCAACAATCATAAACATTGTAATAGAGATCCTAAGGTTGATAAGAAATAGTCTTACAATGTCTATAATTGGAGAAGAGATCTACTATTACAAGTGGTGGAAGATGGCTATGGTGGTGGAGAAGGGTTTAGAGGTTTAGATCTAGATCTATTCCTCCGGCGTGGCGGCTTCTGGTGGCAGGGTTGAGTTGAGGTCGAAAAAGAAGCACTGTTTCCTGTCGCCCGAAGCCTCTTTATATAGGGGTCCATTCACGAAAGTTTCTCTGTTTGACCTAATGAAGTTGGTGCAAACTATACGGCCAGAACTATACGACCTGAATAAAATTCCCGCCATATAGTTGGTCGTTAAAGCTTCAGCATTCACTTCACGGCTCCTGGTTTCTTTGACGAGTTGGAAATCTCGTATCTTGGGCATTTATGTAGGGAAAGTGCTCCACTCCTACTTCGAACGTCCAACTAACAACCCCGGCGTATTATGGCGCCCAGTACTTGTCGTGGGCGCTTCGTTGAAAATCCCAAGAGCAAGGTATGAAGCAGCACAACAGCAAGTTTCCCTCAGTAAGAAATCGAGGTTATTGAACCAGTAGGAGGAAGGAAACGTCACACAGGTGTTGCAAGCAACGCAGAGACCTGCACAACACAAACTCAAGACTTTGCCCCAATGAATCAGTGAGGTTTTCAAGATCACCGGTTTGCTGTAACAAAGAATTAAACGTATGGTGTGGAAGGTAATGGTTTGCAGCAAGTAAACAAGTAACAGTGGAAAATGTATCAATGGTAAATATTGGACCGGGGTCCATAATTCACTAGAGGTGATCTCCTTAGATAAACAACATGGCATGAAGGGTAAACAAGTTACAGCAGGACAATTGACAGGAACTGAGCAAAGGCAAAACAATGAAATTACTAGTCAGAAAGATCCTATGAGATTCGATTGGCCAATACAACAAGATACATAGACCGCCATCCAACTGCATCTATGACTAGAAGTCCACCTTCAGGTTATCATCCAAACCCCCTCCAGTATTAAGTTGCAAGCAACAGACAACTGCTTTAAGCAAAGTGTGTAAGGTAAACAGTCCACATGTTCAATGAGCAAGAGACCGTTGTTTTCTCCCTAGTAGCAACAGCACATCTACAACCGAAGATATTTCTATCACTTCCCTTGGGAACTAGAGGCATGAACCAACTATTGAGCATAAATACCCCCTCTTGGAGTCACTAGCAACTACTTGGCCAAGATAGCTACTAACAATGGATAGCATGCAAGATCACAAACAACACAGACATGATGGAATCATAAAGACAAAACCATTAATCAAACGAACATAATAATCTCAATATCCATCGGATCCCCGCAAACACAACATGCATGATTACAAATAGATTAGATCTTGATCATGAACGGAGCTCACAAGTTCGATACATGAAAGCACAAGGAGGAGATACAACCATCTAGCTACTACATGTACCCATAGTCCAAGGTGGAACTACTCACGCATCATACCGGAGAGAAGGCCTCCGGGATGATCTCTCCTCCGGCAGGGTGCCGGGAAGAACTTCAGATCCCCCTCCCCCAATCTAGGGACGATGGTGGCAGCGCCTACAGATGGTTTCGTGGATATTTTATCGGGTGCTTAGGGTTTCTGCATCGGGGGCTTCTTATAGGCTAAGGGGGAGGCCGAGGCGGTGGCCAGGGGCCCCACCCCCTCCCAGGCGCGGGGCAGGGCCCACCCGCGCCTAGGGTGGGTCGGGCCGCCCTGGCTTGCCTCTTCGGCTCCCCTCTAGACTTCCTGTTCCCCACGGAAAGTAATTGACTTTGACGTTTGTCCCGTCCAATTCCGAGAATATTTCTTTACTAACTTTTCTGAAACCAAAAACAGCAGAAAACAGGCATCTTGCACTGTTGCAACTTGTTAATAGGTTAGTACTAGAAAACATGTAAAAAGCACCTCAAAGTGTAGACAAGTAAATCAAAGTAGATACTAAACAAGCATGGAGCATCACAAATTATAGATACATTTCCAACGTATCAACATCCCCAAGCTTAACTCCTGCTCGTCCTCGAGTAGGTAAGTGATAAAAAGAATAATTTTTGAGGTGACATGCACCTTCACAATAAAGATCCAACCATTTGCAAGCATTGAAAGCTGGGATCAAAAAACTCTAAACATGTGCATGAAAGATGGAGTTCTAACAATAGGACATAGTAACTATGCATGCAACATGACAAGCTACAAACAAAGATCATGAATAACATGCATTGAAGAACGTTTGTTTGTTTCACATAAATAAACATAGCATAGTAGCAATAAGTTTGTCCCTCATAGAGTAGCAAATAGATCCATAGGACACCTTCAAAGTTCACAAGGCTGACTAGAAACAAATAGCACAAGAACAAGTAATATCACAATATGCATCAATCAATAAGCTTTGGAACACTGCACACAGAATGACAACTATGCTCTCTTAATGTTTCCTAAAGGTAGAAGGTGGAGACTCAATAATGGTGGAAGAGAGGCCTTTTTGTAAAGGAAGCTGTAACTACCTCGGTGAATTACGCTCCTAGTTACAAGCCTGGATGAGCGGAAATGGTTAAAATAGTACGATGGGGCCCAAACGCCACTCACAGGTAGACCTTTCGGCCGTCCTAACCATTTCCAAACATCGGGAGAAGAACGGGCGGCGTAATCGGCAGGCGAAGGGATCAACTACATACACAAATGAGTATGTATGCAAGCCACCATACAACAGTCCTCAGAGCCATTCCATCTAAAAGAACTAGAAATATTGCAACGCCATACGGCAAGATCCAAATATCCTAGATAGATATAATAGTTTAGGATATCTCCTCATACAGCAAACATCAGAGTATCAGGCGAAAGCGGAAAACAAGATCCGAGTACGGATAAGAAGCAAATCGGCATAAGATGCCCCATAAATAAACACATCCCGCCCACAGATCTCACGGATCCCCGTTCCCGGAATCTCTACACCGAATGATCGTTGCCAACATCGTCCGTCTCCTCCACCCAGTATCCCTCTTGCGAGTTCACCTGTTCATCTGAATCAAACAATTTATCGTGTGAGACCCTAGGGGTACTCAGCAAGTCTTTATGCCTCTAAAGGGGACACAACCTGGGGTGACGCAATCGCAGCAAAAGATAATACTTAGCAGTTCTATAGATACTCGCTAACCATCCGCCTAACCAAAGATAGACGGATGTCCGTGAATTAATAACAACAGTTATAACAGTAATATTAACAGATCCATCCTCCTCCTCGCTTACCAACGAGGAAGCGGACGAACAGCCCCCCCCAGCCGTTGGCAGTTTTATTATCCATTCCATGAGTGTTGCACTAATTACTAGTCAGGTACTTAGTCAAATTAAAAGCGTTACTTTAGTTATACTTGTCTATGATCGAGAAACTTTGCTCCAAGTCGTCCATAACCGCGGACACGACTTTCAGAAAGTTTTACCCTGCAGGGGTGCACAAATAGCAACACACACTCGATCAACCTCGGAAAAACCAAATCAAAACCCAACGAGGCAGTCACGACAAAGCGATCACAGGATTCAGAAATATTTCAGGGGGCCACCCCATTAAGCTACCCGAACGGTTGGCTGGCTCGAGACGGACTCAAGGTTTGTGGACGGCTGTAAACGATCGGGAACCCAAAAGTGTGACTGGCTTGTCGACACAGAAAACGTGTCACGACCTAACAGCATCTGGTGCTCCACGCACAATCTTAAATAAAGCAGTAAAGCATGGCATAAGTACAGGATAGTAATAAAGCCCCAAACTATTTGTGGCCCCAAGAAATAAGAATGAATCAAGCTCTGGCTCAGGGGGGTTCATAAGCCTCCCGGATGTGGATAGCGCGAATATTCAAGGAACAGGAATCAAGTACTCGGGTCCTACGGGACATAAGTGAGCATGAAAAACCAATAGAAGATATTGCTCACCGATGCCACTTTCATTAGTTATCCCAATACTACTCAGGTTAAGTTGTTTAGGTACCTCGTTATCCATCAGACACTCACATACCCTACACATGCTGTTCTACGACCCGCATGGCTCAAACAACTCCTGTAGTAATGGATCATGGGATGGAGGAACAAGCTTCAGTGGGGTTTAAAAGTAAAGGCTATGCAGTACTTGGGATTCAGTTTAATGCAATCGCGACTCAATGATGCAAGAATAAGATAGAGGCAATAGATACTATATGTATGCAAGCATGTGGTAGTGCTTGCCTGGCATCTCAGTTGAAGCGAGAGAAGGATCTGGGTAGTGCTCCTGGGTTTCTTGATATATCCCCGCCAAAGGCCTATTCAAGAAGAACCAAACAAACAAGGGCCAACATAAATAAACTGCACAAGCATATGAATAAAATGCGACAAGCAAACAATCATGCCATGATGAATGATGCACAATTTGCATGGCAATGATGTAGCATGGCATGGGTGAGGTGTGGGGTACAAGAATAAGGCATTCTATGGGGTTTTAGTCACATTTTATACTCAAATAAGTTGCTGTATACTTTATATTTACATGATGCATGCTGCAATTCAGAACATGGAATGCATAGATAGAACGGGCTCGTCGCGCTGATCGATTTAGACATATTATTTGTCAAATTTGGAGTTATAAAACAAAAGTTATTAATTAATTAAGGAAAAGGGCATTTTATTTGTAATTTTAATCAACTCGAAAATTAAAGTGTGCAAATAATATTTTGAAGGGCATATTTGAATTCCTCACATTTTTGTGATTTCAAAACATATATCATATGTTTAATTTGGAATTATATTTCAAAGTTATTTAAATACAGATTTGAATTTGAAATTTAAAACAAAATTTGAAAAGTTTAAATTAAACAGAAAAGAACAGAAACTTTTGTTACTCAGCCCAGACCTAGCCACAGTCATTGACAAGTGGGGCCAGGGCTGACTGGGACACACGCGCACAGAAAAGGTTTCTTCACCGCGGCTTTACCTAGCCCCTGCGAATGACAGGTGGGGCCAATGCCACAGGCCCACGTGTCGTGAACAGCCTGAGGACTGCCAGGCGGGGCCGAGCTGGAGCGCGGGTTACGGCCAGAGAAACAGAGGGACTTTTCTGCAAGAACGACGGGGTGGCTGACAGGTGGGGTAGGCTGGTCCGCGGGTTTAGGAATTAAAAAGGTTGGGGGTTTTTCTGAAAGACGGCCACGGCCCCACTGTTCCTCTTCTCCGCGACGCGCGGACAGATCGGTGCACGAACGACGCAGGGCGCGGCGCGCGGGGATTCGATCCGGGGACCTGGGGCTCGCGCTCGGCGGCGGTAGCCACTGCGGTAAGCTGGGGTTGTTGTCAGGGAGGTAGCACACAGCTAGGTGAGGCTCTACGCGGCGCGGAAAACGTGCAGACAAAGGCGACCGAGGGCGCACCGAGGGCGTTCGGCGAAACGCCTGGCGCAGCTAGGGTTACCCGGTGAGGCGGAGCATGTCCAGGAGGTAGAGGAGCTCACCGCGGGGCTCTCGGTGGCGGTGGATCGGACTGGAGTGCAGGGGATCGGCGACGGCGCTGGCGGACCGGAGTTAGGGTTTGGCGTCGGTGTTGCGGTACTGCAGCAGAAGTGGACTTCTCCTCCTCGCTGGCGCGGTCCAGGGTGAAGCAGGGGTACCGCGCGGTCTTCCTCGACACCCGTGATCGCCACGCCACCGGCTGGTATGAGAAGGGGAGGTGGAGGCCGACGGTGGCCGGCGATGGGGTAGATGGTGGTAGGGTAGACGGAGAGGAAGGGGGCAGCCTGGGGAGATCTGGGAGAGGTCGAGGAGACGGGAGGTGGTGGTAGATAGCAGAGGGAGAGGGGAGGGTGCCGTGGGGGAAAGGTGGAGGAAAAAGGTGGTCTCGGCCACCTTTTGCTCCTCCCTCTCCTCACGTGCTCGGGCAGGCTCGGCCTGGGGCTGGTCCAGGGCAGGACAGGGCAGGTAGGGCTCGGGTGTGGGGTCGGCCTGGCAGGGAGAGAGCTATAGAGAGAGAGAGGAGGTAGGCTCGGGTGAGCTAGGGTTGGCTAGGGGGAGGCTCGGGTTAGGGTTTTGCTAGGGATGGGGTAGGGTAGATGGGGTAGGTTAGGGCTGCCAGGTGGGTCAGGGAGTGAGGGGAGCTCGAGTTGGTGAGAGGAGAGGTGAGGTGAGAGGGAGATGGGTGTAACTAGGGTTAGATTAGATGAGGTGTTAGGTTTAGGGTTTTGGGTTAGCTAGGTTAGAGAGAGGAGAGGGGGATGGCTTGGGTTTAGAGAGAGGGGGTGAGGTGGAGTGTATTTGACAAAATCAAGCAAGATCAAACAAAGATCAAACAAGATCTAGTCAAAGGAGTAGAAGAGATGAGAGATGATCCACTCAAAAACCAAAGAAAAACCAAAGGAGAAAGAATGGTGGTGCTTTGCATGGCCCATGCATAAACATTAATGCTAGGTTTTATCTTGTGAAAACAAAATAAATATCCATGGCATTTATACCTATGCATTCCAAAAATATGGAATAAGCCAAGCTAAAAGAATTAAAAGGATGCCCCATGTGGAGTAGATGGAGATGACCATATTTGAATAAAAATGGGACTTGCTAGTGTGTATGTGCCACTAGGTATTTAGTAAGCCCAAAAATATCCCAACATGAGAATAACCCCAAAACAACCCATATGGGAGCTAGAAAAGAGGTTCCACTCACAAGGCATGCAAAGGTGGCTCCACATATCACTAATGTGAAAACAACATGATGCTAATATGAGAGCATGTGGAAATAGAATTGGATCCATCCCAACCCACATGAGCTAGAGGTAAAACCAAATAAGTTGCAATGCTCATATAAGGTGGAATGGTGGAATGATGGGGTGATGACAAGAAAGGTGGTGGAGTTAATAAAAGATATGCCCCCAACTCAACTTGAGCATTAAACAATATATCAATAACCAAATACAATATCAAGAGGCAAATACAATTTACAATGCATATGAGGGAAGAACCAAAACAAAAAGGGTTTTATATGATGCTCAAATGCAAGGTGGCATGATGACATGAGCATGATATAATTATGATGCAACAATTATATATATGACGTAGCATTTATATAGACTAGGCTAGTAGCATTGCAATTGTTAGACAATTGGGATGCTACAGAAGCATGGATTACAAGTTTCAAGAAGATCTTCCAAAAATTATGGTACTTGTTAGCTTTCAGCCCTCATTGCCCCTATCATAAGAATCTTGAAGTGATTAAGGTTAAAGTGACAAAGATGGAGTATATTCTTGACGAAGTATAAGTTGTCAATCTCAAGTCCATTGAATACGAGGGCCACACCTCATGCATACTCAACTTTGGGCCCAGGTAAGTTCTTGTCACTGTAAGTATTTGCATATCATTGAGAACCGCCAATGGGGTACCCCTTGCACATGGTACATGGGCTTTACCATAACCAAAATGACAAGGCAAGAAGACAATGAGCATCTCAACAATCTTTTTATTTACCATATGCCTAGCTTTTTATTGAGGATGCTTCATAGATAGCTCACTATGGTGATGCTGCAAGTTTCCACCATGATTAGGCATGGCTTAGGGTAGCGGCCTAGGCATTTCTCTAACACGTGATACAAACTCCATGGACTTAAAAGTTCCCTCTTTATTTCACACCGGTGACATCCATAGACAAAAGAGCATGATATCAACTAAGTACAAAGTACAAGTGTAATGTTGAAAGCGTTCACCGTGATAGTACGATTCTGCTAATTCCAACGTATAAGTGCAAGCATATACAACAAAGTTGTCACAATGGTTCAAGTTTATTAGGGGCAAAGAATATAAAGTGTGCCATCAAGTTCATGAGGGATTTAGTCACTAACTTTTCACATAACAAAATAGTTTTTAATTGGAAGATAGTTGAAAACAAGAATATACTTGGAATGGTGTAACACACCATGCATAGGAGTTTATAGTGGAAACTTTTGAATAACTTGGTTTCTTGGGAGTTGGAGGCATTAGTAGAACTTACTCATATAAGTGGAGGCTAGCAAAAGACTAGGAGCAACCAACTAAGGGAGCATAATGGCCATAATCATGCAGTGCAACAAAGCATACTAATCAAAGCAAAGAGTGGTACTACAAATCAAGGATTAAATGATCATAGAGGATAATGGTGACTGGTCATAGTCATAACATGGTGTGAGCATGTTCCAAGTCAATCCAAACAAAGCATCAAAGGAGAATACCACAATACTATGCTTTTGCATGCTAAAACAACGCATAATTTCATAAAGGCACATTAAGCAATCCCAATTGTTTGGAAAAAGACATGCTACAGCAATAATCACTAAGCATAATGCCAAAACAACACCTAGCATGTCATGCTAATCTAAGTCACAGTCAATGCAAGCTTCTCTTGCACTTCAAGCAAGAACTTACTACTCCTTTCCAACACCAAACAATGAGAACGGGGGTCCAAACTATTTATTCAAGCAAACTAAACAACCTAAGCAAAGCAAACAAAAACTAAGATGCACCAAGAACAACACAACTATGCATGAAACAATAAAAACGAAGTGTCTAGACAAACTATGCTTGAGCTTTTGTCCATTCTTCATCTCATTGCATCATTCTCTCTTTACACCTGGAAATTTTCCTTCATACAAAACTTCACAAATTTTCATTAGCAACATTAGTGTACTCAAAAGATATTAGACCTCTGGCAAAGCTTTAGAACAACAAAGATTTTCACTAAAAACACAATCTACTGTAGTAACTCCTTAAAAAAGCTCAATTCACCTAAAGAGAACTCAAAAAGGAATCAATGAGAAGCAAATGCAAATAATGGCAGAAATCTGTCAAAACAAAATAGCAGGTAGAAACCGATTTTTTCGAACATCTTATGTTGCTCAAATCAAAAAGTGTTGAACTAGCGAAAGTTAGCTAACATACGGGGGATTTATTCGTAAATTTTGAGCTCAATCCGAGATACAGAGACTCCTCACGAATGTTTTTGGTAGAGGACAGAAATCTGTTTTGGGACAGTAACTCCCCCGAATCTTACTTCCCTCTCATTAGAGGTCTTTCTTGGCACAAAAAAGCAAACAAAAACGATAAGGATAGGTCATTAATGAAGTAATAACTTTGTAACAACCCAAAAATCTTGAATTACAAAAACTTTCATAACATTCATGCATTCATAGCATCCTTGGCTTGCACAAAAATTTGCAAAACAAAATTCCAAATTAAAACCATTTGGGTTATCTCCCAACAAGTACTTTTCTTTAACGCCTTTAAGTTAGGATTGATAGCTTGATAAGATGCTCACATAAGAATTACGAATTTGAATTCAAAGAGAGCATCAAGAAGAAAATTCAAAACACATTTAAGTCTAACCCACTTCCAATGCATAGGAATCTTGTAAGAAAATAAATCAAAGAAGCACAAAGCCACAAGCATAGGAAAGCAAAACAAGTGCAACTTCAAAACTTTCAACATAAAGAGGGGAAACTTAATATTGTTGAGATACATAAGACCATGTTTCCCTCTCTCATAATAATTTTTAGTAGCCTCATGAATAAACTCAACAATATAGCTATCCCATAAAGAATGCTTTTAATGATCTACAAACACTTAATTTCTATCAAGCTCAAAAATAGTGGGATTAAAACCTTCACAGGTTTTACCCAAAGTAGATATTTCAAAAAGATCCATAGGAACATAACATTCATACTCCTTTGATAAGCATGGAGGACAATCAAATAATGTAAGAGGTAAGGAGTTACTCTCATTAGAAGGTAGACATGGGTAGATCCATTCTTCCTCCCTTTGTTCATCACTCTCCTCCTCTTTTCATCTAATGAGCTTTCAGTTTCAGCACTTTCTTCTTCCATAGGCTCCTGCAAAGCATTAGTCTGTTCCATGTGTGGAAAGCATCTATTAAAATATTCAAGGATATAGCCATTTGCTTCCTTGTAATTATCAAAGCAAAATTTAAGTATCTCATATACCTCATATTCATAAGGTGCATCATTAGTATTTTGAAGCAAACGGGCAAGTTAAAATGCACCCTTGAAAGCAATGAATTATTCAATTTGTTCCACATCATAAAAGTCATAATTTCCTTTGAAATAAGAGGATATGGTAACATTATCATTATACTCACATTGAAAAGGGAGGTGTTTATACCTCCTACAACAACAAGCTTTATCAAAGCAATAAGTAACATTATAAGTGGAGCACACCTCTCTAGCAAAAGTATTCAACTTATCAATTTTCTCCTATAAGTGTTTCCCTTTTTGTGACAAACCGTGTTCCTTATAATAATACTTTTGTTCTTCTGTGAACCCACCTTGCCAATAAGAACTAGTTTCAAAGAAACCATCCATTGATCGAAAGCATGACCAAGCAAGGTAACAACATACCAACAACTAGAGTGGGAACTAATTTTTTTGTGTTTTAGAATAAAGGTAGCAACCCAAACTAGACTAATTTTTTTGGGTTTTTTGAAAGAGGCAAACAAAACCAAGCAAAAAAACTAAGAAAACTAAAAACCAAGTAAAGAGAAAGGAGGTGGAGGACTCCCCTAGTGAAGACGTCCTTAGCCTCCCCGGCAACAACGCCAGAAAATAGCTTGATGGCGCCCAGTACTTGTCGTGGGACGCTTCGTTGGAAACCCTAAGAGCAAGGTATGAAGCAGCACAACAGCAAGTTTCCCTCAATAAGAAACCGAGGTTATCGAACCAGTAGGAGGAAGTAAATGTCACACAGGTATTGCAAGCAACGCGGAGACCTGCACAACACAAACTCAATACTTTGCCCCAGTGAATTGTAGGGGTTCGTAGCATGGAAAACAAAAAAATTCTACCGCATGCACACAAACAAGCCAAGATCTATCTACTAGATTGTAGCAACGAGTCGATTAGAATACTCACCCTCAAAGATTACAAAGCGGTTAATAAGAGCAGATTCTCGTGGGTGATGTAGTCGTACACTTGTCGATCTCAAGATCGTGTAGACGATCGTTCGTGCGTTACGGCAGCGCTTCCGATCGATCACACGTTAAATTTACTCGATGAAGACCTTCCTCTCCCTTGTTCTAGCGGGAAGCGGAGGTCGTAGTTCTCCTCTCGCGATTCCGGCAGCACGACGGCATGGTGTCGGAAGTAGAGGGAAGATCCCGCAGGGCTTCGCCTAAGCCGGTGCGAGTTATGGTGGATCTAGGGTTTTCCGTATATCTATGTATAGAAAGCCGGAGAGGAAGGAGGAGGTGTCGGCAGGGGCGCAGGGTGGTGGCGGCGGCAGCGCACGGTGGGGAGGGCTTGGTGTTGTGGTCTTTGGGGTAGCCCTCTCCCTCTATTTATGAGTGGGGGCAGCCTTGGGAGGGGAGAGTTTGAATCCAAACCCAAACCCAAGTTGGATAGAAGGAAGGAATCTTTCCTTCTTCCACTAGGAAACTATTGTTCCAGTTTCACTTTTCAAACCTCCCTTTTGACTTTCAATTTAGAGCTTTAATTCTCTCTCACAAATGCCCAAACCAAGTGACCTAGGATATGATCCAATCATCCCACTTACCCATGACACATTCATGGACCATTCCCCTTCCGTTCTGGTGAACCTTCTAGACCCTTCTAGAACCTCTCTGATGAAAATATCGAAATCATTCTCGAACTCCAGAATCGGACTTTACTTATATGAATCTTATTCTTCGGACCATTCTGGATCTCCTCGTGATATCCCGGATCCCATCCGAGACTCCCAACAACATTCAGTATCCCTACTTACATTCCATATCTACTAAACAACATCGAATCATTAAGTGTGTCTCCCTACGGTTCGTGAATTATGCGGACATGACCGAGACACTTCTTCGATCAATAACCAATAGAGTAATCTAGAAATTCATATGGATCCCACATATTTCTATGATTACTTTTTTGGTCGAATGAACCACTTACATACGATACCAATTTCCCTTTGTCTCATGATAGTTTACTTATCCGAGGTTTGATCGTCGGTATCTCAGCATGCCTAGTTAAACCTCGTTACCGATAAGTAATCTTTTCTCGTTATCGTGATATGTGATCCCTTGTGAGCCAGTCACATGCTTGCAATCTAATTGGATGACATTCCACCGAGAGGGAATAGAGTATATCTATCTGTCATATGGATGGACAAATCCCACTCTTGATCCATGTGCCTCAACACATACTTTCCGAACACTCTATGCCACCTTTATAGCCACCCAGTTACGGTGTGGTGTTTGATGTCAAAGCATTCTTCCGGTGATGGTGATTAGCATGATCTCATGGTCGAAGGAATTAAGTTACTATGTATCAGAAACCTTATGGGCAAACAAACTATTGAAATGACTTGATCTTAATGCTACGCTTATCTATAGGAGTATGTCCATCACACCATTCTAATAATGATATGATCTTGTTGTTAACAACATCTCAATGTTCATGATCGGGAAACCACGATCATCTATTAACCAACAAGCTATTATTACAAAGAGGCTTTACTAGGGACTCTAATTTAGTTTACAAATCACACAAGTATTAATGTTTCAGATTAATAATAGTACAACATGAATGTAAAAATTTATCATAAACACAAAGATATAATAATAACCACTTTTATTATTGCCTCTAGGGCATATGTTCAGCAGTCTCCCACTTGCACTAGAGTCAACTAATCTAGATTACATGGTAATATACCGAACACCCATGGCGGTTTGGTGCTGGTCATGTTTTTCCCTCGGGATAGGTTTAGTCAACGGATCCGCCATATTCAGATATGTGTGTACTTTGCAAATCTTTATATCACCATCTTGGACATGCTCTCGAATAGCGTGAACATGTAGCTTGATGTGCTTCAGTTTCTTGTGTGACCTTGGTTCTTGCGCTTTGGCTATGGCGCCCATGTTATCACAATAGATAGACATTGGGTCCAGTGCACTTGGAACCACACCGAGCTCTGTAATGAACACCTTCATCCATATCGCCTCTTGCGAAGCCTCCGAAGTAGCTATGTATTCCGATTCAGTTGAAGATCTCGCCACAGCGCTTTGCTTTGCACTCCTCCAGCTAACTGCTGCACCATTCAAAGTAAATACATATCCATATTGAGATTTAGAATCATCCGGATTGGTGTTCCAACTAGCATCGGTGTAACCATTAAAAACGAGCTATTCATCACCTCCATAAGAAAGAACCATCACCGCTGTCCAATGATCCACTCCTGGATCAGTTTGATATCTGCTAGTCAAACTAACAACATATGCAATGTCGGGTCTAGTACATAGCATGGCATACATAAGAGATCCTATGGCTGAGGCATAGGGAGTCGTACTCATCCTTTCTCTATCTTCTGCCGTTGCAGGACTTTGAGTTTTACTCAAGGTCGTATTGGGCAACATGGGCAAGAACCCTTTTTTGCTATCTTCCATTCCAAACCTCTTTAGAACTTTGTCCAAATATGTACTTTGTGACAATGATATTAGGAGTCTTGATCTATCTCTATAAATCTGTATGCCTAATATGTAAGCTGCTTCGTCAAGATCTTTCATTGAAAAACTATTATTCAAATAATCCTTTACACTATTAAGAAGTTCTACATCATTCCCAATCAACAATATGTCATCTATATATAGTATTAAGAATGCTACAGAGCTCCCACTCACTTTCTTGTAAATACAAGCTTCTCCATAAGTTTGTATAAAACCAAAGCTTTTGATTACCTTATCAAAACGTTGATTCCAACTTCGGGATGCTTGCTTCAATCCATAAATGGAACGTTGAAGTTTGCATACCTTGTTAGCACCTTTAGGATCGACAAAACCTTTGGGTTGTACCATATACAACTCTTCATCAATGTCTCCATTGAGGAACGCCGTTTTGACATCCATCTGCCATATCTCATAATCATAATATGCAGCGATTGCTAACAAAATCCTCACAGACTTTAGCTTCGCTATTGGTGAGAAAGTCTCATCGTAGTCAACTCCTTGAATTTTTCGAAACCCTTTTGCGACAAGTCGAGCTTTATAGACAGTAACATTACCATCAGCATCTATTTTCTTCTTGAAAATCCATTTGTTCTCGACAACCTTCCGTCCATCAGGTAAGTCCACCAAACTCCATACTTGGTTTTCATACATGGATCCAATCTCGGATTTCATGGATTCTTGCCATGTATTGGAATCTGGGCTCATCATCGCTTCCTCATATGTTGCAGGGTCATCGGTGTTGTCTACCAACATGACACACATAATGGGATCATACCAATCAGGAGTGGTACAAGTTCTCGTTGACCTGCGAGGTTCCGTAATTATTGGTGTAGGCGCCACAGGAACTACTTCCGGTGCTGCGCTACTCGCAAGTTCGAGATACAGTTCAACATCCTCATCGAGTTCTACTTTCCTTCTAGTCACTTCTTTCGAGAGAAACTCCTCTAGGAAGGATCCATTCTTGCCAACGAAGATTTTGCCCTCTGATCTATGATAGAAGGTATACCCAATAGTTTCCTTCGGGTATCCTATGAAGATGCATTTTTCCGCTTTGGGTTCAAGCTTGTCTGGCTGTAACTTCTTTACATAAGATTCGCAACCCTAAACTTTAAGAAACGACAATTTAAGTTTCTTCCCAAACCATAATTCATATGGTGTCGTTTTAACGGATTTAGATGGTGCCCTATTTTTAAAGTGAATGCGGCTGTTTCTAATGCATAACCCCAACATGATAGCGGCAAATCTGCAAGTGACATCATAGAACGAACCATATCTAAGAGAGTTCGATTACGATATTCGGACACACCATTACGTGGTGGTGTTCCCGGCGGTGTCAATTGTGAAAGTATTCCGCATTTCTTCAAATTCTCGCCAAACTCGTAACTAGGATATTCACCTCCACGATCAGATCGTAGAATTTTAATCTTTTTGTTATGTTGATTCTCTACCTCACTTTGAAATTCCTTAAACTTCTCGAAAGTTTCGGACTTATGTTTCATGAAATAGATATACCCATATCTACTCAAGTCATCCGTGAAGGTAAGAACATAACGATAACCACCGTGCGATGCTACACTCATTAGACCACACACATCGGTATGTATGATTTCCAATAAGTCTGTAGCTCGCTCCATCGTACCAGAAAATGGAGTCCTAGTCATTTTACCCATCAGATATGCTTCGCATCTTTCAAGTGATTCAAAATCAAGTGATTCAAGAAGTCCATCAGAATGGAGTTTCTTCATACGTTTCACTCCAATGTGACCAAGATGACAGTGCCACATGTATGTAGAATTATCATCCAGTTTATTCATATGCTTCACTCCAATGTGACCAAGACAACAGTGCCACATATAGGTCGAGTTATCGCTCAATTTCAAGCGTTTAGTTTCAATGTTATTAATATGTGTATTACTACAATCGAGATTCAATAAGAATAGACCATCTATCAAAGGTGCATGTGCATAAAACATATTACTCATATAAATCGAACAACCATTATTCTCGGACTTAAACAAGTAACTGTCTCGCAATAAACATGATCCAGATATAATGTTCATGCTCAACGCAGGCACAAAATAACAATTATTTAAGTATAAAACCAATCCTGATGGTAGATGAAGAGGTAGCGTGCCGACCGTGATCACATCAACCTTTGATCCATTTACAATGCGCATCTTCACCTTGTTCTTCGCTAGTTTCCGTCTATTCTGCAGCACCTATTTCGAGTTACAAATATGAGAAACCGAACCAGTATCAAATACGCAAGCACTATTACGAGTACTAGTGAGATACACATCAATATGAGGCTTAGGCCCATCCTTGATGTTGCTGTTCTTCATATCCTCCAAGTAGTTAGGGCAATTCCGCTTCCAGTGACCCTCTCCCTTGCAGTAAAAGCACTCAGTATGAGGCTTAGGCCCATCCTTGGTTTTCTTCGCCGGCGCGGTAACTTTCTTACTGTCCTTATTGAAGTTTCCCTTTTTCTTAGACTTGCCTTGCTTCTTGAATTTGGTGGTCTTATTGACCATCAACACTTGGTGCTCTTTCCTGATCTCCACTTCCGCAGACTTTAACATGGAGAAGAGTTCGGGCAACGACTTTGTCCGTGTTTTGCATATTGTAGTTCATCACAAAGTTCTTGTAACATGGTAGTAGTGATTGGAGGACACGGTGAATCCCCAAAGCGTTAGGAATCACTATACCTAAGATTTAAAGCTTTCTTGCGTGCCTAGACATCTTAAGAACGTGCTCACTAATGGAGCTTCCCTCTTCCATCTTTCAGTTAAAGAACTTTTCAGAAACCTCATAACTCTTAACTGCTGCGTGAGCCTCAAATATCATTTTGAGTTCACGAACAATATCATGTGGGTCATGGTTCTCAAACCTTTTCTGAAACTCCGATTCCAAACCATACAAGATAGCACACTGAACTGTGGAGTAGTGACTCTTCCGAGCGAGGAAAACATTCTTTACCTCATCGGTAGCATCAGCTGCAGGTGGGTCACCCAGCGGTGCATCCAGCACATAGGTCAAATTACCAGCATTGAGGACAATCCTCAAATTGTGGAGCCAATCCGCGAAGTTTCTTCCATTATTTTTCAACTTTTCTTTATCTAGGAACGCATTAAAATTGATGGTAGGGGCCGCCATTGATCTACAACATATTTGCAATAGTTTAGACTAAGTTTATGACAAATTGAGTTCTAATTAATAGTTAAATTAATCTAGGTAAACTCCCACTCAAAACAATATCCCTCACATTGTTTTAGTGATCACATGAACCAAATCCACCACATCATGAGAGTTGATGTAGACTCAATGGCGAACAATCAACATGTTCATCATATCTACTATATGACTCGTGCTTTACCTTTCGGTGATCCGTCTTCCGAGACCATGTCTGTACATGCTAGGCTCGTCAAGACCAAACCTTAGCTTCTGCATGAGCAAATCTAGCTTGCTCCTGTTGTATACACTCGCAGAATCTACACACCCGATCATCACGTAGTGCTTCGAAACAACGAGCTTTAGCAACGGTGCTTACTAAGGATGAACACTTTATAACTTGAAATTTTGTGAGAGGGATTGATGGTGGAATACCAACCGGGGTATACCCACGAAGCGGAGTCGCCAGCTGGATCGAGCCGACTGAAACCTATCCCTCAGCAGGTCGACTCGCCCAATACGGCGACTAGAGCATGCTGGACCAAGACGACTGGCACCGACTGGAGGCCCAAGACATCGACTCCAATAGAAAACCCACCAAAATACTTGTAAACCCTAGTTGGCTGCATATATAAGGCCAACAGGGGCACCCCCACGGGGTATGCTCTCTCACATTACACTAGATCTAGTCTCTCCCTCCGCCTACGGCGGCTTCATTGTAAACCAATCTATAATCATATACTGGATTAATAGCAGGATGTAGCGATCCTCCACTGAGGGGACGTAAACCTGGGTACATCATGTGCCAATATCGCTCCTGGATTCTCCTACGTCCCCTTGCTCCCTCTATGTAAGCTACCCCCAGTAGCATCTGCCGTGCAATACCACGACAGTTGGCGCCCACTATGGGGCAAGCGGCACATGGAGATGATAATCCGGACGGGACCTCTCATCGCCAACGATTGACGACTAGATCACATCTAGTCGGACCGATCTCCATGGAGAAACTTTGCTGCGACCAATTCTTCACGCGACTGGCCCACGGCGATCAGACGCGCGTGCCAGAGGCCGTCTAAATATACAAGATTGATTTATACGGCTGCCTGCTGAGTTTTCTATCCGATCTTATTTTTGTCATTAATTACTCTATAGATTGATTATTCTAATCTCACATGCATGTTACTTGTGCTTATCGTTTGGAGGACCGATTCATATGGTTGTTTGACCAGAGCACTCGCGGATGTAAATTCATGAGCTAAAGAAAAATTCTAAGGCATCAGATCCAAGTTCCGAGGAAAGCGGTTTGCCAAAACATCGGCTTGTATTTTCTGACTGCCATGGCGGAGTCGACTCCGGTCTTCTTGCTGTGGCGATTCGACGCGCCAGATTTGCTCGTCACGCTGGCTCCGCTGCACTGACACCATCTGGCCACCGCGTCGACCGTCTTCATCTTCACCAACAAAAGCGTCAGATCGTGATATGACATCAAGCGATGCCGTACTCACGATGGAAAATCAAGCGCACATGGACATGTTTCCATGGGTTTCTTTTAATCCATCTAAATCCCTTTCATTTAATTTATTTTATTATTTATTTATGATCGGATTAATCTTTATATGTGATTTCTCATGTGCATAATATGGGAGGAGTAATTCATGGAGACGAGCAATCTGGCGACTATCTTTCGTGCCAGTTTCGATCGCCCGTCGCCACGATCGTGTTGACTCGGTCCACTTGGTTTACCACCATCATTTACCTGTTATAATCACGCCATTATGGACTTTCCATGCTCGCGGACTCGCAACTATCACGGACTCGCACCCGTCATGGACTCACCTATCGCGGGATCGCCATCATGAACTCGCCTCTCACGGCCTCGTCCATCGCCGACTCGCCATGCTCCGGAACTCGCCTAAACACGGACACGCTTAAACGCAGACTCTCTAGGCTCGGCGACTCCCCTGCCACGTCGACTTTGTCCACGTTTGAAAGCTAAGTTTCTTTATATTCGTACATGCTATAAGTCCAAAACATATTCATCTTTCCATTCAATTTACAAAGACATAGTCGAGATCGGTTTCAGTTTTGTCTACTGTTTATTCGCGTCCGTCAAAGTAGTGAGGCTGGGTACCAAAAAGCCGACCTTGTCTCCGGATTCAACAGTCTGGCATCGCGTCCCTCTTACCAGGCAAGAGTTTGATGCTAGAGGTCTTCCTACTCATGAAAAGAAATGCATAAACCTTACATACTGCTCATCGATCCACATAACAAAAGTGCAATTTCTTCAACATCTACAATTTGCATGTCTTACAAATGTTCAATATATTTCATAAATACACCTTATTGCAGTCATACATGTTCCTCCTTCTCAGCAAAACGATGTCTTTCTCACCACTCGCCGCGTTCGGGGACTCGGCGCTCGCCCAGCGCTCGACCTCGCCACTCGCCGCGCTCGGGGACTCGGCGCTCGCCGGTCGCTCGACCTCACCACTTGCCGTGCTCGGGGGCTTGGCCCTCGCCGGTCGCTCGACCTCGCCACTCACTGCGCTCGGGGACTTGGCGCGCTATAGACATCGCCATTCGTCGGTCGCCTAAGCTCGCCGCTCGCCGCTCTCGAGGGCTCGGCGCTCGCCGGTCGTTCGACCTCACCACTCGCCACACTCAGGGACTCGGCGCTCGCAGGTCGCTCGACCTCGTCACTTGCCACGCTCGGGGGCTCGATGCTCGCCGGTCGCTCGACCTTGCCACTCGCCATGCTCGGCAACAACCACTACTATTTTCAGAATATGCATCTCTAAAGAGCCTCAAGTCGCCTCTACAAGCCAACTCGAGTCTCGGTAACTACTCCTAGGCATGCTGCGTGTACGCGTGGTTCCACGACCGCGGCTTGCCCTCGTCGACTCGCCACCGCAGACTCGCCCTCTCGTACTCAACACGCTCGGGGACTCGCCACCGCGGCTCTCCCTCGCGTACTCGCGCTCGGGGACTCCCCGCCACGGAATCGCCCTCGTGTACTCAACACGCTCGGAGACTCGCCACCACGGACTCGCCCTCGCGTACTCAACACGCTCGGGGACTCGCCACCACGGCTCTCCCTCGCGTACTCAACATGATCGGGGACTCTCCACCGCGGACTCGCCCTCGCGTACTCAACGCGCTCGGGGACTCGCCACCGCGGACTCGCCCTCGTGTACTCAACATGCTCGGGGACTCGCCCTCGCGTACTCAACACGCTCGGGGACTCGACGCAATTGGCGGCTTCATAGACTCCCTTCGTCTTTCGCCAACTGGCCATCACCGACTGGCTCACGCCGACCGCCTCCTGCTTCATGGTTCTTTTCTCTGTTCAGGAGCTCGTCGCCGATTCTCCATGACCCATCGTCAAGACTCTTCGCGCCCTGCCTCGAGCCCGCTTCAAATCGACAACACGCTTGGGGACTACTGATGGGGGAATACCAATCGGGCTATACCCATGAAGCGGAGTCACCGGGTGGATCGCCAATCCCAGACCGGGTCGACTCGCCGGATATAGCGACTGGCATATACTAGACCCATACGACATGCGCCGACTGGAGGCCCAAGATAGCGACTCCGATACAAAGCCCATTCGTGCACTTGTAAACCCTAGCTGGCTGCATATATGAAGTGTAAGATCCCACCTATATAAAGGTAAAGATCCATGTGATTGCAATGCTAGTCCCTGGATCAATTTCTAGCATCTACAGTTTAAGATGAAGTACACAGAAACAAAGGTCATTATTACATCGTCATTCCAGAGATAACATAGTCTTTTACAACTCCATAGCCCTAGGATAGTACAAGAGTTTAACTTAGCAATAAAAATAAAAGTCTTCATCCTCATGTGCCACAGGCAAGCATGTTGAGTGTAGACTCATAACCCCTAATCATCATCAGAGTAACCTGCAACATCACAAGTTACAACCACAGTGGGTCAATATATTAGAATAGTATTGGCAAGTGATAATTTAGTAGAATATTAACATCTAGTTACTACATGAATTTGGCTAAGTGTAGCTTAGGCTGCTTTGCTCAAAATAGGTTTTACCTATCAGTTGAAAACACTAAGTTTTTGTTTGGCAAAAACTCCCAAGGAACCACCAATAGAAATTGGTGAACCTTCACCCTTGTTCAACCACAAGTTTTAACTTAGAAAAATTGGGATGAGGAGATTCTTGATAGCTTCCATGTCTTGATGCTCAATTTGTCCATTACCGAGGACACGGCTAAGTACTTAGTTTCTTCCATCTGCAGAGGTGGTGCACATTCCCCACAAGACTTGATTTTCACCAAGACAGGACCTTTCAGAAGCCTTCCCTTAGACCAAAATGGAAGCGCTCCAAACCTATCAATCCCCTACCACCAACTATCCATTTGGCTAAGTTATTGCAACTTATATGATCCATACAGGGCCCATAATGCCATGTGGCTGCACTAGAAGCTTCTTAACATTTGGCATCTCAAATCCCTTTGTTCCTGGGTGGCAATCCACAAGTGAGATACACAAGGTAAACCATAGAAATGGGCCTTGTGTAACCACTCAATCAAAAACCACCAAGCAATTACCAATCCAGCCAGGTGTTTCATTCACTTTAGTTGTTTTATTAAGCAAAAGCATAAGTCAAAGACTTAGTAATATTTTTCCATAGCATGTATGTATAATCCACCCTTGGTTGCTACTAGCTAGGCTAAGCATGGAAATAGCAAGTATCTTAAATTAGAGAAAATCCTAACAATTCTACAACTACTAGGATTTCCCAAGCATAGCATATAGATACTTAGTAAAAATTATCATGCAAGCCCTATACAAAATAATTCTAATGCATAGTCAAAATATTGGGATAAAAATATGAAGCACCACTTTCCTTGGTAGTTGGGGGAGTAACAACAATCCTCATAGTCACAATCACCACTAGCACTAAAATCTACACATAAAATGATAGCACCAATTTCACACATCAAAATAAACAAGCAAAAAATATATGAATGCATGCAAATGACATGTGATGATATTTATAAACCCAACAAGACAAGTAAACAGTACTGATTAGCCAATTTTTAAACATTTATATACCAAATAAACTTTGTTTAGTCTTTAAAACATTTTCCAATTAATTTTTATTTACAAAATAAGCCTACAAATGTCTCTACAAAAAACAACTAACTTTACAAAATCATTTCATTAAACAAAGTGCATGGTTGGATAGAATTCTTTCTCCTGATTCCAATGATATAAAATTTGTAAAATTTGAACGTGTGGATCAAAAGTTATGAATTTTGCAAGTTTTAACATCTAATAGAAATGATTCTGTCTTTTTAACTAAAACAACACCACGTGGCGCTATCTGATTGGTTGGTACCTCTTCGCACTGGATCACGCTCACACACCATTAGATCTAAATAAGATCAAGCGGCTCAGATCTGCCCGTACCTCTTCGGCCTGGCGTCTAATCTAGACCACTGGATCTGGATCCAGTGGATCTAATCGTTTTGACCTAAAACCGGTGGCGCAAATGGCCAGAACGGCGGGGACGGCTCTGCCGGCGATGGTGCGGCGATTCTATCGAGGGCTGGGGGTAGTGGCGATGCTTACCGACGTCGCAAGTGAAGGGTTTCACAACATAGTAAATCAAAATTTTCTACGGATGCGAATGGGAAAAGCCAAGATCTAATCTAGGAGATGCAAACAATGAGAGGGATAGCTAAGATCTTCATACCCTTGAAGAAATCGCACAGCGGAACGTTCAACAGAACGTGGTTGATGTAGTCGTACTAGCCTTCTCCTCCACGCGATCCGATCGGATCCAACGCCGCAAGTGGCGACGCCACCGAGAGATACACACGTACGACACCTCGACTTCTCCTCATTCCTCAGTCCAGCAAGTGGGGTGGAGAGATATATTGGATCTACAACACGATGGCGTGGTGCAAAGGTGGAGAGTTTCTGCGGCAAGGCTTCGGCTACGCACAGTCGGGAGAGAGAGAGAGGAGAGGGAAGCAATATGGCGGCTAGGGTTTTGGGGTGTGGGAGGAGGGTGCGCCCCTGCTCTCTTTATATAGAGGGCTGGCCGTCTGCCCTTGCCCCTCCTCCAAGCCCTAGGGCCGGCGGCCACATGGGTGGAGTGGGGGGCAAGTTCCCCCCCCCCTTCTAGAAGCTCTCCCTAGGGTTTCCCCTAGGGCTTGGCCGGCTAGGCCTATGGGGCCTTGTGCCCCTGGCCCAATGCGGCCTGGGCACTCCCTCGTAGGCCCACGCCCCCCTCTGACAAGTGGGGCCACGTTGGTCCCACTCCGGAAGCTTCTAGAACCTTCCAGTATAATACCGAACATCCGAAACAACTCCGAAATCCAAAAATTGCTTTCCCTTATATGAATCTTATTCTCCGGACCATTTCGGAACCTCTCGTGATGTCCTGGATCTCATCCGAGACTACGAACAAAAACTCATAAACCAATTATCCGTTCTATCCTAGCGTCGAGACACGTTAAGTGTGTGACCCTACGGGTTCGAGAATATGCAGACATGATCTTCTATCAATAATCAACAGCGGGGTCTGGAAACCCATATTGACTCCCACATATTCATCGATGATCATATCGGATGAACCACGATGCCAGGATTCAATTAATCCCATATATATATTCCCTTCATCACGCGATATTTTACTTGCCCGAGATTCGATCGTTGGCATCGACATACCTAGTTCAATCTTGTTCACAGCAAGTACTTTACTCGTTCCGTAATCCGTATCACTTTGTGATTAACTCCTTAACCACTTGCTTGCAAGCGGTGTTGATATCGATTACCGAGTGGGCCCGAAGTATATCTCTCCGACTTGGGAGGGACAAATCCCATCTCGATACATACAACCCAACAAGTACTTTCCGATCAGCTGAGAGACACCTTTATGATCACCCTCTCGTAGGATGACGTTTGATGACCTCAAAGATTTCTTCCGATACCAGGGAGGTGCATTAACTCATGGTCTAAGGAATACAATATTTGACATAAGAAAAAGCTTCGCAAAGATGAACACGATGACACGATCTAATTGCTCTGCTTGATTTGGGTATGTCCATCATATCATTCTCCTAGTGATATGATCTCATTATTAATTGACAACTCATGTCTATGGTTAGGAAACCTTAACCATCATTAATCAATGAGCTAGTCCATAGACGTACTAGGGACACGGTGTTGTTCATAAACCACACAAGTATCAAAGTTTTCGCTTAATACAATTCTAGCTTGGAATATAAAATTTATCATGAACAAGAATTATAATAATAACAACTTTATTATTGCCTCTAGGGCATAATTCCAACAGTCTCCCACTTGCACTAGAGTCAATAATATAGTTTACATCTGGCAACAATCTAACACCCATGGCACTAAGGTGCTGATCATGTTTTACTCGTGGAAGAGGTTTAGTCAACGGATCTGCGACATTGAGATCCGTATGTACTTTGCTAATCTTCAGATCTCCATCTGTTATATAATCTCGAATTATATGAAACTTGCGGTTGATGTGCTTGGTCTTTGGATGATATCTTGGTTCCTTAGCCAGTGCTATGGCGCCAGTGTTGTCACACAATATCTCCAGTGGGTCCAAAGAACTTGGAACCACACCAAGCTCAGTGATGAAGTTCCTGATCCAAACTCCTTCACTTGACGCTTCTGCAGCAGCCATGTATTCTGCTTCTACTGTAGATCTCGCGATCACGCTTTGCTTGCAGCTTCTCCAGCTCACAGCTCCTCCATTCAAAACATAAGCGTATCCTGTCTGAGATTTAGAATCATCCTTGTCGGTGTCGAAACTAGCGTCGACGTAACATTTTATGACAAGCTATTCATCACCTCCATAGACTAAGAACATTTCTTTAGTCCTATTTAAATACTTTAGGATGTTCTTCACGGTTGTCCAGTGTTCCACTCCTGGATCACTTTGGTATCTTCTCGTCAAACTAAGAGCATTGGACACATCCGATCTAGTACATAGCATGGCATACATGATAGAACCTATGGCCGAGGCATAAGGCACTTTGCTCATAGATTCTCTATCGTTTACCGTAGCTGGACACTGAGCCTTGCTTAATATCTTACCTGACAACATAACTGAACCTTTCTTTGCCTTATCCATTCTGAACCTTTTCATAACTTTGTCTAGGTATGTACTTTGGCTTAAACCTATTAGGTGTCTTTGTCTATCTCTATAGATTTTGATGCCTAATATATAAGCAGCTTCCCCTAGGTCTTTCATTGAAAACATTTGTTCAAATAAGTCTTCACATCGTTAAGCATATCAATGTCATTTCCAATAATCAATATGTCATCCACATATAGTACTAAAAATGTCACTGAGCTCCCACTCACTTTCTTGTAAATACAAGCTTCGTAGCAACTTGGAACAAATCCAAAGCTCTTGATCACTTGATCAAAACGAAGGTTCCAACTCCGAGATGCTTGCTTCAGTCCATAAATGGAACGCTGAAGTTTGCACACCTTATCAGCATCCTTAGGATCGACAAAACCTTCGGGTTGCATCATATACAACTCTTCATCAATGTTGCCATTGAGGAACGCAGTCTTGACATCCATCTTCCATATTTCATAATCATGAAACACATCAATTGCTAATAAAATCCGAATGGACTTAAACATCGCTACGGGAGAGAAAGTCTCATCGTAGTCAACACCTTGAACGTGTCAAAAACCTTTTGCGACAAGTCGTGCTTTATAGACAGTAACATTACCATATGCGTCCGTTTTCTTCTTGAAAATCCATTTGCACTCAACGGCCTTTCGGTCGCTAGGAGGGTCCACCAAAGTCCATACTTGGTTTTCGCTCATGGATACCAATTCGGATTTCATGGCCTCTAGCCATTTCTCAGAGTCTGGGCTCATCATTGCTTCCTCATAGTTCACAGGTTCACTGTTGTCTACTAACAAGACAATTAAGACAGGGTTGCCGTACCACTCAGGAGGGGAACGTGACCTTGTCGACCTGCGACGTTCAGTAGTAGCATCGTCCGAAGCTTCATGATCCTCGTCATTAGCTTCCTCTATTGTTGGTGTAGACGGCACTGGAACAATTTCAGGTGCTGCGCTACTCTCCAACTCAAGAGAAGGTTCAATAACCTCGTCTAGCTCTACTTTCCTCCCACTCACTTCTTTCGAGAGAAACTCCTTCTCAAGAAAGGATCTGTTCTTTTCAACAAACACTTTGTCTTTGGATCTGTGATAGAAGGTATACCCAATAGTTTCCTTAGGGTATCCTATTGTAGTGACCTCGGATCAAGTAAGATCCTAAGTCCCTGTGATTAACATGCTAGTCCCTGGATCAATAGCTAGCACTCGCAGTCGATGAAATATCATGTAAAACACAAGTCTTTATTACATGAATCGAATAATCCAGAGTTTACATTATTACAACAGAAGCGATATAAATATAACTTGGAGTCCCATCAATGCCACAGGCAGGTTGAGTGAAGACCCGCGATCCTAGCGCACCTTTCAACGATCTCTGAAATTCTGCACATAAAACGTGCAGCCAACAAGTTGGGTCAATACTTTGAATGTATTGGCAAATTACACCAAGGAAGGAAAGACTAACTCTACATGCAAGGCTAGTTTAGGCTTTGGAGTTCATTTGCATATAGCTAATTTTCTTAAGTAGAGAGAAGAAGAGAGGATTGTCCTACTTTGTAAACATTTGCTTAGATAAAGGTCGAGTGGCACACGAGGATATTACGCACCAAGTGTCCAAACAACCAAACACTTGGATATTACGCACCAAGCGTCACTTGGATATTACACACCAAGTTCCCAAATTCCCACCCATTAGCGATATTATGCACGCCATGGGGTTTTCAAAACTTTGTTTTAGAAAAGAGAGAGGAAGATCCTTCAGAGGCTTCATTTTTCAGACGCTCATTGTTGTTCTGTTACCGTGAACACGACTGATCGATCAGATTGCAATACTCTCGAGAGTTTGTGCACTTTACCCACAATCCACGATCAAGTCCTTTTACAGACTAGACCATGGCGAGGCTTTCCCTTAGTAGCCCCTCTACCTTCTGGATCAAACCATGCCAAGAACCTCCAAATATTGGTACCCAGGTGAGGTTTCCCACTAAGTACTAGGCCAACACAGAGCCCATAATGTATTGTTGTTGCACTGGAAGCTTCTGAATTCTGAAACATGGCAGACTTCTTTGATTCCTGGGCGGCCGTCCTCCACCAAAATGTCACTCGTTGTCCCGATAACCATTCCGCCCAGATGAAAACTTAGTTTTATTTTTGAAGTGGATTTGAGAAGAAAAGTTTGCTCTAGAGAGCCTTTATACTTAGAAAAATTCTTTGTCTTTCGAACCCCCCAACGGTACTTTGTATATATAGCATAGCAAGCAATACTTAGTAAAAACAGGGGTAACCTATTAGGATGGGAAATCCTAAGTATAGAGCTACTCATGGCATACTACAAAATCATCGCACTTGCAAAATAATACTAAGGAAAAATTCTACTAGATCATCCTACACATGCATACTACAGAATTTTGAAGATCACATGCATAGAATCAAAACTGGGACAAAATTATGAACAAGTGGTGTAACTTGCCTTATGTTGATAATATGGGTGTTGATTGTATTTCTTCGCAGCAATCGCACTCTCCGAACAATCTAATACGAGGACAAGGTAGTTCCAATCAAAACAATTGCAAACATAGCAAACACAACAAGGATGATCGAAAACATGCATGATGATTTAACATGACACAATGGTTATAATTAGTTTTATGAACATTAATATATCATATGATGCATGTATGAGTTCATTTAATGCAATAGGGTACTTGTTATTAATGATTACTTGCCAATATAAGGGTTTTGATAGTTCTGTTGTAACGCTAGTTCTAACTGTAGAATTAAATTTGTTTCTTGGGTTTACTGGATAGAGGACGTTAATACGAACCAGTAGGCGTTGGATTCACCCTAATCGGAGTTATAGATCTTTTTATATGATTTAAAATAGTGTTTAATGGGTTTTAAATGATTCATATAGTTTCTTTTGCCTAAAAATCAAACTAAAATTATATCTGTAATCTCCACGGAATTATGATTTCAGGGACATATTATTTGTAATTTTCTGAATAGTATTTACTTTTTTATGAATTTATTACTCTAAATAAGCCATTAAACCATTTATTTAATTGCTGCGAAACCTTATAGTATTTTACTAAACCATTTGCAGATTGATGATCTACATGGAACCAGCTTTCTATCAGTATATTATTTATATTTTTGTGACAAGCAAATAATTTACTATGAATTTAATGATTTATAAAGCCATTAAAACTAATTAAATTGCTACGGGTTAAATAATCTGCAAAAGCTAGATCCAACGAGATATTCTTAAAGTACATTACAGTATCTTCAATTTCGTATATAATTCATATTTTTTGGAGTTACAGATAATTTCTTATGAATTTATTAACCTAAAAGACAATTAAAACTAATTAAATTACTGCAGTAACCACGTACAGTAAAAGTTGGATCTATTCTGATAAGATGATTCTACGTGAAATTATCTTCAATTTGATATATTATACGCAATTTTTGGACATGGTATGAATTTCTAATGAATTTTACAAGTTAGATCTATAATATGCAATTTTAAATTCGAACGGAATATTCCAGGAAATATTCCGCTGACTGGACAGGTTGACTTTGCATGCTGACTAGGACTAGATGTTGACCTTACGTTGATGTGCTGTTGATAATGAATATGACCGGGATAACGACATGGCACGCACCGGTTTGATTGGATCTCGACCGTCTGGATAGGATCTGGTGGCTAGAAGAAGAGATTGACCCGATTTTGGCTCAGAATAGACAAAAAATAGATCTGTGTTAGAGAGACAAACCGTAGGTCAAATTGAAAAACTCAGAACATGAAAGTTGTGGGGAATCATTATTCCTACCTTCTCACCAAAGGAATTTGGATTTGAAGAAACGAGCGCGAGTAGATCTTGGATTTACACCGTAAGATCTGAAATATTGCGATGCGAAATTCTCCGGCTGTGGTGGATGAAAAGAGGTGAGGTTTGTCGGGATTGAAAGATTTCGACGATTCCTACAACTTTCGTTTTTTGACCGAAGGCAAACAACGAAGGCTAGATGGGTTAAAAAGCGAAATAAGATTCGGGCATATGTAGATTCATGATTTCGAGAATATAAACTCGTACAGCCGTGGCTCCACGAGTTTATATGGAGGTTTAGGATGGTTTAGAGATAGGCCTTGGAGTAGAGAACAAGTAGAAACAAACGAAAGTCGATTCGGAGTTGTAGATAAAAAGTTATAGCAGTTTGAGTAGAGATAGGTTTAACAAAACAGATTTTGCACGCTTTTTGGAGCAACCCGATCGATCCCGTACGCTGTGCCTGCCCCCTGGCTCGGTCCGTTGGGCGGTGGGCCTGCTTTTTTTTACTTGTTTCCTCAGATCTTTGCATACGAACTCCAAATGACATGATTCTTGTTTCTAAATTTTTCTAAAATCAAATAGATCATTATAGGATTAAATTTGTAATCTTTTTACTAGTTTGTAAGTAGTGGATTTATAAATCCTTGTATATTTTATTTTATTTATATCTTTATGTGTTTGTATTTGTTCCACGACTTTTTCATACTAGCTTCAAATGAGCTCAATTTTGTTTCTAAAATTTTGTAATATTAATTGGATCCTTTTAGGCTATAATTTAGCAATAATCGTTGTCTTAGAAATAGTGGGTTTTAAAAAGTCAATTTAGTTACCCTTAGGAACATTTGGGCGAATCAACTATAGAATTTAGATACCAGGATTTGGATTTAGTTTGTGAGAGCTTTGCATGGATGTAATGAAATGCTTATGAATGCTTCATGATTTTCATTTTGAAATCTTGCACACCAATTCTACAATCCATAATCAATCCATGCCCTTTTTGCCTATATGGCTACTTAGGTCTTAACAAAAGAATATAAGATTTTGAATTCATGGCTGAGAGGATTTTCTATTCAAAAAGGTTCTTCTCTTTGAGAATTTTCGACATAGTCAAACAATCAATCAAACTTATTTATTTATTTCACATTCCAAAATTAGGAGAATTTTGGGATGTGACAGACTACCACCCTTAAAAGAAATCTCGTCCTGAGATTTGGGAAGCCTAGAAAGAAAGGAAGGTTCGGGATCATTTAGGATGCTACCACCCTTAAAAGAAATTGACTAGGTCACTTCTCGAGGATTCACTTAGCTCAGATTGGTTCTCCTTTAGACTTTTATTGGCACAATGTCTCTAGCACATTCTAAACATCATGATTGATAGTTTCCGAGAAAGCACTTCTTAAACTAGCAAAACTCTCTTGGTGGGCAAATAGGGAATGTTTACTTCACGGTGCCCATAATTCACGGTCGGGATTCATCCTTACCATACATCCTATGCTTAGCAATGGATGCTTTTAGAAGGGTGTAACAATATACCATTCTAGGGTTTAGGCTCAACGTCGACTCTCTGCTAAGGTTGAAAAGGGCACTCAAGATTCGCAAAGCCAACAGTACAAGAGCGAATAATAAGAGTAGTAGGAATGGTGATCAATCCATCATGCACCCAAATCATTACCCTGTATGAGGATAGGTGAATCACGTTTTTCTATCACTCGGGCATTCTTACTTGCCTTGAAGAATGTTCCCATGGGCACGAACTAATGCTCTATGTATACTCCCATGTATTCAATCAACAAAGCCACTACTAAAACTAAGCTATCGATACTTCAACTTTCAGGTTGGGTAATCTACTACATAACATCATGTGCAACACTTCATACTTCCACATCCTTTTTTCTATTAGGTGGAGCATTCCCTTCCTAAATGCATTGTGTTGTCAAACCTTCCACTTAACACATCATTATATCTCCAAGGGTTCAAGATAGGAAAGGATAGATTCTATAGGAAAGAAACGACTAAGAAAATAATCCTACCCATAACTATATGAAGCAATCAATGTCACAAACAAGGAAACAATCATAAGAAATCAACACACAAGCAAGCACCTATATAATAACATTACATGTGTATAAACTTAGTAGTATATAACCACAAAATAGTTTGAAAGCATTGGGAACAATACTAGAGTAAAATAGAGCAACATATAAGGAATAAACAAAATCTGTCGAAACGGTACAGCAGACTTCACGAATTTTTCTGACCGACTTAAGCTCATCAAGAATTTTAGCCAATTTTTGTGCATGTACTACAGGTAATTACGCTCCAGATCCTATTTTTTTAGATTTTTCTGAGTTACCAATAAAATATGTAAAATCGCGCGGTATAACAGGTCAGGCAGAAAACTGCAGCAGTAATCCACGAATTTCAATCAATTCACACCATTAAAATAATTTTAAAACCACACGAAAGTTCCAGCAACTTTAGAGTTTCAAAACAACAGATCCTAAACAAGGCATCACACGATATGATTCAGTACAAACCAGCAAGCAACCTATATTGTCATACCACATAAGTTGGTAAAAACAATATGCTAACACGACAGCGATGATCTCCTAAAGAGATAAAATATGGTGGTCCAGACCTAACCAAACTTGATGAGATGTTTATTTATGTCATACTATTTGTTCTTTTACTTAGCTAACTCTCATATAGGTATCATAAGAATGGACAACTACAAATTTGAACAAGAAGAGGTTATAGAAAAGATAGACAAGAAATATAAGAACATCTAATAAGTATAAAATATGCTAGTTCTCCTAATAGAGGTCTTCTATTGCTATTACCATCGTCGTTTTTATCCTTTCCAGCTATATTCACATGTTTTGGACAATTATCAGCATAATGCCTAGGATTGTGACACTGGAAGCATAGGACTTTTGCTTAGATCCTTCCTCCTTTTTGGCAAGGACATCCCGTCTTGTGGTTCTCATGCTCTACCTCAACATTTGGAAGCCTTGATCGTTTCCTTGAGCCAGTTTGGGGAAAATGGGCATTCCTTTCATATGTCGAGTATTGTGAAGTGATGACTTTGGGTGCGGTGTCTAGAGTCTTGAATCCATCCCTTGTATTTGTCGTGTCCTCGCGGAGCTTCATGAGGTCTTGGCGCATTCCGTCTCTGACTTGTTGATTCAGTTGATGTACCACCGGGTAGAGGTGCATTGAGCGGGGTTGATTGGTCCCTTCGCACAGGAAGAATGTAACTTGAGAGGTGGGACATTCTTCAGATGGGTGCCTTCCTTCATAGTAGGGGCGCTGATCATGATGCTCCTTGGTGATATGCCCTATTTCTCCATAGACCGTGCAAGCTAAATGTTTCGGGACTTCAACTTCTTGGATTTTTGGTATACGAGATGAGATTGAAGTAGAACCACTTTAAATTCTTCCTAAGATATCACCCCTTGATGATCATCAATGGTGTGTTGCATCTCCCACCAAGTTGGAGCGTCGTCATTTAGGAATTGGGTGGCATAATGAAGCATTATGTTGACTTCAATGTTGGCATCCTTCATTCTTTCTTCAACCTGGAGCATCCACTTCTTTGCATCGGCGTGGCTCTTACGCTTGGTGGAGTTGAGTTCCTTGTCCTCCTTATTGATATGGTCCATCCGTCGCGTTGACCAAGGTTTAGAGTAGGAACGAATGGAGTATGGAAGAAGAAGAATAACCCATACAAGAAATTTTATTTAGAAAACAGGTTTTCATTAGCTAAGGTAATAAACCATACAAGATAGCAAACAATTTGTCGCATCTATATTTAGCGAAATCTTATTCAGGTTTGGTTCCTAATAGGTCACTTGGAATCTTCGAGTCTTCGAGTCTCCAAAAGTCTTTGTGCTCTTGATAGTCTTCATGTTCTTCATAATCTTCAATCTTTCGAGTTCTTTAGTTAATAACATTGACTTAAGGCCTTTGAAGTCTTTAATCTTGTATCATCAGTCTTGGAACATCTTTCATGGAGGTCTTCAAAAGTCCCGACTTAATCGAAACATTGAGATGATCTTCTTTGAAAAGGTAATCTTGAGAAAAGTTTCTTCTTGAAGTGTGTAATGGTCATATTCTAATGTTGAAAGGAAGAGACTTAAGAAATTTTAAAACCCCAAAGGAAGATGATGAGAAGTATGAGAGTTTTCTGAAATAACTTAGAAAATATTTGTCCTAAGGTTTTTCCATGTCTAGGGTCACGATCTACAGTTAACTTATGCTCTGATACCATCTGTAGTGACCTCGGATCAAGTAAGATCCTAAGTCCCTGTGATTAACATGCTAGTCCCTAGATCAATAGCTAGCACTCATAGTCAATGAAATATCATGTAAAACACAAGTCTTTATTATATGAATCGAATAATCCAGAGTTTACATTATTACAACAGAAGCGATATAAATACAACTTGGAGTCCCATCAATGCCACAGGCAGGTTGAGTGAAGACCCGCGATCCTAGCGCACCTTTCAACGATCTCTGAAATTCTGCACATAAAATGTGCAGCCAATAAGTTGGGTCAATACTTTGAATGTATTGGCAAATTACACCAAGGAAGGAAAGACTAACTCTACATGCAAGGCTAGTTTAGGCTTTGGAGTTCATTTGCATAAAGCTAATTTTCTTAAGTAGAGAGAAGAAGAGAGGATTGTCCTACTTTGTAAACATTTGCTTAGATAAAATAAGGTCGAGTGGCACACGAGGATATTACGCACCAAGTGTCCAAACAACCAAACACTTGGATATTACGCACCAAGCGTCACTTGGATATTACACACCAAGTTCCCAAATTCCCACCCATTAGCGATATTACGCACGCCATGGGGTTTTCAAAACTTTGTTTTAGAAAAGAGAGAGGAAGATCCTTCAGAGGCTTCATTTTCGGGCGCTCATTGTTGTTCTGCATCGTGAACACTACGATCGATCAGATTGCAATACTCTTGAGAGTTTGTGCACTTTACCCACAATCCACGATCAAGTCCTTTTACTGCACTGCACCATGGTGAGGCTTTCCCTTAGTAGCCCCTCTACCTTCCGGATCCAACCGTGCCAAGAACCTCCAAATGTTGGTACCCAGGTGAGGTTTCCCACTAAGTACTAGGCCAAGACAGAGCCCATAATGTATTGTGGTTGCACTGGAAGCTTCTGAATTCTGAAACATGGCAGACTTCTTTGATTCCTGGGCGGCCGTCCTCCACCAAAATCTCACTCGTTGTCCCGATAACCATTCCGCCCAGAAGAAAACTTAGTTTTATTTTTGAAGTGGATTTGAGAAGAAAAGTTTGCTCTAGAGAGCCTTTATACTTAGAAAAATTCTTTGTCTTTCGAACCCCCCAACGGTACTTTGTATATATAGCATAGCAAGCAATACTTAGTAAAAACAGGGGTAACCTATTAGGATGGGAAATCCTAAGTATAGAGTTACTCATGGCATACTACAAAATCATCGCACTTGCAAAATAATACTAAGGAAAAATTCTACTAGATCATCCTACACATGCATACTACAGAATTTTGAAGATCACATGCATAGAATAAAAACTGGGACAAAATTATGAACAAGTGGTGTAACTTGCCTTATGTTGATAATATGGGTGTTGATTGTATTTCTTCGCAGCAATCGCACTCTCCGAACAATCTAATACGAGGACAAGGTAGTTCCAATCAAAACAATTGCAAACATAGCAAACACAACAAGGATGATCGAAAACATGCATGATGATTTAACATGACACAATGGTTATAATTAGTTTTATGAACATTAATATATCATATGATGCATGTATGAGTTCATTTAATGCAATAGGGTACTTGTTATTAATGATTACTTGCCAATATAAGGGTTTTGATAGTTCTGTTGTAACGCTAGTTCTAACTGTAGAATTAAATTTGTTTCTTGGGTTTACTGGATAGAGGACGTTAATACGAACCAGTAGGCGTTGGATTCACCCTAATCGGAGTTATAGATATTTTATATGATTTAAATAGTGTTTAATGGGTTTTAAATGATTCATACAGTTTCTTTTGCCTAAAAATCAAACTAAAATTATATCTGTAATCTCCACGGAATTGTGATTTCAGGGACATATTATTTGTAATTTTCTGAATAGTATTTACTTTTTTATGAATTTATTACTCTAAATAAGCCATTAAACCATTTATTTAATTGCTGCGAAACCTTATAGTATTTTACTGAACCATTTGCAGATTGATGATCTACATGGAACCAGCTTTCTATCAGTATATTATTTATATTTTTGTGACAAGCAATTAATTTACTATGAATTTAATGATTTATAAAGCCATTAAAACTAATTAAATTGCTACGGGTTAAATAATCTGCAAAGGCTAGATCCAACCAGATATTCTTAAAGTACATTACAGTATCTTCAATTTGATATATTATTCATATTTTTCAGAGTTACAGATAATTTCTTATGTATTTATTAACCTAAAAGACAATTAAAACTAATTAAATTACTGCAGTAACCACGTAAGTAAAAGTTGGATCTATTCTGATAAGATGATTCTATGTGAAATTATCTTCAATTTGATATATTATACGCAATTTTTGGACGTGGTATGAATTTCTAATGAATTTTACAAGTTAGATCTATAATATGCAATTTTAAATTCGAACGGAATATTTCAGGAAATATTCCGCTGACTGGACAGGTTGACTTTGCATGCTGACTGGGACTAGATATTGAACTTACGTTGATGTGGTTTTGATGATGAAGATGACCGGGATGACGACATGGCACGCACCGGTTTGATTGGATCTCGACCGTCTGGATAGGATCCGGTGGCTAGAAGAAGAGATTGACCCGATTTTGGCTCAGAATAGACAAGAAATAGATCTATGTTAGAGAGACAAATCCGTAGGTCAAATTGAAAAACTCAGAACATGAAAGTTGCGGGGAATCATTATTCCTACCTTCTCACCAAAGGAATTTGGATTTGAAGAAACGAGCGCGAGTAGATCTTGGATTTACACCGTAAGATCTGAAATATTGCGATGCGAAATTCTTCGGCTGTGGTGGATGAAAAGAGGTGAGGTTTGTCGGGACTGAAAGATTTCGACGATTCCTACAACTTTCGTTTTTTGACCGAAGGCAAACGACGAAGTCTAGATGGGTTAAAAAGCGAAATAAGATTCAGGCATATGTAGATTTGGGATTTCGAGAATAAAAACTCGTACAGCAGTGGCTCCACGAGTTTATATGGAGGTTTAGGATGGTTTAGAGATAGGCCTTTGAGTAGAGAACAAGTAGAAACAAACGGAAGTCGATTCGGAGTTGTAGATAAAAAGTTATAGCAGTTTGAGTAGAGATAGGTTTAACAAAACAGATTTTGCACGCTTTTTGGAGCAACCCGATCGATCGATCCTCAGACAAGCTTCGCCTGCCCGTTGGTCGATCGGACCGGGTGGGCCGGCCCGTTTTTTTTTTTACTTGTTTCCCTCGTATCTTTTGCATACGAACTCCAAATGACATGATTCTTGTTTCTAAATTTTTCTAAAATCAAATAGATCATTATAGGATTAAATTTGTAATGTTTTTACTAGTTTGTAAGTAGTGGATTTATAAATCCTTGTATATTTTATTTTATTTATATCTTTATGTGTTTGTATTTGTTCCATAACTTTTTCATACTAGCTCCAAATGAGCTCAATTTTGTTTCTAAAATTTTGTAATATTAATTGGATCCTTTTAGGCTATAATTTAGCAATAATCGCTGTCTTAGCAATAGTGGGTTTTAAAAAGTCAATTTAGTTACCCTTAGGAACATTTGGGCGAATCAACTATAGAATTTAGATACCAGGATTTGGATTCAGTTTGTGAGAACTTTGCATGGATGTAATGAAATGCTTATGAATGCTTCATGATTTTCATTTTGAAATCTTGCACACCAATTCTACAATCCATAATCAATCCATGCCCTTTTTGCCTATATGGCTACTTAGGTCTTAACAAAAGAATATAAGATTTTGAATTCATGGCTGAGAGGATTTTCTATTCAAAAAGGTTCTTCTCTTTGAGAATTTTCGACATAGTCAAACAATCAATTAAACTTATTTATTTATTTCACATTCCAAAATTAGGACAATTTTGGGATGTGACACCTATGAAGACACATTTCTCCGCTTTGGGTTCGAGCTTGTCTGGCATCAACTTCTTGATGTAAGCCTCGCATCCCCAAACTTTAAGAAACGACAACTTAGGTTTAGCACCAAACCACAGTTCATACGGTGTCGTCTCAAAGGATTTAGATGGTGCCCTATTTAAAGTGAATGCAGCGGTTTCTAATGCATAACCCCAAAATGATAACGGTAAATCTGTAAGAGACATCATTGATCGCACCATATCTAATAGAGTTTGATTCTTGCGTTCAGACACACCATTGCGCTATGGTGTTCTGGGTGGCGTGAGTTGCGAAATGATTCCGCTTGCTTTAAGATGCGTGAGGAAATCATAACTCAAATATACACCTCCACGATCGGATCGTAGAAATTTAATTTTCCTATTACGATGGTTTTCCACTTCGTAATGAAATTCTTTGAACTTTTCAAATGTTTCAGATTTATGTTTCATTAAATAGATATACTCATATCTACTTAAGTCATCAGTAAAAGTGAGAAAATAGCGATATCCACCGCGCGTCGAAACAGTCATTGGTCCGCATACATCGGTATGTATGATTTCCAACAAGTCCGTTGCTCTCTCCATTATACTGGAGAATGGGGTTTTGATCATCTTGCCCATGAGGCACGGCTCGCACGTGTCAAATGATTCAAAATCAAGAGACTCCAAAAGTCCATCAGAATGGAGTTTCTTCATGCATTTTACACCAATATGACCTAGACGGTAGTGCCACAAGTAAGTAGATTTATCACTATCTACTTTGCATCTGTTAACCTCAATGTTATGGATATGTGTTTCATTGCTTTCGAGATTCAGAAGAAATAAACCATTCATAGAAGGTGCATGACCATAAAAGATGTTACTTATATAAATACAACAACCATTATTCTCTGATTTAAATGAATAACCGCCTTGCAATAAACACGATCCAGATATAATGTTCATGCTCAACGCAGGCACATAATAACATTTATTAAGGTTTAAAACTAATCCCGAAGGTAAAACTATGGAGAGCGTGCCGACGGCCATCACATCAACTCTTGATCCGTTGCCAACGCGCATTGTCACCTCATCCCTTGCTAGCCGCCGTCTATTCCGTAGCTCCTGTTTCGAGTTACAAATATTAGCAACTGAACCAGTATCAAATACCCAGGCACTACAACGAGCGCTAGTAAGGTAAACATCAATAACATGTATATCAAATATACCTTTGATGGTGCCGACCTTCTTGTCCGCTATGTACTTCGAACAGTTGCGCTTCCAGTGACCCTTGTCCTTGCAATAGAAGCACTCAGTGTCCGGCTTAGGTCCAGACTTGAGCTTCTTCTCAGCAGGGGCAACGCGCTTGCCGCTGCCTTTCTTGAAGGACTTCTTTGCACCCTTGCCTTTCTTAAAGCTGGAGGGATTGTTGACCATCAACACATGATTATCTTTCTTGATGTCCACCTCCGCATCTTTCAGCTTAGCGAAGAGCTCAATGATTGTATCAGTGGAACCAATCTGATTATGAGTAACTACAAAACCTTTGTAGCTAGGAGGGAGTGATTGCAGAACTCTGTCAATCTTGATCTCTTCTGGAATCTTGCAGTCCAGTTGCTCAAGACGTTGAGTGTAGCCCGACATCTTAATGGCGTGCTCACTAACGGAACTCCCTTCCTCCATCTTGCAGTTGAAGAATTTCTCAGAGATCTCATATCTCTCAGAACGGGCCTGAGTCTGAAACATAGTTTTCAGTTCCTCAAGAATCTCAAAGGGCCCGGTGAACTCCTCAAAACGATTTTGAAGGTCCGATTCCATATCAAACAACATGGTGCTCTTAATCACACCATAATCATCTTTGCGTGACTGATAAATAGCTTTCTCATCAGCCGGCGCATCTACAGCAGGGGCGTCACCTAGCGCGTTCTCAAGGACATAGTCCTTTTGTCCACCAGCGAAATGATTCTCAGAATGCGGAACCAGTTGGTGAAGTTAGACCCATTGTTCTTAAGCTTTTCTTTCTCAGCAAAAACGTTGAAGTTGAAGTTGGACTTAGCCATTTGATCTACAAAATTTGCAAGTACAATTTAGACTATGTTCATGATAACTAGTTCAACTTAATCAAATTACTAGATGAACTCCCACTAAATTCAACATCCCTCAAGTTGTTTAGTGAACATGATCCAAATTCACCACACCTAATCTGATCTTCACGAGAAGAGATGTGGTTTCAATGGTGGACAACAAAGTGTCGATCATATCATTCATATGAGTCATGCTTAACCTTTCGGTTCGTGTGTTCCGAGGCCATGTCTGTACATGCTAGGCTCGTCATGTCAAACCCAAGTATTTCCACGTGTGCAAAACTAGCTTGCACCCATAGTATGTGAACGTAGAGTTTATAGCACCCGATCATCACGTGGTGCTTGAACACGACGAACTTTCGCAACGGTCCATACATGGGGAGAACACAATTTTATCTTGATCTTTAAGTGAGGAATCATCTTATAATGCTACCGTTGCGATCTAAGCATAATAAGATACATAAAAGGATAAACATCACATTCATATAATTTTATGTGACATGGCATAGCCAATCTCCGCGCAATGATCTCCATCTTGTGCGTGCCAGCATGATCTCCATCACTCCACCATGATTGCCTCCACCACGAATAGTAACTACAACTATTGCTAACTACTTAGTGATAAAGTAAAGCTATTACATGGCGTATAAGAAGTTGACACATAGGTCATACACAATTATAAAGACAACCATATGGCTCCTGCCGGTTGTGTACTCATCGACATGCAAGTCGTGAAATATTACAAAACATGATCATTGCATACAACATACACATCACATCTTGGGCCATACCATATCACAGAAACACTCCCTGCAAAAAAAGTTAGACGCCTCTACTTTGTTGTTGCATGTTTTACGTGGCTTATGGGAGTAACAAGCTAAGAACGATTTTTACCTACGAAAAGCCACAACGGTGAAATTATGATTTCCAACATCCGGTGTAAATCCCATGACAACTATAGTGAGAGAAACTGGCATCCACCAGCCGCATGTGTGGAACAAGCCACACGTCAAGTGCGGATCCGGTCTCGCGAACGAGGTCGCGTAAAGTTGGCCTGGACCGCTTCGATCTCACTATCCTGTGTCATAAGAAGTACACAACAAGTGTCTTGCAACAGAAAACATCAACGCCCGCAAAAAGCATGTTGTGTTCTACTCGTGAAACACATCTACGCATAGATCTAGCTCTCATACCACTGAAGGGTTTCGCAGCATAGTAAATCAAAATTTTCTACGGATGCGAACAGGAAAAGCCAAGATCTAATCTAGGAGATGCAAAAAATGAGAGGGATAGATGAGATATTCATACCCTTGAAGAAATCACACAGCGGAACGTTCAACAAAACGTGGTTGATGTAGTCGTACTAGCCTTCTCCTCCTCGCGATCCTATCCGATCCAACGCCGCAAGTGGCGACACCTCCGAGATATACACACGTACGGCACCTCGACGTCTCCTCCTTCCTCGGTCCAGCAAGTGGGGTGGAGAGATAGATTGGATCTACAACACGACGGCATGGTGCAAAGGTGGAGAGTTTCTGCGGCAGGTCTTCGCCTACGCGCAGTCGGGAGAGAGAGAGAGGAGAGGGCAGCAGTATGGCGGCTAGGGTTTTGGGGTGTGGGAGGAGGGTGCACCCCTTCCCTCTTTATATAGAGGGATGGCCGGCTGCCCTTGCCCCTTCTCCAAGCCCTAGGGCCGGCGGCCACATGGGTGGAGTGGGGGGCAAGTTCCCCCCACCCTTCTAGAAGCTCTCCCTAGGGTTTCCCCTAGGGCTTGGCCGGCTGGGCCTATGGGGCCTTGTGCCCCTGGCCCAATGCGGCCAGGGAACTCCCTCGTAGGCCCACGCACCCCTCCGACAAGTGGGGCCACGTTGGTCCCACTCCAGAAGCTTCTAGAACCTTCCGGTACAATACCGAACATTCCGAAACAATTCCGAAATCCAAAAACTGTTTTCCCTTATATGAATCTTATTCTCCAGACTATTCCGGAACCTCTCGTGATTTCCTGGATCTCATCCGAGAATCTGAACAAAAACTCATAAACCAATTATCCATTCTATCCTAGCGTCGAGACACGTTAAGTGTGTGACCCTACGGGTTCGAGAATATGCAGACATGATCTTCTATCAATAATCAACAACGGGGTCTGGAAACCCATATTGACTCCCACATATTCATCGATGATCATATCGGATGAAACACGATGCCAGGATTCAATTAATCCCATATATATATTCCCTTCGTCAGGCGATATTTTACTTGGCCGAGATTTGATCGTTGGTATCGGCATACCTAGTTCAATCTCGTTCACAGCAAGTACTTTACTCGTTCCGTAATCCAATATCACTTTGTGATTAACTCCTTAACCACTTGCTTGCAAGCGGTGTTGATATCGATTACCGAGTGGGCCCGAAGTATATCTCTCCGACTTGGGAGGGACAAATCCCATCTCGATACATACAACCCAACAAGTACTTTCCGATCACCTGAGAGACACCTTTATGATCACCCTCTCATAGGATGACGTTTGATGACCTCAAAGCTTTCTTCCGATACCAGGGAGTTGCATTATCTCATGGTCTAAGGAATACAATATTTGACATAAGAAAAAGCTTCGCAAAGATGAACACGATGACACGATCTAATTGCTCTGCTTGATTTGGGTCTGTCCATCATATCATTCTCCCAATGACATGATCTCATTATTAATTGACAACTCTTGTCTATTGTTAGGAAACCTTAACCATCATTAATCAATGAGCTAGTCCATAGAGGCGTACTAGGGACACGGTGTTGTTCATAAACCACACAAGTATCAAAGATTCCGCTTAATACAATTCTAGCATGGAATATAAACTTTATCATGAAGAAGAATTATAATCATAACATCTTTATTATTGCCTCTAGGGAAAAGTTCCAACAGCAAGGTTGCGAGGAAGCTCCAATGTTGTTGGCGTCGACAGGGGCAAGCTGCTGTGGCCATGGGAGCTCGTCGGTATCACATCCCAAAATTTCCAAATTTTGTAATGTGAAAAATAAATAAACAAAATAAATAACTGTTGAAATTTAGGGTGAAAAGAAACTTTTGTTTCTAAATGGAAACTTAAAAATCCCATCTTTAACAAACTTTAGTTAATGTTTGAATCCAAGTAAATTCAAATCAAGTGAAATGCATTCTTCATAAATGCATCTGGAAATTTAAACACTTGGAAAATAAACCAAAATCCTAAATCCCTATTGGAAGAAAATCATTTCAAAAGATCTCTCTAAGCCTATGGATTATGTTCCATATAAAAATTTGTCAACAAAAATTAGTAAATGATCAAGAATGACAAATAGAAATATTATAAAACCATAGAAATTGATTTCAATCAATTTGGAACCAAAGATAAAATCTTATGAATTTAATAAGATAAGGAAATTGAATTTCCAAAGCTAATAAAACACCTATCAAGAAATACATACCAAATGGTGAGAAAATAATCCTAAAGAGATTTATATGGATAAACAAATATTAAATAAGATTTTACCAATTGGAGTCACCAAGTTTGGATCTTTAAATAAAAAGATATGGATTTTATAACTTAAAGAAAGAAATATTAAATGAGGAATATTTAAAGACCAAATTAAAACTTGGCCAAGGCCATAAGCAAATGGAATGAATATAATCCAAATCCAAATAAAATAAAAGGATAAAGAATTTCCAAATAAACTAAAATGGCATTAACCAAATTCTATCCCTATTTAAATAAAGACAAATCTCTAATAAGAATGATTAATTAAAATCATGGGAAAATAGTATTCGGAATTTACCCAAGTGGAATAAAAGTTATTTAATTAACTTAAATGGGATCAAAGAAATCAACTAAATAAATTTATGGAATTAAACCCATAATTATTTTCATTAGAATAAAGACAAGTACCCAAATCAAAATGATTAATAAATCATATTAAAAATATTCCAAATAATTCAAGGTGAATAATTTGACACCCTATTAAATAAATAAAACCTACTGAAAAGATTTGAAAAGATTTAGATTTCAAATGGAGTTTGAAAACATTATTAAACCTTATTTGAATAAATGCAAGGGCCTATTTAAATAATTAAAAGACCCTAAAAAGAATAAAAGAAATATTCTAAATTTGACTTTAAAATGCATTAATAAACAGTATTTGAATATACACAAAGTTTGGTTGAAATTTGAATTCAAATGGATGCTTGAATTGATTAAACAAAATAAAAACAGAATAAAAGAATTGGAAAAAGAAAAATAAACAAGAGAAGAAAAAAATAAAAACAGAGCAGCCCAACTAGACCTGGCCAACTAAGCCCAACACCAGCCCACTCCCTCTCTCCCACGAGAAAACGTTTCATACCAGAAAATTGAACCGCGCAGTCGCTGACTAGCAGGCCCCACTCTTCCTCTCTCTCTCACAGACAGCCAGGTCCCGCCGCCAGCTCATCATCACCAACCTTGCGCTGACCACGCCCCTCTCTCCCTCTGCAGTTTCTGGTTCAATTCAAAGCGGGTAAATTCGTTTAAATGCCGCAGTGATTCCGCCCCCAGACCATGCTATCTACATCACCTCCCTCTCCACTCCATTTCCCCCTAGACGCCACACCACAGGATCCCCTAGGCTGCCTATATTGCTTGCGACATCGCCTATGTCTCCGACGGCATTTCTGGTCGATTCCGGTGAACCCAGCCACCTACTTGCCTCCCAGACTCCACGGGGACACTCCCCATCTCCTGTCGAACCTCTCCATAGCGCCAGCTCGCCCGCGCGTGCTCTGCATCGTCGACAACGTCTCCAACAGAACATCGCCGCCGTCTGCTCCTTCTCCGGCGACTTCTCTGGTAACCTTCTGACTGCCCCTCGTCCTTCTGATGATACACCTATGACTAGTTAACTCGTCCGCGTCTAACGCCACCGTTTTCGTGTCCTAGCTCGCACCATAGCGTCGCCTCCGTCTTCGATAGTAAGCAGCCGCCGTCTGTGTCTTCTCTGGCGAGCAATTGTCACTATCCTCGTGCGCCTCCTGTCTTCCCACGAGCACGTCGAGCATCAGTGACACCACGCGAACCTGGTGAGCCATCTCTCTTGTTCCCTTGCTTCCTGATTCACTAAGACCGCCGTTAGCCGAGCATCGCCGCCGCCAGCCACCGTCGAGCGCCGCTGGTATTTGGTCACAGTGCCCTGAGCCGCTGGATCTCGATCCATTGGATGTGGTTGATCCACTTATCGAAGGGGTATGGTTGAACCAGAGCCGCACGATTTCACTTTAATCTAACACACCAGAGAGGCCGATCCAACCGAAATGGTATGGGCGAATAGAAACACGCCACGTGGCTCAGACTTCGTTTAAAAACAGAAACATTTCTATTAGATATGATATTTTGTAAATTGCATAACATTCAAACCACATGTACAAATTTTACAAATTTTATATCAATGGAATCAGCAGGACAAGTACTTTCCAACCATGCCCTTTGTTTAGTAAATTGCTTCTAGTAAAATAGTTGTTTTTGCAGAAACTTGTGTAGGCATAATTTGAATATAAAATTCATCCAAAATTATTTTTATGATAAAACCTTTGGGGAAATGGATTGTTTGAACCTACTGACCATCTAAATCAACTTGTGGTTTCAAAAACATATTTAGTGAAGCAAAAGAATAAAATCTTTGATTTAGAACATTTCTAGTCAAATAAAAATAATGTTTATTTATTAAAAATGCTTTTTGAGGAAACCCTTTGGGGAAATGATTTGTATTAAACTTTCTGACCCCAAACACCAAGTTTTATGATTTAAAAATGTATTTGGTGAACCCTAAAAATTATTGTTTTGCTAAAGGCATTTTCAACCACATAAAATATTGATTTGGTTAAAAATGGTTTATAGGTAAAATCTTTTGCAAATGGTTTTGCCACTTTATAAAATGACCAATAAGTGTTTTAGAATGTTTATAACCTATTAGAAACCACTTTTGTAAATAAAACAATCTTTGACATGTTTGCATGCATTGCTTTGTTTCTATTACTTTATGTGATGTTTGCTTGAATGGTAGATTGAATTTGTGCCTTGCTTGATTGAATTGTAGTGATTTGAAGAGTGTGATCATTTCAAGATCAAGGAGTGAACTTATATTATCTACCAAAAAGGCAAGTGATGCTTCATACTTTTGTCCCATTATTTTCACTATGCATTAGTGATATTTCTATGTAGGACTTGCATGGAATTTCTGCTAAGTGTAAACTATGCCATGGGAAATCCTAGTAGATGAAACCTTAGTAGAATTTTCCTAAGTTAAGATTCCTACTACTATCATGCTTAGCTTAGCTAGTAGAAAACAAGGGTGGATTATATTCATGCTATGGAATATTTCTAAGTCAAGGACTTGTGTTTTGTTTAATAAAACAACTAAGTGAATGAATCACCTGGGTGGAATGGAAGAAATGATTTGTGTTGAGTGGTTACACAAGGCCCATTTCGATGGTTTACCTTGTGTATCTCACTTGTGGATGGCTACCCAGGAACAAAGATATTTGAGATGTCAAATGTTGAGAAGCTTCAAGTGCAGCCACTTGGCATTATGGGCTCTGCCTGGATCATATAGGTTGCAATAACTTAGCCAAATGGACAGTTGGTGGTAGGGGTTTGATAGGTTGGAGCGCGTCCATTTTGGTCTAAGGGAAGGCTTCTGAAAGATCTTGTCTTGGTGAAACCAAGTCTTGTGGGGAAAGTGCACCACCTCTGCAGAGTGAAAAATCTAAGTACTTAGCCATGTCCCTGGTAAAGGACAATTTGAGCATCAAGACATGGAAGCTATCAAGAATATCCTCATCCCAATTTCTAAGTTAAAAACTTGTGGTTGAACAAGGGTTGAAGGATCACCAATTTCTATTGGGAGATGCCTTGGGTGATTTTGTCAAGCAAAAACTTAGTGTTTTCAAATGATAAGGAAAATCTATTTTGAGCAAAGCAATCCTAAGATCCACTTAGCCAAATGCATATAGATGATAGACTACACTATACTACCATAGTATCACTTGCCAATACAATTCAAATGTATTGACCCTTGTGGCTGTAAATTATTATGTTGCAGGTTTGTTTGATGTTAGTGAAGTATGTGTTGATTAGGATTACAAGTCTACAACCAACATGTTTGCCCGTGGCACTTTAAAGATGAAGGACCTCATGCTATTGTTATATTATGCTTCATTGTAATGAGATAGCGAAATGAGCTATGTAAGATGTAAATTACTTTATTCCTGGTTATAAAGTTGTATTATGACCTTTGTTTCTTGATATTACATCTTAACTGTGGATGCTAGCTATTGATCCAGGGACTAGCATTGTAAACACAGGGATCTCTACCTTATTAAAGGTTGGGACCTCTACAGATGGTATCAGAGCATTGTGTTGCTTGTAGGATTGTAACCCTAGGATTGGACAAAACCCCTTAGAAAAATAAGAGTTGTATTTGTTCCAAAACTTATTTACCAACAATCTTGTAAACTCTATCCTCAACCATTTTGGTTTTGATTCTACATCTCTTCTATTTCAAACTTGATGGACAAAGCCTCTTCCATGACCAAATACTTAAACTTATTTTCACCAAGGACTTCAACTTTGGATATCACTAAGGACTACAAGTGAGACAAGAAATATTGTTCAAGACTTGAAGACTAAGGAAACACAACTTAGAGGGAATCATCATCACCTTTGAAGTTTTGTGACCAAGACACAAGAATTTTTCCAAGGAAACCATGATATCATTCAAGAAGAATCAACTAAGAAGAATGGAATGATCTCAAGTGAACCATATAGTTGGACCACCATATTAAGTTTAGATCAAATCCACCAACTTATGTGGTGTAGCAAAAATATTTTGTTGCCCAAAAATATGCATGAAACTTGTTGTTTGAGTGAAAGGATTGTTTGTGATTGTTTGCACATTGCTTGTGTGAATTGTGTTGTGTGTGATTAGAATTATTTCCTTTAGAAATATCTTGCCCATTCTAATCCCAATCCAACCCAAACAGATGACTACTACAAGAAACTCCAACATCAAGGATGGTGACAACAACAACAACCAAGAGGTCAACATGAGAGAACTCAAGTAACCCAAACCCATTTGAACCAAGTGACAACTCAATTTTGGGCCAACAACAAGGATTTAGACCCAACCATGCAAAGGTTTTTGGAAACCCAAACTCAATTGTTGCATAGGATGACAAGTCAAATGATCAACACGGGAGACAATTCTTTTTAAGGAGTTTGTGATAACAATGATGTCAAGGATGATATTCTAGAAGGAACCCAAGCTTGCAATGTTTGTGGAGACAAGGATCACACTTCCAAAGAGCATGAAGATCAATGCCCCAATTGTGAAGAGAAACATCCAACTAATCAATGCCCCACATCTCAAGCCACTTGTTTCCTATGTGATGGAAATAATCATGTCCCTATCCAATGCCCCATCTATTCCGTAGTTCAACAAAGGAAACAAGGTGGAGTACAACAACAGATTATAGACTTCCATGAGAGAACAAATTCTACCAAGAAGGATGAAGACAAAGGAAATCTCAGCTTGCACCTTCATGCAATATGACTCAATTTGATGGACCAAAGAGGAGACATATGTTTTACCCAAGGAAAAGATCAAGGAGACCAGGAAACTTTCCCACCTTTGAGATAAGATATGAAGAGCATGAACTAGAAGCACTCCTAGCTTTGGAGAAACCCAAGAAGAAGAAGGACAAAAGTCAAGTGCAGTGTTGCCATTGCAAAGGATGGGACACTATGCCAATGAATGTCCTGAGAAGAAACAAAAATATAAGGAGATTAACCAAGTGTGGTGCAACAACTGCAAAGAGCTAGGCCATTATGTATCAACTTGTCTATAGAAGATACATGAAGAACTCAATCTTGTCACATGTTACAATTGTGGTAACCCAGGACATTATGCAAGCAATTGCCCAGAAAAGATGAAGCACAAGATAAAGCCTATGAAGGATCTTAGCCTTGTCAAATGTTTCAAGTGTGGAAACAAAGGACACTATACAGATGTTTGCCCAGAGAGGTTTCAACAAGATCCCAAGCAAACCAAGAAGTAATCTAGTTGGGAAATTTTTAAGGGTGGTAGTACCATAGTTGCTTTGAGCCAACTTGTAACCTCTATACTTCCCAAATCTCAGGACGAGATTTATTTTAAGGGTGGTAGCCTGTCAGATCCCAAAATTTTCCAAATTTTGTAATGTGAAAAATAAATAAACAAAATAAATAATTATAGAACTTTAGGGTGAAAAGAAACTTTTGTTTCTAAATGGAAAATTAAAAATCCCATCTTGAACAAACTTTAGTTAATGTTTGAATCCAACTAAATTCAAATCAAGTGAAATGCATTCTTCATAAATGCATCTGGAAATTTAAACACTTGGAAAATAAACCAAAATCCTAAATCCCTATTGGAAGAAAATCATTTCAAAAGATCTCTCTAAGCCTATGGATTACGTTCCATATAAAAATTTCTCAACAAACATTAGTAAATGATCAAGAATGACAAATAGAAATATTATAAAACCATATAAATTGATTTCAATCAATTTGGAACCAAAGATAAAACCTTATGAATTTAATAAGATAAGGAAATTGAATTTCCAAAGCTAATAAAGCACCTATCAAGAAATCCATACCAAATGGTGAGCAAATAATCCTAAAGAGATTTAAAATGATAAACAAATATTAAATAAGATTTTACCAATTGGAATGACCAAGTTTGGATCTTTAAATAAAAAGATATGGATTTTATAAGTTAAAGAAAGAAATATTAAATGAGGAATATTTAAAGACCAAATTAAAACTTGGCCAAGACGATAAGCAAATGGAATGAATATAATCCAAATCCAAATAAAATAAAAGGATAAAGAATTTCCAAATAAAATAAAATGGCATTAACAAAATTCTATCCCTATTTAAATAAAGACAAATCTCTAATAAGAATGATTAATAAAAATCATGGGAAAATAGTATTTGGAATTTACCCAAGTGAAATAAAAGTTATTTAATTAACTTAAATGGGATCAAAGAAATCAACTAAATAAATTTATGGAATTAAACCCATAATTATTTTCATTAGAATAAAGAAAACTACCCAAATCAAAATGATTAATAAATCATATTAAAAATATTCCAAATAATTCAAGGTGAATAATTTGACACCCTATTAAATAAATAAAACCTACTGAAAAGATTTGAAAAGATTTAGATTTTAAATGGAGTTTGAAAACATTATTAAACCTTATTTGAATAAATGCAAGGGCCTATTTTAAATAATTAAAAGAACCTAAAAAGAATAAAAGAAATATTCTAAATTTGACTTGAAAATGCACTAATAAACAATATTTGAATATACACAAAGTTTGGTTGAAATTTGAATTCAAATGGATGCTTGAATTGATTAAACAAAATCAAAACAGAATAAAAGAATTGGAAAAAGAAAAATAAACAGGAGAAGAAAAAATAAAAACTGAGTAGCCCAACCAGACCTGGCCCACTCCCACGAGAAAACGTTTCATACCAGAAAATTGAACCGTGCAATCGCTGACTAGCAGGCCCCACTCTTCCTCTTTCTCTCACAGACAGCCAGGTCCCACCGCCAGCTCATCATCCCCAACCTCGCGCTGACCACGCCCTTCTCTCCCTCTGCAGTTTCTGGTTCGATTCAAAGCGGGTAAATTCGTTTAAATGCTGCAGTGATTCCGCCCCTAGACCATGAAATCTACATCGCCTCCTCTCCACTCCATTTCCCCCCAGACGCCACACCACTGGAGCCCCTAGGCTGCCTGTATTGCTTGCGACATTGCCTCTGTCTCCGACGGCATTTCCGGCCGATTCCGGTGAACCCATCCACCTACTTGCTTCCCAGACTCCACGGGGACACTCCCCATCTTCTGGCGAACCTCTCCGTAGCGCCAGCTCGCCCGCGCGTGCTCTGCATCATCGACAACGTCTCCAACAGAACATCGCCGCCGTCTGCTCCTTCTCCGGCGACTTCTCTGGTAACCTTCTGACTACCCCTCGTCCTTCCGATGATACGCCTGTGACTAGTGAAGTCGTCAGCATCTAACGCCACCATTTTCGTGTCCTTGCTCGCACCGTAGCGTCGCCTTCGTCTTCGACAGTAAGCAACCGCCGTCTGTCTCTTCTCCGGCGAGCAATTGTCACTATCCTCGTGTGCCCCTGTCTTCCCACGATCACGTCGAGCATCAGTGACACCTCGCGAACCTGGTGATCCATCTCTCTTGTTCCCTTGCTTCCCTATTCGCTGAGACCGCCGTTAGCCGAGCGTCGCCGCCGCCAGCCACCGTCGAGCGCCGCTGGTATTTGGTCAGAGTGCCCTGAGCCGCTGGATCTTGATCCATTGGATGCGGTTGATCCACTTATCGAAGGGGTATGGTTGAAACAGAGCCGCATGATTTCACTTTAATTTAACGCACCAGAGAGGCCGATCCAACCAAAATGGTATGGGCGAATAGAAACACGCCACGTAGCTCACACTTCGTTTAAAAACAGAAACATTTCTATTAGATATGAGATTTTGTAAATTGCATAACTTTCAAACCACACGTCCAAATTTTACAAATTTTATATCAATGGAATCAGCAGGACAAGTACTTTCCAACCATGCCCTTTTTTAGTAAATTGCTTCTGGTAAAATAGTTTTTTTGCAGAAACTTGTGTAGGCATAATTTGAATATAAAATTCATCCAAAATTATTTTTGTGATAAAACCTTTGGGCAAATGGATTGTTTGAACCTACTGACCATCTAAATCAACTTGTGGTTTCAAAAACATATTTTGTGAAGCAAAATAATAAAATCTTTGATTTAGAACATTTCTAGTCAAATAAAAATAATGTTTATTTATTAAAAATGCTTTTTGAGGAAACCCTTTGGGGAAATGATTTGGATTAAACTTTCTGACCCCAAACACCAAGTTTTATGATTTAAAAATGTATTTGGTGAACCCTAAAAATTATTGTTTTGCTAAAGGCATTTTCAACCACATAAAATATTGATTTGGTTAAAAATGGTTTATAGGTAAAATCTTTTGCAAATGGTTTGGCCACTTTATAAAATGACCAATAAGTGTTTTAGAATGTTTGTAACCTATTAGAAACCACTTTTGTAAATAAAACAATCTTTGGCATGTTTGCATGCATTGCTTTGTTTCTATTACTTTATGTGATGTTTGCTTGAATGGTAGATTGAATTTGTGCCTTGCTTGATTGAATTGTAGTGATTTGAAGAGTGTTGTCATTTCAAGATCAAGGAGTGAACTTATATTCTCTACCAAAAAGGCAAGTGATGCTTCATACTTTTGTCCCATTATTTTCACTATGCATTAGTGATATTTCTAAGTAGGACTTGCATGGAATTTCTGCTAAGTGTAAACTATGCCATGGGAAATCCTAGTAGATGAAACCTTAGTAGAATTTTCATAAGTTAAGATTCCTACTACTATCATGCTTAGCTTATCTAGTAGAAAACAAGAGTGGATTATATTCATGCTATGGAATATTTCTAAGTCAAGGACTTGTGTTTTGTTTAATAAAACAACTAAGTGAATGAATCACCTGGGTGGAATGGAAGGAATGGTTTGTGTTGAGTGGTTACACAAGGCCCGTTTCTATGGTTTACCTTGTGTATCTCACTTGTGGATGGCCATCCAGGAACAAAGACATTTGAGATGTCAAATGTTGAGAAGCTTCAAGTGTAGCCACTTGGCATTATGGGCTCTGCCTGGATCATATAGGTTGCAATAACTTAGCCAAATGGATAGTTGGTGGTAGGGGTTTGATAGGTTGGAGCGCGTCCATTCTGGTCTAAGGGAAGGCTTCTGAAAGATCTTGTCTTGGTGAAACCAAGACTTGTGGGGAAAGTGCACCACCTCTGCAGAGTGAAAAATCTAAGTACTTAGCCATGTCCCTGTTAAAGGACAATTTGAGCATCAAGACATGGAAGCTATCAAGAATCTCCTCATCCCAATTTCTAAGTTAAAAACTTGTGGTTGAACAAGGGTTGAAGGATCACCAATTTCTATTGGGAGATGCCTTGGGTGATTTTGTCAAGCAAAAACTTAGTGTTTTCAAATGATAAGGAAAATCTATTTTGAGCAAAGCAATCCTAAGATCCACTTAGCCAAATGCATATAGATGATAGACTCCACTATACTACCATAGTATCACTTGCCAATACAATTCAAATGTATTGACCCTTGTGGCTGTAAATTATTATGTTGTAGCTTTGTTTGATGTTAGTGAAGTATGTGTTGATTAGGATTACAAGTCTACAACCAACATGTTTGCCTATGGCACTTTAAAGATGAAGGACCCCATGCTATTGTTATATTCTGCTGCATTGTAATGAGATATCCAAATGACCTATGTAAGATGTAATAAATTACTTTATTCCTGGTTATAAAGTTGTATTATGACCTTTGTTTCTTGATATTACATCTTAACTGTGGATGCTAGCTATTGATCCAGGGACTAGCATTGTAAACACAGGGATCTCTACCTTATTAAAGGTTGGGACCTCTATAGTCGGAGTCGGGGACAGCATCGGACTTAGGTGGACGGTGACGTTGGCGACGTTCTGATCTGCCCTAATGCAAACAGAAGTCGCCAGTGTGTGTGCAACGTTGCGAACCTGATAGGGTCAAGGGGAATGCACGGGGCGGTCGAACCTCACCGAAATTCCTCGTCAGAGTTGGAGACGGCGTCGGGAGTTTGCGGTCCTCGATGGAGTCGACGACCTAGGGCATTACAAGTCGAACCAAAAGTGTCAGAAGAAGCGTAAGGACAAGGGAAACACGACAATATGGGTTAGCAGGCACGGGGCGGATGATGCTCACCGGAATACTTCACCGGAGTTCGTCGGCACTGCGGCGGTGTAAGAGAAATTATGGGAAGCCTGGTGGCGGAGCGAGCGAGTGGAGTGAGGGGAAATGTGCAGGGTGGGGAGGGGGTTTTGTAGCCGGAGCAGGGGCAGCATTCACGCGGGGAATCAATGGGAATTAAGCCGTGTTTATTCGCGGCGTCACTGCGGGGAGGTAACGGCGGAGCAGCGTCTACACGCGAGGATTTGGGGGAGACGATAATGATGTGGTGAAGGGCCCAACGTCAGTGGCTGCGGGGTAAGGTTCGCGTGGGTGAGAGAGGGGGCAGAGGGGGAATGGCCCAGGTGGGCTTTTGGGCCAGTTCTAGTGCTGGGCTAGTTTGGCAGCGCTGGCCCTTTTCCTTTTCTTTTATCCTTTTCCTTTTCTGTTTTGATTTTCTAGAATCATTTTCAAATGATTTTCGAATGAACTTGAATTCAAATTTCCTATGAATCTTTATAGGATGAATCATGCTCTTATTTGAGTATTAAACATGTTGTTCACTCAAATCTATATTGACCCATTGGAATTTAAAATAAACAATGCATTTATCATTTATTTAATATAGACATATGAATGGTTTTAAATTCATATTTTTCATGCATTGCTTTGTTTCTATTACTTTATGTGATGTTTGCTTGAATGGTAGATTGAATTTGTGCCTTGCTTGATTGAATTGTAGTGATTTGAAGAGTGTGATCATTTCAAGATCAAGGAGTGAACTTATATTCTCTACCAAAAAGGCAAGTGATGCTTCATACTTTTGTCCCATTATTTTCACTATGCATTAGTGATATTTCTAAGTAGGACTTGCATGGAATTTCTGCTAAGTGTAAACTATGCCATGGGAAATCCTAGTAGATGAAACCTTAGTAGAATTTTCATAAGTTAAGATTCCTACTACTATCATGCTTAGCTTAGCTAGTAGAAAACAAGGGTGGATTATATTCATGCTATGGAATATTTCTAAGTCAAGGACTTGTGTTTTGTTTAATAAAACAACTAAGTGAATGAATCACCTGGGTGGAATGGAAGGAATGGTTTGTGTTGAGTGGTTACACAAGGCCCGTTTCTATGGTTTACCTTGTGTATCTGACTTGTGGATGGCCACCCAGGAACAAAGACATTTGAGATGTCAAATGTTGAGAAGCTTCAAGTGCAGCCACTTGGCATTATGGGCTCTGCCTGGATCATATAGGTTGCAATAACTTAGCCAAATGGACAGTTGGTGGTAGGGGTTTGATAGGTTGGAGCGCGTCCATTCTGGTCTAAGGGAAGGCTTCTGAAAGATCTTGTCTTGGTGAAACCAAGTCTTGTGGGGAAAGTGCACCACCTCTGCAGAGTGAAAAATCTAAGTACTTAGCCATGTCCCTGTTAAAGAACAATTTGAGCATCAAGACATGGAAGCTATCAAGAATCTCCTCATCCCAATTTCTAAGTTAAAAACTTGTGGTTGAACAAGGGTTGAAGGATCACCAATTTCTATTGGGAGATGCCTTGGGTGATTTTGTCAAGAAAAAACTTAGTGTTTTCAAATGATAAGGAAAATCTATTTTGAGCAAAGCAATCCTAAGATCCACTTAGCCAAATGCATATAGATGATAGACTCCACTATACTACCATAGTATCACTTGCCAATACAATTCAAATGTATTGACCCTTGTGTCTGTAAATTATTATGTTGCAGGTTTGTTTTATGTTAGTGAAGTATGTGTTGATTAGGATTACAAGTCTACAACCAACATGTTTACCTATGGCACTTTAAAGATGAAGGACCCCATGCTATTGTTATATTCCGCTGCATTGTAATGAGATATCCAAATGATCTATGTAAGATGTAATAAATTACTTTATTCCTGGTTATAAAGTTGTATTATGACCTTTGTTTCTTGATATTACATCTTAACTGTGGATGCTAGCTATTGATCCAGGGACTAGCATTGTAAACACAGGGATCTCTACCTTATTAAAGGTTGGGACCTCTACAGTCGGAGTCGGGGACATCATCGGTCTTAGGTAGACGGTGACGTTGGCGACATTCTGATCCGCCCTAATGCAAACAGAAGTCATCAGTGTGTGTGCAATGTTGCGAACCTGATAGGGTCAAGGGGAAGGCACGGGGCGGTCGAACCTCACCGAAATTCCTCGTCAGAGTTGGAGACGGCGTCGGGAGTTTGCGGTCCTCGACGGAGTCGACGACCTAGGGCAGTACAAGTCGAACCAAAAGTGTCAGAAGAAGCATAAGGACAAGGGAAACACGACAATATGGGTTAGCAGGCACGGGGCGGATGATGCCCACCGGAATACTTCACCGGAGTTCGTCGGCACTGCGGCGGTGTAAGAGAAATTATGGGAAGCCTGGTGGCGGAGCGAGCGAGTGGAGTGAGGGGAAATGTGCAGGGTGGGGAGGGGGTTTTGTAGCCGGAGCAGGGGCGGCATTCACGCGGCGAATCAATGGGAATTAAGCCGTGTTTATTCACGGCGTCACTGCGGGGAGGTAACGACGGAGCGGCGTCTACGCGCGAGGATTTGGGGGAGACGATAATGACGTGGTGAAGGGCCCAACGTCAGTGGCTGCGGGGTAAGGTTCGCGCGGGTGAGAGAGGGGGCAGAGGGGGAATGGCCCGGGTGGGCTTTTGGGCCGGTTCTAGTGCTGGGCTAGTTTGGCAGCGCTGGCCCTTTTCCTTTTCTTTTATCCTTTTCCTTTTCTGTTTTGATTTTCTAGAATCATTTTCTAATGATTTTGAAATGAACTTGAATTCAAATTTCCTATGAATCTTTATAGGATGAATCATGCTCTTATTTGAGTATTAAACATGTTGTTCACTCAAATCTATATTGACCCATTGGAATTTAAAATAAACAATGCCTTTATCATTTATTTAATATAGACATATGAATGGTTTTAAATTCATATTTTTTTTGAAAAACTTTGTCCAAGCTTTGGAAAATATCAATCAATCTTATGATCAATTCTCTTCTTGTCAAAACAAATATTCTCATAATAGAGAGTAGCATTAATGCTATTGCCTTGCTTACTTAAAATAATAGACCACAAAGTTTCTGTTTTTTGAAGAAATGATCCTATGATTATGAATGCATGAATGATATGCAAACTTTGAAATCATGATTTTTGGGATGTTACAAATCTAACCCCCTTAAGGTGAATCTCCCCCTCGAGATTCGGATTGGCTAGCAAATAGGTGAGGGTGGTATTTCTGAAGGTCATCTTGTCTTTTCCATGTTGCTTCTTCTTCGGAATGATGGTTCCACTAAACTTTGCAGAATTTGATAGTCTTTGTCCGTGTAACTCTTTCTGCAGTCTCAAGAATCTTGATAGGTTTTTCTTCATAGTTGAGATCACTTTCCAATTGGACCTCCTCCAAAGGTATAGTATCTTTCAAAGAAGTCTCTTCCATCTCCGGATGGCATTTCTTTAGTTGACTCACATGAAACACATTGTGAACATCAGACAATGATTCAGGCAATTTAATCTCATATGGTAGTTCTCCTTTATGGCTCAGAATCTTGAATGGTCCAACATATCTTGGGGCCAATTTTCCTTTGACTCCAAATATCTTCACTCCACAAAGTGGTGATACTCTGAGATATGCTCTATCACCCACCTCATAGGTGACTTCCCTACGCTTGGGATCTAAATAGCTCTTTTGTCGGGACTGTGATATCTTCAATTTGTCCTTTACTAATTTGACTTTCTCTTCAGCTTCCTTGATTAGCTCTGGCCCGAACAAATTTATTTCTCCAACATCATTCTATAGCAATGGGGTAGTACACTTTCTCCCATAGAGAAACTCAAACGGTGCCATCTCAATACTGGCTTGATAGCTGTTGTTATAAGATAATTCCGCGTAAGGCAGACTTTCATCCCAACTAGCTCCATAATCTAGGGCACATGCCCTCAACATATCCTCTAAAATATGGTTGGTCCTTTCTGTCTGTCCATCAGTCTAGGGATGAAAAGCAGTAATGAATTCCAATCTAGTTCCCAATGACTCATGCAGTTGCCTCCAAAAATGAGAAGTGAATTGAGTTCCCCTATTAGACACAATACTCTTGGGTACTCCATGTATACACACAATCCTATTCATATAAATCTTGGCCAACTTAGAACTTGTATAGGTTGTCTTCACGGGTATAAAATGAGCCACTTTAGTTATACGATCCACTACTACCCAAATTGAATCATATCCTGACCTGGTCCTTGGAAATCCGGTAATGAAATCCATGCCAATCTTGTCCCACTTCCAATTAGGAATAGGTAGTGGTTGTAACAATCCTGCTGGTTTCTGATGTTCCGCTTTTACTCTACTACATACATCACACAAAGCAATATGTTCGGCGATGTCCTTCTTGAGATTATTCCACCAAAATCTTTCGTTCACATCCATGTACATTTTGGTGTTACCTGGATGAATGGAATATGGTGAGTTGTGTGCTTCTTGTAAGATCAGTTTCCGAAGCTCTGGATCTTGCGGAATGCAGATACGTTTTCCATACCATAAAGTACCCTGTTCGTCTTCATGGAATCCTTTGGCTTTTCCTTTACCAATCTTTTCCTCAATCTCTTCTATTTCCTTGTCCGTCTTTTGGGCTTCCTTGATTTTGTCCAACAAGGTGGGTTGAACATCCAATGACATGAGATGTCCTTCATGCACTATCTCCAATCTGCGTTCTTTAAATTGGGCACACAAATCATCTGGCAACTCTCCCTTAGTAAGGCCATTCACATATACCTTACGGCTTAGTGCATCCTCTACAACATCTGCTTTACCGTGGTGGTATTTCAAACTCAGGCCATAGTCCTTGATGAGTTCTATCCATCTTCTTTGTCTCATGTTGATTTCTTTCTGAGTGAAGATATACTTCAAACATGTGTGATCTGTGAACACTTCACATCGCTTTCCCAAAAGATAATGCCTCCATGTTTTGAGTGGATGGACAACAGAGGCTAACTCTAAATCATGAGTAGGATAATTCACTTCATGAGTTTTGAGTTGTCTCGAGGAATAAGCCACAACTTTCCCTTCTTGCATCAGAACTTCACCCAATCCTTGGTGAGATGCATCACAATAAACTTGGAAATCCTTCTCCAAATCTGGCAGACATAAAACTAGTGCTGTCACTAGTCTCTTCTTCAATTCTTGGAAACTGAGTTCACATCCTTCAGTCCAATCAAATTTCTTGTCTTTCTTGAGTAACTTCGTCATTGGCTTGGCTACCTTGGAGAAATTCTCAATGAATCTTCTATAGTATCCTGCCAAGCCAAGGAAACTACGATCTTCTTTCACTGACTTAGGAGATTCCCATTCAGTTATAGTGACACTTTTGCGGGATCAACTGCTACACCATCTCCTGACACAATGTGTCCAAGAAATCCAACTTCAATCAACCAAAATACACACTTGCTGAATTTGGCATACAGTTTATGCTCTCTGAGCTTCTCAAGTATCAAACACAAATGTCCTTCATGCTCCTCATTGCTCTTGGAGTAGATCAAAATGTCATCAATGAAAACAACGATAAACTTGTCAAGAAACTCCATGAAGACTTTGTTCATCATATTCATGAAGTAGGCTGGTGCATTGGTCAAACCAAATGGCATCACGGTGTACTCATACAATCCATACCTAGTGGTGAAAGAAGTCTTAGGTATGTCTTGTTCCCTTATCTTAAGCTGAAAATAGCCTGACCGGAGATCAATCTTTGAGAACACACGGGCTCCTTCTAACTGATCAAACAAGTCATTGATTCTGGACAAAGGATATTTGTTCTTGGTATTCACCTCATTGAGTGATCGATAATCTATGCATAACCTTTGACTTCTATCTTTCTTTTCCACAAACAAAACTAGTGCTCCCCAAGATGAAGAACTTGGTTGAATAAATCCTTTCTGCAACTGCTCTCCAGGTTGCTTCTTGAGTTCTTTCAACTCATCAACTGACATCTTGTAAGGTCTCTTTGCTATTGGTCCTGATCCTGGCAGCAAGTCAATCAGAAACTCCACATCACTATCTGGTGGCATTCCCGGCAATTCCTCCGGAAACACATATGGAAATTCCCTCACAATTGGCACATTATCTATGCTAACCCCCTTAAGAGAATTTAACGTACTCCCTTTTGATTCAAAGTTAGACTTGAATCTATTCCATTTCTTATCCGGGGTTGTGAGTGCGATGGTACGGTTGGCACAATCTAGTACTCCTTCATACTTGGTCATCCAATCCATTCCCAAAATTACATCCAGCCCTTGGGAATCTAGGATTATCGGACTAACTGGAAACTTATGCTTTCCAAATTCTATCACTAGATCACGACATCCAAGGCTTACTATCATATCTCCACCGGGAGAACTTACTTTTATTGGACACCCAATGTTTTCAGTTGGAAACCCATTTCTATCAACAAATGCTTTTGATATGAATGAATGTGATGCACTAGTATCAAAAAGAACAAGTGCTGGAATAGAATTGAGTTTGAACTTACCAGCCACAGCATCAGATTCCTCATAAATCTCTTCCACATTGATGTGGTTTACTTGTCCCTTCTGGAAAGGGTTGGGCTTGGTGGTTCCTTCAACTTTCTTTTCTGGGCACTCATTTGCATAATGCCCCATCTTCTTACACTTGAAACATTCCTGACTAATATCTCTCTTTGTAGGCTGACTACCACTTCCGCTTCCACCTCCACTGTGGTGACTCTTGTGTCCACTCTTGTGGTTCTTGTACTTGTCATTATCATGACTGTAGTGATGCTTGTTGTCATGATGGCGGTTGTGGCCGTGGTGGTTGTTGTACTTTCCATGTTTGTGGGATCCAGAACTCCCACTATCATCATGATGGGAACGTTTGTGAGACGATCCCGAGTTGTGCTTATCAAAGTTGTGCTTCCTCTTCCTACTCTCAACCTGTTTCATCTTGTTCTCCAAGATGGTAGCCTTGTCACAAAGTGATTGGTAGGTTGGGACATAGGCAACAGACAGTTGTAGATTCAGTTCATCATTCAGTCCTTCGAGGAATTTCTCCTTCCTCTTGGCATCAATATCAACTTCATCCGGTGCATAACGCGCCAGATTGTTGAACTCCTCAATGTACTCGGCCACGCAGCGGTGACGCTGCTTCAGGTTGTGGAACTCCTTCTTCTTCAAATTCATCACCCCGGATGAGATGTGAGCTATATGGAATCCATCCTCAAAGATAGCCCAAGTCACATCCTCAATGGGAGTGGTGATTTGAAAGTTATCCCACCAGGTTGCTGCTGGCCCTTCCAACAGATGTGCTGCAAACCTGACCTTCTCTTCGTCGGTATAGACGACAGTCACTAAATCCTTGTTCACTGAACGTAGCCAATCATTGGCCACCATTGGATCAGTGGTCCCTGAGAACTTTGCAGGCCTCAGTCTTAGAAATATGGTGAGCATGTCAAATCCTGGTGGATTATTCTGGTTGTTGTTGTTGTTGTTGTTGTTGTTATTGTTGTTGTTATTCTGATTCTGGTTCTGCATAAAAGTGGTCATCATCTGCATCAGTTGTGTCTGTGTTGTCATCAACTGCTCCATCTCGGGAGTGACATTGTTGTTGTTTGGGTTGGGATTGGCACGTCGAGGAGGCATCTGTGGTTTTCATAAGGATAAGAATGAGATACCCATAGATGCTTAACATGCACAATACATCACATAGTCAATCACAATAACCAAGCATCAAAATAACATAGAGTTTGAACGACATAAACAACAAGTTTGGAAATGCAAACTCACCATAGCAAGCCACCCACATGTTGGATGGTCATGGCGACTCAATAATCAAAAGTACGGTAGATGAAAGATAAATGAGTAGTCAAAACTACTCCTCCGCATCAATCTCCACATCAACAAGGGTAAGACCTGCATTCTCCATAGCAGTCTTGTACTCCTCAACATTAGTAGTCAAGGCCTCTATCTTAGCCCTAAGAGCCCTCTTCTGTGAACGAAGCCTCTCAATCACTCCCTGGTGATGCTCAAGATCGAAGTCCTTGGCCTCAAGCTCTTCCTTCATCTCCCGGATCTTCTTGTTCATGTCTTGGACTCTCTTCTCCTGGCTCTTGAACTTCTTGTCCTGGCTTTCCAACTTGGCCTCCATTTCCTTGACAATCTCGTCTTGCTCCACGAAGAGCTTGTCCTTTTCTCGTAGCTGAACCTGGAGCTCGTCATTGCTAAGCATGACGTTGGTCCTATCAGTATCTAGGTGCCTAATAAGACCCTCTAGGTCCTGAAGGTACAGACAAATCGGCTCCATCGTCTCTCTAGCCTCACCCTCCTCGTTGCGTCTCCCGAAGGGGTGAAAGTAAAGACCTCTAAGCTCTGTGGAGTGTCTCCCTACCAAGCGCCCAAGTAACTCCTCCATGACTACATCTAAGCCTTTCTCCTTGTCGTCATGCATCAGCTTGAAAGTGATGGTCTGCGTGGTTGGCTCTGTCTGGCGTCCTGGCTGAGTGACTCTGAAGCCCCAAAGTTCCTTCCTCTCAAACTTGGTGAGTGGAAGTGTCATGATGCTAGGAAGTGGAAGGTTGAGCACACTAGTGAGCTCAATGAGACGAGTACTAAAATGAGTTCCCTTGAACTCCTCGGCCATGCTGATAGTAACATGAGGCATCTATTTTTATAAGATAGATAAAGGTTAGAATCAACATCAAATAGAGGAAATCACAAGACAAAATATCACAAGCATATCTTTTGCAACAAACACACAAGTCATGGCATACACAAATCCATTACAAGCATCAAAGGTTCAACATAACTTAGACAAATTTTTTGGAAGTAAAAACGATAAATGTTGTGGTCCAACTAACAGAGTACATTACAATCCCCACTCACTTGCCAAGTTAGCTATCAGGGCATCCCTAGAGGCAATCTGCCGATCTTGATCACATGACTCCATTGCTAAGTCTGTGATGTCTTCTCTTAAATGTTGGATAGTAGCCTCTAACTCTTGGGTATGCTTATTTTTTCTCTAAGGTCATTTTGGGTGTTGAGCATTCTGCACTTGAGTCTATCACCAAGCTCCTTGATAGCATTCCAAGCTGCATTTCTTGCAGAGTCAAAGAATGTTGTGTGCATTTCTGAGTTGGTGACCATGCAGAATCCTGACTCCTTGTGGTTGTCTTCCTTGTTTTTGTACAAGTGAAGTTGCACCCACCAATACTCTTATCCTTCATCCATCACAGGGAATCCTTTGTACACAGCTGCACCATGTATCCCCATGGTAACCATAAGGTTCGAGGGCCTTGGGAAATTCAGTCTCACACTCCAAAGTCATGGTCATGAGTGGTCCCTTCCTCACGGCTTCGTTGATGGAGTTCATCTACAAATAGAGATGAGAAAGAAGATTAGAAAAGTTTACGAGAAGAAAAAGACAAGTGTGGAATTGTCGAAAAATTTTCCTTAGTGGTTTCTAATCCAATCCTAGGGTCATAATCCTACAGGCAACACAGTGCTCTTATACCATCTGTAAGATCCCACCTTTATAAAGGTAAAGATCCCTGTGATTGCAATGCTAGTCCCTGGATCAATTGCTAGCATCCACAGTTTAAGATGAAGTACACAGAAACAAAGGTCATTATTACATCATCATTCCAGAGATAACATAGTCTTTTACAACTCCATATCCATAGGCTAGTACAAGAGTTTAACACAGCAATAAAAATAAAAGTCTTCATCCTCATGTGCCACAGGCAAGCATGTTGAGTGTAGACTCAGAACCCTTAATCATCATCAGAGTAACCTGCACCATCACAAGTTACAGCCACAGTGGGTCAATACATTGGAATAGTATTGGCAAGTGATACCTTAGTAGAATATTAGCATCTAGTTACTACATGAATTTGGCTAAGTGTAGCTTAGGCTTGCTTTGCTCAAAATAGGTTTTACCTATCAGTTGAAAACACTAAGTTTTTGTTTGGCAAAAACTCCCAAGGAACCACCAATAGAAATTGGTGAACCTTCACCCTTGTTCAACCACAAGTTTTAACTTAGAAAAATTGGGATGAGGAGATTCTTGATAGCGTCCATGTCTTGATGCTCAATTTTTCCATTACCGGGGACACGGCTAAGTACTTAGTTTCTTCCATCTACATAGGTGGTGCACTTTCCCCACAAGACTTGATTTTCACCTAGACAGGAACTTTCAGAAGCCTTCCCTTAGACCAAAATGGACGCGCTCCAAACCTATCAATCCCCTACCACCAACTGTCCATTTGGCTAAGTTATTGCAACTTATATGATCCAGGTAGAGCCCATAATGCCATGTGGCTGCACTAGAAGCTTCTTAACATTTGGCATCTCAAATCCCTTTGTTCCTGGGTGGCAATCCACAAGTGAGATACACAAGATAAACCATAGAAATGGGCCTTTTGTAACCACTCAACCAAAAACCACCAAGCAATTACCAATCCACCCAGGTGTTTCATTCACTTTAGTTGTTTTATTAAGCAAAAGCATAAGTCAAAGACTTAGTAATATTTTTCCATAGCATGTATGTATAATCCACCCTTGGTTGCTACTAGCTAGGCTAAGCATGTAAATAGCAAGTATCTTAACTTAGAGAAAATCCTAACAATTCTACAACTACTAGGATTTCCCAAGCATAGCATATAGATACTTAGTAAAAATTATCATGCAAGCCCTATACAAAATACTTCTAATGCATAGTCGAAATATTGGGAGAAAAATATGAAGCACCACTTTCCTTGGTAGTTGGGGGAGTAACAACAATCCTCACAGTCACAATCACCACAAGCACCAAAATCAACACATAAAATGATAGCACCAATTTCACACATCAAAATAAACAAGCAAAAAATATATGAATGCATGAAAATGACATGTCATGATTTTTCTAAACCCAAAAAGACAAGTAAACAATACTGATTAGCCAATTTTTAAACATTTATATACCAAATAAACTTTATTTAGTCTTTAAAACATTTTCCAATTAATTTTTATATACAAAATAAGCCTACAAATGTCTCTACAAAAACAACTAAGTTTACAGAAGCATTTCATTAAACAAAGTGCATGGTTGGATAGAATTATTTTTCTTGATTCCAATGATATAAAATTTATCAAATTTGAACGTGTGGATCAAAAGTTATGAAATTTGCAAGTTTGAACATCTAAAAGAAATGATTCTGTCTTTTTAAATAAAACAACGTCACGCAGCGCTATCTGATTGGTTGGTACCGCTTCGCACTGGATCACGCTCGCGCACCGTTAGATCTAAATAAGATCAAGCGGCTCAGATCTGCCCGTACCTCTTCGGCCTAGCGTCTAATCTAGACCACTGGATCTAGATCCAGTGGATCTAATCGTTTTGACCTAAAACCGGCAGCACAAATGGCCAGAACAGCGGCGACGGCTCTGCCGGCGATGGTGCGGTGATTCTAGCGAGGGCTGGGGGTAGGCGATTCTTATCAATGTCGCAAGGTTGCGAGGAAGCTCTAGATGTTTTTGGCGTGGACAGGGGCAAGCTGCTGTGGCCGTGGGAGCTCGTCGGAGTTAGGGACAGCGTCGGGCTTAGGTGGACGGCGACGTTGGTGACGTTCTGATCCGCCCTAACGCAAACAGAAGTCGTCAGTGTGTGTGCAACGTTCAGGCGAACCTGATAGGGTCAAGGGGAAGGCACGAGGCGGTCAAACCTCACCGAAATTCCTCGTCGGAGTTGGAGATGGCGTCGGGAGTTTGCGGTGCTCGATGGAGTCGACGACCTGGGGCAGTACAAGTCAAACCAAAGGTGTCAGAATAAGCGTAAGGACAAGGGAAACATGACAGTATAGGTTAGCAGGCACGGGGCGGATGATGCTCACCGGAATACTTCACCGGAATTCATCGGCACTTCGGCGGTGTAAGAGAAATTGTTGGCAGCCTGGTGGCAGAGCGAGCGAGTGGAGGGAGGGGAAATGTGCGGGGTACGGAGGGGTTTTTGTAGCCAGAGCAGGGGAGGCATTCACGTGGAGAATCAATGGGAATTAAGCCGTGTTTATTCGTGGCGTCACTGCGGGGAGGTAACGGTGGAGCGGCGTCTACGCGCGAGGATTTGGGGGAGACGATGATGACGTGGTGAAGGGCCCAGCGTTAGTGGCTGCGTGGTAAGGTTCGCGCGGGTGAGAGAGGGGGAAGAGGGGGAATGGCCTGGGTGGGCTTTTGGGCCGGTTCTGGTGCTGGGCTAGTTTGGTAGCGCTGGCCCTTTTCTTTTTCTTTTATCCTTTTCCTTTTCTGTTTTGATTTTCTGGAATCATTTTCAAATGTTTTCAAATGAACTTGAATTCAAATTTCCTCTGAATCTTTATAGGATGAATCACACTCTTATTTGAGTATTAAACATTGTTGTTCACTCAAATCTATATTGGCCCATTGGAATTTAAAATAAACAATGCGTTTATCATTTATTTAATATAGACATATGAATGGTTTTAAATTCATATTTTGTTTTGAAAAACTTTGTCCAAGCTTTGCAAAATATCAAACAGTCTTATGATCAATTCTTTTCTGGTCAAAACAAATATTCTCATAATAGAGAGTAGCATTAAGGCTATTGCCATGCTTACATAAAATAATAGACCACAAAGTTTCTGTTTTTGAAGAAATGATCCTAAAATGATTATGAATGCATGAATGATATACAAACTTTGAAATCATGATTTTTGGGATGTTACATAAAGCCACCAGAGGCACCCCCATGGGGTATGTCATATTATAGACTCTCCCACATTATACTATATCTAGTCTCTCCCTCCGTCTACGGCGGCTCCCATGTAAACCAATCTATAATCATATACTGGATTGATAGCAGGACATAGCGATCCTCCACCAAGGGGACATGAACCTGGGTACATCATGTGCCAATCTCGCTCCCGGATTCTCCTACGTCGCCTTGATCCCTCTACGTAAGCTACCCCCAGTAGCATCTGCCGTGCAATACCACGACAGGGATCATCTTATAATGCTACCGTCGCAAACTAAGCAATACAATATTCATAAAAGTATTAACATCACATGCAATTCATAATATGTGATATGATATGGCCTTTCTTATTGTGCTTCCGATCTCCATCTTCAAGCACGAACATGATCTCCATCATCACCGGCGTGGCGTCAAGGTTAATGGCGTCGCTTCATGGTTGTCATCCACCAGCATCAACTATTACAACTATTTTGAATAATATACACGCATGTCTTAATGGAATTAAAAATAAAACCATATGGCTCCAGCCGGGTTGCCGACTTACAATAAGGAACATTGCATACATCATATATAATCACAATCATGGCCATATCACATCAAAGCACACGCCTGCAAAACAAAGTTAGACACGTCTAATTTTATTTGCATGTTTTACGTGGTTTGGGGCTTTCAATAAGTGTCGTTCTAACTTACGAACAAGAACCAGAACGTTGATACTAGTCTTGTCAATCACCCGTTGTAAATTGAATCTTAACTATGTTAGGAGAAACAGGCACCCGCGAAGCCACTTATGAAATACAAGTTGCATGTCGAGCATGGAGCAAGTCTCATGAACGATGTCATGTAAGATTAGCCCGGGCCGCTTCATCCCACCATCCCGCAAGATGCAAAGTACACAAGAAGCAATCAACAACAAAAGCATCAATGCCCATAATGACCATTGTGTTCTACTCGTGCAACAGATCTACATATAGACACGTCTCTGATACCACTGTAGGGGTTCGTAGCATGGAAGACAAAACAATTCTACCGCATGCACACAAATAAGCCAAGGTCTATCTACTAGATTGTGGCAGCGAGTCGATTAGAGTACTCACCCTCGAAGATTCCAAAGCGGTTAACGAGAGAAGATTCTCGTGGGTGATGTAGTCGTACACTTTCCGATCTCAAGGTCGCATAGACGAACCTTCTGGCGCTGTGTTCCGGCAGCGCTTCCGCAGTCGGTCACACGTTCGATACTCGATGAATACCTTCCTCTCCCTTGTTCCAGCAGGCAGTGGAGGTTATAGTTCTCCCCTTGCGTTTCTGGCAGCACAACGGCGTGGTGTCGGAAGTAGAGGGAAGATCCCGCAGGGCTTCGCCTAAGCCGGTGCGAGTTATGGTGGATCTAGATTTTTCTGGTGATCTAGGTATAGAAAGCCGGAGAGGAGGCGACGGGGGCGCACGGTGGGGAGGGCTTGGTGTTGTGGTCTTTGGGGTAGCCCTCCCCCTCTATTTATGAGATGGGGGTATCCTTGTGAGGGGAGAGTTTGAATCCAAACCCAAACCCAAGTTGGATAGAAGGAAGAACTCTTTCCTTCTTCCACTAGGAAACTATTGTTCCAGTTTGACTTTTCAAACCTCCCGTTTGACTTTAAATTTAGAGCTTAGTTCTCTCTCGCAAATGCCCAAACCATGTGACCTAGGATATGATCCAATCATCCCACATACCCATGACACATTCATGGACCATTCCCCTTCCAGTCTGGTGAACCTTCTAGACCCTTCTAGAACCTCTCCGTTGAAAACATCGAAATCATTCCCAAACTCCAGAATCGGACTTTCCTTATATGAATCTTATTCTCCGGACCATTCCGGATCTCCTCGTGATATCCTGGATCCCATCCGAGACTCCGAACAACATTCAGTATCCCTACTTACATTCCATATCTACTAAACAACATCGAATCCTTAAGTGTGTCTCCCTACGGTTCGTGAATTATGCGGATATGACCGAGACACTTCTCCTATCAATAACCAATAGAGCAATCTGGAATTCATATGGCTCCCACATATTTCTAGGATTACTTTGCGATCAAATGAACCACTTACATACGATACCAATTTCCCTTTGTCTCACGATAGTTTACTTATCCGAGGTTTGATCGTCAGTATCTCAGCATACCTAGTTCAACCTCGTTATCGATAAGTACTCTTTTCTCGTTCCCGTGATATGTGATCCCTTGTGAGCCAGTCACATGCTTGCAAGCTAATTGGATGACATTCCACCGAGAGGGCCCAGAGTATATCTATCCGTCATATGGATGGACAAATCCCACTCTTGATCCATGTGCCTCAACACATACTTTCCGAACACTCAATGCCACCTTTATAGCCACCAAGTTACGATGTGGTGTTTGATGTCATCAAAGCATTCTTCCGGTGATGGTGATTATCATGATCTCATGGTCGAAGGAATTAGGTTACTATGTATTAGAAAGCTTATAGCAAACGAACTATTGAAATGACTTGATCTTAATGATACGCTTATCTATAGGAGTATGTCCATCACACCATTGTCCTAATGATATGATCTTGTTGTTAACAACATCTCAATGTTCATGATCGGGAAACCACGATCATCTATTAACCAACAAGCTAGTATTACAAATAGGCTTTACTAGGGACTCTAATTTAGTTTACAAATCACACAAGTATTAATGTTTCCGATTAATACTATTACGGCATGAATGTAAACATTTATCATAAACATAAAGATATAATAATAACCACTCTTATTATTGCCTCTAGGGCATATCTCCAACACGAATCAGTGAGGTTGTCAAGCTCACCGGTTTGCTGTAACAAAGGATAAAATGTATGGTGTGGAAGGTAATGGTTTGCAGCAAGTAAACAAGTAATAGTGGAAAATGTATCAATGGTAAAGATTGGACCGGGGTCCATAGTTCACTAGAGGTGCTCTCCTTAGATAAACAACATGGCATGAAGGATAAACAAATTACAGGAGGGCAATTGACAGGAACTGAGAAAGGCAAAACAATGCAATTACTAGTCAGAAAGATCCTATGAGATTCGATTGGGAAATACCACAAGATACATAGACCGCCATCCAACTGCATCTATGACTGGAAGTCCACCTTCAGGTTATCATCCGAACCCCCTCCAGTATTAAGTTGCAAGCAACAGACAACTACTTTAAGCAAAGTGTGTAAGGTAAATAGTCCACACGTTCCATGAACAAGAGACCATTGTTTGCTCCCTAGTAGCAACAGCACATCTACAACCGAAGAGATTTTTGTCACTTCCCTTGGAAACTAGATGCATGAACCCACTATTGAGCATAAATACCCCCTCTTGGAGTCACTAGCAACTACTTGGCCAAGATAGCTACTAACAATAGAGAGCATGCAAGATCACAAACAACATAGACATGATAGAATCATAAAGACAAAATCATTAATAAAAACAACATAATAATCTCAATATCCATCGGATCCCCGCAAATACAACATGCATGATTACAAATAGATTAGATCTTGATCATGAACGGAGCTCATAAGATCTTTACATGAAAGCACAAGGAGGACATACAACAATCTAGCTACTACATGGACCCATTGTCCAAGGTGGAACTACTCATGCATCATACCGGAGGGAAGGCCTCCGGGATGATCTCCCCTCCGGCAGGGTGCCGGGAAGAACTTTAGATCCCCCTGATCTAGGGACGATGGTGGCGGCGGCTACAGACAGTTCCGTGGAGATTTGATCGGGTGCTTAGGGTTTCTGCATCGGGGGCTTATTATAGGCGAAGGGGGAGGCTGAGGCGGCTGACACGGGCCCCACACCCCTCCCAGGCGCGGGGCAGGGCCCACCCGGGCCTAGGGTGGGTCTGGACACCCTGGCTTGCCTCTCAGGCTCCCCTATGTACTTCTTGTTCCCCACGAAAAGTAATTGACTTTGACATTTGTCCCGTCCAATTCCGAGAATATTTCTTTACTAACTTTTCTGAAACCAAAAATAGCAGAAAACAGGCATCTGGCACTGTTGCAACTTGTTAATAGGTTAGTATCAGAAAACATGTAAAAAGCACCTCAAAGTATAGACAAGTAAAGCAAAGTAGATACTAAACAAGCATGGAGCATCAAAAATTATAGATACGTTTCCAACGTATCAGCGTGTCAAGGCCAAGAAGGCTGAAGAGTTAAATTGTAGATGTCCCAACCTGATAAGGTAGAGATCCCTATGTTTACAATGCTAGTCCCTGGATCAATAGCTAGCATCCAAAGTTTAACATGTAATATCAAGAAACAAAGGGCATATTACAACTTTATAACCAGTAATAAAATAATTCATTACATCTTACATAGCTCATTTGGCTATCACATTACAATTCAACAGAATATCTATTTAGCATGGAGTCCTTCATCTTCAAAGTGCCACGGCAATCATGTTGGTTGTAGACTTGTAATCCTACTCAACACACTTCACTAATATCAAATAAACCTACAACATAATAAGTTATAGCCACAAGGGTCAATACATTTGAATTGTATTTGCAAGTGAAACTATGGTAGAATAGTGGTATCTATCATCTATATGCATTTAGCATGGCATTGATGCGTATTCACGCAGGCATTCAACGACAGTAAGCTCGAGGGAATCATGGCGTGGTCTCATGGGGACGATGATGCATGCGTGGCAGTGGGGCCAAGCATCAGCGAGAGAGAGGGGGTGCGCGTGGGGTCCGGTGGTCAGCGTCTGCGCGAGTTCGGGCTCTGGTGAGAAAACGTTTCGCGTGGGAGAGGGAGATGGGCTGCGAGTTGGGCTTAGTTGGGACAGGTTCTGAGTTGGGGTCTGTTTCATTTTTTTCCTCTTCTGAATTCTTTTTCTTTTTCTGATTTCATTTTCTGTTTTCATTTTAAACTTTTGATTCAAACTTCAATTTGAATACAAGTTTGGACCAAACTTTTTCAGTAAGTTTGTATTGTTTATTTATGTGTTTGAAATTCCATATATAGAATAATTTCAAATATTTTAATATGATTCAATATTTTTTGAAAGGGCTTTTGTCTTTATTTTCAAGTATTATTTAATAGGATTGAAAAGCTTATTTTTTTAATTCATATTTCTATCAAACCTTTTCAGTAGGTTTAATTTTAATTGATAATGTATTTAAATATTCCATTTTGGAGTATTTCCTATATTCTCATATGGTTTGTTATTTATTTAATTTAGACATTTGTCTTTATTTTAAATAAGATTTAAATATGGTTCCAACTCATATTATTTATTCAAACAATTTCTTTTATTCTTTTTAAGTTAATTGGATAAGTTTTCAATCCAGTCTGGCAAATTCCAATTTATTATTTTCTCATAATTTAATTAGTCATTTCTATTAGGGATTTTGTCTTCATTTAAATATAATTGAATTATGGTTTAATCCCATATAATTTTATTGGAATATTCTTTATCCCTTTATTTTATTTGGATTATCTTTATTTCATTTACTTATAGATTTAATTCAAGGTTTAAATTATCTTCTAAATAATTTTATGGGGATTTATTATTTAGTTTAGGCAATTTCTCTTTATTTAAATAAATTTGGATATTGTTTAATCCTTATGATTTTATTTAAATAATCTTTTACTCCTTTTATCGTTCAATAACCTTTCATTTGTTTAACGATTTGGCCAAGATTTAATTTGGCTTTTAAATATTCCTTATTTATTTATTTTCCTCCTTTGCCTTAGAAAATCCATATCTTTTTATTTATAGATCTAAAATTGGTGATTCCAATTTGTATAATTTTAATTAATATTTTTTATATTTTTAAATCCTTTTAGGATTATTTTGCTCACAATTTAGTATGGATTTTTAGCTAGGAGATTTATTAGCTTTGGAAATTAATTCCTTTTGTCATATTAAATTCATAAGTTTTTATCTATGGCCCCAAATTAAATGAAACCAATTTCTATGGTTTTATAATATTTTTGTTTAACATTTTTTTATCATATATAAATGTTTGTTGCTAAATTTTATATGGATCAAATCCATAGCCTTAGGGAGATCTTGGAAATGATTTATTCCATTAGGGTTTTAGGATTTTTGGTTTGCTTTTCCAAATGTTTAAATTTCAAGATACCTTCATTGATAAATGCATTTCACTTGATTGAAATTTGTTGGATTCCATTTTATTCAAAGTTTGTTCAAGAAGGGTTTTTACGTTTCTATTTAGAAGCAAAAAGTTTCTTTTCACCCTAAATTTCAACTATTATTTCTTTTGTTTATTTATTTTTCACATTTCAAAATTTGGAAAATTTTGGGATGTGACATAACTCCATAAATAAAGAATTAAAGAAGGATCAACCCATCGCCTCATTTATAGAAGAAAGGACCGAGCCTACATCAAACCTACCTAGAATCGTCCTAAGGGGAAAATACTGCGTCTTTTCCACTTGTTCAATCTAAAACCGCGCAATCCGAAACCACTCTGCTCTGACCCATATCCAACCACGCCTGTTTGTTATAAAACCTGCTGGCCTATAATAACTCCATCGCTGAAATTGTTAAGAGGATTTTATCACCCAACCTACTCCTTCCTAATCTTGCGACGAGATTATTTTAAGGGGGAAAGGTCTCTAACATCCTAATTTCAGCAACCCTGATATTTTGTCAAAAAGGCAAAAATCAGGGGGAACAAACACTTTTTCTTGTTAAGAGTTGCAATGCTAGTTCCTTGTATATTGTCTGATGACATATTAGAGCATATACTTCTTACCTCAACCCCTCTAGACAAAAGCTATTTAACAAAAGATATGTATTGGCTTATTTTACATATTCTCAAATGTTCTGGTATTACAAACCTAAGCCATGATGACTTTGATACAACCAAATATGTTATTAGTTTCTATTTACAAAAACTAAGGGGACCCATATATAATCTCCTTATGTTTTCAAGACCGAACATTCAACTACTCTTATCTCTAGGTTTTTCCAAAACCTTTTATAAAACCTTTTCATTCTACTCTTGGTAGAAATACCAAGAGGTCCTTACCTTAATTCAAAATGCAACCTCTTCAAAATACCCATGCTTACCTCAACTTAGAATTGATGGTAACCTTAGTAATAGTTGATAAGATTGATTAGATGAATTGCCTTGATCTGTTTTTTGATGAATTGCCTTGATTTGCTGATTGTATTGTATGCTTAGGATCTAGAGTGAGCTAACCTAGTAGCTCATACCTTAGGATATAATCCATGTTTTATATCATCAATCTCAAACTAAGCATCCAAATCTGGATCTATCTTAAGTCACTCAAGTGATCCCCTAATCCCCCTTCACCATATCACCTCTGAGCTAATCCTCTATATTTGCAACCAACTCATCAAAGATCAAATCTAAGCATGTATCATACCTACTTAGTTGGCACTTAAACATCATCTCCTTGATCGTGAGTTTGTAATCTAGACTTCTCTCAAAATCATATCCACTTGTAATCCAGTCTAAAACCCTAAATCTGCCAAAATGACTAAGTCTCGACTTTCTTATCTAGATTCAATCTTTGGAGCTCTACCTATTCCAACCTATGTGCATTCTTTAGAATGTACTTGAACCATATTGTAGTACATCATTAGTAATACAAAATCCCACTTTTTACTTTGGCTAAGCCTTTTTGTCTCCCACTCATAAATGATGGTTTTGTATTCATCATCATAATATTTTTCTGCAAATCTTATCATCTTGCCTACTTTGGCAGAAGCTCACCTCCATGTGATACCTCCCCTTGACCAACTCTTTGCATGTTTGTTCTCTACTAACCATGGTCTATGATGACATGATTCACTTGTTTCCATTGGAGCCTGTGCATCTTAAACCCTCTTGGTTTATGAGGCATCACGATAATCCTCCAATGGCAGCCTTGTTTTCAACAAAGTTTGCCATCTCTTCTATATCACCTCAAATACATATAAGCCCAAGTCTTGCTTCTATGGTCATATATATGACATGTTCTAACCATCCATATAACCATTGTACCAATGTGATCTTTGAGCTCACCAATCCAACCTTGCTTATGTGGTATAAAAATATAGATGCCCTGGATCCTCAAATCCATCTCTTCTCCCAAAAATCCCTCTTGTTTGACAATACCCAAGGTTGCTTATGACAGATACTTCATGTTGACATCATCCATCTTGGATACAAACAATTGCCAAATAATTTCCCTTATTATTTGGAACTTAAAACTATTTAATTTCCCTTATTGGCCAAATCCTCAAAACCTTCTCTATAAAGGCAACTCTGATTTTCTCCAAACCCTTTCCCATATTAAGGCACCTTTGATACCTACATCTCATATCACCTCTTCCCAAATATTTTTGAGATGCTTTAATATTTCTTTTTTCCCTTTTTATTAAATGGCAAAAACAAGAAATAATTCATTAAAAATACTTTTACATCTCAATAAATCCCAATAAAATTACCCAACATGTGATATGGTATTTAGTACCCTCTCACATCAAAAACACCCTTTGTCCCTTGTAAAAATATCACTTTAGCTTCTATAAGTCATTTCTGCACTTTTTGAATAAATGAGATATATTGGACTTTTAATACTTATAAAAATCCAAAATAATTCCTGGAGGTACACAATGACCATATCTAACTTTCAGTACCCTTTACCCATCTTGCCCAATATAAATATTTGGATTTCCTTTATAACCCAAGTTTTGATCAAATGTGGCAAACTAATCAAAACCATTAGCCAACCCCCATCAAACCCCATCAAAGCTTGTATGATACAACTCCCCAGCACCATCACACCACCTTGGTCGTGGCCACTATAGCATATTGATGAGCTCAGATCACTATAGATCTTCGTTGGGAAACCCCAAGAGGAAGGTATGATGAGAATATCAATAATTTTTCCCTCAGTTATGAAACCAAGGTTATCGAACCAGTAGGAGGAAGAAAACAACTTCCAAGGTGTTTATAGCAACTTGGAATCCTACACAACACAAACTCAAGACTTTGCCCCAACTTACAGTGAGGTTGTCAATCTCACTGGTTTGCTGAAAACAAAGGATTAAACGTATAGTGTGGAAGCTAATGTGTCAACACCCGGATTTTTAATCCTAGATGCCTGTTATGCCATACATCGCAATCCCAGGATTACCATTTTTGCGAGACATAACAGATTTTGATACCACAGTACATCATCCATTACAAACCATACATAAGGTCTTACACAAATAAGGATCTCATGATCCAGTTCTTAATACAATTCAAGCAGCGGAAATACGTAATAATAAAGGTAGCATAGGCGAAGCTCCATCTTCGGGGTCACAGGCAATGCTGACGATGGGAGATGATCCTAGTTGTCGTAACCTTCCTGGGGTCCATCCTCCTGGTATTCCTCTTCATAGTCTGGCCACGGGAATAGCCAGGGACAAAGCCATGAGTACTCTTTAAGAACTCGCAAACTAATACTAACAAGTGAAGGGGGGTTTTTGTAGTAGGACACTAAGCTCTAGGGTTGTTTTGCAAATAACCAGATTTACCTCTACTAAGTTTAGAAACGAAGAAAGCTAGTTGAAGTTTTATAACACCTAAGTGGGAACTTGTATTTCATATCACAACTCTGTTGTGGTCAAGTCAAAATCTCAATTCATTTCACAAGTCATTTTGAAAACATCTGACGGGGGAACAGTATGGCCACTCCAACTATCCATAACCGCGGACGCGGCTATTCGAATAGTTTGACACTCTGCAGAGATTGTAAACTTTCACCACAACATTCGATACATCCATCAGGAACAAATCCTGAATTCACCGTACTCAGTATGCGGATAATCAATCCTAACCTTTCAATTACACGCCCTAGTATAAGCACCTCTCCTGTGAGTTTGGCCTCCCAACCATGAACAACTGTCATCTTGGGTACTGCACAGGTGGACAATCTTCACAAGGAAGCCTCAGCTCAGACCTTGGCCGTGAGGGAACCAATACTAAGGTATATAAGTTTCTAGTCAAGCCCTACCCAATTCTCGGGTATTGTGGTTGTACGGTAAAATTGGAATGGTATCGCATCCAGACAACCATCAGTTTTATAAAGGGCTAAGGCTCATGCCTCAACATTTCCATCACCAAAATCCTCTGGTGCTCAGAAACACATGTCAAAACATCTCAATAGAATGATCCATCATTCCAAGGTTTTCATAACCATTTTTCTACCAAGTATTCCCATCTAAAGTTGATCAAGTTTTATGCTTAGCACTAGCATCTACAAGTAGGGGTAAGTACTACTGAGGAGTGGTAAACTAGTGGAGTTTAACTAAGTTCAATCTCATGCCTTAGGATGACATAAAGATTACCTAACTTAGGCCAAGTTTTATGCTCTTTATGCAACCTTCAGTTATCTTCCTAGAATCTACAATTCACTTAAGTAATCTCTAAGTAATAGTTTTGATAAAGAAATAAAGTATAAAGCTTGTAAGTAAAACTAGGATTGGTTGATCAAGTGGGTAGGATCATATATGCTTAAGACATATAGTTGGCGTGGTAACAAGCAAGTATTAGCTTGCATAGGTCAACTTTATTAGTAAGGCTTGCATCATTATCAGTATAAGCTCGCTAAATTGCAAGTGTTAGCTTGCAAGTATTGGCTTGCTCAATCAACAAGTATTAGGCTTGCCTTGTGCAGAGCGGTGGTTGAAGTTCTCCTCGGCTTCTTCTTCATAGTATCCTCCTTCTTCCTCGTATCCTTGGTCGGTACTAGCGTCTATAAATAAATACGAGGTACACAATCACCAAACAATACTTAACTATTTTCAATCATTACACAAAAGGGTCCTATAGATGATCTAGCATCATCACTAACATTACAAGCACTTGACTTAATGATTTTATTTTTAGAAAAGTAATTTCTACTCATTGAAAAACAACTTAAGATTTGATATTCTCCAAACCAAACATGGGATCATGTTGACACATGTCATCACCACACATTTCAGTACATGGGAATGTGATTTAAAGTGGTCTCAAAATTTAATAAGATTTAACCTTTTATTTCAAATAAAAATAAATGACTAGAAATGCCTATGTGGCATCCTTTTATTATTTGAACATTATTTCTGTAAGTAAACCCATATGTTTTTATATATTCTGAAAGGTATGATCAAATGTGATTTTTGAGAGTTGGAATCAACTCAAAAGATATTATGGTTTAAATTTGATAAATGTTTGAATGCAGAAAAGCTTCTGCCTTGTTATTTTTACCAAGGTTTATCTATAGATTCAAATGATTGGAATCCAACGGGCTTGGATTAAGCATTTCAAAACCTTTCTAACAAAATTGGTTTCATTCAATTTGGTTCACTGAATCGAGCTGGGTTGATTTTTGAAACTAGGTACAGAACTGTGTTTGAATGAAAATGGAAAAATACAAATTCAAACGAGTGGGCTGCACGGGAAGAGAAAATGGGCCGGCCTGCTATGCACAGCGCTTACGCGGGCTGGTTAAGTTGTTGTCCCCACGCGTCAGTGAGACGGGGGGTGCGAAGCGGTACGGGGCAAGGTGGTGCGTTGGATCTAGTTCTAATCCAACGACTCTGGTTCATCGTCCACGTCGGGCAGCGCCGGCGAGACAGAACCCTAACGCGGTAGGTGGGGGCCGTGGGAGGCTCACCGGGGCTCAGGCGAGGGTCGGCGATGTAGGCGAACGACAAAGTAGACGACGGTGAACCTCTTGGTACCGGTAGCTTCTCCTGGGGTGGCTCCAATCGCTGGCTTCCTTATTCTCTAGAGGCGGCCTGCTCCAGCGCAATTCCGGCGATGCGCTGCTCGCCTTGCTTCGGGGATGAGGTGGAACGATCAGTGAGGTGAGGGGAGTGAGATGGTGTGCTCAATTCGTCTGGGGGTCGTCTCCTTTTATAGGCTCGACGGTGAGACCGAACGGGATGGGCAGGCGATGGTGGTGACATAGCTACGGGCTGCTAGAGGCATGCCCGAGGGTGGCGATCGATCGGTGGTCTCCTGGCGATGCTCTAAGGTGTAAATGCGCTTGTAGGGGCAGTGGCAAACGGTCGGGAACGCTCGATGCTCTGCAAGGCAGAGGCGGCGTCTTCGACGGCGACCGGTGACTACAGGGTATGGGCGGTGAAATGGGCATGTCTGGCAGTCTCCTGGGATGGTGGGCAGCATGCTGGCGGGTGGCGAGGGCTCGAGGTGGTCGGGTTGCGTGGGAATGGTGCGTGCTCTATGGTGCACGTCGGCTTGGTCGACAGCGGCACGGGGGAAGCGTTCCTGGCGGTTCTGGTTGCTGTCTGTGAGGCAGGGCTGGTCGAGAGGGGGCGGTGAGGCATGGGTTATCTCCTAGACAAGGTTGGCATGGCTAGTTCTTCCTCTAGCCTATTGTCCACACTAGGGTGACATGGGTGCTCTCAGGCTGTTCACCATTGATGACATTGGCGAGCTCACAGTGGTGCTAGTGATTAGTTAAGTTTTATAGATGGTCTACTGAGGCTAGTGTAACTAGAGAGGGAACACGGTTGGCTCAAATCACTGCACACTATAGTGTTTTGATTTTGTTTGATTTGCATCTACAAGGTGTTTGATGAAATGGCCGCATGAATTCAAGTTTTGAATTTTGAAAAGATTTTTGGTGGGTGTGCTAGGCATGTGCTGGTGAGTCTATGGATGCTTGGGTTTTGAAAGTTGAGCTTGTTTGAGTGGTTTTTGAAAAAGTGGGATCTTCCCATATGATAAATATTCAATTTTAAACTGTAATTTAAACTATGCATTTGGATGTTTCTGGATGATCACAAGGTGGGCCTTGATACTTTGTTATGAGAACTATCAAGGGGTGCAAAGATCCAAACAAGTTTCTGTTAAGTTCTGAAAGCTAGAGATATCCAAAGTAGGCATGGGAGTTAATTTGGCCAAAGTGACCATTCACTTAATTTGTTGGTTTTGATTTATTTGTCTTTGGGAAAAGTGTGGGGATTGTTTAGATGATGTTTATTTCACCTAAGAATCATTTTACAAGCAAAGAAACACATAATCATGGCAATTCAAAAGAATCTAAATTTTGATGCACACTCATATGAATGCTTTCATATTTTTAATTGGAAAAGTTTTTGTTAACCCTAATTTTGATGATTAGAGTTTGATGATTCTAGTTCAATATTTTTGGGATGTTACATAATGATTGCTTGCAGAAAGTAAACATTAACAGTAGATGATGTATCAATGGTAAAGATTGCACCGGGGTCCATAGTTCACTAGAGGTGTTATCCTTAATAAAGATAACATAACATGATGGGTGAACAAATTACACCGGGGCAATTGACAGGACTGAGCAAGGCATAACAATGCAAATACTAGACATCATGATTCCTATGAGATTTGAATTGGCATTACAACAATATACATAGACCACCATCCAACTCCATCCATGACTAGTAATCCACCTTTAGGTTATCATCTGAACCCCCTCCAGTATTAAGTTGCAAGCAACGGATAATTGTATTAAGAAATGTGTGTAAAGTAAAAAATACAATTGTTCCATGAACAAAAGATTGTTTTTTATCCCTAGTAGAAACAACACATCTATAACCTTAGAGATTTCTATCACTTCCCCAGATTCGATAGAGGCATGAACCCACTACCGAGCATAAATACTCCCTCTTGGAGTCGCTAGCATCTACTTGGCCAAGATAGCTACTAGAAACGGAGAGCATGCAAAATCTCAAACAACACAGACATGATAGAATCAATAACCATAAGACATGATAGAATCAATAATCAATCTGACATAACAATCTCAATATCAATCGGATCCCTGCGAACACAACATGTGTGATTACAAATAGATGATCTTGATCATGAACGGAGCTCACAACATCTAAACATGATAGCACAAAGGAGGAGAAACAACCATCTAGATATTGTATGGACCCATAGTCCAAGGGTGAACTACTCATGCATCATACCGGAGGCTGTCATGGTGATGAAGAAGGCCTCCGGGATGATCTCTCCCCTCTAGCAGGGTGCTAGGAAGAGCATCAGATCCCCCTAATCTAGGGACGACGGTGGCGGCGGCTACGGACTGTTTCGTGGAGATCTGATAAGGGGTTTAGGGTTTTGGATTCGGGGGGCTTATATAGGCGAAGAGGCGAGGCAGGAGGGCAGCCAGGTCGCCCACACCATAGGTAGGGCAGGCCCGCGCAGCCCTAGGGTGTGGCGGCCCTGTGGCGCTCCTCTGTCTTTCCTCTGGACTCCGTGTTCTCCTCGGTGAAATATTGACTTTCGCTTTTTTTCTCGTCCAATTCCGAGAATATTTCCTTACTAGATTTTATAAAACCAAAAATAGCAGAAAACAGGCAACTAGCACCGCGGCATCTTGTTAATAGGTTAGTCCCAGAAAATGTATAAAAATACCTCAAAGTGTAGACAAAGCAAAGATAAGTTAATACTAAAAAAGCGTGGAACACAAAAAATTATAGATACGTTTACGACGTATCACATATCACTGTAGCCCACTTAAAACTTTGTACCCTATTGCTTGGATGTGTGGATAACTCTTAGTTTGATAAATTCTTGTCCCTCCTTTTTAATCACAGCTGTTGCCACCTCTCCCCTCTGCCCCACACCAGACCAGAAAACACCCTTCCCTCTCTCCACATGCCCACAGCAAGGACTATCCCTAGTTTTGCCCTTCCCCGTTGCCTTCCATGTACAAATTCCATGGTAAACCCTTGTATCTTGGTATAAGATGGAAGAGCCCCCACCTGCCCCTCATTTCCCCTCTACCACTCTCACTTGCCTTCCCCACGAGCCCCTACTCTCTCCCCTGCTCTCTCCTGCCCAAGAGAGAGAGGAAGGAGCCTCGGCCATTTTCGAGCCCAAGCTCAAGGTCGCCCCTCCCCTACTCTCTTGCTCTTGCATGTGGTTTTATTGAACCCTCCTACTCCCCTGGCTCTAACCCTCTACCTCTTTTCGATTAGGAACATCTCTACGGCTGGGTAGGAGAAGAATCACCCGTCGGTGTTTTGAGCAAGCATTGAGGTTTGTCTACCCCATGAAGCTCCCCTACCCATATCCCTTGTCTACATATCCTCTCCTAGATCAGACGTGTCTAATTCCGTGCTCCCCCTTGACGTAGGACGGCCCCTAGAGGCAACACCGGCGAGCTCCCGAGCGCTCCCCACTGACGTCCCCACGCGGGCACTTCCCCGATGTTAAACCCTGCCCTGCCGCCCCTCTCCAGACGCGTCTCCGACCACTGCTTCGCCTCGCTCCCTCCTCGGTGTAGGGTTCGCAGCATAGAAAACAAAAAATTTCCTACGATGGGAACAACTAAGTACCAAGATATATCAACTAGATACAATCAACGGGCGGATGTACATCCATAGAGAACATACCCTTGAAGACCGACAAAGCTTAACAAGTTAAACTCGTGGTTGATGTAGACGATCTCTTGCCGATCTCAAGATCGAGAGGAAGTCCTAGCACCGCAAATCAGCGGCGCATCCGTGCTCGCACACACTTCCGAGGAACCGAGCAACCTCCGCCTCATCGCTCCAGCGATGCAGTGGAAGCACAACTCTTTCTTGCCGAATATCCACCGGGAACATGTATCTCGCTAGTCTGAGACCATGGGGATAAATACTAGAGGGGGACAGAGATCCTTCACGAGGAGTTATGAGTGAGAAGTGAGGAGGGGGCTCCTTTTATAGGAGAGGGGGGACCCCAAGGGGGTTGCCGGCGCATAGGGCTGCCCCTTGCCCTCCCCTCATTCATGTGGGTGGACACTCCACTCACAAAAATCCCTTTCAATTCCCTCCACTCAAATTCCCATTAAATTTCCACCAAATTTAATGCAAACTCTCATTAAATAAAACTCCTTTTATTTATTCATAATTTTGTAAATTACTTTAATGACAAACATTCACATATAACCCCTTGCTAGTATTTCATTTCACATGCAAAAACACTTTCTGCAATTTCACCCAAAAACCCGTTTCGGTATCTAGTGAAATAAATTCCTGTGCTTGTTATTCTTTCCGGCATGCAACTTTTGCTCTAGATGGATGTCGGTGTCTATTAAGTGTGTCACCCTACGGTTCGCGAATAATGTGGACATGATCGAGACCCCTCTCAGATCAATAATCAAAAGCGGGACCTGGAGGTCTATACTGACTCCCACACATTTAGCAATGACTTTCTTGTGATCGCGAGAACCTTTTACACTTGTATGTTAATCTTTTTGTTTTGCGCTATATTACATGTCCGTGATTCAATCATCGGTATCTCCATACCTAGTTTGATATCGTTACCAACATGTACTCTTTTCTCGTTCCCGTGATATAACATTCTAGTGATCAAATCACTTGCTTGTAAGCTAATCAATGTGATATCACCGAGAGGGCCTAGAGCATATCTATCCGTCATCGGGATGAACAAATTCTACTATCGATCCATGGGCCTCAACATAACACTTTAGTAGTACTGAACCCATCTTTATAATCACCATGTTACGATGTGACGTTTGATGTTATCAACATACTCTTCTGGTGTTACTGATTGACATGATCCCATGGTCTAAGGATTAGGATCACTTCGTATGTTGTTATAGCAATATAAACTCAATGAATTTGATCGTAATGCTATACTTTCTGTTTATTTATTAAACACACATGTATTAATGTTTCCATATTAGTACAATTATAGCATGCAAAATAAACATCTATCATATACTTGGAATATACATATTAACCACTTTATTATTGCCTCTTAGGGCATATTCCCTTCACTCGGTCCCTCTCCACCCTCGGTAAGCCCTCCCCGACGAGATCCCTCTGCCCTTAGGGTTTACATCTAGCGCGCTAGTCACGAGGAGGAAGATGGCCAGGAGCCGCCGATCTTGATCTAATCGAACTGCTCCCGCCTCCCCGTACTGCTTCACCATCGCCCATGTTGACGGGCCGGACCGTCCCTCTAGGACGCGGCCCCTCCCGCACACGCGATATGTAACCGGGTGGACCGACCCCTCCACCAACGGCCCACTCCCAGGCAGATCTGGCCCGTGCCTTCCCTTTTCCCTTTTCTTCTTAGAAAACCCATTTTTCCAGATCTGCAAATAAGCTTGTTAGTTTAATTCAAGATAAAATTTAAAAATGCCCAGAACCTCCTAAACAAAATATGGTACATGCACATGCTGGTTTTCTTAAACCTGCAGTATAATGTTTTGCACCAAAATAGAATCTTGTGATTATATAGAAATTAAAATAACCACTTGTATCATTTTCAATATGTAAATCCCTCCGGCAGTTTGGTAAATCCAAATGGATTAAAACCACTTTGTGCTGAAAGGTACTCTTGGTAACTTGCATGTCACCCTAGACCCAACCTATTTGGCTTCCTAGTTTGCTTGTACTAAAGATAACAAAATTAGCACATATTGAACTTTAGGAATTTCTATAGACCAAACCATGATATATATGTACCTAATTCCAAATTCCAGAATACTTGTTTACCAACATCTATCAAACCCCAGGAGACCAATATTTCTTGAGGTATCTTTGAATTTTGGTGAATTAATCTTTTATGTGCATAGGTAATTATTCTGGAATGGGACGGGGCTGGGCTGGAAGTTTGTCTATTCTGGTATATTTTTCTAAATTACAAAACTAAATTTATTGAATTTCTAGGATTTAATCACTTTCTAAATTATTTTCTAAATAACCATTTTACTTTTTATACCTAGTTTAATTCTACCCTGGTCACTAACCCGTGGGGTCAGGTCCACGTCAGATGCCACACGAGCAGTGGACCAAGTCAAGGGGTTGGACTGGTCAAGGATGAGATCATCCTGGCGTCACCCTATCGAACCCTCGTCGGAACAGTATCGGAGACGGCGCGTGAATGGTTTCTGGGATGCGAGACTAGGGGCTTTCGATGCAGGGAAGTACACGGAACTTAATAGTGGTAGATCCGCCCCCTAAAGGTCATCGGAAGATGGCCGGCGACGAACTCATGTGGCAGTGCTGGCAGATGGTCACTTCGGTGACGATACAGGAAGTAGACCAAGCAATAGAGGCTACAGGAAGATCGGGTAACTCACCACGGTTGTGATGAGACGGTCGGGGAGGCCGGAGGAAGTCAAACGATGACGAATCGATGGTGAATAGCATCGGAGACGAAGCAAACTCCGGCGATGATTCTGTCTGAGGTGTGGCAATTCCTTTGGCAGAGATGCCCAACACGACGAGGCGGATCTAATGGTGGTCTTTGATGGGCAAGGGGAGCTCGGAAACATTGGCAATGAGTATCTCCAGCGAGGCTAGGTTTTCTGTCAGAGGAAAACAGAGAGATAGAGAGCGTTCGAGGGAGAAATGAGGATGAGGACGAGCAGGGACGTCGCCGTGGCCTCCTTATCCTCTCCTGGCGACAGCGGCGTGCATCTTGACGCAAAGACGGCGGCGGACGGCCTCGGCATCGCCACCGAGCTGCTTCCAGCTGGAGGAAGACGACGACATGCTGTTTTGCAGAGAACCCCCTAGCAAAACTTCAAACTCAACTCGTGGTCCCTCAGCTGGCCCACTTGTCAGTCAGAGATATTTACTGGGTGTTGTCCTTGCTGAGCCACTATTGGGCTGCTGTGAGTTCCTCGTGAGCAGCAGATAGAGAGAGAGGAAATGGGCCATGGGCCAGAAACAATTTCCTTTTGTTTTTTCCTTGTTCCTTTTCTATTTTCAATTTCCTGTTTTATTTTCATTTGAATTAGCACCTTTGATTTGAATTCTCTTTATAGATTTTATTTGCTAAATAATTATAGCAAGACTAAAATGTATTTAGCATCAATTTGTGAGCTTTTATTAAATAATGTTATATTTTTTATGTAGATTCTTTTTTAATATTTTGTAAGGGTCTTTGTTATTAATTTTCATTCGATAATAAACCATGGATTTATATTAGGATATTTCCTTGTTTTTTTAATAAAACTTAATTCTAGTTAGCTCATATTTTGGAGGGAAATTTCTATATAATGATCATAGATCATTATTTGATGTATGATATGCAAAGGAAATCATCTAGTTAATATTACTCCCATAAATCTAGGGATTAATAATGTATATATATTTTATTATAACTAACAGAAGAGTTAGGGTTTGAATTGTAAATGCTTACCCTAGGGTTTAGGGTTCTTAACATACTTATATTCTTTTGTTGATGTGAATAAAGATTAATGGCTAAACATATTGTCTTTATGTTTGTGATTTTTAATGATATCACCATTTAAAGTAAAATAGTTGGATTGTTTTCTAGGCTAAGTTATGAGAAAGAATTGATTAATATAGTTCCTAAGCACCTATGATAATGATGGTTGAGAATTACAAAGATGTGCTTAAGTGAGTTGATATAGGAAATTATTCCAATCAGCCATTGGGGAAATAAGATGATTAATCAAACAAATGAGATAGATATTAAGTTTGATTATAGAGTTACGGTTTAGTGTTTATGAAGAATTCTTATCTTCCATACTTTATAATTATTGTTTCCTACTTGAGGACTTCCTTTCCTAGATATACTACTCCTTCCTATCCATCATCATGTGTTAACATGATGAGATTTATTTCACAAGAATTATCTTATCAATAATTTCTCCTCCTAAATCCTTTTGTGAATCCAATGAGCTTGACACTAAAGCTCTTCATAATCTTCACATAACTTTTCTTGGTTATATCATATTAATAATGGTAACCTTTAATCCAACAAGTGGTTACTGTTTCTCCATTCACCCTTCCCTTATCATCCATCACTAATATTACTCTAATATATGTATATATCAAATCATACTTATCCTTAAGTGTTTAGTATTCCCTAAGAGGACTATTCTACTTCTCTAACTCCTTGATGCTCTAGCATCAACTTAATGATACCATCTTATACCTACTTATCTCCCATATCTTATATTCAATCTCCATATTATATCATGGTGACTTGTCATGGCTAACCTAGAATAACATATCTATACTAGGGTTCAATCATGTTCTATCCACCAATGTCACTTATACATGATATATGCATTCAATCTTGGTGACTAAAGCATGATCATTTATGGTTTAGGTTTCCAGTTGGCTAATCAAGGACTTCATCCATACAACATTGAAGTTGTATTATAATTATCTTCTTAGTATCTCTACCTGACTATGAGATATTACTCATTGACTATACCTACTTAACCCAATAGGATTACTCCTTGTTAACTATCTTCAGAATTCATCCTTATAATACTCTTTGTTACCACATAGAATTATATCTTCCAGATAACTCTTCTATTCATTCAGGAGTGAGTTAACTCCATCAATTATCACATTGATCTTATTCTCTTCCAACACTCCCATCCTATAGGTGATATCTAAATCTAGCATTACCACCTACATCTTCTTATCTCCTTCTCTAAAGGATTTACAGTGAATGTTATGATAAATACAAGAGTTGATAGATCAAGAATTGATAGGTTAAGAATTGGTGAATCAATAGTTGATTAATCAACATTGATGAACAACAGATATTAGAATAATATTCAATAGGGATGATAAGGATTGATATGGGAAGAAAGATATATGATGAATGATCTTGACTTGGTTACTTTCCTATTCAATCTCACTAAAGAGTTAAGGTTAGATATTACCATGATACTCATGGTAGGAATGGATAAGAATGATATAGGTCAAGTCTTAGTTATTGAATTCTTGTTACATGGGATTCATGAGTTATTGTAATGAATACTAGGATATGATCACTTAAGGATCAAATTATAATCATTAATCAATGTGTAATTGTTTAGTTTTAGTACATTTGATCTACCCTTAGATCAAATCATGATTACCCAAAATAAGGTTTTAGCAAAGGTCATATTGAAACTTATCGCAGTCAACTTGATGATCTACTTCAATTCCATCAAGTTGAGGGAAGCTTCAATCACTTTGACAAGTTTTGTTCAAAAGCACGAAAATTATTTGGATTTTCTATGCATGAATGCAATGCACACATCTGTGTTCAGCTTATTTCTAAGCTCTAATGCTGGGATGTTACACAATTGCTGGCTGAGTAATAGAAGTACGCAAATAATCATTGTTGGGAGTTGCAAACTCCCCTAGTTTCTTTTCAGCCATACTTCCTATGTTTATGGATTTTCTTAAACAAGTACTAATGATGTTAAAAACAAGAATTAAAAGGCTAACTATTTTTTTTGGTTTTTCAAATAAAGACTAAAAGCAAACTAACAAAATTAAAAACAAGAATTAAAACTAGCAAGGTTCCTACTAACCTCACCAGGGTAGCTATTGCTTCCCCGGCAACGGCGCCACAAAAAGGGTTGATACCTGATACATCCAATTTGCATCACCATTTTATATCATAATTTGCTTATATTCATTGATATATTTCATATTAAGAGGTGATACTTATGTCTTTTCATCTGTTTTTTACATGTTGGATGATTCTTGGAGGATGAACTTTCAAAGTCAGGATTCTGATGGAAAAAGCGGTGTTTTGATGCAATTTCACGAAGATCATAAAAATACCAGAAAACTACATAAAATTATATTTTCCAGAAGACGAAGGATGCCAGAAGGGGAGGCGGAGTTGGGCCATAGGGGGCCCACACCCCCCACCCCAGGCGCGGGCCACCCTGGCCCGCGCCTATAGGGGGTGTGGCCACACTGTCCCACCTATGTCTCCGCCCTCTCAACTATATCTTCTCCTCGAAAACCTAAAGTCAGGAGAGCGACCACAGAAAGATTCTGCCGCCTCTGCGGGGCGGAAAACACCAAGAAAGAAAGAGCTCTCCGGTAGACAGATTTCTGCCTGGGAAATTCCTTCCCGTAGAGGGGAGATCGTCGCCATCAACACCATCATCAAGCTAGACTTCATCGGGATCATCATCATCATCCAAACCATCATCTCCACCAACACCGTCATCCCTGTTGTAACAATTGTGTTGAATCTTGCATAGTTCTTAGGGGGAACTTTCCTGGTGTTGATTACTTTTGTAGTTGATGCTTGTGAGTGGAACCATTGAATTATTGTTTACGTTCAGATTGTTATGCATCATTATATCATATTTGATCTTGATCCATATGATGTCTCGTGAGTAGTTCATTTAGTTCTTGAGGACATGGGAGAAGTCATGTTGTTAGTAGTGGAATTGTGTTGAAGTATTATTCAATGGTTTAATATTTAAGTTGTGGTGATATTCTTCTAGTGGTGTCATGTGAACGTCGACTACATGATACTTTACCATTTATGGGCCTAGGGGAATGCATTGTTTATTTGGATACTAATTGTGGGGTTTCCGGAGTGACAGAAACCTGAACCCCCATTAGGAAACCTTTGCACAAGGGAGTGTAGGATCTCAGAGTTTAAGGCTGTGGTTAAGTTTTTATCTTAATTGCTTTCTTGTAGTTGCGGATGCTTGCAAGGGGTTTAATCACAAGTATGTATTAGTCCAAGTAAGGTCGGTACATTAGCACAGGTTCACCCACACAACACTTCTAAAACCAAAGAAGATTAATTAGCTTTATGAAACGAAAGAACTTGACAGTATTCCCATGTGTCCTCGAGAACGTTTGGTCCTCATAAGTATTCCCATCGGCTTGTCCTTTGCTAAGAAAGGATTGGGACACTTGCTACAATTATTTGTTGTCTTTATTTACTTGCACTTTATTTCCTTGCTTTATCAAAAAACCCTAAAAATTTGTTTGCTAAGTATTTACAGAGATTTCCTGCTACATACCACTAGTCAACAACTTCTGCTCCCCGTTGGGATCGACACTCCTATTTATCGAAAGTACTACGATACACCCCCTATACTTGTGGGTTATCAATACCTTCGATCCGGATTACGGATGTAGTATAGCTCTTTTTCCCTAATAGACCTAGGTTTATCGAATCCTTGGGAAGCAGAAAGCAAAGTGAGATTACTTATACGGGCCTTCGAGAGTTTTAGAATTCCTTTTGTGTTTTCATCGGACCAAGAGTTTGTGATCTTTTTGTTGTTGTTGAGGATGGAGAGAGAGGGCCTAGGGTCTTCGGTTTTCACCAGTAGCTGTGCAAAACATATCATGGGAATAATAGATAATAATAAAGTATGCTTGTAATCATTAGATCAAGATAATTATATGTGGGAAGTGCATCCATAAATGTTATCGCCTCCACAACCGCTTATAGTAATAACCTACTAGTCTCATCCATAGAAGAAAGAGAACTGATATGCATTGTGATGTCACCGTTAATCCCAAGCAAATTCCTCACATACAGCCGTACTACCCCTTCTGTCACTAGGATTTCCATCCTGCAGATCAGTCGTTACTCACACTCCCTTTACCTGGATCAATCCTCGGGTTCTTGGGTACTTGACATGTCCTTAGATTGAGGCAAGAGAGGATATTACAATCATCAAGTCATACAAACTAATATATGATCCCATCTATGATAAATAACATGCACAAAAGCTACATGGTTAGGCCGAAGCCCTTATCCCAAGGAGAATTACTCACACATAGAGATGAAATCAACAATCATAAACATTGTAATAGATATCATAAGGTTGATAGCAAATAGTCTTACAATGTCTCCAATTGGAGAAGAGATCTACTATTACAAGTGGTGGAAGATGGCCATGGTGGTGGAGAAGGGTTTCGAGGTTTAGATCTAGATCTATTCCTCTGGCGTGGTGGCTTCTGGTGGCAGGGAGAGTTAAGGTCGAAAAATAAGAATTGTTTCTCGTCGCCCGAAGCCTCTTTATATAGGGGTCCCTTCACTAAATTTGTTTTGTTTGACCTAATGAAGTCGGTGCAAACTATACGGCCGGAATAAAATTCCCGCCGTATAGTTGGTCGTTAAAGCTTCAGCATTCACTTCACGGCTCCTAGTTTTTTTGACGTGTTGGAAATCTCGTATCTTTGGCATTTATGTAGTGATTCCCATCATCATACGGCATTATCTGTGCAGGAAAAAATAGCAAGAAAGGATTGCATACCCCTTTGATCATTAGGCATTAGTGGCAGGATTTAGAGAGATATTTCATCAAATATATGAATAGTGACTAGTTTAAATGCGGACGTGGATGGCTATATTTCACAGCCATCAGCACTCTTGAGAGCTGGTTCGCTAGTCGTGGTGGTGTCTTCGCTTCGTGCAGATTTGCACCTACATTGATTTAGTGCATTCTTGATGCCCTCATGGTTGCTGTGGTAGCTCTAGTGGTCTTGCCACCATTGTCCACAAAGTCTCGGACTGGAGCTTGTGACACAATGTCGGGTGAAATCTCCTCTTCGGTTTGTCTGGAGACGATGCGAATGATGTTTATGGATGCCATTACCATCTTGGAAGCATCAATGATCTATGCTTCATTTTCCTCCATCTATTGGTAGCTCCGGGGGAAATCTTGGATCCATTGGGTCGCCAATGACAGAGATTCAATGTCGCTTCCACCTTGGTAGTGCCCCTGATATTTCAGGATGAGGTTGGCCATCAAAGCTTTTTGAGATAGTTTTGAACTCACTTCCCCTACCTAGAGTGTCAACTACCCGCATTGTCCTGATATTAATATTGTGTTCGACGGGCACATGTTCAGCAGCTTCGGGTGGTGATGACTGCAAGTGCACAGATCGTTTGTATCTAGTTTCACAATAAAGATATCGATCCCACAGGGAGTAGTAGGCGAAATACAAAAATGCTTTTAACTAAAACTAAACGAAGTACTTAAGAAATAATTATAAGATGCAAGAAAGGTAGAATTGTTTTTGGGGTTTTGATTGAGCAAAACAATAAAATAAAGTATAGTAAACTTAATGAAGAAAATAGTAATTGCGTGTGTAAGAAAGCTTGGAGCTGCAATAGGGGAAAATGCGTTCTTGGGGAGTGGTGGATACACCGCTAGAAATTTAGACTGAGTAATCAAGATTATCATAACCAATATTCTCATCAAATGTATGTATGTCGAAGGAGCTTCACATATGGGTGAATTAGCAGAAACCACTGCTCACATCATCCTTCATAACCACAGCTAACAGATAAACGGCATCAATCGTGTTATCCCGCTATTAAGGGATTTCTTCCGTGGCATGGACATGGCTTAATGAGTTCTCCTTGCTTCCCCAAGTTAGTATGTAAAGGATGACAACGACTTTATAGTCACAATAAGTGCTATCATCCCTCCTTCTACCAAGTAATCTCCTTCATCAAGTCCCCATAAGAGGCAAATATTAAAGAGGTGCACAAATCTCAACATCGAGATGAAGATAATTAACACATACACATAATGATGTATAACATAATAATCTCTAACTCATCTCAATAATATGCTAGGGTTTCTCCATCTCCCCAAGAACTAATGATCTACTCAGAGATGGAGGCAATCAGCATCATGGCAATGGTAATGGAAACAATTATAGATAAATAGTTCTTATATAAATCCACAACTAGTTCTAGAATTACAAAAAGATCTAGATGGGATGCGTGGAGATGATGGTGGTGTGGTGATGCAGCGGTTGATGAAGATGGAGATCAATGCCTTGTCCTCCCAGATCTGTTTAGGGCGAACATGGATCCCTAGGGCAAGTTTCCCCTCCAGATCCCTTTCGGAGGTGAGGTTTTTAGCGATTTCTGGGTGTTTTGTATGTCGTCTCTCTGATCCAGTTGCACGGGGTGAAAATATTTAAGGAGGAGGTGTCGGCGCCAACTATACAGTGGGAACTATACGGCCGGGAAAGTTCCTCCCGTCATATAGTTGGTCGTTAAACCTTTTTTGTCCTCCAATCGCTTCGGATTTTCTTTTGGTGTTATTGATATTTCCCAATTTAGATATTTACATTGTTTTTTACTCCTTTTCACTCTAGTACAAATGGTCCAAGAGTTGTGTCCATTGTATCCATCATCTGTCCTGATCCGGATGAAAATAAACATAAAGGATGCGTGTGAACGCCATAAAATACCAAGATCCTACCACTACAGTGCAAAATAATAATATAAAACATGATGCAAATATGCACTCATCAACTTTCCCAAGCTTAGACTCTTGCTTGTCCCGAGCAAGGATGACTTAATGAATGTGATCCTCATATTCATGAAGCTGAGTCGATAAAATAAATGAGGCAGTTACAGCATGTGTTTATCATAATTGATACATAGGAATGAGTTCATGAACAGTACCTTACTCGAACCATCCAAATATTATTAGTAGGCTTCCACGCCTTAGCATTTAACAGTTCACAAAAGATTAATCTCAACATGATGTAAAAGTATTCAGTTTGACCGAATGAGTTAGCGAGGTAGTCCCAAGCATTTTTAGGATTAACATATTCACTTGGAATTTAAAATCTCAAACGTTTCTTTGTCTTACTACAATACAATGGTGTATGCCTAATTGCTCTTTGCACATTCGCTCTTTTTCTTATTTCTCTTCTTCTTTCTTTATATATATATGCTCACACTTTTGTTTAAGTGTTGTGCAAAGGAGCTAGCCATACACTCCACTTCATGTAGGGATTCAAAGTTTAACGATATCAATTACCAAATTATAATTGTATATGAAACATCTTTATGGCTTGAAGACTCTACCTGGACTTGTTCTCACTCTAATTTGATAGCACTTTTACTTCTCCTCTATTCAAGGTTTCTTTCTCATATTGACTGATTGTATTATTTTCCTTTTTGTAAATCAAACCTTGAACTTACAACATATTGACTAAATTATCTCTATATGTTCCGTTAATACCAATAGTGTGGAAGAATCCTATTGATATCATCAAGTGCAAGTAAAATTATACTCAAGCCATTCGTATATCCAATAAGACAAGCACAAACTCAATAATGCTCCATATATAATAATAAACTCGGAATTTCATAAATGGGATTGACTATTCCTTAAGGGAATTCAAATGATGCAAACTTTATTTCTAAGCTCAAACTAATGCAAACCTAAAATAGTAATATAAAACTTATAAGATATATTACAAGGTCTTAAAGATCTCCCCAAGCTTAGAATCAAGCACGGCGGGATCGAATAACTCCTTGTTGGTACCTATTCCTCATCCTGGGTAGGAAGAGTATTGCCTTCTGCCCCTGTGTTGCAAACTTTAGCTATGCTTGTGAGGCAGATGCTGAGCTCGGCCATGTCGTATTGAAGCTTCAAAATTTTCATCTAGAGGAATTTATTCTCATCAGTTATAATCAAGAAACCAACTCTACCATCGATGTCTTTGACCTTTTTCTCAAGGTCTTTGCTCATCATCTAGTGGGAGTAAATCCCTTCTCCAATAGTTTCAACACATGCCTTTGAAGATTTTTCCAATTGATAGATCTAATCATTAATCTCATCTTACCGCACCTTCTTAGGTTTAAGAGGCGACAGACTGAGAGGAGGTTTATAATAAGATCCTATGTTGTGATGGTAAGGATTAGGGAGATACTCGTCCATGCTCCTTCTCTGATATGCTTACCTCATCATCTCCGTCCTTTGCGGGAACATGTCCTCCCAATTTGGGAGAGGTTTGATATTCGAGCTGGATGACGATGATGCTCCTTTACGTTCTTCTTTCTCGATCCTATTCATGGGCTTCTCTTCTTTCTTTCTTCAAATCTTATTGAAATGGAAAGGCTTCATGGGTACGCTGCACAAATATTGTTAGAAGGGGCTTGTATGGAGATGGCGGTGATTTTCTGAGGCTAGAGACTGTAGCTCTGTGAAAACTTAATAGAAAAGGTCCCACAGTATAGATATGAACCGACCTAGATTTATTTTTCCTTCTACGGTGGTACTAACTATACGACCGAAACTATATGACCGGGAATTTTGTTCCCTCCATATAGTTGGTCGTTAAACCTTCTGTATCCTGGAATAAAATCTCGGAGATGGGATAGATAACTATACGACCGCAACTATACGGCTGGAAATTTAATTCCTGCCGTATAGTTGGTCGTTAAATGTACTGTATCCTGGCATAAAAGTTTAGAGATAGGATAGATAACTATACAACCGCAACTATACGGCTAGAAATTTAATTCCTGTCGTATAGTTAGTCGTTAAAGGTAATGTATTCATCAAAAATTACCTGCTTCCTTGAGAATTTTTTATTAATCTGGAACTTATTGAAATACCAAGTCTTGATAGAAAAATGATAGCTTAAATTTTCGACCGACATTAACATCCATTGAACTAGATTTTAGCATAACCAAATTTCTTTGATTTGTTGCTTATTCAACATAAGCTTAACAAAAATTTAATTGAAAATTTAAAACATACTCAAACCTTTATTTCACATGGGTTGCCTCTCATGAAGCGCTCTTTTATGGTCAATAGCTTGACCATAGTGTTGCTCATTTCGTCTCGATTTTATCCTTCTTGCAGTTGCCATTCCTTGTATATATTTGCTCAATCACCTCTTCCAGGATGATCACACGTATGGTGACTGCACTTATATCTTCTTTTTCTTGATAATGCTTCAAGCGTTGTCCATTAACCACCCATGAATGAGAGGGTGTTTTTCCCTAGAGCTTCACTGCTCCCGATGAATAAGCTTCTTCAACTATATAGGGGCCTTCCCAGTTCGACCCGAGCTTTTCTAAAAACAACTTAAGACGAGAGTTATAGAGCAACACCTTTTCTCCACTTTTAAAGACCTTATTCTCTATTTTTCTATCATGCCATCTTTTTTACTTTTCTTTAAACAATCTAGCATTTTCATACGCCTCACTTCTAAACTCTTCTAAAGCATGAATATCTAATAAAAGTTTCTCCCCTGCTGCTTTAAAATCATAGTTTAAGTTCTTGATTGCCCAAAAAAATATTTTTGTTCCAATTCTAGAGGTAAATGGCACGCCTTACCGTAAACCATCTTATATGGTGTCATACCCATTGGATTTTAAAAGCAGTACGGAATGCCCAAAGAGTGTCATTTAACTCGTATGACCAATCTTTTCTTCATTTGCGTCTTCTCTAGTATCGTCTTTAGTTCTCTATTTGAGAGTTCCACTTGACCACTAGTTTGAGGATGATATGGTGAAGCAACACGGTGAGTTACTCCATATTTGTAGTGAATTTTCCTGAAATTTCCTTTCATAAAATGAGAACCACCATCAGTAATTAAAAATCTAAGAACTCCAAACGTGGGTATTATGACATCCTTGATCATTTTTACTGAAGTAGCTGCATCATGGCTTGTTGGAATATCTTCAACCCATTTAGTGACATAATCGACATCAACAAGAATATGAGTATAACCATTTGATTCTACAAAAGGTCCAATGTAATCCATTCCGCATACATCAAAGGGTTCAATTATAAGACTATAATTCATTGCCATCTCTTGTCTTCTACCTATATTACCCATTTTCTGGCAAGCATCACAATGTTCTACATACCTCTGTGCGTCCTTGAATAAGGTTGGCCAATAGAATCCGGATTGAAATACCTTTGCTGCATTTCTCTTGCCTGCATGATATCCTCCATACGGGCTATCATGACAAGCTAGCAAAATTGCATTCATTTCATGGTTAGGAACACACTTCTGAATCATTCCATCAGGTCCATGACGATATAAATATGGATCATCCCAAAAGTAATATTTAAGATCATTAAAAAAATTCATTCTTTTATTTCTTGTCATACCATGAGGTATAAATTTTACTACTAGAGAGTTAGCATAATCTACAAACCAAGGACCTGCGACGTCAACATTTTCTAAATATTCTTCCAGAAATGACTCATTTATAGGTACAGGGTCAGTAATTATTGACTCCATCCTAGAGAGATGATCTGCTACCGGATTATCCTTACCCCTCCTATCTACAATTTGCAAATCATATCCTTATAGTAATAAAACCCATCTAATCAACCTGGGATTTGCATCCTTTTTCACAAGGAGGCGATGCAAGGCTTGGTGATCTGTATGAACTATTACCTTAGAATTCATGATGCAAGATCTAAATATGTCACAAGCAAAAAATTATAGCTAGGAACTCATTTTCTGTAGTAGCATAATTTTTCTGAATCTTATTAAGATTTCTACTAGCGTAATGAATAACATTTAAATTATTTCCATCTCGATGTCCTAACATTAGTCCTCAAGCATAGTCACTAGCATCACACATGATTTCGAAAGGTTCATCCCATTTTGGAGAAGGCATGATAGGTGCTAAAACTAATTTGTTTTTAAGATTTTCAAAAGCTACAATACAGTCACGATCTAAGTAGAATGGAGTTTCTTTTTCAAGAAGGTTTGTGAGAGGCATAGCTATTTTAGAAAAATATTTTATAAAAAGCTTGTAAAAACCTTCATGTCCCAGAAACAATTTTATGTTTTTTATGTCCTAAGGCATTGGAAGATTTTATATAATGTTTATATTAGTCTTATCTATTTCTATACCCTTTTCTGAAACCTTATGTCCAAAAACATTCCCTTTTGTTTCCATGAATCGACATTGCTCCCGATTCAAAACTAAATTTGATTGCATGCATCTCTGCAAAACTTTGGTTAAATTATAGAGACAATTATCAAATGTAGTTTCACAAACAAGAAAATTATTTGTTAGAACTTCCATAGTCTTCTCAACAAGATCATCAAAGATTTTTAAAACACATTCTTGAAAAGTTGTAGCTGCATTACATAAGCCAAACGGAATTAATCTATAAGGATATGTGCCGTCAGGACATGTGAAAGTTGTTTTTTATGAAATTTTGTGAAATTTGTTTTCTCTTGATCTTTGGGTTGTATAGAAATTTGATAATAACCAGAATAACCATCAAGAAAACAAAAATAAGAATTATTGCTAATTCTTTTGGGTTATATGAACTAGCTCACCATCCTCATTCATGGCAGCATCAAGACCCCTTGTCTTGCTATGCAATGAGCTGGGCTAACCCATTTGCTATCAGAAATAGGATATATTATGCTGACATCTAATAATCGTATAACTTATTTTCTTATTACTTCCTTCATTTTCGGATTAATACTTCTCTGTATGTCAACTACAGGTACAACATCTTCAAGCATGGTAATCTTATGGGTTACAATAGATGGATCTATTCCTTTAATATCACTTAGTGTATATACAAATGCTTCACGATGCTTGATCAAGACTGAAATGAGTTTAATTGTTTTATTTTCTGATAAATATTTACTACTAATAGTAGGACATTTATTTTCATTATCTAAAAACGCATACCTCATATCGTCTAGAAGTAGTTGCAATTCAATTGGCGGAGGTTCTTCGTCTCCTTTTCTTACCAGTTCTTCATAGTCATGTGGATTTTGTGCTTGCAGAATGGAATCAAGATAATCATCCATGTCTTATTTTTCTTCATCATCTGGTGCCTCTTCCCAATTCATTAGGCTCCTTTCTATTTCATCTTGCAAAGTGCTGAAATGAATTGCGGCTAGCTCGGCAATCGTTTTCCCTTCCTTGATATCTTCCACTTCATATGGCCTCTTCTTTAGTTTGGCAAAGTGGAATGTAATTTACTCTTCTCCAAACATCATTTAAATAGTCTCCTTCTTATTATCAATTCGAGCTTTGGTTATAGAGACAAAAGGCCAGCCTAAAAGAATAGGACTAAAAGCATCTCGAGGTATACCAACAATATGAAAATAAAGGGGGTACATGAGTAATCCAATAAATACATAGATATTTCTAATAACACCTTCCAGTTATATATTTAGTTCTATTGGAAAATTTAATAATAGTGTCTACTGGTTCCACTTCTAGATTATTTAAATTATAGTGAAGTTCCTCATAAAGTGATGAAGGCATAATGTTTATAGTAGAAATTGGCTTGAAAAATCCGTATAAGAAAGTTTCTCCACAATATATAGGAGTCATAGGCTTAGCAGTTTCATTACCTCGTACTTTACCTGTGATGAATTCTGAAGTTTCAAAGTCTAGCATAACCACTTCATTATCCATGATTCGTGCTTCCATAAGATCCTTAAATATAACAATATTTGCATTGGTAGCATCAGGGTTCTTTTCTGGTTTCTCTAATATTCTCCTTATGTGTTCTTCCTCCCTGCACTTTTTATTGATATTATCTTGATTAGGTTCAAAGGAAAACTCTATCATGAATGCACTTTCTCTTGCATGCTTCTTTTCTTTGAGGGGTTTATAAGGTTTCCATTTTGTAGGTACCTGTAGATGCCCTGCATAATTCTCAATAATTTTCTTTACTGAGTAAGAATCAATACCAAGGGTTTTAATCATCGAACAAGTCCTTTCATCTACAAGAAAATCGTTAACACAAGCATATACATAAGAACTATTCATAATGTTCTCCTCATCTTTAAGATTTTTCGTTGTCTCCATCATTTTCACTATTAATTTCCAGGATTCATCATAGGTATAAGATAGAAAAATACCATTAGAAGCGATATCTAGGCTTGTTATATTTTTATTATTAAGCCCTCCATAGAAAGTATGAGTGATTAACCAATCAGGCAAACAGTGATGGGGGAAATTATCTAGCTAGCTTTTATACCTTAGATAGCCTTCATATAGGCTCTCATCGGGATTATTTTTGAAACTGATAATAGTACCTCTCATCCTGTGATCTTTGCTTTCTGAGTAATAGTTTGATAGGAAATTGGTTGTCAATTCTGTCCAAGTCCTAGGTGCTTCTTCACAAAAAGATCTATACCAGTTGCAAACATTATTGGAGAGATTTTGTCTAAACAACTGGATTTTAATCTTATCAAGGTCACAGTCATCGAATATAAAGGAACCAAAAACATATTCAATAATTATAAGTGTCCATATGGACTCTCTTCGTCGGTTCCTGAAAATTTCTTAGAGTTGAGTAATTCAAATAATAAGGGATGGATCTCAATACCATCGGGGTTTATGCTTTTATTGACAGTTATAAAAGTGTCCATGTGCGAACCCATTTTCCTTACTGCCTCAAGCTAGATTAAGTGCTGAGTGTTGTCCATTGTTATGGTCCTGCAACTCAAAATCAAAAATTATTACAACGAAAGTAAATAACTAAAAGTAAAGTGACTTATAGAGCTAAGCTCCCCGGCAACGGCTTCTTTAAAATAGCTTGATGACTGCAAGTGCACATATCGTTTTTAGCTAGTTTCGAAATAAAGATATCGATCCCAAAGGGAATAGTAGGCAAAAGACTAAAATGCTTTTAACTAAAACTAAATAAAGTACTTCATAAATAATTATAAGATGCAAGAAAGGTAAAATTGTTTTTGGGTTTTTGATTGAGCAAAACAATAAAGTAAAGTAAATTAAACTCAATGCAGAAAATAGTAATCGCATGTGTAAGAAAGCTTGAAGCAGCAATAGGGAAAAAGGCGTTCTTGGGGAGTGGTGGATACACCGCTAGAAATTTAGACCGAGTAATCAAGATTATCATAACCAATATTCTCATCACATGTATGTGTATGTGGGAGGATATCCATATATGGAGGAATATGCAGCAACCAGTGCTCACATCATCCTTCATAACCACAGCTGACAGTAAACGATATCAATCATATTATCCCGCTATTGAGGGATTTCTCCTATGGCATGGACATGGATTAATGAGTTCTTTTTGGTTCCCCAATTTAGTACGTAAAGGATGACAATGACTTTATAGTCACTATAAGTGCTATCATCCCTCCGTCTACCAACAAGTAATCCCCTGCATCAAGTCCCATTAGAGACAAATATTAAAGAGGTGCACAACTCTCAACATCAAGATGAAATAATTAACACATACACATAATGATGTATAACATAATAATCTCTAACTCATCCAATCATATGCTAGGGTTTCTCCATCTCCCCAAGAACTAATGATCTACTCAGGCATAGAGGCAATCAACAACATGGCAATGGTAATGGAAACAATTATAGATGAATAGTTTTTGTATAAATCCACAACTAGTGCTAGCATTACAACAAGATCTAGATGGGATGGATGGAGTTGATGGTGGTGATGGTGATGCAGCGGTTGATGAAGATGGAGATCGATGCCTTGGCATCCCAGATCTGCTTAGGAAGAAGATGGATCACTAGGGCAAGTTACCACTCTAGATCCCTTCTGGAGGTGAGGTTTTCGGCGATTTCTGGGTGTTCTGTATGTCGTCTCTCTGATCCAGTTGCATAGGGTGAAACTATTTGAGGAGGCGGTGTCGGCGCCAACTATACGGCGAGAACTATACAGCCAAAAAAGTTCCTCCCTCCGTATAGTTGGTCGAACCTTCTATGTCCTCCAATCTCTTCAGGTTTTCTTCTGGTGTTATTGATACTTCCCAATTTAGCGATTTACGTTGTTTTTGACTCCTTTTCGCTCCAATACAACTGGTCCAAAAGTTGTGTCTATTGTATCCATCATCTATCTTAATCCTGGTGAAAATAAACTTAAAAGGTGCGTACGAACGCCATAAAATACCAAAATCCTACCACTAGAGTGCAAAATAATAATATAAAACATGATGCAAATATGCACTCATCAGGTGGTAGCATATGGAGATAGATGTATAAAAATTCAGGCCCTGGGAAACACCTTCAGTCATAACTCTACTACTGTTTGAAGCAGATTCTACATTCTCTAGTGTGCTCAGGGTGAACTCGAGGATGACTCAATCTCGTCTATTGTGGTGGATGGTTTGCCGTATGCGAAGCGTGGTGAAATGAATGAGAGAGGCATCCCCCAAGATCTCCTTATACACATGGTTGGTCTAGGGCTACATGTGTCAAGTCAACTTAATTGCATATGAATAAAAAACCTAACAAGATAATGTAGACCCGATTAGGGTCGGTTACAAAGTATATCATGTAGAATCCTTATGCGGATCTTGATGTGTCTACATTCCAAGATGGTGATGTTGTGCGGGTCCTGGCTGGGCGCCCGAGTCGTTGAGCTGACACGCACCCAACCGAGTGGTCAACCTTTAGAATATGTGGGCCTACTTGGGGACGATGACCTCCTCGTAAGGTGTGCAACTTTTTCTTGTGAAAGTCATCTTTAAAGTTGGATATGCCTTTTCCTCAAAACGTTTTGGGTTTATTATATGCCAACATTGATTCTGGTATTAATTGCAACGAGGAACCCATCGACGGTTATTGACGATAGTCGGTTTACTCGACGATGTATGTGCTTCGTGTGGCTAGCATATTGGCCAGGGTGCAAAATGAAATTGTGTTTCATGAAACGTTGTTAGTGCTCTGTAGCGGTTTTAATTAAGCTGATTTCCACTAATGAGTCCGAAGATACTCTTCTTGTCCCTCCGTTTCAAATCAATTGCCACGGCGTTGTCTAGATACGCGTATTAGTGTATCTAGATAAACCTACGTCAGTTAACTTGAAACCGTGAGAATACTTTTAAATAAAATAAAGCAAAATCATCTATTTTATTTAAAAAATAATATCTTTTCGGATTCAAATTAATTGGCTTAACTTTGCCTAGATATGTATGAATTAGACCCAGAAAAACACACGTCTGGATACATACGTATTTGGAAAAAATGAGTCAATTAGCGCGATGGAGATTGGTGGTTGGACGGTAAATAAACCTGTACGGGAGAATAGAGAGTAGAGAGAGGCGGCAACGGCTAAAACCCATCTAGGGTTTCTTCCCTCCGCCAGCAACGCCACCGATCCGTCCCGTCTCCGGCGGTCTTAGGGCCTTGCAGGCATGGCGGACCACGGCCCCTCGCCAGCGGGAGGACTATGTGTTTTGTTTAGACTGATTTCAGTGTCTTCTTTAGGATGTTGAGGCGGCAACTACGTCCTATGGTCAGAATAAGCTCCTTCTTGTCCTATCCTCGCTCTGGTGGTGCGTCTAGCATCAGCGGAGGACGCGTGGAGTCGTGTGTTAGACGGATCCCTTGGGATCCGGCCATTCTTCGTATTGGTTGGTGTGGTTTGAGGTCAGTCTCTTCCGATCTACGTTTGTCCTCTTCGGTGATGATTGCTGCTCTAGCGTGCTGGTCCTTTGAAGCCTTAGCACGACGACTTCCCGTCAGTCTACTACAACAAGCTCTACTATGACAAGCTTTGCCTGACTCTGGTGATGGAGGGGCGAGGACGACGGCACGCCTTTGGCTCGTGCTAGTGTTTGTAGTCATCGCTAGGTGGTCCAATGAACTATTTGTAATTTTTATTACTTTTAGAACTCTTTGTACTGTTTGATTATTAATAGATCGGTGAAATTTCGTAAAAAAAATTAAAATAGGGAGTAGTATACGTATTTTGAGTAAATAGCACCGGAGGTCATAAAACTTGTCTCTCACGTGCACTTAAGTCACACAACTTGTAAAATAGACTAACCGGTCACATAACTTGTCAAACACGTGCACTGCAGGTCACAAACTTCTTAACCGGCCGGTTTTAAAAAAAACTCGTCACGTGAGACGTGAATCCTTACATGAACATTTTTTTTGACTTCGCGTAATTAACATGATCTAACATGATCTGATCTAAAAAAATACAATTTCAACTGAACCCGGCCAGATAAATATGAGGGGGGTTTTTGTAAAATTGTAAGTGCCATGTTGACCCACTATTAGGAAATCCTTCTTCAGTGGCGCATCAGTATTGATATTCTGTGGCGCATGACTGGGACGCCACTGTTACGTCACCACTGATGAAAACTTCTGTGGCGCATTCCGAAATGCGCCACAGAAGTCATGATACTTTTGTGGTGCATTTCGGTTGATGCGCCACAGGACTCTTTTTAGTGGCGCATTATGGACAATGCGCCACTGAAACACTATGCGCCACAGAAGGTTAAAAAGATGCGCCACTGGTTTTGAGTATCAGGTATTAAAAAAATTGAAACTTGTCCAAATATACAATATTATACAGGTATTATACACTATTATACATAAACAGTATATTTGACTTAGTATATGAAAACAAATATAATAAAAACATGAATATAGTGCCATCACACTACTTAGAGCCCGAACGAGATAGACAAGTGATCATCACGTTACAATACAAGTCAAATGAAGTGGTTTGTTACAAGTGTTTGTTACAAAGTTCACCATCTCATCACATTACAAATAAAATATTCATCTCGCCTACACTAGAATCAAACAGAATACAACTATGACGACGGTGAGCAAGAGCAAGAGCACTAGCAATATCTTCATCCGGTTCTCCTTCCATAGGTGGTTCCTCTACTTGGCTACCGCCTCCTCTCGAGTCACGTATCCTTTGTAGCTGTTGCCGCTAAACTTGTTCACCTGTTTCTGACAGTCCTCCCACTCATCGTAGACTCCTGGAACCCAACCCTTGTACACCACGTACCACTTCGTCATCTCTATAGATAAGGCATATTAGTAAATCATGCAACAGAAAGAACTAAATTGGTTCACATGCATATATATTCACATAAACTAAAGCAAAAGATCAGTAAACATAGAAGATAGCACATCGATTATAATCATAGAACTTCGACGACAACGACCACAATAGTGAAGTTTACAACATACGACCACGGTAGTATATAGTTTGTGACACAACACTACACACAGACATCTATGGTAACTCTAGGCGCACACATCGATCAATGTTGAGAACTGCTAACGCTCGGCTTCGGGAATGGTAGATAGCCATCCTTCGTCATCCACGCCATGTTGTCACCCTGTTGACGAAGAATATTTTCAATCTCCCTCTTAGTCAACCCTCTGTTGTGTTTTAGGACCCCTCCCCTCGTGTTGACATCTTCCACGATGATTTCTGACAACTTAACCTGGATGCGATGGAAGTCTTCTCTAAGATCATCATCGTCCCTTCGCGCCAAATTTTCGGCCCATGCTCAGAAACTAGATGGCAGAGTTAGGTTCTGGCAATCCCGGACAAACCCTTTAAGGTGATGCATGGCATAGAAGGCCTCCTTGGCGCCGCTAGTAGCCGGCTCCTTGACGCATGGGAACTCGAGCACATGCTTGAACACGTGCTTGTCATCCTTGATACATTCCCCCTTGTTGACGAAGGGGCATCCCTTTTTAGCATAGCCCTCGAGAGCCTCATTCAAAACACCCCTTATTCTGGTGTAGTCCTTCTTCTTATTACTCGCCGAGTCGAAATACGATGCTATCGAGTACTTTGTGCAAATGACGATGAGTGTGCAGTATTTGTCTCCACACAACACGATTGAAACGGGATGTTGGAAAAGGGGCACAGATCTGCACCAAATAAAGGTGGCAGATAGAGCTCTTTAATGACACCCTCTATATATATGCCACACTCCCTGTCCAAAGCAACATACCTGCCCTCATGACAACTCGTCGGAAGACTCGCTGGAGAGCACAGCCCGCTCGCGTTCTCTGCAGCCTACTCGTAGTGGAGGGGCGAGGTCGAGGGGCAGTGCTGGGAGTCAGCCGCCGCGGGATTCAGAGGTCAACCTAATCGAGGAGGAGGCCAGACTGCGGCACTGGCCTTCTACAACAAGGCCATGAGGTTGTACGCCGTGGTTGCGTCTCCGGAGGAGAGGGCGCGCATGGCGGAACCAATCGGGTGGTGGCCGGTGCTCGACCCCAACGTGTCCATGGAGGACCACGTCCGCAGGCTGCAGGCGCGCGTGAACAGGGAGGTTTGGCATCTTCCACCGCCATCGCCCCCACCAGCTCTTTGAAGGGATTTGCAATGTTGTAGTTTGTGTATTTGCAATGATCGAATGTATGGCATTGTTGTTTTGCTGTTCAAGGCTATGCGCATGTGCATTTTGCAACGATGTATGTCACTGTACATGTCTATCTACTAGATTGTCTAGTATATTCTGAGAAGGTACTTGTTTTACTGTTCAAGGTAATTGTTTAGTCGGGAAAAGCACAAGAGGAAAATAATCTGATAAGCACGAAGCTTTGTATGGCGCATACCAAGCACATGCGCCACAGAAGTTTGTTCTTCTGTGGCGCACATGCAATAATACGCCACAGAAGCTTGTACATAGGTGAGCAGATAGTGGGGCCCACATATATCTTCTGTGGCGCATATCGTATTATGCGCCACAGAAGATATAAACTTCTGTGGCGTATTATTGCCTGTATGCGCCACAGAAGTTGCGCCACAGAAGATTCATGGTCCAACGGCTGGTGTGGGTCCCACCAAACTTCTGTCGCGCATTGCTCTGGAAGGTGCGCCACAGAAGTTTGGTGGTTCTGTGGCGCATGTCTATGGATGCGCCACTGGGTAACATTTGTGGCGCATGGTCAGGACCATGCGCCACAGAAGCTATGTCTATCTATAGCTAGTTTCCTAGTAGTGACCGAACGTGACATGCGCGTGATACGTTGGGTTAAAAACCGGCCGGTTAAGCAGTTTGTGACCTGCGATGCACGCATTTGACAACTTGTGTGACCGGTTAGTCTATTTTACAAGATGTGTGACTTAATTGCACGTGGGGGACAAGTTTTATGACCTCCGGTGCTATTTACTCTACGTATTTTACCAAAAAAAAAAAAGCAATCCCTTGTACGCTCTGGCTGCCAATCATAGGATCACTAAATGTATGTTGAAATAATACTCTTGATTGCCATCGATAGATACGCTAGATTAGTTCTTTTGTTGTGCGAAGGAATCAATCAGATGGTCATTCTGGATCGTAAAGATCATGTGATTGCCTTTGTGGCCAAAATATGTCGCTATCCTCTAGAATAGATGGTCCAGAGGAGGGAGGCTTTCGTTGTGCCGCTGATGTTTCCATTCCGCACAAATTTGTACACCTATATTATCATGTTAGGACAGCCCCCCTCAGTCTCACGAAAGTTTACCAGCCCTTCGATATTCACCAGCAAACGACATGAAATTCAATGTCTCAGCGAACAAAAAACCACGAGTTTGGCCACATATTACAAGCGCCACGATATTCAAATAGAAAGTGCAGGATCATCCTCCCCAGTGCAGACTGCGCCTCTGGTGTAGCCGATGTCGCTGGTGGTGCAGAACTCGTGGAGGCGCTCTTATTTCTTGCAAGAGTGCAGTGTTGAACCCGGCGTGAAGCACGCTCGGCGATAGTGGTCGGTGTTGAACCCGACGCGAGCATGCTCAGCGAATATGGTCGACGACAAGAGGGGGTTGAGGTCGAAGCCGCTGTGCGGCTCGTTGTCGGGCTTGTTAGGAGAGAACCTTGACAGAAGCGTCACCTGGCCGAAGCCCTCGTGGAACAATGGCAGAGAGGCCGGCGAGAGGCTTATAGGTGAGGCAGTGCTCGCTTGGCTCCTCCCAGACGCGGGACAGTACTCTGTCCGTTAGGGATTATAAGGCCTATGAGCTTTTTTTTTAAATGTTAGGAATTATAAGTTTTTTCTCATTTATTATCATCTCTTCTTCAATGCATCTCTCCTCGAATGCATGGTCTTCTTTTTTTTTCTTTTCTCTCATGTATGTATAACTATTGGTGCCTGTAGTAATCAAGAGGATGAGTTATTGATTTTTTTAATCCTATCAAAATGGTTCATAGGCCTTATAATTTCTAAAATACTGGCTAGAGTGAGGCGATGACACACTCTATTGGCTCAAGGGCGCCATGTTCATCGTGTTTGCCATCGCCTTCTTGGCGTGGCTGCAGACATTTACTGCAGTTAGCCGAAAGTACCGTGTCGTGTTGAATGTCCCGCCCACTTGGCCTGTCATACCAGCCGGGGTGTTTCTTCGCTTGCCTAGCCTTTTTCATCGTCGGCATCAATTTCTCCATGAAACGAGGACCGATGAACGGTTTCTTCTGCGGTATGGCGATGAGGAGGCGCCAGATTGAGGGTTTGGAAGGAAAATGGGGGATGGATGGGGGATAAATGGCGGAAAACGTGAATGGGGGATAAATCTTCTTTTGTCAGCTGTATTCGGTCTGGGGCGTTGGACGCCAAATTGGACCACACCGGATGAAAATTCAATATAGAGGACTGGACATGATTTTCGAGTTTGGCATCAATATGGCTATATATTGATTTAGCTGGACATGCTCTAAATACTGAGATAATACTCCCTCCATATCGGTTTAGTGGACTAAATTAGAAAAACGCCGGGAATATATGGTTTTTTGACGGAGTACAAGAATTTGTTGGTGGGGAGAGGGGGGGGGGGGGGGGGGGGTTGGGGGGGGGGGGGGGTGGGGGTAGGAGTAAAGGCACCATGCATGGAAGTTTATTGGGGGTAATTAATACACAATTTGGCCTACCAATTCGTTATAGAGTACTCCCTTTGTCTTAAAATACATGTCGTAAATTTCTTAAAATTTAAATTTATCTATATACTAAATAATATCTAATTTATTCAAATTTTACAAATCCGTAACATCTATTTAAAATCGGAGGGATTACTTATCTTCAAAGCTGAAATCAGTGCATTAATCCGATATGGAGGAAGCAGTAGCTATCAACGTACAGTGGGCGTTTAGCACACCCTGGCTGTGGTCTGTGCTGTGGAGGCCCCAGGTACTGGCCGGAGTGGTCGGAGCCAGAGGAGAAAATTGCACAAACCAGTAACTATTGGGCAATTGTTGCATAGACTAGCAACTCAAAAAATTTGTTGCACAGACCAGCGACTAGACAAGTAATTATTACTAAACATAGCTATAATGACCGGTTAACGACTAATCCCATAGCTGAGGCCATCCTGTGAGCTAACGTGACAGCCACGGTGGCTAGGCCAAACCTAAGACGGGTTTTTTTTGTCAGAACATCTCCAATAGACACGCTAAAATACATCTGTGATAAAATAACTGCTAGTTTATAGCGCACCGGCTAGATTTTAGTACTTCCTTTGGTTTAAATTAATTGACTTAAATTTGTCTAGATTCGAATATATCTAAACTTATTTTAATATTAGATACATCCAAATCTAGACAAATCCAAGTTTGGATCCGTCTTTCGAGCCCATGATATAAACAAATTGGATGGATCCTCCACCCGTTTAGCTAAGAAAGAATAGATACAGAGGTGGATAATAGATCTATATAAAGATCATGAGCTGCTCCATAATGAAACGCCAGTAGTCGCGGATATCTCTTTCTTCCCTAATCCAAAATTGAAGAAAGAAGATCTAAGAGGGACCTATGGAGAATGTGGTCAGAAATCCATAATAGAGTCCGATCACCAGTCGGTTAACAGCCGACCGCTCTAGCACTGAGCTACTGAGGAACAACGGGGATTCGGCCTCCTAGAGTTCAACTCCCGTTCTCAACCCATGAACAATATGAGTCCAAAGCTTCGTTCGGAACTCCTAGAATTTCTTCATAGTGCTCCGTTCATGCCTCATTTCATAGGGAAGCCCAAAGAAAGTGGCTCTCAATTAATTTGGATAGAAGGAAGTACCAAGAATGTCTTTGGTACATCATGACCGCATGTGTCATAATGCATAACATGATCATAGAAAATGATCGTGGCTATTTGCTCATGTAATATTTTGACATGATCTTCATAGAACGTCTTCGTGCTAAAGATAGCGCTGGAGCGCTTCCTCAATGACGTGCCGCACATGCAGGCCCCCGACGCCTGTCCAAGGCAGACTGGGAGCGCGAGGAGGCCAACCACGTTTGGTGTCATCAGGAGCAGGCCAAACTCAAGGCCGGGTGCAGTGCTTGCCATGAGCGCGCCTACTAGGGGCACTTCTTATCGTCCTCGATGATGATGACAATGAGGCGCTACGGTGATGTTGGCCAGGGCAGCTCGTGTCCTCTGCAGCCGCCGAGGACGACGATGGCGATGACGAGGACACCCAGGACGCCGACTACACATGCTTCTATCGCAATTTTGGCACGTGAACAACACGGCTGGCTATATCGGCATCGACGTCAGCATCGGCACCAGCATTAGCATTGGTCTTGTAGATTTTACTATTTTTTTCTTTGCCTAGTGCAGTCAAAAAATCCGGGTATTTGTCCGAATTTTACATAATATACACGAACTCGTCTATGTTTAAATAAAATCGTCTATATTTGTTCGAATTCGCCGAGTTTGTTTGAAATTTAGTCAAAACCGGGATCTAGGCATGGAAACGCGAGTGAAAAACTTGATGTTTTTAAACCAAATATTAAATCCGTCCGAAACTAAATAGCGCCGAAATTAGGTCCGGGAACACCCAACGAATAGAAGTGCTTTTACGGCTGTACTTATGGCAAAATATGGAAGCAGAATAGTGAGTTGCCATGCTGGGGCACACAACCAAGGTACACGCTGGCTGCCAGGTACAAACTACGACGGCAAAGTGGCTATCATGCGCTGTTTAATTGTGTAGACTGGTCATTAGAAGTCGTTGCAGCTAATTACACCTAGAGTCGCTGGTCTTTGAAAAAAAACTTTTGTGTCGCTGGTCTGTGCAACGTTTGCCCCAAAAGTTACTGGTTTGTACAATTTCCTCGAGCCAAAGCAAATTAAAGGCGTCCCCGCGCTGGGAGGCAGCCAGAAAATTGCTGAAAAAGACGTGCCAGGAGGGGACGCGGTGCCACGGGCCTCGACCGGCGATGGGATCTCACACGGCAGAAATCTCGTTGCCCACCACACACACACGCACACGCCAGGTGGCGCCCGCGGCCCGTTCTTGCCTTCTGCCGGTGCGTGCGCCCTGTCACGAGTGCAGGGAGGTTGCGCGTTGCGCGCCCCATGCATTCTGATCTGATCCCTACACGTACGCTAGGGGAGAGGTGTGTGTGTCTCCAGCGACGCGGGCAGGCAAGCGCACGCGTACCTTGCCCACCAGCCGGATCGGGACCATCTATCAGCGCGCCAGATCGGTCTGCTAAACTGACCGAGACCGTGTGGATTGCCCAGCCGCCCAGCCGCCCAGGGGTTCTGATCCTGCGCTCCCTGCCTGCGCCGTAGCCGTGCATCGGGCTGGGCATCACTGCCTCAGACTCTCTGTTGCCGCTCGTGCGTCTTCTGTCATTGTAGTTGTCACTTGTCTGAGCATATTTTTTGTGTCAAAGACTGCGGGTAAACTGAGGTTTTTTACTAGTACGTGTACGTACTACCATTCTACCAACCCGACTCGACAGACCGATAGATACTCCCATCATTTTCATGCTTTTTACGTGGCGAAGTCGGAGCACTAGAGTAGTTGGATGGGTTTATGGAAGAACAATAGTAGGATCAAGTATTTTTTTTTGCCGTAGAGACGCGGTAATGGCGATGCCAATTGGCGTCCGAACAGGTGCATGTTTCTTTTTTTTGAACAGGATAAGGGTCCGAAGACCCTGGAAGCTTCATTCAACTCGGTGGGAGCAAATTACAGCAAAACCCCTAAGAGCTAGGTATTTTGTAGATAAGGCTATGCCTTTTACAAATAAGACCCTAGGGATAAAAAATACTAAGCAATCAGATCCCTGGTCTTCTCCACCGCCGACGAACAACCTCTCGACGCCGGTGCCGCTGCTGCTACCGGGGAACCAGCCACTTGGAGCAGCAACCGCCATGGATCCAGCGCCGTGGTCGAGGAAAATCCTCCCATAAGGCCCGCGGCCAGGAGGATAGAGCAAGGCCAAATCATGGCCATGGAGGGCCGCCATACGGCCATTAGAGGCAGAGGCAAGACGGTCGCCGCCGTCGCATAAAGTCCTCTGCTTGAAAACTCCCGAGATCGAAGCTTCACCTAATCCTTCTCCCCGACCAGCTCCGAGCAGCTGACCGCCTAGATCCCATTCCCCCTCGCTGCCACAGCCGGCCATGAGGGAGATCCACTTAGGAGCTTCACGGATCCATCGAGGCTCGCGATTATTGGAGGAGCTTGAACCCGGGCAGACCAGCACCTCCCACCATGGGAGCCACCAAAGCATGCCCGTTGACGCCCTCGCTGCAGCTCGCGCAACTACCAGCGAGGAGAGGCTCCAGAGAGCGGCTTTATTATCGGAGATCTCTAGCTTCGTCTTCTCCGGCGACGGGTGCCCCCACCGGAGCACCAGTGACCAGACCAGACTCACTAGCACGCATCGAAGCCAGCCGAAGAGCTTCGAAACTCTACTCCAAAACTGCACCAAGGCAAAGCAAACCCTAACTACTAACCTATCTACCTCAGCACCTCCCCTCGGCCTCTCACCGGCGGCAGCGCCGCCTGGAGAGGCCTCGGTTTGGGCCGGACTGCAAGGGATGACCCTCAAGCAAGCAGAGGAGAGACGAGAGCGGTGGGAGAGAGAATGGGAGCCCCCAGTCCGAACAGGTGCATGTGGCGCCACAGTTTCACCTTAACTACTGCAGATGCATCCACTGATCCACATGATCGACGATTGTATCTCGGGAAACATCTCTAATCTAGTCCAGTTGCCAGGCCTGCTACCATTCATCAATACGCCTAATCAAACGGCATCGACTCTGAAAGCCTTTAAATGGTCCAATCGAGTGGTCCGGTCCGCTGCTTCTAGTCAGGGCCGGCCCTGGGGAGGGGCAGGGTGTGCGACCGCCCCGGGCCCCCAAAATCCAGGGGCCCCTTCCCAGGTATGTTGTACTACTGTACGTATACGTTTTGCTATGCCAGGTTGTAGAAACAAAAGGGCTATGGACCATGTGATATGAGACGATCGTGTATGACATGAAAAATCAAGCCCGCACGTACCAGCATTCCAGGAAAGTACTTGATCGACATCAACTCGTGTCTCTACTCCTGCGATTCCTGTGATATTCTCCGTGCTCGACTAGACTCCCGCGCCAGGCCAGTGACGGACCCGACCAACTGGCCGCATGCGGCGCCCAGGCCAGGTTCTTCGGTTATTTGTGATATAGCGATCTGATATTGAGATATTCTAGCCCTAACAGGGTATGACGGTAACAGTCCGTTAGTCTAGGGTTCTCATTTTCTTCTAATATTGATTTCTGATCGTCAGTTGGCCTCGCCCGATTTCAATTTGCGGGGATCCGGATCAATAGAATATGAACACATATTTCTTTCACGTCTCTAAGCGCTGTACTCAAATGCAGATCGCAGTTTGACCAATCTGAGCTATATAGAATATTGTATAATTATTTCTTAATATCTACCTACATATACATGATGCATATGTAGTTTGTGTTATTCAATATTCAATGTAATTTTCGGTGCGTCGATAAACCTGAATGATGAGTTGGAGATAATTGTTGTGGAAGAAGAGCAACCAGCTAATGAAACTATGGACACCAACAAGATAACAATGTAAGTTGCTCCGAGAATGTAGTTGATTCATTCAATAATGTAAGGGCACTAAAAGAATTTCTCGCCCCGGGCCTCTAAAATCTCAGGACCGGCCCTGCTTCTAGTTGTCCTAGCTACAGTAGCTAGGAGTATTTTGCTTCCTTGCCGGTGGTTCATCAATCATCATCTTCTTCTTCCTTGGTTACAGCTCGGTTCACCTCTGGCCTGTATCTGATGTTCTGATATGGGAAGCTATATATTGATTGGGTAGTACACAGTACACACGCCATTCTAGTTGGCCTTGCTTTGACTACAGTGGTACTCGTACTGTACAATGACTGCCCGGCGGGATGCTTTACAACTTGAGAATAATTTACTGCCCGGCGGCAAGTGCATCAGTACTGAAGCGTGACTTTGAAAATCTTTCAACACAGTAGGCGACTATGCACATACAAATCGCAGACACAAGTAATGCAGCAGCTGCTAGGTAATCCCTCCATTTTAATATATAAAATGTTTTATCTTTGTAAAGCAAATCATATATAAACTTTTTTATATCTAAATTTACTTAGGTTTGAAGTGAATCTAAACACTAGAAGTCTAGATACATTTCCTTCATAAATGTAAAACATCTTATATTTTGAAACGGAGGGAGTAGTATTTACTCCGTTCATTAATATAAGACATTTTAGATATTTTGAAGTGGACTAAATTGATTTTCAAATGAGTGAATCTATACACTAAAAGGAAAATAGTGAGATACCATGGATGCTACCCATGCATACCCATCCCACCATTAGATCTTTTATAAGGAGAAAAAAAAAATAGCAGCGGAAGCACACATGTCTATAATGGAATTTCACCACCGTCATACCGAGAGCACATGTAGTACTACTACGCCATACATCTTTACAAACAATCAGCACATGCATGCATCCACTAGTAGAAAACATGTCTTTCATTCGCTCGCGCCCAGAGCATTAGTCCCGGTTCCGCCACGAACCGGGACTAATCCTCGCATTCGTCTCGGTTCGAGCGGCCGGCGTGTCGCTCGAGAGGCGGAAGCCTCCGTCTCGGTTCGTAAGGGAGCATGTGTCTCGGTTTGTCAAACCGGGACTAAAGGTATCGCGTCTGACACGTGTCCTGCCGCATACATTTAGTCAAACCGGGACACATGCGCCCTGCCTATAAATACGCCGCCCCAGCCCTCTGCCTCCCCTCTGTTTTTTCTTGGTGGAAGGTGTGAGAGGTGTGTGCTAGTTTTTTTCCTATGCATGCGAGGTGTTCGATGAAATGTTCGAGTGAACGATCCGGTTTAATTTCTCACAAAACAAAAATATAGGAGGTGCCCGAGCCACACCTGAGCTTTCTCCTCTTTCTTTCCTCCTTGATCGAGGTTAGCAACCTTATATTTTCATCTATCAATTGATACAATGCATGTGTCGATGTGAATTGATCATTTTACTATTTATGATGTTCTATAATGGTTTTTTGATAAACTTAATTATATGATGTAGATGAACAGTCGGGAATGGATGTACGATGACCGGCGTGAACCCGGGTACATTAAGGGCATGGATAAATTTATCGATGTGGCTACGGCAAACAAAGAGAATGGTTTTATGTGTTTTCCATGTGTTCAATGTCGGAACAACAAAGAGTATGCTTCCTTGAAAATCATTTGCGGCCACCTGGTTATGAAAGGTTTCATGTTGAGCTATAATTGCTGGACCAAGCACGGGGAAAGAGGGGTTATTATGGAAGACAATGAAGAAGAGGGTGATGATAACAACTATCATGATATATTTCCTGAATTCGGTGATACTGCAATGGAAGACAATGAAGAGGAAGGAGGTGAAGAATGGGCATCAGATGAGCCTGCTAATGATCTTGATAGGGTCATTTCTGATGCAAAGCGAGAGTGTGAAACGGAAAAGGAGAAGTTGAAGCTGGAGGGCATGTTAGAAGATCACAAAAAAATTGTTGTACCCAAATTGCAAAGATGACAGCACAAAGCTCGGTACCACACTGGAATTGCTATGATGGAAGGAAGAGTGTGGTCTAACTGACTCCGCATTTGAAAAATTGCTAAAAATAATGAAGCCGAAGCTTCCAAAGCATAACAAAATTCCTGAGAGTACGTATGAAGCAAAGAAGACTCTCTACCCTCTAGGATTAGATGTGCAGAAGATACATGCATGCATTAATGACTGCATCCTCTACCGTGGTGAGGAGTATGAGAATTATAAATGCCCAGTATGCACTGCATTGTAGTATAAGATTAGACGAGATGACCCTGGTGATGTTGAGGGAGAGCCCCTCGGAAGAGGGTTCCTGCTAAGGTTATGTGGTATGCTCCTATAATACCACGGTTGAAACGCATGTTCAGAAACAAAGAGCATGCAAGGTTGTTGCTATGGCACAAAGAAGACCGTAAGAAAGAAGGGAAGTTGAGACACCCCATTGATGGGTCGCAGTGGAGAAAAATCGAGAGATACTTCCTGAACTTTGCAGGTGACGCAAGGAACTTATGGTTTGGTCTAAGTTTGGATGGCATGAATCCTTTTGGAGAGCACAACTACAGTCACAGCACCTGCCCTGTGAATCGATGTATCTACAACCTTCCTCCTTGATTGTGTATGAAGCGTAAGTTCATTATGATGCCAGTGCTCATCCAAGGCCCGAAGCAACCCGGCAACAACATTGATGTGTACCTAAGGCCATTAGTTGAAGAACTCTTACATATGTGGGGCAAACTAGGTGTACATGTGTGGGATGAGAACAAACAGGAGCCATTTTACCTACGAGGGTTGCTTTTCGTAACTATCAATGATTGGCCTGCTCTTAGTAGCCTTTCAGGACAGACAAACAAGGGATATAAGACATGCACGCACTATTTAGATAAGACTGAAGGTACATATTTGTATAAAAGCCAGAAGGTTGTGTACCTAGGGAATCGACGATTTCTTCCGACTAATCATCCCGTAAGAAAGAAAGTAAAGCATTTCAAAGGTGAGGCAGATCACTAGAAGAAGCCTGACCTCCCTGATGGTGATGATGTATTTGGTGTGGTTAAGGACACAGAAGTAACCTTTGGAAAGGGTCCCGGCGGTCAATCTGTTCCAAACGACGTCGCTACCGGACACGCGCCCATGTGGAAGAAGAAATCTATATTTTGGGATCTATCATATTGGAAATTCCTACATGTCCGTTCTTCAATTGATGTGATGCACATGATGAAGCATCTTTGCGTTAACCTGCTAGGATTACTGGGCGTGTATGGGAAGACAAAAGATACACCAGAAGCACGGCAGGACCAGCAAGTTATGAAAGACCCAAAGAACATGCATACACAGAACAAGGCGGATAAAGGGCGTCACTTAAGTCGTGCCAGCTATGGTCTTACCAAAGCAGAGAAGGAAATCTTTTTTGAAGTCCTTTATAGTATCAAGGTGTCGTTTGGCTTCTCGTCTAATATAAAGGGGATAATAAATATGACAGAGAAAAATTCCAAAACCTGAAGTCTCATGACTGCCACGTGATTATGACACAGTTACTTCCGGTTGCATTGAGGGGGCTTCTACCGGAAAATGTTTGAGTACGCATTGTGAAGATGTGTGTATTCCTCAATGCAATATCTCAGAAGGTAATCAATCAAGACATTCTTCCAAGGTTAAAGAATAATGTGGTACAATGTCTTGTTAGTTTTGAGTTGGTGTTCCCACCATCCTTCTTCAATATTATGACGCATCTCTTAGTTCACCAAGTGGAAGAGATTGCCATTCTCGGTCCTGTATTTCTATACAATATGTTCCCCTTTGAGAGGTTCATGGTATTCTTAAATAAATATGTTCATAACCGTGCTAGGCCAGAAGTAAGCATCTCCAAGGGCTATGGAACAGAGGAGGTCATTGAGTTTTGTTTTGACTTTATTCCTGACCTTAAGCCGATTGGTGTTCCTGACTCGCGGCATGAGGGGAGATTGAGTGGAAAAGGCACGCTGGAAAAGAAAGCAATGATATGTAGGGACGGGGAATCTTTCACTCAAGCCCACTACACACTTCTACAGAATTCCACCTTGGCAGCTCCGTATATCGAGGAACACAAGAATTTGTACGCTCCAACAACCCAGGGGAACCTGAATCATGGATTAGAGATGAACATATGAAGTCTTTCGGCGGTTGGATGTGGACACATCTCATGAATGACACCACTGTTGGAGATCAGCAATAGTTGTTGGCCACGTCACCATCTTCTACTATATTGAATTTCCAAGGGTACGAATTAAATGGGAATACATTCAACATGATCGCCCAAGATAAAAAGACCACCAACCAAAACAGTGCTGTCTGCTTTGATGCAACATACGAGAATGGGCAAAACGACACATACTATGGTTACATAGAGGAGATGTAGGGGTTCGTAGCATGGAAAACAAAAAATTCTACCGCATGAACACACAAAATCCAAGATCTATCTACTAGATTGCAGCAACGAGTCGATTAGAGTACTCACCCTTGAAGATTCCAAAGCGGTTAACGAGAGCAGATTCTCGTGAGTGATGTAGTCGTTCACTTGCCGATCTCAAGGTCGCGTAGACGATCCTTCCGGCGCCACATTCTGGCAGCGCTCCTGCAGTCGGTCACACATTCGGTACTCGATGAAGACCTTCCTCTCCCTCGTTCCAGCAGGCAGCAAAGGTTTTAGTTCTCCCCTCGCGATTCAGGCAGCACAACAGCGTGGTGTTAGAGTTAGAGGGAAGATCTCGCAGGGCTTCTCCTTAAGCCGGAGTGGGTAGGATAGAGGGGTTCTCCGGTGTTCTAGGGTTTAGAGGCTAGAGAGGAGGAGGCATGGCCGGCGGTGGCTTGGGCGGCGGCGCGGCGCGGGGTGGGGTTGTGGTGGTGTTCTGTTGGAGGGGCAGCCCCTCCCCTCTATTTATGAGAGGGAGGTGCAGCTAGGGAGGGGAGGTAGAATCCTTCCCCAAATCCCTCTCCTACTTGGCGCATGGTGGAGGGAGAGGAGGTTTCCTCTCCTCCCTCCACAAGGAAACATTGTCCCAGTTTGACTTTTCAAACTTCCTTTTTTGACTTTCAATTTTGGAGTTTGATTTCTCTCTTTTATTTGCACAGGCCTTTGACCTAGGACATGAGGCAACCATTCCACTTTGTCATGACTCATTCATGTACCCTTCCCCTTCCGGTTCAGTGAACCTTCTAGACCCTTCTAGATCATTCTGGTAAAAACACTGGAATCATTGCCGAACTCTAGAATTGCACTTTTCTTATATAAATCTTATTCTCCAGACCATTCCAGATCTCTTCGCGATATCCCGAATTCCATCTGAGAGTCGAAAAACATTTGGTCTTCTTACTCACATTCCGTATCTACTAAACAACATCGAATCCTTAATTGTGTCTCCCTATGGTTCGCGAATTATGCAGACTTGACCGAGACACTTCTCCGATCAATAACCAATAGAGGAATCTGGAAATTCATATGGCTCCCACATATTTCTATGATTACTTTGCGATCGAATGAACCATTTACATACGATACCAATTTCCCTTTATCTCACGATATTTTACTTATCCAAGGTCTGATCGTCGGTATCTCTGCATACCTAGTTCAACCTCGTTACCGATAAGTACTCTTTACTCGTTCCTGTGATATGTGATACCTTGTGAGCCAGTCACATGCTTGCAAGCTAATTGTATGACATTCCACCGAGAGGGCCCAGAGTAAATCTATCTGTCATATGGATGGACAAATCCCACTCTTGATCCATGTTCTTCAACACATACTTTCCAAACACTCAATGCCACCTTTATAACCACCCAGCTACGAAGTGGTGTTTGATGTCATCAAAGCATCCAACCGGTGATGGTGATTAGCATGATATCATGGTCGAAGGAATTAGGTTACTATGTATCAGAAAGCTTATAGCAAATGAACTATTGAAATGACTTGACCTTTATGCTACGCTTATCTATAGGAGTATGCCCATCGTACCATTCTCCTAATGATATGATCTTGTTGTTAATAACATCTGAATGTTCAGGAAACCATGATCATCTACTAACCAACAAGCTAGTGTTACAAAGAGGCTTCACTAGGGACTCTAACAAGTTTACAACTCAGACAAGTATTAAATTTTCTGGTTAATACAATTATATCATGAATGTAAAAATTTAGCATAAACACAAAGATATAATAATAACTACTTTTATTATTGCCTCTAGGGAATATCTCCAATAGTCTCCCACTTGCACTAGAGTCAGCTAATCTAGATTACATGGTAATATCTCGAACACCCATGGCGGTTTGGTGCTGGTCATGTTTTGTCCTCGAGAGAGGTTTAGTCAGCGGATCCTCCACATTCAGATCTGTATGTACTTTGAAAATCTTTATGTCACCATTTTGGACATGCTCTCGAATAGTGTGAAAACCCATCTTGATATGCTTCAGCTTCTTGTGTGACCTTGGTTCTTGCACATTGGCTATGGTGCCCATGTTATCACAGTAGATAGACACTGGGTCCAGCGCACTGGGAACCACACCGAGATCTGTAATGAACTCTTTCATCCATATCGCCTCTTGTGAAGCCTCTGAACCAGCTATGTATTCCGATTCAGTTAAAGATCTCGCCACAACGCTTTGCTTTGCACTCCTCCAGCTTACTACTGCACCATTCAAAGTAAATACGTATCCAGAGTGAGATTTAGAATCATCCGGATCGGTGTTCCAACTAGCATCGGTGTAACCATTAACAACGAGTTGTTTTTGACCGCTATCCAATGACCCACCCCTAGATCAGTTTGATATCTGCTAGTCAAACTGACAGCATATGCAATGTTGGGTCTAGTACATAGGATGTCATACATGATAGATCCTATGGCTGAGGCATAGGGAATCTTACTCATCCTTTCTCTATCTTCTTTGGTAACAGGACTTTGAGTTTTACTCAAGGTCATATTGGGCAACATGGGCAAGAACCATTTCTTGTTGTCTTCCATTCCAAATCTCTTTAGAACTTTGTCTAAATATGTACTCTGTGACAACGATATTAGGCGTCTCGATCTATCTCTATAAATCTTTATGCCTAATTGATATGTTGGAAACGTATCTATAATTTTTGATGCTCCATGCTTGTTTAGTATCTACTTTGCTTTACTTTTGCACAATTTGAGGTGCTTTTTACATGTTTTCTAGTACTAACCTACTAACAAGTTGCAACAGTGTCAGATGCCTGTTTTCTGTTGTTTTGGTTTAGTTAGTAAAGAAATATTCTCGGAATTGGACGGGACAAACGTCAAAGTAAATTACTTTCCGTGGGGAAAAACAAGTCCAGAGGGGAGCCGGAGGGGCCAGCCAGGAGGGCCAGACCCACCCTAGGCGCGGGTGGGCGCAGCCCCGCGCCTGGCTAGGGTTTGGCCGTCCTGGCCGCCTCCTCGGCCTCCCCCTTTGCCTATAAGAAGCCCCCAATGCAGAAATCCTGAGCACCCGGTCAAATATCCACGAAACCGTCTGTAGCTGCCTCCACCATCGTCCCTAGATCGGGGGGATCTGAAGTTCTTCCCGGCACCCTGCCGGAGGGGAGATCATCCCGGAGGCCTTCTCTCTAGTATGATGCGTGAGTAGTGCCACCTTGGACTATGGGTCCATGTAGTAGCTATATGGTTGTATATCCTCCTTTGTTCTTTCATGTATAGATCTTGTGAGCTCCATTCATGATCATGATCTAATCTATTTGTAATCATGTATGTTGTGTTTGTGGGGATCCGATAGATATTGAGATTATTATATAGGTTTGATTAATGGTTTTGTCTTTATGATTCTATCATGTCTGTGTTGTTTGTGATCTTGCATGCTCTCCGTTGCTAGTAGCTATCTTGGCCAAGTAGTTGCTAGTGACTCCAAGAGGGGGTATTTATGCTCAATAGTGGGTTCATGCCTCTAGTTTCCAAGGGAAGTGACAGAAATCTCTCCGGTTGTAGATGTGTTGTTGCCACTAGGGAGAAAACAACGGTCTCTTGTTCATGGAACATGTGGACTATTTACCTTACACACTTTGCTTAAAGCAGTTGTCTGTTGCTTGCAACTTAATACCAGAGGGGGTTCGGATGATAACCTAAAGGTGGACTTCTAGTCATAGATGTAGTTGGATGGCGGTCTATGTATCCTGTTGTATTTCCCAATCGAATCTCATATGATCTTTCTGAATAGTAATTGCATTGTTATGCCTTGCTCAGTTCCTGGCAATTGTCCTGATATAATTTGTTTACCCTTCATGCCATGTTGTTTATCTAAGGAGAGCACCTCTAGTGAACTATGGACCCCGGTCCAATCTTTACCATTGATACATTTTCCACTATTACTTGTTTACTTGCTGCAAACCACCATTACCTTCCACACCATATGTTTAATCCTTGCTTACAACAAACCGGTGAGCTTGACAACCTCACTGATTCGTTGGGGAAAAGTCTTGAGTTTGTGTTGTGCAGGTCTCCGCGTTGCTTGCAACACTTGTGTGACGTTTTTCCTTCCTCATTCTGGTTCGATAACCTTGGTCTCTACTGAGGGAAGACTTGCTGTTGTGCTCATCATACCTTGCTCTTGGGGTTTACAACGAAGTGCTCCACGTCAGCACCATCACTAATATGTAAGAAGCTTCACCAAGATCCTTCATTGAAAAACTATTATTCAAATAATCTTTGACACTTTTAAGAAGGTCTATATCATTCCCAATCAACAATATGTCGTCCACATATAGTACTAGGAATGCTATAGATCTCCCACTCACTTTCTTGTAAATACAAGCTTCTCCATAAGTTTGTATAAAACCAAAACTTTTGATCACCTTATCGAAATGTTGATTCCAACTTCGGGATGCTTGCTTCAATCCATAAATGGACCATTGAAGTTTGCATACCTTGTTAGCATCTTTAGGATCGACAAAACCTTTGGGTTGTAACATATACAACTCTTCATTAATGTCTACATTGAGGAACATTGTTTTGACATCCATCTTCCATATCTCATCATCGTAATATGCAGCGATTGCTAACAAAATCCTCACAGACTTTAGCTTCTCTACCGGTGAGAAACTCTCATCGTAGTCAACTCCTTGAATTTGTCGAAACCCTTTTGCGACAAGTCAAGCTTTATAGACGGTAACATTACCATCAGCATCTGTTTTCCTCTTGAAAATCTATTTGTTCTCGATAGCCTTTCGACCATCCGGTAAGTCCACCAAAGTCCATACTTGGTTTTCATACATGGATCCAATCTCGGATTTCATGGCTTCTTTCCATTCATTGGAATCTGGCCTCATCATCGCTTTCTCATATGTCGCAGGGTCGTCGGTGTCATCCACCAACATGACACTCATAACGGGATCATAATAATCAAGAGTGGTACGAGTTCTCGTCAACCTGCGAGGTTCCGTAGTAACTTCGACAGAAGTTTCATGATCATTATCATCAGCTTCCTCTCTTATTGGTGTAGGTGCCACAGGAACTTCTTTCGGTGCTGCGCTACTCTCAAATCCGAGAGAAGGTTATACAACCTCGTCGAGTTGCACTTTCCTTCCAGTCACTTCTTTTGAGAGAAACTCCTTCTCTAGAAAGGATCCATTCTTGGCAACAAAGATTTTGCCTTCGGATCTATGATAGAAGGTATACCCAATAGTTTCCTTCGGATATCCTATGAAGACGCATTTTTTCACTTTAGGTTCAAGCTTGTCGGGCTGTAACTTCTTTACATAAGCTTCACAACCCCATACTTGAAGGAACGACGATTTAGGTTTCTTCCCAAACCATAATTCATACGGTGTCGTTTCAACGGATTTAGATGGTGCCCTATTTAAAGTGAATGCAGCTGTTTCTAATGCATAACCCCAAAACGACAAAGGAAAATCTGTAAGTGACATCATAGAATGAACCATATCTAAGAGAGTTCGATTACGACATTCGGACACACCATTACATTGTGGTGTTTCCGATGGTGTCAATTGTGAAAGTATTCCTTATTTCTTCAAATGCTCGCCAAACTCATAACTTAGATATTCACCTCCATGATCAGATCGTAAAAACTTAATCTTCTTGTTATGTTGATTCTCCAATTCATTTTGAAATTCCTTAAACTTCTCGAAAGTTTCGGACTTATGTTTCATGAAATAGATATACCCATATATACTCAAGTCATCCGTGAAAGTGAGAACATAACGATAACCACCTGCGCGATGCTACACTGATTGGGCCACACACATCGATATGTATGATTTCCAATAAGTCCGTAGCTCGTTCCATCATACCAGAAAATGGAGTCTTAGTCATTTTTCCCATCAGACATGCTTCGCATCTTTCAAGTGATTAGAAAAATCAAGTGATTCAAGAAGTCCATCGAAATGGAGTTTCTTCATACGCTCTAATCCAATGTGACCAAGACGACAATGCCACATGTATGTAGAATTATCATTCAATTTCAAACGTTTAGTTTCTATATTATGAACATGTGTATCACTACAATCGAGATTCAATAAGAATAGACCATCTATCAAAGGTGCATGACCATAAAAGATATTACTCATATAAATTGAACAATCATTATTCTCGGACTTAAACAAGTAACCGTCTTGCAATAAACAAGATCCCGATATAATGTTCATGCTCAACGCAGGAACCAAATAACAATTATTTAAGTATAAAACTAATCCTGATGGTAGATGAAGAGGGAGCGTGCCGACCGCGACTACATTAACCTTTGATCCGTTTCCAACGTGCATCGTCACCTCGTCTTTCCCTAGTCTTCGGTTATTTTGCAGCACCTGTTTAGAGTTAAAAATATGAGCAACCAAACCAGTATCAAATACCCAGGTACTACTACGATTACTAGAAAGATACACATCAATAACATGTATATCAGATATACCTTTCTTCTTGTTGTAGTTCTTCAGATCCGCCAAGTACTTGGGGCAATTCTGCTTCCTGTGACCTTCTTCCTTGTAGTAAAAGCACTCAGTATCAGGCTTAGGCCCAACCTTGTTCTTCTTCGCTGGCGCGGTAGCTTTCTTACCACCCTTATTGAAGTTTCCGTTTTTTGTAGGCTTGCCTTGCTTCTTGAAATTGGTGGTCTTATTGACCATCAACACTTGGTGCTCTTTCTTGATCTCCACTTCCGCAGACTTCAACATAGAGAACAATTCTGGCAACAACTTATCCATGCGCCGCATGTTGTAGTTCATCACAAAGTTCTTGTAACTTGGTGGTAGTGATTGGAGGACCTGATGAATCCCCAACGCATTAGGAATTATTATGCCCAAGCTCTAGAGCTTATTAGCATTCCTACACATCTCAATCATATGCTCACTAACGGAGCTGCCCTCTTCCATCGGGAAGTTAAAGAACTTTCCAGAAGCTTCATAACTCTCAACTGTCGTGTGAGCCTCAAGTATCATTTTGTGTTCATGGACAATATCATGTGGGTAAAAGTTCTCGAAACTCTTTTGAAGCTCCGATTCCAAACCATACAAGATAGCACACTGAACCATAGAGTACTGATTCTTTCGAGTACGGAAAATATTTTTCTCATCATCGATAACATCTTCTGCAGGTGGGTCACCCAGCGGCGCATCCAGCCCATAGGTCAACCAACTAACATTGAGGACAATCCTAAAATTGTGGAACCAATCCGCGAAGTTGCTTCCATTGTTTTTCAACTTTTCTTTCTCTAGGAACACATTAAAATTGATGGTTAAATTAATCTAGGTGAACTCCCACTCAAAACAATATCCCTCACATATTTTTTCATAAAGAGCTTTCAAAATATCATGGTCCTTACTAGCTTTGAGCTCTCATTGCCCTATCATAAGCATCTTGAGGTGATTAAGGTTAAAGTGAACAAAGATGGAGTATATGCTTGACGAAATATAAATTGGCAATCTCATGTCCCTTGAGTACGAGGGCCGCTCCTCATGATACTCAACTTTAGTTACCGGTAAGTTCTTGTCATTGTAAGTATATGCGTATCTTAGAGAACCGCCAACGGGGTACCCCTTGCACATGATATAGGAGCGATCCCATAATCAAAATGACAAGGCAGGCAGACAATGAGCATCTCAACAATCTCTTAATTACCATGGGAAAATGGTGCTTTTCCTCTCTTTCCTATTTTCAATATGTATCTTTCTCTTTTTTTATATAAAAAGAAAGCTTCATAGATTGCTCATTATGGTGATGCTGCAAGTTTCCACCATGATTAGGCATGGCTTAGCCTAGCGGCCCAGGCGTTTCTCTAACACACATACATAACTCCATGGACTTGCAAGCTCCATTTTTATTTCACACCAACGAAATCCACAAACAAAAGAGCATGATATCAATTGTGTACATTGTACATGTGCAATGTTGAAAGCGTTCCTCGTGAAAACACAGTTATGCTAATCCTAACGTATAGGTGCAAGCATATACAACTTCGATGACACGATGGTTCAAGTTTATTAGGGCAAGAAAATAAGGTGTGCCATCAAGTTTGTGAGAGCTTTACTAACTAGTTTTCACATAACAAAATAATTTTTAATTTGAAAGATAGATGAAGCTTGGGAAATTACTTGGAACAGCAATAATGCTAATAGGTAGATATGGTGGACACAAATGGCACGGGTTTCGGTTTAAAAGATTTGATGCATGAGAAGTGTTCCCTCTTAGCACAGGTTTTTGGCTAGCAAGGCTGGGTAGCAAGCAAAAGAGTTGAAGGAAACAAGCAAACATACAAGTGTAGGGGTTCGTAGCATGGAAAACAAAAAAATTCTACCACATGCACACAAACAAGCAAGATCTATCTACTAGATTGTAGCAACGAGTTGATTAGAGTACTCACCCTTGAAGATTCCAAAGCGGTTAACGAGAGCAGATTCTCGTGGGTGATGTAGTCGTACACTTGCCGATCTCAAGATCGCGTAGACGATACTTCCGGCGCTTCGTTCCGGCAGCGCTTCCATAGTCGGTCACACGTTCGGTACTCGATGAAGAAATTCCTCTCCCTTGTTCCAGTAGGAAGCAGAGGTTGTAGTTCTCCCTGGGCGATTCCGACAGCACGAAGGCGTGGTGTTGGAAGTAGAGGTAAGATCCCGCAGAGCTTCGCCTAAGTCGGTGCAAGTTATGGTGGATCTAGGGTTTCCCGACGATCTAGGTTTAGAAGGCCGGGAGGAGGAGGAGGTGTCGGCGGCGGCGACAGTGCACGGGGTGGGAGGGCTGGCTCTTGTGGTGTTTGGAGCAGCCCTCCCCCTCTATTTATGAGAGGGGGGCAACCTTGGGAGGGGAGAGTTTGAATCCAAACCCAAACCTAAGTTGGATTAAAGGAAGGACTCTTTCCTTCTTCCACTAGGATACCATTGTTCCAGTTTGACTTTTCAAACCTATCGTTTGACTTTCCATTTAGAGATTTAATTCTCTCTCAGAAATGCCCAAACCAAGTGACCTAGAATATGATCCAATCATTCCACTTACCCATGAAATATTCATGGACCATTCCCCTTCCGGTCCGGTGAACCTTCTAGAACCTCTCCGATGAAAACATCGAAATCATTTTCGAACTCCGGAATCGGACTTTCCTTATATGAATCTTATTCTCCGGACCCTTCCGGATCTCCTCGTGGTATCCCGGATCCCATCCGAGACTCCGAACAACATTCTGTATCCCTACTTTCATTCCATATCTACTAAACAACATCGAATCCTTAAGTGTGTCTCCCTACGGTTCGTGAATTATGCGTACATGACCGAGACACTTCTCCGATCAATAACCATTAGAGGAATCTAGAAATTCATATGGCTCCCACATATTTCTATGATTACTTTGCGATTGAATGAACCACTTACATATGATATCAATTTCCCTTTGTCTCGCGATAGTTTACTTATCCGAGGTTTGATCGTCAGTATCTCTGCATACCTAGTTTAACCTCGTTACCGATAAGTACTCTTTTCTCGTTCCCGTGATATGTGATCCCTTGTGAGCCAGTCACATGCTTGCAAGCCAATTGGATGACATTCCACCGAGAGGGCCCGGGGTATATCTATTCGTTCATATGGATGGACAAATCCCACTCTTGATCCATGTGCCTCAACACATACTTTCTGAACACTCAATGTCATCTTTATAGCCACCCAGTTATGGTGTGGTGTTTGATTAGCATGATCTCATGGTCGAAGGAATTAGGTTACTATGTATCAGAAAGCTTATAGCAAATGAACTATTGAAATGACTTGATCTTAATGCTACGCTTATCTATAGGAGTATGTCCACCATACCATTCTCCTAATGATATGATCTTGTTGTTAATAACATCTCAATGTTCATGATCGAGAAACCACGATCATCTATTAACCAACATGCTAGTATTATAAAGAGGCTTTACCAGGGACTCTAATTTAGTTTACAAATCACACAAGTATTAATGTTTCCGGTTAATACTATTATAGCATGAATGTAAACATTTATCATAAACACAAAGATATTATAATAACCACTTTTATTATTGCCTCTAGGGAATATCTCCAACAGTCTCCCACTTGCACTAGAGTCAACTAATCTAGATTACATGCTAATATACCGAACACCCATGGCGGTTTGGTGCTGGTCATGTTTTGCCCTCGGGAGAGGTTTAGTCAAAGGATCCGCCACATTCAGATCTGTGTGTACTTTGCAAATCTTTATGTCACCATCTTGGACATGCTCTCGAATAGCGTGGAAACGTATCTTGATGTGCTTCAGCTTCTTGTGTGACCTTGGTTCTTGTGCATTGGCTATGGCGCCCATGTTTTCACAGTAGATAGACAGTAGGTCCAGCGCACTTGGAACTACACCGAGCTCTGTTATGAACTCCTTCATCCATGTCGCCTCTTGTGAAGCCTCTGAAGTAGCTATGTATTCCAATTCAGTTGAAGATCTCACCACAACGCTTTGCTTTGCACTCCTCCAGCTAACTGCTGCACCATTCAAAGTAAATACGTATCCAGATTGAGATTTAGAATCATCTAGATCGGTGTACCAACTAGCATCGGTGTAAACATTAACAACGAGTTGTTCATCACCTCCATAAGAAAGAACCATAGCCTTAGTTCTTCTCAAGTACTTAAGGATGTTTTTTACCGCTGTCCAATGATCCACTCCTGGATCACTTTGATATCTGCTAGTAAAACTAACAGCATATGCAATGTCGGGTCTAGTACATAGCATGGCATACATAAGAGATCCTATGGCTGAGGCATAGGGAGTCTTACTCATCCTTTCTCTATCTTCTGTCGTTGTAGGACATTGAGTTTTACTCAAGGTTGTATTGGGCAACATGGGCAAGAACCCTTTTTTGCTATCTTCCATTCCAAACCTCTTTAGAACTTTGTCCAAATATGTACTCTGTGACAATGATATTAGGCGTCTCGATCTATCTCTATAAATCTTTATGCCTAATATGTAAGATGCTTCGCCAAGATCTTTCATTTAAAAACTATTATTCAAATAAGCCTTGACACTATTAAGAAGGTCTACATCATTCCCAATCAACAATATGTCATCTACATATAGTATTAAGAATGCTACAGAGCTCCCACTCACTTTCTTGTAAATACAATCTTCTCCATAAGTTTGTATAAAACCAAAGTTTTTGATTACCTTATCAAAACATTGATTCCAACTTCGTGATGCTTGCTTCAATCCATAAATGGACCGTTGAAGTTTGCATACCTTGTTAGCATCTTTAGGATCGACAAAACCTTTGGGTTGTATCATATACAACTCTTCATCAATGTCTCCACTGGGGAATGCTGTTTTGACATCCATCTGCCATATCTCGTAATCATAATATGCAGCGATTGCTAACAAAATCCTCATAGACTTTAGCTTCGCTACCGGTGAGAAAGTCTCATCGTAGTCAACTCCTTGAATTTTTCAAAACCCTTTTGCGACAAGTCAAGCTTTATAGACAGTAACATTACCATCAGCATCTTTTTTCTTCTTGAAAATCCATTTGTTCTCGACAGCCTTCCGACCATCTGGTAAGTCCACCAAAGTCCATACTTGGTTTTCGTACATGGATCCAATCTCGGATTTCATGGCTTCTTGCCATTTATTGGAATCTGGTCTCATCATCGCTTCCTCATATGTCGCAGGGTCATCGGTGTTGTCCACCAACATGACACTCATAACGGGATCATACCAATCAGGAGTGGTACGAGTTCTCGTTGACCTGCGAGGTTCCGTAGTAACTTGAACCGAAGTTCCATGATCAACATCATTAGCTTCCTCTCTTATTGGTGTAGGCTCCACATGAACTACTTCCGGTGCTGCGCTACTCTCATGTTCGAGAGAAGGTTCAATAACCTCGTCGAGTTCTACTTTCCTTCCAGTCAATTCTTTCGAGAGAAACTCCTTCTCTATAAAGGATCCATTCTTGGCAACAAAGATTTTGCCCTCAGATCTATGATAGAAGGTATACCCAATAGTTTCCTTCGGGTATCCTACGAAGACGCATTTTTCCGCTTTGGGTTCAAGCTTGTCGGGCTGTAACTTCTTTACATAAGATTCGCAACCCCAAACTTTAAGGAACGACAATTTAGGTTTCTTCCCAAACCATAATTCATACGGTGTCGTTTCAACGGATTTAGATGGTGCCCTAATTAAAGTGAATGCTGCTGTTTCTAATGCATAACCCCAAAATAATAGCGGTAAATCTGTAAGTGACATCATAGAACGAACCATATCTAAGATAGTTTGATTATGACTTTCGGACACACCATTACGTTGTGGTGTTCCCGGCGGTGTCAATTGTGAAAGTATTCCCCATTTCTTCAAATGCTCGCCAAAATCGTAACTTAGATATTCACCTCCACGATCAGATCATAGAAATTTAGTCTTCTTGTTACGTTGATTCTCTACCTCACTTTGAAATTCCTTAAACTTCTCGAAAGTCTCGGACCTATGTTTCATGAAATAGATATACCCATATCTACTCAAATCATCCGTGAAGGTAAGAACATAACAATAACCACCGCACGATGCTACACTCATTGGACCACACACATCGGTATGTATGATTTCCAATAAGTCCGTAGCTCGCTCGATCATACCAGAAAATGGAGTCTTAGTCATTTTACCCATCAGACATGCTTCGCATTGTAAGGTTCCCAACCTTTAATAAGGTAGAGATCCCTGTGTTTACATTGCTAGACCTTGGATCAATAGCTAGCATCGACAGTTAAGATGTAATATCAAGAAACAAAGGTCATAATACAACTTTATAACCAGGAATAAAATAATGTATTACATCTTACATAGCTCATTTGGCTATCTCATTACAATGCAGCAGAATATAACAATAGCATGGGGTCCTTCATCTTCAAAGTGCCACAGTGCATATGTTGGTTGTAGACTTGTAATCCTAATCATTAAACTTCACTAATATCAAACAAACCTGCAACATAACAAGTTACAGCCACAAGGGTCAATACATTTGAATTGTATTGGCAAGTGATACTATGGTAGTATAGCGGAGTATATCATCTATATGCATTTGGCTAAGTGGAGCTTAGGCTTGCATTGCTCAAAATAGATTTTCCTTATCATTTGAAAACACTAAGTTTTTGCTTGACAAATATCACCCAAGGAACCACCAATAGAAATTGTTGAACCTTAAACCCTTGTTCAACCACAAGTTTTTAACTTAGAAATTTGGATGATGAGATTCTTGATAGCTTCCATGTCTTGATGCTCAAATTGTCCTTTGCCAGGGACATGGCTAAGTACTTAGATTTTTTTTCCATCTGCAGAAGTTACAAATGTGAGAAATCATGTTGGTTGTAGACTTGTAAGTTTTTGTTTGTCAAAATCACCCAAGGCATCTACCAATCAAGATTGAAGATCCTTTAACCCTTGTTTAACCACAAGTTTTTAACTTAGAAATTGGGATGAGGAGATTCTTGATAGCTTCCATGCCTTTATGCTCAAATTGTCCATTGTCGAGGACACGGCTAAGTACTTAGATTTTACTCTCTCGAGAGGTGGTGCACTTTCCCCACAGGGCTCCACATGCATCGAGACACGATCTTTCAGAAGCCTTCCCTTAGACCAGAATGGACGCGTTCCCAAACCTATCATCCCCTACCACCAATTGTCCATTTGGCTAAGTTATTGCAACCTATATGATCCAGGCAGAGCCCATAATGCCAAGTGGTTGCACTTGAAGCTTCTCAACATTTGACATCTCAAATCTCTTTGTTCCTGGGTGGCATTCCACAAGTGAGATACACAAGGTTCACCAGTCCCCTGGCCTTGTGTAACCACTCAACAAAAATCCATCCAAGCAATACCATTCCACCTAGGTTAATTCATTTACATAGTTGTTTTATTAAACAAAACACAAGTCCTTGACTTAGAAATATTCCATAGCATGAATATAATCCACCCTTGTTTTCTACTAGCTAAGCTAAGCATGGTCGTAGTAGGAATCTTAACTTAGGAAAAGTCTACTAAGGTTTCATCTACTAGGATTTCACATGGCATAGTTAACACTTAGAAAATTCCATACAAGTCCTACTTAGAAATATCACTAATGCATAGTGAAAATAATGGGACAAAAGTATGAAGCACCACTTTCCTTTTTGGTAGAGAGTATAAGTTCAATCCTTGATCTTTCAATAGTCACACTCTTCAAATTCCACTAAAATTCAATCAAGGCACAAAATTCAATCTACCATTCAAGCAATTCATCACATAGAATAATAAAAACAAAGCAATGCATGCAAGCATGCCAAAGATTGTTTTATTTGGAAAAGTGGTTTCTAATATGTTATAAACATTATAAAACACCTATTGGTCATTTATAAAGGTGTCAAAATCATTTCATATTAAGTTAGTGAAAATGGCCACTTTAAATCATATTTGTTTTGTTAGAAATGATTTAATAAAAGTAATAATTTCTAGTGTTCGACAAATATATTTTTAAACACAAATGTTAGTGTTTTAAGGTTAAGTATTTAATATTAAAATCATTCGCAAAAGGTTTTTACCTATAAATCATTTTTAAATCAAAGCCATATTTTATTTTGTTGGAAATGCCTTTAAACAAGGTAATAATTTTATAGGGTTCACCAAATATATTTTTAAATCCAAAAACTTGGTGTTTAGGATCAGAGAGTTTAAATCAAATCATTTTCTAAATGTTTTAGTCAAAAAGCATTATAAAAACATAATCAATATTTTTATTTAACTATAAATGCTTTTATTAAAAGATTTATTCTTTAGCTTCACAAAATACATGTTTAAATCTAAAAGTTGGTTTATATGGTCAGTAGGTTCAAAACAATCCAGCTACAAAAGATTTTACCCAAAAAACATTTTTAGAATAAATTTTATAATCAAAATAGGCCTACACATGTTTCTGCAAATACAACCAATTTTACAGAATCAAATTACTAAACCAAGTGCATGGTTGGAAAGGTTTCTTCTTTTTGATCACATTGATATAAAATTTGCAAAATTTGGATGTGTATATTTAAAGTTATGAATTTTGCAAGATTAAACATCTAATAGAAAAGTTTCTGTCTATTTAAAACAACACAGTGCCACGCGTCTTGTTCTTATTGGCCGAAAACGGTTCATGCAGATTGGGTGTTATAGAGCATTAGATCTAAAGCAAATCATGCGGCTCAGATGGACTCGTACTCCTTCACTTTAGTCATCTATCTTAACCGACGGATCAAGTCTAACGGTGCAAATCGAATCGACCACAAACGAGCGGCGTTGTGACGGTGGCTGGCGGCGGAGCGGTCTAGCAGTGGCGTCGCCGAAGATGAAGGAAGAGAGAGAGATAGGGGGATCACCGAGTTCGCAACATGTTGCTGATGCTCAACGTGGTCGTCAGAAGGTAGGGGCGCACGGGGTTGATGACAATTGCTCGTCAGAGTTATCTACTGGCTCGGGCTCGCACGGTCGTCGACGGGGGCGAGTTCCTGTGGCGTAATAAGTCAGGAAGATTCGCAAGAGTTCGGGGATTGCGAGGATACCCACTAGAGAACAAGGGGAGCGTTGATTCATCGGTTGCTGCTCGCCGGAGTTGCAATAGACTGCAGCGGTGCTCAGTCGTGGATGGAGTTGATGCTCTGGTTCACGAGAAGGCATGCGGTTGGGGTTAATGGATGCGCACCATGATGGTGAACAAGAGATCATGTACTGGAGAGGATGGGGCGGCGTGTACTCACCGGAATTGTCGCCGGAGTGTATCGGAGCAGTGAGATTCGGGTGAGTAATTTGTTCAGCCTGGTGGCGGGGAGGGTGTGGCGACGGAGGGGAAAGAGAGAGGACGTCGAGGCGCTTTAACGAGCATGGTCGCAAGGCAGAATCAGTGTGGCAATAACGTGTATTGAAGCAACCATTCAACGGCCAGTAACAGCAAGGTGAGGGCGTGGTCAGCATGGGGGGTGAAGGCGATGATGACCTGGCTGTGGGGCCTTGCGTCAGCGAGGTGAGGGTTTTCTTCCGGGGTCCAACCATCAGTGGTTGTGGGGGTAGGGTTTGCAATGTGAACTGTTTTTCTGCGGGGAAGAGGGGAAATGGTCCTGCTGGGCTAGATGGGCTGGGGTTCTGCTGGGCTGGTTAGTTTTATTTTTTTCTTCTTCTGTTTTCTTTTATTTTTCAATTTTGATTTTCTGTTTTCAAATTCAAATATTCATTTGAATCCAGATTTATTATTCAAACCTTTTTCAAATGTTTAGTATATTTCTATACTGTTTTAAATAGGTATTTTAAGTCCATTTTAGAATAATTCTTTTATTCTTTTATGGTTTATGTTTTATTTAAAATGGGTACTTGTTTTTAATTCAAATAAAATTTTATTTATTTCCAAACCCTTATTTGAATTCTAATTTTTCACCAAACCTTATTTAGTAGGTTTTTTTTTGATTCAATGGGGTGTTAAATAATTTACTTTAAATTATTTTAAATATTTTTAATATGATTTATTAATCTTTTAAATTGAGCAATTGTCTTTATTCAAATAAAATGAAATATGGTTTTAATCCAATATAAATTTTGTTTCGAATAATTCTTTGATTCCATTTAAGTTATAACTTTTATTCCACTTGGGCAAATTCCAGTTATTATTTTCCCATATTTTAATCAATCATTTCTATTAGGGATTTTGTCTTTATTCAAATAGAATAGAATTTGGTTAATGCCATATTATTTTATTTGAATATTCTTTATCCCTTTATTTTATTTGCATTTGGATTATCTTTTATTTCATTTGCTTATGGATTTGGCCAAGATTTAATTTGGCTTTTAAATATTCCTTATTTATTTATTTCTTTCTTTGTCTTATAAAATCCATATCTTTTTATTTAAAGATTCAAACTTGGTGATCCCAATTTGTACAATTTTTATTTAATATTTGTTTATCCTTTTAAATTTCTTTAGGATTATTTTGCTCACAATTTGGTATGGATTTTAGATAGGACCTTTATTAGCTTTGGAAATTATTTCTTTTTAACTTATTAAATTCATACGTTTTTATCCATGGTTCCAAATTGAATGAAATCAATTTATCATCCTTGATCATTTATAAATGTTTGTTGACAAATTTTTATATGGATCAAATCCATAGTCTTTGAGAGATCTTGGAAATGATAAATTCCATTACGGTTTTAGGGTTTTGGTTTATTTTCCAAGTGTTTAAATTTCAAGGCACATTCATTGATGAATGAATTTCACTTGTTTGAAATTTTTTGGATTCCATTTATTCAAATTTGTTCAGGATGGGTTTTTAAGTTTCCATTTAGAAATAAAAAGTTTCTTTTCACCCTAAATTTCAACAATTATTTATTATTTATTTACTTTTCACATTACAGAATTTGGAAAATTTTGGGATGTGACAGGCTACCACCCTTAAAATAAATCTCGTCCCGAGATTTGGGAATGCTAGAGGTTACAAGGTGGCTTCAAGGCAACTAGGGTACTACCACCCTTAAAAAGGTTTTCAACTAAATTACATCTTGGCTTACTTGGGACCTTGATGAAACTTCTCTGGGAAGACATCTGCATAGTGTCCTTTGTTTCCACACTTGAAACATGTGACAAGGCTGAGATCCCTCATAGTCTTGTTTGTCTTGTACTTCATCTTTTCTGGACAATTGCTTGCATAATGTCCTTGGTCACCACACTTGTAACATGTGACAAGGTTCAGTTATTCACGTATCTTCTCTAGACAAGTTGATATATAATGGCATAGCTCTTTGCAGCTGTTGCACCACACTTGGCTAATATCCTTATTCTTCTTTTTCTTGGGTTTCTCCAAAGCTAGGAGTTCCTCTAGTTCATGTTCTTCATATCTCACCTCAAAGGTGGGAAAGTCTCCTCGGTTCCTTAATCGATTCCTTGGATAATACCTATATTTCCACTTTTTTCCATCAAGGTGATTCTTAATGTATGGAGGTGCAATCTGAGATTTGCCTTTGTCTTCATCCTTCTTGATCAAAGTTATTTCCTCATGGGGGTTTCCAAACTTTTGATGCACTCCACCTTGTTTCCTTTGTTGAACTATAGGATAGATGGTACATTGGATAGGGACATGATTATTTCCTTCACATAGGAAACAAGTCACTTGAGATGTGGGGCATTGTTTAGTTGGATGTTTCTCTTCACATTAGGGCATTGATCTTCATGCTCTTTGGAAGTGTGATCCATGTCTCCACAAATATTGCAAGCTTGAGTTCCTTCTATAATATCATCCTTGACATCATTGTTGTCACAACTCCTTGGGAATGGTTGTCTTTCATGTTGATCATTTGAGTGGTCATCCCTTGCAACAATTGGGATTGGATTTCCAAAAACTTTTGCATGGTTGGGTCTAACTCATTATTGTTGGCTAAGAACTGAGTTGTCATCTGATTCAACTGGGTTTGGTTTGCTAGTAGTTGTTCTCTCATGTGCATCTCTTGGTTGTTTTTGTCACCATTCTTGATGTTGGAGTTTCTTGGAGTAGTCATCTGTTTGGGTTGGATTGGGATTAGAATAGGCAAATGATTTCTATAGGAAGAATTCTAATCACACACATCACAATTCACACAAGCAATGTGCAAGCAATCACAAACAAACATTCCACTCAAACAACAAGTTCAAGCACATTTTTAGGCAACAAAATATTTTTGCTACACCACATAGGTTGGTGTGTTTGATCTAAACTTTTGTTTAGTTGTCGAACTATATGGTTTTCCTGAGATCATTCCATTCTTCTTAGTTGATTCTTCATGAATGAGTTCATGGTTTCCTTGAAAAAAATTCTTGCATCTTGGTCACAAACTTCACAGGTGATGATGGTTCCTTCTAAGTTATGTTTCCTTAGTCTTCAAGTCTTGAGTAACATTTCTTGTCTCACTTGTAGTCCTTAGTGATGTCCAAGTTTAAGTCCTTGGTGAAACTAAAGTTGAAGTCATTGGTGATGGTGAAGTTGAGGTCATTTGAGTTGGTGAAGTCCTTTGCTCGTGTTGAAGTCTTTGCTCATGGTGGAGGCTTTGTCCATCAAGTTGAAATAGAAGAGATGTAGAATCAAAACCAAAATGGTTGAAGAAAGAGTTTACAAGATTGTTTGTAAATAAGTTTTGGAAAAAATACAACTCCTATATTTTTCTAAGGGGTTTTGTCCAATCCTAGGGTTACAATCCTACAGGAAACACAGTGCTCTGATACCATCTGTAGTGGTCCCAACCTTTAATAAGGTAGAGATCCCTGTGTTTATAATGCTAGTCCCTGTATCAATATCTAGCATCCACAGTTAAGATGTAATATCAAGAAACGAAGGTCATAATACAAATTTATAACCAGGAATAAAATAATTCATTACATCTTACATAGCTCATTTGGCTATATCATTACAATGCAGCAGAAATAACTATATAGCATGGAGTCCTTCATCTTCAAAGTGCCATAGGCAATCATGTTGGTTGTAGACTTGTAATCCTAATCAACACACTTCACTAACATCAAACAAACCTGCAACATAATAAGTTACAGCCACAAGGGTCAATACATTTGAATTGTATTGGCAAGTGATACTATGGAAGAATAGTGGTATCTATCATCTACATGCATTTGGCTAAGTGGAGCTTAGGCTTGCTTTGCTCAAAATAGATTTTTCCTTATCATTTGAAAACACTAAGTTTTTGTTTGTCAAAATCACCCAAGGCATCTACCAATCAAGATTGAAGATCCTTTAACCCTTGTTTAACCACAAGTTTTTAACTTAGAAATTGGGATGAGGAGATTCTTGATAGCTTCCATGCCTTGATGCTCAAATTGTCCATTGTCGGGGACACGGCTAAGTACTTAGATTTTACTCTCTCGAGAGGTGGTGCACTTTCCCCACAGGACTCCACATGCATCGAGACACGATCTTTCAGAAGCCTTCCCTTAGACCAGAATGGACGCGTTCCCAAACCTATCATCCCCTACCACCAATTGTCCATTTGGCTAAGTTATTGCAACCTATATGATCCAGGCAGAGCCCATAATGCCAAGTGGTTGCACTTGAAGCTTCTCAACATTTGACATCTCAAATCTCTTTGTTCCTGGGTGGCATTACACAAGTGAGATACACAAGGTTCACCAGTCCCCTGGCCTTGTGTAACCACTCAACAAAAATCCATCCAAGCAATACCATTCCACCCAGGTTATTCATTTACATAGTTGTTTTATTAAACAAAACACAAGTCCTTGACTTAGAAATATTCCATAGCATGAATATAATCTACCCTTGTTTTCTACTAGCTAAGCTAAGCATGGTAGTAGTAGGAATCTTAACTTAGGAAAATTCTACTAAGGTTTCATCTACTAGGATTTCCCCTGGCATAGTTAACACTTAGAAAATTCCATGCAAGTCCTACTTAGAAATATCACTAATGCATAGTGAAAATAATGGGACAAAATTATGAAGCACCACTTGTCTTTTTGGTAGAGAGTATAAGTTCACTCCTTGATCTTGTAATAGTCACACTCTTCAAATTCCACTACAATTCAATCAAGGCACAAAATTCAATCTACCATTCAAGCAATTCATCACATAGAATAATAAAATCAAAGCAATGCATGCAAGCATGCCAAAGATTGTTTTATTTGGAAAAGTGGTTTCTAACATGTTATAAACATTATAAAACACCTATTGGTCATTTATATAAAGGTGGAAAAATCATTTGATATTAAGTTAGTGAAAATGGCCACTTTAAATCATTTTTGTTTTGTTAGAAATGATTTAATCAAAGTAATAATTTCTAGTGTTTGAAAAATATATTTTTAAACACAAATGTTAGTGTTTTATGGTCAAGTGTTTAATATTAAAACCATTTGCAAAAGGTTGTTACCTATAAACCATTTTTAAATCAAAGCCATATTTTATTTTGTTGGAAATGCCTTTAAACAAGGTAATAATTTTATAGGGTTCACCAAAATATTTTTAAATATAAAAACTTGGTGTTTAGGGTCAGAGAGTTTAAATCAAATCATTTTCCAAAGGTTTTACTCAAAAAGCATTCTAAAAACATAATCAATATTTTTATTTAACTAGAAATGCTTTTATTCAAAGATTTATTCTTTAACTTCACAAAATATAGTTTTAAATCTACAAGTTGGTTTCTATGGTCAGTAGGTTCAAAACAATCAATTTACAAAAGATTTTACCCTAAAAATATTTTTAGAATAAATTTTATAATCAAAATAGGCCTACACATGTTTCTGCAAATATAACCAATTTCACAGAAGCAAATTACTAAACAAAGTGCATGGTTGGAAATGTTTCTTCTTTCTGATTCCATTGATATAAAATTTGCAAAATTTGGACGTGTAGATTTAAAGTTATGAATTTTGCAAGTTTAAGAATCTAATAGAAAAGTTTGTGTCTATTTAAAACAACATAGTGCCACGCGTCTTGTTCTTATTGGCCTAAAACGGTTCGTGCGTATCGTTTGTTACAGAGCGTTAGATCTAAAGCAAATCGCGGCGGATGGCGTCGTCGGCGATGCAGGAAGCGAGAGAGGGAGAGAGGGGGCTAACCGAGTTCGCAGAACGTTGCTGATGCTCAACGTGGTCGTCGGAAGGTAGGGGGCGCACGGGGTTGACAATAATTGCTCGTCAGAGTTGTCTACTAGCTCGGGCTCGCACGGTCGTCAACGGGGGCGAGTTCCTGTGGTGTAATAAGTCAACGGAATCAGTCAGGAAGATGCGCAAGAGTTCGGGGATTGCAAGGATACCCACCAGAGAACAAGGGGCGCGTTGATTCATGGGTTGCTGCTAGCCGGAGTTGAAACAGACTGCGGTGGCGCTCAGTCGTGGACGGAGTTGATGCTCTAGGTCACGAGAAGGCATGAGGTTGGGGTTAATGGATGCGCACCGTGATGGTGAACAAGAGAGCGTGTACTGGAGAGGATGGGGCGGCGTGTACTCACCGGAATTGTTGCCGGAGTATATCAGAGCAGTGAGATTCGGGCGAGTAATTTGTTCAGCCTGGTGGCGGGGAGGGTGTGGTGACGGAGGGGAAAGAGAGAGAGGACGTCGAGGCGCTTTAACGAGCATGATCCCAGGGAAGAATCAGTGCGGCAATAACACATATTGAAGCGACCATTCAACGGCCAGTAACGGCGAAGTGAGGGCGTGGTCAGCGTGGGGGGTGAAGCCGATGATGACCTGGCTATGGGGCCCTGCATCAGCGAGGTGAGGGTTTTCTTGCGGGGTCCAACCGTCAGTGGTTGTGGGGGTAGGGTTTTCGGTGTGAACCGTTTTTCTGCGAGGAAGAGGGGAAATGGGCCTTCTTGGCTATATGGGCTGGGGTTCTGCTAGGCTGGTTTGTTTTATTTTTTCCTTCTTCTGTTTTCTTTTCCTTTTTCCATTTTGATTTTCTATTTTCATATTCAAATATTCATTTGAATCTAGATTTATTATTCAAACCTTTTTCAAATGTTCAGTATATTTCTATACTGTTTTAAATACGTATTTTAATTCTATTTTAGAATAATTCTTTTATTCTTTTATGGTTTATATTTTATTTAAAATGGGTACTTGTCTTTTATTCCAATAAGATTTTATTTATTTCCAAACCCTTATTTGAATTCTAATTTTTCACCAAACCTTATTCAGTAGGTTTTATTTATTCAATGGGGTTTTAAATAATTTACTTTAAATTATTTGAAATATTTTTAATATGATTTATTAATCTTTTAAATTTAGCAATTGTCTTTATTCAAATAAAATCAAATATGGTTTTAATCCAATATAAATTTTGTTTCAAATAATTCTTTGATTCCATTTAAGTTAATAACTTTTATTCCACTTGGGCAAATTCCAATTATTATTTTCCCATAATTTAATCAATCATTTCTATTAGGGATTTTGTCTTTATTTTATTTGAATATTTGTCGGGGGGATAACCCCCGGTAGGGTCACGAGAGGGGAAACATAGCACAGCTGGGTTGGTTCCGAGTAAAAATGAACCAGGTCAGGTAAGAACGGCCGGGAAAGATAAGCATGAGAGCCGAGATACAAACTATCTCGGCCCGTATAGGACAAAGTTGTAACCCTTGCAGGTACCAACGAGCCGAGTTAACCGAGGAAGGGCCGAGTCAAGAAGGACACGTGGCACCTTTCCGAGTAAGGTTCGGGAAGGACAATGGTAAAGCATGGTCAAAAGAGAAGGGTGACGCCGGATGACACAAAAGGAGCCGGGTGACGCCCAAAGCAAGCGCTGACGTACAAAGTAACAGCGTGACGCCAAAAAGAACAAGAAGCAGCATACCAGAAGACCGTTAGCTCTCTAGCTTTATGGACCGGTCCTATGGGCTTAGGGCAAGCCCATAACCCGGCCCATATTGTAGGGACCAAGATCCAAACAGTAAACCCTAGAACCCAAAGGGGTATTAGCTAGCTAGCACTGCCTATATAAGGGAGGGCATAGCAATAGTAGAAGGAGGTTGGACCAAGGAGAGAACAGGTGCTGTGTACACAAGCCAATACAGCTCAAGGATCACTTGTAATCTTTGGGGGATCAATCAAATTGTCAAGTGTGGAGAGTTCTTGTTCTTCGTGCATCTCGACCGTGCACTCCCTCCCCGGTGACCACAAGCACCCATTCGGCCCCCAACTTAAGCCTACCCATGGCATCTGCCGTGCCACCACCATGACAGTTGGCGCCCACCGTAAGGTAAGGTGTGCTTGGTGGAGTCTTCATCCAGACAGGCAACATCATCGCCAAGACCAGCGAGCGCGTCTACTCCGGCCTCATCCAGAGGTTTGGAGCGCTCAACTTCGTTAGCACAACGCGGGCTGCTTCAGGACCAAACTGTTCCCTAGGGGCGGTCACTTTGTCAAGTTCGGCAAGCACCAGGTCTATGTTGCAATGCGCGTGGAGCACGCATACCCTGAGCACGTCGTCCTGGCGCCGAATCCTCCAACGGCTCCAGTCGCTGGGAATCCTCTCCAACTCGTCTCCGTGGAGGTAATGATGACAACCCCAAACCCCACAGCTCCCCCAGTAGTTCCAGTAGAGAATGAGAACGCAGAGGAAGGAAATCGCGAGGAAACGCCAAGGGCTGCAAGAACAGCAAAGGCGCCGCTGGAAAAACCAGAGAACATAGCCAGGAGCAAAAGAGCTAAGGAGCTGCAGGAAGAGATAGACAAGTTGGCAGAGCCAGTGGTACAAGCAAATGACCCGGCGCGTGTGTAAGCCGAGTTGGAAGAAGCCAGGATAAAAGTCCTGGAGAAAGCAAAGGAGCTAGCATAGTTACAGCAGGTTGTGGATATCACTATCCGAGAGCTTAACTCGGCAAATCGAGTCAAGGGCGCAAAGACCCGGCTTGATGCAACAAGATTGAGAGGAAGAAACCTCAACAAAGAACTGGCAGATGCGACATCAAAGATAACTCCAGAGAACAACAATGAGACGTCCATGCGTCCAACATACAACACAACAGTAGCTAATCTGCGAGTGGCAGAAGCAGCAATGGAAGAATTACCCCACTTGGAGGGGGAAGCAAAGAAAAGGCAGCAAGAACGAGTCAATGAGTTAGTAAAAGCAGCCAGCATGCTGAATGAGGCGTACTACAGATCAAATACGGGTATAGCAGGGAGATCACAGCTGGTTCACTCGGCGACTCCTGTCCCGACAAGATCGACAAGGCACACGGCATCCTCACCCGGAGCGGCACCCAGGCCGAGAAAAGAAAAAAGTGTGGATTCTGGAAGAAACAAGCAGATGGTCGCCTATGATCCGGAAGTGGTTCAAGGAAACCCGACGCATGCGCAAATCCCCGAGAAAATGAGAACCAGGAAAAAATTGGACAGAGAAATGACAACGGAGGGCAAAATTTTGCGCCTCATACTCGGCGCGCAACTCACTCGGCGGGAGGAGGAAATCCAGCTCCGAATAATGCACCAGCTCGGCCGGAAAGAAGACAGCAGAGCGCGGGAAAAGCAGTTCAAGCGCCAGCTGACCCGAACGCGAATAAGTATAATGATGGTTACTCGGCCATGGTAAATGACGGGTACGAGCTGCCGGATAATGCATATCAAGCAATGGGAGCGATATACGGAGGTAGCAACCTTCGGCCGGATGATGCCAGGCTGAAGCTTGACCGCATAAAAATGGCAGAGATAATCGAATCACAAGGTCCGCAGGGTCCACCATGCTTTGGCCCAAGGATCATGAAAGAGCCACCGGTGCCAAATTTCTATCTGGCCAGAGGGACAAAAACGTATGATGGAAGCACAAAGCAAGAGGATTGGCTCATAGATTATGGAACCGTTGTGAAGATCGCGCAGGGAAACTTGAGATGGGCAGTACATTACGTACCGCAAATGCTGGAAGGACCAGCTCGGGTATGGTTGAACAATTTGCCACCAGGAAGCATCAATAGTTGGATTGATTTTCACGACGCTTTCGTGAGCAATTTCATGGGCAGTTACAAGAGGCCGAATCGCCCACAGCAACTAGCAATGTGCAAGCAAAAACCGAATGAGACAGACAGGGAGTTCCTCACAAGGTGGTGTATGATGCATAACTCTTGTGAGGGGGTAATCGAGTCACAAGCAATCGCATGGTTTGCACAAGGAAGTAGACATGGGAGTGTGCTGTGGCAAAGGTTACAAAGATATATGCCGGCAAGCCTGGCAGAGACGATAAGAATCACCGACTCGTATGCGTTAGGAGATCCGACTCAGCCGCTACTCATGTCGGCAGACGGGATGAATGAGACTCAGATCTATGACGCTTCCGGGTCGCAAAGGCGCCAGGAGAGATCCGAATACAGAAGCAAGAGAAGAGACGAGAGGCCGGATTGCAGGTATGGTTCGGCTCAGGTTGCGGCAATGAGTCAGGATCATCCAGATGCTGGAAGCAGTCAGCGTCAAAGGACCAATGGTCAACAATAATGGGTGCCAAAGAATGATGGCAAAAGGCCATACGATTAGAGGAAACAGTATCAGGACCGACAAAAATACACTTATGAGATGATGCTGGATCAGCCGTGTAAGTTTCACACGCCTAGTCCGAGTAAGCCGGCAAATCACTCAACAAGGCAATGCACTTGGTTTCAGAAAGGAGACAAAGTGGACTCGCCGAATAAGAAGCTTCCACCACCTCCCCCTCCACTACTTACAAGAGGAAATGCTCAAGCAGTAGGAGTAGATAACAGATATGAAAACAGGCAGCCGAGATATCATAATCAGGAAAGAAGAGAAGCTGTGCACAAGGTGCACAATCCAAGAGGTGACGATGCTCATATCGGCCACGGAACCAGAAATGAGTACAGAGAACATCACCAGAGCTATGTTGTCTTTGTCACAGAGCCAAATGACAAGAAGAGCCAGCAGCGACGAATGATGGAAGTGAATGCCACGATTCTGACAATTACCAAGTACATGCATTGGTCTGAGCAAGAGATAACTTGGAGTATAAAAGATCACCCCTAGATCATGCCAACCCCTGGAGGATACGCTCTGGTGTTGGATCCAACATTCATGGGCCCAGATATCAACGTGAAGTTTTCAAAAGTACTGATTGACGGTGGCACTAGCATCAACATCATGTATAAGGATACAATGCTCAAGTTAGGCATTGCCATGAACATGCTGGAGCCGACTAAGACCACTTTCCACGGGATTGTGCCGGGATTGTCCTGTGAGCCAATTGGCAAGATCTGGGTCGACGTCTTATTCGGTAGCAGGGAAAATTGTCTCACCGAAGCTATAGAGTTCGAGGTGGTAGATCTGGTCAGCTCATATCACGCCTTACTCGGCAGGCCGACTATGGCAAGATTCATGGCTACTACCCATATGGCATACTTAAAGATGAAGCTGCCGGGCCCATGTGGGGTGATCACAGTGGAAGGAGATTACAAGAGATCTATTGCTTGTGCTTCAGCCGGATCTTCACTGTCCAAGTCACTCGTCATAGCACAAGAGAAAAGTCAGATGTTGGAGGTGGCAACATTGGCCAAAGCAGCACAAATGTCCATGCCGGCACTCACCAACCCGCATGGCAATGTGTCATTTCAAGCTACCAAGGAAACCAAGAAGGTGCAGGTGGATGAAACTTTCCCAGAGCGCACAGTGACCATTGGGGCTGGCCTTACAAATAAATAGTAAAGCGAGCTCACTAGATTCCTCCGTAAGAATCGGGACATCTTTGCATGGTCCACTCAAGTTCTGCAAGGAGTTCCGAGGGAGCTGGCTAAGCACTCTCTTCATGTAAGACCAGATGCAAGGCCGGTGAAGCAACGCCTCCACCGCTTCGCTGAAGATAGGAGGAAAGTAATAGCTGCTGAGATTGCAAGACTTTTAGCTGCTGGATTCATCATGGAAGTGCTGCACCCAGACTGGTTGTCAAATCCAGTCCTGGTCGAGAAGAAGAAAGATGACCCGAACGTGGCAGTGGTATGGCGCATGTGTATTGATTATACGAACCTTAATAAGGCGTGTCCAAAAGATCCATCCCCTCTGCCTCGGATCGATCAATTCATAGACCCTACTGCTGGGTGTGAGTTGTTGTCATTTGTGGATGCATATTCAGGATTCCATCCGATTCCGCTGAATCCAAATGATCAAATAAAGACAGCTTTTATCACCCCGTACGGGGCTTATTGCTATCGCACCATGCCATTCGGATTGAGAAATGCAGGCACAACGTACCAAAGATGCATGCAAAAATGCTTACAAGATCAATTGGACAAAAATGTCATCGATGACGTGGTAATAAAAACCAAACAAAGTCATACTCTAATTGAGGACTTGCATCAAACATTTGCAAACTTGAGAAGATTCCGGATGAAACTTAACCCGGAAAAATGTACATTTGGTGTCCCAGCTGGCAAGTTACTCGGATTCCTTGTATCTAGCCGAGGAATTGAAGCTAACCCGACAAAGATCAGGGCCATCGAAACAATGGAATTGCCAAAAACCCTCAATGATGTCCAGAAGTTTACTGGATGCCTGGCTTCATTGAGCAGGTTTGTTAGTCGGCTAGGCGAAAAAGCCCTACCACTATATCAGCTGATGAAAAAATTAGACAAATTGACATGGACACAGCAAGCTGATAGCGCTTTCCATGAATTAAAGAAAATGTTGGCAACAACACCAATATTAGCGTCACCACTATCCAAGGAGCCAATGCTGCTCTATGTCGCCGCAACCAACAAAGTTGTAAGTGTAGTAATAGTGGTTGAACGTGAAGAAGGGGGCAAATCAGTCCAAAGACTAGTATATTAGTTGAGCGAAGTGCTCTCGGTCTTGAAACAGAATTACCCGCATTATCAGAAGATGACATATGGGGTATATATGGCAGCAAAGAAGCTAAAACATTATTTTCACGAACAGCCAATCCGGGTAATATGCGAGGCACCTATCTCGGATATATTGGGCAGCAAAGATGCCAGCGGCCGAGTAGACAAATGGGCCATTGAGATGGCACCATACACTCTACAATACGATAGGAGGGATGCAATAAAATCTCAAGCCATTGCAGATTTCTTTGTAGAATGGATGGAGATGCAGTACGAACCACCACTGCCAGATCCAAATTACTGGAAAATGCATTTTGACTGGTCCAAGACGAAAATGGGTTTGTGCGCCGGGATAGTGCTCACATCTCCAAAGAGGGATCAACTGAGGTATGTGTTGCAAATTCATTTTGCTGCTTCTAACAACGTTGACGAGTATGAAGCACTTGTCCATGGCATTAAAGTAGACAAGGAAATTGGTATCAAAAGAATCATGTGTTTTGGCGATTCGGATTTGGTGATTTAGCAAGTGTCTGGACATTGGGATGCGCTGGACGCAAACATGGCATTATATCGCTTCCACGTACAACAAAGTTCGGGATATTTTGATGGTTGTGAGTTCCATCACGTTCCTAGAGCAGAAAATGGGCAGCAGATGTATTATCCAAACTAGGGTCATCTAAGCAAGCAATACCACCAGGGGTAGCATTGGAGCATCTCAGGAAGCCATCGATCAAGCCGTTACCAGAGTCCGAATCAATCAGGATCATCCCGGCGAGTCAGGAATTAGAGGCAATGCCAATGGACATCGACTCAGGGGTAGGTTCGAGTCACTCGGGGACTGATCCGTTCAATTTAGGGGTCACCGAGTAACAGTCGGGTACTCCTCAAGTTATGTAGGCAGAACATATCTTGGCGGAACTAATGGACATTGATGTTGAAGCAGACCCAGAACCACTAATACCAATGTGGGCACAACCAATATTCAGTTATTTGAAAGATGGAACCTTGCCGAGTGATGAAACACTAGCAAGGCAAATGGCACGAAGGGCAAAAGCATACACCATAATCAACAAGGAACTCTACAAGCGAAGTGTGACAAGTGTAATGCAACATTGCATCAGCTCAGAGCAAGGCCAGGAGATCTTATTGGATATCCATCAGGGAGAGTGCGGGCACCACGCGTCATCAAGAGCGTTGGTAGCCAAGGCATTCGGACATGGATTCTACTGGCCAAGCGTGTTGGCACAAGCGCAAGAGTTAGTCGGGAAATGCAGTGGTTGTCAACACTATGTGTCCAAGTCACATTTACCAGCGTCTGAATTGAAGACTATACCAATCACTTGGCCTTTTGTAGTGTGGTGCCTGGATATGGTAGGACCATTCAAACCAGCAAGGGGAGGCATGACTCATATCTTGGTCATGATAGATAAGTTCACCAAGTGGATATAAGTGAAGCCAATCAAGAAATTGGACGGTAAAACAACTGTCACATTCCTAAGGGATATAATCCTCAGATATGGTTACCCGCACAGTGTGATCATTGACAATGGCACAAACTTTGCCGAAGGAGCTTTTGCTCGCTTCTGTGGGAAACACCGAATAAGACTCGATGTAGCATCAGTCTCCCATCCAGAATCAAATGGACAAGTTGAACGGGCTAATGGCTTAGTTTTGTCCGGGATAAAACCCCGCTTAATGGAACCACTCCAGAGATCACCTGGTTGTTGGATAGAGGAACTACCCTCAGTACTGTGGATCTTAAGAACAACTCCGAATCGATCAACTGGTTATACGCCATTTTTCCTTGTATATGGGGCTGAAGCAGTTTTTCCTGCCGACATAGAATATGACTCGCCAAGGATAAGGCAATATTCGGAAGCCGAGGTGAAAGAGGCCCGAGAAGATGGAGTAGATTTACTCGAAGAAGCAAGGGAACTGGCATTCTCCAGATCTGCTATATATCAACAAAATCTCCGATGCTACCATAGCCGGAAAGTGCAACCTCGTGTTTTTCGAGAAGGAGATATGGTGCTAAAGGCATGCGGATACCGAATGCATAAATTATCGCCTCCTTGGGAAGGTCCATTCATTGTAAGAAAAGCATTGCACAATGATTCCTACTATCTCATAGACGCTCGTGAAGCGCAAAAGAACAAGGCGGACAGGTCAAGAGATGAAACCAAAAGGCCATGGAATGTGGCACTGCTTCGTCCCTTCTACACTTAGGAGAAGAAGTGCATGTATCACTCGAACTCTCATATGTCGAATGTGTTTGCCGGCTATATGCTGATAATAAAATGGTATGATTCGAAAAACTGAATCGGGGACTACCCCTTAGGCTTTCCATTTCAATTATTTTACGTCGGCTCGCGTGATACCCGAAATTTATTTCGGAACAAGTAGTGTTTACTCGGAAGAAATCAACTCTTCGACTATGCTGTTGTCCGAAAGCACGGCTTCATGGCAAGCAAGAGGAAAAGATCTAAGACGGGTAAACACGAACGCCGGATAAGTACAAGGGAGAAACACGAGTCGGCTTTAGTTTATGCCTAACTTTCTGCAGGTTGTGTTATACTATGTGTCGAGTAATCTCGGCCAAGTTATCCAAGTTTCATATCCACTAACTAAGTCCTTCGTAGTTTGAGATCCTAATGTCGAACGCTGAAAAATGGTAGACAAGGGCCAAAGGCAAGGAAAGGTGACATGGCAAAATGAAACTCGGGGACTTATACTTGAGTGATTCGCACTCAAAGCCTAACACCACTATATAAATCCTATCACAAGGAACATAGTCCAACTTCAAGTGCAATGTATGTTACATCTGTACCCGGCATACCGGGGATCTAATAAAATTAGAGTATTTGTTGGCCTAAGGAGTAGGAGAACTCAGAGGAGCAGCCTCGGAGCCAGGTATGCCTGGAGCATCGGCCGAGTGAGGGGCATCTGCGGCCGGGTCATCTGGATCATCTGACTCGGTCGCCTCGCTGTCGCCACCTTCTTCAGTAGGAACTTCGACGAGCGGGTCGCCAATGTCGAGGAAGCTGGGACCTTCACGCCAAGCGTGCACCATGGTGTACTCGATCATGGCGTAAGCTCACTCCTGGCGCTTCTTGATCAGCTCCGGGTCGTTCAACCATTTTCCATCTCCCCTTATGCGAGCAAGAACATCAAGGTTGATGTCCTCGTACCATGAAAGCACGAAGGAGAGAGCCTTGTCCACTGCAGCCCGGCCGACCGATTCACGCCATTGATCCATCCGGTATTCAGTAAGGAGCAATCTGTCAGCGAGTGGCTCTATGAGTTCGGGTGGATAGCCGCTTTGAGCAAGCCCACATCGCAGGATCTGAGGGTCTTGACCCGTTCAGACACCACTGCGAGCAGCTCCTCCATGGACACCTCGCCGTCAGCAGGAGCACCAGCCTCAGCTCTCACTTTCTTCATGGCTTGGATGGCAAACATGTTGGACTCAGGAAAGTTCTCTGCAAGCAAAAAGAGAAAGGTAGCAAATAGCAAGGGAAGATGGAAGAAATCCAGCAGGACATGGACAATGCGTAAAGGGTAAGAACTCACTACCGAGAAAGAGGTTGATGGCTGCGAGCTTGCTATGTCAAGTCTTGGTCTTGGATTGAAGGGTGTCAAGGTTCATATTTGTCGACTCGACCAATGACTCGGCCTCGTCGAGCAGCTTTTTAGTCTTCTCGGTGCTGGCAGCCCGCTGTTCGTTCTTCTCCGCAAGCTCCTCCTTCAGCCCTTTCACCTCGGCCAAGTGCTTTGTCACATCCCAAATTTTAGATTTGGTTCTGCATATCATTCATGTCATTGCATCATGATCATCCATACAAAATTTTGGTTTGAAAAGATTCCGGCGAAACCACATTTGCAAACCCTATTTTGAATTGCTAAAATGCTCCTACAAGAGGGTATACTAGGTCTTGTATTTTTCCACCCTTGTAAACTAGTGGAAATAAATACCACATGATCCTAGGTTGATCTCTTAGATTTTACAAAAAATTAGGAACAAGAATCGCTCGATTCGGAGTCCGTATGAAGGAGATACGATAGAATTACTAAACAGAAATTAGAAAAATAAAAAGAACAAAAAAAAGAGGAGAAGGCCAGCCGGCCGGGCCGGCCTAGCTGCCACCAGCCCACCCGCCAAGAAGAGCCACCGCCACTGGCCGTGCTTAGCAGTCCGCCACGCCTCGCCGCCAGCCACCGACAGGTGGGGCCCACCTGTCGGCGCCGACATTGCCGCCGCCCGTCGCGACCGCCTCGGAGTCCGCAACCACCCCGCCGCTGCTCGCCGACTGCGTGGACCTCTTAGCCCCTGCTCGCCCCGCTTCTCCCTCCTGTCACGCCACACTGAATCGCGCCGCCAAGAGCCTCCCGATCTCCGCCACGCCGCCGCCCTGTAAGCGCCGTTGCTCTCCTCCTTGCGTCATTGCGGACCGAGCTTGCCACCACGACTCGCCGCCTCCGCTTTCCCTCCACAGGTCGCCACCGCCGCCATCGCCCGCCCTACCACCGGCCGACGCCACTCCAGCCCGCCGTCGCCGCCGCCAGGAGCCGCGGAGTCCGCGCCGTCATCCCCACGGGCTCCGCCTCCTCGCCCCGCACCACGTCCCGCCCTCCGCCGCCGCCAGGAGCCGTCGGAACCGCCGCCGTCGCCGCCGCTGACATCGCCGGTGAGCACCACCTCGCTGCCTCCTCCCTGCCGTCGATTTTTGATCCAGCGGCCCAGATCGGCCGTTGACTGGTCAGCTCAGTCAGCCGCGACGTCAGCCCAGTCAAAGTCCAGGTTTGACTGGGTATTTTCCTAAATAGTTTTATTTGACAGATTTTAGGTAAAATTTGTAAAATTCGTAGAAAATAATCTACTGGGCGAAAAATTGTAAATAAAATATGTGTAGATTCAGTAAGTCGTGTAGAATCTTGCTGTACCATTTTTTTACACTTTTGCAGCAAGATTTTGTCCAGATTAATTAAATGAATTATTGGCCTTTTTGGAGTAATTAATTCGTAGAAAAAGATCTTTAACTCCAAAAATTGCAAATAATATGTCCCTGGATTCAGTAGAACAAGGGAAATCTTAAAGTGAATTAAAAATCTAGGCTTACAGAAAAAACTTTTGCAGAAGCTAGTTAGTGGCTTTCTGCAGTATTTTAATTACTCGGGGAGTTGTATAATTCCTTTTTGAGAAATTCCAATTGGTATTGTTCCTATTCAGTAATGCCTACACAGTAGAATTTTCTCAAGATTTTACAAACAGTATGTTAACAGTAGTGAATTATTTGGGTTCTAGCTCTAGTATTGAGCATTATAAATTGCAGAATAGTTTTCCTTGCGCTAAAATTATTTTCCATGCATGCATTCAGTAGCTTTACTGAATAAGATTATGTGGTGCTGCTGTAGCATCAATCCACTTGTCATGCATGCATCTTGCATCATCTTTGTTTGCATATGCTTGTGGATGGTTTGTTTATGAATGCAATTATATCGTGTAGATTGTGACGAGTGCAACACTTGCTCATGTGTGGATTATTCTTCCGACCGCTACAACCAAGGCAAGTAGATGCTACCTTTTTCATGATATTGTCCTACTATTTTCAATGCATTGTTGTGTATTTTGCAGATGCATGTGTAGGATGATACTATCGCTATGCTATGTCCTATTATGTGGTAGGGCTTTCCTTGTAGATGAACCACCGTTGGTAGATGTGATTAGCCATGATATGATGAACGAGGGCTGGGTTACATCACTGAAAGTTGTTTCTAAATGTGTTGGTTTGCGAAAACTAAAACAACTTAATCAATGAATCTCCTGGGTGTGATGGGATTGATAATTTTTGGTGGTATCATTGCGGAAAGGCACCCAGATATCAAGAGAAAATGATTGACTTCTTTATTCTGTAGCTTACGTGTACAACCATGTGCCAATAATGGAATGGGCGGTTGGTTGGACTTAGCAGGTTGTGGTAACCCGAACCCGCGTATCCAGAGATGTAGAATTTTGATAGGTTGGACCGGTGCGCGTCGGGATTGGGGAGCTACTTCCCGAACGGTCTCTTCTTGGACTTCTCCCTATCATCACCCAAAATGAGAGTGATGGTACGAGCTGGGCTGGCCAAGTCACATGGGTAAAGTGTACTAACCCCTGCAGGGTGTATAATCTAATTAATTAGCCGTGTCACCGGTTATGGATGTCTGAGTTGATTGATATTGATTCCATGATATTTTTCTCGCTCATTCTAATTTCATAATTTCTTTAATGTTGTTGGGTTAACTTAATTGGGATCTTTTCAAAGAAAATCAATTTTTTTTATGAAAGTAGGACAAAGGTATTTGCAAATGCAAGCTAGCCACAGCTCCACTTGCCAAATATGCATGTAGATGTTAGCACCATTGTCTCCTTTATTAGCTCTACTTGCCATACATTCCATGTATTGACCCTTCGGGTCTGCTACGTTTCATGTTGCAGGATATTCCGATTCTGAGTAATTAATATAGGCCACGGTACTCCACTCGGCACTTGTTCACTTGTGGGCAATTTGAAGAATGGAGGATTTGCTTTATTTATGTTGCTACCTGAATATTTTGAGCTAGCCTTGAGCTAAGCTTTTATTGTAATAATGGTACTCTGGATCTTCGTTAATTATGATACACGGATATTTTGCTATGTTCTTCATCTTATTCTATTGTGGGCCAATGAACCGATCCAGGGATTGGCATGTCACATAGAAGCCACGATATTTTCAGAATCGTGGTGTTACAAGATGGTATCAGAGCCCGTGTGTCGACTGTAGGATTGTGACCTAGGTTTGGATTAGGAAGCCATAGAATTATTAAAGCTTATATTAACCCTGTCTTTCATCTTATGCCTTTCACTCTCGTAAATTCTTACCATATGCTATTCTCACACTTTCATCTTTTAATTGATAAATGGGAGAAGTCAGGACTGAGTATGCCACCATGGAGTCACCAAGGCCCTTTGCAAGACAGTTAGCACAGCTCTCGCAGTCATTGGGATTGCCACTGCCCATGTTCAAGGGAAGAAGGTTGTACACCTATGGATATGGTGAGGATGCATGGGAGATCACCACTTTCATCTTCAGGGATGCCGCCTTTCCAAACCCTGTGCATCTACTCTACACCAAGACATATTGCAACTGGGGACTTGGAATAAACTTGGCCATGCATGAAGCCCTGTCTCGCTAGTGCCATCATGTCCGACACCTACTGCCAACAGACTCACCCTACCATGACTATGGGAGGCGTGATGAAGATGGGAACATTGTGGTTACCCCGGGCGACAGGAACAACATGCCGCCCCAATGGAGGCACATAGAGGACATGGAAAGGGAGAATGGAGCTCTAGCTGAGAAAGTGATGATGGTAAAGGAGATTGCAGATTTTGCCAGCAATGGTATGGTGGTCCAAGGAGAGGAGATTGACACCTTGCATGAAGCTGTGAGAGTTCTGGAAAATGCCCTGATAGGCAGGGATACAACCATAGCTCAGCTTAATGGGACTGTGCAGGATAACACCCAGGCCATACAATAGTTGCAAGGGACCGTCCAGGAAAGGGATCAAACTATTGAAGATATGGTAGCCCAGATTGCCGCTCTCCAAGCATAGCTGAACCCACCCTCTGATGATGACAATGGAGATGGTGGCAACAATGATGATGATGATGACAGTGGGAACGATGATGATGATGAGGACAAGGATGATGATGATGGAGACGATGATGGTGGAGGAGATGAAGCTGTTGCAGTTGCAGTAGAGAGTGAAGAAGAGGAGGATCCTGAAGAGGAGGAGTTTGAGATTTCAAGTGATGACTCAGGAGAGGTGTACACTCCGCCGCCATGGTTGGTTTGTGGACAGAAGCGCCAATGCATGAGTGCAAGGACCTACCGCAACCTCTTCAAGAAGTAGATAGAAGTCCACCAATTAGTCTTCGTTAGGAAAAAATCGTTAGGATTAATCTCGATCGATGTAATACTTAAATTACTGTTAGTTTAAGAGTGTTTAGTTGCTTATTTGGGTACTCCAATATCCCAGGAATTATTTGTGCGAATTTTATGAAAGAGTTATGGCAAGTTTGGTTAATATCTGTGTTATTCCTGCTGCAGTTTTCTGATACAAAGAAGATTTATTTATTTTTCATATTTTACTGGTATCTGGGAAAAATCTGAAAAATAGGGCTGGTGCGAAACTCTCTGCATCAGATGCACAAAAGTCAGCTAAAATTCTGAAGTTTAAGTCAAGTAGAAAAATTTGTGAACACCGCTGGACTGTTTCGGCACGTCGTTTTTGATGCTTTGTTGATCAACTGTTTAGATAACCATTGCCAACTCTTCTAAAAACTATTTCAGTAGGTATATACTGCTAGGATAACCCCTGGGATGTTGGTGTATCACTTGTTTGTTGATGTGTTGCTTGCTTGATATTGTCTGCTATTGTTTGTTGTTGTTTGATCATAATGCATGGGTAGAATCCTGTTTTCGTAGTTGATTCTTTCTAAGCTTACCTGTGCTGAACCGCAGATGCCTCCCCGCCGTCAACCCACTGAGTTGGAGCAGCTCATGGCAGCTCAGGCACAGCTGACCCAAGTTATGACCCAGTTCATGGAACCTCAGAACAACAACAAGAACAACAATGGGAATAACCAGCCTCAGGGAGATGCTCTCACCAGGTTTCTGAGGCTAAGGCCAGCTAAGTTCTCTACTGCAACTGAACCAATGGTTGCTCTCGACTGGTTGCGTTCAGTCAACAAGGATCTGGTAACTGTTGGGTGCACAGATGCTGAGAAGGTGAGGTTTGCCGCTCACCTACTGGAGGGACCAACCGCTTCTTGGTGGGACACTTTTCAGATCACCCACCCGCTAGATACTGTGACTTGGGCAATGTTTGAGGAAGGTTTCAGGACCAACCACGTGTCTTCAGGAGTTGTGAGCCTGAAGAGGAAGGAGTTTCGCAACTTGCGCCAAACCAACCGCACTGTAGCTGAGTACATTGAGGAGTTCAACAACCTGTCCCGTTATGCACCTGAGGATGTTGACACTGATGCAAAAAGGAGGGAGAGATTCCTGGATGGCCTCAGTGATGAGCTTTTAGTGCAGCTACTGGTGGTTTATTGCCCCACTTTCCAGGAGCTCATGGACAAGGCCAGGATCTTGGAAGGGAAGCACAAGCAGGTGGAAAACCGCAAGAGGAAGAGCAGCAATCACCACTCTGGTTCTCACCACAAGTCTCGCACTACTTATGATGGATACTCCAAGCATGGAGGGAGTGACCATGGGCACCATGGGAGCCATGACCGCCACCACCATGGAGGTGATGGGCATCGCCATGATAACCACAAGAGCATCCACCACAACCACAAGGGAGGACACTCTCACCATTCTGGAGGACACGGTGGACATGACCGCAACCGTGATCGCAGCTTTGTGAAGAAGGATCTGAGTGAGGTGACATGCTTCAAGTGTGGTTAGAAGGGACATTATGCGGACAACTGTCCGGAGAAGAAGGTGCTGAAGCCAACCAACAACCAGAAGGCCACAGTGAACCACATGAATGTGGAGGATATCCCAGATGAGCCGGACCTTGTGATTGGTAAGTTTCCAATCAACACACACCCTGCACTTATACTTTTCGATATTGGTGCATCGCATTCATTCATATCAAGGGCATTTGTGGATAAGTATAAGCTACCTACTAAGTCTATGAAAGAGTCTATTAGAGTAATCTCACCTGGAGGAGATATGATAGCTAGCTCGGGATGCCGCGACTTAACTGTGAGGATTGGAGCACACAATTTCATTGCACATCTGGTAGTGTTGGAATCACAAGGGTTAGATGTTATTCTGGGTATGGATTGGATGTCTATGCATGGGGGACACATAGATTGTGCACAGCGAGCTGTTTCACTCAAAACCCCGGATGGTAAGAGAATTAGGTTCAAGTCGGTTGTACGACCGGGAAGGTGTAAGTTGAATTATCTTAAGGGGGTTAGCATGGATACTGTGCCTGTGATTAAGGATTACCCCGATGTGTTCCCGGAAGAGCTGCCAGGGATGCCACGTGACAGGGAAGTGGAGTTTCTCATCGACCTGATGCCGGGAACAGGGCCTATAGCAAAGAGACCATATAAGATGGATGTGGATGAGCTGAAGGAATTGAAGAAGCAGCTGAAAGAGCAGTTGGACAAGGGATTCATTCAGCCTAGTTAAATCGTCATGGGGTGCACTGTTTGTGGAGAAGAAAGACAAACAAAGAGATTAGTGGTGGACTATCGCTCGCTGAATGAGGTGACCATCAAGAACAAATACCCCCTGCCGAACATAAATGATTTGTTTGATCAACTAGAAGGAGCAAAGGTGTTTAGCAAGATTGATCTTCGATCGGGCTACTTCCAATTGAAGATCCGGGAGGAGGACATACCAAAAACCGCTTTCACTACTAGGTATGGTTTATATGAGTATATAGTTATCTCTTTTGGACTAACGAATGCCCCGGCATATTTCATGACCATGATGAACAAGGTATTTATGGAGTACTTGGACAAGTTCGTGGTGGTGTTTATTGATGACATACTGATATATTCTAAGGATGATGCTGAGCATGACACACATCTGCAACTGATTATGGAGAAGCTGAGGGAACACAAGATGTATGCCAAATTCAGCAAGTGTGAATTCTGGCTTAACACTGTTGGATTTCTTGGACACGTGGTGTCAAGAGAAGGAGTCGCTGTTGATCCAGGCAAAGTGACTGCAGTAACTGAGTGGGAAGCGCCCAAGAATGCGGGAGAGATTCGAAGTTTCTTGGGACTTGCTGTATATTACAGGAGGTTCATTGAAAACTTCTCCAAGATTGCTAAGCCGATGACAGAACTTCTGAAGAAGGAGAGAAATTTTGAATGGACGGATGCGTGTGAAGCCAGCTTTCAGGAACTGAAGCATCGACTAGTGACTGCACCTGTTCTGTGTTTACCTAATCTCCAGAAGGATTTCCAAGTGTACTGTGATGCTTCTCGACAGGGACTTGGCAGTGTGCTGATGCAAGATGGGAGAGTGGTGTCGTATGCCTCGCGGCAACTTAAACACCACGAGATGAATTATCCCACACACGACTTGGAACTAGCATCAGTTGTTCATGCGTTCAAAGTATGGAGGCACTACTTAATGGGAAAACACTGCGATGTGTACACCGACCACAAGAGCCTGAAGTACATATTTACATAGAAGGAACTGAATATGAGGCAAAGGAGATGGTTAGAACTTATCAAGGATTATGATATGAATCAGCAATACCACCTAGGAAAGGCAAATGTAGTAGCAGATGCCCTGAGCCGGAAGGTCTATGCCAATGGATTGACTGTTGGGGAATTGCCCGAGGATTTGTGCAGGCAGTTCAAGGACCTTAGACTAGAGGTAGTGTCTGAAGGATATTTGGCAGCAATGGAAGTCCAACCAATGCTACAGGACCGGATCAGGAAGGCTTAGGTAGGAGACAAGGAAATAGAAGAGAAAAAGGAAAAGATGAAGGAAAACCGAGAAAAGGATATTTGCGAGGATGAGCATGGTACCTTGTGGTATGGAGATCGTTTGTGTGTGCCCAGCGACCCGGAGATAAGGAAGTTGATTCGGCAGGAAGCTCATAACTCGCCATACTCCATACATCCGGGCAATACAAAGATGTATATGGATTTGAAGAGCAGATTTTGGTGGAACAACATGAAGGGAGACATCGCCAAGCATATTGCCCTATGTGATGTGTGTAGCCGAGTGAAGGCGGAGCACCAGAAGCCAACAGGACTGCTGCAGCCATTGCCGGTGCCGGATTGGAAGTGGGATAGAGTGGGGATGGATTTTATCACAAGATTGCCCAGGACCAGGTCAGGATATGACTCCGTTTGGGTAGTGGTCGACCATTTGACCAAGGTAGCCCACTTTATACCGGTGAAGACGACCTATACGAGTGCAAAGTTGGCCAAGATCTACATGTACAAAATTGTGTGCCTACATGGAGTTCCTAAGAGTATAGTATCTGATAGAGGCACCCAATTTACCTCACACTTCTGGCGCCAGCTGCACGAGTCACTTGGGACTAGATTGGAGTTTAGCACAGCGTTTCACCCATAGACTGATGGACAGACCGAGAGGGTGAATCAAATCTTGGAAGATATGCTTAGAGATTGCGCTTTGGCTCATGGTTCTAGTTGGGATGAGAATTTACCGTATGCTGAGTTTTCTTACAACAACAACTATCAAACCAGCATCAAGACGTCACCGTTTGATGTACTGTATGGGAAACGGTGCCGGACACCATTGCTATGGGATGGAGTAGGAGAACGTCAGTTGTTTGGATCTGATTTGATCAAGGACGCTGAGTAGAAGGTTGCCTTGATTAGGGACATGCTGAAGGTAGCACCATCAAGGCAGAAAAGCTACGCTGACGCCAAGCGCAAGGAAGTGGTGTATGAGATAGGTGATAGAGCGTACCTCAGAGTGTCGTCACTTCGTGGAATCAAGAGATTTGGAATCAAGGGTAAGATGGAACCTCGGTTTATTGGACCGTATCGGGTCTTAGCACGCAAAGGAGAAGTTTCTTATCAGTTGGAGTTGCCAGAGGCTCTGTTCGCTGTTCACAATGTGTTCCACGTGTCTCGGCTGAAGAAGTGCCATCCGGAGATGGTGGATACACCATTGAGAGACACTGTGCCACTAGAGGAGGTTCAGCTTGAGAATGACTTGACCTATGAGGAGAAGCCGGTCAAGATTCTGGAAACATCGGAGAGTATTACCCGTACCAAGACGATCAGGTTTTGCAAGGTGCAATGGAGCCACCACACCGAAGAGGAAGCCACTTGGGAGCGTGAGGATGACATCCGAGAGGACTACCCACACCTAGTTGCTAGTCGCGCCGAATCTCGGGGACGAGATTGATCTTAAGGGGGTTAGTCTTGTCACATCCCAAATTTTAGATTTGATTCTGCATATCATTCATGTCATTGCATCATGATCATCCATACAAAATTTCGGTTTGAAAAGATTCTAGCGAAACGGCATTTGCAAACCCTATTTTGAATTGCTAAAATGCTCCTACAAGAGGGTATACTAGGGCTTGTATTTTTCCACCCTTGTAAACTAGTGGAAATAAATACCACATGATCCTAGGTTGATCTCCTAGATTTTACAAAAATTTAGGAACAAGAATCGCTCGATTCGGAGTCCGTATGAAGGAGATACGATAGAATTACTAAACAGAAATTAGAAAAATAAAAAGAACAAAAAAAAGAGGAGAAGGCCAGCCGGCCGGGTCAGCCCAGGCCCACCAGCAGCCACCAAGAGCCGCCACAAGCGGCGATTAGCGATCCGCCACCCAGCGCCAGCCACCGACAGGTGGGGCCCACCTGTCGGCGCCGACATCGCCGCCCGCCCATGGCCGCCTCGAGTCTGCAACCACCTGCTGTTTCCACCCTCGACTCGCGTGGACCCCTCTTAGCCGCTGCCCTGCCTCTCCCTATCGCGCACACACGAATCGCCGCCTCCGCATCGCGCCGCGCCGCCTCGAATCTGCCACCGCCACCGCAGCGCCGCCGCCTCTCTCTACCTTTGCCTTGCCGCGACCCCACGAGCTCGCCGCCCGCTGACTAGCCGCCTCCGCTCTCCCTCCGCAGGTCGGCACCGCCGCCATCGCCCGCCCCGCCACCGGCCGCCGCCGCTTCAGCCCGCCGCCGCCACCGCCAGGAGCCACGGGAGTCCGCGCCGTCGTCCCCACGGGCTCCGCCTCCTCACCCCGCACCCCGTCCCGCCCTCCGCCGCCGCCAGGAGCTGCCGGAACAGCCGCCGTCGCCGCCGCCGACATCGCCGGTGAGCACCACCTCGCCGCCTCCTCCCTGCCGTTGATTTTTGATCCAGCGGCCCAGATCAGCCGTTGACTGGTCAGCTCAGGTGCTGACTGGTCAACGTCAATCAAGACCAATCGCCACACGTCAATGCCAAAGTCAAGGTTTGACTGGGTATTTTCCTAAATAGTTTTATTTGACAGATTTTAGGTAAAACTTGTAAAATTCGTAGAAAATAATCTACTGGGCGAAAAATTGTAATAAAATATGTGTAGATTCAACAAGTCGTGTAGAATGTTGCTGTACCATTGTTTTACAATTTTGCAGCAAGATTTTGTCTAGATTAATGAAATGAGTTATTGGCCTGTTTGGAGTAATTAATTCGTAGAAAAAGATCTGTAACTCCAAAAATTGCAAATAATATGTCCCTGGATTCAGTAGAACAATGGGAATCTTAAAGTGAATTAAAAAGATAGGCTTACAGTAAAAACTTTTGCAGAAGCTATTTAGTGGGATTGATAATTTTTGGTGGTATCATTGCGGAAAGGCACCCAGGTATCAAGAGAAAATGATTGGCTTATTTATTCTGTAGCTTACGTGTACAACCATGTGCCAATAATGGAATGGACGGTTGGTTGGACTTAGCAGGTTGTGGTAACCCGAACCCGTGTATCCAGAGATGTAGAATTTTGGTAGGTTGGACCGGTGTGCGTCGGGATTGGGGAGCTACTTTCGGAACGGTCTCTTCTTGGACTTCTCCCTATCATCACCCAAAATGAGAGTGATGGTACGAGCTGGGCTGGCCAAGTCACATGGGTAAAGTGTACTAACCCCTGCAGGGTGTATAATCTAATCGATTAGCCGTGTCCCCGGTTATGGATGTCTGAGTTGCTTTGTATTGATTCCATGACATGTTTCTCGCTCATTCTAATTTCATAATTTCTTTAATGTTGTTGGGTTAACTTAATTGGGATCTTTTCAAAGAAAATCAAAAACTGTTTATGAAAGTAGGACAAAGGTATTTGCAAATGCAAGCTAGCCACAGCTCCACTTGCCAAATATGCATGTAGATGTTAGCACTATTGTCTTCTTTATTAGCTCTACTTGCCATACATTCCATGTATTGATCCTTCGGGGCTGCTACGTTTCATGTTGCAGGATATTCCGATTTTGAGTAATCGATATAGGCCACGGTACTCCACTCGGCACTTGTTCACTTGTGGGCAATTTGAAGAATGGAGGATTTGCTTTATTTATGTTGCAACCTGAATATTTTGAGCTAGCCTTGAGCTAAGCTTTTATTGTAATAATGGTACTCTGGATCTTCGTTAATTATGATACACGGATATTTTTCTATGTTATTCATCTTATTCTATTGTGGGCCAATGAACCGATCCAGGGATTGGCATGTCACATAGAAGCCACGGTCTTTTCAGAACCGCGGTGTTACATGCTTGTGCTCCCTCTCGGCCATTAATTCCTTCAGCCGAGTCACCTTGTCTCTCTCCTTCTGGAGTTCGGCTTGGTGCTTCTCTGCTTATTCAGAACAAATATTTATTAGTACCAACAGAATTTTTTTAGAAATTGGCTTAGGGAGGTAAGAAATTTACTCTCGGCCTCGCTGATTTGCGAGTGAAGTTCATTGATGGTGGACTGAGCAGTGGCCGTGAAACAAGAGTGAGAGGAAAAAGTAAGGAGATGAACCAGGGGAAATTGCACCAAAAAGAAAAGAGGAAGAGAAAAAATATTACCTTGGCCGAAGGTGTCAGTCTGTACCTTCTCGTACGCAAGTTCAAGCTTGCGGTGCGCCAGGACAAGAGCTTGGTGCACCTTGGTGCGCTCGTTATGCGTTAGCTAATCAAAGAAGAAAGATAATAAGAAAAAGTGGAGTCAGACGACCTGCTGGATAAAAAAGCTTAAGAGCTTACATCCGAGTAAGTTTCTTACTCGCCAGTAAACTCGAGGGCTAGGTATTGAAGCTCTAACACAAGTTTGGTTCAAAGGAATTAAAGAGCTTAAGAGCTTACAACCGAGTAAGTTTCTTACTCGCCAGTAAACTCGAGGGCTAGGGATTGAAGCTCTAACATGAGTCTGGCATAAAGGAATCAAAGAACTTAAGAGCTTACAGCCGAGTAAGTTCTTTACTCGGCAGTAACCTCGAGGGCTAGGGATTGAAGTTCTAACATACAAGCTTGGAGTAAAGGATTTAAAGGCTAAGTGACTATTGAAGAGCTTACAGCCGAGTAAGTCTCTTACTCAACTGTAACCTCGGGGACTAGGTGATATGTATAAAGGAAATACTCAACGGTACAAAAGAGTAAGAAGTTATTTTACCTTGTTTATTTCGTCGGCGCGGGCCATCAGAGTAATGGCCTGTTGGGTTATGTCAGAGACGACCTTGGGGCCCAGCTTCAGCTTCTTCCCAGCACGAGTGCTGACCTCTTGCTCGCCTGCTACATTCCATGCCACGGCATAAGGCTCAGCCGAACTAAGGCTCTGCCCACTGAGCGTCCGAGTGAGAACTCGACCCGTTTTCAGGGCGGTTCCCACAGTGGCACAGGTTGCAGCGGCAGAAGTATGGAGGGTAACAGCCTGGAGCCATCACCTGACCCGGCAGCCGCGGATTCGTCCCCCTTACCCGTTGAAGCGAACACGGTCGCCGACGTAGGAGGCCGAATCTGAGGAGCAGAACCTGGAGAGCAAACTAGAGTTGCTTGCTTGGAAGAGGTGGATTTGCCAGAAGAGGGGCGAGTAGAACCAGAAGCCTTGGGCTGGGTCTGGCCCTTGGACAGAACTGGAGAGCGAGTGGAAGGATTTGAGGAAGAGCGTGGAGCTTCCTGACTAGGATCTGCAGTTTTGCTGGCTCCAAGATCAGGAAGTTGTTCATTCACATCAGGTTGAGGGCTGATGCCAGAGGAACTGGGGGCAGAGGGTTTCTCGGCGCCAGACTTGTGGGCACCAAGATCAGGAAGTTTTTCCTGGCCAGCGCTAGGAGCGCCAGCCGAACGTCCCACCGGGTCTGACTGACACTGAGAAGCGTGAGCCTCAACAGTGTGAGCCTCAGCCCAGACGGGACTCGGCGCCGCCGAGTCAGCTGGAGGAGGTGCAGGCCTAAGCGACGAGGCAATGCTAGAAGCAGCCTGATTCGCCGTCAAAGGTGCAACACTAAGAATAACAAGACATACATGAGAGAACACCAAGGATGAAAAAAGAAAAGAATAGAGAAGGCAAAGTGAAAACAAACTTACCCGGTGACGACTGGGTCGCGGGCGACTCAGCGAGTGACTCAGCGCCCAGTAGCTTGGCGAGTCGCACCCAGGCTGGCAGCAGCAGGGGTAGCAGGAGCTGCCGGATTGGGCTTGTTCTTCTTAGCCGGCTGGGTGCTGGAGGAGGATCCGCGTCGCTTCGGCTTGGCGACGGGGACCTTGCCAACTCCTCTAATGGCGAGAGGAGGAATGTCATGTACCTGGCCAGTTGCATAAGTAAATAACGGGCTTAGTCGGATAAGCAGAGACCAAGCTCACAAGAAAAATACCTCCAAGAGGGTACAATCATCATCCTCATCATCGTCAGATCAATCTTGTAAGGGATTGCGAGATTGACTCTTACCCGAAGCCGAAGCGGCCGCAGTGTGCGGGATGGGCATGAAGCATTCTAGGTCATACTCGAACTCATCCGAGTTAGAGCGATCCCCGTTATAGCCAGCGGGAGGGACAGTACTATCATCAACCTGGTGAAGGAGATTCTACAAAGGACAAACATAATGAGAAACTAAAAACTAATCTAGGAGTGGAAAAAGAGCTAAAGCCTACTCGGCGAGAAAGTAATTCGGAAAACTTACCCAGGGGACAGGCCTGACCCGGCTAAACAGTGGGCAACTCCAAGCCCAATCATCTGCCAAGTTCAGTTTGAAGATTGAGCTTACTCGGCGGGAAATGGAGTCATGGGTGAGCTCCTTAGTGGAATGCCGAGTGGGATCATGGGACCCGCTCATGAAGCACATCTTGTGGCTTCTGGCTTGGATGGGGCTTACCCGGCGTGAGATGAAGGTGCACATGAGGTCAGAGTCGACAAGGTGAAAGTTCTCATCCGGCGACAGCAGCCTTTCCAGGATAGCGTTGGCTTCGTTCACCGTGGCGTCTTCGTCGCGCGGGTCAAGCTGCCAGTGCTTCTTGTGGGGGACCTCGTCCGAGAGAGGGGGCGGCGGATGTTGTCAGTGGACCCGCTGTTTTTGACATAGAAAAAGGTTCTATGCCATTTCTTGCAAGAATCGATACCAGCAACCCGAGGAAATATGGAATCCCTCCTGGGCGTGATGCTGGCAGCACCGCACCGAGTAGGTTTCTTCTCGGCACGGGGAACTTCAGGCTGGGGAACAACCTGAACTTTGAAGCGAAAATACTTGGCCCACAGGAGAACTGTAGGCCAAATCCCAAGATAGGCCTCGCAGGCAGAAATGAAACAAGAGAGAGAGCCAATTGCATTGGCAGGAAGATGGTGGGTCTGTAGACGGAAGGTAGAAAGAAACGAGGGAAAGAAAGTGCTCACAGGAAGAGCAAAACCACGTTCAAAGTGGGAAAGAAAAACCACCTGCTCACCGGCTTGAGGTTTGGGGGAGATCTCACCGGCGGGGAGGCGGCAATCCACTTGTAGTGGGATGCTTCTGGTGGACCGGAGCCACTCCACTTCTTCGGTGGAGACCTCCGAGCCTTCCCAGCCACCGCGCTCGCCGGCGGGGACCTCCTGCTCCTCGGCACCATCAGCACCGTCGCGAGCATCCATGAGGTCGTCGGAGTCTGTCTCCTCCTCGGTAAGGAGAGGCTTGGAACAGCGAGGACCTGTGCTGGAATTGAAAGAGGATAGGGGATCGCAGCACAGGAGCAAGAGGGAGAAGGAACCGCAAAGGGCGCAATTTGATCTTGCAGGCGCGAGGAGGAAGAAAGGCTAAGGAAACTGAACGGGAGTGGGGGAAGTGGAAACTCCCAACCCCTACTTAAGGGCAGTAAAAACCCCCGTAGTGGGATCCAACGGTGCCGTGCAGCCAGGATGTGGCCGTGTACCGGGCCGGGTGAGCCAGTCAGCGAGCGCCACGTAGCCAAAGATACAAAAAAATCCAGTGCCACGTCACGGGTGGAAGGACAAGAGGCGCAGACCGATGGGACTGCCACAGTGACGGGGAATAACTGTGCAGCCGTCACTATGCCGCCAGAACTTGGAACAAAAATTGAGGCAAGTAATCATGATTACTAGTTGTCAGTGACTGAAGTGCGCCGAAAATGACCCGAAATTGGACAAAATGACTCAGCTCGAGGCAAAAATGAGCCAAGGAGTCAAAGAACTGACCCGAAATTGTCAGACTAACCCGGCAAGATGCGAAACTGAGATAGATAAAAGACAAAAACTAAGTTCCATTCACACAAAAGGAACCTGGAGACGCCTAACAGCTTGAAATGCTAGACCTCACCAGCTTCGGGGACTAATGTCGGGGGGATAACCCCCGGTAGGGTCACGAGACAGGAAACATAGCGCAGCTAGGTTGGTTCCGAGTAAAAATGAACCAGGCCAGGTAAGAACGGTCGGGAAAGATAAGCATGAGAGCCGAGATACAAACTATCTTGGCCCGTATAGGACAAAGTTGTAACCCTTGCAGGTACCAACGAGCCGAGTTAACCGAGGAAGGGCCGAGTCAAGAAGGACACGTGGCACCTTTCCGAGTAACATTCGGGAAGGACCATGGTAAAGCATGGTAAAAAGAGAAGGGCGACGTCGGGTGACACAAAAGGAGTCGGGTGACGCCCAAAGCAAGCGCTGACGTACAAATTAACAGCATGACGCCAAAAAGAACAAGAAGCAGCGTACCAGAAGACCGTTAGCTGTCAAGCTTTATGGACCGGGCCTATGGGCTTAAGGCAAGCCCATAACCCGTCCCATATTGTAGGGACCAAGATCCAAACAGTAAACCCTAGAACCCAAAGGAGTATTAGCTAGCTAGCACTACCTATATAAGGGAGGGCATAGCAATAGTAGAAGGAGGTTGGACCAAGTAGAGAACAGGTGCTGTGTACACAAGCCAATACAGCTTAAGGAGCACTTGTAATCTTTGGGGGATCAATCAAATTGTCAAGTGTGGAGAGTTCTTCTTGTTCTTCGTGCATGGCTCGACCGTGCACTCCCTTCCCGGTGACCACAAGCACCCATTCGGCCCCCAACTTAAGCCTACCCATGGCATTTGCCGTGCAACCACCATGACAATATTATTTATCCCTTTATTTTTTTTGCATTTGGATTATCTTTTATTTCATTTGCTTATGGATTTGGCCAAGATTTAATTTGGCTTTTAAATATTCCTTATTTATTTCTTTCTTTCTTTGTCTTATAAAATCCATATCTTTTTATTTAAAGATTCAAACTTGGTGATTCCAATTTGTACAATTTTTATTTAATATTTGTTTGTCCTTTTAAATTTATTTAGGATTATTTTGCTCACAATTTGGTATGTATTTTAGATAGGAGATTTATTAGCTTTGGAAATTATTTCTTTTTAACTTATTAAATTCACAAGTTTTTATCCATGGTTCCAAATTGAATGAACTCAATTTCTATGGTTTTATAATATTTTTATTTATCATCCTTGATCATTTATAAATGTTTGTTGACAAATTTTTATATGGATCAAATCCATAGTCTTTGAGAGATCTTGGAAATGATTTATTCCATTAGGGTTTTGGTTTATTTTTCCAAGTGTTTAAATTTGAAGACACATTCATTCATGAATGCATTTCACTTGTTTGAAATTTGTTGGATTCCATTTATTCAAATTTGTTCAGGATGGGTTTTTAAGTTTCCATTTAGAAATAAAAAGTTTCTTTTCACCCTAAATTTCAACAATTATTTATTTTGTTTATTTAATTTTCACATTACAAAATTTGGAAAATTTTGGGATGTGACACAAGTACTTAGGGCAATTCCGCTTCCAGTGACCTCCCTTGCAGTAAAAGCAATCAGAATCAGGCTTAGTCCCAGCCTTGGTCTTCTTCGCCGGTGCGGTAACTTTCTTACCGCCCTTCTTGAAGTTTCCCTTTTTTTTAGACTTGCCTTGCTTCTTGAATTTGGTGGTCTTATTGACCAACAACACTTGGTGCTCTTTCTTGATCTCCACTTCCGCAGACTTTAACATGGAGAAGAGTTCACGCAACGACTTGTCCATGTTTTGCATATTGTAGTTCATCACAAAGTTCTTGTAACTTGGTGGTACTGATTGGAGGACACGGTGAATCCCCAAAGCATTAGGAATCACTATACCCAAGATTTGAAGCTTCCTTGCATGCCTAGACATCTTAAACACGTGCTCACTGATGGAGCTGCCCTCTTCCATCTTGCAGTTAAAGAAATTTTCAGAAGCCTCATAACTCTCAACTGTCGCGTGAGCCTCAAATATCATTTTGAGTTCACGGACAATATCATGTGGGTCATGGTTCTCAAACCTTTTCTGAAGCTCCGATTCCAAACCATAAAAGATAGCACACCATGTGGAGTACTGATTCTTCCGAGCGAGGAAAACATTCTTTACCTCATCGGTAGCATGAGCTGCAGGTGGGTCACCCAGCGGTGCATCCAGCACATAGGTCAAATTACCAGCATTGAGGACAATCCTCAAATTGCGTAACCAATCCGCGAAGTTGCTTCCATTGTTTTTCAAATTTTCTTTCTCTAGGAACACATTAAAATTGATGGTAGGGGCCGCCATGGATCTACAACATATTTGCAATAGTTTAGACTAAGTTTATGACAAATTGAGTTCTAATTAATAGTTAAATTAATCTAGGTGAACTCCCACATTGTTTTAGTAATCACATGAACCAAATCCACCACATCAAAACAGATCATCACGAGAGTTGATGTAGCTTCAATGGCGAACAATCAACATGTTCATCATATCTACTATATGACTCATGTTTTACCTTTTGGTGATCCGTGTTTCGAGACCATGTCTGTACATGCTAGGCTCATCAAGATCAAACCTTAGCTTCCGCATGAGCAAATCTGGCTTGCTCATGTTGTATACACTCGTAGAATCCAACACACCCGATCATCACGTGGTGCTTCGAAACAACAGGCTTTAGCAATGGTGCTTACTAAGGATGAATGCTTTGTAACTTGAAATTTTTGAGCTTGAGGGATCATCTTATAATGCTACCATCGCGAACTAAGCAATACAATATGCATAAAAGGATTAACATCACATGCAATTCATAATATGTGATATGATATGGCCTTTCTTCTTATGCTTCCGATCTCCATCTTCAAGCACGAACATGATCTCCATCATGACCGGCATGGCGTCAAGGTCAATGGCGCCGCTTCATGGTTGTCGTCCACCAGCATCAACTATTACAACTACTTTGAATAATTGACACGCAGGTCTTAACGGAATTAAAAGACAACCATATGGCTCCTGCCGGTTGCCGACTTACAATAAGGAACATTGCATACATCATATATAATCACAATTATGGCCATATCACATCACAGGACACCCCTGCAAAACAAAGTTAGACGCCTCTAATTGTCTTTGCATGTTTTACGTGGTTTGGGGCTTTCAATAAGTGTTGTTCTAACTTACAAACAAGAACCACAACGTTGATACTAGTATTGTCAATCACCCGTTGTAAACTGAATCTTAACTATGTTGGGAGAAACAGGCACCCGCAAAGCCACTTATGCAATGCAAGTTGCATGTCAAGCGTGGAGCAAGTCTCATGAACGATGTCATGTAAGGTTAGCCCGGGCCACTTCATCCCACCATCCCGCAAGATGCAAATTACACAAGAAGCAATCGACAAAAAAGCATCAATGCCCACAATAACCAATGTGTTCTACTCGTGCAACAAATCTACATATAGACACGGCTCTGATACCACTATAGGGGTTCGTAGCATGGAAAACAAAATATTTCTACCGCATGCACAAAAACAAGCCAAGATCTATCTACTAGATTCTAGCGATGAGTTGATTAGAGTACTCACCCTTGAAAATTCCAAAGCGGTTAACGAGAGCAGATTCTCATGGGTGATGTAGTCGTATAGTTGCCGATCTCAAAGTCGCGTAGACGATCCTTCCGGCCAAGGCTCGGGCAGCGCTGCAATGGTCACATCGCTCGTAGACTGATGAAGACCTTCCTCTCCCTTGTTCCAGCAGGCCACGGGGGTTGTAGTTATCCCCTCGCGATTCCGGCAGCACGACGGCGTGGTGTTGGAAGTAGAGGGAAGATCTCACAGAGCTTCGCCTAAGTCGGTGCGAGTTATGGTGGACATAGGGTTTCCCGACAATCTAGGCAGCGGCTAGGGCGACGGCGGCGGCGACGGTGCACGGGGTGGGAGGGCTGGCTCTTGTGGTGTTTGGGTCAGCCCTCCCCCTCTATTTATGAGAGGGGGGCAGCCTTGGGAGGGGAGAGTTTGAATCCAAACCCAAACCCAAGTTGGATTGAAGGAGGGACTCTTTCCTTCTTCCATTAGGAAACCATTGTTCCAGTTTGACTTTTCAAACCTCCCGTTTGACTTTCAATTTAGAGCTTTAATTCTCTCTTGCAAATGCCCAAACCAAGTGACCTAGGATATGATCCAATCATTCCACTTACCCATGACATATTCATGGACCATTCCCCTTCCGGTCCGGTCAACCTTCTAGAACCACTCCGATGAAAACATCAAAATCATTTCCGAACTCCGGAATCGGACTTTCCTTATGTGAATCTTATTCTCCGGACCATTCCCGATTTCCTCGTGATATCCTGGATCCCATCCGAGACTCCAAACAACATTCGGTATCCCTACTTTCATTCCATATCTACTAAACAACATCGAATCCTTAAGTGTGTCTCCCTACGGTTCATGAATTATGCGGACATGACCGAGACACTTCTCCGATCAATAACCAATAGAGGAATCTGGAAATTCATATGGCTCCCACATATTTCTACGATTACTTTTGGATCGAATGAACCACTTACGTACGATACCAATTTCCCTTTGTCTCGCGATAGTTTACTTATCTGAGGTTTCATCGTCGGTATCTCAGCATACCTAGTTCAACCTCGTTACCGATAAGTACTCTTTTCTCATTCCCGTGATATGTGATCCCTTGTGAGCCAGTCACATGCTTGCAAGCCAATTGGATGACATTCCACCGAGAGGGCCCAGAGTATATCTATCCATCATATGGATGGACTGTAACATCCCTAAAATCATGTTTTCAAAGCTTTGCACATCATCCATGCATTCATGTTCATTTAGAGTTCTATTTGAAAACCATTTACAAAACAGAAACATTTGGGTGCTTGTTATTTTATGTAAAGAAGCATTGATCCAATTCCACTCTCAAATGAGAGAATAATTATTTTAAACTAAGTTTTGTTTGCTCTTAAGTTGGATTGGTTGAGTGTTAAAGCTTGGACAAAATTTACAAAACAAATATGGATTTTAAACCATTTTCAAAACCTATTCAAATCATGTGCTAAGGCACTGTTTATTTTGATTTTTCAAAAAGACCAAGCTAGTCTAATGAGACAACAAAGTTTTATGACCAAAATATGAGGTTTACACTTTACAAAAAATCCAGAAAAGGTTTGGATTCAAATGCTTTTCAATTTGTTTGAAAATGAATCCTGAAAATCATTCTAGAAAAAGAAAAGGAATTAGAAAACCCAACTGGGCTTGGTGCCAGCCTTTCGGCCCATCAAACAAAATAGCCCACCCGGGTTCCCTCTTTCTCCTCTGTTTCTCACCGCACCCGCACACACCCCTCACGCTGACCACTGGGCCCCGTCCACGTCACCATCGTCTTCCCCAAATCTCGCGAAGAACACGTCGCCGCTGGCCGTTGCTGGCGTTGATCGCGCGCCGTAATTACCATTAAATCTGCAGGAATTTCCTGTGGAGCCCCCTGCCTATTTAAACCCCTCTGCACCGCGAGTCTTCCCCTCACTCAGCACCGCCACTCCGCCACCAGGCTGCCGGAATTTGAACTACAACTCCGCTGCCCGACGCACTCCGGCGACCCATTCCGGTGAACCTCGTGCTCCCCTTCACCTCTCGTTCATATGAGCTTGCCTGTCTTGCCCGTGCGCACCTTCTCACACTTTCTGTTTGCTCTATATCGCCCCAAGTCGTCATCTCCGTCGAAGCCCGCAAACGACCGAAGCGCCGTCCAACTCCGACGAGCAATCACGGGAAAAACAGACTGCCCCTTGATCCCTAGTTCATACGAACGTGTTTGCCTCGCCTCTGTGCACCTCCTAATGCTTTTCGTGCATCTTATTGCACCGTAGAACGTCGCCTCCTTCTCCGGCAGTGAGCACCCAACGCGGAAGCAAACTCCGACGAGGATTTCTGGCCGAGCCAGTGCACCCCCGTCCCAGCAAAGACCACGTTGAGCTTCCTCGTGACCGTGCGAGTTTGGTAAGCCACGCCACACACCCCAGGCCCTCCTGTATTCGCCAGGGCATCGCTGACAGAGCGTCGCCGCCGCGCCATCGTCGCCAGCGCCGCCAAACTTTGGTCGCATGGTCCAGGACCGTTAGATCTAGATCCAACGAATCTGATAGAATCACTTAAAGAAAGGGTACGGGTTAGATCTGGCCGTGCGATTTCGTTTAGATCGTGCGGTCCACACTAGCCGATCCGCGCTAAACGGTACCAATGAATCAGAAACCGCCGTGTGGCCTCTGTTTGAATTTAAAACAGAAAACTTGATCTATTAGTTAACCAAACTTGAAAAATTCATATCTTTTGATTCCCATGTTCAATTTTTACAAATTTTATATCGTTGGAATCAGGAGAGAAAATCCTATCCGTTTATGCAATGTGTTTAACATTTTGCCTCTGTAAAAATGGTTGTTTATGAAAAAACTTGTGTAGGCTTATTTTGATTATATAAATTATTTGAAAAAAATTTAAAGACCAAATAAGGTTTATTTTGAATATCTTAGACTTGTTTATGTTTCAATACTGTTCACTTGTCTTGTTTGGTGTAGAAAAATCATCACATGGCATTTGCATGCATTCATATATTTTTGTTTGTATATATTTTGTATGTGATTTTGGTGCCATTATTTTATGTGTAGATTTTGGTGCAAATAGTGATTGTGATTGTGAAGATTTTTGCTACTCCCCAAACTACCAAGGCAAGTTGTGCTTCATGATTTTATTCCTATGTTTTTCAACTATGCACTAGAAATATTTTGTATAGGACATGCATGAATATTTTGATCTATATGCTATGCTTGGGAAATCCTAGTAGTTGTAGAATTGCTAGAAATTTCTAAGTTAAGATGCTTATCAATTCCATGCTTAGCCTAGCTAGTAGCAACCAAGGGTGGTTATATATCCATGTTATGTAAAAATATTTCTAAGTCATTGGACTTGTGTTTTGCTTAATAAAACAACTAAGTGAATGAATCACCTGGGTGGAATGGAAAGAATGGTTTATGTTGAGTGGTTACACAAGGCCCATTTCTATGGTTTACCTTGTGTATCTCACTTGTGGAAAGCCACCCAGGAACAAAGGGATTTGAGAGGCAAAATGTTAAGAAGCTTCTAGTGCAGCCACATGGCAATATGGTCTCTGCCTGGATCACATAGGTTGCAATAACTTAGCCATTTGGATAGTTGGTGGTAGTGGGATGATAGGTTGGAACGCGTCCATTTGGTCTAAGGGAAGGCTTCTAAAAGGTCATGTCTTGTTGAAAATCAAGTCTTGTGGGGAAGTGCACAACCTCTGCAGATGGAAGAATCTAAGTACTTACCATGTCCGTGGTATTGGACAACTTGAGCATCAAGACATGGAAGCTATCAAGAATATCCTCATCCCAATTTTGAAGTTAAAACTTGTGGGTGAACAAGGGTAAAGGTTCACCAATGTCCATTGGTGATTCCTTGGGAAAGTTTTGTCAAAGAAAAACTTAGTGTTTTCAACTGATAGGTAAAACCTATTTTGAGCAAAGCAAGCCTAAGCTACACTTAGCCAAAATGCATATAGTATCTAGACTACTAATATTCTACTAAGGTATCACTTGGCAATACTATTCCAATGTGTTGACCCACTGTGGCTGTAACTTGTGATGTTGTAGGTTATTCTGATGGTGATTAGGGGTTATGAGTCTACACTCAACATGCTTGCCTGTGGCACATGAAGATGAAGACTTATTTATCTTATTATATATTTGAACTCTTGTATTAGGCCTGTGGCCATGGAGTTTGTAAAAGACTATGTTTGTCTCTGGAATGATATGTAATAATGACCTTTGATTCTGTGTACTTCATCTTAAACTGTGGATTCTAGCATTGTTCCAGGGACTAGCATTGCAATCATAGGGATCCTTACCTTTATAAAGGGAGGGATCTTACAGATGGTATCAGAGCACTGTGTTGCCTGTAGGATTATGACCCTAGGATTGGAAACCACTAAATATTCAACAACTTCCACACTTGTCTTTTTCTTCTCATAAACTTTTCTAATCTTCTTTGTCATCTCTATTTGTAGATTAACTCCATCAACGAAGCCATGAGGAAGGGAACACTCATGACTATGACTTTGGAGTGTGAGACAGAATTCCCCAAGGCTCTGAAGGACCTCATGGTTGACATGGGAATACATGGTGCAGCTGTGTACAAAGGTTTTCCCATGATGGATGAAGGAGTTGAGTACTGGTGGGTGCAACTTCACTTGTATAAAAACAAGGAAGACAACCACAAGGAATCAGGATTCTGCATGGTCACCAACTCAGTGATGCACACCACATTCTTTGATTCCGCAAGGGATGCAGCTTGGAAGGCCATCAAAGAGCTTGGTGATAGAATCAAGTGTAGAATGCTCAACACCCAGAATGACCTAAGGGAAGAAAACAAGCATACCCAAGAGTTAGAGGCTACCAACCAATGTTTAAGAAAGGACATCATAGACTTAGCAATGGAGTCATGTGATCAGGATCGACAGATTGCCTCTAGGGATGCCCTGTTAGCAAACTTGACAAGTGAGATGGGATTGTAACGTACTTCGTTAGTTGGACCACCACACTTATCATTTTATTTTCCCAAATGTTGTCTAAAATAAGTTGAACCTTGGATGCTTGTAATGGTTTTATGTATGCCATGACTTGTGTGTTTTGATTGTCAAAGATATGCCTGTGATGCCTTGTTTTGTGATTCATCTCTATGTATGTTGATTCTAAATTTTCTATCTTATATAATAGATGCCTAATGTTACTATCAGCATGGCTGAAGAGTTCAAGGGAACTCGTTTTGGCACTCGTCTTATTGAGCTCACTAGTGTGCTCAATCTCCCACTTCCTACCATCATGATGCTTCTATAACATCCCAAAAATATTGAACTTGGATCATTAGACTCTAATCATCAAAATTATGGTTAACAAAAACTTTTCTAAATAAAATTATGAAAGCATGCATATGAGTATGCATTGAATTTGAAATTCTTTTGAACCACCTTGTTTGTGTGTTTCCTTGCTTGTAAAATGTTTCTTAGGTGAAATAAAGATCATCTAAAACATTTCCCACACTTTTCCCAAAGACAAATAAAGCAAAACAAATAAAATAAAGGAATGGTCATTTTGACCAATTTAACTCCCATGCCTACTTTGGCTATCTCAAACTTTCAGAACCTAACAGAAACTTTTCTGGATCTTTGCACCCCTTGATTGTACTCATAAAAAAGTATCAAGGCCCACTTTGTGATCATCCAAAAAATTTCAAATGCATAGTTTAAATGGCAATTCAAAATTGAATCTTTATCATATGGGAAGATCCCACTTTTTCAAAAACCACTCAAAAAAGCTCAACTTTCAAAACCCAAGCATCTACAGACTCAGCAGCACCAATCTAGCACACCCACCAAAAATCTTTTAAAAATTCAAAACTTGAATTCATGCGGCCATTTCATCAAACACTTGGCAGACACAAATCAAACAAAATCAAAACACTATAGTGTGCAGTGTTTTGAGCCTAACTGGTTCCCTATCTAGCTCACAACCATCTCAGTAGATCATCTAGCAAGATTAACCAAGCACTAGCACCACTATGAGCATGCCAATATCATCAATGCTGAACAGCTGAAGCCACCCTTGCCACCCCAGTGTAGACATCAAGCTAAGAAGGAAACTAGCCGTGCCAACCTTGTCTGGGAGATCACCCATGCCTCACCGCCCCCTCTCGACCAGCCCTGCCTAGAAGACACCGACCAGAGCACCTGTGAACGCCGCCGTGCTCTCGCCAACTGTAGAGCATGCGCCAGAGCGCCACCCTCACCGCGTACATACATGATCACCACCGACCTAGGAGACCGCCAGACATCCCCGTTTGCTTCCCCATGCCGCACAGCCACCGTTCGCCGTTGAAGACGCCGCCTCTGCCGCGCAGAGAGTTGCGGGTTCCAGACCAAACCGCACCGCCCCACGTCTCGCCACCGTATCGTTGAGCATCACCAGGGAACACCGCACCGTCCCCTACCTTCGCCCATGCCAATAGCCGTCTGTACCATCGCCCCCGACGAGCTCACCGTGCGCCCTGTCGGTCCCCTCGCTCGACTATAAATAGAGGCCACCCTCAGCCGAATTGAGCACACAATTCTACTCCCCTCTCCTCACTGATCGTGCCACACCGTTCCTGGAGCAAGGCGAGCAACACCTCGTCGGAATTTCACCGGAGCCCGTCGCCTCTGGGGAAGAAGGGAGCCAGCGATTGGAGCCGCCCCAGGAGGAGCCACCGGTACCAGGAGATTCGCCGTTGTCAACTTCGTCGTTCGCTCACATCGCCGACCCTCGCCTGCACCCCGGGGATCCCCCAGCAACCCCCACTGGCCGCGCTAGGTTTCTGTCTCGCCGGTGTTGCCCAACGTCGACGATGACTCTCAGCCGTTGGATTAGAACTAGATCGAACACCCCACACCGCCCCATACCGCTTCGCACCCCCATGTCTCACTGACGAGTGGGGACAACCAGTTAAGAAGCCCGCGGAAGCGCTACGCTTAGCAGGCCGGCCCGTTAACTTTTCCCGCGTAGCCTAGTTATTTGAATTAAACCTTTTCCATTTAATTTCAAACACACTTCTATACCGAGTTTCAAAAATCAACCCAGGTCGATTTAGTACACCAAATTGAATGAAGCTATTTTTTTAGAAAGGTCTGGGAATGCAGAATCCAAGCCCATTGGATTCAAGTCATTTGGATCTATAGATCACCCTTGGTAAAAATAACAAGGCAGAAGATTTTCTGCATTCAAACATTTTTCAAATGTAAACCATAATAGATTTTGAGTTGATTCCAACTCTCAAAAATCACATTTAACCATACCTTTCAGAATATATAAAAAATATATAGATTTACTTACAGAAATAATGTTCAAGTAATAAAAGAATGCTACATAGGCATTTCCAGTCGCTTTATTTAATTAAAATAAAAGGGTAAAACCTTATTAAATTGTGACACCACTTTAAATCATATTCCCATGGACTAAAATATGTGGTGATGACATGTGTCAACATGATCCCATGTTTGGTTTGGAGAATATTAAATCTTAAGTAGTTTTTCAATGAGTAGAAATTACTTTTCTAAAAATAAAAGGAATTAAACCAAGCCTTAATCTTGTAATGTTAGAGATGATGTTAGATCATCTATAGGACCCTTGTGTGTGATGATTGCAAGTAGTTAAGTATTGTTTGGTGATTGTGTACCTCGTATTTATTTATAGATACTAGTACCGACCAAGGATACGGGGAGGAAGGAGGATTCTACGAAGAAGAAGCCGAGGAGAACTTCAACCACTGCTCTTCTCAAGGCAAGCTTACACTTGCAATTATGAAAGTTATATAACCTATGCAATGCACTAAGAATGCTTGGTTAGACATATTTGATGATACCCAATCCTAGTTTTATTTACAAGCTTTCTATTTTATTTCTTTATCAAAGCTATTACATGGAGTTTACTTAAGTGACTTGTAGATTCTAGAAAGATATATGTGATGGTTGCATAAAGAGCATAAAATTTGGCCTAAGCTAGATAATCTTTATGTCATCCTAAGGGATGAGATTGAACTCAGCTAAAACTCCACTAGTTTACCACCCCTCATCAGTGCTTACCCAACCTGTAGATGCTAGTGCTAAGCATAAAACTTGATCAACTTTAGATGGGAATACTTGGTGGAAAAATGGTTATGAAAACCTTGGAATGATGGATCATTCTATTGAAATGATTTTGGTGATGAAAATGTTGAGGCATGAGCGTTAGCCCTTTATAAAACTGATGGTTGTCTGGATGCGATACCATTCCAATTTTATCGTACAACTACAATACCCGAAGATTGGGTAGGGCTTGACTGGAAACTTATATACCTTAGTATTAGTTCCCTCACGGCCAAGGTCTGAGCTGAGGCTATCTTGTGAAGATTGTCCACCTATGCAGTACCCAAGATGACAGTTGGTGATGGTTGGGAGGCCAAACTCACCGGAGAGGTGCTTATACTAGGGCGTGTAATTGAAAGGTTAGGATTGATTATCCGCATACTGAGTATGGTGAATTCAGGATTTGTTCCTGACGGATGTATCGAATGTTGTGGTGAAAGTGTACAATCTCTGCAGAGTGTCAAACTATTCAATAGTCAGTCATGCATTATGGACAGTTGGAGTGGCCATACTGTTCCCCCGTCAGACTTTTCAAAATGACTTGTGAAATGACTTGAGACTTTGACTTGACCACAACAGGGTTGTGATATGAAATACAAGTTCCCACTTAGATGTTATAAACTTCAACTAGCAATTGTTGCTCCTAAACTTAGTAGAGATAAACCTGGCTTTTGCAAAATAACCCTAGAGCCTAGTGTCCTATTATCAAAACCCCATTGCCTTTGTTAGTATTAGTTTGTGAGTACTTAAAGAGTACTCATGGCTTTGTCCCTTGCTATTCCCAGGGCCAGACTATGAAGAGGAGTACCTGGAGGATGGACCCCAGGAAGGTTACGACAACTAGGATCATCTCCCATCATCAGCATTGCTTGTGACCCCGAAGATGGAGCTTCGCCTACGCTACCGTTATTATTACGTATTCTGCTGCTTGATGTTGTATTAAGAACTGGATCATGAGATCCCTATTTGTGTAAGAACTTATTTATGGTTGTAATGGATGATGTACTATGGTATCCAATTCTGTTATGTCTCACAAAAATGGTAATCCTGGGATTGCGATGTATGGCATAACAGGCATCTGGGATTAAAAATCCGGGTGTTGACAAGTTGGTATCAGAGCCATCCTGACCATAGGAGACCCTAGTTAGACTGGACGTTTGAATCCAAAAACTTAGTTTCAAAACCAAAGAAAACAAATATTTACAAAAACTTATTCTCATTCTTACCCCTTTGATTCTTTCATGAAAATTCATGTTCCTCAAAATCTCTTGCAAAATACATAAAATTTTGACACACTTGATCACTCTACTAACTTACTCATCCTATATTCTTATAGATGGACGTGAAGTATAGCTAGTTTTATCAGTTGGGGAATGGAGGAGACCTTATCTTTGAGAGGGATTTGGACCAGCTTTCGGAACTTCCGAGCGTCTGCACTTGAGTTCTTCAGAGCTCAGCTCAATGATCAAGGAGGAGAAGATCTGCAGTGGCTAATTGTTGCATGTCTCAGAGGAAAGATTGAACCTCCCACTGCGGAAGGAATTCAGTTTACCTTAAGAGAGAACAACTGGCTCGATGGACTTGCCAGGGCCATGCAGGAAGCTCTTTCCCGTCTGTGTGGGAGAGCATCAATCAGATCAAGGGTACTCGCTTTGAGTTTTGCCCAAGTCGTGATGCAAATGGACAACCACAAGAAGCCCCATACCACCCTGAGATGAAGACTCAATTGGACCACCTTAGCTTCATGATGTACGATCGTTAGCAGGAGTTGGATAACTGCCGTGACTACTCCAACCACAAGTCTGCCATCATCAAGACGAAGGACCAAACCATCGCCATGCTAGCAAAGGATCGCAAGTCTCGCTGCCGTCAGCTCGATAAGAAGGAGCACATGATTGCCCGCCTTCGCCACCGCATCTCATATTTGGAGGAGACCATCCAAGAGAGAGACATGCAGTTGGAGGAAAGGGAGAATGCCGGAGAGGATCTTCGTGGAGACCCCTACTCCTATATCAGCGATGATGATGATTTTCTGGAGGATCAGGCTATGGACTTCTTCACCGATGAAGACGATTTCGCCTTCACCGATGATGATGAGGATGATGAGGCCACAGATTCCGAGGAGTAGTAGCACTTGAGCACTAGCGTAGTGAGTAGTATTCGGTTCCACTGTATCGTAGTTCTCAGAATGGTTCTTAAAACCATCTGTTTTTCTTTGTTGTGGTGTGTGCAGTATCGTGTGCTATGAATGAATGTATGAAAAAATAAAGTTGCTAGAAAATCTGAGTCAAACTTTAAAAAAATTTCAAAGACCCAAAAACTTGAGAAATTACCCTCTTTTCTCATTATCTATCTCAATCTTCAGATGCCACGTGGAGGAAGTGGTTCATCCCCGGACCCGATGTTGCAGATTCTGCAAATGTTGACTTCTGACCGTGAAGCTGAAAGAGCGGAACATCAAGCCAACCTAGCCACCCTTCAGCAGATAGCCCAGCTAGCCCACAACAACCAAGGCCACGGAAATCAGGACAACCATGGATCTAAGCTCAAGAATTTCCAGAATACCAACCCGCCTATTTTCACTAAGTCAGAAGAACCCCTAGACGCCGATGATTGGCTGCAAACCATGGAAAATAACCTGGAAGTCGCCGGAGTGGAAGCCAACGAGAAAGTTCTGTTCACCACCCACTATCTAGCTGGAGATGCCTGGGCATGGTGGAACAGTGTTCGCGCAATGACCGGAGGTCAGATGATGACCTGGGAATAATTCAAGGTCATGTTTAGCAGAACCCATGTGCCACCAGGTTTGATCAAGAGAATGAGAGACGAGTTCAGAGAGCTGAAGCAAGGGAGGACGACTGTAGTGGAATACCATGACAAATTTTTGTCATTAGCTAGGTATGCCCCGGATGAGATCGACACCGAGGCCAAGAAGAAAGAAAGATTCCTGAATGGTCTTCATGATGAAATGCAGACTGTGTTAGTCAATATCCCCTTTGCTGATATTGAAGCCCTTGTCGACTCAGCTATCCAGATGGAAGGAAAGATCAACCAAGCCAATGAGAACCGCAAGCGTCGCATGATGCATCAACCAGGAACCCATCAGACCCCAAAGTATCGCCCCAACCCATCTCCACGATTTTCCCCAAGAACCAATAGACCCCCGATGAACCGTCCGACTTATCCCAACTATGGAAACCCTAGGCCCGGAGGAAATCACAACAACCCCGGCAATGCTAGCAATTTCAATCGTGCCCCACCCAAGTTCAACAACAACAATGCTACTGCCAACACCAACACTGCCCCTAGGACTGGAAGCAATGCTGTGCCTATAGCAGCAAAGGACAAGTCGCAAGTGACTTGTTATGACTGTGGAAATAAAGGCCACTATTCCAACGAGTGCCCCAACAAGAAGAATGCTACAAACCCCAATGCCAATGCCCCAGCTCAGCAGCAGCGTCGTGTGCAGCCAGGAAGAAGATTTGCCCCAGGGAATTCACTCAACCGCAACGACCTTCTTTTTCTCATGCATGCTGAAGAAGCTCAGGAAGCGCCAGACGTCGTGCTGGGTATGTTTTCTATTAATTCAGTACTTGCAAGAGTGTTGTTTGTTTCTGGTGCATCGCATTCATCTGTCACCGAAGAATTTGCATGCACTAGTAAAATTCAACCAACCAAACCGAAGCATGTTATGATTGTTCAAATTCCCGGATCAACCACTAAGGCTAGGAAAATTTGCAAAGTCGTCCCTATCCGAATCCATGGCATAGATTTTTATGCAAATCTCATAGTACTCGGAACTAAAGGTTTGGAAGTAGTACTAGGAATGGATTGGATGTCCAAACATAAAGGATTGATTGACTATGCCAAGAAAGCCATAACCATGACCAGTACTGCCGGAATATCAGTCGAGCATATATCTAAAACCTTACCTCGCCAATTCAAATGCAACAAGAGTATAGCCCAACCTACCATTGACCAAGTCCGGATAGTCTGTGAATACCCCGATGTATTTCCAGATGTTTTGCCCGGTATGCCCCCAGATCGGGATATCGAGTTTATCATCGAACTAATCCCCGGAACTGGACCCATAGCCCAGAGACCTATAGTATGAACCCGTCAGAGCTCGCAGAACTAAAGACGCAACTGGATTCCATGTTGGAAATTGGATTGATTCAACAGAGTGCGTCACCATGGAGATCACCTGTCTTGTTCGTGGACAAGAAGGATGGAGGTAACCGTTTGTGTACGGATTATCGGAAATTGAATGATGTCACCATCAAGAACAAGTAACCCTTGCCCAAGATAGAAGATTTGTTTGATCAGTTGACCGGTGCCAAAGTGTTCTCTAAGATTGATCTTAGAACTGGCTATTATCAACTCAAAATTCGTGCAGAGGATATTCCAAAGACTGCCTTTACCACTAGATATGGATTGTATGAGTATACAGTCATGTCTTTTGGACTAACCAAGGCCCCCGCTTATTTCATGAATCTCATGAATAAGATTTTTATGGACTTCCTGGATCAGTTTGTCGTTGTTTTCATCGATGACATTCTGATTTATTCCAAATCAGAAGAAGAACATGAGCTACACCTAAGGACCATTATTGGAACCCTTAGAGAGCATCAGCTGTATGCAAAGTTTAGCAAAAGTGAATTCTGGTTACAGGAGGTAGGATTCCTCGGTCACATTGTATCAGCCGGAGGAATTGCCGTTGACCCTGCCAAAGTGAAAGATGTAGAAGATTGGCTAGCTCCAACCACTCAAACCCAAGTTCGTGCATTTCTCGGATTGGCGGGATATTACCTCAAATTGTAGAAGGATTCTCTAGTATCGCCAGACCCATGACCCAATTGCTGAAGAAGGACAAGAAGTTTGAATGGACCGACAAATGTGAAGCAAGTTTTCAAGAACTCAAGAGGAGATTGATTTCAGCCCCAATCTTGATCCTGCCAGGTATCACGAAGCCCTTCGATGTGTATTGTGATGCATCCAAGATCGTTCTCGGATGTGTGCTAATGCAAGAAGGAAAAGTTATATCTTATCTATCTCGACAACTGAAGCAACATGAGCAAAACTACCCAACCCATGACCTTGAACTCGCAGCCGTAGTTCTAGCCCTGAAAACATGGAGACATTACCTGATGGGAAACCGTTGTGAGATCTATATGGATCACAAGAGCCTAAAGTATATATTCACTCAGATGGAGCTAAAATGAGGCAGAGAAGATGGATTGAGCTAATCAAAGATTACGATCTGGACATTCACTATCACCCTTGTAAAGCCAATGTGGTAGCCGATGCCCTTAGCAGATTACCGTGCCGCTTGAACTCCATGATTTTGAAGGAGCAACCAAGTTTGCACAAAGAGATGGAAGATTTTCGAATAGAATTAGTAAGTGAAGGATTTTTGGCTAGCATAGAACTCCAGCCCACTTTGATCAGTCAGATTAAAGAGGCGCAAAAGGGAAATGCTAGTATTGACGGAATCAAGCGTCATATCGGTATAGGCAAAGTACCCGGATTCACCGAGGACGAAGAAGGAGTTTTGTGGCACAAAGGACGCCTTTGTGTACCAGCAGATTCTGAGTTGAAAGAAGTTATTATGAAGGAGGCTCATGAAACTCTTTATTCTATCCATCCCGGAGGAACTAAGATGTACCAAGATTTGAAAGAGCAATTTTGGTGGCATAAGATGAAGAGAGAAATCGGAAGCTATATCGCCAAGTGTGATATTTGTCAGCGAGTCAAGGCAGGACATCAAAGACCCGCTGGATTGTTGCAACCCTTGAAGATTCCGGAGTGGAAATGGGATTCTGTAGGAATGGACTTTATCACTGGACTGCCTACTTCTAGTAGGGGAAATGACTCTATCTGGATCATAGTGGACAGATTGTCCAAAGTCTCCCATTTCTTGCCCGTTAAAACCACATATCAGAGTTCGAAGCTAGCGGAGTTGTACATCGCTAGAATAGTTAGTTTGCATGGAGTCCCCAAGAACATCGTATCGGATCGAGGAACTCAGTTTACCTCGAGATTCTGGAAGAAAGTCCAAGAAGGTTTAGGAACCCGTCTAGATTTCAGCACCGCATATCACCCTCAGACCGATGGACAAACAAAGCGAGTAAATCAAATACTCGAAGATATGCTAAGAGCATGTGTGTTAGAATATGGATCCAAGTGGGAAGACTGTCTACCGTTTGCAGAATTTTCATACAACAACAGTTATCAAGCCAGTTTGCAAATGGACCCATTTGAATTCATGTACGGAAGGAAGTGTCGCACCCCTTTGAACTGGTCGGAAGTAGGAGAGAGTCATATATTCGGACCCGACATCCTACGAGAAGTAGAAGAGAAGGTTCACAAGATTCGTGAGCACCTCAAGACAGCCCAATCCAGACAAAAGAGTTACGCCGACAAGATACGTAGAGACCTCGCCTTCAACATAGGAGATTTTGTTTATCTGAAAGTGTCACCATTGAAGGGAATGCAGCGTTTCCAACTCAAAGGAAAGTTAGCCCCCAGATATATCGGACCTTTCAAGATTCTGAACCGTCGAGGAGAAGTATCGTATCAATTGGAACTACCCGAAGAGATGTCAGCCGTGCACAATGTGTTCCATATCTCATTACTTCGCAAGTGTCTCGAAGTCCCCAAGAAGACCGAAGTGTTCAAAAATATCGATCACCGGACCATAGAGATCAACGATGACCTGACCTATCCCGAAGTACCCATCCGTATTTTGGAAGAAGCTACCTGGGAGCGCGAAGATCACATCAGGACAGAGTTTCCCGATCTCTTCAAATCCTAGGTAATCTTTTCGTCCTTTTTCAAATCTCGGGACGAGATTTTGTTGAAGGGGGGAAGGTTTGTAACATCCCAAAAATATTGAACTTGGATCATCAGACTCTAATCATCAAAATTAGGGTTAACAAAAACTTTTCTAAATAAAATTATGAAAGCATGCATATGAGTATGCATTGAATTTGAAATTCTTTTGAACCACCTTGTTTGTGTGTTTCCTTGCTTGTAAAATGTTTCTTAGGTGAAATAAACATCATCTAAAACATTTCCCACACTTTTCCCAAAGACAATTAAAGCAAAACAAATAAAATGCATAGTTTAAATGGCAATTCAACTCCCATGCGTACTTTGGAAGTCTCAAACTTTCAGAACCTAACAGAAACTTTTCTGGATCTTTGCACCCCTTGATTGTACTCATAACAAAGTATCAAGGCCCACTTTGTGATCATCCAGAAACTTTCAAATGCATAGTTTAAATGGCAATTCAAAATTGAATCTTTATCATATGGGAAGATCCCACTTTTTCAAAAACCACTCAAACAAGCTCAACTTTCAAAACCCAAGCATCTACAGACTCACCAGCACCAATCTAGCACACCCACCAAAAATCTTTTAAAAATTCAAAACTTGAATCCATGCGGCCATTTCATCAAACATTTGGCAGACAAAAATCAAACAAAATCAAAACACTATAGTGTGTAGTGTTTTGAGCCTAACTGGTTCCCTATCTAGATCACAACCATCTCAGTAGATCATCTAGCAAGATTAACCAAGCACTAGCACCACTATGAGCTTGCCAATATCATCAATGGTGAACAGCCGAAGCCACCCTTGCCACCCCAGTGTAGACAGCAAGCTAGGAAGGAAACTAGCCGTGCCAACCTTGTCTGCGAGATCACCCATGCCTCACCGCCCCCTCTCGACCAGCCCTGCCTAGAGACACCGACCAGAGCACCCAGGAATGCCGCGCCCGTGCCTCTACCAACCGTGCCGAGCATGCGCAGGTCGATTCAATGCACCAAAGTGAATGAAACTAATTTTGTTAGAAAGGTCTGGGAATGCTGAATCCAAGCCCGTTGGATTCAAGTCATTTGGATCTATAGATCACCCTTGGTAAAAATAACAAGGCAGAAGCTTTTCTGCATTCAAACATTTTTCAAATTTAAACCATACTAGCTTTTGAGTTGATTCCAACTCTCAAAAATCACATTTAACCATACCTTTCAGAATATATTAAAATATATAGGTTTACTTACAGAAATAATGTTCAAGTAATAAAATAATGCTACATAGGCATTTCTAGTCACTTTATTTAATTAAAATAAAAAGGTAAAACCTTATTAAATTCTAACACCACTTTAAATCATATTCCCATGGACTAAAATATGTGGTGATGACATGTGTCAACATGATCCCATGTTTGGTTTGGAGAATATTAAATCTTAAGTAGTTTTTCAATGAGTAGAAATTACTTTTCTAAAAATAAAAGGAATTAAACCAAGCCTTAATCTTGTAATGTTAGATATGATGTTAGATCATCTATAGGACCCTTGTGTGTGATGATTGCAAGTAGTTAAGTATTTTTTGGTAATTGCGTACCTCGTATTTATTTATAGACGCTAGTACCGACCAAGGATACGAGGAGGAAGGAGGATTCTACGAAGAAGAAGCCGAGGAGAACTTCAACCACTGCTATGCTCAAGGAAAGCTAACACTTGCGATAATGAAAGTTAGATAACCTATGAAATGCACTAAGCATGCTTGGTTAGACATATTTGATGATACCCAATCCTAGTTTTATTTACAAGCTTTCTATTTTATTTCTTTATCAAAGCTATTACTTGGAGTTTACTTAAGTGACCTGTAGATTCTAGAAAGATATATGTGAAGGTTGCATAAAGAGCATAAAATTTGGCCTAAGCTAGATAATCTTGATGTCATCCTAAGGCATGAGATTGAACTCAGCTAAAACTCCACTAGTTTACCACCCCTCATCAGTGCTTACCCCAACCTGTAGATGCTAGTGCTAAGCATAAAACTTGATCAACTTTAGAAGGGAATACTTGGTGGAAAAATTGTTATGAAAACCTTGGAATGATGGATCATTATATTGAAATGTTTTGGACATGTGTTTCCAAACACCTGATGATTTTGGTGATGAAAATGTTGAGGCATGAGCCTTATCCCTTTATAAAACTGATGGTTGTCTGGATGCGATACCATTCTAATTTTATCGTACAACCACAATACCCGAAGATTGGGTAGGGCTTGACTGGAAACTTATATACCTTAGTATTAGTTCCCTCACGGCCAAGGTCTGAGCTGAGGCTACTTTGTGAAGAGTGTCCACCTGTGCAGTACCCAAGATGATAGTTGGTCATGGTTGGGGGGCCAAACTCACAGGAGAGGTGCTTATACTAGGGCGTGTAATTGAAAGGTTAGGATTGATTATCCGCATACTGAGTATGGTGAATTCAGGTTTGTTCCTGACGGATGTATCGAATGTTGTGGTGAAAGTGTACAATCTCTGCAGAGTTTCAAACTATTTGAATAGCCGCATCCGCGGTTATGGACAGTTGGAGTGGCCATACTATTCCCCCGTCAGACTTTTCAAAATGACTTGTGAAATGACTTGAGACTTTGACTTGACCACAACAGTGTTGTGATATGAAATACAAGTTCCCACTTAGATGTTATAAACTTCAACTAGCAATTGTTGCTCCTAAACTTAGTAGAGATAAACCTGGCTTTTGCAAAATAACCCTAGATCCTAGTGTCCTATTATCAAAACCCCCTTTCCTTTGTTAGTATTAGTTTGCGAGTACTTAAAGAGTACTCATGGCTTTGTCCCTGGCTATTCCCATGGCCAGACTATGAAGAGGAGTACCTGGAGGATGGACCCCAGGAAGGTTACGACAACTAGGATCATCTCCCATCGTCAGCATTGCCTGTGACCCCGAAGATGGAGCTTCGCCTACGCTACCGTTATTATTACGTATTCCCCTGCTTGATGTTGTATTAAGAACTAGATCATGAGATCCCTATTTGTGTAAGAACTTATGTATGGTTGTAATGGATGATGTACTATGGTAACCAATTCTGTTATGTCTTGCAAAAATGGTAATCCTGGGATTGCGATGTATGGCATAACAGGCATCTGGGATTAAAAATCCGAGTGTTGACAGATTCCCCTCACCAAGTTCGAGAGGAAGGACCTTTGGGGCTTTAAGGTTACTCAGCCAGGACGCCATACTGAGCCAGCCACCGAGGCTATCACCTTCAAGCTCATGCATGATGACAAGGAGAGAGGTCTAGAGGTAGTCATGTAGGATTTGCTTGGACGTTTGCTAGGGAGACACTCTCGGGAGATTAGAGGTACTCACTTCCACGCCTTCGGTAGACGTGATGAGGATGGTGAGGCCATTGACTTCGATGATATTGCTAGAGAGACAGCAGAGCCGATTCGTCTATACCTCCAGGACTTAGAGGATCTTCTTAGGAACCTAGATACTGATAGGACCAACGTCATGCTTAGCAATGACGAACTCTAGGTGCAGCTTCGCGAGAAGGACAAGCTCTTCGCGGAGCAAGATGAGATAGTCAAGGAAATGGAGGCCAAGTTTGAGAGTCAGGATAGAAAGTTCAAGAGTCAAGAGAAGAGAGTCCAAGATAGGAACAAGAGGATTCGAGACATGACTGCAGAACTAGAGGCCAAGGACTTTGAGCTCGAGCATCAGCAGGTGGTGATTGAGAGACTTCGTTCACAGAAGAGGGCTCTCAAAGCCAAAGTAGAGGCCTTGACTACCAATGTCGAGGAGTACAAGACCGCTATGGAGAATGCAGGTCTTACACTTGTCGACAAGGAGGTTGATGCAAAGGAGTAGGGATGACTACTCATTTACCTTTTATTTACCATGCTTTTGATTATTGAGTCGCAATGACCATCCAACATGTGGATGGCTTGCTATGGGTGTGTTTACTTTTCAAAACATGTTGTCTATGTTGTTGAACTTTTATTATTATGATGCATGCCTGGTGATTGTCTATGTGATGTATTGTGCATGTTAAGCATATATGGGTATCTCATTCTTATCCTTATTGAAAACCACAGATGCCTCCCCGACGTGCTAATCCCAACCCTAAGATGCAGCAGATGATGACAGCTCAGACGCAGCTAATGCAGATGATGACCACGTTCATACAGAATCAGAACAACAACAAAAACAATAAACAACAACAACAACAACAACAATCAGAACAACCCACCGGGTTTTGACATGCTTACCAGATTCTTAAGACTGAGGCCAGCAAAGTTCTTAGGAACTACTGATCTTATGGTGTCCAATGATTGGCTACGCTCAGTGAACAAGGACTTGGTAACTGTGGGCTGTACTGATGAAGAGAAAGTCAGGTTCGCGGCACACTTGTTGGAAGGACCAGCAGCTACTTGGTGGGATAACTTCCAGATCACCACTCCCATTGAGGATGTGACACGGGCTATTTTTGAAGATGGTTTCCATACTGCTCACATCTCATCTGGAGTGATGAGTTTGAAGAAGAAGGAATTTCATAACTTGAAGCAGCGCCACCGCAGCGTGGCTGAGTATATTGAGGAGTTCAACAATCTGGCGCGTTATGCACCGGATGAAGTTGACACTGATGCTAAGAGGAAAGAAAATTTCCTTGAAGGATTGAACGACGAATTGAACCTGCAGTTAGATGTGGCCTATGTCCCCACTTATCAATCTCTTTGTGACAAGGCTGCCATCATGGAGAACAAGATGAAACAGGTTGAAAGAAGGAAGAGGAAGCACTATGACAAGCACAGCTCGGGATCGTCTCACAAGCGTTCCCATTATGATGATAGTGGGAATTCTGGATCCCACAAGCATGGAAAGTACAACAAACACCAAAACCGCAATCGTCATCCTGACAACAAGCATTACCGTAGTCATGACAATGACAAGTACAAGAGTCACAAGAGTGGGTACAAGAACCACCACAATGGAAGTGGAAGTGGTAGTGGAAGCCAGCCTATCAAGAAGGATCTTAGTCAGGTTGAATGTTTCAAGTGCAAGAATATGGGGCATTATGCAAATGAATGCCCATAAAAGAAAGTTGAAGGACCCAACAAGCCCAACCCTTTCCAAAAGGGACAAGTGAACCACATCAATGTGGCAGAGATCTATGAGGATCCTGATGCTGTTGCTGGTAAGTTCAAACTCAATTCTGTTCCAGCATTTGTTCTCTTTGATACTGGTGCATCTCATTCATTCATATCAAGAGCATTTGTTAAAATAAATGAACTACTAGTAGAAACTATTGGGTGTCCTATAAAAGTAAGTTCTCCTGGCGGAGAAATGATAGTGAACTCAGGATGTCATCATCTAGTCATAGAGTTTGGGAAGTATAAGTTTCCCGTTAATCTGATAATCCTAAATTTCCAAGGACTGGATGTTATTTTGGGGATGGACTGGATGACCAAGCATAAAGGAGTGCTAGATTGTGCCAACCATACTGTCTCACTCACAACTCCAGAAAACAAAAGGATCAGGTTCAAGACGAACTTTGAACAAAAAGGAGTAAGCTAAATTCTCTTAAGGGGGTTAGCATAGACAGTGTGCCAATTGTGAGTGAATATCCGGATGTGTTTCCGGAGGAATTGCCGGGAATGCAACCAGATAGAGATGTGGAGTTTCTCATTTATTTGCTACCAGGATCTGGACCAATAGCAAAGAGACCGTACAAGATGTCAGTTGATGAGTTGAAAGAACTCAAGAAACAACTTGGATAACAATTGTAGAAAGGATTTATTCAACCAAGTTCTTCATCCTGGGGAGCACCAGTCTTGTTTGTGGAAAAGAAAGATAGAAGTCAAAGGTTATGCATAGATTACCGTTCACTCAATGAGGTGACTATCAAGAACAAATACCCTTTGCCTAGAATCAATGACTTGTTTGATCAGTTAGAAGGATCCTGTGTGTTCTCAAAGATTGATCTCTGATCAGGTTACTTTCAGCTTAAGATAAGGGAACAAGACATTCCTAAGACAGCTTTCACCACTAGGTATGGATTGTATGATTATACCGTGATGCCATTTGGTTTGACCAATGCACCAGCTTACATCATGAATATGATGAACAAAGTGTTCATGGAGTTCCTCGACAAGTTTGTTGTTGTATTCATCGATGACATTTTGATCTACTCCAAGAGCAAAGAAGAGCATGAAGGACATTTGCGTTTGATACTTGAGAAGCTTAGAGAGCATAAGCTGTATGCCAACTTTAGCAAGTGTGAGTTTTGGTTGAATGAAGTTGGATTTCTTGGACACGTTGTGTCAGGAGATGGTGTAGCCATTGATCCTGCTAAAGTTTCAGCTGTAACTGAATGGGAATCTCCTAAGTCCGTGAAAGAGGTTCGTAGTTTCCTTGGCTTGGCAGGATACTACAGAAGGTTCATTGAGAATTTCTCCAAGATAGCTAAACCAATGACAAAGTTACTAAAGAAAGACAATAAATTTGCTTGGTCTGAAGGATGTGAACTTAGTTTCCAAGAATTGAAGAGGAGACTAGTGACAGCACCAGTCTTATGTCTTCCAGATTTGGAGAAGGATTTCCAAGTGTATTGTGATGCATCTCATCATGGATTAGGTGCAGTGCTAATGCAAGAAGGGAAAGTCGTGGCTTATTCTTCGAGACAACTCAAAACTCATGAGGTAAACTACCCTACTCATGATTTAGAGTTAGCCTCTATTGTCCATGCGCTCAAAACATGGAGACATTATCTTTTCGGAAAGAGATGTGAAGTGTTCACAGATCACAAAAGTTTGAAGTATATCTTCACCCAGAAAGAAATCAACATGAGACAAAGGAGATGGCTAGAACTCATCAAGGACTATGACTTGAGTTTGCAATACCACCCCGGTAAAGCAAATGTTGTAGCGGATGCTCTAAGCCGTAAGATTTTTGTGAATGGCCTTACAAAGGGAGAGTTACCAGATGATCTGTGTGCCCAATGTAGAGATCTCAGATTGGAGATTGTGCCTGAAGGACATCTCATGACTTTGGATGTTCAACCCACTTTGTTGGACAAAATCAAAGGAGCCCAAAAGACAGACAAGGAAATTGAAGAGATCAAGGAAAAGATTGGCAAGGGAAAAGCCAAAGGATTCCATGAAGATGAACAGGGTACTTTATGGTATGGAAAACGTATCTGTGTTCCACAAGATCCGGAGCTTCGGAAACTGATTTTACAAGAAACACACAACTCACCGTATTCCATTCATCCGGGTAACACCAAAATGTACATGGATATGAAAGAAAGATTTTGGTGGAATAATCTCAAGAAGGACATCGCCGAACATATTGCTTTGTGTGATGTATGTAGTAGAGTGAAAGTGGAACATCAGAAACCAGCAGGATTGTTACAACCACTACCTATTCCTGATTGGAAGTGGGACAAGATTGGCATGGATTTCATGACCGGATTGTGAAGGACCAGGTCAGGATATGATTCTATTTGGGTAGTAGTGGATCGCTTAACTAAAGTGGCTCATTTTATACCCGTGAAGACAACCTACACAAGTGCTAAGTTAGCCAAGATCAATATGAGTAGAATTGTATGTATACATGGAGTACCCAACAGTATTGTGTATGATAGGGGAACTCAATTCACTTCTCATTTTTGGAGGCAACTACATGAGTCACTGGGAACGAGGTTGGAATTCAGCACTGCTCTTCATCCTCAGACTTATGGACAAACATAAAGTACCAACCAGATTCTTGAAGATATGTTGAGGGCATGTGCCCTAGACTATGGAGCCAGTTGGGATGAAAGTCTGCCTTACGTAGAATTCTCTTACAATAACAGCTATCAAGCCAGTATTGAGATGGCACCATTTGAGTTTCTCTATGGGAGAAAGTGAACCACCCCATTACTATGGAATGGTGTGGGAGAAAGAAGTTCGTTCACACCAGATCTAATCAAAGAGGCTGAAGAAAAAGTCAAACTACTTAAGGACAGATTGAAGATAGCACAGTCCCGACAAAAGAGCTACGCAGATCCTAAGCGTAGAGAAGTCACCTATGAAGTAGGTGATAGAGCCTATCTTAGAGTGTCACCACTTCGTGGAGTGAAGAGATTTGGAGTCAAAGGAAAATTGGCCCCAAGATATGTTGGACCATTCAAGATTCTGAGTCGTAAAGGAGAAGTAGCTTATGAGATTGAATTGCCAGAATCATTGTCTGCTGTTCACAATGTGTTTCATGTGAGTCAGCTAAAGAAATGCCATCCAGAAATGGAAGAGACTTCTTTGAAGGAAACTATAACATTGGAAGAGGTCCAATAGGAAAGTGATCTCGCTGACGAGGAGAAACATATCAAGATTCTTGAGACTGCAGAGAGAGTTACTCGGACTAAGACTATCAAATTCTGCAAAGTTCAATGGAACCATCATTCCGAAGAAGAAGCAACATGGGAAAGAGAAGATGATCTTCGGAAAGACCACCCTCTCCTATTTGCTAGCCAACCCGAATCTCGAGGGCGAGATTCACCTTAAGGGGGTTAGATTTGTAACATCCCTAAAATCATGTTTTCAAAGATTTGCACATCATCCATGCATTCATGATCATTTAGAGTTCTATTTCAAAACCATTTACAAAACAGAAACATTTGGGTGCTTGTTATTTTATGTAAACAAGCATTGATCCAATGCCACTCTCAAATGAGAGAATAATTATTTTATACCAAGTTTTGTTTGCTCTTAAGTTGGATTGGTTGAGTGTTAAAGCTTGGACAAAATTTAGAAAACAAATATGGCTTTTAAACCATTTTCAAAACCTATTCAAATCATGTGCTAAGGCACTGTTTATTTTGATTTTTCAAAAAGACCAAGCTAGTCTAATGAGACAGCAAAGTTTTATGTCCAAAATATGAGGTTTACACTTTACAAAAAATCCAGAAAAGTTTTGGATTCAAATACTTTTGAATTTGTTTGATAATGAATCCTGAAAATCATTTTGGAAAAAGAAAAGGAATTAGAAAACCCAATTGGGCTTGGCGCCAGCCTTTCGGCCCATCAGACAAAACATCGCACCCGGGTTCCCTCTTTCTCCTCTGTTTTTCACCGCACCCGCACACACCCCATCACGCTGACCACTGGGCCCCCACGTCACCGTCGTCTTCCCCAAATCTCGCGAAGAACACGTCGCCGCTGGACGTTGCTGGCGTTGATCGCGCGACGTAACTACCATTGAATCTGCAGGCATTTCCGGTCGAGCCCCATCCCTATTTAAACCCCTCTGCACCGCGAGTCTTTCCCCTCACTCAGCACCCCCACTCCGCCACCAGGCTACCGACAATTTGAACTGCAACTCCGCTGCCCAATGCACTCCGCGACCCATTCCGGTGAACCTCGTCCTCCCCTTCACCTCTCGTTCTTACGAGCTTGCCTGTCTTGCCCGTGCGCACCTTCTCACACTTTCTGTTTGCTCTATATCGCCCCAGGTCATCGTCTCCGTCAAAGCCCGCAAACGACCGAAGCGCCATCCAACTCCGACGAGCAATCACAGTAAAAACAGACCGCCCCTTGATCCCTAGTTCATACGAACGTGTTTGCCTCGCCTCTGTGCACCTCCTAATGCTTTTCGTGCATCTTATTGCACCGTAGAACGTCGCCTCCGTCTCCGACAGTGAGCACCCAACGCGGAAGCAAACTCCGACGAGGATTTCCGGCCGAGCCAGTGTGCCCCTGTCCCAGTAAAGACCACGTTGAGCTTCCTCGTGACCGTGCGAGTTTGGTAAGCCACGCCACAGACCAAAACCCCTCCTGTATTCGCCGAGGCGTCGCTGACGGAGCGCCGCCGCCGCGCCACCGTCGCTAGCGCCGCCGAACTTTGGTCACATGGTCCAGGACCGTTAGATCTAGATCCAATGAATATGATAGAATCACTTAACGAAAGGGTACGGGTCAGATCTGGCCGTGCGATTTCGTTTAGATTGTGCGGTCCACACTAGCTGATCCGCGCTAAACGGTACCAACGAATCAGAAACCGCCGCGTGGCCTCTGTTTGAATTTAAAACAAAAAACTTGATCTATTAGTTAACCAAACTTGAAACATTCATATCTTTTGATTCCCATGTTCAATTTTTACAAATTTTATATCGTTGGAATCAGGAGAGAAATTCCTATCTGTTTATGCAATGTGTTTAAAATTTTGCCTCTGTAAAAATGGTTGTTTATGCAGAAACTTGTGTAGGCTTATTTTGGTTATATAAATTATTTGAAAAATGTTTTAAAGACCAAATAAGGTTTATTTGGAATATCTTAGACTTGTCTATGTTCCAATGATGTTCACTTGTCTTGTTTGGTGTAGACAAATCATCACATGGAATTTGCATGCATTCATATATTTTTGTTTGTATATATTTTGTATGTGATTTTGGTGCCATTATTTTATGTGTAGATTTTGGTGCAAATAGTGATTGTGATTGTGAAGATTGTTGCTACTCCCCAAACTACCAAGGCAAGTGGTGCTTCATGATTTTATTCCTCTGTTTTTCAACTATGTACTAGAAATATTTTGTATAGGACTTGCATGAATATTTTGATTTATATGCTATGCTTGGGAAATCCTAGTAGTTGTAGAATTTCTAGAAATTTCTAAGTTAAGATGATTATCAATGCCATGCTTAGCGTAGCTAGTAGCAACGAAGGGTGGTTATATATCCATGTTATGTAAAAATATTTCTAAGTCATTGGACTTGTGTTTTGCTTAATAAAACAACTAAGTGAATGAATCACCTGGGTGGAATGGAAAGAATGGTTTATGTTGAGTGGTTACACAAGGCCCATTTCTATGGTTTACCTTCTGTATATCACTTGTGGAAAGCCACCCAGGAACAAAGGGATTTGAGAGGCCAAATGTTAAGAAGCTTCTAGTGCAGCCACATGGCAATATGGGTTCTCCCTGGATCACATAGGTTGCAATAACTTAGCCATTTGGACAGTTGGTGGTAGTGGGATGATAGGTTGGAATGCATCCATTTGGTCTAAGGGAAGGCTTCTGAAAGGTCCTGTCTTGGTGAAAATCAAGTCTTGTGGGGAAAGTGCACAACCTCTGCAGATGGAAGAATCTATGTACTTAGCCATGTCCCTGGTATTGGACAACTTGAGCATCAAGACATGGAAGCTATCAAGAATCTCCTCATCCCAATTTCCAAGTTAAAACTTCTGGGTGAACAAGGGTAAAGGTTCACCAATGTCCATTGGTGATTCCTTGGGAAAGTTTTGTCAAAGAAAAACATAGTGTTTTCAACTGATAGGTAAAACCTATTTTGAGCAAAGCAAGCCTAAGCTACACTTAGCCAAAATGCATATAGTATCTAGACTACTAATATTCTACTAAGGTATCACTTGCCAATACTATTCCAATGTATTGATCCACTATGGCTGTAACTTGTGATGTTGCAGGTTATTCTGATGGTGATTAGGGGTTATGAGTCTACACTCAACATGCTTGCCTGTGGCACATGAAGATGAAGACTTATTTATCTTATTATATATTTTAACTCTTGTATTAGGCCTGTGGCCATGGAGTTTGTAAAAGACTATGTTTGTCTCTAGAATGATATGTAATAATTACCTTTGATTCTGTGTACTTCATCTTAAATTGTGGATGCTAGCATTGATCCAGGGACTAGCATTGAAATCACAGGGATCCTTACCTTTATAAAGGGAGGGATCTTACATGGACAAATCCCACTCTTGATCCATGTGCCTCAACACATACTTTCCGGACACTCAATGCCACCTTTATAGCTACCTAGTTACAGTGTGGTGTTTGATGTCATCAAAGTATCCTTAAGGTGATGGTGATTAGCATGATCTCATGGTTGAAGGAATTATTAGGTTACTATGTATCAGAAAGCTTATAGCAAATGAACTATTGAAATGACTTGATCTTAATTCTATGCTTATCTATAGGATTATGTCCACCATACCATTCTCCTAATGATATGATCTTGTTGTTAATAACATCTCAATGTTCATGATCGAGAAACCACGATCATCTATTAACCAACAAGCTAGTATTATAAAGAGGCTTTACCAGGGACTCTAATTTAGTTTACACATCACACAAGTATTAATGTTTCCGGTTAATACTATTATAGCATGAATGTAAACATTTATCATAAAAACAAAGATATAATAATAACCACTTTTATTATTGCCTCTAGGGCATATCTTCAACAACAAGTAATAAAGACAAACATGCAAACTTCCTTGAAGACACAAAAGATCTTAAATAAAGACTACTAAGCTTATGAGCCAATCAAGAAATAAAGTAAATGATTCAAAATACCTGTAAGCGCTTTTAGATTTTCCTTTCAAATCTCAAAAAGTGTTGCTACTGACCAGAGCTTGGTTTTCCAAAACCAATTTAGATCTACTTGATGCTCCCAAAGTGATACCAATACTGATCAACAAGATCATTCATATAATAGAGATTGCAACTAAATTAAGAAGTGCAAAAAGTAAAAGATGAAACTTCTCATTAATATTCCATAAAGGCACTCACACCAAGGGATACATAGATAACCAACTAAAGGAGAGATACTTCTACAATGTAAACCACCCTATAAGATAACTTCTCTACCCAAGATATAACTCTACTAAAAAGGTAAAAAGATAAAAAATAATGATGTGATACCGTGGCACTCCCCCAAGCTTGGAACAAGCCAAGGGGATGCCATACCTGATGAGAATTACTCCTTCGGTGGTGGTGGTGTTCTCTTGATAAGCTTTTCAATCAGTTCCCTCAAATACTCAATCTCTGAGGTTGGAGTACGAATCAACTTCGAATTATGCTCAATGTAGATCATGATCATGTCGGAACGAGAATCCCAGTCCTTGTTGTTCTTTACCCTCTATTCCTTAGAGTGTTCCTTCCCTACATGGTTAGAGCGGGGCAAATTCCAAACAGAGGGCAACTTACCTTTGGGCAACTTTTGGTATTGTTGCTCATTGTAGGGTTCGCAGCATAGAAAACAAAAAATTTCCTTCGATGGGAACAAATATGTACCAAGATCTATCTACTAGATACAAGCAACGGGCAGATATACATCCGTAGGGAACATACCCTTGAAGACCGACAAAGCTTAAAAGGTTGAACTCGTGGTTGATGTAGATGATCTCTTGCCGATCTCAAGATCGAGAGGAAGTCCTAGCACCGCAAATCAGCGACACATCCTTGCTCGCACACACGTCCGAGGCACCGAGTAACCTCTACCTCCTCGCTCCATCGATGCAGCGGAAGCACAACTCTTTCTTGCCGAATAGCCACCGGGAACATGTATCTCGCTAGTCGGAGATCATGGGGGATAAATACTACAGGGGGAGAGAGATCCTTCACAAGGAGGTGTGAGTGAGAAGAGAGGAGGGGGATCCTTTTAGAGGAGGAGGGGGAACCCAAGGGGGTGGCCGCCAGCCATGGGGGCTTCCCCCTCCACTCCTTGATTCATGTGGGTGGACACTCCACTCACAAAAATCCCTTTCAATTTTCTCCACTAAAAAACCCACTCAAATTCCCATTAAATTTCCACCAAATTTAATGCAAACTCTCATTAAATAAAACTCCTTTTATTTATTCAGAATTTTGTTAATTACTTTAATGACAAACATTCACATATAAGCCCTTGCTAGTATTTCATTTCACATGCAAAAACACTTTCTGCAATTTCACCCGAAAACCAGTTTTGATATCTAGTGAAATAAATTCCCGCGCTTGTTATTCTTTCCGGTATGAAACTTTTGCTCCAAATGGTGTCGGTGTCTCTTAAGTGTGTCACCATACGGTTCGCGAATAATGCGGACATGATCGAGACCCCTCTCGGATCAATAATCAGAAGCGGGACCTAGAGATCCATACTGACTCCCACACATTCAACGATGACTTTCGCGTGATTGTGAGAACCTTTTTACGCTAGTATATTAATCCTTTTGTTTCGCAATATATTACATGTCCGAGATTCGATCATCGGTATCTCCATACCTAGTTTGATCTCATTACTGATATGTACTCTTTTCTTATTCCCGTGATATAAAATTCTAGTGATCAAATCCCTTGCTTGCAAGCTAATCAATGTGATATCACCGAGAGGGCCCAGAGCATATCTATCCGTCATCGGGATGAACAAATTCCACTCTCGATCCATGGGCCTCAACATAACACTTTATAGTACTGAACCCATCTTTATAATCACCCTGTTACGGTGTGACGTTTGATGTTATCAAGATACTCTTCTGGTGTTAGTGATTGACATAATCTCATGGTCTAAGGATTAGGATCACTTCATATGATGTTATAGAAATATAAACTCAATGACTTTGATCGTAATGCTATACTTCGGATGAATGTTCATCACACTATTCCAATAATGTTGTGACCTTGTTATTAACAACATCCAATGTCCATGATCAAGAAACTTTGATCATCTTGTTAATAAACGAGCTAGTTTATGAGAGAGGCATAACTAGGAACTTTCTATTTGTTTATTAAACAAACATGTATTAACGTTTACATATTAATACAATTATAGCACGCAAAATAAACATCTATCATATACTTGGAATATACATAATAACTAGTTTATTATTGCCTCTCAGGTCATATTCCCTTCAATCTCCCACTTGCACTAGAGACAATAATGTAGTTACATAGTGATAAATCTAACATCCATGGAGTTCGAGTGTTGATCATGTTTTGCTCTAGGGAGAGTTTTAGTCAACGGATTTGCTACATTGAGATCCGTGTGTACTTTACAAATCTTTATATCTCCATCCTTGACATGCTCACAGATGGAGTGAAACCGGCGCTTAATATGCTTGGAATTCTTGTGAGACCTTGGTTCTTTGGCATTGGCTATGGCACCATTGTTGTCACAATAGATCACCATTGGGTCCAACGAGCTCGCAACCACACCTAGTTCAGTTATGAACTCCTTCATCCAAACTTCTTCCTGAGCCACTTCCGAAGCAGCAACATATTCGGCCTTCGTTGTTGATCCCACCACCAGGGTTCTTTGGAACTCCTCTATCTAACCGCTCCACCATTCATGAGAAATACGTATCTGGATTCAGACTTAGATTCATCCGGATCGGTGTCAAAGCTAGCGTCAACATAACACTTAGCGACGAGCTCTTATTCACCTCCGTACACAAGAAACATATCCTTAGTTCTTCGCAAGTACTTAAGGATATTCTTGACCGCTATACAGTGTTTCGATCTTGGATCAGATTGGTACCTACTAGTCAAACTAATAGCATGTGCCACATCCGGTCTTGTACATAGCATGGCGTACATCATAGAGCCTATGGCTTAAGCATAGGGGACTTTGTCCATTATCTCTCTTTCTTCCGCCGTAGCTGGACTTTGAGTCTTACTTAATGTCTTGCCTTGCAACATAGGTAAGAAACCCTTCTTACTTCCGTCCATTTTAAACTTCTTTAAAATCTTATCAAGGTATGTACTTTGTGATAGCCCTATTAGGCACCTTGATCTCTCTCTATAGATCTTTATGCCTAATATGTATGACTCTTCACCTAGGTCCTTCATTGAAAATTTGTTGTTTAGATAACTTTTAACACTGTTTAAAATATCTACATCATTTCCGATCAATAATATGTCATCCACATATAATATAATAAATGCCACATTGCTCCCACTGACTTTCTTGTAAATACAGGCCTCTCCATAAGTTTGGACAAATCCAAACTCTTTGATCACCTCATCAAAGTGGAGATTCCAACTCCGGGATGCTTGCTTCAGTCCATAGATGGATCGCTGAAGCTTGCATACCTTGTTAGCATCCTTAGGGTCGATAAAAACCTTTGGTTGTATCATATATAACTCTTCTTCAATATTGCCATTGAGGAACGCAGTTTTGACATCCATCTGCCATATCTCATAGTCGAAATATGCAACAATTGCTAACATAATCCTAACTAACTTTAGTATCTGTACAGGAGAGAATGTCTCATCATAGTCAACTCCTTGAATTTGTCGAAACCCCTTTGCGACAAGTCGAGCTTTATAGACGGTCACATTACCATCAGCATCAGTTTTCCTTTTGAAAATCCATTTATTCTCCACGGCCTTTTGGTCGTGAGGTAAGTCCATCAAGGTCCAAACCTGGTTTTCGTACATGGATTCCATCTCGGATTTCATGGCTTCTAACCATTTGTTGGAATCCGGGCTCATCATCGCTTTTTCATACGTCGCAGGGTCATCAATTTCATCAACCATGAAATTCATAACAGGATTTCCGTATAGCTCGGGAGCTGCACGCGTCTTGCTAGACCTGTGAGGTTCGGTAGTATTCTCTTTCGGAGTTCATGATCATTATCATTAGTTCCCTCTTCAATTGGTGAAGCCAACTCCGAAACAACTTCCGGCGCTGCTCTACTCGCCATACAATGAAGAGAAGGTTCTACAACCTCTTCGAGTTCTACCTTCCGACTACTCACGCCTTTCACGAGAAACTCTTTCTCTAGAAAGGATCCATTCTTGGCAACAAAAACCTTGCCCTCGGATCAGTGATAGAAGGAATACCCAATAGTTTCCTTAGGGTATCCTATGAAGATGCATTTTTCCTCTTTGGGTTCGAGTTTATCTGGTTGAAGTTTCTTCACATAAACATCGCATCCCCAAACTGTAAGAAATGACAGCTTAGGTTTGTTTCCAAACCACAATTCATATGGTGTCTTTTCAACGGATTTAGATGGTGCCTGATTTAAAGTGAATGCAGCGGTTTCTAGTGCATAACCACAAAATGACAGTGGCAAGTATGTCAGAGATATCATAGATCGAACCATATCTAATAAAGTACAATTACGACATTCTGACACACCATTTTGCTGTGGTGTTCTGGCATGTGTGAGTTGTGAAACTATTCCACACTCTTTCATATGAGTGCTAAACTCGTAACTTAGATACTCACCTCCACGGTCGGACCATATAAATTTGATCTTTATATTACGATGATTTTCCACTTCACTTTGAAACTCCTTGAACTTTTCAAAGGTTTCAGACTTGTGTTTCATCAAGTAGATATAACCGTATCTACTCAAATCATCCATGAAAGTCACAAAATAATGATATCCACCTCGCGCCGACACACTCACTGGAAATCATACATCAGAATGTATGATTTCCAATAAATCTTTCGCCCGTTCCATTTAACCGAAAAACGGTGTTCTTGTCATCTTGCCCATAAGGCATGGCTCACATGTATCAAATTATTCAAAATCAAGTGATTCCAAAAGTCCATATGAATGGAGCTTCTTCATGTGTTTAATGCCAATATGACCTAGACGGCAGTGCCACACATATGCGGATATATCATCATTAATTTTAATCCTTTTAGGATCAACATTATGTATATGTGTAACATTATTATCGAGATCCAATAGAAATAAACCATTCATCAATGGTGCATGACCATAAAAGATTTCATTCATATAAATAGAACAACCATTGTTCTCGGATTTAAATGAATAACCACTGCGCATCAAACATGATCCCGATACAATGTTCATGCTAAGTGCTGGCACCAGATAACAATTATTCAAGTTTATAACTAATCCTAATGGTAAGTGGAGAGGTAGCATTCCAATGACGATCACATCAACTCTTGATCCATTGCCGACACGCATCTTGACCTCACCCCTTGCTAGCGGTCGCTTGTTCTGCAACCCCTGATTCGAGTTAAAAATATTATCAACTGAACCGATATCAAATACCTAGGTGCTACTGCGAGTACTAGTCAAGTACACATCAATAACATGTATATAATATATACCTTTATTTGCCTTGCCGACCTTCTTGTCTGCCAAATATTTGGGGCAGTTGCGCTTCTAGTGGCCAGTCCCCTTGCAATAATAGCACTCGGTATCAGACTTAGGGCCAAATCACGGTTTCTTTTTAGGCACGGCAACAGGCTTGCCACCCTTACTTCCCTTCCGTTTTCCCTTCTTGTCTTTCTTGAAACCAGTGTTCCTATTGATCATCAACACTTGATGTTCCTTTTTGATCTCCACTTCTGCAGTTTTAAGCATTGACAGAAGCTCGGGGAGAGACTTCTTCATGCCTTGCATATTATAGTTCATCACGAAGCTCTTATAGCTAGGTGACAGAGACTGGAGAACACAATGGATGCCTAAGTCAATGGGAATTGATACGTCGGAAACGTATCTATAATTTTTGATGCTCCATGCTTGATTAGTATCTACTTTGCTTTTCTTTGTATACACTTTGAGGTGTTTTTATATCTTTTCTAGAACTAACCTATTAACAAGTTGCCACAGTGCCAGTTTCCTATTTTCTTCTGTTTTTGGTTCTAGAAAGGCAGAAAATCAATATTCTCGGAATTGGACAGGACAAAAGCCAAAGTCAATATTTTACCGTGGGCGACACGAATCCAGAATACGAGACGGAGGGGCGCCATAGGGCGGCCAGACCCCCTAGGCACGGGTGGGCCTACCCAGCGCCTGGGTAGGGTGTGATCTCCCTGGTGTCCCTCCTGGCTCGCCCTTCGCCTATAAGAAGCCCCTGATGCAGAAACCCTAGGCACCCGATCAAAACTCCATGAAACCTTCTATAGCCGCTGCCACCATCATCCCTAGATCGGGAGGGGATCTGAAGTTCTTCCCGGCACCCTGCCGGAGGGGAGAGCATCCTGGAGTCCTTCTTCTCCGGTATGAAGCGTGAGTAGTTCCACCTTGGACTACGGGTCTATGTAGTAGCTAGATGGTTGTATCTCCTCCTTGTGCTTTCATGTATAGATCTTGTGAGCTCCGTTCATGATGAAGATCTAATCTATTTGTAATCATGCATGTTGTGTTTCTGGGGATCCGATGGATACTGAGATTACTATGTCAGATTGATTAATGGTTTTGTCTATTTGAATTTATCATGTCTGTGTTATTTGTGATCTTGCATGCTCTCCGTTGTTAGTAGCTATCTTGGCCAAGTAGTTGCTAGTGACTCCAAGAGGGGGTATTTATGCTCGATAGTGGGTTCATGCCTCTAGTTTCCAAGGGAAGTGACAGAAATCTCTTCGGTTGTAGATGTGTTGTTGCCACTAGGGAGAAAACAACGGTCTCTTGTTCATGGAACATGTGGTTTGTTTACCTTACACACTTTGCTTAAATCAGTTGTCTGTTGCTTGCAACTTAATACTGGAGGGGGTTTGGATGATAACCTGAAGGTGGACTTCGAGTCATCGATTCAGTTGTATGGAAGTCTATGTATATTGTTGTACTGCCCAATTGAATCTCATAGGATCTTTTTGTCTAGTATTGTATTCTTATGCCTTGCTCAGTTCCTGTCAATTGCCCTGCTGTAATTTGTTTACCCTTCATGCCATATAGTTTATCTAAGGAGAGCACCTCTAGTGAACTATGGACCCTGGTCCAATATTTACCATTGATATATCTTCAATGTTACTTGTTTACTTGCTGCAAACCATCATCACCTTCCACACCATATAGTTAACCCTTTGTTACAGCAACCGGTGAGATTGAAAACCTCACTGTTAGTTGGGGCAAAGTCTTGAGTTTATGTTGTGTAGGTCTCCACATTGCTTGCAGAACCTTTGGGATGTTTCCTTCCTCCTACCGGTTCGATAACCTCGGTTTCTTACTGAGGGAAACTTGCCTGCTGTACTACATCATACCCTCTGCTTGGGGTCTCCCAACGAAGTGCTGCTGCACTCATCAAGGCTTTTTTCTGGCTCCGTTGCCGGGGAGGCAAAGGACGTCTTCACAAGGGGAGTCCTCCTCAACCTTTCTCTTTACGTTGTTTTTAGTTTGCTTCGTTTCTTTTTCTTAGTTTTGTTTACCTCTTTTAATCAAAAACTCAAAAAAATAGTTTAGTTTGGTTTGGTTTGCTTTCTCTTATCAAAAACACAAAAAATTAGTTCCTGCTCTAGTTGCTGCTATTTTTGGCTTGCCCCACTTTGCCAAAATGAACTCTGCTAAGAACACCAAGTGGTGTGACTTCACTAGCACAAACAACAATGATTTCCTTAGCACTCCCATTTCTCCACCTGCTACTGATGCTATCATTTATGAAATTAAGCCTACTTTGTTGAATCTTGTGATGAGAGAGAAATTTTCTGGTGCTAGCTCTGATGATGCTGCTGCCCATCTCAATAACTTTGTGAGATGCAAAAGTATATTATTAAGCTCAAGCTGTTTCCTTTCTCCTTGAGAGGAAAAGCTTAAGAATGGTTGCTATCCTTGCCTAGAAATAGTATTGATTCTTGGACTAAGTGCAAAGGTTCTTTTATTGGAAAGTACTATACTCCTGCTAAGATTATATCTATGAGAAGTGAAATTATGAAATTTAAAGAAATTGATAATGAACATGTTGCTCAATCTGGGGAAAGAATGAAATCTTTGGTTAAGATTTGTCCCACTCATGGACTCACTGCTTGTATGATTATCCATACTTTTTATGCAGGTTTGAACTTCTCTTCAAGAAACCTATTGGATTCAGCTGCTGGAGGTACCTTTATGGGAATCACTTTTGGTGCTGCAAAAAAACTCCTTGATAATATTATGGTTAATTACTCTGAATGGCATACTGAGAGAGCTCCACATGGTAAGAAGGTAAATTCTGTTGAAGAAACCTCCTCTTTGAGTGATAAGATTGATGTTATTATGGCTATGCTTGTTAATGGGAAAGATCCTTTATATCCAAACAATGTTCCTTTAGCCTCTTTGGTTGCTCAAGAAGAGAAAGTTGATGTGAACTTCATTATAAACAACAATTTCAACAACAATGCCTACAGGAATAATTTTGGTAGCAACAACAATTATAGGCCTTATCCTCCAAATAATGTCAATTCCTATTGAAACTCCTACAACAATGCTAGAAGTGCCCCCTCTGAACTTGAAGTCATGCTCAAAGACTTTATTAGTAAACAAATTGCTTTCAACAAGACTATGGAGGAAAAACTTTTAACTGTTGAGAAGAATATTTCCTCTTTGTTTGAAGCACAGTCCTCCTTGATTAATAAAATGGCTGCTAAACCTGAAACCATGGAAAGTACCTTTGCTGCTACTCATGCCATACAAGTTACTATAGATGAAAATGTTAGACTTTTAGCCCAACTTCATGCTAAGTGGGAAAGGGAAGCTGAAATTGATAGAAACAATAGTGTGTGCACCATCACTAGATTAGATACCACTAGGCCACAAGAAGTCCCTATTCCTCCTCCTACAGTGCCTAAGCCTAATGAGTCTACTAATAGTGATGCTAAGTTTGTTTTTTATATAGGTGGTTGCAATATTTCTGAAGTGATTCTGTTTTTTGCAAAAGCTTGCTAGAAGTCCTGATGCTAGTGATATGCATGTTGCTTTCACCAAACACATTACAGATGATCTTGTTAAGATTAAGGAAGAGAAGTTAAAACACAAAGCTTTTATTCCTAGGAAAGTAGAAGATAGTTGGGAACCCATTATTAATGTGCAAGTTAATGACTTGGATCTCAAAGCTTCATGTGATCTTGGTTCTAGTGTCTTTGTTATGCCTAGGAGGATTTATGAAATGCTTGATTTGCCACCTTTGGAAGATTATTATTTGGATGTTCCACTTGATGATAATGCTAAGAAGAAACTAATGGGGAGTATTAATGATGTTCTCATCATGGTTAACAATGCTTATGTCCCTATTGATTTCTATGTTTTGGATGTTGAATACAATGCTTCTTGTCCGATTACTTTGGGAAGACCTTTTCTTAGAACTGTTGGTACCATCATTGATATAAAAGAAGGCACCATTAAATATCAATTCCCATTTAAGAAAGGTATTGAACACTTCCCTATGAGGAGAGATAATTTGCTTTTTGCTCCTCCTTTGAAAGAAATGTTTGATGTTAATGCTTCTTCATTTGAAAATACTTGATTTCTTGCTTCTTGTGCCTAACTTAAAGGCGTTAAAGAAAAGTACTTGTTGGGAGATAACACAAGAGTTTACTTGAGTCTTGGAAGTTATTACTTCAGTAATTACCTCTCCTTATCCCTTTTTGTTTGCTTTTTGTGCAAAGAATGACCTCTAATGAGAGGGAAGTAAGATTTGGGGAGTTGTTGTCCCGAAACAGATTTCTGTCCTCCACCATATAAATTCGTAAGGAGTCTTTGTAAGTCGGATTGAGCTGAAACTTTACGAATACATCCTTCAGTATGTTATCTAACTTTCGTTAGTTCAACACTTTTTGATTTGAGCAACAGAAGATTTTCGAACAAATCGATTTCTACCTACTGGTCCGTTTTAACATATTTTTGCCATTATTTGCATTTGCTTCTTATTGATTCCTTTTTGAGTTCTCTTTTGGGAAATTGAGCTTTTTGAAGGATTTGCTACAATAACTTGTGGTTTTAGTGAAAAGTTTTGCTGTTCCAAATCTAAGCCTAAAGGTTTATTATCTTTTGAATACACTAATGTTGCTAATGAAGATTGTGTGAAGTTTTGTATGAAGGAAAATTCCAGGTGTAGAGAGAGAATGAAGTAATGAGATGAAGAATGGACACAAGATCAAGCTTGGGGATTCCACCCCGGTGTCACCCCAAGAAATATCCAAGAGGTACAAGCGTCAAAGCTTGGGGATTCCCAAGGCATCCCCTTCTTCATCAATAAAAAGCTCAGGTCTGTCTAGACACTTCGTTTTTATTGTTTCATGCACTGTTGAGTTGTTCTCGGAGCGTCTTAGTTTTCATTTGGTTTTATTAGTTGTTTAGTTTGCTTGAATAAAGTAGTTTGGACCCCCGTTATCGCCGTGTTTTTTCAAATAAGTCAATTAGTGTTGGAATGGAGTAGAAAGTTCTTGCTTGATAGTGCAAGAGGAGCTTGCATTGACTGTGACTTAGACTTTAGCATGAGATGCTAGGTGTTTTTTGACCTGATGCTTAGTGATTATTTCTATAGCATGTCTTGTTCCAAACAATTGGGATTACTTAGTGTGCCTTGAAGGAATCATGCGTTGTTTTAGCATATGAAAGTATAGTATTGTGGTATTCTCCATTGATGTTTTGTTTGGGTTGACTTGGCACATGCTTACACCATGTTATGACTATGAAAAGTCACGTTAGCCTCTATGATCATTTAGTCCTTGACTTGTAGTACCACTCTATGCTTTGATTAGTAATGTCTTGTTGCTCTGTATGATTATGGCCATTATTGCTCACTTAGTTGGTTGCTCCCAGTCTTTTCCTAGCCTCCACTTGTATGAGTAAGCTCTACTCATACTTCCAACTCCCAAGAAACCAAGTTATTCCAAAGTGTCCACTATAAAATCCTATGTATGGTGTGTTACACCATTCCAAGTATATTCTTGTTTTCAGCTATCTTACAATTAAAAAGTATTTTCTTATGTGAAAACTTAGTGATTAAAGCCCTCACAAACTTGATGGCACACTTTATATTCTTTGCCCCTAATAAAATTGAACCATTGTGTCATCTCTGTTGTATATCCTTGCACTTATACGTTGGAATTATCAGAACCATGCTGTCATGGGGAATGTTTTCAACATTGCACTTGTACTTAGTACATAGTTGATATCATGCTCTTTTGTCTATGGATGTCACCGGTGTTTAATAAAGAGGGAGATTGTAAGTCCATAGAGTTATGCATTTTGTGTTAGAGAAACGCCTAGGCCGCTAGCCTAAGCCATTCCTAATCATGGTGGAAACTTGCAGCATCACCATAATGAGCATTCTGTGAAGCATCCTCAATAAAAATCTATGTACATAGTAAATAAAAAGATCGATGAGATGCTCATTGTCTGCTTGGCTTGTCATTTTCGTTATGCGATAGCGCTTGTACCATGTGCAAGGGGTACCCCATTGGTGGTTCTCTATGATACGCATGTACTTACTATGACAAGAACTTACAGGTGACTGAAGTTGAGTAGCATGAGGTGTGGCCCTCATATTCAAGGGACTTGAGATTGCAAACTTATACTTTGTCAAGCATATACTCCATATTTTGGTCACTTTAACCTTAATTACTTCAAGATGCTTATGCTAGGGGCAATGAGGGATGAAAGCTAACCAGTACCATAATTTTTGGAAGCTCTTTTTGAAACTTCAAATCCCTGCTTCCCTTTATGAAGGGCCTTTCTTCCACTATTATTTTGAGTCTCCACCTTCTCTTCTGTAGGCACCTTTAAGAGAGGATAGTTTCCATTCTGTGTGCAGTGTCCCAAAACTTATTGATTGATGCATATTGTGATATTACTTGTTCTTGTGCTATTTGTATCTAGTCACTCTTATGAACTTTGAAGGTGTCCTATGCATCTATTTTCTACTCCATGAGGGACAAGATGAATGCCACTATGCCATATTTTCTATATGTGAAACAAACAAACATTTTTAATGCATGTTATTCATGATCTTTGTTTGTAGCCTTTCATGTTGCATGCATAGTTACTTTGTCTTATTGTTAGAACTCCATATTTCATGCACATGTTTCGAGTTCTTTGCTCCCAGCTTTCAATGCTTGCAAATGGTTTGATCTTGGTTTTGATGGTGCATGTCACTTACCTACTCGAGGACGAGCAGGAGTTAAGCTTGGGGATGCTTGATATGTCGGAAACGTATCTATAATTTTTGATGCTCCATGCTGGTTTAGTATCTACGTTGCTTTGCTTTGTCTACACTTTGAGGTGTTTTTATATATTTTCTGGAACTAACCTATTAACAAGTTGCCACACTGCAAGTTGCCTGTTTTCTTCTGTTTTTGGTTCCAGAAAGGCAGAAAATCAATATTCTCGGAATTGGACGGGACAAAAGCCAAACTCAATATTTTACCGTGGGCGACACAAAGACAGAAGACGAGACAGAGGGGCGTCGTAGGGTGGCCAGACCCCCCTAGGGGCGGGTGGGTCCACCACGCGCCTGGGTAGGGTGTGGCCCCCTGGTGGTCCTCCTGGCTCGGCCCTTCGCCTATAAGAAGCCCCCGGTGCAGAAACCCTAGGCACCCGATCAAAACTCCACGAAACCTTCTGTAGCCGCCGCCACCATCGTCCCTAGATTGGGGGGATCTGAAGTTCTTCCCGGTACCCTGCCGGAGGGGAGATCATCCTGGAATCCTTCTTCTCCTGTATGAAGCTAAGGTAGTTCCACCTTGGACTACGGGTCCATGTAGTAGCTAGATGGTTGTATCTCCTCCTTGTGTTTTCATGTATAGATCTTATGAGCTCCGTTCATGATCAAGATCTAATATATTTGTACTCATGCATGTTGTGTTTGTGGGGATCCGATTGATATTGAGATTACTATGTCAGATTTATTAATGGTTTTGTCTATTTGATTCTATCATGTCTGTGTTGTTTGTGATCTTGCATGCTCTCTATTGTTAGTAGCTATCTTGTCCAAGTAGTTTCTATTGACTCCAAGAGTGGGTACTTATGCTCAATAGTGGGTTCATGCCTCTAGTTTCCAAGGGAAGTGACAGAAATCCCTTCGGTTGTAGATGTGCTATTGCCACTAGGGAGAAAACAACGACCTCTTGTTCATGGAACAAGAGGATTGTTTACCTTACACACTTTGCTTAAAGCAGTTGTCTGTTGCTTGCAACTTAATCTTGGAGGGTTTGATGATAACCTGAAGGTGGACTTCTAGTCATAGATGTAGTTGGATGGCGGTCTATGTATATTGTTGTATTTCCCAATCGAATCTCATAGGATCTTTTTGTCTAGTATTGCATTGTTATGCCTTGCTCAGTTCCTGTCAATTGCCCTGCTGTAGTTTGCTTACCCTTCATGCCATGTTGTTTATCTAACGAGAGCACCTCTAGTGAACTATGGACCCTGGTCCAATCTTTACCATTGATACATCTTCATTGTTACTTGTTTACTTGGTGCAAACCATCATCACCTTCCACACCATATATTTAATCCTTTGTTACAGCAACCGGTGAGATTGACAATCTCACTGTTAGTTGGGGCAAAGTCTTGAGTTTGTGTTGTGCAGGTCTCCACGTTGCTTGCAGCACCTTTGGAACGTTTCCTTCCTCCTACTGGTTCGATAACCTCAGTTTCTTACTTAGGGAAACTTGCCTGTTGTACTGCATCATACTCTCCATTTGGGGTCTCCCAACGAAGTGCTGATGCACTCATCAGGAATCATTATTCCCAAGGACACAGGCTTATTGGCGTAACCCAACATCTTGAGTACATGCTCACTTACGGAGCTATTCTCTTCCATCATGCAGCTAAAGAACTTTTCTGAAGCATTGTAGATCTCTATAACAGCATGTGTGTCGAAAATCATTTTCAACTCACCCATTGTATCAAATGCATTGCCATTTTCGAAACTCTTTCGAAGTTCTGGCTCTAGGCCATACAATATGCTGCAATGAACTCAGTTGTGGTCCTCTTGACGAGTCAGGGGCATCATCGAACGGTGGGGGGCCTAGCGACTCTTCTAGCACATATTTCTTTTGTGCAGTAGTGAGGAGAATCCTCAAATTCATGGCCCAATCGGTAAAGTTGGTACCGTTTGTTGCAAGTTTCTATTTCTCCATGAACACATTGAAATTAAAACCAGGTGGTGCCATATACAACAGAATTTGTAAAGTTTAGACTAAGTTTATGATAGATTGAGTTCAACTAATCCAAATTAAGAATGAACTCCCACTCAAAAATGACATCCCTCGTGCCTTTTTGGTGATTACATGAACCAAATTCACTACACCATGTCCGATCATCACGTCAGTCGGTGTAGCTTCAAAGGCGAGCATCAAATGGGCATCATATCTTAAATATGACTCATGCTTAACCTTTCGGTCTGTGTTCCGAGGCCATGTCTGTACATGCTAGGATCGCCAAGTAACAACCTTAGTATTCGCGTGTGTAACTATCTTACACCCGAAATATGCTCGTGGATCCAAGAACACCCGATCATCACGTGATGTCTTGGAGCGACGAAACATAATCGGTGCATACTTAAGGGAGAAGACATTTTTATCTTGATATCTAAATGAGCGATCATCTTATTATGCTAATAACGCGCCAAACAAGAAATATAAGATGCAATCAAATATCACATGTTTATAAGTGGAATGATATGGTTCTTGCACTTGATCTCCATCATGTGCATCATGGTATGCTCACTATCATACCTCTATGTGTAAGGCCAAGGTCTATGGAACTTACACGTTATGTGTGTTGTAAGAGTATCAACTTATACTTCTACTTACAACATCACCATATCATGACACTAGCCCAGCAACATTCTAAACTAGACGCCTCTAATTTATCCAGTGCAAGTTTTACGTGGCTTAGGGCTTTCGAAGATAGAATTGTTGTTACCTACGAACATAAACCACAACGAGGATAACCAAATTGTTGACAACTTGTTGCAAATTAGATATTGACTATAGTAGGAGAGACAGACACCCGCTAGACACATATTCAAAACTAGTTGCATGTCAAGCGTGGAACATGTCTAATGTGCGAGGACATGTAAAGTTTGTCCGGGTCGCTTCATCCAACTATGCCACCAATATCCAAAGTAAAACTAAGAAGCAATAACATGATCATCATCACCCACATACTCATATGTGTACTACCCGTGCAAAGCATCTACGCATAGATCCGGCTCTGATACCACTATAGGGTTCGCAACATAGAAAGCAAAAAATTTCCTACGATGGGAACAACTATGTACCAATATCTATCAACTAGATAAAAGCAATGGGTGGATAAACATCCATAGAGAACATACCCTTGAAGACCGATAAAGCTTAACGAGGTTGAACTCGTGGATGATGTATACGATATCTTGCCGATCTCAAGATTGAGAGGAAGCCCTAGCACCGCAAACCAGCGGCACATCCGTGCTCGCACACACATCCTAGGCACTGAGCAATCTCCACCTCCTCGCTCCAGCGATGCAGTGGAAGCACAACTATTTCTTGCCGAATAGCCACCGGTAACATGTATCTCGCTAGTCCGAGACCATGGGGGATAAATACTAGAGGGCGAGAGAGATCCTTCACGAAGAGGTGTGAGTGTAGAGGTCCCAACCTTTAATAAGGTAGAGATCCCTGTGTTTACAATGCTAGTCCCTGGATCAATAGCTTGCATCCACAGTTAAGATGTAATATCAAGAAACAAAGGTCATAATACAACTTTATAACCAGGAATAAAACGATTCATTACATCTTACATAGTTCATTTGGCTATCACATTACAATGCAGCAGAATATCTATATAGCATGGAGTCCTTCATCTTCAAAGTGCCACAGGCAATCATGTTGGTTGTAGACTTGTAATCCTAATCAACACACTTCACTAACATCAAACAAACCTGCAACATAATAAGTTGCAGCCACAAGGGTCAATACATTTGAATTGTATTGGCAAGTTTCACTACTATGTAGAAATAAGTGGATCCTATCATTACATGCATATTTGGCTAAGTAGGGTTTAGGCTCATTTGTAGAAAGCAAAATAGTTTTATCCTATCTTTTCAAAATAGTTTTGATCTTTTGAAAATCTTTCTGAACTCCTTGGAAAACTCCAAGTGCTTCTAATCCCTTGTTGTCACCATCAAGTTTTACTTTGAGAAATTGGAATATCGAGATCTTCCATAGCTTCAGGCCTTAGTTGCTCAGAGTTGTCCATAACCGGGGACATGACTAAGTACTTAGAATTTGATCTTCTGCAGAAGTTGTACACTTTACCCACATGACACAATCTCGTCTTGATGCCACCAGTGGCCGCTGGATAAGTGTAAGAGGTCCCAACCTTTAATAAGGTAGAGATCCCTATGTTTACAATGCTAGTCCCTGGATCAATAGCTAGCACCCACAGTTAAGATGTAATATCAAGAAACAAAGGTCATAATACAACTTTATAACCAGGAATAAAATAATTTATTACATCTTACATAGCTCATTTGGCTATCTCATTACAATGCAGCAGAATATAACAATAGCATGGGGTCCTTCATCTTCAAAGTGCCACAGGCAAACATGTTGGTTGTAGACTTGTAATCCTAATCAACACACTTCACTAACATTCAAACAAACCTGCAACATAACAAGTTACAGCCACAAGGGTCAATACATTTGAATTGTATTGGCAAGTGATACTATGGTAGTATAGTGGAGTCTATCATCTATATGCATTTGGCTAAGTGGAGCTTAGGCTTGCTTTTTTCAAAATATATTTTCCTTATCATTTGAAAACACCAAGTTTTTGCTTGACAAAATCACCCAAGGAATCACCCAATAGAAATTGGTGATCCTTCAACCCTTGTTCAACCACAAGTTTTTAACTTAGAAATTTGGATGAGGAGATTCTTGATAGCTTCCATGTATTGATGCTCAAATTGTCCTTTACCAGGGACATGGCTAAGTACTTAGATTTTACACTCTGCAGAGGTGGTGCACTTTCCCCACAAGACTTGGTTTCACCAAGACAAGATCTTTCATAAGCCTTCCCTTAGACCAGAATGGACGCGCTCCAACCTATCAATCCCCTACCACCAACTATCCATTTGGCAAAGTTATTGCAACCTATATGATCCAGGCAGCGCCCATAATGCCATGTGGCTGCACTTGAAGCTTCTCAACATTTGACATCTCAAATCTCTTTGTTCCTGGGTGGCCATCCACATGTGAGATACACAAGGTAAACCATAGAAATGGGCCTTGTGTAACCACTCAACACAAACCATTCCTTCCATTCCACCCAGGTGATTCATTCACTTAGTTGTTTTATTAAACAAAACACAAGTCCTTGACTTAGAAATATCCATAGTATGAATATATTCCACCCTTGTTTTCTACTAGCTAAGATAAGCATGATAGTAGTAGGAATCTTAACTTAGGAAATTTCTACTAAGGTTTCATCTACTAGGTTTTCCCATGGCATAGTTTATACTTAGCAAAAATTCCATGCAAGTCCTACTTAGAAATACCACTAATGCATAGTGAAAATATTGGGACAAAAGTATGAAGCTTCTCTTGCCTTTTTGGTAGAGAATTATAAGTTCACTCCTTGATCTTGCAATAGTCACACTCTTCAAAGTTAACTACAATTCAATCAAGCAAGGCACAATTTCAATCTACCATTCAAGCAAACATCACATAAAATAATTGAAAAAAAGCAATGCATGCAAGCATGCCACAGATTGTTTATTTGAAAAATTGGTTTCTAATGGGTTATAAACATTTGAAAACACCTATTGGTCATTTTATAAAAGTGGCAAAACCATTTGCAAAAGATTTCATCCATAAACCATTTTATACCAAATCAATATTTTATGTGGTTGAAAATTCCTTTAGAAATGTAATGATTTTTATGAGGTCCACCAAATATGTTTTGAATTCATAAAACTTTGTGTTTAGGTTCAAAGGGTTTAAATCAAAACATTTCCCAAAGGGTTTCCTCAAAGAGCATTTTTAATAAATAAACATTATTTTTATATGACTAGAAATGCTTTAAATCAAAGATTTACTCTTTAGCTTTACCAAATACATATTCAAATCCATGAGTTGGTTTCTAAGGTTAGTAGGTTCAAAACAATCCATTTGCCAAATATTTTATCACAAAAAAATTTATAGAATGAATTTTATATTCTAAATATGCCTACACAAGTTTATGCAAAAACAACTATTTTATCATAAGAAATTTACTAAACAAAGTACATGGTTGGATAGGGTTTGTCTTGATGATTCCATTGATATAAAATTTGCAAAATTTGGACGTGTGAATAAAAAGTTATGCAATTTACAAAATCAACATCTAATAGATTAGTTTCTGTTTTTAAAACAAAAGGCTGGCCACGTGGAGCGATTCTATTGGCCAATAACGGTTCGCGTGGATCGACCTCTCTGGTGCGTTAGATCTAAGCTGCAATGCATGGTTCAGATAAGCTCGTACACCTTCGTTTATGTTCTATCGTGTGCATTTGATCTAAATCCTATGGCTGACGATCAAACGACCATCGAGTGGCGGCGAGTGGCGGCGCGTGCTTTGGCTACGGCGTCACGGCGACTACAGGAAGCGAGGGAAGAAGGGGAGGGGTTTACCAGAACCGCAAGAGGTTGCTAATGCTCAACGTGGTAGTAGCTCGTCGAGGGGCGCACGGTGGTGACGTGGATTGCTCACCGGAGGTCTGCCTGGCGTCGGGCACGCTTTGATGTTGATGGGGGCGAGGCTACGAAGCGCGCTAGGACACGAATCAGGCGGCATTAGATGCGGACGAGGTCACTGGCCACACGCGAATCATCGGAAAGAAGAGGGGCGGTTAGAATGTTACCAGGGGCGTCGCCGGAGTTGAAGCAGACGACAGCGGTGTTCGGGTTTGGTCGTTGTCGACGATATGGTGCTCGCGCGGATGAACGGAAAGCACAGGGAGATGCGCCAAAGTCTGGGGATCACGCTTGCGTGAAACAGGGCTTGCAGGGGTGAGGGTGCTGGCCGGAATTGGAGCAGAGGATCGTCGGAGCAGTGAGGGCGCGAGCTCGAAATGGGAACTTCCCGGTGGCAGAGAAGGAATGGGGTCCAGGGGGAAACGGATAGGAGGGAGAGGCGGTTAAGAGGGCACGGTCGCGGGGTGGATTCACTGCGGCGCTAACGCGAATTAACTCGAGCTTTCAACGGCAGAAATGGCCGAGCGTGGTCAGCGGCGGGTGAGGAAATGACCTGACCAGTGGGGTCTGGTTGACAGCGAGAGAGAGAGAGGAAGAATGGGGCCAGGCAGTCAGTGGTGGTGCGGGTGAGTTCTGCGGTGAGAAAACGGTTTGCTCGGGGGTGAGAGCGAGTGGGATGCTGGGCCAGTGGGCTGGGCTGGATTCTTTCATTTTTTTGTACTGATTTTCTTTTTCTATTTTCATTAATCTATTTTGACTTTATTTAATCAATTCAAACAACCATTTGAATTCAAACTCCAACCAAACTTTGAGTAGATTTTAATACTGATCAATAATACATTCTAAAGTCCAATTTAGAATAATATATTTATTCTTTTTAGGGAATATTAATTAATTAAAATAGGCCCTTGTATTAACTCAAATAAGATTTAATAATGTTTTTCAAACTCCATTTGAAATCTAAATCTTTCCAAATCTTTTCAGTAGGTTTTATTTGTTTATTTGGGTGTCAAATAATTCACCTTGTATTATTTGGAATGTTTTTAATATTATTTATTAATCATTTAAAATTGGGTATTTGTTCTTATTCAAATGAAATCAATTATGGTTTTAAATTCCATAAATTTTATTTAGGTGATTTACTTGATTCCATTTAAGTTAATTAAATAAATTTTAGACCACTTGGGTATATTCCAAATATTATTTTCCCATGATTTAATTAATCATTTCTAATAGGGATTTTATCTTTTATCAAAATAGAAATAGAATTTGGTTAATGCCACTTTATTTTATTTGGAAAATTCTTGAACCATTTATTTTATTTGGATTTGGATTATGTTCATTCCATTTGCTTATGGATTAGGCCAAGATTGAATTTGGTCTTTAAATATTCCTCATTTAATATTTCTTTCTCTATCTTATAAAATCCATATCTTTTTATTTGAAGATCCAAACTTGGTGATTCCAATTTGAAAAACCTTATTTAATATTTGTTTATCCTTTTAAATCTCTTTAGGGTTATTTGCTCACCATTTGGTATGTATTTCTAGATAGGTGCTTAATTAGCTTTGGAATTTACTTTTCCTTATCTTATTAAATTCATAAGATTTTATCTATGTTTCCAAATTAAGTGAAACCAATTCATATGGTTTTATAATATTTCTATTTGTCATTCTTGATCATTTATAAATGTTTGTTGACAAAATTTTATATGGATCAAAACCATAGGCTTGGAGATAACTTGGAAATGTTTTTCTTCCATTAGGTTTTTAGTGTTTTGGTTTATTTTCCAAGTGTTTAAATTTTAAGATGCTTTTATGAAGAAAGCATTTCACTTGATTTGAATGTAGTTGGATTCAAATTTTACTCAATTTTGTTCAAGATGGGATTTTAAGTTTGCATTTAGAATCAAAAGTTTCTTTTCACCCTAAATTTCAACAATTATTTATTTTGTTTATTTATTTTGCACATTAGAAGATTTGGAAAATCTTGGGATGAGACAGGCTACCACCCTTAAAATAAATCTCGTCCCGAGATTTGGGAAAGATAGGGGTTACAAGTTGGCTCAAAGAAACTAGGGTACTACCACCCTTAAAATTTTCCAGTAGATTACTTCTTGGCTTGCTTGGGATCTTGATGAAACCTCTCTGGGCAAACATTTGCATAGTGTCCTTTGTTTCCACACTTTGAAACATGTGATAAGGCTGAGATCCTTCATAGGCTTTATCTTGTGCTTCATCTTTTCTGGATAATTACTTGCATAATGTCCTTGATCACCACAATTGTAACATGTGACAAGATTGATCTCTTTGCGTATCTTCTGTGGACAAGTTGACATATAATGGCCTAGCTCTTTGCAGTTGTTCCACCACACTTGGTCAATTTCCTTATACTTCTTCTTCTTCTCTGGACATTCATTGGCATAGTGTCCCATCTCTTTGCAATGGCAACACTGCACTTGACTTTTGTCCTTCTTCTTCTTTGGTTTCTCCAAAGCTAAGAGTGCTCCTAGTTCATGCTCTTCATATCTTATCTCAAAGGTGGGAAAGTTTCCTGGTCTCCTTGATCTTTTCCTTGGATAATACATATGTCTCCTCTTTGGTCCATCAAATTGAGTCATATTGCATGCAGGTGCAAGCTGAGATTTTCCTTTGTCTTCACCCTTCTTGGTAGAAGTTGTTCCCTCATGGAAGTCTACAATCTGTTGTTGCACTCCACCTTGTTTCCTTTGTTGAACTATGGAATAGATGGGGCATTGGATAGGGACATGATTATTTCCTTCAAATAGGAAGCAAGTAGCTTGAGATGTGGGGCATTGATTAGTTGGATGTTTCTCTTCACAATTGGGGCATTCATCTTCATGCTCTTTGGAAGTGTGATCCTTGACTCCACAAATATTGCAAGCTTGGGTTCCTTCTAGAATATCATCCTTGACATCATTGTTATCATAGACTCCTTGGGAAGGGTTGTTTCCCATGTTGATCATTTGACTTGTCACCTTTTGCATAATTTGAGTTTGGGTTTCCAAAAACATTTGCATGGTTGGGTCTAACTCATTGTAGTTGGCTAAAATCTGAGTTTTCACTTGGTTCAACTGGGTTTGGGTTACTATGAGTTCTCTCATGTTGATTTCTTGGTTGTTGTTGTTGTTGTCACCATCCTTGATGTTGGTGTTTCTTGGAGTAGTCATCTGTTTGGGTTGGATTGGGATTAGAATAGGCAAAAGATTTCTAAGGAATTAATTCTAATCACACACAACACAATTCACACAAGAAATGTGCAAGCAAGCACAAACAAACATTCCACTCAAACAACAAGTTTCAAACACATTTTTTAAGCAATAAAATATATTCGCTACACCACATAAGTTGGTGGGTTTGATGTAAACTCAATATGGTGGTCCAACTATATGGTTCCCTTGAGATCTTTCCATCCTTCTTAGTTGATTCTTCATGAACAAGATCATTGTATCCTTGGAAAATTCTTGTGTCTTGGTCACAAAACTTCAAAGGTGATGATGGTTCCTTCTAAGTTGTGTTTCCTTAGTCTTCAAGTCTTGAGCAATATTTCTTGACTCACTTGTAGTCCTTAGTTATATCCAAGTTGAAGTACTTGTTGAGAATAAGGTTGAAATCACTTGATTTGGTGAAGTCCTTTGCTCATGTTGAGGTCTTTGCTCATGGTGGAGGCTTTATCCATCAAGTTGAAATAGACAAGATGTAGAATCAAAACTAAAAAGGTTGAGGAAAGAGTTTACAAGATTGTTTGTAAATAAGTTTTGGAACAAATTGAACTCCTATTTTTCTAAGGGGTTTTGTCCAATCCTAGGGTGTAACATCCCAAAAATACTAAGCTTGGATCATCAAACACTAGTCATCAACATTTAGGGTTAACAAAAACTTTGCTAAATAAAACTTTGAAGGCATGCATATGTGTATGCATGGATTTTGAAATTCTTTGGAACCACCTTGTTTGATTGTTTCATTGCTTGTAAAATGTTTCTTAGGTGAAATAAACATCATCTAAACATTTCCCAAACTTTTCCTAAAGGCAAATAAAACAAAACCAATAAAATAAAGGAATGGTCATTTTGACCAATTTAACTCCCATGCCTACTTTGGTTGTCTCAAACATTCAAAACCTAATGGAAACTTTTCTGGATCTTTGCACCCCTTGAATGTACTCATAACAAGGTATCAAGGCCCACTTTGTGATCATCCATAAACTTTCAAATGCATAGTTTAAATGACAATTCAAAATTGAATCTTTATCATATGGGAAGATCCCACTTTTTCAAAAAAACACTCAAACAAACTCAACTTTCAAAACCCAAGCATCTGCAGACTCACTAGCACCAATCTAGAAAACCCACCAAAAATATTTTCAAATTTCAAAACTTTATTTCATGCAGCCATTTCATCAAACAGGTTGCAGACACAAATCATACAAAATCTAAACACTATTTGGAGCAGTGTTTTGAGCCTAACTTGTCCCCTCTTTGGCTCACAACCATCTCAGTAGATCATCTAGCTAACTAAACCAAGCACTAGCACCACTGTGAGCTTGCCATTGTCATCAATGGTGAACAGCCGAGCACAACCTTGCCACCCCATAGTCGACAGCAAGCTAGGAGCAACAGCAAGCCTAGCCAGCATGTCTGGGAGGCAGCCCACCGTCCACCGCCACTCACTGTCCCAGCCGCGAGCGTTGCCAAGCCCTGGACCACACGCACGGACCGCGCCTAGACCGCCAGCGACCATGCCGAGCGTCGCCAGAGCGCCACCCTCGACCGAAGCCCACAGACCGCGCCCCGCCATCACCACGTGCATACACAATCCCCACCGACCCAGGAGACCACCAGACATCCTCGTTCGCCACCCCGTGACGCACAGCCCCCGCTCGCCGTCGAAGACGCCACCTCTGCCGCGTAGAGCGTCGCATGTTCCAGACCAATCCGCACTGCCCCACGCCTCGAAACCATGTCGTTGAGCATCTCTAGGGAGCACTGCACCATCCCCTACCTTTGCCCATGCCGATAGCCATCTGTACCACCGCCCCCGATGAGCTCACCATGCGCCCCGTCGGTCCCCTCGCTCGACAATAAATAGAGGCCACCCCCGCTCGATTTCTTCACACCATCTCACTCCCCTCTCCTTACTGATCATGCCACACCGTTCCTAGAGCAAGGCGAGCACCACCTCGCCGGAATTTCACCGGAGCCCGCCGCCTCTGGAGAAGAAGGGCGCCATCGATTTCATCAACCCCAGGAGCTGCCGCGACCACCCCTGAGTTCGCCGTTGTCGACTTCGTCGTTCGCCCGCCTCACCGATCCTCGCCTGCACCCCGGTGAGCCCCAGCACCCCTCACTGGCCGCGCTAGGTTTCTTTCTCGCCGGCGTTGCTCAACGTCGATGATGACTCTCAGCCGTTGGATTAGAACTAGATCGAATGATCCACATCGCCTCAGACTTAGCCTCCATGTCTCAGCAGTGGGGACACCCACTTAAGCAGCCCACGGGAGCACTGCGCTTAGCAGGCTGACCTGTTAACTTTTCCCGCGCAGCCCAGTTATTTGAATTAAACCTTTTTCATTTTGTTTCAAACTCACTTCTGTACCCAACTTCAAAAATCAACCCAGATCGATTCAGTGCACCAAATTGAATGAAACAAATTTTGTTAGAAAGGTATGAGAATGCTGAATCCAAGCCTGTTGGATTCAAGTCATTTGGAAATATAGATCACCCATGGTAAAAATAACAAGGTAGAAGCTTTTCTGCATTCAAACATTTTTCAAATTTAAACCATAATAGCTTTTGAGTTGATTCCAACTCTCAAAAATCACATTTAACCATACCTTTCAGAAAATATAAAAATATATAGGTTTACCTTCAGAAAAAATGTTCAAGTAATAAAAGAATGCTACATAGGCATTTCTAGCCACTTTAAATAATTAAAATAAAAGGGTAAAACCTTATTAAATTGTGACACCACTTTAAATCACATTCCAATGAACTAAAATATGTGGTGATGACATGTGTCAACATGATCCCATGTTTGGTTTGGAGAATATTAAATCTTAAATAATTTTTCAATGAGTAGAAATTACTTTTCTAAAAATAAAAAAAATTAAACCAAGCTTTAATCTTGTAATCTTAGTGATGATGTTGGATCATCTATAGGACCCTTGTTTGTGATGATTGCAAGTATTTAAGTATTGTTTGTTGATTGTGTACCTCGTATTTATTCATAGACGATAGTACCGACCAAGGATATGAGGTGGAAGGAGGATTCTACGAAGAAGAAGCCGAGGAGAACTTCAACCACTGCTCTGCACAAGGCAAGCTAACACTTGCAAGATACTCTACTTTAGCAAGCCAGTAACCTTGCAAGCTGATACTATACCTAAGCAAGCTTATACTTGCATTTGTGCAAGCAAATACTTGCTTGTTACCATGCCAACTATATGCCTTAAGCATATGTGATCATGCCCACTTTATAAACCAATCCTAGTTTTACTTGCAAGCTTCTTACTTTATTTCTTTATCAAAGCTCTTCCTTAGAGTTTACTTAAGTGAATTATAGATACTAGAAAGATATGTGAAGGTTGCATAAAGATCATAAAATTTGGCCTAATCTAGGTAATCTTGATGTCATCCCAAGGCATGAGATTGAGCTTAGTTGAAACTCCCCTAGTTTACCACCCCTCATCAGTACTCACCCCCACTTGTAGATGCTAGTGCTAAGCATAAAACTCGATCAACTTTAGATGGGAATACTTGGTGGAAAAATGGTTACGAAAACCTTGGACATGTGTTTCCGAACACCGGATGATTTTGGTGATGAAAATGTTGAGGCATGAGCCTTATCCCTTTATAAAACTGATGGGTGTCTGGATGCGATACCATTCCAATTTTTTCGTACAACCACAATACCCGAAGATTGGGTAGGGCTTGACTGGAAACTTATATACCTTAGTATTAGTTCCCTCACGGCCAAGGTCTGAGCTGAGGCTACCTTGTGAAGATTGTCCACCTATGCAGTACCCAAGACGATAGTTGGTCATGGTTGGGAGGCCAAACTCACAGGAGAGGTGCTTATACTAGGGCGTGTAATCGAAAGGTTAGGATTGATTATCCGCATACTGAGTATGGTGAATTTAGGATTTGTTCCTAACGGATGTATCGAATGTTGTGGTGAAAGTGTACAATCTCTGCAGAGTGTCAAACTATTTGAATAGCCGCATCCGCGGTTATGGACAGTTGGAGTGTCCATACTATTCCTCCGTCAGACTTTTCAAAATGACTTGTGAAATGATTTGAAACTTTGACTTGACCACAATAGAGTTGTGATATGGAATACAAGTTCCCACTTAGGAGATATAAATTTGTGACGAGCATTCGTTGCTTCTAAACTTAGTAGAGATAAATCTGGCTTTTGCAAAACAACCCTAGAGCCTAGTGTCCTATTATCCAAAAACCCCTTTACCTGTTAGTATTAGTTTGCGAGTACTTAAAGAGTACTCATGGCTTTGTCCCTGGCTATTCCCATGGCCAGACTATGAAGAGTAGTACCTGGAAGATGGACCCCAGGAATGTTACGACAACTGGGATCATCTCCCATCGTCAGCATTGCCTGTGACCCTGAAGATGGAGCTTCGCCTACGCTACCGTTATTATTACGTATTCTGCTGCTTGATGTTGTATTAAGAACTGGATCATGAGATCCCTATTTGTGTAAGAACTTATGTATCATTTGTAATGGATGATGTACTATGGTATCCAGTTCTGTTATGTCTCGCAAAAATGGTAATCCTGGGATTGCGATGTATGGCATAACAGGCATCTGGGATTAAAAATCTGGGTGTTGACAAGTTGGTATCAGAGCCAGGTTGACCATAGGAGACCCTAGTTAGACTGGACGTTTGGACCAAAAACTTAGTTTCAAAACCAAAGAAAACAAATATTTACAAAAAATTATTCTCATTCTTATCTCTTTGATTCTTTCATAAAAAATCATGTTCCTCAAAAACTCTTGCAAAATACATAAAATTTTGACACACTTGATCACTCTGCTAACCTACTCATCCTCTATTCTTATAGATGGACGTGAAGTACAGCAAGTTTTACCAACTGGGGAATGGAGGAGACCTAATCTTTGAGAGGGATTTGGACCAGCTTTCGGAACTTCTGGAGCGTCCGCACCCCGAGTTCTTCAAAGCTCAGCTCAATGATCAAGGAGGAGAAGATCTACAGTGGCTAATTGTTGCAAGTCTCCGAGGAAAGATTGAACCTCCCACTGCGGAGGGAATTCAGTTTACCTTGATGGAAAACAACTGGCTCGATGGACTTGCCAGAGCCATGCAGGAAGCTCTTTCTCGTCTGTGTGGGCAGAGCATCAATCAGATCAAGGGTACTCGCTTTGAGTTTTTCCCAAGGTGTGATGCAAATGGACAACCACTGGAAGCCCCATACCACCCCGAGCGGAAGACTCAATTGGACCATCTTAGCTTCATGATGTACGACCGTCAGCAGGAGTTGGATAACTGTCGTGACTACTCCAACCACAAGTCTGCCATCATCAAGACAAAGGACCAGACCATCGCCATGCTAGCAAAGGATTGCAAGTCTCGCCGCCGTCAGCTCAACAAGAAGGAGCACATTATTGCCCATCTTCGCCACCGCATCTCATCTTTGGAGGAGACCATCCAAGAGAGAGACATACAGTTGGAGGAAAGGGAGAATGCCAGAGAGGATCTTCGTGGAGACCCCTACTCCTATCTCAGCGATGATGATGATTTTATGGAAGATCAGGCTATGGATTTCTTCACCGATGAGGACGATTTCGCCTTCATCGATGATGATGAAGATGACGAAGCCATAGATTCCGAGGAGTAGTAGCACTTGAGCACTAGCGTAGTGAATAGTATTTGGTCCATTGTATCGTAGTTCTCAGAATGGTTCTTAAAACTATTTTCTTTTCTTTGTTGTGGTGTGTGTTGTATCGGGTGCTATGAATGAATGAACGAAAAAGCAAGTTGCTAGAAAATCTGAGTCAAACTTTAATTTTTTTTCAAAGACCCAAAACTTTAGAAATTTCTCTCTTTTCTCATGATCTATCTAAATCTTCAGATGCCACGTGGAGGAAGTGGTTCAACCCCGGACCCGATGTTGCAGATACTGCAAATGTTGACTTCTGACCGTGAAGCTGAAAGAGCGGAACGTCAAGCCAACCTAGCCACCCTTTAGCAGATAGCCCAGCTAGCCCACAATAACCAAGGCCACGGAAATCAGGATAACCATAGATCTAAGCTTAAGAATTTCCAGAATACCAACCCACGTGTTTTCACTAAGTCCGAAGAGCCCCTAGACGCTGATGATTGGCTGCAAACCATGGAAAATAACCTAGAATTAGCCGAAGTGGAAGCCAACGAGAAAGTCCTGTTCACCACCCACTATCAAGCCGGAGATGCCAGAGCATGGTGGAACAGTGTTCGCGCAATGACCGGAGGCCAGATGATGATCTGGGAGGAATTCAAGGTCAAGTTTAGTAGAACCCATGTGCCACCGGGTTTGATCAAGAGAATGAGAGACGAGTTCAGAGAGCTGAAGCAAGGAAGGATGACTGTAGCGGAATACCGTGACAAATTTTTGTCCTTAGCTAGGTATGCCCCAGATGAAATAGACACTGAAGCCAAGAAGAAAGAAAGATTCCTGAATGGTCTGCATGATGAGATGCAGACGGTGTTAGTCAATATCCCCTTTGCGGATATTGAAGCCCTTGTCGACTCAGCTATCCAGATGGAAGGAAAGATCAACCAAGCCAATGAGAACCGCAAGCGTCGTATGATGCATCAGCCAGAAACCCATCAGACCCCAAAGTATCGCCCCAACCCATCTCCAGGATTTGCCCCAAGAACCAACAGACCCCCGATGACCCGTCCCACCTATCCCAACCATGGAAACCCTAGGCCCGGAGGAAATCATAACAACCCCGGCAACTCTAGCAATTTCAATCGTGCCCCACCCAAGTTCAACAACAACAATGCTACCGCCAACACCAACACTGCCCCTAGAACTGGAAGCAATGCTGTGCCTGTCATAGCCAAGGACAAGTCGCAAGTGACTTGTTATGACTGTGGAAATAAAGGCCACTATTCCAACGAGTGCCCCAGCAAGAAGAATGTCGCAGCACCCAATGCCAATGCCCCAGCTCAGCAACAGCGTCGTGTTCAGCCAGGGAGAAGATTTGCCCCAGGGAATTCACTCAACCGCAACGGCCGTCTTTTTCTCATGCATGCTGAAGAAGCTCCGGAAGCGCCAGACGTCATGCTGGGTATGTTTTCTGTTAATTCAGTACTTGCACGAGTGTTGTTTGATTCTGGTGCATCGCACTCATTTGTCACCGAAGAATTTGCCTGATGGGAAACCGTTGTGAGATTTATTCGGATCACAAGAGCCTAAAGTATATATTCACTAAGAAGGAGCTGAATATGAGGCAGAGAAGATGGATTGATATAATCAAGGATTACGATCTGGACATTCACTATCACCCTGGTTGTCGTGGTGGTGGCACGACAGATGCCATGGGTAGGCTAAAGTATGGGGCCAATGGATGCTAGTGGGATCTGGGGAGGGAAGATGTAGTTGATTCTGCACACAGAAGGCAAAGGCAAAGATCTTTATTTCTCCTTCCTTGGGCTACAAGTACTCCTTGAGCTGTATTCAAGAAGGAAGAACTTTACCAGCCTAACGGTAGTAAGAATGAGTCGATTCCCTCCTCAGGGTCCAAGCCTCCCCTTATAAAGGAGATCCTTGGGTTCCTCTAGGGCTGACGTGGCAAGCATATTCGAGGAATTTGCTTGTCCCAATATAGTAGTTCGGCGCCCCCCTTTCCCTGTCGCTCCCCTAACGACGGCAAGGTTCCAGAGGGCCCCTCCTGTGTGCCTTGATCTTCTGGACTGTCACCTCCGTGACCTCCTTCTGCCTATCAGTCGCTCTGCGCCTTTGTCCCTAGTGCTTGGCTCTGCTCAGATTCTCCCTAGCTTGCGGCTAGAGTTTGACTTTAGGCTTCTCCTTCTCCTGCAAGCTTCGTATCATTCGGCCCTTCCTCGCGTAACTCGGCTGGTCCTTCACCTGCATCAAGATTAGTCGGGCTAACCCGGCCGACTTACACAGTATCTCGGCCGGGTAATGCCTTGCCATCATTATAAGGGTCTCACCTTTTCATATCTCGGCCGACTTCTATAGGATTCGGCCGATTCAGACTGTAACTCAGAAACTGGACGGGGGACATCCTTTCATCTTTCCCCGTCTTTACCCTATCCGGGGTTACCTCCCCAACATTAGTCCCCGAAGCTGGTATGGCCCCGCCGATTACCTCGGCCGGGCCGTATCAGTTTCATGACACTCTTTCTGCATTGTTTCCGAGTTATTTCTTTCTCGTTCGAGGTATCATCATATCTTCTCGCGTACGCCTTGTCCTACGTGTCATCCCCATCATTGTTTCTCTAGTTTTTTGTTCCTCTACAGTATTTACTGATAGGCTACAGTTATTACTATGCCTGTCGCGCCGGCGCTGCGATGCCTCGTGTGCCGCTTCCGTTGGGGATCGTGACCTTCTTTGCTACCGTGTGGCCCACGGTGCGGTTCCGCTCAACGACGTGCGGTCGTGCTGCGCACACGATCTACACGGTCAACCGCCACACCCACGATCCCACTACCTCGCTTGCGACTCGATTATAAAGAGGGGCACGGCGCTGGGGAATTCACTTTCCCCTTTTCGCTCGCCCGCGCCCTTCTTCTTCCTCTCGCTTCTGTGCCCGTTCGCAGCTCCGCCGCCGCGCGTTCATCTGGACCTCTGACGGCGAGGACTCCGCCGTGTTGCTCCGTCTGCCTCGTCCTTGTTCGCTAGCTCCGGCGCCGTCACCGGTGAGTTCTTTCCGGTACCGCCGCCTTGGCTTTCCTCTAGATTCCTCTCTTTCCCTTTCGTTTTCGCGCGGTGGTTCTTTTGCTGTTTCGGCGCCGTTTCTGTGTAGAATCACGACGGGGCCCTGTAGTTCTAAACTTTCCTCCGCCGCTAGTTCTTCCTCCGCTGATTTCTCCGGCGAGCCCATGTCTAGCTCCTTCAGCGGTGCCCTGGTAGAGGATGACGATGCTGGCTCTGGGCCCGAGCGAGGCTCGTGGCAGGGCTCCTCCGTTACTCGCCGCGAGATTGAGTGGCTTATTAGGACTCGGAGGATTCCCGCCGAGGTCTCCTGTCGCTTACCCGGCATCGAGTCCTCTCCGGATCTTAGGGAGGGCGAGTATGTAGTTTTCATGTCGCATTTCTCACGCGGCTTTGGTCTCCCTCTTAGCGACTTCGCTAGGGAATTTCTCGACTACTTCGGCCTTTAGCCGCATCACCTTCCTGCAAATGCCATCGCCTCACTTTCTGCTTTTATCTCTGCCTCGGAGGGATACTTTGGCCTATGGCATTCCGTGCATGTCTGGTCGAAGTTCTTCCAGATTCGTTCTAACGTTGTCCCTGACAAGTCTCTGCACCCTTCCGAGAAACTGCTTACTCAATGTGGTGCCGCGTCCATTACACCTCGGAGGAAATCCGTTTTTCCTCGTGTTACAGGGCTAGAGTCCTGCAAGAAGTGGCACAAGTCCTTCTTCTATGTCAAGAACATAGGAACTGAGGACAAGATTCGGCTCCCTGCATTCTCCATTGGTACGCCCTTCAACGTGAATTGGACTTATAATCCAAGGAAGAGTCACGCCTTGGCCGAGGCTTTTGAGATTCGGCTTAAAGAGCTGATCCGCGCCGGGTTACACGACGAAGATTTGATGGCTACCTTTATCAGTAGCTGAATCTGCTCATTCCAGAAATGGACGCACAAACTCTGCTACATGAGCGGTCCTCTTGACCCCAACCGAGTCTCGACTGTGGAGCTCGACAACTATCTCATCTATAAGTGTGTCCGAGCTATCTTCAAGACTGAGATGCCTGAGGACTGGGCTTGGGGATTGAAGCCGTTCACCCGTGAGCGTCCCCCTCCCGAAGTAAGCTTAACTAATAACGCTTTGTTTTCCAACTATTTCCATAACTGTTTTCGCTAATTTTCCTCTTTCTTGTCTTACAGAGGTTTGTAGAGCAGAAGGGCGAGGATGCCGAGGTTCTGTCGCTTCCGTGGCCTGCGGACCGGAATACCCCGGACGTTGGGGAGCCGGACTCGGAAGAGTTTGTCCCCAAGTCGGATCTCGCCCCGGATCGTGCTCGTGGCAAGACCTCGGCCCATGAGGAGGAAGGTGATTCGGACGAGGTCTAAGTTCTAGAGGTAGTTGCCGCAATGCCCATTTCTTATGCATTTCCGGCTTCTACTTTCCCAACTAATCCGGCCGGTCAGGTTCACGACGCCGAGCCTATTGCTTCCCTGCCCCCTGTTACCTCGGGGAAATGTGGGGCTCCTGCTGGTGCCTCAGAGGCGGCCCCCAAGAAACGAATGAAGAAATCTGCTCCAAATCCTCCCAGGCGCAAGACCATGCCTGGACTTGTAGGGTAAGTTCCTTTTGCTCGTATTTCTTGTTTCTCTCTTTCTGTTTTTCAACCTGACGCCCTTCTTTTCTTTTTTTATCCTCGCATTGCTCCACTTTCCGTTAAGCCCGGCGGTCCTAGCATGACTAGCCGTGTGACTCGGCAGCCGTCTCCTCCGCCTGCGGAAGATACCAAGATTCCTAGTCCCGAATCGATCACCCCCTCGCCACGATGTGCCTGAGACTCCTCTTGTTGACATTGATTCCACTCGGCCCTCCAAGATTTCCACCGAACCAGTTGCCTCCTCTATGAATCCGAGCGTCTCTTCCGAGCCCCTTCTACTCCTCTTGTTACTTTTCTATAGTAACTCCAGCCCCGGCTGAGGACATCAATATCTTGGCGCCCTCTGCGATTGTGACCCCTCCGGCTCCTAAAGACACAGTTCCCATTGCCGAGGTATCAGCTCCTGCCGATGCCTCTTCTAAAGCAAGAAAAGTTGTCGCCGCCAAGGCTTCCACTTCCCAGAAAGGTCTTGTCGGCTCTTCTCAGCCGAGTATCGCCGATGTGCTGCGCAAAGGAACTGCCTCCACCAAAACCTCCGTTACTCCGGCCGCCGGTACCCAACTTGCTCTTCATAAAAGCCCTGCGGCCGCGGTGGTTACACAGCATGTCCGGGGTAAAGTCCTAACTCGGACGGCAAATGGGAACAACCTCGGCTCACTGGTGGAATATGCCAATAACTGGAAAGCTGCCGATCAGTTTGAGGGTAATCCCAGCAGTCAGCCGTTCCAGCTTTCCGACATTAGCAGCCGCTTGGATCAAGCGGCCAAGATCGTCCTTGATAGTAACAGGATGAATGAGGTAATTGTTATTTTACCGAGTTTTGATTAATTCCCCAGATGCTACTATATATATTCTAGTCCCCGAAACTTGCAAGCGAATAACTTGTTATTTGCTTGGAAGTTTTATGATGCTCTACTTAATTCGATTTAACTTCAGGGTTCGAACCTATATCCGACTAGATCTGCTTTAAACTTTGCTTTATTTTTGTCTAGCTGATCTTTGAATATCTAGCCACCTATATCTGGGTTAAGTTTTGCTTGACTTGGATCTGTTTTGGCTCTGAATATCCAGCCACCTAGATCTGGGTTAAGTTTTGCTTGACTCGGATCTGTTTTGGGTTTGATTATCCAGCCACCTAGGTCCGGGTCAAGTTTTGCTTGACTCGGATCTGTTTTGGCTTTCAATATCTAGCCACCTAGATCCGGGTTAAGTTTTGCTTAACTCGGATCTGTTTTGGCTTTGAATATCCAGCCACCTAGGTCCGGGTCAAGTTTTTCTTGACTCGGATGTGTTTTGGCTTTGAATATCCAGCCACCTAGATCCGGGTTAAGTCTTGCTTGACTCGGATCTGTTTTGGCTTTGAATATCCAGCCACCTAGGTCCGGGTTAAGTTTTGCTTAACTCGAATCTGCTTTGGCTTTGAATATCCAGCCACCTAGGTCCGGGTCAAGTTTTGCTTGACTTGGATCTGTTTTCGCTTTGAATATCCAGCCACCTAGGTCCGGCTTAAGTTTTGCTTAACTCGGATCTGCTTTGGCTTTGAATATCCAGCCACCTAGGTCCGGGTCAAGTTTTGCTTGACTCGGATCTGTTTTGGCTTTGAATATCCACTCATCGTTTGCTCTATTGCTCAGGTTGCACATGACCGGCGGACTGCTGAATTTCAAAGATTGCTTTTTTCGCACAGAAAATTGGAAGAAAAATATGAAAAAGTTATTCCTGTGGTGAAAAAAGCTGGTAAGTCGACAATTCTTTTCGTCATCTCCGACATTCTTATTGTTTTGTATGCGAGATGTCGGCTCACTTTGTTGGTGAACAGGTAACATCAATAATCTCAACATCCGTCTTGAGAAGAAAGTCAAGAGCCTGGAAGGTTAGTTTCCCTTTTACCTTATACTTTTCCCTCTTTAAAATGTGCGCTAAGCTTCTTTTATTTTGTTTGGCTTTGGTAAAGCCGAGTTACAAACCTTTGCAGCATCTCACCAAGATTGCATGCCTATGCCTGATGTGATGCGACATTTTTTAGAACAAAGCGCTACTCATTCGGCGCAGCTAAAAGAAATGGATGATGAAATAGCTCGCCTACGAGCCGAGGTGGAGGCCCTTAAGCTCTCTCAGAAATCTGAACTAGAAAAGGTCGACCAGGAGTTCTCCGAGGAGAAAAATCAGCTAGCTCTGCAGCTGCAGAAGAATAAAGAGCTCCTCGAGGCTGCCGAACTGAAAACTCGGGGAATGAGCGAGGAGATCGCTCGCTTTGAGAAGAGCAAGATTGACTGGGCTAAAGACCTTCAGATAATGATGAGTTATATTCATCGTAAGCTTCTTAGCACAGCCGGATTATCTTTTTCTTTTTGTTCCTGCTGCCTCCTAACGCATTCATGTTTTGCGCAGATCATTTTCCAGAAGCTAAGCCCGTGAGCTCTAAAGCGGTTCTTCCTACTCGTGTGCGCCGAGGTGTCCCTGTTGACGTGGACTCGGAGTACTCGATGGAATATTTCCTGGTTGCTATCGGCGCTGCAGTTGGTCCGATGAAGATTATGGGCAGGGATTTGGTGCAGGCAGCTATCCGAGCCTACCATGTTCTCTGGCCGAATACTTATGGGACTCCTGATATCAATGTGGTCGAATTGCTAGTGAAAAGATTAATGGCGTCCGAGAGGCAACTAAGTCTTTGGAGGGAATCAACCAGACGAGCTGGCGCTGATATGGCTCTCACTGTTATCATGTCATGGTATGAAGACATTTCTCTTGATATCTTGAGAAATTTGCGCACTAGTTCCCGTTGGGTTGAGGACCCCACCTTCGTCGCTCTTCAGCAAGCTCGCGCCTTCCAGCTTGTTGAGTATGCCGACGTGCATACCTGGAATGAAGGTCCGAGTTTCCTTCCGAACCCGGACGACGAGGTCGTAGTCGAGGATGCATCGGATAATGATTCAGCTGAACAAGGGGAAGATGAGGATGACTCGGCTACTTCTGGTGACTCCAGTTCGAGCTCGGATGGCAACGGTGACGCACGATCCTCCTCCAAAGGTACTAGGCATTCAACTGCACAAACTGATGCTCCTCAGCAGCCTCAGGCCTCCGCCGAAGTCGCACCTGGATCTATGGAGGGCGAGGCAACCTCGGCCGAAGCTCCTCCTACCTTGGAGTGCCCAGCCCCTGACCAAGTTGCTGCCTCTCCAGCTAAAAACCTTTAAGTCATTTCTTATCCCTGGTATGCTGGGCGTATGATGTACGCGAAACATTTGTCCGTCTTCTGTATGGCATGAATTTCTTTTGTCGTGTGCTACTGAGACACATATGTTTGTAGTTGTTATCACTTTGTTTAAGTGGTCTTGTTCGTCCGAATCCTTGCTTTGGTGGCCTGCGATTTCTTAATTTTGGGATGTATCTTTACCTTTGTATTCCCGTGGTTTAGGCGGTTAATCTAGGTGTGGGCTTCGAATATCATACAAGATCGAGTTGTTCTTACTTTGAATGTCGAAGTTTGATACCTTCTTCGTATCAAAGGCTAACCACTACTTCGGAACCATATATGGCAGTCCCCGAGTTACTGCCTATAGCACCGAAGTCTAGTGTATAAACCCAACTTCAGAAATAATATAAGATGGTTGTTGAGTCGCTGCTCAAGGTGCCGAGGTTTAGTACATAATATAAAATTGAAATAACATATGGCAGTCCCTGAGTCACTGCTCTGGGTGCCGAGGTTTAATACATAACACAAAATTGAAATAAATCATGGCAGTCCCCGAGCCACTGCTCTGGATGCCGAGGTTTAATACATAACCCCGAATTGAAATAGCACATGGCAGTCCCCGAGTCACTGCTCTGGATTCCGAGGTTTAATACATAAGATGAAATTGAAATAACATATGGCAGTCCCCGAGTCACTGCTCTGGATGCCGAGGTTTAACACAACATAAAATTGAAATAACATATGGCAGTCCTCGAGTCACTGCTCTGGACGCCGAGGTTTAATACATAACCCAAAATTGAAATAACACATGGCAGTCCCCGAGTCACTGCTCTGGATGCCGAGGTTTAATACATAATTGGCGCTTGATCTTGAGATACCATGCTACGAGTAAAATGGACGAAGTAAATCTACATTCCATGGCCTTTTCGTTTCTTTGCCAGCTTTGTCTGCCCTGTTCTTTCTAGGGGATTGAGCATCGATTAGGTAATAGGCATCATTGTGCAATGCTTTGCTGACGATGAATGGTCCTTCCCATGGAGGTGACAGCTTGTGCATGTCGGCCGTACGTTGCACCAGTCAGAGAACTAAATCCCCTTCTTTGAACACTCTTGGATTCACCTTCTTGCTGTGATATCGTCGCAAGTTCTGCTGATAAATAGCTGATCGTGATAGCGCCAGCTCTCTGGCTTCTTCTAGCAAATCAACAGTATCTTGCCGAGCTACTTCATTTACCTATGAAGTTGTATATTGAGTAACTCTTGGTGAGTCGTGTATTATGTCTGCTGGAAGCACGGCCTCTGCCCCGTATACCAGAAAGAATGGTGTATAACCTGTTGATCTGTTCGGAGTAGTCCGGAGGCTCCATAATACTGCTGGTAATTCCTCAATCCAACATCCTGCCGACCTTTGCAATGGTTCGACTAGTCGTGGTTTTATTCCTGACAATACTAGTCCATTAGACCTTTCCACTTGCCCATTAGATGCTGGGTGAGCCACAGAGGCAACATCTAATCTTATGTGTTTCTCTTGGCAAAACCTAGCGAAAGCTCCTTCTGCAAAGTTTGTGCCGTTATCTGTAATAACACTGTGTGGGTACCCATATCTTAAAATAATATCTTTGAGGAATTTCACTGTTGTGGGCCCATCGCATTTTTTTATTGGTTTCACTTCAATCCATTTTGTGAACTTGTCCACCATAACCAATATGTGGGTCATCCCCCCTCAGGCCGGCTTAAATGGTCCCACCATATCTAAGCACCACACAGAAAATGGCCAAGTAATGGGCATCGTTTTTAACTCGGACGACGGCATGTGTATCTTGGTTGCATACCTCTGACAACCATTGCATTTTTCAACCAGCTCTTTGGCTTCTTTCAACGCCGTTGGCCAATAAAACCCATGCCTGAATGCTTTGGCCACCAAGGCACGAGATGAGGCATGGTGTCCACATTCTCCTTGATGTATATCTAGGAGGATCTCCTGGCCTTCTGCCGAACTCACACACCTTTGCAATACACTTGTGACGCTTCTTTTATATAGCTCATTGTTTATGATTGTGTAAGCTTTAGCTCTCCTTACTATCTGTCTTGCTAACACTTCATTATTCGGCAAAATCGCATCTTTAAGGAAAGAGAATATGGGTTGCGCCCATACCGGTGTGATTTTCTCTGGTGTGGTCTCACTGTCTATTTCCATGTTTTCCGCCGACATAACTACCTTGGCTTTCTCCATAGTAATGCTTACTTCTGCCGTCCTCCTCTTGGGGAGTTCCGGGTTATATTGCTGGTCTACTTCCATCGGCACATTTGCCGGAATAAAGATGGATTCGGACTCTAGTGATGGAGTTATTGATGGCTTCCTGAGGTGCTCCAGGGCAATACCCGGGGGAATTGACTGCCTGGTTGATCCTAGCTGTGACAATGTGTCTGCGGCATCATTTTCTGCCCGAGGTATGTGGTGAAATTCACACCCTTTAAAGTATCCACTGATCTGTTGCACATGAAATCTATATAAAGCCATGTTATCATCTAATGCATCCCAATTGCCTGAGACTTGCTGTACTACTAGATCCGAATCCCCATAACATAAGATTCGGCGTATGCCAATCTCTTTTGCTACTTTCGATCCATGGACCAATGCTTCATATTCGGCTACGTTGTTTGATGCAGCAAAATGTATTTGCAGCACATATTTCAGCTGATCTCTTTTGGGAGAGGTTAACACTATTCCTGCCCCCAAACCATTTCTTAGTTTGGAACCGTCGAAATGCATCATCCAATAATTTGGGTCTGGTAAGGGTGGCTCATACTGCACCTCGGCCCAATCTACGAAGAAGTCGGCAACCGCCTGAGATTTGATTGCATCTCTCCTATCGAATTGTGGAGCATATGGTGATAACTCAATCGCCCATTTTGCTATTCGGCCACTTGCATCTTTGTTGCTCAATATGTCGGCTATGGGTGCTTCACAGATCACTTTGATGGGGTGCTCCTCAAAGTAATGTTTAAGTTTCTTTGCCAACATGTACACTCCATAAGCCATCTTCTGATAATGTAGGTAATTTTGCTTTGAAGCGGATAATACCTCACTCAAATAATACACCGCCCTCTGTACCGACTTACCATCTTCGAGTCGCTCTACGACGACTACAACACTCACTACTCTGTTGGTAGCCGCTATATAGAGTAACATAGGCTCTTTTGATAATGGAGAAGCCAAAATGGGTGCTGTGACCAACATCCTTTTCAACTCATGAAATGCACTGTCTGCTTGTGGAGTCCAAATGAACTTATCTGATTTCTTCATTAGTTGATAGAGTGGTAGTGCCTTCTCTCCCAGCCGACATACAAACCGGCTGAGCGAGGCTAAACAACCCGTGAACTTTTGTACGTCATTTAGACACCTTGGCAACTACATTCTTTCTACTGCCTTTATCTTCATTGGGTTGTCCTCTATACCTCGGCTAGATACAAGAAAAACGAGTAATTTTCCTGCCGGCACGCCAAATGTGCATTTTTCCGGGTTAAGCTTCATTCGGAACCTTCTCAGGTTCGCGAAAGTCTGCCGTATATCATCCAGTAGCGTTTTGCTTTCCTTGGTTTTGATGACCACGTCATGTACATATACTTGTACATTTTTTCCTATCTAGTCGTGTAGACATTTTTGCATGCATCTCTGATATGTTGCTCCTGCATTTCGCAGGACGAATGGCATTGTGCGATAGCAATAAGCCCCATACGGGGTAATAAAGGCAGTCTTTATTTGATCGGCCGGATTTAACGGTATCTGGTGAAAGCCAGAATACGCGTCTACAAATGACAATAACTCACAACCAGCGGTCGAATCAATGACTTGGTCTATTCTAGGTAATGGAAAAGGATCTTTTGTACACGCCTTGTTCAGGTTCGTGTAATCGATACACATTCGCCATACAATGGCTACATTCGGGTCATCTTTCTTCTTTTCTACCAGCACCGGATTTGACAACCAATCTGGATTTAGCACCTCCATGATGAAGCCGGCCAAGAGGAGCTGAGCTATCTCATCCCCTATTATTTTTCTCCTATCTTCGGCGAAGCGGCGGAGAGGTTGCTTCACCGGCCTTGCTCCTGGCCTTACATTCAGAGAGTGCTCAGCCAACTCCCTCGGAACACCTTGTAGATCCTGAGTTGACCAAGCAAATATGTCCCGATTCTCATGGAGGAAGTTGGTGAGCTCGCTTTCCTATTTAGCATCTAGGCCTGCACCAATAGTAACAGTACGCTCTGGGAATTGCTCATCTATCTGAAACTTCTTCGTTTCTTTAGTCGGCTGAAAGGAAACACTTCCATGTGGATTGGCTAGTGCCGGCATATTCAGCTGTGCCAACTGAGCGAGGGCTGCTACCTCCTGAATCCTTCTTTTTTCTCTTGCTTTAACCAATGATTCGGCCAAATTTGACCCTGCTGAAGCACATTCGATTGACTTCTTGTAATCCCCTGCTACTGTTATCACTCCTTGTGGTCCGGGTAGCTTCATTTTCAGATAACTTACATGACAGCTGCCCATGAATTTTGCCAATGCTGACCGTCCGAGTAAAGCATGTTAACAACTCTCTAGATCCACCACTTCAAACTCTAAGTTTTCTGCTCTGCAGTTATCTCTTGTGCCGAATAACACATCCACTCGGACCTTACCAATGGGTTCGCATGACAGCCCTGGCACTATCCCATGGAAAGTGGTCCTCGTGGATTGCAGCATGTTCTGCGATATTCCGAGTTTATGCATGGTATCTTTGTACATGATGTTGATACTGCTCCCATTGTCAATGAGAACCTTTGAAAATTTCACATTAATGCTTGGTCCAACAAATGTCGGATCCAACACGAGTGCATACGACCCCGGATTCGGCATGGGGTGATCCTTTATGCTCCAAGTTACTTCCTGATCTGACCAAGGCACATATCTTGGCACTGCCGGCATTACTGCATTTACTTCCATATGCCTGCGTTGCACACTTTACTTGTCTTGTTGTTCCGTTGTGAACACGCAATAAGACTGATGATGTTCTCTGTAATCATTGCGTCCAGTATTTCCTGGATTTGTCCTTCCATCCTGGCCTTGGTTCATCACCTGATGTACCGCATCCCTCCGGTCCGAGTTATCGTATCTCGGGGGAGGAGGTGGTAACATCAGTTCCTGTGCATTTGCTCCAGTCAACTGTGGCTGATGCTGTTGATGTACTTGGAGGGGTGCTGCCTGAATGCCTGCAGGGTTTCCCATTGCATTTTTCATCCATGCACATTGGCGGGTCGTATGGTTGGCTGGCCTGGATGGGTTTGATGTGTGAAATTTACACGGCTGATCTAACATAGACTCGAATGTGTACTTCGGCCTCTCCTGCCATTGCTTCTTTTGTTCTGGGGTCCACTGTCTCTTTCCTTCATTCCTTGGTGTCCACTGCTGAGGACCATTCTTTTGCCGTTGAGTCGTTCCGTGACTCGGCTGATCCTGCGCTACCGCCGCCACTTGGGTCGAATTATATCTATAATCCGGCCTTTCTTATCTTCTTCTTCCTCTAAAGTCATTGCGCCTGGATGATCCAGCCAAATCTCTTGCATATTGGTCTTGTTTCTCCCGATGATCTGCCGACATTAATTCTGGTTGCATTGCATCTCCTAATGCATAGGAGTCCGCTATTTTGATAGTTTCTGCCAATGTGGTTGGCATATCCCTTTGCAGTCTTTGCCACAATACACTGGCATAACGGCATCCTCGAGCGAACCAAGCTATCGCTTGCGACTCTATAACTCCTCACACGAGTTTCTCAGGTTACACCATCGAGTTAAAAACTCTTTGTCTGTTTCATTTGGCCTCTGCTTGCACATGGCTAACTGTTGCGGCCTGTTTGGACTCTTGTATGTGCTAGTAAAGTTGCTGACGAACATTTCTTCAAAATCTAACCAACAGTTGATACTGCCTGCTGGTAGATTATTTAACCATACCCTAGCTGGTCCTTCTAACATTTGTGGGACATACCGTACTGCCCATCGTAAGTTCCCACCCGCTATTTTCACAGCAGTGGCATTATCAATCAACCAGTCTTGTGGTTTGGTACTCCCATTATATGTTTTCGTGCCTCTTGCTAGCTGAAAGTTCGGCACAGGTGGTTCGCCCATGATCCGTGGTCCAAAGCACGTCGGACCTGGTGGACCCTGTTCTTCCAGTAGCTCGGACCGGTACAGCCGGTCTAGCTTTACTCTTGCATCATTTGATGGCAAATCTCTGTACAGAACTCTGTCTTGCATTCCATAGTGGTTATTTCCACCATGGGACGCATATTCCATCTCGGAATAACCATCATTGTACCTTGCATTCACTTGGTTGTGGCGAGTTGGTCTCGCTTCTCTTTCCTGCCGAGGTTCATGTCTTGGCTGTGGGTTGAGCAGCGGTTCTCTCCTTACTTCAACCGGGGTATTGTTCTCGTGATTGCCTCTTCCGAGTTCTCTCCTGTCGAGGTCTCCATTGCCTCGGCTTCCGCCGTATTTCTCAATACGGCTGGGATTCCTCTCACCACTGTTACCTCAGCTTCCATTGCCTCTGTTTCGTTTGCCTTCCCGGCTATTGCCGGATCATACGGAACAATTTGCTTGTTTCTCTTTCCTAAAGTTACTGCCTTGTCCTTTCGTGCATTATTTCCGGGCGAGGATGCTGCTGCCACGGACAAGGCAAGTGCTGCTCCAGCCGAGTGAACCATTCGCGAGGCCCCCGGCCTCGCCGGGTCTGCCTTGAGCATTTCTTCGTTTTGTTGGTTCGTGATGCGCACCAGCTCATTCACTCTTTCTTGCTATTTCTGCCGGGCTTCGCCGGTCAACCCCTCCAATTCTAATGTTGCGGCATTTGCCGCTCTTAGGTTCTTTGCCGGGGTACTCTACCTCGGCAAGCCCAGATCAAATGATTCTGTTTTATGAGCATCATGCTCCTTGTTGATATCATCTATGAGGTTCTTCCCTCTCAATCTTAACTCGTCTACCCGTTCGGGAGCGACGTCAAGCTTATTAGCTTTGGCATATTCTCGCAGGGTCCTGTTTAGAGACTCCCGCAGGGCCGACACCTTTTTTGCCTCTACCAGCACCTTTTGCCTGGTCTCTTCCAACTCTGCCTGAGCATTAGCCGGATCAAGTATCGGCGCTACAGGTGTAGTCAAGTTTTCTATGGTTGCCTGAAGAATGTTTTCAGGCCTTTCTAGAGGAGGCCCTCTTACTCTTGGTGCTTTTGGGGTAGTGTCCTGTACTTCGACCAGGTTGGTCACTGGAGGGATTACCTCGGTGGGTGGTGCTGTCTGCTTGGGCGTGATCTGCACGCCTGCGGCGGGGTCTCTGGTTGATCCGGCGCACGCAACTCCCGCCTGCACTCCGGCTGCGACCATCACCTCGACGCTGCTCACTGGATGTGCTCCGCACGGACGGCTCGCAGCACTAAGGGGTGGCTCTCCTGCAATAACAACTTGGTGAGGATAAATGCCGGAGATGTCGACGCCGACGTAGACCTTGTGCTCGCCCAAGCTGATGAAGACGCCGTTCTGGGGGGAGTTTTTCCCCTGAAGCTGCCCGCGTTGTCGCTGACGTAGTCACAGAGATCGAATCTCCGTACCAGGCCAGAAACCACGCGCTCGCCAGTATTGACGAAGTTTCCCGTCCGGATCATGACTCCAGCTAGAACCGCTGCTGGCCCCACGGTGGGCGCCAACTGTCGTGGTGATGGCACGGCAGATGCCATGGGTAGGCTAAAGTATGGGGCCAATGGATGCTAGTGGGATCTGGGAAGGGAAGATGCAGTTGATTTTGCACACAGAAGGCAAAGGCAAAGATCTTTATTTCTCCTTCCTTGGTCTACAAGTGCTCCTTGAGCTGTATTCAAGAAGGAAGAACTTTACCAGCCTAACGGTACTAAGAATGAGTCGATCCCCTCCTCAGGGTCCAAGCCTCCCCTTATAAAGGAGAGCCTTGGGTTCCTCTAGGGCTGACATGGCAAGCATATTCGAGGAATATGCTTGTCCCAATATAGTAGTTCGGCGCCCCCCTTTCCCTGTCGCTCCCCTAACGACGGCAAGGTTCCAGAGGGCCCCTCCTATGTGCCTCGATCTTCTGGACTGTCACCTCCGTGACCTCCTTCTGCCTCTCTGTCGCTCTATGCCTTTGTGCCTAGTGCTTGGCTCCGCTCAGATTCTCCCTAGCTTGCGGCTAGAGTTTGACTTTAGGCTTCTCCTTCTCCTGCAAGCTTCGTATCATTCGGCCCTTCCTCGTGTAACTCGGCTGGTCCTTCACCTGCATCAAGATTAGTCGGGCTAACCCGGCCGACTTACATAGTATCTCGGCCGGGTAATGCCTTGCCATCATTATAAGGGTCTCGCCTTTTCATATCTCGGCCGACTTCTATAGGATTCGGCCGATTCAGACTGTAACTCGGAAAATGGACGGGGGACATCCTTTCATCTTTCCCCGTCTTTACCCTATCCGGGGTTACCTCCCCAACACTGGTAAAGCCAACGTAGTAGCCGATGCCCTTAGCAGATTGCCGTGCCTCTTGAACTCCATGATTTTGAAGGAGCAACCAAGTCTACACAAAGAGATGGAAGATTTTCGGATGGAATTAGTAAGTGAAGGATTTCTGGTTAGCATAGAACTCCAGCCCACTTTGATCAGTCAGATTAAAGAGGTGCAGAAGGGAAATGCCAGTATTGACGGAATCAAGCGTCGTATCGGTACAGGCAAAGTAGCCGGATTCACCGAGGACGAAGAAGGAGTTTTGTGGTACAAAGGACGCCTTTGTGTACTAGCAGATTCCGATTTGAAAGGAGTTATTTTGAAGGAGGCTCATGATACTCTTTATTCTATCCATCTCGGAGGAACTAAGATGTATCAAAATTTAAAGGAGCAATTTTGGTGGCATAAGATGACGCGAGAAATCGGAAGCTATATCGCCAAGTGTGATATATGTCAGCGAGTCAAGGCAGGACATCAAAGACCCGCTGGATTGTTGCAACCCTTGGAGATTCCGGAATGGAAATGGGATTCTGTAGGAATGGACTTTATCACTGGACTACCTACTTCAAGTAGGGGAAATGACTCTATCTGGGTCATAGTGGACAGATTGTCCAAAGTCGCCCATTTCTTGCCCGTCAAGACCACATATCAGAGTTCAAAACTAGCGGAGTTATACATCGCTAGAATCGTCAGTTTGCACGGAGTCCCCAAGAACATAGTATCGGCTCGAGGAACTCAGTTTACCTCGAGATTCTGGAAGAAAGTTCAAGAAGGTTTAGGAACCCGCCTAGATTTCAGTACCGCGTATCACCCTCAAACCGATGGACAAACTGAGCGAGTAAACCAAATACTCAAAGATATGCTGAGAGCATACGTGTTAGAATATGGATCCAAGTGGGAAGACTGTCTGCCGTTTGCAGAATTTTCCTATAATAACAGTTATCAAGCCAGTTTGCAAATGGCCCCATTTGAGTTCATGTACGGAAGGAAGTGTCGCACCCCTTTGAACTGGTCAGAAGTAGAGAGAGTCAGATCTTCGGCCCAACATCCTACGAGAAGAAGATGAGAAGGTTCACAAGATTCGTGAGCACCTCAAGACCGCCCAATCCAGACAGAAGAGTTACACCGACAAGATACGTCGAGACCTAGCCTTCAACATAGGAGATTTTGTTTATCTGAAAGTTTCGCCATTGAAGGGAATGCAGCGTTTCCAACATCGGACCTTTAAAAATTCTGAACCGTCAAGGAGAAGTGTCGTATCAATTGGAACTACCCGAAGAGATGTCAGCCGTGCACAATGTGTTCCATATCTCGTTACTTCGCAAGTGTCTCGAAGTCCCCGAGAAGACCGAAGTGTTCAAGAATATCGATCATCGGACCATAGAGATCAACGATGACCTGACCTATCCCGAAGTACCCATCCGCATTTTGGAAGAAGCTTTTCGAACTACCCGAACCAGAAGCATCAAGTTTCTCAAGATTCAGTGGAGCAACCACACAGAAGAGGAAGCTACCTGGGAACGCGAAGATCACATCAGGACGGAGTTTCCCGATCTCTTCAAATCCTAGGTAATCTTTTCGTCCTTTTTCAAATTTCGGGACGAGATTTTGTTTAAGGGGGGAAGGTTTGTAACATCCCAAAAATACTAAGCTTGGATCATCAAACACTAGTCATCAACATTTAGGGTTAACAAAAACATTGCTAAATAAAACTTTGAAGGCATGCATGTGTGTATGCATGGATTTTTAAATTCTTTGGAACCACCTTGTTTGATTGTTTCATTGCTTGTAAAAATTTTCTTAGGTGAAATAAAAATCATCTAAACATTTCCCAAACTTTTCCTAAAGACAAATAAATCAAAACCAATAAAATGCATAGGTATGGTCATTTTGACCAATTTAACTCCCATGCCTACTTTGGCTGTCTCAAACTTTCAGAACCTAATGGAAACTTTTCTGGATCTTTGCACCCTTGAATGAACTCATAACAAGGTATCAAGGCCCACTTTGTGATCATCCATAAACATTCAAATGCATAGTTTAAATGACAATTCAAAATTGAATCTTTATCATATGGGAAGATCCCACTTTTTCAAAAAACCACTCAAACAAGCTCAACTTTCAAAACCCAAGCATCTTAATACTTACTAGCACCAATCTAGCAAACCCACCAAAAATATTTCAAAAATTCAAAACTTGATTTCATGCGGCCATTTCATCAAACAGGTTGCAGACACAAATCATACAAAATCTAAACACTATTTGGAGCACTGATTTGAGCCTAACTTGTCCCCTCTTTGGCTCACAACCATCTCAGTAGATCATCTAGCTAACTAAACCAAGCACTAGCACCACTGTGAGATTGCCATTGTCATCAATGGTGAAGAGCCGAGCACACCCTTGCCACCCCATAGTCGACAGCAAGCTAGGAGCAGCAGCAAGCCTAGCCAGCATTTCTGGGAGGCAGCCCACCGTCCACCGCCACTCACTGTCCCAGCCGCGAGCGTTGCCAAGCCCTGGACCACACGCACGGACCACGCCTAGACCGCCAGCGACCATGCCGAGCGTGCGCCAGAGCGCCACCCTTGACCGAAGCCCATAGACCGCGTGCCTCCCTCACCGAGTGCATACACAATCCCCACCGACCTAGGAGACCACCAGACATCCTCGTTCGCCGCCCCGTGACGCACAGCCACCGCTCGCCGTCGAAGACGCCGCCTCTGCCGCGCAGAGCATCGCATGTTCCAGACCAAGCCGCACCACCCCACGCCTCGAAACCATGTCGTTGAGCATTGCCAGGGAGCACCGCACCGTCCCCTACCTTCACCCATGCTGATAGCCGTCTGTACCACCGCCCCCGACGAGCTCAGTGTGCGCCCCGTCGGTCCCCTCGCTCGACTATAAATAGAGGCCACCCCCGCTCGATTTCTTCACACCATCTCACTCCCCTCTCCTCACTGATCGTGCCACACCGTGCCCAGAGCAAGGCGAGCACCACCTCGCCGGAATTTCACCGGAGCCCGCCGCCTCTGGAGAAGAAGGGCGCCATCGATTTCGTCCACCCCAGGAGCTGCCGCGACCACCCCTGAGTTCGCCGTCGTCGACTTCGTCGTTCGCCCGCCTCGCCGACCCTCGCCTGCACCCCGGTGAGCCCCCAGCACCCCTCACTGGCCGCACTAGGTTTCTTTCTCGCCGGCGTTGCTCAACGTCGACGATGACTCTCAGGCGTTGGATTATAACTAGATCGAACGATCCACATCGCCCCGTACCGCTTCGCCCCTCCCTGTCTCACTGACGAGTGGGGACACCCACTTAAGCAGCCCGCGGGAGCACTGCGCTTAGCATGCCAGCCCGTTAACTTTTCCCGCACAGCCCATTTATTTGAATTAAATCTTTTTCATTTTGTTTCAAACTCACTTCTGTACCCAACTTCAAAAATCAACCCAGATCGATTCAGTGCACCAAATTGAATGAAACCAATTTTGTTAGGTAGGTATGAGAATGCTGAATCCAATCCCGTTGGATTCAAGTCATTTGGATCTATAGATCACCCATGGTAAAAATAACAAGGCAGAAGCTTTTCTGTATTCAAACATTTTTCAAATTTAAACCATAATAGCTTTTGTGTTGATTCCAACTCTCAAAAATCACATTTAACCATACCTTTCAGAATATATAAAAATAGATAGGTTTACCTTCAGAAATAATGTTCAAGTAATAAAAGAATGCTACATAGGCATTTCTAGGGACTTTAAATAATTAAAATAAAAGGGTAAAACCTTATTAAATTGTGACACCACTTTAAATCACATTCCCATGAACTAAAATATGTGGTGATGACATGTGTCAACATTATCCCATGTTTGGTTTGGAGAATATTAAATCTTAAGTAGTTTTTCAATGAGTAGAAATTACTTTTCTAAAAATAAAAAGCATTAGACCAAGCTTTAATCTTGTAATGTTAGTGATGTTGTTGGATCATCTATAGGACCCTTTTGTGTGATGATTACAAGTAGTTAAGTATTGTTTGGTGATTGTGTACCTCGTATTTATTCATAGACGATAGTACCGACCAAGGATACGAGGAGGAAGGAGGATTCTACGAAGAAGAAGCCGAGGAGAACTTCAACCACTGCTCTGCACAAGGCAAGCTAACACTTGCAAGATACTATACTTTAGAAAGCCAGTAACCTTGCAAGCTGATACTATACCTAAGCAAGCTTATACTTGCATTTGTGCAAGCAAATACTTGCTTGTTACCATGCCAACTATATGCCTTAAGCATATGTGATCATACCCACTTGATAAACCAATCCTAGTTTTACTTGCAAGCTTCTTACTTTATTTCTTTATCAAAGCTCTTCCTTAGATTTTACTTAAGTGAATTATAGATACTAGAAAGATATGTGAAGGTTGCATAAAATTTGGCCTAAGCTAGATAATCTTGATGTCATCCCAAGGCATGAGATTGAGCTTAGTTGAAACTCCCCTAGTTTACCACCCCTCATCAGTACTCACCCCCACTTGTAGATGCTAGTGCTAAGCATAAAACTTGATCAACTTTAGATGGGAATACTTGGTGAAAAAATGGTTATGAAAACCTTGGAATGGTGGATCATTCTATTGAAATATTTTGGACATGTGTTTCCGAACACCGGATGATTTTGGTGATGAAAATGTTGAGGCATGAGCCTTAGCCCTTTATAAAACTGATGGTTGTCTGGATGTGATACCATTCCAATTTTTTCGTATAACCACAATAGCCGAAGATTGGGTAGGGCTTGACTGGAAACTTATATACCTTAGTATTAGTTCCCTCACGGCCAAGGTCTGAGCTGAGGCTACCTTGTGAAGATTGTCCACCTGTGTAGTACCCAAGATGACAGTTGGTCATGGTTGGGAGGCCAAACTCACAGGAGAGGTGCTTATACTAGGGCGTGTAATCGAAAGCTTAGGATTCATTATCCGCATACTGAGTATGGTGAATTCAGGATTTGTTCCTGACGGATGTATCGAATGTTGTGGTGAAAGTGTACAATCTCTGCAGAGTGTCAAACTATTCGAATAGCCGCGTCCGCAGTTATTGACAGTTGGAGTGGCCATACTGTTCCCCCGTCAGACTTTTCGAAATGACTTGTGAAATGATTTGAAACTTGGACTTGACCATAATAGAGTTGTGATATGGAATACAAGTTCCCACTTAGGAGATATAAATTTGTGACGAGCATTCGTTGCTTCTAAACTTAGTAGAGATAAATTTGGCTTTTGCAAAACAACCCTAGAGCCTAGTGTCCGATTATCCAAAAACCCCTTTACCTGTTAGTATTAGTTTGCGAGTACTTAAAGAGTACTCATGGCTTTGTCCCTAGCTATTCCCATGGCCAGACTATGAAGATGAGTACCTGGAAGATGGACCCCAGGAAGGTTACCACAACTAGGATCATCTCCCATCGTCAGCATTGCCTGTGACCCCGAAGATGGAGCTTCGCCTACGCTACCGTTATTATTACGTATTCCGCTGCTTGATGTTGTATTAAGAACTGGATCATGAGATCCCTATTTGTGTAAGAACTTATGTATCGTTTGTAAAGGATGATGTACTATGGTATCCAATTCTGTTATGTCTCGCAAAAATGGTAATCCTGGGATTGTGATGTATGGCATAACAGGCATCTAGGATTAAAAATATGGGTGTTGACATAGGGTTACAATCCTACAGGCACCACAATGCTCTGATACCATCTGTAAGATGTCCCAACCTTTAATAAGGCAGAGATCCTTGTGTTTACAATGCTAGTCCATGGATCAATAGCTAGCATCCACAGTTAAGATGTAATATCAAGAAACAAAGGTCATAATACAACTTTATAACCAGGAATAAAATAATTTATTACATCTTACATAGCTCATTTGGCTATCTCATTTCAATACAGCAGAATATAACAATAGCATGGGTCCTTCATCTTCAAAGTGCCACAGGCAAACATGTTGGTTGTAGACTTGTAATCCTAATCAACACACTTCACTAACATTTAAACAAACCTGCAACATAACAAGTTACAGCCACAAGGGTTAATACATTTGAATTATATTGGCAAGTGATACTATGGTAGTATAGTGGAGTCTATCATCTATATACATTTGGCTAAGTGGAGCTTAGGCTTGCTTTGCTAAAAATAGATTTTCCTTATCATTTGAAAACACCAAGTTTTTGCTTGACAAAATCACCCAAGGCATCACCCAATAGAAATTGGTGATCCTTCAACGCTTGTTCAACCACAAGTTTTCAACTTAGAAATTTGGATGAGGAGATTCTTGATAGCTTCCATGTCTTGATGCTCAAACTGTCCTTTGCCAGGGATATGGCTAAGTACTTAGATTTTACACTCTGCAGAGGTGGTGCACTTTCCCCACAAGACTTGGTTTCACCAAGACAAGATCTTTCAGAAGCCTTCCCTTAGACCAGAATGGACACGCTCCAACCTATCAATCCCCTACCACCAACTATCCATTTGGCTAAGTTATTGCAACCTATATGATCTAGGCAGAGCCCATAATGCCATGTGGCTGCACTTGAAGCTTCTCAACATTTGACATCTCAAATCTCTTTGTTCCTGGGTGGCCATCCACAAGTGAGATACACAAGGTAAACCATAGAAATGGGCCTTGTGTAACCACTCAACACAAACCATTCCTTCCATTCCACCCAGGTGATTCATTCACTTAGTTGTTTTATTAAACAAAACACAAGTACTTGACTTAGAAATATCCATAGTATGAATATATTCCACCCTTGTTTTCTACTAGCTAAGCTAAGCATGATAGTAGTAGGAATCTTAACTTAGGAAATTTCTACTAAGGTTTCATCTACTAGGTTTTCCCATGGCATAGTTTATACTTAGCAAAAATTCCATGCAAGTCCTACATAGAAATATCACTAATGCATAGTGAAAATATTGGGACAAAAGTATGAAGCATCACTTGCCTTTTTGGTAGAGAATTATAAGTTTACTCCTTGATCTTGAAATAGTCACACTCTTCAAAGATAACTACAATTAAATCAAGCAAAGCACAATTTCAATCTACCATTCAAGCAAACATCACATAAAATAATAGAAACAAAGCAATGCATGCAAGCATGCCAAAGATTGTTTATTTAAAAGAGTGGTTTCTAATGGGTTTCCTCAAAGAGAATTTTTAATAAATAAACATTATTTTTATATGACTAGAAATGCTTTAAATCAAAGATTTACTCTTTAGCTTTACCAAATACATTTTCAAATCCATGAGTTGGTTTCTAAGCTCAGCAGGTTCAAAACAATCCATTTGTCAAAGATTTTATCACAAAAAAAATTAGAATGAATTTTATATTCTAAATATGTCTACACAAGTTTCTGCAAAAACAACTATTTTATCAGAAGCAAAGTACATTGATATAAAATTTGCAAAATTTGGACGTGTGGATCAAAAGTTATGCAATTTACAAAATCAACATCTAATAGATTAGTTTCTGTTAAAAAAAAGGCTGGCCACGTGGAGCGATTCTATTGGCCAATAACGGTTCGCGTGGATCGACCTCTCTGGTGCGTTAGATCTAAGATGCAATGCACGGTTCAGATAAGCTCGTACCCCTTCGTTTATGTTCTATCGTGTGCATTGGATCTAAATCCTACGGCTGACGATCAAACGACCATCGAGTAAGTGGCGGCTAGTGGCGGCTACAAGGCTCTGGCGTCGCGGTGACTACAGGAAGCGAGGGAAGAAAGGAGGGGTTTACCAGAACCGCAAGAGGTTGCTGATGCTCAACGTGGTAGTAGCTCGTCGAGGGGTGCACGGTGGTGACGTGGATTGCTCACCGGAGGTCTGCCTGGCATCGGGCACGCTCTGATGTTGACGGGGGCGAGGCTACGAAGCGCGCTAGGACATGAAACAGGTGGCGTTAGATGTGGACGAGGTCACTGGCCACACGCGAATCATGAAAAAGAAGAGGGGTGGTCAGAACGTTACCGGGGTCGTCGCCGGAGTTGAAGCAGACAACGACGGTGTTCGGGTGTGGTCGTTGTCGATGATACGGTGCTCGCGCAGATGAACGGAAAGCATAGGGAGATGCGCTAGAGTCTGGGGATCAAGCTCGCATGAAGCAGGGCATGCGGGGGTGAGGGTGCTGGCCGGAATTGGAGGAGAGGCTCGTCGGAGCAGTGAGGGCGCGAGCTCGAAATGGGAACAGCCCGGTGGTAGAGAAGGAATGGGGTCCGGTGGAAAACGGATAGGAGGGAGAGGCGGTTAAGAGGGCATGGTCGCGGGGTGGATTCACTGCGGCGTTAATGTGAATTAACTCGAGCTTTCAACGGCAGAAACGACCGAGCGTGGTTAGCGGCGGGTGAGGAAGACGACCTGACCAGTGGGGTCTGGTTGACCGCGAGAGAGAGAGAGGAAGAGTGGGGCCAGGCAGTCAGTGGCGGTGCAGGTGAGTTCTGCGGTGAGAAAACGGTTCGCTCGGGGGTGAGAGGGAGTGGGCTTCTGGGCCAGTGGGCTGGGCTGGATACTTTCATTTTTTGTACTGATTGTTTTTCTTTTTCTATTTTCATTAGTCTGTTATGACTTTATTTAATCAATTCAAACAACCATTTGAATTGAAACTCCAACCAAACTTTAAGTAGATTTTAATACTAATTAATAATACATTCTAAAGTCCAATTTAGAATAATATATTTATTCTATTTAGGGAATATTAATTAATTAAAATAGGCCCTTGTATTAATTCAAATAAGATTTAATAATGTTTTTCAAACTCCATCTGAAATCTAAATCTTTCCAAATCTTTTCAGTAGGTTTTATTTTTTTATTTGGGTGTCAAATAATTCACCTTGAATTATTTGGAATGTTTTTAATATGATTTATTAATCATTTAAAATTGGGTATTTGTTCTTATTCAAATGAAATCAGTTATGGTTTTAAATTCCTTAAATTTTATTTAGGTGATTTCCTTGATTCCATTTAAGTTAATTAAATAACTTTTATACCACTTGGGTATATTCCAAATATTATTTTCCCATGATTTAATTAATCATTTCTAATAGGGATTTTATCTTTTATCAAAATAGAAATAGAATTTGGATAATGCCACTTTATATTATTTGGAAAATTCTTTATCCATTTCTTTTATTTGTATTTGTATTATATGCATTCCATTTGCTTATGGATTAGGCCAAGATTTAATTTCGTCTTTAAATATTCCTCATTTAATATTTCTTTCTCTATCTTATAAAATCCATATCTTTTTATTTAAAGATCCAAACTTGGTGATTCCAATTTGAAAATCCTTATTTAATATTTGTTTATCCTTTTAAATCTCTTTAGGTTTATTTGCTCACCATTTGGTATGGATTTATAGATAGGTGCTTTATTTGCTTTGGAATTTACATTTCCTTATCTTATTAAATTCATAAGATTTTATCTATGGTTCCAAATTAAGTGAAACCAATTCATATGGTTTTATAATATATCTATTTGTCATTCTTGATCATTTATAAATGTTTGTTGACAAAATTTTATATGGATCAAAACCATAGGCTTGGAGATAACTTGGAAATGTTTTTCTTCCATTAGGTTTTTAGGGTTTTGGTTTATTTTCCAAGTGTTTAAATTTGAAGATGCTTTTATGAAGAAAGCATTTCACTTGATTTGAATTTAGTTGGATTCAAACTTTACTCAAGTCTGTTCAAGATGGTATTTTAAGTTTGCATTTAGAATTAAAAAGTTTCTTTTCACCCTAAATTTCAACAATTATTTATTTTGTTTATTTATTTTTCACATTACAAGATTTGGAAAATCTTGGGATGTGACAATAATACACACCAAATGGAGTACCGATAGATCGAGAATGTGACAAAGTCTTTCCATAGAAGTCCTCCCAATACAAAATGCTAGCTTGTCTACCAGGCACCAATGTAGGGATATATTTCCCTACACAATTCTAGTTAACCTGAAGATGCCAATGCATGGGTCTTACACTATGTAGTTGACTAAGCCAGAGTCCAATTAGTATGTGGTTGTACACGGAAGCCACTGTACGAGAAATATGTTCAATCTCTAAGTCCCTGGGTGGTTCTCTTCTAGTGCACATACAAAAAGATAGCCATGTAAACATGGTTCCCTTTGTTGCCACTTTGTCCAAAACTTGTGTATCCTCTTTCCACCCAGGTGGTTCATTGATTACTTGTTTTATTATATAAAACATATACTTTTCCAACACTTTATATAATCATATCATGTATCCCATCCCAAATATATAGCAGGGCTAAGCATACTACAACTACAATGTTTTCACTAAGGAAGATATAAGGATATCCTAATAGGATATAGCATAGCATAGAAATATAGTAGTCTTATCATGCATGTTACAAAAATCCACTAAGTGTAATGAAAATAGTAGGACATGGATGATATTGTCACTTGCCTTTTTAGTAGAGAATATTGGTTCACTTCTTGATCTTGCAAATATCACACTCTTCTAACTTCACTACAATTCAATCAAGCAAACTCATATTCAACTAGCATTCAAACCATTTCACCACATAAAATAACAAAAACATGGCCATGCATGCAAGCATGAAAAAGATGGTTTTATTTGGAAAAGTGGTTTCTAGTAGGCTCTAAAAATTTTAATGCTCATATTGGTCATTTACAAAAGTGTTAAAACCATTTGCAAAAGGTTTCACCCCATAAACTAATTTTATACCAAAGTGATATTTTATGTTGCTAAAAATGCCTTTTTGCAAAGTAATAATTTTATAGGGTTCATCAAATATATTTTTAAATCTCAAAACTTGGTGTTTAGGGTCAGAGAGTTTAATTCAAATCATTTTCCAAAGTTTTTACTCAAAAAGTATTTTTAACACATAAACAATATTTCTATTTGACTAGAAATGTTCTAATTCAAAGATTTATTCTTTAACTTCATAAAATACATTTTTAAAGGCATAGGTTGGTTTCTATGTTCAGTAGGTTCAAAAAAAACCATTTAGAAAAGATTTCACCTTAAAAATATTTATAGAACAATTTTTTATATTCAAATTATGCCTACACAAGTTTCTGCAAATTCAACCAATTTTCTAGAAGCAAAACATTAAACAAAGTGCATGGTTGCCAATTACTTGTCCTACTAATTCCATTGATATAAAATTTGCCAAATTTGGATGTGTAGATTAAAATTTATGATTTTTGCAAGTTTGCATATCTAATAGATCAAAATTTTCTGTTTTAAACAAACTCTGAACACGTGGTGCTATCCTATTGGACGGTACCGTTTAGGGTGGATCGTGCTCTGTGGGCTGTTGGATTTAAAACGCATCGCACGGCTCAGATCAAACGTACCCCTTCGATTTAATGAATCTACCCTAGCCAACGGATCGAGATCCAACGGATCACAGCTGCTCGACCATGGTCTGGCGGCGCTGGCGGCGGCGCACGCTCGGAAGGAGATGTTGCCGAGGGACTAGGTCACGTGAGGGAGGGAGAGGGTGCTCACCGTGCTCGTAGGAGTGATCCGAAGCTCAAGGTGTGGTCAGTTCATCGAGGGGCGCTCTGGTTCCCGAGGAATTGCTCACCGAGACAGATCGGCGTCACACACTCGATGAGTTGAGAAGGTGAAGATTATGGCGCTAAGGCAAACATAGATTGGCGTTATGTAACATCCCAAAAATATTAAACTAGAGTCATCAAACTTTAATCACCAAATTTAGGATTAACAAAAACTTTTCTAAATAAAAATTTAAAAGCATGCATGTGTGTATGCATCCCATTTTGAATTCTTTTGAATTAACTTGTTTATGTGTTTCTTTGCTTGTAAAAGGATTCTTAGGTGAAATAAACATCATCTAAACAATCACCACACTTTTCGCAAAGACAAATAAATCAAAACAAACAAAATAAGGGAATGGTCATTTTGACCAATTTAACTCCCATGCCTACTTTGGCTGTCTCTAACTTTCAGAACTTAACAGAAACTTGTTTGGATCTTTCACCCCTTGATAGTACTCATAAAAAAGTATCAAGTCCCACTTGGTGATCATCCAGAAACATTCAAATGCATAGTTTAAAGGACAGTTCAAAATTGAAACTTTGTCATATGGGAAGATCCCACTTTTCAAAACCACTCAAACAAGCTCAACTTTCAAAACCGAAGCATCTACAGACTCACCAGCACATTCCTAGCACACCCACCAAAACACTTTTCAAAATTCAAAACTTGAATTCTTGCGGCCATTTCATCAAATACTTGGAGACAACAAATCAAAATGGCCTAGCTTCACTGTTTTGAGCAGTAATTTGGCTAAGCAATGTTCACCATTGATCACCCTTGTCTCCCTCAGTGCCAACTAGTGCTTGGATAAACCCTATCCGCTACCATTTGCCCCAGGTCATTCCAACCCGAGCACCTCCTTGCCAGCCGACCATGGCTAGATAGCCAGAGCAAGCACCAAGCCTAAACAGCATGTCTAGGACACAGCCCACCGTCCACTGCCACCCCTGTCCAGCGCTCGAACCATGCCAGCCACTGGACCACACGCACAAGCCATGCCAAGCTTCTGGCAAGATGCGAGCGCGCCAGAGCGCCACCCTCGACACACGCCCACAGACCGCGCGCTGCCCTCGCCGCGTGCATACGCGAACACCACCGTCCCAGGAGACCGCCAGACATCCCCGTTCGCCGCCACATGCCTCACAGCCACTGCTCGCCGTCAAAGACGCCGCCTCTGCCGCACAGAACATCACATATTCCAGACCATTTGCCGCCGCCCCTACACGCGCATTAAAGCCATAGAGCATCGCCAGGAGACAACCGATCGATCGCCACCCCCGGCCATGCCTCTAGCAGCCCGTAGCCATGTCGCCACCGTCGCCTGCCCATCCCGTTCGGTCTCATCGTCGAGACTATAAATAGAGGCCTCCCCCGCTCAAACTCTTCACACCATCTCACTCCCCTCTCCTCACTGATGGTTCCACCCTGTTCCCAGAGCAAGGCGAGCAGCGCATCGCCGGAATTTGGCCGTAGCAGGCCACCTCTAGGGAAGAAGGGCGCCGTCGATTTCGTCCATCCCAGGAGAAGCTGCCAGTACCAGGCGGTTCTCCATCGTCGACTTTGTCGTTCGCCCGCATCGCCGACCCTCGTGTGAGCCCCGGTGAGCCTCCCACGACCCCCACTGCACCGCTAGGGTTCGAGCTCGTCGGTGACTAGTTCATCGTTGACGACGACCCTCCGTCGTTGATCTTACTTCTAATCCAACACACCACGTTGCCCCGTACCGCTTCGCAACCCCTGTCTCACTGACGCGTGGGGACAACAACTTAAATAGCCCGCGTAAGAGCTGTTCTTAGCAGGCCGGCCCAGTATCGTTTCCCGCGCAGCCCAGTCGTTTGAATTTAACTTTTCACTTTTAATTCAAACATAGTTGTGTACCTAGTTTCAAAAATCAACCCAGCTCGATTCAGTGAACCAAATTGAATGAAACCAATTTTGCTACAAAGGTCTTGAAATCCTGAATCCAAGCCTGTTGGATTCAAATCCTTTGAATCTATATATGAACCTTGGTAAAAATAACAAGGAAGAACCTTTTCTGCATTCAAACATTTTTCAAATTTAAACCATAATAGCTTTTGAGTTGATTCCAACTCTCAAAAATCACATTTAACCATACCTTTCAGAATATATAAAAATATATGGGTTTACTGACAGAAATAATGATCAAGTAATAAAAGGATGACACATAGGCATTTCTAGTCACTTTATTTAAGTAAAATATAAGGTTAAACCTTATTAAATTGTGACACCACTTTAAATCACATCCCCATATACTGAAATGTGTGGTGATGACATGTGTCAACATGATCCCATGTTTGGTTTGGAGAATATTAAATCTTAAGTAGTTTTTCATTGAGTAGAAATTACTTTTCTAAAAATAAAAGAAAGTAAACCAAGCTTTAATCTTGTAATGTTAGTGATGATGCTAGATCATTTATAGGACCTTTTTGCGATGATTTAAAATAGTTAAGTATTGTTTGGTGATTGTGTACCTCGTATTTATTCATAGACGCTAGTACCGACCAAGGATACGAGGAGGAAGGAGGATACTACGAAGAAGAAGCCGAGGAGAACTTCAACCACTTCTCTGCACAAGGAAAGCCTAATAATCCTAGTTGAATGTGCAAGCTGATACTATACCTATGCAACCTAACACTTGCAAGATACTCTACTTTAGCAAGCCTTACTAATCAAGTTGACCTATGCAAGCAAATACTTGCTTGTTACCATGCCAACTATATGCCCTAAGCATATGTGATCATACCCACTTGATAACCCCATTCCTAGTTTTACTTACAAGCTTTATACTTTATTTCTTTATCAAATCTATTAATTAGAGCTTATTTAAGTGAATTGTAGATACTAGAAAGATAATTGAAGGTTGCATAAAGAGCATAAAACTTGGCCTAAGCTAGATAATCTTTATGTCCTCCTAAGGCATGAGATTGAACTTAGTTAAACTACACTAGTTTACCACCCCTCATTAGTACTTACCCCCACTTGTAGATGCTAGTGCTAAGCATAAAACTTGATCAACTTAGATGGGAATACTTGGTGGGAAAATGGTTATGAAAACCTTGGAATTATGGATCATTCTATTAAAATGTTTTGGACATGTGTTTCCGAGCACCAGATGATTTATGGTGATGAAAATGTTGAGGCATGACCTTAGCCCTTTATAAAACTGATGGTTGTCTGGATGCGATACCATTCCAATTTTACCATATAACCACAATACCCGAGAATTGGGTAGGGCTTGACTGGAAACTTATATACCCTAGTATTGGTTCCCTCATGGCCAAGGTCTGAGCTGAGGCTACCTTGTGAGGATTGTCCACCTGTGCAGTACCCAAGATGACAGTTGGTCATGGTTGGGAGGCCAAACTCACAGGAGAGGTGCTTATACTAGGGCGTGTAATTGAAAGGTTAGGATTGATTATCCGCATACTGAGTATGGTGAATTCAGGATTTGTTCCTGACGGATGTATCTAATGTTGTGGTGAAAGTGTACAATCTCTGCAGAGTGTCAAACTATTCGAATAGCCGCATCCGCGGTTATGGACAGTTGGAGTGGCCATACTGTTCCCCCTTCAGATGTTTTCAAAATGACTTGTGAAATGGATTGAGATTTTGACTTGACCACAACAGAGTTGTGATATGAAATACAAGTTCCCACTTAGGTGTTATAAAACTTCAACTAGCTTTCTTCGTTTCTAAACTTAGTAGAGGTAAATCTGGCTTTTTGCAAAACAACCCTAGAGCTTAGTGTCCTATTACAAAAACCCCGTTCACTTGTTAGTAGTAGTTTGCGAGTACTTAAAGAGTACTCATGGCTTTGTCCCTGGCTATTCCCGTGGCCAGACTATGAAGAGGAGTACCTGGAGGATGGACCCCAGGAAGGTTACGACAACTAGGATCATCTCCCATCGTCAGCATTGCCTGTGACCCCGAAGATGGAGCTTCTCCTACGCTACCTTTATTATTACGTATTTCAGCTGCTTGAGTTGTATTAAGAACTGGATCATGAGATCCTTATTTGTGTAAGACCTTATGCATGGTTTGTAATGGATGATGTACTGTGGTATCCAATTCTGTTATGTCTCGCAAAAATGGTAATCCTGGGATTGCGATGTATGGCATAACAGGAATCTGGGATTAAAAATCCGGGTGTTGACACGTTAGATGTGCGCGAGAGAGGCGGGTGCGAGAGCATCAACGAGAGGGTTCGGGGCGGTCTGTACTCACTGGGGGGACTCGCCGGAGTCGAGACAGGAGGTGGCAACGCTCTGATGATGTCGCTGTCGAGGCTACGGTGCTCGCGCGGGTGTAGGGTTGGTGCTGGGAGATGCGCAAGCAGAGGGGAAGTAGGCTCGTGTGCACTGGGAGGCGAGGGGAGGAGCTACGTCGCCGAAATTGGCTGGAGTTGCTCGTCGGAGACAGTGCATTCGAGCAAGAAATTGTGGCAGCCTGGTGGCCGAGAGGAGACGGCGCCTAGGGGAAAGTGAGAGGAGGAGTGGGAGTTTAGTAGGGAGTGATCACGGTGGGTAACGGCCTCGGCATATAGGCTAATTACGCTTCCGAAATCAAGTCAGAAACCAGCGAAGAGGGGGAGAAATGGTCGCGTGCGGGTGAGAACGAAGGCCTGGCAGGTGGGTCCGGCTGTCTGCGAGAGAGAGGGAGTGGGTATTGGGTCCACTGATCAGCGATGGGGCGGGTTATATTCGAGGAAAGCAGTTCGCGGAGAGGAGAGAGAGATGGTGCGTTCTTTGGGCTTTCTTGGGCTGGGCTGTTCTTTTTTTTATACCAAACCTTTTTCTTTTTCTATATTGAATTTCTGTTTTGATTTCTATTCAAACAATTCAAACACCATTTGAATTCAAACTTCCACCAAACTTTGTGTAGATTTAAATACTGTTATTTAACATATCCTAAAGTCAAATTTAGAATAATTAATTTCTAGGGTTTATTATTTATTAAAAATAAATAGACATTAGTCTTTATTTCAAAAATAGGATTTAAATATGTTTTAAAACACTATTTGAATTCTAAATTTTACCAAAACCTTTTCAGTAGGTTTTATTTGAAAAATAAAACACTTTGAATTTTTATTTAAAATACTTTATTAAGTTTTAATGTTCATTCAAAATAGGAAATTGTCTTTACTTAAATAAAATTTGGATATAAATAAATCCTCATGATTTTATTTAAATAATCCTTTACTATTTTTATCAAACACAAATATTTTATTTCAATTTCTTGGCCAAGATTTAATTTGGCTCTTTAAAAATAGTCCTTATTTATTATTTCTACCTTTGCTTATAAAAACCATATCTTTTTATTTAAAGATCCAAAAATGGTGATTCCAACTATTATAACTTTATTTATTATTTGTTTATCTTTTTAAATCCCTTTAGGATTTTATTTGATCCAAATAGGTTTTGATGTTTCCAATTGAAATAAAAACGTTTCTTTTCACCCTAAGTTTCAACTATTGTTTATTTGATTTATTTATTTTTCACATTTCAAAATTTGGAAAATTTTGGGATGTGATAGGCTACCACCCTTAAAATAAATCTCGTCCCGAGATTTGTTAAGGCTAGGGTTTACAACTTGGCTTCAAGGCAACTAGGGTACTACCACCCTTAAAAGAAAGTCTCATAGGGTTACATTGATGGTTCACTTGACTATGGGTTGAACACTTGATATCCAGACAAGGAATCCTTATTTGACTCAACTGAGTTAACTAATTCCTGACATCCACTTCTTCTATCTCTTCAAGGTTCCCATCCATGTCAATGTGGTTCACAGGTCCTTTCTAGGTCACATTGGAGTCTTTTCCATTGGAGTTTTTAGCATCCTTTTTCTTTTTGTTCTCAGGATAGTCTGATGCATAGTGTCCAAGTTCCTTACAATTATAGCACTGCAACTGGCTAATGTCTTTCTTCCTGAAAGTGTCATGTTGGTTCTGACCAAGGTCATCTCCATTGTCAGTATCATTCCCATTATTGTCACTCTCATTGTTGTTGTGATGATACTGATGTGGTTCAGAATTTTCATTGCTCTTTTTGAATGAACGCTTCTTTTGTGATGATCCTGAGTGATACTCGAGGCTATGCTTCCTCTTTCTGTTCTCAACTTGATTCATATTTTTTCCAAGATGGTGGCTTTGTCACAGAGTTATTGATAAGTTGGGACATAGGCAACAGACAGCTGCAGGTTCAACTCATCATTAAGTCCTTTGAGGAATTTATCTTTCTTCTTAGCATCTGTATCAACTTCATCCGGTGCATAGCGTGCTAGATTGTTGAACTTCTCGATGTACTCAGCCACACTAAGGTGACGCTGTTTCAGATTGTGGAACTCCTTTTTATTCAAGTTCATTACTCCGGATGAGATGTGAGTTGTACGGAAACCATCCTCAATAATAGCCCAAGTCACATCCTCAAGGGGAGTGGTGATCTGAAAGTTTTCCCACCATGTTGCTGCTGGCCCTTCAAGCAGATATGCTGTAAACCTGACTTTTTCCTCGTCGGTTCATCCAACAGTCACTAAGTCCTTATTCACCGAACGTAACCAGTCATTGGCTACCATTGGGTCAGTTGTTCCAGAGAACCTTGCAGGCCTTAGTTTCAGAAACCTAGTGAGCATGTCATGTGCTGGAGGATTATTTTGATTGTTGTTATTGTTATGGTTGTTGTCGTTGTTGTTGTTCTGATTCTGATTTTGCAAAAACTGCATCATCATCTGCATCAGTTGAGCTTGCCCTGTCATCAACTGTTGCATCTCGGGAGTGACGTTATTGTTGTTGTTTTGGTTGGGGTTGGCATGATGGGGAGGCGTCTGTTGGTTTGATAGGGATATGTAATGATAGATAGGTCTAAAGAAGTTCTAACACACAACCCAAAACAATCAAGTTAAATCAAGCAATCAAACAATCAAGAAGCAACTATTCACTTAACAACTTATGAGCTTAACTCATGAGTTGAAGGAAACAAGTTTTCTTGAAACAATCAACCTAGTATAGTCATACCTCATAGGTCAATATGATCCATACAAGAACATGTTATCAATGTTTTTGGTAGGCAATCTAATGTCTCTTGGTTCTCATTAGGAGTCCTTAGTGAAATCCTTGGTGAAACTAAAGTTGAAGTCATTGGTCATGGTGAAAGCTTTGTCCATCAAGTTGAAAGAGGAAGAGATGTAGAATCAAACTAAAAAGGTTGAGGAAAGAGTTTACTAGATTGTTTGTAAATAAGTTTTGGAACAAAACAACTCTTATTATTCTAAGGGGGTTTGTCCATTCCTAAGGTTACAATCCTACAGGCAACACAGTGCTCTGATACCATCTTAGAGGTCCCAACCTTTAATAAGGTAGAGATCCATGTGTTTACAATGCTAGTCCCCGGATCAATAGCTGGCATCCACAGTTAAGATGTAATATCATGAAACAAAGGTCATAATACAACTTTATAACCAGGAATAAAACAATTCATTACATCTTACATAGCTCATTTGGCTATCACATTACAATGCAGCAGAATATCTATATAGCATGGAGTCCTTCATCTTTAAAGTGCCACAGGCAATCATGTTGGTTATATACTTCTAATCCTAATCAACACACTTCAATAACATCAAACAAACCTGCAACATAATAAGTTGCAGCCACAAGGGTCAATACATTTGAATTGTATTGGAAAGTTTCACTACTATGTAGAAATAAGTGGATCCTATCATTACATGCATATTTGGCTAAGTAGGGTTTAGGCTCATTTGCAGAAAGCAATATAGTTTTATCCTATCTTTTCAAAATAGTTTTGATCTTTTGAAAATCTTTCTGAACTCCTTGGAAAACTCCAAGTGCTTCTAATCCCTTGTTGTCACCATCAAGTTTTAATTTGAGAAATTGGAATGTCGAGATCTTCCATAGCTTCAGGCCATAGTTGCTCAGAGTTGTCCATAACCGGGGACACGACTAAGTACTTATAATTTGATGTTCTATAGAAGTTGTACACTTTACCCACATGACACAATCTCGTCTTGATGCCACCAGTGGCCGCTGGATAAGTACACACCAAATGGAGTACCGGCAGATCGAGAATGTGACAAAGTCTTTCTATAGAAGTCCTCCCAATACACAATGCTAGCTTGTCTACCAGGCACCAATGTAGGGATATATTTACCTACACAATTCTAGTTAACCTGAAGATGCCAATGCATGGGTCTTCCACTATGTAGTTGACTAAGCCATAGCCCATTTAGCATGTGGCTGTACATGGAAGCCACTGTACGAGAAACATGTTCAATCTCTAAGTCCCTGGGTGGTTCTCTTCTAGTGCACATACAAAAAGATAGCCATATTGTAACATCCCAAAAATATTAAATTAGAATCATCAAACTCTAATCATCAAATTTAGGGTTAACAAAAACTTTTCTAAAATAAAATGAGAAAGCATTCATGTGTGTATGCATGCCATTTTGAATTCTTTTGAATTGCCTTGTTTATGTGTTTCTTTGCTTGTAAAATGATTCTTAGGTGAAATAAACATCATCTAAACAATCCCCACACTTTTCCCAAAGACAAATAAATCAAAACAAACAAAATGAGTGAATGGTCACTTTGGCCAAATTAACTCCCATGCCTACTTTGGCTGTCTCTAACTTTCAAAACTTAACAGAAACTTGTTTGGATCTTTGCACCCCTTGATAGTACTCATAACAAAGTATCAAGGCCCACTTTGTGATCATCCAGAAACATTCAAATGCATAGTGTAAAGGACAGTTTAAAATTGAATCTATATCATATGGGAAGATCCCACTTTTTCAAAAACCACTCAAACAAGCTCAACTTTCAAAACCCAAGCATATGCAGACTCACTAGCACATGCCTAGCACACCCACCAAAATCCTTTTCAAAATTCAAAACTTCAGTTCTTGCGGCCATTTCATCAAACACCTTGCAGATGCAAATCAAATAAAATCCAAACACTAGTTGGAGCAGTGATTTGAGCCTAACTTGTTCCCTCTCTCGTTGTAACTAGGCTTTAGTAGATCATCTAGCTCATTTGTAAACGTCTAGCACCACTGTAAGCTTGGCAATTTCATCAATGGTGAACAACCGAGCCTCACCATGTCACCCCAGTGTGGACAGCAAGCTAGGAGCAGCACTAGCCTCGCCAACCTTGTCTGGGAGCAAGCTAGCACCCCACCGCCACTCCCTGTCCCAGCCGCGACCGATGCCAGCCTCTAGACCACACGCAAAAACTGTGCCCAGCTCGCCAGCAACCATGCCTAGCATGCGCTAGAGCGCCACCCTCGACACACGCCCACAGACCGCGCGCCTCCCTCGCCGTGTGGATACACGATCACCACCGTCCCTGGAGACCACCAGACATCCCCGTTCGCCGCCCCATGCCCCGTAGCCACCGCTCGCCGTCAAGTTCGCCACCTCTGCCTCGCAGAGCATCGTGCGTTCCCGACCGTTTGCCACCGCCCCTACACGCGCATTAAAGCCATAGAGCATCGTCAGGAGACCACCGATCGATCGCCACCGCTGGCCATGCCTCTAGCAGCCCGTAGGCATGTCGCCACCGTCGCCTGCCCATCCCGTTCGGTCTCGTCATCGAGACTATAAATAGAGACCTCCCCCGCTCAAACTCTTCACACCATCTCACTCCCCTCTCCTCACTGATCGTTCCACCCTGTTCCCGGAGCAAGGCGAGCAGCGCATCGCCGGAATTTGGCCGGAGCCAGCCGCCTCTGGAGAAGAAGGGCGTCGTCGATTTTGTCCACCCCAGGAGAAGCTGCCGGTACCAGGAGGTTCGCCGTCGTCGACTTCGTTGTTCGCCTGCCTCGCTGACCCTCGCCTGAGCCCCGGTGAGCCCCCGACGACCCCCACCTGCTCCATTAGGTTTCTGTCTCGCCGGCGCAGCCCGACATGGACGATGAGTAGCAGTCGTTCGATTAGACTTAGATCGTGCGGATGAGATTGCCCCGTACCGCTTCACGTTTAAAGAGCCACTGACTGGTGGAACCCTGTCGATTGAGCCCAGCAGAGAGTGACCTTGGCCGGCCGTTACAGTTCTGCGCAGCCCAGTCGTTTGAATTTAACTTTTTCTATTTTAATTCAAACACAGTTCTGTACCTAGTTTCAAAAATCAACCCAGCTCGATTCAGTGCACCAAATTGAATGAAACCAATTTTGTTAGAAAGATATTGAAATGCTGAATCCAAGCCCGTTGGATTTAAATCATTTGAATCTATAGATCAACCTTGGTAAAAATAACAAGGCAGAACCTTTTCTGCATTCAAACATTTTTCAAATTTAAACCATAATAGCTTTTGAGTTGATTCCAACTCTCAAAAATCACATTTGATCATACCTTTCAGAATATATAAAAACATTTGGGTTTACTTACAGAAATATTGTTCAAGTAATAAAATAATGCCACATAGGCATTTCTAGTCACTTTATTTAAGTAAAATAAAAGGGTTAAACCTTATTAAATTGTGATACCACTTTAAATCACATTCCCATGGACTAAAATATGTGGTGATGACATGTGTCAACATGATCCCATGTTTGGTTTGGAGAATATTAAATCTTAAGTAGTTTTTCAATGAGTAGGAATTACTTTTCTAAAAATAAAAGGAATTAAACCAATCTTTAATGTTGTAATGTTAGTGATGATGCTAGATCATCTATAGAACCCTTGTGTGTGATGATTGAAAGTAGTTAAGTATTGTTTGGTGATTGTGTACATCGTATTTTTTTCATAGACGCTAGTACCGACCAAGGATACTAGGAAGAAGGAGGATACTATGAAGAAGAAGCCGAGGAGAACTTCAACCACTGATCTGCATAAGGCAAGCCAATACTTGCAAGCTAACACTTGCAATTTAGCAAGCTTATACTGATAATGATACAAGCCTAATACCACTAGTTGAATGTGCAAGCAAATACTTGCTTTTTACCATGCCAACTATATGCCCTAAGCATATGTGATCCTACCCATTTGATAACCCCATTCCTAGTTTTACTTACAAGCTTCACTACTAGGAAAATGGCTATAGTTAATCAGCACATCCGTGGCCCACGGCTAAAACAGGCGTGGCTCACCTATGGGCAGTGCCCTACTAGTAACTAGAACAACCGTGGCAAACATGACCATAGTGCACCACAGATATGTGTGGGCCAGGGCCCTGTTGGCCGCACGCCAAACATTTGTAGCGCACATAGGGTAGGTGCGCTACGGTTGTTAGTGCCAACCGTGGCGCACATGGAGGGGGTGCGCTACGCCTAAGCGCATGCCCCCCTCTGCTGTGAAATGGCCAGACACATCCGTGGCGCACTATGGCATGTGCGCCATGGATGTTACTCCTCCCTGTGGTGCACTAGGGAAGAGTGCGCCACGGATGTGTCGATTTTTTTGACAGCACTTTATGTGCACATGTGTGACCACATCCACCACCCCACACTTCACTTTCCCCTTCTTCTTCCTCCTTAGATCTAGTCGGGATCTTCTCCTTCCCACCTCAATTTCTCCACCCATTCACCATTTTTAGCATGTAGAACTTGCCTTGGATGTTACATAAGTAATAGAGGAAGGTCTCCGGTCTCTCATCTCCTTCTCCGGTCTCGCGCGCACCTCTCATTTCCATCTTTCTCGCGATTGGTCTCTCATCTCGGTAAGTTGTCCATGTAAGGATGTGTTCATGTGTATATGGTATGCTCATATGTATGTAGATGATCGATGCTCATGATGTGTGTATTGAGAGGATCGATGGTCATATGTGTGTGTATATGGAGAGTATCGATGATGCTCATGCATGTGTGTATGGAGAGGATAATGATATTTTCATGTGTGTATGGATTGGTCTCTCTCTCTTGTGTTTATATGTGAACAAGTTGCCATTTGTTTTGCCAAAATGTTGATTCATTTCCATTTTGGCAAGACTTTGGCATTTCGCAAAGGTCCTAATTTTAGGATAGGTCATGCCGAAATTTTCTATCGACCATTGCATGCATGCATTCATTATGTGGTTCTAATAAACTTCTAATTGTACCGTGTACACCATGCAGGCAAAAATGGTCCGCATAATGAGCGAAGGAATTGTGGCTAGATTTTTGAAATGTGCGATGGCCGACATGATACGAAATAACAAGACGGATATAAGATGTCCGTGCAGAAGATGCAAACTCAACTGGGTGATCGACCCAGATTCCAGGAATCTGCAGGCGCACCTGCTCCGCCATGGTTTCATGGATGGATACACTCGTTGGATAAGCGATGATGAAGACGATGGAGATGGTGAAGGTGGCCAACATGACGATGATCATCATCACGGCGAGAACGGGCGAGATGATGAAGAGTCTCCTGGAGATGGTGAAGGTGCGGAAGCAGACCGGGTGATGATGATCTATATGCGGGAGGAGCAGACGATGATGGAACAACGTCAGGCTAGGTGCGGGACCCTCACGTGCAAGAGCTGCTTCTCAAGCAGACGAGTAACACCAGGGCTGCCTCTAGAGAGAAAGCCAAGCTTGCGCAACTTGAGAAAGACGCGGTTACTCCATTGTATGAAGGATGCAGGCCTGATGATACCCGGTTGAATGTAACGCTCAAGGCTATGGAGATGAAGGCAAAACACAAATTGAGCGACGCAAGCTTCGACGATATGATGGCATTTTGGCACGATCGTCTCCCGGAGGGGAACACATGTCCAACTAGTATCAAGGACGCCAAGAAAATCGTCTGTCCTCTCGATCTACCGCACGTTAGATATCACGTATGCATCAACGATTGCATCATTTATCAGGGCGAGGACGCGGAGAAAACCACATGTCCGGTGTGCGGCGTGAGTCGATACAAGAAAGGGAAGAAAGCACCTCGAAAAGTGGTATGGTACTTTCCTATCACTCCTTGTCTGCAGCGCTATTTCGCGGACCCTAAGGAAGCGAAGCTCATGCGATGGCATGCGGAAAGGAAGAAGCCATGAGATGATGATGATGACCCCGAAAAGGATGAGCTGCTGACGCACCCTTCAGATGCTAGCCAGTGGAAAGCATTTGACCTCGAATTCCCAGAATTCGGTGGAGATTCGAGGAACATCAGGCTTGGTGCGAGCACCGATGAACTCAATTCCCGTGTTTGTATGGATGTATAACCTCCCTCCATGGTTGTGCATGAAGAAGAAGTACATACAAATGAGTATGCTAATTCAAGGGCCGAAACAACCTGGTACCGACATCAATCTGTATATCGGGCTGTTGAAAGAGGAGCTAGCCATGTTATGGGAATCTGGAGCCAATACTTACGACGCCGTCGCACAAGATTATTTCACTATGAGAGCCGCGTTGGTCACTACGGTGCAAGACTATCCAGGTTGTGGGTATATCTCGGGGCAGGTTATCCAAGGATTCTGCGCATGTGTTAGGTGCATGGATAACACAAGCTATCTCCAACTAGAGAAAGATCCAGGGTCATCGAAAACCGTGTCCATGGCGCACCGGAGGTGGCTCGGCAAGAATGATCCATGGAGAAAACGTGGAGACCTGTTCGATGGGAAATCAGAGACCCGAGGAATCCCAGAGCGTATGAGCAGCGAAGAAGTGGAAGAGTTGCTGAAAAACTGGAAAGATTGTCCTAAGCCTGGAAAGAAGCGAAAGAGGAAGCAACAAGACAAGCCGCTGATGAAGGTATGGAAAACAATGTCTGTTTTCTGGGAGTTGCCATACTGGAAGTTTCTCCGCACGCCTCATAGCCTCGACATCATGCATATCACGAAAAACGTGTGCGAGAGTCTGGTCGCCACCATAATCAACATGCCAGACAGGACGAAAGATGGTCCGAAAGCAAGGCACGACCTGATATGCTTGGGTATCCGGAAGGAGCTTCACAGAGGACGCACTACTCCTGATGATCACAAAGATGACGATGATCATGAGTCGGAGACGACACAAGGTCGTCGGAAGGGTAAAAAGTTCAAGAAGAATGAATATTACTTCCCTCCTTCTTGCTTCACTCTAAACCAGGATGAGATCAAACAGTTTTTTCAAGTGCCTTCTAGGAGTCAAATTTCCTTACGGCTACGCGGGCAAGATAAGCAGATACCTAGACGAGACGAAGCAGAGGTTCAATGGCATGAAGTCTCACGACTGTGCCGTGCTAATGACGCAGGTACTTCCGGTCGCACTAAGAGGGATAATGGACGAGCACGTCCGTGAAACGTTATTTGGCCTATGCAAGTTTTTCGACATTATCTCTAGGAAGTCGATTGGCGTGAATCAGCTCGGGAGGCTACAGGAGGAGATCATGGTGATACTATGTGAGCTTGAGGTTTACTTCCCACCCGCATTCTTCGACATTATGGTGCATCTGCTGGTCCATGTCATGGAGGACATCGTACAACTCGGGCCGATGTTCCTCTGCAGCATGATGGCGTTCGAAAGGATGAATGGACACATCAAAGGATACGTTCTCAACAGGTACCGTCCATATGGAAGCATAGCCAGGGGCTTTCTGGCCGAAGAGTGCATCTCTTTCTACACGAATTATCTAGACATCGAGAACGCTGTCGGTCTTCCCATCAACAGGCACCTTGGCAAGCTCGACAGATCTGGTCACCGAGAGGGTCGTCGCATACTGCCTACAGACTTTGATTTTTGACGCGCAGACTTTGATCGAGCAAACCTCGTCGCGCTACAGCATTTAGAACTGGTCGATCCTTGGGTACAGAAGCACAAAAGGTTAATCGAGAAGAAGTACAGTGACCGGGGCATACAGAGGATGCAGGGAGAAATAATCAAAGAGCACAACTCAGATTTCACGCGTTGGTTTAGGCAGACGCTCCTTGATAATCCCCCGCGATCGCATTCTTCTGACACGGAAAAGATCATATTCACCTTGTCATAGGGACCGATGCAAAACCTGGTGACCTATCAGGCGTATGATATCAACGGCTACACATTCTACACGGAGGAAAAGGACAACAAGTGTGATTATCAGAACTCAGCGTAACGCGAATTCTACACCGATGACAACATGAAGGAAAGATTCTACGGAAGAATCGAGGATATCCGGGAGCTCGACACTCATGTGGAGAAAAGGTGTCGATGTTCCGTCGATGGGCAAAGATCGCCGAAGAGAAGACCGTATTTCACAACCATGGTTATACCAAGCAGCCAAATCCAAGGCCACGGCAAACGTGGCCGCGAAAAATGAACCGTGGGTACTGGCTACCAAAGTGGACCAATGTTTTTTCATTACCGACCCGACAAATCCTAGACGTGTTGTCGTGAGGAGAGGAAAAAGAAACATCATCGGAATGGATGGAGTCGCCAACGAGCAAGACTTCGACCAGTACGGCGATCCAAAGATTGAAGATGACGATGACTATGATGCAGCAGCATACATCACAAGAAGAAAAAGGACAACCCTACCCAAAAAAGGTAGCTCGTTCGAAAGAAGAAACATTAAAGTGCCGGGGCTAAATTATTCAACCGCGACAAAGAAGGGAAAAAAGATTGTAAAACGCTAGCTCAAAAAATATTGTAAAACGCGTGGTCGAAAAAGATTGTAATATTCATGGAAAAATTATTATGAAATTTAGTTATACTTTGAATCATATTTGTAACACTTTTATGACATATATTATCACTTTTGGGCATTTTTGGAATATTTAAAAGTATTTTAAAAACAAAACGAAACTTGTATCGCATATATCACCACTTTTGGCATTTTTTGGAACATTTAAAAGTATTTTTAAAATAAAAATAAAAAAGTGGGTCACCAGGATTCGAACCTGGGTGCTCATAGTTTAGAATAGAGTAGTGGGCAGAACCAGTGGGATAGACAAGAGTTCTTGCTAGAAGGAGCGCTGGACTCTTGTTATAGAGTGGTTAGATCCCAGATAGGGGTAGCGCACTAGCCCGAGTGCGCTACAGACATCCGTAGCGCACTCTGGCATAGTGCGCTACGCCTATCTGGGTTTTATCCACGTCATCGATTCCAATCCCCCATCTCTCTCGCACTCGCTCATGCCCATCCCTAGCCCGATCGATCCCCTCCGCCGCCGCCTCCAGCCGATCCATGGAGGAGGACGCCGGCGCCGCTGCCGATCCGTGGAGGAGGAGGAGGCCCGCGCTGCTCGTGGAGGAGGAAGCCCACGCCGCTCGAGGTGGAGGAGGCCCGCATCTGCCGATCCGTGGAGGTCACCGCTGCTCGAGGAGGAGGAGGCCGCCGCCGCTCGAGGCTGAGGAGGAGGAGGCCGCCCGCCTGCCCATGGCCATCGTCATCGTCCTCGTCTTAGAGGTGAGCCTTCTCCCCTCTCTCCCTCTCTCCCCTCTCCACTTCTCTCCCTATCTCCACGGGTTAGGGTTCAGAGTAGATTACTGATAGCACAAATTCTAATAAGTGGATCAAGCAAGATCCCTCTCCACTTCTCTCCCTATCTTCCAACAGAATTCTAGTGGATCAAGCACATAGTACTGTATTCTGTAGCAAATAGCCAAATTGCCTTCTGTTTTCTTTGCAGTAGCACTCTGCTAGAAATCTCTCCCTCATCTTTGTGTTGTTCATGGTCTCCAGCAGTAGCAAGATCCTTCTGTTTACAGTAGCAAGATCCTTCTATTTACTATGTAGCAAGATCCTTGCAGTAGCAAGATCCTTTTGTTTACTATGTAGCAAGATCCTTCTTTGAAGTAGCAAGATCCTTCTGTTTACTATGTAGTAGTCTGTAACCAACATCATGAATTGAAACTTCCCAGGCTTTCATCTAAAAAATGAACTAGGACAGTTAGGGTGAAGTAGAAGATGCATGTTTGAAACTGTTTACTACTGCCACAGGATTTACAGCACGTATATTTTGTATAATTGGTTTATTGTGTTAGCTAGTCAAGTAGTAGATGGTAGTTGGTAATCATACCGACATGGTTAGTTGCAAACTGCATCTCGATGCCGTCCTTTGAGAGGGTGTAAGGAATCGCCATCACTCCTGCATTGTTGCGGACAGAGAAACTAGTACTGAACAGACGTACAAGCAAGAAAGAAGGCATGAAAACACTAGACGTAAAAATACACAAGGTTTGTGTGTAGAGGATTATTAAGTGTGCTGGTCCAAGAAGCATCATAGGTAGGTATGCAAGTATTTCACAAACTTATGTCAGGACAGTTGGAATGTTTTAATTCATACAGATCAATTACCCCTCCCTGAAAAATGGAACCGTCCATTTTTCTAACACCGTCCAAAGTAGCAGCTGTTCTGAAACCAATTATCTGTCATTGCTTAAGGGCGCAATCCTGTCCTGTGATTTTGCCTCAGGATCTACCTTTTCCTTAGTAGTTTCAGTTTTTGCCTGGAAGTTTAATCGGTAGCAAAGAGGAGAATATGCAAGTTTCACATAGCTTGTTTATTCTCTGAAATTTGTCAGTCTTATCTAGATGTTCAAGTTTAATGCTTTTGTTGAATTTGGAGTGTGCACATCAGCAGAGTCATTTAATCATGATCTATTGTAATTGATTTATGTAGGTTTAATGAGATCATTATTATAATTGATGAGACATGGAAATAAAACTATTCCAGTCCCTTCCCATGATATCTTAGTTGAAGCTAGCTCTGCAAGAACATATATGAATGAGTCATTGTTTGAGGTCTTAAGAAAGAATCTTTCTTCTTGTATTTTTTTATGATTCCTAGAACACTTGCTAGGAAAATGATTTATTTTAATTGGGTTGTCATTGTTGCTTAAAGAGATAGCTTCTGTCATATGGCTATGCTTAAATTGATAACAAAAGTATATATGGTTGTGGCACTGTGCTGGGACTGGATGGATGTGGTTGTGAAATGGTTTGGAAGGAAAAATAGAGTAGTGTTGGTTTTGCTACTATCTGTGCTGGGACAACAGCACCTTGAAATTGTGCTTGTGCTTGTATATGAAGCACTTTATTATGTGTGTATGCAGGTTCTTGTATGAAATGAGTCCCGATTTTTGCTGGAATGTTGATTAACTTCCGTTTTGACAGAAATTAGGCACTCCTAGTTTAAGAAAATTAGCAAAGGTCATGCCGGATTTTTCCGTGCATTTAACCAATTATTTGTTTTTTATTAGTGCAAAGATGTGTGACAACGACGTGGCTGGATGTTCTAAGCACATCAGCGCTGAAGGAGAACTCAGACCTCCGAATAAACAATTGACATTCTGGGAGGCAGCCCAACGGCTAGAAGACGATGAAGAATACCATCCTTCAGAGAGCGAGGATGATGAGATGGAAGACGCGGAGGAAGAAGCCGAAGGAACGGCGGACGATGAAACCACTGATGGCGGCGAGGGCACAGGTAGTGGTAGCAATCCTCCTAAGAAGAAGAAGAAGAAGCCAAAGGACCGGCGCCCGAACACGGTCGGCACGGTCAGGGAGGAAATTACCGAAGTGAGCCCATCAGGGGTTCCTTTGGAGCCTGCCCTTGTCGTCAAAGGGTACGGTGGACAAGTGGCGGTGATCACCCGGACAACCATCTCGATCAACACCGAGTATCTCCGACATAAAGATAATGTCCACTTGCACACACTCCTCTTCGAGAAGTTGTTCGCAAGATACAAGTTCCCCGCTAAGTATCAGAACACAAATTATCATGGGAACGAAGTAAACAAATCCGCCCTCACAAAGATGAGCACCACCCTGGCCAGCTGGAGAACCCGGATAAAGAAGAAGATCTAAAAAGAAGGCAAAAGTCTAGAGGAGATCCAGAAGATTGACCCGCAGATCACCGAAGATCAGTTCCGGGAGTTCAAGGAGAAGTGTGAATCTAAAAGAGCCCTGGCCAATAGTAATTGGGGAAAGGTGCTGCAGGCAATGAATATAGGTCATCACCATCTCGGATCTGGTGGATACAGAACCGCGGAGGCCAAATGGAATAAGGAGGACGAAGCGTATAGATCCAAGGGGATAGAAAACCCCTTTGCTAATTTCGAACCCGGGCAGGTTCGAAACTTCATCAGGGCCCGTTACCATGTGGACCCAAAAACCAAACAACTCACCGCGGATCCTGCGGTGAAGGAATTCGAGGAAATTGTGGTAAGTATAATCTAATTACCGCGGATCAACTCGATTGCAATCTAATCGATGATCTAAATGATTCATCATACTTCTTCCGCAGGAGGAGGAAATTTTTGCTAGTCATGGATCCTGTGGTTCCTCATCCTGTGGGTCGACGGCGGCCACCGTGGATAACCTTTTAATGTAGGCGATGACCAGGGCCAAGAAAATAGATCCGGTTACGAAGAAGCCATCGTCGGCTGGCCGTCTGGCCGGCCTCGGGGGTAAGAATTGGGTTGATCATTTTGGTCCACCGCCGAGGACGCATGTGGCACCGTCGGGAAGGAGCGAGGAGGAAAACCGCGAGGTTCAAGAACTTAAGGCACAAGTGGCGTGGATCCCGCAGATCGTCCAAGACAACCTGGCAATCACCCTCATGTCCTTCCTGCCTACCTTGGTGGAGTCAATAGCGAACTGGAGTGCGGGTGGTCGAGTAGGGCCGTGCCCGATTCCAAGCATGGTCAGCAGCCACTCGAACAACGCGGCGCCGACGAATCAGGCGAACTACGTGTTCGTGACTCCGCCCACTAGCACCGCGGCACCGCAAGTGTTGGTGACTCCCCCTGCCATCACCGTGGCGCCGGAGTACATGTTGGTGCCCCCTGCCATCGTCGCGGCGGCACCGGAGCTCCAAGCACCCATCGGTAGGGAGAATACACCGGCGGCCAGCACCGCGCCATCAAGCAGCCCTTCCGTCTCTTGCACGCCCGTCGCCGTATGCGGTGCGTCGACATTAGCCGATCTCGACGCCATCACGGTAAACAAATTGCTTTGATTACCGCCTTTCATGCCATCTATTACTCTTATGGCATCTCTGACGACGCCGTACATGTTTTCCGCAGACGGATGTTCCTTGCACTCTCTTATGCTACGTGAACAACGAGCTGAGGGATGTTGCCAAGGGTACCATCGTTCAACCCTTGCAGCGCACGTTCCACTCAAGGCCGATGTCAAATAGCGTGCACAGGGTTAAAATTAGTCGGGTGCTAAGGGGCTGCGACGACCTGGAACCTCCCATTCAACCCCCAGGAGCGAATGAAGAAGAAACGTCTGTCCTCAGAACTTGCTTCAGCTTATTCTTGCTATGGCCAAAGAGCATGATCCGTTTGGGGACGGCGGGGGCCATCACGCCACAGACAACAGCACCGCATGTCGTGCCAGCGGTGGCAAGGCCCCCTTACCGCCCTCGCCGTCACCTCCAAGGGGTGGGTCGGATAATCATGTTGATGATATGCACATGGTGCAGGATCCGGCCGAGGACGACGAAGACTGGAACGATCACTTCTTCAGCACTCAGTTTAGCAACGAAGACCTAGCTGGTGGCCCCATAGAGAAAGCCACTATCACCAAGCGTCTGTTTGGTTCTCAGGAGACACCTCCATCTTGCACCTTTACAGAGCCAGCTGATACAACCAACCGGCCCTTTATTATAAGCCCTGACACACTACATAGGGCGGCCGGTGCTCAGATTGCGGTGCCTGCCCGCTCTCCAAAAGGAAAAAAGGGCAGGAAAAGAAAATCTAGCAGCTCGAGCCAGCCGGTGGCGTCAACAACGGCGAATCCGATCAGGTTTCGGGACGGGCCACCAAGACCCGAGGGTATTATGTGGAGGATTCATGTGGCGGGTGAGCCCATGTTACCTAAGAATTTGCGGAAGCTCGCTAGTTCGGAACTGCAGAGTGTGCATGACGGCGTGCTGACGATAGAGAGACGCCTTCTATCGGAGAAAGATCCCTCGCACCCGGTATTCATGGTTAAGGTGCCACCAGGCTTGGGCTTTGTCGACAATGCCCCTGCGGATCTGTTCTTCCTGCGATTCGACGACATCTTCAATATGTTCCACCTATACCCGCTGCACTATACCATGGTCCGTCTGTTTTCTCTCACCCTGGCCATACAGATCATTATAGAGAACACACCGGGCATCGCTATAGTGGACCCCTACTACATGCGTGACAGCTGCCTGGGTTCCCCCGCCGAACGACGTATCGTGGCCTCGTACCTAAAAAGAATCCTCGTGGCGAACAAGACAAAGGAATACATTCTCGTGCCTTACTTTCCCGAGTAAGTCGTTATTCACTCTCAACCATCGATTGGCTTTATTAGATCATCATCATTCTTTTTCCAACACATTCCATTTGAATTTTTTGCGCAGAGATGAACACTGCATGCTCATCTCCTTATCGCCGAAGCATTCCCACGCCACGTATTTCGACTCGGGGAGTCTAGAAAAGAAGGAAAACTACGACAAGATCAAGGAAGTTCTGGATGATGCTCTCACTGGCTTTGCCTCGACGGAAGGCACCACCTTCATGCGTACTACGGCAGGCATGTCTTCTACCACGTAACGGAGTTCCCCTGCGTAACGGATGGTAGGCATGCCTCGACGGAAGGCACCACCTTCTTGCGTACTACGACGGACGGCAGGCATGTCTTCAACCACGTAACGGAGTTCCCCTGCGTGAAGCAGCCGGAAAACAGTAAGAAGGAAGCCTACTACGCACTTCATCACATGAGGGCGTTCCTACTTGACCAGCAGAATTCTACGCTGCCAGATCATCTCAAACAAGCAATAAGCAAAGGCCAAGATCAATGATTCAGATATTAGACAAGAGATGTATCGCATCCAGCAGCAGTTTGGGGCAATCATCTTTCGTGATGTCATGACTTCGGGGGGGGGGGATCTTCTAAGGAGGAAATATCCCGAATAACCGTGACATAGAAGATCGCCTAGAGATGCAGGGTGACTATAGGAATTTCATGACGAGACAAGGCGTCCTCCCGTTCCCTAAGCCGAGCCAGAAGGCTTGATGTTGGCCTAGTTGTAGTTACAAACTATAGATGACCTTTGTGTGTGTGTGGACAAGTGTACATGCTACTATACTTATCTTATTAGGTTTATGAATCATGGCTTACTTATTTTGCTTATTATTATTATATATCAATCAATGCTTGGTTTTTTTGCTTACTCTTTGGTCCTTTGCTCACTTTGGTCCTTCTTTTTTTCATTACTCTTTTTTTCGAGAATAATGCCGATGATTGAAATGTCGTCGCACACTATATATGTGAATGTGATACGATGGGATTGTGAGCCTTGTGATATGCACAAGTACAGGTCTTGTGCATCCTACTTGGCTCACCGTTCCATCGTAGCATATTCCTGTGTCCAATGACCTATGTATATATATATGAGGCATTCTTTTTGAGTTATTTTTTTCTTTTTCGAGAATAATGCCGATGATTGAAATATCGTGGCACAATATATATGTGAATGTGCTACGACGGGATAGTTAGCCTTGTGATATGCACTAGTCCAGGAATTGTGCATCCTACTTGGCTGAATGTTCCGTCGTAGCATATTCCTGTGTCCAACGACCTAGATAGTTATATATGAGGCATTCTTTTCGAGTTATTTTTGTCTTTTTCAAGAATATGCCGATGATTGAAATGTCGTGGCACAATATATATGTGAATGTGCTATGACGGGATAGTTAGCCTTGTGATATGCAGAAGTCCAAGAATTGTGCATCCTACTTGGCTAACCATTCCGTCATAGCATATTCCTGTGTCCAACAACCTAGCTAGTTATATATGAGGCATTCTTTTCGAGCTACTTTGGTCTTTTTAGAGAATAATGCCGATGATTGAAATGTCTTGGCACAATATATATGTGAATGTGCTACGACGGGACTGTAAGCCTTGTGTTATGCACAAGTCTAGATGTTGTGCATCCTACTTGGCTTACAGTTCCATCGTAGCATATTCCTGTGTCCTACGACCTATGTATATATATTAGGCATGCTTTTCGAGTTACTTTGGTCTTTTTCGAGAATAATACTGATGATTGAAATGTCGTGGCACACTATATGTGAATGTGCTGCGATGGGATTGTTCGCCTTGTGCTATGCACAGGTCCAGGTGTTGTGCATCCTACTTGGCGAACAGTTCCATCGTAGCATATTCCTGTGTCAAACAACCTAGTTATATATGAGGCATGCTTTTTGAGTTTGGTCTTTTTGATTTAGGAGTACTTTCTATAAGTGTATCTTCATATGCGACTTTAATTATATATGTTTTTTTAATCACCGGTTAATTATTATTGTCAACTTATAGATGACGTGGTACGTCGTGTACAAGGGACGGGTTCCCGGAGTCTACGATGATTGGGAAGACTTCCGGAGAAAGGTGCACCATTTCAGCGGCAATAGCTACAAAGGGTACAACACTATGGCGGAGGCGGAAGCTAGATACACGCGCTATCTAGCGGGAGTTAGGACAAGGAACCGGATGAAGACCTACACCTTCGTCGCGGCGGTGATCATGCTTATCTTATTTGGTTGTTTAGCTAGTTTAGATGTCTAGGCGAGCTTCCGAGCTCTAACTTGTTCGATCGACATATGTATTCGCATGTCACCAAGTACTACTTTGTAACTTTATCGAAACAATGTAACTTATACTATGTATTCATGTATGAGACTTATCTATATGTATTTGTTTCAATCTTGTTTTTCAAATTGTGTATTTATATATATAATTGTATATCTTGTATCTGTGTGTGTATATCTGCTGTAATATTGTATATAATCTGGCTCGGAAAAAAAACAAAAAACACAACTGTGGCGCACATGATCTACCTTCTGTGGCGCACTACACCTAAAGCGCACTATAGAAGCTTAGTGGCGCACTAGTAGGTGCGCCACGCCTATCTCGACACAACTGCGTGACTAGGCAAAGGCGCCACGGCTGAGATAGTCAGCAAGGCATGTGGCGCACTGCTAGTGCGCCACAGATGATCTTTTCAAGTGCGCCACTAACTGTTGTTTTCCTAGTAGTGCTTTATACTTTATTTCTTTATCAAAGCTAGTACTTAGAGCTTACTTAAGTGAATTGTAGATACTAGAAAGATAATTGAAGGTTGCATAAAGAGCATAAAATTTGGCCTAAGCTAGATAATATTTATGTCATCCTAAGGCATGAGATTGAAGTTAGTTAAAATCCACTAGTTTACCACCCCTCATTAGTACTTACCCCCACTTGTAGATGCTAGTGCTAAGCATAAAACCTGATCAACTTAGATGGGAATACTTGGTGGAAAAATGGTTATGAAAACCTTGGAATGATGGATAATTATATTGAGATGTTTTGGACATGTGTTTCCGAACACCAGAGGATTTATGGTGATGAAAATGTTGAGGCATGAGCCTTAGCCCTTTATAAATCTGATGGTTGTCGGGATGCGATACCATTCCAATTTTACCATACAACCACAATACCCGAGAATTGGGTAGGGCTTGACTGGAAACTTATATACCTTAGTATTAGTTCCCTCACGTCCAAGGTCTGAGCTGAGGCTACCTTGTGAAGATTGTCCACCTGTGTAGTACCTAAGATGACAGTTGGTCATGGTTGGGAGGCCAAACTCACAGGAGAGGTGCTTATACTAGGGCGTGTAATTGAAAGGTTAGGATTGATTATCCGCATACTGAGTATGGTGAATTCAGGATTTGTTCCTGACGGATGTATCGAATGTTGTGGTGAAAGCGTACAATCTCTACAGAGTGTCAAACTATTCGAATAGCCGCGTCCGCGGTTATGGACAGTTGAAGTGGCCATACTATTCCCCCATCAGATGTTTTCAAAATGACTTGTGAAATGAATTGAGACTTTGACTTGACCACAACAGAGTTGTGATATGAAATACAAGTTCCCACTTAGGTGTTATAAAACTTCAACTAGCATTCGTTGCTTCTAAACTTAGTAGGTGTAAATCTGGCTTTTGCAAAACAACACTAGAGCTTAGTGTCCTACTATAAAAAACCCCTTCACTTGTTAGTATTAGTTTGCGAGTACTTAAAGAGTACTCATGGCTTTATCCCTGGCTATTCCCATGGCCAGACTATGAATAGGAGTACCTGGAGGATGGACCCCAGGAAGGTCACGACAACTAGGATCATCTCCCATCGTCATCATTGCCTGTGACCCCGAAGACGGAGCTTCGCCTATGCTACCGTTATTATTACGTATTTCCGCTACTTGAATTGTATTAAGAACTGGATCATGAGATCCTTATTTGTGTAAGACCTTATATATGGTTTGTAATGGCTGATGTACTGTGGTATCCAATTCTTTTATGTCTCGCAAAAATGGTAATCCTAGAATTGCGATGTATGGCATAACAGGCATCTGGGATTAAAAATCCGGGTGTTGACAAGTTGGTATCAGAGCCATCCTGACCATAGGAGACCCTAGTTAGACTGGACGTTTGAATCAAAAACTTAGTTTCAAAACCAAAGGAAACAAATAATTACAAAAACGTATTCCCATTCTTATCACCTTGATTCTTTTACAAAAATTCATGTTCCTCAAAAAATCTTGCAAAATACATAAAATTTGACACACTTGATCACTCTACTAACTTACTCATCTTATATTCTTTTAGATGGACGTGAAGTACAGCAAGTTTTACCAGTTGGGAAATGGCGGAGACCTTATCTTTGAGAGGGATTTGGACCAGCTTTCGGAACTTCTGGAGCATCCGAGGAAAGATTGAACCTCCCACTGTGGAGGAAATTCAGTTTACCTTAAGAGAGAACAACTGACTCGATGGACTTGGTATGGCCATGTAGGAAGCTGTTGCCCATTTGTGTGGGCAGAGTATCAACCAGATCAAGGGTACCCGCTTTGAGTTTTTCCCAAGGCGTTATGCTAATGGACAACCACTGGAAGCCCCATACCACCACGAGCTGAAGACCCAATTGGACCACCTTAGCTTCATGATGTACGATCGTTAGCAGGAGTTGGATAATTGCCGTGACTACTCCAACCAGAAGTCCGCCATTATCAAGACGAAGGATTAGACCATCGCCATGCTAGCAAAGGATCGCAAGTCTCGCCGCCGTCAGCTCGACAAGAAGGAGTGCATCATTGCCCGTCTTAGCCACCGTATCACGTCTTTGGAGGAGACCATCCACAAGATAGACATGCAGTTGGAAGAAAGGGAGAATGCCGGAGAGGATCTTCGTCGAGACCCCTACTCCTATCTTAGCAATGATGATGACTTTCTGGAGGATCAGGCTATGGATTTCTTCACCGATGAGGAGGATTTCGCCTTCATCAATGACGACGATGATGATGAGGATGACGACTACACCGACTCCGAGGAGTAGTAGCACTTGAGCACTAGCGAAGTGAGTAGTATTCGGTCCCACTGTAGTGTAGTTTCCAGAATGGTTCCTAAAACCATCTGTTTACCTTGTTGTGGTGTGTGTTTGTATCAGGTGCTTTGAATGAATGAATGAAAAGCAAGTTGATAGAAAAATCTGAGTTGAACCTTAAAAATTTTTCAAAGTCCCAAAACCTTAGAAATTTCCCTCTTTTCTCATGATCTATCTCAATTTTCAGATGCCACGCGGAGGAAGTGGTTCATCCCCGGACCCGATGTTGCAGATCTTGCAAATGTTGGTTTCTGACCGCGAAGCTGAAAGAGCCGAACGTCAAGCCAACCTAGCCACCCTTCAACAGATAGCCCAGCTCGCCCACAACAATCAAGGCCACAAAAACCAGGACAACCATGGATCTAAGCTCAAGAATTTCCAGAACACCAACCCACCTATTTTCACTAAGTCAGAAGAGCCCCTAGATGCCGATGATTGGCTGCAAACCATGGAAAACAACCTAGAAGTAGCCGGAGTGGAAGCCAACAAGAAAGTTCTGTTCGCCACCCATTATCTAGCCGGAGATGCCAGAGCATGGTGGAACAGTGTTCGTGCCATGACCAGAGACAAATGATGAGGAATTCAAAGTCAAGTTCAGCAGAACCCATATGCCACCAGGTTTGATCAAGAGGATGAGAGATGAGTTCAGAGAACTAAAGCAAGGAAGGATGACCGTGGTAGAATACCATGACAAATTCTTGTCATTAGCTAGGTATGCCCCAGATGAGATCGACACCGAAGCCAAGAAGAAGGAGAGATTCATGAATGGTCTGCACGATGAGATGTAGACGGTGTTAGTCAATATCCCCTTTGCTGATATTGAAGCCCTTGTCGACTCTGCCATCCAGATGGACGGAAAGATCAACCAAGCTTGTGAGAACCGCAAGCGTCGCATGATGCATCAACCTGGAACCCATCAGACCCCAAAGTATCGCCCTAACCCATCTCTAGGATTTGCCCCGAGAACCAACAGACCCCCGATGAACCGTCCGAGTTATCCCAACCGTGGAAACCCTAGGCCCGGAGGAAATCACAACAACCCTGGAAACTCTAGCAATTTCAACCGTGCCCCACTCAAGTTCAACAACAACAATGCTACCACCAACACCAACACTGCCCCGAGGACTGGAAGCAATGATGTGCCTGTTGCAGCAAAGGACAAGTCGCAAGTGACTTGTTAGGACTGTGGAAATAAGGGTCACTACTCCAACGAGTGCCCCAACAAGAAGAATGCTGCAGCCCCCAATGCAAATGCCCCAGCTCAGCAGCAGCGTCGTGTTCAGCCAGGAAGAAGGTTTGCCCCTGGGAATTCGCTTAACCGCAACGACCGTCATTTTCGCATGCATGCTGAAGAAGCTCAGGAAGCGCCAGCCGTCGTGCTGATTATGTTTTCTGTTAATTCAGTACTTGCAAGAGTTTTGTTTGATTCTGGTGCATCGCATTCATTTGTCACCGAAGAATTTTCCTACACTAGTAAGATTCAACCAACCAAACTGAAGCGTGTTATGATCGTCCAAATTCCCGGTTCAACCACCAAGGCTAGGCAAATTTTCAAAGCCGTCCCTATCCAAATCAATGGCATAGATTTTTATGCTAACCTGATAGTACTCGGAACTAAAGGTTTGGAAGAAGTACTAGGAATGGATTGGATGTCCAAACATAAAGGATTGATTGACTGTGCCAAGAAAGCCATCACCATGACCAGTACAGCCAGAATATCAGTCGAGCATATATCTGAAAACTTACCTCGTCAATTCAAGTGCAACAAGAGTATAGCCCAACCTACCATTGACCAATTCCGGATAGTCTGTGAATACCCCGATGTATTTCCAGATGTTTTGCCCGGTATGCCCCCAGATTGGGATATTGAGTTTATCATCGAACTAATCCCCGGAACAGGACCCATAGCCCAGAGACCATATAGTATGAACCTGTATGCATTAGCAGAACTAAAGAAGCAACTGGATGCCATGCTGGAAATTAGATTGATTCAACCAAGTGCGTCACCATGGAGATCACCTGTTTTGTTTGTGGACAAGAAAGATGGAGGTAACCGTTTGTGTACGGATTATCGGAAGTTGAATGATGTCACCATCAAAAACAAGTATCCCTTGCCCAAGATAGAAGATTTGTTTGATCAGTTGACCGGTGCCCAAGTGTTTTCTAAGATTGATCTTAGTACTGGCTATCATCAACTCAAAATTCGTGCAGAGGATATTCCAAAGACTGCCTTTACCACCACATATGGATTATACAAATATACAGTTATGTCTTTTGGATTAACCAATGCCCCCGCTTATTTCATGAATCTCATGAATAAGATTTTTATGGACTTCCTGGATAAGTTTGTCGTTGTTTTCATCGATGACATTTTGATTTATTCCATATCGGGAGAAGAACATGAGCTACACCTAAGGACCATTCTTGGAACCCTTAGAGAGCATCAGTTGTATGCCAAGTTTAGCAAATCTGAATTCTGGTTACAGGAGGTAGGATTCCTCGGTCACATTGTATCAGCTGGATGAATTGTCGTTGATCCTGCAAAAGTGAAAGATGTTGAAGATTGACAAGCCCCAACCACTCAAACCCAAGTTCGTGCATTTCTCGGATTGGCGGGATATTACTGCAAGTTCGTAGAAGGATTCTCGAGTATCGCCATACCCATGACCCAATTGCTAAAGAAGGATAAGAAGTTTGAATGGACCGACCAATGTGAAGCGAGTTTTCAAGAACTCAAGAGGAGATTGATTTCAGCCCCAATCTTAATCATGCTGGATATCACAAATCCCTTCGACGTGTATTGTGATGCATCCAACATCGGTCTCGGATGTGTGCTAATGTAAGAAGGCAAAGTTATATCTTACTATCTCGACAACTGAAACAACATGAGCAAAATTACCCAACCCATGACCTCGAACTCGCAGCCGTAGTTCTAGCCATGAAGACATGGAGGCATTACCTGATGGGAAATCGTTGTGAGATTTATTCGGATCACAAGAGCCTAAAGTATATATTCACTCAGAAGGAGTTGAATATGAGGCAGAGAAGATGGATGAGTTAATCAAGGATTACGACCTGTACATTCACTATCACCCCCGTAAAGCCAACGTGGTAGCAGATGCCCTTAGCAGATTGTTGTGCCCCTTGAACTCCATGATTTTGAAGGAGAAACCAAGCTTGCACAAAGAGATGGAAGATTTTCGAATAGAATTAGTGAGTGAAGGATTTTTGGCTAGCATAGAACTTCTACCCACTTTGATCAGCCAGAGTACCCGGATTTTTGGCGTCGTATCGGTACCGGCAAAGTACCCGGATTCACTGAAGACGAAGAAGGAGTTCTGTGGTACAAAGGACACCTTTGTGTACCAGCAGATTCTGAGTTGAAAGAAGTTATTCTAAAGGAAGCTCATGATACTCTTTATTGTATCCACCCCGGAGGAACTAAGATGTATCAAGATTTGAAAGAGCAATTTTGGTGGCATAAGATGAAGAGAGAAATCGGAAGCTATATCGCCAAGTGTGATATATGTCAGCGAGTCAAGGCCGGAGATCAAAGACCCGCTGGATTGTTGAAACCATTGCAGATTCCGGAATGGAAATGGGATTCCGTTGGAATGGACTTTATCACCGGATTGCCTACTTCTAGTAGGGGAAATGAATCTATCTGGGTCATAGTTGACCGATTGTCCAAAGTCGCCCATTTCTTACCCGTCAAGACCACATATCAGAGTTTGAAGCTAGCGGTGTTATACATCGCTAGAATCGTCAGTTTGCATGGAGTCCCCAAGAACATCATATCGAATTGAGGAACTCAGTTTACGTTGATATTATAGAAGAAAGTTCAAGAAGGTTTAGGAACCCGCCTAGATTTCAGCACCGCGTATCACCCTCAGACCGACGGACAAACGGAGAAAATAAATCAAATACTCGAAGATATGCTGAGAGCATGTGTGTTGGAATATGGATCTAAATGGGAAGACTGTCTGCCATTTGCAAAATTTTCGTACAACAACAATTATCAAGCTAGTTTGCAAATGGCCCCATTTGAATTCATATACGGAAGGAAGTGTCGCACCCCTTTGAACTGGTCAGAAGTAGGAGAGAGTCAGATTTTCGGACCCGATATCCTACGAGAAGCAGAAGAGAAGGGTCACAAGATTCGTGAGCACCTCAAGATAGCCCAGTCCAGACAGAAGAGTTACACTGACAAGATACGTCGAGACCTTGCCTTCAACATAGGAGATTTTGTATATCTGAAAGTGTCACCATTGAAGGGAATGCAGCGTTTCCAACTCAAAGGAAAGTTAGCCCCCAGATATATCGGACCTTTCAAAATTCTGAACCATCGAGGAGAAGTGTCGTATCAATTGGAACTACCCGAAGAGATGTCAGCCGTGCACAATGTGTTCCGTATCTCATTACTTCACAAGTGTCTCGAAGTCCCGGAGAAGACTGAAGTGTTCAAGAATATTGATCACCGGACTATAGAGATCAATGATGACCTAACCTATCCTGAAGTACCCATCCGTATTTTGTAAGAAGCTTTCCGAACCACCAGAACCCGAATCATCAAGTTTGTCAAGATTCAGTGGAGCAACCACACAGAAGAGGAAGCTACGTGGGAGCGCGAAGATCACATCAGGACGGAGTTTCCCGATCTCTTCAAATCTTAGGTAATCTTTTTGTCCTTTTTCAAATATCGGGACGAGATTTTGTTTAAGGGGGGAAGGTTTGTAACATCCCAAAAATATTAAATTAGAATCATCAAACTCTAATCATCAAATTTAGGGTTAACAAAAAGCTTTTCTAAAATAAAATGAGAAAGCATTCACGTGTGTATGCGTCCCATTTTGAATTCTTTTGAATTGCCTTGTTTATGTGTTTCTTTGCTTGTAAAGTGATTCTTAGGTGAAATAAACATCATATAAACAATCCACACACTTTTCCCAAAGACAAATAAATCAAAACAAACAAAATGAGTGAATGGTCACTTTGGCCAAATTAACTCCCATGCCTACTTTGGCTGTCTCTAACTTTCAAAACTAAACAGAAACTTGTTTGGATCTTTGCATCCCTTGATAGTACTCATAACAAAGTATCAAGGCCCACTTTGTGATCATCCAGAAACTTTGAAATGCATAGTTTAAAGGACAGTTTAAAATTGAATCTATATCATATGGGAAGATCCCACTTTTTCAAAAACCACTCAAACAAGCTCAACTTTCAAAACCCAAGCATCTGCAGACTCACCAGCACATGCCTAGCACACCCACCAAAAATCTTTTCAAAATTCAAAACTTGAGTTCTTGCGGCCATTTCATCAAACACCTTGCAGATGCAAATCAAATAAAATCCAAACACTATTTGGAGAAGTGATTTGAGAATAACTTGTTCCCTCTCTGGTTGCAACTAGGCTTTAGTAGATCATCTAGCTCATTTGTAAACGTCTAGCACAACTGTAAGCTTGGCAATGTCATCAATGGTGAACAGCCGAGCCTCACCATGTCACCCTAGTGTGGACAGCAAGCTAGGAGCAGCACTAGCCTCGCCAACCTTGTCTGGGAGCAAGCTAGCACCCCACCGCCACTCCCTATCCCAGCCGCGAGGATGCCAGCATCTGGACCAAACGCACAGACCGTGCCCAGCTTGCCAGCAACCATGCTGAGCATGCGCCAGAGCGCGACCCTCGACACACGCCCACAAACCGCGTGCCTCCCTCGCCGCGTTCATACACGATCACCACCGTCCCAGGAGACCGCCAGACATCCCCGTTCGCCGCCCATGCCCGGTAGCCACCGCTCGCCATTAAGTTCGCCGCCTCTGCCTCGCAGAGTATCGTGCGTTCCCGACCGTTTGCCACCTCCCCTACACGCGCATTAAAGCCATAGAGCATTGCCAGGAGACCGCCGATCGCTCGCCACCGCTGGGCCTGCCTCTAGCAGCCCGTAACCATGTCGCCACCGTCGCCTGCCCATCCCGTTCGGTCTCGTCGTCGAGACTATAAATAGAGACCTCCCCCACTCAAACTCTTCACACCATCTCATTCCCCTCTCCTCACTGATCGTTCCACCCCGTTCCCGGAGCAAGGCGAGCAGCGCATCACAGGAATTTGGCCGGAGCCGGCCGCCTCTGGAGAAGAAGGGCGTCGTCGATTTCGTCCACCCCAGGAGAAGCTGCCGGTACCAGGAGGTTCTCCGTCATCAACTTCGTCGTTCGCCCGCCTCGCCGACCCTTGCCAGCCCCGGTGAGCCCCCGACGACCCCCACCTGCCGTGTTAGGTTTCTGTCCTGCTGGCACAGCCCGACGTGGACGATGAGTAGCAGCCGTTCGATTATACTTAGATCGTGCGGATGAGATTGCCCCGTACCGCTTCGCGTTTAAAGAGACACTGACTGGTGTAACCCCCCTGTCAGTTGAGCCCCGCGCCGCGGAGTGACACTGGGCCGGCCTGTCAACAGCCGGGTTTTTAATCCCAGATGCCTGTTATGCCATACATCGCAATCCCAGGATTACCATTTTTGCAAGACATAACAGAATTGGATACCATAGTACACCATCCTTTACAAACCGAACATAAGTTCTTACACAAATAGGGATCTCATGATCCAGTTCTTAATACAACATCAAGCAGCGGAATACATAATAATAACGGTAGTGTAGGCGAAGCTCCATCTTCGGGGTCACAGGCAATGCTGACGATGGGAGATGATCCTAGTTGTCGTAACCTTCCTGGGGTCCATTCTCCAGGTACTCCTCTTCATAGTCTGGCCACGGGAATATCCAGGGACAAAGCCATGAGTACTCTTTAAGTCCTCGCAAACTAATACTAACAAGTGAAAGGGGTTTTTGGTAATAGGACACTAGGCTCTAGGGTTGTTTTGCAAAAGCCAGATTTATCTCTACTAAGTTTGGAAACCACGAATGCTAGTTAAGGTTTTATAACACCTAAGTGGGAACTTGTATCTCATATCACAACCCTGTTGTGGTCAAGTCAAAGTCTCAGTCTGACGGGGGAACAGTATAGCCACTCCAACTGTCCATAACCGCGGACGCGGCTATTCGAATAGTTTGACACTCTGCACAGATTGTACACTTTCACCACAACATTCGATACATCCGTCAGGAACAAATCCTGAATTCACCATACTCAGTATGCGAATAATCAATCCTAACCTTTCAATTACACTCCCAAGTATAAGCACCTCTCTTGTGAGTTTGGCCTCCCAACCATGACCAACTGTCATCTTGGGTACTACACATGTGGACAATCTTCACAAGGTAGCCTCAGCTCAGACCTTGGTCGTGAAGGAACTAATACTAAGGTATATTAGTTTCCAGTCAAGCCCTACCCAATTCTCGGGTATTATGGTTGTACGGTAAAATTGGAATGGTATCGCATCCAGACAACCATCAGTTTTAAAAAGGGCTAAGGCTCATGCCTCAACATTTTCATCACCAAAATCATCTGGTGCTCGGAAACACATGTCAAAACATCTCAGTAGAATGATCCATCATTCTAGGGTTTTCATAACCATTTTCACCAAGTATTCCCATCTAATGTTGATCAATTTTTATCCTTAGCACTAGCATCTACAAGTGGGGGTAAGCACTAATGAGGGGTGGTACACTAGTGGGGTTTCAACTAAGTTCAATCTCATGCCTTAGGATGACATCAAGATTATCTAGCTTAGGCCAAATTTTATGCTCTTTATGCAACCTTCAACTACCCTTCTAGTATCTACCATTTATTCTAGTAAACTCTAAGTAAGAGATTTGATAAAGAAATAAAGTAATAAACTTGCAAATAAAACTAGGATTGGTTTATCAAGTGGTTATGATCTTATTTTCTTTAGTATATAGTGGCATGGTAGCAAGAAAGTAGTAGCTTGCATAGGTCAACTTGATTAGTAAGGCTTGTAGATATTGGCTTGCACAATATCAGTATAAGCTTGCTAAATTGCAAGTGTTAGCTTGCCTTGTGCAGAGCAGTGGTTGAAGTTCTCCTCGGCTTCTTCTTCGTAGTATCCTCCTTCCTCCTCGTATCCTTGGTCGGTACTAGCGTCTATGAATAAATACGAGGTACACAATCACCAAACAATACTGAACTACTTGCAATCATCACACAAAAAGGGTCCTATAGATGATCTAGCATCATCACTAACATTACAAGATTAAAGCTTGGTTTAATTCCTTTTATTTTTAGAAAAGTAATTTCTACTCATTGAAAAACTACTTAAGATTTAATATTCTCCAAACCAAACATGGGATCATGTTGACACATATCATCACCACATATTTTAGTTCATGGTAATGTGTTTCAAAGTGGTGTCACAATTTAATAAGGTTTTACCCTTTTATTTTAATTAATTAAAGTGACTAGAAATGCCTATGTAGGATTCTTTTATTACTTGAATATTATTTCTGTAAGTAAACCTATATATATTTTTATATATTCTGAAAGGTATGGTGAAATGTGATTTTTTAGAGTTGGAATCAACTCAAAAGCTATTATGGTTTAAATTTGAAAAATGTTTGAATGCAGAAAAGCTTTTGCCTTGTCATTTTTACAATGGATGATCTACAGATCCAAATGACTTGAATCCAACGGGCTTGGATTCAGCATTCCCAGACCGTTCTAACAAAATTAGTTTCATTCAATTTGGTGCGCTGAATCGACCTGGGTTGATTTTTGAAACTGGGTACAGAAGTGTGTTTGAAATAAAATGGAAAAGGTTTAATTAAAATAACTGGGCTGCGCGGGAAGGGTTAACGGGCCGGCCTGCTAAGCACAGCGCTTCCACGGGCTGTTTAAGTGGTTGTCCCCACACGTCAGTGAGATAGGGGTGCGAAGCGGTATGGGGTGATGTGGTGCGTTCGATCTGGTTCTAATCCATCTTCTGAGGGTCATCGTCGACGTTGGGCAACGCCGGCGAGACAAAAACCTAGCGCGGCTAGTGGGGGTTGTTGGGGGCTCACCGGGGTTCGGGTGAGGGTCGGCGAGGCGGGCGAACGACGAAGTCGACAACGGCGAACCTCCTAGTACCGGTGGCTTCTCCTGGGGCGGCTCCAATCGTTGGCTCCCTTCTTCTCCAGCAACGGCGGGGTCCGGTGAAATTCTGGCGAAGTGCTACTCGCCTTGCTCCAAGAACGGTGTGGCACGATCAGTGAGGAGAGGGGAGGGGAATGGTGTGAAGAATTCAAGCGGGGGAGGCCTCTATTTATAGTCGCGACGGTGAGACCGAACGGCATGGGCAGGCGACGGTGGCGACATGGCTACGGGCTGTTAGAGGTATGGCCGGCGGTGGCGATCGATTGGTGGTCTCCTGGCGATGCTCTACGGTTTTAATGCGCTTGCAGGGGCGGTACGGTTTGGTCTGGAACGCGCGATGCTCTGCGTGGCAGAGGCGGCGTCTTCGACGTCGTGCGGTGGTTGTGCGGCATGGGTCGGCGAATGGGGATGTCTGGCGGTCTCCTGGGTCGGTAGCGATCATGTATGCACGCGGCGAGGGCGGCACGTGGTCTGTGGGCTTCGGTAGAGAATCACACTCTGGAGCATGCTCGGCACGGTTGACAGAGGCACGGGCGCGGCATTCCTGGGTGCTGTGTTCGACGTCTTCGAGGCAGGGTTGGTCGAGAGGGGGCGGTGAGCCATGGGTGATCTCCCAGACAATGTTGGCACGGCTAGTTTCCTTCCTAGCATGCTGTCTCCACTGGGGTGGCAAGGATGCACTTGGCTGTTCACCATTGATGATATTGGCAAGCTCACAGTGGTGCTAGTGCTTGCTTAACCTTGCTAGATGATCTACTGAGATGGTTGTGAGCTAGAGAGGGAACCAGTTAGGCTTCAATCACTGCTCACAATAGTGTTTAGTTTTTTTTGATTTGTGTCTGCCAAGTGTTTGATGAAATGGCCGCAACAACTCAAGTTTTAAATTATGAAAATATTTTTGATGGGTGTGCTACGTTGGTGCTGGTGAGTCTGCAGATGCTTGGGTTTTGAAAGTTGAGCTTGTTTGAGTGGTTTTTGAAAAAGTGGGATGTTCCCATATGATAAAGATTCAATTTTGAATTGTCATTTAAACTATACATTTGAAAGTTTCTGGATGATCACAAAGTGGGCCTTGATACTTTGTTATGAGTACAATCAAGGGGTGCAAAGATCCAGAAAAGTTTCTGTTAGGTTCTGAAAGTTTGAGACAGCCAAAGTAGGCATGGGAGTTAAATTGGTCAAAATGACCATTCCTTTATTTTATTTGTTTTGATTTACTTGTCTTTGGGAAAAGGGTGAGAAATGTTTAGATGATGTTTATTTCACCTAAGCATCCATTTAAAAGCAAAGGAACACACAAACAAGTTGGTTCAAAAGAATTTCAAATGAAATGCATATAGATATGCATGCTTTCATAATTTTATCTAGAAAAGTTTTTGTTAACCCTAATTTTGATGATCCAAGTTTAGTATTTTTGGGATGTTACAAACCTTTCCCCCTTAAAAAAAATCTCGTCCCGAGATTTGAAAAAGGACGAAAAAGATTACCTAGGATTTGAAGAGATCGGGAAACTCTGTCCTGATGTGGTCTTCGCGCTCCTAGGTAGCTTCCTCTTCTGTGTGGTTGCTCCACTGAATCTTGAGAAACTTGATGCTTCGGGTTCGGGTAGTTCTGAAAGCTTGTTCCAAAATACGGATGGGTACTTCGGGATAGGTCAGGTCATCATAGATCTCTATGGTCCGGTGATCGATATTTTTGAACACTTCGATCTTCTCGGGGACTTCGAGACACTTGCGAAGTAATGAGATATGGAACACATTGTGCACGGCTGACATCTCTTCGGGTAGTTCCAATTGATACGACACTTCTCCTCGACGGTTCAAAATCTTGAAAGGTCCAATATATCTGGGGGCTAACTTTCCTTTGAGTTGGAAACGCTACATTCCCTTCAATGGCGACACTTTCAAATAAACAAAATCTCCCATGTTGAAGGCGAGGTCTCGATGTCTCTTGTCGGCGTAACTATTTTGTCTGGACTGGGCGGTCTTGAGGTGCTCACGAATCTTGTGAACCTTCTCTTCTGCTTCTCGTAGTATGTCAGGTCCGAAGATCTGACTCTCTCCTACTTCCGACCAGTTCAAAGGGGTTGCGACACTTTCTTCCGTACATAAATTCAAATGGGGCCATTTGCAAACTAGCCTGATAACTGTTATTGTAAGAAAATTCTGCAAACGGCAGACAGTCTTCCCACTTGGATCCATATTCTAACACACATGCCCTCAGCATATCTTCGAGTATTTGGTTTACTCGCTCCGTTTGTCCATCGGTCTGAGGGTGATACGCGGTACTGAAATCTTGGCGGGTTCCTAAACCTTCTTGGACTTTATTCCAGAATCTCGAGGTTAAATGAGTTCCTCGATCAGATATGATGTTCTTGGGGACTCCATGCAAACTAACGATTCTAGCGATGCACAACTCCGCTAGCTTCGAACTCTGATATATGGTCTTGACGGGCAAGAAATGGGCGACTTTGGACAATCTGTCCACTATGACCCAGATAGAGTCATTTCCCCTACTAGAAGTAGGCAGTCTAGTGATAAAGTCCATTCCAACGGAATCCCATTTCCATTCCGGAATCTGCAAGGGTTGCAACAATCCAGCGGGTTTTTGATGTCCTGCCTTGATTCTCTAACAAATATCACACTTGGCGATATAGCTTCCGATTTCTCTCTTCATCTTATACCACCAAAATTGCTCTTTCAAATCTTGATACATATTCGTTCCTTGGGGGTGGATAGAATAAAGAGTATCATGAGCTTCCTTCAAAATAACTTCTTTCAACTCAGAATCTGATGGTACACAAAGGCGTCCTTTGTACCATAGAACTCCTTCTTCGTCTTCGGTGAACCCAGGTACTTTGCCTGTACCGATACGACGCTTGATTCCGTCAATACTAGCATTTCCCTTCTGCGCCTCTTTAATCCGACTGATCAAAGTGGGCTGGAGTTCTATGCTAGCCCAAGATCCTTCACTCACTAATTCTATTCGAAAATCTTCCATCTCTTTGTGCAGGCTTGGTTGCTCCTTCAAAATCATGGAGTTCAAGCGGCATGGCAATCTGCTAAGGGCATCTGCTACCACATTGGCTTTACCAGGGTGATAGTGAATGTCCTGATCGTAATCCTTGATTAGCTCAATCCATCTTCTCTGTCTCATATTCAGCTCCTTTTGAGTGAATATATACTTCACACTCTTGTGATCTGAATAAATCTCACAACTATTTCCCATCAGGTAATGTCTCCACCTCTTCAGGGCTAGAACTACGGCTGCGAGTTCGAGGTCATGGGTGGGGTAATTTTGCTCATGTTGCTTCAATTGTCGAGATAGATAAGATATAAATTTGCCTTCTTGCATTAGCACACATCCGAGACCGATCTTGGATGCATCACAATACACATCGAAGGGCTTCGTGATATCTGGCATGATCAAGATTTGGGCTGAAATCAATCTCCTCTTGAGTTCTTGAAAACTCGCTTCACATTTGTCGGTCCATTCAAACTTCTTGTCCTTCTTCAGCAATTGGGTCATGGGTCTGGCGATACTCGAGAATCCTTCTACGAATTTGCGGTAATATCCCGCCAATCCGAGAAATGCACGAACTTGGGTTTGAGTGGTTGGGGCTTGCCAATCTTCTACATCTTTCACTTTGGCAGGGTCAACGGCAATTCCTCCGGCTGATACAATGTGTCCAAGGAATCCTACTTCCTTAAACCAGAATTCACATTTGCTAAACTTTGCATACAACTGATGCTCTCTAAGGGTTCCAAGAATGGTCCTTAGGTGTAGCTCATGTTCTTCTTCTTATTTGAAATAAATCAGAATGTCATCGATGAAACCAATGACAAACTTATCTAGGAAGTCCATAAAAATCTTATTCATGAGATTCATGAAATAAGCGGGGGCATTGGTTAGTCCAAAAGACATGACTGTATACTCATACAATCCATATCTGGTGGTAAAGGCAGTCTTTGGAATATCCTCTGCACGAATCTTGAGTTGATGATAGCCAGCCCTAAGATCAATCTTAGAAAACACTTTGGCACCGATCAACTGATCAAACAAATCTTCTATCTTGGGCAAGGGGTACTTGCTCTTGATAGTGACATCATTCAACTTCCGGTAATCCGTACACAAACGGTTACCTCCATCTTTCTTGTCCACAAACAAGACAGGTGATCTCCAAGGTGACGCACTTGGTTGAATCAATCTAATTTCCAACATGGAATCTAGTTGCTTCTTCAGTTCTGCCAGCTCCGACGGGTTCATACTATATGGTCTCTAGGCTATGGGTCCTGTTCCGGGGATTAGTTCAATGATAAACTCGATATCCTGATCTGGGGGCATACCGGGCAAAACATCTGGAAATACATCGGGGTATTCACAGACTCTTCGGACTTGGTCAATGGTAGGTTGGGCTATACTCTTGTTGCACTTGAATTGACGAGGTAAGGTTTTAGATATATGCTCGACTGATATTCCGGCTGTACTGGTCATGGTGATGGCTTTCTTGGCACAGTCAATCAATCCTTTATGTTTGGACATCCAATACATTCCTAGTACTACTTCCAAACCTTTAGTTCCGAGTACTATCAGATTAGCATAAAAATCTATGCCATGGATTCGTATAGGGACGGCTTTGCAAATTTGCCTAGCCTTGGTGGATGATCCGGGAATTTGAACAATCATGAAATGCTTCAATTTGGTTGGTTGAATTTTACAAGTGCATGCAAATTCTTCGGTGAAAAATGAATGCGATGCACCAGAATCAAACAACACTCGTGCAAGTACTGAATTAACAGAAAACATACCCAGCACGACGTCTGGCGCTTCCTGAGGTTCTTCAGCATGCATGAGAAAAAGACGGCCATTGCAGTTGAGTGAATTCCCTAGGGCAAATCTTCTTCCGGGCTGAACACGATGCTGCTGCTGAGCTGGGGCATTGGCATTGGGTGCTGCGGCATTCTTCTTGTTGGGGCACTCGTTGGAATAGTGGCCTTTATTTCCACAGTCATAACAAGTCACCTGCGACTTGTCCTTTGTCACAGTACAACATTGCTTCCAGTCCTCGGGGCAGTGTTGGTGTTGGCGGTAGCATTGTTGTTGTTGAACTTGGGTGGGGCACGATTGAAATTGCTAGAGTTGCCGGGGTTGTTGTGATTTCCTCCGGGTCTAGGGTTTCCACGGTTGGGATAGGTCGAACGGTTCATCGGGGGTCTGTTGGTTCTAGGGGAAAATCCAGGAGTTGGGTTCGGTTCCTGGCTGATGCATCATGCGATGCTTGTGGTTCTCGTTGGCTTGGTTGATCTTTCCTTCCATCTGGATAGCAGAGTCGACAAGGGCTTCAATATCAACAAAGGGGATATTGACTAACACTGTCTGCATCTCATCGTGCAGACCATTCAGGAATCTTTCTTTCTTCTTGGCTTCGGTGTCAATCTCATCCGGGGCATACCTAGCTAATGAAAAAAAATTGTCACGGTATTCCACTACAGTCATCCTTCCTTGCTTCAGCTCTCTGGACTCGTCTCTCATTCTCTTGATCAAACCCAGTGGCACATGGGTTCTGCTAAACTTGACCTTGAATTCCTCCCAGGTCATCATCTGGCCTCCGGTCATTGCGCGAACACTGTTCCACCATTCCCTGGCATCTCCGGCTTGATAGTGGGTGGCGAACAGAACTTTCTCATTGGCTTCCACTCCGGCTACTTCTAGGTTATTTTCCATGGTTTGTAACCAATCATCGGCGTCTAGGGGTTCTTCTGACTTAGTGAAAACAGGTGGGTTGGTATTCTGGAAATTCTTGAGCTTAGATCCATGGTTTTCATGATTTTCGTAGCCTTGGTTTTTGTGGGCAAGCTGAGCTATCTGTTCCAGGGTGGCTAGGTTGGCTTGAAGTTCCGCTCTTTCAACTTCACGGTCAGAAGTCAACATTTGCAGGATCTGCAACATCGGGTCCGGGGATGAACCACTTCCTCTACGTGGCATCTGAAGATTGAGATAGATCGTGAGAAAAGAGGGAAATTCTAAGGTTTTGGGTCTTTGAAATTTTTTAAAGTTGGACTCATATTTTTTCTAGCAACTTGCTCTTTCATTCATTCATAGAACACGATATAACACACAGCACAACAAAGAAAAACAGATGGTTTTAAGAACAATTCTAAAAACTACGATACAGTGGGACCGAATACTACTCACTACGCTAGTGCTCAAGTGGTACTACTCCTCGGAATCGGTGGCTTCATCATCTTCATCATCATCAATGAAGGAGAAATCATCCTCATCAGTGAAGAAATCCATAGCCTGATCCTCCAGAAAATCATCATCATTGCTGAGATAGGAGTAGGGGTCCCCATGAAGATCCTCTCCGGCATTCTCCCTCTCCTCCAACTGCATGTCTCTCTCGTGGATGGTCTCCTCCAAAGATAAGATGCGGTGGTGAAGACGGGCAATGATGCGCTCCTTCTTGTCGAGCTGACGGCAGCGAGACTTGCGATCCTTTGCTAGCATGGCGATGGTTTGATCATTCGTCTTGATGATGGCAGACTTGTGGTTGGAGTATTCACGGCAGTTTTCCAACTCCTGCTGACGATCGTACATCATGGAGCTAAGGTGGTCCAATTGAGTCTTCACCTCAGGGTGGTATGGGGCTTCCAGTGGTTGTCCATTTGCATCACGCCTTGGGCAAAACAATTATCCACTTCAGATCTTCTCCTCCTTCATCATTGAGCTAAGCTCCAAAGAACTCGGGGTGCGGACGCTCCAGAAGTTCCGAGAGTTGGTCCAAATCCCTCTCAAGGATAAGGTCTCATACATTCCCCAACTGATAAAACTTGCAGTACTTCACGTCCATCTATAATAATATAGGATGAGTAAGTTAGTAGAGTGATCAAATGTGTCAAATTTTATGTATTTTGCAAGATTTTTTTTTGAGGAACATGAATTTTCATGAAAGAATCAAAGGGATAAGAATGAGAATAAGTTTTTGTAAATATTTGTTTTCTTTGGTTTTGAAACTAAGTTTTTGAAAGAATCAAACGTCTAGTCTAACTAGGGTCTCCTATGGTCAGGATGGCTCTGATACCAACTTGTCAACACCCGGGTTTTTAATCCTAGATGCCTGTTATGCCATACATCGCAATCCCAGGATTACCATTTTTGCGAGACATAACAGAATTGGATACCATAGTACATCATCCATTACAAATCGTACATAAGTTCTTACACAAATAAGGATCTCATGATCCAGTTCTTAATACAACATCAAACAGCGGAATACGCAATAATAACGGTAGCGTAGGCAAAGCTCCATCTTCGGGGTCACAAGCAATGCTGACGATGGGAGATGATCCTAGTTGTTGTAACCTTCCTGGGGTCCATCCTCCAGGTACTCCTCTTCATAGTCTGGCCACGGGAATAGCCAGGGAAAAATGCCATGAGTACTCTTTAAGTACTCGCAAACTAATACTAACAAGTGAAAGGGGTTTTTGGTAATAGGACACTAGGCTCTAGGGTTGTTTTGAAAAAAGCCAGATTTATCTCTACTAAGTTTGGAAACCACGAATGCTAGTTAAGGTTTTATAACACCTAAGTGGGAACTTGTATATCATATCACAACCCTGTTGTGGTCAAGTCAATGTCTCAATTCATTTCACAAGTCTTTTGAAAAGTTTGACGGGGGAACAGTATGGCCACTCCAACTGTCCATAACTGTAACATCCCAAAAATATTGAACTTGGATCATCAAACTCTAAGCATCAAAATTAGAGTTAACAAAAACTTTTCTAAATAAAGTTGTGAATGCATGCATATGAGTATGCATTGAATTTGAAATTCTTTTGAACCACCTTGTTTGTGTGTTTCCTTGCTTGTAAAATGTTTCTTAGGTGAAATAAACATCATCTAAAACATTTCCCACACTTTTCCCAAAGACAAGTAAATCAAAACAAATAAAATAAAGGAATGGTCATTTTGACCAATTTAACTCCCATGCCTACTTTGGCTATCTCAAACTTTAAGAAACTAACACAAACTTCTCTGGATCTTTGCACCCCTTGATTGTACCCATAACAAAGTATCAAGGCCCAATTTGTGATCATCCAGAAACTTCCAAATGCATAGTTTAAATGGCAATTAAAAATTGAATCTTTATCAGATGGGAATATCCCACTTTTTCAAAAACCACTCAAACAAGCTCAACTTGCAAAACCCAAGCATCTGCAGACTCACCAGCACCAATCTAGCACACCCACCAAAAATGTTTTCAAAATTCAAAACTTGAATTCATGTGGCCATTTCATCAAACACTTGGCAGACACAAATCAAATAAAATCAAAACACTATTGTGAGCAGTGATTCTTATCTAACTTGTTCCCTATCTAGCTCACAACCAGCTCAGTAGATCATCTAGCAAGATTAACCAAGAACTAGCACCACTGTGAGCTTGCCAAAACCATAAATGGTGAACAGCCGAAGCCACCCTTGCCACCCACATTTCGACAGCATGCTAGGGAGGAAACTAGTCGTGCCAACCTTGTATGGGAGATCACCCATGCTTCACCGCCCCCTCTCAACTAGCCGAGCCTGAGCGTCGGACAAGACCAGGAGCGCCCGGCCTAATGCCTCTCCGCTTTGCGGCGTCGTAAGCGCCCGCCCTCGAAGCCCACAGACCGTGTGGCGCCCTCGTGCAGGTATCACACCGACACCACCGAGAGACCGCCAGACATCCCGTTTGCCCGTGGCCGCATCCACCCATTTCATCCACCGAGCCCCTACTGTAGCCGTCGTGTGTTCGACCAAACCGCACCGCCCTTAAAACGCATTAAAGCCGTGAGCATCGCCAGGAGACCACTGCGATCGCCACCGCCGGCCATGCCTCTAGCAGCGTCGCCACCCGCCGCCCATGTCGCTTCGATCTCACCGTCGAGACTATAAATAGAGGACTCCCTCCGTCGAATTCTTCACACCATTCCTCCTCTCTCACCAAGAACCACCCCATCAGTCCAGAGCAAGGCAAGCGGCACATGACGCGAATTGCGCGGGCAGGTCTGCCTGAGAAACCCGGGGAGCTGCGCGACCACCCCCGAGTTCGCCGTTCGCTTGTCACTAGCCGACCTCGCCGACCCTCGCCCCTGAGCAACCCCCAGCAACCCCCACTGGCCGCGCTAGGTTTCTGTCTCGCCGGCGTTGCTCAACGTCGATGATGACTCCCAGCCGTTGGATTAGAACTAGATCAACGACCCATATTGCCCCGTACCGCTTCGCGTTTAAAGAGCCACTGACCGGTGGAACCCCCCTGTCAGCTGAGCCCCGCACCGCGGAGTGTCACTGGGCCGACCCGTTAACAGTTCCCGCGCAGCCCACTCGTTTGAATTTAGATTTTTCTATTTATATTCAAACTCAATTCTGTACCCAGTTTCAAAAATCAACCCAGGTCGATTCAGTGAACCAAATTGAATGAAACTAATTTTGTTAGAAAGGTCTGGGAATGCTGAATCCAAGCCGGTTGGATTCAAGTCATTTGGATCTATAGATCACCCATGGTAAAAATAACAAGGCAGAAGCTTTTCTGCATTCAAACATTTTTCAAATTTAAACCATAATAGCTTTTGAGTTGATTCCAACTCTCAAAAATCACATTTAACCATACCTTTCAGAATATATAAAAATATATAGGTTTACTTACAGAAATAATGTTCAAATAATAAAAGAATGCTACATAGGCATTCTAGTCACTTTATTTAATTAAAATAAAAGGGTAAAACCTTATTAAATTGTGACACCACTTTAAATCATATTCCCATGGACTAAAATATGTGGTGATGACATGTGTCAAGATGATCCCATGTTTGGTTTGGATAATATTAAATCTTAAGTAGTTTTTCAATGAGTAGAAATTACTTTTCTAAAAATAAAAGGAATTAAACCAAGCGTTAATCTTGTAATGTTAGAGATGATGTTAGATCATCTATAGGACCCTTGTGTGTGATGATTGAAAGTAGTTAAGTATTGTTTGGTGATTGTGTACCTCGTATTTATTCATAGACGCTAGTACCGACCAAGGATACGAGGAGGAAGGAGGATTCTATGAAGAAGAAGCCGATGAGAACTTCAACCACTGCTCTGCACAAGGCAAGCCAATACTTGCAAGCTATTAACTTAGCAATTTGATACTATACCAATGCAAGCTAACACTTGCAATTATGAAAGTTAGATAACCTATGCAATGCACTAAGCATGCTTGGTTAGACATATTTGATGACACCCAATCCTAGTTTTATTTACAACCTTTCTATTTTATTTCTTTATCAAAGCTATTACTTGGAGTTTACTTAAGTGACTTGTAGATTCTAGAAAGATATATGTGAAGGTTGCATAAAGAGCATAAAATTTGGCCTAAGCTAGATAATCTCGATGCCATCCTAAGGCATGAGTTGAACTTAGCTAAAACTCCACTAGTTTACCACCCCTCATTAGTGCTTACCCCCACCTGTAGATGCTAGTGCTAAGCATAAAACTTGATCAACTTTAGATGGGAATACTTGGTGGAAAAATGGTTATGAAAACCTTGGAATGATGGATCATTCTATTGAAATGTTTTGGACATGTGTTTCCAAACACTTGATGATTTTGGTGATGGAAATGTTGAGGCATGAGCCTTAGCCCTTTATAAAACTGATGGTTGTCCGGATGCGATACCATTCCAATTTAATCGTACAACCACAATACCCGAAGATTGGGTAGGGCTTGACTGGAAACTTATATACCTTAGTATTAGCTCCCTCATGGCCAAGGTCTGAGCTGAGTCTACCTTGTGAAGATTGTCCACCTGTGCAGTACCCAAGATGACAGTTGGTCATGGTTGGGAGGCCAAACTCACAGGAGAGGTGTTTATACTAGGGCGTGTAATTGAAAGGTTAGGATTGATTATCCACATACTGAGTATGGTGAATTCAGGATTTGTTCCTGACGGATGTATCGAATGTTGTGGTGAAAGAGTACAATCTCTGCAGAGTGTCAAACTATTCGAATAGCCGCGTCCGCGGTTATGGACAGTTGGAGTGGCCATACTGTTCTCGCGTCAGACTTTTCAAAATGACTTGTGAAACAAAGTGAGACTTTGACTTGACCACAACAGGGTTGTGATATGAAATACAAGTTCCCATTTAGGTGTTATAAAACTTCAACTAGCATTCGTTGCTTCTAAACTTAGTAGAGATAAATCTGGCTTTTGCAAAACAACCCTAGAGCCTAGTGACCTATTATCAAAAAACCCTTTCCTTTGTTAGTATTAGTTTGCGAGTACTTAAAGAGTACTCATGGCTTTGTCCCTTGCTATTCCCATGGCCATACTATGAATAGGAGTACCTGGAGGATGGACCCCAGGAAGTTTACGACAACTAGGATCATCTCCCATTATCAACATTGCCTGTGACCTCAAAGACAGAGCTTCGCCTACGCTACTGTTATTATTACGTATTTCCGCTTCTTGAATTGTATTAAGAACTAGATCATGAGATCCCTATTTGTGTAAGACCTTATATATGGTTTGTAATGGATGATGTACTATGGTATCTAATTCTGTTATGTCTCGCAAAAATGGTAATCCTGGGATTGCGATGTGTGGCATAACAGGCAAATGGGATTAAAAATCCGGGTGTTGACACATATAAATATGGTTCCCTTTGTTGCCACTTTGTCCAAAACTTGTGTATCCTGTTTCCACCCAGGTGGTTCATTGAGTTATTATATAAAACATATACTTTTCCAACACTTTCTATAATCATATCATGTATCCCATCCCAAATATATAGCAGGGCTAAGCATAATACAACTACAATGTTTTCACTAAGTAAGATATAAGGATATCCTAATAGGATATAGCATAGCATAGAAATATAGTAGTCTTATCATGCATGTTACAAAAATCCACTAAGTGTAATGAAAATAGTAGGACATGGATGATAGTGTAACTTGCCTTTTTAGTAGAGAATATTGGTTCACTTCTTGATCTTGCAAATATCACACTCTTCTAATGTCACTACAATTCAATCAAGCAAACACATATTCAACTAGCATTCAAACCATTTCATCACATAAAATAACAAAAACATGGCCATGCATGCAAGCATGCAAAAGATGGTTTTATTTGGAAAAGTGGTTTCTACTAGGCTCTAAACATTTTAATGATCATATTGGTCATTTACAAAAGTGGTAAAACCATTTGCAAAAGGTTTCACCCCATAAACTAATTTTATACCAAAGTGATATTTTATGTTGTTAAAAATGCCTTTTTGCAAAGTAATAATTTTATAGGGTTCATCAAATATATTTTTAAATCTCAAAACTTGGTTTTTAGGGTCAGAGAGTTTAATTCAAATCATTTTCCAAAGTTTTTACTCAAAAAGTATTTTTAACACATAAACAATATTTCTATTTGACTAGAAATGTTCTAATTCAAAGATTTATTCTTTAACTTCATAAAATACATTTTTAAAGCCATAGGTTGGTTTTTATGTTCAGTAGGTTCAAAAAAAACCACTTAGAAAATATTTCACCTTAAAAATATTTCTAGAACAATTTTTTATATTCAAATTATGCCTACACAAGTTTCTGAAGATTCAACCAATTTCCAGAAGAAAAACATTAAAAAAAAAGTGCATGGTTGCAAAGTACTTGTCCTTCTGATTCCATTGATATAAAATTTGCAAAATTTGGACGTGTAGATTAAAAGTTGTGAATTTTGCAAGTTTGCATATCTAATAGATCAAAATTTTCTGTTTTTTAAACAAACTCTGAACACGTGGCGCTATCCTATTGGACGGTACCGTTTCGGGTGGATCGCGCTCTGTGGGCTGTTTGATTTAAAATGCATCGCATGGCTCAGATCAAACATAACCCTTCGATTTAATGAATCTATTGTAGCCAATGGATCGAGATCCAACGGATCACAGCTGCTCGACCATAGTCTGGCGGCACTGGCGGCGGCTGACGGTGGCGCACACTCGGACGGAGACGTTGCCGAGGAACTAGGTCACGCGAGGGAGGGAGAGGATTCTCACCGTGCTCGCAGGAGTGCGGCGAAGCTCAAGGTGTGGTCAGTTCGTCAAGGGGCGCTCTGGTTCCCGAGGAATTGCTCACCGGAGACGGCGTCGGCGTCGGGCATGCTCAGTAGTTGATGAAGGTGAATATTGCGGGCGCGCTAAGGCAAACAGAGAGTGGCGTTAGATGCGCGAGAGGCGAAAATAGAGCATCAACGAGGGTTCGTGGGACGGGTTCGTTCGAACAGGGCGGGAAAAGAGAGAGGAGGAGTGGGCGTTTAGTAGGGAGTGATCACGGTGGGTAACGGCCTCGGCATTAAGGCGAATTAAGCTTGCAAAATCAAGTCAGAAACCGGCGAAGAGGGGGAGAAATGGTCGCGTGCGGGTGAGAACGAAGGCCTGGCAGGTGGGGTCCAACTGTCTGCGAGAGAGAGGGAGTGGGTATTGGGTCCACTGATCACCGACGGGGCGGGTTATATTCTGACTGAAAACGGTTCGCCAGAGGGAGAGGAGAGATGGGCTGCGTTGCTGGGCCTGCTGGGCTGGGCTGTTCTTTTTTTATACCAAACCTTTTTCTTTTTCTATATTGAATTTCTGTTTTGATTTCTATTCAAACAATTCAAACACCATTTGAATTCAAACTTCAACCAAACTTTGTGTAGATTTAAATACTGTTATTTAACATATTCTAAAGTCAAATTTAGCATAATTAATTTCTAGGGTTTATTATTTATTAAAAATAAATAGACATTAGTCTTTATTTCAAAAATAGGATTTAAATATGTTTTAAAACACTATTTGAATTCTAAATTTGACTAAAACCTTTTCAGTAGGTTTCATTTCAAAAATAAAACACTTTGAATTTTTATTTAAAATACTTTATTAAGTTTTAATGTTCATTCAAAATAGGAAATTGTCTTTACTTAAATAAAATTTGGATATAAATAAATCCTCATGATTTTATTTAAATAATCCTTTACTCTTTTTATCAAACAGAAATATTTTATTTCAATTGCTTGGCCAAGATTTAATTTGGCTCTTGAAAAATAGTCCTTATTTATTATTTCTACCTTTGCTTATAAAAACCATATCTTTCTATTTAAAGATCCAAAAATGGTGATTCCAACTATTATAACTTTATTTATTATTTTTTTATCTTTTTAAATCCCTTTAGGATTTTATTTGATCCAAATAGGTTTTGATGTTTCCAATTGAAGTCAAAAAGTTTCTTTTCACCCTAAATTTCAACAATTATTTATTTTGTTTATTTATTTTTCACATTTCAAAATTTGGAAAATTTTGGGATGTGACAGTGAGTGAGAAGAGAGGAGGGGGCTCCTTTTATAGGAGGAGGTGGCACCCAAGGGGGTGTCCGCCGGCCATGGGGGCTACCCCCTCCCCTCCTTCATTCATGTGGGTGGACACTCCACTAACAAAAAGCCCTTTCAATTTTCTCAACTAAAAAACCCACTCAAATTCCCATTAAATTTCCATCAAATTTAATGCAAACTCTCATTAATAAAACTCCTTTTATTTATTCAGAATTTTGGCAATTACTTTAATGAAAAACATTCACATATAACCCCTTGCTAGTATTTCATTTCACATGCAAAAACACTTTCTGCAATTTCACCCGAAAACCAGTTTCGGTATCTAGTGAAATAAATTCATGTGCTTGTTATTCTTTCCGGCATGAAACTTTTGCTCCAAATGGTGTCGGTGTATCTTAAGTGTGGCACCCTATGGTTCACAAATAATGCGGACATGATCGAGACCCCTCTCAGATCAATAATCAGAAGTGGGACATGGAGATCCATACTGACTCCCACACATTCAACGATGACTTTCTTGTGATCGTGAGAATGCTTTTTGCTAGTATCTTAATCCTTTTGTTTCGCGATATATTACATGTCCGAGATTCGATCATCGGTATCTCCATACCTAGTTTGATCTGTTACTGACATGTACTATTTTCTCGTTCCCATGATATAAATTTTTAGTGATCAAATCACTTGCTTGCAAGCTAATCAATGTGATATCACCGAGAGGGCCCAGAGCATATCTATCCGTCATCGGGATGAAAAAATTCCACTCTCTATCCATGGGCCTCAACATAAAACTTTAGTAGTACAGAACCCATCTTTATAATCACCCTGTTACGTTGTGACGTTTGATGTTATAAAGATACTCTTCTGGTTTTAGTGATTGACATGATCTCATGGTCTAAGGATTAGGATCACTTCATATGATGTTATAGCAATATAAACTCAGTGACTTTGATCGTACTGCTATACTTCGGATGAATGTTCATCACACCATTCCAATAATGTTGTGACCTTGTTATTAACAACATCCAATGTCCATGATCAGGAAACCTTGATGATCTTGTTAATCAATGAGCTAGTTTATGAGAGAGGCAAAACTAGGAACTTTTTGTTTGTTTATTAAACACACATGTATTAATGTTTCCATATTAATACAATTATAGCATGCAAAATAAACATCTATCATATACTTGGAATATACATAATAACCACTTTATTATTGCCTCTCAGGGCATATTCCCTTCACTCATGTATAAGAGTATGGAAGGGGTTCTTGGTGCATGGAGAAAGTGACCATGGAGAGAGGATATAACGCGGAGTTTTCCCTCCTATAGACATCCGTGATGTCCTCCTAAGCTTGATAGGGTTCACCACCACTCAATGCTTGCAACGGTAGCGCGGGTGTCTGGATGCTCGTCCTCCTTCATGTCTTCTTCATCCCCAACCAAGATCTCCTCCTCCTTGGGGTTTTGCGGATCATCTTCCATGGGCTTCTTGCCCTTGTCGTTGGCGGAGACCATGGTGCCTCTAAACTTGAGAGTATTTCCTGACAGAAATAGATCGAAATGAAAACACGAAGAGAACGCGATATACGAACCTCGGGGGATCCAAGGGGTTATATATTACAAAGTTATATGACATAAGGAAGGTACTGTGCAAAAACAAGGCGGAGACGGACTCTAGGAGGCTCACAACCGCTGGTGGCGCGGCCAGCTGGGGCCCGCGCCACTGGTGGGTGTGGCCCACCTAGTCTCCGTTTCCTCCTCTGTTTCGTCTCGTAACGTTCCGTATGTAATAAAAACATCAAAAATATAAATAAAAAGGTTTATCATGAACCTTCTATTTGCCGCACTTTTACCTATTCAAATACGGACTTTGCAGATTCTTTCTCTCCAACACCTATAAATTCCTTTCATACAAAGCCTCACACAATCTTTATTTGCAACATTAGTGTATGCAAAAATAATAAACCTTTAGGTTCAAACTTCAACTGAAATCCATCAAAACAAAAGCTATTGTAGCAACTCCTTTCCAAAAACCCAAAAAGAATCTGAAAAGGGAATCAATATAAGAGGCAAATGCAAATGATGGAGAAATCTATCAAAATAGACCAGCGGGTAAAGATTGATTTTTTAGAAAATCTTATGTTGCTCAAATCAAAATGTGCAAAACAAAAGAACGTTGTATAAGAACTTGGAGAATAAGCACATAAAATTACAGCTCCATCTGAAATACTGAGCTCCTTCATGAATTTTTACAATGCAGCATAGAAATCTGTCCCAGGACAGCCACTTTTCACAACTCCTGTACTTCTCAAAAGTAGTTGATCTTGACACAAAAACCAAAACAAAAAGGATAAGGAGAGGTTATTACAAGTAATAACTTCCAAGACTCAATAAAACTATTGGGTTATCTCCTAAGAAGTACTTTTCTTTAATGCCTTTAAGTTAGGCTTGATAATTTCAAAGATGCTCACATAGGAGATATGAATTTGAAGTGAAAAAGAGCATCAAGAAGCAAATATCCAACACATTTGAGTATAAACCACTTCCTATGCAAGGGGGTCTCATGAGAAAACAAATTATTGAAGCAAAAGGCCACTATCATAGGGAGACAAAACAAGTGCAACTTCAAAGCTTTCAACATAAAGCGGGGAACTTAATACTATTGAGATGCATAAACCATGTTTCCCTCTCTCATAATAACTTTAAGTAGCACTTTGAATAAAGTTGACAATATAACTATAACAATTAAAAAATATCCTCAGAATGATCATACTTACAATCATCAGAAAGAGGTCTAAGGTCATAAACTGGATCAATAGAAGCAAGTTGTTCAGCCCTAAAATCCTCATTAGGCAAATTATTTTCATAAGGAGCTTTAGCAAATTTGGAAAAGTTAAACTCATAAGAATCTCCATCAAACTTAGTTAAAACTTTATCCTTCTTACAATCTATAATAGCTCCAAAAGTATTTAGAAAGGCTTACCAGAGATAATAGGACAAGTTTTACTAGCAGCTGAACCAAGTACTAGAAAATCAGTAGGATACTTAATCATACCGCAAAGGACTTCCACATCTCTTACAATACCAATAGGGCAAATGGTTTCCTTATTAGCAAGGTTAATAACCACATCAATGTCCTCAAGTTCACAAGGACCAATTTCATGCATAATTTCCCTGTAAAGATAATAAGGAATAACACTAGAACTAGCACAAATTTCACATAAATCATAATAGCAATGATCACCAGTTCTAATAGAAAGCACAGGGACACTAGTTTTTCTAGATTTTCTAGTATGAGAGACAATATTAGAAGCATCTTCACAGAAGACAATGTGCTCATACTCTATATTTTTAGTAACAAGATCTTTCACAATGGGTACTACAGGTTCAATGTTTATTTGCTCATCAGGTACCACAATTTTCTTTGCACTTTTGCTAACCGCATTAGCTATGATAGAATGTTCCTTTACCTTAGTAGGAAAAGGGATTTTCTCAACATAAGGTTTAGGCAAAATATGATCAATAGTACAAACTGTAGTTCTTCTAACAGGAACATGATTAAACAACATCTTTATAAGGTGCATGGTACTTGTTCCACTTCTTCTTAGGAATTCTATATAAGAGGCAAAATCCTTAAAGCAATTGGCAATACTTTGAGAATCAAGACCATACTCAGTACTAATATCACGGAAGTCATCCGTTCCCATAAAAGATTTAATGCATTCATAATCATAATTTATACCTGACTTTCTTCCTTTGTCATTCTCCCATGCTTTAGTGTTCTCTTGAATACGGTCTATAAGATCCCATTTAGCTTATTCCTTCATACGTGTGAATTATCCAGCACAAGAAGCATCTAATAAATCTTCATCATGTAGAGAAAGCTTTGCATAAAAGTTAATGATAATAATATTGTTAGGGAGTTCATGAATAGGACATTTAAGCATAAGTAACTTTAATCTCCCCAAGCTTGAGCTGTGCTCTCTCCATCATGAGGACAAACGTTATATATTTGATTCCTATCCTTATGAATCTCACTAGGAGGATCGAATTTAGAATAAAAGATAGGTAATATTTCCTCCCATTCCATGATTTGTCCATTCTTCAGCAGCTTATACCATTCTTCAGCTCTTCCTTTCAATGATATAGAGAGTAACTTATTTTTCACCTGTCCAGTTGTGATACCTACACACTTAAACAACCTGCATAATTCATGGATAAAAAGCAAGTGATCACTAGGATGGATAGTTCCATCCTCAAAATAATAATTATCCATAACACGATCAACAATACTTGTAGGTATCGCAAAAGGATCAATCTCAATAGGTGGTGGTTCATCTACTACCCTAACAGTGGTAGTAGTTTTCCCAAACAGAAAACCAAGTGGGTTATCCATATTGGAAACAAAGTAACAAACAGAAATAAAAACAATACTCACAGTAGAAGTGTCCTTTACCAGTTCCACTCTTCAATTTCGCCTCACTCCCTGGCAACGACACCAGGAAATATTCTTGATGATCCACAAGTATAGGGGGTGTATCGTAGTACTTTCGATAAATAGGAGTGTCTATCCCAACGAGGAACAGAAGGTGTTGACTAGTGGTATGGGGCAGGAAATCTCTGTAAATACTTAGCAAACAGATTTTTAGGGTTTTTTTGATAAAGCAAGGAAATAAAGTGCAAGTAAATAAAGACAGCAAATAATTGCAGCAGTGCCCCAATCCTTTCTTAGCAAAGGACAAGCCGGTGGGAATACTTATGAGGACCAAACATTCTCGTGGACACATGGGAATACTGCCAAGTGCTTTCATTCATATAGCTGATTAATCTTCTGTGGTTTTATAAGTGTTGTGTGGGTGAACCTTTGCTAATGTACCGACCTTACTTGGACTAATAAATACTTGTGATTAAACCCCTTGCAAGTATCCTCAACTACAAGAAAGAAATTAAGATAAAAACCTAACCACAGCCTTAAACTCTGAGATCCTACAATCCCTTGTGCAATGGTTTCCTAACGGGTGTTCAGGTTTCTGTCACTCCGACAACCCCACAATTAGTAGCCAAATACACAATGAATTCCCCTAGGCCCATAAATGGTGAAGTATCAAGTAGTCGACGTTCACATGACACCACTAGAAGAATAGCACCACAACTTAAATATTAAACCATTGAATAATACCTCAACACAATTCCAGTACTAACAACATGAATTCTCCCATGTCCTCAAGAACTAAACGAACTACTCATGAGACGTCATATGGATCAAGATCAGAGATGACATAATGATTGATAATAATATAAACATAAACAATAATTCAATGGTTCCACTCACAAGCATCAACTACAATAGTAATCAAGACCGGGAAAGTTTCCCCTAAGAACTATGCAAGATTCAACACAATTGTTACAGTGAGATGGTGTGGAGATGATGGTGCTGGTGGAGATGGTGGTGTGGATGATGATGATGATCTCGATGAAGTCTAGCTTGATGATGGTGTTGATGGCGATGATCTCCCCTCTCCGGGAAGGAATTTCCCCGATAGAAATCTGTCTGCCGGAGAGCTCTTTCTCTCTCGGTGTTTTCCTCCTCGCAGAGGAGGCGGAATATTTTTGTGGTCGCTCCCCCCATTTTAGTTTTTTCGAGGAGAAGATATAGGCGAGAGGGCGGAGCAAGAGGTGGTCCAGGGTGGACACACCCCCTGTAGGTGCGGCCCACGGTGGCCCGCTCCTCGGGAGTGTGGGCCCCCTGTGGCCTAACTCCACCTCCCCTTCTGGCATCCTTCTTCTTTTGGGAAAATATAATTTACTGTAGTTTTTCTGGTATTTTTATAATCTTCGTGAAGTTGCATCAAAACATCGCTTTTTCCATCAGAATCCTGACTCTGGCAGTTCATCCTCCAAGAATCATCCAACATGCAAAAATAGATGAAAAGACATAAGTAACACCTCTTAATCTGAAATATATCAATGAATAGAGGCAAATTATGATATAGAATGGTGATGCAAATTGGACGCATCAACCACCCAGTTATGAAGTGGTGTTTGATGTCATCAAAGCATCCATCCGGTGATGATGATTAGCATGATCTCATGGTTGAAGGAATTAGGTTACTATGTATCAGAAAGTTTATAGCAAATGAACTATTGAAATGACTTGATCTTTATGCTATGCTTATCTATAGGATTATGCCCATCATACAATTCTCCTAATGATATGATTGTTGTTAATAACATCTCAATGTTCATGATCCGGAAACCATGATCATCTATTAACCAACACACTAGTGTTACAAAGAGGCTTCACTATGGATTCTAATAAGTTTACAAATCACAGAATTTTAATGTTTCTGGTTAATACAATTATAGCATGAATGTAAACATTTATCATAAGCAAAAATAATAATTACTTTTATTATTGCCTCGAGGGCATATCTCCAACATAGATATGGGAACTTGACTATGGAGTCTCTTTTAAGGTCCCTTTGTTTCCCTGCAAATGGGTCAACCTAAATGGGGAAGGGGTAAAGGTATACCAGTTGTAGGAAATGACAACAGTGCATCTCAACAATATTGGTTATAGATATGAACCATTCGTCCTAGCCAATGATGTGGCTCAGGTTTTCTGTGTGAAGGACATGTCCTCTAGACAGAAAAAAGGAAAAATAAGCAAACGAATACATAATATGATGAGCCAAAGCGTCACATAGTTATTTCAGGGAAAAGAAACATCATGGGAATCGAGGACAAGACAGACATGTCATAAGATTATATTAAGTTTGATGAAATTCTGCCCATCATAGTGAAAACTGACTCAAGCATTCTGTTAAGTAAAGAAGATGCTCCATGGTTATGTCCGAAGCGATCGTAAGGTAGGGACATATGCCAAGAAGTTCATGGCCTCATATTGTGTACCTCTAGTTCCTGTCTGTCCGTTTGACCGTATACTATCAACCTAAATGCCATGAGACATGATAGCTCATTTTGTGAAGGATATTTTATGATGATTGCAATTTTCCAAGTTTAATATTTTTCCTTGCAACTATAACACATAACATGACAGCAAGCGAAGGGTTTTGTATTTTTGATAAATGTGAAACTTTATTTCGGTTGTTGCTTTACAAACTATAAATTTCCTGCCATTTCCCACTATTTCCCACCCTTTCCCTCTGACAGGAGCTTTTAGTCCCGGTTGTAGGCACTAACCGAGACTAAATATATTTCCCGCCATTCCCCACTTCCCGCCAAGTTTTCCCGCCCTTTCCCTCTGACCGGAGATTTTAGTCCCGGTTGTAGGCACTAACCGGGACTAAAGATATTTCTCGCCATTTCCCACCACTTCCCACCAAGTTTTCCCGCCCTTTCCCTCTATATCTCGGCCGACCGTGCCATGGCTATCCACACATCCACACCTTCGTCTCTCACAATAATGGATAGCGCATAATGGGCAATTCTAACCCTCAAGGAGACCGAGGCGCTGTGTCCCCATTAGGATCCTGACAACTCTGACACCTAGAATGCCTTCTTCACTAACCATCGAGAAAGGGATTTTGCTAGGTACGAGGGTGATGGCCCTCCCCCGGTCAACCACAACGAAGTCGTCCGCCGCCTGTTGTGGGCAAACCGGACTATCGCCAGCGTGATGCGCTACATCACACAGGGAGATCATCCTCGCCTGCGGTGCCCCCAGCCGCCGCAGAGCCATAAGAAAGGTGGCGGTGGTGAAGGCCGCGAGTGTAGTGGCATCGTCATCCGGGATCCCCCTCCCTCACTCGTCGTGAATCCTAGGCCCGAGTGGCAGGTGCCCCCACAATATTCCATGGCTGGGCTAAGGATCCAGCCGTGTGTGCCTAGCAACAAGGACCTGAAGGAGATCCATAAGAACCAAGTCGTGGAGAAGATAGCATCAAACTGGAGATAATAAACCTAACTCTCCGTGCTTTAATCGAGAATGGATACAGGGTCGTCGAGCGAAACCTTTATTAGGGGATAGACCTACCTTGTTTTGTTGACTTATTGCTTTCCAGCAAAGCGTGTCGGCCCTGTCAAATACGTTTAAGAAAAGTGAATCTTCATGTCTACACGTTTCATAGGTAAATAACCACCACTCTACGAAGACGAAGACGACCCTGAAACTGTGTACTATAGGGCTAGATATGAGCATGACTAAACGGGGGCCTTTATCCCAATTCTGTAGTCTTAGTTTTTTAATTTTAATAAATGCCCCTTTAGTCCTGATTTGTACTACGATTTTCCCGAACTATGAAGCAGGTGTCCAGATACGTACTTACCTTGAAGATCTGATCTCCAAACGCGCGTGGTAACATATTAGGGAGTGCCTCTATAACCAACTTTAGGGACATGCCGGAGGACTGGGCTCCGGCGGCATATCCCTAATGTTGGCCGTAGTGGTGTTCTTGCTCTTGCACACCATCTTGCAGCTTGTAACTTCTCTAACTAGATCAATACGCATTGGAGTTAACTAATTTCACATATTAGGTAGTGCATCTATGGCCAGTTTGTTGGAGTTTGTTGGAGATGCCAGAGGACTAGGATCCTCCGGCATCTCCCTCAAACTAGCCGTAGTGGTGTCCCTGCTCTCGCAAAGCATTTTGGAGATGCATGAGGACTCACAAGGATGCCTATTTATAGTACAAGCAGCACGACATAATGTCGACACTCACCCGGGACTCATGTTTTGTCCCGGTTGGTGCATACAACCGGGACTAAGGTTCATCTTTAGTCCCGGTTGGCGACACCATACAGGACAAGGTATAAGCAGCATGACATAATGTCGACACTCACCCCTATCATCAGTGCTGCCTGCCCCAGCCTGTCGCAATCCCTTTAGTCCCGGTTGGTTTCTCCAACCGGGACTAAAGATGAACCTTTCCCGCCATGTTTTCCCTTAAGTCTGGGACAGAAGATATTTCCCGCCATGATTTCGTCGCATGGAAAATCCATTTTCCATTTTCTGAGCACAAAAATGGGTCGTTTTGTGAAGCAATCACCAAAATGCTGTTTCCGAATACTACCATCCCATTTTTCTAAAATACTATACCATCTTACATGTATTTTAAATACCATTTTAGGAATAATTCTTTTATTCTTCTCATGGTTTTATTCTTTATTAAAATAAGAATTTTCCATTATTCAAATAAGATTAAACATATTTTCAAACCTTTTATTTGAATTCTAATTTTCGCTAAACCTTTTCAGTAGGTTTTATTTATTCAAATGGGGTGTTAAATAATTTACTTTGAATTATTTAAAATATTTTAATATGATTATTAATTATTTAATTTGGGCAATTGTCTTTATTCTAATGAAATCAAATATGGTTTTAATTCCATAAATTTTATTTAGATGATTTCTTCGATCCCATTTAAGTTAATTAAATAACTTTCATTCCACTTGGTTAAATTCCAATTATTATTTTCCCATGGTTTAATTCATCATTTCTATTAGGGTTTTTTCTTTATTCGAATGGAGTAGAGTTTGCTTAATGCAATATAAATTTATTTGAATATTCTATATCCATTTATTTCATTGGATTTGGATTATATTTATCCCATTTTCTTATGGACTTGGCCAAGGTTTAGTTTGGCTTTTAAATATTCCTTATTTATTAATTAATTTCCTTATCTTATTAAATTCATAAGATTTTATCTATGGCTCCAAATTAAGTAAAAGCAATTTCCATGGTTTTATAATATTTCTATTTATCCCTTTTAGTCATTCATAAATGTTTGTTGATAAATCTTTATATGGATCAAATCCATAATCTTAGGGATATCTTTGAAATGATTTTCCTCCATTAGGGTTTTAGAGTTTTGGTTTGTTTTCCAAGTGTTTAAATTTCAAGATGCATTTATGAAGAATGCATTTCACTTGATTTGAATTTAGCTGGATTAAATTTTATTCAAAGTTTGTTCAAGATGGGTTTTGATGTTTCCACTTTGAAACAAAAAGTTTCTTTTCACCCTAAATTTCAACAATTATTTATTTTGTTTATTTATTTTTCACATTTCAAAATTTGAAAAATTTTGGGATGTGATAGGCTACCACCCTTAAAAGAAATCTCGTCCCGGGATTTGGGGAGGCTAGAGGTTACAAGTTGGCTTCAAGGCAACTAGGGTACTACCACCCTTAAAAAGTTTTCCAACTAGATTACATCTTGGCTTGCTTGGGATCTTGATGAATCTTCTCTGGGCAGACATCTGCATAGTGTCCTTTGTTTCCACACTTGAGACATGTGACAAGGCTGAGATCTCTCATAGGCTTGTTTGTCTTGTACTTCATCTTTTCTGGACAATTGCTTGCATAATGTCCTTGGTCACCACAATTGTAACATGTGACAAGGTTGAGTTCTTCACGTATCTTCTATGGACAAGTTGATATATAATGGCCTAGCTCTTTGCAGTTGTTGCACCACACTTGGATAATTTCCTTATACTTCTTCTTCTTCTCTGGACATTCATTGGCATAGTGTCCCATCTATTTGCAATTGCAACATTGCACTTGGCGTTTGTCCTTCTTTTTCTTGGGTTTCTCCAAAGCTAGAAGTTATTCTAGTTCATTCTCTTCATATCTCACCTCAAAGGTGGGAAAGTCTCCTTGTCTCCTTAATCTTTTTCTTGGATAATACATATGTTTCTTCTTCTGTCCATCAATGTGAGTCATAATGCATGGAGGTGCAAGCTGAGATTTTCCTTTGTCTTCATCCTTCTTGGTAGAAGTTGTTTCCTCATGGGGGTTTACAAACTCTTGATGCACTCCACCTTGTTTCCTTTGTTGAACTATGGAATAGATGGAGCATTGGATAGGGACATGATTATTTCCTTCACATAGGAAACAAGTAGCTTGAGATGTGGGGCATTGACTATTTGGATGTTTCTCTTCACAATTAGGGCATTGATCTTCAGGCTCTTTGTAAGTGTGATCCATGTCTCCACAAATATTGCAAGCTTGAGTTCCTTCTATAATATCATCCTTGACATCATTGTTGTCACCATCTCATTGGGAAAGGCTGTCTCCCATGTTGATCATTTGATTTTTCACCCTTTGCATCAATTGGGTTTGGGCTTCCAAAAACCCTTGCATGGTTGGGTCTAACTCATTGTCGTTGGCCAAAAATTGAGTTGTCACTTGGTTCAACTTGGTTTGGGTTACTATGAGTTCTCTCATGTGCATCTCTTGGTTGTTGTTGTCACCATTCTTGATGTTGGAGTTTCTTGGAGTAGTCATCTGTTTGGGGTTGGATTGGGATTAGAATAGGAAAAGATTTCTAAGGAAGAAGTCTAATCACACACAACAATTCACAAACGCAATGTGTAAGCAATCACAAACTAACTTTCCACTCAAACAACAAGTTTCAAGCACATTTTTAGGCAACAAAATATTGTTTTCTACACCACATAAGTTGGTGGGTTTGATCTAAAATAAATATGGTGGTCCAACTCTATGGTTCACTTGAGATCATTTCATTCTTCTTTGTTGTTTCTTCTTGAATGAGATCATGGTTTCCTTGGAACAATTCTTGTGTCTTGGTCACAAAACTTCAAAGGTGATGATGGTTCCTTCTAAGTTGTATTTCCTTAGTCTTCAAGTCTTGAGTAATATTTCTTGGCTCACTTGTAGTCCTCGGTGATGTCCAAGTTGAAGTCGTTGTTGAAACTAAAGTTGAAGTCATTGGTGATGGTGAAGTATTTGCTCAAGTTGAAGTCTTTGCTTATGGTGAATTCTTTGCTCATGTTGAGGCTTCACTACTAGGAAAACGCATGTTCGTGGCGCACCTGAAAAGGCCATCTGTGGCGCACTAGCGCGCATGCGCTCACAGGCTTCTGACTATCTCCTAGCCGTGGCGCACTACCTGGTGCGCCACGGTTGTGTCGAGATAGGCGTGGCGCACATGCCAGTGCGCCATGGAAAGTAGTGCAGGTGCGCCACGCGTATGAAAGGATAACCGTGGCGCACTAGGTGCTGTGCGCCACGGATATAAATTTTAAAATTCAAAAAAAGCAGCAGATCTGGATCTCGTTGTCAGTGTCGTCACGCGTCGGTGCAGGTCGCCGTCGTCGCCTCCTCATCGTCGTCGTCGGAAGTGCAAGGAGGAGGAGGAGAATAGGAGGAAGAGGAGGAGAAGAAGAGGAGGAAGAGGAGGAATAGGAGGAGAAGAAGAGGAGGAGGAGAAGAAGAAGAGGAGGCCTCGTCATCGTCGGAACTACAAGGAGGAGGAGGAAGAGGAGGAGAAGAAGGAGCCCGCCGTCTCGTCGTCGAAACTGCAAGGAGGAGGCCGCCGTCACCATCTTCACTGCAAGGAGGAGGAAGAGGAAGAGAAGGAGAAGGAGAAAGAGAAAGAGAAGGAGGAGCAGGAGGAAAATGAGAAGGAGAAGGAGGAGAAGAAGAAGGAAATGAGAAGGGAGGAAAAGGAAAAGGAGAGAAGGGGAGGGAAAAGAAAAGGGTTAGGTGGGCGGGGTGAGGATTCGAAATTTGAATCCCGCCCAACTTTATCCGTGGCGCACTAGGTGGTGGTGCGCTACGGGTAAGTCACCCTCTATTTTTTTTCTTCAGGAAAAAACGGTCTTTTGACCGTAACTTTTTACTCTTTTCGAATTTTGAAAATCTAAAAAATCGCTAAACGACCGGAGGTGGTTGCGAGAGGATGTGAAATCTCATTCTCGTCATTTTGGTATATTATACGATTTTTTTCGATATCGTATGCAAAAGTTACGGCCTTTTTACCGTGGCATGACTTTTTTTTGCAGATAAAGTTGAAACTCATGTTTGTTAATTTTACTAGAAGCTATACCATATTACCTACCTAAATATGAAAGGATTTAATTTTTTGAAGTGTTTATCATTTTATTTTATTTTTTGCAAAGCCTAAAAAGGCGATCCACAGGGGGGCGGTGGAGTTGGTGCAGGATAGTTAGGCGGAGGGCACTAAGTCAAGGTGTCCTACTACTAAGTTTATACATCCATGGCGCACATGCCATAGTGCGCAACGGATGTCTCTGGCCGTTTCACAGCAGAGAGGGGCATGCGCTTAGGCGTAGCGCACCCCCTCCATGTGCGCCACGGTTGACACTAACAACCGTAGCGCACCTACCCTATATGCGCTACGGATGTTTGGCGTGCGGCCAACAGGGCCCTGGCCCACACATATCCGTGGCGCACTATGGTCATGTGCGCCACGGTTGTTCTAGTTACTAGTAGGGCACTGCCCATAGGTGAGCCACGCCTGTTTTAGCCGTGGGGCACTTCAACCATGTGAGCCACGGATGTGCTGATTACCTATAGCCATTTTCCTAGTAGTGTTTGTCCATCAAGTTTTAAAAGGAAGAGATGTAGAATCAAAACCAAAAATGGTTTGGGAAAGAGTTTACAAGATTGTTTGTAAATAATTTTTGGAACAAAACAACTCCTATTTTTCTAAGGGGTTTTGTCCAATCCTAGAGTTACAATCCTACAGGCAACACAGTGCTCTGATACCATCTGTAGAGGTCCCAACCTTTAATAAGGTAGATATCCCTGTATTTACAATGCTAGTCCCTAGATCAATAGCTAGCATCCATAGTTAAGATGTAATATCAAGAAACAAAGGTCATAATACAACTTTATAACCAGGAATAAAATAATTCATTACATCTTACATAGCTCATTTGGCTATCTCATTACAATGCAGCAGAAATAACTATAGCATGATAGTAGTAGGAATCTTAACTTAGGAAAATTCTACTAAGGTTTCATCTACTAGGTTTTCCCATGGCATAGTTTATACTTATCAAAAATTCCATGCAAGCCCTACTTAGAAATATCACTAATGCATAGTGAAAATAATGGGACAAAAGTATGAAGCACCACTTTCCTTTTTGGTAGATAATATAAGATCACTCCTTGATCTTGCAATAGTCACACTCTTCAAATTCCACTACAATTCAATCAAGCAAGCAAATATTCAATCTACCATTCAAGCAACTCATCACATAATAAAAACAAAGCAATGCATGCAAGCATGCCAAAGATTGTTTTATTTGGAAAAGTGGTTTCTAGTAGGTTATAAACATCATAAAATATCTATTGGTCATTTATAAAAGTGGCAAAAACCATTTGATATTAAGTTAGTGAAAAATGGCCATTTTCAATCATTTTTGTTTTGCTAGAAATGGTTCAAACCAAAGTAATATTTTATAGTGTTTGAAAAATACATTTTAAACACAAATGTTAGTGTTTTATGGTCAAGTGTTTAATATTAAAACCATTTGCAAAAGGTTTCACCTATAAACCATTTTTATACCAAAACAATATTTTATGTTGTTGGAAATGCCTTTTAGCAAAGTAATAATTTCATCAAATATATTTTTAAATCTCAAAACTTGGTGTTTAGGGTCAGGGAGTTTAAATCTAATCATTTTCCAAAGGTTTTACTCATAGAGCAATTTTAACACATAAACAATATTTTTATTTCACTACAAATGTTCTAATTCAAAGATTTATTCTTTGGCTTCACCAAATATGTTTTTCAATCCAAAAGTTGATTTATATGGTCAGTAGGTTCAAAACATTCCATTTACCAAAGGTTTTACCTTAAAAATATTTCTAGAATAATTTTTATATTCAAATTATGCCTACACAAGTTTCTGAAAATATAACCAATTTAACAGAAGCAATTCATTAAACAAAGTGCATGGTTCAAAATTACTTGCTTTGCTGATTTAATTGATATAAAATTTGCAAAATTTGGACGTGTGGATCAAAAGTTATGCAATTTACAAATTTGAACATCTAATAGAACAAATTCTGTTTTTAAAACTAGAGTGTGGCCACGTGGAATGTTTTCATTGGCTCGTACCGGTTCGCTCGGATCGTGCATTTTGGGTTGTTTGACTAAAAGGTGATCATGTGGCACAAAAGCAACGTACCCTTTCGCTTTAAGTGAATCTAACACAGCCACAAGATTTAGCATGATAGTAGTAGGAACCTTAACTTAGGAAAATTCTACTAAGCTTTCATCTACTAGGTTTTCCCATGGCATAGTTTATAGTTAGCAAAAATTCCATGCAAGTCCTACTTAGAAATAACAGTAATGCATAGTGAAAATAATGGGATAAAAGTATGAAGCACCACTTGCCTTTTTGGTATATAATATAAGTTCACTCCTTGATCTTGCAATAGGCACACCCTTCAAATTCCACTACAATTCAATCAAGCAAGCAAATATTCAATCTACCATTCAAGCAACTCATCACATAATAAAAACAAAGCAATGCATGCAAGCATGCCAAAGATTGTTTTATTTGGAAAAGTGGTTTCTAATAGGTTATAAACATCATAAAATATCTATTGGTCATTTATAAAAGTGGCAAAAACCATTTGATATTAAGTTAGTGAAAAATTGCCATTTTCAATCATTTTTGTTTTGCTAGAAATGGTTCAAACCAAAGTAATATTTTATAGTGTTTGAAAAATACAAATGTTAGTGTTTTATGGTCAAGTGTTTAATATTAAAACCATTTGCAAAAGGTTTGACCTATAAACCATTTTTATACCAAAACAATATTTTATGTTGTTAGAAATGCCTTTTAGCAAAGTAATAATTTCATCAAATATATTTTTAAATCTCAAAACTTGGTGTTTAGGGTCAGGGAGTTTAAATCTAATCATTTTCCAAAGGTTTTACTCAAAGAGCATTTTTAACACATAAACAATATTTTTATTTCACTATAAATGTTCTAATTCAAAGATTTATTCTTGGGCTTCACCAAATATGTTGTTCAATCCAAAAGTTGGTTTATATGGTCAGTAGGTTCAAAACATTCCATTTACCAAAGATTTTACCTTAAAAATATTTCTAGAATAATTTTTATATTCAAATTATGCCTACACAAGTTTCTGAAAATACAACCAATTTAATAGAAGCAATTCATTAAACAAAGTGCATGGTTGGAAATTACTTGTTTTGCTGATTTCATTGATATAAAATTGGAAAAATTTGAACGTGTGGATCAAAAGTTATGCAATTTACAAATTTCAACATCTAATAGAACAAATACAGTTTTTAAAACTAGAGTCTGGCCATGTGGAATGTTTTCATTGGCTCGTACCGGTTCGCTCGGATCGTGCATTTTGGGCTGTTGGATTAAAAGGTGATCATGTGGCACAGAAGCAACGTACCCTTTCCCTTTAAGTGAATCTCACGCAGCCACAAGATTTAGCATGATAGTAGTAGGAATCTTAACTTAGGAAAATTCTACTAAGGTTTCATCTACTAGGTTTTCCCATGGCATAGTTTATACTTAGCAAAAATTCCATGCAAGTCCTACTTAGAAATATCACTAATGCATAGTGAAAATAATGGGACAAAAGTATGAAGCACCACTTGCCTTTTTGGTATATAATATAAGTTCACTCCTTGATCTTGCAATAGTCACACTCTTCAAATTCCACTACAATTCAACCAAGCAAGCAAATATTCAATCTACCATTCAAGCAACTCATCACATAATAAAAACAAAGCAATGCATGCAAGCATGCCAAAGATTGTTTTATTTGGAAAAGTGGTTTCTAATAGGTTATAAACATCATAAAATATCTATTGGTCATTTATAAAAGTGGCAAAAACCATTTGATATTAAGTTAGTGAAAAATGGCTATTTTCAATCATTTTTGTTTTGCTAGAAATGGTTCAAACCAAAGTAATATTTTCTAGTGTTTGACAAATACATTTTAAACACAAATGTTAGTGTTTTATGGTCAAGTGTTTAATATTAAAACCATTTGCAAAAGGTTTCACCTATAAACCATTTTTATACCAAAACAATATTTTATGTTGTTGAAAATGCCTTTTAGCAAAGTAATAATTTCATCAAATATATTTTTAAATCTCAAAACTTGGTGTTTAGGGTCAGGGAGTTTAAATCTAATCATTTTCCAAAGGTTTTACTCAAAGAGCATTTTTAACACATAAACAATATTTTTATTTGACTAGAAATGTTCTAATTCAAAGATTTATTCTTTGGCTTCACAAAATATGTTTTTCAATAGGTTCAATATGTTTTTCAAAACATTCCATTTACCAAAGATTTTACCTTAAAAATATTTCTAGAATAATTTTTATATTCAAATTATGCCTTCACAAGTTTCTGCAAATACAACCAATTTAACAGAAGCAATTCATTAAACAAAGTACATGGTTGGAAAGTACTTGTTTTGTTGATTTCATTGATATAAAATTTGCAAAATTTGGACGTGTGGATCAAAAGTTATGCAATTTACAAATTTGAACATCTAATAGATCAAATTCTGTTTTTAAAACTAGAGTCTGGCCACGTGGAATGTTTTCATTGTCTCGTACCGGTTCGCTCGGATCGTGCATTTTGGGCTGTTGGATTAAAAGGTGATCCAATATTTTGGGAAACATACCCTTTCGCTTTAAGGGAATCTAACGCAGCCACAAGAATTACATCCAACGGCTCATAGCGCATTGAACACTAACTGGCGGCGGTGAGTGGCGGCGGCGCGGTCAGACGGTGGAGTCACCGGCGATTTAGGAAGCTAGAGAGATAGAGAGGGGGCTCACCAAGGTCGCTGTGGCATGGGGATGCTCAAGGTGGTCTCTGTCGATGGAGGGGCGCACGGTGCTGGCTCGAATCGCTCGCTGGAGTTCGTGAAACCGTCGTGTTCATTTGTTCGTCGTCGGAGGCGAGGATGGAGGATGCGATAAGACAAACGGAAGGCTCCGTTAGGTTCGCAATAGCGAGACGGGCATGAGAGTGGTCACGAGGGGGAGAGGGGCGGTCAGGATTACCACGGGGAGGTCGACGGAGCGGAGGCAGACAGCGGCGATGCTCAGACATGGTCGTTGCCGAGCATATGGGGCGCGCGTGGACAAGTGGGAAGTACTAGGAGGTTCGCAGGACAATGGGGAACACGCTCGTTTGGTCGAGGGGGCGAGGGGCGACGGTGGCTGGCCGGAATCGTAAGAAAGCCTCGCCGGAGCAGTGGGAGTTCATGATTAAAATCCGAGCAGCTTGGTGGCAGCGAGTGGGTGGCTTCTAGGGGAAAGTTAGAGGAGGCACGGACGATTAAGAGGGAGTGATCACAGCAAGAAATTATCGCGGCACTGATGCGTATTCATGTCGCGGAATCAAGGCAGAAACTAGCGAGGGGGACGGGCGTGGTCGTCGCGCGGGTGAGGAAGAAAGTCTGGAAGGTGGGGCTGCTTCGTCAGTGAGTGAGAGAGAGGTGTGGTGGGGTCCAGCGGTCAGTTGCTACGTGGGCGAGAACTGCGGTGGAAAATAAAACATTTCGAGGGGGAGAGAGGTGGGCTGCCGGGCCTGGTTTGCTGGGCTAGGTTCTTTTATTTTTTTGTTTTGTTTTACTTTTTCTTTTTCTGATTCTTTTATTCTCTTTTGATTTTGTCCAAATGATTTCAAATCTTGTTTGAATTCAAACCTTTTTCAAATGTTCAGTATATTTCCATATTGTTTAAACATGTATTTTAAATACCATTTTAGCAATAATTATTTTATTCTTCTCATGGTTTTATTCTTTATTAAAATAAGCATTTGCCATTATTCAAATAAGATTAAACATATTTTCAAACCTTTTATTTGAATTCTAATTTTCACTAAACCTTTTCAGTAGGTTTTATTTATTCAAATCGGGTGTTAAATAATTTACTTTGAACTATTTAAAATATTTTAATATGATTATTAATTATTTAATTTGGGCAATTTTCTTTATTCTAATGAAATCAAATATGGTTTTAATTCCATAAATTTTATTTAGATGATTTCTTTGATCCCATTTAAGTTAATTAAATAACTTTCATTCCAGTTGGGTAAATTCCAATTATTATTTTCCCATGGTTTAATTCATCATTTCTATTAGAGATTTTGTCTTTATTCAAATGGAGTAGAGTTTGGTTAATGCCATATAATTTTATTTGAATATTCTATATCCATTTATTTCATTTGGATTTGGATTATATTTATCCCATTTGCTTATGGACTTGGCCAAGGTTTAGTTTGGCCTTTAAATATTCCTTATTTATTTATTTATTTATTTCGTTATCTTTTTAAATTCATAATATTCTATCTATGGCTCCAAATTAAGTAAAACCATTTTCCATGGTTTTATAATATTTCTATTTATCCCTTTTAGTCATTTATAAATATTTGTTGATAAATCTTTATATGGATCAAATCCATAATCTTAGGGATATCTTTGAAATGATTTTCCTCCATTAGGGTTTTAGAGTTTTGGTTTGTTTTCCAAGTGTTTAAATTTCAAGATGCATTTATGAAGAATGCATTTCACTTGATTTGAATTTAGTTGGATTCAATTTTATTCCAAGTTTGTTCAAGATGGGTTTTGATGTTTCCACTTTGAAACAAAAAGTTTCTTTTCACCATAAATTTCAACAATTATTTATTTTGTTTATTTATTTTTCACATTTCAAAATTTGGAAAATTTTGGGATGTGACAAAAATTCAAAAAAGGTCTGAACAATGTAAATCCTTCTCTTGGTGTCATATTATCTGATATAGTTGCAAGAAAAAATACCAAACTTGGTATATTAATTACGTCTCCAAAAAACCTTCACAAAATGACCTATCATGTTTGAGGTTTCATGGCTTTCGGTCCAAATGACCAATGTTATGTGCTGAATCACGGCATAGTTTGTGATACTGTGCCCATATTATGCATGCATGTGGACATTGGGATGGAGAAAAATGTTGCAGGAGGAACTTTTCCTTTTCAGCGTACGGAAAAGCCATTTTCCATTTTCCGAGCGCAATAAACGGGTCGTTTTATGAAGCAACCACCAAAATGCTGTTTTCGAATGCTACCATCCCATTTTTCTAAAATACTAGACCATCTTACATGGACTATCTCCCAACCGGGATATCTCAAACCTTTTCGTCCTTCCCGGGTGAAAAAGATAAATGTCTTACTAATCGGTAGGAAGTGGATCCGGTTTGTACTACAGGTACATGATCTAACGCCCGTGACTCACAATATGTTATTTCGTCAGAGATCCAATGCAAGTTATAACGTGGCTCATCCCGTTTCTTCATGCATGCCGGTTCGACCTTAGTTCGAAACGGGATAAATTCGAAACGCGCATAAGAAATTCAAAATGGTTAATAGTTTAAATAGTTACATTATTTATTTTTAAAACATAAAATGGATTTTAATTAGTTATTCAAATTCAAACACTTTTTATGTTTATTGTTTTTTAATATTCCAAATCAATATGCTAAAAATATTAGTTAAGTCATTTTTAATTTAAAATTGTTAATAGTTTAAATAGTTACATCAATTATTTTAAAAAACAAAAATGGTTTTGCATTAGTTATTCAAATTCAAACAGTTTTTATGTTTAAAGTTTTTTAATATTCCAAATTAATATGTAAAAAATATTTGTTAAGTCATTTTTAATTAAAAATAGTTAATAGTTTAAATAGTTACATTAATTATTTTTAGAAACAGAAAATGGTTTTGAATTATTTATTCAAATTCAAACACTTTTTATGTTTAAAGTTTTTTAATATTCCAAAATAATATGCAAAAAATATTAGTTAAGTCATTTTTAATTCAAAATGGTTAATAGTTTAAATAGTTACATTAATTATTTTTAAAAACAGAAAATGGTTTATAATTAGTTATTCAAATTCAAACACTTTTTATGTTTAAAGCTTTTTAATCTTCCAAATTAATATGAAAAAAATATTAGTTAAGTCATTTTTAATTTAAAATGGTTAATAGTTTTAATAGTTACATCAATTATTTTTAAAATCAGAAAATGGTTTTGAATTGGTTATTCAAATTCGAACACTTTTTATGTTTAAAGTTTTACAATATTCCAAATTATTTATTATTTAAAAACCATTACAAATTTAAACCCCTAAAAAAAATTAAGGCGGGAACCGAGAGAAAATCTGTAAAAACTTTAAAAATAGGCCCTTTAGGCCCGTTGGAGCCACCAACCGGGACTAAAGGCCCCTATGCGCGCCGCTTCCGGCCTTGCCCGAAATTGTACTTTAGTCCCGGTTGGTGGCTCCAACCGGGGCGAAAGGCCTTCCCTTCATAACTAGCGCGTCTCTTCTTCTTCCCCATCTCTCTCACATTATGCTAACTATTGTTCGCGTAGGGAGGCCCCGCCCCGATCTCGAACAACGCCGTTAGGCTACCACAACACTAGTGCGCCATTGGACCGTAAATGCGTCATGCCATTACCCCATTGGACCGCTGCCGTCATGGCCGCCATTGACTGGCCGCCGTCTGCCGCCCATTGGACCATCGCCCTTCGTCCGAAGCCGAGAAAGCCCCAGGCGTCGGGATTGATACCTTTGCCCCAATGTCGGGCGTCGTCGATTCCATTAATTATGGTCGCGCCTGCCTTCACCAATTCCACCACGACAACTGAGGTGAGCCACTGGTCCTCATGGACATCTCCACCATCCTTCTCTTCCTCTCTGTAATTCCTGCCTCAATGGAATCGATGCCGCCTCCGTCCATCGTCGTCGTGGTCACGGTTCTATTGACCATTTGCTAGCAACGCTGCTAGTTTAGGGTACTCCGTGACGCGCTCGTTCTATTAAGCCTAATCGCGCTTGCTAACTCGCGCTAGAACGTCGCTGCCGTGCATCGCCTGACCATCATCGGTGAAGTGACGTCACCATGACGTTGTGCCTGCATCATCTTTGACCTGGTCCACCTTTTGACCAGTCCATGCCAACATGGCATGCCTACGTGTCCACTGGCCCATGAGTCAGTGACCTAGGGTAGATCCTGAACATGTGTAAAAAGTAATTCCTTATATAGAAAATAATTTAGGAAATAAATAAATCATATAAATTGAATAACTATTGTTGAATAATTCATAAAAATTTGCTTAATATATGAAATTTTTCAGAAAAATAAAATCTACAACTTAAAACTATTACCATACATTATTATGTTAACTATTTAAATGATTATTATTTGATAAAGATTTTATAAGTATTAATACTTTGAAAATTCATATTTTAATATTCATAAATTAGAAAAATATAAATAATATACCAAAATTCTTAGAAAAATAAGAACTATAATTTAATACTATAATCATGTATTATTATTTCACTTAATTAGTAATTCATAAAAATAGGTATAAAATTAGGGTTTATATCTCTCGACACTTGAAAGTTGTTATAAAGTATTGTGTATGTAAATATTGATTTAGTTGTAAATATTGTAAATATTGATTTTAGTCAATTTATTTGATTTTAGTTGTAAATATTCATTTTATTATGAATAAAGATCAATTGATGAGCATTTTTTATTATTGTGTATGTATATATTAGGGTTTCTCTGAATTAGGGTTTATATCTCTCGGCACCCGGCCCTAGCCACTCAAATCTTGCCTAACTAACCTCCTCCCTTAGCCGCTTTGACTTATCCGCTTTTCCACCTATGCAGAAAATATGGAACCACACGGCAGAGACAAAGAAAAGGAAGAGTTGATCCATAGTGTGATCTGGGCGAAAGAAAATATGGATGTATCAACATTTCTGAACAACTCCGGTGAGGGTGATCCTCTTTTTTCAGGAATAGACAACTTCATTGAGGGAGAAGGCGTATGTGAGGGAGAAGACGACCGCTCCGTAGGAACATTAAATATTACAAACTCCGGCGAGGTGCATGTAATATTAATTAATCCTCTGCTGTCTATATACATATATTAACGATCTTTCTTCTTTTAGCCCTACGGATCAAGAAAATCTACTACAACGAACAAACGAGGCCCAACCAAAAAGTTGGAAGACCATGAGAGGTACATGATCGAAGAAGTCGCTGACGATGGCAAACCGACGGCTCCCCTTCTTGTTGTAAACAAATTTGTGGCACAATGCGGGGTAATTGTTAGGACTTCGTCCCGATCACCATGCGAAATTGGAATAATCCTGCTGATTCGGAAGAAGATAAGCCTTTATATCTCCCGGACAAAGCCAAAGATTTACTTTGGAGGAGGCTCATGCTTAATTTCACACTACCGACGGTAGAGGTGGATAGAAATGCGGAGAATCTACATGAGGAGGCCAAGCAACATGCCGCTGCCATGCAGCAGGAGGTCAAGGAGTGGGATCTTACGAAGATGGCCCAGCAATTCACCAACTGTAAGAAAAGATTGCACCTTGACTTTGTCATGAAAAAGAAGACTCTAGACTTCGAGAGTTAGTATGAGAAGTTACAGCCATTCTGGGATGAGTTTGTGGATTACAAGAGATCAACGGTAGCTAAGAAAATGTCTAAAAAAATAAGCTAAATGCTGCTAACAAGAAGTATCACCATATTATGGGGCAAGGTGGCTACAGGGCTGCCATTCCTAAGTGGAAGAAACTTGAGGATGATCTGCATGCTAAAGGGGTCATCCCAAAAATATCCAATTGGATCGAACGTGCAAAGAATTAGTTTTACATGCATGGGGGCACGTTGGACTCAGAAGGGAAGTGTAAATATAACATAAGACATAAAGAAAACCCCTTGCCCATCGAGGACATAAGAAATGCAGTAAAGGTTGTTGAAGAGGGTGAGTTCATTCCCAATAGAGAGAATGACAAGCTCACACTCGCCCTTAGGAATCCGGAACACAAAGCACGAATAGGAGGCACAATAGGCTCCCAACCATGGAGCATTGGGTTTCGTGTAGACAGGAATAAATATCTTGATAGAAGCCATAAGAGGAGAAAGGACAAGGAGGGAAATTGAAGAACAATTAAAGCTGCAACAAGATCAAATTAACTCACTTAGCCAGCAAGGTACTACCGGCCATTTTAGCGACACATGGTAGAACCTGCATTCGATGCTACCGGCGTATAGAATAATTGGAAAAGCAGTGTGGCTTCCACCGAGGTCCCGGGTGATGACGATGATGATGGTGCACCGACGATGCCTCGTGTTGGATACCCAGTGGATGATATCACGGAGATGACACATTGCGAGCTACATGTCAAAGTTGTGAACATAACAATGAAGGTGGCGTTCGGCTATGCCTTACCAATTGGACCTGAACCAACTTACCATTGTCGTCTGGTTCCACAGGGCTACGCTGTTGTCGGGGTGGATGCACCTTGACTACCCTACATATGAAGGGGATGTGACCGAACTGGGAGAAGCAACAAACGTCACCATTCTATGGCCAAAGGAATATATCGTTCTTCCCAATCAGATGCCAAGGCCATCTTCATCGCCGCCTCCATCTCCGCCAGCACAACGGTCGTCTCCATCGCCTCGACCGTCTCCAGTGCAACAGCCGTCTCCAGTGCAACTGTCGCCGATAGGCCAGCCATTGCTGTCGTGCCAGCCATCGTCGCCGTCTCAGGAAAAAAGCGTCAGCGTACCACCACTACTCTGCGGAGTGGTAAGTGATTGCCGGCACGTAAACAGGAGCCTCTACCAGAAGTACCAAAGGTTCCTCCCAAGAGAGCTTATGACTGTACTCTAGAGGAGACTGCGACGATCGTCGAGGCAGAAATGACAAATTTTTTCTCTAAACTAAAGCGGCCGAAAGAGCCAGAGTTCCCCAGCACCAAAGAAGATAAAGGCCTTTCACCAACCCGAGCCAAAGCAGTCATCAGACTATGAGCGCTCTATTCGCAACTCACATGCGGCACAGAATATGTCGAAGAGCACCAGTGCAAGCGGGAAATCAGTTCCCAGCTCGAACAACAAAAAAACAATCGTGCCCCCCGCTCAAGGTGATTTTCCAAACCAATGTTGGGTCGAGCAATTATGCGGTCGAAGAGCAGTATGATCCAGAGATAGTTACACTATACGGAGAAGCGGCCGCTGCTCAAGGTATGAGTATTGCTAACTACTTATGCTAGTTAGAGTACTTCCTCGTGACTGAAGTAGCATACAAATACCAGTACGGGAATCCTCTCGTCAAACCTGAGGAGGTAAAGAATCTACCAACAAAAATGCGAAGATTGCATAACTGGTACATGAATGCCACAAAGGTCGAGGCAAACTGGATAATGCTGGGGGTTAAAAAAACAGCATTACGGGAAAGAAGATGACGTGGTAATGATTGAATTTGTTAAACTATTTCAATTATTCAATCAAGACACCTTGGACAAATCTATCGTCGGTACCTATAGTCTATAAGTTCTAATTCTTTAATTAAGTCTCTAGCTATCTCACGTTGTTTATTACATGTATAATCATACTATATTATGCAGAATGAAGATTCTCGAATGCAGAAGAGGACAAATATATGTCATTGGGTTCGTTGACCCATATTTTGTTCATGAAGCTAATCTCAAAAAAGACCCAAGGATACAGAGGATAATATTATACACACATTAATGTTTCAAGAAACCAGAAGGGAAATACTATTTCCATATAACTTCGAGTGAGTGTTATTGTCTAATATACACTTTATATTTCACTTACTCGACATTAATTGTATAATTGATGAGTTATACATGCACAAATTCCACTATATTCTACTAGTCATTCAACCTGACAAAGGACGGTTACTAGTCATGGACTCAAAACATAAACCGCTTGAGACGTGGGCGGACATACAGATGATGCTTCAGCGGTAATTTTAATCATTACGACACTATATTGGCGATGTTCATGAATTTCCTGGTATGAAGTAATTAATAACTCTTTTTATTCATTTTCTTTGCCAGACAGCGCTTGGAAACGGTTCACCAAAAAGGCTAGGGGTGTTTGGAAAGAGGAGCTTACATTTAAACCACTAGATGTAAGTACCACTAGCTAGATCCGTGTATCTCTTTGATTCTAGTTTTGATACCATTATCATGCTTCATTATTATTTTGATTGAACTCTGTTCTCGTAAAGTGACTGACGCAGGGACCCAGGTATAATTTATGTGGATACTATGTTTGCGAGTTCATCCGTTAGACGTGCTGTGAGAAGGGAAAAAATTAGAGCAACTTCACATACATAAACAATTTTTATAGATTTTTATTACCATCAAATTATGTTTAGTTTCATTCATATAGGTTGACTCCTTCTTTAAATCAGATCGAACGACTGCAGGACAGTCTTCTGCCAAAGGATCGATCATGTACGAGTAATTCAGGAGGAATTTGCGGGATTTTTGGATGCAGAGGTCATAAACCAAAAAGGAGAATACCATGTGGAGTTGGGTGTATAAGGCAATAGGGACCATACAAAGAGATTATTTTGTACGTATATATGCATGAAACCCGTGTATAAAATGTAATATCTTCGACATTTCGATCTCTATAGTCATGATGATGTTGTGTAATATAATGGTTCCTTCATTGATGAGTACAAAACACAAAATAAAATAGAAAACAATGAAAGGAAAACAATATAAATGAATTCTCTCCGCGGCCCAAAAAGTGGCCAAAATGCTGCCGCGGCAAAAAAAGATGGCCAAAATGAATTCTCTGTCGCGGCACAGAAATGTGCAAAATTGCTGCCACGGCAGAGGCAGATCTGTCCCGGTTCGTGTTATGAATCGGTATGGATGCTCCTCCCTACTGGCGCCATGCATCAGCAATGTGGAGCACTTTTTTTCCCGGTTCATGGCCCCACCAGGACTAAAGGGTGGGGTCTTTACTCTCGATTGCCTCGTCCTGGTTCGGCAACCGGGACTAAAGCCCCTTACAAACCAGGACCAAAGGCCCTTTTTCTACCATTGGTACATGAAAGCTACACAAATTTTAGCAATCCAACCAACCATATTACCCACTACATGCAAACTAGTACACCTCATTTTATAGGGGCACGGGCTATTTTGGGAAAAAGCAGTTCTCATATGTACATCACATGGACCATAGAAGCTGCAAAAAATCTAGCAATCCAACCAACCATTTTCTCCAGCACATGCAACATACTAGTATCCAACCTCACTCTCCGAAAAAAAGAAGTTCTCATATGCACATCACATGCACCTTAGAAGATGCAAAAATTTCTAGCAATCCAACCAACCATTTTTTCACCGGCGCATGCAACATACTAGTATCCAACCTCACTCTCCGCCAGTGTGATATTTGTTTTGCTCACTGTAACATCCCAGGATTTTGGAATTTTGGATTTAAAAAACATTTCATTCCATCCTGCAAACCATCATGCAAAAATTGTCTATCAAAACCCTAATTTCTATCTTTTAAACGCCATATAATGCATTAAATGCAAATGGCTTATTGATAATTTTTTTATGGTTAAAAATAGTCTATACATCTTAAAGGGTGTATTTTGAATTTAGAATTATTCAGAAAATGATTGAGATTCAATTGGAGTTATAATACAAAAACTATAAAAAATGTACTAAAACAGGAAATAGGAAACATGAAAAGAATAAAAAAGGGAACAACCTAGCTACCAGGGCCAGCCGTAGACAACCCACCTACTCCCTACCACGCTAGCAGCACGCAAAGACCCAGTGGCCCACCTCCTATCTACCGCACGCGCACAACGGGCAGAAAAGCACATCGTCAACATGCTAACAGGCCAACCCAATCCCCTTCTCCCTATCGGTGACGTGTGGGGTCCACGCCCCCTTCTTCCACCTCACGCAGGAGAATAGAACGAACAAGTTTGTTCATTAAAACCAAAGAGATCCCGTGAAAATCTCGCTGATTGGGCGCCGTCCCTTGCCCCTCGCACAGGATTCGCCACCCATTTAATCCCCACAACTACCTCTGCTTCTTCCCTCTGGAAACCCTAAAGAACGCCACCAGGCTGCCGCAGAATCTCTCGCCAAAGATCCTGCTGCCACCAAGCTTCGGAGCTTGAGGTGGAGCATGCTCATGTCATCCACTCGCCATCCTCTCCCACGGTATTTCTTCCCCGTGTTCTTACGCATCTCTCCGATGACTTTTCCCCAATCACAGAGCCTCACCGAACCACGGATTCCTCACCGGAACAATATCGGGGACAAAGAGCATCAGCCACTCGCAGACGTTGTTCTAGGAAGGAAGAGTCGCTGTGAAGACCACCTGGATAACCTCCGCATAGCTCCGCACCTCGTCCACCCTCTCCCCAAGCTCGAGGACCACTAGAGCACCGACGGACACCACTATCTGAGGCCACGCCAACACAGATTTCCACGCCATCGACTACGACCGATGCCGACTCGCCATCGTTCATAGCCACCATCCAATTGAATCTGGAGGGACCAAATAAAAGCGAGACGAGCCCCAGCCGAGTCCATCTGAATCTAACGTGGAGCCAGGACACGAGCCAAGCCGCCACGATGCCGCCAAACTATAGCCATCAGATCTTGAACCAGTGGTACTCGACGACCCACTTAACGAACGGGTACAGACCAATCCTATTGCGCCATGTGGCAAACCCTTTCCAGTTAATTTCTTTTTGAATTATAAATAGTCCGAAATTGGAAAAATCTTGTAAAATTCATAGTTGAAAGAACATTTCATAATCCCTAGTGTTTTGTGTGTTAGATAACAATATCAAGGATTATTTAATGTGTGTTGAAGTGTTGCAGTTCTCTCTAAGGATAAAAGGAAAAGGAATCTGCCTTTGGGGGGCGGATAATCCGCCCTACCCTTTTCCTAGATAGGAGAAAGCCCTAGAAGGGGGTAGAGTTTCGGTCAGACTTTCTGTCCAGGCCGGATAATCCTCCCCTCAAGGGTCCGGATAATCCGCCCCTCATGCTCATTGCCAAGGCGCAAGCCCTAGAGGGGGGGCGGAGTTTCGGTCAGACTTTTCGGCCAGGCCGGATAATCTGCCCCCGCCCAAGGTCTTCATCAAGTTCTTCAGGCGCCATCCCCAGAGAGGGGGCGGATTTTCTACCCGGAGTATCCGTCTTGGGGGCGGAGTTTTCCACGTGGCAGATAATCCGCCCCCAAACTTCTTCAACGGCCATATCTGTGCAGGGGGTATTTAAGCCAGCCTTCCCCCTCCTGCCAGATCTCTTGGTTCATTCGAAAAAGTCAAGATCTGATATGCAACCTTCATCCAAGAGAGCTCCACCTAGATCCACCCAAAGGCCCCGTTCCTTGTGGATTCGAAGGAGGAGAACTCATTCTTCATCAACTGCAATCAAGCGCTTCATCTCCTCTCCATTCATTTGGAGAATCACCGATCTAGTATTTCTTGCAAATACCTAGATCCTTATTTTGTTTATATTGATAAACCTTGTTCTTTTGATAGCTTGTTGTCATCTCGGGAGCCCCCAATTCAGTTGTGGGTGTGTGCCCCGGTAGCGTTGTAAAGGCACCGGTTCCCGCCTCGAAGGGTACCAATAGTGGAGAAGGTGGATCAAGCCTTTCATGGCGAGATCCATCGGAGAATATGGTGAGGCCTATTGTGGCGTGGTGGTCTTAGAACCGCCCACCCCTCCAACACAGATGTACTTCCCTTAACAAGGAAGGAACTGCGGTAAAACAAATCCCTGTGTCTCCGCATGCTCCACTACGGTTTCCTCGCTCCTCCCTTTACGTGCTTAGTAGCTAGGTTTGCATATAGGGAAATTCTCGTAGTTACATATCTAGAGAATTTACTTTGTGTCAAGCCTAAAATTGAAAAAGAACTAAAAAGTGGGTAGCACCTATTCACCCCCTCTAGGTACCCATACGATCCATTTCAATTGGTATCAGAGCCCCGGCTCTTATTTCAGGCTTAACCGCCTAAGAGAAGTATGGGTTCCAAGGTAGATGTGAGTGATGCTCCGGAGGTAGTCACCATGAACGATCTAAAGACGTTGGAAACAACCTTGGTGAGTTCAATGGAGGCTAAGATGGAAGAGATGCGTCAATTGATAATGCATCTCTCCACATCCGCAGCATCACCTCCATCTAACTCTGAGGCTACCCCTCCGCAATCCAAGGAAACAGGTAAAACCGATTCCAATGATAACGAAGTGGTTGGTGATGACACTAGCAGGAGATCCTCCTCGAAAAAGGATAGTGGTAAGGAAGGATACAATGAGGTTTCCCATGTGTATTATCCTGATCCACCTATCCCTCACCCACATATACATAATAGGGGTGATCCACCCAAACTTTCAGCATCTACTTTTACTCAATGGTTATTTTTGATGAAGTCTCATGTGTGCAGTTCCTCCATTGAGTTGTGGAAAATCATCGAAAATGGTCTTCATGTTGGAAACCCCAACAATCTCACAAGAATAGAAGTTGTCGATAGTCAACTCAACTCAACGCTACAGCTCTACACATGATACAGCTTGGTGTGGGTGACAAAGATATGCCACACATTCAGCATCTTAGTACAACTAAGGAAGCTTGGGATGCTCTCACCGAGCTCTTCATTGGAAATGAAAGTATGAGAAGGAATAGATATGATGCTTTGAGCAATGAAACTGAAGGATTCTATATGTTGGATGGAGAAAACCACGAGGACATGTATAGGAGGCTGAAGGCAATAGCCAAAACCTTCAGGAATCATGGTGTCGCTCAAGTTGATGATGCATGGATCAAGCGCAAATATGTCACTGCTCTTATGCCATTTGAGCCCAGAGATTTGAATAGTCTCCAAGGTAGGCATAACTATCACCTTATGACATCCAATGAGGTAATTCAAGAAATGGCCGCTTTCAAAGTGGCTGCCAAGAATGCCGAAGATGCTCGCGCATGAGCAATGGGTATGCAAAAAGGGGCCAACATGGCCTTCAAGACTAGTGTGATTGATCATGATGAATATGCCATAGAAGGTATGGATTGTCCCGAGGATATAAAAAGGATCGACGGACAATACCTGGCTCTTTATGCTAGAAACTTTTGGAAAGACCTGGCCAAGGCTAAAGCTGAACTAGAACGCAAGAGTGGAGCCTATGGAAGAAAGGAAAATGGTCCCAAGCTAAGAACATGTTTCATCTATGGTGACCGGCTGCACTTTGTAGCTGAGTGTCCATATCAAAGTTGGGAAGATAATGGAGGAAGACTTATTTTCAAAGACAAGTCAAAGGATCCACGCAAGAAAGAGTTTGTAAAGAAGAATGCTCCTTTCAAGAAGCAACCAAAGATTGTTCTAGTGTCTCAAGAAGAATATTCTTCGGGAAGTGAATATGAGGGCGAGGATGATAACTCTCAAGAGGTGGCTGCTATAGCCACCACATCTACATCAACATATCTCTTCGACTCTCCGAACAAAAACATCATCAACAAGAATGCTACTTGTCTCATGGCAAGAAGTTCCGAGGTAACTACTTCTAACTCTTCTTTCCCTAAGGCTATGATTGACATGGATGATCCTACTAGTCTTAAGGTTAAAGAAGAGATTATTGCTTTGGACTATTTCTTCACTAACTTGCAAGGTGAGCACATAATACGTTTTGAAGCTCTTATGGACCAACTGGCCCAAAATGAAGCTATCCCTGAAGAAAAGGGCAGAATTGAAAGGGAGGATGCAATGGAAATTGCATCCTTAAAAATTCTCTTGAATAAGAAGAGGCTCGGGATTCTCTTGAAGAGAGGATTGAGTCCACTGAGGAGTCACATGAAGAAATAGTGGCTAAACTTGTTAAGGAACGTGACAATGCAGTTACCAAAGCAAAGAAGTTAAATAAGGAAAAGATTGACTTTGGGGATGCTCATGATAGACTCTCCGAGGAATTGGAGAAACTTGACAACGCTCACAAGGCATTGAAAAGCGATTTCTCCATTCTCAATGAGTCACATGATCAGCTCCAAATTCGATTGGCCAAGTATGATGTTCCTAGCACATCCAATTCAACATATAGTCACAAAGAAAATGCTAGTGTGGAAGAAGAATTGGTCAAGGATATCACTCCCAAGGATAAGGGTGTTCTTGATGAAGTCCTTGGCAAGCAAAGCTCAAATCATGGTAAAGAGGGACTTGGGTATGTCACCAAGTCCAAGAAAAAAACAAGAAGAACAAGACCAAGAATGTACAATCAAAGACAAGCACCGCTGACAAGAATGTCACAAAAGACAAAACTAACAATATTGGTTTTGTAGGGTCTCACAATCCAAATTATGAACACTTTTGTGATGATTATGGCGATGTCTATGCTTATTATGTCCGTCCATTTGATGAATATATTGCTTGGGCTATTTGGGTTTCAAAGACCCTTGTTACTAACATGAAAGGACCCATTGAAAAATGGTACCTAAAAGCAAGAAGTAATTCTCTTGCAGGGATATGCTTCCAGTGGGTCGAAATGGGTGCTGGATAGTGGATGGACTAGTCATATGACCAGAATCAAGGAGATCATCACGGATATGCGCCCAAATCATGATAATATTACAGTCTCCTACGGTGATAAGTCTAAATCTCAGGTATTCGGTCTTGGCAAGGTTGTGGTTGCCCATGATATCTCTCTCGTGGACGTCATGCTTGTTGAGACACTCGATTGCACTCTTCTTTCTGTTCGTTCCCTTGTTAAGATGGGTTTTGCTGTTTTCATTGATGATGATTTGGTGGTACTCTTGTGGAGCAAGTCTCTAAAGGTCGCTTTCGTTGGGTATGTCGAAAATGACCTATATGTGGTGGACTTTTCGGGAAAACCACTTCGGGTCCGATGTGCCTATTCGGAAAAGCCGATGTGGGCTGGTTATGGCATCGCCGTTTATATGAGAACTTTGCAAAGTCTCCACAAGGGTGGCCACATCCTTGGACTAAAATACAATGTCTCCTTTGCCAAAGATCGTGTTTGCAGGGCTTGTGTTGAAGGCAAAATGCATGACTCTCCCCACAAGACGAAGACTATTGTGTCTTCTAAGAGGATCTTGGAATTAATTCATGTGTATTTATTCGGTCCTCCATCTCATGCAAGTCTTGGTGGGAAGAAATATTGCTTGGTCATTGTCGATGATTACTCAAGATATACATGGGTCTACTTCTTCAAGCTAAAAAGTGAGACTCAACAAACGGTCATTTACTTTGCCAATGAAGTTAACTGCGGTGACCCAGCATGCCACTGCATGTGTAGTACACTATAGTCGTTGACATGACATCTACAGAACACCATTCCGTAAATATCACATCCCTCAGAGTGGTACAACAGAAACATTGCGGGTCCATATTACAAAAGTACACATTATTATTATTACAATACCGGAAGTTCAAGACTTCCAAAAGTTCCAACTTACAAACCAAAATATAAAGTGTTCAGCGGAAATTTAAAAGTAGCAACTCCGACTAGGAGTGGGGCTCAACATCTTATTCTATAGAGTTCATGCTGCTCGGCTGCGTTAGTTACTACTAACTAGACACTTAAGTGGACTCGTTCTCATCGACACCATAGCGGATCTCGTAGTCCACTCCTTCAACTCCTCTAGATAGATCAGGTTCCTCGTAGAACACGTCTTCTTGACATTCAGCTGCATACATTGGCACGTCTTCGGGATCCTCGGAGTATAAGCAAGGGATCAAAGGAAAGAATGAGTAACAGCATTACCCAACAAGTTCATTATATGCAAGGTGGGAAATTTGATGCTCTAACAACCACCTCGGATTATAAATCCTTGGCACTATGTAGTTTTTGTAAATCTTTCTTCAAAGATTGATTTTATTCCAAAAAACTATGACAATCAGCCTTCACAGGTTGACCAGAATTTTCATGGAGTTCGTTTCCTGCCGCATTCGTAGCTCCTTCCCGGAAAAGGGAGTAACAAGTTACAGTTCTTACACTCTGTAGAGGTGCGTTACTTTACCCATGAGAGATCAACTCCTTGTTGCACCCGGGCGTACTTTCCCGTCCACAATTCCATGATGTGGGGCCCAGTAGTTGGTCCAAGCCAATCACTGCCCCTTTCGCGACCCCGCATACCTCCTTGGTGTACACCATGCCCACATAATGAATTACGACAATGGGTTGTACAAACTGTTAGATGCCAGAACTATCGTGGGACGATGAGAGTTTGCACCCATATGCTGCATATCCTCTACGAATTAGCAATTAATATGCACGCTACGAGGATAACAACCATGACCTGCACATCCGGCTTCATGCGAGAGGAAGAAGATACAGCTGACTTCTCTGTCCCATTCCAAATCTCATGGCTAACGCGTAATATACGGTGCTAGAATCACTGATGTCAGGGGTTATTAAGTCCCTACTTGATCATCATTGTTGCAAATAGAACCCTAGGTTCTATTGCTCCATTATATCACTACTTATGATGATATCTATGATTTCTTTATTTATGAAAATAATATTTTCTTTCTTTTATAGCATATATGATAACACACAATTTGAAAATACTTTGATAAAGACTCTTCAAAGGACATGATCAAGTGATGAACTTGCCTTGTGATGGCAAGGTAGTGAAGTCTTATGCTTGCATTGGACCTTGAGCTTCTAGTTCTACAAAAACATCATTATTGCCCGGTAAGGACAATATTTAAAGAAGCAAAATGATTATGCAAGTAATGTAATGCATTATTTAATTCTATATGCATTTTCCTTATATAAGGTGCCTTCTAGTAAAGCATTTATAAATATTAATAATTTTTTTATATTTATTACATATATTGAATTATTCTATTTTATTTCCCTTTTTATTTGACTTCTATTGATTTAATAATTCTTTTAGGAATTATTAATTATACATTAAATTTATTACTAAATATTTATTTAGTATTTTTCAAAAATACTATAATATTAATAAATAATGAAAGTGATTTTTATTTATTTTTATCACCTTTCAATAATTTTGTAAAATTTCATAAGGAATATATAAATTATAAAATTCTTATAAAAATTTAAATGTCCAAAATTTTATATCTAATTTTATTTGGACAGAGTGGATTATTGTGAATCCAAAAATATTTTATTTATAATTTTTGGACTTTTATTTTATTTTCTATAATTTTATTGAGGTCAGGGAATTTTGGTCTTTTCCAATTGATTAAAAAATATATTAAACAACTTGGGCTGGCCTTTTGGGCTTATTGGGCCAGTATGGCCCAATAGGGCAAGGTCAAAATACCAACCCGAAGGGTTTTGGCCCACCCATCCCATTCTCTCTGCCTCCTTCTCTCCCTCGACCTTATCCTCTCCTCCTCTGACCCGACCCTGTGGCCGGCGATGCCGCCACCATCGATTCCCGCCGCTGTTGGCAGTTCTGGTCGCCATTGTGGTGCGATTTGGGTTTGTCGCTGATGCTCGTTTGTTCTATCCACTTTGATTTGACTCCGGGGATTCCTCGTGGCCAGGTCTACCCTGTTCCCGAACCCTAGGGTTAAGGAAAGGTGTTGTCGCCACCATCATGGTCCCGTATGCGGTGGTGTGTTGGGCTCGTGTGCTGCTGCGGCCGCCGCCATAGAAGGTGCAGGTTGCAGCGCCCCCCTGGGTGCTCCCTATACCGCCGCGGTTCATCGGCCAATCTGCTTCCTCTTCGATTCGTCAGCGAGGACCCCGGGTAAGTTTGCTTCTATGGTTCTTGTTCCTACTACTACCATGATCCTCTCTGTGTGTATATAGTGGCTTCTCATGCCTAGTGACTATGTGCTGATTGGGTTCATCTCTGGATTAGGGTTCTTGCTCTGATTAGAGTTCAAAACCCCCTGTTGATCATATCCACGATTATTTAGATTTAGTGATGATCATGCTTGATCATGAAGAATTATTGTCTGCTGTGGTTAATGATTTTTAGTGGATTTGATGATGCTAGTTGCCTATCAGATTTATTCTAGTGATGTTTCACTCTGATCCTATGCTAGTGTTTCTATGAATTCCATGATTGGATTATGTTGTTGATCTGAGAATTTACTCTACTGTCAGAATGCCTGTATTGACAGTAGTTTTCTCTCAGTAGTTGCTTACTGCAATTATAATAGTATGCTTGTATGAGATTATACACACTAAATCAAATCATTACATGTAATGATTTTCTGTGGATGCATAGATTGATTTAAGGTTGATTCCTGGCACTTTGCTTCAGGAAAATGATATTTATTGGTTGTCCCTTTTATATGTGGAAACTAAGATAGGATTGTTTTTAGTTCATATAAAACCTGTCCTTGTGATACCATTATGATCTGGCACACAAGTGATGGAGTTTTATTTCTGAGCTTAGCTTGATAATGCTTGTGATTAATACTGGCAAATTGATATGAAAGCTTTTATTAACTTTCCTGCCTATGATGTTGGTGTGAGGCTCTAGGATTTAATTCCTAGTTAGTTGAGCAAATAGTTTATTTGAAACTTGTAAGATTAGAGGTGCTACTCTCTCTGAGAGATGTGCCCTGATCTGATAAGATCAAATGAAGAATGATCTAAGTTGCAAAAGTAACACTGAACTCAGTGATGCTGGTCTGAGAGTTTAGTGCTTGTGGTTGAGCTTGATTTCTTATCCTTATACTTGAAATCTCTAGGATAGATTCACCTCTCTTGGGTGATTATTGAGAGATCATTTCATAAAGAAACACAAGCTTTTGTTTAGATAATATGATGAAATCATGTGATGGTTTTATGAGGCTCACCACAAAATCTGATGTGGATGTAGTAGATTGATGATGATCTTGATCTGCTTCTGCTGAGCTCCTGAGCTTGCTCTTGAGTTAGCCTGCTCCTCCTAGCTTCTGGGCTTGACCATGCTGTCCACCAGATTCATCTCCCTCCTTATGTCACCATCCTAGTGATGTTTGGGTTGATCTGGGTGGTTTCGTTTGGCTTCTGCTCTTGGTTTATTTGTTGTCTACACTGTTTGTTCCTGTGTAATGCGTAGTGGAGTGATGCACTAGTGCTTCCCCCACGGCTGTGCTATGGTTTTGTGTGATTTGGATGTGCTTATGAGGTCGACAACACACCCTTTGCATGCTGGTGTGTGTCCAACTTGTGTGCCTGCTATGCACATGTGCATAGGTTCAGAATTTTTGAACTTACCATTACCAAATTACTTTCACCTGGCTGGTGAATTGGTCCCTCTTGGCTGTCATTTGAATTCTAGCTTTGAATTTATGAAAGATGAAATCTTTCATATAGGTGAAACTTTCCCCTTTTATAACATTTCTCAATGATGAGTTTGTCAAGTGCACTTCACTGACATAACTGAGACAAACATACTAACACTAATCTTATTTTGTTTTTATTTAGTTTTGTTTTGCAGGTACAAAGATAAAGATGAAGATTTAGTGTAGATTTAGATATAGGATAGTTAGTAGATATACAAATGTAATTTTATTATTCTTTTGTAATTTTTCTTTTATAATTATTGTAATCTTTATTTTATTCAATTGTAATAAATATTATATTATTATTAGTAAAGAATATTCGTATTCTTTACTCTTTTGTGAATTCTGAAGTTTGGAATGACTTCAGTAGGTTACATTCTTTGTAACTTCTTTATGTATTAATAATATGAAATGAATTTCATATTCAATATTGTTTTTAGATAAGATTTAAGTTATAATACTTATCTCTTAATTAATTTAAGATTCAAATCTTATATTGAAATCATTTAAATTATTATTCAAACACTTAACTTTTAAAATTCAAACTCATTTAAAACACACATAATTCCTTTAAGATCATATCAAAGTTTATAGCAATCCTCCTTTAAAGCTGAACCTAATCTCAAAGTAAGGAAAGAAACATTGATCACTCAAGGTTTTATTAGGAGAAAATTTTACCCACATTTTCACAAATAAATGCATGCAACAATTCATATTCCTAAATCTACCCTTCGTTAGGTCCTAAATACTGGGATGTTACAGACTTCCCCCCTTAAATTAAACTTCGTCCCGAAGTTTTTGGAGATGTACCTGAATAGTTCTAGATAAGCTTTTCTTAAATCTTCTTCCTTCTCCCATGTGGCTTCCCTCTCAGGGTGATGTTCCCACTGTACCTTGCAATAGTTGATTGCTCTGTTCCTCAATCTTTTCTAGTTTTCTTCTAGAATTTTATAGGGCTTTTCAATATAAGTTAAGTCTGCTTGTAGTTCTATCTCTTGATGTGTTATTGCATCATCTGGAACTATCAAACATTTGCAAAGTTGTGACACATGGAAAACATTATGCACTTGAGCCAGTCTTGATGGTAACTCTAAAACATAAGCTATAGTTCTGTTTTGACTCAGTATCTTGAATGGTCCGATATATCTTGGACTCAATTTCCCTTTAACTCCGAATCTTTTTACTCCTTTCATAGGACTTACTTTCAAATAGACCATATCTCCCTCTTCTGGATGCCATGATATTTGGCTTTGATCTGCATAACTCTTCTGCCTGCTCTGGGCTATTCTCAGTCTATCCCTGATCTTATCAATGATGTCTTGTCTCTCCTTGATATAATCTGGTGCAAATTCTTTGTTGCTTCTAGGTTCATACCAACATATTGGTGATCTACACTTCCTTCCATACAGAATCTCATATGGAGCTGCCTTCAGACTACTCTGATAGCTATTGTTATAAGAAAATTCTGCCAATGGTAGGTGATCTTCCCATATTCCTCCAAAATCCAGTGCACAACCTCTCAACATGTCTTCTAGTATTTGATTTGTTCTTTCAGTTTGACCTCCTGTCTCAGGATGATATGCCATGCTGAAATCTAACTTTGAACCAAGTGCCTCATGCAATTGCTTCCAAAATGCTGAAGTAAACACTGATCCCCTATCAGTTACAATCTTTTTGGGTACTCCATGCTTACTTACTATCTCTTTAACATATACTTCAACTAACTTCTCAGCATTATCCTTTTGATTTACCGGAATAAAATACGCACTCTTAGTGAGTCTGTCCACAATTACCCATATCATATCCTTCCGTTTTGGGGTCATAGGTAATCCTGTGATGAAGTCCATACCTATTTCCTCCCACTTCCATTCAGGAATTTCTAAGGGTTGTAATTGTCCTTCTGGACTTTGATGTTCATATTTCACCCTTTGACAAGTATGGCATTCAGATACATATTTAGCAATATCTCTTTTCATGTTATTCTACCAGAATAGTTCTTTCAAATCCATATACATCTTAGTACTCCCTGGATGTATAGAATATGGTGTATTATGTGCTTCTTTGAGTATGACATTTATGATCTTAGTCACATCTGGAACAAATAGACGATCTTGGAACCATAAAGATCCATAATCTCCAAGGTGAAAAACTGATTTTTGCCCTTGAGATATCCTCCAAATTTCCTCAGCAATGAAAGGATCTTCTTCCTGATGTCTGACAATTTCTTGTTTAAGATCACTGTCCTGCTCTACAACTACCTGCATAGTCGCTAATCCTCCAAGAACCTCTGTTCTGATGAATTGAAGTTCTAATCTTTCCAAGTCCATTTTTAACTCTTTTGGTAACTCTCTATTGCTTGGCTGAATATCTGCACTCTTTCTACTTAAAGCATCAGCTACAACATTTGCTTTCCCTGGGGTGTAATTTGATTGTTAAGTCATAATCCTTGATTAATTCCAACCAACGCTTCTATCTCGTATTCAATTCCTTTTGAGTGAAGAAGTACTAGAGACTTTTATGGTTAGTGTATAACTCACATCTAGCTCCATAAAGAAAATGTCTCCATCCTTTCAGCGCAAAGACCACTGCTGCTAACTCTAAATCATGAGTTGGATAGTTGACTTGATGTGGTTTCAATTGTGTTGAACCATAAGCAATCACTTTCCGATCTTGCATTAATACACTACCCAAACCTTCTTTAGATGCATCACAATATACAGTGAAATCCTTCCCTGTTTCAGGAACTCCTAAGGTTGGAGCTGTGGTTAATCTAGTCTTCAACTCTTGGAAACTTGCTTCACACTTCTCATCCCACTTGAATGGTGTATTCTTCCTTAATAATTTGGTCATTGGTCCGGTTATTTTGGAGAAACCTTCAATGAATCTCCGATAATAACCAGCCATTCCTAAGAAAACTCGAATTTGTTTCACATTGGTCGGTGCGGTCCACTCTATTACCGACTGAACTTTAGATGGATTCACAGCAATCCCATCCTTACCGATGAATTCTACCTCATCTAACTAGAACTCACACTTACTGAACTTAGCATAAAGCTTATGTTATCTTAAATTCTGCAATCCTATCCTCAAATGGTCAGCATGCTCTTCCTTATCCTTGGAATATATCAGAATATCATCAATAAAGACGATGACGAACTTGTCCAAATATGGCATGAAGATCGTGTCATCAGATTCATGAATATTGTCGATGCATTGGTCAAACCAAATGGTACTACCAGATACTCATGGTGTCCATATCTTGAGACAAATGCTGTTTTTGGAACATCTTCCGGCTTGATTTTTATTTGATGGTATCCAGAGCTTAAATCGATCTTTGAAAATACTCTAGATCCTTTCACTTGATCAAACAAATCTTGAATTCTTGGTAAAGGATACTTATTATTGATAGTCACGTTGTTCAGATTTCTATAATCACCACACATCCGTCTTCCACCATCTCTCTTATCCACAAAGATTACTAGTGTTCCCCATGGAGATACACTTTTCTGTATAAATCCTTTTCCCGCTAACTCATCAATTTATTCCTTGAGTTCTTTCAGCTCTTTGGGTCCCATTTCATATGGTGCTTGAGCTATTGGTGCTGTACCAGGTATTAGGTCAATGGTGAACTCTATCTCCCGGTCTAGTGGCATTCTTGGTAACTCTGTTGGAAAAACATCGTGGAATTCATTAACTATTGGAATCCCTTCTAATTTAACTTACTTCATTGAATTCAACTGCAGATCCACCATGATATGACAGTGTTTATCTGCTTGGTAAACTATCCTTGCTCCACTTGGAGTCTTGATTGAGACAGTTTTCTCCTCACAATTAATCCGAGCTCCGTGTTCCATCATCCAATCCATCCCCAGCACTACTGCAATTCCCTTCAAAGGAATCACATAAAGTTCTGCAAAATATGTACAGCCACAGATCGACATAACCTGATATTGTTTTATGTGGCGTACAATCACATTCCCTCATGACGTAACTACGGTCATAGGATGTTCTAACGTTGCCCTTATAATCCCGAACTTATCACAAATTTCTTCAGAAATGAATGAAGTAGTTGCACCAGTATCAAATAGAACTTTGCCGGGATTGGTAAGGATATTGAGCATACCTATCACTGCATGCTCCGAATTATCCACCTCCTCGAGGGTTGCACATGTCAACACCCGGATTTTTAATCCCAGATGCCTGTTATGCCATACATCGCAATCCCAAGATTACCATTTTTGCGAGACATAACAGAATTGGATACCATAGTGCATCATCCATTACAAACCGTACATAAGTTCTTACACAAATAGGGATCTCATGATCCAGTTCTTAATACAACATCAAGCAGCGGAATACGTAATAATAACGGTAGCGTAGGCGAAGCTCCATCTTTGGGGTCACAGGCAATGCTGACGATGGGAGATGATCCTAGTTGTTGTAACCTTCCTGGGGTCCATCCTCCAGGTACTACTCTTCATAATCTGGCCACGGGAATAGCCAGGGACAAAGCCATGAGTACTCTTTCAGTACTCGCAAACTAATACTAACAAGTGAAAGGGGTTTTTGGTAATAGGACACTAGGCTCTAGGGTTGTTTTGCAAAAGCCAGATTTATCTCTACTAAGTTTGGAAACCACGAATGCTAGTTAAGGTTTTATAACACCTTAGTGGGAACTTGTATCTCATATCACAACCCAGTTGTGGTCAAGTCAAAGTCTTTTGAAAAGTCTGACGGGGGAACAGTATGGCCACTCCAACTGTATGTAACCGCGTACGCGGCTATTCGAATAGTTTGACACTCTGCAGAGATTGTACACTTTCACCACAACATTCGATACATCCGTCAGGAACAAATCCTGAATTCACCATACTCAGTATGTGAATAATCAATCCTAACCTTTCAATTACACTCCCTAGTATAAGAACCTCTCCTGTGAGTTTGGCCTCCCAACCATGACCAACTGTCATCTTGGGTACTGCACAGGTGGACAATCTTCACAAGGTAGCCTCAGCTCATACCTTGGCCGTGAGGGAACTAATACTAAGGTATATAAGTTTCCAGTCAAGCCCTACCCAATTCTCGGGTATTGTGGTTGTACGGTAAAATTGGAATGGTATCGCATCCAGACAACCATCAGTTTTATAAAGGGCTAAGGCTCATGCCTCAACATTTTCATCACCAAAATCATCTGGTGCTCGGAAACAGATGTCAAAACATCTCAGTAGAATGATCCATCATTCTAGGGTTTTCATAACCATTTTCACCAAGTATTCCCATCTAAAGTTGATCAAGTTTTATGCTTAGCACTAGCATCTAGTGGGGGTAAGCACTAATGAGGGGTGGTACACTAGTGGGGTTTCAACTAAGTTCAATCTCATGCCTTAGGATGACATCAAGGTTATCTAGCTAAGGCCAAATTTTATGCTCTTTATGCAACCTTCAACTATCCTTCTAGTATCTACCATTTATTCTAGTAAACTCTAAGTAAGAGCTTTGATAAAGAAATAAAGTAATAAACTTGCAAATAAAACTAGGATTGGTTTATCAAGTGGTTATGATATTATATGCTTTAAGGCATATAGTGGCATGGTAGCAAGCAAGTAGTAGCTTGCATAGGTCAACTTGATTAGTAAGGCTGGCAAGTATTGGCTTGCACAATATCAGTATAAGCTTGCTAAATTGCAAGTGTTAACTTGACTTGTGCAGAGCAGTGGTTGAAGTTCTCCTCGGCTTCTTCTTTGTAGTATCCTCCTTCCTCCTCGTATCCCTGGTCGGTACTAGCATCTATGAATAAATACGAGGTACACAATCACCATACCATACTTAACTACTTGCAATAATCACACAAAAATGGTCCTATAGATGATCTAGCATCATCACTAACATTACAAGATTAAAGCTTGGTTTAATTCCTTTTATTTTTAGAAAAGTAATTTCTACTCATTAAAAAACTACTTAAGATTTAATATTCTCCAAACCAAACATGGGATCATGTTGACACATATCATCGCCACATATTTTAGTTCATGGTAATGTGTTTCAAAGTGGTGTCACAATTTAATAAGGTTTTACCCTTTTATTTTAATTAATTAAAGTGACTAGAAATGCCTATGTAGCATTCTTTTATTACTTGAACATTATTTCTGTAAGTAAACCTATATATATTTTTATATATTCTGAAAGGTATGGTGAAATTTCATTTTTTAGAGTTGGAATCAACTCAAAAGCTATTATAGTTTAAATTTGAAAAATGTTTGAATGCAGAAAAGCTTCTGCCTTGTCATTTTTACCATGGATGATCTACAGATCCAAATGACTTGAATCCAACGGGCTTGGATTCAGCATTCCCAGACCTTTCTAACAAAATTGTTTTCATTCAATTTGGTGCACTGAATCGACCGGGGTTGATTTTTGAAACTGGGTACAGAAGTGTGTTTGAAATAAAATGGAAAAGGTTTAATTCAAGTGGTTGTCCCCACATGTCGGTGAGACAGGGGGTGCGAAGCGGTATGGGGCGATGTGGTGCGTTCGATCTGGTTCTAATCCAACGGCTGAGGGTCATCGTCGATGTTGGGCAACGCCGGCGAGACAGAAACCTAGCGCGGCCAGTGGGGGTTGCTGGGGGCTCACCGGGGTTCAAGCGAGGGTCGGCGAGGCAGGCGAATGACGAAGTCGACAATGGCGAACCTCCTGGTACCGGTGGCTTCTCCTGGGGCGGCTCCAATCGCTGGCTCCCTTCTTCTCCAGCAGCGGCGGGCTCTGGTGAAATTCCGGCGAAGTGCTGCTCGCCTTGCTCCGAGAACGGTGTGGCTGTAGGGTTTCGTAGCATGGAAAACAAAATTTTCTATCGCATACAAAAAAACAAGCCAAGATCTATCTACTAGATTGTAGCAACGAATCGATGGAATAACTCACCCTCGAAGATTCCAAAGTGTTTAACGAGAGCGGATTCTCGTGGGTGATGTAGTCGTACTCTTCCCGATCTCAAGATCGCGTAGACGATCCTTCCGGCGCTGCATTCCGGCAGCGCTCCCGCAGTCGGTCACACGTTCGGTACTCGATGAAGACCTTCCTCTCCCTTGTTCTAGCAGGCAGCGGAGGTTGTAGCACTCTCCTCGCGATTCCGGCAGCACAATGGCGTGGTACTAGAAGTAGAGGGGAGATCTCGCAGGGCTTCGCCTTAAGCCGGAGCGAGTATGGTGGACTATGAGAGAGCCCTTGGTGTTCTAGGGTTTAGAAACACCAAGGAGGAGGCAAGCCGGCGGCTAGGGTTAGCTAGGCGGCGGCGGCGGTTTGACCTAGGGCGGCGGCGGCAGCAGGAGGTGGCGGCGCCGGCGGCTAGGGTTTGCGGGGTGGAGATCTTGTGTGCTAGGAGGGGCAGCCCTGCCCCTCCCTTTATAGGTGGGAGGCGCGGCCAAGGGGAGGGGAGTCCCTCCCCAACTCGGCTTCAAGGTGGGCCGGCGGTGGAGGGGAGGAACTCCTCCCCCAACTCGGTTTCCACCTCCCTCTCCACTTCCCAAAATAGCCGTTTGACTTTCAAATTGGCGTTTCACTTTTTCAAACTAGGATTTGATTACACCCTTTATTTTGTTCAGCGATGACACCTAGTACATGATGCAATCATACCAACTTGATATAACACATTCATGTACCCTTCCACTTCGGAGTGCCGGACATTCCGAAACCTTCTAGAACATTCCTGATGAAAACACCGGAACCATTCTCCAACTCCGAAATAGGACTTTCCTTATATGAATCTTATTCTCCAGACCATTCCGGATCTCCTCGTGATATCCCGTATCCCATCCAAGACTCCGAACAACATTCGGTCTCTTTCTCATTATTCCATAACTACTCAAACAACGTCGAATCCTTAAGTGTGTCTCCCTACGGTTCGTGAATTATGCGGACATGATCGAGACACTTCTCCGAACAATAACCAATAGAGGAATCTGGAAATTCATATGGCTCCCACATATTTCTACGATTACTTTGCGATTGAATGAACCACTTACATACGATACCAATTTCCCTTTGTCTCATGATAGTTTACTTATCCGAGGTTATGATCGTCGGTATCTCTGCATACCTAGTTCAACCTCATTACTGATAAGTACTCTTTTCTTGTTCCCGTGAAATGTGATCTCTTGTGAGCCATTCACATGCTTGCAAGCTAATTGGATGACATTTCATTGATAGGGCCCAGAGTATATCTATCCGTCATATGGATGGACAAATCCCACTCTTGATCCATGTGTCTCAACCAATACTTTCCGAACACTCAATGCCACCTTTATAGCCACCCAGTTACGATGTGGTGTTTGATGTCATCAAAGCATCCATCCGGTAAAGGTGATATGCATGATCTCATGGTCGAAGGAATTAGGTTACTATGTATCAGAAAGCATATAGCAATTGAACTATTAAAATGACTTGATCTTTATGCTACGCTTATCTATAGGAGTATGTACACCATATCATTCTCCTAATGATATGATCTTGTTGTTAATAACATCTCAATGTTCATGATAGGGAAACCACAATCATTTATTAACCAAGAAGCTAGTATTATATAGAGGCTTCACTCGGGACTTCAATTTGAGTTTACAAATCACACAAGTATTAATGTTTCCTTGTTAATACTATTATAGCATGTCTCCAACAGTGGCATGATCAGTGAGGAGAGGGGAGTGGAATGGTGTAAAGAATTCGAGCGGGGGAGGCCTCTATTTATAGTCGCGACGGTGAGACCGAACGGCATGGGCAGGCGACGGTGGCGACATGGCTACGGGCTGTTAGAGGCATGGCCGACCGTGGCGATCGATTGGTGGTCTCCTGGCGTTGCTCTATGGTTTTAATGCGCTTGCAGGGGCGATGCGGTTTGGTCTGGAACGCGCGATGCTCTGCGCGGCAGAGGCGGCATCTTCGATGGCGAGCGGTGGCTGTGCGGCATGGGGCGGTGAATGGGGATGTCTGGCGGTCTCCTGGGTCGGTGGCGATCATGTATGCACACGGCGAGGGCGGCACGCGGTCTGTGGGCTTCGGTCGAGCGTGGCGCTCTGGCGCATGCTCGGCACGGTTGACAGAGGCACGGGCGTGACGTTCCTGGGTGTTGTGTTTGATGTCTTCGAGGCAGGGCTGGTCGAGAGGGGGCAGTGAGGCATGGGTGGTCTCCCAGACAAGGTTGGCACGGCTAGTTTCCTTCCTAGCTTGTTGTCTCCACTGGGGTGGCAAGGATGCACTCGTCTGTTCACCATTGATGATATTGGCAAGCTCACAGTGGTGCTAGTGCTTGGTTAACCTTGCTAGATGATCTACTGAGATGGTTGTGAGCTAGAGAGGGAACCAGTTAGGCTTCAATCACTACTCACAATAGTGTTTAGATTTTGTTTGATTTGTGTCTGCCAAGTGTTTGATGAAATGGCCGCAAGAACTCAAGTTTCAAATTTTGAAAAGATTTTTGGTGGGCGTGCTAGGTTGGTGCTGGTGAGTCTGTAGATGCTTGGGTTTTGAAAGTTGAGCTTGTTTGAGTGGTTTTTGAAAAAGTGGGATCTTCCCATATGATAAAGATTCAATTTTGAATTGTCATTTAAACTATACATTTGAAAGTTTCTGGATGATCACAAAGTGGGCCTTGATACTTTGTTATGAGTACAATCAAGGGGTGCAAAGATCCAGAAAAGTTTCTGTTAGGTTCTGAAAGTTTGAGACACCCAAAGTAGGCATGGTAGTTAAATTGGTCAAAATGACCCACTACTAGGAAAATGGCTATTCGTGGCGCACCTGAAAAGAGCATTCGTGGCACACTAGCTGTGCGCCACGGGCCTCGCGCTACGGCTATCTATTACCCTTAGCGCACTGCCTGGTGCGCTATGTTATCTCGAGATAGGCATGGCGCACTACCAGGTGCGCCACGGGTAGGGGTACAGGTTACGCCACGGATGTGTTTTTTAAAAAACAAAAAAAAATGCAAAAAGCACCCTCGTTTTGAATTGCAAAAGCAATCGGGTCCGTACATCGCCGCCGTCATGTCACCTCGCCGGAGCATGGTCGTGGCCACGACCTACCACCGTAGGGAGGTGCAGGAGGCCGTGACCGCTCTAGTCCTCGCCGGCGTCGAGGTGGTAGGAAGGGTGTGGTTGGAGAAAGGTAGGAAGATAGGGATGTAGGAAGATAGGGAGGTAGGAAGAGAGGGAGGTATGAAGAGATGGAGGAAAAGAGGGAGGAAGGGAGGTCGGTGGGGAGCAGGATGCCGCCGACGCTCGTTGTCACTGCGAGGAGGAGGAGAAGGAGGCCACCGTTGTGCCGCCGTCGCCCATTGTCACTGCAAGGAGGAGGAGAAGAAGGAGGCCTCCGTCGCGCCATCACTTCAAGGAGAGGAGAAGGGGAAGGAGGAGAAGGAAAAGGAGAAGGAAGAAGGGAGAAGGAAGAAGGGAGAAGGAGAAGGGAGAGGGAAAAGGGGAAGGGAAAAGGGTAAAGGAAAAGGGAGGAGGGCGGGGTGGGGATTCAAATTTGAATCCCGCCCAAGCTTATCCGTGGCGCACTAGGTGGTGGTGCGCTACGGGTAAGTTGTCCTCTATTTTTTTTCTGCAGGAAAAACGGTCTTTTGACCGTAAATTTTTACTCTTTTCGAATTTTGAAAATCTAAAAAATCGCTAAACGACCAAAGGTCGTTGCGAGCAGATGTGAAATCTCGTTCTCGTCATTTCGGTATATTATACGATTTTTTCGACATCGTATGCAAAAGTTACGGCCATTTTACCCTGGCATGACTTTTTTTGCAGAAAAGGTGGAAAATCATGTTTGTTAATTTTTCTAGAAACTATACCACATTACCTACCTACATATGAAATTATTTTATTTTTTAAAGTGTTTATCATTTTCTTTTATTTTTTAGAAAGCCTAAAAAGGCGATCCACGGGGGGTGGGGGGTGGGGGGGTGGAGTTGGTGTAGGCCACTTAGCCGTAGGGTACTAGGAAAGAGTGCCCTACGGCTATGTTAACCCAGCTACTGCAACATACATCCCCGTAGCGCACTAGGCCGGAGTGCCCTACGGCTAAGTTGCACATCCGTAGCGCACCTTGACCTAGTGCGCTATGGGTATCTGTGCTGCGCCCACATGTGCCCTGACCCACACATAGGCGTGGCGCACCACCCCCATGCGCGCCACGCTTACGGCAGTTAGCCGTAGGGCACCTGTGGGCAGTGCGCCACGCCTATTTTACCCGTGGGGCACCACTAGCACGTGCGTCACGGATGTGTGGATTACCTATAGCCGTTTTCGTAGTAGTGATCATTCCTTTATTTGATTTGTTTTGCTTTACTTGTCTTTTGGAAAAGGGTGAGAAATGTTTAGATGATGTTTATTTCACCTAAGCATCCATTTACAAGCAAAGGAACACACAAACAAGTTGGTTCAAAAGAATTTCAAATGAAATGCATACACATATGCATGCTTTCATAATTTTATCTAGAAAATTTTTTGTTAACCCTAATTTTGATGCTTAGAGTTTGATGATCCAAGTTTAGTATTTTTGGGATGTTACAAACCTTCACCCCTTAAACAAAATCTCGTCCCGAGATTTGAAAAAGGACGAAAAAGATTACCTAGGATTTGAAGAGATCAGGAAACTCTGTCCTGATGTGGTCTTTGCGCTCCCAGGTAGCTTCCTCTTCTGTGTGGTTACTCCACTGAATCTTGAGAAACTTGATGCTTCGGGTTCAGGTAGTTCTAAAAGCTTCTTCCAAAATACGGATGGGTACTTCAGGATAGGTCAGGTCATTGTTGATCTCTATGGTCCGGTGATCGATATTTTTGAACACTTCGGTCTTCTCGGGGACTTCGAGACACTTGCGAAGTAATGAGATATGGAACACATTGTGCACGACTGACATCTCTTCGGGTAGTTCCAATTGATACGTCACTTCTCCTCGATGGTTCAAAATCTTGAAAGGTCCAATATATCTGGGGGCTAACTTTCCTTTGAGTTGGAAACGTTGCATTCCCTTCAATGGCGACACTTTCAGATAAACAAAATCTCCCATGTTGAAGGCGAGGTCTCGACGTCTCTTGTCGGTGTAACTCTTCTTTCTGGACTGGGCGGTCTTGAGGTGCTCACGAATCTTGTGAACCTTCTCTTCTGCTTCTCGTAGGATGTCAGGTCCGAAGATCTGACTCTGTCCTACTTCCGACCAGTTCAAAGGGGTGCGACACTTTCTTCCGTACATAAATTCAAATGGGGCCATTTGCAAACTAGCCTGATAACTGTTATTGTAAGAAAATTCTGCAAACGGCAGACAGTCTTCCCACTTGGATCCATATTCTAACACACATGCTCTCATCATATCTTCGAGTATTTGGTTTACTCGCTCCGTTTGTCCATCGGTCTGAGGGTGATACGTGGTACTGAAATCTAGGCGGGTTCCTAAACCTTCTTGGATTTTCTTCCAGAATCTCGAGGTAAACTGAGTTCCTCGATCAGATACGATGTTCTTGGGGACTCCATGCAAACTAACGATGCTAGCGATGTACAACTCCGCTAGCTTCGAACTCTGATATGTGGTCTTGACGGGCAAGAAATGGCCAACTTTGGACAATCTGTCCACTATGACCCAGATAGAGTCATTTCCCCTACTAGAAGTAGGCAGTCCAGTGATAAAGTCCATTCCAACGGAATCCCATTTCCATTCCAGAATCTGCAAGGGTTGCAACAATCCAGCGGGTCTTTGATGTCCTGCCTTGACTCGCTTACAAATATCACACTTGGCGATATAGCTTCCGATTTCTCTCTTCATCTTATGCCACCAAAATTGCTCTTTCAAATCTTGATACATCTTTGTTCCTCCGGGGTGGATAGAATAAAGAGTATCATGAGCTTCCTTCAAAATAACTTCTTTCAACTCAAAATCTGATGGTACACAAAGGCGTCCTTTGTACCACAGAACTCCTTCTTCGTCTTCGGTGAATCCAGGTACTTTGCCTGTACCGATACGATGCTTTATTCCGTCAATACTAGCATTTCCCTTCTGCGCCTCTTTAATCTGACTGATCAAAGTGGGTTGAAGTTCTATGCTAGCCAAAAATCCTTCACTACTAATTCTATTCAAAAATCTTCCATCTCTTTGTGCAGGATTTGTTGCTCCTTCAAAATCATGGAGTTCAAGCGGCACGGAAATCTGCTAAGGGCATCTGTTACCACGTTGGCTTTACCAGGGTGATAGTGAATGTCCAGATCGTAATCCTTGATTAGCTCAATCTATCTTCTTTGTCTCATATTCAGCTCCTTCTGAGTGAATATATACTTTAGACTCTTGTGATCCGAATAAATCTCACAGCGATTTCCCATCAGGTAATGTATCCACGTCTTCAGGGCTAGAACTACGGCTGCGAGTTCGAGGTCATGGGTTGGGTAATTTTGCTCATGTTGCTTCAATTGTCGAGATAGATAAGATATAACATTGCCTTCTTGCATTAGCACACATCCGATACCGATCTTGGATGCATCAAAATACACATCAAAGGGCTTCGTGATATCTGGCATGATCAAGATTGGGGCTGAAATCAATCTCCTCTTGAGTTCTTGAAAACTCGCTCCACATTTGTTGGTCCATTCAAACTTCTTGTCCTTCTTCAGCAATTGGGTCATGGGTCTGGCGATACTCGAGAATCCATCTACGAATTTGCGGTAATATCCGGCCAATCCAAGAAATGTACGAACTTGGGTTTGAGTGGTTGGGGCTTGCCAATCTTCTACATCTTTCACTTTGGCAGGGTCAACGGGAATTCCTCCGGCTGATACAATGTGTCCGAGGAATCCTACTTCCTGTAACCAGAATTCACATTTGCTAAACTTTGCATACAGCTGATGCTCTCTAAGGGTTCCAAGAATGGTCCTTAGGTGTAGCTCATGTTCTTCTTCTGATTTGGAATAAATCAGAATGTCATCGATGAAAACAACGACAAGCTTATCCAGGAAGTCCATAAAATCTTATTCATGAGATTCATGAAATAAGTGGGGGCATTGGTTAGTCCAAAAGACATGACTGTATACTCATACAATCCATATCTGGTGGTAAAGGTAGTCTTTGGAATAACCTCTGCACGAATCTTGAGTTGATGATAGCCAGTCCTAAGATCAATCTTAGAAAACACTTTGGCACCGGTCAACTGATCAAACAAATCTTCTATCTTGGGCAAGGGGTATTTGTTCTTGATGGTGACATCATTCAACTTCCGGTAATCCGTACACAAACGGTTACCTCCATCTTTCTTGTCCACAAACAAGACAGGTGATCTCTAAGGTGACGCACTTGGTTGAATCAATCCAATTTCCAACATGGAATCCAGTTGCTTCTTCAGTTCTGCTAGCTCCGGCGGGTTCATACTATATGGTCTCTGGGCTATGGGTCCTGTTCCAGGGATTAGTTCAATGATAAACTCGATATCCCGATCTGGGGTCATACCGGGCAAAACATCTGGAAATACATCAGGGTATTCACAGACTATCCGGACTTGGTCAATGGTAGGTTGGGCTATACTCTTGTTGCACTTGAATTGACGAGGTAAGGTTTCAGATATATGCTCGACTGATATTTCGGCTGTACTGGTCATGGTGATGGCTTTCTTGGCACAGTCAATCAATCCTTTATGTTTGGAATCCAATCCATTCCTAGTACTACTTCCAAACCTTTAGTTCCGAGTACTATCAGATTAGCATAAAAATCTATGCCATGGATTCGGATAGGGACGGCTTTGCAAATTTGCCTAGCCTTGGTGGTTGATCCGGTAATTTGAACAATCATGACATGCTTCAATTTGGTTGGTTGAATTTTACTAGTGAATGCAAATTCTTCGGTGACAGATGAATGCGATGCACCAGAATCAAACAACACTCGTGCAAGTACTGAATTAACAGAAAACATACGCAACACGACGTCTGGCTCTTCCTGAGCTTCTTTAGCATGAATGAGAAAAAGACGGCCATTGCGGTTGAGTGAATTCCTGGGCAAATCTTCTTCCGGGATGAACACGACGCTGCTGCTGAGCTAGGGCATTGGCATTGGGTGCTGCGGCATTCTTCTTGGCTTCGGTGTCAATCTCATCCAGGGCATACCAAGCTAATGACAAAAATTTGTCACGGTATTCCACTATAGTCATCCTTCCTTGCTTCAGCTCTCTGGACTCGTCTCTCATTCTCTTGATCAAACCCGGTGGCACATGGGTTCTGCTAAACTTGACCTTGAATTCCTCCCAGGTCATCATCTGGCCTCCGGTCATTGCGCGAACACTGTTCCACCATGCCCTGGCATCTCCGGCTAGATAGTGGGTGGCGAACAGAACTTTCTCGTTGGCTTCCACTCCGGCTACTTCTAGGTTATTTTCCATGCTTTGCAACCAATCATCGGCGTCTAGGGGTTCTTCTGACTTAGTGAAAACAGGTGGGTTGGTATTCTGGAAATTCTTGAGCTTAGATCCATGGTTGTCCTGATTTCCGTGTCCTTGGTTGTTGTGGGCTAGCTGGGCTATCTGTTGCAGGGTGGCTAGGTTGACTTGACGTTCCGCTCTTTCAGCTTCACGGTCAGAAGTCAACATTTGCAGGATCTGCAGCATCGGGTCCGGGGAGGAACCACTTCCTCCACGTGGCATCTGAAGATTGAGATAGATCGTGAGAAAAGAGGGAAATTCTAAGGTTTTGGGTCTTTGAAAAGTTTTTAAAGTTGGACTCAGATTTTTTCTAGCAACTTGCTCTTTCATTCATTCATAGCACACGATACAACGCACACCACAACAAAGAAAAACAGATGGTTTTAAGAACCATTCTGAAAACTATGATACAGTGGGACCGAATACTACTCACTACGCTAGTGCTCAAGTGGTACTACTCCTCGGAATCGGTGGCTTCATCATCTTCATCATCATCAATGAAGGCGAAATCATCCTCATCGGTGAACAAATCCATAGCCTGATCCTCCAGAAAATCATCATGATCGGTGAGATAGGAGTAGGGGTCCCCACTAAGATCCTCTCCGGCATTCTCCCTCTCCTCCAACTGCATGTCTCTCTCGTGGATGGTCTCCTCCAAAGATGAGATGCGGTGGCGAACACGGGCAATGATGCGCTCCTTCTTGTCGAGCTGACGGCGGCGAGACTTGCGATCTTTCGCTAGCATGGCGATGGTTTGATTCTTCGTCTTGATGATGGCAGACTTGTGGTTGGAGTAGTCACGGCAGTTGTCCAACTCCTGCTCACGATCGTACATCATGAATCTAAGGTGGTCCAATTGAGTCTTCAGCTCAGGGTGGTATGGGGCTTCCTGTGGTTGTCCATTTGCATCACGCCTTGGGAAAAACTCAAAGCGAGTTTCCTTGATCTGATTGATGCTCTGCCCACACAGACGGGCAAGACTTTCCTGCATGGCCCTGGCAAGTCCATCGAGCCAGTTGTTCTCTCTCAAGGTAAACTGAATTCCCTCAGTAGTGGGAGGTTCAATCTTTCCTCGAAGACTTGCAAGAATTATCCACTGCAGATCTTCTCCTCCTTGATCATTGAGCTGAGCTCCAAAGAACTCGGGGTGCGGACGCTACAGAAGTTCCGAGAATTGGTCCAAATCCCTCTCAAAGATAAGGTCTCCTCCATTCCCCAACTGATAAAACTTGCTATACTTCACGTCCATCTATAAGAATATAGGATGAGTAAGTTAGTAGAGTGATCAAGTGTGTCAAATTTTATGTATTTTGCAAGAATTATTTTTTGAGGAACATGAATTTTCATGAAAGAATCAAAGGGATAAGAATGAGAATAAGTTTTTGTAAATATTTGTTTTCTTTGGTTTTGAAACTAAGTTTTTGATTCAAACGTCCAGTCTAACTAGGGTCTCCTATGGTCAGGATGGCTCTGCTACCAACTTGTCAACACCCGGATTTTTAATCCCAGATGCCTGTTATGCCATACATCGCAATCCCAAGATTACCATTTTTGCGAGACATAACAGAATTGGATACCATAGTACATCATCCATTACAAACCGTACATAAGTTCTTACACAAATAGGGATCTCATGATCCAGTTCTTAATACAACATCAAGCAGCGGAATACGTAATAATAACGGTAGCATAGGCGAAGCTCCATCTTCCGGGTCACAGGCAATGCTGACGATGGGAGATGATCCTAGTTGTCGTAACCTTCCAGGGGTCCATCCTCCAGGTACTCTTCTTCATAGTCTGGCCACGGGAATAGCCAGGGACAAAGCCATGAGTACTCTTTAAGTACTCGCAAACTAATACTAACAAGTGAAAAGGGTTTTTGGTAATAGGACACTAGGCTCTAGGGTTGTTTTGCAAAAGCCAGATTTATCTCTACTAAGTTTGGAAACCACGAATGCTAGTTAAGGTTTTATAACACCTAAGTGGGAACTTGTATGTCATATCACAACCCTGTTGTGGTCAAGTCAAAGTCTCAATTCATTTCACAAGTCTTTTGAAAAGTCTGACGGGGGAACAGTATGGCCACTCCAACTATCCATAACCGCGGACGCGGCTATTCGAATAGTTTGACACTCTGCAGAGATTGTACACTTTCACCACAACATTCGATACATCCGTCAGGAACAAATCCTGAATTCACCATACTCAGTATGCAGATAATCAGTCCTAACCTTTCAATTACACTCCCTAGTATAAGCACCTCTCCTGTAAGTTTGGCCTCCCAACCATGACCAACTGTCATCTTGGGTACTGCACAGGTGGACAATCTTCACAAGGTAGCCTCAGCTCAGACCTTGGCCGTGATGGAACTAATACTAAGGTATATAAGTTTCCAGTCAAGCCCTACCCAATTCTCGGGTATTGTGTTTGCACGGTAAAATTGGAATGGTATCGCATCCAGACAACCATCAGTTTTATAAAGGGCTAAGGCTCATGCCTCAACATTTTCATCACCAAAATCATCTGGTGCTCGGAAACACATGTTAAAAGATCTCAGTAGAATGATCCATCATTCTAGGGTTTTCATAACCATTTTTACCAAGTATTCCCATCTAATGTTGATCAAGTTTTATGCTTAGCACTAGCATCTACAAGTGGGGGTAAGCACTAATGAGGGGTGGTACACTAGTGGGGTTTCAACTAAGTTCAATCTCATGCCTTAGGATGACATCAAGATTATCTATCTTAGGCCAAATTTTATGCTCTTTATGCAACCTTCATCTATCCTTCTAATATCTACCATTTATTCTAGTAAACTCTAAGTAAGAGCTTTGATAAAGAAATAAAGTAATAAACTTGCAAATAAAACTAGGATTAGTTTATCAAGTGGTTATGATCCTATATGCTTTAAGGCATATAGTGGCATGGTAGCAAGCAAGTAGTAGCTTGCATAGGTCAACTTGATTAGTAAGGCTTGCAAGTATTGGCTTGCACAATATCAGTATAAGCTTGCTAAATTGCAAGTGTTAGCTTGCCTTGTGCAGAGCAGTGGTTGAAGTTCTCCTCGGCTTCTTCTTCATAGTATCCTCCTTCCTCCTCGTATCCTTGGTCGGTACTAGAGTCTATGAATAAATACGAGGTACACAATCACCAAACAATACTTAACTACTTGCAATCATCACACAAAAAGGGTCCTATAGATGATCTAGCATCATCACTAACATTACAAGATTAAAGCTTGGTTTAATTCCTTTTATTTTTAGAAAAGTAATTTCTACTCATTGAAAAACTACTTAAGATTTACTATTCTCCAAACAAAACATGGGATAATGTTGACACATATCATCACCACATATTTTAGTTCATGGGAATGTGTTTTAAAGTGTAGCATTCTTTTATTACTTTAACATTATTTATCTAAGTAAACCTATATATATTTTTATATATTCTGAAAGGTATGGTTAAATGTGATTTTTGAGAGTTGGAATCAACTCAAAAGCTATTATGGTTTAAATTTTAAAAATGTTTGAATGCAAAAAAGCTTCTGCCTTGTCATTTTTACCATGGATGATCTACAGATCCAAATGACTTGAATCCAACGGTCTTGGATTCAGCATTCCCAGTCCTTTCTAACAAAATTGGTTTCATTCAATTTGGTGCAATGAATCGACCGGGGTTGATTTTTGAAACTGGGTACAGAAGTGTGTTTGAAATAAAATGGAAAAGGTTTAATTCAAATAACTGGGTCAAGGAAAGGTTAACGGTCGGCCTCAGCACAAGGCCTGCTGGATGTTTAAGTGGCTGTCCCCACACGTCAGTGAGACAGGGGGTGCGAAGCGGTATGGGGCGATGTGGTGCGTTCGATCTGGTTCTAATCCAATGGCTGAGGGTCATCGTCGATGTTGGGCAACGCCGGTGAGACAGAAACCTAGCGCGGCCAGTGGGGGTTGCTGGGGGCTCACCGGGGTTCGGGCGAGGGTCGGCGAGGCGGGCGAACGACGAAGTCGACGATGGCGAACCTCCTAGTACCGGTGGATTCTCCTGGGGCGGCTCCAATCACTGGCTCCCTTCTTCTCCAGCAGCGGCGGGCTCTGGTGAAATTCTGGCGAAGTGCTACTCGCCTTGCTCCGAGAACGGTGTGGCACGATCAGTGAGGAGAGGGGAGTGGAATGGTGTGAAGAATTCGAGCGGGGGAGGCCTCTATTTATAGTCGCGACGGTGAGACCGAACGGCATGGGCATGCGACGGTAGCGACATGGCTACGGGCTGTTAGAGGCATGGCCGGCGGTGGCGATCGATTGGTGGTCTCCTGGCGATGCTCTATGGTTTTAATGTGCTTGCAGGGGAGGTGCGGTTTGGTCTGGAACGCGCGATGCTCTGCACGGCAGAGGTGGCGTCTTCGACGGTGAGGGGTGGCTATGCGGCATGGGGCGGCGAATGGGGATGTTTGGCGGTATCCTGGGTCGGTGGCGATCATGTATGCACGCGGCGAGAGCGGCGCGGTCTGTGGGCTTCGGTCGAGCGTGGCGCTTTGGCGCATGCTAGACACGGTTGACAAAGGCACGGGCGCGGCGTTCCTGGGTGCTGTGTTCGATGTCTTCAAGGCAGGGCTGGTCGAGAGGGGGGGTGAGGCATGAGTGATCTCCCAGACAAGGTTGGCACGGCTAGTTTCCTTCCTAGCTTGCTGTCTCCACTGGGGTGGCAAGGATGCACTCGGTTGTTCACCATTGATGATATTGGCAAGCTCACAGTGGTGCTAGTGTTTGGTTAACCTTGCTAGATGATCTACTGAGATGGTTGTGAGCTAGAGAGGGAACCAGTTAGGCTTCAATCACTGCTCACAATAGTGTTTAGATTTTGTTTAATTTGTGTCTACCAAGTGTTTGATGAAATGGCCGCAAGAACTCAAGTTTTAAATTTTGAAAAGATTTTTGATGGGTATGCTAGGTTGGTGCTGGTGAGTCTGCAGATGGTTGGGTTTTGAAATTTGAGCTTGTTTGAGTGGTTTTTGAAAAAGTGGGATCTTCCCATATGATAAAGATTCAATTTTGAATTGTCATTTAAACTATACATTTGAAAGTTTCTGGATGATCACAAAGTGGGCCTTGATACTTTGTTATGAGTACAATCAAGGGGTGTAAAGATCCAGAAAAGTTTCTGTTAGGTTCTGAAAGTTTGAGACAGCCAAAGTAGGCATGGGAGTTAAATTGGTCAAAATGACCATTCCTTTATTTTATTTGTTTTGCTTTACTTGTCTTTGAGAAAAGGGTGAGAAATGTTTAGATGATGTTTATTTCACCTAAGCATCCATTTACAAGCAAAGGAACACACAAACAAGTTGGTTCAAAAGAATTTCAAATGAAATGCATACACATATGCATGTTTTCATAATTTTATCTAGAAAAGTTTTTGTTAACCCTAATTTTGATGCTTAGAGTTTGATGATCCAAGTTTAGTATTTTTGGGATGTTACAGCATAGTTCAGTTTTCCGGTAGGTCGGTTTCTCTTGCCATTGTTGTTCTTGCCATTGTTTCCTCCTTTATTGGGCTGTCCATTTCCTCCACTTGCTTGTCATACTCCCTTGGTAGGCCATCCTCCCGGTGGTTTTCTCGGACAATCTGGCTTCATATGCCCCTTCTGGCCACAACCGTAACAGGTCACTACAGGCTTTTTGCATTCCCTCTGGAAATGCCCTGGAATTCCATAGTTGTTATAGATAACATTCCTTCTCTGATTAGATTGATTTCCACCACTGCCCTTGTTATTGTTATTGTTATTGTTATTGTTGTTGTTGCCATAATTCCTATTCCGAGGTTTGAACTCCAGGTTAGGTTTAGGTTTGCTTGCCTGAATTCTCTTGGTTTCCTTCTTGGCTCTCTTCCTCCGATCCTCTTGGACATTCTTGTAGTCATCCTCAAAAGTAATGGCTTCATCCAACAACTGCTGATAAGTTTGCTTATTGGCTAACGTTAGCTGCATCTTCACAAACGGATTTAATCCACGCAAGAAACGCTTCTTCCTCTTCTCTTCAGTGTTAACATCCTCCTCATCATAACGAGACAACTGGCTGAACTCCCAGATGTACTTCATGACACTAGTATATCCTTACTAAAGCTCCTCAAATTCTCTTCGCTTCAACTCCATGACGCTTTCTGGAACATGATATTCATGGAATCTCTGCTTGAACTCCTCCTAGGTAAACTCCCTTCCTGGTTGTTGCATGGCTAACTGATTTTCACACCATGATGCTGCAGGTCCAGTCAGCAGATGAGTTGCATACCTAAATTTTTCCTCATCATTGCAACCCACAGTTTTCAGCTTCCTTTCTGTATCTGCTAGCCAGTCTTCTGCATCCATTGGTTTAGGAGCTGATGCAAAAGGTAACGGTCTTGCATTCTGGACATAAGATAAACTCACTCCTCCACCTTCAGATGCCCACTGATTTTCTCGCCCCAGCAACTCTTCCATGAACTTGTTCTGGGTCTCTTGCATCATTTGCATGCATTGCATAAAGTTCTGCTCCATTAACGACCTCATTGGTGGTGGTGAAAATGCTTCTTGATTTGCTGCATCAGCATCGGCCTTTTCCTTGGCCTCTCGCTCCATCCCCTGCTGCTCAGTTTCTATTTCTATACCCGTATCCATGACCCCTAGTCCTGCAACCTAAAGCGAATACTCATAATTACATCATGCACATGTGTTCTGAGCTCGACTTTACGCACAGAACTAGTCACACAATGAATATCCAAAGAAAATCCAAATATGCATTTCACATATTATACATAATATCCTAATGATACAAAGTGCTTACAACATATACCATATAGGTATAATCAAAAAACTACCGCATTTATCTCACTAATTTATTACTTGGAGTAGAATACACAGTGCTTGATACTGTTGACTACTTGTCTCCTTCTAGTAGTAACTACGCTCATCATACATGCCTGATGTCGAACCGTTATAAAGTGTTGTTCGTCGCATAGTTTGCGGAACATATGGCCTTCTAGAAGGAACATACTCTGTATTGGAAGTGTCAGGACTTGAGTCATTACTCAACCTCAGCGCATCGACTCCCTCCAGCTCAGCTGAAAAGTCCTTAGAAACATATTCAACATTATCTCCAACCTGCATCTCTTGAGCTTCAATTCTTGAGTTGTCAACAGGATACACAGATCATGCTGCTCCCCAGGTGCTCTCGTGCTGCACTACTACTTGCTTCTTTATCTAACTGGAATGCTAACTGCTTCCTCCTTTCCGGATTAGTTAGATCCTCTAACATGTCATTTTTATCTTCGACAATCACTTTATGAGTCTTATAAAAAGACGCAACGAGTGTTCGGTATCTATCCATAAACTTGGAAGCTAACTTAGGATGCTTCTTAACCAAATTAAGATGATCCGGTATAGGATCCGAGTCTATAGAATCATGAGGTATCACAGAGAATGTGCTACCTTCCAACTCCTTGGTTTTCTGCTCCCGGATATTAGCTATCGCCTCCACAACAACAACATGATAAGCTGCTAAATGACTCCTACCTTCTCCTATGGGTAGATCGTGATATAATCCAAGATTCTCTGGCAGTTGGATACTCACACGATACTTGGATAACATCCGGCCATCAAGGTAAGTGATAGTGTTCACTAGAATTCTAGTTGGACAATTAAAGAGCTTTAAACGTTGACGCAGTTGGTCTGTAAATGATCCTTGATAATCATCAAGAGTCTCCTCTTTCCTTACCAAAGTCTGATTTGGAAACTTTGGTGCCATATCGCTATATATCAGAAAAATAATTTTGATTAGTATCCAATGATATATTGCATCATAACAAAGAATTATCGCACTAAAATATATAACATAATATTCTCATTTGAATACCCATTATATTACTTTTAGAGAATTCTTTATCGTTGCTAATTCTCCTACATGTAATACCCTTTACTAGGTTTCCAACCTAAGGTCAAAGAAATTTGCTCTGATACCAACTGCGGTGACCCAGCATACCACTGCATGTGTAGTACACTATAGTCGTTGACATGACATCTACAGAACACCGTTCCGTAGATATCACATCCCTCAGAGTGGTACAACAGAAACATTGCGGGTCCATATTACAAAAGTACACACATTATTATTATTACAATACTGGAAGTTCAACACTTACAACAGATCCAACTTACAAACCAAAATATAAAGTGTTCAGAGGAAATTTAAAAGTAACAACTCCGACTAGGAGTGGGGCTCAACAGCTTATTCTATAGAGTTCATGCTGCTCGGATCCGTTAGTTACTACTAACTAGACACTTAAGTGGACTCGTTCTCATCGACACCGTAGCGGATCTCGTAGTCCACTCCTTCAACTCCTCCAGATAGATCAGGTTCCTCGTAGAACACATCTTCTTGACATTCAGCTGCATACATTGGCATGTCTTCGGGATCCTCAGAGTCTAAGCAAGGGATCAAAGGAAAGAATGAGTAACAGCATTACCCAACAAGTTCATTATATGCAAGGTGGGAAGTTTGATGCTCCAACTACCACCTCAGATTATAAATCCTTGGCACTATGCAGTTTTTGTAAATCTTTCTTCAAAGATTGATTTTATTCCGAAAAAACTATGACAATCAGCCTTCATAGGTTGACCAGAACTTTCATGGAGTTCCTTTCCTACCGTGTTCGTAGCTCCTTCCCGGATTAGGGAGTAACAAGTTACAGTTCTTACACTCTACAGAGGTGCGTTACTTTACCCATGAGAGATCAACTCCTTGTTGCACAACCGGGCGTACTTTCCCGTCTACAATTCCATGATGTGGGGCCTAGTAGTTGGTCCAAGCCAATCACTTCCCCCTTCGCGACCCTGCATGCCTCCTTGGTGTACACCATGCCCACATAATGAATTACAGCAATGGGTTGTACAAACCGTTAGATGCCAGAACTATCGTGGGACGATGAGGGTTCCTACCCATATGCTGCATATCCTCTACGAATTACCAATTAATATGCATGCTACGAGGATAACAACCACGACCTACACATCCTCCTTCATGCGAGAGGAAGAAGATACCGCTGACTTCTCTGGCCCATTCCAAATCTCATGGCTAACGCGTAATATACGGCGCTAGAATCACTGATGTCAGGGGTTATTAAGTCCCTACTTGATAATCATTGTTGCAAATAGAACCCTAATTTCTATTGCTCCATTATATCACCACTTAGGATGATATCTATGATTTCTTTATTTATGAAAATAATATTTTCTTTCTTTTATAGCATATATGATAACACACAATTTGCAAATACTTTGGTAAAGACTCTTCAAAGGACATGAGCAAGTGATGAACTTGCCTTGTGATGGCAAGGTAGTGAAGTCTGATGCTTGCACTGGACCTTGAGCTTCTAGTTCTACAAAAACATCATTATTGCCCGGTAAGGACAATATTTAAAGAAGCAAAATGATTATGCAAGTAATGTAATGCATTATTTAATTATACATACATTTTCCTTATATAAGGTGCCTTCTAGTAAAGCATTTATAAATATTAATAATTTTTTTATATTTATTGCATATATTGAATTATTCTATTGTATTTCCCTTTTTATTCGACTTCTATTGATTTAATAATTGTTTTAGGAATTATTAATTATACATTAAATTTATTACTAAATATTTATTTATTATTTTTCAAAAATACTATAATATTAATAAATAGTGAAAGTTATTTTTATTTATTTTTATCGCCTTTCAATAATTTTGTAAAATTCCATAAGGAATATATAAATTATAAAATTCTTATAAAAATTTAAATGTCCAAAATTTTATATCTTATTTTATTTGGACAGAGTGGATTATTGTGAATCCAAAAATATTTTATTTATAATTTTTGGACTTTTATTTTATTTTCTATAATTTTATTGAGGTCAGGGGCATTTTGGTCTTTTCCAATTGATCAAAAAAATTATTAAACAACTTGGGCTGGCCTTTTGGGCTTATTGGGCCAGTATGGCCTAATACGGCAAGGTCAAAATACCACCCCGAAGGGTTTTGGCCCACCCATCCCATTCTCTCTGCCTCCTTATCTCCCTTGACCTTATCCTCTCCTCCTCTGACCCGACCCTGTGGTCGGCGATGACGCCACCGTCGATTCCCACCGCCGTCGGCCGTTTTGGTCGCCGTCGTGGTGCGATTTGGGGTTGTCGAGGACGCTCGTTTGTTCTATCCACTTGGATTTGACTCTGGGGCTTCCCGTGGCCAGGTCCACCCCGTTCCTGAACCCTAGGGTTAAGGAAAGGTGTTGTCGCCACCGCCGTGGTCCCGTCTGTGGTGGTGTGCTGGGCTCGTGTGCTGCTGCGGCCGCCGCTGTGGTAGGTGCAAGTTGCAGCGCCCCCCTGGGTGCTCCCTGTGCCGCCGTGGTTCCTCGGCCAATCTTCTTCCTCTTCGATTCGTCAGCGAGGACCCCGGCTTTGATGATGCTAGTTGCCTGTCAGATTTATTCTAGTGATGTTTCACTCTGATCCTATGCTAGTGTTTCTATGAATTCCCTGATTGGATTATGTTGTCGATCTGAGAATTTACTTTGCTGTCAGAATGCTTATACTGACAGTAGTTTTCTCTCAGTAGTTGCTTACTGCAATTATAATAGTAAGCTTGTATGAGATTATACACACTGAATCAAATCATTACATTTAATGATTTTATGTGGATGTATAGATTGATTTAAGGTTGATTCCTGGCACTTGGCTTTAGGAAAACGATATTTATTGGTTGTCCCTTTTATCTGTGGAAACTAAGCAAGGATTTTTTTAGTTCATATAAAAGCTGTCCTTGTGATACCATTCTGATCTGGCACATAAGTGATGGAGTTTTATTTCTGAGCTTAGCTTGATAATGCTTGTGATTAATACTGGCAAGTTGATATGAAAGCTTTTATTAACTTTTCTGCCTATGATGTTGGTCTGAGGCTCTAGGATTTAATTCCTAGTTAGTTGAGCAAATAGTTTATTTGAAACTTGTAAGATTAGAGGTTCTACTCTCTCTGAGAGATGTGCCCTAATCAGATAAGATCAAATGGAGAATGATCTAAGTTGCAAAAGTAACACTGAACTCAGTGATGCTGGTCTGTGAGTTTAGTGCTTGTGGTTGAGCTTGATTTCTTATCCTTATACTTTAAATCTCTAGGATAGATTCACCTCTCTTGAGTGATTATTGAGAGATCATTTCATAAAGCAACACATGCTTTTGTTTAGATAAGATGATGAAATCATGTGATGGTTTTAGGAGGCTCACCACAGAATCTAATGTGGATGTAGTAGATTGATGATGATCTTGATCTTGATCTGCTTTTGCTGAGCTCCTGAGCTTGCTCTTGAGGTAGCCTACTCCTCCTAGCTTCTGGGGTTGACCTTGCTGTCCACCAGATTCATCCCCCTCCTTATGTCACCATCCTAGTGATGTTTGGGTTGATCTGGGTGGTTTGGTTTGGTTGTTGCTCTTGGTTTAGCTGCTGTCTACACTGGCTGTTCTTGTGTGATGTGTAGTGGAGTGTTGCACTAGTGCTTCCCCCATGGCTGTGTTGTGGTTTTGTGTGATTTGGCTGTGCTTGTGAGGTCGACAGCACACCCTATGCATGCTGGTGTGTGTCCAGCTTGTGTGCCTGCTATGCACATGTGGATAGGTACAGAATTTTTGAACTTACCATTACCAAATTACTTTCACCTGGCTGGTGAATTGGTCCCTCTTGGCTGTCATTTGAATTCTGGCTTTGAATTTATGAAATATGAAATCTTTCATATTTGTGAAACTTGCCCCTTTTATAACATTTCTCAATGATGAGTTTGTCAAGTGCACTTCACTGACATTACTGAGAGAAACATACTAACACTAATCTTATTTTGTTTTTCTTTAGTTTTTGTTTTGCAGGTACAAAGATAAAGATGAAGATTTAGTGTAGATTTAGATATAGGATAGTTAGTAGATATACAAATGTAATTTTCTTATTCTTCTGTAATTTTTCTTTTATAATTCTTTTAGTCTTTATTTTATTCAATTGTAATAAGATTATATTATTATTAATAAATAATATTCTTATTCTTTACTCTTTTGTGAATTGTGAAGTTTGGAATGACTTCAGTAGGTTACATTATTTGTATCTTATTTATGTATTAATAATATGAAATGAATTTCATATTCAATATTGTTTTTAGATAAGATTTATGTTATAATACTTATCTCTTAATTAATTTAAGATTCAAATCTTATATCTAAATCATTTAAATTATTATTCAAACACTTAAGTTTAAAATTCAAACTCATTTCAAAACACACATAATTCCTTTAAGATCATATCAAAGTTTATAGAAATCCTCCTTTATGACTGAACCTAATCTCAAAATAAGGAAAGAAACATTGATGACTCAAGTTTTTATTAGGCGAAAATTTTACCCATATTTTCACAAATAAATGCATGCAACAATTCATATTACTAAATCTACCCTTCGATAGGTCCTAAATACTGGGATGTTACATTCAACATCAACACAATGTTCCTATCTTGGCAATAAGAAGTGAGAACGGCTCCGAATTCAAGAACTACACTTTGAATGAGTTTCTTAGTGAAGAGGGGATAAGACATCAATATTCCACTACGTACACCCCTCAACAAAATGGTGTAGACGAGAGGAAGAACTGGAGGTTGATGGACATGGCAAGATCAATGTTGGCTGAATTCAAGTCTCCTTACAACTTTTGGGCTGAAGCCATATCCACTGCTTTTCACTCATCTAACCGGCTCTATCTCCAAAAGATTTTGGACAAGACTCCATATGAAATACTTACCGGTAACAAGCCCAACATCTCATACTTCAGGTTATTCGGTTGTAAGTGTTTCTTTCTTATTAAAGGTGTCCGCTTGTCTAAATTTGATTCCAAGGCTTTAGAAGGTATTTTTGTTGGTTACGGTGCCGAATGGCACACTTATAGAGTCTACAACAAGCTCACCGGGACTGTTGTAGAATCTTGAATTGTGGAGTTCGATGATAATAATGGCTCCTATGTAGGGAAAGTTAATGTTTGTGATGGAGATGTTGAAATACCCCAAGATGCCATAAGAAGAATGGGCGTGGGATTTTTCCACTCCATTGAGGAACCCCTTGTGGCGGATCGGGTAGGACAATGCTCCACTCAAGTGGAGCCCTCATCTACACAAGATCAACAAGCCCCTACTGCTAGAGAAAACTATGCACCAACACCGCAATCTGCTGACAATCATCAATCCTCCGGGCAAAATGATAGTCCCAGGCCGGATTATCCTCCCCCTAGGGGCGGACAGTCCGCCCCTGGCACTCCATCTCATCCTAGGGGATCCGAAGAAGAAGGGAACAACCAAGAAGACTCCAGGCCGGATTCTCCGGCCCCCGGGGGCGGATTATCCGGCTCTGGATCTCCCAGCTCTGGCAGGCATTCACAGGAAGAGGTGGTTGTTGCCTCATCTCCCAGGCCGGATAGTTCGGCCCCACCAAGGGGCGGATTATCCGGTCCTGAAGAACATGTTCAGCAGCAAGCTCCTGTTGTCAACTAAGATCAAGATCAAGAGAAAGGTAGTGGACAAGATAAGGATACAAATGTTGAATCAACTCCTTCTAGAAACAATAAGGACATTGAGGCTCGTCGCAAAGCTCGTGATGATCGGAACCTTGAGCTAAGGGGTCACACTCTTGACAAGGTTGTCGATGATCTACGAAGATGGGTGTCTACTAGAAGAGAACTTGCAAGATTCTGTGATCATCAAGCTCACATTTCTATGGTTGAACCGAATAAGGTCATTGATTCTCTTGAAGATCCCGATTGGGTTGTAGCAATGCATGAAGAATTAAACAACTTCGAGCGCAACAAAGTTAGGAAGCTCATAGAGAAAACCAAGGATTGCCGCAATGTTATCGGCACCAAGTGGATTTTCAAGAACAAACAAGATGAAAATGGCATTGTTGTGAGGAATAAAGCAAGAATCATGGCTCAAGGATTCTCTCAAGTCGAAGGAATTGATTTTGGCGAGACTTATGCTCCTGTGGCTCGTCTTGAGTCCATCCGTATCCTTCTTGCCTATGCCGCCCATCTTAATTTTAAATTACAGAAAATGGATGTTAAGAGTGCGTTTCTTAATGGTCCACTACATGAGTTGGTGTACGTCAAGCAGCCCCCGGGTTTTGAGGACCCCAAATTTCCGAACCATGTGTACAAACTCGATAAGGCGCTCTATGGCCTTAAACAAGCCCCACGTGCGTGGTATGAGCACCTTAAAGAGCTTTTGTTAGACCGTGGATTCGAAGTTGGGAAAATCGATCCCACTCTTTTTACTAAGAATATTAATGGGCAGCTTTTTGTATGCCAACTTTATGTAGATGACATTATTTTTGGCTCTACTAACCAAGATTTTAATGATGAATTTTCAATGCTTATGACTGACAAGTTTGAGATGTCGAAGATGGGTGAATTGAGGTTCTTTCTTGGATTCGAGATCAAACAACTTAGAGAGGGAACTTTTATCAATCAAGCTAAGTACATCCAAGACATGCTCAAAAGGTTCAAGATGATGAATCTCAATGGCGTTGCTACTCCCATGCAAACAAAGTGTCATCTTGAGCTCAATCCCAAGGGTAAAGACGTGGACCAAAAGGTATACCGGTCCATGATCGGCTCTCTCCTTTACCTTTGCGCATCTAGGCCCGATATCGTGTTAAGTGTAGGAGTGTGTGCAAGGTACCAAGACGCTCCTAAAGAATGCCACTTAGTGGCGGTCAAACGAATCTTCAGATATTTGGTTCATTCCCCAAATTTTGGGTTATGGTATCCCAAAGGTTCAAGTTTCTCTCTATGTGGCTACACTGATTCAGATTGGGCTGGTAACAAAGATGATCGAAAATCAACTTCTGGTGCATGTCAATTCTTGGGCATGTCACTAGTGTGTTGGTCTTCAAAGAAACAGAATTGCATTTCACTCTCAACCGCCGAAGCTGAATATGTTGCTGCTGCAAGTGCTTGTACACAGTTATTATGGAATATGGGGTCAATTGTGAAAAAAGTGGCTCTTTTATGTGACAATGAAAGTGCTATCAAAATTGCTTACAATCCCGTGCAGCATACAAGAAAAAAACATATTGAGATTCGCAACCATTTCATTTGGGATCATGTTGCTCATGGCGATATTGCCCTATCCTTTGTGATCACGAATAACCAACTTGCTGATATTTTCACGAAGCCTCTTAATGCAGCAAGATTTTGTTATTTGAGGAATGAGCTAAATATCATAGATTCAAGGAGCTTGGCTTGACTACCCTTGCACACTCACTTACTCTTTTCATGTATTTGGTTTAGATGCGGGCATAGACATAGGGGGAGTGTGGTCCTAATTGATTGGGCTAACCCTCCCCCCATAATGCCGAAAGCAAGAAAAAACATTTCCCTTAATATCATTTAGTGATATATGGGTTATTGATGAGCATTTGTTTTGAACTCAAGATACATCTTCGCGGTGTCATGCCATGCGCTCCAACATGGTGGCTTCGGCCACTGCCCTCTTCCTTGAGAAGAGTTGGTTTCTAATGGCTCTCTTTGGATTTTCTTGCATATTTCTTGTTCTTATGGAAAACACACTCAACTTTGGTTTTTGTTTGATTTGATTCTTGCAAATATGGGTGTGTAGTACCATATCATCGAGGGGTTTTGCAAAGGTACTTTGGCCTGAATCTATACTTAACAGAAAATTCAGAGGAGGGGCGTACTATCCGCCCCAAGTGGGGGGCGGATTATCCGCCCCGGGCAAATTCTTCCTCTTAAGGGCTGGGTCGGGGAGGCCAGGCTCAAATAGAGCAGCCAGCCCTCCCCTAACCCTAGATCTGGCCCCAGCCGCCGCCGCAGCTTCCGCCCCTCCCCGGAGTCGATTTGACCACCGGGTTCTCCGGGCCCTCCCCGGATCTTCTTCACCTCGCCTCCGGGTGGTTCGAAAGCTACTAAGACCTTCTCTCGTCGTCCCCGTGCCTGTTATCTCAAGCCCACTGCAGAAGGGACATTCATTGACGAAACAGAAGTCAGCAGAGCAGCAAGAGAGGCTGAACGGATGGCAGAGGCAGGAAAGAAAACAAAGAGGACTGCATCTCGCAAGGGCAAACAGTCTCGGCCCAACTACAAGGCTATGGACAGTATTCAGTATGCCTCCATTCGCTAGACTAGTTACTATGATGAGGATGACAGTGATGGTCCCCCAGAGGACTCTATGTTTTGGAATGCCCACTTTCGGGCTATTCATGATGATGTGTATGCCACTCTCAAGCTTCGCCCCATGCACCCCATCAATATGACTGAGGCCCAATCTAAGGCAAGGCTCCTCGAGGCATTGTATATGACCAACACGATGGGACTTCACCACCTTATGACTCTCCAATGCAACTATGATTCCTCCATGGTTCTTGGGTATGCTTTCCATGGCCGTGACACTCCTTCTGGCCATCGCATCATTTCCCCACTGAAACCATCCAAGGACACCGTGCTTGCTCCTTGCCTTTCTCCTGATGGTATTGCTGGTACTTTCGCTGGACTCTCTCCCTTGTATGCCTCCCTTGTTGGCATATTTATGGACAACATTTCTCCGAGTGGAGGCAAAAATGACAAGATCCGTCGCCACCTGGTTCCTCTCCTTTCTTTTGCTCACGAGTGTTCCACCAATTCTGGTTCAGCTACAGGTTAGAAACTAGATGTCATGGACTACATATATCATGAGATGACGGATGCTATGATCAACATGTAGGGGTTCGCAGCATAGAAAACAAAAATTTTCCTACGACGGGAACAACTAAGTACCAAGATCTATCTACTAGACACAAGCAACGGGTGGATATACATCCATAGAATACATACCCTCGAAGACCGAATAGCGTTAACGAGTTTGTACTTGTGGATGATGTAGACGAACGCATGCCGATCTCAAGATCGTGATGAAGTCCATCTGGTCCATCCGGTCCAACACGATCAAGTCCAGCACCTCAAAGCAGTGGTGCATCCGTGATCGCACACACGTACGGGTACCCCGACAACCTCCGCGCCCTCGCTCCAGCGAAGCAACGGAAGCAACAAATCCTTCCAGAAAAAGCCATCGGGAACATGTATCGAGACCATGGGGAAATTCTAAAGGGGGGAGAGAGATCCTTCGCGAGGAGGTGTGCTTTGAGAGGAGGAGAGGGGGCCTTTTATAGGGGAGAAGGGGGGAACCCAAGGGGCATGGAGCCCAGCCATGGGGGCTTCCCCCACCTCTTCCACATTCATGTGGGTGGAGCTCCCACTCAAAATGAAAAGCCTCCACTCCCAATAAAAAGCCTCCACTCAAAAATCCACTCACATGCATTAAATTTCCACCAAATTTAATGCAAGCTCTCATTTAAATAAAACTCTTTTATTTATTTATTCAGAATTTTATTAATTACTTTAATTAACAAACATTCACATAAAACCCCTTACAACATTTCAATTTCACATGCAGAACCAGTTTCAGCAATTTCAACCGAAACAGTTTCGGTGTCTAGTGAAATAAATTCCTGCACTTTCCTTTTTCTTTCTCTGGTATATCATTTGCTCCGAATGGTGTCAGTATCCCTTAAGTGTGTCACCTACGGTTCGCGAATAATGCAGACATGATCGAGATCCCTCTCCGATCAATAATCAGCAGCGGGACCTGGAGATCCGTACTGACTCCCACACATTCAACAATGACTTCTGTGATCGTGTGAACCTTTTACGCTAGTATCTTAATCCCTTTGTTTCACGATATATTACATGTCCGAGATTCGATCATCGGTATCTCCATACCTAGTTTGATCTCGTTACCGACATGTACTCTTTTCTCGTTCCCGTGATATAACATTCTAGTGATCAAATCACTTGCTCGCAATCTAATCAATGTGATATCACCGAGAGGGCCCAGAGCATATCTATCCATCATCGGGATGAACAAATTCCACTCTTGATCCATGGGTCTCAACATAACACTTTAGTAGTTCTGAAGCCATCTTTATAATCACCCAGTTACGGTGTGACGTTTGATGTCATCGATAAACTCTTCCGGTGTTAGTGATTGACATGATCTCATGGTCTAAGGATTAGGATCACTTCGTAAGTTGTTATAGCAATATAAACTCAATGACTTTGATCGAAATGCTATACTTCAGATGAATGTTCATCACATCATTACACTAATGTTGTGACCTCGTTATTAACAACATCCAATGTCCGTGATCAGGAAACTTTGATCATCATGTTAATCAACGAGCTAGTTTATAATAGAGGCATAACGAGGAACTTCCTTTTTGTTTATTAAACACACATGTATTAATGTTTCCGTATTAATACAATTATAGCATGTAAAATAAACATTTATCATAAATAAGGAATACGATAATAACCACTTTATTATTGCCTCTCGGGCACATTCCCTTCAGTCTCCCACTTGCACGAGAGACAATAATCTAGTTTGAAAACTTTGCATATTGAACACCTATGGCTTTCTGGTGTTCCATATACGAAACTGCAAGTGGTTAACATAATCTACAGATCTGATGCTTTCAGGTCCGTGTGTGTTTGCATATCTTTGCGTCTCCACGCATCACTCATTCTCCAATGAGATGGAATTGTATAAATTTGGTCTTTTGGTGAGACCTTTAGTTCCTTGGGGTTAAACCATGTCGATACTATTGTCATACAATATATCTTTAGTGTTATCCCGTTGCGAACCACACCTTAGTTTGATTTCAAACTACTTGACACAAATTCCCTCCTTTGCTGCTACTATAGCAGTCATATAGTTAGCCTTTTGTTGTAGTATTCGTCACAATATCTTAACTTTGGAACTCTTCCAAATCCATCATGGAAACTTTCTTTCCATTTCATTGTGCCACTCATAGTTTAAATTGAGATAAACTTAATTTGTATCTTGAGACAAAACTAGTATCAATGTAACGCTTTACAATGAACTATTTGTAATTGTTTGTCACCTCTACACAAATATATTCTTAGTTCTTCCAAAAGATCATAAGAATATCCTTACTATAGTCCAATGATCATTTTATGATTCATTCTGGTATTTTCTCATAACACTTAGAGCATAGGACATATCTGGATGTGTACATATCATGGTATGATTGATTAAAACATTCTCGTGATTTTACTCATCAAGTGTCAAAGCACTTGAATCTTGTTTCACTTATCAAGTGTCGATACACTTGAATATTAATTCAATTCCTTTTCCATGTGACAAGAACCGTTTCTTGTTGTTTCTATATTGAACTAGTTCAATATCTCATATATGTACGTTTGGCACAACCATATTAGCGTCATAGTCTATCCACTATAGACAATCATGCTAAATATTTGGGTTTTGCCTAAGTATTTCATCGAAATGAAATTCTTAACCTTTGTCAATAAAAGATACATCATTTCTAATCAACAAGATGTCCTCCACATAATGTATTAGAAATATGTCTTAGCGCTCCCACTTAATTTCTTGCAAATCCAAGCATCTTCATCGTCTCCTGATGAAAAACTCCTTTTTCATCATGGTGAAGTTTCAACTCCGCGATGCTTACTTCAACCATTGAAGTTTGCATGCCCTTTTTAGCATCCTTTGAATTAACAAAACCCTTTGGATCGTGTCATGTACACGTCCAAGGTAACCATTCTATTAGAAGAACTTTGTTTTGTTTATTCATCTACCATATACCAAATTATATGTAGTGGTTGCTACTTTAATCCGTCCAGACTAAATATCGCTATGAAAGATCAAATCTTGTCATAGTCATCTCCTTGAACATTGTCATAAAATACTTTATGACATGTCGACTATTTCATAGATGTGAAACATCCTTGTCTGTTTCTTTATAGATCCAAATACGACCGATAGGTTTTTACACCTTTCCGGAGGGTCTTCCAAGTTCAAAACTTGGTTTCTCGTGTATGGAACTATCACGGATTTTATGGCTTCAAGCCATTTGACGGAGTCAGGGCCCATCATCGCTTCTTTGTATGTAGTCGGTTCATCATTATCAAACAATAATGATTTACTCTCAAATGTCAGCATTTGATTTGTTTATCCGACCTACTTGGTTCAATAAGAACTTAGATCTCCGTGACCACAACCTTTGCGGCACATAAGCTATGAGCATTATGGCAGCCTCCGGAACCATTTCTGGCGCTGCGCAACTCAGCACATTTAGCTAAGGTTCGTTAACCTTATCAAAGTTCTATTGTCCTCCCACTTAACATTTATGAAAAATTCCTTCTTCAAGAAACTTCATGTTTCAAGCGACAAACCCTTTTGTCCTTGGTGTTATGAAGGAATAACCAATTGTTATTCGAAATAACCTACAAAGACATGCTCATCCGACTTCGGTTGTAAACATCTTACTTATGTTTAGTATACCAAAATTTAAGAAATGACAACTTGGGTTTTACCCCAATCCATAACTCATATGGTGTCATTTCAACGGATCAAGATGGAGCTCTTTTCAGTGTAAAAAGCGGTAGTCTCTAAAGCTTTAATCTTTTTAAAACATAATGGCAGTTTTATAAATAACACCTTTGATCCAACCATGTCAAACAAGGTTTCATTACAAATCTCAAACACTCCATACTCCTATGGTGTTTCGGGAAATGTAAATCTAGGTGTTTTGCTAAACTTGCAACTCAAATAGATCCCTTTAGGATAAATCATAATTCATTTATTTTTCTTGTTACACTTGTAACTCAAATAAATCCCTTATGATAAAATCATAAACCATTTATTTTCTTGTCACAATGATTTTCACTTCATCTTGAAAGTCTTTGAACATTTTCAAATATTTCACACTTCTTTCTCATTAAGTGAATATTCACTCAAATTTCCAGAGAAATTATATGAAGTTGAAACCCATCGCTTACGACTACACATAATGGACTACATACATCGATATGTATAAATTCCAATATTTGAGTCGTTCGTTCTTCTTTGTCCTTTGAACGAAGTTTTAATTATCCCGAGGAAAGTCTCACAAGCGTCACTTGATCAAATCAAAGACTCCAAAAATCCATGAAAATGGAGATTCTTCATGTTTTCTTTCCAATATAATTTAAACAGCGATGTCACTTCGTAAGTGATCTTTCAATCATTTGTCTTGCGACATTTTAGCATTAGGTTTTATGGATGTGATTTCTCCAACTGGATTTGTAAATCATCCATCTTATATGGAATACGGTAATTATTTGAACAACCTTTGTTCTCATAATACCTGATTTAAATAACAATTATTAAAACAAATCTTGAAGTCAAGCTTTGATGTCAATGAGAAATACAAACAATGGTTTGTTTGTTTTCGATGAACATCATCACATATTCTCTTGCTTGTTACTTAGGCCATTGTGGTTTATGAATTGCGTCGTTCCGTATGAAATTTCATACCAACCAATTCGGTATCCAATATCCAAGAACCACATTGTTTAACAAGCAAAGAATACAACCATAACATGTATATCATCCATATACCTAAATTGGATATTTCCAATCTTTTCTTTTCTGCCAAATATATTTTATAGATTCTCTTTCAACATTTCCTTTTCCTTTTTAAAAGAATCTATCAACATCAAAAGTGGCGCCATATACATGACACATAGTCCAAAGCGTGTATATTCAAATAATAATACCTTTGGACTTGCACTTTGAAGTAGATCACCATCATCAAATGATAGGCGTTCTTTCAAAATCCATTCTTTAGTAATCTTTTAGTATAGTAAACACTTTACATACATCTTCTATTCATCCTTATCATGACGACTTTCATGATCAAGCTACTGTAGCTTATAAAGGTGAATCGTGAGTATAACATTACTTTCCAAAACCCTTTTGGATGATTAGGATGTCTAGCATCTCCAACCTTCATAAATTCTTATCCAATATGAGAACATATATTATACTCTATCATATTGCAACCAAAACATTATTTCAGATATCGTTATATCTGTCACACATGATGGTTTCTGAAACAATTCTTTCAGCTCCTAGATAAACTTGATTAAAACAATCAAGAATCATGGAGGCAAACATGATACTTAAGATACTAACGCTGGAATTGTTACTCTCGATTTATTACTAACTATTAAATTTCACGGAGTAAATAGAGTTTGCTGAAAGTTTGCAATAGGACTTTAAACTTTATATTGACACTCAACACAATACGATACCAGTTCGTAAAGTATATATATCCAGAATTCTATAGTTCTATTATCTCAATTACAACTATGCATAAGGTGGTGAACGAATGCCAATGACTACAACAAATTATGCAAATTCACTTTGATTTAATTTATGATAAAGTGAGTTCTACTAATCCAAATTAGAAATGAACTCCCACTCAAAAACGACATCCCTCGTGTCTTTTTGGTGATTATATGAACCAAATCCACTACACCAAGTCCGATCATCACGTGAGTCGGTGTAGCTTCAAAGGCGAGCATCAAATGGGCATCATATCTACTATATGACCCATGCTTAACCTTTCGGTCCGTGTTCCGATGCCATGTCTATACATGCTAGGCTCGCCAAGTTAGAACCTTAGTATTCGCGTGTGTAACTGTCTTACACCCGAGATATGCTCGTGGATTCAAGTACACCCGATCATCACGTGATGTCTTGAAGCGACGAAACATTGTCGGTGCATACTTAAGGAAGAACACATTTTTATCTTGATATCTAAATGAGGGATCATCTTATTATGCTAATAAAACGCAAAACAAGAAATATAAGATGCAATCAAAACATCACATGTTTATTAGTGAAATGATATGGTTCCGGCATATGATCTCCATCATGTGCACCGTGGTATGATCTCTATCATACCTTTATGTGTAAGGCCAAGGTCTATGGAACTTACACGCTATGTGTGTTGTAAGAGTATCATCTCATACTTCTACTTACAACATCACCATATCATAACACTAGCCCAGCAACAATCTAAACTAGACGCCTCTAATTTATCCATTGCAAATTTTACGTGGCTTAGGGCTTTCGAGATAGAACCATTCTTACCTACAAACATGAACCACAACGAGGATAACCAAATTGTTGACAACTCTTTGCAAATTAGATATTGACTATAGTAGGAGAGACAAACACCCGCTAGCCACTTATGCAAAACTAGTTGCATGTCAAGCGTAGAACAGGTCTCATGTGCGAGGACATGTAAAGTTTTTCCGGGCCGCTTCATCCCACTATGCCACCAATATCCAAAGTACAACTAAGAAGCAATAAAATGATCATCATCGCCCACATAATCATATGTGTACTACCCGTGCAAAGTATCTACGCATAGATCCGGCTCTGATACCACTGTAGGGGTTCGTAGCATAGAAAACAAAAAAATTCCTACGATGGGAACAACTAAGTACCAAGATCTATCTACGAGACACAAGCAATGGGTGGATATAGATCCATAGAATACATATCCTCGAAGACCGAATAGCGTTAACGAGGTTGTACTCGTGGATGATGTAGACGAACGCTTGCCGATCTCAAGACCGTGATGAAGTCTATCTGGTCCAGCCGGTCCAACACGATCAAGTCCAGCACCTCAAAGAAGTGGTGCATCCGTGATCGCACACACGTAAGGGTACCCCGACAACCTCCGCTCCCTCGCTCCAGCGAAGCAGCGGAAGCAACAAATCCTTCCAGAAAAATCCACCGGGAACATGTATCTCGCTGATCCGAGACCATGGGGAAATTCTAAAGGGGGGAGAGAGATCCTTCGCGAGGAGGTGTGCTTTGAGAGGAGGAGAGGGGGGCCTTTTATAGGGGAGAGGGGGGCACCCAAGGGGCATGGCGCCCAGCCATGGGGGCTGCCCCCACCTCTTCCACATTCATGTGGGTGGAGCTCCCACTCAAAATGAAAAGCCTCCACTCCCATTAAAAAGCCTCCACTCAAAAATCCACTCACATGCATTAAATTTCCACCAAATTTAATGCAAGCTCTCATTTAAATAAAACTCTTTTATTTATTTATTCAGAATTTTGTTAATTACTTTAATTAACAAACATTCACATAAAACCCCTTACAACATTTCAATTTCACATGCAGAACCAGTTTCAGCAATTTCAACCGAAACAGTTTCGGTGTCTAGTGAAATAAATTCCTGCGCTTTCCTTTTTCTTTCTCTGGCATATCATTTGCTCCGAATGGTGTTAGTATCCCTTAAGTGTGTCACCCTACGGTTCGCGAATAATGCAGACATGATCGAGACCCCTCTCCGATCAATAATCAGCAGCGGGACCTGGAGATCCGTACTGACTCCCACACATTCAACGATGACTTCTGTGATCATGTGAACCTTTTACGCTAGTATCTTAATCCCTTTGTTTCACGATATATTACATGTCTGAGATTCGATCATCGGTATCTCCATACCTAGTTTGATCTCGTTACCGACATGTACTCTTTTCTCGTTCCCGTGATATAACATTCTAGTGATCAAATCACTTGCTTGCAAGCTAATAAATGTGATATCACTGAGAGGGCCCAGAGCATATCTATCCTTCATCGGGATGAACAAATTCCACTCTCGATCCATGGGTCTCAACATAACACTTTAGTAGTTCTGAGGCCATCTTTATAATCACCCAGTTACGGTGTGAGGTTTGATGTCATCGAGAAACTCTTCCGGTGTTAGTGATTGACATGATCTCATGGTCTAAGGATTAGGATCACTTCGTAAGTTGTTATAGCAATATAAACTCAATGAATTTGATCGTAATGCTATACTTCGGATGAATGTTCATCACATCATTACACTAATGTTGTGACCTCGTTATTAACAACATCCAATGTCCATGATCAGGAAACTTTGATCATCATGTTAATCAACGAGTTAGTTTATAAGAGAGGCATAACTAGGAACTTCCTTTTTGTTTATTAAACACACATGTATTAACGTTTCTGTATTAATACAATTATAGCATGTAAAATAAACATTTATCATAAATAAGGAATACGATAATAACCACTTTATTATTGCCTCTCGGGCACATTCCCTTCACAACAGGCTCTCTATTCCATATGCTCCTTTCATTATGATGCTCATCAAGCATATGTTGCCTCTTGAGGACTTTGGCACTGCTTTGGATGGTGTTCACGAGCCCAAGAAAATCTACAACAAGGCTCAGAAGATCCATCACCCTTCCACTACCCCTGAGTCCTTCATGCGTGATGCACGGGCTAGTGGTCGTTGTTCCGTGGTGCCCCCAATGGCATGCGAGGTTAAACATCTCACTTGGTTGTAGCGGAACATCCTTTGCATGGGCATTGACACTCACAAGGGCCAGTATGAGGTGTACCGGAGGAGCCATGAGAGGGATCACACTCAGCAGCTTATTCTTCACCATGTCTCAGGTGCCACTAGCAATCCACCTCCTCCGACTGCTCCGTAACCGTATGCTCAGTGGAACACTTCAGGGATCAACTATGGTGAGCTCGAGAGTTGCCTGTTTCCTCCACCTCTGAGGGCACCCACTCCTCCATCTGATGATGAGTATGACGAAGAGGAAGGGGACAGGGATGACTACAACGAGGATGAGGAGGCGTGATCTTCTGGGGCGTTAGCATCACTCTTCTTCCTTTTTGGTGTTTCGATGCCAAAGGGGGAGAAGTAGTTCTATTAGGTCTCGTGGATTTGCAAGGGTCTGGTGCAAGAACTTACCTTTCAGTCGTTTTATTTACTTGCTTGTGCCCCTTTAGAGTGAACTTATTTGCTATTTGTGCTTGGTTTATGTAAGACTATGTCATGCTCTACTCTGTATGGACTTCTGGAATACCGGATTTATATTGTGGGTCTACTCTCATGGAATTCTGGATTTATCTATGGAGTCTATTTGATGGCATATGGAATCATGGGATTATCCTTTTTGGCGTTTCTATGGAGTCTATTTGATGGCATATGGAATCACATCCCGGTGGTATGACCTTGTTTCCCAACCCACCTTGTTTCAATTATCTTTGCTATGAAAGTTGTGTTCTCTCTAGTGTGTGTATTTGTATTCAAATGCAAATTGTAAATATGCACACATCTAGGGGGAGCCACTTTCATTTTTGTTAAGGTGGCGTTAGCCGATTTCATTGCAAATCCTAGTATTTTCATCTAACACTAAAAAGGGGGAGATTGAAAGAACATTTCATAATCCCTATTGTTTTATGTGTTAGATAACAATATCAAGGGTTATTTAATGTGTGTTGAAGTGTTGTAGTTCTCTCTAAGGACAAAAGGAAAAGGAATCTGCCTTTGGGGGGCGGATAATCCGCCCCACCCTTTTCCCAGATAGGAGCAAGCCCCATAAGGGGGTGGAGTTTCAGCCGGATTATCCGGCCGGATAATCCGCCCCTCATGCTCATTGCCAAGGCGCAAGCCCCAGAGGGGGGCGGAGTTTCGGCCGGACTTTCCAGCCAGGCCGGATAATCCGCCCCCCAAGGTCTTCATCAAGTTCTTCAGGTGCCATCCCCAGAGAGGGGGCGGATTTTTACCCGGAGTATCCGCCCTGGGGGCAGAGTTTTCCCCGGGGCCGATAGGGGGCCGATAATCTGCCCCCAAACTTTTTCAGCGGCCAGATCTGTGCAGGGGGTATTTAAGACAGCCTTCCCCCTCCTACCAGATCTCTTAGTTCATTCGACAAGATCAAGATCTGATCTGCAACCTTCATCCAAGAGAGCTCCACCTAGATCCACCCAAAGGCCCTGTCCCTTGGGGAATCGAAGGAGAACTCGATCTTCATCAACTGCAATCAAGCGCTTCATCTCCTCTCCATTCATTTGGAGAATCACCGATCTAGTATTTCTTGCAAATACCTAGATCCTTGTTTTGTTTATATTGATAAGCCTTGTTCTTGTGACAGCTTGTTGTCATCTCGGGAGCCCCCAATTCAGTTGTGGGTGTGTGCCTCGGTAGCGTTGTAAAGGCACCGGTTGCCGCCTCGAAGGGTACCAATAGTGGAGAAGGTGGATCAAGCCTTTCGTGGTGAGATCCATCGGAGAATAGGGTGAGGCCTATTGTGGCGTGGTGGTCTTAGAACCGCCCACCCCTCCAACGCATATGTACTTCCCTTAACAAGGAAGGAACTACGGTAAAACAAATCTCTCTGTCTCCGCGTGCTCCACTACGGTTTCCTTGCTCCTCTCTTTACGTACTTAGTAGCTAGGTTTGTATATAGGGAAATTCTCGTAGTTACATATCTAGAGAATTTACTTTGTGTCAAGCCTAAAATTGAAAAAGAACTAAAAATTGGGTAGCACCTATTCACCCCCCTCTAGGTGCCCATACGATCCATTTGAATAGTAAAAAATCTACATGTCCAAAAATAGCAAATAATATATCGTTGGATTCATAAAAATATGTAGAATAATAATATATCAAATTGAAGATAATTTAATGTGAGTTATTACTATCTGATTGGATATAATTTTCGTAGTATAGTTAACCAGTAATAACTTAATTAGTTTTAATGGCCTTTTAGGTTATTAAATTCACAAAAAATAATTTGTAGATCAGAAAGATATAGGTAATATGTCCCTAGAATCACAATATCATGTAGATTATAGATATGATTTTAGATTCGATTCTAGAGAATATAAATTATTTAAATGATTTAAACTCTATTAAGCACTAACTAAATCATAGAAAAATGTCTACAACTCCGATTAGGGTGAATCCAATTCCTACTGGTTCATATTAAAGTCATATATCCAGTACGCCCTAGAACAAAATTTAGTTTGACAATTAGAATAGAAGTTGCAACAAAACTATTAAAACCTCTTCATTGGCAATCAATAAATAATACACTATTGCATTAAATAATTCTCCACGTGCATCATATGATCTTGTAATGTTCAGGGAACTAAATACAATCAATGTGACTTATTAAATAATCATGCATGCATTTTTCGTTATTGTTTTATTGTATTGTTGCATGTTAGGAATGTTTGAATTGTGTGTTTGTTGTGCACTTGTTTTAAACGTTAGATTGCGAGGAGTGAAACTATTGTGATTGTCACGAGTGAAACAATTACAATTGTGAGGATTGTTTGAACGACTATATCAACTAAAGGCAAGTGGCACGATCATAAATATCCTACTTATATTCCTATGTATTGTAGTTGTTTTTAGTAGAAGTGTATGTGTAGGAATGTTTTATACTATATGCTATGCTATGCCCTATTTAGGATACCTTTTTGTATCTTGCTTAGTGGAAACATCGTAGTTGTAGTATGCTTTGCCCTGCTATAGATTCAGGGTGGAATATCATGATATGAATATATGAGGTATTGGAAAAGCTATATTTTTACATAATAAAACAAGTATTTAATGAATCACCTGGGTGGAATATTGTTGTTGTTGTTGTTACATAATAAAACAAGTATCTTTGGCTACTTCTCTCGTGTGTGCACTAGAAGAATACCATCTAGGCATCATAGAGATTGACATGTTTCTTGTACAGTATCTTCCAGTATAGCCACATGCTAATATGGGCTCTGGCTTAGTCAATTACATAGCTTGGAAGACCCTTGCATTAGTATATCTTCAAGTTAACTAGAATTGTGTATTGGAGGTTATATCCTTGCATTGGTTCCTGTTAGTAGTTCTAGCATCGTGTATTGGGAGGACTTATATGCAAAGACTTCGTTACATTCTCGATCTGACGGTATACCAATTGGTGTGTACTAAACCAGCAGCCACTGGTGGCGTCAGGATGAGATTGTGTCATGTGGGTAAAGTGTACATGACATGGGTATGCCCTACGGGTGCTTGATGTTATCCTACCCGGTCTGGCCTGGCAGAAGCCCATACAATCACCCGCTCTAAACGGCAAAGCCCAGGAAGGATTCGGGTGATCCATGCCCATGAAGGATGCGATTCCCTGGAACACGACCAACTTTAGATAGAAATTCAAAGGGTCAAACCCTAACTTGTAAGCGACTCGACCTAAACCTCGAGTCATGGCCTAACCATATAAAGTCCAGGAGGGCACGGTGAGGAGGACATCGATATCCCTAGCACACAACTCGCCAGATCTCATCCGTGCACCCCTATAACCTTCGGCATCGCCATAAATCAAGAAGAGACAAGAAGGAGTAGGGTTTTCCCTCTAGGGGCTGGAACCTGGGTAAACCTCGTGTCCCCATGTTGCAAATCTATTAGCAATTCCGTGATTTCCAGCGTCCCCTCCGTATCCAAAACCCAAGTCCATAACAATGGGAATTGACGAGTAGAACCCTTGTCAATCGGACCGCCTGTTGGAATTAGGGATACTGATTGTGCGATCGTGATGGCTCCATCCACCGTGATCTTCGACTCCTCTACAACGTAGAATCACCTCTTCTTCGGCACCATCGAATTCACCGTCCACTCGCCTGCAACCCGCCATGATTTTGATTCTGTAGGAGACAAAGTCGATATGATTCTTGGAAGCCTATACTTCCAGGTAGGCAATATTGGTACCATCCACCTCCCTGAGAGAGTGGTACCTCCCGCAATCACACCTGCTTCGTGGGTGTTGCCAATCGGTGTCTTAAGCGCACCATCGCTGACATATGGTTCGGATGACTGCTGCAGCTGCAACTCCAACCTCTGCGGCAACGGCATCAATCTGATATTCGCCAACACACTCGCAGCTATTCGGATCCCGCTATGCAGCCTGGAAGCATCAAGCACGACCTTACATGGCATCATCCCAGGGAAAGGAGTGTACCCCCTAGGCAAAATATGGCTCGATTTCATATTCTCCACCCCTATGAACTTTAGGCATGAGCAACTCGAGTTCAAGGTGGTGGACTGGCCCTCACAATACCACGCCATCCTCGGGCGCATCGCATTCGCAAGATTCCTGGCAGTGCTGCACTATGCGTACCTTTTGCTGAAAATGCTAGGACCTAACCCGTGTCATCATCGTCCCAGGAAGCTTCACAAAGTCCGATAGCTGTGATAGAGACTTCAACAAAATCTCACAGTCTTTCGGCATGCAGGAGGAGCTCGCAAGGTTGAAGGAGTTGATAGACAACTGCCTTGCCCCCGTAAGCAAGCAAAATGCGCCTGATATGGCATTCGACTCCACATTCAACACCAAGGTGGTGCAGGTCCACCCGACGGACCCCACCAAGATGGCTCTGATCACCAAAAACCCGAGTTCTTCATAGGAACTCGCACGCGTCGAATTCCTTGGTGAGCACTAGGAAATCTTTTCCTGGTGTCCTGCGGACATGCCAGGAGTTCCCAGAGAATTCATCGAGCATGCACTCAATGTCTATTCGGATGCAAGACCGGTCAAGAAGACAATGCTTCGACTGTCCAAGGGAAGAGTGGAAACAATTGGCACCAAAGTCAACAGACTCCTCCATGCTAACTTCATAAGGGAGATCAAAGAAAGCACCTTTTTAGCTAACCCCGTGTTGGTCCCTAAGAAGTACACGGACATCCTGCGGATGTGTGTGGAATTTACGGCGCTTAACAAGAATTTCCCAAGGGATCACTTTCCCCTACCGCAGATCGATCAAATCATCGAGACCGCCGTGGGATGTGAGCGGCTCTCGCTTCTCGACGGCTACTCAGGATACCACCAGATTTGGCTAAAGGTCGAGGATCAGGAGAAGACGGCTTTCATCACACCGTTTAGGGTCTTCTGCTACAACACAATTCCCTTAGGGCTTAAGAATGCAGGAACAACCTATCAACGGTGCATGCAAGCATGCCTAAAGAACCAAATTGGTCGCAACATCCAAGTAGTAAAGACCAAGGAAAGCTGAACATTGGTTGACGATCTCCGCGAGACGTTTGATAACCTTGACCGCTACAGGATCAATCTGAACCCAGAAAAGTACACCTTCGGCATCCCATCCGGGCAATTGCTCGGGTACTTCATGTCCAAAAGAGGCATCGAGGCCAACCCAAACAAAATCAATGCTATACTAGCCATGGAGAAGAAGAAGAACATCAAAGGAGTCCAGCAGCTAGCTGGTCGAATCGCAGCGCTCAGCAGGTTCAGTAGACACATGGGAGAAAAGGATCTCCCTTTCTACCAGCTGCTCCGAAAATTGGACAAATTCGAGTAAATGGCTAAAGCTGATGAGACTTTCGAAGACCTCAAGCGCTTACTCTCTACATCCCCCGTACTAGTGACACCAGTGGAGAGAGATCCCATGCTTCTCTGTATTGCTCCAATGCATCAAGTGGTCAGCACGGCCCTTGTGGTCAAACGACCCAAATACGGCAAAACCCACGGGGTATAGCACCCAGTTTATTATCTTAGTGAGGTAGTGAAGCCTACAAAGAAAAGGTATCCGCATTACCAAAATCTCTCCTACGGTGTATTTGTGACTACGCATCGACTACGACATTACTTCGAAGAGCATCAGATTGTGGTCCTCAACAACACGCCACTATAACACATCCTCAACATCCCTAAAGCTATGTGGAGAGTATCCCTATGGGGCATCGAGCTGTCTCCATGAGACATTATATATGTGCGTCACACTGCCATCAAGTCGCAAGTGCTTCCTAACTTCTTCGTCCACTGGATGGAGCTCCAACTTCCAGATACTCTGGACATTTCCTAGCTCTGGACGATGTACTTCGACGCGTCCAAACACAATGCTGGAGCCGGAGTAATCTTGACATCCCGACAAGGGGACAAGATGAGGTATGTGTTGCGGATGAAATGCCATGCATCCAACACTAAGGCTGAATACGAGGCACTTCTACACTGCATGCGAATGGACAAAGTCTGCGGCGCCACACGGTTGGTCATCTATTGTGACTCCAATCTCGTCATCCAGCAAACAATGAACCAATGCAACGCCATCAGCGATAACATGATCGCCTACCGCGACCTCTACAACGCACTCGAAGGAGACTTCAACGTCTACGAGCTCTACCATGTTGCCGGGAAAGCAACGAAGAGGCCGACAAGATCGCCAACATTGGATCCACTCGTGCCCCGGTATCGCCATACGTGTTCCTCGAACATATCTAGGAGTGATCCATGAAAGCGCAAAGCTCCCAAAGGCACGGTCGATGATGCGGGACACTTGGGGCTGGGCCACCCGAAAAAATGGAGGCATCTGAAGAGCCAGAGACAGACGTCGAACTAGTGAGCGTGATGTAGGTCCTTGCAATCAAGCAAACATAGAACAAACCATATGTCTGGTACCTGCTAAGAAATACAGGTACCCGAAGACCCAATGGAGGCCAGGCATGTCGCTCGCCGATCAAAAGCTAACTTCATTAGGGAGATCAAAGAAAGAACCTGGGTAGCTAACCACGTGCTGATTCCTAAGATGGACATTGTCCTGGTGTGGAACATGGTAGCGCCATCGGAGATGGCAAAGAAGGGACAATCGGATGCATTCGGTGCCTCACGCAACGGGTTGGGCATGGTAAACTGCAAACACAACGACGCACCCAGGTTCGGGGCCCTCTCGGTGAGGTAACACCCCTACTCCTGCAAGATGAACTATATGAGGGAGCAGATGCCCAGTACATATGCTCCTTGAGCTGTTTCTTTAGACACTATCGAGAGCTAGAGGAAGATCGGAACTAGCTACTAACACTTCTCTTATTCTATTGTTGCCTACCTAGAACCCTAGCTCTGCCCTCCCTTATATACTGGTCTGGGGGGGGGGGCAGATTACAGATCGGGCCCTAGGGTTTACTGTTTGGATATGGGTTTACATGATAGGGCCGGCTGCAGGGCCCAGCCGGTGGGCCAGGACCCAGTCCGCCCTTCTTTTAGCGTCAATCCTCTTCTTTAGAAGTCACCCAGGCTTCCTTTGGGGCGTCACCCTTGCTTTAACGGTCACACGGACTGCTTTCGCCAGTCAGCCGACCACTGTGCTTTATCTTCGTCGGGTAGCGTTGGTCATGACGGCACGCCAGCTGCCTAATCACGAGGCAGAGCCAGAGGCGTACCCCGCAAGGAGCGCCAGCCCTTCCGTGCTCTCCATCGAATCCGAGGTGAGCCGGGTGGAAGGGGCCACCTGGCTGGTTCTTCTGGCTACTGGCTAGACGGGCTAGCTGAGAAGGTTATAAACCCAGCCGCGCGGTGTTCGCCAACCAGCTAGAGTTGTCCTTCTTGAGGGCCAGACGACCTGTTCCTTCTGGAGCCAGCCTACTTGTGCTTGGCTTTCACCACCCGGGGGTTATCCCCCCGACACTAGTCCCCGAGCACGTATGGGCTTGGCCGGTGGGTAAGATCTTGCATGCTCTTTGTTCATCTTGAAGTGATTGTTTGACCGCATCTGGCTGCAGCTTTTGCTTTTGCTTTCCGGCTGGATTTAATCGGCTATGGAATCGATGGCCGCCCACTGGGTGTAGACAGCGAAGGCTGGGATCGACTGGCGAAGCTGGAGAAGAAGCGTTAGCTTGATGATGCTTTTGATGTCGTCACCCACGACTGCTGCTCTGGCGCACGTCGCGTTAGTTGGACTTCTGCGTCGCTGCGTCAGTTTTTTGGCAACTGCGCACGCAACTTAACACGGCGGTTTCTTGGGACGAGTGTGCACGCCTCGTCTCTCGGTAACGCCCGCGGATATTCTGTTGTGCGGCCGTGGCGCAAAGGATCTGAAGCCGTAACGTTGTGCGGCCGTGGCGCCTGGGTGCCACGCATCGTGCAGGAGCCGAGGGGGTGACGGTGCCACCCGCGGGGATAAATAGAGCCATGGAGGGGGACCGATGCCCACACTTCTTTGTCCTCCGGGTCATCTTCTCCTCTTCTTCCAGCGCGCCTTACTTCTTGCGCCCTTTCTCCTTGATGTCGCCGGAGCCACCGCGCATTATTCACCATGGCCGCCTCTTACGCAAGATGTTGCGAACAGCGAGGGCTGGTCCGGTCGTTAAATCGCAGACGAACTTCGTCCTAAAGTCGGCGGTGGAGATTTCTTCCCTCGTCAATGCTGGTGAAGCATCAACTTGCGCCGGAGAGGGAGCGGGTGTCAGACCCTCGATCGGGGGAGCACGTCGTCTTCCTGGCGCATTTCTCCCATGGCTTCGGCCTTCCCTTCATCCCCTTCCCCTCCAGCTCTTTGTCTTCTTCGACCTCCAACTCCATCATCTGGGCCCCAACACCATCGCGCAGTTGTCGCACCACGTGGCCTGCTGCGAGTCGTACCTTGGGGTGTGGCCCGAGGTGGCGAACTTCCTCAAGTTCTTCCACTTAGGGGCCCAGAACACCGCCAAGGGCGGTCCACTGACGCAGACGGGTTGCTGCGCCATCTATCCGCTCTCCTCCTCGCAGATGCCGCTGTTCGAGCTTCCAGACATCGTCAAGCTACGGAAGCCTCATATTTTTATGTGAGCAACGCCACAGAGGTGGACTGGATCTGACTTCCTCCTTTCATCAACCTGCCCTCGACATAGAAGGGATGGTCGACGAAAGGTATGGGCGCCTCGGCGGACCTCGACCGGATGGCCAACCGGGTGGAGGCAATGGTGGAGACGGAGAGGCTCACCGCCCGGGACATCACGCTGTCATGGATGGTGCATCGCGTGCTTCCACTGCAGAAGGGGTCGCACAAGATGTGCCATATGTCGACCGCCGATGACCCGATGAGGATATCGCGGAAGGAGGTACCCTACCAGGACCTGTGGAACTGGGTCTCCATGATCTCCAAGTTCCGCATGGAGGCAACCTGGGCATACTCCTGCCCGTCGTATCATCGCGGTCTCCTGCCGCCTCAGATCAGTTGTTCTCTGGTTATCTTGCATTTTATTCTTCATCGTTGTTAGCTTTCCTTGGGTGCCTTATGCTCCCATTTTTGAGTAGTTGTTCACGGCGCAGCTAGCCGAGGACGGTATGGGTGACTTCCCGCTTCCGTCCTTCTTGGTGGACAGGAAGACGAAGAAGTACCCCCAGACGGAGCATGAAAGGTTTCCCGTCTGGGCGGACGAGGGCCCCTCGGATCCTCATGGTAAGTTGCCAGCTGTAGCTCCTTCTTTCGTCTTGCGACAAAATCCCGGGTCAAGAGGGAGGCGCCTGTTGCCGCACCCACTCTAGTTGAACAGAAAAGGACGCGCAGGGGGCGCCAAGTCGTTGCTCCGCCGTCCGTCGTCGGGTTAGCATCCTCCTTGTATTTCTCTTGCTTCTCTGTGGATCTGTTGGTTCCTTCACTTATTTTTGGTTCCCCGCAGCGAGGCGATGACGCTTGGCGACGGTGGTGCCACCGTCGTTGCTCCTCCCCCTCCTCCGACGGTTGAGGATACGTTGAGGTCGCCCGCTGCGTCCGGCCCGGCTGCGTCTGCCGCATCGATCGCTCCTGCCGTGTCGTCTCCGCCTAGGGCCCCTCAGGGCTCCCCGACCACAGGGTTGCTGCATCAGGCGCCCGCGTCTTCACGGTTTGGGCAGCTGTTTGCGTCTACTTAGGACGCGGAGACCCCCTCCTTCATCCTAGGGCTGGCGTGAACCCGGCCTGGAGCAATGCTCCAGGCAGCTCCGCCAGGCCCGTGATCATGGTGGTGACGGAGGAGGCTGAGGTCGCGCAGGCGGCTGCAGCGAGTGGTGGCCAGCTGGGTGCCTCCATGCGGGCTGGGAGGGAGTTGGTGGTAGCCGCACCTTCGGGTGTGGCTACATATGACAACAAGGTTGTCGTTACCGGATTGAGGCCAGCTCTGACTATGCTGACGCCGGGTGCGATCCTCGCCCAGCTCTCGGGTGTGGCACTTGTCGCACTCAACCAGGTTCGCCACCTGGTTGAGGGAATGGAGAAGGGCCTTGGCGAGGCCAAAAATTTATCTGTCTTGATGTAGGTAGGTGATTCTCCCCAACATCTTTTTGTTCTTCCAGCCGGTTTTGTTGTTTCGTTACATATTCGTTTTCTTGCTGCAGAGAGCGTTTGCGGAATCAATGAAGAACACCCAGGATCTAGGCCGTAAGATTGCTTCTTCCGACCTATCTTGGTGATTGGCTCCATTTTCCCGCTTTTTGTTGACCATCGGGTATCCTCCTATAGCCATGATCCAGGACAAGGAGAAGGAGGTGGAGCGCCTCAAAGCTGAGGTTGCCCGGCTGGAAGAGTCGAACAAGGTGCGGCAAGCGCAGTTCGACCAACTCGCCACGACCAAGCATAAACTTGAGGTTAGCGTGGAGAGGGGCAAGAAAGCATCTGACATCCGGGCGGAGGCACTGAAGAATTTTGAGACGATCTCCACCCAACAAGAGGACACAATCAAGATTCTCCGCTCCCGAGAGGCGGAGCTGGCTCAGCACCTCCAGAGTGTCTTGGAGATGGTTGTCAGTAAGTTCTTTAGCTTCCTTCCTCTGCTGTCTCATGGTTGGTTGAACCTAGGCTGACCATTCAACTCTGCCCTTGGCTGCAGCTCATTACCTTGAGTCGACCGAGATGGCTCTAGAAAAGCTGCCCAAGGAGGAGGCTGGCCGCGACCTGACCGCCCCTGACTTGGTTAAGGTGCTGGCAGAAGAGAGCAATGGCCTTCGTGCCGTTGGCAACGACCTCTTTCACTACATCTGGCCGGATGTGGGCGATCTTCACGACATTGCTAGCCTAGCTGTTGCCTTGTCCAAGGGCATCGACGTGCTGGAGATTTAGAAGGAATGGGCTACCCGTGGCAGACTGGAGATGGCTCTGGCCCTAGTGAAGTCATGGTACCCGGGTGCTGATCTTAGCGTGCTCACTCGTGGCTTCCGTCTTGCGACAAGCTATGAGGGCCTTCGTGCCAGCATTCCGGTGATCCAGTCCTGTGGGGTGAAGATTGGCACCTACGTGGACTTGGACCGTGACTTTAGCGCCCCCGGTGAGCCACGGCCGTTCCACTGGATCCCGGCGCCTTGGAATCCCACCGACGTTGCTTCCACCAGCCAAGCTCCTACTGAAGGGAATATGCCCTAAGAGGCAATAATAAAGTGTTTATTATGTGTATTCCAAGTATATGATATATGTTTATTTTGCATGCTATAATTGTATTAATACGGAAACATTAGTACATGTGTGTTTAATAAACAAATAGAAAGTTCCTAGTTATGCCTCTCTCATAAACTAGCTCGTTGATTACCAAGATGATCAAGGTTTCCTGATCATAGACATTGGATGTTGTTAATAACGGGATCACAACATTAGTTTAATGGTGTGATGAACATTCATACGAAGTATAGCATTACGATCAAAATCATTGAGTTTATATTGCTATAACAACTTACGAAGTGATCCTAATCCTTAGACCATGAGATCATGTCAATCACTAACACCGGAAGAGTTTCTTGATAACATCAAACGTCACACCATAATAGGGTGATTATAAAGATGGTTTCAGGACTAATAAAGTGTTATGTCGAGGCCCATGGATCTAGAGTGGAATTTGTTCATCCCGATGACGGATAGATATACTCAGGGCCCTCTCGGTGATATCACATTAGTTAGCTTCCAAGCAAGTGATTTATCACTAGAATGTTATATCATGGGAACGAGAAAAGAGTGCATGTCAGTAACGAGATCAAACTAGGTATGGAGATACCGATGATCGAATCTCGGACATGTAATATATCATGAAACAAAGGGATTAAGATACTAACGTAAAAGGTTCCGACGATCATAAGAAAGTCATCTTGAATGTGTGGGAGTCAGTATGGGTGTCCAGATCCCGCTTCTGATTATTGATTCGAGAGGGGTCTCGATCATGTCCGCATTATTCATGAACCTTAGTGTGACAAACTTAAGAGACACCGACATCCTATTGGAACAAAAGTTTCATGCCGAAAGAATAAACAAGGGCAGGAATTTATTTCACTAGATACCGAAACAGGTTTTCGGGTGAAATTGCATAAAGAGGTTATGCATGTGAAATAGAATTATAGCAAGGGGTTATATGTGAATGTTTGTCATTAAATTAATTGACAAAGTTCTGAATAAATAAAAGAGATTTATTTAATGAGAGTTTGCATTAAATTTGGTGGAAATTTAATAGCAAGTTTGAGTGGGATTTTGAGTGGAGGGATTTGAATGGATTTTTGTGAGTGGAGTGTCCACCCACATGAATGAAGGAGGGGAGGGGGCAGCCCCATGGCCGTCGGCCACCCCCTTGGGTGCCCCCCTCCTACTATAAAAGGCACCCCTCTCCCTCTCTCTCACTCACACCTCCTCGTGAAGGATCTCTCTCCCCCACTAGAATTTATCCCCTATGGTCTTGGACTAGCAAGATACATGTTCCCGGTGGCTATTCAGCAAGAAAGAGTTGTGCTTCCGCTGCATCACTGGAGCGAGGATGCGGAGGTTGCTCGGTGCCTCGAACGTGTGTGCGAGCACGGATGCGCTGCTGATTTGCGGCGCTAGGACTTCCTCTCGATCTTGAGAACGGCAAGAGATTGTGTACATCAACCACGAGTCAAACTCATTAAGCTTTGTCGGTCTTCAAGGGTATGTTCTCTATGGATATACATCCGCCCGTTGTTTTTATCTAGTAGATAGATCTTGGTACATAGTTCCGATCATAGGAATTTTTTTGTTTTCTATGCTGCGAACCTTACAGTGGTATTAGAGCCGGATCTATGCGTAGATGCTTTACACGGGTAGTACACATATGAGTATGTGGGCGATGATGATCATGTTGTTGCTCCTTAGTTTTAATCTTGGATATTGGTGGCATAGTGGGATGAAGCCGCCCGAACAAACTTTACATGTCCTCGCACGTGAGACATGTTCCAGGCTTGACATGCAACTAGTTTGCTTAAGTGGCTAGCGGGTGTTTATCTCCCCTACTATAGTCAATGTCTATTTTGCAACAAGTTGTCAACAATTTGGTTATCCTTGTTGTGGTTCATGTTCGTAGGTATGAACGGTTCTATCTCGAAAGCCCTAAGCCACGTAAAAACTTGCAATGGATAAATTAGAGGCGTCTAGTTTAGATTGTTGCTGGGCTAGCGTTATGATATGGTGATGTTGTAAGTAGAAGTATGAGATGATACTCTTACAACACACACAACGTGTAAGTTCCATAGACCTTGGCCTTACACATAAAGGTATGATAGTGATCATAACACGGTGCACATGATAGAGATCATATGCGGGAACCATATCATTTTACTAATAAACATATGATGTTTGATAGCATCTTATATTGCTTGTTTGGCATTTTATTAGCATAATAAGATGATCCCTCATTTAAATATCAAGATAAGAATGTGTTCTTCCTTTAGTATGCACCGATCATGTTTTCGTCGCTCCAAGACATCACGTGATGATCGGGTGTTCTTGGATCCACGACCATATTTCGGGTGTAAGACAATTACACACGTGATGATCGGGTGTTCTTACTTGGCGAGCCTAGCATGTATAGACATGCCCTCAGAACACGGACCGAAAGGTTAAGCATGAGTCATATAGTAGATATGATGCCCATTTGATGCTCCCCGTTGAAGCTATATCGACTCATGTGATGATCGGACTTGGTATAGTGGATTTGGTTCATGTAATCACCAAAAGGACACGAGGGATATCGTTTTTGAGTGGGAGTTCATTCGTAATATGGATTAGTTGAACTCAATCTATGATAAACTTAGTCTAAACTTTACAAATTTTGTTGTAGATGGCACCACCTGCTTTTAATTTCAATGTGTTCATGGAGAAAGAGAAACTTGCAACGAACAGTAGCAACTTTACCGAATGGGCCATGAATTTGAGGATTCTCCTCACTGCTGCAAAAAAGCAATATGTGCTAGAAGCGCCGCTAGGCCCCCCACCTTTTGAGGATGCCCCTGACGAGCAGAAGAATGTCTATTAGACTCGTCAGGAGGACCACAACTTAGTTCATTGTGGCATATTGTATGGGCTAGATCCGGAACTTCGAAAGTGTTTCGAAAACGGCAATACATTTGATATAATGGGTGAGTTGGAAATTATTTTCGACACACATCCTGCTGTAGAGAGCTACAACGCTTCAGAAAAGTTCTTTAGCTACATGATGGAAGAGCACAACTCCGTTAGTGAGCATGTACTAGAGATGTCGGGTTACGCCGATAAGCTTGTGTCCTTGGGAATATCGATTCCCATTGACTTAGGCATCCATCGTGTTCTGTAGTCTCTGCCACCTAGGTATAACAGCTTTGTGATGAATTATAATATGCAAGACATGAAGAAGTCTCTCCCCGAGCTTCTGTCAATGCTTAAAACTATAGAAGTGGAGATCAAAAAGGAACATCAAGTGTTGATGATCAATAGGAACACTGGTTTCAAGAAAGACAAGAAGGGAAAACGGAAGGGAAGTAAGGGCGGCAAGCCGGTTGCCGTGCCTGAAAAGAAACCCCGAGTTGGACCTAAGTCTGATACCGAGTGCTACTATTCTAAGCGGACTAGCCACTGGAAGCGCAACTGCCCCAAGTATTTGGCAGACAAGAAGGCCGGCAAGGCAAACAAAGGTATAAATGATATACATTATATTGATGTGTACTTGACTAGTGCTCATAGTAGCACCTAGGTATTTGATACCGGTTCAGTTGCTAATATTTGTAACTCGAATCAGGGGCTGCGGAACAAGCGACCGCTAGCAAGGGGTGAGGTCAAGATGCGTGTCGGCAATGGATCAAGCGTTGATGTGATCGCCGTCGTAATGCAATCGGCACCTTGGCCAACTTTGTCGCCTTCTACGAATGCTATCTAGGGATCCAACCAGATCTCGGGCTCTTCTGCCGGCTCTTCTTGATCCGGCCTCAGGTGCGGTTCACCAAGGGTCCATTGGTGACCTGCGGTGGTGCCTCAATCTATAGCCGGTCACAGACCGGCTACCCCAAGTTCAAACTGCATGACACAGTTAAACTGTGGCAGTAGACGTACTTTTTTGTACGAAACTTGGGGTCTGAGGACCGGCTGAACCTCCCGGCCTTCCAGGACACCGAGTCCAGCAGGTGCACTAGGAGGAGAAGATCTTCGGCTCCAAGGCAGAATCGTAAGCGCTCCTCCACCAGATGAGGGGCTTGGTGACGACTGGTCTAACCGGCGTCGACGTGATGCTGAGTTGGGCCAGACGGCTCATGATGCCCCTACAGCAGCGAGCACACAAGATGTGCTATTACTCCGGGCGGCTCGACCCCACCCGGCTCTCCCTCCGCGACCCCTCCTTCGCCAACCTCTACGAGTGGGTCTGGATGATCACGAAGTAGAAGGTTGCTTCCAACTGGAAGTTTGGCGTTGCTCCTTACACGCGCGAGAACCGCGCGCCCCGAGTGAGTATATTTATCTGCCTCTCTTTCCTTCTATCGTTCTTGCGCTGTCTGGCTAACTCCCTTATCCGGTCTGACTTGCGTTTTGTTCTGCGCAGATGTTCCTTTGCATCATCCGGGAGGAGGGCGACATGCCCCTCCAGGTTTTTATGGCCTACCATTCTGCGCCCGCTCCGAAACAGCGGCGAGGGCTCGGATGGCGAGGAGGGCTTCTTCCCCAGCCGGGGTGATGAAGCGGTGGAAGACCTGCACGGCCCCTAGCCGGAGGAGAGCGAAGGCACTTCCAGCAGCAGCGTCGCGCCTGAAGAGCCAGCTGCCAAGCGCACCCGGGCAGCGGGGGTTCCTTCGCGTCCTTGCAGACCACGGGCGGCCAAAAAAGATCTGCGCCTTGCAGGGGTATGTCCTCCACCTTTTTATCTTTCTCGTTCGTTTCATTCTTCGCGTCGGCCCGAGGCCTTGCCTCGATCTTGTTTTTGTCCTGACTTTGCCTTTGCTTCCACAGAGCGTCGTTTTGTCCTTCGCTGCGAGCCCGGCTCGCAACGCGCCTGCCGCTTCACCGCCCAGCCACCTTCCTACTCCGCCGGCTGCCCCCTCGGTGGCTGCCCCGCCCCCTTCGACCGAGACCATGCCCCCGCCAGAGCCGGCGACCACGGTACAGCCGATTGATCCTGCGCCCGAGCGCACTAAGAGTCGACCGGATGTGGCCTCTGGGCCGGGTGGGGACTCATCAGCCGGCATGGGGGGCTCGGGCGCCAGCAGGGACATGGTCTTCGTCGAGGACGTGGACTCCGACAATGAGGCGACCACGCAGTGGTAGGTGGCAATCCACGACACCCTGGCCGCTCTAGCCGGCCCGCTAGCGCCTCTGCCCGTGGAGGCGGGAGCCTCGCTACAAACCCTTGAGGTCAACCTCGAGGTCGGCCTGGCGGAGGTGAAGCAGCTCCGGCCTACACTAGCCGGCGCGAACGAGGAGGCCACCAAGCACCTGGCAGCGGCACGCGGGACCACGCGGAGTAAGTTTTCGTCTTGTGCTCCTTTTATTCTTGTTTTGCTTCCGACTTCTGGCTTTCTTATTTGCATTTCTTTCCTTCACCCGTAGCCATTATGGTTTGTGGGCAGCGGGAGATTCACCGGCTGAAGCACTCCAATGCACGCCATAGCCGGGACAATGCCGCCCTCCGGCTCCAGAATAAAGAATGGAACGACAAGGTCAACCAGCTAGAGGCCACTATTAAGGAGCAGGAGGTGACTCTCGCCAGCCGGGCCAGCGCCTTTGACCATCTGGACAAGGAGGCCACCCGGCTGAAAGAGCACGCCGAGATGATGGACATCGGCCTCCTGGCGAAAGGTGAGTCCCTCTACTGGTGCCGTATGTTTTATTCCACTGCATTTTCCGGGTCGTCTTTTGACTCGCCCTTCTGATCACAAGGCTTCTACCCCCAAGTAGACGCTCTTGCCTACGACCGGTTGCAACAGGTTGCCCCCGGTGACAAGGCAGTCGTCAAGGACTTGGTGGGACAAATCGGTGAGGACGCTGCCAACCTGCGCAAGGCCGCGGCCGGCATCCACGACCTGGTTTTCCCGGGGATCTCCTTCCGAAGACCATAGGGGCCCTGGTGATCAAGCTGGGCGGCGCGCCAAACGCGATCGACCGGCTGCACGATCTGGCTGCCCACGTCGGCTCCGAGATGGCGCTGGCCTTGATGGTTTAGTGGTACAAGGACACCCGTCTCGACAAGCTGGTGGATGGCTTACGAGCCGGCACGGATCTTGAAGCAGTGTGCTGGGCCTACCCGGACCTCCGCTCCACCGCGATCTTGATTGCCGGCTACGTCGACATCGACGAGGTGCTCACGGGTGGCAAGGGGAGCTCAGGGGCTGCTGGCGTGGGAGAAGATGGAGCGGAGGCGTCCTCCCAGGCTGGCGGAGCCGGCGTGGCTCCTCCTCATGGCAAGGGTCCGGCCGCTTGAAGGTGAAGGCCCGGGGATGCCGGGTGAAGTTGTAGTTGTCTTTCTGCTTTTGGTACTTGTGTTTTCTGAACAATCTGGATGTGCGGGGGCTTTGTCCCCTGATGTTTAAGTACCTTTTCTGGTTGGGTTTGCCTTCGTGCACCCACTTATGCTTATGAAAATGTCGATTAGTCTTGCCGGCTGGTCCACTCCAGACGGACTTATCTTGCATTTGTCTTGCGCTTTGTTTCTTCTGGCTTCCAGATGATCTGCCGACTTGCTCTGGCCGGTTGGTGCATCTGACAACCGGATACTACATCCTTCGAGTGGGGGCGCGCGAGCGCACCCACTGGGTTTAGCCCTCGAGATTCGGAACAGCTAGAGAAGCCAGGTGTTTCGAATCTTCAAAAAAATCTTGTTTTCACCTTTGTCTGCCGAGTGTGACCTGCTTAGCCGGGCCGGGGGAGCTGCACCGCAATCCGGATAAGTATGTCCGACTTGCTTTTCTCTATAACTTTCCTTTCTCCTCTCTTTCCATCTTTCCTTCTTCATCTTTCTCTTTCTTTCTTTCCTCTTTCTCTTCTTTCTCTTTCTCATCTTTCTCTTTCCGACTAGGTTTGTCTGACACGTCCGACTAGCCGCGGCTAGCCGGCTTGGGCGGGTGATGCCCTTGTGTTCTGTCCGCCTTTGTATTTCTTCTCGTCCGATCGACGCACCTCGGACACACTTTTGCTCGGTGGCGGCCTTGGCCTGCTGAGTGTAACCAGATTGAGTGGCTACCGCAGATAGGTACTTCGAATCTTCACTACTCTTGATTTTCGACTCGGTGTGATTTGTGCAAAAAGAAACATACAAAATGACTCCTTGTTAATATGTTGCCTTGTTAAATGTCTCTCTATTACCCGACTAGAGCTTTTCTTTTTTCGAAAACTAACTCATGCTCTTCTGGACACTTCGTCGTTTTCTCGTGTGGGGTGTTCTTTACGCTGCACCTTGCCAGACAGCCGGGTTGTGGTCTGGAGCCGGAACCGAAGGGAGCTGACAATACACCACGCACGGTACTAGGGTCTTCGTAGCCGAAAAATAACCAACTAGGCACATGGCCAGAGATGCACGATCTGACGCATCTTTTGCCGTTTTTTGTGTGGGATTCCCTCGGGCTTTTGCTCTTGCTAGCCGGACATTCGGGTTGCGGTCTGTAGATGCGACGAAGAGTGGGCCTCTGGCATCATCGCACACTACTCAGTCGGTTTACAGAATTGGCAGGGCGGGCCATCCGGCGAGCCCCCGGTGAAGGAAATATGCCATAGAGGCAATCATAGAGATGATGATATTTCATATGTATCCATGAGTTATTGTAATGTTCCTTGAATATCCATATCAGGCAACTTGTATTGATTGGCAATTATGTGAATTGTTTGTGAAACTCTTTACTTGTATGGTTATTTAAGAGTTGTCCCTAGTCGGAGTTCATGTGAGGAAACACATGAATATTAGACTAGCACATCGATTGGTTGATGACTATGTTTCGCAAGTCATAGACATGGAGATGTCAAACCAAATATGTGGACACATGTGATGAACATGGGGTTGGACTGACCCAACCTGAGACTGGCAATTAGTTGCAGCTCTCTCTCTACACATCGTGTATGTTTTTTCCTTAGACTTGAGATTGTCGCATGTACTTGAGATGTGGATCGACCTACTTTGGGGCTATCAAACGCTGCACCGTAACAGGGTAGTTATAAAGGTAGTTTTCGGGTTTGTCCTGAAGCATGCTGCAAGGCATGGTCAATCAAGATGGTATTTGCCCCTCTCTACTTGAGAGAGATATCTCTGGGCCCCTCGATTGATCGGATCCAAAAATGCATGGCCATGCTACCTATGGTTAAGGGTTAACCTAGTAAAGGGATTCCGAATCACGGTATCGAGAAAGGGAGGTAAGCTTGGAGCTAGACCAAATATCGTGAGGCAAAGGGAAAGACATGTACTACACCTTGTGATGGTTCGTCCGATATGATCTTTGTATGCGTTTAGGAGTTGGCACATCTTGCTAGAGGCCGCTACCAACTATTGAAAGAATAAGTGTATCTGTGTCATGTCTATACGCATATGAACCTATAGGGTCACACACTTAAGGGGCTGGAAGCCTAATGAGGATTGGATCCGAATTAGACCAAGCTTAGACTACTAATGGGCTGCCAAAGTAGAAGCCCACTAGAGACGCCTATATAAGAGAGGGTGGGGCGAGCTGACCAGGGCGAGACCTCAGATCATTCCCAGCCGCCACTCCTCACGCTTGTGTTGCACGCGTGGACCTAGCAGTCCGGCGTCTGACGCTTCCACCCTATAAGTGTGGATACCTCGGAGGCGCTGCATCTGTAGCGCTTGGACGAGACGCGCAAGGGGAGCTGCTCGTGAGACGAGGAAAAGGAGGAGACGTGGAATGTCTGCACTGCCTCGATGCGCTTCATCAATTCCGCAACTGCGCGTCTAGTGGTAATCCCGTGATCTATGACAACAATAATCTTGGTATACGCGGTAGAAATTTTTGATTTGCGCTAGTGTAGCCTACCCGTATCCCTTCACCCGGGTAGGGGTCAACGGAAGCCGGAAAAATCGTTGCAGGAATTTAATCGGATAAGAACGATAATCTGACTATTCGACAAGGAGCCCCCGAGCATCAGCCGGGGTTCCTCATCTTTCATTCATTCAGGGATCCGGATACATACACTGATTTTTGCGTCTAGGTGTAAAACGCTCGGAGAAGGTCCGTGTTCCATGGCCGCTTGGTCTCCTCGTCCGACTTGTCCATCTTGTTCTTGTGCGGCTACTGCGCGCCGATGATGTCGTAGGAGTTGTTGTGCAATGCCTTGCTGATGATGAAGGGGCCCTCCCACGGAGGGGACAGCTTGTGCATTCCCTTCGTGTCTTGTATCAGCCGGAGCACCAGGTCGCCCTCCTGGAATGCAACTGGCCGGATGCGATTGGAGTGATACCGGCGCAGCCCTTGCTGGTAGATGGCTGACCTAGACAAGGCCAGCTCGCGTGCCTCCTCGAGGAGGTCAACGTTGTCCTCCATCGCCTCCTGGTTATCCTTCTCCGTGTATAGGAGCTTGCGGGGTGAGTCGAACTCGATGTCCGCAGCGAGAACTGCCTCCAAGCCATAGGTGAGGAAGAACGGGGTGAAGCCGGTTGATCTGTTCGGGGTGGTGCGGAGAATCCACAGCATAGCCGGCAGCTCATCGATCCAGCAGCCGGGTGATCGCTCTAATGGCTCGATCAGCCGGGGCTTGATTCCAGCTAGCACCAAGCCGTTGGCTCTTTCGACCTGCCCGTTGGACTGCGGATGTGCGACGGATGCGAGGTTCAGTCGGATCCCTTTGTTGTGGCTGAACCGGGTGAAGGCCCCCTTGGCGAAGTTCGTGCCGTTATCGGTGATGATGCTATGGGTGTAGCCGAACCGGATGATGATGTCGCGAAAGAAAGTGACTTCGTCCACCGCTTCCAGCAGGTGGGTCATGCCGGCTCGAGCTCGCTTGAAGGGGCCGACCATGTCCAATCCCCAGACCGCGAAGGGCCAGGTGATCAGTATCGTCTTGAGCGCGGAAGCCGGCATGTGCCTTATCCGGCCGAACCGCTAGCACCCATTGCACGCGTGAACCAGCTGGTCTGCGTCCTCCGAATTAGTCGGCCAGTAGAATCTGTGGCCCATCGCTTTCGACTCTAAGGCCTGCGAGGAGGCGTGGTGACCGCACTCCCCCTGGTGGATCTCTTTCAGCAGCCGGTAGCTAGTATACGCATCGACACACCGCTGGAAGACGCCCGCGGCACTGTGCTTGTACAACTCTTTGTTGATGATGGTGTACGTGTGCACGCAGCGACGGATCTGCCTTGCCTCCACCTCTTCAACCGAAAGCTCATCGTTGAGAAGGTAGTTCATGAAGGGCTAGGCCCAGGATGGAACTTCCCGGATGGCAAAGACACTGGCCGGCAAAATCTAGAGCTCATCCGGGGGCGGTCGGCCGGGATTCCCGAGTCGGCAGCCCCCGGGCCTTTTGCCTTGCTTGCTGATGGTTTTCCTCAAGAGGAGGCAGCCCTCGGGTCTTTCGAGCCAGAGGTTACAATAGCGGGGCCTGACTCTTTCGAGCCGGCAGCCCCCGGGTCTGCTACCCAGATGATGGATTTGTACTCCAGAGAGGGAGTGATGCTGGGCTTGCGGAGATGCTCCAAGGATACTCTGGGCGGGATGGCTGCTCTGGTGGATCCGACTCGCGTGAGCGTGTCGGCCGCCTCGTTGTTGGATCCGAGGACGTGGTGCAACTCGCATCCCTCGAAGCCATGTTGGTGTCCCTTGCGTCCCACTCGCCGGATACTTGTTGCACTAGTAGGTCCGAGTCGCCGAAGTAGAGGATCCGGCGGATGCCGATGTCTTTTGCGAGCCGGAGCCCGTGCGCGAGGGCCTCGTACTCGGCGACGTTGTTTGACGCGATGAAGTGGATTTGCAGTACGTACTCCAGCCAGTCTCCCTTGGGCGAGGTGAGCACAATGCCGGCTCCCAAGCCCCCGCGCATCTTCGAGCCGTCGAAGTGCAACCTCCAGTAGTCGGAGTTTGGGACCGGCGGCAGGGACTGGTTCTTCGTCCAGTCAACGAAGAAGTCCGCCACCGCCTGAGACTTGATGGTGATCCGAGGCTCGTACCAGATGCAGTAGGCGGCCAGCTCGATGGCCCACTTGGCTACCCGGCCCGTGGCATCCTTGTTGCCGAAGATCTCGCCCAGCAGCACGGTGGAAACGACGGTGAGCGGATGCTCCTGGAAGTAGTGCTTGAGCTTCTTGCAGGTCAGGTACACTCCGTAGCACATCTTCTGGTAGTAGGGGTAATTCTTCTTGGAGAGGGACCGCACCTCGCTAAGGTAGTAGAGGGGTCGCTGAACAGGCTGTGCCTTGCCCGGCTCGGGACGTTCGACCGCCAGGACGACGCTAACGACCCTGTTGGTTACGGCTATGTAGAGCATCATCGGCTCCTTCATAGCCGGGGTGGCGAGAACCAGTGCCGTCGACAGCATGCGCTTGAGGTCGTGGAAGGTCGTGTCCGCCTAAGCCATCCAAGTGAACTTGTCCGTCTTCTTCAACAGATGGTACAAGGGCAGGGCCTTCTCCCCCAACCAGTAGACTAATCGGCTGAGGGAAGCCAAACAGCTGGTGATCTTCTGGATACCGAGGAAGCTCTTGGGTGGCTGCATCCTCTCGATGGCCGCAATCTTCTCCGGATTGGCCTCGATTCCCCGGATCGGCATGAGGAACTCGAGGAGCTGTCCGGCTGGCATGCCGAACACACACTTCTCTGGGTTCAGCTTCATCTGGTATCGGCGGAGGTTCGCGAACGTCTCGCCGATATATTCTAGCAGGCTATGCTTCTCCTTCGTCTTGATGACGACATCATATACGTACCCGTGGACGTTCCGGCCGATCTGCGATTGCAAGCATTTCTACATGCAATGCTGATAGGTAGCACCTGCATTCTTCAGGCCGAATGGCATGGTTACATAACATTAAGTCCCATACAGGGTGATGAACAATGTTTTGAGTTGATCAGCCGAATTCAGCCGGATCTGATTATAGCCAGAATAACAATCAAGGAAGGAAAGCAGGTGGCAGCCGGCCATAGAGTCAATCACTTGATCAATACGGGGCTGAGCGAAAGGGTCTTTCGGGCATTCCTTGTTTAGGCTCGTGTAGTCGATACACATGCGCCAGGTCTTGTTCTTCTTCAGCACCAGGACTCGATTGGATAGCCAGTCCGGGTGGTACACTTCCATGATGAAGCCGACAACAAGTAGTCGAGTGATCTCGTCGCTGATGACCTTCCTCTTGTCTTCCGCAAAGCGACAGAGGGGCTGCTTGACCGGCTTGGCTTCCGGACGTACATGAAGCGAGTGCTCGGTGAACTCCCTCGGCACACCCAAAATGTCTTTGGGAGACCATGCGAAGATGTCCCAATTCTCATGGAGGAAGTCGATGAGCGTGCTTTCCTATTTGCTGTCCAAGCCGGCACCGATGGTGACACACTTGGAGGGGTCAGCCGGGTCGAGCGAGTCTGGCAGGTTTCCTTGGACGACTGGAATGCCATGTCCCCAGCCGGCTTCATACCAGTCGGCACCTCTTGCTGCAGCATGGCAACATTGCGCAACATTTCGCGCTTCTCCTCAGCGATGAGCAGGGCCTCGGCTATCTGGGCACCTTCTTTCGCGCAAGCCATGGACCGCCTGTAGCAGCCGGCCACAATAATCACACCATTCAGCCCCGGCAACTTCATCTTGAGGTATGCGTAGTGGGGGACCGCCATGAACTTTGCGAGGGCGGGGCGCCCAAGAAGGACATGGTAGCTGCTCGCGAGGTTGACTACCTCGAACCAGATTGGCTCACGCCGGAAGTTCTCTTCCAAACCGAATATGACATCCAGTCGGATCTTGTCGAGAGGGACGCATGGTGGCCCGTGCGCGACGCCGTGGAACACAGTGGTCGAGGGTTGCAGGTCGCACTCTCGGATACCCAGCTTGTCCATGGAGGACCGATAGATCAGGTTGAGGGTTCTCCTACCATCTACCAGCACGCGTGAGAACCGGTAGGTGCGCGCGTCGGGGACGACTAGGGGGTCGAGCACCATCGCGTAGCCCCCGGGATTCGGGAGCGAATCCGGGTGGTCTTCCTGGCTCCAGGTGATGGGAGTCTCAGACCAGTTGAGATGTAGGGGGACGACGGCGTTCACCTCCGCGCTGTGCTACTTCTGACCGCGATTATCAATCGGCTCAGCCTCGAAGATGTGGTAGCTCTCATGCTGCTGGGGGTAGCCTCTAGCCGGTTGTTGCCGGCTGCCCTAGCCGATGGTGGGGGACCGCCAGGAGGGGTGGGGGAGAGGAGGTAACCCGGCCTGCTCCTTGAATTTCCTGGTCCAGCTACACTGCTGAGTGGTTTGCATATCCGTCTTGGTGCCGCTGTTGTGGTACTTGCACGGCCCGTCGAACATTTGCTCGAAGGTGAAGGCATTCCTCTGCCTCTTTTCCTTGTGAGCCGGCGCGCCCTGCAACGCGTTAACTTGCCTCTGGTGGTAGCGCGAGCTCTGCTGCTCAACCGGGCGCTTGCCCTGGTTGCGGTTGTCGTTGTCGTGCCGTCTAGATGAGCCGGCATCACCGTTCTGGCCGGCAGGCTTCTCCCTAGCCAGATCGGTGGGAACCGGACATCCTTCCGCGTATACCCGGAGGGGCTTCTTCATTGCCGCATCCGCGAAGGCTTACTGGTCAGCGACGGTCATCAGCTCCACCATGGTCTTGGGATCGTCGCACAGCAGCCGGTGGCGCAGCATCGTGCCTTCGCGGCACCCTTCGATGAAGAAACCGATTGCCTGGTTCTCCACCATCCCTTCACGAGGGTTGCGCAGCTTGGTCCAGCGGGCGAGGTACGCGTGATCCGACTCGCGGTCTTCCTGGACACACAGAGAAAGATCACGGGGCCTGCTAGGGCGCTTGTACGTGCTGTTGAAGTTCCGGATGAAGACTTTGTCGAAGTATGGCCAAACGTTGATGCTGTTGGGCGCGAGGCTGTTGAGATAGGTTCTTGACGAGCCGGTCAGCATGAGGGGGATGTCACAGATCGCGACACGCTTGTTGCCGTGGGCGATGTCGACTGCGGTGAGGTAGTCGGTCAGCCAGTCCTCCGGCTTCATGCTGCTGTCGTACTTGGGGGTGTCTCGGGGCAGGGAGAACTTGTCGGGAAAGGGCTCCTTCCAGATGCGTGGTCCGAAACACACGGGGCCGGTTGCATCCTCCTCCTCGGTGAGGCGAGCTTCCATCAGAAGGTCGATGCGAGTGCGCGCGTCCGGCTTAACCAGATTGGGAGTTCCCACCCGGTCGGTGAGGCGGGACGGTGGAGGGGGTGGAGGGGGATTCTGGCCAGCTGAGGGAGGGTGGCTCGTGGCGCCCTGCTCGCCGCGAGGCTGGCTGTTGCCGGAATGGAGATGCTTGGAGTGCAGGGGTTGCTGGCCCGGAGACGCGGAGCACTCGGTCTGACGAGGTCCGCCCCGACTGTTGCCAGCCAGGCGATTCCCCCTAGAGCCGAATCCAGCCTCGAACGCGATCCGAGCGGCCTCAGCCTGCTCGTCAGCCACGCGCAGCATGTGCTGCACACACGAGAACTGGCGCAGCATCTCGTCCCCCTCCAAGTGAGGCTAGGCCTTGGGCCTACTAGAGCAGACGCTCACACGCCGCCTCGATCTTGGCCGTGGCCGCATCTGGGTCATCCCCGGGGTGCACCGGCTCACGGAGCTCTTCGATGACCTCGTCCACCGTGCCCTTTTCGCGCACCGGGTAGACAGGACGGCATGGTCGCTGCCATGCTCAAGGGGAGGACGTCGGCTGTTGCTTGAGCCAGCCATCATCACCTCTACGGCGCTGGGCACAGTGAGCGTGCTGCCGGCTGAGGGCAATGGCTTGGCGAAGGAGATGATTTCCTGAGGGAAACGCTCCGGCACGGTGGCGACGTAGACAGGCAGATCACCGAACAGCAGGATGGAGCCGCCTGCCGGGAAGCTGGATCCGGCGAAGCAGCTGCGTTGTCGATAACGTAGTCGAACAGGCTGAGCGTGAGCACGAGGCCGGAAGCCACATGCTCGCCTGACGAAGTGCGGGGTCCCATGCGGAACGTCACTCCGGTCGCCGCCATCTTTGCCCCCTGGTGGGCGCCAACTGTCGTCGTTATGGAAACATCACAGCCTAAGCAGGCTAGAAAGAGGTGTCGGAGCAAAGCAGGGAAGCGTGCGACGGCGTCCGCAGGCGGGATTGTATACAAGAAAGCTTCAGGGACACAAGAAGTACCCAGGTTCGGGGCCCTCGGGTTGAGGTAAATTCCCTACTCCTGCCGATCTAACGATGACGATGATCACTAAGGGCTACAAGGCTCCTCGAGCTGTATCAGGTCTAGATAGTTGTAAAGGAGAGTCCAACCCTTGCTCAGTTGCCCCTGCCTCCGCTTATATAGGCCGAGGCAGCGTGGGCAACGACCTGGCCAACTGGCGGGTCCCATAGGCGTCCCCAGCCGGCTAAGTCATCTATAGTGGCCAGCATGGGGAGGGTGTACTCACAGTCAATAACATGCCGCCACGCCATCTACAGTGGCCGCTGTGCAGGTAGTTATGCATAGTGCCACCTACTATCTACTATTGCAACCATCACCGCTAAAGTCGTCGGTATGGGCCGAGTGTCTGAGTCTCCTTTCTGTCTTGTCTGTTGTCCTGGGCGTACTGCGTACTGTGCCCTACGTCATCTGGTACCTTGCCTATCTTGAGTGGACGGCTAGAGTGATCTAGCCGGTTGGCCTTCCTGGGCTGGATGGTTGGATCCATCCGGCTACTCTTCTGCCCTTGCTTGCTTCATCCGGCTGGTTCTTCCGCCGGTTGACTCTTGGTCTGTCTTGCTTCGGCCGGCTGTCTTGATCTAGCTGGCTGGTGGTCTTGCCGATAGTTCTTGTCCAGCTGGCTGGTTTGCCAGTCGGGTCTTGGTTTGTTCCCTCTTCTGATCTGCCTTGAGGTTTCCGCGTCCGGCTACCCTCAGTCAGCTGGCGTGTTGGTGCTTTGCATCTTTTCCGGTTAGCCTACCTGGGGGCGGTCCCCCCGACATCAGCTGGTACAAGGGAAGGGCTTTCTCACCCAGCCGGCTGATGAACCGGCTGAGGGAGGCTAGGCACCCGGTGAACTTCTCTACGTCGCACAGGCTCTGCGGCATCTCCATGAACTCAATGGCTCCAATCTTCTTCGGGTTCGCTTCGATTCCTTGCTCGGAGACGAGGAAACCGAGGAGCTTGCTGGCTGGGACGCCGAACACACACTTCTCCGGCTTCAGCTTGATCTGGAAACAGCGGAGGTTGTCGAATGTTTCCTTCAGATCCTCGAGGAGTGTGTGCTGCTCCTTGGTCTTGATGACGATGTCATCAACGTAGGCATGCACGTTTTTGTCGATCTACATCTGTAGGCATTTCTGCATACATCGCTGATAGGTTGCTCCTGCGTTCTTCAAGCCGAAGGGCATGGTGGTGTAGCAGTAAGCTCCATACGGGTTTATGAATGATGTATTTATTTGATCGGTTGCATTGAGCTTGATATGGTGATAGCCTGAGTAAGCATCCAGAAAAGACAACAAATCACACCTAGCGGTGGAGTCGATTACTTGATCAATCCGCGGTAGAGCGAAAGGATCCTTGGGGCATGCCTTGTGAGACTGGTGTAGTCAACGACATGTGCCATGTCTTTTTCTTCTTCAGCACCAGTACCGGGTTGGCGAGCCATTCCGGGTGGAAAAATTCCATGGTGAAGCTAGCTGCGAAGTGGCCTAAAGATTGCTTGACCAGCTTCGCGTCTAGTCGAACATGAAGAGCGTGCTCGGCGAGTTCCCTCGGGACACCTGGCACGTCTTTAGGGCACAATGCAAAAATGTCCCAATTCTCCCGGAGGAAATCGACGAGCGCGCTTTCCTATTTGTTGTCGAGGCCGTCTCCGACCAGGATGAACTTGCTTGGGTCCTCCTCCTTTAGCAGGATCTTAGTTGTTCCTTGCGACGGCTTGAACTGTGAGTCTCCCGCCGGTTTGGGTTCTCCAGCCGGCATATCCTTCTGCAGAGCCACCACGTTCTGCATTATGATGCGCTTTTCCTCAGCAATGATCATTGCTTCGGCTAGCTTGGAGCCGTCTGAGGCCCACTCGATCAAATGCTTGTAGCATCCGTCGACGATGATCACTCCCTTTGGGCCTTGCAGCTTCATCTTGAGATACGCGTAGTGCGGCACTCCCATTAACTTGGTAACGGTTGGGATCCCTAGTATGGTATGGTAGGCGCTGGAGAGGTTCACCACCTCGAACCAGATTGGTTTGCGACAGAAATTGTTCTCGCCGCCGAAGATGACGTCCAGCCGGATTTTGCCGATTGGCGAGTGCGACATGCCTGGAACTGCTCCATGGAACGAAGTTCTTGAGGGTTGCGGCTGGGATTCACTGATGCTGAGCCGCTCGAGGCTAATCTGGTAGAGGAGGTTGATGCTGCTGCCACCATCAATAAACACCCGGGAGAAGCGGCACGAGTGCTTCTTGGAGATGATGATGGGGTCGAGGACCAGCACGTAGCTTCCAGGGCTTGGTAGCAAAGCTGGCTAATCTTCATTGCTCCAAGTGATCGCCTGATCCGACCAGTGCAGGTACTGGGGGACAGGGGGACCAATCGCGTTTACCTCCGCCTCGCGCCTCCACTTGGCGTGCTTTGTTTCCGGCTCCGAGAGGAAGATGTGATAGTTGCCCACTTGCCGTGGGTAACCGTCTTCGTCGTCCTCGTGGCAGTTGCGCCGCTCCCTGTTGTCCAGTGGGCCTCCGGCTGGCGGTTGAGGTGGTGGTGTGAGCCCACCGGCTTCAGCCATCTTCTTCGTCTAGCTGCACTGGCGTGTTGTGTGGTTCACGGGCTTGCTTCCGCCGCTGTGGAACTTGCAGGGCCCATCGAGCATGGACTCCATGGTGTACTTGGGCCGAGGCGGCCTATCGTCTGGTCTCTGCCTCCGGCTGCCGCCTGCAGCCGGGTCCTCATGCACAGTGGCTACTTGCTTGGTGCCGTACCGGCTATCCGGTTGGTATTCTTTCCTCTTGCCGTGGCGGTTGTCATGTCCGTGCCGCCTGGGATGATGGTAGCCCGGCTGGCGGCGCTCCGCCTACTCGTCTGTGATGATTTGGCCTTGGTCGTCCAACACGATGGGCTTCTTCATGGCCGCGTCGGTGATGGCGTACTTGTCCGCGATGGCCATGACCTGGTCCATAGTTTGCGGGTCTGCCCAGCTTAGCTTATGCTTCAGCATGGTGCCTTCTTGGCAACCGTTAGTGAAGAAGTCTATCGCCTAGTGCTCACGCACCCCTTCGCACGAGTTGTGGATGCTAGTCCACCAGGTGAGGTAGGAGCGGTCGGACTCATCCTTGCCTTGTAGGCAGAGGGCAAGCTCGCGAGGCCGACCCGGCCGCTTATATGTTCCGGTCAAGTTGCGAATGAACGCCTCTTCGAAGTCCAGCCAGGCATTAATGCTGTTGTCGGGGAGGCTGTTGAGGCATGTTCTTGCCGAATCGACGATCATGAGGGGGACGTAATGTACAGCCAGGCGGAGGTTTCCGTTGGCGATTCCCACTGCGGTAGTGTAATCCACTAACCAATCCTCAGGCTTGACCGTGCCGTTGTACTTTGGCGTATCCCTTGGAAGCGAAAAACCCTTCGGAAACGGTTCGTTCCGGATGCACGGGCCAAAACACTTCGGGCCAGCCAGACTTTCCTCTTCCAGCGTGCGTGAGTACACTAGGAGGTCGATGCGCTCGCGTGCGTCAACCGGTTCTCGGGGGCCGAGCCAGCCCTTTAGGCGTGATGCAGGCGGGTCCTTGTTCGCGCCTGCTCCTTCATCCGGGGCGTGCGTCTTCTTCCCTTGGGAAGCTCCTGCTGTCGGGGCGCGATTTATGCTGAAAGCGGCACCGTCTTGGTTGTGGCGGCCACGGTTGCCGGATTCGCCACGCGGGTGGCTGTTTTGCCCGACTCCTCCTGGAGAGGATGCCTGCTGATGCTTGCTTCCCCCGTGCGTCGTCTGGTCCGCGCCTTTGCGAATGACGATGTCCCGAGAGTTTCCCATCTTGCTCGGGGTTCCTTTGGCTTGCTGCTTGTTAGCGGTGGCAACGAAGAGCTGGACACGCTCCTGATAACGACGAAGCTCCTTGCCCTCGGGGTGCTTTAGCTCCGTGGCTGCAGCCTCGGTTGCCCTCATGTTCTTGGCGGGGGTGCTGTAGACGGGCTGCTCCACACCTGCATGTGTCCAGCTCTGACGCTAGGTCGCGCCCCTGGTGCTGGATCTTCCTGACGAAGACGTGGGCCGCGTTGTACTCATGCATGGTGGCATTTAGCTGACGCTGGTTAGCTATGACCTTTGTGGCTTCCTCCAGGAGCTTCTAGCGCGGCCGCGGTAACTGCCAGGTCCACCTCGACGACGACCGGAGCGCGCAACTACTGGATGGAGGCAGTGAGCGGGTCTTTCTCTTGCTCGGGGGCAGATTTCTCTCCTCCCGCCCGGTGCTCCCGAGGTGGACGATGGTTTTCGTGGGTGTTTACCACCATGACTTCGACGGAACCACTCACCACGGTTGGGCCGTGGGCGAGGGGCACGTCGAGGACGAGGGTGACCACGCTGGGGAAAGCCTCAGCGATAGTGGCGACGTAAATGCGGATATCTCCAAAATGCATGATGGAGCCGTTGGCAGGGAAGGTGTTCCCGGCGAAGCACGCGACGTTGTCGACGACGCAGTCGAAAGCGCCGAACGTGAGAACAAGGCCGGAGGCCACACGTTCCCCGGCGACAAGTGCAAGTCCCATGCAGAAGATGATCCCAGCCGAAGCGCTGTGCCCCATGGTGGGCGCCAACTGTCATGGTGTGGAACACGACAGTGCCATCGGGAATGGCAAAGAAGGGACACTCGGATGCATTTAGTGGCTCACACAACGGGTTAGGCACGGTAAACTGTAAACACAACGACGTACACAGGTTCAGGGCCCTCTCGGTGAGGTAACACCCCTACTCCTGCAAGATGAACTATATGAGGGAGCAGATGCCCAGTACAGATGCTCCTTGAGCTGTTTCCTTAGCCACTATCGAGAGCTAGAGGAAGATCTGAAATAGCTACTAACACTTTTCTTCTTCTATTGTTGCTTACCTAGAACCCTAGATCCGCCCTCCCTTATATACTGGTCTAGGGGGGAGATTACAGATTGGGCCCTAGGGTTTACTGTTTGGATATGGGTTTATAGGACAGGGCTGGCTCCAGGGCCCAACCGATGGGCCAAGACCTAGTCTGCCCTCTTTTAGCATCATCCTCTTCTTTAGCGGTCACCCGGGCTTCCTTTGGGGAGTCACCCCTTGCTTTAACGGTCACACGGACTGCTTTCGCTAGTCAAAAAACCACTTTGCTTTATCTTTGTTGGGTAGCGCTGGTCATGACGACACACCAGCTTGACTGATGACGAGGGAGAGCTAGAGGCGTACCCCGCAAGGAGCGTTAGCCCTTCCGTGCTCTCCATCGAATCTGAGGTGAGCCAGGTGGACGTGGCCACCCATCCGGTTCTTTTGGCTACCAGCTAGACGGGCCAGCCAGGAAGGTTATAAGCTCAGTCGAGCGGTGTTCGCCAACCAGCTAGAGTTGTCCTTCTTGAGGGCCAGACTGCATGTTCCTTTTGGAGCCGGCCTACTTGTGCTTGGATTTCCCTACCCGGGGGTTACCCCACGACAGACACGGATATCCTATGGATGTGTGTGGACTTTATAACTCTTAACAAGCATTTCCCCGAAGGATCACTTTCCCTACCGCCGATCAATCAAATCATCGACTCCACCGCGAGATGTGAGCAGTTCTCGTTTATCGACGCCTACTCATGCTACCACCATAATCGGTTAAAGGTCGAGGATCAGGAGAAGACGGATTTCATCATGCCATTTGGGGTCTTCTGCTACAACACAATGCCCTTTTGGGCTCAATAATGCAGGCACGACCTATCAACGGTGCATGCAAGCATGTCTGAAGAACCAAATTGGTTGCAACATCCAAGTCTATGTTGATGACATAGTAGTCAAGACCAAGGAAAGAAGAACACTGTTCGACGATCTCCGCGAGATGTTTGATAACCTTGACCACTACAGGATCAAGATGAACCCAGAAAATTGTGCCTTTGGTTTCCCATCCGGGAAATTTCTCAGGTACTTCATCTCCGAAAGAGGCATCGAGGCCAACCCGAAGAAAATCAAGGCTATACTAGAAACGGAAAAGCCAAAGAACGTCAAAGGAGTCCAGTAGCTAGTTGGTCGAATCGTGGCGCTCAGAAGGTTCATTAGCCACATGGGAGAGAGGGCTCTCCCTTTGTACCAGCTGCTCTGCAAATCAGACAAATTCGAGTGGACGTCTGAAGCTGATGAGGCATTCGAAGACCTCAAGAAATTACTCTCTACATCCCTCGTACTAGTGACGCCAACAAAGAGATCCCATGTTGCTCTATATTGCTACAACGCATGAAGTGGTCACCATGTTCCTTGTGGTCGAACGACCCGAAAACGGAAAAACCCACGGGGTACAGTGCCCAGTATATTACCTCAGCAAGGTATTGATGCCTGCAAAGCAAAGGTATCCCCATTACCAAAAGCTCGCCGACGGCGTATTCATGATTGTGCATCGACTGTTCCATTACTTCCAAGAGCATCAGATCGCGGTCGTCAATCACACGCCACTATCACACATCCTCAATAACCCCGAAGCTATGGGGCCAGTAGCCCTATGGGGCATCGAGTTGTCCCCACGAGACATTATGTATGAGCGTCGCATCGCCATCAAGTCGCAGCTCTAAATAATGCACTTCTTCGTCCACTGGATGGAGCTCCAGCTTCCAGATACTCCGGACATGTCCCAGCTCTAAATGATGCACTTCGACGGATCCAAAAGCGACGCCGGAGCCGGAGTAATATTGGCATCCCCACAAGGAGACAACATGAGGTATGTGTTGCGGATGAAATTCCACACATCCAAAAACGAGGCCGAATACGAGGTACTACTACATGGGATGCGGATGGCCAAAATCTGCAGTGCCACATGGTTGGTCATCTATGGTGACTCCAATCTTGTTGTCCAGCAAACGATGAACCACTGGAACGCCTTTAGCGATAACATGATCGCCTACCGCGACCTATACAACCCACTCGAAGGAGACTTTGACGTCTGTGAGCTCCAGCATGTTGGCCAGGAAAGCAATGAGGAGGCCGACAAGCTCGTCAACATTGGCTCCACTTGCTCCCTGGTATCACCAGGCGTGTTCCTCGAACAGATCTGCGAGCGCTCCATCAAACGCAAAGCTCCCAAAGGCACAGTCGATGCTTCGGGACACTTGGGCGATGCGCCACCCAAAAAAATGGAGGAATTTGAAGATCCGGATATGGACGTCAAACTGGTGAGCCACATGTATATCCTGGCAATCAATCAAACATGGACCCAAACATATGTCAGGTACCTGCTAAGCAAGCAGCTACCCAAATACCCGATGGAGGCCAGGAATATCTCTTTCCGATCAAAAGCCTTCACTAACATCAAAGATGAGATATACAAGCGCATCATCATCGGGGTACTCCAGCGATGCGTCACCAACGGTGATGGGAAGATCATCCTCCTCGACATCCACGAAAGCATCTGTGTCCACCACGGTGGCAGCCATGCCCTAGTCGCCAAGGCCCTACGATCTAGCTTATAATGGAAAACCACGATGCGCCCAACGCGGACTCGACATGGTCGTTGAGAAGTGCAATGCTTGCAAAAGGTTTGCAGACAAGCCACACGCACTAGGCTCAGAACTACAGCCAATCCCACTAGACTGGCCCTTCGACCAATGGGGACTCGACATGTTCGGCAAACTGTATAAGTCCTCATCCGAAGGACACGTCTTCCTCCCAGTGGCAGTCGACAAGTTCACAAAGTGGATCAAGGCCATGCTGGTCACTAACCAAACTGGCACCACTACCGTCAAGTTCTTCCAGTCCATTGTCTACAGGTTCGGGGTGCCTCACAGCATCATAACCGACAATGAAACGAACTTCACCTCGAAGGAATTTCGAGACTTTTGCGAAGGACTTGGCGTCAACATCACATATGCCTCTATGGCGCATCAGCAGACCAACGGGCAGGTCAAAAAGGCTACTGGCAGATGAGGTACCCTTCGTCCTTTGGAGCCTACACACAACACCAAATAGTGCCGCCGGCTACATGCCCTTCTTTATGGTGCACGGAGCCGGAGCAATGTTGTCTACTAAGGTATGCCAGAAGGCCCCATGGGTCGTTGCTTACAGCAAGGTTGAATCAACAGCCGCACTCAAAGACGTCGTCGACCTGTTGGACGAGGCCCGTGACATCGCCGCGGCCCATTCGACGGTGTACCAGCAAAGTCTCCGCAACTATCATAGTCTATGGCTACACCCAAGGTCCTTCGTCGAAGGAGACCTCGTCCTGCGACTCAAGCAGAAAGGGCACATGAAGCTCGAGTAACCCTGGGAATGCCCCTACGTGGTCACCGAAGTAATACCAGGTGGCGCATACCGTCTCAAGGACGTCGAGTCAGGAGTAACATACTCCAAACCCTGGAATGGCGCACAACTGGGATGCTTCCATCCCTGGTTGTCTTTACTTTCAATAAGGCTATTCAGCCAGTCTACTTAGCCGAAACTCTTATACCCTATTGTGAAGTGAATAAAAGTTAAGTTCCTTATCCGACATACTTCTCTCTCTTATGCACAATTAAATTCCTAAATACACTCGGGGGCTTCGCGTCAACCTATGAATTTTTCGGCTATTACAATCATGCATCACCCTAAGTAGCTTACCATGTCAGGCTAATGAAAAGGACATGCCAAAATCAACAACAACAATCCTTGAGTGCAAATACATTTTACAAACTTTAAAAGGGAAGAAAAATCCCAATCGAAAATATACAGATTTTACATTACTTTGTACAATACATGCATGACTCAACTATGCTGAAGCACAATGTTAGTCCGCCATCGAAGAAGCTCACGATATCTTTGGTGTGGCGAGCCACCGCAGCATAGTGTGGGCGCACATCCCACGCCATACCAACTGGAGGAATGGGTGGCCCTGCCGCTATTTCTGAGAAGTCTACATCCCAATGATGCAGTCGAACAAGCGACAACGCATCCTGCACCCGCAACAAGTTGTTGGTGCACAAGATCCTTCACGGGGTCCATGCTTCGAAACTTCCCTAGCAGCCCCAGGAAACTAGATGGAGCCGCATATAGGGGGAACATGGCAGCCTAGATAGACGCGAGTCACGACCTCGCACGCTTCAAAACCTGAAGCACCGGGTGGACACGATCCTGAACCGTTGCAACCATACTCGCTTTGTCACAGTCCATCCAGACGAAACCTTCGGCCTCCAACTCCTGTTGGGTGAGGCAATTGAGCCGAATAGCAACACGCTCCTTCTCTTCCTGCGGAAGAAGATTGACAACTACAAAAGGGCCGCAGCTTAGAAGCTGCGGACATCGGACCAAGCCAAAAACAAGCTAAAGAAATCCAGGGCGACTTACATTGAAACTGCTTGCCGATCTACCGAAATTCTTCAAGGAGATACTCCTCTCTCGCAACGGCCCACTCCATCTTGGACTTTGAAACATCTGCATAGCCACAGATGATAAGGACATCCTTCTCCAGGCTTCGGATGCGGTCACGCAGTAAAGGAAACTATGACGCCTCACTTGTCATCGGACGGACAACACCGAAAGCAGATGATGGAGTCACGGGGTCATCATTTTAAGGGCCCTAAGAGGCGCACAAGTAAAAAAGTATAAGGACAAGAGAAATTAACAGTTGTAGAAGAAAATTCATAGATTCACATCAACATAACCACTACGTGGTACGATCAAAGTTATCAAGTACAGGGAATTACATGCGCCATGGCTAAGGAAAACTTAAAACTACAGGAGAAACTACGAAGCATAAAGACCCTAAGGAGTAGCCACATCTGGAGCAACTTTGGACTCCGAGGCTCTCGCCTTGGCCACCCGCTGCCGTTCTAACGCATAGGTGGATAGAAGGTCAATGTGACGGGGTCCATAATGCTTGCAGCAGGAGGCGAATGAAGAAAAGGCTACATCAATGTCATTCGCCGCTACCGACATCTTGGAGGTGACCTGGCTCAGGTTCAGCTGCGCTCCAGCTGCAATCGCCATCGCTAGGCGAAGGGTAGCTCCCACTCCCTTCTGCATCTTCTTGTAATCTGCGGGCGCATCATCCGCCAGGGCCTTCGCCAAGGAGTCGACGTCGTCGATGGCAACGCCCTTAGGAAAGATCTCACGGTAGAAGCGGCTAAGGACCTCCTTGTCCTTACCCGGCGTCTCGACAGTAGAGCTGCAATGGTCTTCGACCGCCGCAACCGCATCCGTGATGGGTCACCATGATTCAAGACATCACAGTCAAACGCAATGCTAGTGGAATCTGCATATGCGTCAAAAAAGCTTCCGGTCAAGCAAAGAAAACGCACCAAAAAGCATAAGAAGAAGAAGATGTATGGTAACTCACCAGACAATGCTTTGGCAACCGCCATAAGCTGCTCCCCCATCGCCTTCTCCCGAGATGCAGGAGCAGCTGCATGTTTTTCTTCACGCTCCTGGGCCTCCTACTTACAGCACTCAAGGTCCTCCACGACATCTTTCGCCATGGTTTTCGCCTGGTTGTGCCTCTTTAGAGTGCGTCCAGCTTGCGGAGGGCCTCGTTGTTCTCATATGTGAAAAGCAAAAGGAAAAAAGGTCAGAAAGTAAAACTCACCATTGGCACCCAAGGAAAATAGATAGTAATTAACACACCTTGGAGATGTTGAATGCTTTCCTACAAGGATAAGTATTGTTTCCCGAGGCGGTTGTTGTCGCGGATGAAGGGCTACAACAAAGAAAAACCAATCGAGTAAATAAAAGAATCGGGGGCTCGCCCGGGTCAAATGGACAGTACTCACATGTCCACCTGAAGACTCTGAAGGAGCATCTTGAGTCTTCTGGGTAACAACAGCATGAGTCCTCGGTTTTGAGGAACTCGATACTCCATCACCGGAGTTGGCCGGTATCTTCGGGGAGGACGTCGTAGGCTATGCGTGCACCATCTTCGAGTCTGCGGCTACCTATCCAGTTTCATCCTGCACGGCTTCACCTGAGGAGGACCCCTGCTACAACAAGAGGCGCAATTCACTCAAAACATCAAGAAGGCCAAAGTTTAGCACAATCAAGACACAAGAGCATGCAATACTTACAAAGGGATATCAGAGAGGTTAAAGATCAGCACCTCCTTCTTAATCTTCTTGGCCTGTGGCTGAGGATCCACGGCCCGGATGGGCACCACAGGAATGGGGGAGGTAGAACCTTCATCCGTAGAGTGCCGCTGCAGAAAGGCGGGCCCTTTCGGCTATGGTGGAGGCGTGGCATCCGAGCTTTCGCTTCGAGCTCTCTTGCAAGAGTTCCCTTTCCTATGCTTGGGGGCTTCCATAGTCAGCGAGTGTGCAGGAGGGACAGTGGAATTAGATTCTGCGTCACCGCCATCTGGCGTAGCCGTATATTTCTCAGGAAGGGGAGGCATCATGCTCTCCACCTTAAGATCCTACGGGACACCGAAGAGATACGTCAAAAGTCAAAACAGAAGACACAAAAGAAAATGCATTACGTGGAAGTAAAAAATTCACCTGAGGAACTTCCTTCTTCAGGCTAAAGGGGACAATCAACGACTTCCTCGGCAACTCCTCGTCGGCCCTGAAGCACAACAGAGGTCGAAGCGCCCGGTCGAGGTCGGTTGAGGACATCTCCTTGTCCGACACTCTCGTCGGGTCACTGGCACCGAAGTACAGAAACATCGAGTACACCCTCACCTGGATGAGCTGCACCCGACGCTTGAGGAATGTCCAGATCATGTTGTCGTGGTGGTGGCACGGCAGATGCCATGGGTAGGCTTAAGTTTGGGGCCGAATTGGTGCTTCTGGTCACCGGGGAGGGAGTGCACGGTCGAGCCATGCACGAAGAACAAGAAGAACTCTCCACACTTGACAATTTGATTGATACCCCAAAGATTACAAGTGCTCTATGAGCTGTATTAGCTTGAGTACGCTGCACTTGTTCCCTACTTGGTCCAACCTCCTTCTACTACTGCTATGCCCTCCCTTGTATAGTCAGTTCTAGCTATCTAATACCCCTTTGGGTTCTAGGGTTTATTGTTTGGGTCCTGGTCCCTACAATATGGGTCGGGTCATGGGCTTGCCCTAAGCCAGAGGCCTGGTCCACAAAGCTTGACAGCTAACAGTCTTCTGGTACGCTGCTTCTTGTTCTTTTTGGCATCACGCTGTTAATTTGTACGTCAGCAATGCTTTGGGCGTCACCCGGCTCCTTTTGTGTCACCCGGCGTCGCCCTTCTATTTTGACCATGCTTTACCATGGTCCCTCCTGAACCTTACTTGGAAAGGTGCCTCGTGTCCTTCTTGACTCGGCCCTTCCTCGGTCGACTCGTCTCGTTGGTACCTGCAAGGGTTACAACTTTGTCCTATATGGGCCGAGATAGTTTGTATCTCGGCTCTCATGCTTATCTTACCCGGCCGTTCTTACCCGGCCTGGTTCCTTTTTTACTCGTAGCCAACCTAGCTACGCTATGTTTCCCCTCTCGTGACCCTACCGGGGGTTATCCCCCCGACATTAGTCCCCGAAGCTGGTGAGGTCTAGCAGTTCAAGCTGTTAGGCGTCTCCAGGTTCCTTTTGTGTGAATGGAACTTAGTTTTTGTCTTTTATCTATCACAGTTTTGCATCTTTCGGGTTAGTCTGACAATTTTGGGTCAATTCTTTGACTTCTTGGCTCATTCTTGCCTCGAGCCGAGTTACTTTGACCAATTCCGGGTCATTTTCGGCGCGCTTCAGTCACGGACAGCTGGTAATCATGATTAATTGCCTCAATTTTTGTTCCAAGATCTGGCGGCATAGTGAAGGCTATGTAGCTATTCCCCGTCACTATGGCAGTCCCATCGACCTGCGCCTCTTGCCCTTCCAGCCATGACGTGGCATGGGATTTTTCGTGTATTTTTGGCTACATGGCGCTCGCTGACTGGCTCTCCCGGCCTGGTACACGGCCACACGCTGGCTGCACGGCACAGTTAGATCCCACGGCGGGGTTTTTTACTTCCCTTAAGTAGGGGTTGGGGGTTTCCACTTCCCCAATGCCCGTTCAGTTTCCTTAGCCTTTCTTCTTCTTCCTCGTGCCTGCAAGATCGAACTGACTCCTTTGCGGTTCCTTCTCCCTCTTGCTCTAGTGCTGTGATTGCCCCTGTCCTCTTTCCATTCTAGCACGGGTCCACATTGTTCCAAGCCTCTCCTTACCGAGGAGGAGACAGACTCCGACGACCTCATCGACGCTCGCGATGGTGCTGATCGTGCCGAGGAGCAGGAGGTCCCCGCCAGCGAGCGCGGTGGCTTGGAAGGCTCGGAGGTCTCCATCGAAGAAGTGGAGTGGCTCCGGTCCACCAGACGCATCCCACTCCAAGTGGATTGCCGCCTCCCCGCCGGTGATATCTCCCCCAAACCTAAAGCTGGTGAGCGGGTGGTTTTTCTTTCCCACTTTGAACCCGGCTTTGCTCTTACTGTGAGCACCTTCTTTTCCTCGTTTCTTTCTACCTTCCGTCTGCAGACCCACCATTTTCCTGCCAATGCAATTTGCTCTCTCTCTTGTTTTATCTCTGCCTGCGAGGCCTATCTTGGAATTTGGCCTACAGTTCTTCTGTGGGCCAAGTATTTTCGCTTCAAAGTTCAGGTTGTTCCTCAGCCTGAAGTTCTCTGTGCCGAGAAGAAGCCTACTCGGTGCGGTGCTGCTAGCATCACGCCCAGGAGGGATTCCATCTTTCCTCGGGTTGCTAGTATCGATTCTTGCAAGAAGTGGCATATAACCTTTTTCTATGTCAAGAACAACAGGTCCACTGACAACATCCGGCTTCCCCCTTTCTCGGATGAGGTCCCCCACAAGAAGCACTGGCAGCTTGACCCACGCGGCCAAGACGCTGCGGTGAACGAAGCCAACGCCATCCTAGAAAGGTTGCTGTCGTCGGATGAAAACTTTCATCTTGCCGACTCTGACCTCATGTGCACCTTCATCTCACGCCGGGTAAGCCCCATCCAAGCCAGGATCCACAAGATGTGCTTCATGAGCGGGTCCAATGATCCGACTCGGCATTCCACCAAGGAGCTCACGCATGACTCCATTGCCCGCCGAGTAAGCTCAATCTTTAGATTGAACCTAGCGGATGATTGGGCTTGGAGTTGCCCACCATTTAGCCGGGTCAGGCATGTCCCCTGGGTAAGTTTTCCGGATTACTTTCTCGCCGAGTAGGCTTTAGCTCTTTTGCCACTCTTAGCTTAGTTTTTGTTTCTCATTCTGTTTGTCTTTCGCAGAATCTCCTTCACCAGGTTGATGACAGTACTGTCCCCCTGCTGGCTATAATGGGGATTTCTCTAACCCGGATGAGTTCGAGTATGACCTGGAGTGCTTCATGCCCATCCCGCACACTGCGGCAGCTTCGGCTTCGGGTAAGAGTCAATCTCGCAATCCCTTACAAGTTTGGTCTAACGATGATGAGGATGATGATTGTACGCTCTTGGAGGTATTTGCCTTGTGAGCTTAGTCTCTTTGCTTATCCGAGTAAACCCGTTATTTACTTATGCAGCTGGCCAGGTACATGACATTCCTCCTCTTGCCGTGGGTGGAGTTGGAAAGATCCCCGTCGTCAAGCCGAAGCGACGCGGAGCCTCCTCCAGCACCCAGCCGGCCAAGAAGAACAAGCCCACTCCGGCAGCTCCTGCTGCCCCTGCTGCTGCCAGCCTGGGTGCGACTCGCCAAGATGCTGGGCGCCGAGTCACATGCCGAGTCGCCCGCGACCCGGTCGTCACAGGGTAAGTTTGTTTTTACTTTGCCTTCTATGTTCTTTTCTTTCTCATCCTTGATGTTCTCTTACATATGTCTTGTTGTTTTCAGTGTTGCACCTTTGACGGCGAATCAGGCTACTTCTAGTATTGCCTCGCCGCTTAGGCCTGCACCTCCTCCAGCTGACTCGGCGGCGCCGAGTCCCGTCCGGGTTGAGGCTCGCACTGTTGAGGCTCACGCTTCTTAGTGTCAGTTCCTCTGGTATCAGCCCTCAAGCTGATGTGAATGAAAAATTTCCTGATCTTGGAGCCAGCAAAACTGCTGAGCTCAGTCAGGGGGCTCCAAGATCCTCTCCAAATCCTTCTGCTCGCTCTCCAATTCTGTCAAAGGGCCAGACCCAGCCTAAGGCTTCTGGCTCTACTCGCCCCTGTTCTGGCAAGTCCACCTCTTCCAAGCAAACAACTCTACTTTGCACTCCGGGTTCTGCTCCTCAGATCCGGCCTCCAACGTCGGCGACAAAGCTCGCTTCAACGGGTAAGGGGGACGAATCCGCGGGTGCCAGGTCAGGTGATGACTCCAGGGCTGTTACCCTCCATACTTCTGCCGCTGCGACCCGTGCCACTGTGGGAACCGCCCTGAAAATGGGTCGAGTTCTTACTCGGACGCTCAGTGGAAAGAGCCTTGGTTCGTCTAAGCCTTACGCCGTGGCATGGAATGTGGTAGGCGAACAAGAGGTCAACGCTCGTGCCAGGAAGAAGCTGAAGCTGGGCCCCAAGGCCGTCTCCGACATGACCCAGCAGGCCATTACTCTGATGGCCCGCGCCGACGAAGTCAACGAGGTACATTGACTTCTTACTCTTTTCTTTTATTGAGTATTTCCTTTATACATATCAGCTAGTCCCCGAGGTTACAGTCGAGTAAGAAACTTACTAGGCTGTAAGCTCTTCAATAGTCACTTAGTCTATAGATCCTTTACTTCAAGCATGTATGTTAGAACTTCGATCCCTAGCCCTCGAGGTTACTGCCGAGTAAAGAACTTACTCGGCTTTAAGCTCTTAAGCTCTTTGATTCCTTTATGCCAAACTCATGCTAGAGGTTAAATCCCTAATCCTCGAGGTTACTGCCGACTAAAGAACTTACTCGGCTGTAAGATCTTAAGCTTTTTGATTCGGCAGCTTGCCTGAACTGACTCCTCCTTATTGTATGTATTCTTTGATCAGCTCACACATAACAAGCGCACCAAGGTGCATCAAGCCCTCGTCCTAGTGCATCGCAAGCTCGAACTTGCATACGAGAAGCAACAGACTGATACCCACGGCCAAGGTAATATCTTTGCTCTTCCTCTTTTCTATTTTGTGTAATTTTCCTTGGTTCAGCTCCTCATTTTTCCTCTCGCTCTTGTTCCACAGCCACTGCTCTGTCTACCATCAACAATCTTCACTCGCAAATCAGCGAGGCCGAGAGTAAATTTCTTGCCTCCCTAAGCCAATAGCTGAAATATATCTGTTGGTACTGACAAATATTTGTTCTGAATAAGCAGAGAAGCACCAAGCCGAACTCCAGAAGGAGCACGATGAGGTGACTCGGCTGAAGAAAATGATGGCCGAGACAGAGCAGAAGCACTTGGCCGAGGTGAAGGGGCTGAGAGAGGAGCTTGCCGAGAAGAACGAGCAACAGGCCGCCAGCGCCAAGAAGACCAAGAAGCTGCTCGACGAGGACGAATCATAGGTCGAGTTGGCAAACCTTAGCTTGTATGCCCTTAAAGCCAAGGCCAAGACTTGGCATAACAAACTCGCCGCCATGAACTTCTTTCTCGGTAGTGAGTTCTTTCTCTTTACGCATTGTATAAGTCATTTTGGCTTCTTCCACCTGCCATTGTTATTTGCTAACTTTTCTCTTTTTGCTTGCAGAGAATTTTCCTGAGGCCAACATGTTTGCCATCCGATCTAGGAAGAAGGTGAGGGCCGAAGCTAGTGCTGTTGCTGACGGCGAGGTGTCCATGGAGGAGCTCCTCGCAGCGGTGTCTGAACGAGTTAAGACCCTCAGATCTTGCAGTGTGGACTTTCTCAAATCGGTTATCCATGCGTTTCGCATGCTCTGGCCGGATGAAGACCCACCCGAACTCATCGAGCCACTCGCCGACAGACTACTCCTTACTGAAGATCGGCTGGATCAATGGCGTGAGTCGGCCGGCCGAGCTGCAGCGGATAACGCTCTCTCCTTTGTGCTTTCATGGTACGAGGACATCAACCTCGATGTTCTTGCTCGCATAAGGGGAGATGGCAAGTGTTTGAATAATCCGGAGCTGATCAAGAAGTGACAGGAACGAGATTATGCCATGATCGAGTACTCCATGGTGCACGCTTGGTGTGAAGGGCCTAGCTTCCTCGACCTTGGTGACCCGCTCGTTGAAGTTGCTGCTGTGAAGAGGGTGGCGACAGCGAGGCGAGCGAGTCAGATATTCCAGATGACCCGGCCGCAGATGCCCCTCACCAGGCCGATGCTCCAAGCACTCCTGGCTTCGAGAATGCTCCTCCGAGTTCTCCTGCTCCTTAGGCCAACAAATACTCGAACTTTTATTAGATCCCCGGTATGCCGGGTATAGATGTAACATACATTGCACTTTAAGTTTGATTTTGCGATAGTCAATGGGCTTTATATATTTGTGTTATGCTCTGAGTGCGAATCAATCAAGGACAAGTCCCCAAGTTTCATTTTGTCGTGTCACCTTTCCTTGCCTTTGGCCCTTGTCTACCTTTTTCGGTGTTGGACATTAGGATCTCAAAGTACGAAGGATATAGTTAGCGGGTATGAAACTTGGATAACTTGGACGAGATTACTCGACACATAGTATAACATGACCTGCAGAGAGTTAGACAAAAACTAAAGCCGACTCGCGTTTCTCCCTTGTACTTATCTGGCGTTCGTGTTTACTCGTCTTAAATCTTTTTCTCTTGCTTGCCATGAAGCCGTGTTTTTGGATAATATCATAGTCGAAGAGTTGATTTCTTCCGAGTAAACACTACTTGTTCCGAGATAAATTTCGAGTATCACGCCAGCAAACGTAAAATAATTGAAATGGAAAGCCTAAGGGGTAGTCCCCGAGTCAGTTTTTTGAATCATACCATTTTATTATTAGCACATAGCCGGCAAACACGTCCGACATATGAGACTATGAGTGATACATGCACTGCTTCTCCTAAGTATAGAAGGGACGAAGCAGTGCCACATTCCATGGCCTTTTGGTTTCATCTTCTGACCTGTCCGCCTTGTTATTTTGCGCTTCTCGAGCATCTATGAGATAGTAGGAATCATTGTGCAATGCTTTGCTTACAATGAATGGACCTTCCCATGGAGGTGATAATTTATGCATTCTAGCTATGCACTACACCAGCCTCAGTACAATATCTCCTTCTCGAAAAACACGAGGTTGCACTTTCTGGCTATGGTAGCGTCGGAGATTTTGTTGATATATAGCGGATCTGGAGAATGCCAGTTCCCTTGCTTATTCGAGTAAGTCTACTCCATCTTATTGGGCCTCTTTTACCTCAGCTTCCGTGTATTGCCTTATCCTTAGCGAGTCATATTCTATGTCGGCAGGCAAAACTGCTTCAGCCCCATATACGAGGAAAAATGGCGTATAACCGGTTAATCGATTCGGAGTTGTTCTTGGGCTCCACAGTACTAAGGGTAGTACCTCTATCCAAAAACCAGGTGATCTCTGGAGTGGTTCCATTAAGCGGGGTTCTATCCCGGATAGAACTAAGCCATTAGCCCGTTCAACTTGTCTATTTGATTCTGGATGGGCGACTGATGCTACATCGAGCCTTATTTTGTGTTTCCCACAGAATCGAGCAAAAGCTCCTTCGGCAAAGTTCGTGCCATTGTCAGTGATCACACTGTGTGGGTAACCGTATCTGAGGATTACATCCCTTAGGAATGTAACAGCTATTTTACCGTCCAATTTCTTGATTGGTTTCACTTCTATCCACTTAGTGAACTTATCAATCATGACCAAGATATGAGTCATGCCTCCCCTTGTTGGTTTGAATGGTCCTACCATATCTAGGCACCATACTGCAAACGGCCAAGTGATTGGTATAGTCTTCAATTCAGACGTTGGTAAATGTGACTTGGAAGCATAGTGTTGACAACCACTGCATTTTCCGACTAACTCTTGTGCTTGTGCCAATGCCCTTGGCCAGTAGAATCCATGTCGGAATACCTTGGCTACCAATGCTCTTGATGATGCATGGTGCTCGCACTCTCCTTGATGGATATTCAATAAGATCTCCTGGACTTTCTCTGAGCTGATGCAATGTTGCAGTACACTTGTCACACTTCTCTTCTAGAGTTCCTTGTTGATTATGGTGTATGCTTTTTCCCTTCGTGCTGTTTGTCTTGCCAATATTTCATCACTCGGCAAGGTTCCATCCTTCAAATAACTGAATATTGGTTGTGCCCACGTTGGTATTAGTGGTTCCGGGTCTGCTTCAACTTCGATGTCCATTGGTTCTGCCGACATATGCTCTGCTGACATAACCTGAGGATTCCCCGAGTGTGATTCGGCGACCCCTGAGGTGAATGGATCAGTCCCCGAGTGACTCAAACCTACCCCTGAGTCGATGTCCATTGGCACTGCCTCTGATTCCTGACTCACTAGGATGACCCTGATTGATTCGGACTCCGGTGACGGCTTGATCGATGGCTTCCTGAGATGCTCCAACGCTACCCCTGGTGGTATTGCTTGCCTAGATGATCCTAGTTTGGATAATACATCTACTGCCTCATTTTCTGCTCTAGGAATGTGATGAAACTCACAACCGTCAAAATGTCCCGAAATTTGTTGTACGTGGAAACGATATAATGCCATGTTTGCGTCCAGCACATCCCAATGTCCAGACACTTGCTGAATCACCAGATCCGAATCGCCAAAACACATGATCCTTTTGATACCAATTTCCTTGGCTACTTTAATGCCATGAACAAGTGCTTCATACTCGGCAACGTTGTTAGAAGCAGCAAAATGAATCTGCAACACATACCTCAATTGATCCCTCTTTGGAGATGTGAGCACTATCCCGGCGCCCAGACCCATTCTCGTCTTGGACCCGTCAAAATGCATTTTCCAGTAATTCGGATCTGGCAGCGGTGGTTCGTACTGCATTTCCATCCATTCGACAAAGAAATCTGCAACGGCCTGATATTTTATTGCATCTTGCCTATCATATTGTAGAGTGTATGGTGCCAGTTCGATGGCCCATTTGGCTAGTCGGCCGCTGGCATCTTTGTTGCCCAATATATCTGAGATAGGTGCCTCGCATATGGCCCGGATTGGGTGTTCTTGAAAATAATGCTTCAGCTTCTTTGCTGCCATATATACCCCATATGTCATCTTCAGATAATGTGCGTAATTCTCTTTCGAGACGGAGAGCACTTCGCTCAAGTAATACACTGGTCTTTGGACTGATTTGCCCCCTTCTTCATGTTCAACCACTATTACTGGACTTACAACTCTGTTGGTTGCAGCGACATAGAGCAAAATTGGCTCTTCGGAAAGTGGTGACGCTAATATTGGTGTTGTTGCCAACATTTTCTTTAATTCATGGAAAGCGCTATCGGCTTGCTGTGTCCATGTGAATTTGTCTGATTTCTTCATCAGTTGATATAGCGGTAGGGATTTTTCGCCTAGGCGACTAACAAACCTGCTCAACCAGGCATCCAGTAAACTTCTGGACATCATTGAGGGTTTTTGGCAATTCCATTCTTTCGATGGCCCTGATCTTTGTCAGGTTAGCTTCGATTCCTCGGCTAGATACAAGGAATCCGAGTAACTTTCTAGCCGGGACACCAAATGTACATTTTTACGGGTTAAGTTTCATCCGGAATCTTCTCAAGTTTCTGAATGTTTGACACATGTCCTCAATTAGAGTATGATTTTGTTTGGTTTTTATTACCACGTCATTGACGTATACTTGAACATTTTTGTCCAATTAATCTTGCAAGCATTTTTGCATGCACCTTTGATATGTTGCACCTGCATTTCTCAATCCGAATGGCATGGTGCGATAGAAATAAGCCCCGTACGGGGTGATCAAAGCTGTCTTTATTTGATCATTTGGATTCAGAAGAATCTGATGGAATCCTGAATACGCATCCACAAATGACAACAACTCACACCCAGCTGTAGAGTCTATGACTTGATATATCCGAGGCAGAGGAAATGGATCTTTTCGACACGCCTTATTAAGGTTCGTGTAATCAATACACATGCGCCATACCATTGCCACGTTCGGTTCGTCTTTTTTCTTCTTGACCAGGACTGGATTTGACAACCACTCCGGGTGCAGTACTTCCATGATGAATCCAGCAGCTAAGAGTCTTGCAATCTCGGCATCTATTACTTTCCTCCTATCTTCGGCGAAGCGGCGGAGGGGTTGCTTCACCGGCTTTGCATCTGGTCTTACATGAAGAGAGTGCTCAGCCCGCTCCCTCGGAACTCCTTGCAGATCTTGAGTGGACCACGCAAAGATGTCCCGATTCTCATGGAGGAAGCTAGTGAGCTCGCTTTCCTATTTATCTGTAACGCCAACCCCAATGGTCACTGTGCGCTCTGGGAAATTTTCATCCACCTGCACCTTCTTGGTTTCCTTGGTAGCTTGAAATGACACACTGCCATGCGGGTTGGTGAGTGTCGGCATGGACATTTGTGCTGCTTTGGCCAATGCTGCCACTTCCAACATCTGACTTTTCTCTTGTGCTATGACGAGTGTCTCGGCCAGTGAAGATCCGACTGAAGCACAAGCAATAGATCTTTTGTAATCTACTTCCACTGTGATTACTCCACATGGGCCTGGCAGCTTCATCTTTAAGTAAGCCATATGGGTAGTAGCCATGAACCTTGCCATAGCCGGCCTGCCTAGTAAGGCGTGATATGAGCTGACCAGATCTACCATCTCGAACTCTATAGCTTCAGTGCGATAGTTCTCTCTGTTGCCGAATAAGACGTCGACCCAGATCTTGCCAATTGGCTCACAGGACAATCACGGCACAATACCGTGGAAAGTGGTCTTAGTCGGCTCCAGCATGTTCATGGTAATACCTAACTTGAGCATTGTATCCTTATGATTTTGATGCTATTGCCACCGTCAATCAATACTTTTGAAAACTTCACGTTGATATCTGGGCCCATGAATGTTGGATCCAAAACCAAAGTGTATCCTCCAGGGGTTGGCATGATCTTGGGATGATCTTTTATACTCCAAGTTATCTTTTGCTCGGACCAATGCATGTACTTGGGAATTGCCGACATCGTGGAATTCACTTCCATCATTCGTCGTTGCTGGCTCTTCTTGTCATTTGGCTCTGTGACAAAGACAACATAGCTCTGGTGATGTTCTCGATACTCATTTCTGGTTTCGTGGCTGATATGAGTGTCTTCACCTCTTGCGTTGTGCACCTGGTGCACAACTTCTCTTCTTTCTTGATTCTGATACCTCGGCTGCCTGTTTTCATATCTGTTATCTGCTCCTACTGCTTGAGCATTTCCTCATGTAAGTGGCGGAGGGGGAGGTGGTGGAAGTTGCTTATTCGGCGAGTCCACTCTGTCTCCTTCTGAAACCAAGTGCATTGCCTTGTTGAGTGATTTGCCAGCTTACTTGGACTAGGCGTGTGAAACTTACACGGCTGATCCAGCATCATCTCATAGGTATATTTTTGTCGGTCCTGATACTTCTTCCTCTGATCGTATGGCCTTTTGCCGTCATTCTTTGGCACCCATTGTTGTTGACCATTTGTCCTTTGACGTTGACTGCATCCAGCATCTAGATGATCCCGACTTACGACCGCAACCTGAGTCGAACCATACCTGTAATCTGGCCTCTCGTTTCTTCTCTTGCTTCTGTATTCGGATCTTTCCTGGCACCTTTGTGACCCGACAGTGTCATAGATCTGAGTCTCAGTCATCTCGTCTGCCGACATGAGCAGCGGTTGAGTCGGATCTCCTAACGCATACGAGTCGGCGATTCTTATCGTCTCTTCCAGTCTTGCCGGCATATATCTTTGTAACCTTTTCCACAACACACTTCCATGCCTACATCCTTGTGCAAACCATGCAATTGCTTGTCACTCGATTACCCCTTCACAAGAGTTACGCATCGTACACCACCTTGTGAGGAATTCCCTGTCTGTCTCATTCGGTCTTTGCTTGCACATTGCTAGTTGTTGTGGGCGATTCAGCCTCTTGTAAGTGCTTGTGAAATTGCTCACAAAAGCATCGTGAAAAATCGATCCAACTGTTGATGCTTCCGGGTGGCAAATTGTTCAACCATACCCGAGCTGGTCCTTCCAGCATCTGCGACACATAACATACTGCCCATCTCAAGTTTCCTTGCACGATTTTCACAGCCGTTCCATAATCTATGAGCCAGTCCTCTGGCTTTGTGCTTCCATCATACGTTTTTGTCCCTCTAGCCAGCTGGAAATTTGGCACCGGTGAATCCTTCATGATCCTTGGTCCAAAGCACGGTGGACCGTGCGGACCTTGCGATTCAATTATCTCTGCCATCTTTATGCGGTCAAGCTTCAGCCTTGCATCATCCAGCTGAAGGTTCCTACCTCCATATCTTGCTCCCATTGCTTGATATGCATGATCCCGGAATTCATACCCGTCATTTACCATGGCCGAGTAACCATCATTATACTTATTCGCGTTCAGGTCAGCAGGCTGTTGAACTGCTTTTCCCGCGCTTTGCTGTCTTCTTTCCGGCTGAGCCAGTGCATTATTCGGAGCTAGATTTCCTCCTCCTGCCGAGTGAGTTGTCATTTCTCTGTCCAATTTTTTCCTGGTTTTCATTTTCTCGGGGATTATTTCATTTCGCCCCTTGCCCGTGCACCGGGTTTCCTTGAATCACTGCCGGATCATAGGAGACCATCTGCTTGTTTCTTCTAGAATCTACACTTTTTTCTTTTCTCGGCCTGGGTGCCGCTCCGGGTGAGGATGTCGTGTTCCCAGCCGATCTTGCAGGGACAGGAGTCGCTGAGTGAACCAGATGTGACCTCCCTAATATACCCGGATTTTCTCTATAATATGCCTCTTCAGCATGCTGGATGCTTTCACTAACTCATTGACTCGTTCTTGCTGCCTTTTCTTTGCTTCTCCCTCCAAGTGGGTAATTCTGCCATTGCTGCTTCTGCTGCTCGCAGATTAGCTATTGCTATGTTGTACGTTGGATGCATGGTCGTCTCATTGCTGTTCTCTCGTGTTATCTTGGACGTCGCATCCGCTAGATCTTTGTTGAGGTTCCTTCCTCTCAATCTCGTTGCATCTAGCCGGGTCTTTGCGCCCTTGACTCGATTTGCCGAGTTAAGCTCTCGGATAGTGATGTCCACGTCCTGCTGTAACTGTGATAGCTCCTTGGATTTCTCCAGGACTTTTATCCTGGCTTCTTCCAACTCGGTTTGCACACGCGCCGGGTCAGTTGCTTGTGCCACTGGATCTGCCAACTTGTATATCGCTTCCTGCAGCTCCTTAGCCCTTTTGCTCCTAGCTATGTTCTCTGGTTTTTCCAGTGGCGCCTTTGCTGTCCTTGCAGCCTTCGGTGTTTCCTCATGGTTTCCTCCCTCTGCATTCGCATTCACTACTGGAACTACTAGGGGAGCAGTGGGATTTGGTGCTGTCATCATTACCTCCATGGAGACGAGTTGGTGAGGTTTCCCAGCGACAGGAGACGTTGGAGGATCTGGCGGCAGGACGAAGTGCTCAGGATATGCGCGCTCCACCGTACCACGACGTAGACCGGGTACTCGCCGAACTTGATGAAGCGACCGCCCCTAGGGAACGGCTTGGTCCCGAAGCAGCCTGCGTTGTCGCTGGCGAAGTTGAGCACTCCAAACCTCTGTATGAGGCCGGAGTAGACGCGCTCGCTGGTCTTGGCGATGATGTTGCCCGTCCGGATGAAGACTCCATCAAGCACCTGCTTCTGCCCCACTGTGGGCGCCAACTGTCATGGTGGAGGCACGGTAGATGCCATGGGTAGGCTTAAGTTGGGGGCCGAACGGGTGCTTGTGGTCACCGGGGAGGGAGTGCACGGTCAAGCCATGCACGAAGAACAAGAAGAACTCTCCACACGACAATTTGATTTATACCCCAAAGATTACAAGTGCTCCTTGAGCTGTATTGGCTTGAGTACGCAGCACTAGTTCCCTACTTGGTCCAACCTCCTTCTACTACTGCTATGCCCTCCATTATATAGGAAGTGCTAGCTAGCTAATACCCCTTTGGGTTCTAGGGTTTACTGTTTGGGTCCTGGTCCCTACAATATGGGTCGGGTCATGGGCTTGCCCTAAGCCAAGAGGCCCGTTCCACAAAGCTTGACAGCTAACGGTCTTCTGGTATGCTGCTTCTTGTTCTTTTTGGCATCACGCTGTTACTTTGTACGTCAGCGCATGCTTTGGGCATCACCCGACTCCTCTTGTGTCACCCGGCATCGCCCTTCTCTTTTTACCATGCTTTACCATGGTCCCTCCTGAACCTTACTCGGAAAGGTGCCTCGTGTCCTTCTTGACTCGACCCTTCCTCGGTCGACTCGGCTTGTTGGTACCTGCAAGGGTTACAACTTTGTCCTATATGGGCCGAGATAGTTTGTATCTCGGCTCTCATGCTTATCTTACCCGGCCTGGTTCCTTTTTTACTCGGAGCCAACCTAACTGCGCTATGTTTCCCCTCTCGAGACGCTACCGGGGGTTATCCTGCCAACACATGTCGACGTCGGAGACCTCCTTGCCACGCTGATACGTCGGAAACGTATCTATAATTTTTGATGTTCCATGCTTGTTTAGAATCTACTTTGCTTTGCTTTGTCTACACTTTGAGGTGTTTTTATTAGTTTTCTGATAATAACCTATTAACAAGTTGACATAGTGCCAGTTGCCTGTTTTCTTCTGTTTTTGGTTCCAAAAAAGGTAGAAAATCAATATTCTCGGAGTTGGATGGGACAAAAGCCAATGTCAATATTTTACCGTGGGGAACACAGAGCTAGAGTATGAGACGGAGAAGATCCACCAGGGGTCCACACCCCCTGGCCGCGCGGCCTAGGTGGGTCCGCGCCTGGGGGGTGTGGCCGCCCAGGATGCCCCCTACCTCGCCAATAAGAAGCCCCTGATACCAAAACCCTAACTACCTGATCAATCTTCCATGAAACAGTCTGTAGACGCCGCCACCATCGTCCCTAGATCGGGGAGATCTGAAGCTCTTCCCGGCACCCTGCCAGAGGGGAGATCATCCCGAAGGCCTTCTTCTTCATCATGCCATCCTCCGGTAAGAAGCGTGAGTAGTTTCACCTTGGACTACAGGTCCATGTAGTAGCTAGATGGTTGTATCTCCTCCTTTGTGCTACCATATTTAGATCTTGTGAGCTCCGTTCATGATCAAGATCATCTATTTGTAATCATGCCTGTGTGTTTGTGGGGATCCGATGGATATTGATTAATGGTTCTATCTTATTGATTCTATCATGTCTGTGTTGTTTGTGATCTTGCATGCTCTCCGTTGTTAGTAGCTATCTTGGCCAAGCAGATGCTAGTGACTCCAAGAGGGATTATTTATGCTCGATAGTGGGTTCATGCCTCTATTTAATCTAAGGGAAGTGACATAAATCTCTAAGGTTGTAGATGTGATATTGCTACTAGGGAGAAAACAATGGTCTCTTGTTCATGGAACAAGTGGATTGTTTACCATACACACTTTGCTTAAAGAAGTTATCCGTTGCTTGCAATTTAATACTGGAGGGGGTTCGGATGATAACCTGAAGGTGGATTACTAGTCATAGATGTAGTTCGATGGCGGTCTACGTATCTTGTTGTATTGCCCAATCGAATCTCATAGTATCATGAATGTCTAGTATTGCATTGTTATGCCTTGCTCAGTACTGTCAATTGCCCTGCTGTAATTTGTTTACCCAGCATGCCATGTTTGTTTAACTTAAGGAGAACACCTCTAGTGAACTATGGACCTAATCTTTACCATTGAAACATCTTACACTTTTACTATTTAGTTTCTGCAAACCACCATTACCTTCCACACCATACAGTTAATCCTTTGTTGTCAGCCAACCGGTGAGATTGACAACCTCACTGTTCTTTGGGGCAAAGTCTTGAGTTTGTGTTGTGCAGGTTTCCAAGTTGCTAGCAACAACTTTGAGTCGTTTCCTTCCTCCTACTGGTTTGATAACCTTGGTTTCTTACTGACGGATGAAATTTCCGCTGTGTTCATCATACCTTCCTCTTGGGGTCTCCCAACGAAGCTCAACAATCAGCTGATCCATCGTCACACGCACCAACTAGAGCTCCTCCACGTGCTTGTATAGCTTCTCCACCACTTTGGTTTCACCCTCCATAACGTCATTAGACCACGAACGCTTTCGGGTGACCACTAAGCTGGCATTGAAGGGAGCCAATCCATAGTGTTGGTTGTCGAGCTTGGAGTGGCAAAGATAGAACCACTAGTTCCTCCATCTTTGGACGGATTCGCAGAGGTGGAAGGTGAAGTACTGGATGTTGGGGCGGATGGATATCCCGCACTTGCCTAGCATGTAAACGCCACCGGTGCCAGACCTTCTCTTTAGGGAATAGAGTTTCCTGAAGAGGCCAAAGTGCGGCTCGATCCCGAGCCAGCACTCACACAGCGTGATGAAACAGGCAATGTGCACAAGAGAGTTGGGTGAAACTGATGGAGTTGTCGCCCATAAACAAAAAGGAGCCCACAAAGAAATTCGTGGGCGAGAAGAGAAAGCCCGCGGATAACGAATGCATAAAACATCACCTGGAATCCTTCGGGAGGATCCGGGGTTACCTCAAATTTGGGGATAATGGCGTCGCCTTTCTCATGCGAGATAAGGCCCGATTCGCATAGGTGGCGCAAGTCCGTATCCCTCATCATAGACCGCCGCCAGCTTCCATCAGTGACACGGACAACGGTGGAGGTCTTCTTGGCGGCAATGGCGGCGCTCATCCCAGCAGCAGTAGAAGACTATCTCTTGGGCTTTCCCATCTTGCTGGCTCGATGCGCGGCATAATGAGCGTGAAGAAAGGAGAAAATGTGAAGAATGTATAGTGCAAGGGACATGAGAGCTCTGAAAATGAAGGAAGCTAATCGATGAATGAAGTGGTGAAGGGAAAGCTGCCATAGTTCCTCGTAGTATAAAACAACGAAGAAAGACGAAGCGCAACCTTTTATTCAACAAACCTAACACATGTCCTTCATCACATCATATACGTGGCAGGCACCGCCCAAACCGTCTCGAGCACGCCGTCCACCATGCGTTTAAATCGAAGATACGCAATAATTATCATGTAAACTACGCATGACTAGTCAAATCCCTGTCAGAAAGTGGGACCCATGATCGTCACATCACATCGCCTCTGCTATCGTAGACGGTTGAGCTCACCATCCATCACCAATGTGTCAGCAAAAGTGAAGGCCAGCAATGGCTCTAATCTTTCGACTGAAAATGAAAGTACTTACTCGAGTCTGTGACTAAACCAACTACTCGGGGCTACTCCTATTAGGAGCGTTGGTTGCGCACCTGAGAATTTGATAAGGTCCCCAGGTCAGTCGAAGAAATTCCTAAAGCTTCGAGTCTACGAATCCATTACGGACTCGGGGGAGCGTTGGTCGCGCATTCTAAAAAGTGCTGGCACTGATGGCGTTTTGAAAGGTCGTCCAAAGAACTTCCGGATCGTTGTAATGCACAACTGTCAATTAAAAGTCTCTGCTCGAGTCTACTACTCAAAAACACTCGGGGGATACTCCCATAGGGAGCGCTGGTCGTGCACCCTATGAATTAGATAATTGAGATCTTTCGAATCCTACATGATTACCATAAAGCATACATCTCATTTAGCAACTCTGATCGAAATAGCGCTAAGAGAGGCAACATCTCCTTAGTTACCCGAAATGCATCCATGGCGATAAATTTTGGATGTTGTGTCTATGACGCAAAGGTAAGACCTACAGATACTTCTGATGGCCTTGCAACGCACCCGACTATGCTCTGCTAGTAATATTTTGTGTCAGCAAGCACGATGAAAAATCCTAATGGACGCATTGGGTACATAATTTAAACACTCGAATTTGAATCCTGTAAGACCTCCACGGCCTAGGTTGAATTACGCCAGCAATTTTCCGGATTCGAGTCCGGGGACTCGAGTCCGAAGTAGATCGTGTTGTTTTGTCCAAAGACAGTTAACTGACCCTAATCCGTCGGGCGAGTCAAGCACACATATCAAAAATCCCTATGAACCAACACAATGATTCGAAACTTGTTCAGATGAAAGCACCCGAAAGACGTAAGATTCTCCAATAGAATATGGCCATCTTTAGATAGAAATTCAAAGGATCAAACCCTAACTTGTAACCGACTCAGCCTAAACTCCGAGACCTGGCCTCCCCCTATAAAGACCAGGAGGGCACGGCGAGGAGGACATCGATAGCCCTAGCACACAACTCGCTAGATCTCATCTATGCACCCCCTATAACCTCCGGCATCACCATAAATCAAGAACAGAAAAGAAAGAGTAGGGTTTTCCCTCTGGGGGCCTGAACCTGGGTAAACCTCATGTCCCCGTGTTGCAAATCTGTTAGCTGTTCCGCGATTTCCAGCGTCCCCTCCTTCTCCAAAACCCAAGTCCATAACAATGGGCATTGTGGAGTAGAACCCTCATCAATACAACTTCTGCATAAGATATAAATATAATGGATTAGCCATGTCCCTAGTTATGGTAAATATTGAGAATCTAAGGCTTGAAGCTTATGGATGATCTCGACATTCCAATTTCTTAATAAAATTTGATGGTTTGAATAAGGGAATAGGAGCACTGGATATTGGCCAATGTGTTGAGACAATTTTCAGAAGATTAATACTATTTGGAAAACATAGGATAAACTTATTCTTTATGAAAATTAGCCTGAAACTCCACTTAGCCAAATATGCATCTAATTGATAGGTTCCATTTTATATCCACATATGTCGTGGTGGCATCACGGCATATGCCTGGGGTAGGCTAAAGTTGGGGCTGATGGACATGGAGGAATCCGAGACGGATGAAGCAGTCGGAAGAACACGATGTAACCAAGTTCGAGGCTCTCCTAGTGAGATAACACCTCTACTCCTACATCTAATCACATATAAACTTGCCATACATGATGGTTACAATGGTGCTCCTTGAGCTGTATTTCCTATGCCTCTAGTAGCTTTATCTATGAGAGTGGAGGAGGAATATTATGAGCTCCTAACGATCAGAGAGGAGAGGAGCCCTTCAGGGGAATCTTCTATATCAATCCCCGTGGTGATCCTTATAAAGGGGAGCCCATGGGACAAGACTTGTTCCCCATGATTAGTCCTAGTCAGAATGGTTTGTCTTGTAGTTCTCATCTGTGGTATCTCCTTAGCACATTACTAGCATCTTCATAACATACTCAGCATATTCCTTGGCATCTCTAGAGATGCCTGGCATATTCCCTAGCATCTTCCTAGTATTCCAATCATATACCATGGGGCATGTGCCAGTCTTAGCCTGGGCGTCCCAAGACTGGCACGTGATGTGCTGATCTTGACTTGGCTTGAAGTAGCACTGATGCGGAGGTCAAGGATGCTTCTATAGATGAATAAGTGGTCACCTACGACGAGATAACTCGTCCCAAGTGATAAATCCAATGGGTGAGCTCAGTTTGGGACCTGCTGATTCGGCCTAAATGGTAGATTTCTCGGCCCAGGAGGTAAGGAAGAGCCTAGACGAATTACATCTTATTCGTCCTAGGGTCGTTCATCAGGCCCAAATGGGTCATGTAGCAGCCCAGGCGAGATCTTCCTTCAGTCGGTGGTGGGCTGCTATCCTAGGTGGGCTGGATCCTCCGTCAGCAGGCCCATCCGGGTGAATCCTGGGGTTGCTAGCGAGGTCATGGAGAAGCGAAGACCCGCGATGGTCCAAACTAGGCGTTATCCGGCCCACCCAGGTGAATCTTGGGGTTCCTGGCGAAGTCGTGGCAAAGTGAAGCCCCACGGTTGGCTGAACTGGGTGTTATCCGGCCCACCAGGGTGAAGCTTGGTTCCTGGCAATGTGATGGAAAAGCGCAGCCCCGCGATGGGCCAAACCGGGTGTTATCCGGCCCACCCGGGTGAAGCGGAGGTGGCAGCAAGGTGATTCGATGGGAGGGTGCCGGTGTCAAGCGGGAGCGAGAAGGGTTGGCAGGAACAACTTATCGATGCTGGTCACTGAAGCAGGTTGGGCCGGTCATCTCTGTGTCAGCCCACCCGGGGGCTGCAGCTTTGATCCGGTGAGGTAGTGCCTAGGAAGTTGGCCGGTTGGGATTGAGCCGGTTGGAATTGACCCGGAGGATTGAAACATTATTCGACCTCAGGGTGATAGCTTTGGCTAGCAGAAAGCTTTGACCAGCCCGAGTTTGCCTTAACTCGACCCAAATCCCTTTTGTTTCTTCTTTCCTTTAAGTTGGTTATATTTTACTAATATATGTCTCTTCTCCACATGGATCTTTTATTAAATTGTTTCTTCCTCTACTAAGTTTCTTCATACCTCAACTATGGGGTACCTAGGGTCATATCCCCGACATTAGTCCCCGAGGCTATGTGGGACTCGTAGAGTCGCACATAGGCTTTCTATTAAAATACTCACAGAGTTATTTACCGGCATACAGTCTCTGTGTGATATATTTCTTTGTTATATAACCATTTTGGGTAAATTTTGACATCCTACCTTCGTGGGCATTGGTCTTATAACCCTTTGGGGTAAGTTATGACTCTTGTCCTTCTTGGGCACTGGTCTTATAACACTTTTGGGCAATTTATGACTTCTGGCCTTCTTGGGCACTGGTCCTATAACTCTTTTGGGAAAGTTATGACTTCTGGCCTCCTTGGCCATTGGTCTTATAACTCTTTTGGGTAAGTTATGACTTATGGCCTTCTTTGGCACTGGTCTTCTAACCCTTTTGGGCAAGTTATGACTTCTGGCCTTCTTGGGCACTGGTCTTATAACTATTTTGGGTAAGTTATGACTTCTGGCCTTCTTTGGCAGTCGTCTTATATCTCTTTTGGGTAATTTATGACTTCTGGACTTCTTGGGCACTGATCTTATAACCCTTTTTGGTAATTTATGACTTCTAGCCTTTTTGAGCACTGGTCTTATAACTCTTTTCGGTAAGTTTGTGACTTCTAGCCTTCTTGGGCACTAGTCATAACCCTTTTGGCTAAGTTTGTGACTTGTGGCCTTATTGGGCAATGGTCATAACCCTTTTGGGTAAGTTTGTGACTTGTGGCATTCTTGGGCACTCGTCATAACCCGTTTGGGTAAGTTTGTGACTTCTGGCCTTCTTGGGCACTGGTCATAACCCTTTTGGGTAAGTTTCAATCTGAGTTATCTCATCTGAGTTATATGACTCAAATCTAACTTATGTCTCAAATCCGAGTTATCTGATTCAAATTTGAGTTATATGACTTAAATTTGAGTTATCTGACTCAAATTCTGAGTTATATGACTCAAAATTCGAGTTATATGGCTCAAATCTGACTTATGCCCCAAATATGAGTTATTTGACTCAAAATATGAGTTATATAATTCAATCCAAGTTATCTGACTCAAAATCCGAGTTATATGACTCAAATCTGACAAATGCTCCAAATCTGAGTTATCTGTCTCAAAATCCAAGTTATATCACTCAAAATCTGAGTTATATGAATCAAATCCGAGTTATAATTGCTGAGATATAATTTATGATATGCTAGCAAATTGGCTTAAATATGGATCCGAGATATAGATCTGAGATATAGTTTTGAGATATGATATGCTGGTAAACCGCCATGAGTTGGGATCCGAGATATAGATGATGGTGCTGACGTGGAGAACTTCGTTGGAAACCCGAAAAGCAAGGTGTGATGAGTACATCAGCAAGTCTTCCCTCACTAGAGACCGAGGTTATCGAACCAGAAGGAGGAAGGAAACGTCACACAGGTGTTGCAAGCAACGCGGAGACCTACACAACACAAACTCAAGACTTTGCCCCAACGAATCAGTGAGGTTGTCAAGCTAACCAGTTTGCTGTAACAAAGGATTGAACGTATGGTATGGAAGTAAATGGTGGTTTGCAGCAAGTAAACAAGTAACAGTGGAAGATGTATAAGTGGTAAAGATTGGACCGGGGTCTATAGTTCACTAGAGTTGCTCTCCTTAGATAAACAACATGGCATGAAGGGTAAAAAAATTACAGCAGGGCAATTGACAGGAACTGGTTATCATCCGAACCCCCTCCAGTATTAAGTTGCAAGCAACAGACAACTGCTTGAAGCAAAGTGTGTAAGGTAAATAGTCCACATGTTCCATGAACAAGAGACTGTTGTTTTCTCCCTAGTGGCAACAACACATCTACAACCGAAGAGATTTTTGTTACTTCCCTTGGAAACTAGAGGCATGAACCCACTATCGAGCATAAAATACCCCCTCTTGGAGTCACTAGAAACTACTTATCCAAGATAGCCAGTAACAACGGAGAGCATGCAAGATCACAAACAACACAGACATGATAGAATCATAAAGAGAAAACCATTAATCAAACCAACATAATAATCTCAATATCCATCGGATCCCCGCAAACACAACATGCATGATTACAAAAATCTATTAGATCTTGATTATGAACGGATCTCACAAGATCTATACATGAAAGCATAAAGGAGGAGATACAACCATCTAGCTACTACATGGACCCATATTCCAAGGTGGAACCACTCACGCATCATACCGGAGAGAAGGCCTCCGGGATGATCTACCCTCCGGCAGGGAGCCGGGAAGAACATTAGATCTCCTGGATCTAGGGACGATGGTGGCGGCGGCTATAGACGGTTTCATGGATATTTGATCGGGTACTCAGGGTTTCTGCATAGGGGCTTCTTATAGGCGAAGGGGGATGCCGAGGCGGCGTCCAGGGCGGGCAAACCCTAGCCAGGCGCGGGGCAGGGCCCACCCACGCCTGGGGTGGGTCTGGCCCTCCTGGCTGGCCCCACCGGCTCCCCTTTGGACTTCTTTTTCCCCACGGTAAGTAATTGACTTTGACATTTGTCCCGTGAAATTAAGAGAATATTTCTTTACTAACTTTTCTAAAACCAAAAACAACAGAAAACAGGCATCTGGCACTGTTGCAACTTGTTAGTAGGTTAGTACCAGAAAACATGTAAAAAAGCACCTCAAAGTGTGGACAAGTAAATCAAAGTGGATACTAAACAAGCATGGAGCATCAAAAATTATAGATACTTTTCCATCGGATCAACATACCCAAGCTTAACTCCTGCTCGTCCTCGAGTAGGTAAGTGATAAACATAATAATTTTTGAGGTGACATGCACCCTCACAATAAAGATCCAACCATTTGCAAGCATTGAAAGCTGGGATAAAAGAACTCTAAACATGTGCATGAAAGATGGAGTTGTAACAATAGGACATAGTAACTATGCATGCAACATGAGAAGCTACAAACAAAGATCATGAATAACATGCATTGAAAAACATTTGTTTGTTTCACATGCAGAAAACATAGCATAGTGGCAATCAGCTTGTCCCTCATAGAGTAGCAATATAGATGCATAGGACACCTGCAAAGTTCACAAGGGTGACTAGAAACAAATAGCACAAGAACAAGTAATAACACAATATGCATTAATTAATAATCTTTGGAACACTACACACAGAATGACAACTATGCTCTCTTAATGGTGGCTAAAGGTAGAAGGTGGAGACTCAATAGTGGTGGAAGAAAGGCCTTTTTGTAAAGGAAGCAGCGATTACAAGTTTCAAAAAGAGCTTCCAAAAATTATGGTACTTGTTAGCTTTCAGCCCTCATTGCCCGTGTCATAAGCATCTTGAAGTGGTTAAGGTTAAAGTGGCAAAGCTGGAGTATATGCTTTACGAAGTATAAGTTGGCAATCTCAAGTCCCTTGAATACGAGGGCCACACCTCATGCATACTCAACTTTGGGCATAGGTAAGTTCTTGTCACTATAAGTATTTGCATATCATTGAGAACCGCCAATGGGGTACCCCTTGCACATGGTACAAGAGCTTTCCCATAACCAAAATGACAAGGCAAGCAGACAATGAGCATCTCAGCAATCTTTTTATTTACCATATGCATAGATTTTTATTGAGGATGTTTCATAGATAGCTCATTATGGTGATGCTACAAGTTTCCACCATGATTAGGCATGGCTTAGGCTAGTGGCCCAGGCGTTTCTCTAACACAAGATACAAACTCCATGGACTTACAAGTTCCCTCTTTATTTCACACCGGTGACATCCATAGACAAAAGAACATGATATCAACTGAGTACAAAGTACAAGTGCAATGTTGAAAACGTTCCCCGTGACAGCACTGTTCTGCTAATTCCAACTTATAAGTGCAAGCATATACAACAAAGTTGTCACAATGGTTTATGTTTATTAGGGGCAAAGAATAAAGTGTGCCATCAAGTTCGTGAGGGATTTAATCACTAAGTTTTCACGTAACAAAATTGTTTTTAATTTGAAGATAGTTGAAAACAAGAATATACTTGGAATGGTGTAACACACCATTCATAGGAGTTTATAGTGGACACTTTGGAATAACTTGGTTTCTTGGGAGTTGGAGGCATGAGTAGATATTACTCATACAAGTGGAGGCTAGCAAAATACTGGGAGCAACCAATTAAGAGAGCGTATAATGGCCATAATCATGCAGTGAAACAAAGCGTACTAATCAAAGCAAAGAGTGGTACTACACGTCAAGGACTAATGATCATAGAGGCTAATGGTGACTTGTCATAGTCATAACATGGTGTGAGCATGTGCCAAGTCAACCCAAGCAAAGCATCAAAGGAGAATACCACAATACTATGCTTTTGCATGCTAAAACAACGCATAATTTCTTCAAGGCACACTAAGCAATCCAAATTGTTTGGAACAAGACATGCTACACCAATAAACACTAAGCATAAGGTCAAAACAACACCTAGCATGTCATGCTAAAGTCTAAGTCATAGTCAATGCAAGCTCCTCTTGCACTTCAAGGAAGAACTTCCTACTCCTTTCCAAACACCAAGCAAAATTATTTGCAAAACAACACAATGAGAACGGGCGCCCAAACTACTTTATAAAACTAAAAAAACTAAGAAAAGAAAATGAAAACAAAGACGCTCCAAGAACAACACAACTGTGCATGAAACAATAAAAAGGAAGTGTCTAGATAGACCTGAGCCTTTTATTGATGAAGAAAGGGGATGCCTTGGGCATCCCCAAGCTTTGACGCTTGTAACTCTTGGATATTTCTTGGGGTGACACCATGGTGGCATCTCCAAGCTTCATCTTTTGTCTATTCTTCATCTCATTTCATCATTCTCTCTCTACACCTAAAATTTTTCCTTCATACAAAACTTCACACAATCTACATTATCAACATTAGTGTATTCAAAAGATATTAGACCACTATCAAAGCTTTCGAACAGCAAGGCTTTACTAAAAACACAAGATAATGTAGTAACTCCTTCAAAAATCTCAATTCACCTAAAGAGAACTCAAAAAGGAATCAATAAGAAGCAAATGCAAATAATGGCAAAAATCTGTCAAAACAGACCCGCGGGTAGAAACTGATTTTTTCGAACATCTTCTGTTGCTCAAATCAAAAAGTGTTGAACTAGCAAAAGTTAGATAACATAATGGGGGATTTATTCGTAAATGTTGAGCTCAATACGAGTTACATAGCCTCCTCATGATTTTGTTTGGTGGAGGACATAAATCTGTTTTGGGACAGCAACTCCCCAAATCTTACTTCCCTCTCATTAGAGGTTATTCTTGGCACAAAAAGCAAACAAAAAGGATAAGGAGAGGTCATTACTGAAGTAATAACTTCCAAGAATCAAGGAAACTCTTGGGTTATCTCCCAACAAGTACTTTTCTTTAACGCCTTTAAGTTAGGCACAAGAAGCAGGAAGAATCAAGTATTTTCGAATCAAGAAGCATTAACATTCATACATGCAAAATCTTCAACTATTAAAGGTATATCATCCAAATGGGTTTTTGAGGATCCCTTCTCATCTCTCTTTGGTCTACTACTTTCATCAAAATGATTTTCAGGAGCAATCTAGTCAAAGTTCTTTTCAAAGGCTTCATGCATTCCAATAAGCTTAAAGGGGATGGGTATCTTAAATTCTTCTCTATGCTTAGTTTTATCAGAAATACCCACAACATCTACACTTGAGCCTAGGATATTGAAACGCTCAAAAACCTTTTTGGCTTCCCTAGCAACATCATGGAATTCTTTTGATAAAGTTTCAAGGATGAATTCCCTCTTTTCAGCATTCTTCTCTTCTTTTCGTTTTAGCTATAAAAATTGTATGAAGGGGTTAAGGCTAACAAACCTAGCCTCTAACATATGAACTAAAGAAGCTGCAGCAATCTCATAATTAGGAGCAAGCTCTACTATAGATTTATCCTCAATATCCTCATGCTTGCTAACATAATTAAAGAATTCTTCAATATTATCTTCAATATCTACGATTTTTCCTAAAACGTAGATCTCATCTACGATCTGGACATGGATTCCGACCATTGTTCCAATTCGATCGAACTTTTTGATCTTCGATCACCGCCTCTAGATTTATGTGTCACAGTCTACCCCTATGGCGGAAGCCGACCGGTAGGGGTATGTCGTTCCACGACCTCAGCTGTATGATCACGGAAATCAGATCTACCATTCCCCGAATATAGTTGATCCAATCAACCTTGTACAAAACCGATCTATCTCATAGATCGACCACCAAAACAGCATATATATCTCATCTACATCCTACCGCATATCACATATGCGAGATCTCGAGCCTAAAACCAGAAGCTATCGCTCTGATACCACTGTTGGGCCATGCAGAGATAAAACAAAACTTTTCCTCTAAAGTGGTGATCCCAAGATCTAGCTGAGGTAGAAGGCCACGAGGTTTACCACTAGACACGCAGTTGCGGATTACTGATGAAGCGCGTCAGTTGATGCAGTGCAGTCCTCACGATCCGATCGTCCTGGTGCTGATCGCACAGCACCTCTGCTGGTATCCACACGTACAAGGAGGAGCACCAGGGTAACTGCTAGGTTCGTATCGACGGTAGGACTGCTGTGGAGCTAGGGTTTCCAACACATGGAATGACCTAACCGAACAACGATTAACCTTTCTAGGTTACGGTGCTCCACTATATATAGGGAGTGAACGTGGGCTCTGCTCGCGCGGCCCATTCACTGAAGCCCATATAACACTAGTCACTGTTAGTCCAACTCACTAACTTAGTCCTAATCCGGTTTAGGTCCAACCCAACCAGATTATAGGTTCAGATCCAATCCGAACTTGTTCCCGCTCTTAAGTGTATGACCCCGCAGGCTCATGGCTACCTGGACACGATTGGTGTCCAAATCTCAATCGATCAGTCGGTAGCGGCTCCTAGCAGAACGTGCCGTCTCCCAAGTACCAAAGAGTCATGACGACTTGCCTTTCCAATGCGACTTTCGTCCGAGTCCCTTTTGCCTCACGATATACCTTGTCAGACTATAGGCGAATAATTGTCATCCCTTAAATAGTCCGACTCTCTTCTCGATCCGAGATAAATGATTCACCCGACTAACTCTTAGTTTATCGCCTCGGTTAACACTTAACCGAGTCGTGCATGGCCATGCTTTCCAAATCATGTCATCCGAGAGGGCCCAGAGAATATCTCTCCAAGTGGAGGGGCAAAATCCCATCTTGGTTATTCACATCACGACTTGATTCTCATCGACCGAACTCGCTTTATAACTGCGATTCACGGATCAGCGTTGATGTAACCTTAGTCTGTGATCCTCAACTCGGACTATGCAACAGCCTCAGGTCTAAGGATTAAATTGATTGAGACATACAAATGACAACTTGTTCGTTGTACCTCAAATGTGTCAATCTGACTCGCTAAACTCTTTAGCCGAATCTTTGTAAGTTGGAATAGCATCTCCATGCCCATGACAAGTGGAACCGAGTCATCAAGCCAACTTTCACATTGGTATAAGTTGTGTGTCCAGCATAACTTCAATGACTAAGGATATTTAGTAGAAACAACATGAATGCATAGTTCCACAACCGAATCACATATTCAATGATATACATCAAATGTTTATATAAGGACTACTTAATATCTTTATGAATACAATGGGAAATCTCATCATACATTATTGCCTCTAGGGCATATTCCCAACAGATGCTTGCTGAGTCACGCTGGCCAAATCAGTCTCGGTGAGTCAGGTTTTCTGAGTCATGCTTGCTGAGTTAGGCTTGCTGAGTCAGGATAGCCGAAATTGACTTGCTAATTCAGGCTTGCTGAGTCAATCTTGATGACGCAAGCTTGCCGAGTCAGGCTTGCTAAGTCAGGATGGTTGAATTAGGCTTGCCAAATAAGGTTTGCCGAGTCATGCTTGCCGAGTTAGGCTGGCCGAATCAGACTTGCTGAGTCAGGCTGGTCGAATCATACTTGCTCAGTCAGGCTCGCTGAATCAGGCATACCGAATCAGACTTGCTAAGTCAGGCTGGCCAAATTAGGCATGCCGAATCAGGCTTGCTGAGTCAGGCTTGCTGAGTCATTCTTGATAAGTCAGGCTTGCTGAATCAGGCTTGCTGAGTCAGCTTGGAGGCTCCTGTTACCACTTATCTTCTCTATGTACACTGGGGAAGAGGATGAAGAAGATCTTGCTCGATGATGAAGCTGAGGTTGATTAAGATGTTCCCGTCTGAATGGAATCCCAACCAACGCCTCTGATCTACCCCATGGTGGGCGCCAAACGTCGTAGTGGTATCATGGCATATGCCTGGGGTAGGCTAAAGTTGGGGCCGATGGACGTGGAGGAATCCGAGGAGGGATGATGTAGTGAAGACCGCACTTGGAAGAACACGGTGTACCCAGGTTCGAGGCTCTCCTAGTGAGATAACACCTCTACTCCTGCATCTAATCTCATATAAACTTGCCATACATGGTGGCTACAATGGTGATCCTTGGGCTATATTTCCTATGCCTCTATTAGCTTTCTCTGTAAAAATTGAGGAGGAAGAAGATGAGCTCCTAACGAGAAGAGAGGAGTGGAGCCCTTCGGGGACCTCTACTATCTCGATCCCCCTTGTGATCCTTATAAAGGGGAGCCCAGGGGACAAGACTTGTTCCCCACAATTGATCCTAGTCAGACTGGTCTGTCTTGTAGTTCTTGTCGTTGGTATCTCCTTAGCATATTCCTAGCATCTTCCTGAGATACTCAGCATATGCCTTGGCATCTCTGGAGATGCCTGGCATATTCTCTAGCATCTTCCTAGGATTCCAAGTATATCCCATGGGGCATGTGCCAGTCTGAGCTAGGGGCATCCCAAGACTGGCACGTGATGTGCTGATCTTGACTTGGCTTGAAGTAGCATTGATGCGGAGGTCAAGGATGCGTCTAGCGGTGAATAAATGGTCACCTAGGACGAGATAAATCGGCCCAAGTGATAAATACAATGGGTGAACTCAGTTTGGGACCTATTGATTCGGCCTAAATGGCAGATGTCTCGGCCTAGGAGGTAAGGAAGAGCCCAGTCGAATTACATCTTATTCGGAATGGGGTCATTCTGGCCAAAATGGGCCATGCAGCGGCCTAGACAAGGTCTTACTTCATTCGGCGGGGGGCTGCTATCCAAGGCGGGTCGGATCCTCCGTTAGTAGGCCCAGCCAGGTGAAGCTTGGGGGTTCCTGGCGAGGTCATGGTGAAGCGAAGCCCTGTGATGGTCCGAACTAGGTGTTATTCGGCCCACCCGGGTGAATGTCGGGGGAATAACCACCGGTAGGGTCATAAGGGGTAAAACATTGCCCATCCTGGCTTATGTCGAGTAAGGGATAACTCGGGCCGGGTAACAATGTCCGGGTAAGAAGGTCATGTGCGGCCGACATAAGAATTATGTCGGCTCATATAAGACAAGTTTGTTTACCTTGCAGGAAGCAATGAGCTGAGTCTTGCGAGGGAAGGCCGAGTCTAAAAGGACACGTGGCAGCTTTCAGAGTAAGATTCAGGAGGGACCATGGTAAAGCACGGTCAAAAGAAAAGGGAGACGCCGGGTGACACAAAAGGATCCAGGTGACGCCCAAAGCAAGGGCTGACGTACAAAGTAACAGTATGACGCCAAAAGAGCTGGAGGCTACGTACAAGAAGACCATTAACTGTATGACTTTGTGGACTGGGTCAAGGGGCTTAGGGCTAGCCCATGACCTGGCCTGCACAGTAAGGACCAAGATCCAAACAATAACCCTAGAATCCAAAGGGTTGTAACCTAGCTGGCCATCGCCTATATAAGGAGGGGCATAGCTAGGGTTTAAGGAGGTTGGACCAGATAGGAAACTAGTGCCCTGAGGCTATGCTGAAACAGCTCTAGGAGCACTTGTAATCAATAAAAATCCTAAGTGTGGAGACTTCATCTTGTTCTTCGTGTGCGGCTAGACCGTGCACTCCTCCCAGTTCTATAGCGTCCATTATTGCCCCCCTTAAGCCTACCCATGGCATTTGTCGTGACACCACCACGACAGTTGGCGCCTACCATGGGGCAGAAGCAGGCGCTTGCTGGAGTTTTCATCCGGACGGGCAACATCATCGCCAATACAGGCGGACGCGTCCACTTCGGCCTCATCCTGAGGTTCAGGGCACTCAACTTCGTCAGTGACAACGCGGGCTGCTTTGGGACCAAGTCGTTCCCAAGAGGCGGTCGCTTCATCAAGTTCGGGAGCACCAGGTCTATGTAGCGGTGCACGTGGAGTGCGCGTACCCAGAGCGCGTCATCCTGGCGCCGGATCCACCTGCGTCTCCTACCGCAGGAAAGCTTCATCAGCTCGTCTCCGTTGAGGTAATGATGATAGCTCCGAATGCCCCAGCACCTCCAGTAGTCCCTGTGGTGAATGAGGATGCTAAGGGAGGGAATCCGGAAGAAACGCCAAGGGCGGCAAGAACTGCAAAAGCACCGCTAGAAAATCCAGAGAACATAGCTAGGAGCAAGAGAGCTAAAGAATTGCAAGAAGCAATAGAGAAATTAGCAGAGCCAATAGCGCCAACAGCTGATCCGGCGCGTGTGCAGGCCGAGTTAGAGGGGGACAGGATAAAAGTCTTGGAGAAGGCAAAGGAATTAGCGCAGTTATAGCAAGATGTGGATATCACGATTCGAGAGCTCAACTCGGCAAATCGAGTCCAGGGCGCTAAGACCCGGCTTGATGCAACAAGGATGAGAGGGAGAAACCTCAATGAAGAATTGGCGGATGCAATGTAAAAGATAACACCAGAAAACAGCAACGAAACAGCCATGCGGCCGACATGCAATACTGCAGCAGCAAATTTGAGAGCCGTAGAGGTAGCAATGGTAGAGTTACCCCATCTGACCTGTGAAGCAAAGAGAAAACAATAGGAACGAGTCAATGAGTTGGTGAGAGCAACAAGAATGTTGAATGAAGCGTACTATAGGGCGAATCCGGGTGTAGCTGGAAGGTCACAACGGGTTCACTCGGCAACTCCAATCCCGGCGAGATCAGCAGGCCACACAGCCTCCTCGCTAGGAGTGGGCCGAGATAGAGAAAAGAGAAGAGTGTGGACTCAGGAAGGAACAAGAAGATAGTTGCTTATTACCCGGCAATGGTTGAAGGAAACTCGGCCCGTGCGCAGGGAACAAGAAGAAATGTCATTCAGGGAAATGAGAACCAGGAAAATGCTGGCCAAGAAAGGCAAGCAACACAAAGAAATGACAATTGGGGGCAATACTTTCCCCCTCAACCTAGGCATGGAACTCATTCGGCAGTAGGAGGAAACCAAGCTCTGAATCCTCCGCCAGCCCAACCTAAAAAGAGACAGCAAAGCATGGGAAAAGCAGTGCAGCAGCCTGCAGACCCGAACGCCAACAGATACAATGATGGTTACTCGGCAATGGTCAATGATGGGTATGAATTTCCGGATCATGTATACCAAGCAACGGGAGCAAGACTCGGAAGCAGAAATCTCCAGCCGGATGATGCGAGGCTATAGCTCGACCGGATAAAGATGGCAGAGCTGATCGAATCACAAGGTTCATAGGGTCCACCATGTTTTGGCCCAAGGATCATGAAAGAGACACCAGTACCAAACTTTCAGCTGGCAAGAGGGACAAAAACCTACGATGGAAGCACAAAGCCCGAATACTAGCTCATAGATTATGGAACTGCAGTAAAAATCATGCAAGGAAATCTGAGATGGGCAGTGTGGTATGTACCGCAGATGCTAGAAGGACCAGCAAGGGTGTGGCTGAATAATTTTCCACCCAGAAGTATCAATAGTTGGATTGATTACCAGGAAGCTTTCATAAGCAATTTCACAAGCACGTACAAAAGGCCGAATCACCCACAACATCTAGCTATGTGCAATCAAAGGCCGAATGAAATAGACAGGAAATTCCTCACAGGGTGGTGCACGATGCGCAACTCTTGTGAAGGGGTAATCGAGTCTCAAGAAATTGCATGGTTTGCACAAGGATGTAGGCATGGAAGTGTACTTTGGCAAAGGTTACAGATAGATATGCCGGAAAGCTTGGCAGAAACAATAAGAATCGTCGACTCGTATGCGTTACGAGATCCGACTCAGCCTCTGCTTATGTCGGCAGATGGCATGACTGAGACTCTGATTTATGATGCAGCCGGGTCACAAAGGCGCCAGGAAAGGGCCGAGTATAGAAGCAAAAGAAGGGATGAGAGACCAGATTATAGATATGGTTGGACTCAAGTTGCAGAAGTAAGTCATGATCATCTAGATACTGGAAGCAGCCAACGTCTAAGAATAAATGGGCAACAACAATGGATACCAAAAATTGATGGCAAAAAGCCATATGAACAAAGAAAGCCATATCAAGACACGCAGAAATATACTTATGAAATGATATTGGATCAACCATGTAAGTTTCACGCACCAAGTCCGAGTAAGCCGGCAAACCACACAACAAGACAATGCACTTAGTTTCAGAAGGGAGACAGAGTGGATTCGCCGACTCAGCAGTTACCGCCACCTCCCCCACCACCGCTCACAGGAGGAAATGCTCAAGCTGTTGGAGCCGAGCATAGATATGAGAATAGGAAGCCGAGATATCATAACCAAGAAACAAGGGAGGTTGTGCATCAGGTGCATAACCCAAGAGGTGGTGATGCTCATGTCGTCCATGGCACCAGAAATGAGTACCGAGAGCATCATTAGAGCTATGTCGTATTTGTCATAGAGCTGAATGACAAGAAGAGTCAATTGAGACGGATGATGGAAGTGAATGCCACAATGCTGGCAATACCAAAGTACATGCATTGGTCTAAACAGGAGATAACTTGGAGCATAAAGGATCACCCCAAGATCATGCCAACACCAGGAGTTTATGCTCGTGTCTTGGATCCAACATTCATGGGCCCAGATATTAATGTGAAGTTCTCCAAGGTACTGATAGACGATGGCAGTAGCATCAACATCATGTACAAGGATACCATGCTCAAGTTAGGCATCACTATGAATATGTTGGAGCCGACTAAGACAACTTTCCATGGTATTGTGCTGGGACTGTCCTATGAGCCAATTAGCAAGATTTGGGTTGACGTCTTATTCGGAAACAGAGAAAACTCTCGCACTGAAGCCATAGAGTTCGAGGTGGTTGATCTGGTCATCTCATACCATGCCTTACTCGGCAGGCCGGCTATGGCAAAGTTTATCGATACTCCACATATTGCTTACTTAAAGATGAAGTTGCCAGATCTGTGCGGAGTTATCGCAGTTGAGGGAGATTACAAGAGATCTATTGCATGCGCCTCAGCCAGATCTTCACTGGCCGAGTCACTGGTCATAGCACAGGAAAAGCATCAAATGATGAAAGTGGCAGCATTGGCCAAGGCAGCACAAATGTCTATGCCGGCACTCACTAACCCGCATGGCAGTGTATCTTTCCAAGCTACCAAGGAAACAAAGAAGATATAGGTTGATGAGGCCTTCCTAGAGCGCACAGTTACCATTGGTGCTGGGCTGACTGACAAATAGGAAAGCGAGCTCACCAGCTTCCTCCATGAGAATCGGGATATCTTTGCATGGTCCACACAAAAACTGCAAGGAGTTCCGAGGGAGCTGGCTGAGCACTCTCTATATGTATGTCCAGATGCCAAGCCGGTGAAGCAACCCCTCCACCGCTTCGCCGAAGATAGGAGGAAAGTCATAGTCGACGAGATAGCCAGGCTCTTGGCTACCGGGTTTATCATGGAAGTACTGCACCCAGATTGGTTATCAAATCCAGTCTTGGTCGAGAAGAAAAAGGATGACCCGAACATGGCAGTGGTGTGGCGCATGTGTATTGACTACACGAACCTCAATAAGGCGTGTCCAAAAGATCCATTCCCCCTGCAACGAATCGATCAAGTCATTGACTCTACTGTCGGGTGTGAGTTGTTGTCATTTGTGGATGCGTATTCTGGTTTCCACTAGATACCACTGAATCCGGATGATCAAATAAAGACAGCTTTTATCACCCTGTATGGGGCTTATTCCTATCGTACTATGCCATTCGGATTGAGAAATGCAGGTGCAACATAACAAAGGTGCATGCAAAAATGCTTGCAAGATCAACTGGACAAAATGTTCAAGTATATGTCGATGACGTGGTGATAAAAACCAAAAAAAGTCATACTCTAATTGAGGACTTGCATCAAACATTCGCAAACTTAAGAAGATTCTGGATGAAACTTAACCCGAAGAAATGCGCATTTAGTGTCCCGACTAGAAAATTACTCGTATTTCTCGTGTCCAGCCGAGGAATTGAGGCTAACCCGACAAAGATCAGGGCCATCAAAAGAATGGAATTGCCAAAAACCCTCAACGATGTCCAGAAGTTTACAGGGTTTCTGTAACATCCCAGCATTTAGGAACTAACGAAGGGTAGATTTAGGAAATTGAAATGTTGCATGCATTCATCTGTGAAAATGTGGGTAAATTTTTCGCCAAATGAAAACTTAAAGTGATCAAGGTTTCTTCCATAATTTGAGATTAGATTTAGCCTTAAAGAATGATTGCTATAAACTTTGATATGATCTTTGAGGAATTATGTGTTTTGGGAAATGAATTTGAATTTTAAACTTGAGTGTTTGAATTATAATTCAAATGATTTCTGAATAATGTTTAAATCTTGATTTGATTATGAGTTAACCAATTTAACACAAACTTTATTTAAAGAAAGCAAATTAAGAATATGAATATTTGTTTCATATTTTTATTCAATAAATAAGTTACCAAAATGTAACTTATTAAAATAATCCACAATATTCACCATAGCCAATCAATAAACAATAAGAAAATTTCTATATTGCTAATTGTATCATCTTTATTACAAAATAATAAATGAAGATTACAAAATAATAAAATAAAGATTACAATGGAATAAGAATATTACATTTGACTAATCTACAAAGAAAAATAAAAACCTAAACTAAAAGTCTTGATTTCAAAGTTTGGTACCTGCAAAACAAACACAAACAAAAAAATAAAGAAAGTTAGGATTAGTAATGTTTTACTCTCAGACATGTCAGTGAAGTGCACTGATCAAGATTCATCATTGAGTAATTTATAAAATGGGCAAGTTTCACCAATATGAAAGAATTTTACCAGCAAGGAGGGGCAAAAATTCAAATGACAGCAAGGAGGGGCAAGTTTCACCAGCCAGGTAAAAGTAATCAGAGCAAAGTAACTCTCAAGTCCAGAGCATACCCACGAGTGCACAGCAAGCACATATGCAGGACACACACCTAAATGCATGTTGTGTGCTGTCAGCCTCACATCGCAGCTCAAACACACAAAACCATCAGCACAGCCGTGGAGAGGCACTAGTGCATCTCTTCACTGCTCACACACATAAGAACAGCTAACTTAGCCAGCAGTTTCACCAAGCACAGCAGCCAGCAGCCAAACCAACCACAACTAGAATCACATCACCAGGATGGTGACATAAGGAGGGGGAAGGATCAGGTGGACAACAAGACCAAGTGCATGCTAGCTCAAGGTCAAGCACAGGAGCTCAGCAAAAAAAAGATCAACATCACCACCGAACTCGATAGTCATCAGTTTTCGTGGTGAGTATCATAAAACCATCACATGATCTAATCATATAATCTTGACAGAAGCATGTGTAGTTTATGAAATAAACTCTCAGAAAGCACCCAAGTGGGGTGAATCCATCATTGAGATTTTAAACTCTAAAAGCAAATAGCAAAGTACAAGGATCCAACCAAAACTCAGAACAACATCATTGATTTGGTTGTCAAGCTATATATTTCAATTCAAGCACAAATATAGTTAAGATTTAATTTCTAGGCACATCCCTAAGATAAGGGTAGAACCTTAGAAGCTAATCTTTTGGATCCATATAATGATCAAGCCTACTATCATTTTTCTCTAAAATTTGATTCAACAAACAATAACTGGTACCACTACGAGGACTATCCATATGAATCAACTAGATATAGACTAATCCCTAAGCCTCAGACCAACATCATTGGTCTTAGGGATTTTAGCAAAGAACATATCTACTTATCTTTTAAAGTCAAGCTTGTCTTAAGCTTAAACCAACCCAATCAATGGATTAGAATCAATCTTGTGTGCCATACAAAGATGGTGTCACAAGAACAATTCTACATAAATCAGAATAAGCATTCAAACATCACAGATTCAATCAATCAATCTACCAATCATTTTCCTGTCATTACAGGAATCATAATTAGGACATTCCTATGTAAATCTTCACTGTCTAAGATCATTGTGATCTCAAACTACATATGAATTCTAAAGCCAATAGCACTAGGACAGTGATTACATCACACCATACTCATTATCCTTACTCAAGTAAGGACAGGGATAAGTTATCAAACCCACTGGCTATACCAATCAGTGATTTCAGAGCAACTATATCATCTGTATCATATGAAATCTAATCATAAAATCATCCAATAAGCCACTAGAACCATTATAGTTCATCTCAAGCAACAAGCCTCAAGCTAATAATCATTTAGCATGCTTACAGGTCATCCACACATGATCTAATTCATCCAATAGATAATCAACACCAGGATATGAACCCTAAATGGAACAAATTATCTTAACCAGGACAAGACGGTAACCAGATAGGTCACTACCAACATCTATCATAGGATGATCGAGCACAAGGGGAAGAGGAAAAGAACTCACCAAAGGTCCTCGCTGAAGACCAGAAGAGGAAGCAGAGGTGGCCGATGACCATGGCAGCACGGGGAGCACCTCCAGGGGGCGTGGCGACCCATACAATGCCACGACGGCGACCATATCCACGTCTAGAGGCAAGGTGAATCACCACAGCACACGACGGCAGCGGCGGTGCCAAGATCCACGCCAACCCCCAAACCCTAGGGTTCAGGACGACATCGATCCATCGCAGGAGAGCCCCATGCTCAAATCCATTTGGATAGAAAGATAGAAAGGGACGTGCGTGACAACCTCCCTGCACCATGGCAGCTGGCTGAATTGACGGACGGCGGGAATCGCTTGGCGGTATCACTAACCACGGGGTCGGGGGCAGAAGAGGAGAGGAGTGAGCTTGAGGGTGAGAGGCTGCGAGGAGGTGGGCTGAGTGGGCCAGAACCCGTCGAGGTGACTGTTTTAACTAAGTCTCATGGGCCACCAGGGACCAATAAAAACAAGCCACCCTAGAAACCTTTAAGGCCTGTTTTAATAAATAGGAAAAGACCAAAATACCCCTAAACTTAATTAAATTCTAGAAAATAAAATAAAAGTCCAAAAAATTTAAATAAATATTTTTGGATTCACAATAATCCACACTATCCAACTAAATTAAGATATAAAATTTTAGACATTTAAATTTTATTAATAATTTTGTAATTTATATATTCCTAATGGAATTTTACAAAATTATTAAAAGGTGATAAAAATAAATCAAAATCACTTTCATTATATATTAATATTGTAGTATTTTCGAAAAATACTAAATAAATATTTAATAACAATTTTTGATATTTATGTGATAATTCCTAAAAGAATTATTAAATCAATAAAAGTCAAATAAAAGGGAAATAAAATAAAATAATTCAATATATGTTATAAATGTTAAAAAATAATATTTATAAATCCTTTATTATTAAAAAAACTTTTTATAATAATGGGAAGATTGCATACCAAGTTAAATGATTCATTACATTACTTGCATAATCATTTTGCTTCTTTAAATATTGTCCTTACCGGGCAATAATGATGTTTTTGTAGACATAGAAGCTCAAGGTCCAGTGCAAGCATCAGACTTCACTACCTTGCCATCACAAGGCAAGTTCATCACTTGCTCATGTCCTTTGAAGAGTCTTTAACCAAGTATTTGCAAATTGTGTGTTATCATATATGCTATAAAAGAAAGAAATTATTATTTTCACAAATAAAGAAATCATAGATATCATCCTAAGTGATGATAAAATGGAGAAATAGAACTTATGGTTCTATTTGCAAGAATGATAATCAATTAGGGACTTAATAACCCCTGACATCAGTGATTCTAGCGCCGTAAATTACGCGTTAGCCATGAGATTTGGAATGGGACAGAGAAGTCAGCTATATCCTCTTCCTCTCGCATGAAGCCGGATGTGCAGGTCGTGGCTGTTATCCTCGTAGCGTGCATATTGATTGGTAATTCGTAGAGGATATGCAGCATATGTGTGGGAACCCTCATCGTCCCACAATAGTTCTGGCATTTAACGGTTTGTACAAACCATTGTCATAATTCATTATGTGGGCATGGTGTACACCCAGAGGGTATGCGGGGTCGCGGAGGGGGTAGTGATTGGCTTGGACCAACTACTGGGCCCCACATCATGGAATTGTGGACGGGAAAGTACGCCCGGTTGTGCAACAAGGAGTTGATCTCTCATGGGTAAAGTAACGCACTTCTACAGAGCGTAAGAACTGTAACTTGTTAGTCCCTGTTCCAGGAAGGAGCTACGAACACGACAGGAAAGGAACTCCATCAAAGTTCTGGTCAACCTATGAAGGCTGATGGTCATAGATTTTCATAATAAAATCAATCTTTGAAGAAAGATTTACAAAAATTGCATAGTGCCAAGGATTTATAATCCGAGGTGGTAGTTAGAGCATCAAACTTCCCACCTTGCATATAATGAACTTGTTGGGTAATGCTACTACGCATCCTTTCCTTTGATCCCTTGCTTAGACTCTGAGAATCCTGAAGACGTGCCAAAGTATGCAGCCGAATGTCAAGAAGATGTGTTCTATGAGGAACCTGATCTATCCGGAAGTGTTGAAAAGAGTGGATTACGAAATCCGCTATGGTGTCGACGAAAACGAGTCCAACTAAGTATCCTAGTTAGTAGTAACCAACTGAGCCAAGAAGCATGAACTCTATAGAATAAGCTGCTGAGCTCAACTCCTAGTCGGAGTTACTACCTTTAAATTCCGCTGAAACACTTTATATTTTGGTTTGTAAGTTGAACCTTTTGAAGTCTTGAACTTCTGGTATTGTAGTAATAATAATGTGTGAATGTTTGTAATATGGACCCGCAATATTTCTGTTGTACCACTCTGAGGGATGTGATATTTACAAAATGGTGTTCTGTGAGTGTCATGTCAACGACTATAGTGTACTACACATGCAATGGTATGCTGGGTCACCACAGTTGGTATCAGAGCAAATTGCTTTGACCTTAGGTTGGAAACCTAGTAAAGGGTATTACCTGTAGAAAAGTTTAGCAATGATAAAGAATTCTCTAAAAGTACTATAATGGGTATTCAATTGAGAATATTCTGTTATATATTTTAGTGCGATAATTCTTTGTTATGATGCAATTTATTATTGTATACTAATCAAAACTATTTTTCTGATATACAAAGATATGGCACCAAAGTTTCCAAAACAGACTTTGGTAAGGAAAGAGGAGACTCTTGATGATTATCAAGGATCATTCACAGACCAACTCCGTCAACTTTTAAAGATCTTTAGTTGTCCAACTAGAATTCCAGTGAACACTATCACTTACCTTGATGGACGGATGTTATCCAAGTATCGTGTGAGTATCCAAATCGCAGAGGAACTTGGATTATATCACGATCTACCAATAGGAGAAGGTAGGAGTCATTTAGCAGCATATCATGTTGCTATTGTGGAGGCAATAGCTAATATCCGGGAGCAGAAAACCAAGGAGTTAGAAGGTAGTACATTCTCTGTGATACCTCATGATTCCATAGACTCAAAGCCTATACCGGATCATCTTACTCTGGTTAAGAAGCATCCTAAGTTAGCTTCCAAGTTTATGGATAGATACCGAACACTCGTTGCGTCTTTTTATAAGACACATCAAGTGATTGTTGAAGATAAAAATGATATGTTAGAGGATCTAACTCATCTGGAAAGGAGGAAGCAGTTAGCATTCCAGTTAGAGAAGGAAGCAGGCAGTAGCGCAACACTCATCTTTAAGGATATACCTATAGATCCTGAATCTTTTGTACCATATCCTTATTCACCAAGACCTGAACCTATAAATGATCCTACTATGCATATGAGGTATGTAGTACCACAGGGATCAGAGGAGGGTTCTGACTCAGAACTTCCTATTGAGAATTCGGATGGTTGGAGAATGGGATTGTATGAAATATCTCAAGAACACCAGATGTCCACAGATGGTTCTGACAGAAATGTTGGACAATCCAGCTGGATGGGTGCAAGAATTAACCCTAGTAACAGTAGTAGAAATACCATGTCAATAGATGATCATGATGAAGAAGAAGATCCTGAGGAGAGGGTGTTTGAATCATCAATATCTTCTCAAAACCCGGGGAATATACATTATCCAGTGTTTAATTATCTTGCCCAAGAGAGCACCTGGGAAGCAGCAGGATCTGCGTATCCTGTTGACAACTCAAGGAATGAAGCTCAGGAGATACAGGCTAGAGATAATGTTGAATATGTTTATGAAGACTTTTTAGCTGATACAGGCTAGGGAGTCAATGCACCCAGGTTGAGTAATGACTCAAATCCTGACACTTTTGATACAGAGTATGTTCCTTCTGGAAGGCCATTTGTTCCACAAACTGTGCGACGAACAACACGTCATCACGTTTGGACATCAGGCATGTATGATGAGCGTAGTTACTACTAGAAGGAGGCAACTAGTTAGTGATATCAAGTATCGTGTATTATACTCCAAGTAATAAGGTAGTGAGATGAATACGATAGTTTTGTGATTATACCTATATGGTATATGTTGTAAAAACTCTGTATCATTATGATATTTTGTATAATATGTGAAATGCATATTTGAATTTTCTTTGGATCTTCATTGTGTGACTAGTTCTGTGCGTAAAGTCGAGCTCAGAACACATGTGCATGATGTAATTATGAGTATTCTCTTTATGTTGCAGGACTAGAGGGTCATGGATATGGGTGTAGAAATGGAAACTGAGCAGCAGCGGATGGAGCGAGAGGCCAAGGAGAAGGCCGATGTAGATGCAGCAAATCAAGGAGCATTACCACCACCACCAATGAGGCCGTTAATGGAGCAAAACTTTATGCAATGCATGCAAATGATGCAAGAGACCCAGAACAAGTTCATGGAAGAGCTGCTGGGACGAGAAAATCAGAGGGCACCTCAAGGTGGAGGCGTGAGTCTATCTGATTTCCAGAATGCAAGACCGTTACCTTTTGCATCAGCTCCTGAACCAATGGATGCAGAAGATTGGCTAGCAGATACTGAAAGGAAGCTGAAGACTGTAGGTTGCAATGATGAGGAGAAATTGAGGTATGCAACTCATCTTCTGACTGGACCTGTAGCATCATGGTGGGAGAATCAGTTGGCCATGCAACCACCAGGAAGGGAGTTTACCTGGGAAGAGTTCAAGCAGAGATTCCGTGAATATCATGTTCCGAAAAGTGTTATGGAGTTGAAGCGGAGAGAATTTGAGGAGCTTCAGCAAGGATATACTAGTGTCATGAAGTACATCCGGGAGTTTAGTCAACTGTCTCGCTATGCTGAGGAGGATGTCAACACTGAAGAGAAGCGGAAGAAGCATTTCCTGCGTGGATTAAATCCATTTGTGAAGATGCAGCTAAGGTTAGACAATAAGCAAACTTATCAGCAGTTGTTGGATGCAGCCATTATTTTTGAAGATGATTAGAAGAATGTCCAAGAGGATAGCGGGAAGAGAGCCAAAAAGGAAACCAAGAGGATTCAGGCAAGCAAACCTGAACCTAACCTGGAGTTGAAACCTCGGAATAGGAATTATGGCAACAATAACAATAACAATAACAAGGGAAGTGGTGGAAATCAATCCAATCCAAGAAGGAATGTTATTTGTAACAATTGTGGAATTCCAAGGCATTTCCAGAGGGAATGCAAAAATCCTGTAGTGATCTGTTATGGTTGTGGTCAGAAGGGACAGATCAAGCTAGATTGTCCGAGCAAACCACCAGGAGGTTGGCCTAGCAAGGGAGGAGGACAAGCCAGTGGAGGAAATGGACAACCCAATAAAGGAGGAAATAATTTCAAGAACAACAATGGCAAGAGGAACCAACCTACCGAGAAACTGAATTGTGCAAACCTCGAGGAGGTGGATAATTCAGATCATGCAGTGATAGGTACGCTCAATATCCTTACCAATCCCGGCAAGGTTCTATTTGATACTGGTGCAACTACTTCATTCATTTCTGGAGAATTTTGTGATAAGTTCGGGATTATAAAGGCAACGTTAGAAAGTCCTATGACCGTAGTTACGGTAGGATGGAATGTGATTGTACGCCACATAAAACAAGATCAAGTTATCTCCATCTGTGGTTGTACATATTTCGCAGACCTTTATGTGATTCCTTTTAAGGGAATTGCAGTAGTGCTAGGAATGGATTGGATGATGGAACCCAGAGCTCAGATAAATTGTGAGGAGAAAACTGTCTCAATCAAAACTCCCAGTGGAGCAATGATAGTTTACCAAGCAGATAAGCACAGTAATATCATGGTGGATCTGCAATTGAACTCAATGAAATAGGTCAAATTGGAAGAGATTCCTATAATAAATGAATTTCAAGATGTTTTTCCAGCAGAGCTACCGGAAATGCCACCAGACCGGGAGATAGAACTCACTATTGACCTATTTCCTAGCACAACACCAATAGCTCAAGCACCATATAAAATGGGACCCAAAGAGTTCAAGGAACTCAAAGAGCAAATTGACGAGTTAGCCAAAAAAGGATTTAAGTATATCTCCATGGGGAACACCCGTAATCTTTGCGGATAATAGAGATGGTGGAAGAAGAATGTGTGGTGATTATAGAAACCTAAACAATGTTACTATCAAGAATAAGTATCCCTTACCAAGAATTCAAGATTTGTTTGATCAAGTGAAAGGGGCTGGAGTATTTTCAAAGATCGATTTAAGATCTGGATACCATCAAATAAAAATCAAACCGGAAGATGTTCCAAAGACATCATTTGTCTCAAGATATGGACACCATGAGTATCTGGTAGTACCATTTGGTTTGACCAATGCACCGGCAATATTCATGAATCTGATAAACAAGATCTTCATGCCATATTTGGAAAAGTTCGTCATAGTCTTTATTGATGATATTCTGATATATTCCAAGGATAAGGAAGAGCATGTTGATCATTTGAGAATAGCATTGCAGACTTTAAGAGAACACAAACTTTATGCTAAGTTAAGTAAGTGTGAATTTTTGCTAGATGAGGTGGAATTCCTCGGTCATGTGATCAACAAGGATGGAATTGCTGTGAATCCATCTAAAGTTCAGTCAGTACTAGAGTGGACTGCACCAATCAATGTGAAGCAAATTCGAGGTTTCTTAGGAATGGCTTGTTATTACCAGAGATTCATTGAAGGTTTCCCCAGAATAGCCGGACCAATGACCATATTATTAAGGAAGAATACGCCATTCAAGTGGGATGAGAAATGTGAAGCAAGTTTTCAAGAGTTGAAGACTAGGTTAACCATAGCTCCAATCTGAGCAGTTCCTGTAAGAGGGAAGGACTTCACAGTATACTGTGATGCATCTAAAGAAGGTTTGGGTTGTGTATTAATGCAAGATCAGAAAGTGATTGCTTATGGTTCAAGACAACTGAAACCACATGAAGTCAACTATCCAACTCATGATTTAGAGTTAGCAGCAGTAGTTTTTGCGCTAAAAGGATGGAGGCATTTCCTATATGGAGCCAAATGTGACTTATACACTGACCATAAAAGTCTCAAATATTTCATCACTCAAAAGGAATTGAATATGAGACAGAAGTGTTGGTTGGAACTAATCAAGGATTATGATTTAGCAATCAACTATACTCCAAGGAAAGCAAATGTTGTAGCGGATGCTTTAAGAAGAAAGACTGCAGATATTCAGCCTAGCAATATGGAGCTACCAAAGGAGTTACAAATGGACTTGGAAAGATTAGATCTTCAATTCATTAGAACAGAGGTTCTTGGAGGATTAGATGCTATGCAGGTAGTGGCAGAGAAGGACAGTGATCTTAAGCAAGAAATTTTTAGACATCAAGCAGAGGATCCTTTTATTGCTGAGGAAATTCGGAGGATATCTCAAGGGAAAAAAAATCAGTTTTTAGCCTTGGGGATTATGAGTCTTTATGGTTTCAAGACCGTCTTTGTGTTCCAGATGTGTCTAAGATTCGTGATAACATACTCAGAGAAGCACATGAAACACCATATTCTGTACATCCGGGAAGTACTAAGATGTTTATGGATTTGACAGAACTATTCTGGTGGAATAACATGAAAAGGGACATTGGTAAATATGTATCTGAATGCCATACTTGCCAAAGGGTGAGGGCTAAACATCAAAGTCCAGCAGGACCATTACAACCCTTGGAAATTCCTGAATGGAAGTGGGAGGAAATAGGTATGGATTTCATCACAGGATTACCCATGACACCAAAAAGGAAGGATATGATATGGGTAATTGTGGACAAATTCAATAAGAGTGCACATTTTATACCGGTGAATCAAAAATATAATGACGAGAAGTTAGTTGAAGTATATGTCAAAGAGATAGTAAGTAAGCATGGAGTACCCAAAAAGATCGTAACTGATAGGGGAACAGTGTTTACTTCAGCATTTTGGAAACAATTGCATGAAGCACTTGGTTCAAAGTTAGATTTCAGCACAGCATATCATCCTGAGACAGGAGGTCAAACTGAAAGAACAAATCAAATACTAGAAGACATGTTAAGAGCTTGTGCACTAGATTTTGGAGGTACATAGGAAGATCATCTACCATTTGGCAGAATTTTCCTACAACAATAGCTATCACAGTAATCTGAAGGCAGCTCCATACCAAGTTCAGTATGCAAGGAAGTGTAGATCGCCGATATGTTGGTATGAGCCTTGAAGCAGCAAAGAATTTGCGCCATATTATATCAAGGAAAGACAAGATATCATTGATAAGATCAGGGATAGACTGAAAATAGCTCAGAGTAGGAAGAAAAGTTATGCGGATCAAAGTCGAAGATCATGGCATCCAGAAGTGGGAGATATGGTATATTTGAAAGTAAGTCCATTGAAAGGGGTGAAAAGGTTCGGAGTTAAAGGAAAATTGAGTCCAAGATACATCAGACCATTCAAGATATTGAGTCAAAACAGAACTATAGCTTATGCTTTGGAGTTACCATCAAGATTGGCTCAAGTAAATAATGTTTTCCATGTGTCACAACATCGTAAATGTTTGAAAGTTCTAGATGATTCAATCACACATCAGGAAATAGAACTACAACCAGACTTGACCTATATTGAACAACCCGGTAAAATTTTGGAAGAAAAGTGGAAAATGTTGGGGAAAAGAGCAATCGAATATTGCAAAGTACAATGGGAACATCACCCTGAAAGAGAAGCTACCTGGGAGAAAGAGGAGGATTTAAGGAAAGCCTATCCAAAACTATTCAGGTACATCTCAACAGACTTCGGGACGAAGTTTAATTTAAGGGGGGAAGTCTGTAGCATCCCAGCATTTAGGAACTAACGAAGGGTAGATTTAGGAAATTGAAATGTTGCATGCATTCATCTGTGAAAATGTGGGTAAATGTTTCGCCAAATAAAAACTTAAAGTGATCAAGGTTTATTTCATACTTTGAGATTAGATTTAGCCTTAAAGAATGATTGCTATAAACTTTGATATGTTCTTTGAGGAATTATGTGTTTTGGGAAATGAATTTGAATTTTAAACTTGAGTGTTTGAATTATAATTCAAATGATTTTTGAATAATGTTTAAATCTTGATTTGATTATGAGTTAACCAATTTAACTCAAACTTTATTTAAAGAAAGCAAATTAAGAATATGAATATTTGTTTCATATTTTTATTCAATAAATAAGTTACAAAAATGTAACTTATTAAAATCATCCACAATATTCACCATAGCCAATCAATAAACAATAAGAAAATTTCTTTATTGCTAATTGTATCATCTTTATTACAAAATATTAAATGAAGATTACAACAAAATAAGTAAAGACTACAAAGTAATAAGAATATTACTTTTGACTAATCTACAAAGAAAAATAAAAACCGAAACTAAAAGTCTTGATTTCAAAGTTTGGTACCAGCAAAACAAACACAAACAAAAAAAGAAAGAAAGTTACGATTAGTAATGTTTTACTCTCAGACATGTCAGTGAAGTGCACTGATCAAGATTCATCATTGAGTAATTTATAAAAGGGGCAAGTTTCACCAATATGAAAGAATCTATATTTCATAAATTTTAAGCCAAAAAGTCAAATGACAGCAAGGAGGGGCAAGTTTCACCAGCTAGGTAAACGTAATCAGATCAAAGTAACTCTTAAGTCCAGAGCATATCCACAAGTGCACAGCAAGCACACAGGCAGGACACACACCAAAATGCATGGTGTGTCTTTGTCGACAAATTCATAACCAGCTCAAACAGACAAAACCATCAGCACAGCCGTGGAGAGGTACTAGTGCATCTCTTCACTGCTCACACACACAAGAACATCTAACTTAGCCAGCAGTTTCACCAAGCACAGCAGCCAGCAGCCAAACCAACCACAACTAGAATCACATCACCAGGATGGTGACATAAGGAGGGGGAAGGATCAGGTGGATAACAAGACCAAGTCCAGGGGATAGGAGGAGCAGGCTAGCTCAAGGTCAAGCACAGGAGCTCAGCAAAATAAGATCAACATCACCACCCAACTCCATAATCATCAGTTTTTGTGGTGAGTATCATAAAACCATCACATGATCTAATCATATTATCTTGACAGAAGCATGTGTTGTTTATGAAACAAACTCTCAGAAAGCACCCAACTGGGGTGAATCCATCATTGATATTTTAAACTCTAAAAGCAAACAGCAAAGTACAAGGATCCACCCAAAACTTAGAACAACATCATTGATTTGGTTGTCAAGCTATATATTTCAATTGAAGCACAAATATATCTAAGATTAAATTTCTAGACACATCCCTAAGATAAGGGTAGCACGTTAGAAGCTAATCATTTGGATCCATATAATGATCAAGCCTACTATCATTTTTCTCTAAGCTTTGATTCAAGAAACAATAGCTGGTACCACTACCAGGACTATCCATATGAATCAACTAGATATAGCCTAATCCCTAAGCCTCAGACCAACATCAATGGTCTTAGGGATTTTAGCAAAGAACATATCTACTTATCTTTTAAAGACAAGCTTGTCTTAAGCTTAAACCAACCCAATCAATGGATTAGAATCAATCTTGTGTGCTATACAAAGATGGTGTCACAAGAACAATTCTACATAAATCAGAATTAGCATTCCAGCATCACAGATTCAATCAATCAATCTACCAATCATTTTCCTATCATTACAGGAATCATAATTAGGACATTTCTATGTAAATCTTCACTATCTAAGAAAATTGTTATCTCGAACTACATATGAATTCTCAAGCCAACAGCACTAGGACAGTGATTACATCACACCATACTCATTATCCTTAATCAAGTAAGGACATGGATAATTTATCAAACCCACTGACTGTACCAATCATTGATTTCAGAGCAACTATATCATCTGGATCATATGAAATCTAAGCATAAAATCATCCAATAAGCCACAAGAACCATTATTGTTTATCTCAAGCAACAAGCCTCAAGCTAATAATCATTTAGCATGCTTACAGGTCATCCACACATGATCTAATTCATCCAATAGATAATCAATACCAGGATATGAACCCTAAATGGAACAAATTATCTTAACCAGGACAAGACAGTAACCAGATAGGTCACTACCAACAACTAGCATAGGATGATAGAGCACAGAGAGAGAGCACAATGGGAAGAGGAAAATAACTCACCAAAGGTCCTCGCTGAAGACCAGAAGAGGAAGCAGAGGTGGCCGACGGCCATGGCAGCACGGGGAGTACCCCCAGGGGGGCGCTGCGACCCATACAACCCCACGGTGGTGACCATAGCCACATCTAGAGGCAAGGTGAATCACTACAGCACACGACGGCAGCGGCGACGCCAAGATCCACGCAACCCCTAAACCATAGGGTTCGGGACGACATCGATCCATCGCAGGAGTGCCCGATGCTCAAATCCAGTTGGATAGAAAGGATGGGTGTAGTCGACAACCTCCTACTACACCACGGCGGTGACCAGAACGGCCCACGACAGCGGGAATCGCTGGCGGCGATATCACTGACCACGGAGAGGAGTGAGCTCGAGGGTGAGAGGCAGTGAGGAGGTGGGCCAAGTGGGCCAGAACCCTTCAGGGTGATTGTTTTAACTAAGTCTCATGGGCCACCAGGGCCTAATAAGAACAAGCCAGCCCAGAAACCTTTAAGGCCTGTTTTAATAAATAGGAAAAGACCAAAATACCGCTGAACTTAATTAAATTATAGAAAATAAAATAAAAGTCCAAAAATTATAAATAAAATATTTTTGGACTCATAATAATCCACACTATCCAAATAAATTAAGATATAAAATTTTAGGCATTTAAATTTTATTAAGAATTTTGTAATTTACATATTCCTTATGGAATTTTACAAAATTATTGAAAGGTGATAAAAATAAATAAATATCACTTTCACTATATATTAATATTGTAGTATTTTTGAAAAATACTAAATAAATATTTGATAACAATTTTTGATATTTAAGTGATAATTCCTAAAAGAATTATTAAATCAATAAAAGTCAAATAAAAGGGAAATAAAATAAAATAATCCAATATATGTTATAAATATTAAAAAGTAATATTTATAAATCCTTTATTATTAAAAATACTTTTTATAATAATGGGAAGATTGCATATCAAGTTAAATGATGCATTACATTACTTGCATAATCATTTTGCTTCTTTAAATATTGTCCTTACCTGCAATAATGATGTTTTTGTAGACATAGAAGCTCAAGGTACAGTGCAAGCATCAGACTTCACTACCTTGCCATCACAAGGCAAGTTCATCACTTGCTCATGTCCTTTGAAGAGTCTTTATCAAAGTATTTGCAAATTGTATGTTATCATATATGCTATAAAAGAAAGAAAATATTATTTTCACAGATAAAGAAATCATAGATATCATCCTAAGTGATGATAAAATGGAGCAATAGAACTTAGGGTTCTATTTGCAAGAATGATAATCAATTAGGGGCTTAATAACCCCTGACATCAGTGATTCTAGAGCCGTAAATTACGCGTTAGCCATGAGATTTGGAATGGGACAGAGAAGTCAGCTATATCTTCTTCCTCTCGCATGAAGGCGGATGTGCAGGTCGTGGCTGTTATCCTCGTAGCATGCATATTAATTAGTAATTCGTAGAGGATATGCAGCATATGGGTGGGAACCCTCATCGTCCCACGATAGTTCTGGCATCTAACGGTTTGTACAAACCATGGCCGTAATTCATTATGTGGGCATGGTGTACACCAAGTTGGCATGCAGGGTCGCGAAGGGGGCAGTGATTAGCTTGGACCAACTACTGGGCCCCACATCATGGAATTGTGGATGGGAAAGTACGCCCGGTTGTGCAACAAGGTGTTGATCCTTCATGGGTAAAGTAACGCACATGTGCAGAGTGTAAGAACTGTAACTTGTTACTCCCTGTTCCGGGAAGGAGCTACAAACACGGCAGGAAAGGAACTCCATGAAAGATCTGGTCAACCGGTGAAGGCTGATGGTCATAGATTTTCATAATAAAATCAATCTTTGAAGAAAGATTTACAAAAATTGCATAGTGCCAAGGATTTATAATCCAAGGTGGTAGTTAGAGCATCAATCCTCCCACCTTGCATATAATGAACTTGTTGGGTAACGCTGTTAGTCAACCTTTCCTTTGATCCCTTGCTTAGACTCTATGAATCCTGAAGACGTGCCAATGTATGCAGCCGAATGTCAAGAAGATGTGTTCTACGAGGAACCTGATCTATCCAGAGGTGTTGAAAGAGTGGATTACAAAATCCGCTATAGTGTCGACGATAATGAGTCCAACTAAGTATCCTAGTTAGTAGTAACCAACTGAGCCGAGCAGCATGAACTCTATAGAATAAGCTGCTGAGCTCAACTCCTAGTCGGAGTTGCTACCTTTAAATTCCGCTGAAACACTTTATGTTTTGGTTTGTAAGTTGAACCTTTTGAAGTCTTGAACTTCTGGTATTGTAATAATAATAATGTGTGAATGTTTGTAATATGGACCCGCAATGTTTTTGTTGTACCACTTGAGGGATGTGATATTTATAGAACGGTGTTCTGTGAGTGTCATGTCAACGACTATAATGTACTACACATGTAGTGGTATGCTGGGTCACCACAGTTTCTGGCCTTGTTGAGTAGGTTTGTAAGTCGTCTAGGCGAAAAAGCCTTACCATTATATCAACTGGTGAAAAAATAAGACAAATTCACATGGACACAGAAAGTTGATAGCGCTTTCCATGACCTCAAAAAGATGTTGGCAACAGCACCAATATTAGCTTCACCATTATCCAAAGAGCCAATGCTTCTCTATGTCGCGGCAACCAACAGAGTTGTCAATGCAGTGATAGTGGTAGAGCGCGAAAAAGAGGGCAAATCAGTCCAAAGGCCAGTTTACTACTTGAGCGAAGTGCTCTCTATATCAAAGCAAAATTACCCCCATTACCAAAAAATTACTCCTAGTCGAAGCTGAAGCACTATTTCCAAGAACACCCAATCCGGGTAATATGCGAGGCACCTATCTCGTATATATTGGGAAGCAAAGATGCTAGTGGCCGAGTGGCAAAATGGGCCATAGAGCTAGCACCATACACTCCACAGTATGACAGACGAGATGCAATTAAATCTCAAGCTGTAGCTAATTTCTTTGTGGATTAGATGGAAATGCAATATGAGCCACTATTGCCGGACCCGAATTATTGGAAGATGCACTTTGACAGATCCAAGACAAAGATGGGTCTAGGTGCCGGGATAGTACTCACATCGCCAAAGAAAGATCAGCTCAAGTATGTGTTGTAGATCCACTTTGCTATGTCCAATAATGTATCTGAGTATGAAGCACTTGTCCATGGCATAAAAGTGGCCAAGGAAATTGGCATCAAAAGGATCATGTGTTTTGGCGACTCGGATTTGGTTATCCAGCAAGTATCTGGGCATTAGGATGCATTGGATGCAAACATGCACTGTGTAGTTTTCATGTGCAGCAGATTTCGGGATACTTTGACGGGTGTGAATTGCATCACATACCCAGAGCAGAGAATGAGGCAGCTGACGTACTATCCAAATTAGGCTCATCTCGACAAGCAATTCCTCTAGGAGTAGCTTTGGAACATCTTATAAAACCATCGATCAAGCTAGAGTCTGAGTCAATATTCATCCCGGCAAGCCAGGAACCAGATGTTGTGCCGATGGACATGGATATAGGGGCAGGTTCGCGTAACTCGGGGACTGTTCCGCTCAACCCAGGGGCTGCCGAATCACACTCGGGGACTCCTCAGGTTATTTGGAAAAACATATGTCAGCTGAGCCAATGGAAATTGATGGATAAATAGACTCGGCACCAGTGATACCAGCCTGGGCGCAACCAATATTTAACTACTTGAGAGATGGAACATTGCCTGATGATGAGATATTAGCAAGACAAACAGAGAGAAGATCAAAAGCATACACAATAATCAACAAGGAGTTGTATAAAAGGAGTGTGACGAGTGTACTGCAGCGTTGCATAAGTCCAGAGAAAGGCCAAGAGATACTGTTGGACATTCACCAAGGAGAATGTGGGCACCATGCATCGTCAAGAGCATTGGTAGCCAAGGCATTCCGGCATGGATTCTACTGGCCAAGTGCACTGGCAGAAGCGAAAGACCTAGTGAGGAAATGCAATGGCTGCCAACGCTACGCATCGAAGACACATTTACCAACATCTGATTTAAAAACTATACCAATCACTTGGCCATTCGTGGTATGGTGCCTGGATATGGTAGGACCATTCAAATCTGCGAGGGGTCGCATGACTCACATACTAGTAATGGTTGACAAGTTTACCAAATGGATAGAAGTGAAGCCCATCAGAAAATTGGATGGAAAAATAGTTTTCACATTCCTAAAAGACATAATCCTGAGATATGGTCACCCACATAGTGTGATCATGGATAATGGCACAATTTTTGCTGAAGGAGCTTTCGCTCGCTTCGGTGGGAAAACCGAATAAGACTTGACGTAGCGTCAGTCGCTCATCCAGAATCAAATGGACAAGTTGATCAAGCTAACGGCTTAGTTCTATCTGGGATAAAACCCTGCCTGATGGAACCACTCCATAGATCACCTGGCTGCTGGATCGAGGAACTACCCTCGGTACTGTGGAGTTTAAGGACAACTTCGAATCGATCAACAGACTATACGTCATTCTTCCTTGTGTATGGGGCAGAAGCAGTTTTGTCTGCTGACATAGAATATGACTCGTCAAGATTAAGACAATACTCGTAAGCCGAGGTAAAAGAGGCCCAAGAAGATGGAGTTGACTTACTCGAAGAAGCAAGAGAATTGACATTGTCTAGATCTGCCATATACCAACAAAGTATTCGACGCTATCATAGCCAGAAAGTTCAACCTCGTGTCTTCCAAGAAGGGGATATGGTGCTTAGGCTAGTGCAACGCACAACTGGGAAGCATAAACTATCACCCCCATGGGAAGGACCAATCATTTTAAGCAAAGCATTACACAATGATTCATATTACCTAATAGATGCTCGTGAAGCACAAAAGAACATGGAAGATAGATCGGGTGATGAGACCAAAAGGTAGTGGAATGTTGCATTGCTAGATCCTTTCTACACTTAGAGGAAGCAGCGTATGTATCTCTCAAACGCTCTTATGCCAGATAATTATACCAGCTATGTGCAGATAATAAAATGGTATGACTCAAAAAACTGACTCGGGGACTACCCCTTATGTTTATTATTGAAAATTCTATCTCGGTTGGCGTTGACACTTAAGACTTATCTCGGAACAATTAATGTTTACTCGGATAGAATCAACACTTCGGCTATGCTATTGTCCGAAAACACGGCTTCATGGCAAGGAAGAGGAAAAGATCAACGACGAGTAAACATGAACACTAGATAAGTAAAGGGAGAAACGCGAGTCGGCTCTATGTATACCTTTAACTAACCCATTGCAGGATATATTGGTCTGTATGTTGAATGACCCTGGGTCGAGTTGTCTAGTTTCATATCCTCTAACTGAATCCTTAGAACTTTAAGACTCTAATGTCGAACGCCAAAAAAGGTAGACAGGAGCCAAATTCAAGGAAAAAGGAAAACAACAAATGAAACTCGGGGACTTGGCCCTGGATGATTGGCATTTAGAGCAAAATAAAATTTTAATCTTTAGGAAAAGGCGCATACCCAAAATTAGTGCACTGTATATTACATCTGCACCCGGCATACCGGGGATCTCATCAGAATTAAGTGTTTTATCACTAGCTTAAGAAACAGCTAAACTCGAGGGAGCATTCTTGGGGATGGAGCTAGGAGCATCGTCTGGAGCGCTGGCCGGATCAGCTGCATCGTCCGAGTCTTCCACGTCTGACTCGGTGGCTTCGCTATCGGGATCATCACCTTCGGCTATCTTGGCAAGCGGCTCGCCAAGGTCGAGGAATCTAGGCCCATCGCACAAAGCGTGCACCAAAGCATACTCTACCATGGCATAGGCCCGATCTTGGCACCTCTTAATGAGCTCAGGCTCGAGGATCCACTTTCCTTCGGCCCTCATATGCTAAATAACATCAAGGTTGATGTCCTCATACCATGAAAGCACAAAGGCAAGGGACTTATCTGCTTCAGCGTGACCGGCCGAGTCACGCCACTGATCCAACCTGTCCTCAGTCAGAAGCAGCTTGGCAGCCAAAGGCTCAATGAGCATGGGCGCATCCTCATTCGGCCAGAGAATCCTAAATGCATGGATTGTCGACTTAAGCAAGTCGACACCGCATGACTTCAGAGTGTTTGCACGCTCTGACAGCGCTACCATGTGCTCATCGATGGTGATCTCGCCGTCAGCTGGAGCTCTAGATTCGGCTCGAACCTTCTTCATTGCCCTCAAGGCAAACATTTCAGCTATAGGGAAGTTCTCGAAAAACACGGAAGAACATTAACGCACAACGAAAAAGGGGCAAAATCAAGGATAGAAGTACAGTGAAAAGAGTAAAAACTCACTACCAAGAAATGAGTTGATCGCGCCAAGCTTGCTCTGCCAGATCTTAGCCTTGGCCTAAAGAGCTTCCAGGTCCTGGTGCGCCAACTGAACTGCCAACTCGGACTCCTTGAGCTGTTGACCAGTGTTTGCACCACTAGCAGCTTGCTAGTCAGCTTTCTCGGGAAGTTCTTCACGTAGGCCCTTCAGCTCAGACTAGTGCTTCTGGTCCATATCTGCCACCTGCTGCTTCAGCCGAGTCACCTCGTCTCGCTCCTTTTGGAGCTTGATCCGACGCTTCTCTTCTTATTCGGAGCATGTGACTCGTTAGTAACTGCAAATTATCTCGTTTTAGCCGAGATAGAAATGGAAAAGGAATAAACATCAATGCGGAGCGGTCACAAGATTTCTAAGAACTTACTTTCAGCATCGTTGATCTGTGAGTGCAGTGCATCAATGGTAGATTGGGAAAATGCTATGGAAAGAAAATTTGAAAAATTCAGGGAGATGAAACAAAGAAGGTCTGCCGAATAAAAGCAAGCCGAGTAAGAAACATACCTTGGCCATGTGCCTCATCTTTCAGATCTTGGTGAGTGAACTCGAGCTTGCGATACTCCCAGAGGAGAGCCTAATGCACTTTGGTGCGCTCGTTATGCGTGAGCTGCACGATGAATATCTAGTCAAAAGTTATAAGCAAATGGCTGAGCTTACAGCCGAGTAAATGCATTACCTGTCAGTAACCTCGGGGGCTAGGGATTGAAAATCTGATCAAAAGTCCGACATGTAAACTTGGTATAAAAAAATAAAGGTTGGGTTTTAACTCAGAGCTTATAGCCGAATAAGTTCCTTACTTGGCAGTAACCTCGAGTACTAGGGATCATGTATAATATAAAGATACTCAGTATGCAAAAGAGTAAGAAAGTTGCATACCTCATTCACTTGATCTGTCTTAGCCATCAAGGCGATCTCCTGCTGAGTCATCTCTGAAACAGCCTTAGGGCCCAACTCCATCTTCTGGCCGGAGCTGGAGCTCACTTCTTGCTCGCCAGCCGTGTTCCAGGCAATGGCGTAGCACTCCGCAGAACCAAGTCCTTGCCCACTGAGCGTCCGAGTTAGGGCCTTCCCTTTCTTCAAGGTAGTTCCCACCTCGACACGGGTAGCACTAGTGCTGGTATGCAAGGCACCAGCTCTGGAAGCACTGCCAGATCCGGCAGCAGCAAACTCACCCAACTGACCCGCCGGAGCGGGTGCCGTTGTTGATGGTGTGGGCCGAATCTGCGGAGCAGTGCCTGGAGCGTGGACCAAAGTCAATTTCTTGGTCGCAGATGGCTTCCTGGCTGTGGAACAAGCGTGGCCTTGAGCAGCATGCCGAGTCTGATCTTTAGCCAAAAAGGCAGGAGGAGCGGGTCTGGAACTGGTTCGGGAAGATATAGGAGCCGACTGAGCAGGCTCAACAACAATCTAAGGGGCAACAACTGGTTCAACAGGCACATTGGTAATGGGAGAGCTAGCAGCAGGGGTCTTCTCGATGCCGATATTGCTGGCGTCGGGTTCAAGGGTCTATTCGGGTGATGCAACTGGAGATCTAGGCCGGGTCTCCTCTGTCAGACGCACCGCTGGCTCGGCCTCACTCTGAGACTCGTGAGCCTCGAGTGGGGGGCATGACCAGACGAGGCTCTGCATGCCGATGTCGGCGAGGAGGAGAAGCAGGCCTTAGCGGGGAAGAAACCATGTTGGGTGAAGCTTGGCTGGCAGACCTGGCCGCGCTGAAAATAAAAGCAGAAGCCTATAAGAGGACAAGAAAAGAACTAGAAAAGAAAATGAAAGTCAAAGGGCATATAAAAGTTACCCAAAGAGGGTCGGGTTGCGCGGGACGCGAGGAGTGACCCGGCGCCCTGCGGTCTTGCGGGTCTCGGATGACGTGGCAACAGGAGGTGCAGCAGGATCGAGTCGACTTTTCTTCGAAGGCTGAGAGCTGGAGGAGGCCACGCGCCGCTTAATCAATTTGGAAGCAGGGAGCTTGCCATACCCACCAACAACAAGGGGAGGTTCCTCGTGAACCTGGCGAGCTGCATGAGTAAATGACAAGCTCAATGGGATAAGTCAGAAAATTAAGGTCACTGGACAAGTACCTCCAAGACTTCACAGTCCACATCGTCATCATCAGTCCAATCTCGCAAAGGATTTTGAGTAGAGGCCTTACCCGAAGCGGAAGCAGTGGCAGCATGCGGGATTGGCATAAAGCACTCCAAGTCGTACTCAACCTTGTCGTCATTAGAGAGATCATCCAAATAGCCGCCAAGTGGGACAATACTGTCATCAAGCTGGTAAACGAGATTCTGCGAAGGACAAACAGAATAAAATCAATAGAGAAACAGAACGGCGAGTAAACGAAATGAAAGCTATGTCGGCAGCAAATCAACGACTCGGACGCTTACCCCCAGGACAGGCTTATCCCGGCTGAAAGGGGGGCAGCTCCAGGCCCAGTTTTCTGCTAAGTTCAGCTTAAAAATCGAGCTGACTCGGCGGGCCACTGATTCATTGGTGAGCTCCAAAGTGGAGTGCTGGGTGGGATCTCGCGTGCCTCTCATGAAGCACATCTTGTGACTTCTGGCCTGGATGGGGCTGACTCGACGTGCGATAAAAGCACACATGAGGTCCTCTTCGGTTAAGTGGAAGTTCTCATCCGGCGAGAGCAGCCTCTCAATGATCCCATGAGCCTCGTTCACAGCGACATTCTTGTCGCACGGGTCAAGCTTCCATAGCTCCTTGCTGGGAACCTCTTCCTTGAAGTGGGAAGCTGGATGTAGTCGTTCGACCCACTGTTCCTGACATAGAAAAAGGTTCTATGCCACTTCTTGCAATAATCTATGCCAGTGACCCGGGGAAAGATCGAGTCCTTCTTGGGCGTGATACTAGCGGCACCACACCTAGTGGACCTCTTCAAGGCGTGGGGAACCCCAGGATCGGGCACGACTTGTATCCTAAAATTAAAATACTTGGCCTAGAGAAGAACGGTAGGCCAGATACTAAGATAGCCCTCGCAGGCAGAGATGAAGCAAGAAAGAGAGCCAATGGCATTGGCAGGCAAATGCTGAGTTTGCAGATGGAAAGTGGAGAGGAAAGACACAAAGAAATTGCTAGAAGGAAGAGCAAAACCACGCTCGAAGTGCGCGAGGAAAACCACCCTCTCATTAGCCTCGGGCTTAGGAACGATCTCACCTAAAGGAAGGCGACAATCAACCTCGAGCGGGATGCGCCTGGTGGAGTGCAGCCACTCGAGTTCCTCCACCGAAACCTGCAAGCCCTCCTAGCCTCCACACTCGCCGGCGGCGACCTCATGCTCCTTCGCCTCCTCGCCGGCATCGCGAGCATCCATGATATCGCTTGGTTTGGGCTCTTCCGCCGTTGGAAGAGGCCAGGAGGCGCAAGGACCCATCAGGGAATCAAAAAGAGGAGAAGGGAATCGCTGGAGAGGAGCGTCAAGATAGAGGAACCGCAAGAAGGAAGTTTGAGATTGGGAGGCGCGAGGAATAAGAAGAAGAGGGCAAGGGGAAAACTGAATAGGCAAAGGCAGTTAAGTTCCCCTCACTCCTACTTAAGGAGAGTAAAACCCCCAGGAATGGGATCCTTCTGCGCCGTGCGGCCACCATGTGGCCATGTATTCAGCCGAGTGAGCACATCAGTGAGTGCCATGTGTAGGCGATACACGGAAAATTCATGACCACGTCACGTCAAGGCGGCACGAAGTATAGCGATGGAACGCCACGGTGGCGGGGAGTTATCGCCATAAATCGCTTTGGTCAGGATTTGGGACAAAATTTGAGGCAAGCTATCAGTGATTAAGGCAAGAAAAAATGAATCGGCGGCATGGAAAGTGACTCAGCACGAGGAAAAAATAACCCAGAAAGTCAAATATGTGACTCAAAAGGGGCAAGATAGACTCAACAAGGATTGAGATTGTGCCAAGCAGTGCGCCCTAAGCAGTAAATGCTGAGAGAAAGAGAAGTTCCAAGCATGTTAAAGGAACCTGGAGACGCCTAACAGCAAAAAACTGCTAGGCCTCACCAGCTTCGGGGACTAATGTCGGGGAAATAACCCCCGGTAGGGTCATAAGAGGTAAAACATTGCCCAGCTTGGCTTATGCCGAGTAAGGGATAACTCGGGTCGGGTAACAACGGCCGGGTAAGAAGGCCATGTGCGGCTGACATAAGAATTATGTCGGCCCGTATAAGACAATTTGTTTACCTTGCAGGAAGCAACAAGACGAGTCTCACGAGGGAAGGCTGAGTCTGAAAGGACGCGTGGCAGCTTTCCGAGTAAGATTCAGGAGGGACCATGGTAAATCATGATCAAAAGAGAAGGGTGACGTCAGGTGTCACAAAAGGAGCCGGGTGACGCCCAAAGCAAGGGCTGACGTACAAAGTCACGGTATGACACCAAAAGAGCTGGAGGCTACGTACGAGAAGACCGTTAGCTGTATGACTTTGTGGATTGGGTCAAGGGGCTCAGGGCTAGCCCATGACCCAGCCCGCACAGTAAGGACCAAGATCCAAACAGTTACCCTAGAACCCAAAGGGATGAAACCTAGCTGGCCATCGCCTATATAAGGAGGGGCATAGCTAGGGTTTAAGGAGGTTGGACCAAATAGGAAACTAGTGCCCTGAGGCTATGCTGAAACAACTCTAGGAGCACTTGTAAAACTTCTTGGATCAATTAAAATCCTAAGTGTGGAGAGTTCATCTTGTTCTTCGTGTGCGGCGAGACCATGCACTCCCTCCCTGGTTAACGCAAGCGTCCATTAGGCCCCCAACTTAATACTACCCATGGCATATGTCGTGACACCACCACGATAGTGAAGCTTGGGGTTCCTGGCATGGTCGTGGCAAAGCGAAGCCTCGCGGTGGGCCAAACTGGACGTTATCTAGCCCACACCGGTGAAGGTTGCTTCCTGTTGAGGTGATGGCGAAGCGAAGCCCCGTGATGGGCCTAACCGGGTGTTATCCGGCCCACCCAGGTGAAGAGGAGGTGGAGGAAAGGTGATTTGATGGGAGGGCACTGGTGTCGAGCATGAGTGAGGCGGGTTGGCGGGAACAACGCGTCGATGTTGGTCACTAATGCGGGGTGAGCCGACCGTGTATCTCTTGGCCCACCCGGGAGCAGCAGCTTTGATCCGGCGAGGTAGCTCCTAGGAAGTGGGCCGGCTGAGATTGAGTCGGCCTAGTCGGGTTAAAACATTATTCGGCCTCAGGGTGAAAGCTTTGGCCTGGCAGAAAGCTTTGACTAGGCCGAGTTGCCTTAACTCAGCCCAAATCCCTTTTATTTATCCCTTCCTTTATGTTGTTTATATTTTACTAATATGTATCTCTTATCCACATTGATCTTTTATTAAATTGTTTCTTCCACTACTCTGTCTCTTCATACCTCAACTCTGGGGTACCCGGGGTCATATCCCCGACAATCTAATAGTGACACTTGCCAATACATTCAAAGTATTGACCATTCGTGGATGCAACCTTTCATGTTCCAGGTTATATCATTTATAAGTGATTGTTATAGGTCGTGAGACTCCACTCAACAGATGTTTTCCTGTGGCACATTTGAAGGATGGAGATCTACCTTGTATTAATTTTCCGCTGTGTATTTGAATAAATAATGTAAATTTTGGATCATGCACGGTTATATTTGGTATCATTTTGTACTGTGTGCTAGTGAACAGATCTAGAGATTAACACTATACATAGGAACTCATCCTTATCAGGAGAGGGTGTTACACTCACTGTGTGTGGCTAAGCTACACATCACATATATACTAGAAAGAGTGCAACAGAACTGACACAGGAAAAACTCCTAGACTAACTAGAGAAACATGCGCAAAAAATATTGCTGAAATTTATGCCCCTGCCAATGGACTGTTAGATGGAAAAAGAACATATAGATATGTTTGCTCGGTTAAATGCTTGATCTTATTGCCTACCTAGAACACACCTACCTAGCATGCACCTAGTACTGGTAAGCATGCACCTAGATAGCAAGCACAAATTTATGCGAGAAAAATACTTCTCGATACGCTGATGTTGTATATGCTTGTCGTGTGGTTTGCGATGTAAACTGAAGATGACACTGTGAATTGCATGTATGTTTTTTGCTTCCTTTCATCTAGATAGCTGCTAAAACTGCTTCCAATATCCAACGACAACACATGCATGCCTAGGTAGCATCCTAGATAGCAAATTCGTGCTGTATATTAAAATATATCTACATCCATATATATTACAAGAAAAGCTTGTTAGCAAACGGAGAGAGTAGTAGGAAAGTATGGGCACGCGCTCGGGCTTAAATCAAAACCTCTGACCAGGAGACATGCCAACTTTAGCTAGACGACGCCATGTGTTAGTGCATGTGTTTATGAATCCAAAGGCCCCATCTGTCCGGCGGGATATCATCTTATGGCGTGAAGTTGTAGTGGACATCACACATGCACCGGACGCATACGATCAGGTTCATCTTGGCTATAGCTAGGAGAAACAAACTTGGGATTGGCTTTTGCATGAGATACTTCAAGCCTATCCTCTAGTATATGTGCGGGAATCGAAGTGCCATGATTAGCTTCATTATTTATCCAATAAAAAATGATTATATTCGTTGTTCTTGGTCCTGCCTACTTTTAAAAATACAAGCTTCTTTTTGTTTTGTTGGATTCTAAAAGCAAAATAGTAGAAAAATATAGTGATATATAAAAAAATACTACCTCCGTTCCATAATATAAGTCTTTTAGAAATTTAAAAGAGCTTGCTAAAAGGGCTTATATTGTAAAATAGAGGGAGTACACATAAGAATCATGTGAATGGGCAACAAAATTGTTCATTTGGTATAAAATCGGGTCGCCCTAGGGAGTCTTCCCTCGTGGCATTGCGATCCCGATCCTCAAAACACAGGAGATATGAAGGCTCGCATAGGGAAATCACTAGCATACAAGAGAGGGTGATAATAATCAAGAGAAGAGAAAGAAGGAGCTGAAGATAAAGAAGGCATCCACTAAGCCCATTAGTGTCACCCCTAATGGACCATGACGAGGTTTAATCTAGTCAATGCCCATTGTTATGAGCTTGGGTTTTGGAGAAGATTGGGGTCCTAGAGATCGCGGAACGGTTAACAGACAAGAAACCAGGGGACACAAGATTTACCCAGGTTCAGGCCGTTGGAGGGAAAACCCTACTCCTGCTTGTCTGCTCTTGATTACGGCAGAACCGAAAGTTACAGAGGTGCGCAGATGCAATCTGGCGTGGAGGTGTGTATGCGGTGAGGTGAGAGAGATCCTCCTCGTCGTGCTCTCCTAGCCTTTATATAGAGATAGGCAGGTCCTGAGCACAGATCGAGTCAGTTACAAGTTTAGGGTTTGCCCCTTTGAATATTGTATTTGTTCTAGTCTTGCTCTCCAAGGATCCGAAGATGTCATGGGCTTGGGCCACCCGAAAATCTTCATGGGCCGCGTATATTCTTGTGGGCCTTTCTTAGGCTGGACCAGGTATGCTAATGTCTTGTACCCGTAGGGTATAACCATGTCAGCATCCCCCGAGTGTTCAGTCGAATCGTAGATTCGGCTGAGGACTCTTCAATCTTTCGGGTGCAGTTGTTTCTATTTATCAGAGAAAAGAATAATTTTAGTGTGTAGGGATTGTTGATGCGTGAGCCTGACTCTCCTGATGGATAAGGGTCAGTTAACTGTCTTAGGACAAAACAACACGATCTTCTTCAGATTCGAGTCCCTAGACTCAAACTCGGAACAAATGCTAGCGTAATTCGACTCAGGCTGCTGAGGTCTTACAGGAGTCGAATCCCAGTAGTTTTCGAATGATGTACCCAACGCGTCTGTTGCGATTTTCATCGCGCCTGCTGGCACGGATTTATACTAGCAAAGCGCAGTCAGGTGCATTACCAGGCCATCAGATGATATCCGTAGGTCTTATCTTTGCGTCACAGACGCAGCATTCGAAATTTTATCACCGCGGAGGTGTTTCGGGTGGCCAGGGAGGATGTTGCTCACTTAGCGTTGGTTGGGGCAAAGTTGCTAAAAAGTTTTTGCATTTTGGTCCGAAGGATTGCAGTCGAAGAATTCATAGGGTGCGCGACGAGCGCTCCCTATGGGAGTAGCCCCCGAGTGTCTATTCGAGTCGCAGACTCGAGCAGAGACTTTATTTCAGCAGTTGTCTTCAGGTCCGTAGGACACAATTTTTTCGGATGCTTGAATCAATCCTCCCTATGGGAGTAGCCCCCGAGTCCGTAGTGGAGTCGTAAACTCGACGTAGGACTCGAAGAATCAATGCTGGTATAGTATCTTAATCATGCCTCAGGTGCGCAGCCAGCGCTCCTCATAGGAGTAGCCCCCGAGTAGTTGCTCGAATCATAGATTCGAGTGAGTACTTTTAGATGTTAGCCGAAGATTTATAACCGTTGCCAGTGGTGTATGATGACGTCAGTGCTGACGATTGGTGACCTCAACCGTCTGTGGTGCCAAAGGTGACATGACCGGACGGACGTGGGTCCCACTTTCTGACTCAGAGTTGACTGGTCATGCGCGGCATGGAGAGAATTACAACGTCTCCTCGATTTCCGTGCATAGTGGACGGCGTGCTTGTGAGGAGGCGGAGGTTGCTCGGTGTCTTGTACGTGTGTGAGAGCACAGATGCGTTGCTGCTTTGCAGCACTAGGACTTCCTCTCGATCTTGAGATCGGCAAGAGATCGTCTACATCAACCACGAGTTCAACTCGTTAAGATTTGTCGGTCTTCAAGGGTATGTTCTCTACGGATATACATCCGCCCGTTGTTTGTATCTAGTAGATAGATCTTGGTACATAGTTTCCATTGTAGGATTTTTTTTGTTTTCTATGCTGCAAACCCTACAGTGGTATCAGAGCGAGGTTTATGCGTAGATTCTTTGCACGGGTAGTACACATATGAGTATGTGGGCGATGATGATCATGTTGTTGCTCCTTAGTTGTAATTTTGGATATTGGTGGCATAGTGGGATGAAGCGGCCCGGACAAAATTTACATGTCCTCGCACATGAGACCTGTTCCACGCTTGACATGCAACTACTTTGCATAAGTGGCTAGCGGGTGTCTATCTCTCCTACTATAGTCAATATCTATTTTGCAACAAGTTGTCAACAATTTGGTTATCCTCGTTGTGGTTCATGTTCGTAGGTAAGAACGGTTCTATCTTCGAAAGCCCTAAGCCACGTAAAACTTGCAATGGATAAATTAGAGGCATCTAATTTAGATTGTTGCTAGGCTAGTGTTATGATATGGTGATGTTGTAAGTAGAAGTATGAGATGATACTCTTACAACACACATAGCGTGTAAGTTCCATAGACCTTGGACTTACACATAAAGGTATGATAGTGATCATACCACGGTGCACATGATAGAGATCATATGCGGGAACCATATAATTTCACTAATAAACATGTGATGTTTGATAGCATCTTATATTGCTTGTTTAGAGCTTTATTAGCATAATAAGATGATCCCTCATTTAAATATCAAGATAAGAATGCGTTCTTCCTTTAGTATGCAGCGACTATGTTTTCGTCGCTCCAAGACATCGCGTGATGATCGGGTGTTCTTGGATCCAGAACCATATATCGGGTGTAAGACAGTTACACACGCTAAGGTTCTAACTTGGCGAGCCTAGCATGTACAGACATGGCCTCGGAACACGGACCGAAAGGTTAAGCATGAGTCATATGTTTTGATATGATGACCATATGGATGCTCGCCTTTGAAGCTACACCGACTCACGTGATGATCGGACTTGGTGTAGTGGATTTGGTTCATATAATCACCAAAAAGGAACAAGGGATGTCGTTTTTGAGTTGGAGTTCATTCATAATATGGATTAGTTGAACTCAATCTATCATAAACTTAGTCTAAACTTTACAATTTCTGTTGTAGATGGCACCACCTGCTTTTAATTTCAATGTGTTCATGGAGAAAGAGAAACTTGCAACAAACGGTAGCAACTTTACCGAATGGGCCATGAATTTGAGGATTCTCCTCTCTACTGCACAAAAGCAATATGTGCTAGAAGCTCCGCTAGGCCCCCCACATTTTCAGGATGCCCCTGACGAGGAGAAGAATATCTACCAGACTCGTCAGGAGGACCACAACTTAGTTCATTGCGGCATATTGTATGGGCTAGAGCCAGAACTTCTAAAGCATTTCGAAAACGGCAATGCATTTGATACAATGGGTGAGTTGAAAATGATTTTAGACACACATGATGTTGTAGAGAGCTATAATGCTTTAGAAAAGTTCTTTAGCTGCATGATGGAAGAACACAGCTCCGTTAGTGAGCATGTACTCAAGATGTCGGGTTATGCCGATAAGCTTGTGTCCATGGGAATATCGATTCCCATTGACTTAGGCATCCATCATGTTCTGTAGTCTCTGCCACCTAGCTATAAGAGCTTCGTGATGAACTATAATATGCAAGGCATGAAGAAGTCTCTCCCCGAGCTTCTGTCAATGCTTAAAACAGCTGAAGTGGAGATCAAAAAGGAACATCATGTGTTGATGATTAATAAGAACACTGGTTTCAAGAAAGACAAGAAGGTAAAACGGAAGGGAAGTACGAGCGGCAAGCTGGTTACCGTGCCTGAAAATAAACCCCGAGTTGGACCTAAGTCTGATACCGAATGGTACTATTGTAAGGGGACTGGCCACTGGAAGTGCAACTGCCGCAAGTATTTGGTAGACAAGAAGGCCGGCAAGGCAAACAAAGGTATATATGATATACATGTTATTGATGTGTACTTGAATAGTGCTCGTAGTAGCACCTGGGTATTTGATACCGGTTCAGTTGCTAATATTTGTAACTTGAATAAGGGGCTGCGGAACAAGCGACCGCTAGCAAGGGGTGAGGTCACGATGCGTGTCGGCAATGGATCAAGCGTTGATGTGATCGGAATGCTGCCTCTCCATTTGCCGTCGGGATTAGTAATAAACTTGAATAATTGTTATCTGGTGCCAGCACTAAGCATGAACATTGTATCTGGATCGTGTTTGATGCGAAGTGGTTATTCATTTAAATCCGAGAACAATGGTTGTTCAATTTATATGAATGAAATCTTTTATGGTCATGCACCGATGATGAATGGTTTATTTCTTTTGGATCTCGATAATAATGTTACACATATTCATAATGTTGATGCTAAAAGAATTAAACTAAATGATGATATATCCACATATATGTGGCACTGCCGTCTAGGTCATATTGGCGTTAAACACATGAAGAAGCTCCATTCGGATGGACTTTTGGAATCACTTGATTTTGAATCATTTGATACATGTGAGCCATGCCTTATGGGCAAGATGACTAGAATGCCATTTTCCGGTTCAATGGAACGGGCGACAGATTTATTGGAAATCATACATTCTGATGTATGTGGTCCAATGAGTGTGTCGGCGCGAGATGGATATCGTTATTTTCTTACTTTCACAGATGATTTGTGTAGATACTGTTATATCTACTTGATGAAACACAAGTCTGAAACATTTGAAAAGTTTAAGGAAATTCAGAATGAAGTGGAAAATCATCGTAATAGAAATATCAAATTTCTACGGTCCGACCGTGGAGTTGAGTATCTAAGTTACGAGTTTAGCACTCACATGAAAGAGTGTGGAATTGTTTCACAACTCACACCTGCTGGAACACCACAGGGAAATGGTGTGTCAGAATGTCGTAATCGTACTTTATTAGATATGGTTCGATCTATGATGTCTCTGACGGACTTGCCGTTGTCATTTTGGGGTTATGCACTAGAAACTGCTGCATTCACTTTAAATCGGGCACCATCTAGATCCGTTGAAAAGATACCATATGAATTATGGTGTGGAAACAAACCTAAGCTGTCTTTTCTTAATGTTTGGGGTTGCCCATGGTATGTGAAGAAACTTCAACCGGATAAACTCGAACCCAAAGAAGAAAAATGCGTCTTCATAGGATACCCTAAGGAAACTATTGGGTATTCCTTCTATCATAGATCTGAGGGCAAGGTTTTTGTTGCCAAGAATGGATCATTTCTAGAGAAATAGTTTCTCATGAAAGGTGTGAGTAGTCGGAAGGTAGAATTCGAAGAGGTTATTAAACGTTCTCTTCAAAGTATGGCGTGTAGCGCAGCGCCGGAAGTCGTTCCGGAGTTGGCTTCACCAGTTGAAGAAGGAACTAATGATAATGATCATGAAACTCGGAAAGAGAGTACTACCGAACCTCGTGGGTCTAGTAGGACGCGTGCAGCTCCCGAGCTGTGCGGAAATCCTGTCATGAATTTCATGGTTGATGAAAATGATGACCCTGCGACGTATGAAGAAGCGATGATGAGACCGGATTCCAACAAATGGTTAGAAGCCATGAAATCCGAGATGGAATCCATGTATGAAAATTAAGTTTGGAACTTGGTGGACTTACCTCACGACCGAAAGGCCGTGGAGAACAAATGGATTTTCAAAAGAAAAACGGATGCTGATGGTAATGTAACCGTCTATAAAGCTCGACTTGTTGCAAAGGGGTTTCGACAAATTCAAGGAGTTGACTACGATGAGACATTCTATCCCGTAGAGATGCTAAAATCAGTTAGGATTATGTTAGCAATCGCTGCATATTTCGATTATGAGATATGGCAGATGGATGTCAAAACCGCGTATCTCAATAGTAATATTGAAGAAGAGTTTTATATGATACAACCAAAGGGTTTTGTCGATCCTAAGGATGCTAACAAGGTGTGCAAGCTTCAGCGATCCATCTATGGATTGAAGCAAGCATCACGAAGTTGGAATCTCCGCTTTGATGAGGTGATCAAAGAGTTTGGATTTGTCCAAACTTATGGAGAAGCTTGTATTTACAAGAAAGTGAGTGGGAGCAATGTGGCTTTTCTGATACAATATGTGGATGACATATTATTGATTGGAAATGATATAGATCTTTTAAATAGTGTTAAAAGTTATCTAAACAGGAAATTTTCATTGAAGGACCTAGGTGAAGCGTAATACATATTAGGTGTAAAGATCTATAGAGACAGATCTAGGCGCCTAATAGGGCTATCGCAAAGTACATACCTTGATAAGATTTTAAAGAAGTTTAAAATGGAAGATAGTGTTGTGGTGGCACGGTAGATGCCATGGGTAGGCTTAAGTTGGAGGCCGAATGGGTGCTTGTGGTCACCGGGGAGGGAGTGCATGGTTGAGCCATACACGAAGAACAAGAAGAAATCTCCAGACTTAGCAATTTGATTAATACCCAAAGATTACAAGTGCTCCTTGAGCTGTATAAGCTAGGGTTCAGTGCACTAGTTCACTACTTGGTCCAACCTCCTTCTACTACAGCTATGCCCTCCCTTATATATACAGTGCTAGCTAGCTAATACCCTTTTGGTTTATAGGGTTTACTGTTTGGATCTTGGTCCCTCCGATGTGGGCCGGGTCATGGGCTTGCCCTAAGCCCAATGGCCCAGTCCATAAAGCTTGACAGCTAACGGTCTTCTGGTACGCCGCTTCCTATTCCTTTTGGCATCACGCTGTAACTTTATACATCAGCCTATGCCTTGGGCGTCACCCGGCTCCTTTTGTGTCACCCAGCGTCGCCCTTCTCTTTTGACCATGCTTTACCATGGTCCCTCCTGAACCTTACTCGGAAAGGTGCCACGCGTCCTACTTGACTCGGCCCTTCCTCGGTAGAGTTGGCTCGTCGGTTCCTGCAAGAATTGCAACTTTTTCTTATGCGGGCCGACATAGTTTATATGTCGGCCTCTCATGCTTCTCTTACCCGGCCATTCTTACCCGGCCTGTTTCTTTCTTTACTCGGAGCTAGCCAAGCTGCGCTATGTTTCACCTCTCGTGACCCTACCGGGGGTTATCCCCCCGACATTAGTCCCTGAAGCTGGTAAGGTCTAGCAGTTCAAGCTGTTAGGCGTCTCTAGGTTCCTTTTGTGTAAGTGGAACTTAGCTTTTCTTTTCGTCTGTCTCATTCTTGCACCTTGCTGGGTCTATCTGACAGTTTCCGGGTCGACTCTTTGACTTCTTGGCTCATTTTTGCCTTGAGCCGAGTCAGTTTGGCCAATTCCGAGTCATTTTCCGCGTGCTTCGGTCACTAACAGCTGGTAATCATGATTACTTGCCTCAATTTTTGTTCCAAGCTCTGGCGGCACAGTGACGGCTGCACAGATATTCCCCGTCACTATGGCAGTCCCATCGGCCTGCGCCTCTTGCCCTTTCTTCCATGATGTGGTATGGGATTTTTCGTGTATCTCTGGCTACGTGGTGCTTGCTGATTGGCCTACCCAGCCAGGTACACTGCCACACGCTGGCCGCACGGCACAGATGGATCCCACTACCAGGGTTTTTACTGTCCTTAAGCAGGGGTTGGGGGTTTCCACTTCCCCCACGCCCGTTCAGTTTCCCTTACATCTTCTTCTTCCTTGCGCCTGCAAGATCGAACCGCCCCCTTTGCGGTTTCCTCTTCCTCATGTTCTTGTCCTGCAATTGCTCCTCCTTTCTTTCCATTCCACCACGGGTCCGCATTGTTCCAAACCTCTTCCAACTGCGGAGGAGACTGAATCTGCGAAACTCATGGACGCTCGCGACGGCGCTGATGGTGCTAAGGAGAAGGAGGTTCCCGCCGGCGAGCGCGGTGGCTGGGAAGGCTTAGAGGTCTCCACCGAGGAGTTGGAATGGCTCCGCTCCACCAGGCGCATTCCGCTGCAAGTGGATTGCCGTCTCCCTGCCAGTGAGATCTCTCCTAAGACCGATGCTAACGAGCGGGTGGTTTTCCTCTCTCCTAGGGTTTAGGGTTTGCTCTTCCAGTGAGCACCTTTTTTTCCTTGTTTCTCTCCACCTTCCATTTGCAGACCCATCATCTCCCTGCCAATGCCATTGGCTCTCTTTCTTTCTTTATTTCTGCCTGCGAGGCTTACCTCGGGATTTGGCCTACAGTTCTTCTGTGGGCCAAATATTTTAGCTTTAAGGTTCATGTTTTCCCCAGACTAGTGATCCTCGATCCAAGAAGAGGCCGACCCGATGCAGTGCTGCTAGTATCACGCCCAGGAGAGATTACATCTTCCCTCGGGTTACTGGTATTGATTTCTGCAAGAATTGGCATAGGAATTTCTTCTATGTCAAAAATAGCGGGTCCACTGATAACATCCAACTCCCCCCTTTCTCGGACGAGGTCCCGAACAAGAAGCTCTGGCAGCTTGACCCGCGTGACCAAGACGCTGCAGTAAACGAGGCTAACGCAATCCTAGAAAGGTTGTTGTCGCCGGATGTGCATTTTCATCTTGCCGAGAGGGACCTCATGTGCACCTTCATCTCACGCCAGGTAAGCCCCATCCAAGCAAGGAGCCATAAGATGTGCTTCATGAGTGGCTCCCATGATCCCACTCGACACTCCACTAAGGAGCTCACCCATGACTCCATTGCCCACCAAGTAAGCTCAATCTTTAAATTGAACTTGGAGGATGATTGGGCTTGGAGTTGCCCTCCGTTTAGCTAGGTCAGGCCTGTCCCCTGGGTCAGTTTTCCGAGTCATTTTTCTTGCCGAGTAGGCTTTAGCTCTTTTGCCACTCCTTGCCTAGCTTTTCTTTTTTTTGTTAATTATTATGTTTGTCTTTCACAGAATCTTCTTCACCAGGTTGATGACAGTACTATCCCTCCCGGGGGTTGTAACGGGGATCGCTCTGACTCTGATGAAGTTGAGTATGACCAGGAGTGCTTCATGCCTATCCCTTACAAGATTGGTATGACGATGATGAGGATGATGATTGTACGGTTTTGGAGGTACATGCCTTACGACCTCAGTTTCCCACCTTATCCGCGTAAGCCTGTTATTTACTTATGTAGCCGGCCAGGTACATGACACTCCTCCTCTTACCATGGGCGGAGTCAGCAAGATCCCCGTCGCCAAGCCGAAGCAACGCGGAGCCTCCTCCAGCACTCAGCCGGCCAAGAAGAGCAAGCCCACTCCGGCAGCTCTTGTTGCCTCTGCTGCTGCCAGCCTGGCTGAGACTAAGCCAAGCATTGGCGCCGAGTCCACTACGCCGATGTTCGTGACCCGGTTGTCACCGGGTAAGTTTTTGTACTCTGGTTTCTCCATTCTTTTCTTTTTCGTCACTACTGTTCTCTTATATATGTCTCGTTGTTTTCAGTGTTGCACCTTTGTTGGCGTACCAGGATGCTTCTAGCATTGCCTCGCCGCTAAGGCATGTGCCTCCTCTAGCTGAATCGGCGGCACCGAGTCCCATCCGAGTCGAGGCTCCCACTGTTGAGGCTCACGCCTCTCAGTGTCAGTCAGACCCAGTGGGTCATTCGGCTGGCTCCCCTGGCGCTAGCCAGGAACAATTTTCTGATCTTGGTGCCAGTGATTCTGGCCCCGAGAAACCTTCCGCCACTAGTTCCTCTGGCATCGGCCCTTAGGCTGGTGTGAATGAACAACTTCCTGATATTGGAGCCAGCAAAACTGCTGAGCCCAGTCATCCGGCTCCACGTTCTTCTCCAAATCCCCCTCCTCGCTCTCCAATTCTGTCAAAGAGCCGGATCCAGCCCAAGGATTCTATCTCTAATTGCCCTTTACCCGGCAAATCCACCTCCTCCAAGCAGACAACGTTGGTCTGCGCTCCGGGTTCTGCTCCCCAGATCCGGCCTCCGACGTTGGTGAAAATGGTCGCTTCAACGGGTAAGGGGGGCGAGTCCGCGGATGTCGGGTCAGGTGATGGCTCTAAGGCTGTTACCCTCCATACTTCCGCTGCTGCGACTCATGCGAATGTGGGTTCTACCCTGAAAATGGGTCAAGTTCTCACTCAGACGCTCAGTGGCAAGATCCTTGGTTCAGCTGAGCCTTATGCTATGGCATGGAATGCAGCTGGCGAGCAGGAGGTCAGCACCCGTGCCGGCAAGAAGCTGAAGCTGGGCCCTAAGGCCGTCTCTGACATGACCTAGCAAACGATTACTCTAATGGCCCGCGCCGACGAAGTGAATGAGGTAAAGTAACTTCTTACTCTTTTTATTGTTGAGTATTTCCTTTATAGATATCACCTAGTACCCGAGGTTAAGGAACTTACTCGGCTGTAAGGTCTTAAGCTTTTTGATTTCCTTATGCTAAATATGTTAGAGCTTCAATCCCTAGACCTCGAGGTTACTGTCGAGTAAGGAACTTACTCGGCTGTAAGATCTTAAGCTTTTTTATTCAGCAGGCTGCTTGACTTGACCCTTCCTTAATGTGTGTCTTCTTTGATCACCTCACGCATAACGAGCGCACCAAGGTGCACCAAGCTCTTGTTCTGGCGCATCGCAAGCTCGAACTTGCATAGAAAAGCTGCAGACTGATACCCAAGGCCAAGGTAATAACCTTAGTCATTCTTTCCCTATCCGGTGTATTTTTCTTTGGTACATTTCGTCAATCTTCTCTTTCTCTTTTCTCACAGCCTCCGCTCAGTCCACCATCGAGGTTCTTCACTTGCAGATCAGCAAGGCCGAGAGTAAGTTTCTTGCCTCATTGATGTGATAGCTGGAAGTTTCTGTTGGTGCTGACAAGTAATTTGTTCCGAATAATAAGAGAAGCACCAAACCGAGCTCCAGAAGGAGCAAGATGAGGTGACTCGGCTGAAGAAGCTGATGGCCGAGTCGGATCAGAAGCACTTGGCCGAGGTGAAGGGGCTGACAGAGGAGCTTGCCGAGAAGAATGATCAGCAGGCCGCCAGTGCCAAGAAGACCAAGAGGCTGCTCGACAAGGCCGAGTCATCGGTCGAGTCGGCAAATCTGAACTTTGATGCCCTCCAAGCCAAGGCCAAAACTTGGCATAGAAAGCTCGCCACCATCAACTTCTTTCTCGGTAGTGAGTTCTTACTCTTTGCACACCGTATAAGTCATTCTGGACTTCTTCCATCTACTTTTATTATTTTGCTAACTTTCTCCTTTTACTTGCAGAGAATTTTCCTGAGGCCAACATGTTTTCCATCCGAGCCATGAAGAAAATGAGGGCCGAAGCTGGTGCTCCTTCTGATGGCGAGGTGTCCATGGAGGAGCTTCTCGAAGCGGTGTCCGAACGGGTCAGGACCCTCAAGTCATGCGGTGTGGACTTGCTCAAGTCGGCTAACCATGCGTTTCGCATGCTCTGGCCGAATGAAGACCCACCTGAACTCATCGAGCCACTTGCCGAGAGATTGCTCCTCACTAAAGACCGGCTGGATCAATGGCGTGAGTCGGCCGGCCGAGCTGCAATGGACAAGGCTCTCTCCTTCGTGCTTTCATGGTATGAGAACATCAACCTTGATGTTCTTGCTCGCATAAGGGGGGATGGAAAATGGCTGAATGATCCGGAGCTGATCAAGAAGCTCCAGGAGCGAGCTTATGCCATGATCGATTACACCATGGTGCACGCTCGGTGCGACGGGACCAGCTTCCTCCACCTTGGCGACCCGCTCGTCGAAGTTGCTGATGAAGAGGGTGGCGACAGTGAAGCAACCAAGTCAGATGGTCCAAATGACCCGGCCACAGATGCCCCTCACTCGGCCGATGCTCCAAACAATGCTCCTGGCTCCGAGATTGCTCCTCCGAGTTCTTCTGCTTCTTAGGCTAACAAATACTCGAACTTTGATCAGACCCCCGGTATGCCGGGTACATATGTAACATACATTACACTTTAAGTTTGATTATGGGCCTTTTGATAAGCTTTATATATTTTCGTTATGTTCTAAGTGTGAATCATTCCAGGGCAAGTCCCAGAGCTTCATTTTGTCGTGTCACCTTTCCTTGACTTTGGCCCCTGTCTACCTTTTTCGGTGTTCGGCATTAGGGTCTCAAAGTACTAAGGATATAGTTAGCGGGTATGAAACTTGGATCACTTGGCCGAGATTACTCGACACGTAGTATAACGTGACCTGCAGAGAGTTAGGCAAAAATCTAAAGCCAGCTCGCGTTTCTCCTTTGTACTTATTCGGCGTTCATGTTTACCCGTCATACATCCTTTTGTCTTGCTTGCCATGAAGCCGTGTTTTCGGACAATAGCATAGTCAAAGAGTTGATTTCTTCCGAGTAAACACTACTTGTTCCGAGATAAATTTTGGGTATCACGCCAGCCGACATAAAATAATTGAGATGGAAAACTTAAGGGGTAGTCCCCAAGTCAGTTTTTCGAATCATACCATTTTATTATCTGCACATAGCCGGCACACACGTCCGACATATGAGAGTTCGAGTGATACATGCATTGCTTCTCCTAAGTATAGAAGGGACGAAGTAGTGCCACATTCCATGGCCTTTTGGCCTCATCTCCTGACCTATCCGCCTTGTTATTTTGCGCTTCACGGGCGTCTATGAGATAATAGGAATCATTGTGCAATGCTTTGCTTACAATGAATGGTCCTTCCCATGGGGGTGATAATTTATGCATTCCGGCTGTGCGCTACACCAGCCTTAGCACCATATCTCCTTCTCGAAAAACACGAGGTTGCACTTTCCGGCTATGGTAGCGTCGGAGATTTTGTTGATGTATAGCGGATCTGGATAATGCCAGTTCCCTTGCTTCTTTGAGTAAGTCTACTCTATCTTCTCGAGCCTCTTTTACCTCGGCTTCCAAGTATTGCCTTATCCTTGGCGAGTCATATTCTATGTCAGCAGGCAAAACTGCTTCTGCCCCATACACGAGGAAAAAGGCGTATAACCAGTTGACCGATTCGGAGTTGTTCTTAGACTCCATAGTACTGAGGGTAGATCCTCTATCCAACAACCAGGTGACCTCTGGAGTGGTTCCATTAAGCGGGGTTTTATTCTTGATAGAACTAAGCCATTAGCCCGTTCAACTTGTCCATTTGATTCCGGATGGGCGACTAATGCTACATCGAGTCTTATTCGGTGTTTCCCACAGAAACGAGCAAAAGCTCCTTCGGCAAAGTTCGTGCCATTATCAGTGGTCACACTGTGTGGGTAACCATATCTGAGAATTATATCCTTTAAGAATGTGACAGTTGTTTTACCGTCCAACTTTTTGATTGGTTTCACTTCTATCCAGTTGGTGAACTTATCAATCATGACCAAAATATGAGTCATGCCTCCCCTTGCTGGTTTGAATGGTCGTACCATATCTAGGCACCATACTGCAAAAGGCCAGGTGATTGGTATAGTCTTTAATTCATACGCTGGTAAATGTGAATTGGATGCATAGTGCTGACAACCACTTCATCTTGCGACTAAATCTTGCGCTTGTGTCAATGCGCTTGGCCAGTAGAATCCATGTCAGAATTCCTTGGCCACCAACGCTCTTGATGACGCATGGTGCCCGCATTCTCCTTGATGAATATCCAATAAGATCTCCTGGCCTTTCTTCGGGCTGATACAACGCTGCAGTACACTCGTTACACTTTGCTTGTATAGTTCCTTGTTGATTATGGTGTACGCTTTTGCTCTTCGTGATGTTTTCCTTTCCAACGTTTCATCACTCAGCAAGTTCCCATCTTTTAAATAGTCGAATATTGGGTACGCCCATATTGGTATCAGTGGTTCTGGGTCTGCTTCAACATCAATGTCCATTGGCTCCGCCGACGTATGCTCTGCCGACATGACCTAAGGAGTCCCCGAGTGTGATTCGGCGACCCCTGAATTTAGCGGATCAGTCCCCGAGTGACTCGAACCTACCCCTGAGTCGATATCCATTAGTACCACATCTGACTGCTGACTCGCAGGGGTGACCCTGATTGAGTCAGACTCTGGTGACGGCTTGATCAATGGTTTCCTGAGGTGCTCCAGCTCTACCCCTGGTGGTATTGCTTGCCAAGATGATCCTAGTTTGGATACTACATCTGCTGCCTCATTTTCTGCTCTAGGAACATGATGGAATTCACAGCCGTCGAAATATCCCGAAATTTGTTGCACATGGAAACGATATAATGCCATGTTTGCGTCCAGCGCATCCCAATGTCCAGACACTTGCTGAATCACCAAATCCGAATAGCCAAAACACATGATCCTTTTGATACCAATTTCCTTGGCTACCTTGATGCCATGGACAAGTGCTTCATACTCGGCAATGTTGTTAGAAGCCGCAAAGTGAATCTATAACACGTACTTCAGTTGATCCCTCTTTGGAGATGTGAGCACTATCTCGGCGCCCAGACCCATTTTCGTCTTGGACCCGTCAAAATGCATTTTCCAGTAATTCGGATCTGGCAGTGGTGGTTCGTACTGCATTTCCATCTAGTCTACAAAGAAATCTGCAACAGCCTGAGACTTTATTGCATCTCGCCTATCATATTGTGGAGTATATGGTGCCAGTTCTATGGCCCATTTTGCGACTCGGCCGCTGGAATCCTTGCTGCGCAATATATCCGAGATAGGTGCCTCGCATATTACCCGGATTGGGTGTTCTTGAAAATAATGTTTCAACTTCTTTGCTGCCATATATACCCCATATGTCATCTTCTGATAATGCGGGTAATTTTGTTTCGAGACAGAGAGCACTTCGCTCAAGTAATACACCGGTCTTTGGACTAATTTGTCCCCTTCATCACGTTCAACCACTATTACTACACTTACAACTCTGTTGGTTGTGGCGACATAGAGCAACATTGGCTCTTTGGACAGTGGTGATGCTAATATTGCTGTTGTTGCCAACATTTTCTTTAATTCATGGAAAGCGATATCAGCTTGCTGTGTCCACGTGAATTTGTCTCATTTCTTCATCAGTTGATATAGTGGTTGGGCTTTTTCGCCTTGCCGACTAACAAACCTGCTCAATGAGGCCAGGCATCCAGTAAACTTCTGGACATCGCTGAGGGTTTTTGTCAATTCCATTCTTTCGATGGCCCTGATCTGTGTCGGGTTGGCTTCAATTCCTCGGCTGGATACAAGGAATCCGAGTAACTTGCCAGCCGGGACACCAAATGTAAATTTTTCCGGGTTAAGCTTCATCCGGAATCTTCTCAAGTTTGTGAATGTTTGACGCAAGTCCTCAATTAGAGTATGACTTTGTTTGGTTTTTATTACCACGTCATCGACGTATACTTGAACATTTTTGTCCAATTGATCTTGCAAGCATTTTTGCATGCATATTTGATATGTTGCGCCTGCATTTCTGAATCCGAATGGCATGGTACGATAGCAATAAGCCCCATACGGGGTGATAAAAGTTGTCTTTATTTGATCATCCCGATTCAGTGGTATCTGATGGAATCCTGAATATGCATCCACAAACGACAAAAACTCACACCCAGTAGTAGAATCTATGACTTGATCAATCCGTGGTAGGGGAAATGGATCTTTTGGACATGCCTTATTGAGGTCCGTGTAATCAATACACATGCGCCATACCACTGCCATGTTCGGGTCATCTTTTTTCTTCTCGACCAAGACTGGATTTGACAACCAGTCCGGGTGCAGTACTTCCATGATGAATCCAGAAGCTAAAAGTCTGGCAATCTCGGTAGCTATCACTTTCCTCCTATCTTCGACGAAGCGGCGGAGGGCTTGCTTCACCGGCTTGGCATCTGGTCTTACATGAAGAGAGTGCTCAACCAGCTCCCTCGGAACTCCTTGCAGATCTTGAGTGGACCATGCAAAGATATCCCGATTCTCACAGAGGAAGCTGGTGAGCTCTCTTTCCTATTTGTCTGTGAGGCCAGCCCCAATGGTAACTGAGCGCTCTGGGAAAGTCTCATCTACCTGTACCTTCTTGGTTTCTTTGGTAGCTTGAAGTGACACATTCCCATGCGGGTTGGTGAGTGCCGGCATGGACATTTGTGCTTCTTTGGCCAGTGCTGCCACTTCCAACATTTGACTCTTTTCTTGTGTTATGACGAGTTACTCGGCCAGTGAAGATCCGGAAGAGGCACAAGCAAGAGATATTTTGTAGTCCCCTTCAACTGTAATCACCCCACATGGGTCTGGCAGCTTCATCTTTAAGTAAGCAATGTGGGTAGTAGCCATGAATCTTGCCATAGTCGGCCTGCCGAGTAAGGAGTGATATGAGCTGACCAAATCCACTACCTCAAACTCTATGGCCTAAGTGCGACAGTTCTCTCTGTTGTCGAATAAGACGTCGACCCAGATCTTGCCAATTGGCTCAGAGGACAATCCCGACACAATATCATGGAAAGTGGTCTTAGTCGGCTCCAGCATGTTCATGGTAATTCCTAACTTGAGCATTGTATCCTTGTACATGATGTTGATGCTACTGCCACCGTCAATCAGCACTTTTGAAAACTTGATGTTGATATCTGGTCCCATGAATGTTGGATCCAAAACTAGAGCATATCCTCCTGGGGTTGGCATGATCTTGGGGTTATCTTTTATACTCCAAGTTATCTCTTGCTCATACCAATGCATGTACTTGGGGATTGCAGGCATCATGGCATTCAACTCCATCATTCGTCGTTGCTGGCTCTTTTTTTCATTTGGCTCTGTGACAAAGACAACATAGATCTGGTGATGCTCTCTGTACTCATTTCTAGTTCCATGATCGACATGAGCGTCGTCACCTCTTGGATTGTGCACCTGGTGCACAGCTTCTCTTCTTTCTTGATTCTGATACCTAGGCTGCCTTTTTTCGTATCTGTTATCTGGTCCCACTGTCTGAGCATTTCCTCCTGTAAGTGGTGGAGGGGGAGGTGGTCGAAGCTGCTTATTCGGTGAATCCACTCTATCTCCTTTCTGAAACCAATTGCACTGCCTTGTTGTGTGATTGGATGGTTTACTCGGACTAGGCGTGTGAAACTTACACGGCTAGTCCAGCATCATCCCATAGGTATATTTCTGTCGGTCCTGATATTGCTTCCTCTGGTCGTATGGCCTTTTGCCATCATTCTTTGGCACTGTTGTTGTCCACTTGTCCTTTGACACTGACTGCTTCCAACATCTGGATGATCCTGACTCACGGCCACAACCTGAGTCGAACCATACCTGTAATCTGGCCTTTCGTCTCTTCTCTTGCTTCTGTATTCGGACCTTTCCTAGCGCCTTTGCGACCCGACAGCGTCATAGATCTGAGTCTCAGTCATCCCGTCTGCCCACATGAGCAGCGACTGAGTCGGATCTCCTAACGCATACGAATCAGCGATTCTTATCGTCTCTGTCAGGCTTGCCGGCATATCTCTTTGTAACCTTTGCCACAACACACTTCCATGTCTACATACTTGTGCAAACCATGCGATTGCCTGTGACTCGATTACCCCTTCACAAGAGTTACGCATCGTACACCACCTTGTGAGGAATTCGCTGTCTGTTTCATTCGGTCTTTGCTTGCACGTCGTCAGTTGTTGTGGGCGATTCGGCCTCTTCTAAGTGCTTGTGAAATTGCTCACAAAAGCGTCGTGAAAATCGATCCAACTGTTAATGCTTCCGGGTGGCAAATTATTCAACCATGCCCGAGATGGTCCCTCCAGCATCTGCAGTACATAACATACCGCCCATCTCAAATTTCCCTACGCGATATTCACGGCAGTTCCATAATCTATGAGCCAGTCCTCTGGCTTAGTGCTTCCATAATACGTTTTTGTCCCTCTGGCCAGCTGGAAATTTGGCACCAGTGGCTCCTTCATGATCCTTGGGCCAAAGCACGGTGGACCTTGTGGACTTTGCGATTCAATTATCTCTGCCATTTTTATTCGGTCAAGCTTCAGCCTTGCATCATCCGACTAAAGGTTCCTGCCTCCGAGTCTTTCTCCTATTGCTTGATATGCGTGATCCGGTAGTTCATATCCATCATTTACCATAGCCGAGTAACCATCATTATACTTATTTGTGTTCGGGTCAGCAGGCTGCTGAGCCGCCCTTCCCGCGCTTTGCTATCTTCTTTCAGGCTGAGCTGGTGCGTTATTCGGTGCTGGATTTCCTCCTCCTGCCGAGTGAGTTCCACGCCTAGCTTGAGGCGCGAAATTCTGCCCTCCATTGTCATTTCTTTGCCATGCTTGCCTTTCTCGGCCTGCATTCTCCTGGTTTTCATTTCCTTGGGCATGATTCCTTCTCGCCCCCTGTGCATGTGCCGGGTTTGCTTGAACCACTACCAGATCATAGGTGACCATCTGCTTATTTATTCCACAATCCACACTTTTTTGTTTTCTCGACCAAGGCGCCGCTCCGGGTGAGGATGTTGTGTGCCCTGCCGATCTTGCCGGGACAGGAGTCACCGAGTGAAACAGCCGCGACCTTCCTGCTATACCTGGATTCGCTCTGTAATATGCTTCATTTAGCATGCTAGCTGGTCTTACTAGTTCATTGACTCGTTCTTGTTGCCTTTTCTTTGCTTGTCCCACCAAATGGGGTAATTCTACCATTGCTGCTTCTGCCTGTCGCAGATTAGCTGTTGTTGTGTTATATGTTGGTTGCATGGCTGTTTCTTTGCTGTTCTCTGACATTGTTTTTGACATCGCATCTGCCAGCTCCTCGTTGAAGTTCATTCATCTCAATCTCGTTGCATCAAGCCGGGTCTTTGCGCCCTTGACTCGATTTTCCGAGTTAACCTCTCGGATGGTGATATCCAGGTCCTGCTGTAACTGTGCTAATTCCTTGGCTTTCTCCAGGACTTTTATCCTGTCCTCCTCCAACTCGGCTTGCACACGCGCCGGGTCAGTCGCCTGTGCCACTGGCTCTGACAACTTGTCTATCTCTTCCTGCAGCTTCTTAGCCCTCTTAATCCTAGCTATGTTCTCTGCTTTTTCCAGCGGTGCCTTTGTTGTTCTTGCAGCCCTTGGCGTTTGCTTGTGATTTCCTCCCTCAGCATTCTCATTCACTACTGGAACTATTGGCGGAGCTGCGGGGTTTGGGGATGTCATTATTACCTCCATGGAGACGAGTTGGTGAAGCTTCCTAGCGACAGGAATCGCTGGCGGATCCGGGGCCAGGATGACGCGCTCGGGATATGCGCGTTCCACGTACACCGCGACGTAGACCTGGTGTTCGCCGAACTTGATGAAGCGACCGTCCCTAGGGAACGGCTTGGTCCCAAAACAGCCCGCGTTGTCGCTGACGAAGTTGAGCGCTGCAAACCTCTGGATGAGGCCGGAGTAGACACGCTCGCCGGTCTTGGCGATGATGTTGCCCGTCCGGATGAAGACTCCATCAAGCACCTGCTTCTTCCCCATGGTGGGCGCCAACTGTCGTGGTGGTGGCACAGCAGATGCCATGGGTAGGCTTAAGTTGGGGGCCGAATAGGTGCTTGTGGTCACCGTGGAGGGAGTGCACGGTCGAGCCATGCACGAAGAACAAGAAGAACTCTCCAGACTTAGCTGTATAAGTTGATTGATACCCAAAGATTACAAGTGCTCCTTGAGCTGTATAAGCTAGGGTTCAGTGCAGTAGTTCACTACTTGGTCCAACCTCCTTCTACTATAGCTATGCCCTCCCTTATATAGACAGTGCTAGCTATCTAATACACTTTTGGGTTCTAGGGTTTACTGTTTGGATCTTGGTCCCTCCGATGTGGGCCGGGTCATGGGCTTTCCCTAAGCCCAATGGCCCAGTCCATAAAGCTTGACAGCTAACGGTCTTCTGGTAAGCTGCTTCCTTATCCTTTTGGCGTCACGCTGTAACTTTGTACGTCAGCGTATACTTTGGGCGTCACCCGGCTCCTTTTGTGTCACCCGGCGTCGCCCTTCTCTTTTGACCATGCTTTACCATGGTCCCTCCTGAACCTTACTTGGAAAGGTGCCACGCGTCCTAGTTGACTCGGCCCTTCCTTGGTAGACTCGGCTCGTCGGTTCCTGCAATAATTGCAACTTTGTCTTATGCGGGCCGACATAGATTATATGTCGGCCGCTCATGCTTCTCTTACCCGGCCGTTCTTACCCGACCTGGTTCTTTCTTTACTCGGAGCTAGCCAAGCTGCACTATGTTTCACCTCTCGTGACCCTAGCGGGGGTTATCCACCCGACATATAGTAAGAAGAGGTTCTTACCTATGACACAAGGCACGACATTAAGTAAGACTCAAAGTCTGGCTACGGCAGAAGAAAGAGAGAAAATGGACAAAGTCCCCTATGCTTCAGCCATAGGAACTATAATGTACGCCATGCTATGTACAAGACCGGATGTGGCACATGCTATTAGTTTGACTAGTAGGTACCAATCGGATCCAGGTTCGGAACACTGGAAAGCGGTCAAGAATATCCTTAAGTACTTGCGAAGAACTAAGGATATGTTTTTTGTATACGGAGGTGAAGAAGAGCTTGTCGCTAAGTGTTATGTCTACGCTATCTTTGACACCGATCCGGATGAATCTAAGTCTCAATCCAGATACGTATTTCTCATGAATGGCGGAGCGGTTAGTTGGAGGAGCTCCAAACAACCTGTGGTGGCGGGATCAACGATGGAGGCCGAATATGTTGTTGCTTCGGAAGCGGCTCAGTAAGCAGTTTGGATGAAGGATTTCCTATCCGAACTAGGTGTGGTTGCAAACGCGTTGGACCCAATGGTGATCTCTTGTGACAACAACGGTGCCATTGCCAATGCCAAAGAGCCAAGGTCTCACAAGCATTCCAAGGATATTAAGCGCCGGTTTCAGTCCATCTGCGAGCATGTCAAGGATGGAGATATAAAGATTTGTAAAGTACATACGGATCTCAATGTAGCAGATCTGTTGACTAAAACTCTCCCTATAGTAAAACATGATATACACCAGAACTCCATGGGTGTTAGATACATCGCTATGTAACAAGATTATTGTCTCTAGTGCAAGTGGGAGACTGAAGGGAATATGCCTTGAGAGGCAATAATAAAGTGTTTATTATGTGTATGCCAAGTATATGATAGATCTTTATTTTGCATGCTATAATTGTATTAATACGGAAACATTAATAAATGTGTGTTTAATAAACAAACAGAAAGTTCCTAGTTATGCCTCTCTCATAAACTAGTTCGTTGATTAACAAGATGATCACAATTTCCTGATCATAGACATTGGATGTTGTTAATAATGAGATCACAACATTAGTGTAATGATGTGATGAACATTCATCCGAAGTATAGCATTACGATCAAATTCATTGAGTTTATATTGCTATAAACAACTTATAAAGTGATCCTAATCCTTAGACCATGAGAACATGCCAATCACTAACACCGAAAGAGTTTCTTGTTGACATCAAACGTCACACCGTAACTGGGTGATTATAAAGATGGCTTCAAAGCTACTAAAGTGTTATGTTGAGAATCATGGATCAAGAGTGGAATTTGTTCATCCCGATGAAGGATAGATATACTCTGGGCCCTCTTGGTGATATCACATTGGTTAGCTTGCAAGCAAGTGATTTGATCACTACAATGTTAATCACGGGAACGAGAAAAGAGTGCATGTCAGTAACGAGATCAAACTAGGTATGGAGATACCGATGATCGAATCTCGAACATGTAATATATCGTGAAACAAAGGGATTAAGATACAAGCGTAAAAGGTTCCGACGATCACAGGAAAGTCATCGTTGAATGTGTGGGAGTCAGTATGGATCTCTAGGTCCCGTTACTGATTATTGATCGGAGAAGGGTCTCGATCATGTCCGCATTCTTAGCGTACCATAGGGTGACACAGTTAAGGGACACTGACATCCAGTTGGAGCCAATGTTTCATGCCAGAAAGAATAACAAGCGCATGAATTTATTTCACTAGATACCGAAATAGGTTTTCGGGTGAAATTGCATAAAGTGGTTTTGCATGTGAAATAGAATTCTAGCAAGGGGTTATATGTGAATGTTTGTCATTAAAGTAATTGACAAAATTCTGAATAAATAAAAGAGTTTTATTTAATGAGAGTTTGCATTAAATTTGGTGGAAATTTAATAGAAAGTTTGAGTGGGATTTTGAGAGGAGGAAATTGAAAGGGTTTTTGCGAGTGGAGTGTCCCCCCACATGAATGAAGGAGGGGAGGGGGCAGCCCCCATGGTCGGCGGCCACCCCTTGGGTGCCCCCCTCCTCCTATAAAAGGCACCCCCTCTCCTCTCTCTCACTCACACCTCCTCGTGAAGGATCTCTCTCCCCCTCTAGAATTTATCCCCCATGGTCTCGGACTAGCGAGATACATGTTCCCAATGGCTATTCGGAAAGAAAGAGTTGTGCTTCCGCTGCATTGCAGGAGCGAGGAGGCGGAGGTTGCTCGGTGTCTTGTACGTGTGTGCGAGCACGAATGCCCTGCTGCTTTGCAGCGCTAGGACTTGCTCTCGATCTTGAGATCGGCAAGAGATCGTCTACATCAACCACGAGTTCAACTCGTTAAGCTTTGTTGGTCTTCAAGGGTATGTTCTCTACGGATATACATCCGCCCATTGTTTGTATCTAGTAGATAGATCTTGGTACATAGTTCCCATCATAGAATTTTTTTTGTTTTCTATGCTGCAAACCCTACAATAACCATGTCAGACCAAGGTTAACCACTTTCAAAGACCAGGTGCATGTACCAAATAACGATGCTACCCTTTCTTTTTCTCCCACTTGGGCCTTTTTAGCCTTTCTTATAGAATATACTAGGGGACTCTACTTTCCCTCCCCACAAGCGTATTGGTGGTCATTTTTATAAGGTCGTTAGCCTGTAAAAGACACCTAATAAGGTCATTTATAACCAATATCTCATATAAAGCAAGACATCTCCCTCTCAAGGTGATACCTACTTCTAGAGTTGATATTTTTTAGACTTTGAGTTTGAGATCGATTCCTCCAACAGAATCCTTCTGAATTTGTAGCCCTCGAGAGTAATCATTGCGGAAGTGTGGTATGCCTAGTCGTACCACCGAATTGTCCCTTTAGACCACCTGAAAATCACTCCACGGGACTATGCCTCTCTCGCAAATGAGTCGAGGTTGAGCCTATTTGTATTGAGTTGGTATCTTAGACGTCCATAGTTTTGTCTATAGAGTCTATCAAACTTGGAAGACCTTGACTTTAATAAATTTGTTTAGACATGTTACTTTTTACTATCAATCTGTTTATATTGATTTGATATTGTAGATGTCCATACTTTTGTCTATATAATCGGTCAAACTTGAAAGACCTTGACTTTAGTAAAAATGCACGTGAAAATCATGTGAATGGACAATGCTAGATATAAAAATGTACATTTTACATTAATAAAAAACATAGGAATCATAATATCACCACCTTCTGAAAAATAGTCGAAGGTAAAAAAACACTAAGTTCAACTAAATATACAGAAAAAAGCGACATGAGTAATACAGATACCCTACGAAAATATATTTTATGGTGATCCACTAGTAGAAAAACTGCCTTTCGTTCACCCGCGCCCAGAGCATTAGTCCCGGTTCCGCCCCGAACCGGGACTAATGTGTCGTGGTATTGCCGACAAGTATGCCATGGAGGGGTCCTCACTTTGCGTTTTTAGAGACGTGGGGGAAGGTGGACGGTTGACGGGTACGAGGTAACACAACTTACCCAGGTTCAGATCCCACAACGGTGGCGGAATCCTACTCCTGCTATAAATCACTTTAAGGGCAATACGCCGAGTTACAGGGATTGGTTCGCTGTGCGAGGTGTATGTTAATCGATAATAGGTTGTGCCCTAAAGGCTCCCATAGTCCCGACTTATATAGTCGCTAGGTCCTAGGGTTACAGGGAAAAGTCCTAGCCGGACAGGTTACAGATTCCTACACTGCTTACAACTAGTATAGTGTTTCTTGCACTCCAAGGCTTCAGGTACGTCGATGACTCCTCCGTAGCCTTCCTTTATCCGGCATGGGACTCCCTTCTGGATCCATCTAACTGGGCCGCCCAGCAGGCCATGGGCCATGCTACCAAATGTGGGCCACCCGGGTTATCCGGATGGGAGACATGCTATGAGGATACCCATATAGCATATCCCCAACAGTAGCCCCCGGAGAACTCTGAGATCTTGCGCCGTCTTGACTCTTAAGGTTGAATGCTCCATCTAGATGGATGTCGGCAAATCGTCAAGCAATATCTTGTAGTCCTCCCAAGAACCCTGCAAGGTTTTCTCCGTCTTCAATTTGTAAGTCAGAGAATTGCAGAATCTTCTATCGTACTCTTCCGTAGCCGGACTGGATCCGTCCATGCCAGAATATTCGATGTGATGGTTCACCTGCCAGTGATAGCTAGGACGACGTAGACATAGGTCATCAACGCCTCGTAACTCACACATGCAGAGAACACAATCATGTTCATTTTCCCGCGCGAGCAATACGAACCGTTTGCGGTGACGGTTGGGAACGTGGTGAAATTTCCGCGCACGCGTCCGCACACGTCGTCCACGCGTCAACCATTAGATCGTCTTGCACGAATCTTGATACTGGAGGTTATAAATTGTAACTGCGATGGAATTTCACTTTTCACCCCATTCTCTTCCTGCGTCGTCTTCTTCCTCCAGCGAGCACCTCCTCGAGCTCTCCGCGCGTTTCGCGTAAAAACCTAGCCCTTCAATCCTTCCAGTCACCACCTCTCCCCTTTCAATGGCCAGCAGAAGCTCTGCTCCCTCCATGGAGGCGTCCGGTGACACCGCGGCGAATCCGGCAAGCACCGTCCACGTGCCCCCAGAGGGCCTGGTGCTGCCCAAGTCAGCGGTGATAGAATCTGCCGGCGGCGACCACAATCCAGCGGCGCTGGAGCTGCTGGAAGAGGAAAGTGATTCCCACAAGGGGGATTGGCGCGGTTCGAACATCACGGACCGCGACATCAAGGATCTTCTCGTCGAGGGCTACCTTCTTGCGATGGAGGGGCTCGTCTGGCGGGCGACACCGGCCGGCAAGGTCACCCCTTCTCCCCAAGACGGAGAGAAGGTGTACCTCAAGGCTCAAATGGTACGCAGCGTCTCCCTGCCCATCTCCAATTTCTTCCTAGCTATCCTTATCCATTACCGAGTACAGCCTCAGAACCTCTCCCCCAATAGCAACCTCGCGCTTAGCACTACACGGTGCTCTGTGAGGGTTACTTAGGGATTAGTCCTAGGCTAGATCTCTTTGTCTATTTATTCACCGTCAAGAGGGAATCCGGGGCTGGCAAGGACGAGCTCATGGATTGTGGGACCATTAGCTTTAAGATCCGGCCTGGCTAGCGGTTTCCCAACATCGTCGGCCACGAATCTTGCAAGAACTAGCAACGGACGTACTTATACGGCCCAGACAACCCTCTGGCTGGCCGAGAAGAAACATATCTTGACTTTGTTGATGGAGCCGATGCCGAATCCCCGACATGGAGGACCCAAGCCATCCTTCCCTCTGACAATGAAGCCTCCCGCGCCATTAGGCGGATAGACGGTTCGTACATACGGGTCTGACCGGGTTGGACCTAGCCATGTGATGTTTTGTCAGGCGGATCCAGCCTCTGCAGCACCGCCCCAAGCTTATGCATGAGTACTCTAAGGAGAGGAAGGATAGCCTCCGCATCTTTGAGGAAAACTTGTCGAGTGACTCCATCTAGCTCCGCCTCAAGGACATTGTCAAGGTGAAGGACAAGAAGCGTGGCTTCGCCATCACCTACGATATGTTCGAAGAGGGCAAGTGCCCAGAGGTACCTGTTTATTTTCCGAGTATGACTTTTCTCCAGTTCTTCCGTCTAGCCATTAACATCTCATCTAACATTTTTGGGACTTCACTTAACATCTAGTGGTCTAGAGGAAGATAGCATGGCTGTCCAAATCTATGACCCCAAGTGTCGTGGTGGTGGCACGGCAGATGCCATGGGTAGGATAAAGTATGGGTCCAATGGATGCTAGAGGGATCCGGGGAGGGAAGATGCAGTGATTTCTACACTCAACAGTTCTACAAGTACATCTTTATTCCTTCTCTCTAGAAATACAAGTGCTCCTAGAGCTGTCTCCTAGAGAAGAAGAACACTATTACACGAGCCTTACAGCGTAGAATGAATCAATCCCCCCTCAGGAGCCTGCTTCCCCCCTTATAAAGCGGTTCCTAGGTTCCTTCTAGGGCTAACGTGGCAAGCATATCCTTGGAATATGCTTGTCCTAATATGGTAACTCGGCGGCCTCCTTTCTGTGTCCCCCTTCTATCAGCGGCAATGTTCCAGAAACCTTCACATGCGCGCCTCGGGCTTCCTCAATGTCACCTCCGTGACGTTCGTCTGCCCTTCTCCTGCTCTGCTCCTTGTCCTTTGCGATTGGCTCTGTCTAGATTCCTCTTAGCCAGTGACTAGGGTTTGACTTTAGGCAACTCGTTCTCCTGCAAGCTTCAGGTTATTCGGCCTTTTCTCGCATAACTAGGCTCGGCCTTCACCTGCATTCGAGTTAGTCAGACTCATTCGGCCGACTTAACTCATATGTCGGCCGGATAAGGCGTTACCCATTCTACATTTGTCATGGCCCTGCTTATCTCGGCTGAATCTTACATGATTCGGCCGACACAATCAGTAATTCGGCTTATAACGAGGGAAATTCCTTTCGTCTTTCCCCTGTCTTGACCCTATCCGGGGTCACCCCCCCCAACATTAGTCCCCGAAGCTGGTGCGGTCCTGCCAGAAACCTCGGCTGGGCCACATCAGTTTCCTGACATTCTTCTCTCTTTCTTTCCGAAGTATTTCTTAGCCAAAATTCTTTATTCACCACCCTCTTACTCTTTTCATCTTTTTCCTTCCGTGGATTACTTTCCGAGCTACCCCTCTTCGAGGTGTTCGTGTGGCTTCCTGGATAAGCCTCGTCCTACGTGTCTCAATCATCATTATTTTCTAGTTTTTTGTTCCTCTATAGTGGTCGCTGACAAGCTACAGTAATTACTGCGCCTGTCGCGTCGGTGTAGTGATGCCTCGAGTCCCGCATCGGTCAGAGGGCCCGATCCTCTCCTGCGCTGTGTGGTTTCGCCACATGTGCGATTATGCGCTCATCGTGGCATAGCCAGGATCCCACTACCGCTAACATTACGCGGTTATAAAGAGGGGAGCGGGGCTAGGCGATTCAGTTACCCCCTCGTTTTCCCTTCATCTTCTTCCTTGTTCCGCCGCCTCCGTTCACGTTCTAGCGGCCGGGCCATCGCCGTCCTCCTCGACGGTCACGCTGATGTTGCTCGGCTCCTGCGACCTCGCTGCAGTGCCCTTGCTCCGGTGTTTCCTCCGGTGAGTTTTCCTATAGCGCCGCCATTAGGACTGTGCGCCAGGCATCTCTCTAGTTTTCTTAGATCCCTCGCGGCGGTTCTTTTTTGTTCTGCCGCCGTGCTTGTTAGAATCACGACGGGGCCCGTATCTCTAGGCCTCTCCCCGCCTCTAGTCTCTCCTCCATCGAGCCTATGTCTAGTTCTGCCAGCGGAGCCCTTGTTGAGGATGATGACTTTGCGTCCGGTCCAAAACGGGGTTCTTGGCAGGATTCCACCGTCACTCGTCGCAAAGTAGAGTGGTTAATTAAGACGCGCCGGATTCCCGCCGAGGTTAGTTGTCGCTTGCCCGGCAAGGAATCCTCTCCCGTACTCAACGAAGGCGAGTATGTAGTTTTCATGTCCCAATTTGCTCGTGGGTTCGGCCTCCCCTAGGCGATTTTGCTAGGGGGTTCCTTGATTACTTCGGCCTCCAGCCGCATCACCTGCCGGCCAATGCTATCGCCTCTTTGTCGGTTTTTATCTCGGCTTCGGAGGGGTATTTCGGCCTTTGGCCCTCCGTACATGTTTGGTCCAAATTCCTCCAAATCTGATCTAATGTTGTGCCGGACAAATATCTTCATCCTTTTGAAAAATCTCTCACCCAATGCGGGGCTGCATCCATTACACCTCGGAGGAATTCTGAGTTCCCACGTGTCGCTGGCCTCGAGTCTTGTAAGAAATGGCATAGATCGTTTTTCTATGTCAAAAATACAGGGAAAGAGGATAAGATTCGGCTCCCCGCTTTCTCTATCGGTCCCTCCTCCAAGAAGAATTGGAACTACAATCCTAGGAAAACCATGCTCTTGCCGAGGCATTTGAGATTCGGCTCAAAGAACTGATTCGACCTGGGCTCCGTGGTGAAGATTTAATGACCGCCTTCATCAGCAGCCGAATCTGCCCTTTTCAGCTTCGCACTCATAAGCTCTATTATATGACTGGTCCTCTGGATCCCAAACTAGTATCTACGGTTGAGCTCGACGATTATCACATCTATAAGCGCGTCCGGGCTATCTTCAAGACCGATATGCCGGAGGAATGGGAATGGGGATTGAGGCCATTTTCTCGCGGGAATCCCCCTCCTCAGGTAAATTTATGCATTGGTGTTTGCTTCCGAGTTGCCTTTGTGATTGTTCTTTTGCTAATCCTATTCTGTTTTTTCTCTCGCAGAGGTTTACGGAGCAAAAGACAGATGATGCCGAGGTTTTGGCTCTTCCATGGACTGTAGATCGTAATACCCCGGACAACGGAGAACCAGACTAGGAGGAGTTTGTCCCTAAGTCGGATGTCGCTCCAGTTCGTGCCCGTGGCAAGACCTCGGCCCACGCTGATGAAGGTGACTCGGACGACGTCCAAATTCTTGAGGTAGTTTCCACGGTTCCTATCTATTACGCATTTTTGGCTCCTTCTTTCCCAGCTAATCATGCTGGTCAGGTGCACGACACCGAACCTCTTGCTTCTCAAGCTCCTGCTGCTTCGAAGAAGCGCACCGCTTCGGCAGATCCCTCCGGTGCTGCCCCCAAGAAGCGAGTCAAGAAGTCTTCGCAGCATATCCCGAGGCGTAAGACCATGCCTGAGGTTACTGGGTGAGTTTATTTCATTTGTATTTCTTGTTTCTCTCTTTCGGCCTCTTGACTCGACTTTTTTGTCTTTCGCAGAGCTCCTCTCTCCGCAAAGCTAAGCGGTCCGAGTATGACAAGCCATACTACTCGGCATCCTTCTCCTCCTCCTCCGGAAGATACTCATGTCCCCGGTCCCTCTCGTGTTGATTCTCCTCCTGCGCCGACCCATATATCGCCTCAACGAGATGTTCCTATTGCTCCCACCGTTATTGCCGACATAACCCCCACACTGGATCACCCGGTTGAGCTTGTTGCCCCTCTCAAGATCACCGAGGTTTCCCCCAATGATCCTTTGATCACCACAATCCCAGTTGCTACTCCAACTCCAACCGAGGATATCACCACCTCGGCCCCCTTGGAAACTATAATTCCTCCTGCCGCTAAGGGCGTGATTCCTAATGCTGAGGTTGCTGCCCCTACCGAAGCCTCTACTGAAAGTAAGAAAGTTGTTGTTACTAAACCTTCGGCGTCTCAGAAGGGGCCAGCTAGCTCTTCTCAGCCCAACGTAGCTGATGCACTTTGCAATGGAGCTTCCTCTGCTAAGCCTGGTGTCACCCCTGCTGCCGACACTCAACTTACTCTTCACAAGAGTCTAGCAACGGCGGTGGTCACACAACAGGCCCGAGGTAAAGTGTTGACCCGTACTGAGAGCGGAAACAGCCTCGACTCTTTGGTGGAGTATGCCAATAACTGGAATGCCGCCGATCAACTTGAAGGCAATCCGAGTAGCCAACCATTTCAGCTTTCCGACATCAGCAGTCGCTTGCACATGGCTGCTAAGATTGTCCTTGATAGTGACAAGATGAATGAGGTAAGTGCTTTCGTTGATACTTTGTCTATTATTCAAATGGTATTATATACACACTACTCCCCGAAGCTTGCAACCGGATAACTTGTTCGTTTGGAAGCTTTGTCAGGCTTCAAATGCATTTGTTGCTAAGTCAACTCCCTTCGCGACTCGGATTATCCGTGGTCCATGCATATCCGAATCAAGTTTTACTTGATTCAGATTTTCTTTAGCTTTGAATATCTAGCCACTTAGATTCGAGTCAAGTTTTACTTGATTCGGATCTGCTTTGAACTTTGAATATCCAGTCACCTAGATCCGAGTCAAGTTATACTTGATTCGTATCTGCTTTAACTTTGAATATCCAACCACCTAGATTCGAGTCAAGTTTTACTTGATTCGGATCTGCTTTAACTTTGAATATCCAGCCACCTAGATCCGAGTAAAGTTTTGCTTGATTCAGATCTATTTTAGCTTTGAATATCCAGTCACCTAGATCCGAGTCAAGTTACACTTGATTTGGATCTGCTTTAACTTTGAATATCTAGCCACCTAGATCCGAGTCAAGTTTTGCTTGACTCGGATCTATTTTAGCTTTGAATATCTAGTCACCTAGATCCGAGTCAAGTTACACTTGATTTGGATCTAGTTTAACTTTGAATATCCAGTCACCTAGATCCGAGTCAAGTTATACTTGATTCGGATCTGCTTTAACTTTGAATATCCCGCCACCTAGATCCGAGTCAATTTTTGCTTGATTCGGATCTATTTTAGCTTTGAATATCTAGTCTTGTAACCTTGTTTTATATCTAGGTTGCCCATGATCGGCAGACATCCGAATTTCAAAGGATGCTCTTCGCCCACAAGAAACTACAAGAAAAATATGAGAAGGTTGTTCCTGTAGTCAAGAAAACTAGTAATTTAACAAATCTGTGTATTGTTCCTTAAGTTCGTAATATTTCTAGCTTGTCATTCTAATTGACTCTCCGCTGGAGTGCAGCTAGTATCAACAATTTGAATACCCGCCTAACCAAGAAGGTTGATGCTCTTGAAGGTTGGTTCCTCTTTTTGTTTTATAATTTGTTAACTTTTGTATGAGATAAATATCGGGTTTCTTACAACCTTCCGGCTTTGGTATAGCCGAGTTACAAACACTTGCAGCATCGCATCAAGAATGCATACCTATTCCTCATATGATGCTGCATTTTTTAGAACAAGCTGCCACTCATTCGGCGCAACTCAAAGAAAAGGACGATGAGGTAACTCGGTTACGCGCCGAGGTTGAGTCTCTCAAGCTTTCCCAGAAGTCTGAATTGGAAAAAGTTGATCAGGAATTCTCTGAAGAAAAGAATCGACTTAGCCTGCAGTTGTAGAAAGATAAAGAACTTCTTGATGCTGCCGAGCTAAAGAACCGGGTGATGAGCGAGGAAATCACTCGTTTCGAGAAGAGTAAGGCCGATTGGTCCCTGGATCTCCAGAAAATGTTGAGCTATATCCATCGTAAGTTTCCGTCCGTGGCCGAGCTATTTTCTTCCCTTTCTTATTTTTAACTGATATGATTCCCTTTCGTGTAGATCATTTTCCAGAAGCAAAATCAGTGAGCTCTAAGGCTGTGATTGCTGCTCGTGAGCGCCGAGGTGTTCCCGTTGCTCTGAGTCAATAATATTCGATGGAAGACTTTCTCATTGCCGTCGGTGCTGCTATTGGACCAATGAAGATTATGGGAAGAGATCTGGTGCAAGCAGCTATCCGAGCCTATCATGTTCTCTAGCCGAATTCGCCCGATATCAAGGAAGTTGAAGTGCTTGTGGCGAGGCTGATGGCATCTCAAACCCAACTTAACCGCTGGAGGGAATCTGCTGGGAGGGATAGTGCTGACATGGCCCTTACGGCCCTGTTGTCTTGGTATGAGGATATTTCCCTCGATACGCTGATGCATCTGCGCACTGGCTCTCCTTGGGTTGAAAATCTGGAGTTTGTTGCTCACCGTCAAGCTCGTGCCTTCCAGCTTATCGAGTATGTCGACTTGCATAATTGGATCGAAGGGCCGAGTTTTCTTCCCAACCCAGCGGATGATGTCGAAGCTGAAGATGCGTCAGGTGGTGACTCGGCCGATCAGGATGAACCGAAGGATGATTCGGATAATGCGCGCGATTCAAACGAAAGCTCGAATGAAGATGATGACACGCGATCGTCCTAAAGGGACTGAAACCTCTCGAGCCCAAGTTGATGTCTCTCAGCAGTCGGGGCTTGCCCCCGAGGTTACTATAGCTTCTGTCGAAGCCGAGGTAACTTCTGCTGAGGCGCCAGCTACCTCGGAGCGTCCAGTTCTTGAAGATACCCTTCTGAAGGAGACCCAGGTCCCTCCGCTAGCGTCCAAGATACCCATGCCCGATGCTCCTGACAATGCTACTGCCCCTTAAGGGTGATTTGGCCTTTTTCGTTGTTTAGGTTCAAAAACTCTAAGTTGTTTTAAGTCCCCGGTATGCCGGGCGTATGATGTCTGTGAAACAATTGTCCGTCTTTTGGTGTGGTGTGAACCTTTTTTCCTTGCGCCGATGAGGCATTCGTGATGGTAACTATTGTCATTTCATCTAACTGAATCTATCTGCTTCATATCTTTGCTTTGCCCAACATTAATTTCATAAAGCCGGATCGTATTCTCCCGTGTGGCTGACCTTCGTTCGGCATTTATCTTGTTTGCCCTTTGTAAACTTGGTTGCATAGCTGTTGTTTTCGCAATTTCTACTTGAAGTACAATGCTCTAACCTCGTAGATTGGCTTGTATCCCTTATTATACTTCGACTTGCTGAGGTTGTTACCTTTAGAAATCGTTAGTTGTTTCCTCCTTGTTATTCCTTTGATGATCGAGGCAAGCTTACATTGCATCTTACGAGTTATGATCAGCAAATTGGGGTAGTCCCCGAGTTTCTGCTGAAGTTATCGAGCTCTTATGTGTATGTAAAAAATTAATGGGTGGCGTAAGTCATTCCCGAGTTATACTTGGGTTGCTGAAGGTTCACATTTGTTCAAAAAAAAATCGAATGACATGAAGTAGTCCCCGAGTTATACACTGGGTCACCGAAATATAGTTCATAACTCAATGCAGAGAACACCACAGGGCAGTCCCCGAGCCACTGCTCTAGGTGCCGAGGTTTAATACATAATTCCAAAAGAGAACCAATCATGAGGCAGTCCCCGAGTCACTGCTCGAGGTGCCGAGGTTTAATGCATAATCCAAAATAAGAAATAATATGATGCAGTCCCCGAGTCACTGCTTGAGGTTCCGAGGTTTAATACATAATTTTAAAAATAGAAACAACATGGTGCAGTCCCCGAGTCGCTGCTCGAGGTGCCGAGGTTTAATACATGCTTGATACTCTGACTTGATGCGTCACATCGCGATGTACAACATATGGCTTCTAATTGTAGAACGAGAGAAGTAAGGCTATGTTCCATGGTCTTTTTGATTCGTCTCCGGCTTTATTTGCCTTGTTCTTCTCTGGTGACTGAGCATCGATCATGTAATATGCATCATTGTGCAATGCTTTACTCACGATGAATGGTCCTTCCCATGGGGGTGAGAGTTTGTGCATGCCAGCTGTGTGTTGTACTAGCCGAAGAACCAAGTATCCTTCTTTAAAAACTCTCCTATTGACTTTTTTGCTATGATATCATCTGAGATCTTGCTGATAGACAGCTGATCTTGATAACGCCAATTTCCTTGCTTCTTCTAGCAGATCCATATCATCTTGCCGTGATACTTGGTTTACTTCGGCCGTTGTGTACTCGATTACTCTTGGCGAGTCATGCATTATGTCGGCTGGAAGCACGGCTTCTGCCCCATATACTAGAAAGAATGGGTATACCCTATCGACCTGTTTGGGGTGGTCCTGAGGCTCCACAGTACTACTGGAACTTCCTCAATCCAGCATCCTGCCGACCTTTGCAATGGTTCGATAAGCCGGGGTTTTATTCCTAACAATACCAATCCATTTGATCCTTCTACTTGCCCATTTGATGCCGGGTGAGCCACCGAGGCAACATCTAGTCTTATGTGTTTTTCTTGGTAGAACCTAGCAAAGGCTCCTTCAGCGAAGTTTGTGCCATTATACGTGATAACACTGTGTGGATATCCATATCTCAAGATAATATCTTTGAGGAATTTTACCACGATTGGTCCATCAAATTTTCTTATTGGTTTCACCTCGATCCACTTTGTGAATTTGTCCACCATGACTAGAATGTGAGTCATTCCGCCTCGGGCCAGCTTGAACGGACCTACCATGTCCAAGCACCACACAAAAAATGGCCAAGTGATTGGTATCGTTTTTAACTCGGACGAGGGCAGATGTATCTTGCTGGCGTATCTCTGGCAACCATTACATTTTTCTACTAACTCCTTTGCCTCCTTCAACGCCGTCGGCCAATAAAATCCATGCCTAAATGCTTTAGCCACTAAATCTCTCGATGAGGCGTGATGCCCGCATTCTCCCTGATGTATATCCAGGAGTATTTCCCGCCCCTCTTCCGAGTCAACACATCGTTTCACTACGCTCGTGACACTTCTCTTATAGATCTCATTGTTTATGATTGTGTAGGCTTTTGCTCTTCTCACTGTCTGTCTAGCCAGGACCTCATCACTCGGCAAGATTCCCTCTTTAAGGAATGATAATATGGGTTGCGCCCATATCGGCGTGATTTTCTCTAGGATAGTTACATTGTCGATTTCCATATTTCCCACTGACATAACAGCTTTGGGCCTTTCCGTGTTTACTCGTGTGTCGGCCGGGTTCACCCTTATAGAGTTCGGGTTATATTCTTTGTCAATTTCCATTGGCACATTTCCTTCTATCAGCTCTGCCGAGATACGAATTGACTCGGATTCTGGCGAAGGTGTAATTGATGGTTTTCTCAGGTGTTCTAGGGCGATGCCCGGGGAATTGATTGCCTAGTTGATTCGAGTTTTGACAGTGTGTCTGCAGCGTCGTTTTCCGCCCGAGGTATGTGGTGAAACTCGCACCCATCAAAATAACAACTGATTTTTTGCACATGAAATCTATATAGGGCCATATTCGCATCTAGTGCGTCCCAATTGCCTGATACTTGTTGTAATACCTGGTCTGAATCCCCATAGCATAGGATCCGACGTATGCCAATCTCTTTTGCCATATTTAATCCATGGACGAGTGCTTCATACTCGGCAACATTGTTTGATGCAGCGAAATGTATCTGCAGCACTTATTTCAGCTGATCTTTTTCGGCGAAGTTAATACTATTCCTACCCCTAAACCATTTCTCAACTTGGATCCGTCAAAATGCATTGTCCAATAATTCGGATCTGGCAATGGGGGCTCATATTGTACCTCGGCCCAATCCACAAAGAAGTCGGCCACTGCCTGAGATTTGATTGCATCTCGCCTATCAAATTGTGGAGCATAAGGTGATAACTCGATCGCCCATTTTTCTATTCGGCCACTTGCATCTTTGTTGCTCAATATCTTGGCTATGGGCGCTTCACAAATCACTCTTATCGGATGTTCTTCGAAGTAGTGTTTGAGTTTTTCTGCCGACATGTATACTCCGTAAGCCATCTTCTGGTAGTGCGGGTAGTTCTGCTTCGAGGCCGATAATACCTCACTTATGTAATATACCGGCCTTTGTATTGATTTATCTCCCTCATTCCGCTCCACGACAACCACCGCACTTACCACCTTGTTAGTGGCGGCTACATAAAGTAACATAGGTTCTTTTGACAATGGAGAAACCAAGATCGGTGTTGTGACCAACATCTTTTTTAACTCATGAAATGCATTATCAGCCTGTGGTGTCCAGATGAATTTATCAGATTTTTTCATCAGATGATATAGAGGTAATGCCTTTTCTCCTAGCCGACATACGAATCGACTCAGTGAAGCCAGGCTTCCCGTGAATTTTTGTACATCGTTCAGACACCTCGACAGTTCCATTTTTTCTACTGCTCGGATTTTAGTTGGATTTGCCTCTATACCTCGGCTAGACACGAGGAAACCGAGTAATTTGCCAGCCGGCACAGCGAAGGTACATTTTTCCGGATTAAGCTTCATTCGGAATCTTCTAAAGTTTGCGAATGTCTGCCGAATATCATCACGGAGCGTTTTGCTCACTTTGGTTTTTATAACCACATCGTCTACATACACTTGTACATTTTTTCCTATCTGGTCATGTAGACACTTTTTCATGCATCTTTGGTATGTTGCTCTTGCATTACGCAGGCCGAATGGCATGGTGCGATAGCAATAAGCCCCGTAAGGGGTAATAAACACAATCTTTATTTGATCGGCCGGATTTAACGGTATCTGGTGGAAACCAGAGTACGTGTCTACAAATGACAATAGCTCAAACCCAGCGGTCGAATCAATGACTTGATCTATCCTAGGTCAAGGAAATGGATCTTCGGGACACGCCTTGTTGAGGTTCATGTAATCGATACACATTCGCCATACGACGGCTATATTCGACTCATCCTTTTTCTTTTCTACCAACACTGGATTTGATAGCCAATCCAGATGAAGTACTTCCATGATGAAGCCGGCCGCAAGCAGCTGAGCTATCTCATCCCCTATTATTTTTCTCCTGTCTTCGGCGAAGCGGCGGAGAGGTTGTTTCACCGGCCTTGCTCCTGTCCTTACATGCAAAGAGTGCTCATCCAACTCCCTCGGCACACCTTGCAGGTCCTGAGTTGACCATGCACAGATATCCCGATTCTCACGGAGGAAGCTGGTGAGCTCGCTTTCCTATTTGGCATCTAGGCCAGCACCAATCGTGATAGTGCGCTCTGGGAACTACTCATCTATCTGGATCTTTTTCATCTCTTTAGTCGGATGGAAAGAAACACACCCATGCGGGTTGGATAACACCGGCATATTCAGCTGTGCTGACTAAGCCAAAGCTGCTACCTCTTGAATCCTTCTTTTTTCCCTTGCAGTTACCAAAGACTCGGCAAGGTTTGATCCGGATGAAGCACACTCCATTGATTTTCTGTAATCTCCGGCTACTGTTATTACCCCCTGTGGCCCGGGTAACTTCATTTTCAAATAGGTAATGTGGTAGTTGCTCATGAATTTAGCCAGTGCTGGCCGTCCGAGTAAAGCATGATAGCAACTTTCTAGGTCCACCACTTCAAACTCCAAATTCTCCGCTCTGCAATTCTCCCTTGTGTCGAATAACACATCTACTCGGGCTTTCCCAATGTGTTCACACGAGAGACCCGACACTATTCCATGGAACGTGGTTCTTATGGATTGTAACATATTCTGTGTTATTCCAAGTTTGTGCATTCTGTCCTTGTACATAATGTTGATACTACTCCCATTATCAACGAGTACTTTTCAAAATTTCACATTAATGTTGGGTCCGACAAATGTAGGATCTAGTACCAGTGCATATGACCCTGCATTCGGCATTATCTTCGGGTGATCCTTTATGCTCCAGGTTATTTCCTGATCGGACCAAGGCACATATCCTAGTACTGCCGGCATAACAGCATTCACTTCCATATGTCGGCATTGTACACTCTGCTTATCTTGCTGTTCTGTTGTGAACACACGATATGATTGATGATGCTCCCTGTAATCATTACGCTCGTTGTTCCCGAGGTTTGCCCTTCCATCTTGACTTTGATTTATCACTTGATGCACTGCATCCCTCCGGTCTGAGTTAACATACCTCGGAGGAGGCGGTGGTAACATTAACTGCTGCACATTTGCTCCGGTTAGTTGTGGCTGCTGCTATGATGCGCTTGATGAGGAGGTGCTTGCATGCCTGCCGGGTTTCCCATTGCATTTTTCATCCATGCACATTGACGAGTTGTATGATTAGCCGGCTTGGCCGGATTTGGAGTGTGGAACTTACACGGTTGATCCAACTTGGATTCAAACGTGTACTTCGGCCTTTTCTGCCACTGCTTCTTCTGTTCGGGTGCCCACTGTCTTTTCCCTTCATTCCTAGGCGTCCATTGTTGAGGACCATTCTTCTGTCACTGACTGTTTCCATGACTCGGCTGATCTTGTACTACCGCTGCCACCTGATTGGAAGTATATCTGTAATCTGGCCTCTCTTCCCTTCTTCTACCTCGGTATTCATTGCGCCTTGATGATCTGGCCGCATCTCTTGCATATTGATCTTGGTACTCACGATGCTCTGCCGACATTAATTCTGGTTGTGTCGGATCCCCTAAAGCATACAAATCTGCTATCCTAATGGTTTCTGCCAACGTGGTTGGCATATCTCTGTGCAACCTCTGCCATAATAAACTTCCATATTGGCAGCCTTGAGCAAACCAAGCTATCGCTTGAGATTCTATGACTCCTTCACATGAGTTTCTGTGGTTACACCACCGATTCAAGAATTCCATATCTGTTTCATTAGGCTTCTGCTTGCACATAGCGAGCTGCTGGGGCCTGTTTGGTCTTTTATAGGTACTGGTGAAATTGCTGACAAACATTTCTTCAAAATCTAACCAACAGTTGATATTGCTTGTCGGCAGATTGTTTAGCCATACTCTAGCTGGTCCTTCCATCATCTGTGGGACGTATCTCACCGCCCATCATAGGTTTCCACCAGCTATTTTCACCGTTGTGGCATAGTCAATCAACCAATCCTGTGGTTTTATACTCCCGTTATATTTTTTCGTGCCCCTTGCCAATTGGAAGTTCGGCACTAGTGGTTCACCCATGATCCGAGGTCCAAAACATGCCGGACCAGCCGGACCCTGTTCTTCCAATAACTCGGACCGATATAATCTGTCCAGTTTTAGTCTTGCATCACTTGATGACAAGTTTCTGTAAATAATCCTCTCTTGTATTCCATAATGATTATTCCCACCATGTTCTGCATGCTCCATATCCGAGTAAAGATCATTGTACCTATCATTTGCCTGATTATGGTGAGCTGGTCTCACTTCTCGCTCTTGCCGAGGCTCATACCTCGGCTGAGGATCTGATGGAGGGTTTCTCCTTCCCTCCGTCGGGTTATTGGTCTCATGATTTCCCCTACCGAGGTCCCCGTGCCATTTGTTTGCACGGCCGGGATTTCTATCTCCACTGTTACCTCGGCTTCCATTGCCTCTGTTCTCATTGACCTTCCCGGCTACCACCGGATCATATGGAACAATTTGCTTATTTATTTTTCCTGAGGTTACCGCTCTATCTTTTCGCGCATTGTTTCCGGGTGAGGATGCGGCTGCCGCAGATAGTGCGGGGGCAGCTCCTGCCGAATGAACCATGCGTGAAGCTCCTGGCCTTGCCGGGTCAGCCTTAAGCATCTCCTCATTCTGCTGGTTCGCGATGCGCACCAGCTCATTTACTCTTTCTTGCTGTTTTTGCCGGGCTTCCCCACTTAATCCCTCCAGCTCCAAAGTAGCGGAATTTTCCGCCCTGAGGTTCTTTGTCGGGGTACTATACCTCGGCAAGCCTAAATCGACTGAGTCATCTACGCGAGCCTCATGCTCTTTGTTGATATCATTCATGAGGTTCTTTCCTCTTAATCTCAATTCATCTACCCGCTCAGGGGCCACATCTAGTTTGTTTGCCCTAGCGTACTCTCGTAGAGTCCTGTTTAAGGACACCTGCAAGGCCGAAACCTTTTTTGCCTCTACCAATACCTTTTGTCTAGTTTCCTCTAACTCCGCCTGTGCGTTAGCCGGATCAAGTATTGGCGCCATAGGCGTGGTTAGATTATCTATAGTTGCTTGAAGAATATTCTCTGGGCTTTCTAGAGGTGGCCATCTTACCCTTGCTGCCTTTGGGGTCGTCTCCTGCACCTCGGCTGACTTGGCTGCTGGTGGATCTACCTCGGTGGGTTGCGGAGCTGTCTAGTTTGTGCCCATCTGTCCTCCTGCCGTCGGGTCCTTGCTTGGTATGGCGCCTGCTCCTGCCGCCAGTGCTGCGGCTGTCACGATCACCTCGACGCTACCAACGGGGCCTGCGCCACGTGGACCGTTAGCAGTGCGGAGGGGAGGTTCTCCTGCTTCAACGACTCGGTGAGGATAGACGCAGGACATGTCGACGGCGACGTAGACCTTGTGCGCGCCCAGGTTGATGAAGACGCCGTTGCGTGGAGGCGCTTTCCTCCTGAAGCTACCCGCCTTATCACTGATAGTCCCAGAGATCAAATCTCTGGACTAAACCAGAGTCAACCCGCTCGCCGGTGTGGATGAAGTTTCCCATCCGGATCTTGACTCTAGCTAGCACCGCTACTGGCCCCACGGTGGGTGCCAACTGTCGTGGTGGTGGCACGGCAGATGCCATGGGTAGGATAAAGTATGGGGCCAATGGATGATAGAGGGATCCGGGGAGGGAAGATGCAGTGATTTCTACACTCAACAGTTCTACAAGTAAATCTTTATTCCTTCTCTCTAGAAATACAAGTGCTCCTAGAGCTATCTCCTATTGAAGAAGAACACTATTACACGAGGCTTACGGCGTAGAATGAATAGATCCCCCCTCAGGAGCCCGCTTCCCCCCTTATAAAGGGGTTCCTAGGTTCCTTCTAGGGCTGACGTGGCAAGCATATCCTCGGAATATGCTGGTCCTAATATGGTAACTCGGCGGCCTCCTTTCTATGTCCCCCTTCTATCGGCGGCAATGTTCTAGAAACCTTCACATGCGCGCCTCGGGCTTCCTCACTGTCACCTCCGTGACATTCGTCTGCCCTTCTGCTGCTCTGCTCCTTGTCCTTTGCGCTTGGCTCTGTCTAGATTCCTCTTAGCAAGTGACTAGGGTTTGACTTTAGGCACCTCCTTCTCATGCAAGCTTCAGGTTATTCGGCCTTATCTCGTATAACTCGGCTCGGCCATCACCTGCATTCGAGTTAGTCAGACTTATTCGGCCGACTTAACTCATATGTCGGCCGGATAAGGCGTTACTCATTCTACATTTGTCATGGCCCTGCTTATCTCGGCCTTCACCTGCATTCGAGTTAGTCAGACTCATTCGGCCGACTTAACTCATATCTCGGCCGGATAAGGCGTTACCCATTCTACATTTGTCATGGCCCTGCTTATCTCGGCTGAATCTTACATGATTCGGCCGACACAATCAGTAATTCGGCTTACAATGAGGGAAATTCCTTTCGCCTTTCCCCTGTCTTGACCCTATCCGGGGTCACCACCCCAACACCAAGATGAAGGAAGTCACCATCGTGTTCGACGACGATGTCCCGCTGGCACGAAAGCGGAAGATCTCCACCTCTGATGTTGCCGACGGAGGCAAGAAGAAGAAGAAGAAGAAGGAGGGTGCAGCCTCCAAGAAGTCCACTACCGCCCTGGAGGCGGAGAAAATAAGAGTTACCGGGATCCCTTTTTCCAAAGCACCACCTGTTGTGTAAGCTTTTTTTCCTCCGAACTTGTCCATTGTTTGTCTTATTCCTGTACTTATACTTTTTGCATGTTTCAGGAAGAAGACCACTACTAGTTTGAAGAAGTCCTCCAAAACTTTGAGGGCTTCTGGAAATATTAAAGATATGTTGCATTGTGACGTGTCTCCCCACGCATATCCCGCCATCGCCCCTTTCACTTCCAGCGTCCAGCCTACGTCTGCTCCGACAAGCTCACAGACCAAGGATGCATCTGGCCCTTCCGCCATGGAAGTGGAGTCAGGTGCCTCCGTGGAGCTTTCCATTGTCGACGAACAGGCAACGCAAGAAAGTACCACAACTAAAATGGCTGAAGCTCTAGCTAAGGATGCCATCGGTAGCGGTAAGGCGATGGTGGTGGGTGGAACGTCTGCCGAAGGCAGCACCTCTGCCCCCAGGACAATCATGGAATTCCCGAAGATAGTCTACTCGGCACTTACGCCGAGTAGATCCGCTTTGGTTCCTAGTGCGGCACCGACATCTCCAACCTGTGGTCTTGAGGATCTTCTCCGGCAAGCAGAAATCTTGCAAGGAAACAGTCTTTACTTTGGCGTGTTGCTTGCTGAGAGCGCTACCAACCTCAAGATCATCGCACTTGTAAGTTTTATTTGACTTCTGCATTTCATATTAGTATCCCACTGTAGCCCCCTAGGATTTAGACGGAAAACCATAGGTCTTTGCATCTGAATGCTCTAAGAGTGACTAAGCTAGAAAACTTCTCTGTAGCCCCCAAGTATATAGTTTGAATGAAATATTCCGACTAGATACTTTTAGAGTAGCATACGCAGTGTTTGTAAATTTCGATGTAGTAGCCCCCAAGCCTCTAGTTGTAACTGATTTAGTTCCGACTAGATGCTTACAAAAAGACTAAGTATAAGACTGAGTTAAAAAACTTTATACTGTAGCCCCCAAGCTTCTAGTTGAAAATTGAATCAGTTCCGACTAGATGCTTAAAGTAAGACCAAGCATATTGCTAGGTTAAAAAACTCTCACTATAGCCCCCAAGCGTCTAGGTGGATAGTTATCCAGCTAGATGCTCCAAGTAGACTAAAACATCGTTAAACTTTCTTTCCACAAAATGAGAATGCACGGAGAGGCGTGGCCGACGAGAAGTACCAGAAGATGCGTGCGAACTTGGAAGCCGAAAAGGGTGAAACTGCCTTCTTGAAGGAACAAATCATCAAGAGAAAGCGTCTGTTTTTCATTTCTTTTTTGTATTCTAACTTGGTCTTGTGCCAACATTATCCGAGTACTCACTGTGTACTATTCTTTCTCTGACTTGCAGAAACAATTTCGAAGGCTAAAGATATTGTTGAGCAATCCAACCACATTCAGCAGCTGGATAGCAAAAACAAGATCCTTAAGCAGGAGAGGAAGGATATGCTGAAGATGCACGAGGCCTCCATGAATGTCCTACAAGAGTCCGCCAATTTAGAGATGAACCGCTTGAAGGAGGAGATCGTGATGGTAAAAGAGCAGAAGAAAGCTGCCGATGAGCAAAATCAACGCAATCTTGAAGCATATAAGATCCTCCGACAAGAACAGGATTCTATGGCGGAAACTCTCCAGCACGCCGAGATTAGCATCTTCAGTAAGTGATTCTCCGTCTTGTACTTCTGTAAGTTGAATACTTTGAACTTTTGTTTGATTGAACTCATGCCTTCTCTTGTAGGAAATTTGCAGCTCCTATTGGTTTGACCCAGTCGCCTCCTCCACCAAAAGAATGCATGGTCCTTGTCGGCAACTTTATCAACACCGCCATCACACAGGCCAAAGAGATAGCCAAGCACCTCCAGATCAACATCAAAGCGGTGGATTCCATGATGAAGTTCTCGGAGATCTTGCACCAAGCCCCCGAGAGTATTGTAAGCTCGAAAGCTTCATGTACCCGGGTTGGCGCGAGGATGTCGCTGTCAATGGTCAAGGCACACTACGAAAACGCCGACATTGACATGGTGACCTCCGATATCCCCGACGTGGATGACGAAGGCCAAGCGATAGATCACAAGGCTATCTTGGCATCGGTCGCGGGTTTTGATACCAGAGTCGCCGAGTTGGTCGACCCCAATGTCTTCGTGCCCATGGAGATCATTGACGGTGATAACCAAGGCTCCTCCGAGTCCTCCGACCGCCTACTTCGAAGAGGATGGCTCTCCTGCTACTGATGACGCTGCATCCAAGTCTCATGCGCCAGAGAAATGAAAACAATATGTAATATTTGTTTCCTCTGGAATTTGTATGCGGAAAAACTACTTGTTTAAATTAAGGCGGAAAAGAATGGTTGTTATTTCCTGCTAATCAAGAACTGGTTCCAGCATGTATATATTTTTTAAGCAAGTGTTGGCTTTTCCATTACTCTAGTTTTTATGCTTGACTTTTCGTGATTCGGAAGACTAGTTGTCAGAACCATAGGCTTAGTCCATGATGCCCAATGGCACCGTCAATAACCTAAGGACAAAATCGCCAACAATAAGTGCCAAAAGTCACTACTCCAGAATCCACATAAAAACGAAAAAAACGTGTAGACCAGAAAACTTAAGTTAACGCCCGTAGGCAGAATTTTCACAAGTGCGATCGCAAAGCTTGTGCATAAAGGTTTTATACGATCCAAAAATGAACGCTAAAGGAGGTAAAAGACTCAGAAATATGAGTGAACCATAGAGCGTTATTTCATTGATCATGTAATATGTATACAATAGATAAAAAATGCTAATTGTAGAAAGGACGTAGCTGTGCTATGTTCCATGGCCGATCAAGCTCCGGGTAGTCATCATCCGGGTCACGTCACTTATGCTTATGATCCTCGCTGGGTCTATCCTTCAGTTCACGATTGTCAATGAGGTAGTAAGACCCATTGAGTAGAGACTTGCTTATGATGAACGGTCATTCCCATGGCAGGGATAATTTGTGTGACTTCTTCTGCTTAAGTCGGAGCACCAGGTCCCCTTGTTTAAATGAGTGATGCCAAACGTGGCGACTATGGTAGTTGCATAGCTTCTGCTGGTAGATGGCGGACCTTTGGCATGCCAATATGCTCTCCTCCTCGAGAAGGTCCACATCTAGGCGTCTGGATTATTCAGCGTCATCTTTGTCATAGGCGACAACTCTTGGTGAATCGTGAAGGATGTCGAAAGGCAGGATGGCTTCTGCTCCATATACCATGAAGTAAGGGGTGTAGCCGGTGGATCTGTTGGTTGTAGTTTGTAAACTCCAAAGCACTGATGGCAATTCTTCTGCCCAGGCTCCAGCTGCTCTATGCAACGGTGATTCCAGACGTGGCTTGATTCCCTGCAGAATTAATCCATTGGCTTGCACAAGGTCAGGTCAGATGCCCTTGTCCCAACAATAGGCTTCCACTTCCCCGAGTGACAAGTTGTTGCCTTTGTCGGTGATAATGCTATGTGGGAGACCAAATCTCACCACTAGATCCTGGACAAACCTGAGGGTGGTTGCCCCATCGAGCTTTCTAATGGGTTTAGCTTCTATCCATTTGGTGAATTTGTCAACCGCTACTAGTAGATGCGTAAACCCACATGGTGTCGTCTACAACGGACCAACCATGTCTAGCCCCCAGACTGCAAACGGCCAAGTTATTGGTATTGTTCGCAATTCTTCAGCTGGAACATGTGGTTGCCGGGCATAATACTGGCATCCCATGCGTGTCTCAACCAGCTTGTCGGCATTGCCTTCATGGTCATCCAGTGGAATCCTTGACGGAAGTCTTTAGCGACCAACGATCGAGGAGCGGCGTGATGCCCACAATCTCCGAGATGGATTTCGCTGAGGATTTCAATACCTTCTTGCTAGGAAACACACTTAAGGTATACACTAGTAGTGCTTCTTTTGTAGAGATGTGCATTGATTATGGTATAGCCCTTTGCTTGACGTACTATTTGCCGTCTTTCGACCTCGTCGTTGGTCAAAGTTCCGTGTACGAGATATTCCATGAACGGTTTTTCCAAGCCGGAGGGACCTTTGCCACCATGTGAACAAAAGAGTCAACTCTATTCGGGTTGTCTATGTCTGATCCCTTCACGGATGGTGTCCGTAGATGCTCCAGGAAAACTCCAGGTGGAATTCGCTTGCGCCCTGATCCAAGCTTAGACAGTAGATCAGCAGCCTCGTTTTGCACCCTAGGGACATACTTGAGCTCGTAGCCCAAGAAGCTCTTGGCTATCTCGTCAACTTCGTCTCGATATGCCGCCATCATAGGGTTCCGCGCGTTCTAGGTGCCAGCCACCTTCTGGGCAACCAAGTCGGAATCTCCACAGCAAACTATGCGCTTGATGCCAATATCCTTGGCTGCGCGTAGTCCGTGAATGAGTGATTCATACTCCGCCATGTTGTTCGTAGCCTCGAAGTGGATCTGCAGAATGTAGTGTAGCTTTTCCCCGGTTGGTGACTGTAACAGTACACCAGCCCCCGAGCCATTGATTAGCTTTGATCCGACAAAGTGCATCACCCAGTATTCTGGCTTCGGCATTGGGGTAGCATCTGGCATCTCCATCCAATCTGCGATAAAATCCGCCAAGGCTTGTGATTTGATAGCGTCGCGTCTTTTGTAGGTGATCTCGAAGGCCGCGAGTTCAATGCCCCACTTCATGACCCTTCCTATAGCGTCGTTGTTGTTGATGATGTCGGACAGGGGAGCCTTGCTCACAACTGTGATAGGGTGCTCCTGGAAGTAGTGCCTCAGCTTCCGAGAAGCAAGGAACACTCCATAAGCTATCTTATGGTAGTGCGGGTAACGCTGCTTGGACTCCGTCAAGACCTCGCTTACATAGTAAACTGGTCGTTGAACTCCGTGCTCATGCCCTGGTGCCTTCCGCTCTACCACGATGACGATGCTGATTACCTGGTTGGTGGCCGCCATGTAAATCAACATACCCTCCCCAGGATCAGGTGCTGCAAGGATAGGCGCTAAGGAAAGTATCTCCTTGAGTTGCTTCAATGCTGCATCTGCCTCGTCCGTCCATGTGAATTTGTCCGCGTTCTTCAGCAACTTGTCCAGCGGCAGAGCCTTCTCTCCAAGTCGGCTGATAAACCGACTAACTGCTGCAACGCAACCTGTTAGCCGTTGTATGTCCTTTAGGCATGTCAGACGGTTTATGTTTGAGATGGCCTTGATTTTCTCTGGGTTGACCTCGATTCCGCGCTCGGAAATGATGAAGCCCAACAATTTGCCGGCTAGAACCCCGCGGACGCACTTCTTGGGGTTAAGCATCATGTTGTATTTCCAGAGATTATCAAAGGTTTCTTTTAAGTCAGAGATTAAGTCGTTTGAATTTTTAGACATCACCACTATATCGTCCACATAGGCGTGAACGTTCCGACCAATTTGATCATGTAGGCAACGCTGCATTGTCCGCTGGTACGTAGCACCTGCGTTTTTCAGATCAAAGGGCATCGTCACATAGCAAAACGTGTCGTAAGGTGTAGAGAACAAAGTGGACAATTTGTCCGACTTCCTCATCTTGATCTGGTGGTATCCTGAGTATGCATCGATAAAACACAAAATCTCCGAGCCATCCGTCGAGTCAATGACTTGGTCAATGCGAGGCAAAGCAAATGGATCTTTGGGACACGCTTTGTTCAAGCCGGTGTAATCAACGCACATTCTTAATTCTTTGGTTCCCTTTTTGGGGATAAATACAGGATTGGCCACCCATCGGGTGTGAAGAACTTCTCGGATAAAACTAGCCTTAAGTAACCTAGCTATCTCTTTGCCTATGGCGCGTCTCTTCTTGTCTCTAAAGCGTCGTAGAGGTTGTTTCACTGGTTTATATTTTGGATCAATATTCAAGATGTGCTCAGCAAGTTCCCTAGGTACACCTTTCATGTCGGCAGGTTGCCAGGCAAAGATGTCCTTGTTCTCATAGAGGAACTCGATGAGTGCGCTTTCCTATTTAGGGTCTAGGTTTCTCCCAATGGCGGTAGTCTTGGAGGCATCGCCTACCACAAGTTCCACCGGCTTGGTCTCGATGGCGGTCGTGAATGCTGGGGCAGAGTTAGAAATATGTTTCTTCGACGTGGGCATCTCTGAGGCATCGACCTTGCTCTGGATCTCCTTGAATTCTTCGCTGTAGAGGATAGCTTCTACATAGGCTTCTTCTCCAATCTCGCAGTCACTTGCTTTGGTAAAGCTTCCAGATAAGGTGATGACAACATTTGGTCTAGGGATCTTAAGCTTGTTATAGATGAAGCATGGCTTGGCCATGAAGGTGTGGAATAAGTCGCGGCCGAATATGACGTGGTACACGCTCTTGAAGGGAGCCACCTCAAAGGTCATGCGTTCTTGGCGGTAATTATTGACATCACCAAAAGCGACCTGAAGTGTGATACAACCAAGGGACCGAGCCTCCCGACCAGGAACTACGCCATGGAAGATGGTGTTGGTCCGCCTTAGGTTTTCCTCCGTCAAGTTCATCTTCTGCAGTGTATCTAGGTACATGATGTTGATGCTGCTTCCACTATCCGCCATACATTTGGTGAACTCGTTGTTGTCAATCAGGGGGTTGATGACCATAGCGTATTGGTTCTTCGTAAGGATGAGGAGTGGGCGATCCTTCATGTCCCAAGTAATTGGAATCTCCGACTAGCGCAGGAACTGGGTAACTGGGGGTAGACTAGCCATCAGTATCCTCATGGAGTTCTTCTGTTGTCGGACGGTGGGGGTGCCAAGGAAAGTGTGGAAAACTGTCGCCTTCTTCTCGAAGGGTTTTTTCCCTTGCCATTTCTCTCGGCGGCGTGCTTGGGGTCAATGTCCCCATCCATTTCACTTGAATCCTTGGACTCCTCCTCCTTCTTCTTCCCCTTTCCCTTGCCTTGCGGTCTTTTCTTCCGACTTCACTTGTAGCCGGACTCCGGATCTTCCTTGAGGTCGTTGACGAACTTGCAATGGCGATTGGTGTGTGTGGCCTTGTCGTTGGCGTCGAGGTGTACAACGCATGGCATATCGCGGTACTCCTCGTAGGTCTGGGGAAGCGGAGCGTTACCAAGGTAGTTTCACTACATCGCTGCTGCCCACGACCAGCTTCCCGTCCTCGGCCACGCTGTCCGCTATCACCTCGCCCTGCAAAAATCATAGCGACCATGTCGGGCGTTTGCTTTTCTTCAGGCGGGGTCTTCCGCTTTGTGCTGTTGTTCCTCCGGGCTTGAGTTGGAACGGACGTTGCCGGCAGGGAGCCGCGAGCATCGTCGTCAGCAGCCGCGAACTCACTATCCAATTGAATCATCTGGTTCAAGTCTAGCTGGTGATTGTCCTGCAGGTGCTTCAGTTTATGTCAGAGCAACGTGCCCCTTTCCAACCCATCTATGAAGGCGGCCATGGCGGTCTGAGCGTGCACTCATGCATAGGAATTCTTGATATCTAGCCAGCGAGAAAGGTAGGCGCGAGATGTCTCGTCTTTCTCTTGCATGCACCGCGGTAGATCGCCAACAGTGCAAGGACGTTTGTATGAACCTGCGTGCACTCATGCGTAGGAACTAACAATGATGGGGATATGCCTACCGGGGTATACCCAGCAGGACGTTTCCGACTGGCCCAGGAGCTGGCAAGTGGGCCTGCAAGACGGCGACTGGATGAAGACCTGGCATGGATCCAAGCGACTGGAAGTTGAAGGCCCAGGAGAGTAGATAGGCCCAGTAGGATTAGGTTAAACGAGTACCGAAACGTTAACTAATTCGGTCGAAATATGTAAACCCTAGGGGAGGGTGAGTCTATATAAACCTCCCTATAGGGCGTGTAAACGTACGTTCCATCATCCACCCAAGCGACTCGCCGCCTAGCCGTCGAGCTCGCCCCATTGTACCTCCATCATAATACAATCTAGCAGGAGTAGGTCTTTACCCTCCGGGGGGCCAAACCTGGGTAAAACCCTGTGTCTCCGCCCTCATCTCGCACCACAGATGGCTGGCCGCACTTGCCCTTCGTTCTACTACTCGCTGCCGATTGCAGCATCTGCCGTGGTCATTCCCACGACAGTGGCGCCCACCGTGGGGCCTGGCCGGTCTGGCCGGTGTTCTGCGGCGAGATCCAATATGCCCATCAACGAGTCGGTCGCCACCGGCCGCATGATAGCAATCGGCGAGATTCTGCCGTGGTCATTCCCACGACAAACGAAGGGTAGATTTAGGAAATTGAAATGTTGCATGCATTCATCTATGAAAATGTGGGTAAATTTTTTGCCAAATAAAAACTTAAAGTGATCAAGGTTTATTTCATACTTTGAGATTAGATTTTGCCTTGAAGAATGATTGCTATAAACTTTGATATGATCTTTGAGGAATTATGTGTTTTGGGAAATGAATTTGAATTTTAAACTTGAGTGTTTGAATTATAATTCAAATGATTTTTTAATAATGTTTAAATCTTGATTTGATTATGAGTTAACCAATTTAACTCAAACTTTATTTAAAGAAAGCAAATGAAGAATATGAATATTTGTTTCATATTTTTATTCAATAAATAAGTTACAAAAATGTAACTTATTAAAATCATCCACAATATTCACCAAAGGCAATCAATAAACAATAAGAAAATTTCTTTATTGCTAATTGTATCATCTTTATTACAAAATAATAAATGAAGATTACAAAAGAATAAAATAAAGATTACAAAGGAATAAGAATATTACATTTGACTAATCTACAAAGAAAAATAAAAACCTAAACTAAAAGTCTTGATTTCAAAGTTTGGTACCTGCAAAACAAACACAAACAAAAAATAAAGAAAGTTAGGATTAGTAATGTTTTACTCTCAGACATGTCAGTGAAGTGCACTGATCAAGATTCATCATTTAGTAATTTATAAAAGGGGCAAGTTTGACCAATATGAAAGAATCTATCTTTCATAAATTTTAAGCCAAAAAAATTCAAATGACAGCAAGGAGGGGCAAGTTTCACCAGCCAGGTAAAAGTAATCAGATCAAAGTAAGTCTCAAGTCCAGAGCATATCCACAAGTGCATAGCAAGCACACAAGCAGGATACACACCAAAATGCATGGTGTGTGCTGTCAATCTCACAGCACAGCTCAAACACACAAAACCATCAGCACAACCATGGAGAGGCACTAGTGCATCTCTTCACTGCTCACACACACAAGAACATCTAACTTAGCCAAAGTAGCCAAGCCTGCCCAAAGCCCAGCCAAACCAACCACGACCAGAATCACATCACCAGGATGGTGACATAAGGAGGGGGAAGGATCAGGTGGACAGCAAGACCAAGTCCAGGAGCTAGGAGCAGCAGGCTAGCTCAAGGTCAAGCACAGGAGCTCAGCAAAACAAGATCAACATCACCACCCAACTCCATAATTTTTGTGGTGAGAATCATAAAACCATCACATGATATAATCATATTATCTTGACAGAAGCATGTGTTGTTTATGAAACAAACTCTCAGAAAGCACCCAAGTGGGGTGAATCCATCAGTGAGATTTTAAACTCTAAAATCAAACATCAAAGTACAAGGATCCAACCAAAACTCAGAACAACATCACTGATTTGGTTGTCAAGCTATATATTTCAATTCAAGCACACACATAGCTAAGATTTAACTTCTAGGCACATTCCTAAGATAAGGGTAGCACCTTCGAAGATTATCTTTTGGATCCATATAATGATCAAGCCTACTATCATTATTCTCTAAGCTTTGATTCAAGAAACAATAGCTGGTACCACTATCAGGACTATCCATATCAATCAACTAGATATAGCCTAATCCCTAAGCCTCAGACCAACATCATTGGTCTTAGGGATTTTAGCAAAAAACATATCTACTTATCTTTTAAAGCCAAGCTTGTCTTAAGCTTAAACCAACCCAATCAATGGATTAGAATCAATCTTGTGTGCCATACAAAGATGGTGTCACAAGAAAAATTCTACATAAATCAGAATAAGCATTCCAGCATCACAGATTCAATCAATCAATCTACCAATCATTTTCCTGTCATTACAGGAATCATAATTAGGACATTCCTATGCAAATCTTCACTGTCTATGATCATTGTGATCTCAAACTACATGTCAATTCTCAAGCTAATAGCACTAGGACAATGATTACATCACACCATACTCATTATCCTTAATCAAGTAAGGACAGGGATAAGTTATCAAACCCACTGACTATACCAATCATTGATTTCAGAGCAACTATATCATCTGGATCATATGAAATCTAAGAATAAAATCATCCAATAAGCCACCAAAACCATTATAGTTCATCTCAAGCAACAAGCCTCAAGCTAATAATCATTTAGCATGCTTAGAGGTCATCCAAACATGATCTAATTCATCAAATAGATAATCAACACCAGGATATGAACCCTAAATGGAACAAATTATCTTCACCATGACAAGACAGTAATCAGAGAGGTCACTACCAACATCTAGCATAGGATGATCGAGCACAGAGAGAGAGAGCACAAGGGGAATAAGAAAATAACTCACCAAAGGTCCTCGCTGAAGACCAGAAGAGGAAGTAGAGGTGGCCGACGACCATGGCAGCATGGGGAGCACCCATACAGCGACCCACTCTGGCAATGGCGACCATATAGCCACGTCTAGAGGCAAGGTGAATCACCACAGCACATGACGGCGGCGGCGGCGCCAATATCCACGCTAACCCCCAAACCCTAGGGTTCGAGACGACATCGGTCCATCGCAGGAGAGCCCCATGCTCAAATCAAGTTGGATAGAAATGATGGGCGTAGTCGACAACCTCCTACTGCACCACGGTGGCGACCAGAACGACCCACGACGGCGGGAATCGTCGGCGGCGATATCACCGACCACGGGGTCGGGGGCAGAAGAGGAGAGGAGTGAGCTCGAGGGTGAGAGGCAGCGAGGAGGTGGGACGATTGGGCCAGAACCCTTCGGGGTGACTGTTTTAACTAAGTCTCATGGACCACCAGGGCCCAATAAGAACAAGCCAGCCCAGAAACCTTTAAGGCCTGTTTTAATAAATATGAAAAGACCAAAATACCCTTGAACTAATTAAATTCTATAAAATAAAATAAAAGTCCAAAAATTATAAATAAAATATTTTTTGATTCACAATAATCCACACTATCCAAATAAATTAAGATATAAAATTTTAGACATTTAAATTTTATTAAGAATTTTGTAATTTATATATTCCTTATGGAATTTTACAAAATTATTGAAAGATGATAAAAATAAATAAAAATCACTTTCATTATATATTAATATTGTAGTATTCTCTAAAAATACTAAAAAAATATTTAATAACAATTTTGATATTTAAGTGATAATTCCTAAAAGAATTATTAAATCAATAAAAGTCAAATAAAAGGGAAATAAAATAAAATAATTCAATATATGTTATATATATTAAAAAGTAACATTTATAAATCCTTTATTATTAAAAAGACTTTTTATAATAATGGGGAGATTGCATATCAAGTTAAATGATGCATTACATTACTTGCATAATCATTTTGCTTCTTTAAATATTGTCCTTACCGGGCAATAATGATGTTTTTGTAGACATAGAAGCTCAAGGTCCAGTGCAAGCATCAGACTTCACTACCTTGCCATCACAAGGCAAGTTCATCACTTGCTCATGTCCTTTAAAGAGTCTTTATCAAAGTATTTGCAAATTGTGTGTTATCATATATGATATAAAAGAAAGAAAATGTTATTTTCACAAATAAAGAAATCATAGGTATCATCCTAAGTGATGATAAAATGGAGCAATAGAACTTAGGGTTCTATTTGCAAGAATGATAATTAATTAGGGACTTAATAACCCCTGACATGAGTGATTCTAGCGCCATAAATTATGCGTTAGCCATGAGATTTGGAATGGGACAGAGAACTCAGCTGTATCTTCTTCCTCTCGCATGAATACGGATGTGTAGGTCGTGGCTGTTATCCTTGTAGCGTGCATATTAATTGGTAATTCATAGAGGATATGCAGCATATGGGTGGGAACCCTCATCGTCCCATGATAGTTCTGGCATCTAACGGTTTGTACAAACCATTGCCGTAATTAATTATGTGGGCATGGTGTACACCAAGGAGGCATGTGGGGTCGCGAAGGGGGCAGTGATTGGCTTGGACCAACTACTGGGCCCCACATCATGGAATTGTGGACGGGAAAGTACGCCCGGTTGTGCAACAAGGAGTTGACCTCTCATGGGTAAACTAACGCACCTCTACAGAGTGTAAGAACTGTAACTTGTTACTCCCTATTCCAGGAAGGAGCTACGAATGCGGCAGGAAAGGAACTCCATGGAAGTTCGGGTCAACCTGTGAAGGCTGATGGTCATAGATTTTCATAATAAAATCAATCTTTGAAGAAAGATTTACAAAAATTGCATAGTGCCAAGATAGCTAATATCCGGAGCATAAAAATCTAAGGAGTTAGAAGGTAGCACATTCGTGATACCTCATGATTCTATAGACTTTGAGCCTATACCGGATCATTTTACTTTGGTTAACAAGCATCCCAAGTTAGCTTCCAAGTTTATGGATAGATATCGAACACTCGCTAAGGCCAAGTGATTGTTGAAAATAAAATGATATGCTAGAGGATCTAACTGATCCGGAAAGGAGGAAGCAATAGCATTCCGCTAGAGAAGGAAGTAGGTGGTAGCAGCGTTAACACCTATCTTTAAGTATACCTATAGATCCTGAATCTTTTATACCATATCCTTATTCACCGAGACTCAACCTATATATGATCCTACTATGGATATGAGATATGCAAGCACAGTGTCTCAGAGGATGGTTCGACTTAGAACTTCCTATTGAGAATATGGGATGTATGTAATGGGATCATATGAAGGATCTCATGAACACCAGATGTCCATAGATGGTTCTCGATGTAAATGTTGGACAATCTAGTTGGATGGGTGCAAGGATTAACCCTAATAACAGTAGTAGAAATACTATGTCAATAGATAATCAGATGAAGAAGAAGATCCCGAGGAGAGGTTTGAATCATCATCTTCTCAAAACACAGGAATATACATTATACAAAGTTGTTTAACTATCTTGCCCAAGGGAGCACTGGAAGCAGCAGGATCTCATGATGCTGATGACAACTCAAGGAATGAAGCTCAGAGATGCAAAGGGAGATAATGTTGAATATGTTTCAAGACTTTTCAAATTGAGCTGAGGGAGTCAATGCGCCAAAGTTGAGTAATGACTCAAGTCCCGACACTTCAGACAGAGTATGTTCCTTCCGAAGGCCATTTGTTCCATAAAGTAAGGCGAACAACACATCATCACAGTTGACATCAGGCATGTATGATGAGCGAAGTTACTACTAGAAGGAGGCAACTAGTCAAGGATATCAAGTACCGTGGTATTGTACTTTCCAAGAAATAAGATAGTGAGATGAATAAGGTAGTTTTGTGATTATACCTATATGGTATATGTTGTTATGACTTTGTATTATTATGATATTATGTATCATATGTGAAATGCACATTTGGATTTTCTTTGATCTTCATTGTGTGACTAGTTCTGCAATGCAAGAAGTCGAGCTCAAAACACATGTGCATGATGTAATTATGAGTATTCGCTTTATGTTGCAGTGACTAGAGGGTCATGGATATGGGTGTAGAAATGGAAATCGAGCAAAGAAAGGATGGAGCGTAGAGGCCAAGGAGAAGGCCGATGCAGATGCAATAAATCAAGGAGCATTACCACCACCAATGTATCGTTAATGGAGTAGAACTCTTATGCGTATGCAAATGATGCAAGAGACCTCAACAAGTTCATGGAAGAGCTGCCGACGAGCAAATCGACGGCACCTCAAGTCCGGAGGCGGAGTATCTCGATTTCTAGAATGCAAGACCGCTACTTTTTGCATCAGCTCCCGAACCAATGGATGTAGAAGATTGGCTAGCGATACCGAAAGGAAGTTGAAAACCAGAGGTTGCAATGATGAGGAGAAATTGAGGTATGCAACTCATCTTCCGACCGGACTCGCAAAGATCATGGCGGAGAGAACTGGCCACATGCAACAACCAGGAAGGGAGTTTACTCGAAGAGTTCAAGCAGTAGATTCCATGAATATCATGTTATGGAAAGTGTTATGGAGTTGAAGCGAGAGAATTTGAGAGAGCTTCAACAAGGATATACTAGTGTCATGAAGTACATCCAGAGTTTAGTCAACTATCTCGCTATGCCGAGGAGGATGTCAACACCAAGAGAAGCGGAAGAAGTATCTGCGGTGATTAAATCCATTTGTGAAGATGCAACTAAGGTTAGCCAACAAGCAAACTTATGCTGATGGATGCAGCCATTATCAAGATGATTATAAGAATGTCCAAGAGGATAGGAGGAAGAGAGTCAAAAAGGAAACCAAGAGATTCAGGCAAGCAAACCTAAACCTAACCTCGAATTCAAACCCTAACAGAATGATGGCAACAATAACAATAATAATAACAGCAGGGCAAAGGTGGGAAATCAATCCAACAGAAGGAATGTTATTTGTAACAATTGTGGAATTGCAGCATTTCCGAGGGAATGCAAAAGGCTCAGAGGATTTGTTACCAGATCGGCGAAACATATGCCGATTGTCGAAAGCAAACCGGGCCAGGAGGTTGGCCTACCAAGGAGGAGGACAAGTTGGAGGAAATGGACATCCCAATAAAGGAGGAAATAATGGCAAGAACAACAATGACAAGAGGTGTTGGAATTATGCCCTAGAGTAAATAATAAAGATGTTATTATTATAATTCTTGTTCATGATAATGTTTATATTCCATGCTAGAATTGTATTAAGCGGAAACTTTAATACTTGTGTGGTTTGTGAACAACACCGTGTCCCTAGTACTCCTCTATGGACTAGATCATTGATCAATGATGGTTAAGGTTTCCTAACCATAGACATGAGTTGTCAATTGATAATGAGATCATATCATTGGGAGAATGATATGATGGACAGACCCAAACTAAGGAAAGCAATTAGCTCGTGTCATCATGTTCGTCTTTGCGAAGCTTTTCTTATGTCAAATATTGTATTCCTTAGACCATGAGATAATCCAACTCCCTGGTATCGGAAGAAAGCTTTGAGGTCATCAAACGTCATCCTGTGAGAGGGTGATCATAAAGGTGTCTCTCAGGTGATCGGAAAGTATCTGTTGGGTTGTATGTATCGAGATGGGATTTGTCCCTCCCAAGTCGGAGAGATATACTTCGGGCCCACTCGGTAATCGATATCAACACCGCTTGCAAGCATGTGGTTAAGGAGTTAATCACAAAGTGATATCGGATTACGGAACGAGTACAGTACTTGCTGTGAACGAGATTGAACTAGGTATGACTTCGCATCGACGATCGAATCTCGGGCAAGTAAAATATCGCGAGACGAAGGGAATATATATATGGGATTGATTGAATCCTGGCATCGTGGTTCATCTGATATGATCATCGATGAACGTGTGGGAGTCAATATGGGTTTCCAGACACCGCTGTTGATTATTGATAGAAGATCATGTTTGCATATTCTCGAACCCGCAGGGTCACACACTTAACGTGTCTCGACGCTAGGATAGATTGGATAATTGGTTTATGAGTTTTTGTTCGGAGTCTCGGATGGGATCCGGGACATCACGAGAGGTTCCGGAGTGGTCCGGAGAATAAGATTCATATAAGGCAAAGGCAGTTTTGGAGTTCGGAATTGTTCCGGGTTAATCGGTATTGTACCGGAAGCTTCTAGAACCTTCCGGAAGGGGACCAACGTGGCCCCACTTTCTGGGAGGGGGCATGGGCCTATGAGGGAGTGCCCTAGCCGCATTGGGCCAGGGGCACAAGGCCCCATAGGGCCCAGCCGGCCTAGAGAGGTTTAAACTCTAGATAGACCTTCTAGAAGGGGGGTTTCCTAGCCCCCCACTCCTCCTCCTTTGGGGCCGCCGGTTTGGGATTGGGGGAGGGGCTAGGGCTGCACCCACCCCCTACACCTTCGCCTCCAACCCTAACCGCCCTGCTGCCCTCCTCTCTCCCTCCCGACTGCTTGTAGGCGAAGCCCTGCTGCAGAAATTCTCCACCAATTGCACCGCGCCGTCGCGTTGTAGATCCAACCCATCTCTCCACCATACTTGCTGGACCAAGGAAGGAGGAGACGTCGAGGTTCTGCACGTGTGCATCTCACGGAGGCACCGCCACTTGTGGTGCTAGATCGGATCGGATCGCGAGGAGGAGAAGCGAGTACGACTACATCACCCACGCTCCGGATTTAACGCTCACAGCGAATCTTCAAGGGTATGAAGATCTAATCCAATCTCTCGTTGTTTGCATCTCCTAGATTAGATCTTGGCTTTCCTCTCGCATCCGTAGAAAATTTTGATTTACTATGCCGCTAAACCCTTCAAAGGGTATCATAGCTAGATCTATGCGTAGATGTGTTTCACGAGTAACGCAACATGGTTGTTGCGGCGCTGATGTTTTCTCGCTGCAAGCCTCTTGTTTGTGTTCTTATGACACGGGATAGTGAGATTGAAGCGGTCCAGGCCAACCTTACGCGACGCCGTCATGAGACCGCTCCGCACTTGACGTGTGGCTTGTTCCACACATGCGGCTGGTGGATGTCAGTTTCTCTCACTATAGTTGCCATGGGATTAACACCGGAGTTTGGCAACCATAATATCACCGTTGTGGCTTTCCGTAGGTAAGAATCGTTCTTAGCATCTCCTCCCATAAGCCACGTAAAACATGCAACAACAAAGTAGAGGCGTCTAACTTGTTTTTGCAGGGAGTGTTTTCTGTGATATGGTATGACCCAAGATGTGATGTGTATAATGTATGCGATGATCATGTTTTTAATGTTTCACGACTTGCATGTCGATGAGTACACAACCGGCAGGAGCCATATGGTTGTCTTTATAATTGTGTATGACCTGTGTGTCAACTTCTTATACGCCATGTAATAGTTTCACTTTATCGCTAAGTAGTTAGCAATCGTTGTAGTTGCTATTCGTGGTGGAGGCAATCATGGTGGAGTGATGGAGATCATGCCGGAATGCACAAGATGGAGATCATTGCGCGAAGATTGGCTATACCATGTCACATAAAGTTATATGCATGTGATGTTTATCCTTTTATGTATCTTATTATGCTTAGATCGCGACGGTAGCATTATAAGATGATTCCTCAATTAAAGATCAAGATAAAAACTGTGTTCTCCCCAAGTATGCACTGCTATGAAGTTCGTCATGTCCAAGCATCACGTGATGATCGGGTGCTATAGACTCTACGCTCACATACAACGGGTGCAAGCCAGTTTTGCACACGCGAAAATACTTGGGTTTTACTTAGCGAGTCTAGCATGTACAGACATGGCCTCGGAACACATGAACCGAAAGGTTAAGCATGAGTCATATGAATGATATGATCGACACTTCATTGTCCACCATTGAAACCACATCTCTTGTCGTGAAGATCGGATTAGGTGTGGTGAATTTGGATCGTGTTCGCTAAACAACTTGAGGGATGTTGAATTTAGTGGGAGTTCATCTAGTAATTTGATTAAGTTGAACTATTTATCATGAACATAGTCTAAATTGTACTTGCAAATACTGTAGATCACATGGCCAAGTCCAACTTCAACTTCAACGTTTTTTCTGAGATAGAAAAGCTTAGAAACAATGGGTCTAACTTCACCAAATGGTTCCGCATTCTGAGAATCATTCTCGCTGGCGGACAAAAGGACTATGTCCTTGAGAAAGCGCTAGGTGACGCCTTTATAATAGATGCTACCGATGAAAAGTTGTTTATCAGTCGCGCAAGGATGATTATGATTTGATTAAGATCGCCATGTTGTATGCTATGGAATCGGATCTTCAAAATCGCTTTGAGGAGTTCGCCGGGCCCTTTGAGATTCTCGAGGAGCTAAAAAACATGTTTCAGACTCAAGCCCGTTCTGAGAGATATGAGATCTCTAAGAAATTCTTTAACTACAAGATGGAGGAAGGGAGTTCCGTTAGTGAGCACACCATTAAGATGTCGGGCTACACTCAACGCCTTGAGCAACTGGACTGCAAGATTCCAGAGGAGCTCAAGATTGACACTCCTAGCTGCAAAAGTTTTGTAGTTGATCACAATCAAATTGGTTCCACTGATATGATCACTGAGCTCTTTGCTAAGATTAAAGTAGCGGAGGTGAACATCAAAAAGAATAATCATGTGTTGATGTTCAACAAGCCCCCCACCTTTAAGAAAGGTAAGGGTGCAAGGAAGCCCTTCAAGAAAGGCGGCGGCAAGCGCGTTCTCGCCGAGAGGAAGCTCAGTCTGGTCCTAAGCCGGACAATCGAAAGTGCTTCTACCGCAAGGACAAGGGTCACTAGAAGCTTAATCGTCCGAAGTACTTAGCGGACAAGAAGGTGGCACCATCAAAGGTATATTTGATATACATGTTATTGATGTTTTCCTTACTAGCCCTCGTTGTAGTGCCCGGTATTTGATACCGTTCGTTGCTAATATTTGTAACTCGAAACAGGAGCTACGGAATAGACGGCGTCTTGCGAGGGATGAGGTGACGATGCGCGTTGGCAACGGATCAAGAGTTGATGTGATGGCCGTCGGCACGCTCTCCTTAGTTTTACCTTCGGGATTAGTTTTAAACCTTAATAAGTGTTATTATGTGCCTGCGTTGAGCATGGACATTATTTCTGGATCGTGTTTATTGCAAGACGGCTATTCATTTAAATCGGAGAATAATGGTTGTTCTATTTATATGAGTAACATCTTTTATGGTCATGCACCTATTGTGAATGGTTTATTTCTTCTAAATCTCGAAAGGGATGAAACACACATCCATAACATTGAGGCTAAGAGATGCAAAGTAGATAGTGATAATACTACTTATTTGTGGCATCGCTGCTCAGGTCATATTGGTGTAAAGCGCATGAAGAAACTCCATTCTGATGAACTTTTGGAGTCTCTTGATTTTGAATCATTTGACACATGCGAACCATGCCTCATGGGCAAGATGATCAAAACCCCGTTCTCCGGTATGATGGAGCGAGCAACGGACTTGTTGGAAATAATACATACCGATGTATGCGGACCGATGAGTGTTTCGACCTGCGGTGGATATCGCTATTTTCTCACTTTTACTGATGACTTAAGTAAATATGGGTATATCTATTTAATGAAACATAAATCTGAAACGTTTGAAAAGTTCAAAGAATTTCAGAATGAAGTGGAGAACCATCATAACAGAAAGATTAAGTTTCTACAATCCGATCGTGGAGGTGAATATTTGAGTTATGATTTTCTCATGCATCTGAAAGCAAGTGGAATCGTTTCACAACTCACGCCACCCGGAACACCACAAATAGAATGGTGTGTTCTGAACGCCGAATCGAACCATATTAGATATGGTCCGATCAATGATGTCTCTTACTGATTTGCCGTTGTCATTTTGGGGTTATGCTTTAGAAACCGCTGCATTCACTTTAAATAGGGCTCCATCTAAATCCGTTGAGACGACACAGTATGAACTGTGGTTTGGTGCTAAACCTAAGTTTTCGTTTCTTAAAGTTTGGGGATGCAAAGCTTACGTCAAGAAGTTGATGCCGGACAAGCTCGAACCCAAAGCGGAGAAATGCGTCTTCATAGGATACCCTAAGGAAACTATTGGGTATACCTTCTATCACAGAACCGATGGCAAAGTGTTTGTCACAAAGAACGGTTCCTTTCTTAAGAAGGAGTTTCTCTCGAAAGAAGTGAGTGGGAGGAAAGTAGAGCTAGACGAGGTTATTGAACCTTCTCTTGAATTGGAGAGTAGCACAGCACCTGAAATTGTTCCAAAGGTCACCGCACTAACAATAGAGGAAGCTAATGACAAGGATCATGAAGCTTTGGACGATGCTGCTACTGAACGTCCCAGGTCGACAAGTTCGCGTGCCCCTCCTGAGTGGTATGGCAACCCTGTCTTGACTGTCTTGTTAGTAGAAGACAGTGAACCTACGAACTATGAGGAAGCGATGATGAGCCCAGACTCTGAGAAATGGCTAGAGGCCATGAAATCCGAATTGGGATCCATGAGTGAAAACAAAGTATGGACTTTGGTGGACCCTCCTAGCGACCGAAAGGCCGTTGAGTGCAAATGGATCTTCCAGAAGAAAATGGACGCGGATGGTAATGTTACCGTCTATAAAGCACGGCTTGTCGCGAAAGGTTTTCGACAAGTTCAAGGTGTTGACTATGATGAGACTTTCTCTCCCGTAGCGATGTTTAAGTCCATTTGGATTTTATTAGCAATTGCTGCGTTTCATGATTATGAAATATGGCAGATGGATGTCAAGACTGCTTTCCTCAATGGCAACATTGATGAAGAGTTGTATATGATGCAACCTCAAGGTTTTGTCGATCCTAAGGATGCCGATAAAGTATGCAAACTTCAGCGTTCCATTTATGGATCAAGCAAGCATCTCGGAGTTGAACCTTCGCTTTGATCAAGTGATCAAGAGCTTTGGATTTGTTCCAAATTGCTCCGAAGCTTGTAACTACAAGAAAGTGAGGGAGCTCGGTGACGCTTCGTACTATATGTGGATGACATATTGATTATTGGAAATGACATCAACATGCTTAATGATGTGAAGAGTTATTTGAACAAGTGTTTTTCAATGAAAGACCTAGGGGAAGCTGCTTATATATTGGGCATCAAGATCTATAGAGATAGACAAAGACGCCTGATAGCTTTAAGCCAGAGTACATACCTAGACAAAGTTCTGAAAAGGTTCAGAATGGATAAGGCAAAGAAAGGTTCGGTGCCTATGTTGTCAGGTAAGATATTGAGCAAGGCTCAGTGTCCAGCTACGGTAAATGATAGGGAAGCTATGAGCAAAGTGCCTTATGCCTCGGCCATAGGTTCCATCATGTATGCCATGTTGTGTACTAGACCGGATGTGTCCAATGCTCTTAGTTTGACGAGCAGATATCAAAGTGATCCAGGAGTGGAACACTGGACAACCGTGAAGAACATCCTAAAGTACCTAAAAAATACTAAAGAAATGTTCTTAGTCTATGGGGGTGATGAACATCTTGTCGTAAAAGGTTACGTCGGCGCTAGTTTTGACACCGACAAGGATGATTCTAAATCTCAGACAGGATACGTGTATATTTTGAATGGAGGAGCTGTGAGATGGAGAAGCTGCAAGCAAAGCGTGATCGCGGGATCTATAGTAGAAGCGGAATACATGGCTGCTGCAGAAGCGTCAAGTGAAGGAGTTTGGATCAGAAACTTCATCGCTGAGCTTAGCGTGGTTCCAAGTGCGTTGGACCCACTGGAGATATTGTGTGACAACACTGGCGCCATAGCACTCACTAAGGAACCAAGATATCATCCAAAGACCAAGTATATCAACCGCAAGTTTCATATAATCCGAGATTATATAGCAGATGGATATCTAAAGATTAGCAAAGTACGTACGGATCTGAATGTTGCAGATCCGTTGACTAAACCTCTTCCGCGTGCAAAACATGATCAGCACCTTAGTGCCATGGGTGTGAGATTGTTGCCAAATGTAAACTAGATTATTGACTCTAGTGCTAGTGGGATACTATTGGAATTATGCCCTAGAGGCAATAATAAAGATGTTATTATTATAATTCTTGTTCATGATAATGTTTATATTCCATGCTAGAATTGTATTAAGCGGAAACTTTAATACTTGTGTGGTTTGTGAACAACACCGTGTCCCTAGTACGCCTCTATGGACTAGATCATTGATCAATGATGGTTAAGGTTTCCTAACCATAGACATGAGTTGTCAGTTGATAATGAGATCATATCATTGGGAGAATGATATGATGGACAGACCCAAACTAAGCGAAGCAATTAGATCGTGTCATCGTGTTCGCCTTTCAAGCTTTTCTTATGTCAAATATTGTATTCCTTAGACCATGAGATAATGCAACTCCCTGGTATCGGAAGAAAGCTTTGAGGTCATCAAACGTCATCCTATGAGAGGGTGATCATAAAGGTGTCTCTCAGGTGAGCGGAAAGCATCTGTTGGGTTGTATGTATCGAGATGGGATTTGTCCCTCCCAAGTCGGAGAGATATACTTCGGGCCCACTCGGTAATCGATATCAACACCGCTTGCAAGCATGTGGTTAAGGAGTTAATCACAAAGTGATATCGGATTACGGAACGAGTAAAGTACTTGCTGTGAACGAGATTGAACTAGGTATGACGGTACCGACGATCAATCTCGCAAGTAAAATATCGCGAGACAAGGGAATATATATATGGGATTGATTGAATCCTGGCATCGTGGTTCATCCGATATGATCATCGATGAATGTGTGGAGTCAATATGGGTTTCCGCACCCGCTGTTGATTATTGATAGAAGATCATGTCAGATATTCTCGAACCCACAGGTCACACACTTAACGTGTCTTGACGCTAGGATAGATTGATAATTGGTTTATGAGTTTTGTTCGAGTCTCGGATGGGATCCGGGTCATAACGAGAGGTTCCGGTGTGGTCCTGAGAATAAGATTAATATAAGGCAAAGGCAGTTTTGGAGTTCGGAATTGTTCTGGGTTAATCGGTATTGTACCGGAAGCTTCTAGAACCTTCCGGAAGGGGACCAACGTGGCCACACCTTCCGGGAGGGGGCATGGGCCTATGAGGGAGTGCCCTGGCCGCATTGGGCCAGGGGCACAAGGCCCCATAGGGCCCAGCCGCCCAAGAGAGGTTTAAACTCTAGATAGAGCTTCTAGAAGGGGGGTTTCCTTGCCCCCCACTCTTCCTCCTTGGGGCCGCCGGCCTTGGCTCGGGGGAGGGGCTAGGGCTGCGCCCACCCCTCTATATATAGAGGGATGGGAGCACACCAAGCCCCTACACTTTCCCCTCCAACCCTAGCCGCCCTGCTGCCCTCCTCTCTCCCTCCCGACTGCTTGTAGGTGAAGCCCTGCTGCAGAAATTCTCCACCAATTGCACTGGGCCGTCGCGTTGTAGATCCAACCCATCTCTCCACCATACTTGCTGGACCAAGGAAGGAGGAGACGTCGAGGTGCTGCACATGTGCATCTCACGGAGGCACCACCACTTGTGGTGCTAGATCAGATCAGATCGCGAGGAGGAGAAGCGAGTACGACTACATCACCCACGTTCGGATTTAACGCTCATTGCTGAATCTTCAAGGGTATGAAGATCTAATCCAATCTCTCTCGTTGTTTGCATCTCCTAGATTAGATCTTGGATTTCCCTCTGTTCGCATCCGTAGAAAATTTTGATTTACTATGCCTAGAAACCCTTCAAATGCTATTACTCATCCTTTCCTTTGATCCCTTTCTTATACTCTGAGAATCCCGAAGACATTCCAATGTATGCAGCCGAATGTCAAGAAGATGATCCTAGTTAGTGTTGAAGGAGTGGATTATGAAATCCACTACGGTGTCGATGATAACGAGTCCAACTAAGTATCCTAGTTAGTAGTAACCAACTGAGCCGAGCAGCATGAACTCTGTAGAATAAGCTGCTGATCTCAACTCCTAGTCAGAGTTGCTACCTTTAAATTCTGCTGAAACACTTTATATTTTGGTTTGTAAGTTGAAACTTTTGAAGTCTTGAACTTCTGGTTTTGTAATAATAATAATGTTTGAATGTTTGTAATATGGACCCGCAATGTTTCTGTTGTACCACTCTGAGGGATGTGATATTTACAGAACGGTGTTCTGTGAGTGTCATGTCAATGACTATAGTGTACTACACATGCAGTGGTATGATGGGTCACCGCATTTGGTATCAGAGCAAATTGCTTTGACCTTAGGTTGGAAACCTAGTAAAGGGTATTACCTGTAGAAAAGTTTAGCAACGATAAAGAATTCTCTAAAAGTACTATAATGGGTATTCAATTGAGAATATTACGTTATATATTTTAGTGCGATAATTCTTTGTTATGATGCAAGATATTATTGGATACTAATGAAAACTATTTTTCTGATATACAGAGATATGGCACCAAAGTTTCCAAAACAGACTTTGGTAAGGAAAGAGGAGACTCTTGATAATTATCAAGGATCATTCACAGACCAACTCCGTCAACTTTTAAAGCTCTTTCGTTGTCCAACTAGAATTCTAGTGAACACTATCACTTACCTTGATGGCCGGATGTTATCCAAGTATCGTGTGAGTATCCAACTCCCAGAGGAGCTTGGATTATATCACGATCTACCTATTGGAGAAGGTAGGAGTCATTTAGCAGCATATCATGTTGCTGTTGTGGAGGCGATAGCTAATATCCGGGAGCAGAAAACCAAGGAGATAGAAGGTAGTACATTCTCTGTGATACCTCATGATTCCATAGACTCGTAGCCTACACCGGATCATCTTACTCTGGTTAAGAATCACCTAAGTTAGCTTCCAAGTTTATGGATAGATACTGAACACTCATTGCGTCTTTTTATAAGACACACCAAGAGATTGTTGAAGATAAAAATGATACGTTAGAGGATCTAACTGATCCGGAAAGGAGGAAGCAGTTAGCATTCCAGTTAGAGAAGGAAGCAGGCAATAGCGCAACACCTATCTTTAAGGATATACCTATAGATCCTAAATCTTTTGTACCGTATCCTTATTCACCAAGACCTGAACCTATAAATGATCCTACTATAGATATGAGGTATGCAGTACCACATGGCTCAAAGGAGGGTTCTGACTCAGAACTTCCTATTGAGAATTCAGATGGTTGGAGAATGGAATCGTATGAAATATCTCAAGAACACCAGATGTCCACAGATGGTTCTGACAGAAATGTTGGACAATCTAGCTGGATGGGTGCAAGAATTAATCCTAGTAACAGTAGTAGAAATACCATGTCAAAAGATGATCAGGATGAAGAAGAAGATCCTGAGGAGAGAGTGTTTGAATCATCAACATCTTCTCAAAACCCGGGGAATATACATTATCCAGTGTTTAATTATCTTGCCCAAGAGAGCACCTGGGAAGCAGCAGGATCTGCGTATCCTGTTAACAACTCAAGGAATGAAGCTCAGGAGATGCAGGCTGGAGATAATGTTCAATATGTTTCTGAAGGCTTTTCAGCTAAGCTGGAGGGAGTCAATGCGCTTAGGTTGAGTAATGACTCAAGTCCTGACACTTCAGATACAGAGTATGTTCCTTCTGGAAGGCCATTTGTTCCACAAACTGTGCGACGAACAACACGTCATCACGGTTGGACATCAGGCATGTATGATGAGCGTAGATACTACTAGAAGGAGGCAACTAGTTAGTGATATCAAGTACCGTGTATTGTACTCCAAGTAATAAGGTAGTGAGATGAATACGGTAGTTTTGTGATTATACCTATATGGTATATGTTGTAAAAACTTTGTATCATTATGATATTATGTATAATATGTGAAATGCATATTTGGATTTTCTTTGGATCTTCATTATGTGACTAGTTCTGTGCATAAAGCCAAGCTTAGAACACATGTGCATGATGTAATTATGAGTATTCGCTTTATGTTGCAGGACTAGAGGGTCATGGATACAGGTGTAGAAATGGAAATTGAGCAGCAGCGGATGGAGCGAGAGGCCAAGGAGAAGGCCGATGCAGATGCAGCAAATCAAGGAGCATTACCACCACCACCACCAATGAGGTCGTTAATGGAGAAGAACTTTATGCAATGCATGCAAATGATGCAAGAGACCCAGAACAAGTTCATGGAAGAGCTGCTGGGACGAGCAAATCACAGGGCACCTGAAGGTGGAGGCGTGAGTCTATCTGATTTACATAATGGAAGACCGTTACCTTTTGCATCAGCTCCTGAACCAATGGACGCAGAAGATTGGCTAGCAGATACTGAAAGGAAGCTGAAGACTGTAGGTTGCAATTATGATGAGAAATTGAGGTATGCAACTCATCTTCTGACTGGACCTGCAACATCATGGTGGGAGAATCAGTTGGCCATGCATCCACCAGGAAGAGAGTTTACCTGGGAAGAGTTCAAGCAGAGATTCCGTGAATATCATGTTCCGGAAAGTGTTATGGAGTTGAAGCGGAGAGAATTTGAGGAGCTTCAGCAAGGATATACTAGTGTCATGAAGTACATCCGGGAGTTTAGTCAACTATCTCGCTATGCTGAGGAGGATGTCAACACTGAAGAGAAGCGGAAGAAGCGTTTCCTGCGTGGATTAAATCCATTTGTGAAGATGCAGCTAAGGTTAGCCAATAAGAAAACTTATCAGCAGTTGTTGGATGCAGCCATTACTTTTGAAGATGATTAAAAGAATGTCCAAGAGGATAGGAGGAAGAGAGCCAAAAAGGAAACCAAGAGGATTTAGGCAAGCAAACCTAAACCTAACCTGGAGTTTAAACCTCGGAATAGGAATTATGGCAACAATAACAATAACAAGGGCAATGGTGGAAATCAATCCAATCCGAGAAGGAATGTTATTTGTAACAATTGTGGAATTTCAGGGCATTTCCAGAGGGAATCCAAAAATCATGTAGTGATCTTTTACGGTTGTGGTCAGAAGGGACATATCAAGCCAGATTGTCCGAGCAAACCACCAGGAGGTTGGCCTACCAAGGGAGGAGGACAAGCCAGTGGAGGAAATGGACAACCCAATAAATGAGGAAATAATGTCAAGAACAACAATGGCAAGAGGAACCAACCTACCGGGAAACTGAATTGTGCAATCCTCGAGGAGGTGGATAATTCGGAGCATGCAATGATAGGTATGCTCAATATCCTTACCAATCCCCACAAAGTTCTATTTGATACTGGTGCAACTACTTCATTCATTTCTGAAGAAATTTGTGATAAGTTCGGGATTAGAAGGGCAACGTTAGAAAGTCCTATGACCGTAGTTACGGCAGGAGGGAATGTGATTGTACGCCACATAAAACAAGATCAATTTATCTCGATCTATGGTTGTACATATTTCATAGACCTTTATGTGATTCCTTTGAAGGGAATTGCAGTAGTGCTGGGAATGGATTGGATGATGGAACACGGAGCTTAGATAAATTGTGAGGAGAAAACTGTCTCAATCAAAACTCCAAGTGGAGCAAGGATAGTTTACCAAGCATACATGCACAGTCATATCATGGTGGATCCGCAGTTGAACTCAATGAAAGAGGTCAAATTGGAAGATATTCCTATAGTAAATGAATTTCAAGATGTTTTTCCAGCAGAGCTACCGGGAATGCCACCAGACTGGGAGATAGAATTCACTATTGACCTAATTCCTGGCACAGCACCAATAGCTCAAGCACCATATAAAATGGGACCCAAAGATTTAAAAGAACTCAAAGAGCAAATTGATGAGTTAGCCAGAAAAGGATTTATTCAGGAAAGTCTATCTCCATGGGGAATACCCATAATCTTTGTGGAAAAGAGAGATGGTGGAAGAAGAATGTGTGGTGATTATAGAAACCTAAACAACGTTACTATCAAGAATAAGTATCCCTTACCAAGAATTCAAGATTTGTTTGATCAAGTGAAAGGGGCTGGAGTATTTTCAAAGATCGATTTAAGATCTGGATACCATCAAATAAAAATCAAACCGGAAGATGTTCCAAAGACAGCATTTGTCTCAATATATGGACACCATGAGTATCTGGTAGTACCATTTGGTTTGACCAATGCACCGGCAATATTCATGAATCTGATGAACAAGATCTTCATGCCATATTTGGACAAGTTCATCATACTCTTTATTGATGATATTCTGATATATTCCAAGGATAAGGAAGAGCATGCTGATCATTTGAGAATAGCATTCTAGACATTAAGAGAACACAAACTTTATGCTAAGTTCAGTAAGTGTGAATTTTGGCTAGATGAGGTAGAATTCCTCGGTGATGTGATCAGTAAGGATGGAATTGTTGTGAATCCATTTAAAGTTTAGTCAGTACTAGAGTGGACTACACCAATCAATGTGAAGCAAATTCGAGGTTTCTTAGAAATGGCTGGTTATTATCGGAGATTCATTGAAGGTTTCTCCAGAATAGCCGGACCAATGACCAAATTATTAAGGAAGAATACGCCATTCAAGTGGGATGAGAAATTCGAAGCAAGTTTTCTAGAGTTAAAGACTAGGTTAACCACATGTCCAATCTTAACAGTTCCTGAAACAGGGAAGGACTTCATAGTATACTCTGATGCATCTAAAGAAGGATTGGGTTGTGTATTAATGCAAGATCGGAAAGTGATTGCTTATGGTTCAAGACAACTGAAACCACATGAAGTCAACTATCCAACTCGTGATTTAGAGTTAGCAGCAGTAGTTTTTGCGCTAAAAGGATGGAGGCATTTCCTATATGGAGCCAGATGTGAGTTATACACTGACCATAAAAGTCTCAAATATTTCTTCACTCAAAAGGAATTGAATATGAGACAGAAGCGTTGGTTGGAACTAATCAAGGATTATGATTTAACAATCAACTACACTCCAGGGAAAGCAAATGTTGTAGCAGATGCTTTAAGCAGAAAGAGTGCAGATATTCATCCTAGCAATAGGGAGCTACCAAAGGAGTTACAAATGGACTTGGAAAGATTAGAGCTTCAATTCATTAGAACATAGGTTCTTGGAGGATTAGCTACTATGCAGGTAGTTGCAGAGCAGGACAGTGATCTTAAGTAAGAAATTTTTAGACATCAAGCAGAGGATCCTTTTATTGCTGAGGAAATTCGGAGGATATCTCAAGGGAAAAAATCAGTTTTTCGCCTTGGGGATTATGAGTCTTTATGGTTTCAAGACTGTATTTGTGTTCCAGATGTGACTAAGATTCGTGATATCATACTCAGAGAAGCACATGAAACACCATATTCTATACATCCGGGAAGTACTAAGATGTATATGGATTTGAAAGAACTATTCTGGTGGAATAACATGAAAAGGGACATTGTCTAAATATGTATATGAATTCCATACTTGCCAAAGGGTGAAGGATGAACATCAAAGTCCAGCAGGACCATTACAACCCTTGGAAATTCCTGAATGGAAGTAGGAGGAAATAGGTATGGACTTCATCACAGGATTGCCCATGACACCAAAAAGGAAGGATATGATATGGGTAATTGTGGACAGACTCACTAAGAGTGCACATTTTATTCCGGTGAATCAAAAAGATAATGCCGAGAAGTTAGTTGAAGTATATGTCAAAAATATAGTAAGTAAGCATGGAGTACCCAAAAAGATCATAACTGATAGGGGATCAGTGTTTACTTCAGCATTTTGGAAACGATTGCATGAAGCACTTGGTTCAAAGTTAGATTTCAACACGGCATCTCATCCTGAGACAGGAGGTCAAACTGAAAGAACAAATCAAATACTAGAAGACATGCTAAGAGCTTGTGCACTAGATTTTGGAGGTACATAGGAAGATCATCTACCAATGGCAGAATTTTCCTACAACAATAACTATCAGAGTAGTCTAAAGGCAGCTCCATACCAAGTTCTATATGGAAGGAAGTGTAGATCGCCGATATGTTGGTATAAGCCTGGAAGCAGCAAACAATTTGTGCCAGATTATATCAAGGAAAGACAAGATATCATTGATAAGATCAGGGATAGATAGAAAATAGCTCAGAGTAGGCAGAAAAGTTATGCGGATCAAAGTCGAAGATCATGGCATCCAGAAGTGGGAGATATGGTATATTTGAAAGTAAGTCCAATGAAAGGGGTGAAAAGGTTCGGAGTTAAAGGAAAATTGAGTCCAAGATACATCGGACCATTCAAGATATTGAGTCAAAACAGAACTATAGCTAATGCTTTAGAGTTACCATCAAGATTGGCTCAAGTGCATAATGTTTTCCATGTGTCACAACTTCATAAATGTTTGAAAGTTCTAGATGATGCAATCACACATCAGGAAATAGAACTACAAGCAGACTTGACCTATATTGAAAAACCTAGTAAAATTTTGGAAGAAAACTAGAAAAGGTTGAGGAACAGAGCAATCAAATATTGCAAAGTACAATGGGAACATCACCCTGAAAGAGAACCTACCTGGGAGAAAGAGGAGGATTTAAGGAAAGCCTGTCCAGAACTATTCAGGTACATCTCAACAATCTTCAGGACAAAGTTTAATTTAAGGGGGGAAGTCTGTAACATCCCAGCATTTAGGAACTAACGAAGGGTAGATTTAGGAAATTCAAATGTTGCATGCATTCATCTGTGAAAATGTGGGTAAATTTTTTGCCAAATAAAAACTTAAAGTGATCAAGGTTTCTTTCATACTTTGAGATTAGATTTAGCCTTAAAGAATGATTGCAACAAACTTTGATATCATCTTTGAGGAATTATGTGTTTTGGTAAATGAATTTGAATTTTAAACTTGAGTGTTTGAATTATAATTCAAATGATTTTTGAATAATGTTTAAATCTTGATTTGATTATGAGTTAACCAATTTAACTCAAACTTTATTTAAAGAAAGCAAATTAAGAATATGAATATTTGTTTCATATTTTTATTCAATAAATAAGTTACAAAAATGTAACTTATTAAAATCATCCACAATATTCACCATAGCCAATCAATAAACAATAAGAAAATTTATTTATTGCTAATTGTATCATCTTTATTACAAAATAATAAATGAAGATTACAAAAGAATAAAATAAAGATTACAAATGAATAATAATATTACATTTGACTAATCTACAAAGCAAAATAAAAACCTAAACTAAAAGTCTTGATATCAAAGTTTGGTACTTGCAAAATAACACAAATAAAGAAATATAGAAAGTTAGGATTAGTAATGTTTTACTCTCAGACATGTCAGTGAAGTGCACTAATCAAGATTCAACATTGAGTAATTTATAAAAGGGGAAAGTTTCACCAATATGAAAGAATCTATCTTTCATAAATTTTAAGCCAAAAAGTCAAATGACAGCAAGGAGTGGCAAGTTTCAACAGCCAGGTAAAAGTAATCAGATCAAAGTAAGTCTCAAGTCCAGAGCATATCCACAAGTGCACAGCAAGCAGACAGGTAGGACACACACCAAAATGCATGGTGTGTGCTGTCAGCCTCACAACACAGCTCAAACACACAAAACCATCAGCACAGCCGTGGAGATGCACTAGTGCATCTCTTCACTGCTCCCACACATAAGAACAACTAACTTAGCCAGCAGTTTCACCAAGCACAGCAGCCAGTAGCCAAACTAACCACATCCAGAATCACATCACCAGGATGGTGACATAAGGAGGGGAAGGACCAGCTGGACAGCAAGACCAAGTCCAGGAGGTAGGAGGAGCAGGCTATCTCAAGGTTAAGCACAGGAGCTCAGCAAAACAAGATCAACATCACCACCCAACTCCATAATCATCAGTTCTTGTGGTGAGTATCATAAAACCATCACATGATCTAATCATATTATCTTGACAGAAGCATGTGTTGTTTATGAAACAAACTCTCAGAAAGCACCCTAGTGGGGTGAATCCATCATTGAGATTTTAAACTATAAAAGAAAACAACAAAGTACAAGGATCCAACCAATACTTAGAACAACATCATTGATTTGGTTGTCAAGCTATATCTTTCAATTCAAGCACAAATATAGCTAATATTTAATTTCTAGGCACATCCCTAAGATAAGGGTAGCACCTTAGAAACTAATCTTTTGGATCCATATAATGATCAAGCCGATCATTTTTCTCTAAGCTTTGATTCAAGAAACAATAGCTGGTACCACTACCAGGACTATCCATATGAATCAACTAGATATAGCCTAATCCCTAAGTCTCAGACCAACATCATTGGTCTTAGGGATTTTAGCAAAGAACATATCTACTTATCTTTTAAAGCCAAGCTTGTCTTAAGCTTAAACCAACCCAATCAATGGACTAGAATCAATCTTGTGTGCCATACAAAGATGGTGTCACAAGAACAATTCTACATAAATCAGAATAAGCATTTCAGCATCACAGATTCAATCAATCAATCTACCAATCATTTTCTTATCATTACAGTAATCATAATTAGGACATTCCTATGTAAATCTTCACTGTCTAAGATCATTGTGATCTCAAACTACATATGAATTATCAAGCCAATAGCACTAGGACAGTTATTACATCACACCATACTCATTATCCTTAATCAATTAAGGATACAGATAAGTTATCAAACCCATTGACTATACCAATCATTGATTTCAGAGCAACTATATCATCTGGATCATATGAAATCTAAGCATAAAATCATCCAATAAGCCACCGGAACCATTATAGTTCATCTCAAGCAACAAGCCTGAAGCTAATAATGATTTAGCATGCTTACAGGTCATCCACACATGATCTAATTCATCCAATAGATAATCAACACCAGGATATGAACCCTAAATGGAATAAATTATCTTAACTAGGACAAGACAGTAACTAGAGAGGTCACTACCAACATCTAGCATAGGATGATCGAGCACACAGAGAGAGAGAGAGCACAAGGGGAATAAGAAAATAACTCACCAAAGGTCCTCGCTGAAGACCAAAAGAGGAAGGAGAGGTGGTCGGCGACCATGGCAGCACGGGGAGCACCCCCAAGGGGCGCTGTGACCCATACAGCGCCACAGCAGCGACCATAGCCACGTCTAGAGGCAAGGTGAATCACCACAGCACACGACGGCGGTGGCGGCGCCAAGATCCACGCCAACCCCCAAACCCTAGGGTTCGGGATGGCATCGATCCATCGTAGGAGAGCCTCATGCTCAAATCCAGTTGGATAGAAATGATGGGCGTAGTCGACAACCTCCTACTGCACCACAGTGGCGACCAAAACGGCCCACGACGGCGGGAATCACTGGCGGCGATATCACCGACCACGGGGTCGGGGGCAGAAGAGGAGAGGAGTGAGCTCGAGGGTGAGAGGCAGCGAGGAGGTGGGCCGAGTAAGCCAGAACCCTTTGGGGTGACTGTTTTAACTAAGTCTCATGGGCCACCAGGGCCCAATAAGAACAAGCCAGCCCAGAAACCTTTAAGGCCTGTTTTAATAAATAGGAAAAGACCAAAATACCCCTGAACTTAATTAAATTCTAGAAAAAATAAAAGTCCAAAAATTATTAATAAAATATTTTTGGATTCACAATAATCCACACTATCCCAATAAATTAAGATATAAATTTAGACATTTAAATTTTATTAAGAATTTTGTAATTTATATATTCCTTATGGAATTTTACAAAATTATTGAAAGATGATAAAAATAAATAAAAATCACTTTCTTATATATTAATATTGTAGTATTCTTGAAAAATACTAAATAAATATTTAATAATTTTTTTTGATATTTAAGTGATAATTCCTAAAAGAATTATTAAATCAATTAAAGTCAAATAAAAGGGAAATAAAATAAAATAATTCAATATATGTTATAAATATTAAAAAGTAATATTTATAAATCCTTTATTATTAAAAAGACTTTTTATAATAATGGGGAGATTGCATATCAAGTTAAATGATGCATTACATTACTTGCATAATCATTTTGCTTCTTTAAATATTGTCCTTACGGGGCAATAATGTTGTTTTTGTAGACATAGAAGCTCAAGGTCCAGTGCAAGCATCAGACTTCACTATCTTGCCATCACAAGGCAAGTTCATCACTTGCTCATGTCCTTTGAAGAGTCTTTATCAAAGTATTTGCAAATTGTGTGTTACCATATATGTTATAAAAGAAAGAAAATATTATTTTCACAAATAAAGAAATCATAGATATCATCATAAGTGATTATAAAATGGAGCAATAGAACTTAGGGTTCTATTTGCAAGAATGATAATCAATTAGGGACTTAATAACCCCTGACATCAGTGATTCTAGCGCCATAAATTACGCGTTAGCCATGAGATTTGGAATGGGACAGAGAAGTCAGCTGTATCTTCTTCCTCTCGCATGAAGCCGGATGTGCAGGTCGTGGCTATTATCCTCGTAGCGTGCATATTAATTGGTAATTCATAGAGGATATGCAGCATATGGGTGGGAACCCTCATCGTCCCATGATAGTTCTGGCATCTAACGGTTTGTACAAACCATTGCCGTAATTCATTATGTGGGCATGGTGTACACCAAGGAGGCATGCGGGGTCGCGAAGGGGGCAGTGATTGGCTTGGACCAACTACTGGGCCCCACATCATGGAATTGTGGACGAGAAAGTATGCCCGGTTGTGCAACAAGGAGTTGATCTCTCATGGGTAAAGTAACGCACCTCTGCAGAGTGTAAGAAATGTAACTTGTTACTCCCTGTTACAGGAAGGAGCTACGAATGCGGCAGGAAAGGAACTCCATGAAAGTTCTGGTCAACCTGTGAAGGCTGATGGTCATAGATTTTCATAATAAAATCAATCTTTGAAGAAAGATTTACAAAAATTGCATAGTGCCAAGGATTTATAATCCGAGGTGGTAGTTAGAGCATCAAACTTCCCACCTTGCATATAATGAACTTGTTGGGTAACGCTGTTACTCATACTTCCCTTTGATCCCTTGCTTAGACTCTAAGAATCCCGAAGACGTGCCAATGTATGCAGCCGAATGTCAAGAAGATGTGTTCTATGAGGAACCTGATCTGTCCGGAGGTGTTGAAGGAGTGGAAACCGAAATCCGCTATGATGTCAACGATAACGAGTCCAACTAAGTATCCTAGTTAGTAGTAACCAACTGAGCCGAGCAGCATGAACTCTATAGAATAAGCTGTTGAGCTCAACTCCTAGTCGGAGTTGCTACCTTTAAATTCCGTGAAACACTTTATATTTTGGTTTGTAAGTTGAAACTTTTGAAGTCTTGAACTTCTAGTATTGTAATAAAAATAATGTGTGAATGTTTGTAATATGGACCCGCAATGTTTCTGTTGTACCACTCTAAGGGATGTGATATTTACAGAACGGTGTTTTGTGAGTGTCATGACAACGACTATAGTGTACTACACATGCAGTGGTATGCTGGGTCACCGCACATGTCCAACCAATTGCAGATGGATCTTTCCGGCAAATCATCAATCCATTGACGGGTCGTTCCCGCCAACATCAATGGGAGATACTTGACGGCGACGTTAGGGTTACCCCCGGCGATCTCCACCGCGTTGCCGTAATACTGCAACCATGTACTTGGCTTGGCGGTTCCGTCATAGGGCTTGATGGTCTTGTCAATCCAGAAACCTTTGGGGTAAGTTTCAGACTGTATCACAGGTACAAAGCAACGTGGTCCTAGGTATGGTCCTTCCCGGGCCTCGTGGATCTTGTCTAGACGTGAACGTGCATCGTATGGCTTCGGGATTTGTTTCTTTGTCTTGCCATCAGGGGGATGGGATATGTGAACGACGCAAGCCTCCTCTGCCATGGTGGCTGCTAGGTGGCAAGGGAGGAGGAGGTGGCGGTGGGTTAGCCTTCTTGTTGTTACCCTCCTGCGATGCCTCACGCTTGTCGTGGTTGCTTGTCGGACACGAAGGATCGTGGCGCGACCTGCTCTTGTGTCCTTGGTTACACTCTCCATCATGATGGGTCTGCTCGGCGTTGTCGTGGATGACGATGCCGCTCTGCCTTGGCGGAGGCATATCCCTACGACGGTGAGCCTTGGTATCTTCGTGATGTCGGGGGGATTGGGTCGGTGGGGATGGGCGACGAGGTTGGGCCTTGCCTCCGTGGTCAGAGGATATGGGGATGGCATCCTTCATGTTGCATGCATCCCTCCGTCTTTGTTCTGATGAACCCGTCTAGGACCCGACATCAAGAGGGGATCTGTCCCTTGGCGGCTTATGCTGGCTAGACTGGCAAAACGCTGGGTCATACTCGAGCCTCTGAAAGGTGGCATTTTCCTGCTGTTTCACCGCCTTGGCCACTAGGTCATAGACCTGTTTCACCGCTTCGGACGATCTATCCTGCTCCAAAAGGGTCTTGGCGACGGCGAGGTTGAGAAGAGGAGTGGGCATCACCTGCCGGCCTTCACTGTTAATGTATGGCTTGGCCTGTGCCGGCTTCGAGGGAGCACATCCTAGATTTTGCCGTACTCCAGGATCGTTGATGATGCGAGCCAGATCTTTCTTAGCCTTCTGCTACTGTAGTAGAGTCTTGTACTCAGCCTCCATTGCTCTAGCTTTCTCTATGGACATCTGCGCGTTGACCAGATCTCGATCTAGCTTTGCGCCTTGCTCTGCAATGGCCTGCGCTTCCTCCAGCAGCTGCTGGCGCTTCTCGTCGAGCTGGACTACATTGCGAATATGGGCCATGGTCATAGGCACGACGAGGAGATTGTCGTACATCACTCTATCAGCTGGAGTGAATTGGGCAGCAGCAGACGTAGATGCTGGAGGTGGCGGGTTTGCGGTGATGTTGCTCGGACCGGTGCCGAGTTCCTACGGCTGCTGCACTGGGTTAGGCGGAGGGGGCATATCCTTTGCGCGATCATTGTTGGCAGCAACAGGTGGTCCCTTCCATTTGTCCAGCGCTGTAGGCGGAGCTCGTCCGGGTTGATCTTCTTCCATCACCGTCCCAATGGCGAAGAAAACCTCTCGGGACATGATGGTGTTGTTGGGTTGCTCGTCGCGCTTGTAATCCTCCTCCATCACTACAAGAAATCTGGTGATACATGACCCTTCATATTGGTCACTGAAAGGTCATAGTTTTTAATTTGTGACATTTTTGTGACCATTTTGTGACCTACATTATAGTTAAACACCACGAACTTTTTTCTGAATTGGTCATAGACGTCTATGACCAATACAGTTGGTCACAGATTCTATGACCAACTGCATTGGTCATAGACTGTCTTCCCTGTCCATGTAGGATCCTACGTGGCCCATCCTACATGGCAAATTTGTGACCAATTCGAAAGGTCGTGGATCAGATTTAGCCTAGTCCAGATAGGTGTTTTATATGGGCCAAGCCCAACATTTCAGCATATTTTCATGATTATATTTGTCAACTCTGGTCCATTAAATGTGCCAAGTCCAACAGTTTAGCCTTTTAATTTATTAGACTTTCCACTTTACTGCTGGTCTTGGGCTTTTAGCAATTCATTTCCTTTTGGACCTTCGCCCTTTAGCAATTAATTTTCCTTTTTGCTCTTGGCCTTTTAGCAATTCGTTTCTTTTTGGGTCATTTGGCCTTTTACAGTTAAATTTCTTGACAGTTACAATTTTTCTTTTCGCAAATATGCCTCATATATGCTTTGGGCCGTGGCCTTTTTGCATCCCACAAAATCAGAATATCAACCTAAATTTTAGCCCAGTTTGGAAATGTTCGGCCCAAGGCATCATAGCCAAACTACCAAATACGACCCAGGTTAGATAGACAGCAAACAATAATAAGGATACACAGAAATACAAAAATATAGCAAACGGATTTTCAAGTCACAAACATACTTGATCCATCAAGTTACAAGTTCAGGTTCACAAACAAGTTTGGTTCACAAGTTCACAGCCATGCATCAACCATAGTTCACAAAGATACAGAAAGAACAGTTCCCAGAACCAGTCCAGCAACACAACTAGTTCCCAGAACTATTAGTTCCCAGATGCTTTACCAACACAGCTGCATCAATAGTTCCCAGATCCTTTACCACCAAGCAGTGCCATCAAGTGAGCATACCTCGTGTCATTTTGTTCTGTCTTTTTGCGCAACAGCTCGAACTCTTTGTCACATGCAACTTGTGCAGCTTCAGAGTCCTCCGACCTCTTCTTGAGCATGGCCACTTCCTCTCGAGATCTATCCAGCTTGTCTTCTAAGTCACGTACATGTGAAGCTACAGCAGCATTGGATTTGCCAGCCTTGTTTGTAGATGACTTCAAACCAGCATTTCTCAAGGAAGTACTTGACTTGCAATCCGCCGACGCAAACACTGCAGCAACAACCTCAACATCAGACTTGGGTTATTCACCATCTTGTAGAGGTGCAACCTTCATACTTTCCATCTGGACCTGGTACATGGAGAATTGCACATTATTGGCAGAATAGATTTTTAGGACTCCAACAATCATCTAAAGCACAAGTGAACAACTAAAGAACCAGTAGTACTATTGAATGACAATTGGAGCAAGAAACAAGTCACAGGAGCATTCACAGGTTTACTTACAATAGCCTCCTTCACTTGCTCCGAAAAGCCGTTTTTCTTGTTGTTGTGTGTGCTTTTGAACAGATCAATGGCAGTCAGCTCTTCACCCTAGCGTTCCTCCTTCTGAAATGTTATTCAACAAGAATTAGAACGAAAGCAAAAGCTTTCGAGACAATAGTTATGTGGGTGTAAATAAAATCAAGTCTTACGGTGGCAAATATATGCGCGATGTGTGACCTTGAACCAGTTTTCTGCTAGAACTTGACCTTTTCTCGGTTGTCCTTGTTTGACTCACAAGTTTGCTGCAAAAAAAGACTATAAGCACTAGCACAAGAAACAACACCCAGCCAGATACCACAAGAAACAGCACGCAGCTTAGCCAATACATGTAGAAAAGACCATGCGCACAAACACAATAATACCTTGTGTCTTGGGGTAGATCACAACGCAACCAGACCTTGCCATTCATCATCTGACTGGCCTTTAACCGGAGACTTGATGCTAACTTGATTTGCTGGTACGTCATCAAAGAATAGCTTCTTGATTTTGTGGCGTCTGTTCTTTGATACCTTCTGCAACATATCAGTGCATGCACTCTTAATGATCTCCGAGTTTGTGTCAATCACAAAGTTTGCCTACCAAGAGAGCAAACAAGGCAAGGACATGGTTAGAAGTCGAATGGCAGGTGTTACAGTGAGAAAGAAACCAACCTTTCAAGCCCTGCACCTTGATCATCCTTTCTTTTGTTATGGCTCCTTGGTCATCCTTTCAAGCCCTGCACCCTTTCTTTTGTTATGGCTGGCCACAGCGATTATCTCTGAAAATGAAATCAGCCTCATTAATAAGAAGTACAAATGAAAGAATGGTTCATAGATGCATTGCTTCCAATTAGGAAATGAACTAGAAAAAATAGAGGTGACGAGCTTGCCTTGATCACACATTGCCTGCTCGGGTTCTTCATGTTCTTCGGTTTCTTTAGAAATGATAGCTGAGCGGAGTCGCTGATCCGTGATGACAGGGTAGAGGTCCATGTAGGCAGAGCTTGCTTAATCCATGGAAACAAGAACTGGATCGTTTCTTTTGGTACGCTTGGCCACGGTGATTATCTCTGAAAATGAAATTAACCGCATTAATAAAAAGTACAAATCAAGGGATGGTTTTGCCAAACAGGCATTCATACATGCATTGCTTACACTTAGGAAATGAACTAGTAAAAGAGCAGTAGTATATAAACTTGCCTTGGTCATGCCGCTCAAGTTCTTCAGCTTCTTCAGAAATGGCATCAGAGTCAAAACACTGATTCCTGGCCACAGGGCTGAGGTCCATGCAGACAAAACTTCCTTCATCAGTGGACTGAAACCCATCATCAAGGCGTGGTGAGCTCTGCACATGATTCTCCTTTCCTTTTTTCCTAGTCCCTCTAGCAGGAGTAGGTACAACAACTTGCAAAATGCTCTTTGATGCCCCTGGAGCTACCGTGAACACCCTACCTGGAGCCATTGCACTAGATGCTTCTAGTCTCTTCCTAGGCTTCTTCACAACACTCTCCTTCCTCCTAGAAAACTTGTGAGCCTTGTATTAACAGCCAATAGAATGGCATTAGATCACAAGTAAAAATATTGTGTGAGCACTTAATGTAAGGAACACAATAAAGAACAAAAGCAAACAAAGTAACCCCCCTGGAAACAATGTTAAAGTTTGCACCTTGACATTCTTCTCCACAACATTGTCATTGACCTCCTCTTCATCAATGTCTCCATCATCTTGAGGATTGTATTCCGAGCTTTTGCCATGTGATATCTCAGATGTTGAGGACGCACTGGTAATTCCACTAACTGCTGGACCATCACTCGAATTTCTAATCATCGACACTAGTGGATTGATGCCTAGTGACTGGAATATGCGGTCGTTCCGCATCATTGTTTTAGCCCTAAGCTTCTCAATTTCAGTGAGCGGCACTTCTTTACATGGATATAAAAACATACTATTAGATGTATGATTGAAATGCATTGACAAGCATTACAACTGAAACAGCTATAAGTATGCTATTAGTTTATATTTCTATTTACTCCTAGTAGACTAACAGGACAATAAGAATATAACAGGGTTATTCATATTATGTCAATGCACATCAACTACCAGATTGAAAACAAAACATGGGTAAAAATTCTTGTCATGCTTCATACAAACACAGAGACACATTCATAAATAAAACTAATAGTGTAAGTGCAAGTTCCATACCAACCAACTGTGTCTTCTTAGTCATCCTTGCCATGGATGATGTCGGTGTTGTTGGATCCTTGCTAGTTAGTTTGATGATGTCCACTTGCACTAATATCTCGCAAAAAAGAGTGGACAAGAGTTATATACACCATAGATCAATTAGAATCATCATGGTCAATACACATTGTTCAAATTTTGTTATTGTTCCTTATGCCTTTCCTGATTGGGCAGTAATAACTAAACAAATAAACTAGCATGTAATGTTATAGCAAGCAAATAAGTAAGCAACTATAATGTAGGAAACATCTCTAGTTGTTACAGCAAGCAAGCAAGAAACTATAGTACTACTACTGTCATGAGCAGTAACTTTAAGCAAGCAAGCAAGCAACTATAGTACTACTAATGTCATGTTACAACAAGCAAGCAAGCAACTATAGTACTAATATTTTCATGTTACAGCAAGCAAGTAAATATACTACTACTATTGTTGCTTATGCCAAATCAAGCAAGCAAACAGCAAGCAAGCAGCATGAGCAGTAACTTTACTACTATGTTACAGCAACCAAGTAACTATACTACTACTATTGTTGCTTATTCCAAAGCAAACAAACAAGAAAGCAGCAAGCAAGCAATTGTTGCAACATACCCTGTTCAACTGTTCAATACTGTTGTGTTGGCGAGCTCCGGTTTGATTTTTTCTTGATCCAATTCACCTCTCTTCTTTCTATCCTGTTCCAAAAAAAATGTATGAAAGCTCTGTTTCAGGATACACTCTAGCTCCACATATGTCAGCACACTCTAGCTACACATGAATTTAGTTAGCATGCATCTGTAATAGAATACAACATCATGTTCCTTTAAAAAAAGTCTAACAACATGAACTCTAGGCTTGTTCCTTTCAGAATGAACCCCCTAAATCCCATGAGAATGAAACCCCCTAAATCCCATGGCAATGAAAACCTAACGGCATGAACACTAGGCATGGGAAGAAACGCGAACCCGAACCCTAGGCATGGCAAGAAACCCTATCCCGAATCCTAGTCATAGCAAGAAACCCTAACCCGAACCCTAGGCATGGCAAGAAACCCTAACCCTAGGCATGGAACGAAATCCTAACGGCATAACCATAGTCATGGAACGACATATAATAGGATGATCTAAGGAGAACAGCAGATGAACTCGCCTGAACATATCGGTGGCCGTCGTAGGTCGCAGCTACCCGCTCATGGTCGTCATCAGCGTGCGCGTGTCCGTTGTCTTCCTGAGCGCGTGCTTGGCGTCGTATTCTCGTGTGGGGTGGATGGGGAATGGAGAAGGAGGGGGAGGGGAATGGAGAAGTAGGGGTTGAATGGATGGGGATCTGATGGATTTGGATGGATGGTTGTCTCCTCTTGTGGTTTGTCCGACTTGCCCTTCTCTTTTTCTCTTTTGGTGGTCGTTTATTTCATTGTGTTGTCGAGGCGGGAGGTTCAGGTGGGAAGTTTTGGGTGGGGTGGAGCGAAATTTGGTGAAGCGGGAAACTTTTGGGCATTTGGAAGCTCCTTTCATTTTATGTGCCCGAGTATTAGGAGTAAAAAACAATTATTTTTTTGAGAGAAAGTACAAATAAAATGGTGTGAAGTGGCATTGTCTCATTTTTATAAAATATTAGACCACATTTTATGTAAGATTGAAAAATCGTTTATTTTGCAACTACAATCTTCCTAGGCACATCTCATGAAGTAGACAAGTTTCCACCGATTCGGCTGTAGCTCCTCAAAATTTGAACTAGAGGAGTGCTTTGTATATTGCTCATGAGTTTTCCTAACAATCATTTTTTCAGTTAGGGCATGTTATTCAAGTTGTGACAAGATCCAACCCGGTTTCACCGAAACGAAGAGTTCCCCCTTAATAATTAAGTTTAGTATATTCGTTTTTAGGTGATAGTACATGTCTGCAAAGAGGGCGACACTTCGGAAACGAGGGTTTTGGACATTTCAGCATTCCACCACACTCTAATACACATGCTAGGGGTCCATTGCAAGGTTTGGAGGTATTCCGATGCTCCGAGACGCTTCTTCCTATGAAACCCTGATCTGTGGGCCCAGAATCGTCTACCCCCCTAGATGTTCTTATGAAAGGCGTAGCCCGGTGGATATTTCTCTTGGTTTGTGCTTGGTTGGGTTATAGGATAATTCCAAACCATGTTTGGGCATAAGTTGTGACAACATCTAACCTGGTTTCACCAAAATGGGGAGTTCTCGACCCCCTAATAAATAAATTTCCAGAACACCTTCGTTTTTAGGTGACATCGCATGTCTGCGAACAGGTCACACATGGGAACCATGTTTTGGAAATTTCAGCATTCCACCACACTTTAATACACATTCTACGGTCCATTGCATGGGTTTGGAGGTATTCCGATGCTCCGAGGCGCTTCTTCCTATGAAACCCTGATCTGTGGGCCCAGAATCGTCTACCCCCCTAGATGTTCTTATGAAAGGGGTATCCCGGTGGATTTTTCTCTTGGATTGTGCTTGGTTGGGATATAGGATAAGTCCAAACCATGTTTGTGCATAAGTTGTGACAAGATCTAACATGGTTTCACCGAAATGGGGAGTTCTTGACCCCCTAATAATTAAATTTCTAGAACACCTTCGTTTTTAGGTGACATCGCATGTGTGCGAACGGGTCACACTTGGGAACCATGTTTTGGACATTTCAGAATTCCACCACACTTTAATAAACATGCTAGGGTCTATTGCTAGGTTTGGAGGTATTCCGATGTCGTGAAGAGCTTCCTCCCTACAAAACCCTGATCCATGGGACCTAGATCGTCTACCCCCCTAGATGTTCTTATGAAAGGGGTAGCCCGGTGGATTTTTCTCTTGGTTTGTGCTTGGTTGGATTATATGATAATTCCAAACCATGTTTGGGCACAAGTTATGACATGATCCAACCCGGTTTCACCGAAACGGGGAGTTCCCAACCAATTAAATTCCAGGATCTTCGTTTTTTCGGTGATAGTGCATGCCTACTAAGCGGGTTACACGTGGGCACCATGTTTTGGACATTTCAGCATTCCACCACACTTTAATACACATGCTAGGGTCCATTGCATGGGTTTGGAGGTATTCCGATGCTCCGAGGCACTTCTTCCTATCAAACCCTGATCTATATGGGCCCAGAATCGTCTACCCCCCTAGATGTTCTTATGAATGGGGTAGCCTGGTGGAATTTTCTCTTGGTTTATGCTTTGTTGGGTTATAGGATAATTCCAAATCATGATTGGGCATAATTTGTGACATGATCCAACCCGGTTTCACCGAAACGGGGAGTTCCTGGCCAAGTAAATTCCAGGATCTTCGTTTTTAGGTGATAGTGCATGTCTGCAAAGAGGGTGACACTTGGGCACCATGTTTTGGACATTTCAGCATTCCACCACACTTTAATACACATTCTAGGGTCCATTGCACGGGTTTGGAGGTATTATGATGTCTCGAAGACCTTCCTCCCTACAAAACCCTGAGCCATGGGGCCTGGATCGTCTACCCCCTAGATGTTCTTATGAAAGGGGTAGCCCGGTGGATTTTCTCTTGGTTTGTGCTTGGTTGGGTTATAGGATAATTCCAAACCATGTTTGGGCATAAGTTGTGACAAGATCTAACCTGGTTTCACCGAAATGGGGAGTTCTCGATCCCCTAATAATTAAATTTCGAGAACACCTTCGTTTTTAGGTGACATGCATGTCTGCGAACGGGTCACACTTGGGAACCGTGTTTTGGCCATTTCAGCATTCTACCACACTTTAATACACATTCTAGGGTCTATTGCAAGGTTTGGAGGTATTCTGATGTCTCGAAGAGCTTCTTCCCTACAAAACCCTGATCCATGGGCCTGAATCGTCTACCCCCCTAGATGTTCTTACGAAAGGGGTAGCATGGTGGATTTTTCTCTTGGTTTGTGCTTGTTTGGGTTATATGATAATTCCAAACCATGTTTGGTAACAAGTTGTGACATTATCAAACCCGGTTTCACCGAAACGGGGAGTTCCCAGCCAATTAAATTCCAGGATCTTTGTTTTTTCGGTGATAGTGCATGCCTACGAAGCGGGTTACACTTGGGCACCATGTTTTGGACATTTCAGCATTCCACCACACTTTAATACACATGCTCGGGTCCATTGCATGGGTTTGGAGGTATTCCGATGCTCCGAGGTGCTTCTTCCCTACAAAACCCTGATCCGTGGGCCTGGATCGTCTACCCCCCCTAGATGTTCTTATGAAAGGGGTAGCCTGGTGGATTTTTCTCTTGGTGTGTGCTTGGTTGGGTTATATGATAATTCCAAACCATGTTTGGGCACAATTTGTGACATTATCCAACCCGTTTTCACCGAAACGGGGAGTTCCCAACCAATTAAATTTCAGGATCTTCGTTTTTTGGTGATAGTGCATATCTGCAAAGAGGGTGACACTTGGGCACCATGTTTTGGACATTTCAGCATTCCACCACACTTTAATACACATTCTAGGGTCCATTGCATGGGTTTGGAGGTATTCCGATGCTCTGAGGCGCTTCTTCCTATGAAACCCTGATCTATTGGCCCAGAATCGTCTACCCCCTAGATGTTCTTATGAAAGGGGTAGCCCGGTGGATTTTTATCTTGGTTTATGCTTGGTTGGGTTATAGGATAATTTCAAACCATGTTTGGGCATAATTTGTGACAAGATCTAACCTGGTTTCACCGAAATAGGGAGTTCTCGACCCCCTAATAATTAAATTTCTAGAACACCTTCGTTTTTAGGTGACATCGCATGTGTGCGAACGGGTCACACTTGGGAACCATGTTTTGTACATTTCATCATTCCACCACATTTTAATACACATGTTAGGGTCTATTGCAAGGTTTGGAGGTATTCCGATGTATTGAAGAGCTTCCTCCCTACAAAACCCTGATCCATGGGGCCTGGATCGTCTGCCCCCCTAGATGTTCTTATGAAATTGATAGCCTGGTGGATTTTTCTCTTGGTTTGTGCTTGTTTGGGTTATATGATAATTCCAATACATGTTTGGGCACAAGTTGTGACATGATCCAACCCGGTTTCACCGAAACGGGGAGTTCCCAACCAATTAAATTCCAGGATCTTCGTTTTTTCGGTGATAGTGCATGCCTACGAAGCGGGTTACACTTGGGCACCATGTTTTGGACATTTCAGCATTCCACCACACTTTAATACACATGCTAGGGTCCATTGCATGGGTTTGGAGGTATTCCGATGCTCCGAGGCGCTTCTTCCTATGAAACCCTGATCTATATGGGCCTAGAATCATCTACCCCCTAGATGTTCTTATGAAAGGGGTTGCCCAATGGATTTTTCTCTTGGTTTGTGCTTGGTTGGGTTATAGGATAACTTCAAACCATGTTTGGGCATAAGTTGTGACAAGATCTAACCTTGTTTCACCAAAATGTAAAGTTCTCGACCCCCTAATAATTAAATTTCCAAAACACCTTCGTTTTTAGGTGACATCGCGTGTCTGGGAACATGTCCCTTGGGAACCATGTTTTGGACATTTCAGCATTCCACAACACTTTAATACATATGCTAGGGTCTATTGCAAGGTTTGGAGGTATTCCGATGTCCCAAAGAGCTTCTTGCCTACAAAACCCTGATCCTTGGGCCTGGATCGTCTACCCTCCTAGATGTTCTTATGAAAGGTGTAGCCCGGTGGATTTTGTAGGGTTCGCAGCATAGAAAACAAAAAATTTCCTACGATGGGAACTATGTACCAAGATCTATCTACTAGATACAAACAACGGCCGGATGTATATTCGTAGAGAACATACCCTTGAAGACCGACAAAGCTTAACGAGTTCAACTCGTGGTTGATGTAGACGATCTCTTGCCGATCTCGAGATCGATAGGAAGTCCTAGCGCTGCAAAGCAGCAGCTCATCCGTGCTCGCACACACGTACAAGACACCGTGCAACCTCCGCCTCCTCGCTCTAGCGATGCAGCGGAAGCATAACCCTTTCTTGCCGAATAGCCACCGGGAACATGTATCTCGCTAGTCCGAGACCATGGGGGATAAATTCTAGAGGGGGAGAGAGATCCTTCACGAGGAGGTGTGAGAGACAAGTGAGAGGAGGGGATCCTTTTATAGGAGGAGGGGGGCACCCAAGGGGGTGGCCGCCGGCCATGGGGGCTGCCCCTCCCCTCCTTCATTCATGTGGATGGACACTCCAATCACAAAATGTCCCTTCAATTTTCTCCACTCAAATTCCCATTAAATTTCCACCAAATTTAATGCAAACTCTCATTAAATAAAACTCTTTTATTTTATTCAGAATTTTTTCAATTACTTTAGTGACAAACATTCACAAATAACCCCTTGCTAGAATTCCATTTCACATGCATAACCTCTTTATGCAATTTCACCCGAAAACCTGTTTCGGCATCTAGTGAAATAAATTCCTATGCTTGTTTATTCTTTCGGCATGAAACATTTGCTCCAACTGGATGACAGTGTCCCTTAAGTGTGTCACCCTACATTCGCGAATAATGCGGACATGATCGAGACCCTTCTCCGATCAATAATTAGTAGCGGGACCTAGAGATCCATACTGACTCCCACACATTCAACGATGACTTTTCCTGTGATCGTCGGAACCTTTTACGCTTGTATATTAATCCCTTTGTTTCACGATATATTACATGTTCGAGATTCAATCATCGGTATCTCCATACCTAGTTTGATCTCGTTACTAACATGCACTCTTTTCTCGTTCCCGTGATATAACATTCTAGTGATCAAATCACTTGCTTGCAAGCTAATCAATGTGATATCACCGAGAGGGCCTAGAGCATATCTATCTGTCATCGGGATGAAAAAATTCCACTCTTGATCCATGATTCTCAACATAACACTTTAGTAGCTTTGAAGCCATCTTTATAATCACCCAGTTACGGAGTGACGTTTTGATGTCAACAAGAAACTTTTCCGGTGTTAGAGATTGGCATGATCTCATGGTCTAAGGATTAGGACTAATTCGTAGTTTGTTTGTAGCAATATAAACTCAATGACTTTGATCGTAATGCTATACTTCGGATGAATGTTCATCACACCATTACACTAATGTTGTGATCTCGTTATTAACAACATCTAATGTCTATGATCAGGAAACTGTGATCATCTTGTTAATCAACGAACTAGTTTATGAGAGAGAAATAACTAGGAACTTTCTGTTTGTTTATTAAACACACATGTATTAACATTTCCGTATTAATACAATTATAGCATGCAAAATAAACATCTATCATATACTTGGAATACACATAATAAACATTTTATTATTGCCTCTTAGGGCATATTCCATTCAGATTTTTCTCTTGGTTTGTGCTTGGTTGGGTTATATGATAATTCCAAACCATGTTTGGGCACAATTTGTGACATGATTCAACCCGGTTTCACCGAAATAGGGAGTTCTCGGCCAATTAAATTCTAGGATATCTTCCTTTTTTTGTTGATAGTGCATGTCTGCGAAGAGGGTGACACTTCGGCACCATGTTTTGGACATTTCAGCATTCCACCTCACTTTAATACACATGCTAGGGTCCATTTCATGGGTTTGGAGGTATTCTGATGCTCTGAGGTGCTTCTTCCCTACAAAACCCTAATCCGTGGGCCTGGATCGTCTACCCCCTAGATGTTCTTATGAAAGGGGTAGCCCGGTGGATTTTTCTCTTTGTGTGTGCTTGGTTGGGTTATATGATAATTCCAAACCATGTTTGGGCACAAGTTGTGACATGATCCAACCCGTTTTCACCGAAACGGGGAGTTCCCAACCAATTAAATTCTAGGATCTTCGTTTTTCGGTGATAGTGCATGTCTGCAAAGTGGGTGACACTTGGGAACCATGTTTTGGACATTTTAGCATTCCACCACACTTTAATACACATTCTAGGGTCCATTGAATGGGTTTGGAGGTATTCCGATGCTCCGAGGCGCTTCTTCCTATGAAACCCTGATATGTTGGCCCAAAATCGTCTACCCCCCTAGATGTTCTTATGAAAGGGGTAGCCCGGTGGATTTTTCTCTTGGATTGTGCTTGGTTGGGTTATAGGATAATTCCAAACCATGTTTGGGCATAAGTTGTGACAAGGTCTAACCTGGTTTCACCGGAATAGGGAGTTCTCGACCCCCTAATAATTAAATTTATAGAACACCTTCGTTTTTAGGTGACATCGCATGTGTGCAAACGGGTCACACTTTGGAACCATGTTTTGTACATTTCAGCATTCCACCACACTTTAATACACATGCTAGGGTCTATTGCAAGGTTTGGAGGTATTCCGATGTCTTGAAGAGCTTCCTCCCTACAAAACCCTGATCCATGGGGCCTGGATCGTCTACCCCTAGATGTTCTTATGAAAGGGGTACCCCGGTGGATTTTTCTCTTTTTTTGTGCTTGGTTGGGTTATATGATAATTCCAAACCATGTTTGGGCACAAGTTGTTACATGATCCAACCCGGTTTCACCGAGACGGGGAGTTCCCAACCAATTAAATTCCAGGATCTTCGTTTTCGGTGATAGTGCATGCCTACGAAGCAGATTACACTTGGGAACCATCTTTTGGACATTTCGGCATTCCACCACACTTTAATACACATGATAGGGTCCATTGCATGGGTTTGGAGGTATTCCGATGCTCCGAGGCGCTTCTTCCTATGAAACCCTGATCTATATGGGCCTAGAATCGTCTACCCCCTAGATGTTCTTATGAAAGGGGTAGCCCGGTGGATTTTTCTCTTGGTTTTTTCTTGGTTGGGTTATAGGATAACTTCAAACCATATTTGGGCATAAGTTGTGACAAGATCTAACCTTGTTTCACCAAAATGAGGAGTTCTCGACCCCCTAATAATTAAATTTCCAAAACACCTTCGTTTTAAGGTGACATCGCATGTCTGGGAACATGTCACACTTGGGAACCATGTTTTGGACATTTCAGCATTCCACCACACTTTAATACACATGCTAGGGTCCATTGCAAGGTTTGGAGGTATTCCGATGTCCCAAAGAGCTTCTTGCCTACAAAACCCATATCCGTGGGACTGGATCGTCTACCCTCCTAGATGTTCTTATGAAAGGAGTATCCCGGTGGATTTTTCTCTTGGTTTGTGCTTGGTTGGGTTATATAATAATTCCAAACCATGTTTGGGCACAATTTGTGACATGATTCAACCCGGTTTCACCGAAACGGGGAGTTCCCGACCAATTAAATTCCAGGATATCTTCGTTTTTTTGGTGATAGTTGATGGGGATGTGCCTACCGGGGTATACCCATCAGGACATTTCCGACTGGCCCAGAAACTGGCGAGTGGGCATGCAAGACGGCGACTGGATCAAGGCCCGGTGTAGATCCAAGCGACTGGAAGTTGAAGGCCCAGGCGAGTAGATAGGCCCAGTCGGATTAGGTTAAACAAGTACCGAAGCCTTAACTGATTCGGTTGAGATATGTAAACCCTAGGGGAGGTGAGCCTATATAAACCTCCTTGCGGGGCGTGTAGAGATACGTTCCATCATACACCCAAGCGACTCGCAGCCTAGCCGCCGAGCTCGCCCATTGTACCACCTTCATAATACAATCTAGCAGGAGTAGGTCTTTACCCTCCGGGGAGCCGAACCTGGGTAATACCCTGTGTCTCCGCCCTCATCTCGCACCGCAGATGGCTGGCCGCCCTTGCCCCTCGTTCTACTACTCACTGCCGATTGCAGCATCTGCCGTGACCATTCCCATGACACCGTGGGGCCTGGCCGGTTTGGACGGTGTTCTGCGGCGAGATCCAATCTGCCCATCAACGAGACGGTCGCCACCGGACGCATGATAGCGATTGGCGAGATGCTCCAAATCTTGCCGAGCAGCTACGTCCCGGCGGCGCGACCCGTCACGCACAGCGTGATCCTGCCGATCGGCACGATCAGCCTCTTCGTCGGCCTCACCGACGTCATCGTCTCGGAGGACTCGGCTCGCATCCGCGAGTCGCCGCCACGCGATCGGCTCTCCGAGAGCCAGATCCGCATGATCCATCGCCTCGCCTCCGAGTACAACTCGGCCCACAGCAACGTGGCCGAAAACTCAGCGGCCGCAGAAGACGCGGCCCTCAACAACGACGCCGACTCGGCGACCCCGGCGTCACTCGCCGGATCCATCACCGCGGCTTCACCCGCGGGCTCCATCACCCAGGTCTCCAACATGGGAGACTTCGAGGACCCCTCCATCCTTGGGATCTTCGACTTCGACTCCGGGTCGGAAAATTCCGCCGACCTCCGCGACGGGACCGGTCGTCACGCCGCGACCTACATGGCGACCGGCACCGATCCGCCAGAGGATCCTTTCTCCACCCCGATCCGTCCTAATGTCACGGCAACGGAGGTCGAAGAACTTCGGTGAAGAACGGAGGCGAAGCGCAAGGAGCAAGCCGAGCGCGAAAAATTTCGCCTCGAGCAGGTGACGGCGCAGGAGCTATTGCGCTACCACCACCAGCGAATCAGGTCGCGCCTGAACCCCACCGTCCAGGGGCGCCCCTGAACTTCGACGACGAAAACGACCCGGCCCGCGTGGCCGAGCGCGCGATCTGCGAGAACGCGCCACCAGGAAGAAGCGCCCGGCCCCCGCCAGGGTCGACGGCGATGGGCGCCCCACCTCCACCCAACCGCACACCCCCCAGGGACTAGCCGCGGATAGTAGTCTCCTCGCGGGAGCGAGACTCAAACGGCCTCCCACTGTTCTCCACCCCGATGGACAACCTCGTGGCGGGCCGAGCAGCAGCCGACAACATCACGGCCACCGGCGACGGTGCCCTACAGATCGATGCGTCGTGGCCCTTTCGCTCGCAAAGGCCGTCGAGCAGCAAAACGCAGGCGCCGACTCGCAGGGTCGAGTGTACTCGCGTTCTTCGGGAAGCAGAGCGGCCTCGAGCGGCCACCCAATGGCGGCAAACACCCTCAACTGCCCGCCACCAGAGCCATTGCAGCTCCAACATCGACCCGCGAACGCGGCACTCTCCACCAACGACCCCAGGCCAGCGACCAACTTCGTCGCCGCCAACGGTCAACCCATCAACGCCCGCACCCACATCATCAACAACCAAAGCTGGCGCGCACGCCAGCCCGACGACCTGCGACACACCCTAACCAATCGCCGCGACGGCGAGCCAATGGGGTCACTAAGTCGACTCGGCCCCAAGTGCTTTGGACCGATGATCCGAGGCGAGAAGTACCCGCCGAACTTCAAGGCGCCGAAGGAGATAGAAAAGTACGACCCCTCGTACGACCCCGCCGTCTGGCACGATACATACCTCATGGCGATGAGGATCGCAGTCCACACCGACCTGCTAGCCGCCCGTTACCTCCCCCTGATGATGGAGGGGACGTGCAGGCAGTGGATCAACACCCTCCCCCAGGATAGTATCGACTCCTAGGAGGAGATGCTCGACGCCTTCGTCAGGCACTTCGAGTGCTCCTATACCCGCGCCACCACCATCGAGGACCTGGAGCGATGAGTCCAGGGACCTCGCAAGTCGACCCGCAACTGGGTGCAGTGGTGGCAAGAACTCTGGTACAACGCGGTTGGCATCCACCCGGACACCTCGATCCTTTGCTTCAAGACCTCGTGCCGCTACGAGCCTTTGGTCGCCAAGCTCAAGCGACACTCTCGCACACTCGACAACATACCGGACCTCCTCGAGATCGCCAAACGGTACGTGGAGGAACATCCAAACCAGGAAACCGACGATGAGTCGAGGGCGACGACTTATGCTACAGCAACACTCGCCTCCGGGCAAGCGCCAGTTGACGGGCGAGTCGACTTGTCCTAACGCCGCACGCACAACGCGAGCCCAAAAGCTTCCGCCGCGACGGAGGACAACGCCGCGACGGCGGCAACTACAAGGCCAAGCCAAGGTTCGATCCTGCGGCCCTCCTTAACCAACCTTGTGCGTTTCACAGCAGGGAAGGGAAGCCCGCAACGCACACGACCGCCGACTGCCACACCCTCAGGGAGATCGATAAGGCACGGCGAGCACGGGAGGACCCCGACAACGACCCGCCAAACGGCGGAAAATTCGGCAAAGTCGCCGGCTCGCTCCATACCTTCACAGGCTTCAACACGAAGCGCGAAAAGAAGGTCATCACCTGCGCCGTCGCCGTCAATGCGGTGACTCAGGTGGATGTTCCCTAGTTCCTCAACTGGTCGGAGCAGCCCATCACCTGGAGCCGCCAGGACCACTCGCCGCGCATCGAGTACCCAGGCCAAGTCGCCCTGGTGGTCAAGCCTAAGGTCAGCGACTACTGGCTCCCCAAGACATTGATGGACGGTGGCAGCTCCATCAACATCCTGTACCTGGACACCTTCAGGCGGCTGCGGCTCCCGCAGTCGACGATCGAGACAACCCACACCACGTTCCACGGCATCGTCCCCAGTCGGAAGGCGTACCCGATCGGCAAGTTCACGCTGCCAGTCACCTTCGGCACACCAACAAACTTCCGCACCGAGCGGATCGTCTTCGAGCTGGTGCCCTTTGACAGCCCCTGCCACTGCGTCCTGGGGCGCCAGGCATTCGCCAAGTTCATGGCAGCACCACACTACGCGTACAACGCGAGGAAGCTCCCCGGGACATGCGGCGTCATCACCATCAACGGCGACCCCGACATGGCCGTCGAGTGCGAGGCCAAAGGAGCCGAACTCGCCGATGCCGTCATCGCGGCAGAAACCAACCACGCCGATGAGCTCGCCAAGTACGCGAGCGGGGTCAACAACGACGACCCCACCATACTCAAGAATCCCAACTCGGAGGGCGCAAACACCTCAACCTTCGAGGCAACGATGCACACCCGCACCATCGAGCTGGTCCCAGGCGACTCCAGCCAGACGGTGACGATCGGGACGGGCATGAGCCCAGCCTAGAAAGGCGCGCTCATCGAGTTCCTCCGTGAGAACAGGGACATCTTCGCATGGAAGCCCTCTGACATGCCTGGTGTCCCTAGGGAGCTCGCTGAGCACAAGCTAAACGCCGACCCCAAAGTACGACCCGTCAAACAGTCGCTGCGGCCCTTCAATGAAGAGCGCTGCCGAGCCATCGCCGAGGAGGTGCAGCGTCTACTCGTTGCAGGCTTCATCCGGCCAATCAAGTACTCCAAGTGTCTGGCAAAACCAGTCCTGGTCGAGAAGAAGAATGGGACCTGGAGGATGTGTATCGACTACACAAACTTGAACAGCGCCTGCCCAAAGGAGCAGTTCGTCCTCCCGCGGATCGACCAAATAATCGATTCCACCGCGGGCTTGGAGTCGCTACGTTTCCTCAACGCCTACTCTGGGTACAACCAGATCAAAATGGCTGTCGAGGACGAGGAGAAGACGGCGTTCATCACGCCATTCGGAGCCTTCTGCTACACCGCCATGACCTTCAGCCTCAAGAACGCCGGGGCGACCTACCAGCGGTGCATGCAGGAGTGCCTCGCGAGCCAAATTGGCCGCAACATCCACGTCTATATCGACGACGTGGTCGTAAAGTCCGCTCGCCAGGGTGATCTACTCGCCGACCTGGCGGAAACGTTCGCCAACTTGCGAAAATACAAGATAAAGCTCAACCCAGGCAAATGCACCTTCGGTGTACCAGCAGGGCAACTACTGGGCTACGTCGTCTCCAAGCGCGGGATCGAGGCGAACCCCACCAAGATCGACACGATCGCCCGACTCGGCAAACCCGAGTGCCTTCACGACGTCCAGAAGCTGGCCGGGCAAGTAGCGGCTCTCAGTCGCTTCATCCCCCGCCTGGGCGAAAAGGCGATGCCCCTATACCTCCTGATGCGCAAGAATCCCACCTTCCAGTGGGACAAGGAGGCGGATGACGCGCTTCGCGACCTCAAGAAGGTGCTACTCGCTGCACCGCTACTCGCCGCCCCCGCCGACAAAGAACCCATCCTGGTCTACGTCGCGGCTTCCGAGCGCGTCGTCAGCGCCATCATGGTCGTAGAGCGACCGGAGGAAGGAAAGGAGCGCCCAGTACAGCGACCGGTGTACTACATCAGCGAGGTCCTCACCGAGTCACGCCAGCGATACCCGCAGTACCAGAAGCTGGTATACGCGGTCTTCAGAGCACAGCGGCGCCTGCCGCACTACTTTCAGGAGCACCCGATCACGATCGTCTCCTCAGCACCGTTGCAGGACATCATCCGCAACCGCGAGGCGACCAGGCGGGTCACCAAGTGGGCCGTCAAGATCGGCGTCCACAACATCAAATACGAGCCACGGAAGGCGATCAAGTCGCAGGCTCTAGCGGACTTCATCGCCGACTGGGAAGAGGCCCAGCAGCCAGAGAAGCTGCCATACCTCCATTACTGGAGCCTACACTTCGACGGCTCCAAGAACGCGGACGGCGCAGGAGCAGGGATCGTGCTAACTTCACCAAAGTGCGACAAGCTTTGCTACGTCCTCTGCCTCGACTTCACCCCCTGCACCAACAACATAGCCGAGTACGAGGCCTTACTCCACGGCATACGAGCTGCCAGGGAAATGAAAGTCAACCGCCTACGCTGCTACGGAGAATCCGACCTCGTCGCTGGGCAAGTCGCTAGCACCTGCGACGCCGTCTCCCCCACCATGGCAGCGTAACACCAAGCAGTGGACAAGCTGGGCGGACACTTCGCAGGATACTCCATCGAGTGGATTGACAGGCGGAAAAACGAGGAGGCCGACGCACTCTCTCGCATCGGCTCGGCTCAACGCGCACCACCCGCCGGCGTCTTCCTCGACACGATCACCAAGCCATCAGTCTCTCCCCCGAGGGAGATCGACATCGGAGTCCCGTTACAATCGGAGGCAGCCCTGGTCGCACTTCGAGCGGTGATCGACCAAGCCCTACGTCGCCTACCTGGAGGCCGGCACCTTGCCGGCAGACGAGACGGACGCTCGGATGATCGCACGTCGATGCAAGTCTTACACCATCATTGACGGTGAGCTCCACAAGCGCAGCGTCACCGGCGTGTTCCAACGCTGCGTCCAACCCCCTGAAGGACGCAAGATCCTCCACGACATCCACTCCGGCGACTGCGGCCACCACGCCGTCGCCCTCTCTCTGGTCGCCAAGGCCATGCGGCATGGCTTTTACTGGCCCACCGCAGACGCCGATGCCGTCGACATTGTCCAGCGGTGCGCCGGGTGCCAGAAGTACGCCAACCAGACGCACGTGCCGAGCTCAGTGCTCAAGACAATCCCCATCACCTGGCCATTCGCCGTGTGGGGCATGGACATGGTAGGCCCCTTCAAAAAGGCCCCCTCCGGCTACACCCACCTTTTGGTCGCGGTCGACAAATTCACAAAATGGGTGGAGGCCAAGCCAGTCCGGAAATGCGACGGGAAGACCGCCACTAAATTCCTACGTGAGCTCATATATCGCTACGGGTTCCCAAACAGCATCATCACGGACAACGGCACCAACTTTGCCAAAGGAGCCATGGACGAATTCTGCGAAGAACACCACATCCGGCTCGACCTCGCGTCAGTCGCCCACCCGGAATCCAACGGCCAGGCGGAACGGGCCAATCAAAGCATCCTCCACGGCCTGAAGCCGTGACTCCAAGTACCACTCGAGCGCACCGCCGGGTGCTGGGTCGAGGAGCTACCCTCCGTCATCTGGGGCATCCGCACCTCGGTCAACAGGTCAACAGGATTCACCCCCTTCTTCATGGTGTACGGCGTCGAGGCAGTCATGCCCACCGACCTCAAGCACAACTCGCCGCGGGTCGTCCACTACACGGAGGCTGTAAACGAACTCGCCCGCCAGGATGGAGTCGATCAGTTCGACGAGGCACGGGACCTTGCTCGGTCACGCACCGCCATCTACCAGCAGGGACTCCGCCGCTACCATAGCCGGCGGGTGAAAACTCGCACCTTCCAAGAAGGCGACCTGGTGTTGCGCCTCATCCAGGACAAGAAGGGCATTCACAAGCTTTCCCCTCCGTGGGAGGGACCATTCGGCATCAGGCGAGTACTCGGCAACGACGCCTACTACCTCATCAACGTCCGCGGGGACGGCGAACTCGACGTCAAGCGACCATGGAATGTAAACCTCCTACGGAAGTTCTACTCCTAGAACCCCACATATGTACCCTCCAGTCGCTATGAAATGAAAGAATTGGTTACCGCAAATTGCACCTACTCTCCGTATCTTGTGCCACTCGCACTCGTAATAACAGCATCAAGCTAACCGCAGAAGTCAACCTTTGGTACAGCGATCGGCACGGCCAAGTAGTGCGGTGCGAGAGCACTGGGTCATCCCAGGTCTTGCACCGTCCACAAAAATGCCTACCCAGATCCCCATTGGAGTCGCCCAGCCCGACTGGCTCTACGAGCCAAGACAACTGCCTTCGCTTCCTACAGTGACCATGATCCTCCGCATCCTCGACATAGCGACTCGAACGGCCAAGTACCACGCTCGGGGACTGACGACCAGTTCAGCGCGAGTGGCTCGGGAAAACACCAATTATGAGAGCATGCCCAGGATTCGCCATGCGACTGACCCAATGGGCCAGGCAGGAGCGATGCGCTCGAAATAACGCGCCAAGTCCTCACCCACCCTCGAGTCGCGCCTAGAACAACCAAGTACCACGCTCGGGGACTCGGCCACCCGACCTCGTTCGCGCAAGGGAAAATGGTGAAGTACAGAGCACTCAAGGGAGTCGCCTTGCGACTGGCTCTTCGAGTCCGGGCGAGTCGAACACAATAACAAAACATTCAAAAACCACAAACACATCACACACGAGGTAAACCCCACAAAAGGGCGGACGCGCTCGGGGACTCGTTCAAACCTCAATCACAAAAAACATGAAAAATCACAAAACAGGCATGATATCTCATTCAATAGCATGTCACATTGTCTCAAATTACAAAATATGCCCAAACGGCAGACCTGCTACTAACGCCCCAGGGCAAACTATCCTATTCCGCAGGCTTCGACGACGACTCGCCAGCACCGTGGCGATTGTGGATGAACGGCGTGTACGGGTTTGACGGGTACGTCGTCATCTCACCCGCCATCGCCGCGCGGAAGGGCTGCTCGACCTTGAAATCCCGGTGCTGCGGCTCGGGGTCGTTAGGCGCGACGACCGTCTCCTGGTACGGAAGGAGGTCGCCCATTGCCCAAACACGCTCGGAGAACATCGTGGCACGGTCCGTCAACTTGAGCACCTCGGAGAGCTCCACCGCGCCAGTCGACGACGGGTAGCCACTCGTCACGTCATCGAGGTCGAAGTCCTCCGGGAAGTGAGCAAGCCCAAGGCTTAGCGTCGTCGCTGCTCCGCGCCGGAACGCCGATCGCGTCATGAACTCAACAACCGAGGGCGCTTTCTCCAAGTACTTCCACACCTCGACGAGGTCGCTAGGAATTACATCCATGGGCGATATCTCCTGGAGGTAGGCTCGGATGCATGTCGCCGATAGCGTCGACGAGCGTGGCCACGCATTGCCGCGCGTCGAACGAGCTCGCCTCTTCCGCGCTATCAAGGATGCGACCTGCGAATAGAAGATAACAGTGAGTACGTCCGATATCGCAAAAAGGCACATGCAGGGGCAGATACACTTACCAATCAAGGGGCAGGAGAGATCCGTGATGAAGCATTGAAGCGAAGTATAGTCGTCCTGAAGCCCAGCAACAAGGGTGTCGGACACTTTACGTTCCTCTGTGGCGGCTGTAACGGCAGCCTTGGCTCGCCCATCCGCCGAGCTCGCTTCCTCCTTCGCCTCCCTCAGCTCGTGCTCGAGATCGGCGATCCGCTTCTCAGCCGAGCTCAACGCCGATTGCGCCGTCGCCAACTCACCCGCGGGGACAAGTCCCTGGCGAGCCTCCTCTGCCTTCGCGGCAACCGCCTGAAGCCCCTTATTCGCCTCTTGGATGGCGGCCAGTTCTTTCTCTGCGCGGTGTTTCGCTGCCAATCGGTCAGCTGACTCATGTTGCAGACACTGCACACAATTCAAACAGTTAACTTAGGCGAAATCCTAAGTGCCCACCCGCTGAAATTCAGCGAGTGCGCACTCGGGGACTGGCAATCAAGAAACCCTAAGTGCCCACCCGCTGAAATTCAGCGAGTGCGAACTCAGGGACTGGCAATCAAGAAATCCTAAGTGCCCACCTGCTGAAATTCAGCGAGTGCACACTCGGGGACTGGACGCGAAAAATAATAACAAGACACTAAAAGAATCAGACCGCTGCAACACACCGGCCTGATCCTCGGGGACTGGACATACCTGGATGGCTGCGCCAAGCATGCTGTGAAGTTGTATCGCATCCACGGACGCGAGGAGAGCCGGCGTGTGCCCACGACGCTGCTCGACCTCCGCGTCGGCGACCCCAGGTGCACGGCTCGAGGGCGAGGTCCCACTAGTTGTAGCCGATCTGGCCATGAAGCGCGGGAACGTGGCGATGGAGGCACCGGCACCAAAGGAGGCCGGCTCGGTCACCCTAGGCGAGGGAGCACCCTCCTTCGTGGGTACGGCCGCCTCCATTGCGGGTTCATTCGGCGCGACCGCCGTGTCGTCGGAGATCGTGACGACATTGTCACCCTTGGCCTTCTTGGCGCCATCCGCAGGGACGACGACTTCGTCCGCCTTCCTCTTCCGGGAGGGATCCTCTTTGCCGACGACGGGTGGCACCTTAGCCACGGTCAGATGGCCTATCTTCTTCGCTCCGGTCCTACAAATCGATTGCGTGAGCAAGATAATTCAAGCTGCTATGAAAGACAAAAGTAGGTGAGCGAACTCACTTGGCGACTGGAATGAAACATAGCCCGGTGCGGATGCCGGCCGGCTTCTCCAGTTCAGGGCCCAGTCGGCGGCTGAGGCCCATCTCCAGGACGTCGCGTGCCCAAGACACGGACGGCTTCTTCGTCGAGGCCGCCAGAGGCGTCTGGGACATCTTCGCAGGAGCTTCCTGCGGCCGCCGCAGCCAGCGAGCGCCCCTAGCCCGCAGATCGGGCGAATGGCGGAGGCATCGAGGCCAGTGGCACCTCGACAGTGGCCGTGTCCAGCGCGGCTGCCGTCGGCGGCGCCTCGTCCTTGGCCGGGCTGGGGGCGTCGGAGCTGCTCGCCGAGTGCGGTGGCGAGGCCGGCCTCATCGGCTTCGTCTTCTTCTTCGGAGGGGCCTTCGCCTCCTTCTCCTTCTTCTTCTTCTTCTTTGAAGGAGTATCCTGGCGGTGCGAGGTGGTCTCTGGAAGTTCGTCATCGTCATCATGACGCTCGAGGCTTTTACTCGCCTCAAGCTCACGCTGACGCTGCCCGCGGGTCTTGCGGACCAGTGGGGTGACCTCCTCCTCGGATTCATCGTCGCCATTGCTCTCGTCACTCTCGGTGTCGCCCTTGGCGGGAGGTGACTCGCCCATGTCCTGGAGGGACGAGCTCGAGTTCTCGTCATCTGAAGGCGGGAGCCATCCTTCCACCACTTGGAATAGCTGCAATAAACACAAAATGAAATTAGAATGACCGCGACTGCAAAAACTGCAACTGCGAATGATGCGAGGTGATTACTGTTGGGGCTGGATGCTTTGCGGTGTAGGGGGCGACCCCAGACTTTGCGTCCAGGTACACCGCCTGGGTGATCTTCTTCAGTGCTGGGGTGTAGTCCTCGAGCTTCCACTCGGCTAGGCTGGACTTCGTCGAGTCCTCCCGGCCTGTGTATTGGTACATGTAGTGGTCGCGCCGAGCCAGAGGGACGAGCCGCCGTCCGAGCCAGCAGTTATATAAGTTGATCGTCTGAAGGCCCTTCTTCTTCAGACCGCGGATGGTTTGAAGCATTTCGTCCACGACCATCTGCTGGTCGCTGGGGAGCTTGTCGACTTGGAGACGGCGCGGTTCGGATCGGTTGGCGGAGTATCGTGGGATCGCCACCTCGCCCTCTGGGGTCACCTCGGCAACGTAGAACCAAGACTTCTTCTAGTCGCTCGCTGCCTTGGCGGGCAGCATCAAGTCAAAGAATGAAGCCTTCGACTTTAGCTGGAATGTCAGGCCGCCCGCGGCAAGCATTGGGCCGCCCGCTTCCTTGAGGCTGATCCGTCCGTGGAACAGATCTTGCCATATAGGGAAGTAGGGCTGGCAGCCCAAGTAGCACTCGCAGAATGCCACAAAGATGGCGAGCTGCTCGATGCTGTGAGGACCCAGGTCCGACGGCTGGATCCCGTAGTAGGCGCAGGTTACCGGAAGAACAGGACGAGGAATCCTAGCCCCCGTTCCAGGTGGCTGGTGAAGCAGAAGAATTCCCCCTCGCGCGGGTTCGGGGTCACCTCTCCGGCCGCAGGGATGCGCCAACAGCCGGCGCGCAGGATCCCGGCCTCCTCAAAGGACGCCAGCTGCGCCCTCGTACACTTAGATCTACCCCAAGGCTCGGTGGAGAGGGCCATGGCGGAAGGATTTGTGGGGGGTCGGAGGATTTCGGGTCGGCTGGATCGCGATGCGAAGGAAGGCGAGAGTACGTGCAATCGGAGGAAATGGCGAGAAGATGGTTCTCTGATCGTCTGCCATTCCCCTTATATAGCGGTTGTTACCCGCCAAATCAGGAAGCCGTTACTACACGGTGATTACGCCAAAAGTTACCGTTGGATTACCCCAACGGCTAGTTTGACCACGCTTAACAGTCCAACTTCAGCCACTCGGCTCGCCGACCCGATCACTACGATAGTGTTTCGCCGACTCGACTCGCCAAAGCTGCGATCAGGATCACTAGTTTTCTCCTTTATACATGATCCCGCCGACGATTCGACAGGATGTCCGCCTGCCGTCAGATACTCGATCGCCAGAGCCACCTACGCCCAATCGGCGACGACCTCGGGACTACTAATGGGGATGTGCCTACCGGGTATACCCAGCAGACGCTTCCGATCGGCCTAGAAAGCGAGTGGGCTCGCAAGACGGCGATCGATCAAGGCCCGTAGATCCAAGCGATCGAAGCTGAAGGCCCAGGCGAGTAGATAGGCCCAGTCGGATTAGGTTAAACAAGTACCAAAGCCTTAACTGATTCGGTTGAGATATGTAAACCCTAGGGGAGGTGAGCCTATATAAACCTCCCTGCGGGGCGTGTAGAGGCACGTTCCATCATACACCCAAGCGACTCGCCGCCTAGCCGCCGAGCTCGCCCATTGTACCACCTTCATAATAAAATCTAGCAGGAGTAGGTCTTTACCCTCCAGGGGGGCGAACCTAGGTAAAACCCTGTGTCTCAGCCCTCATCTCGCACTGCAGATGGCTGGCCGCCCTTGCCCCTCGTTCTACTACTCACTGCTGATTGCAGCATCTGCCGTGACCATTCCCACGACAATAGTGCATGTCTGCGAAGAGGGTGACACTTTGGCACCATGTTTTGTACATTTCAGCATTCCACCACACTTCAATACACATGCTAGGGTCCATTTCATGGGTTTGGAGGTATTCCGATGCTCCGAGGCGCTTCTTCCTATGAAACCCTGATCTGTGGGCCCATAATCGTCTACCTCCTAGATGTTCTTATGAAAGGGGTATCCCGGTGGATTTTTCTCTTGGTTTGTGCTTGGTTGGGTTATATGATAATTCCAAACCATGTTCGGGCATAAATTGTGACAAGATCTAACCTGGTTTCACCGAAATGGAGAGTTCTCGACCCCCTAATAATTAAATTTCTAGAACACCTTCGTTTTTAGGTGACATCGCATGTGTGCGAACGGGTCACACTTGGGAACCATGTTTTGGACATTTCAGCATTCCACCACACTCTAATACACATGCTAGGGGTCCCTTGCAAGGTTTGGAGGTATTCCGATGCTCTGAGGCGCTTCTTCCTATGAAACCCTGATTTGTGGGCCCAGAATTGTCTACCCGCCTAGATGTTCTTATGAAAGGGGTAGCCTGGTGGATTTTTCTCTTGGTTTGTGCTTGGTTGGGTTATAGTATAATTTCAAACCATGTTTGGGCACAAGTTATCCAACCCGGTTTCACCTTCACGCATTGTGTCATTTTATGTGCCCTCCCATGCATTTTTGTAAAGCGGCTACGGGAAAGATGTGAAACATTTGCACTACGTCATTCTATGTACCCTAGTATCTAGAAAAATCCAAATACATATACTATTATAAATATTGCAAATGTTTCAAAAATAAGTTTTCTTCTAGCTAGAAAATGAAAAGAAAAAATGAAACAAAAAAACGAAACACCGCGCTGGAGTCGGGATGGAGGAGGGATAAAAATCCGCTCTGCCACCTCCTCCATCGAAAAGCCGCGCCTCCACCTCCCTCCCTCCTCAGAAAATTCGTTTGCCTCCCTCCCTCCCCTCACCTGCACAGACACGGCGGCCCCTCTCCCCTCACCTGCACAGACATCACCGCCTTCCTCCCCTCACCTGCACAGACACCACCGCCTCCCTCCCCTCACCTGCACAGACACCACCGCCTCCCTCCCTCCCCTCACCTGCACAGACACCTTCGCGACTCCGTCTCCCCTGCATCGAGGTCGCCGCTTTCCGGGTAAGCCCCTCTCCTTCCCCATCTCCCGTTCTTCCACAGGTTCTGTCCTCCCCCGGGTAAGCCCCTCTCCCTCCCCATCTCCCTTTCTTCAGTTGGGTCCTGTTAGATCTATTTCTAGGGTTCATCGGGGCATGGATGTCGGGGTCCTTTCGGATCGATTAGGGTTATCTCGAGTCATGGGGCGGAGCTATACTAGGCACGGTGCCTTGGACGGTTACAAATCAATCATTATAATAAAAATCCATTTAGATCTCCTAATTTCCATGCAAAATGGTGTTAAAAGTTTTGAGATATCTTTGTGAAAATTGGCACTTCCATTCTATGGTTGAAATTTTCAAGTCTTGTTCTTTTGTACATTTTCGATCTACTATTCTACCTGTCAAAACTCTGATCTTCTCGTTTGTAGCATGGTTTAGGCACGTGGGCTGTAAATTCATTGATATATGGGACGAGTAAATTCATTTTGAAAATATTTAGGTGTTGTAGGCACCTACTTTCATTGTCAATGCTTAATAACAGTTTTAATTTTAAATTACAATGTCCTGCCACATGTTACAAGTGAGAACAGGAACATTAGAGTGATCTGTTGAAAAGCATCTAAAGATAGGTACAGCAGTGGTGCACTCGTGTACCTTGTGTGCATAGTTATGAGCAATATTGTTGTATTCTCTATGGATGTGAGCTACCCTTGCATTAGTTCTTTGAACAAATTTAAGAATATTTGTAAGAGTGTCTCTAGTATTCCAATGAATGTACTCAGTTTCTAACTTGCCGCTATTGACAGCCTGCCAGTATAATATTGTCTGTTAGCAAAAGGGGTTTTGGTATCTCCAGTTTTCTGCAATTTGAATTGCTAATAGCATTGCTTTAGCTTTAGCTTTGGTATCTCCAGTTTTTCTGCAATATGTTCTTTTATTGGTTGATTGGTTGCTGGTCATATACATGTATACATACATGTATCTTTACTTCTGATGAGCATATATACACTAAAAAATAACCGGTTTGATTGGTTGATTGTATTCTAACCAACTAGTACACTTTATAGACTCTTGGTATGTTAGTTGATTGTACGCTAACCAACAGCTTTGTGTTTAATTCTGGACTCTGTATGTTTGTGATCTTTGTGTTTAATTCTGGACTCTTAGTATGTTTGTGACCCTTGTATATGTTTGTGATAACTGTTTGGACTTGATTAGGTGACCATGGAAACGAATGACGAGCTCATCGATATCAGTTCGGATGATGAAGCGGTCCTTGCGATGGAAGCTAGGAAGCGGAAGCCTTGCTGCTTCTAGAAGCGCTGTCGAGGAAGCTGCTGCAAGGCAAGCTGCAGCTAATCGCGTTGTGGCGATCTGAGGTAATATGTAAATCATGTTTTACCATGCAGCCCATCACATGCTTCCTATTTTTCATTTTTCCTGTAGCTTATTTTCATGGTGGTACATGTAGGTCCAAATAAACCGGGTTCTTGCTCCTATGACAAGTTCTTCGTGTACGGAAACCATGTGGCTCTCAATTCTGCACAAATTAGCTATCTAAAGGAAGTTGCTAGGAAGAGGCCAACTATACCTATTTATGTATGCACTATCAAGGAAGCACACACCGATGATACCAAAATAAAAATGGTAAAAAATTCTATAATCTCAATTCTGTACAGTTTTGTTACCTTGCTTTGTTGAACTAGTCTATAATTCATCAAATTTTACTAATCTTGACCCATTTAACTTCTATGCAGTACTTCTCAAGGAAGTATACCCTTACAAACATTAGGAAGCATCTTAAGTTACCAACAAAAGTGAAGGTATTTATGAAGAATTATAGTATGGAAGCCAGAGTCAGAGTAATCATGAGCAAAACAAAGGGAAAAGGTGCCCAGATGACAACCTGCTGGAAAGAAGTGGTGGTGGCGAACAATATGCAAGTCGGCAATATCTTCATGTTTCGGTTCCGCCACAACCCTATACGGGGTCATCTGGAGTTGATTGTTGCGGAAGTCATGTAATCAGCTCTAGTTGAGCTTCTAAGTTAGTATCTAGTACGGTCAGACTTGTGAACCTGCATGATCTTTTGGTGCTCTTGTAATTATGCTAGTCAGCTCATGTTGAGCTTAAGTACCTTGCTACCTAGTTTGAGCACAAGTGGTCTGTTGGTGGTCTGTTGCTACCTAATCTTTTGGTATATATATGCTAAAATATCTACTTAGATTTGTCTGTTTGTTCCAAGAATATTTACTATGAAATATATGCACAAAATACCAGTTCATATGAAATATATGCACAAAATAACAGTTCTTGTAATACAACTACGAAATATATGCACAAAATAACAGTTTTGGTATATATATTGCTCTAAAAAAGGGGGGCGGAGGCTGGGACTCGAACCCATGACCACAAGATTGTGTTGAATGCACTAAACCGCTAGGATAAAGACTTTTTGTTGTCTCATTATTAGAACTACTTTTATATATAAGTTTATTGTTTCTCTAACTTATCAAAGAGCCACTCGAATTGGGACTTGACAGAATTTCCCCCGAGCGGCTATAGCATAGAGAGCTGGGGTGGCGGCAGCGACCAGCTAGAGCCTAGACAGCTGGGGCAGTGGCGGCGACCAAGCTAGGGCTAGGGCGGCGGCAGCGACCAGCTAGGGCTAGGGCGGAGGCAACGACCAGCTAGGGTTGGGGGCGGCAGAAGGGGCACGGCGGCAAGCGGGTGGCGGCAGAAGGGGCACGGCAGCAAGTTGGCAGCAAGCGCGCGGCGGCAGAAGGGGCACGTGTGGACAAGGTAAAGGTTCTAACAGAATTTGTGCTTCGATTCAGAACTTGTATGCGAATATGCTGGCTATTTTAGTCTGTGAATGTGCTAGCTATTTTGGTCTATCAATGTGCTAGATATTTTGGTTTGTGCTTCTAGTAGAATAGCAGAATTTACTATTATTGTACTGCTATTTTGTGAATGTACTAGCTACTTTGGTCTATGCTTTGATTGCGAATGCAAACTTGCAACAATTTGTTGGTCTTTTGCATGCAGATGGACAGAAGCTAGATTAGGAAAGGAGTTAGAAGGCTTTCCTATGAACATCTAAGGGGAGTGGATGGGTTCATGCGATTAGTTCATGAAAATTTTGCCAAGGATGATCAAGTTCTTTGCCCATGTCGCAGCTATATCAACCGAGAGCAACAAACTCTAGATAATGTAGAGGCTCATCTGCTGATGAATGGGATGGCAAGCAATTACGATAGATGGATCCATCACGGTGAAAATTTACATGCACCTCAACCTGAACATGTTCAACCTGATGGAGAGGCACATCATGTTGATCATCAAGGTGCTAATTTTGTAGAAGGTGATCCACAAGTCAATGATGGTTTTGAGGAAGAGGACGGGTATGAAGATGGTAGAACTCCTGACCTTTTTAGGGATCTGTACAAGGTGGTGAGGGAGGGAAGACTATATTTGCAGAGCTGATAGAGGAGGCGAAGCATCCAGCTAGTGATGGTGGTACATTTTCTATATTTACCTTCACTATGAAGTTGCTTCATGCCAAATCATACTACAGGATAAGCAATGTCGTGTTTAACGCGATACTCCAGATCTTGACATTGCAGTACCCCAAAAGCTCAATTCCCATAAATTATGATGAAGCGTTGAGCATTATTGGAAGATTAGGGCTTGTCTATGATTCAATACATGTGTGCCCCAATAATTGCGTGTTGTTTCGGAAGGAGTTTGCCAAACTTGACAATTGTCCAAAGTGCAGTGCTTCTAGGTGGAAAGATGCTGATGGGAGGAGGCAGATGCCGGAGAAGGTCTTGAGTAACTTCCCATTGATTCCAAGGCTGCAAAGAATGTTCATTTCGAAAGAACAATCAGAGCAGGTCCAGTGGCAGAGGCTAAGGCAGCAACCCGTGGAGAATGAGATTAGCCATCCAGCTGACAGAGAGGCATGGAAATATTTTGACAAGAAATATAATTTTTTCCTCTGATGCAAGTAATATTAGACTAGGCATCGCCACAGACGGTTTTAATCCTTTTGGAAACATGAGCAACTCATATAGCATGTGGCCTGTGTTTGTGGTTCCATATAACCTGCTGCTATGGGCATGTATGGACCAGTCCAACCTCATGATGGCGTTGCTGATCCCGGGTCCAGATTCTCCAGGAAAGGATTTTGACGTCTTTATGGAGCCCCTTGTCGAAGAGCTCCTCCTGCTGTGGAAAGGTGTACGCACCTATGATGCCCGGAGTCCCGACCAATTCGATCTACGTGCTGCGATCATCTGGTGTATCCACGATTTCCCAGCACTGCACACCTTGTTAGGGAGGATCACGTCGGGTTATCAAGCATGCGTGAGGTGTGACAAGGATCCTTGATCGAAGAAAATAAGGAATAATATATGCTTCATTGGGAGCCGTCGCTTTCTTCCTCGCAACCATCGTTGGCGAACAAGCAAAGACTTTAATGGCGAGGCTGAAACTCGCGACAAGCCGGTTAAATTCACTAAAGAAGAGCTGCTGGAGCAACTTGACGAGGTGAAGCATGTGAGACCAGGAAAGCTTGAGAAAAAAATAAAATGTGAGGATGGATAATGCTGGAGCCGGAGGTCCATTTTATGGGACCTCCCATACTGGGCTGATTTGAAGCTAAGGCATAATCTTGATGTGATGCACATCGAGAAGAATATATGCGACAATCTGCTTGGCACAATTCTAAACATTGATGGGAAGACAAAGGATACGGTCAACTCTAGGCTCGATTTGGAAGACATGGGAATAAAAGAATATTTGCACCTACAACATGTTGAAGGTGGAGAGTCATTTGAAATGCCATAAGCATGGTAGACAATGACTAAAGAAGAAAAGATCAGATTTTGTGAATTCATTAGACCAGTGAGATTTCCTGATGGGTACGCTGCTAATTTAGCAAAAATGTGTGTCTCCTGATGGATGCAAACTACAAGGTCTAAAAACACATGACTGTCACATTCTGCTCCAAAGTATTTTACCGGCTGGACACCGAGGATTGATGCATAAGAATATATATGAAGCTGTTGCTGAACTTGGAAATTTCTTTCGAGAGTTGTGCTGCAAAACACTAAAATTGGATGTTCTTGAAAGGCTCGAAAAAGAAATCCCGGTTATCCTTTGCAAGCTAGAGAAGAATTTCCCTCCAGCTTTCTTCACTGTGATGGTTCATTTGGCCTTACATTTACCAAAAGAAGCAATGCTTAGAGGCCCTGTTCAGTATGGCTGGATGTACCCAATAGAAAGAAGGTTGCTTACATGTAAGCGTTCTATGCGAAACACGGCCAGACCCGAAGGGTCGATTGCCAAGGCATATATTGTTGATGAGTGCCTTACATTCTGCTCTAGGTACTTCGATGATGTCGAAACCAGATTTAACCGGCCAGGAAGAAATATGACAAGTGATGATTTGCATAGCGGTGATGTCTCGGTTTTTGAGAATGGCGTGAACTTTCTTGGAGCATCAAAATACTTGGAGGTTGAAGCTGCTGACTATGATAAGATGCTTTCGTATGTTCTCATAAGTTGCCCCGAGGTGCTACCATATATCGAGTACGTCATCTCTTGCATGTGCCCTCGATATCTTTTTTCTTGGCTTAGAAGGAACCCATTTTGTTGCATGTGATATATTGTTGTTTGCATTGCAGGCTGTGCAAGAAAGAGTTGACGGAGCAAGATAGCCGGATCGAGGTTGATAAATGGCTCGCAAAAGGATTTGCTAAATGGTTTAAGAAACATGTGAGATATCTTGCCTTTGTATCAATTGGCACATGATTTATTTTTGTTTGTATGCGTGTGTTATTCACCCCTGTTTTGGTTTATTTCTTTAGATTGGAAATTTGCACAAGGAGAAGAAGGTGAGTGCTGATCTTTTTGCTTTGGCTTGTGAACCGGATAGGAGGGTGAGGATATATTCAGCATGTGTTGCCGATGGTGTCCGCTACCATAGCGTTGACCGTGAGAAGAATAGAAACACGCAGAATAGTGGAATTTTTGCCGAGGGAGACCATGAGGGTACAATCATTGACTTCTACGGTCATCTCAGAAGCCTCATCAAGTTGCAGTGCAATTGTAGCGGTGGCATCCATCGGTCGGTTGTCTTGTTTCGCTGCGATTGGTTCAATGTTGGTGGCAAGAAGAATTCAGGTTTCCAAGACGATGGACACTTTAAGAGCATTAACACTGCAAGGTTTTGGTACAAGACTGATCCTTTTCTTCTAGCAACCCAAGCAACAAAGGTGTTCTATGTGCCAGATACCGACTTGGGTAGAAGTTGGCGAGTTGTGCAAAAATTCCAGCATAGGCATTTGTGCAGTGTTACAGAAACTGAAGTGGAAAAGGATCCATGTGGTGGTGCTGGGCTAACATACCAAGATGATGACACGCCGGAAGTTCCGGTGCATGCTAAAGAAGCCAATGTGCAAACCAGGTTGCAAAGGGACAGGGAGAGTGTGGTACTCGATGCTGCGTATGTACAAAAAATAAAGAAAAAGAGGAAAGAGGTAGTTGATGGCGAGGATGAACGAAACATGACATATCATACAATGTATCAGTATTGTAGCGATGATGAAGATAATAGGCAGAGGCATCGATTCGACGATGACGAGTAGTTTATGTCCTATGTGTATGAACTACTGATAATAGGCAGAGGCAGTTTCTGTCAAGTTTTATGTACTGAATTTACCTACTGTGCAATTTATGTACTGTGCAATTTATGTACTGATGTTTTATGTACACAAGTTTATGTACTCAAGTTTATGTACTGAAGTTTATGTTTGCCACTGTGAAATTGTAGCTAAAATGTCCACAAAATACAGTCGAAATGCTGCCCAAATGTAGTATTTTAAGCAGACAATGCTGCTAGATTTCAACCCTAAAAATGCAAGAAAAATGCTGCCAAATTTTAGATCACAGTGCTACATACACATTAGATAAGAAATGGTCCGAATGATCTTGCTAGACATTATGTACTTGTGGACATATCAAATGATCTTAAATTTGTGGACATACACATTCCACAAAAGCTACAAGAAGTTTTCACTCAATGGACATACACATTCCATAGTACATAGCAAAAACTACAGAAATGATCCAAATAATAAATAAATTGCATCCTCCATCTCCTTGCATCTTCAACTTCTCTTTCTCACTTGCACCATCTCCCTGCATCTTCAGTTCATCATGCACCATCCCCATTATCTCTCCATTGCTTTCAATCCTTTCAATTGCTTCAGTTTTCTCCCACACGGAATCTCTTAGGTCCCTGATTAAATCTTTCTGAAATTTGGGCATCTCACTGTCCGCCCAACTGAATTTGTCACACCTAACACGGCCCTCCATCTGACAAACCAAATTCAGAGATGAACCAAATTCAGAGTTGTAAACTAAACATAATTCAGAGATAGAGCTGCAAACTAACCGAGCGCATCCTACAATTGTGGTATCTCCGGCCGGGATTGTCATTGCTCCAAGATATCCACTGTGGCATCATCTCTCCACAGTCGCAGTACTTGGCGGCAGCATAGTCGAAAGGGAGCTGGCGATAGGGGATGGGCCGGCGGCAGCGATGCGACGAAGTTGCGCCCCTAGAAGAACTGTCGGAGCTGGCGGTAGGGGATGGACCCATGCTCGTTAGATGCGTGTCCTAGCTAGCTGGTGATGGCGGCAGGGGATGAACTCGAACCCTAGCTAGAGATGGCGGCACAGGATGAAATTGAACCTAGCTGGAACCCTAGATCGACCGTGGCGGGCGGGGATTCGAACCCTAGCTGGTCGTCGCCGCCGCCCTAGCCCTACTAGTCAACGTCGTCGCTCTTGGAGGAAAACATACCCCTGGTCCCGTGGAGAATCGAGTGGCCCTTTCATAAGTTAGAGCAAAAAATGAATGTATATATAAATTTAGTTCTTCTACATAGACAACAACACTTCATTGTCCTAAAGGTTAGGCTCATACATTTCAGCGTGAGGTCGTGGGTTCGAGTCCACGCGGCGCAACCTTTTTTGGTTATTTGATTCCCACCTCGCCCGATATGGTCCACCGGTTCGAGCCCATAGGATGCAGATTCCCACCCCGCGTGATATGGTCCACCGTTTCCAGCCCATATGATCCAGACTGCCCGCCAGATATGGGCCACTAGCTCCAGCGCTCCAGCCCATAGGATTTATACCACTGGTATGTGCTTAAAAAACCGTATAAGAGAGGGACCCACCTTTTAGATCCATCCCGTGTGTCGATTTCCGGGGCCCACATGCTGAGCTGGTTGCCTAGTCATTTTAATTCAACCCAGGTCAAGATATTATGACGATTTAAATTGGTCGTAATCTGCCCAATAAAAGTCTCTGCACCATGCTATTAATTTATGACCATTTCATGTAAGCAAACTGTGACCTTTTGGACTAAATTGGTTGTTATTTTTCAAGGTTTGGACCCTCTCGAATTCCCTACGACCAATTGGTTCAGAATGGTCATAGATATATGACCAAAAAATCCATGATCGTTAAAAAGGTCACTAGTGAGCAGATTTCTGAAGAAAATATGCCCTAGAGGCAATCATAGAGATGATTATATTTCTTATGTATCCATGAGTTATTGTAATGTTCCTTGAATATCCATATCAGGCAACTTGTATTGATTGGCAATTATGTGAATTGTTTGTGAAACTCTTTACTTGTATGGTTATTTGATAGTTGTCCCTAGTCGGATTTCATCTGAGGACACACATGAATATTATACTAGCACATCGATTGGTTGATGACTATGTTTTACAAGTCATAGACTAGAGATGTCAAACCAATGATGTGGACACATGTTATGAACATGGGGTTGGACTGACCCAACTTGAGACTGGCAATTAGTTGCAGCTCTCTCTCTACACATCGTGTACGTTTTGTCCTTAGACCTGAGATTGTCGCATGTACTTGAGATGTGGATCGACCTACTTTGGGGCTATCAACCACTACTCCGTAACTGGGTAGTCATAAAGGTAGTTTTCGGGTTTGTCCTGAAGCATGCTGCAAGGCATGGTCAATCAAGATGGGATTTGCCCCTCTCTACTTGAGAGAGATATCTCTGGGCCCCTCGAGTGATCGGATCCAGAAATGCATGGCCATGCTACATAAGGTTAAGAGTTAACCTAGTAAAGGGATTCCGAGTTACAGTATCGAGAAAGAGAGGTTAGCTTGGAGCTAGACTAAATATCGTGAGGCAAAGGGAAAGACATGTACTAAACCTTGTGATGGTTCGTCCGATATGATCTTTGTATGCGTTTAGGAGTTGGCACGTCTTGCTAGAGGCCGCTACCAACTATTGATAGAATAAGTGTATTCATGTCATGTCTATATGCATATGAACCTATAGGGTCACACACTTAAGGGGCTAGAAGCCTAATGAGGATTGGATCCGAATTAGACCAGGCTTAGGCTACTAATGGGCTGCTAATGTAGAAGCCCACTAGGGACTCCTATATAAGAGAGGGTCGGGCGAGATGAATAGGGCTAGACCTTAGACCATTCCACCCAGCCACCACACCTCTTGCATATGTTTCACGCGCGGACTTAGCAGTCCGGCGTCTGATGCTTTCACCCCACACGTGTGGATACCTCGGAGGTGCCGCATCTGTGGCACTTGGACGAGCCACGCAAAGGGAGCTTCTCATGGGACGAGGACAAGGAGGAGACATGGAACGTCTGCACTGCCTCGACGCGCTTCATTGATTCCACAACTGTGCGTCTAGTGGTAATCCCGTGATCTATGACAACAGTAATCCTGGTATACGCGGTAGAATTTTTTTGATTTGCGCTAGTGTAGCCTACCCGTATCCCTTCAGTGGTATCAGAGCTGATGTTGTTCAGTTATAGGTTCGGGATGTTTGCATATGGTGATATGTAGATTGATATGAATGATGTGATCGTTTGTATTGCGGTGGTTCAGGATTGATCTATGCGCTTTCTTTCCGTGATCTTCATTCTAAGGTTGTCGAACGACTTACCCCTACCGGTCGGCTTCCGCCATCGGGGTAGACAGTGACACATAAATCCTGTTGAATCACGCGAAGATCAATATGATTGATAGAATCGTAACCTAGATCTAAAATCAATGTACCATGATCAAAGGAGTTTGATCAGATCGGAACAAGAGTCGGTTTATGGTAAATTTGATTTGCCGATCAAAATCCTTAAAGAAAATTGTGTAGATTCGATCTTTCATTTGATTTGCCGATCAAAACCTAGATACCGCGAGGGGCGCTGCCCCTTCGAACCCCGCAGGGGGAGACCCCCCTTAATCGTAGCCCCTTTTGTATCTTGTTAAGGTAACTAGGTGCTGCGATGTCACATGATCCGGTAGAATGCGATTCTATGCATAACTTGTTTTTGCATAATGTATGTGATCAGTATGGCCCATATATGTATGTGATGCATGTATGAAATTTTGCATGACCTGCGTGTCATGAGTAGGGCAACACGACTAGAGCCATATGTGTTGTCATTTATTGTAATGGCCTGCGTGCCAACTTGTGATGATCTCAATACTATGTAATTTTGATTACTAGCTGTTAGGAGTAATAGCTTGTATTAGTTCTTGGAGGACTCATCACTTGGAGGATGGCTCAAATGGAACATGAAGATGGAGATCATCATGGTGGACAGGTTCTATGGCGATGGAGATCACCATGAGAAAATGGGCCATACAATGTCACATTTATGTGAATGCTATTCTTATGTGTTTTACTCTATGCATCCTTAGATGATAGAAGTAGAACGATCCCTCACAAATTTTAAGCTAAACCATGCCCTCCCAACCAAACCTTGCACCATCCTATGCCATGTACAATCGTTGGTGGGCCTATGAAATTAGGGTGTTGCGGTTTTCCTTGGATGGATGGGTTTGTATCGGATACCTACACGCATAAGGGTTGGTGAGCTTGAAAAGGTCATCTTAACAGTTAAGGACCTTGGTGCATAAAGGTTGGGCGCCTAGTTTTGACATTGAGATGTCACCCAACAATAAGAGTCATATGTGATATGATTAGCAAGTGTTGCTTACCGATTTACCTTGTCTTCTAGCAGTGATGCTAAAGCTCACTAGTCGACTTCTTAATTGTGGATCTTGAATCACTTAGTATCAATAGAGGGATATTGATTTAAGTGGGAGTACATGCTATTAAATTGTTTAATATGTTTTACTCTTTCATGGTTACATGGCTTAGTATTTTGCATGTTTTCTGTTGTAGATCAATGGCACTGAATACTACATCACCTTTCTCTTTGTGTTCAATTCTTGACAAAGATAAACTAAATGGAACAAACTATTCGGACTAGGTACGTAACCTGAGAATTGTTCTCAGTTCTGATAAAAAGGAAATGGTTCTGGATACCCCAATCCCCGATGAACCTGCTGATAATGCATTTGCTGCCCTAAAGAATGCCTACAAGAGAGCATGTGATGATTCTCTTGAGGTTAGTTGTCTTATGCTTGCATGCATGGAACCTGAACTCCAAAAGAAGTTTAAGGATCAGGAAGCGTACAATATGATCGTCGCTCTCAAGGACATGTTCCAAGATCAGGCAAGGACTGAGAGGTACAATGTTGCCAATTCCTTTATCGAATGCAAGTTGGCAGAGGGAGTGGCTGTAGGCCCCCATGTGACCAAAATGGTTGGTTATAGTCAGACTTTGGAAAATCTTGGTTTTCCACTAGGCCAAGAGTTGGCCACTAACTTCATTTTGGCGTCTCTTCCATCCAGCTATGGGACGTTCATTTTGAACTACCATATGCATGGGGTGGAGAAGGGCCTTAATGAGTTATGCGGGATGCTAAAAACAATAGAAAGTGACATGAAGAAGTGTGTAGGGCATAGCCATGTGATGGCTATGCAGAACAAGCCTAGCTTCAATAAAAAGGGTACTTACTGGAAGAAGAAGGGCAAGGCTAAGGATATGATCCCTAAGTCTACACCCAAGCAAAAGGCTGGACCTGCAGATGACATTGAGTGCTTCTTTTGTCATGAACATGGCCACTGGAAGAGAAACTGTAGCAAGTACCAGGCTTCTTTGAAGAAGAGTGGAAGTAAGAGTACTTCCAACTCAGGTACGCTTGTTGTAAATGTTGTGGACATTCTTCTTGTTGATTCCTATGTTAACTCTTGGGTATTTGATACCGGATCGGTTGCTCATATTTGCAATTCGATGCAGGGGCTAATAAGGACTAGAGAAGTGTAGAAAGGCAAAGTGGATTTTCGCGTCGGAAATAAAGCAAGGGTTGCTGCATTGTTCGTCGGCGTCATGCAACTTCACCTTCCGTCAGGATTTATTATGGAGTTGAATAATTGTTATTACATTCCTAGTATGGGTCAAAACATTTTATCACCTTCATGTTTGATGAGGGATGGTTATTCATTCGCGAGTGCAAACAATGGTTGTGTAATATCTAAGAATGATATGTTTATGGCTAATGCTCCCATTGTGAATGGGTTATTTATTTTGAATCTTGATGATGCATATGTTTACAATGTTAGTTCTAAAAGGCTCCGGCCTAATGATTTGAGTCCTACCTATTTATGGCATTGTCGTTTGGGGCATATAAGTGAAAAGCGCATGAAGAAGCTCCATGGTGATGGTCTTCTAACTTTGTTTGATTTTGAATCATACAAGACATGTCAAGATTGTTTACTTGGAAAGATGACCAAGTTGCCTTTTTCGGGTTTACCCAAGAGAGCGACAGATTTTTTGGAACTCATACATACTGATGTATGTGGACCAATGAGCACGACAGCCAGAGGAGGATATCACTACTTCATTACTTTTACTGATGATTTCAGTAGATATGGTTATGTCTACTTAATGAGGCATAAGTCTGAAACTTTTGAAAAGTTCAAGGAGTTTCAGAGTGAAGTAGAGAATCAATGTGGCAAGAAAATAAAGTCCTTGCGATCTGATCGTGGAGGTGAATATTTGAGTCACAAGTTTAGCGATCATCTTAAGAGTTGCGGAATTGATCCACAACTTATGCAGCCCGGAACGCCTCAAAGGAACGGGGTCTCCGAACGGCGTAATCGAACTTTGTTGGACATGGTTCGATCGATGATGAGCCAGTCGGATTTGCCATTGTCATTTTGGGGTTACGCTTTACAAACGACAGCTTTCACACTTAAGAGGGTACCATCTAAATCCGTAGTTAAGACACCACAAGAGATGTGGACTGGAAAGAATCCTAGTTTGTCTTTTCTAAAGGTTTGGGGTTGTGATGCATTTGTCAAGCGACTTCAGTCGGACAAGCTAACACCTAAATCAGATAAGTGCATTTTCATGGGATATCCGAGCGAAACCTTAGGATATTACTTCTACAACCGAGAGGAGGGCAAAGTGTTTGTCGCTCGTAGCGGTGTTTTCCTAGAGAAAGAGTTTCTCACAAAGGGAACAAGTGGAAGGTCGGTGTGACTTGAAGAAGTTCAAGATGAGCTAGTTGGGGATGCTTCTACGAGTGATGCTATTGTAGCAGAACAAGTTGAGGAACCCGTGGCAATAGAAGCACCACAACCACGAAGGTCGGCGAGGCTCCGCGAAGCGTGGGAATTATTATTGTTAGATAATGATGAGCCTGCGACCTATGGAGAAGCGATGGTGGACCCAGACTCTGAGAAATGGCTGATTGCCATGAGATCCGAGATAGAGTCCATGGGAGACAATCAAGTTTGGAACATGGTTGACCTGCCTAATGGTTTTAAAGCCATCGAGTGCAAATGGATCTATAAGAAGAAGATTGATATGGATGGAAATGTTCACATCCATAAATCTCGACTTGTTGAAAAAGGTTTTCGACAAGTTCAAGGAGTTGACTACGACGAGACTTTCTCGCCCGTAGCGATGCTTAAATCTATACGGATAATTATAGCCATTACTGCACATTTCGACTATGAAATATGGCAGATGGATGTCAATACGGCTTTCCTAAATGGAATCCTAACTGAGGACGTGTATATGATGCAGCCCGAAGGTTTTGTCGATCCAAACAATGCTGGAAAGGTATGAAAACTTCTGAAGTCCATTTATGGGCTGAAGCAAGCATCTCGGAGTTGGAACATTCGATTTGATGAAGTTGTAAAGGAGTTTGGCTTCATCAAAAACGAACAAGAACCTTGTGTTTACAAGAAGGAAAGTGGGAGAGCGCTGGTATTTCTAATCTTATATGTAGATGACATATTGCTGATTGGAAATGACATTCCTATGCTCGAGTCTGTTAATACCTTGTTGAAAAATAGTTTTTTGATGGACTTGGGAGAAGAAGCATATATTCTTAGCATCAAGATCTATAGAGATAGATCAAGGAGGCTAATTGGATTAAGCCAGAGTACATACATTGACAAAGTGTTGAAACGGTTCAGCATAGAAGAGGCTAAGAAGGGGTTCTTGCCCATGTCTCACGGCATAAAACTCAGCAAGACTCAGTGTCCTTCGACTACTGATGAGCGTGAGCGCATGAGTAGGGTTCCATATGCTTCGGCTATTGGATCCATAATGTATGCAATGATATGTACTCGCCCAGATGTTTCCTATGCTCTATGTGTTACAAGCAGATACCAGGCTGATCCAGGTGAAGGTCACTAGACAGCGGTAAAGAACATCCTTAAGTACTTAAAAAGGACTAAGGATGTGTTCCTAGGTTATGGAGGTGAGGATGAACTCAGTGTAAAGGGTTACACAGATGCGAGTTACCTTAACGATTCAGATGATTCAAAATCGCAATCAGGTTATGTGTTTGTCTTGAATGGTGGTGCTGTGAGCTGGAAAAGTTCCAAGCAAGATACAGTGACCTCCTCTTCAACAGAAGCTGAATATATTGCTGCCTCGGAGGACGTAAAGGAAGCTGTTTGGATTAGTAATTTCCTGATCGCTCTCGGTGTGGTTCAGGGCGCATCCAATCCCTTCGATGTTTATTGTGACAACAATGATGCTATTGCACAAGCCAAGGAACTTAGACAGCACCAAAAGAACAAACATATTCGCATGTGTTACCAGCAGATTTGTGAGTTCATTGAGGATGGTAGTGTCATGATATGCAAAATACATACAGACTCAAATGTTGCTGATCCATTGACTAAGCCTCTCCCGCAGCCCGCTCATGAAGCGCACACAAGAGCAATTGGTATTAGATACATTTTAGATTGACTCTAGTGCAAGTGGGAGACTGAAGGAAATATGCCCTAGAGGCAATCATAGAGTTGATTATATTTCTTATGTATCCATGAGTTATTGTAATGTTCCTTTAATATCCATATCAGGCAACTTGTATTGATTGGCAATTATGTGAATTGTTTGTGAAACTCTTTACTTGTATGGTTATTTGATAGTTGTCCCTAGTCGGAGTTCATGTGAGGACACACGTGAATATTAGACTAGCACATCGATTGGTTGATGACTATGTTTCACAAGTCATAGACATGGAGATGTCAAACCAATGATGTGGACACATGTTATGAACATGGGGTTGGACTGACCTAACTTGAGACTGGCAATTAGTTGCAGCTCTCTCGCTACACATCGTGTACGTTTTGTCCTTAGACCTGAGATTGTCGCATGTACTTGAGATGTGGATCGACCTACTTTGGGGCTATCAACCACTACTCCGTAACTGGGTAGTCATAAAGGTAGTTTTCGGGTTTGTCCTGAAGCATGCTGCAAGGCATGGTCAATAAATATGGTATTTCCCCTCTCTACTTGAGAGAGATATCTATGGGCCCCTCGAGTGATCGGATCCAGAAATGCATGTCCATGCTACATAAGGTTAAGAGTTAACCTAGTAAAGGGATTTTGAGTTACAGTATCGAGAAAGAGAGGTCAGCTTGGAGCTAGACCAAATATCGTGAGGCAAAGGGAAAGACATGTACTAAACCTTGTGATGGTTCGTCCGATATGATATTTGTATACGTTTTGGAGTTGGCACATCTTGCTAGAGGCCGCTACCAACTATTGACAGAATAAGTGTATTCATGTCATGTCTATACGCATATGAACCTATAGGGTCACACACTTAAGGGGGTGGAAGCCTAATGAGGATTGGATCCGAATTAGACCAGGCTTAGGCTACTAATGGGATGCTAATGTAGAAGCCCACTAGGGACACCTATATAAGAGAAGTTGGGCGAGATGACCAGGGTTAGACCTTAGACCATTCCACCCAGTCGCCACACCTCTCGCCTGTGTTGCACGCGTGGACCTAGCAGTCCGGCGTCTGACGCTTTCACCCTGCACGTGTGGATACCTCGGAGGTGCCACATCTGTGGCACTTGGACGAGCCGCGAAAAGGGAGCTTCTCGTGGGACGAGGAAAAGGAGGAGACGTGGAATGTCTGCACTGCCTCGACGCGCTGCATCGATTCTGCAACTGCGCGTCTAGTAGTAATCCCGTGATCTATGACAACAGTAATCCTGGTATACGCGGTAGAATTTTTTTTGATTTGCGCTAGTGTAGCCTACCCGTATCCCTTCAATTTCTTGTAGTGCATCTCCTCCATGGCAGAGTCTAGATCCTCCGGGCTGAAGTCTATCTCCTTCGAATCTATGCTGAAGTCGGCATAGAGCGCGTCATTCATTGAGTCAGAGGGTGTCGGGGCTTCCTCGATGACGGGGGTGGAGGTACAACATTAGTGACGATGACTGGGGGAGGTGGTGCAGCTGTGGCAACGTCGACCGGAGGCGGCGGCGGTGGCGGCTGAGGCGGAGGGGCTCCATCAATGAGCTCAAGGGCTGTCTAGGCTGCCTCCTCAGCCTCCGCGTAGTTATTGACGGTGTTCACCATGCTTTTGAAGGTGAGGCATCCTGAAGCCTGCTGCCGCCTTAGCGAATACCGGAGAAGCGTACCTTGGTCCAGTCCTTCCACAAAGTGATACATGGCATCATCATTGGGGTAATGCGCCAGATCGGCCCGTATACGGAGCCACCTGGCGAGGTAATCGCGGGAGTTTTCGCCCTCTCTCTGAATGCAACGTGCCAGATCAAAGATGGTCACCACTCCGACGAACTTGGATCTCTGTTGTCCAGACGCATGGACGAAACCAGCGGACTTGCGGGGATCTTCCACCGTTATATCCTGCACAGGGGCGGTTTGGGTGGGCCTTGAATTTTTCTGATCTTTGCTGACAAACTCCGAGGAGAGATCCGGCATTGATCCTTCCGTGAATGTATCTTGCCCGTAGGCGGTCCGTGCGGGTCTTGACGCTCCTCCGACTCCCAGGGAACTAGTACCCGAGTCGGTTTCACCGATGAAGAGGTGGATATCTCCGATGGGGACGATCGAGCACCGCGTAGGGTTTGTCTTCGCTGGGAACCAGAACTCGTCGGGAGGGACGATCAGAACGTTGCCGGAGAAGAGAACACGACCTATGGCTACGGTTTCGCTGATTCCCGCGAAGATCTTGGTCCTCGCCGGCTGAAGAGCCTGAAGCGCCACTTGCCCCATGGTGGGCGCCAACTGTCATGGTATTGCCGACGAGTACGCCATGTAGGGGTCCTCAAAATGCGTGTTTACATACATGGTGGAAGGCAGACGTTTGATGGGTACGAGGTAACACAGCTTACCCAGGTTCAGATCCCACAACGGTGGAGGAATCCTACTCCTGCTATAAATCACTATAAGGGCAATACGCCGAGTTACAGGGATTGGTTCGCTGTGCGAGGTGTATGTTAATCGATACTAGATTGTGCCCTAAAGGCTCCCATAGGCCCAACTTATAAAGTCGCCAGGTCCTAGGGTTACAGGGAAAAGTCCTAGCCTGACAGGTTATAGAGTCCTACATTGCTTACAACTAGTCTAGCATGTCTTGCACTCCAAGGCTCCGGGTACGTCGGTGACTCCTCTGTAGCCTTCCTTCATCCGGCATGGGCCTTCCTTCTGAATCCATCTAACTGGGCCGCCCAGTAGGCCATGGGCCATGCTACCAACTGTGGGCCACCCGGGTTATCCGGATAGGAGACATGCTATGAGGATACCCATATAGCATATCCCCAACATAATGCATGCATTCGTCCTGGTTCGAGCGGACCGGCCTATCGCACGGGAGCTGGAGGCATCCGTCCTAGTTCGTAATGGGTCATGTTTCCCGGTTTGTAACACAAACCAGGACTAAAGGTTAGGCGCTAGACACGTGGCCTGCCACACACCTTTAGTCCCGATTTGTGTTACAAACCGGGACGTATGGGCCAGCCCTCTATAAAGACGACGCCCCAGCCCTCTGCCTCCCCTCTGTTTTTTCTTGGTGGAAGGTGTGAGAGTTGTGCTAGTTTATTTTTTCCTATGCATACGAGGTGTTCGATGAAATGTTTGAGTGAACGACCCCGTTTAATTTCTCACAAAACAAAACAAAAATATAGGAGGTGCCCGAGCCATACTTGAGTTTTCTCCTCTTTCTTTCCTCCTCGATCGAGGTTAGCAACCTTATATTTTCATCTGTCATTGATACAATGCGTGTGTCGAAGTAAATTGGTCATTCACTATTTATGATGTTATGTAATGGTTTTTTATAAACTTAATTATATGATGCGGATGAACAGTCGAGAATGGATGTAGGGCGACAGGCGTAAACCCGGGTACATTAAGGGCATGGATAAATTTATCGATGTGGCTACGACAAACAAAGAGAATGGTTTTATGGGTTTTCCATGTGTTCAATGTCGGAACAACAAAGAGTACTCTTCCTCAAAAATCATTCGAGGCCACTTGATCATGAAAGGTTTCATGCCCAGCTATAATTGCTAGACCAAGCACAGGGAAAGAGGGGTTATGATGGAAGACAATGAAGAAGAAGAGGATGATGATAACAACTATCATCATATGTTTCCTGAATACGGTGATACTGTAATGGAAGACAATGAAGAGTAAGGAGGTGAAGAACATGCATCAGATGAGCCCGGTAATGATCTTGGTAGGGTTATTTCTGATGCAAAGCGAGACTGTGAAACAGAAAAGGAGAAGTTGAAGTTGGAGGGCATGTTAGAAGATCACAAAAAATTGTTGTATCCAAATTGCGAAGATGGCAGCACAAAGCTCGATACCACACTGGAATTGCTGCGATGGAAGGCAGAGTGTGGTCTAACTGACTCCACATCTGAAAAGATGCTGAAAATAATGAAGCCGAAGCTTCCAAAGCATAACGAATTTCCCAAGAGTACATACGAAGCAAAGAAGACTCTCTGCCCTCTAGGATTAGATCTGCAGAAGATACATGCATTCATTAATGACTGTATCCTCTACCGCGGTAAGGAGTATGAGAATTTAGATAAATGCCCGGTATGCAATGCATTGCGCTATAAGATCAGACGAGATGACCCTGGTGATGTTGAGGGAGACCCCCGGGAAGAGGGTTCCTTCTAAGGTTATGTGGTATGCTCCTATAATACCAAGGTTGAAACACATGTTCAGAAACAAAGAGCATGCCAGGTTGTTGCGATGGCACAAAGAAGACCGTAAGAAAGACGGGAAGTTGAGACACCCCGCTGATAGGTCGCAATGGAGAAAAATCAAGAGAGACTTCCCGGACTTTGCAGGTGATGCAAGGAACTTATGGTTTGGTCTAAGTACGGATGGCATGAATCCTTTTGGGGAGCAGAGCTGCAGTCACAGCACCTGGCATGTGACTCTATGTATCTACAATCTTCCTCCTTGGTTGTGCATGAAGCATAAGTTCATTATGATGCCAGTGCTCATCTAAGGCCCGAAGAAACCAGGCAACGACATTGATGTGTACCTAAGGCCATTAGTTGAAGAATTCTTACAGCTATGCCGAAAACCAGGTGTGCATGTGTGGGATGAGAAACAACAGGAGCCATTTGACCTACAAGGGTTGCTTTTCGTAACCATCAATGATTGGCCTGCTTCTAGTAACCTTTCAGGACAGACAAACAAGGGATATAAGGCATGCACGCACTTGCTCTTAGTAACATTTCAGGACAGACAAATAAGGGATATAAGGCATGCACGCACTGTTTAGATAAGACTAAAAGTACATATTTGCATAAATGCAAGAAGGTTGTGTACCTGGGGAATCCACGATTTCTTCCGACCAATCATCCCGTTAGAAAGAAAGGCAAGCATTTCAAAGGTGAGGCAGATCACCGGAAGAAGCCTGAACTCCCTGCTGGTGATGATGTATTTGGTATGGTCAAGGACATAGAAGTAATCTTTGGAAAGGTTCCTGGTGATCAATCTGTTCCGAACGACGTCGCTACCAGACACGCAGCCATGTGGAAGAAGAAATATATATTTTGGGAGCTGCCATATTGGAAAGTACTACGTATCCGCTCTTCAATCGACGTGATGCACGTGACGAAGAATCTTTGCGTGAACCTGCTAGGATTCCTAGGCGTGTATGGGAAGACAAAAGATACACCAGAAGCACAGGAGGACCAGCAAGTTATGAAAAACTCAAAGAACATGTATACATAGAACAAGACGGATAAAGAGCGTCACTTAAGTCGTGCCAGCTATGCTCTTGCCAAAGCAGAGAAGGAAATCTTTTTTGAAGTCCTTTACAGTATCAAGGTGCCGTCTGGATTATTGTCTAATATAAAGGGGATAATAAATATGGTAGAGAAAAATTCCAAAACCTGAAGTCTCATGAATGTCACGTGATTATGACGCAGTTTCTTCCGGTTGCATTGAGGGGCCTTCTACCGGAAAATGTTCGAGTACCCATTGTGAAGCTATGTGCATTCCTTAATGAAATATCTCAGAAGTTAATCAATCCAGATATTCTTACAAGCTTATAGAATGATGTGGTAGAATGTCTTGTTAGTTTTGAGTTGGTGTTCCCACCATCCTTCTTCAATATTATGACGCATCTCCTGGTTCACATAGTGGAAGAGATTCCCATTCTTGGTCCTGTATTTCTACATAATATGTTACCCTTTGAGAGGTCCATGGGAGTCTTAAAGAAATATGTCCATAACCGTGCTAGGACAGAAGGAAGCATCTCCAAGGGCTATGGAACAGAGGAGGTCATTGAGTTTTGTGTTGACTTTATTCCTGACCTTAAGCCGATTGGTGTTCCTGACTCGCGGAATGAGGGAAGACTGAGTGGAAAAGGCATGCTGGGAAAGAAAGCAATGATATGTAGGGACAGGGAATATTTCACTAAAGCACACTACACAGTTCTACATAATTCCACCTTGGCAGCTCCGTATATCGAGGAACACAAGAATATTGTACGCTCCAAAAACCCAGGGAAGCCTGACTCATGGATTACAGATGAACACATGAAGTCTTTCGGCAGTTGGATGCGGACACATCTCTTTAATGACACCACTATTGGAGATCAGCTATACTTGTTGGCCGTGTCACCATCTTCTACTATATTGAATTTCCAAGAGTACGAAATAAATTGGAATACATTATACACGATCGCCCAAGATAAAAAGAGCACCAACCAAAACAGTGGTGTCCGCTTTGATGCAACGGACAAGAATGGGCAAAAGGACACATACTATGGTTACATAGAGGAGATATGGGAACTTGACTATGGAGTCTCTTTTAAGGCCCCTTTGTTTCACTGCAAATGGGTCAACCTGAATGGGGAATGGGTAAAGATAGACCAGTTGTACGAAATGACAACAGTGGTTCTCAACAATCTTGGTTACAGAGATGAACCATTCGTCCTAGCCAATGACGTGTCTCAGGTTTTCTATGTGAAGGACATGTCCTCCAGACCGAAAAAAGAAAAAATAAGCAAACGAGTATATCATATGATGAGCCAAAGCGTCACATAGTTCTTTCAGGGAAAAGAAACATCACGGGAATCGAGGACAAGACAAACACGTCAGAAGATTATAATAAGTTTTATGAAATTCCGCCCTTCACAGTGAAAACTGGCACAAGCATTCCGTTAAGTAAAGAAGATGCTCCATGGTTACGTCCGAAGCGATCATAAGGAAGCGACATACACCAAGAAGTTCATGCTCATATTGTGTACCTCTACATGTCTGGCCGGTCAGCCGCATATTGTGAACCTAAATGCCATGAGACCTGATAGCTCATTTTGTGAAGGGTATTTTATGATGTCTGCAATTTTCCAAGTTTAATATTTTTCCTTGCAACTATATTTTTCCTTGTATTTTTGATAAATGTGAAACTTTAATTTGTTTGTTGCTTCACAAACAATATATTTCCCGCCATTTCCCACCGCTTACCGCCAAGTTTTCCTGCCCTTTCCCTCTGACCGGATCTTTTAGTCCCGATTGTAGGCACTAACCGAGACTAAAGATATTTCCCGCCATTTCCCACCTCTTCCCACCAAGTTTTTCCGCCATTTCCCTCTGACCGGAGCTTTTAGTCCCGGTTGTAGGCACTAACCGTGACTAAAGATATTTCCAGCCATTTCCCACCGCTTCCAACCAAGTTTTCCCGCCCTTTCCCTCTGACCTGAGTTTTTAGTCCTGGTTGTAGGCACTATCCGGGACTAAATATATTTCCTGCCATTTCCCACCGCTTCCCACCAAGTTTTCCCGCCCTTTCCATCTATATCTAGCTTGTCCGCACCATGGATATCCACATATCCACACCTTCGTCTCTCACAATAATGGATAGTCCATACTGGGAAATTCTGACCCTCAAGGAGACCGAGGCGCTGTGCGCCTCCAGCTACCCTTGCCCGCCGGCTGGATGTTGAGCGCTGGAGGAGTTCCTGTACCTCCTGTCCCTCAAGGTTCCGCACACCAGGCGGCCATCACGAACCACTTCTACCACGAGCTCACGTCGGAGCAGTGGATGGATCCCCAGTGGGATCCCGACAACTATGACACCTAGAATGCCTTTTTTGCTAACCGGCGGGAAAGAGAGCTCGCCAGGTATGAGGGTGACGCCCCCCCCCCCCGGTGAACCACAACGAAGCCGGGGTGTATCAGCATCGTCATCAGGGAGCCCCTTCCCTCACGTGTCGTGAATCCGAGGCCTAGTGGCAGGTGCCCCCACAATATGCCATGTCTGGGCTGAGGATCCAGCCGCGTGCGCCTAGCAAGAACCACGATGACGACAATGAAGTCGAAGACAAAGACGACCCTGAATCTAAGTACTGTAGGGTTAGATATGAGCATGACTAAAGGGAGGCCTTTATTCCCGATTCCGTAGTCTCGGTTTTTTAATATTAATAAATGTATTGAGTGTTAGTCCAGGTTTGTGGCTGGACCGAGACTAAAGGGGGCCTTAAGTCCCGATTCCATAGTCTCGGTTTTTTAATATTAATAAATGTCTTGAGTGTTAGTCCCGTTTTATGGCTGGACCAGGACTAAAGGGGGGCATTTAGTCCTAGTTCTGAGAACGAATTTCCCGAACTATGAAGATGTTGTCCTGATTCGTACTTACCATTAAGATCTGATCTCCAAACGCGTGTGGTCACATATTAGGGAGTGCCTCTATTACCAACTATAGGTTCATGTCGGGGGACTAGGCTCCGGCGGCATATCCCTAAGCTGGCCGTAGTAGTGTCCCTGCTCTCGCACACCATCTTCCAGCTTGTAACTTCTCTAACTAGATCAATACACCTGGGATCTAACTGATTTCACATATTAGGGAGTTCCTCTATGACCAGTTTCTTGGAGATGCCGAAGGACTGGGCTCCGGCGGCATCTCCCTGAAAATTGCCATAGTGGTGTCCCTACTCTCGCAAACCATCTTGGAGATGCCTGAGGACTCACAAAGATGACTATTTATAGTACAAGTAGCAGGACATAGTGTCGACAGTCACGTAATAATGTCGACACTCACCCCTATCATTAGTGCTAACTCATGTTTTTTCCCGGTTGGTGTCTCCAACCAGGACTAAATTTTGATAATGTCACCACTCACCCCTATTATATGCTAAATCACGGCATAGTTATGTGCTGAATCGCGGCATAGTTATGTGCTGAATGTGCTGAATCGCGGCATAGTTATGTACAAGCAGCACGACATAAGCAGCTTTCGGTCCAAATGATCGATGTTATGTGCTGAACCGTGACATAGTTTGTGATAATGTTCCCATATTATGCATGCATGTGGAAATTGGGACGGAGAACAATGTTGCAGGAGGAAGTTTTCCTTTTTCGTTGCACGGAAAAGCTATTTTCCATTTTCCGAGCGCAAAAAACGGGTCATTTTATGAAGCAACCACCAAAATGCTATTTCAGAATGCTACCGTCCCATTTTTCTAAAATACTAAACCACCTTACATGGATGATCACCCAACCGGGATATCTCAAACCTTTTCATCCTTCACGGGTGAAAAACACAAATGTCTGCCGAATCGGTAGGAAGTGGGTCCGGTTTGTACTACAGGTACATGATCTAACACCCGTGATTTTTTGAAAAAAATCATTTTTAGACTCTCAATATGTTGTCTCTTCAGAGATCCAATGCAATTTCTAGTGAGGGTCGTCCCCTATCTTCATGCATGCTGGTTCAACCTTAGTTCCAAACAGGAAAAATTCAAAATGGGAATAAGAAATTCAAAAACGGTCTGAACAATGTAAATCCTTCGCGTGGTGTGATATTATATGAATAGTTGCAAGAAAAAATACCAAAATTGATATATTGATTATGTCTTGAAAAAACCTTCACAAAATGACCTATCATGTTCGAGGTTTCATGGCTTTTGGTCCAAATGACCGATGTTATATGCTGAATCGCGGCATAGCTTGTGATACTGTGCCCATATTATGAATGCATGTGAAAATTGGGATGGAGAACAATGTTGCAGGAGGAATTTTTCCTTTTCGTCGCACTAACGAGGTTCGATCTCGTCAATGCCCATTTTTATGGACTTGGATTTTGGAGAAGATGGGGATGCTGGAAGTCGCGGAACGGTTAACAGACAAGCAACACAGGGACACGGGATTTACCCAGGTTCATGCCCCCGAGGGAAAACCCTACTCCGTCTTGTCTACTCTTGATTACGGTGGAACCGAAAGTTACAGGGGTGCCTAGATGCAATCTGGCGTGAGGTGCGTATGCGGTGTGTTGAGGGAGATCCTTCTCGCCGTACCCTCATGGCCTTTATATAGATAGGCAGGTCTCGGGCTTAGGTCGAGTCAGTTACAAATTAGGGTTGATACCCTTTGAAATTCTACCTAATCTAGACTTGTTTTCCAAGGAGTCGAAAACGCCATGGGCTTGGGCCACCTGAAGTCTTCATGGGTTGCGTGTCCTGACGTGGGCCTTCCTTGGGCTGGACCAGGTATACCAATGTCATGTACCCGTGGTGTATATCCATGTCAGTATCCCCCGAGTGTTCATTAGAATCGTAGATTCGGCTGGAGACTCTTCAATATTTCGGGTGCAATTGAGCCTGCTATTTCAAGGAGAAATGTTTTAGTTTATAGGGATTGTTGATGTGTGTGCCTGGGTCACCCGACGGATCAGGGCCAGTTAACTGTCATAGGACAAAACAAAACGATCTTCATCAAACTCGAGCATCGGGACTCGAATTCGGGACGATTGCTGGTGTGATTCGACTCAGGCCGGTGTGGTCTTGCAGGAGACGAATCCCAGTGATTTTAAAGTGATGTACCCAACGCGTCCGTCGGGATTTTCATCGTGCCTGTTGACACGGAAGTTTACTGGCAGAGCGCAGCCAGGTGCGTTACCAGGCCATCAGATGATATCTGTAGGGCTTATCTTTGCCTCGTAGACACAGCATCCGAAATTTCATCACCAAGGAGGTGTTTCGGGTTGCCAAGGAGAATGCTTCTCACTTAGCGTTTGGTTTGGGAAAAGTTTCCAAAAATATTTTGTCGTATTTGATTCGAAGGATTGCAGTCGAAGAATTCATAGGGTGCGCGACCAGCCCTGCCTATGTGAGTAGCTCCCGAGTGTCTGTTCGAGTCATAGACTCGAGCAGAGACTTTTGTTCAGCCGTTTTTTAGTGTAAGTCTGAAGGACACAATTCTATTGGATGCTCAATCAGCGCTCCCTATGGGAGTAGCCCCCGAGTCTGTAGTGGAATCACAGACTCGACTTAGGACTCGAAGATAATTGCGAGGTGAAGTTACCTTGGTCATTTATCAGGTGCGCGTCCAGCGCTCCTGATAGGAGTGGCCCCGAGTAGTTTCACGAATCGTAGATTCGGGTACGTACTTGTATGATCAGCCGAAATCTTCAAGACGTTGTTGGCTTTGCCTTGATGACGTTAGTGCTGACGATTGGTGATATCAACCATCTGCAGCAGCATAGGTGATGCGACGAGACAATTGTGGGTCCCACCGCCTGACTTGAAGTTGACTAGTAACACATAGACGTGGCGAAAATTATGGCATCTCCTCGGTTTCCATGCGTAGTGGACGGCGTGCTGGCGATGGTTCGGTGTAGTGTTGACACGTGTAGGGTCATATTTTGGTGGCACGCTAGGGCTTCTCAATTGATGATGGTGAAAGCTTTTGACCGGCGAGATATGCGCCGGGCATCTGTCGGGTCACCGGGCAGTTGATTGTTTATCAGGTACCGAAGGTACGGCTGCGTCCATGTTTCTTCAACCACCATGACATGTATCAGGCTGACCAGCTCGGCCTCTGTGTTCAGTTTTTTGGGTCCTTCCTGGCCTTCGGGTAGTGCATCCCCCGAGTGCTCTGCTTCTTCGGCTGAGCCTTTTGGGAATTTCCTCTTGATAGAGGGTACACAGATTTGTTCGAGGAACACGCCTGGAGGCACACGTGCACAGGTGGAGCCAATAAATGTTGGCAATCCTATCAGCCTCTTTGTTGCTTTCCCGGCCGACGTGCCAAAGATCACACCCATCAAAGTCCCCTTCGAGATCATGTTGGCGCTATGAGCGTCGCACTCGTTCATCGTCTGTTGGACGACAAGGTTCAAATCTCCGTAGATGACAAGACGTGGTGCGCCGTCGATCTTAGTCATCCTCATGCTGTGGATGACGGCCTCGTATTCGGCCTCGTTGTTACAGCCACGAAATTTCATCCGTAGGACGCACTTCATCTTGTTGCCTTGAGGGGAAGTCAGTATGACGCCAGCCCTGCTCCAGCCTCACTCTTGGAGCCGTCGAAGTGCATCGTCCAGGACTACAACATGTTTGGAGTATCCGACAGCTGGAGTTCCATCCAGTAGAGGAGGAAGTTAGGGAGGACCTGAGACTTGATGGCGGTATGCCGCTCGTAGATTATGTCCAGGAGGACAATTCGATGCCTCATAAGGCTACGCGCCATGTGGCTTCGGGGGTGTTCAGGATGTTTGATAGCGGGGCGTCGTTGACGACCATGATCTGATGCTCCTGGAAGTAGTGGCTCAGTCGACGCGCCGTCATAAATACGCCATAGGCAAGCTTCTGGTAGTGAGGGTACCTCTGCTTTGTCGGGGTCAGTACCTCGCTGAGGTAGTAGATTGGGAGTTGGACCCCGTGGATCTTGCCCTCTCCGGGTCACTCGACCACGAGTACGGTGCTTACCACCTAATGCGTAGCTGCAATGTATAGCAGCAGAGGCTCTTGTTCCTTCGGCGTGACCAGGACAGGCGAGGTGGATAGCAGCCTCTTGAGGTCCTCGAACGCGTCGCCTACTTCGGGTGTCCACTTGAACTTGTCCGCCTTGCGCAGCAGCTGAGAAAAGGGTAGGGCCTTTTCACCCATTTGGCTGATGAATCTGCTCAGCGCCGCGATCTGCCCAGCTAGCTGCTGGACGCCTTTGAGGTTCTTCGGCTTCTCCATGGCCAGTATGTTCCTGATTTTCTTCGGATTCGCCTCGATCCCCCATTGGGAGATGAAGTAGCCGAGTAACTGGCCAGATGGGCCACCGAAGGAGAACTTTTCTAGGTTTAGCTTGATCTTGTAGCGATCCAGGTTATCAAATGTCTCGTGAAGATCGTCGATGAGTGTCTTGGCCTTCCTGGTCTTGATTACTATGTCGTCGACATAGACTTGGATGTTTCGACCGATATGGTTCTTCAGACATGCTTGCATGCATCTCTGGTATGTGGCACCTGCGTTCTTCAGCCCGAAGGGCATGGTGTTGTAGCAGAACACTCCGAACGACATGATGAACACCGTTTTCTCCTGATCTTCGACGTTCAGTCGAATCTGGTTGTAGCCTGAGTAGGCATCAAGGAAGGAGAGTTTCTCGCATCCTACAGTTGAATCGATGATTTGATCGATCCGCGGTAGAGGGAAGTGGTCCTTGGGACAGTGCTTGTTGACGATGTGAAGTCCACACACATTCGCAGGATGTCCGTGTCCTTTTTGGGGACCAGCACGGTGTTGTCCAGCCACTCGCTCTCCTTGATTTCCCTGATGAAGTTGGCATAGAGCAGTCTGTTGACTTCAATTCCAACGGCTTCGGCTCTTGGTTTGTACAATCGTCAGATCAACTGCTTGACTGGCTTCACATTCGGAAACACATTGAGTGAATGCTCGGCGAATTCCCTAAGAACTCCTGGCATGTCCCTAGGACACCAGGCGAAAATTTCCCAGTGCTCCCGGAGGAATTCGATGAGCGCTCTTTCCTATGCGGGACTAAGGTCGTTGGCGATCAACGCCGTCTTGTAGGTGTCCATCGGGTGGAACTTCACCTTCTTCGTGTTGACCATCGAGTCGAACAACATATCAGTTGTGTTTTGTCTGGCGACTGGGGGTGCCTCGTTATCTATCACCTCTCTAAGCCTCATGAGTTCCTCTTGCATGCCGAATGACTGGGAGATTCGGTTGAAGTCTCTATCGCAGTGATCGGACCAGGTGAAGCTTCCCTGGACGATGATGACGCCCCTGGGTCCTGGCATCTATAGTAGCAGGTACGCATAGTGCGGTACTGCCAAGAATCTTGTGAATGCCATGCGCCCGAGGATAGTGTGGTACTGTGATGGCCAGTCCACCACTTCAAACTCTAGCCGTTCGCGCCTTAAGTTTTTGGGCTGGCCAAAGATGACATCGATCCATATCTTGCCTAGGGGGTATATGACATTCCCTAGGACTATGCCGTGGAACGTCGTGTCTGATTTCTCTAGACTGCACAGCGAGATCCGCATTGCTGCGAGTATGCTGGTGAACATCAGATTGATGCTGTTGCCGCTGTCCATGAAGACGTGGCTCATCTCGAATCCCCCGATCTGGGCCTCGAGCACCAAGGTAGCATGACCTGGGCGAGGGATCTAGTGTGGGTGATCCGAACGATCGAACGTGATGCAGGACTCCAAGCCACTGAGGTACTCAGGTATGGCTGGTGGAGAGGTCAAGGCCAAGCTGACTTGGCGGGTGATCTTCTTCTGCACTCTATTGGTTGGGTGCTACTTCTGGATCATCAAGGACCCTTTTGGTGGCGGGTACCCTCCTGCACCATTATTTGGTGCTGGTGCGACCGGCGGCTGCGATGGTCCGACGGGTGGTGGTGGAGGAGCTCCGTGGGCGATGTCACCTGGTGCGGGTGTAGGCCCGAATCCAAGGTTCACGGTCTGGCGCCGCTTTTGGGTGAAACCCTCGCTGAGCTTCTGTAACTCTTGGCAGTCCTTGAGCATGTGGCTCGCATTTTTCTTACCGTCTTGTTTGTCGATGTAGAAGTGGATGGTGCAGGGACCAGACGGCTTTTCGTATGACGAAGGCTCGTCGTCGCGGTTGCGATGTTGCCACGTTTATGTGCGTCTCCCGCCGTCGTGGTAGTTGTTTCCACGTTATCCGATGTTGCGGTTGCCGTCATCGCGTCAATCGGCGTATCCAGCCGCAACGATGTCGATTCTGTCGCGATCGTCATAGACGCACGATCTTCCCTTGCTACGACATTCATGCCTGCCACTGTAATCGTCTTCGTCATTCGAATGCGCTCGGTTGACGGAATCCTTACCATATGCCCATCGGTTGGCGATGTCCATGAGGTGGTCGAGCGTCTTGGGCTTGATGCGCCTGAGCTCTTCCTTGAAATCTGGGTGCCTGGCACCGTCCTTGAAGGCGTTGATTGCTCTTTCCTAGGAGATGTGCGCGGTGGAGTTCTTGATGTGGGACCAGTGGAGTATGTACGAGCGGATGGACTCGTTGGTCCATTGGGTGCACGCCCGCAGCTCTTTGATTGAAGATTGCCTCTTGCTGGTACCCTTGAAGTTGCGGATGAAGTTGTATGCCAGCTCTTCCCAGCTTCAAATGGAGCCGGAGGATATGCTGCTGAGCCAGACCCTGGCCGCACCTGTCAGCTGCAGCTGAAGGAATTGTAAGGAGGTGTTCTTGTTTCCACCATGGAGCTTGACCGACGACAGGTGATCATCGAGCCAAGCCTTTGGCTCCTGTGTTCCGTCGAACTTCGGGTTGTCCGAAGGGATCTTGAAATTTTTCAGCATCCGCGTTCGCCGAACGGATCTGCTGAAGCCTCTGGATACGCATAGCTCTCTATCATCCTCCTCTTCGGACTCAGTTGAGCATGCGCGTTTAGCACGTGCTTTGTCGATCTTGCGTTGGGTGAGCTCGTTGCGAGCATCATAGTTGCTGCTGCGGCGCTGGGCCAGGTCATGTTCGTCCTCCTCGGATGAGGGTGTAGGGATTCGAGTCAATTTTACCGCAGTTTTTTTCTCCGGCTCTGTAGGAGTTTTGTTGTGGAGCGCAGCTCTGACGTGTCTAAGGCCAGATAGGGCGGACTTGTGCATGCCGCTCTTCGGGTCACCCACCGGAGGTGGGTGGGACACGAGATAGGTAGTGGCCGCCATGATCGCAGCCTACAGCATTTTCGGCATGACATTGCCGTGCGAGTCCATCGTCATGAATGGCGTGTTGAGGGCCCTGGTAACCTCGCGTCACGTGGTGGGGTCCATGCGCTTCGTGCAGGAATGGTACTTGTTGGCATTGTTGCCATGCGAAGTGGAACCGTCAGCGGCAGAGAGCACAGCTCGCCACGCGCTGGATTCCGCAGCTGCCTTCTTACGCTTGTCGAGCTCCTCCATCAGCTTCACCTGCCTGTTATGCTCATCGATGAGGAGGAGGTGGTAGGCCATCAGTAGATCTCGAGAGGCATTCACAGGTAGGATTATGTAGCCTGCCACGGCCACGCGTGCTTGGCGCTAGCCTTCCTCGTTGAGGTTGATATGGCTGTAGGCGTGAGCGTCGCCTTCGTTAGGCCTGTTAGGCGGATCTCCCCATTTCCTCTGTTCCCAGTTTGCGGGTTGGGAGGGGTATTGGGTGTTTGCTGCACATTCGAACCCAGTGTTGGGTCTGTTACATTGTTGATGACGATGGTGCATAGGTAGCGTCCGCGGAGTGGGTCGCTGCTGCCCCAGCTTTCGGATCCGGAACTATAGGTTCCTTCATCCAAGGGGGCCGCACAGATCGGAGTTGCAGTTGTTGCTATCATCCGAGTCATCTTTCAGCGTTGCGTGTTGACGCGCCGATGGGTGGAACCCATAAAGCGGGCCTGATGGATGGTGGTGGCACCCGCTCTGGGAGGCGGAGGGTGCCGGTCTGCCCCACCTGGAAGCAGAAGCTTCCAAATAGCATCTCGAGCCCGTCGTCGATGGACTCGAAGTCCTTCAGGGTGGCCAGCGAGTGGGCGGTGAAGTCGAAGGCGCCGAAGACGAGGTGACTCTCTATTGACGATGAGTTGTAGATCGCTCCGGATGGAACCGTCACGACCGCACGATCAACATCCCCGTTTCCCACAGACAGCGCCAATTGACGAGGTTCGATCTCGTCAATGCCCATTGTTATGGACTTGGGTTTTGGAGAAGATGTGGATGCTGGAATGCACGGAGCGGTTAACAAAAAAGCAACAGAGGGACACGGGATTTACCCAGGTTTAGGCCCCGAAGGGAAAACCCTACTCCTGCTTGTCTTCTCTTGATTACGGCTGAACCGAAAGTTACATGGGTACGCAGATGCAATCTGGCATGAGGTGCGTATGCGGTGTGTTGAGGGAGATCCTTCTCGCCGTACCCTCCTGGACTTTATATAGATAGGCAGGTACCGATCTTAGGTCGAGTCGGTTACAAATTAGGGTTGATACCCTTTGAAATTCTATTTAATCTAGACTTGTTCTCCAAGGAGTAAAAAACGTCATGGGATTGGCCCACTCGAAGTCTTTATGGGTTGTGTGTCCTGACGTGGGCCTTCCTTGGGCTAGACCAGGTATAACAATGTCATGTAACCGTGGGGTATATCCATGTCACGCAAGGAAAAGCCATTTTCCATTTTCCGAGCGCAAAAAACGGGTCATTTTATGAAGCAATCACCAAAATGCTGTTTCAGAATGCTACCGTCCCATTTTTCTAAAATACTATACCACATTACATGGACGATCTCCCACCCAGGAGATCTCAAACCTTTCCGTCCTTCCCAGATGAAAAAGACAAATGTCTCCAAATCGGTAGGAAGAGGGTCCGTGATTTTTTGAAAAAATAATTTTTAGACTCAGAATATGTTGTTTCTTTAGAGATCCAATGCAAGTTCTAACGAGGCTCGTCCCCTATCTTCATGCACACCGGTACGACCTTAGTTCGAAATGAGAAAATTCAAAACGGGCATAAGAAATTCAAAAACGGTCTGAACAATGTAAATCGTTCGTGTGGTGTAATATAATCTGACATAGTTGCAAGGAAAAATACCAAAGTTGGTATATTGATTATGTCTTAAAAAACCTTCACAAAATGACCTATCATGTTCGAGGTTTCATGGGTTTTGGTCCAAATGACCGATGTTATGTGCTGAATCATGGTATAGTTTGTGATACTGTGCCTATATTATGCATGCATGTGGACATTGGGATGGAGAACAATGTTGCAGGAGGAAGTTTTCCTTTTCGTCGCACGGAAAAGACATTTTTCATTTTCTGAGCGCAAAAAACGGGTCATTTTGTGAAGCAACAACCAAAATGCTGTTTCAGAATGCTACCTTCCCATTTTTCTAAAATACTAGGCCACCTTACATGGACGATCTCCCAGCCGGGAGATCTCAAACCTTTCTGTCCTTCCCGGGTAAAAAGATAAATGTTTGCCGAATCGGTAGGAAGTGGGTCCGGTTTGTACTACATGTACATGATCTAACGCCCGTGATTTTTTGAAAAAATAATTTTTAGACTCGCAATATGTTGTTTTTTCAGAGATCCAATGCAAGTTCTAATGAGGCTATTCCCCTATCTTCATACACGTCGGTCAACCTTAGTTCGAAACGGGAAAAATTCGAAACGGGCATAAAAAATTCAAAAACGGTCCGAACAATGTGAATCCTTCGCGTGGTGTCATATTATCTGACATAGTTGCAAGGAAAAATACCAAACTTGGTATATTGATTATGTCTTGAAATAACCTTCACAAAATGACCTATCATATTCGAGGTTTCAAGGCTTTCGGACCAAATGACCGATGTTATGTGCTGAATCGCGGCATAGTTTGTGATACTGTGATCATATTATGCATGCATGTGGACATTGGGATGGATAACAATGTTGCAGGAGGAAGTTTTCCTTTTCGTTGCAAGGAAAATCCATTTTCCGTTTTCTGAGCACAAAAAACGGGTCGTTTTGTAAAGCAACCACCAAAATGCTGTTTCAGAATGCTACCGTCCAATTTTTTCTAAAATACTAGACCACCTTACATGGATGATCTCCCAACAGGGAGATCTCAAACCTTTTCGTTCTTTCCGGGTGAAAAAGCCAAATGTCTGCCGAATCGGTAGGAACTGGGTCCAGTTTGTACTACAGGTACACGATCTAACGCTCGTGATATTTTAAAAAAAAATCATTTTTAGACTCGCAATATGTTGTTTCTTCAGATATCCAATGGAAGTTCTAACGAGGCTAGTCCCCTATCTCCATGCATGCCGGTTCAACCTTAGTTCGAAACGGGAAAAATTCGAAACAGGCATAAGAAATTCAAAATTGTTAATAGTTTAAATAGTGACATGAATTATTTTTAAAAATAGAAAATGGGTTTGAATAAGTTATTCAAATTCAAACACTTTTATGTTTAAAGTTTTTCAATATTCCAAATTAATATGCAAACAATATAAGTTAATTCATTTTTAATTTAAAACGGTTAATAGTTTAAATGGTTACATTAATTATTTTAAAAAACATAAAATGGTTTTGAATTAGTTATTCAAATTCAAACACTTTTTATGTTTAAAGTTTTTCAATATTCCAAATTAATTATCATTTAAAAACACTACAAATTTAAACCCCAAAATAAAAAATAATTCAGGAATAGAGAGATAATTTGTGAAAATTTTGAAAACATGACCTTTAGTCCCAGTTGGTGCTTGAACCGAGACTAAAGGCCCCTACGCGCCGCTTGGGCTCAGTCCAAAATTTGCCAAAAAGGGTGGAGTATACGTCCCGGTTGGTGGCTCCAACCGGGACGTATGACCCTTTAGTCCCGATTGGTGGCACCAACCGGGACAAAAGAGGCCCTACTAGTTAACCGCCACGCCCCTTCTCTTTATTCCCCGTTTCTCTTTCACCCACCCGCAACAGATCGCCGCCGCCGCGAGGACAAGCGCTCGGACGCTGTTAGGCTGCCAAACCGCCACCCCACCGTCGGCCTCCACGCGCTGGTTGTCGGTCTCCACGCGCTCGCTGTCGGCCTCCACGCGTTGCCCCGCCGTTGGCCTCCACCCACTGCCCTCAACCGAGAACTCCATCCGCCGCCAGTTGTCGCCGCTCGCCGTCGACTTGCGCCTCGCCTCGCCTCCTCATCAAGCTTGCTGCGCTCAGGGTGAGCTTCTCGACCGTGTTGTACCTTACGTTTCGCCGCTTGCTCGTCGTAGCGCTCAGCCCGCGCGAGCTCCACCGTGTCATCGTAGGAGCTTGCCGTCGATGAGGTTTCAGTGACCAAAAAGGGGCGGCTCTAGTGTTAGATTGATCTCCATCCCCGTGCGCTTCTAACGCGCCTAGCCGCGCTTGCTGGGGCGCATTGTGTCGCTGCTGACGACCATAACCTGGTGGTGCCGCTGTGGCCACCGTGGCAAGACGATGTGGCTAGGGGCCCAGCTGATATCCTCTGTGGGTTTCCCTGTGGTATAGAAAGTTTTAGGGTTTGATGACGTCAGGGTGACGCAATAATCTTTTAATCTTTTTAGAAATGTTTAAAAATGGCAGAAATTGATGTAAACTTCTAAAATTCATATTTAATCAGAAAAATATGAATAATATATCAAAATATTCAGAAAATTGATATCTATATTTTTAAGCTATCATCATACATTGTCAAGCAATATAAAACCCTACTTTAGTTAAAGAAATATCGACACCCCTTATGTAGATGTGAGCTCGATGGTGTCCTCGCCAGGGCATCCCGAACCCTTTTAAATCGATGTTGCACCTAGGGTTAGTGTAGGAACTCTAAATCTGACATGTCATACATATTGATTGCGCATTGCATTATTTCATATATTGATTGCTGCCTTTCTTTCCGGTATTGGTTCTTCGCGATAGGATCTGAGCCCGAGGCAGAAGTCAACAACACCGAAGATCCATATCTATCTACTAAAGGACAAGGAAGCATAGCCTCTCATTCTGAACCTATGTTTTACAAAGTATTTACTTTCTCTCTATGTTGCACACGATTCCAATGTGGTCTTTTGTTGGTAGCTAGAGTTACCTATCTGCTGCACCGTTTCCCTTTTGTAGCCTTATACTCATGTTCCACTACTCCTAGTATACCTAGGTCTGGCACTATACACCCCTACAGGGTTAAATCTTTTCAGAAAGCCGTGTTCACGGATAATAATGATTTGTGACCAAATTATAAGATCATAGATAACATTAACCACTATAAAACTTGTTGATCCACATGTGCTTAAGGATGCTTCCTCTGGGTCGAGGGGGTGATACTAGATAGGAGGTTCTGATGAAGTTGGTGGTTATCGAGATATGCTGATCAACATGAATAATTCGTTATCTTATCTCTTTTGAAATGTTCTGAATAGACGAGCATGTTATCTTATCTACCTATTTAAGCTATAATCATGCATTGTTCAATAACTTTCAAGATCATGCTGGTGGTTCCGGAGTTTCCCGGGTTAGGGTTTACACCCCTCAGAACACCCTAACTAACCTTCTCCCTTAGACGCTTTGACTTATCTGTTTTCCACCTATGCAAAAAATATGGAACCACATGGCAGAGACAAAGAAAAGGAAGAGTTGATCCATGGTGTTACCTGCGGGGAGGAAAATATGGATGTATCGACGTTTTTGAACAACTCCGATGAGGATGATCCTATTTTTGCTGGAAGAAACGACTTGTTTGAGGGAGAAGGCGTCGGCTTAGTTGGGGGAGAAGGTTATGTCTTCCGTGAGGGAGAAGGCAATGCCTTCTATGATGGAGAAGACGACCACTCCGTCGGAACATCCAATATTACAAACTCCGGCGAGGTGCATGTAATATTAATTAATTAATCATCTGCTGTCTATATACATATATTAATGATCTTTCTTCTTTTAGCCCTCTGGATCGAGAAAATCTACTGAAAAGAGCAAACGAGGCCCAACCAAAAAGTTGGAATACCATGGGAGGTACATGATCAAAGAAGTCGCTGACGACGGCAAACCGACGGCTCCCCTTCTTGTCGCAAACAAATTTGTGACACAATGCAGAGTAATCGTTAGGGACTTCATCCCGATCACCATTCGAAATTGGAATAGCCCTACTATTACGGAAGAGGGGACGTCTTTATATGTCCCGGACATGGCCAAAAAATTACTATGGAAGAGGCTCATGCTTAATTTCACCCTACTGACGGTAGAGGTGGATCCAAATGCGGATAATCCAGTTGAGGATGCCAAGCAACAGGCCGCTGCCACCTAGAAGAAGGTCAAGGAGTGGGCTTTTAAGAATATGGCACAACAATTCACCAACTAGAAGAAAAGATTGCACTTTGACTACGTCGTGAAAGAGAAGACTCCAGATTTCGAGAAGATTCATTATTAGAAGATAAAACCATTCTAGGATTATTTTGTGGATTACAAGACATCAGCGGAAGATAATAAAATATCTAAAACGAATAAGCTAAATTCTGCTAACAAGAAGTATCACCATACTATGGGGTAAGGTGTCTACATGTTTGGCATTCCTAAGTGGAAGAAACTTGAGGATGAACTACATGCTAAAGAGGTCATCCGAGAGGCAGACGATTGGATTGAACATGCAAAGAATTGGTTTTACGGGCATGGGGGAACGTTGGACTCAGAAGGGAAGTGTATATATAACATAAGACATAAAGAAAACCCCTTTCCCATCGAGAACATAAGAAATGCAGTAAAGGGTATTGAAAAGGGGCAGTTCATTCCCGATAGGGAGAATGACGAGTTCACACTCGCCCTTGGGAATAAGGAACACGATGGACAAACACAAGGCACAATAGGCTCCCAACCATGGAGCACTGGGTTTCCCGCAGACAGGAATAAATATCCTGATAGAAGCCGTAAGAGGAGAAAGGACAAGACAGAAATTGAAGCAAATATTCAGGCAGACTGGATGCATAAAATTGAAGACCAAATAAAGCGACAACAAGATCAAATTGACGCACTTAGCCAGCAAGGTACTACCAGCCCATCTCAGCAGCACATGGTAGTAGAACCTGCATTCGATGCTAACGGCCTATCGAATAATCGGAAAAGCAGTGTGGCTTCCACCGAGGTCCCGGGTGATGACAATGACGATGGTGCATCAACAATGGCTCATGTTGGCTACCCAGTGGATGATATCACGCAGATGACACATTGCGAGCTACATGTCAAAGTTGTGAACATAACAATGAAGGTGGCGGTCGGCTATGACTTACCAACTGGACCTGAACCAACTTACCATTGTCGTCCGGTTCCACAAGGCTACGTTGTTGTCGGGGTGGATGAATTCATGCACGACTTTCAACAGTTGAAGCTTGACTACCCTGTAGGTGAAGGGGATGTTACTGAACTGGGAGGAACAACAAACGTCACCATTCTATGGCCAAAGGAATATATCATGCTTCCAAATCAGACGCCAAGGCCATCTTCGCTGCTGCCTCACCCATTGCGGTGACCCAGCATACCACTACATGTGTAGTACACTATAGTCGTTGACATGACATCTACAGAACATCGTTCCGTAAATATCACATCCCTTAGAGTGGTACAACAGAAACATTGCGGGTCCATATTACAAAAGTACACACATTATTATTATTATAATACCGGAAGTTCAAGACTTCCAAAAGATCCAACTTACAAACCAAAATATAAGTGTTTAGCGGAAATTTAAAAGTAACAACTTCGACTAGGAGTGGGGCTCAACAGCTTATTCTATAGAGTTCATGCTGCTCGGATCCGTTAGTTGCTACTAACTAGACACTTAAGTGGACTCGTTCTCATCGACACCGTAGCGGATATCGTAGTCCACTCCTTCAACTCCTTCGGATAGATCAGGTTCCTCGTACAACACATCTTCTTGACATTCAGTTGTATACATAGGCAGAGTCTAAGCAAGGGATCAAAGGAAAGAATGAGTAACAGCGTTACCCAACAAGTTCATTATATGCAAGGTGGGAAGTTTGATGCTCTAACTACCACCTCGGATTATAAATCCTTGGCACTATGTAGTTTTTGTAAATCTTTCTTCAAAGATTGATTTTATTCAAAAAAAAACTATGACAATCAGCCTTCACAGGTTGACCAAAACTTTCATGGAGTTCCTTTCGTGCCGCGTCCGTAGCTCCTTCCCGGAACAAGGAGTAACAAGTTACAGTTCTTACACTCTACAGAGGTACGTTACTTTACCCATGAGAGATCAACTCCTTGTTGCACAACCGGGCGTACTTTCCCGTCCATAATTCCATGATGTGGGGCCCAGTAGTTGGTCCAAGCCAATCACTGCCCCCTTCATGACCCCGCATGCCTCCTTGGTGTACACCAATCCCACATAATGAATTACGACAATGGGTTGTACAAACTGTTAGATGCTAGAACTATCGTGGGACGATGAGGGTTCCCACCCATATGCAGCATATCCTCTACGAATTACCAATTAATATGCATGCTACGAGGATAACAGCCACGACCTGCACATCCGGCTTCAGGCGTGAGGAAGAAGATACAGTTGACTTCTCTGTCCCATTCCAAATCTCATGGCTAACGCGTAATATACGGCGCTAGAATCACTAATATCAGGGGTTATTAAGTCCCTACTTAATCATCATTGTTTCAAATAGAACCCTAAGTTTTATTGCTCCATTATATCACCACTTAGGATGATATCTATGATTTCTTTATTTATGAAAATAATATTTTCTTTCTTTTATAGCATATATGATAACACACAATTTGCAAATACTTTGATAAAGACTCTTCAAAGGACATGAGCAAGTGATGAACTTGCCTTGTGATGGCAAGGTAGTGAAGTCTGATGCTTGCACTGGACCTTGAGCTTCTAGTTCTACAAAAACATCATTATTGCCCGGTAAGGACAATATTTAAAGAAGCAAAATGATTATGCAAGTAATGTAATGCATTATTTAATTCTATATGCATTTTCCTTATATAAGGTGCCTTCTAGTAAAGCATTTATAAAATAGTAATAATTTTTTATATTTATTGCATATATTGAATTATTCTATTTTATTAACCATTTTATTTGACTTCTATTGATTTAATAATTCTTTTAGGAATTATTATTTATACATTAAATTTATTACTAAATATTTATTTAGTATTTTTCAAAAATACTATAATATTACTAAATAATGAAAGTGATTTTTATTTATTTTTATCACCTTTCAATAATTTGTAAAATTCCATAAGGAATATATAAATTATAAAATTCTTATAAAAATTTAAATGTCCAAAATTTTATATCTTATTTTATTTGGACAGAGTGGATTATTGTGAATCCAAAAATATTTTATTTATAATTTTTGGACTTTTATTTTATTTTCTATAATTTTATTGAGGTCAGGGGCATTTTGGTCTTTTCCAATTGATCAAAAAATTGGGCTGGCCTTTTGGGCTTATTGGGCCAGTATGGCCCAATAGGTCAAGGTCAAAATACCACCCTGAAGGGTTTTGGCCCACCCAGCCCATTCTCTCTGCTTCCTTCTCTCCCTCGACCTTATCATCTCCTCCTCTCGACCACCTTGGTCGGGCGATGCCGCCACGTCGATTCCAGCCGCCGTCATTGCCGTCATTATGGTGCGATTTGGGGTTGTCGACGACGCTCGTTCATTCTATCCACTTGGATTTGACTCTGGGGCTTTCCCCGTGGCCAGGTCCACCACGTTCCCAAACCCTAGGGTTAAGGAAAGGTGTTGTCGCCACCATCGCGGTCCTGTCTATGGTGGTGTGCTGGACTCGTGTGCTGCTGCGGCCGCCACCGTGTGGCAGTGCAGGTGCAGCGCCCTGAGTTCTCCCTATGCCATGATCGCTTCGAATCTGCTTCCTCTTTGATTCGTCAGCGAGGACCCCGGGTAAGTTTGCTTCTGTGGTTCTTGTTCCTGCTACTACCATGATCCTCTCTGTGTGTATCTAGTGGCTTCTCATGCCTAGTGACTATGTGCCAATTGGGTTCATCTCTGGATTAGGGTTCTTACTCTGATTAGAGTTCATAACCCCCTGTTGATCATATCCATGATGCTTTAGATTTAGTGATGATCATGCTTGAGCATGAAGAATGATTGTCTGCTGTGGTTAATGATTTGTAGTGGCTTTGATGATGCTAGTTGCCTATCAGATTTATTCTAGTGATGATTCACACTGATCCTATGCTAGTGTTTCTATGAATTCCCTAATTGGATTATGTTGTTGATCTGATAATTTACTCTATTGTCAGAATGCTTGTACTGACAGTAGTTTTCTCTCAGTAGTTGCTTACTGCAATTATAATAGTAAGCTTGTATGAGATTATACACACTGAATCAAATCATTACATGTAATGATTTTCTGTGGATGTATAGATTGATTTAAGGTTTATTCATGGCACTTGGCTTCCGGAAAATGATATTTATTGGTTGTCCCTTTTATATGTGGAAACTAAGCAAGGATTGTTTTTAGTTCATATAAAACCTGTCCTTGTGATACCATTATGATCTGGCACACAAGTGATGGAGTTTTATTTCTGAGCTTAGCTTGATAATGCTTGTGATTAATACTGGCAAGTTGATATTAAAGCTTTTATTAACTTTCCTGCCTATGATGTTGGTCTGAGGCTCTAGGATTTAATTCCTAGTTAGTTGAGCAAATAGTTTATTTGAAACTTGTAAGATTAGAGGTGCTACTCTCTCTGAGAGATGTGCCATGATCTGATAAGATCAAATGAAGAATGATCTAAGTTTCAAAACTAACACTGAACTCAGTGATGCTGGTCTGAGAGTTTAGTGCTTGTGGTTGAGCTTGATTTCTTATCCTTATACTTGAAATATCTAGGATAGATTCACCTCTCTTGGGTGATTATTGAGAGATCATTTCATAAAGCAACACATGCTTTTGTTTAGATAATATGATGAAATCATGTGATGGTTTTATGAGGCTCACCACATAATCTGATGTGGATGTAGTAGATTGATTATGATCTTGATCTTGATCTTGATCTGCTTTTGCTGAGCTTTCTCTTGAGCTAGCCTGCTCCTCCTAGCTTCTGGGCTTGACCTTGCTGTCCACCAGATTCATCCCCTCCTTATGTCACCATCCTGGTGATGTTTGGGTTGATCTGGGTGGTTTGGTTTGGCTGCTGTTCTTGGTTTAGATGTTGTCTACACTGGCTGTACTTGTGTGATTTGTAGCGGAGTGATGCACTAGTGTTTCCCCCACGGCTGTGCTGTAGTAGTGTGTGATTTGGTTGTGCTTGTGAGGTCGACAGCACACCCTTTGCATGCTGGTGTGTGTCCAGATTGTGTACCTGCTATGCACATGTGGATAGGTTCAGAATTTTTGAACTTACCATTACCAAATTACTTTCACCTGGCTGGTGAATTGGTCCCTCTTGGCTGTCATTTGAATTCTGGCTTTGAATTTATGAAAGATGAAATCTTTCATATTGGTGAAACTTTCCCCTTTTATAACATTTCTCAATGATGAGTTTGTCAAGTGCACTTCACTGACATAACTGAGAGAAACATACTAACACTAATCTTATTTTGCTTTTATTTTGTTCTTGTTTTGCAGGTACAAAGATAAAGATGAATATTTAGTGTAGATTTAGATATAGGATAGTTAGTAGATATACAAATGTAATTTTCTTATTCTTTTGTAATTTTTCTTTTATAATTATTGTAATCTTTATTTTATTCAATTGTAATAAAGATTATATTATTAGTAAAGAATATTCTTATTCTTTACTCTTTTGTGAATTGTGAAGTTTGGAATGACTTCAGCAGGTTACATTCTTTGTAACTTGTTTATGTATTAATAATATGAAATGAATTTCATACTTAATATTATTTTTAGATAAGATTTAAGTTATAATACTTATCTCTTGATTAATTTAAGATTCAAATCTTATATCTAAATCATTTAAATTATTATTCAAACACTTAAGTTTTAAAATTCAAACTCATTTCAAAACACACATAATTCCTTTAAGATCCTATCAAAGTTTATAGCAATCCTCCTTTAAGACTAAACCTAATATCAAAGTAAGGAAAGAAACATTGATCACTCAAGGTTTTATTAGGCGAAAATTTCCCCCACATTTTCAGACATAAATGCATGCAACAATTCATATTCCTAAATCTACCCTTCATTAGGTCCTAAATACTGGGATGTTACAAACTTCCCCCCTTAAATTAAACTTCGTCCCGAAGTTTGTGGAGATGTACCCGAATAGTTCTGGATAAGCTTTTCTTAAATCTTCTCCCATGTGGCTTCCCTCTCAGGGTGATGTTCCCACTGTACCTTGCAATATTTGATTGCTCTGTTCCTCAATCTTTTCCATTTTTCTTCCAGAATTTTACAGGGCTTTTCAATATAAGTTAAGTCTGCTTGTAGTTCTATCTCTTGATGTGTTATTGCATCATATGGAACTTTCAAACATTTGAGAAGTTCTGACACATGGAAAACATTATGCACTTGAGCCAGTCTTGATGGTAACTCTAAATCATAAGCTATAGTTCTGTTTTGACTCAGTATCTTGAATGGTCCGATATATCTTGGACTCAATTTCCCTTTAACTCCGAATCTTTTTACTCCTTTCATAGGACATACTTTCAAATAGACCATATCTCCTACTTCTGGATGCCATGATCTTCGGCTTTGATCCGCATAACTCCTCTGCCTACTCTGGGTTATTTTTAGTCTATCCCTGATCTTATCAATGATGTCTTGTCTCTCCTTGATATAATCTGGTGCAAATCCTTTGCTACTTCCAGGTTCATACCAACATATTGGTGATCTACACTTCCTTCCATACAGAATCTCATATGGAGCTGCCTTCAGACTACTCTGATAGCTATTGTTATAAGAAAATTCTACCAATGGTAGGTGATCTTCCCATGTTCCTCCAAAATCCAGTGCACAAGGTCTCAACATGTCTTCTAGTATTTGATTTGTTCTTTCAGTTTGACCTCCTATCTCAGGATGATATGCCGTGCTGAAATCTAACTTTGAACCAAGTGCCTCATGCAATTGCTTCCAAAATGCTGAAGTAAACACTGATCCCCTATCAGTTACTATCTTTTTGGATACTCCATGATTACTTACTATCTCTTTAACATATACTTCAACTAACTTCTTAGCATTATCCTTTTGATTTAACGGAATAAAATGCGCACTCTTAGTGAGTCTGTCCACAATTACCCATATCATATCCTTCCTTTTGGGGTCATAGGTAATCCTGTGATGAAGTCCATACCTATTTCCTCCCACTTCCGTTCAGGAATTTCTAAGGGTTGTAATGGTCCTGCTGGACTTTGATGTTCAGCTTTCACCCTTTGACAAGTATGGCATTCAGATACATATTTAGCAATATCTCTTTTCATGTTATTCCACCAGAATAGTTATTTCAAATCCATATACATCTTAGTACTCCCTGGATGTATAGAATATGGTGTATTATGTGCTTCTTTGAGTATGACATTTCTGATCTCAGTCACATCTGGAACACATAGACGATCTTGGAACCATAAAGATCCATAATCTCCAAGGCGAAAAATTGATTTTTGCCCTTGAGAAATCCTACGAATTTCCTCAGCAATGAAAGGATCTTCTTCTTGATGTCTGACAATTTCTTGCTTAAGATCACTGTCTTGCTCTGCAACTACCTGCATAGTCGCTAATCCTCTAAGAACCTCTGTTCTGATGAATTGAAGTTATAATGTTTCCAATTCCATTTGTAACTCTTTTGGTAACTCTCTATTGCTTGGCTGAATATCTGCACTCTTTCTGCTTAAAGCATCTGCTACAACATTTGCTTTCCCTGGGGTGTAATTGATTGTTAAGTCATAATCCTTGATTAATTCCAACCAACGCTTCAGTCTCATATTGAATTCCTTTTGAGTGAAGAAGTACTTGAGACTTTTATGGTCAGTGTATAACTCACATCTGGCTCCATAAAGAAAATGTCTCCATCCTTTCAGCACAAAGACCACTGCTGCTAACTCTAAATCATGAGTTGTATAGTTGACTTCATGTGGTTTCAATTGTCTTGAACCATAAGCAATCACTTTCCGATCTTGCATTAATACACAACCCAAACCTTCTTTAGATGCATCACAATATCCAGTGAAATCCTTCCCTGTTTCAGGAACTGCTAAGATTGGAGCTGTGGTTAATCTAGTCTTCAACTCTTGGAAACTTGCTTCACACTTCTCATCCCACTTGAATGGTGTATTATTCCTTAATAATTTGGTCATTGGTCCGGCTATTTTGGAGAAACCTTCAATGAATCTCCGATAATAACCAGCCATTCCTAAGAAACCTCGAATTTGTTTCACATTGGTCGGTGCGGTCCACTCTAGTACCGACTGAACTTTAGATGGATTCACAGCAATCCCATCCTTACTGATCACATGACCGAGGAATTCTACCTCATCTAACCAGAACTCACACTTACTGAACTTAGCATAAAGCTTATGTTCTCTTAAAGTCTGCAATGCTATTCTCAAATGGTCAGCATGCTCTTCGTTATCCTTGGAATATATCAGAATATCATCAATAAAGACGATGACAAACTTGTCCAAATATGGCATGAAGATCTTGTTCATCAGATTCATGAATATTGCCGGTGCATTGGTCAAACCCTACCGCTACTACCAGATACTCATGGTGAGACAAATGTTGTTTTTGGAACATCTTCCGGCTTGATTTTTATGTGATGGTATCCAGATCTTAAATCGATCTTTGAAAATACTCTAGCTCCTTTCACTTGATCAAACAAATCTTGAATTCTTGGTAAAGGATACTTATTCTTGATAGTCACGTTGTTCAGATTTCTATAATCACCACACATCCGTCTTCCACCATCTCTCTTATCCACAAAGATTACTGGTGTTCCCCATGGAGATACACTTTCCTTTATAAATCCTTTTCCCGCTAACTCATCAATTTGTTCCTTGAGTTCTTTCAACTCTTTGGGTCCCATTTTATATGGTGCTTGAGCTATTGGTGTTGTACCAGGTATTAGGTCAATGGTGAACTCTATCTCCCGGTCTGGTGGCATTCCTGGTAACTCTATTAGAAAAACATCTTGGAATTCATTAACTATTGGAATCTCTTCTAATTTAACTTCCTTCATTGAATTCAACTGCAGATCCACCATGATATGACTGTGTTTATCTGCTTGGTAAACTATCCTTGCTCCACTTGGAGTTTTGATTGAGACAGTTTTCTCCTCACAATTAATCTGAGCTCCATGTTCCATCATCCAATCCATCCCCAGCACTACTGCAATTCCCTTCAAAGGAATTACATAAAGGTCTGCGAAATATGTACAACCACAGATCGAGATAACCTGATCTTGTTTTATGTGGCATACAATCACATTACCTCCTGCCGTAACTACGTTCATAGGACGTTCAAACGTTGACGTTCTAATCCTGAACTTATCACAAAATTCTTCAGAAATGAATGAAGTAGTTTCACCAGTATCAAATAGAACTTTGCCAGGATTGGTAAGGATATTGAGCGTACCTATCACTGCATGCTCCGAATTATCCACCTCCTCGAGGGTTGCACAGTTCAGTTTTCCGGTAGGTCGGTTTCTCTTGCCATTGTTGTTCTTGACATTGTTTCATCCTTTATTGGGCTGCCCATTTCCTCCACTGGCTTGTCCTCCTCCCTTGGTAGGCCATCCTCCCAGTGGTTTGCTCGGACAATCTGGCTCGATATGCCCCTTCTGGCCACAACCGTAATAGATCACTACAGGCTTTTTGCATTCCCTCTGGAAATTCCCTGGAATTCCACAATTGTTACAGATTACATTCCTTCTCGGATTAGATTGATTTCCACCACTGCCCTTGTTATTGTTGTTGTTTCCATAATTCCTATTCTGAGGTTTGAACTCCTGGTTAGGTTTAGGTTTGCTTGCCTGAATTCTCTTGGTTTCCTTCTTGGCTCTCTTCCTCTGATCCTCTTGGAAATTCTTGTAGTCATCCTCAAAAGTAATGGCTGCATCCAACAACTGCTGATAAGTTTGCTTATTGGCTAACCTTAGTTGGATCTTCACAAATAGATTTAATCCATGCAAGAAACGCTTCTTCCTCTTCTCTTCAATGTTAACATCCTCCTCAGCATAACGAGACAACTGGCTGAACTCCCGGATGTACTTCATGACACTAGTATATCCTTGCTGAAGCTCCTCAAATTATATCCGCTTCAACTCCATGACACTTTCCGGAACATGATATTCACGGAATCTCTGCTTGAACTCCTCCCAGGTAAACTCCCTTCCTGGTTGTTGCATGGCTAACTGATTTTCCCACCATAATGCTGCAGGTCTAGTCAGCAGATGAGTTGCATACCTAAATTTTTCCTCATCATTGCAACCCACAGTTTTCAGCTTCCTTTCTGTATCTGCTAGCCAGTATTCTGCATCCATTGGTTCAGGAGCTGATGCAAAAGGTAACGGTCTTGCATTCTGGAAATCAGATAAACTCACTCCTCCACCTTCAGGTGCCCTCTGATTTGCTCGCCCCAGCAACTCTTCCATGAACTTGTTATGGGTCTCTTGCAACATTTGCATGCACTGCATAAAGTTCTGCTCCATTAATGGCCTCATTGGTGGTGGTGGTAATGCTTCTTGATTTTCTGCATCGGCATCGGACTTTTCCTTGGCCTCTCGCTCCATCCGCTGCTGCTCAGTTTCCATTTCTATACCCGTATCCATGACCCCCTAGTCCTGCAACATAAAGCGAATACTCATAATTACATCATGCACATGTGTTCTGAGCTCGACTTTACGCACAGAACTAGTCGCACAATGAAGATCCAAAGAAAATCCAAATATGCATTTCACATATTATACATAATATCCTAATGATACAAAGTGCTTACAACATATACCATATAGGTATAATCACAAAACTACCGTATTTATCTCACTACCTTATTACTTGGAGTACAATACACAGTGCTTGATACTGTTGACTACTTGTCTCCTTCTAGTAGTAACTATGCTCATCATACATGCCTGATGTCCAACCGTGATGACATGTTGTTCGTCGCACAGTTTGCGGAACATATGGCCTTCCAGAAGGAACATACTCTGTATCTGAAGTGTCAGGACTTGAGTCATTACTCAACCTGAGCGCATCGACTCCCTCCAGCTCAGCTAAAAAGTCCTCAGAAACATATTCAACATTATCTCCAACCTGCATCTCCTGAGCTTCAATTCTTGAGTTGTCAACAGGATACACAGATCCTGCTGCTCCCCAGGTGCTCTCGTGGGCAAGATAGTTAAATACTGGGTAATGTATATTCCCTGGGCTTTGAGAAGATGTTGATGATTCAAACACTCTCTCCTCAGGATCTTCTTCTTCATCCTGAGCATCTATTGACATGGTATTTCTACTACTATTATTAGGGTTCATTCTTGCATCCATCCAACTAGATTGTCCAACATTCCTGTCAGAACCATCTGTGGACATCTGGTGTTCATGAGATCCATTATATGATCCCATCCTCCAACCATCTGAATTCTCAATAGGAAGTTCTGAGTCAGAACCATCCTATGAGCCATGTGGTACTGCATACCGCATATCCATAGTAGGATCATGTGTAGGTTCAGGTCTTGGTGAGTAAGGATATGGTATAAAAGATTCCGGATCTATAGGTATATCCTTAAAGATAGGTGTTGCACTACTACTTGCTTCTTTCTCTAACTGGAATGCTAACTGCTTCCTCCTTTCCGGATCAGTTAGATCCTCTAACATGTCATTTTTATCTTTGACAATCACTTGATGAGTCTTATAAAAAGACGCAACGAGTGTTCGGCATCTATCCATAAACTTGGAAGCTAACTTAGGATGCTTCTTAACCAAATTAAGATGATCCGGTATAGGGTCCGAGTCTGTAGAATCATGAGGTATCACAGAGAATGTGCTACCTTCCAACTCCTTGGTTTTCTGCTCCCGGATATTAGCTATCGCCTCCACAACAGCAACATGATAAGCTGCTAAATGAATCCTACCTTCTCTTATGGGTAGATCGTGATATAATCCAAGCTTCTCTGGAAGTTGGATACTCACATGATACTTGGATAACATCCGGCCATCAAGGTAAGTGATAGTGTTCACTGGAATTCTAGTTGGACAATTAAAGAGCTTTAAAAGTTGACGAAGTTGGTCTGTAAATGATCCTTGATAATCATCAAGAGTCTCCTCTTTCCTTAACAAAGTCTGTTTTGGAAACTTTGGTGCCATATCTCTATATATCAGAAAAATAATTTTGATTAGTATCCAATGATATATTGCATCATAACAAATAATTATCACACTAAAATATATAACGGAATATTCTCATTTGAATACCCATTATATTACTTTTAGAGAATTCTTTATCGTTGCTAATTCTCCTATAGGTAATACGCTTTACTAGGTTTCCAACCTAAGGTCAAAGCAATTTACTCTCATACCAAATGCGGTGACCCAGCATACCACTGCATGTGTAGTACACTATAGTCGTTGACATGACATCTACAGAACACCGTTCCGTAAATATCACATCCCTCAGAGTGGTACAACAGAAACATTACGGGTCCATATTACAAAAGTACAGACATTATTATTATTACAATACCGGAAGTTCAAGACTTCCAAAAGATCCAACATACAAACCAAAATATAAGTGTTCAGCGGAAATTTAAAAGTAACAACTCCGACTAGGAGTGGGGCTCAACAGCTTATTCTATAGAGTTCATGCTGCTCGGCTCCGTTAGTTACTACTAACTAGACACTTAAGTGGACTCGTTCTCATCGACACCGTAGCGGATCTCGTAGTCCACTCCTTCAACTCCTTCGGATAGATCAGGTTCCTCGTAGAACACATCTTCTTTACATTCAGCTGCATACATTGGCACGTCTTCGGGATCCTCAGTCTAAGCAAGGGATCAAAGGAAAGAATGAGTAACGGTGTTACCCCAACAAGTTCATTATATGGAAGGTGGGAAGTTTGATGCTCTAACTACCACCTTGGATTATAAATCCTTGGCACTATGCAGTTTTTGTAAATCTTTCTTCAAAGATTGATTTTATTCCGAAAAAACTATGATAATCAGCCTTCACAGGTTGACCAGAACTTTCATGGAGTTCCTATCCTGCCGCGTTCGTAGCTCCTTCCCGGAACAGGGAGTAACAAGTTACAGTTCTTACACTCTATAGAGGTGCGTTACTTTACCCATGAGAGATCAACTCCTTGTTGCACAATCGGGCGTACTTTCCCGTCCACAATTCCATGGTGTGGGGCCCATTAGTTGGTCCAAGCCAATCACTTCCCCCTTCGCGACCCCGCATGCCTCCTTGGTATACACCATGCCCACATAATGAATTACGGTAATGGGTTGTACAAACCGATAGATGACAGAACTATCGTGGGAGAATGAGGGTTCCCACCCATATGTTGCATATCCTCTACGAATTACCAATTAATATGCACTCTAAGAGGATAACAGCCACGACCTGCACATCCGGCTTCATGCGAGAGGAAGAAGATACAGCTGACTTCTCTGTCCCATTCCAAATCTCATGGCTAACGCGTAATATACGGCGCTAGAATCACTGATATCAGGGGTTATTAAGTCCCGACTTGATCATCATTGTTGCAAATAGAACCCTAAGTTCTATTGCTCCATTATATCACCACTTAGGATGATATCTATGATTTCTTTATTTATGAAAATAATATTTTCTTTCTTTTATAGCATAGATGATAACACACAATTTGCAAATACTTTGATAAAGACTCTTCAAAGGACATGAGCAAGTGATGAACTTGCCTTGTGATGGCAAGGTAGTGAAGTCTGATGCTTGCACTGGACCTTGAGCTTCTAGTTCTACAAAAACATCATTATTGACCGGTAAGGACAATATTTAAAGAAGCAAAATGATTATGCAAGTAATGTAATGCATTATTTAATTCTATATGCATTTTCCTTATAAAAGGTGCCTTCTAGTAAAGCATTTATAAATATTAATATTTTTTATATATATTTATTGCATATATTGAATTATTCTATTTTATTTCCCTTTTTATTTGACTTCTATTGATTTAATAATTCTTTTAGGAATTATTAATTATACATTAAATTTATAACTAAATATTTATTTAGTATTTTTCAAAAATACTATAATATTAATAAATAATGAAAATGATTTTTATTTATTTTTATCACCTTTCAATAATTTTGTGAATTCCATAAGGAATATATAAATTATAAAATTCTTATAAAAAATTAAAAGTCCAAAATTTTATATCTTATTTTATTTGGATAGAGTGGATTATTGTGAATCCAAAAATATTTTATTTATAATTTTTGGACTTTTATTTTATTTTCTATAATTTTATTGAGGTCAGGGGCATTTTGGTCTTTTCCAATTGATCAAAAAATTTATTAAACAACTTGGGCTGGCCTTTTGGGCTTATTGGGCCAGTATGGCCCAATAGGGCAAGGTCTAAATACCACCCCGAAGGGTTTTGGCCCACCCAGCCCATTCTCTCTGCCTCCTTCTCTCCCTCGACCTTATCCTCTCCTCCTCTGACCCAACCCTGTGGCCGGCGATGCCGCCACCATCGATTCCCGCCACCGTTGGCCGTTATGGTCGCCGTCGTGGTGCGATTTGGGGTTGTCGACGACGCTCGTTCGTTCTATCCACTTGGATTTGACTCTGGGGCTTCCCCATGGCCAGGTCCACCCCGTTCCCGAACCCTAGGGTTAAGGAAAGGTGTTGTCGCCACCGCCGCGGTCCCGTCTGCGGTGGTGTGCTGGGCTCGTGTGCTGCTGCGGCCGCCGCCGTGGCAGGTGCAGGTTGCAGCGCCCCCCTGGGTGCTCCCTGTGCCGCCGCGGTTCGTCGGCCAATCTGCTTCCTCTTCGATTCGTCAGCGAGGACCCCGGGTAAGTTTGCTTCTGTGGTTCTTGTTCCTGCTACTACCATGATCCTCTCTATGTGTATCTAGTGGCTTCTCATTCCTAGTGACTATGTGCCGATTGGGTTCATCTCTGGATTAGGGTTCTTGCTCTAATTAGAGTTCATAACCCCCTGTTGATCATATCCATGATGCTTTAGATTTAGTGATGATCATGCTTGAGCATGAAGAATGATTGTCTGCTGTGGTTAATGATTTGTAGTGGCTTTGATGATGCTAGTTGCCTGTCAGATTTATTCTAGTGATGATTCACTCTGATCCTATGCTAGTGTTTCTATGAATTCCCTGATTGGATTATGTTGTTGATCTGAGAATTTACTCTACTGTCAGAATGCTTGTACTGACAGTAGTTTTCTCTCAGTAGTTGCTTACTACAATTATAATAGTAAGCTTGTATGAGATTATACACACTGAATCAAATCATTCCATGTAATGATTTTCTGTGGATGTATAGATTGATTTAAGGTTTATTCCTGGCACTTGGCTTCAAGAAAATGATATTTATTAGTTGTCCCTTTTATATGTGGAAACTAAGCAAGGATTGTTTTTAGTTCATATAAAACCTGTCCTTGTGATACCATTATGATCTGGCACACAAGTGATGGAGTTTTATTTCTAAGCTTAGCTTGATAATGCTTGTGATTAATACTGGCAAGTTGATATGAAAGCTTTTATTAACTTTCCTTCCTATGATGTTGGTCTGAGGCTCTAGGATTTAATTCCTAGTTAGTTGAGCAAATAGTTTATTTGAAACTTGTAAGATTAGAGGTGCTACTCTCTCTGAGAGATGTGCCCTGATCTGATAAGATCAAATGAAGAATGATCTAAGTTGCAAAAGTAACACTAAACTCAGTGATCTTTGATGCGAGAGTTTAGTGCTTGTGGTTGAGCTTGATTTCTTATCCTTATACTTGAAATCTCTAGGATAGATTCACCTCTCTTGGGTGATTATTGAGAGATCATTTCACTAACATCATAATATTTCTCAATTATGAGTTTGTCAAGTGCACTTCACTAACATAACTGAGAGAAACATACTAACACGAATCTTATTTTGTTTTTGTTTTGCAGGTACAAAGATAAAGATGAAGATTTAGTGTAGATTTAGATATAGGATAGTTAGTAGATATACAAATGTAATTTTCTTATTCTTTTGTAATTTTTCTTTTATAATTCTTGTAATCTTTATTTTATTCAATTGTAATAAAGATTATATTATTATTAATAAAGAATATTCTTATTCTTTACTCTTTTGTGAATTGTGAAGTTTGGAATGACTTAAGTAGGTTACATTCTTTGTAACTTGTTTATGTATTAATAATATGAAATGAATTTTATATTCAATATTGTTTTTAGATAAGATTTAAGTTATAATACTTATCTCTTAATTAATTTAAGATTCAAATCTTATGTCTAAATCATTTAAATTATTATTCAAACACTTAAGTTTTAAAATTCAAACTCATTTCAAAACACACATAATTCCTTTAAGATCATATCAAAGTTTATAGCAATCCTCCTTTAAGACTGAACCTAATCTCAAAGTAAGGAAAGAAACATTGATCACTCAAGGTTTTATTAGGCGAAAATTTTACCCACATTTTCACAAATAAATGCATGCAACAATTCATATTCCTAAATCTACCCTTCGTTAGGTACTAAATACTGGGATGTTACACCCATCTCTCGCCAAAGATCGTCTCCGTCGCCTCACCGTCTCAGTAGAATAGCCGTCTCCAGGCCAAATGCCGCCCATGGACAAAAAGCGTAAGCGTACCACTGCTACTATGAGGAGTAGTAAGCGATCGTCGACACGTAAACAGGAGCCTCTTCCAAAAGTACCAAAGGTTCATCCCAAGAGAGCTTATGACTGTACTCATGAGGAGACTGCGGCGATCGTCAAAGCGAAAACGACAGAGTTTTTCGCTAAGCTGAGGCGGCCGAAAGAGTCAGAGTTCCCCAGCACCAAAGAAGATAAAACCCGAGTGATCAAAATGTTAAAGGGCCTTCACCAACCCGAACCAAAGCTGTCATCAGACTATGAGCGCTCTATTCTCAAGTCACATGCGGTACAAAATCTATCGAAGAGCACTAGTGCAAGCGGGAAATCTGTTCCCCAGCTTGGAGAACAAAAAAACAATCTTGCGCCCTCTCAAGGTGATTTCCAATACCAATGTGGGGTCGAGCAAATATGCGCCGAAGAGCAGTATGATCCAGAGGTAGTTGCACTATACGGAGAAGCGGGCACTGCTCAAGGTATGAGTATTGCCCACTACTATCCTAGTTACAGTACTTCCTCGAAACTCAAGTAGCATACAAATACCAGTACAGGAATCCTCTCATCAAACCTGAGGAGGTAAAGAATCTACCAACAAAAATGCGAAGATTGCATAACTGGTACATGAATGCCACAAAGGTCGGGGCTTAATGGATAATGCTGAGGGTTACAGAAAAGCATTACGGGAAAGAAGATGACATGGTAGCCATTGAATTTGTTGAACTATTTCAATTATTCAATCAAGACGCTTTGGACAAATCGATCATCAGTGCCTATTGTCTGTAAGTACTAATTATAATTAAGTCTCTAGCTATCTCACCTTATTTATTGCATGTATATAATCATACTATATTATGCAGAATGAAGATTCTCGAATGCAGCAAAGGACAAATTTATGACATTGGGTTCGTTGACCCATATTTTGTTCATCAGGCTAATCTCAAAAAAAGACCCCAGGATACAGAGGATAATATTGTACACGCGTTAATGTTTCAAGAAACCAGAAGGGAAATATTATTTCCTTACAACTTCGAGTGAGTGTTATTGTCTTGTATACACTTTCTATTTTGCTTACTCGATGTTAAGTGTATAATTGATGAGTTATACATGCGCAGCTTCCACTATATTCTCCTAATCATTCAATCTGACAAAGAGCAGGTACTAGTCATAGACTCAAAACATAATCCCCTTGAGACGTGGACAGACATGCAGATGATGCTCCAGCAGTAATTCTAATCATTATGGCACTATATCGGCAATGTTTATGAATTTCATGATATCAAGTAATTAATAACCCCTTTTATTCATTTTCTTCGCCGGGAAGCACTTGGAAACGGTTCACCAAGAAGGTTAGGGGTGTTTGGAAAGAGGAGCTTACATTTAAACCACTAGATGTAAGTACCACTAGCTGGATCCGCACATCTCTTTGATTCTAGTTTTGATATCGTTATCATGCTTGATTATTATTTTTATTGAACTCTGTTCTCGTAAAGTGCCTGATGCAGGGACCAGGGAATAATTTATGTGGATACTATGTTTGCGAGTTCATCCGTCAGATATGCTGTGAGAAGGGAAGAAATTTAGAGCAACTTAACGTACGTAAGCAATTTTCTTAATTTTTTATTACCATCAATTGTGCTTAGTTTCATTCATATAGGTTGACTCCTTTAAATTAGCTCGAACGACTGCGGGACGATCTTCTGCCAAAGAATCGCGTATGAGCAATTCGAGAGGAATTGGCGGGATTCTTGGATGCAGAAGTCATAAACCCAAAAGAAGAATACCATGTGGACTTGGATGTATATGCAATAGGAACTGTATAAAGAGCTTATTTTGTATGTATATATATGCATGAAACCCGTGTATCGAATGTAATATGTTCGACACTTGGATCTCTATTGTCATGATGATGTTGTGTAATATAATGGTTTCTTTATTGATGGGTGTAAAACACAAAATTAAAATAAAACAATATAAATAAATCCCCTGCAGCGGCACAAAAAGTGGCCAAAATGCTGCCGCGACAAAAAAAAAGATGGCCAAAATAAATTCTCTGCCGCGGCAGATAAATGTGCCAAATTGCTGCCGCGACAGAGAGTGATTTCTCCCGGTTCGTAACACGAACCGAGACGGTTGCTCCTCCTCCCTCGTGCAGAGCAGCAGCCACGTGGAGCCTTTTTTGTCCCGGTTCGTGGCCGAACCCGGACTAAAGGGTGGGGGCTTTAGTCCCGATTGCCCCATCCCGGTTGGGCAACCTGGACTAAAAGCCCCTTACCAACTGGGACGCATGACCTTGTTTGTACTAGTGATTCTATTGATATTGATTTGGTATTATAGATGCTCATATTTTTTTCTATAGAATTGGTCAAACTAGGAAGACGTTGAGTTCACTAAATTAAGATGCATTACTTTTTTAAAAAGAGGAAGTAAACAAACGAAATACAAAATATATGAAAAGATACAATTTGCCACTAATCACCTCATTTTTATATTCCACGGACAAATTTTATGAAAATATGTGTTTGTATAGATGTGCTACATACATTTCCACCTATCCTACACTGTTTTACTTACTACGACAAACTGGCTAGTGGGTCCTCCAGATGGAAAAGATTAAGCTTGCTCATGGGTCATGGCCAACTAGCCAGTTTGTCCTAGTAATGATGAGTAGGATAGGAATTGATATATCCCCTAGATGGAAAAGATTAAGATTCCAAGTTCATTTGATACTTTCATAATGCTAAAACCTTGAGACGTCCCCCCAAAAAAGAACTCATTTTGACCTTTTTGCATTATCAACTCATCTTTTATGAACACTCATGATCATTACTCCCCACCATGGTATTTTATTGCAGCTGGCAGTGTGATTGACCTGCTACCGTAATCCCCAGAAAGGAGAGAGAAATGAGAAAATGCAAAAAAAATTAAAAAAAAGGAAAAAAAAAGGAGGGAAAGATGATTGTATGCTACGGATCACATAACGCATGCATGCAGCAACCTCTGACGCGATCAACGTCGTATGGCCGCACTGGACCAAGGCTAAGCTCCAGCTGGACGGACGTATGCATGCAGAGACGGGGAGGCCCCGGCGTGTGATGTAAACATCAGCTCGCAACATTAGCCACAACGAAAATTGGGCGTACAGCCAAGTCAGCACGGAACAATTATCTTTTCACGCAGAGTCATTGATTCGTGCACAGTGTGTATATGGCTTATATAGTACAGTACAGTACCCGATAATAAAAACGGTTTTAATTTTTACAGTAACATCGACGATTGATCGCAGTTACATACATATATACTAACGAGGATGGACTCTCCTTAATAACTGTGCCCAATAATTTACGCCTTATGAGCTGGGACGGAGGGAGTATATCGTCCTACAGTGCATGTAAGACCGGTACGCGTCCCTACGTGTCTTTTTTTCTTTTCGATCGTGCTACTCTTGAGAGGAATCACTTTGTGGAACAGGAGCAACTCCAGTCTCCGAAAACGTCTCGAAAGGCGATCACGATCTGCACTGTGGAGCGATCCACCTTTTTCTTTTTTTGAGAAAGGAGCGATCCACCTTTTTTGTCTAGGTATATATACATATATACTGAGTTACATTTTTGAGAGAGAGAATTACAGTCTTACTTACAGAGCTTTGCTACGCAGATTTTTGCTGGGTAGTAATTTCTGTGTTCCCTGGCATCAATAGCCAATAGGAGTAATTAAAGCGCTAGGTGTGTCACTGTGTGCTGCATGGGTTGCGCTCTGCCGGTACGGTACGTTCGTACTACGTTGTTCATCCGGCGCGGAGAAAAGGGAACAAGCACCTGCTGCCTCAAGGACGTACCTCCGCGCGTAAACAGATGCGGGCGCTTGAGATCTCAACGGAAAAAAAAGATGCGCGCGGTTGAGTTGAGTCTCCACTGCACGCAGTACGCGTGCACCCCAGGCCGTGCGCACCCGTGTTCTCGCAGAGGTTGACGGTTTGCATGCAATACTTGATTGTCGCGCATCAGAGGGAGCCTCCCACAACGGGCTCGGATTGGGTTTGGATTGAGATCCGAGGGTAGGCAAAACGAGCAGAGCTGGATGATGACATGTGCTGCCACTGCCAGCCACTGCGCGCTTGCCAGGCCTCTCTGCTGCTTGTACACGGGGGCCAGTCTCCACTCACTCACCATCACGATATATTATTTGTATCGCGTACGCTGTTTGGCAACGCACGATGAGGGAGACAGGGGGAGTCCATGTCCATCTGATGTGTCCATACACCTAAAACAGATGCGCCACCGTGCCCGCATCAGGATATACGTATGCGGCTACCTCTACCGGGACGCACATCCACACGCGCTACGCTAGCTGCTACTAGTACTGCTAGAGGCGAGGCTGGGGGTATCGTAGTTCTGGACCTCTTCCGCTCACCGACTGTAGTGCACCAGTTCCAGATTTGAGGGGACAGCGACTCCCCCGTTCGCCATTGGCCCGGCTCTGCGCGCAGGCTCATGCAGCCCCGCAGTGCAGGCAGGCAGGCAGCCAGTGGGCACGCATGCCATGCAAGTGCAGATAGGTAAGCTCAGACCTCAGACTAGCTCTCTCGCATCGCATGCAGCATGCATCTGGCTCGCTCCAATCTGTGGGCGCGTCCATTGTTACCCAAGATCGTCGACACGCTTGAGTAGTACTACTGGACTACTGGTATGAAACACATGGAGAAGTACCAATCCTTCCATTTTAAAATATACGATATCTTATCCTTTTTAAAACATACATACATACATATATATGTATGTATGTATGTATGTATGTATACATACACGTTTATTAGTGTGTAGGTTTTGTTGGATTATTAGTCATAATTTCCATGATTAATTTCAGAATATAAATCATCATAAAACATGCTACTAGCTCATGTAACTCGAACATACTAGATTTGTGGCAAATTCGTCTCCGTTAGGGTTTTCTGAACTACTCTATATAAAGTCCTGCGCGGCTACCGCCATAACACCACCCCAAATTTGTGGCAACCCATATCCAGGCCAATTTGGGCCCAAACACATATTTGGACTTTGAAAATTAGGAAAAATTTAGGCTTTAAGATTTAGGGAAAATCTGAAGTGCACAAGGACCTAAAGGAATTGGCCCATTATTTCTGACATGTTTATAACAAATGAACGATTCTACACACTAAAAATCGTTTGGATACATGTATTTTAAAAGAAGAAAAAAGACTAACGAGTGGAGTACATATGTAGCATCAGCTAACTCCCCTAAAAAAAATGGTAGCATCAGCTAACTTTCCAAAGGAAAACACAGTGGTGCATGGTAGTGGCAGCATGGTGCGTTCAAAGCATTTCCACCAACGTTTGACGGACCAGCGGCGCATCCGCGGTGATCTTGAGTCCCCCGGGCAGGCCGGATCGCATGCCTGCGCGCCTGATAGGTCACCGTATTTTTTAAGTAGCCTTGTTTTTTATCCAAAGGGAGTTGCTGCACTTTAGGCTCCATTTGGTTGGTTGGAAATTAGCTCAAAACCCCTGTTTTAGTCCGATCTAAACAGTTTTTGGCCCGAGTCCAGTATTAGGCACTTGGTTCACTGGAATACTTACACGTCCGAATCGTTTACGGCCCGTATACCTTTGTAAACGTTACGCAGCTCTGTTGGTCCGTTTTATTTCCGTCACCATCGAGTCCTGTCCCAAATTGAGAGACACCACTGGCACCAACCCTAGCGGCGGCGAGTGGCGGATGGGGGCGTCTTGATCTGGACAAGCTGCACGTGGTAGCGACCCTTCTGGCGGTAGCGACCCGTCCGGCGAGCAGCGGTGGCGGCGGGCGGCGGTGGCAGCAACCCGTCCAACGAGCAGTGTCGGCGGCAGCGACCAGAGATCTGACGCGGTGACAAGGACGAGATCCGTGACGCAAGGCTCTGCCCCGTCGTCATCTGCACGATATTGCTCCTCCTCCTACTCGTCATCTGTATGGTGGGATCTTTGCTCTGGCACACCCACCAAAGGTTTGCTTTGGAATCTGAAAGTTGGGATGCTGTGATCAAATTGCAGCAGATGTATGAGTCTGGACCTGTTCAGGGCTCTCACAAGATTCTGGCATTGGCATGCTTTGATCTGACGGAACTAGCATTCAATTATTTTGGCCTATCTTGCTTCTTAGCTTGTTTTTTATGTAGTTCATTTAAGAAACGACACTCATAGCACCAACTGTTGCAACATAAAGTACTAGCACCTATTTCAGTATAATTTGTACAAATAGATAGTTTAATTTGTTTCTTAGCCGAGCAAGGTAGATAGTTTAATTTGACTCTGGAATCTGAAAGTTGTGATGCTGTGATAAAATTGCAGCACGATGTATGAGTCTGGACCTGTTTAGGGCTCTCACAAGATTATGGTATCGGCATTCTTTGATCTACAGAACTAACATTCAAGTATTTTGGTCTATTTTGCTTCTTAGCTTGTTTTTGATGTAGTTCATTCAAGAAACGACACTCATAACACCAAGCAACACAAAGTACTAGCACCTATTTGAGTATAATTTGTATAAATAGATAGTTGAATTTGTTTCTTAGCCGAGCAAGGTAGATAGTTTAATTTGTCTCTGTTTAGTGTTCTTGTCCATAGGTTTGTCCTTCTGTCTTCTGGCCTTGACCATTTGTACAAATAGACTATCCCCATTGTACTGCAGATCGTATTGCATCAAGCACTGGTAATGCAAACTGGTACATGCTCACAGTTGATCGTAGTAACTTAATTTATTACTTATTACTGCCTAGTAGATATACTTAATGCAACGAGATTTCTATGAGAACTATAAAGTGTACTAGTTGATTCATGAGCAAAGCAACTAACAAGAGCTTTTATCGTGTTCTGTATTACACGTTCGTGAGAATTAAGTGAGAACTGAGCAAAGCAACTACCAAGTGCATCCTTCTCTATTTACAGTTTTACACACATATGTATATAAGTAATTCTTCTCTATTTTCCGACGACTGTTGATTAATTGACCATGAGTATGAACATTCAACTCTTTTTGTTGAACGTGAGCATAGACTTATACTCTCCACTACTATAATGTGCTCTTAATGTGTTGTGCTTACTGCATTCTTGGTACTGATTAGTACTGCTCGTTAGAGCTAGCGGCTAATGTATGTTAGCTCGTGGTAGTGACTGCTTAGTAGTGCTTATTTAGATCTAGCGGCTAATGTATCTTAGAAAATGTACCTGCCTCGCCTTGTCCCGGAGCATAGTCTTGTACCTGCGCTTTCTTGGCTTAACCCATGGACGCCCATAAAGCGATCTTGGTAATCGGAAAACACATGAAAGGGGAAAGTCCCCTCTACAGCTGAGCTACATGTTGCGGAGCCTATAGTATGACACGTCTTTTCTTTCAGTAGACTACAATATACCGCCTGCTTTTTAGAGTCCAGGCCCAGTGTTTCATTTGAATGTAGAAATAAATGAACGTTTGGTTGTAGCTGTTCCGGGGGGACCTTTACCAGATATGACACTGGATGAAATTGGTATTTGGTGGTGCCAGCTGAGAGTACTAGACTGAACTGAACTTCTCCTTTACTAGCATGGATAGCACAGTTTTCTATCTTAGAGATCGGAAAGAAATATCAGAAAAATAAATAACAAGTTGATATGGCCTAGTTTCTACACGTAGTAGAATAAGTAAAACAAGTAGATTGAAGGTTTCTAACAAGTAGAACGAAGTGCTGCTTATCTAATTTGACCAACTAGCTGAGTTCTTGCTGGTAGAACCAAACTTATATAGCCTGTAGCTTTTCTTTTTTCTTTTATAACAGCTGCACTTGTCATGCATGGTATATTCATGAGACAAATTATCTTATTTTCCTAAAGTTACATGTAGAATTTGTTGAGCTCACTGTTTGCTCAATGCATATGATGAATGTCTTAGAGATTGTTCTGAAAATAGAGAGCTATTACTTGTCATGTCTTGGTGTACTCTGGGAAATAAGAAAAAAAGCTACTACTTGTTGCATGCATTTAAACTATGCGTCTCCTCTTTTGGGTGGATTCAATTCTTAAATTCGTAAATAAATGTGATGTTCTTAATACATTCTTATTGTTGTATGTTGTTACATTCTTATCATGCCAATGTAGAACAAGCTTGTTGTTTATTTATCATGCAATTTTTTTGTTTTTATTTGATTTACTACTATTTTTTATATATCAGGCCAATGAGGATCGATAATCATAGAACAAGCTGTTTTGTTCTTTCATTGGTCTATTCATGACTGTCCCTAAGATTAGAATGATGTCTACTGTCTTAATATAGTATCTAATATTGATTTCTTTAATTTAGGATGCCAAGTTCAAGTCTTCAGAAGTCTATGCGAGTTCAAGTCTTCAGAAATCCATCTTGAGTTCAAGTCTGTTTAACGGCTATTATTTGTAATTTAAGTAATTTACTTTATTGTTGATCTGAAAAAACTGAAGCTTTTATTTATGAATAACTGTTAAAATATGACCTGAGATGTTTTTATGTAAGTTAACTTTCTTCATGTTTATATTTGATTTACGAGTATATCAACTAGAAAAGCTAACATCTGAATTTACTTTCAGTGGGCTGTGTGTGCACGTACAAATCCATCCGGAAGCAAATCGGAGCCGGAGATACCTGTGCATGTCCAAATCCGTCCGAAAGCAAACCGGTGCCGGAAATACATGTGCTCGTCCAAATGCCTCCGGAAACAAACCGGAGCCGAAATAAAACATGTGTTCCAAACAGGGCCTTAGGCTTGTATACATATACATAATTTTTTTCTCATTAAAAAAAGTTATTTTTTTCAAACGGGTTGGGCCTGTAATGTTGTTAACGTGCTCCCTCAATTTAAGGCCCACGCATGTGCAGAGCCCACTTGTGGCTACAATTATGTGCCCAAAACTGTACATGGCTGTACGTAGGTGTTTGCAACGACCCAATGAGCTAGCCAGGCTTTTCAAACGGACAGAGCTGGGCGGTTAAAGATCGTTGCGGTGCTGTTTTTGAAAAGTAGCAATGCATATGTGATGTACAAGAGCCAGCAACAACAACGATCAGTACAGCAATATAAACAGTGCTCGGTTGGATCATGCATGCGCGCGGTCCTTCGATACGAATGTGAATTATCAAGCGTGACCAGATTGTTTTTAGTTTAACCAGAGAACGAAAATGAGGCTGCTAGCTGTCAGTATTTCCCAACGAACTGACCATCTTTCGAGCATACCACGTACTCCCTCCGTTTCAAAATATCAGATGTTTTAGTGTTGTGAAGCAAATGTATCTAGACTACTTTTAGTATGTAGGTTCACTCATGTTTAAAGTGAATCTACACACTAAAACAAGTCTAGATTCATTTTTTTCACAAACCTAAAACATCTTATATTTACTCCCTCCATTTAGAAATATAAGATGTTTTAGGTTTATGAAGGAGATGTATCTAGACACCTTTTAGTGTATATGTTCAAATGAATCTAGACAATAAAATATGTCTAGATACATCTCATTCACAAAACTAAAACATCTTATATTTCTAAACGGAGGGAGTACATACACTTATGTTTCATAATGTAGAATCGTTTGGCAAACTAAGTACTTCCTCCGATCCGAAATAAATGGATTTGAATTTATCTAGATTCACATATATATATAGAGGTAATTCTACTAGATATCCATTGGTGCTTGCTAGGACAGAGAATTAATTTAGAGCAAGCCAGGTCCTAATCTACATGATTTGCATCGTGATTCATGCATTCTGATTCTGTGAGTTGCAATTGCAAGTGGTTTTACAAGTGGGAAATTCCATTACTGATGAGTTTGCAACTAGGATATATAAAGTTATAAGTGGAATTGCATGACATCATGAAACCGAGTATTAAGCTAATTCTTAGTCTTGACTGAATTAGAGATTTGGAAAAGAGTGCACGGACACCAGTGGAGAACGGGCATATAGTCCTGGCCTATAAGGGGCTTTTGTCCCGGTTTGGAAACCAGAACTAGTAATGCGGGACTAAAGGCCTAAACATTAGTCCCGGTCCGGTTATCAGCCGGGATAAATGGCCCACCACGTGGCCGGTGGTTAACGCGCGGTGTGCATCACCTTCAGTCCCGGCTTGGATTATGGCCCGTAACAATTGAGTCTCTGTCGCGGTAGAAGTTTGGACACTTTCTGTGTCGCGGTAGAAAACTTATTTTTTTCCTTCATCAAAATAGTTTTCGTATATTTCTACGCTAGTACATATATACCATACACATTCGTGCATATATAAGATAAATTTTCTTATGATCGAGCATACAAATATATACAATTTTGATATTTACATGGAGATCACAATTATCGGGACTAGAGCCTATTTATTCGATTACATGGAGATCAGTAGCGCCTATTTACACGAAATTCTCCAGCGTCGTCTATCAACTTGTAACATCCTAAATTTTATATTAAGATGTCACTAGAAGCATGCATCATGTCTTTTGCATCATAGCATCACACAACTAAAGTTGCATCAAAAACCCTATCACCAAACCCTAATAATAATTTCTTCATATGAACAAATAAGGGTGTTACTAAGCTTAGCCTTCCAAAAACTATACAAAAGGACTATATTATGGTTCCATGTTAACCGTCTTATTTTTACAAAAATTTAGGAACCAATTTCATTAAATTTGGAGCTAATATGCAAAAGTTATTAAAGAAAAATTAAAATAAAAAATATTAAAAGAATAAAAAAACTAACTAACCTAATCTAACTAGGACGGCCGCAAGACAATCCCTTTGCCCCGCGCGTGCGTCGCCTAAGCCTAGCTGGGTCCCACCCCCGTCGTCTTCTCCGTGGAGCTCGGAGGAGATAACGACGATGACGCCGCGACGCACTAATCATCCCAGCCGAATTGGGCGAGACCGCGACCTTGCGCCCCGACTATTTAAACCCAGTGTCCCGCCGCCTCAAAACCCTAAACAAATCTCGACCTACCGCCATCGGGCCGCCTCGTTTCGACCTCGTCGGAGCAGCCGCCGCCGAAGCTTCGATAGGTGAAGGTTGCCGGTGATATGGAGCTCCCCCTTCCCTAATTTCTTCTCTAACGTGACCCTCTCGCTAGACCATATTGTTGGAATTATTCCCTAGAGGAAATAATAAAGATGTTATTATTATAATTCTTGTTCATGATAAAGTTTATATTCCATGCTAGAATTGTATTAAGCGGAAACATTAATACTTGTGTGGTTTATGAACAACACCGTGTCCCTAGTACGCCTCTATGGACTAGCTTATTGATCAATGATGGTTAAGGTTTCCTGACCATAGACATGAGTTGTCAATTGATAATGAGATCATATCATTGGGAGAATGATATGGTGGACAGACCCAAACTAAGCGAAGCAATTAGATCGTGTCATTGTGTTCATCTTTGCGAAGCTTTTCCTATGTCAAATATTGTATTCCTTAGACCATGAGATAATGCAACTCCCTGGTATCGGAAGAAAGCTTTGAGGTCATCAAATGTCATCCTATGAGAGGGTGATCATAAAGGTGTCTCTCAGGTGATCGGAAAGTATCTGTTGGGTTGTATGTATCGAGATGGAATTTGTCCCTCCCAAGTCGGAGAGATATACTTCGGGCCCACTTGGTAATCGATATCAACACCGCTTGCAAGCATGTGGTTAAGGAGTTAATCACAAAGTGATATCGGATTACGGAACGAGTAAAGTACTTGCTGTGAACGAGATTGAACTAGGTATGACGATACCGACGATCGAATCTCGGGCAAGTAAAATATCGCGAGACGAAGGGAATATATATATGGGATTGATTGAATCCTGGCATCGTGGTTCATCCGATATGATCATCGATGAATGTGTGGGAGTCAATATGGGTGCCCAGACCCCGCTGTTGATTATTGATAGAAGATCATGTCTGCATATTCTCGAACCCGCAGGGTCACACACTTAACGTGTCTCGACGCTAGGATAGATTGGATATTTGGTTTATGAGTTTTTGTTCGGAGTCTCGTATGGGATCCAGGATATCACGAGAGGTTCCGGAATGGTCCGGAGAATAAGATTCATATAAGGCAGTGCAGTTTTTGGAGTTCGGAATTGTTCCGGATTAATCGGTATTGTACTGGAAGCTTCTAGAACCTTCCGGAAGGGGCCAACGTGGTCCCACCTTCCGGGAGGGGGCATGGGCCTATGAGGGAGTGTCCTGGCCGCATTGGGCCAGGGGCACAAGGCCCCATAGGGCCCAGCCGATCCTAGATAAGTTTAAATTGTTTAAACTAGAGATAGGATTTCTAGATAAGGGAGAGTTTAAATTGTTTAAACTAGAGATAGGCTTGGAGGATGGGCAAGGGCTGGCCGTACCCCCCCTCTATATATAGAGGGCTGGTGCACCCCCTCCCCCCAACCTACACCTTCCTCCAAACCCTAGTTGCCCTGCTGCCCTCCTCTCTCCCTCCATTGTTTGTAGGCGAAGCCTGCAGCGTAAATTCTCTACCATATACACGCCGTCGTGTTGTAGATCCAATCTATCTCTCCACCCTACTTGCTGGTCCGGGGAAGGAGGAGACGTCGAGGTGCTGCACGTGTGCATCCCACGGAGGCACCGCCACTTGTAGTGCTAGATCGGATCGGATCGCGAGGAGGAGAAGCGAGTACGACTACATCACCCACGTTCCGACGAACGTTTCGCTGTGCGAATCTTCAAGGGTATGAAGATCTAATCCAATCTCTCTCGTTGTTTGCATCTCCTAGATTAGATCTTGGCTTTCCTTCTGTTCGCTTCCGTAGAAAATTTTGATTTGCTATGCCGAAACCCTTGATGGTATCGAGCTAGATCTATGCGTAGATGTGATTCACGAGTAGAACGCATAACATGGTTGTTGCGGGCGTTGATGTTTTCTGTTGCAAGCCTCTTGTTTGTGTTCTTCTTATGGCGGCATAGTGAGATTGAAGCGGTCAGGCCAACCTTCTGCGACGTCGTTGCGAGACCGGCTCAGCTTGGACGTGTGGCTTGTACCACACATGCGGCTGGTGGATGTCGGTTTCTCTCACTATAGTTGTCATGGGATTAACAACGGAGATTGGAAACCATAATATCACCGTAGTGGCTTTCCGTAGGTAAGAATAGTTCATAGCATCTACACCCATAAGCCACGTAAAACAATCAACAACAAAGTAGAGGCGTCTAACTTGTTTTTGCAGGAGTGTTTTCGTGATATGGTATGGCCCAAGATGTGATGTGTATATTGTATGATGATCATGTTTTGTAATGTTTCACGACTTGCATGTCGATGAGTACACAACCGCAGGAGCCATATGGTTGTCTTTATAATTGTGTATGACCTGAGTCAACTTCTTATCGCCATGTAATAGCTTTACTTTATCGCTAAGTAGTTAGCAATAGTTGTAGTTGCTATTCGTGGTGGAGGCAATCATGGTGGAGTGATGGAGATCATGCCGAGCACAAGATGGAGATCATTCTTGCGAAGATTGGCTATACCATGTCACATAAAGTTATATGCATGTGATGTTTATCCTTTTATGTATCTTATTATGCTTAGATCGCGACGGTAGCATTATAAGATGATTCCTCACTTAAAGATCAAGATAAAAACTGTGTTCTCCCCAAAGTATGCACCGTTGCGAAAGTTCGTCGTGTCCAAGCATCACGTGATGATCGGGTGCTATAGACTCTACGCTCACATACAACGGGTGCAAGCCAGTTTTGCACACGCGGAAATACTTGGGTTTTACTTAGCGAGTCTAGCATGTACAGACATGGCCTCAGAACACATGAACCGAAAGGTTAAGCATGAGTCATATGAATGATATGATCGACACTTCGTTGTCCACCATTGAAACCACATCTCTTCTCGTGAAGATCGGATTAGGTGTGGTGAATTTGGATCGTGTTCGCTAAACAACTTGAGGGATGTTGAATTTAGTGGGAGTTCATCTAGTAATTTGATTAAGTTGAACTATTTATCATGAACATAGTCTAAATTGTACTTGCAAATACTGTAGATCCAATGGCCAAGTCCAACTTCAACTTCAACGTTTTTTGCTGAGAAAGAAAAGCTTAGAAACAATGGGTCTAACTTCACCAACTGGTTCCGCAATCTAAGAATCATTACATTCATGACAAAAGGACTATGTCCTTGAAAGCGTTAGGTAACCCCTTTGCGATCATGGCTGATGAGAGAAAGCTGTCGATCACGCCAAAGATGATTATGGTGTGATTAAGAGCACCATGTTGTTTGCTATGGAACCGAACTTCAAAATCGTTTTAAAAACTATCCGGGCCCTTTGAGATTCTCGAGAGCTGAAAACCATGTTTGAGACTCGGGCCGTTCGAGAGATATGAGATCTTTGAGAAGTTCTTTAAGCGCAAGATGGAGGAAGGGAGTTCCGTTAGTGAGCACGCCATTAAGATGTCGGGCTACACTCAACGCCTTGAGCAAGCTGGACTGCAAGATTCCAGAGGAGCTCAAGATTGTGAGGTTCTGCAATCACTCCTCCCAGCTACAAAAGTTTTGTAGTGACTAAAAATCAGATTGGTTCCACTGATACGATCACCGAGCTCTTCGCAAAGCTGAAGGCTGCGGAGGTGGACATCAAAAGGATAATCATGTGTTGATGGTCAACAAGCCCTCCTTTAAGAAAGGTAAGGGTGCAAAGAAGCCCCTCAAGAAAGGCGGCGGCAAGCGCGTTGCCCTGAGAAGAAGCTCAAGTCTGGTCCTAAACCGGACCTGAGTGCTTCTATTGCAAGGACAAGGGTCCTTTGGGCAACTGTCCGAAGTACTTAGCGGACAAGAAGGCTGGCACCATCAAAGGTATATTTGATATACATGTTATTGATGTTTTCCTTACTAGCCCTCGTTGTAGTGCCTGGGTATTTGATACTGGTTCAGTTGCTAATATTTGTAACTCGAAACAGGAGCTACGGAATAGACGGCGGCTTGCGAGGGATGAGGTGACGATGCGCGTTGGCAACGGATCAAAAGTTGATGTGATGGCCGTCGGCACGCTCTCCTTAGTTTTACCTTCGGGATTAGTTTTAAACCTTAATAAATGTTATTATGTGCCTGCGTTGAGCATGAACATTATTTCTGGATCGTGTTTATTGCAAGACGGTTATTCATTTAAATCGGAGAATAATGGTTGTTCTATTTATATGAGTAACATATTTTATGGTCATGCACCCCTTGTAAATGGTTTATTTCTTCTAAATCTCGAAAGGGATGAAACACACATCCATAACATTGAGGCTAAGAGATGCAAAGTAGATAGTGATAATACTACTTATTTGTGGCACTGTCGTCTAGGTCATATTGGTGTAAAGCGCATGAAGAAACTCCATTCTGATGGACTTTTGGAGTCTCTTGATTTTGAATCATTAGACACATGCGAACCATGCCTCATGGGCAAGATGATCAAAACCCCGTTCTCCGGTATGATGGAGCGAGCAACGGACTTGTTGGAAATCATACATACCGATGTATGCGGACCGATGAGTGTATCGACGCGCGGTGGATATCGCTATTTTCTCACTTTTACTGATGACTTAAGTAGATATGGGTATATCTATTTAATGAAACATAAATCTGAAATGTTTGAAAAGTTCAAAGAATTTCAGAATGAAGTGGAGAACCATCGTAACAAAAAGATTAAGTTTCTACGATTCGATCGTGGGGGCGAATATTTGAGTTATGATTTTCTCACGCATCTCAAAGCAAGTGGAATCGTTTCACAACTCACGCCACCCGGAACACCACAGCGCAATGGTGTGTCTGAACGCCGGAATCGAACCCTATTAGATATGGTCCGATCGATGATGTCTCTTACTGATTTGCCGTTATCATTTTGGGGTTATGCATTAGAAACCGCTGCATTCACTTTAAATAGGGCTCCATCTAAATCCGCTGAGACGACACCGTATGAACTGTGGTTTGGTGCTAAACCTAAGTTGTCATTTCTTAAAGTTTGGGGATGCGAAGCTTACGTCAAGAAATTGATGCCGGACAAGCTCGAACCCAAAGTGGAGAAATGCGTCTTCATAGGATACCCTAAGGAAACTATTGGGTATACCTTCTATCACAGAACCGAAGGCAAAGTGTTTGTCGCAAAGAACGGTTCCTTTCTTGAGAAGGAGTTTCTCTCGAAAGAAGTGAGTGGGAGGAAAGTAGAGCTAGACGAGGTTATTGAACCTTCTCTTGAATTGGAGAGTAGTGCAGCACCTGAAATTGTTCCAGTGCCGCCTGCACCAATAATAGAGGAAGCTAATGATAAGGATCATGAAGCTTCGGATGCTGCTGCTACTGAACGTCATAGGTCGACAAGGTCGCGTGCCCCTCCTGAGTGGTACGGCAACCCTGTCTTGATTGTCTTGTTAGTAGAAGACAGTGAACCTACGAACTATGAGGAAGCGATGATGAGCCCAGACTCTGAGAAACGGCTAGAAGCCATGAAATCCGAATTGGGATCCATGAGCGAAAACCAAGTATGGACTTTGGTGGACCCTCCTAGCGACCGAAAGGCCGTTGAGTGCAAATGGATCTTCAAGAAGAAAACGGACGCGGATGGTAATGTTACCGTCTATAAAGCACGGCTTGTTGCGAAAGGTTTTCGACAAGTTCAAGGTGTTGACTACGATGAGACTTTCTCTCCCGTAGCGATGTTTAAGTCCATTCGGATTTTATTAGCAATTGCTGCGTTTCATGATTATGAAATATGGCAGATGGATGTCAAGACTGTGTTCCTCAATGGCAACATTGATGAAGAGTTGTATATGATGCAACCCGAAGGTTTTGTCGATCCTAAGGATGCTGATAAAGTATGCAAACTTCAGCGTTCCATTTATGGACTGAAGCAAGCATCTCGGAGTTGGAACCTTCGTTTTGATCAAGTGATCAAGAGCTTTGGATTTGTTCCAAATTGCTACGAAGCTTGCATCTACAAGAAAGTGAGTGGGAGCTCGGTGACGTTTCTGGTACTATATGTGGATGACATATTGATTATTGGAAATGACATCAACATGCTTAATGATGTGAAGAGTTATTTGAACAAGTGTTTTTCAATGAAAGACCTAGGTGAAGCTGCTTATATATTGGTCATCAAAATCTATAGAGATAGACAAAGACGCCTAATAGCTTTAAGCCAGAGTACATACCTAGACAAAGTTCGAAAAGGTTCGAATGGATAAGGCATTGAAAGGTTCATTGCCTATGTTGTCGTAAGATATTGAGCAAGGCTCGGTGTCCATTCTGATGAAATGATAGGGAAGCTATGAGCAAAGTGACTTATGCCTCGCCATAGGTTCCATCATGTATGCCATCTGTGTACTAGACGGATGTGTCCAATGCTCTTAGTTTGACGAAAGATATCAAAGTGATCCAGAGTGGAACATCGACAGCGTGAAGAACATCCTAAGGTACCTAAATAGGACTAAAGAAATGTTCTTAGTCTATGGGGTGATGAACAGCTCGTCGTAAAGGTTACGTCGATGCTAGTTTCGACACCGACAAGGATGATTCTAAATCTCGAGACGGGATACGTGTATATTTTGAATGGAGGAGCTGTGAGCTGGAGAAGCTGCAAGCAAAGCGTGATCGCGGGATCTCTGATGAGAAGCGGAATACATGGCTGCTGCAGAGCGTCAAGTGAAGGAGTTTGGATCGAAACTTCATCCTTTGAGCTTGGCGTGGTTCAAGTGCATTGGACCCACTGGAGATATTGTGTGACAACCGGCGCCATAGCACTCGCTAAGGAACCAAGATATCATCCAAAGACCAAGCATATCAACCGCAAGTTTCATATAATCCGAGATTATATAGCAGATGGAGATCTGAAGATCAGCAAAGTACATACAGATCTGAATGTCGCAGATCCATTGACTAAACCTCTTCCATGTGTAAAACATGACCAGCACCTCAGTGCCATGGGTGTGAGATTGTTGCCAAATGTAAACTAGATTATTGACTCTAGTGCAAGTGGGAGACTGTTGGAATTATGCCCTAGAGGAAATAATAAAGATGTTATTATTATAATTCTTGTTCATGATAAAGTTTATATTCCATGCTAGAATTGTATTAAGCGGAAACATTAATACTTGTGTGGTTTATGAACAACACCGTGTCCCTAGTACGCCTCTATGGACTAGCTCATTGATCAATGATGGTTAAGGTTTCCTAACCATAGACATGAGTTGTCAATTGATAATGAGATCATATCATTGGGAGAATGATATGGTGGACAGACCCAAACTAAGCGAATCAATTAGATCGTGTCATTGTGTTCATCTTTGCGAAGCTTTTCCTATGTCAAATATTGCATTCCTTAGACCATGAGATAATGCAACTCCCTGGTATCGGAAGAAAGCTTTGAGGTCATCAAACGTCATCCTATGAGAGGGTGATCATAAAGGTGTCTCTCAGGTGATCGGAAAGTATCATTGGGTTGTATGTATCGAGATGGAATTTGTCCCTCCCAAGTCGGAGAGATATACTTCGGGCCCACTCGGTAATCGATATCAACACCGCTTGCAAGCATGTGGTTAAGGAGTTAATCACAAAGTGATATCGGATTACGGAACGAGTAAAGTACTTGCTGTGAACGAGATTGAACTAGGTATGACGATACCGACGATCGAATCTCGGGCAAGTAAAATATCGCGAGACGAAGGGAATATATATATGGGATTGATTGAATCCTGGCATCGTGGTTCATCCGATATGATCATCGATGAATGTGGGAGTCAATATGGGTGCCGGACCCATTGTTGATTATTGATAGAAGATCATGTTCGCATATTCTCGAACCCGTAGGGTCACACTTAACGTGTCTCGGCCTAGGATAGATTGGATATTTGGTTTATGAGTTTTTGTTGAGTCTCGGATGGGATCCGGGATATCACGAGAGGTTCGGAATGGTCGGATAAGATTCATATAAGGCAGTGCAGTTTTTGGAGTTCGGAATTGTTCCGGATTAATCGGTATTGTACTGGAAGCTTCTAGAACCTTCCGGAAGGGGGCCAACGTGGTCCCACCTTCCGGGAGGGGGCATGGGCCTATGAGGGAGTGTCCTGGCCGCATTGGGCCAGGGGCACAAGGCCCCATAGGGCCCAGCCGATCCTAGATAAGTTTAAATTGTTTAAACTAGAGATAGGATTTCTAGATAAGGGAGAGTTTAAATTGTTTTAACTAGAGATAGGCTTGGAGGATGGGCAAGGGCTGGCCGCACCCCCCCTCTATATACAGAGGGCTGGTGCGCCCCCTCCCCCCAACCTACACCTTCCTCCAAACCCTAGTTGCCCTGCTGCCCTCCTCTCTCTCCCTCCCGACTGTTTGTAGGCGAAGCCCTGTGGCAGAAATTCTCTACCATATACACCACGCCGTCGTGTTGTAGATCCAATCTATCTCTCCACCCTACTTGCTGGTCCGAGGAAGGAGGAGACGTCGAGGTGCTGCACGTGTGCATCCCACGGAGGCACCGCCACTTGTGGTGCTAGATCGGATCGGATCGCGAGGAGGAGAAGCGAGTACGACTACATCACCCACGTTCCAGGCGTTCCATTGTCTTGAATCTTCAAGGGTATGAAGATCTAATCCAATCTCTCTCGTTGTTTGCATCTCCTAGATTAGATCTTGGCTTTCCTTCTATTCGCTTCCGTAGAAAATTTTGATTTGCTATGCCGCGAAACCCTTCACATATCTCCTCATCCGCTTTTCCCCTTGTTTGTCGCAGTAACCCATCCGCAATTGCTCGCCGATGTTCCGCTGGAGCTCGTGAAGATCGGCGGAGTACAGCAGCTGGACGAGGAAGTGAAACTCGCCGCCGTCCGTGCTAGGGGAACCGCGAGGACCTGCTGATCACCGTCGACCACTCCACCGCCTCGGGAATCCACCAGGACGCCGCTGCTCGTCACCACCGACGCCACCGCCGCCCATCGCCATTGCCGTCGCCCTGTAAGTCGTTGCCACCTCCCCCGTCCGTTAGGTCGAGGATCTACGGTTTAGATTAGATTCGTCCAGCGAAGGGGTACCGTCCTATAGCGTCGCGCCGCTTGGCAAGTGCTGCGTCAGCGTGCACAGTCAACGCTTCACCCCGCGCGTCCAACCAGATCTTGACACGTGGCGGAATTTGATTAGATTAGATCTATGTTATTTTAAATAGGCAGAAAACATTAAAAACTTGCGAAATTCATAGTAAATAGACTACTTATCCAAAAATTACAAATGATATGTCTTTGGATTGCTAAAATTATGTAGAACGCAGGTCTGTAATAAAATCGCAAGTTTACTGCAGCAGTATTCCTGTAGGTTTTAATCACTAGATTGGAGTATTTATTTCATAGAAAAATAATTATAACTCCGTTTTAGTTGTTGCTTGTTGCGTTGGTTTTGTTTTTTTGATGCCTACTATTTAAAATTATAAAATCTTGCTTAGGTGCTTTAGATCTGTTTCGTGATAGATTAGAAGTTGGGATCTCCTTATGACCTTATAAAGTAAAGTAATAATCCAATTTACATAAAATCTGTGGGAAATTAATACTAACAACATCCCCAACACAATATCACCCCCTAAGTAGTATCTTGGTCGAACTGGAACTCATTCTTGCATATTACCATGTTGTATGCATGCATATTACCTTTGTGTCATTGTTTTGTGCATCGTGTTATTAGATCTATGTTTTGTTTTCGTTAGATTGTTCAGAGTGCACCGAGGAGTACTGTTGTGTAGATTGCTGCTCGGATCAAGAAAAGTTACACCACTTGTTCATAATACTATCCATGTTTTGACTATGCTGTTGTGTAGGATGTTCTAGTAGAATTTTCCTGAGTAATATTTTGCAAGTGCGATGATTTTGTAGTAAGCCATGAGTAGCGCTATACTTAGGATTTTTTTCCACCTAATAGGTTACCCCTATTTTTGCTAAGTAATTGCTATGCTATATATAAATAAAGTACCGTTGGGGGAGTTCGAAAGACAAGAAATTTTCTAAGTATAAAGGCTCTCATGAGCGATCTTTCCTTCTCAGATCCACTTCAAAATAAAAACTAAGTTTTCTTCTGGGCAGAATGGTTGTCGGTTTAACGAGTGGAAATTTTGGTGGAGGACGGTTTCCCAGGAATCAAAGAAGTCTGCCACGTTTCAGAATTCAGAAGCTTCCAGTGCAACCACAATACATATAGGCTCTGTCTTGGCCTAGTACTTCGTAGGAAACCTCACCGGGGTACCAATATTTGGAGGTTCTTGGCACAGTTGGATCCAGCTGGTAGAGGGGCTACTAAGGGAAAGCCTCGCCATGGTCTTGTATATAAAAGACTTGATCGTGGATTGTGGGTAAAGTGCACAAACTCTTGAGAGTAATGCAATCTGACCGATCAACCGAGTTCACGGAAAAGAACACTTGAGCATCTCAAGGATCTTCCTCTCTCTCTCTCTCTCTCTCTCTCTCTCTCTCTCTCTCTCTCTCTCTCTCTCTCTTTCAAAACATAAAGTTTTCTAAAACCCATGGCGTGAGTCATACCGTGAATGGGCGGGATTTTTGGGGAATTGGTGAGTAATATCCAAGTGTTAGGTTGTTTGGACACTTGGTGAGTAATATCCTCATGTGCCATTCGACCCTATATTACTTAAGAAAATGTTTATAAAGTAGTAAAAACTCTCTCTCTCTTTTCTCCATACTTAGAGAAAACTAGCTTTGTGCAAATGAACTCCACAGCCTAAATTAGCCTTGCATATACTGTTAGTCTTTTTCCTTCCTTGGTGTAATTTTCCAATACATTCAAAGTATTGACCCAAGTTGTTAGCTGCACGTATTATGTGCAGAATCCGAAGATTGAAAGGTGCGTAGGGATCACGAGTCTACACTCAATAAGCCTGGGGCGTTGATGGACTCAAGCTATTTATGTTTCCGCTGTTATTTGAGCTAGCTATATGCTAAGCAAGTTTGTAATAATTTCATACTCTGGATTACTGGTGTAATAAATGACATTGTGTTCTACATAATATTCATCGACTGTGAGTGCTAGCTATTGATCCAGGGACTAGTATGTAAATCACAGGGACCAAGGGTCTTTATTGACCCGAGGTCACAACAAATGGTATCAGAGCGCAAAGTTGCCTGTAGGACGTTGCCCCTAGGATTGAAAACCACCTCTAACTTTGTGTGCCTTTACTCGCTTTTTCTTCTAAGTTATTTATGCGCTTCTAGTACTTGCTTTCCCCTACTTATTTAAGTATCTAATCTTCATTCTTGTAACTTAAAGATGACGAGATTCCTCTACGACACCGTCGCGGACATCGAGCCCCTTCGCTTTGGAGGATGCCTCAAGGACCTCCTCACCCGTTTGGGACTTCCCCTGCCAACAATCCAGGGAAGCCCAATGAAGAAACTCCACAAGGATGGCTGCTGGGGAGTCAAGGTCATCCAGCCAAGTCGAGATGGAGGCGAGCACCCGATGGATGACATAATAATCCACACCATCAGCGACTCTAAGGAGAAGGCACTTCGCATTAGCTTGCAGCAGCTCATTGGTCTCTTGTGTGGGCACCATCAAGAAGATCTTCAAGGTCACTGCGGTGCACTTTTTGGAAGACGTGATGAGGAAGGAGTCCCCATGGAGTTGAGCTTTGAAGAAAGGATTTCGACCAAGCGCCGAAGGACGCAATATCAAGACTTGGAGTGCCACATCCATGACCTTGAAAAGGGTAACTCCCTCGAGATGCTAAGGAATGATGAGCTGTGTGCTCTCATCAGGGAGAAATAAGAAATAATCAAGCAGCAGGAGGAGGCAATGATGGCTCAAGAGATGAATTTCAAGGACCAAGATAAGAAGTTCACTAACCAAGGGAAGAGGGTGATACATAAGAACAAGAAGATTAGGGATCTCAAGAAGGAAATCGAGGACATTGATGTTGAGACAGAGGGCCTTTGCAAGATAATCAATGAAGTGCGTGCTTCCAAGAGGGGCATGGAAAAGCAACTTGAAGCCGCTAAGAAGTCAAGCCTAGTAGAGGAGCTGCAGGGCGAGAAGGAGGGACTTCAGGAGCAGCTAGAAGCCACTACCAAGAAACTACAAGAGGAAATAAAGGACCTCCAAGAGAAGCTTGAAGCCACCACAAAGGAGATGGAGTTGTACAAGTCAACCCTAGAGAAGGAGGGCTACTCGTTCGAGGACGAGGAAGAAGAAGGCGTGGAAGATGTGTAGTAGTTGGACCACCTTTAAATTTTATAGTTGAACGTTATTCCCGGTTGTAATAAATACCAAGAAATGATTGGTTTAGTTAAACTTGGATGATTTATGTGTTATACTTGTGCTTCTTATGCCTTGCGTGCTTTCATGTGTTTTCATAAGGGTAGGAGTTTACTACTTTAGTCTTTCTGTCTATCTCTAACTTGTTGCCCAAACCCCACAGATGCCGCCAAGACGAGCGAACAACAAACTCCCCCTAGAGATTGCACAACTTTTGGCCTCTCAGACCCAGCTGATCCAACTGCTCACTTAGAATATGCAAAACAACAACAACAACAATAACAACAATGCGCCACCTCCGCCACCCCCACCACCACCTCAATAGGATCGCTTGACTCGGTTTTTGAGGTTAAACCCTCCTACCTTCACTAGCAGCGCTGAACCAATTGTTGCAGATGACTGGCTCCGCACAATCAACAAGAAGCTAGACACCATCCAAGATGCTCGAGCTGACAGGGTGCGTTATGCCGCACATCAACTTGAAGGACCCGTAGCAGAATGGTGGGATAACTGCACCGTTCTGTCACCGAGTATGGGGAGATTTTCAACAAGCTCGCCCGTTATGCACCCAATGATGTTTCCACCGATGCCAAGAGGAAGGAGGAGTTCTTAAGAGGGCTCAATGATGAGATATCTATTCAGCTTGTGGCTCAAAAGTTTGACAACTTTCAGGAGCTCTTGGATAGGGCTATTGTGGTTGAATCCAAGAGTAAGAGCATAGAAAACCGCAAGAGGAAGTCTAATCCGCACAAGCACTCTGTTCCATACCAGAAGCAACCCAATGCATCACCACCACCTCATAACGGTAATGGCCACAACCATAACGGTCATCACCATGGCAACCACATACACAATGGTCATAAGCACCATAATGGAAATGGCAACAATGGAAAGGATCTCAGTGAGGTGACATGCTTTAAGTGCAACAAGACACAAAACTATGCAACTACTTGCCCCGAGAAGATGAAGAATGGAAATTGCAATGGGAATGACAATGGACACAACCATGGTAATGGAAATGGGAACAAGCCAAATCCGTTTGTCAAAGCCACAGTGACCCATGTCTCCATGGAGGATGCTTGTGACGCACCGGACTCAGTAATTGGTAAGTTTAAGATCAATTCCATTCTTGCCATTGTTCTTTTTGATACTGGTGCATCGCGTTCTTTCATATCAAGGGCATTTATCGATAGAGGTGAGATACCTACGAAGACTATAAGTTCTCCCCTAAGTGTAAGCTCTTCTGGAGGAGAAATAGTGGCAAACTCCGGTTGCCGGGGGTTATAACTAAGGATTAGGACACACATCTTTCCCACAAGTCTAGTGGTTATGGAGTCACAAGGATTAGACATAATCTCGGGCATGAATTGGATGACCGAATATGAGGGAGTCATAGATTGTGCCAAAAGGACTGTCACGCTCACACCACCGGAAGGGAAAAGGATTCGTATCAAGTCAACTTTTGCACTTAAGGAAATTATGGTGAATTATCTTAAGGGGGTTAGTTTGGAGGATGTACCCATTGTGAAGGAATATCCAGATGTCTTTCCGAAGGAATTACATGGATGCCTCCCGATCGTGATATTGAGTTTCTTATTGACTTGATGCCGAACACAAGACCGATAGCTAAGAGACCATACAAGATGGATGTGGAAGAGTTGAAGGAACTCAAGAAACAGCTTAGGGAGCAATTTGACAAGGGATTCATTCAACCAAGCGCGTCATCTTGGGGAGCACCTGTCTTATTCGTGGAAAAGAAGGATAAAACCAAGAGGCTAGTTGTGGATTACCACTCGTTGAATGAAGTAACAATCAAGAACAAGTACCCTCTACCCAACATCAATGACCTGTTTGATAAGTTAAAGGGAGCTAGTGTGTTCTGAAAGATCGATCTGCGATCAGGTTACTTTCACCTAAAGATTTGAGAACAGGATGTGCCCAAAATAGCTTTCACCATGAGATATGGGTTGTATGAGTACACCGTGATGTCGTTTGGTCTAACAGATGCCCCGGCGTACTTCATGACCATGATGAACAAGGTGTTCATGGAGTGTTTGGACAAGTTTATCGTGGTATTCATAGATGATATACTTATATACTCCAAGGTTGAGAAGGAACCTGAGAGGCATCTGTGCCTAATTACGGAGAAGCTAAGGGAACACAAGTTGTATGCCAAGTTCAACAAATCTGAGTTCTAGTTAAAAGAAGTGGGTTCCCTTGGTCATGTTGTGTCAGCAAAAGGAGTTGCCGTAGATCCTAGTAAAGTAGCTTCCATGACTGAATGGGAGTCGCCTAAGAATGAGGGAGATATTAGGAGTTTCTTGGGCCTCGCAGGATATTACTGGAGGTTCATTAAAAACTTTTCCAAGATAGCAAAACCCATGACAGAACTGTTGAAGAAGGAAAATAAGTTCCTATGGACCGAGGCATGTGAAGCAAGTTTTCAGGAGTTGAAGAAACGCCTCGTAACAGCACCAGTTCTTTGTCTGCCTGATATCCAAAAGGACTTCCAAGTCTATTGTGACGCTTCTCGGTAAGGACTTGGTAGTGTACTGATGCAAGATGGGAAGGTAGTATCTTATGCCTCTAGACAACTTAAGAACCATGAATACAACTACCCCACACATGATTTGGAACTTGCGTCTGTGGTACATGAACTCAAGTTATGGAGACACTACCTCATGGGCAAACATTGTGATGTGTTCACGGATCATAAGAGTTTGAAATATATTTTTACCCAGAAGGAGTTAAATATGAGACAAAGGAGATGGCTTGAACTCATTAAGTATTATGACTTGGATTTACAGTACCACCCTGGAAAGGCTAATGTAGTAGCTGATGCCTTAAGTCATAAAGTTTATGTGAATGGACTTACCGCGGGGGAACTTCCAAAGGATTTATGCAAGCAATTTAAGGATCTCAGACTGGAAATAGTACCGGAAGGGCACGTAGCAACTATGGAGATAGTGTCTACACTTCAAGAGAGAATCAAAGAAGCACAAAAGGGAGACAAAGAGTTGGAGGAAATAAGAGCCAAAATAAGTGAAGGGAAAGCAAAAGGTTTTCATCTAGATGAACAAGGAACCCTTTGGTATGAGGAGCGTTTGTGCGCTCCCAATGATCCCGATATTAGGAAGTTGATTTTTCAAGAGGCTTGCGATTCACCATACTCAATTCAACCGGGTAACACAAAAATGTACATGGATGTGAAGGAAAGATTTTGGTGGAACAATTTGAAAAGGGAAATTGCTGAGTATATTTCCCTATGTAACATGTGCAAAAGAGTTAAGGTCGGGCATCTGAAACCGGCAGGATTGCTGCAACCGCTACCTATACCGGACTGGAAGTGGTACAAGGTAAGCATGGACTTTATCACAGGATTGCGCCAGACTCGTTCAGGATTTTATTCTATCTGGTAGTGGTGGACCACTTTACCAAAGTGGCTCACTTTATCCCTGTAAAGACCACATACACAAGTGATAAGCTCGCCAAGATATATATCTCAAGGATTGTAAGTTTGCATGGTGTCGCCTAAGGAATTGTTTCAGATAGAGGTACCCAGTTCACCTCAATGTTTTGCTGACAGCTACATGAGTCTCCTGGAAGAAGACTATAGTTCAATATTGCATTCCACCCACAAACAGATGGCCAGACAGAAAGGGTTAATCAGATTCTGGAGGATATGTTGAGAGCTTGCGCGCTAGACTACGGGTCTAGTTGGGATGACAACTTGCCGTATGCAGAGTTCTCGTATAACAATAGTTACCAAACAAGCATCAAAATGGACCCGTTTGAAGTTCTATATGGCAGCCAATGTAGGACTCCCCTGTTATGGGGTGGAGTTGGAGAGCATAGTCTGTTTGGACCTGAGTTGATCAAGGATGCCGAGGAAAAGGTGCGATAGATTCAAGATAGGCTAAAGGTATCCCAATCCCGACAAAAGAGCTATGCTGATTCCAAACGCAGAGATGTGACTTATAAAATAGGGGACCGTACGTACCTCCGAGTTTCACCACTACGAGGAGTTAAGAGATTTGGAATCAAGGGTAAGTTAGCCCCACGATTCATAGGACCATATAAGGTTCTCGCCCATAGAGGAGAAGTTGCTTATCAGTTGGAGTTACCAGAAGGACTGACTGTTCATGTTGTGTTTCATGTGTCACAACTAAATAAGTGCCACCCGGAAATGGCCGAAACACCACTAAGAGATACAATACCCCTGGATGAGGTTCAGTTGGAAAATGATCTTACTTATGAGTAAAGACCCATCAAAATATTGGAAACAGCCGAGAGGATTACCCATACCAAGACTATCAGATTCTGCAAAGTTCAATGGAACGACCATTCCGAGGAAGAAGCCCCGTGGGAACATGAAGAAGATTTGAAGACGGAACACCCACACCTATTTGCTAGGCAACCAAAATATCGGGGACAAGATTCTTCTTAAGGGGGCGGGGGGGGGGGGGAGGTGGGTTTTTAACATCCTAAATTTTACATTAAGATGTTACTAGAAGCATGCATCATGTCTTTTGCATCACAACATCACACAACTAAAGTTGCATCAAAAACCCTATCACCAAACCCTAATAATAATTTCTCCATATGAACAAAGAAGGGGTGGTTACTAAGCTTAGCCTTCCAAAAACTATACAAACGGGTTATATTATGATTCCATGTTAACCACCTTATTTTTACAAAAATTTAGGAACCAATTTCACTAAATTTGGAGCTAATATGCAAAATTTATTAAAGAAAAAGTAAAATAGAAAATATTAAAAGAATAAAAAAACTAACTAACCTAATTTAACTGGGTCGTCCACGAGACAACCCCTCTGCCCCCCGCGCACGTCGCCTAAGCCTAGCTGGGCCACAGCGCAGCACGCTAGTGTCACGCCCGCTGACCACTGGGTCCTACCCCCATCGTCTTCTCCGCAGAGATCAGAGGAGATAACGACGATGCCGCCGCGACACGCTAATCCCCCCGGCCAAATCGGACGAGACCGCGACCCTGCGCCCTGCCTATTTAAACACAGTTCCCCGCCGCCTCAAAACCATAAACAAATCTTGAGCTACCTCCACCGGGCTGCCTCGTTTCGACCTCGTCGGAGCAGCCGCCACTGAAGCTTTGGTAGGTGAAGGTTGCCGGTGATATGGAGCTCCCCCTTCCCTAATTTCTTCTCTAAAGTGACCCTCTCACTCGACCATATCTCCTCATCTTATTTTCCCCTTGTTTGTCATAGTAACCCATCCGCACTTTCTCGCCGACGTTCCGCCGGAGCTCGCGAAGATCGGTGGAGCACAACAGCTAGACGAGGAAGCAAATCTCACAACCGTTTGTGCCAGGGGACCCGCGAGGACCTACTAATCGCCGTCGACCACTCCACCACCTCGGGAATCCACTAGGACGTCGCCGCTCGTCACCACAGACGCGACCGCCGCCCATCGCCAACGTCGCCGCCCTATAAGTCATCGCCACCTCCCCCGTCCGTTAGCTCGAGGATGTACGACTTATATTAGTTTCGTCCAGCGAATGGGTACTGCCCTATAATGTCGCGCCGCGTGGCAAGTGCCGCGTGAGTGCGCACAGTCAGCGCTTCACCCCGTGCGTCCAATCAGATCTCGGCACGTGGCGAAATTTGATTAGATTAGATCTATGTTATTTTAAATAGGCAGAAAACATTAAAACTTGCGAAATTCATAGTAAATAGACTACTTGTGTAACATCCCAAAAATATTAATCAAGGTTATCAAGTTCTAATCACCCAAAATTAGGGTTAACAAAAACTTTTGTGAATTAAAATCAATATGAATGCATGTGTGTATGTGGTGAATGCATGAATGCTTGCAATGACTTGTTTGATTGTTATGAATAGCAAGGATTGGTTTAAAGATGAAAACAACATCATCTAAATCATTTCCAAGCAGAATCAAATCAATAGAAATTCAAATATAAGCAATATGAGCTAATGGCCATTTCACCAAAGTTTACCACTAGACCACTTTGAGTGTTTCTAGTCCAAGATTTCTAACAGAAACAAATCCAATTCTTTTCACACCTTGCTAGACCAAGTAAAAGTGAACCCAAGCCCAACTTGCAAACCCACAGAAACATTTGGTAACCCTATTCAAATGACATTTAAAAATTGAATTGAGTTCATATGGTAAGATCACCATTTCTCAAAACCCAACCAAACCAGTTCACCTTGACAAATCCAAACAACGAGATACTACCCAGTGTGTGACCAGTGCACCCAACAATTTTCATCAAAAATTCAAATATAATTTTCTTTTGTCCATTTCATCAAACACCTAGAGACACAAATCCAACTCTGCCTAACTACACTGTTTTGAGCAGTGATCATTCACAACCTTGTCTCCCTTTGATCACCCTTGTCTCCCTAGTGACAACCACCACATTGATCAACCTAGAACCCTACCCATTGCACCATGCCGTGCATGCCCGAGCACCCCCTTGCCAGCCGACCATGGCAAGCTAGTAGGAGCGTTCACCGCTCCTAGCCACCATGTCTAGGAGGCAGGCCACCGTCCACCGCCACCCCCTGTCCAGACCTCGAGCACCGCCAAGCCTTGGACCATGGAGAATGCGCCGCGCCTAGTTCGTCCCTTCCATGCCGAGAGCATGCCAGAGCGCCACGCCCGACATGCTCGCACATTCCGCGCCTTGCCTTCGCCGCCCATGCTTGCACTCACTATGATCCCAGGAATCTCCCAGATAGGCTCATTCGCCGCCGCGCACCTATGCGTCGTCAAAACCGTCGTCGGTGCCGCTCAGAGCACCAACCCGTTCCGACCATCCTCAACCGCCCCTTGCCGCGCCATCAAGTCATTGAGCACCGCCAGGAGACCGCGCACCATCCTATCCCCCGCGCCATGCCCGTAGCTTGCTGTAACGCCAACCCCGACGAGCTTTTCCCATGTCGCTCGGCCTCTCTTGCTCGAATATAAAAGGAGGCCTCCCCCGCACCATTTCTCCACACCATATCACTCCCCTCTCTCTCAGAACCACCCCACCTCTTACTCGGAGCAAGGCGAGCACCAGGCCGCCGGAATTTTATCGGAGACCGCCGCTGCTGGAGGAGAAGGGCGTCGTTGATTGCGGCCACCCCAGGAGACGCCGCCAGTACCAGGAGAACTGCCGTCGTCGACAACCTCATTCTCCCCCATCAACGACCCTCTCCTGAGCCCCGGTGAGACTCCCCAGACCCCCACTAGCCGTGCTATGGTTCATCCCTGTCGTGTCCTGTTCATATGAGGACGATGGTTGTGAGCCGTTGATCTTACATCTAATCCTACAGCCGTAATCATCCCATACCCCTTCTCCACCCCCTGTCTCACTAACGAGTGGGGACACCACTTAAACCAGCCCGCGCGTGTTGTGCACAGTGGGACAACCCAGTTTAGTTCCCGCGTGACCCAGTTAGTTTAAATTTAGATTTTTCATTTTAGTTTCAAACCTAGTTCCATCTGTTGATTCAAAAATCAACTCAGAGAGATTCACTGAACCAAATTGCATGAAACCAATTATTTATAAAGATATTGGAATTGTTAATCCAAGCCCGTTGGATTCAAATCATTTGAAATTATAGATCACCTATAGTAAAAATAACAAGGTAGAGGCTTTTCTGCATTCAAACATTTTTCAAAAATCAACAATAAATGCTTTTGAGTTGATTCCAACTCTCAAAAATCACATTTGATAAGACCTTTCTGAATATATAAAAATATCTAGGTTTACTTGCTATAATAGTGGACAAGTAATAAAAGAATGCCCCATAGGCATTTCTAGTCACTTTAATTAATTAAAATAATAAGGTTAAAAATTATTAAATTGTGACACCACTTTAAATCACATTCCCAAGTATTAAAATATGTGGTGATGACATGTGTCAACATGATCCCATATTTTAATTGGAGAATATTAAATCTTAAGTAGTTTTTCAATGAGTAGAAATTACTTTTCTAAAATAAAATAAATAAGACTAAGCCTTTAATTTTTTTGATAATTGTGATGATGCTAGATCATCTAGTGTAACCTTTGTGTGCCAAATAGAAGTATTTAAGTATTGTTTGGTGATTGTGTACTTCGTATTTATTTATAGACGCTAGTACATACCAAGGATACGAAGAGGAAGGAGACTACTACGAAGAGGAAGCAGAGGAGAACTTCAACCACTCCACTACTCAAGGCAAGCTACCACTTGCAAGTTTCTTAACCATGCAAGCCTAACACTACAAGTTGACTATGCAAGCTAATACTTGCCAGCCCCACAATACCACTTAACCTATTGAATGCCTTAGGCATATGTAACAACCCTAGTTTTATTAAATAGAAATTAGGAAATGTTTGTGCATTCATAAGCATCATCATTTAAAATGCATGCAAGATATAAAACCCTAAACCCTAATCCATTCCAAATGTTGTTGAAATTTTGAAAAGTGCAAAACTTATGGAGCCCAATTGGTTATAAAGGGCCCCTGCAATATTTTAAAATGTTTATAAAAGTTTTTGTATTTTGAAAATATATTAAAACAGATTTACAAATGAAAATGCAAAGAGAAAGTAAAAAATAGAAGTAGAAAAGATTTCAGAAAGAAAAATATAATCTCTCTTGTAGGGGTTCGTAGCATGGAAAACAAAAATTTTCTACCGCATACAAACAAACAAGCCAAGATCTATCTACTATATTGTAGCAACGAGTCGATAGAATAACTCACCCTCGAAGATTCCAAAGTGTTTAACGAGAGCGGATTCTCGTGGGTGATGTAGTCGTACTCTTGCCTATCTCAAGATCGTGTAGACGATCCTTCCGGCGCTGCGTTCCGGCAACACTCCCGCAGTCGGTCACATGTTCGGTACTCGATGAAGACTTTCCTCTCCCTTGTTCCAACAGGTAGCGGAGGTTGTAGCACTCTCCTCGCGATTCCGGCAGCACAACGGCGTGGTACCGGAAGTAGAGGGGAGATCTCGCAGGGCTTCTCCTTAAGCCGGAGCGAGTATGGTGGACTATGAGAGAGGCCTTGGCGATCTAGGGTTTAGAGGCACCAAGGAGAGCGGGCTAGGCCGGCGGCTAGGGAAAGGGGAGAGCCCCAAGTCGGCGGCTAGGGTTTTCCCTAGGGCGGCAGCGGCTACAAGAGGGGCCGGCGGCTAGGGCTAGGGTTTTAGTGGGGCAAGGTGTAGGTCTAGAGGGGCACCCTTGCCCCTCCTTTTATAGGTGGGAGGGCGCCAAGGGGAGAGTCCTCCCCAACTCGGCCTCAAGGCGTGTGGAGGAGAGGAACTCCTCCCCAAGTAGGTTTCCTACTCTCCCTCCACCAAGCAAACTTGCCGTTTGACTTTTCAAATTGGCGTTTGACTTTTCAAACTAGGATTTGATTTATCCCTTTATTTTGCTCAGCGATGACACCTAGTACATGATGCAACCATTCCATATTGTTATGACACATTCATGTACCCTTCCCCTCCGGAGTGCCGGACCTTCCGAAACCTTCTAGAACATTCCCGATGAAAACACCGGAATCATTCTCCAACCCCGAAACAGGACTTCCCTTATATGAATCTTATTCTCTGGATCATTCCAGATCTCCTCGTGATATCCCAGATCCCATCCGAGACTCTGAACAACATTTGGTCTCTTACTCATCATTCCATAACTACTCAACAACATCGAATCCTTAAGTGTGTCTCCCTACGGTTCGTGAATTATGCGGACATGATCGAGACACTTCTCCGAACAATAACCAATAGAGGAATATAGAAATTCATATCGCTCCCACATATTTCTACGATTACTTTGCGATCGAACAAACCACTTACATACGATACCAATTTCCCTTTGTCTCACGATAGTTTACTTATCCGAGGTTTTGATCGTCGGTATCTCTGCATACCTAGTTCAACCTCGTTACCGATAAGTACTCTTTTCTCGTTCCCATGATATGTGATCCCTTGTGAGCCAGTCACATGCTTGCAAGCCAATTGGATAACATTCCACCGAGAGGGCCCAGAGTATATCTATCCGTCATATGGATGGACAAATCCCACTCTTGATCCATGTGTCTCAACCCATACTTTCCGAACACTCAATGCCACCTTTATAACCACCCAGTTACGGTGTGGTGTTTGATGTCATCAAAGCATCCTTCCGGTGATGGTGATATGCATGATCTCATGGTCGAAGGAATTAGGTTACTATGTATCAGAAATCATAAAGCAATTGAACTATTAAAATGACTTGATCTTTATGCTACGCTTATCTATAGGAGTATGTCCATCATACCATTCTCCTAACGATATGATCTTGTTGTTAACAACATCTCAATGTTCATGATAGGGAAACCACAATCATTTATTAACCAACAAGCTAGTATTATGAAGAGGCTTTACTAGGGACTCTAATTTAGTTTACAAATCACACAAGTATTAATGTTTCCTGGTTAATACTATTATAGCATGAATGTAAACATTTATCATAAACACAAAGATATAATAATAACCACATTTATTATTGCCTCTAGGGCATATCTCCAACAGTCTCCCACTTGCACTAGAGTCAACTAATATAGATTACATGGTAATATACCGAACACCCATGGCAGTTTGGTGTTGGTCATGTTTTGCTCTCGGGAGAGGTTTAGTCAACGGATCCGCCACATTCAGATCTACGTGTACTTTGAAAATCTTTATGTCACCATCTTGGACATGTTCTTGAATAGCGTGAAAACGTAGCTTGATGTGCTTCAGCTTCTTGTGTGACCTTGGTTCTTGCGCATTGGCTATGGCGCCCATGTTAACACAGTAGATAGACCTTGGGTCCAGCGCACTTGGAACCACACCGAGCTCTGTAATGAACTCCTTCATCCATATCGCTTCTTGTGAAGCCTCCAAAGCAGCTATGTATTCCGATTTAGTTGAAGATCTCGCCACAATGCTTTGCTTTGCACTCCTCCAGCTAACTGCTGCACCATTCAAAGTAAATACGTATCCAGATTGAGATTTAGAATCATCCGGATCGGTGTTCCAACTAGCATCGGTGTAACCATTAACAACGAGCTGTTCATCACCTCCATAAGAAAGAACCATATCCTTAGTTCTTCTCAAGTACTTAAGGATGTTTTTGATCGCTATCCAATGATCCACTCCCGGATCACTTTGATATCTGCTAGTTAAACTAACAACATATGCAATGTCGGGTCTAGTACATAGCACGGCATACATTAGAGATCCTATGGCTGAGGAATAGGGAGTCTTACTCATCCTTTCTCTATCTTCCGCCGTTGCTGTACTTTGAGTTTAACTGAAGGTCGTATTGGGAAACATGGGCAAGAACCCTTTATTGCTATCTTCCATTCCAAACCTCTTTAGAACTTTGTCCAAATATGTACTTTGTGACAATGATATTAGGCGTCTCGATCTATCTCTATAAATCTTTATGCCTAATATGTAAGCTGCTTCACCAAGATCTTTCATTGAAAAACTATTATTCAAATATTCCTTGACACTATTAAGAAGGTCTACATCATTCCCAATCAACAATATGTCATCTACATATAGTATTAAGAATGCTACAGAGCTCCCACTCACTTTCTTGTAAATACAAGCTTCTCCATAAGTTTGTATAAAACCAAAACTTTTGATTACTTTATCAAAATGTTGATTCCAACTTTGGGATGCTTGCTTCAATCCATATATGGACCGTTGAAGTTTGCATACCTTGTTAGCATCTTTAGGATAGACAAAACCTTTGGGTTTCATCATATACAACTCCTCATCAATGTCTCCATTGAGGAATGCTGTTTTGACATCCATCTGCCATATCTCATAATCATAATATGCAGCGATTGCTAACAAAATCCTCACAGACTTTAGCTTCGCTACTGGTGAGAAAGTCTCATCGTAGTCAACTTCTTGAATTTGTCGAAACCCTTTTGCGACAAGTCGAGCTTTGTAGATAGTTACATTACCATCAGCATCTGTTTTCTTCTTGAAAATCCATTTGTTCTCGATAGCCTTTCGGCCATCCGGTAAGTCCACCAAATTCCATACTTGGTTTTCGTACATGGATCCAATCTCGGATTTCATGGCTTCTTGCCATTTATTGGAATCTGGGCTCATCATCGCTTCCTCATATGTCATAGGGTCATCGGTATTGTCCACCAACATGACACTCATAACGGGATCATACCAATCAGGAGTGGTACGAGTTCTCGTTGACGTGCGAGGTTCTGTAGCAACTACAACCGAAGTTTCATGATCATCATCATTAGCTTCCTCTCTTATTGGTGCAGGCACCACATGAACTTCTTCCGGTGCTGCGCTACTCGCAAGTTCGAGAGAAGGTTCGACAACCTCGTCGAGTTCTACTTTCCTTCCAGTCACTTCTTTCGAGAGAAATTCCTTCTCTATAAAGGATCCATTCTTGGCAACGAAGATTTTGCCTTCGGATCTATGATAGAAGGTATACCCAATAGTTTCTTTTGGGTATCCTATGAAGACTAATTTTTCCTCTTTGGGTTGAAGCTTGTTCGGTTGTAACTTCTTTAAATAGGCTTCGCAACCCCAAACTTTAAGGAACGACAATTTAGGTTTTTTCCCAAACCATAATTCATATGGTGTCGTTTCAACGGATTTAGATGGTGCCCTATTTAAAGTGAATGCGGCTGTTTCTAATGCATAACCCCAAAATGATAGCGGTAAATCTATAAGTGACATCATAGAACGAACCATATCTAAGAGAGTTCGATTACGACGTTCGGACACACCATTACGCTGTGGTGTTCCTGACGGTGTCAATTGTGAAAGTATTCCACATTTCTTCAAATGCTCGCCAAACTCGTATCTTAGATATTCACCTCCATGATCAGAACATAGAAATTTAATCTTCTTGTTACGTTGATTCTCCACCTCACTTTGAAATTCCTTAAACTTCTCGAAAGTTTCGGACTTATGTTTCATGAAATAGATATACCCATATCTATTCAAGTCATCCGTGAAGGTAAGAAAATGATGATAACCACCGCGCGATGCTACACTCATTGGACCACACACATCGGTATGTATGATTTCCAATAAGTCCGTAGCTCGCTCCATCATATCAGAAAATGGAGTCTTAGTCATTTTACCCATCAGACATGCTTCGCATCTTTCAAGTGATTCGAAATCAAGTGATTCAAGAAGTCCATCGGAATGGAGTTTCTTCATACGCTTCACTCCAATGTGACCAAGACGACGTTGCCACATATAGGTCGAGTTATCGCTCAATTTCAATCGTTTAGCTTTAATGTTATTAATATGTGTATTTACACTATCGAGATTCAATAAGAATAGACCATCTATCAAAGGTGCATGTGCATAAAACATATTACTAATATAAATCGAAGAACCATTATTCTCGGACTTAAACAAGTAACCGTCTCGCAATAAACAAGATCCCGATATAATGTTCATGCTTAACGCAGGCACCAAATAACAATTATTTAAGCATAAAACTAATCCCGATGGTACATGAAGAGGTAGCGTGCCGACCGCGATCACATCAACCTTTGATCCATTTCCTACACACATCGTCACCTCGTTCTTCGCTATCTTCCGTTTATTCTGCAGCACCTGTTTCGAGTTACAAATATGAGCAACCGAACCAGTATCAAATACCCAGGCACTACTACGAGTCTAGTGAGATACACATCAATAACATGTATATCGGATATACCTTTCTTCTTGATGTTGTCGTTCTTCAAATCCGCCAAGTACTTTGGGCAATTCCGCTTCCAGTGACCTTCTCCCTTGCAGTAAAAGCACTCAGTATCAGGCTTAGGTCCAGCCTTGGTATTCTTCGTCGGTGTGACAACTTTCTTACCACCCTTCTTGAAGTGTCCCTTTTGCTTAGACTTGCCTTTCTTGAATTTGGTGATCTTATTGACCATCAACACTTGGTGCTCTTTCTTGATCTCCACTTCTGCAGATTTTAACATGGAGAAGAGTTCTGGCAACTGCTTGTTCATGCTTTGCATATTGTAGTTCATCACAAAGTTCTTGTAACTTGGTGGTAGTGATTGGAGGACACGGTAAATCCCCAAAGCATTAGGAATCACTATACCCAAGCTTTGGAGTTTGTTTGCGTGCCCAGACATCTTAAGCACATGCTCACCAGTGAGTGCCCTCTTCCATCTTGCAGTTAAAGAACTTTTCAGAAGCCTCATAGCTCTCAAATGCCGCGTGAGTCTCAAATATCAATTTGAGTTCACGGACAATATCATGTGGGTCTTAATTCTCAAACCTTTTCTAAAGCTCCGATTCCAAACCATACAAGATATCACACTGAACTGTGGAGTACTGATTCTTCCGAGTGAGGTAAACATTCTTTACTTCATCGGTAGCGATGGCAGCAGTGATCACCAATGGTGCATCCAGCACATAGGTCAAATTACCAGCATTGAGGACAATCCTCAAATTGCGTAACCAATCCGCGAAGTTGCTTCCATTGTTTTTCAACTTTTCTTTCTCTAGGAATGCATTAAAATTGATGGTAGGGGCTGCCATTGATCTACAACATTTGCAATAGTTTAGACTTAGTTTATGACAAATTGAGTTCTAATTAATAGTTAAATTAATCTAGGTGAACTCCCACTCAAAACAATATCCCTCACATTGTTTTAGTGATCACACGAACCAAATCCACCACATCAAAACCGATCATCATGAGAGTTGATGTAGCTTCAATGGCGAACAATCGACATGTTCATCATATCTACTATATGATTCATGCTTTACCTTTCGGTGATCCGTGTTTCGAGACCATGTCTGTACATGCTAGGCTTGTCAAGATCAAACCTTAGCTTCCGCATGAGCAAATCTGGCTTGCTCACGTTGTATACACTTGCAGAATCTAACACACCCGATCATCACGTGGTGCTTCGAAACAACAAGCTTTAGCAACGGTGCTTACTAAGGATGAACACTTTAGAACTTGAAATTTATGTGCATGAGGGATCATCTTATAATGCTACCGTCGTTAACTAAGCAATACAAGATGCATAAAGGATTAACATCACATGCAATTCATAATATGTGATATGATATGGCCTTTCTTCTTTGTACTTCCGATCTCCATCTTCAAGCACGAACATGATCTCCATCATCACCGGCATTGCATCAAGGTCAATGACGCTGCTCCATGATTGTCGTCCACCATCTTCAACTATTACAACTACTTTGAATAGACACGCGGGTCTTAACAGAAATTAAAGACAACCATATGGCTCCTGCCGGTTGCCAACTTACAATAAGGAACATTGCATACATCAAATATAATCAAAATCATGGCCATATCACATCACAGCACACCCCTGCAAAACAAAGTTAGACGCCTCTAATTTCTTTGCATATTTTACATGGTTTGGGGATTTCAATAAGTGTCGATCTAACTTACGAACAAGAACCACAAAGTTGATGTTTGAACTATCAAGTGCCTGTTGTAAATTGGATCTATACTATAATGGGAGATACAGACACCCGCAAAGCCACTTATGCAATACAAGTTGCATGTTGAGCGTGGAGCAAGTCTCATGACCGATGTCGTGTAAGGTTAGCCCGGGCCGCTTCATCCCATCATACCGCAAGATGCAAAGTACACAAGAAGCAATTGATAATAAAAGCACCACCACCCACAATGACCATTGTGTTCTACTCGTGCAACAGATCTACATATAGACACGGCTCTGATACCACTGTAGGGGTTCGTAGCATGGAAAACAAAAAATTTCTACCGCATACAAACAAACAAGCCAAGATCTATGTACTAGATTGTAGCAACGAGTCGATAGAATAACTCACCCTCGAAGATTCCAAAGTTTTTAACGAGAGCGGATTCTCGTGGGTGATGTAGTCATACTCTTGCCGATCTCAAGATCGTGTAGACGATCCTTCCGGCGCTGCGTTCCGGCAGCGCTCCTGCAGTCGGTCACACGTTCGGTACTCGATGAAGACCTTCGTCTCCCTTGTTCCAGCAGGCAGCGGAGGTTGTAGCACTCTCCTCGCGATTCCGGCAGCACAACGGTGTGGTACCGGAAGTAGAGGGGAGATCTCGTAGGGCTTCGCCTTAAGCCGGAGCGAGTATGGTGGACTATGAGAGAGGCCTTGGCGATCTAGGGTTTAGAGGTACCAAGGAGAGAGGGCTAGTCTGGCGGCTAGGGCAAGGGGAGAGCCCCAAGTCGGCGGCTAGGGTTTTCCCTAGGGCGGCGGCTGCAAGAGGGGCCGGCGGCTAGGGCTAGGGTTTTAGTGGGGCAAGGTGTAGGTCTAGAGGGGCACCCTTGCCCCTCCTTTTATAGGTGGGAGGGCGCGGCCAAGGGGGAGGGAGTCCTCCCCCAACTCGGCCTCCAAGGCCGGCGGTGGAGGGAGAGGAACTCCTCCCCAAGTAGGTTTCCTACTCTCCCTCCACCAAGCAAACTTGCCGTTTGACTTTTCAAATTGGCGTTTGACTTTTCAAACTAGGATTTGATTTAACCCTTTATTTTGCTCAGTGATGACACCTAGTACATGATGCAACCATTCAATATTGATATGACACATTCATGTACCCTTCCCCTCCGGAGTGCTGGACCTTTCGGAACCTTCTAGAACATTCCCGATGAAAACACCGGAATCATTCTCCAACCCCGAAACAGGACTTTCCTTATATGAATCTTATTCTCCGGACTATTCCGGATCTCCTCGTGATATCCCGGATCCCATCCGAGACTCCAAACAACATTTGGTATCTTACTCATCATTCCATAACTACTCAACAACATCGAATCCTTAAGTGTGTCTCCCTACGGTTCGTGAATTATGCGGACATGATCGAGACACTTCTCCGAACAATAACCAATAGAGGAATCTAGAAATTCATATGGCTCCCACATATTTCTACGATTACTTTGCGATTGAATGAACCACTTACATACGATACCAATTTCCCTTTATCTCACGATAGTTTACTTATCCGAAGTTTTGATCGTCGGTATCTCTGCATACCTAGTTCAACCTCGTTACCGATAAGTACTCTTTTCTCGTTCCCGTGATATGTGATCCCTTGTGAGCCAGTCACATGCTTGCAAGCCAATTGGATGACATTCCACCGAGAGGGCCCAGAGTATATCTATCCGTCATATGGATGGACAAATCCCGCTCTTGATCCATGTGTCTCAACCCATACTTTCCGAACACTCAATGCCACCTTTATAACCACAGAGTTACGGTGTAGTGTTTGATGTTATCAAAGCATCCTTCCGGTGATGGTGATATGCATGATCTCATGGTCGAAGGAATTAGGTTACTATGTATCAGAAAGCATATAGCAATTGAACTATTAAAATGACTTGATCTTTATGCTACGCTTATCTATAGGAGTATGTCCATCATACCATTCTCCTAACAATATGATCTTGTTGTTAACAACATCTCAATGTTCATGATAGGGAAACCACAATCATTTATTAACCAACAAGCTAGTATTATGAAGAGGATTTACTAGGGACTCTAATTTAGTTTACAAATCACACAAGTATTAATGTTTCCTGGTTAATACTATTATAGCATGAATGTAAACATTTATCATAAACACAAAGATAAAATAATAACCACATTTATTATTGACTCTAGGGCATATCTCCAACATCTCCCTCCCTGGGCCGAGCCCATCTCTCTCTTCCCCTTTCTCTCTTCCGCCCAGCGCACTTCCCCGCGACCCACTCAGCCCATCTGCAGCCCGCAGCCGGCCCGTACCCCTTCAGCCTCATATCCCTGTCGTCTTCCTCCCTCCCGACAAGCAACTGCCTGGCAGTGCCTCTGCCGTCGATCCTCGCCGGCATTGCGATGTGTGCCGTCGCCCCCGAAGGTGAAGATAAGAACGGCCGTCTCCTCCTCTACTCCCCCATACCAACTTTGCTTCCTCTCGTTCTCTCTCGCATTCCCCATTTGGCCAAAACCCTAGCTCCGGCCACCGTGCTACCTCGCACTCCCCGGCCACCCCACGTCGTGATGAGGCCACCGTTGGATGCCCCGTGTCTTCATCGTCCTCCTCCGTGAAGCGTGCAAGCAGGAGAGCTGCCCTCTTGCCGGAATCAAGATTGTTCCCTTCGTCGGCCACCACAGTTGATGCGTCGATTCATCACCGTCCGACCTCCCCGGGCCTCGTCGACACCGGCATCGCATTCATGGTGAGCTTCCGGTGCTAACACGCCTCTCCGTTCGCTCTCCCCGTCTCTGCATCGCCACCTAGCCGAGCACCACTGTTAGCTGCCACTGTTCATCGTTGTTCCCCAAGCTCCGACGACCATTAGAGGGCGGTGCCACCACCATATCGCTCCCCTTGACGCCCTCTTCCCAACGCCCCCATCCCCGCTCGCTCCCGTGGCCCTACTCGCCAGAACCACCATCAATCTGAGGAGGAGCTCCATGGCTGATGTCAGCATGACGTCAGCATGGTGCAATATCCCTTTTTCTTTTATATATTTTTGTAAATCATTTTTGTAATTATTAAATGCTGACAGGTGGGTCCACCCTGTAAGTAATATAAATAATATTTCAAAAATGTTTCTAATTAATAAAATTATTAAAGTATTTCCAAAATGTAAATTATTTTATAATATTCCGAAAATGATTTAAAATGAACTAAAATTGGAGAAATTCATAAATAATTCATTTTAAATCAGAAAAATACAAATAATATACCAAAATGATCAGAAAAATGAGCTATATCATAATGCATTGCTAAAAAACTTACATGACAAGTTTAATTAGAACAAGCAACCCCTCTCATATACATCCGGAGTTTCTCCAAGTTAGGGTTTGCACCCCTCGGAACCCCGTTTAAAATGATCAAGCATGTTTAGGGTTTCAATTTCAATTAACTTGTCATATCATCATCCTTGATTGAGCATTGCATCGATGTCATGTGTTGATTGTTTACCTCTCTTTCCGGTGTTTGGTTCTTCTCCGGTAGAATACGATATTAGAATAAAGATCGAGTCCAAGACTGAAGACTGAGATCAACACCGTAAAATATTGAAAATCGAAGAACAATACTTGGCCAACTATAACCAAGTCAAGTACCAAGTGTCCGGAACTCTGCTTTCTGGATATCAACTGGCAAAGGCAAGCGAAGCCCCACACATGATATAATCCTATAATTTCAATGTATTTACATTCTTTCCATGTGCATACGATTCTAAAGTCTTTTATCGATAGATAGAGTAAATCCTATCTGATGCATGTTTCCTCTATAGCCTATATTCCCTGATCCACTGCTCCTAGCATAACTAGGGTTTGGCTTGTGAAGCGTTGCTAGAGCTATTACATCTGTTGTGCTTAGGCATGCTTAGATGTTACCACTAGTCCATCTGATTGATGAATCAGAGCTGAGAATGAACCTAGTTTGACGTGGTATGATTAGAGATGGATAATAAACATGCTAAGGCTTGTATGGGAGGCCACGCGGGTTGTGGTTTTTGCAGTCCCATACTTGCCACCCTTAGGACCCGATGTTCTGGCCTCTTGAACCAAGACGAGCGTACAGCCACACGGGGGCCTGGAAACCCCCTCGACCAACTAACTTGCCAAGTAGATTCCATGAGTCACATAGTTCAGGCTTTCCATTTGACATACGCATCTTGGTTGTTCTTGAATGGAGGTGAAGGAGGTGCATTCATAATAGGTAGGTGGTGGCTGGGAACAAGATATTCCCGACATCCATAATCTTGAACCCCGCACACATCATTAGGGACCGGCTTCAGGACTCGACCCGTTACGGCGGCATCTCCCTAGTGCGTGACTCATGGTCTCGGTGAAAGCAAGGTAAAGGGCGTGTCTAACCACCCTCCGCCGGCCTTCCAAGGAAGAGGGCTATTACTAGTGGCATTAAGAGAAGGTTAGTACGTGTGGGTAAAGTTGTACACCCCAGCAGGGTTATTAATCTTTTCAAAAAGCCGCGTCCGCGGTTATGGACGACTTGGGAACGAACGTGAAGATCATAGAGAACTTGAACCTAATCGTCAAACTTGGCAAGATAAACAATGAGTCCTTAAGGATGCTTCCTCAGGGATTGAGGGGGTGATCCTAGGTAGGTCCAGCTGATGATGATTCAGTGGATATCAAGAGATGATCAAAGTTAGAGAATACCGCTCTCTAATCCCTTTTAAATATTCTGATTAGTTGAGATTCTTCTCCCTCTTGTTTTAAAAAACAAAGATGGCTTTATGCAAAATAGCTCCACCAGCCATAAGACTTGCGGAGTACACCCTGTAATCACCCTTGCTTTTTTGATACTTTTGCAGCAGAGTAAGTGTTACCATAGAAGATGAGTTCTTCATGGCATCGAAATTGACGAGTAGTTTGGAGTTCCCAGTCAGCAGTCTGGGATCTATGGATTGGACGTCATCATTATTCTTTAGGCCTCTTAGGCCATTTGTTAAGTTTTCTATACTTAATAGCATAATTTACCTTCCGTTGTTTGATGTTTGTGGTCATTGACCCCTGCTTGTAATATTTTGGTTCTCTGCTCAGTTATGAGCTTGCTATAATAATTTCTGTGTGCTAGGTTCACTGTTGTGTTACCGATTCTCTCTCTGTACGCTTTCAAGATTAGGTTAGGCTTATGTTCAGATGAAGGTCTGGAATTTATCTAGCTTTAATCCCGGGGGTGTCACAAGTTTTGGTATCAGAGCAGTACCAACTATAGGAAACCCTTTTTTGTTGAGTCTAGTGCTTGTGAAAACTATTTTCAAATATGAAAATTATGTGTGAAAACTCTAGTATGCTTCTTTTCTCCTTATCCAGTTTCTCTCTAACTCTGGGTCATCTTATCTTTTGTTGATTTTGAAAAGTTTTGCTATCTCGTCTCTTTCTTCAAAGCTTAGGTGCCTTTTTAGGCATGTCGTTTCTCAACCAGTTGACCTAGTGTTAAGTTCTTCAGAGTCTGGTGTGTGTGTTCTCCTTGTTCCCTTTGACCCTATTCGTTTGAGAGATTTCTTTCTATCATGATATCTCTACCTTAAGGGTCCACAACATCATGTTGATGGTTCCACAATGTTTTGTTCCAGGCCTCGAAGTTTCCTTTCACCTCGTGTGCCTCTTTTTTATTTGTTTGGGTACTCCAAAAGTTGTACCTTCTTTTGGAAGCTACCTCATGATTACTATCTTTTAGTGTACGCTTTGTCACTCAAATAGTAGTTATTCCTTTCTTTGGGTTTTAACCCTTGGACTTGAACCTAAGATCCCCCATTGTGCCGGATTCTGGTGTTGTGAATCTTGTACATGACGCTGACCTTTAACCCAAGATCCATTTCTTTTACCCCTGTGGTTAATGTTTACACATTACTTCAGAATGGCTAGTACCTTCTAGTAAAGAGTTCAAGCTTGTGGATATTGTCGCTACTGAACTGTGATGATAAAGGACTTCCCCTACCACATGCTATGTTAGATGTTCTTTAATGGAACCAAATAGATCATGACAAGAGTTCTCCTAGTGAGTCTCTCATCTATACTCGTGACTCTGCCACACCCTCCCTTTTCTTCATTGGTCTTTGGAAGATTGTTGACTTATGCATCCACATCTTGGGATTCTATTCTGAGCATGTTCCTTACCCTTGTTGCTTTCCGAACATTGCCTACCAATTGGTAGCCAAGTAGTATATGTGCATTGGTGTCTTCCGATGCAAGGTACTCTTGTGGTCCATCATGACAAACCAGTTCGGGATGTCAGGAGAAACAAACTCCAGTACCTCGTCATTTCTGAGACTAGGTCAAAGGGTTGTAATCCATAGATCAAAAGTGTTGATTAGATTATGCTCTGTTCTACCTTAAAGTATCACATACTTTCAATACTAAGAGGTCGTGCTGAGTCTCATGACCCTCTTAATGAATTGAAGCTTTTACACATAATTACCCACCCTTCCTCGAGCTTTCGCGCTCAAGAATGTTTCATACGCGTAATGATGTGGCCATTTGAGATTCCTAGCAATTTATATTGCTTTGAACTCCAAGGACGTTTGTATCATTCTTAGCGTGATTAGGTTAACCCTATCACTAAGCGTAGTTTGACTGTGCTATCAAGTCCGCTATCCTAGAGCACCCTCTTCGGTCCAAGAGTGAGGCTTGTGCCGAAACTCTAAGACTATGTCTTCTTGCCTTACCAAGCAAGTTTCCCTCTTGAGCTAAGTGACATATCGGTGGTTCATGATATTCTGGATGTCTTACTAGAAGTAACGCCATGTTGCCACATGACCGTTTTGTCAGGTTCTTGAGTAAGTTGTTTCTTTAAACTGCTCCTTTCTCCAAGGATCCGTACTGGATACCCCTGAGCTAGTTGGTTGAGTTTAAACAACAACTTGGAGAGTTGTAAGAAAAAAGTTCTATCCAACTCTGTTCCTCTTTCAAAGGATGTCTAGATGTGTTCGTGTTGAAGGAAGATATTATGTCCCTTGTGGATATGTTATCTTCCCCGCCTTTGATTTGAATTGTACAATCGTCAAATCAAACTCAGTTCCAAGGACTATTTCGATGGTGTATCCACTTGTGATGTTTCACCTAGGTACATCTTCATGTTCTATGGTCTGACCAATGTCTATGCTTTATTCATACGACATGTGAGTTCATCTTCTTGGAGTGTCTTGATAAGCTTGTTATCGAGCGCATCGATGACATCTTTACCTTCTCCATGCTTGAAAATATTCATGTGGAACATTTGGCATTAACGTTGGAAACTTTTGAGAACCATCTTCGTGTTATCTCAAAGTATGTGTTTTGGATGATAGAAGTGACCTTCTCCGATTCACGTGCAAATGTTGAAAGAAGTCGCCGTGGATCTGAGTAGAGTTATCTTTGCTTCCTCGGAATCATTCCAAGTCAGTTAAGCATGTGTGAAGTATTCTTGATATTGTAGGTTGTTACCTTCACATCTTGAGAAGACCCTCCAAACACACCAAGCCACTGATTGATTTGTCATGGAAGAGAAGAAGTCCAACAAAACTTTTATATCCTACTAAATGTTTCCCAACAAGGATTCCCTTGTGTTCCATTGTAAACAATTCATGTAGGTGCAATTATGTTTTGATAACTTGCTAACACATGTGTTCTTCAAGCTGGCTCATCTTTTGGAGCTTGACATTGAGGTCCATGTCTTGAGAATCTAGTGACTTTACCCTGTGGTAAATGTTGCACACTTTCTTTTCAGACATGCTAAGTCTGAAGTATCTTTTAACTTAACCAAAGCTGAATCTCAAGCAGCAATGATGGTTGGTGTTCCGCAAGGTTTTGACATAGGTCTCTCTATACATCTGGCAAGATTGATGTAATGGTTGACACACTTAACCGTAAAGACCTTTTGTCATATTCTCTCGAATTAGCAATAACAACCACTCCTCCTGAGGCATTTTCTGTGATCTATCACGAGAATTGGGCTTATGGTTTTCTTTGGATCCGAAGTCTGACCTTCACTTGATGACTGGTTAAAGGCTTATCGGTAGCCTACTATCGGTGTTTTGAACATCAAAGAGAACATTTAAAGTAGTGTTGCTAAATGTCTCTCGGTCGATCCTGTAGACCCATTTATGATGGCAAGCATCTTGTTTTGCCAAGTACTTGGAGTCTGAGAATGAAGTTTCTCTCTTCTCGTGGCATCAGGAATCTTTTAAACTATTCATCTTGGTGGTGCAAAGTTATACCATGATCTTTGGCAAGGATTTTGATAGTCTTGGATGAATTAAGAGTTTCCTTTCTGCTTTCTTAAACATGTTCGAAGAGCAGCCATGATTTTGGTAATCAATAGTTTCTCTTCTTACATGTTCCTTGTGGCTCTTATGAGTCCTCTCCACCAAAACACCTTTCTTTCCTGGCATTTTGTTGGATGAAAGAATGACCCTTCTATGTCAAAAGTAGTTCAAGAACTTGGTTCTATTGGTATCTATCTTTTCCACCTGTAAATTTCTACTTAATTCTAGTAGAGGTTTACCTCTCAAAGTCTGTGTTCTTTATCTATTTTATTGGAAGTTTTCATTCCTCAGAAGTTTACCCTATTATGTAATTTCCATGGTCTTAATCCTTATGAAGACCAATTATCTGTCACCTTGAGACCTTCTCCTCTTGTTTCCTCTGCTACCTTGACGTGTTTCATGTTGTTAGCTTTAGAGATGTTTGAGAAACATCTATCCATGAGTTGACCATGAGATACTCAGTTTGTGGTTCTGTGTCATTCCCTCTCTTCCTTAGTGTGAGTAACCACCTCGAAGATTATTAAGCGCTTCGCCCATTTGTCATGGTGGTATGGATCAACCTCTTCGAGAAGATCATTGAAGTTTAGTGTAACCCGGTTCCTTCTATATTTCTACCTAGGAATCTTGGGTCGAGATTCTTTTAAGGGGGATAGAATTGTAACAACCCTAGTTTTACTAAATAGAAATTAGAAAATGTTTGTGCATTCATAAGCATCATCATTTAAAATTCATGAAAGAAATAAAACCCTAAACCCTAATCCTCCCCTCTTTATTTGAAACATTCCAAATGGTGTTGACATTTTGAAAAGTGCAAAACTTATGGAACCCAAATGGTTATAAAGGGTCCCTGCAATATTTTAAAATGTTTATTAAAGTTTTTGTATTTTTAAAATATATTAAAACATATTTACAAATGAAAATACAAAGAGAAAGTAAAAAACAGAAATAGAACAGATTTCAGAAAAAAATACAATCTCTCTCTCCCTGGTCCGAGCCCATATCTCTTCCTCTTTTTCTATGCCGCCCAGCGCACTTCCCCACGGCCCACTCAGCCCATCTGCAGCCCGCAGCCGACCCGTACCCTTTCAGCCTCACGTCCCTGTCATCTTCCTCCCTCCTGGCAAGCAGCTACCTGGCAGTGCCTCTGCCGTCGATCCTTGCCGGTGTTGCGATGCGTGCCGCTGCCCCCAGAGGTGAAGATAAGAACGGCTGTCTCCTCCTCTAATCCCCATACCAACTTTGCTTCCTCTCGTTATCTCTCTCGTGTTCCGCATTTGGCCGAAACCCTAGCTTCGGCCACCGTGCTACCTCGCCATCCCCGGCCACCCCACGCCGTTATGAGGCCACTGTTGGACGCGCCGTGTCTTCCTCGTCCTCCTCTGTGAAGCGTGCAAGCAGGAGAGATGCCCTCTCGCCGGAATCAAGCTCGTTCCCGTCATCGGTCGCCACAGTTGACGCATCGATTCGTCACTGTCCGACCTCCCCGAGCCTCACCAACACCGACATCACGTTCGTGGTGAGGTTCCGGTGCTAACGTGCCTCTCTGTTCGCTCTCCCCCTCTCTGCATCGCCACCTTGCCGAGCACCACCGCCAGATTCCACTGTTCGTCGTTGTTCCTCAAGCTCCGACGACCATTAGAGGGCGGTGCCACCACCATATCTCTCCCCTTGACGCCCTCTTTCCAACGCCCCCAGCCCCGCTTGCTCCCATGGCCCCAATCGCCAGAACCACCATCAATCTGAGGAGGAGGTCCATGGCTGACGTCAGCATGACGTCAGCATGGTGCAATATCCCCTTTTCTTTTAAATATTTTGTAAATCATTTCTGTAATTATTAAATGCTGACAGGTGGGTCCACCATGTAAGTAATATAAATAATATTTCAGAAATGTTTCTGATTAATAAAATTATTAAAGTATTTCCAAAATGTAAATTATTTTATAATATTCCAAAAATGATTTAAAATTGGATAAATTCATAAATAATTCATTTTAAATCATAAAAATACAAATAATATACCAAAATGATCAAAAAAATGAGCTCTATCTATTTAATCTATCATCATGCATTGCTAAACAACTTACATGACAAGTTTAATTAGAATAACAAACAACCCCTCTCATATACATCCAGAGTTTCTCCGAGTTAGGGTTTGCACCCCTCGGAACCCCGTTTAAAATGATCAAGCATGTTTAGGGTTTCAATTTCAATTAACTTGTCATATCATCATCCTTGATTGAGCATTACATCGATGCCATGTGTTGATTGTTTCCCTCTCTTTCTGGTGTTTGGTTATTCTCCGGTAGAATACGATATCAGAATCAAGATCGAGTCCAAGACTGAAGACCGAGATCAACACCGTCAAAAATTGAAGGTCGAAGATCAATACTTGGCCAACTATAACCAAGTCAAGTACCAAGTGTCCGGAACTCTGCTTTCTGGATATCAACTGGCAAAGGCAAGCGAAGCCCCACACATGATATAATCCTATGCTTTCAAAGTGTTTACATTCTTGCCATGTGCATACGATTCTAAAGTCTTTTATCGATAGATAGAGTATATCCTATCTGATGCATGTTTCGTTTATAGCTTATATTACCTGATCCACTGATCCTACCATAACTAGGGTTTGGCTTGTGAAGCGTTGCTAGAGATGTTACATCTGTTGTGCTTAGCCATGCTTAGCTGTTACCACTGGTCCATCCGATTGATGAATCAAAGCTGAGAATGAACCTAGTTTGACAAGATGACGTGGTATGATCAGAGATGGATAATAAACATGTTAAGGCTTGTATGGGAGGCCACACGGTTGTGGTTTTTGCAGTCCCATACTTGCCACCATTAGGACCCGATGTTCTTGCCTCTTGAACCAAGATGAGCGTACATCCACACGGGGGCCTGGAAACCCCCTCGACCAACTAACTTGTTGAGTAGATTCCATGAGTCACATAGTTCGGGCTTTCCATTCGACATACGCATCTTGGTTGTTCTTGAATGGAGGTGAAGGAGGTACATTCATAATAGTGGTAAGCGTGGCCGGGAACAAGAGATGCCCGACATCCTTAATCTTGAACCCTGCACACATCATTATGGACCGGCTTCGGGACTCGAACCATTACGGCGGCATCTCCCTAGTGCGTGACTCATGGTCTAGGCGAAAGCAAGGTAAAGGTCGTGTCTAACCACCCTCTGCCGGCCTTCCAAGGAAGAGGGCTATTACTAGTGGCATTAAGAGAAGGTTAGTACGTGTGGGTAAAGACGTACACCCCTGCAGGGTTATTAATCTTTTTGAAAAGCCGCGTCCACAGTTATGGACGACTTGGGAACAGACGTGAAGATCATAGAGAACTTGAACCTAATCGTAAAACTTGGCAAGATAAACAATGAGTGCTTAAGGATCCTTCCTCAGGGATCGAGGGGGTGATCCTAGGTAGGTTCAGCTGATGATGATTCGATGGATATCAAGAGATGATCAAAGTTAGAGAATACCGCTCTCTTATCCCCTTTTAAAATATTCTGATTAGTCGAGATTCTTCTCCCTCTTGTTCTACAAACAAAGATGGCTTTATGCAAAAGAGCTCCACTAGCCATAAGACTTTCAGAGTACACCCTGTACTCACCCTTGCTTCATTGATACTTTTGCAGCAGAGTAAGTGTTACCATAGAAGATGAGTTCTTCATGGCATCGACATTGACGAGTAGTTTGGAGTTCCCAGTCGGTAGTCTGGGATCTATGGATTGGACGTCATCGTTATTCTTCAGGCCTCTTAGGGCATTTGTTAAGTTTGCTATACTTAATATCATAATTTACCTTCCGTTGTTTGATGTTTGTGGTCATTTACCTCTGCTTGTAATATTTTGGTTCTCTGCTCAGTTATGAGCTTGCTATAATAATTTCTATGTTGTAGGGTCACTGTTGTGTTACCGATTCTCTCTCTATACGCTTTCGAGATTAGGTTAGGCTTATCTTCAGACGAAGGTCTTGAATTTGTCTAGCCTTAATCCCGGGGGGTGTCACATCATATTTGATTATACCCCTTTATTATACCAAATCCCAGTTTTACTTGCAAGCTTTGTTATTTTATTTCTTTATCAAAATTCTTTGTTTACCCGTAGTTATTGTTTATGATATTTTGGAAAGTTATTAGAGGTAGCTTAAAGAGCATAAAACTTGTCCTAAGTTAGATAGAATTAGATGTCATCCTAAGGCACGAGATTAGACTTAGATAAGTCACACTTGATTATCACCTTTCATTATTGATTACCCCCAACTGTAGTGGCTAGTGCTAAGCATAAAACTTGATCACCTTAGATGGGAATACTTGGTGATAATGATTATGAAAACCTTAGAATGATTAGTCATTCTAATGAAATGTTTTGACATGTGTTATTGAACACCAGATGATTTGATGATGAAAATGTTGAGGCATGAGCCTTAGCACTTTATAAAACTGATGGTTGTGTTCGGATGCGATACCATTCCAATGTTACCGTACAACCACAATACCCGAATTTGGGTAGGGATTGACTGGAAGTTTATATATCTTAGTATGGTTTCCCTTGCGGCCGAGGTTTGAGCTGAGGCTACCTCGTGATGATTGTCCACCTGTGCAGTTCCCAAGATGACAGATGGTCATGGTTGGGAGGCCAAACTCATAGGGGAGGTGCCTATACTAGGGTGTGTAATTGAAAGGTTAGGATTGATTATCCGCATACTAAGTATGGTGAATCAGGATTGTTCCTGATGGATATATCGAATGTTGTGGTGAAAGTGTACCACCTTTGCAGAGTGTCAAACTATTCGAATAGCCGCGTCTGCGGGTATGGACAGTTGGAATGGCCATACTGTTCCGTCGTCAGATATTTTCAAAATGACTTGTGAAATGAATCATGACTTTGAGTTGACCACAACAGAGTTGTGAACATGAAAACTAAGTTCCCACTTAGGTGTTATAAAACATTAAACTACTTCTGTTTACTTCTGAACTCAGCTAGAGATAAACCTGGCTTTTTGCAAAACAACCTAGAGCTTAGGATTCCTACTTGAACCACTTTACTTGTTAGTGATAGTTTGCGAGTACTTAAAGAGTACTCATGGCTTTGTCCCTGGCTATTCCCGTGGCCAGACTATGAGGAGGACTATCAGGATGATGGACAACAGGAAGTCTACGACAACTAGGATCATCTTCCATCGTTAGCATTGCCTGTGACCCTGAAGATGGAGCTTTACCCACACTACCGTTATTATATTATTCCGCTACGTTGATTGTACTAAGACTAGATCATGAGATCCTTTATTTGTAAGACCTTTATTATGGTTTGTAATGGATGATGAACTATGATACCAGTCTGTTATGTGTAACAACCCAGGATTAGCACCTCAAAATAGACAGGACACAGGTGTGTGCATTGCATTCATGCATCAGAAAATCCGGAAAATTTTCGCGCCAAACTAAGAAGCTATAAAGGGATAGAGGTCTCTCTTTTTCTGATAGAAACCTCAGGGCAAGTGCGATAGATTTTGACATGACCTTTAGGTATTATCTCTGTTTTTGGAGGGATAGAATTTGAAATCTACTTTGAATTTCCAAATTCAATTCAAATTTTTAATTTAGAAATTCAGAAATAATAATGCTATAATTAAGTAAAAAGAATTAGTGATATAAAAGAATTCTTTATTATAAGAATACAATAAGTATTACATTGTTCTTTTACAATAAAATTATAAGAGTAAATTACAATTAAGAAATGAATCAAACAATAGAAAAGAAATTACAACAATGAAATAAACAAAATATAAATATTACAAGATTCAGATTTCATATAGAAAGAAAATTGAACTTTATTAATGTATACAATATTACATTGATTTTACAACAAAAAATAATTACAATAGAAATAAAAGGAAAATCCTACACTAATCCTAATCTAAGTAAATACCACCAGGAAATATCAAGTTTTTACTTGATCTGATCCACCCAGGAGAGGCATGCACACTAGTATCTCAGTCAGCAGCATGTAGTGGTGTGTTGTCAACACGACAGTAGCAGCCAATTCACATAAAATAGGTGACACAGCCGCAGCACAACTGCTAGCCACTACCTTAGTTCCAATCTATCTCAAACCACTACCAAGCTCTCAAGAACACCACAACAAACAACATCAGCACTTGTTAGAGTTCCAGCAGATAAAACCACAACTCACCAACACAATCCATCAAGAAACCATCCAAGATGGTCACCTAATGGATGGGGTTGAATTGATGGAAAGCAAGAGAAGCAGCACCAGGAGGTGCATGCTAAGATCAAGGGTAGCAGCAGCACCAGGAGGTGCAGGACAACACCAAAGTGGAAAATATCAAGCATTCTGATATGAGGATAGATGATCAAGAAGCAACAATAGGCCAAGATCTCCAGCAGGACATAGATCACTCACCAACAATAGGTAAAAATCATTAGAGTTTCCCACTAGATCATACAACATCTGTTCTTATAACTTGCACACAGATATAGGAATTCAAGGAAAATAATACACATCAACCAGTTCCATCTACCCTTCCACTAGATGTTTATCTAGGAGGATTGGATGGAGAGTTTTCTCTTAGGCTTGCAAAGAGATGCTATGCAAAGCTCATCACAGAGAATGAAAGCCACCAAATTAAATAAATATCTATTCTTATTTCTATCAAGGCTTCAGTCTTTGCATCACAGGCAAGGGACTAATCCATCTTAATTTCCATCATTAAACCATCAGGAAAATAATCTTAATAAGCCAAGGCAATAACATAAATAGCATATCATGCTCTCTGGAAGTTTAGTGTGCACACTCCATGAGGAGGCACCACACTAGTATTTCCAAAATGGCTGAAGCCATCTAGAATATTGTCAACAAAAATAGAGAAGTATGATACTTCTACTTTACCTATCAGCAAGGTTTATTAAATTCTTCATATCATCTTCCTAGCTAACCAAGCTAGGAATCCTTGCAAGCAATCAGAGCATGATTTAAATAATTTTCCTAGATAATCTGATCTAGAAATCATTTAGTTAGGTATCAAGCATTTAAGTAGATAAAGAGAATCTACTTTGCATATTCCAATTCATATTTGTCCAAGATCATGCCTTGCATGATATAAAATCATCAGTTCATTCTCTAGTTTTATACTAGACAAGCAAGTACCACAGCTGCTAGGCTACAGGGAACATTCCCAGAGGTTAGCACCTCTATACCTAGCAGATTCAAAATGTCTTAAGTACAAACTCAAGTCCATTTTAAATAAATCACAATCTCACTTATTAAAGAATTCAAATCATTTCTCTATCTTTAATTGCTATAAATAATTTTCACTGTAGTCTATCCTGTTGCCAGCCCTTATTCAATAAGCAACAATAGAGAAAATCATCTCAAACATATTTACATCATATTCCTAAGAATCAATATCTATACTTAATAATCGTTTTACCAAATCAAAGATTCGGACAAGTATAGAAGCATCACACTAGGACCATAAATAGTAGGGTATGGAACTATAACCAAAATTTATACCCAATTGAATTCAAAGATACAATTGCACACCATTGATCTATCTTTAATAAGTGGATAACCAATTAAAATCATCTTTCTAGTTAAACAACTAGAAACATGTAATTTCCTGCAATTGAACTGATACATGGTATTGATCATCATTAAAGTATAATTTCAGTAACCACCAAGTTAAGAACATCACAACTTCATTTCACAGATTTAATACATGGGCCAAGAAAGATTTAATCATCCAAGTTGAGGCATCAGATCTAACCTGCAACATTAGCAGTATATTCCCAAGGTCACAATATCTATAGAAAATGGATCCACAAGAGCTATCAACCCAATCACCACCACTAGCGGAAGAACCACTAACCAACTCCATACCACTAGGGAACCTACTCATCCAAATTGAGGAACCATAGCTAGCAACAGATCAGCAGAAAACAATGATAACAGAACCATGGATCCTAGCCATCAGCACAAAGGCTAGTCACAAAGAATCAGATCTCACCGAGGGTGCCGAGCACCTGGAGCGTTGGCTTGACGAAGCCATGGAACAACTCTTGTCCAACACCATCACTGAATCAGAGGAAGCACCGGATGCCGGGGTTACGTTGGCAGCGCCCTCCCGCAGGCATCATGAGAAGGGGACGTTGGGGTTGCACCTGCACACCTTCCCACTAGCGTCAAGCTGAGGAAGAGGAGGTCTAGGCCGACGAAGAGCACCACAGGACCACCAGCACACGGCGACCGACCATACCCCACGACTAGGGTTAGCCGGAACGGGGGCCCATGCGGGAGCTAAAGAATGTCAAGGCGGCGGGGAACATAGGAAGAAGATTGGGCGAGGCAGCGCCAGCAAGCGTCGGTGGTGATCGCTGGCGGCGACGGCTAGTGAGGAGGCAAACGACGGCTCTGCCGGCAGTGAGGCGAGTGTAGGGAGTGAGAGAGGTGAGGCCGTGCGGGTGTGCGTGTGTGAGTGGTGTGAGAGAGATAGGGTTAGGCTGGAAATGGCCCAGCTAGATGGGCCTAGATGGCCGAAAGGCCAGATGGTCTTATACACCAGGTTAAAATAAAAATAAAATAAAAAGTTGTTTAACCAATTACTAAATGACCAAACTACCCCTGCACATAATTTATACTCTAGGAATATATAGAAAAATCATAAAAATATACACAATACATCTAAATAATCACAACAACAAGATCAATCTAATAAAAAAATGTAAAACTAATTGTTTGAGTTAAATAAAATACCACTAAATATTAAAACCACTAGAGTTCTCAATAAATTATAATAATATAAGAAAAGTTTCTAAAAATGAATAAAATCATTTTTGTGTATAAAAATAGACTTAATATTTTATAAAAAATACTAACTCAATTCTTTAAAAAAAATAAAATTTGAACTAAGTATTCCAAGACATTTAATCCTTTATGAAATTTTATAAAACATAAGAATAATACTTAAAAATAAATAAAATTCACTTTTAAGATCTTAAATAAATATATTATACTAGAAAATATTAAATATACTATTAGAAAGGTTTTAATATTTTAAAAAGAAATAAATCCTTGTCTATTACCTATTTTCAAAATTCTTTAAAACATTTCTTAAATAAGAAATAATTATATTTTTCTAGAAATATTAAAACCTTAAAATCTAATTACTAAAGTTCTAAACCATAACTAAGACTTATAATAGAACTTAACATTAATTTAAAACTTAAGAATAATTAAAACATGCTACACTTTGGTCTAAAAAAATTTATAAACATCATGCCTAATAAACCACTTATGTTTTTATAGTTAACTTTGGTCTATTTCAATTAAGACATAAAACATCTCAAGTCAAAAGCAATCGATTGCATTCTATTAACCATAAAGATTGTTTAAACCTTGGAAAAGAAATATTTCTTCAAATGTTATTCCTTTTGCCACTTCAAGCAACAACTCTATGATAGTTCTTTCAAACCTTAATAATCCAATACATAGAATTCCATCATAATCACCAAATAGCAACTAATCTAAATCTTAGATTGCTATTGCACTCTATTTTTATGTCTTGTATATCAAGACTTAAAATCCCTATAAATGCATTTCTGTGAAGTAAAATTGGAAGTTGAACCAACTCTTAAAGGAATCACCTAAGTTCACTTCACTCAAAGTATTGGGGATTCACTTTGGGAGTTTTCCAAAATGCATAGCATTACTTATGCACAAAAGCATATTGCTTCTTTAAACATTAGTCCTTACGGACCAATGAAGCTGATTTTAGATATTGGATCTTATATTGCTCGAAGACCGTGAGTGCATAATCTTTCAATCACAAAAGGCAAGTTTACACTTGCTCATGTACTTTGATTATTTTATGTAAGTTATTTTGCAAATCCAGTGTTGTCATCACTTGCATTTCAAAAAGGTCAGAAAACACTATTTTCATAATAATATGCTTATAGGTTATTTAGCATGAGGTAATAATGTCACATCCCAAAATTCATGAATTACAAAAGCATGCATTGCATTCATGTATTCATAGCATTCTTGACTTGCACAAAAAAATTCAAATCAAAACTCCAAATAAAACCAATTCTATGCCTATTATTCATATATCATTAAGGCATGGTTTTATTTTATTTTCAAAGGATCAAAGTGTAGTTGATTAAACAGTAGTGTTTTACAAACATTTGAGTGCAAGGTTCACACTACAAAAATCTAGATAAGATTTGAAATCAAGCTTATTTGAATTTGGGTTTGAAAATGATTCCTGAAAAATCAAACAGAAAAATAAAAGGCAAAAGGAAAAAATAAAACAGCCGCTGCCCTTTTAGCCCAGCTCCAGAACAGACCCAAAAGCCCACCCAGGCCGTTTCCCGCTTCCCCCTCTATAATATCCCAGCATTTAAGAACTAATGAAGGGTAGTAGGAATTTGGAATGTTGCATGCATTCATCTGTGAAAATGTGGGTAATTTTTTTGCCAAATAAAAACCTAAAGTGATCAAGGTTACTTTCATACTTTGAGATTGGATTTAGTCTTAAAAAATGATTGCTAATGACTTTGATATGATCTTTGTGAAATTATGTGTTTTGGGAAATGAAATTTGAATTTAGAACTTGAGTGTTTGAATTATAATTCAAATGATTTTTGAATAATGTTTAAATCTTGATTTGATTAAAAGTTAACCAATTTAACTCAAATTTATTTAAAGAAAGCAATTAAGAATATGAATATTTGTTTCATATTTTTATTCAATAAATAAGTTACAAAAATGTAACTTATTAAAATCATCCACAATATTCACCATAGCCAATAAATAAAGAATCATAATATTTCTTTATTGCTAATAGTATCATCTTTATTACAAAATAATAAATGAAGATTACAAAAGAATGAAATAAAAATTACAAATGAATAAATAATATTAAATTTGACTATTCTATAAGTAGAGAAGAAAACCTAAACTAGAATCTTGTATTTCCAAGTCTGGTACCTGCAAAACAAACACAAACAAAAAAATAAAGAAAGTTAGGGTTAGTAATGTTTTACTCTCAGACTTGTGAGTGAAGTCCACTGATGAAGATTCATCATTGAGTAATTCTATTGAAATGGGCAAGTTTCACCAATATGAAAGAATGTATCTTTCATACTTTCAAGCTAGAAGTCAAATGACAGTAAAGAGGGACAAGTTTCACCATCCAGGTAAAGGTAACCAGATAACAGTCAATTTCAAAATTCTGAACATATCCACAAGTGCACAGAAAGCACACAGGCAGCACACACACCAGATTGCATGGTGTGTGCTGTCAGCACCTTAGCAACAGCCCAGCAACACAAAACCATCAACACAGCCATGGGCAAGCACACAACCACATCATTCTTTTGCTCCTACACATCAAGCTCAGCAACCAGCAGCTAAACCAAGCACAACAGCCAACAGTCAAACCAACCAAATCCCAAGATCACATCACCATGATGGTGACATAAGGACGGGGAAGATTAGGTGGACAGAAAGACCAAGGTCAAGCCATCAGGATCAGGATATGATGCGCTAGATCAAGGACAAGCCAGGAGCTAAATATACTAGGGGAGCACAAGATCAACCACAAGATCAAGCTACAACAAGATCCACCACTAGCAGCCACAACATCAAGTGACAGTGGTGAGTACATAGACCATCACATGATCCAGCTGTGTAAGATTAGACAAGCATACATGATTTGTATCACATTTAAACTCTTAGAAAGCACCCAAGTGGGGTGAATCCATCACTGAGGTTTTAAACTCTAAAAGCAAACAGCAAAGTACAAAGATCCAACAAAAACTCAGAACAACATCATTGATTTGGTAATTAAGCTATATTCCAATAAATATAGCTAAGATTTAATTTCTAGGCACATCCCTAAGATAAGGGTAGCACCTTAGAAGTTAATCTTTTGGATCCATATAAGTGATCAAGCCTACTATCATTTTTTTTCCAATCTTTGATTCAAGAAACAGTAGCTGGTACCACTACCAGAACTATCCATATGAATCAACTAGATATAGCCTAATCCCTAAGCCTCAGACCAACATCATTGGTCTTAGGGATTTCAGAAAAGAACATTTCTACTTATCTTTTAAAGCCAAGCTTGTCTTAAGCTTAAGCCAACCCAATCAATGGAGTAAAATCAATCTTGTGTGCCATACAAAGATGGTGTCACAAGAACAATTCTACATGAATCAGGATAAGCATTCAAGCATCACAGATTCAGTCAATCAATCTACCAATCATTTTCCTGTCATTATAGGAATCATAATTAGGACATTCCTATGTATATCTTCACTGTTTGAGATCATTGTGATCTCAAACCACACATTAATTCTCAAGCCAACAGCACTAAGATAGTGATTTCATCACACCATACCCATTATCATTAACCAAGAAATGACTGTGGTAAGTTATCAAACCCATTGACTTTACCAAGGATTGATTTCAGAGCAACTATATCATCTGAATCATATGAAATATAAGCATAAAATCATCTAATGAGCCACCAGAACCATTATAGTTCATCTTAAGCAGCAATCCTCAAGCTAATAATCATTTAGCAATCCACACATGATCTAATTCATCCAGTATATGATCAACAACAGGATATGAACCCTAAATGGACTAAATCATCTTAATCAGGACAAGACAGTAACCAGAGAGGTCTATGCCAACATCTAGCATAGGATGAGTGAGCATAGTGAGCACGAGGGGAGAGGAAAAGAACTCACCAAACGTCCTCGCTGAAGACTAGAAGAGAAAGCAGAGGTGGCCGAGACCAGGGCGGCACGGGGAGCACCCCAGGGGGGCGCTGGAACCCATACAACGCCACGGCGGAAACCATGGCCACTCCTAGAGGCGAGGTGAATCACCACGACGAACGACGACAGTGGCAGCACCAAGATCCATGCCAACCCCCAAACCCTGGGGTTCGGGACGACATCGATCTGTCGCAGGAGAGCCCCATACTCAAATCCAGTTGGATAGAAAGGATGGGCGTAGTCGACAACCTCCTACTACACCACGACGACAACCAGAATGGCCCACGATGGCGGGAATCGCCGGCGGCGACATCACCGACCACGGGGTCGGGGGCAGAAGAGGAGAGGAGTGAGCTCGAGAGTGAGAGGCAGCGAGGATGTGGGCTGAGTTGGGCCAGAACCCTTCGAGGTGGCTATTTGGACTATGCCTAATGGGCCACAAGGGCCCAACAAGAATAAGCCATCCCAAAAACCTTAAGGCCTGTTTTTAATTAATAGAAAAGACCAAAATGCCCCTGAACTTAATTAAAATCTAGAAAATAAAATAAAAATCCAAAAATTATAAATAAAATATTCTTGGGTTCACAAAAATACAAACTATCCAAATAAATTAAGATATAAAAATTTATACATTTAAATTTTATTAAGAATTTTTTAATTTATATATTCCTTATGGAATTTTACAAAATTATTGGAAGATGCTAAAAATAAATAAAAATCACTTTCATTATATATTAATATTGTAGTATTTTTGAAAAATACTAAATAAATATTTAATAACAATGTTTGACATTTAAGTGATAATTCATGGAAGAATTATTAAATCAATAAAAGTCAAATAAAAGGGAAATAAAATAAAATAATTCAATATATGTTATAAATATTAAAAGGTAATATTTATAAATCCTTTATTATTAAAAATACTTTTTATAATAATGGGGAGAATGCATATCAAGTTAAATGATGCATTACATTGCATAATCATTTTGCTTCTTTAAATATTGTCCTTACTGGGTAATAATGATATTTTTGTATACATAGAAGCTCAAGGTCCAGTGCAAGCATCACACTTCACTACCTTTCCATCACAAGGCAAGTTCATCACTTGCTCATATCCTTTGAAGAGTCTTTATCAAAGTATTTGCAAATTGTGTGTTATCATATATACTCTAAAATAAAGAAAATATTAATTTCACAAATAAAGAAATCATAGATATGATCCTAAGTGATGATATAATGGATCAATAGAACCTAGGGTTCTATCTGAAACAATGATGATTAATTAGGGACTTAATAACCGTTGACATAAGTGATTCTAGCACCGTATATTACGCGTTAGCCATGAGATTTGGAATGGGACAGAAAGTTAGCTGTATCTTCTTCCTCTCGCATGAAGCCGGATGTGCAGGTCATTGCTTTTATCCTTGTAGCATGCATATTAATTGGTAATTCGTAGAGGATATGCAGCATATGGGTGGAAACCCTCATCGTCCCACAATAGTTCTGGCATATAACGGTTTGTACAAACCATTGCCGTAATTTATTATGTGGGCATGGTGTACACACAGGAGGCATGCGAGGTCGCGAAGGGGGAAGTGATTGGCTTGGACCAACTACTGGGCCCCACATCATGGAATTGTGGACGGGAAAGTACGCCCGGTTGTGAAACAAGGAGTTGATCTCTCATGGGTAAAGTAACGCACCTCTGCAGAGTGTAAGAATTGTAACTTGTTACTCCCTGTTCCGGGAAGGAGCTACGAACGCGGCAGGAAAGGAACTCCATGAAAGTTCTGGTTAACCTGTGAAGGCTGATGGTCATAGAGTTTCATAATAAAATCAATCTTTGAAGAAAGATTTACAAAAATTGCATACTGCCAAGGATTTATAATCCGAGGTGGTAGTTAGAGCATCAAACTTCCCACCTTGCATATAATGAACTTGTTGGGTAACACTGTTACTCATACTTTCCTTTGATCCCTTGCTTAGACTCTAAGGATCCCAAAGACGTGCCAATGTATGCAGTCGAATGTCAAGACGATGTGTTCTACAAGGAGCCTGACCTGTCAGGAGGTGTTGAAGGAGTGGATTACGAAATCCTCTATGGTGTCGACGATAACGAATCCAACTAAGTATCCTAGTTAGTAGTAATCAACTGAGCCGAGCAGCACGAACTCTATAGAATAAGCTGTTGATCTCAACTCCTAGTCGGAGTTGCTACTTTTAAATTCTGCTGAAACACTTTATATTTTGGTTTGTAAGTTGAATCTTTTGAAGTCTTGAAATTTTGGTATTTTAATAATAATAATGTGTGAATGTTTGTAATATGGACCCGCAATGTTTCTGTTGTACCACTCTAAGGGATGTGATATTTACAGAACGGAGTTCGGTGAGTGTCATGTCAACGACTATAGTGTACTACACATGAAGTGGTATGCTGGGTCACCGTAGTTGGTATCAGAGCAAATTTCTTTACCTTACGTTGGAAACCTAGTAAAGGGTATTACCTGTAGGAAAGTGTAGCAACGATAAAGAATTCTCTAAAAGTAGTATAATGGGTATTCAAATGAGAATATTCTGTTATATATTTTAGTGCGATAATTCTTTGTTATGATGCAATATATTATTGGATACTAATCAAAACTATTTTTCTGATATACAGAGATATGGCACCAAAGTTTCCAAAACAGACTTTGGTAAGGAAAGAGGAGACTCTTGATGATTATTAAGGATCATTCACATACCAACTTCATCAACTTTTAAAGATCTTTAGTTGTCCAACTAGAATTCCAGTGAACACTATCACTTACCTTGATGGCCGGATGTTATCCAAGTATCGTGTGAGTATCCAACTCCCAGAGGAGTTTGGATTATATCACAATCTACCTATAGGAGAAGGTAGGAGTCATTTAGCAGCATATCATGTTGTTGTTGTGGAGGCGATAGCTAATATCCGGGAGCATAAAACCAAGGAGTTAGAAGGTAGCACATTCTCTGTGATACCTCATGATTCCATAGACTCGGAGCCTATACCGGATTATCTTACTTTGGTTAATAAGCATCCTAAGTTAGCTTCCAAGTTTATGGATACATACCGAACACTCGTTGCGTCTTTTTATAAGACACATCAAGTGATTGTTGAAGATAAAAATGATATGTTAGAGGATCTAACTGATCCGGAAAGGAGGAAGCAGTTAGCATTCCAGTTAGAGAAGAAATCAGGTAGTAGCGCAACACCTATCTTTAAGGATATACCTATAGATCCTGAATCTTTTATACCATATCCTTATTCACCAAGACCTCAACCTATATATGATCCTACTATGGATATGAGGTATGCAGTACCATAGGGCTCAGAGGATGGTTCTGATTCAGAACTTCCTATTGAGAACTCGGATGGTTGGATAATGGGATCATATGAAGGATCTCATGAACACCAAATGTCCACAGATGGTTCTGACAGAAATGTTGGACAATCTAGCTGGATGGGTGCAAGGATTAACCCCAATAACAGTAGTAGAAATACCATGTCAATAGATAATCAGGATGAAGAAGAAGATCCGGAGGAGAGAGTGTTTGAATCATCAACATCTTCTCAAAACCCAGGGAATATACATTATCTAGTGTTTAACTATCTTGCCCAAGGGAGCAGCAGGATCTGCGTATCCTGTTGACAACTCAAGGAATGAAGCTCAGGAGATGCAGGCGGGAGATAATGTTGAATATGTTTCTGAAGACCTTTCAACTAAGCTGGAGGGAGTCAATGAGCTCAGGATGAGTAATGAATCAAGTCCTAACACTTCAGATATAGAGTATGTTCCTTCTGGAAGGCCATTTGTTCCACAAACTGTGTGACGAACAACACGTCATCACGGTTGGACATCAGGCATGTATGATGAGCGTAGTTACTACTAGAAGGAGGCAACTAGTTAGTGATATCAAGTACCGTGCATTGTACTCCAAGAAATAAGATAGTGAGATGAATAAGGTAGTTTTGTGATTATACCTATATGGTATATGTTGTAATGAATTTGTATTATTATGATATTATGTATCATATGTGAAATGCACATTTGGATTTTCTTTGGATCTTCATTATGTGACTAGTTCTGTGCGTAAAGTCGAGATCAGAACACATGTGCATGATGTAATTATGAGTATTCACTTTATGTTGCAGGACTAGAGGGTCATGGATACGGGTGTAGAAATGGAAACTGAGCAGCAGCGGATGGAGCGAGAGGCCAAAGAGAAGGCCGATGCAGATGCAGCAAATCAAGGAGCATTACCACCACCACCAATGAGGCCGTTAATGGAGCAGAACTTTATGCAGTGCATGCAAATGATGCAAGAGACCCAGAACAAGTTCATGGAAGAGCTGCTGGGATGAGCAAATCAGAGGGCACTTGAAGGTGGAGGCATGAGTCTCTCTGATTTCCAGAATGCAAGACCGTTACCTTTTGCATCAGCTCCTGAACCAATCGATGCAGAAGATTGGCTAGAAAATACTGAAAGCTTGCTGAAAACTGTAGGTTGCAATGATGAGGAGAAATTGAGGTATGCAACTCATCTTCTGACTAGACCTGCAGCATCATGGTGGGAGAATCAGTTGGCCATGCAACAACTAGGAAGGGAGTTTACCTGGGAAGCGTTCAAGCAGAGATTCCGTGAATATCATGTTCCAGAAAGTGTTATGGAGTTGAAGCGGAGAGAATTTGAGGAGGTTCAGCAAGGATATACTAGTGTCATGAAGTACATCCGGGAGTTTAGTCAACTGTCTCGCTATGCTGAGGAGGATGTCAACACTGAAGAGAAGCGGAAGAAGCGTTTTCTGCATGGATTAAATCCATTTGTGAAGATGCAGCTAAGGTTACCCAATAAGGAAACTTATCAGCAGTTGCTGGATGCAGCCATTACTTTCAAAGATGATTATAAGAATGTCCAAGAGGATCAGAGGAAGAGAGCCAAGAAGGAAACAAAGAGAATTCAGGCAAGCAAACCTAAACCCAATCTGGAATTCAAACCTCGGAACAGGAATTATGGCAACAATAACAATAACAAGGTTAGTGGTGGAAATCAATCCAATCCAAGAAGAAATGTTATTTGTAACAATTGTGGAATTCCAGGGCATTTCCTGAGGGAACGCAAAACGCCTGTAGTGATCTGATACGGTTGTGGTCAGAAGGGGCATATCAAACTAGATTTTCCGAGCAAACCAACAGGAGGTTGGCCTACCAAGGGAGGAGGAGAAGACAGTGGAGGAAATGGACAGCCCAATAAAGGAGGAAATAATGGCAAGAACAACAGTGGCAAGAGGAACCGACCTACCGGGAAACTGAACTGTGCAACCCTCGAGGAGGTGGATAATTTGGAGCATGCAGTGATAGGTACGCTCAATATATTGACCAATCCCGGCAAGGTTCTATTTGATACTAGTGCAACTACTTCATTCATTTTTGAAGAATTTTGTGATAAGTTCGGGATTAGAAGGGCATCGCTAAAAAATCCGATGACCGTAGTTACGACAGGAGGGAATGTGATTGCACGCCACATAAAACAAGATTAGGTTATCTCGATCTGTGGTTGTACATATTTCGCAGACCTTTATGTGATTCCTTTGAAGGGAATTGCAGTAGTGCTGGGAATGGATTGGATGATGAAACACGGAGCTCAGATAAATTGTGAGGAGAAAACTGTCTCAATTAAAACTCCAAGTGGAGCAAGGATAGTATACCAAGAAGATAAGCACACTCATATCATGGTGGATCTGCAGTTGAACTCAATGAAAGAGGTCCAATTGGAAGAGATTCCTATAGTAAATGAATTTCAAGATGTTTTTCCAGCAGAGCTACCGGGAATGCCACCAGACCGGGAGATAGAGTTCACTATTGACCTAATTCCTGGTACAACACCAATAGCTCAAGCACCATATAAAATGGTACCCAAAGAGTTAAAAGAACTCAAAGATAAAATTGATGAGTTAGCTAGAAAAGGATTTATTCAGGAAAGTGTATCTCCATGGGGAACACCAGTAATCTTTGTGGATAAGAGGGATGGTGGAAGAAGAATGTGTGGAGATTATAGAAATCTGAACAATGTTACTATCAAGAATAAGTATCCTTTACCAAGAATTCAAGATTTGTTTGATCAAGTGAAAGGGGCTGGATTATTTTCAAAGATCGATTTAAGATCTGGATACCATCAAATAAAAATCAAACCGGAAGATGTTCCAAAGACAGCATTTGTCTCAAGATATGGACACCATGAGTATCTGGTAGTACCATTTGGTTTGACCAATGCACCGACAATATTCATGAATCTGATGAACAAGATCATCATGACATATTTGGACAAGTTCGTCATAGTATTTATTGATGATATTCTGATATATTCCAAGGATTAGGAAGAGCATGCTGATCATTTGAGAATAGCATTGCAGACTCTAAGGGAACACAAACTTTATGCTAAGTTTAGTAAGTGTGAATTTTGGCTAGATGAGGTAGAATTCCTCGGTCATGTGATCAGTAAGGATGGAATTGCTGTGAACCCATCTAAAGTTCAGTCAGTAATAGAGTGGACTTCACCAACCAATGTGAAGCAAATTCGAGGTTTCTTAGGAATGGCTGGTTATTATCGGAGATACATTGAAGGTTTCTCCAAAATAGCCGGACCAATGACCAAATTGTTAAGGAAGAATACACCATTCAATTGGGATGAGAAATGTGAAGCAAGTTTTCAAGAGTTGAAGACTAGGTTAACCACAGCTCCAATCTTAGAAGTTCTTGAAACCGGGAAGGACTTCATAGTATACTGTGATGCATCTAAAGAAAGTTTGGGTTGTGTATTAATGCAAGATCGGAAAGTGATTGCTTATGGTTCAAGACAACTGAAACAACATGAAGTCAACTATCCAACTCATGATTTAGAGTTAGCAGTCATAGTTTTTGCGCTAAAAGGATGGAGGCATTTTCTTTATGGATCCAGATGTGAGTTATACACCGACCATAAAAGTCTCAAATATTTCTTCACTCAAAAGGAATTGAATATGAGACAGAAGCGTTGGTTGGAACTAATCAAGGATTATGATTTAACAATCAACTATACTCCACGGAAAGCAAATGTTGTAGCTGATGCTTTAAGCAGAAAGAGTGCAGATATTCAGCCTAGCAATAGGGAGCTACCAAAGGAGTTACAAATGGACTTGGAAAGATTAGAGCTTCAATTCATCAGAACAGAGGTTCTTGGAGGATTAGCTACTATGCAGGTAGTTGCAGAGCAGGACACTGATCTTAAGCAAGAATTTTTTAGACATCAAGCAGAAGATCCTTTTATTGCTGAGGAAATTCGAAGGATATCTCAAGGCCAAAAATCAGTTTTTCGTCTTGGAGAATATGATTCTTTATGGTTTCAAGACCGTCTTTGTGTTCCAGATATGACTGAAATTCGTGATATCATACTTAGATAAGCACATGAAACACCGTACTCTATACATCCGGGAAGTACTAAGATGTATATGGATTTGAAAGAACTATTCTGATGGAATAACATGAAAAGGGACATTGCTAAATATGTATCTGAATGCCATTCTTGCCAAAGGGTGAAGGCTGAACATCAAAGCCCAGCAGGACCATTACAACCTTTGGAAATTCCTGAATGGAAGTGGGAAGAAATAGGTATGGACTTCATCACATGATTGCCCATGACACCAAAAAGGAAGGATATGATATGGGTAATTGTGGACAGACTCACTAAGAGTGCACATTTTATTCTGGTGAATCAAAAAGATAATGCCAAGAAGTTAGTTGAAGTATATGTCAAAGAGATAGTAAGTAAGCATGCAGTACCCAAAAATATCGTAACTGATAGGGGATCAGTGTTTACTTCAGCATTTTGGAAGCAATTGCATGAAGCACTTGGTTCAAAGTTAGATTTTAGCACATCATATCATCCTGAGACAGGAGGTCAAACTGAAAGAACAAATCAAATACTAGAAGACATGTTAAGAGCTTGTGCACTAGATTTTGGAGGAACATGGGAAGATCATCTAGCATTGGCAGAATTTTCTTATAACAATAGCTACCAGAGTAGTCTGAAGGCAGCTCCATACCAAGTTCTGTATGGAAGGAAGTGTAGATCACCAATATGTTGGTATGATCCTGGAAGCAGCAAAGAAAATACGCCAGATTATATCAAGGAAAGACAAGATATCATTGATAAGATTAGAGATAGACTGAAAGTAGCCTAGAGTAGGCAGAAAAGTTATGCGGATCAAAGTCGAAGATCATGGCATCCAAAAGTGGGAGATATGGTATATTTGAAAGTAAGTCCAATGAAAGGGGTGAAAAGATTTGGAGTTAAAGTAAAATTGAGTCTAAGATACATCGGACCATTCAAGATATTGAGTCAAAATAGAACTATAGCTTATGCTTTAGAGTTACCATCAAGATTGGCTCAAGTGCATAATGTTTTCCATGTGTCACAACTTCGTAAATGTTTGAAAGTTCCAGATGATGCAATCACACATCAGGAGATAGAACTACAAGCAGACTTGACCTATATTGAAAAGCCCTGTAAAATTTTGGAAGAAAATTGGAAAAGGTTAAGGAATAGAGCAATCAAATATTGCAAAGTACAGTGGGAACATCACCCTGAAAGGGAAGCCACATGGGAGAAATAAGAGGATTTAAGGAAAGCCTATCAAGAACTATTCAGGTACATCTCAACAAACTTTGGGACGAAGTTAAATTTAAGGGGAAAGTCTGTAATATCCCAGCATTTAGGAACTAACGAAGGGTAGATTTAGGAATTTGGAATGTTGCATGCATTCATCTGTGAAAATGTGGGTAAATTTTTCGCCAAATAAAAACCTAAAGTGATCAAGGTTACTTTCATACTTTGAGATTAGATTTAGTCTTAAAGAATTCTTGCTAGTGTCTTTGATATGATCTTTGTGAAATTATGTGTTTTGGGAAATGAAATTTGAATTTAGAACTTGAGTGTTTGAATTATAATTCAAATGATTTTTGAATAATGTTTAAATCTTGATTTGATTGAAAGTTAACCAATTTAACTCAAACTTTATTTAAAGAAAACAATTAAGAATATGAATATTTGTTTCATATTTTTATTCAATAAATAAGTTACAAAAATGTAACTTATTAAAATCATCCACAATATTCACCATAGACAATAAATAAAGAATCAAAATATTTCTTTATTGCTAATAGTATCATCTTTATTACAAAATAATAAATGAAGATTAGAAAAGAATAAAATAAAAATTACAAAAGAATAAAGAATATTACATTTGACTATTCTATAAGGAAAGAAGAAAACCTAAACTAGAATCTAGAATTTCCAAGTCTGGTACCTGCAAAACAAACACAAACAAAAAATAAAGAAAGTTAGGGTTAGTAATGTTTTACTCTCAGACTTGTTAGTGAAGCGCACTGATCAAGATTCATCATTGAGTAATTCTATTGAAAGGGGCAAGTTTCACCAATATGAAAGAATGTATCTTTATACTTTCAAGCCAGAAGTCAAATGCCAGTAAAGAGGGGCACGTTTCACCAGCCAGGTAAAAGTAAGCAGATAACAGTCAATTTCAAAATTCTGAACATATCCACAAGTGCACAGCAAGCACACAGGCAACACACACAGCAGATTGCATGGTGTGTGCTGTCAGCACCTTAGAAAAACAACCCAGCAACACAAAACCATCAACACAGCCGTGGGAAAACACACAACCACATCATTCTTTTGCTCCTACACATCAAGCTCAACAGCCAACAGCTAAACCAAGCACAATAGCCAACACCAAACCAACCAAAGCCCAAGATCACATCACCGGGATGGTGACATAAGGAGGGGGAAGATTAGGTTGACAGCAAGACCAAGGTCAAGCGATCAGGATCAGGAGATGATGGGATAGATCAATGACAAGCCAGGAGCTAAATACACCAGGGGAGCACAAGATCAACCACAAGATCAAGCTACAACAAGATCCACCACTAGCAACCACAACATCAAGCGACATTGGTGAGTACATAGACCATCACATGATCTATCTGTCTAAGATTAGACAAGCATACATGATTTGTATCACATTCAAACTCTCAGAAAGCACCCAAGTGGGGTGAATCCATCACTGAGGTTTTAAACTCTAAAAGCAAACAGCAAAGTACAAAGATCCAACCAAAACTCAGAACAACATCATTGATTTGGTAATTAAGCTATATTCCAATAAATATAGCTAAGATTTAATTTCTAGGCACATCCCTAAGATAAGGTAGCACCTTAGAAGTTAATATTTTGGATCCATATAAGTGATCAAGCCTACTATCATTTTTTTCCAATCTTTAATTCAAGAAACAGTAGCTGGTACCACAACCAGAACTATTCATATGAATCAACTAGATATAGCCTAATCCCTAAGCCTCAGACCAACATCATTGGTCTTAGGGATTTCAGAAAAGATCATTTATACTTATCTTTTAAAGCCAAGATTGTCTTAAGCTTAAACCAACCCAATCAATGGAGTAAAATCACTCTTGTGTGCCATACAAAGATGGTTTCACAAGAACAATTCTACATGAATCAGGATAAGCATTCAAGCATCACAGATTCAGTCAATCAATCTACCAATCATTTTCCTGTCATTACATGAATCATAATTAGGACATTCCTATGTATATCTTCCCTTTTTTAGATCATTGTGATCTCAAACCACACATTAATTCTCAATCCAATAGCACTAAGACAGTGATTTCATCACACCATACCCATTATCATTAACCAAGAAATGACAGTGGTAAGTTATCAAACCCACTGACTTTACCAAGCATTGATTTCAGAGAAACTATATCATCTGAATCATATGAAATCTAAGCATAAAATCATCTAATAAGCCACCAGAACCATTATAGTTCATCTTAAGCAGCAAGCCTCAAGCTAATAATCATTTAGCATGCTTAGAGACCATCCACACATGATCTAATTCATCCAGTATATGATCAACAACAGGATATGAACCCTAAATGAACTAAATCATCTTAATTAGGACAAGACAATAACCAGAGAGGTCACTGCCAACATCTAGCATAGGATGAGCGAGCACAGAGGGCACGAGGGGAGAGGAAAAGAACTCACCAAATGTCCTCGCTGAAGACTAGAACAGAGGAGGTGGCCCGGCGACCAGGCGGCACGGGAGCACCCTGTGGCTGCGACCCACACTGGCGCCACGTCGGCGACCATGGCCATGCCTAGAGGCGAGGTGAATCACCACGACGCACGACGGCAGCGACAACACCAAGATCCACCCCAACCCCCAAACCCTAGGGTTCGGGACGACATCGATCTGTCGCAGGAGAGCCCCATACTCAAATCCAGTTGGATAGAAAGGATGGGCATAGTCGACAACCTCCTACTACACCACTACGAGCGGCCCATGATTTGCTGGAATCGGCCAAGACATCACCGACCACGGGGTCAGGGGCAGAAGAGGAGAGGAGTGAGCTCGAGAGTGAGAGGCAGCAAGGAAGTGGGCTGAGTTGGGCCAGAACCCTTCGGGGTGGCTATTTGTAGTGTGCCTAATGGGCCACAAGGGCCCAATAAGAATAAGCCAGCCCAAAAACCTTAAGGCCTGTTTTTAATTAATAGAAAAGACCAAAATGCCCCTGAACTTAATTAAAATCTAGAAAACAAAATAAAAATCCAAAAATTATAAATAAAATATTCTTGGATTAAAAAAATCCAAACTATCCAAATAAATTAAGATATAAAAATTTATACATATAAATTTTATTAAGAATTTTGTAATTTATATATTCCTTATGGAATTTTACAAAATTATTGAAAGATGATAAAAATAAATAAAAATCAGTTTCATTATATATTAATATTGTAGTATTTTTGAAAAATACTAAACAAATATTTAATAACAAATTTTGATATTTCAGTGATAATTCCTAAAAGAATTATTAAATCAATAAAAGTAAAATAAAAGGGAAATAAAATAAAATAATTCAATATATGTTATAAATATTAAAAGGTAATATTTATAAATCCTTTATTATTAAAAAGACTTTTTATAATAATGGGGAGAATGCATATCAAGTTAAATGATGCATTACATTGTATAATCATTTTGCTCCTTTAAATATTGTCTTTACCGGGCAATAATGATGTTTTCGTAGACATAGAAGCTGTTGGGAATATGCTATATGGGTATCCTCATAGCATGTCTCTTATCCGACTAACCCGGGTGGCCCATAGTCGGTAGCATGGCCTGTGGCCTGCTGGGCGGCCCAGTTAGGTGGATCCAGAAGGGAGGCCCATGTCGGATAAAGGAAGGCTATGGTGGAGTCACCAGCGTACCCGGAGCCTTGGAGTGCAAGATACACAAGACTAGTGATAGACGGTGTAGGACTCTGTAACCTGTCTAGCTAGGACTTTTTCCTGTAACCCTAGGATCTGGCGACTATATAAGTCGGGCCTATGGGAGCCTTTAGGGAACAACACAAGCACAACTTAGTACAGATTCATACAACCTCGCACAGCGAACCTACCTCTGTAACTCGGCGTATTGCCCTTATAGTGATTTATAGCAGGAGTAGGATTCCGCCACCGTCGTGGGATCTGAACCTGGGTAAGCTGTGTTACCGTGCACTGGCCAACCGTCCGCCTTACCCCACGTCTCTAAACATGCACTGTGAGGACCCCTCCATGGCGTACTCGTTGGCAATACCACGACAGTTGGCGCCCACCGTGGGGCAAGAGGCACTTCAGGCTCTTCAGCGGGCGAGGACCAAGATCTTCGCAGGAATCGGCGAAACCGTAGCCATCGGCCGTGTTCTCTTCTTCGGCAATGTTCCGATCGTCCCCCCTGACGAGTTCTGGATCCCGGTGAAGACAAACCCTACGCGGTGTTCGATCGTTCCTATCGGAGACATCCACCTCTTCATCGGCGAAACCGACTCGGGCACTAATTCCCTGGGAGTCGGAGAAGCATCAAGACCCGCACAGACCGCCTACGGGCAAGATACGTTCGCGGAAGGATCGATGTCGGATCTCTCCTCGGAGTTTGCCGGCAAAAATCGGAAAGCATCAAGACCCACACGGACCGCCTACGGGCAGTATACGTTCGCGGAAGGATCGATGTCGGATCTCTCCTCAGAGTTTGCCGGCAAAGATTGGAAAAATTCAAGACCCACCCAAACCGCCCCTGTGCAGGATATAAAGGTGGAAGATCATTGCAAATCCGCCGGCTTTGTCCGCGCGCCTGGACAGCAGAGATCCAAGTTCGTCGGCGTGGTTACCATCTTCGATCTGGCGCGCTGCGTTCAGAGAGAGGGAGAAAACCCCCGTGATTACCTCGACAGGTGGCTCCGTATACGGGCCGACCTGGCCAATTACCCCGATGATAACACTTTGTATCACTTCGTGGAAGGACTGGACCGCGGCACACTTCTCCGACATTATTTACGTCGGCAGTAGGCAACAGGATGCCTTACCCTTGAAGAGATGGTGAGAACCGTCAACAGCTACGCGGCAGCCCAGATGGAGCTTGCGCTCAGAGACGGAGAACCTCCGGTTCCGCAGCCGCCGCCACCCCCTTCGGCCGCCATCGTCGTAGCAGCACCACCACCTCCAGTCATCGTCGAGGCCTTTGCACCTCCACCGCCCGTCATCGAGAAAGTCCTAGCACCCTCCGACTCTGTCATTGACGCGCTTTATGCTGATTTCTGTGCAGATTCAGAGGAGGTAGACTTCAGTCCAGAAGAGCTAGACTCCGCTATGCAGGAGATGGAGGAGGAGTACTCGCGCGACGAGCAAGCCAACAACACCGTCATGTCTCGAGGGGTGTTCGTCACCATTGGGACAGCGATGGGTGAAGATCAACCCGGGCAAGCTCCGCCTACGACGCTGGAAAGGGGAAGGGGCCACTTATTGCTGCCGACGATGATCGCGCAAAGGTCATGCCTCCTCCGCCTAACCCAGTGCAGTAGCCGCAGGAACTCGGCACTGGTCTGAGCAACAACAACACCGCAAACTTGCCGCCTCCAGCATCCACGTCGGCAACAGCCCATGTCACTCCAGCTGATAGAGTGATGTACGGCAATCTCCTCATCGAGCCACTAACCGTTGATCATATCCGGAACGTGACTCAGCTCCGTGAGGAGGCGCAAGCCGTCGCGGAGCAAGGCGCTAAACTAGATCGAGATCTGGTCAACACGCAGAAGTCCATAGAGAAAGCTAGAGCAATGGAGGCCGAGTACAAGACTCTGCTGCTGCAGCAGAAGGCTAAGAAGGCTCCAGCTCGTGTTATCAACGATCCTGGTGTATGGCGCAACCTAGGATGGGCTCCCTCGAAGCCGGCACAGGCCAAGCCATACATTGATAGTGAAGGCAAGCAGGTGATTCCCACCCCACTCCTTAACCTTGCCGTCGCCAAGACCCTTCTGGAGCAGGATAGATCGCTTGAGGCAGTAGAACATGTCTATGACCTAGTGTCCAAGGCGGTAAAGCAGCAGGAAAAGGCCACCTCTCAGAGGCTTGAGTCTGACCCAGCGCTCTACCGATCTAGCCAGTACAAACCGCCAAGGGACAGATCTCCTCAGGATGTTGGATCACAGACGGGTTCATCAGAATGAAGACGGAGGGATGCGTGCAACAGGAAGGATGCTATCCCCATATCCTCCGACCATGGAGAAAAAGCCCGACCTCGCTGCCCATCGCCACCGCCCCGATCCCCCCGATGTCAGGAAGACTACAAGGCTCACCATCGCACGGATATGCCCCCTCCAAAGTAGTGTGGCATCGTCATCCGCGATAATGTGGTGCAGACCTGTCATGATTAAGAGCGCCGCCAAGGACAAAAGAGCAGGTCACACCACGACCCTCCGCGTCCGACAAGCAACCGTGACAGGCGCGAGGCGTCGCAGGATGGTAACAACAAGAAGGCTAACCCACCGCCACCTCCGCCTCCATCGCCGCCAAGCAGTCACCATGGCGGAAGAGGCCCATGTCATTCACGCAGCCCATCCCCTGTTGACAACAAGAAGAACAACCCGGAGCCGTACGATGCACGTTCGCGGATCGATAAGATCCACGAGGCCCGGGAAGGACCATACCTGGGACCACGTTGTTTTGGACCTGCAATACGGTCCGCAACTTACACCAAAGGTTTCCGGATCGACAAGACCATCAAGCCCTATGACGGCACCGCCAAACCTGCCACATGGTTGCAGGACTATGGCAACGCGGTGGAGATTGCCGGAGGCAACCCCAACATCGCCGTTAAGTACCTCCCGTTAATGTTGGCGGGCACGGCCCGTCAATGGATCGACGACTTGCCAGAGAAATCTATCTACAACTGGCTGGATATGAAAGAAGCATTCACCAAGAACTTTGAGGGTACATACAAGCGTCTGCATGGCGGTCTGCCCATGCGTGCAAGAGAAAGACGAGACATCTCGCGCCTACCTCTCCCGCTGGCTGGATATGAAAAATTCCTACGCAGGAGTACATGCTCAGACCGCCATGGCCGCCTTCATCGATGGGTTGGAAAGGGGTACGTTGCTCCGACATAAGCTAAAGCGCTTGCAGGACAATCATCATCTTGACTTGAATCAGATGATTCAGTTAGCTAGTGAGTTCGCGGCTGCCGATGACGATGCTCGTGGCTCTTTGCCGGCAACGGCCGTTCCAACCCAAGCTCGGAGGAACAACAGTACAAAGCGGAAAACCGCTCCATAAGAAAAGCAATCTACCGACATGGTCGCTATGACTTTTGCAGGACGAGGAGAAGGCGGACAACGTGGCTGAGGAAGGGGAGCGGGCCGCGGGAAGCAGCGAGGAATTGAAACCACCTCTGCGCCGCTCCGCGTTCCCCAAACCTACAAGGAGTACCGCGATATGCCGTGCCTCGTACACCTCGACGCCAACGGCAAGGCCACCCATACCAATCGACACTGCAAGTTCGTCAACGACCTCAAGGAAGACCCGAAGTCCGGCTACAAGCGAAGTCAGAAGAACAGACGGCGAGGCAAGGGAAGGGGAAGAAGAAGGAGGAGGAGTCCAAGGATTCAAGTGACATGGATGAGGATGTTGACCCCAAGCACGCCGCCAAGAGAGACGACAAGGGCAAGAACCCCTTCGCAAAGAAGGCCCCAGTCTACCACACTTTCCTTGGCACCCCCACCGTCCGACAACAGAAGACCTCTCTAAGGATCCTGATGGCCACTCTCCCCCCAGTTCCCCAATACCTGCGCTGGTCGGAGGTTCCAATAACTTGGGACAGGACGGACCACCCAGACCTTGTGCCCAGGGAGAACCAGTACGCCATGGTCATCAATCCATTGATTGACGGCGTGGAGTTCACCAAGTGCATGGTGGATAGTGGAAGCAGCATCAACATCATGTATCTGGATACACTGAAGAAGATGAACTTGACGGAGGCAAACCTAAGGCGGACCAACACCGTTTTCCATGGCGTAGTTCCTGGTCGGGAGGCTCGGTCCCTTGGGTGCATTACGCTTCAGGTAGCCTTTGGCGACGTTAATAATTACCGCTAAGAGCGCATGACCTTTGAGGTGGTCCCCTTCAAGAGCGTGTACCATGTCATATTCGGCCGTGACATATTCCACACGTTCATGGCCAAGCCATGCTTCGTCTACAACAAACTCAATATACCCGGACCAAACGGTGTCATCACCGTATCCGGAAGCTTTACCAAGGCAAGGGACTGCGAGATCAATGAAGCAGCGTTGCGGTATCCTCTACAACAAGAATTCAAGGAGATCCAGAGCAAGGTCAATGACTTAGAGATGCCCGCGTCGAAGAAGCAGATCTCCAACTCCACTCCTGCGTTCAAGGCCGCCATCGAGACCAAGCCGGTGGAACTTGTGGTAGGCGATGCCTCCAAGACCGTCGCCATTGGGACGAACCTGGATCCCAAATAGGAAAGCGCGCTCGTCGAGTTCCTCCGTGAGAATAGGGACATCTTTGCCTGGCAACCTGCCGACATGAAAGGTGTACCTAGGGAACTTGCCGAGCATAGCTTACACATAGATCCAAAATGTAAACCAGTGAAACAACCTCTACGACGCTTTGGAGATGAGAAGAGACGCGCCATTGGCAAAGAGATAGCTACGTTACTTAAGGCTGGGTTTATCCGAGAAGTCCTTCACACCCGATGGGTGGCCAATCATGTACTTGTCCCCAAAAAGGGAACCAATGAATTAAGAATGTGCGTTGATTACACCGGCTTGAACAAAGCATGTCCCAAAGATCCATTTTCTTTGTCTCGCATTGACCAAGTCATTGACTCGACGGCTGGCTCAGAACTTTTGTGTTTTCTCGATGCATACTCAGGATACCACCAGATCAAGATGAGGAAGTCGGACCAATTGGCCACTTCGTTCACTACCCCATACGGCACGTTTTGCTATGTCACGATGCCCTTTGGGCTGAAAAACGCAGGTGCTACCTACCAGCGGACAATGCAACATTGCCTTCACGACCAAATTGGTCAGAACATTCACGCCTATGTGGACGATATCGCGGTGATGTCTAAAAAGTCAAATGACTTAATCTTTGACTTAAAAGAAACCTTTGATAATCTCTGGAAATACAACATGATGCTCAACCCTAAGAAGTGCGTCTTCGGGGTTCCAGCCGGCAAATTGTTGGGCTTCATCGTTTCCCAGCGTGGAATCGAGGTCAACCCGGAGAAAATCAAGGCCATCTTAAACATAAACCGTCCGACATGCCTAAAGGATATTCAACGACTAACAGGTTGTGTTGCAGTAGTTAGTCGGTTCGTCAGCCGAATTGGAGAGAAGGCTTTGCCGCTGTACAAGTTGCTGAAGAAGGTGGACAAATTCACGTGGACAGACGAAGCAGATGCAACATTGAAGCAACTCAAGGATATTCTTTCCTCAGCGCCCATCCTTGCAGCACCCGAGCCTGGAGAGCCCCTGTTAATTTACATGGCGTCAACCAACCGGGTTATTAGCATCGTCGTCGTGGTAGAGTGGAAAGAACCAGGCTACGAGCACGGACTTCAACGACTAGTTTACTATGTGAGCGAGGTCTTGACGGAGTCCAAGCAGCGTTACCCGCACTACCAAAAGATAGCTTATGGAGTATTCCTCGCTTCTCGGAAGCTGAGGCATTACTTTCAGGAGCACCCAATCACAGTAGTGAGCAAGACTCCACTGTCCGACATTATCAATAATAGCGATGCTACAGGAAGGGTCGCGAAGTGGGGCATTGAACTTGCCGCCTTCGAGATCACCTACAAGAGACGCAATGATATCAAGTCACAAGCTTTGGCGGATTTTATTGAAGATTGGACGGAGATGCCAGATGCTACTCCATTGCTAGAACCAGAGTACTGTGTGATGCACTTTGTCGGATCAAAGTTGCTCAATGGCTCGGGGGCTGGTGTACTGCTACAGTCACCAAAAGGAGACAAGCTGCACTACGTTCTGCCGATCCACTTCGAGGCTACAAACAACATGGAGGAGTATGAAGCACTCATTCACGGACTACGTGTAGCCAAGGATATTGGCATCAAGCGCATAGTTTGCTATGGAGATTCCGACTTGGTTACCCAGCAGGTGGCTGGCACCTGGAACGCGAATAACCCTATGATGGCGGCATATCGCGACAAAGTGGACGAGATAGCCAAGAGCTTCTTGGGCTACGAAGTCAAGTATGTGCCTGGGGTGCAAAACGAGGCGGCTGATCACTGTCTAAGCTTGGATCAGGGTGCAAGCAAATTCCGCTAGGAGTTTTCCTAGAGCATCTACGCACACCATCCATGAAAGGTGCCGACATCGACAACCCGGATAGAGCTGACTCTTTCGTCAACATGGTGACAAAGATCCCTCCGGCTTGGACAAAACCGTTCATGGAGTATCTCGAACACGGAACTTTGCCCGATGACAAAGTCGAAAGACGGCAAATAGTATGACGAGCAAAGGGTTATACCATAATCAATGGGCAACTCTATAAAAGGAGCACTACTGGTGTATTCTTAAAGTGCGTTTCCCAGCTAGAAGGTTTGGAAATCCTGCGCGAGATCCATCTCGGAGATTGCGGGCATCACGCCGCTCCTCGATCATTGGTCGCGAAAGCCTTCCGACAAGGATTCTACTAGTTAATCGCGAAGGCGGACACCGACAAGCTGGTTGAGACATGCACGGGATGCCAGTATTATGCCCGACAACCACATGTTCCTGCTGAAGAATTGTGAACAATACCAATAACTTGGCCGTTTGCAGTCTGGGGGCTAGACATGGTGGGACCATTACAGACGGCACCGTGTGGATTTACGCATCTGCTTGTAGCAGTTGACAAATTCACCAAATGGATAGAAGCTAAACCCATTAGAAAGCTTGATGGGGCAACTGCCGTTCGGTTTGTCCGGGATCTAGTGGTGAGATTTGGTCTCCCACACAGCATCATCACCGACAACGGAAGCAACTTGTCACTCGAATAAGTGGAGGCCTATTGCTGGGACAAAGGCATCCGACTTGACCTTGCGTCCGTGGCACACCCACAATCCAATGGTCAGGTTGAGCGAGCCAATGGATTAATTCTGCAGGGAATCAAGCCACGTCTAGAGGCACCGCTACATAGAGCAGCTGGAGCCTGGGTGGAAGAATTGCCATCTGTGATGTGGAGTTTACGAACCACACCCAACAGATCCACCGGCTACACCCCTTACTTCATGGTATATGGAGCAGAAGCCATCCTACCTTCCGACATCCTCCACGATGCACCAAGAGTTGCTGCCTACGACGAAGATGACACTGCAGAATCCAGACACCTAGATATGGACCTTCTCGAGGAGGAGCGTGTTTTGGCATGCCAAAGAACCGCCATCTACCAGCAGAAGCTACGCAGCTACCATAGTCGCCGCGTTCGGCATCGCTCGTTTAAAGAGGGGGATTTAGTACTCTGACTTAAGCAGAAGAAGTCACACAAATTATCCCCGCCATTGGAAGGACCGTTCATCATAAGCAAGGCGCTGCTCAATGGGTCTTACTACCTTGTCGACAATCGTGAACTCAAGGATAGACCCAACAATGATCATAAGCGTAAGCGAAGTGACCTGGATGATGACTATCCGGAGCTTGATCGGCCATGGAACATAGCACAACTACGTCCTTTCTACACTTAGCATCTTTTATCTAATTTTGTACCTCTTATATGATCAATGAAATAAAGATCTTTGGTTCACTCATATTGCTGAGTCTTTTACCTCCTTTAGTGTTCATTTTTGGATCATATAAAACCTTTATGCACAAGTCTTGCAATTGCACTTGTGAAAATTCCGCCTACGAGCGTTAGCTTAAGTTTTCTAGTCTACACATTCTTTGTCGTTTTTATGTGGATTCTAGAGTAGTGACTTTTGGCACTTATTATCGGCGATTTTGTGCTCAGGTTATTGACGGTGCCATTGGGCATCATCACCTAAGCGCATGGTTCCGACAACGAGTCTTCCGACTCACGAAAAGTCAAGCGTAAGAACCAGAGTAATGGATAAGCCAGCACTTGCTTAAAAATATATACATACTGGGAATTAGTTCTTAAGTCGCAGGACTTAACAATCATTGTTTTCCACCTTAAGATTACATCACCAAGTTTCTTCCGTGCACACACCAAAGGTGAAACAAAAATTACAAAGTGTTCTTCATTCTTTGGGCGCAAGAGACTTGGAGGCTGCATCATCACCAGCCGGAGAATCACCCTCAACATTGGCGCTGTGATGAAACTCGGAGGAATCTTGGTTGACCCTATCAATGGTGTTCCTGGGCACGAAGACGTTAACATCCACCAACTCGGCAACCCTGGTGTCATAACCCGCGAGTGATGACAGGATGGCTTCGTGATCGATCTCCTTGCCATCATCATCTACGTCGGGGATGCCAGAGGTCACCGTGTCGATGTCGGCATCTTCATAGTGTGCCTTCACCATAGACAACGCCATCCTTGCGCCAGCTCGTGCGCATGAAGCTTTCCAGCTCGCGACACGCTCGGGGGCTCGGCGCAGAATCTCCGAGTACTTCGCCACAGAGTCCGAGGCCTTGATATAAATCTGGAGGGGCTTGGCAATCTCCTTGGCTTGGGCGATGGCGGTATTGATGATGTTGCCGACAAGAACCATGCATTCTTTGTCCGAAGGAGGCGAGCGGGTTAAACCCATAGGAGTTGCAAATTCCGGCAAGGAGCGCATGAGTTCAAAAAAACTAAGTATCCAGATTACAGAAATTCAAGGCGGAGGAAACTCACTAAAGATGCTGGCCTTGGCCTGCCAAATGATGTCCGCCAAGGATTCCTTCTCTTGTTGGAGGAGCTTAAATGCCTCGCTATGGCGAAGATTTTGCTCATCAGCAGCTTGCTTCTGATCCTTTAGGATCGCAAGCTCCTCCTTCAAGCGATTGATCTCCGCGGAGGCAGAATCCTGCAGGGCTTTCATGGAATCCTCGTGCATCTTCAACATCTCCTTCCTCTCCTCCTTCAGGATCTTGTTCTCGCTGTCCAGCTGCTGGATATGCTTGGACTGCTCGACAATGTCCTTGGCCTTGGCGACATGTTCTGCAAGTCGGAGAAAACCATGTACACAGTGAGTACTCGGAGATTATGGGCACAAAAGTAAGACGGAAATGCGCAAAAAGAAAACATACTCTTGTTTTTGATGATCTGTTCCTTCAAGATGGCAGTTTTACCCTTTTCGGCTTCAAGATCTGTGCACATCTTCTGATACTTGTCGTTGGCCATGCCCCTCCGAGCATTCTCGTTCTGTGGAAACAAATATAAAGTTAAGTCGTTGTTTGGTCTCCTTGGAGCCTCTAGTCGGAGATTTTCCACATAGATGCTTGGGGGCTACAGCGAGAGTTTTAACTTATCAATATACTTAGCTTTTCTTTAAGCATCTAGTCGGAACTAATTCAGTTACAACTAGAGGCTTGGGGGCTATAGCATTGAAAATTATGAACACTGTGTATGCTACTCTTAAAGCATCTAGTCGGAGTAATTCATTCCATCTAAATGCTTGGGGGCTAAAGTGAGAGTTTTTTCTAACTTAGTCACTCTTAGAGCATATAGATGCAAAACCTATGGTTTTCCGTCTACATCCTCGGGGTATACAGTTGAATACTCATATGAAATGCAAAAGGCAAAGTAAAACTTACAAGTGCAATAATCTTGAGGTTTGTAGCACTCTCGGCCAGCATCTTGCCAAAGGAAATGCTATTTCCCTGCAAGATATCTGCTTGTCGGAGCAATTCCTCAATACCGCACGTCGGAGATGATGGCACTCCTCCAGGAACCATAGTTGTGTTACTCGGCAGGAGCGCCGGGTAAACTATCTTCGGGAACTCGAAGTGTTTCTGGGGAGTAGGGGCGCCGCCTTCGGCAGAGGTACCAGCTCCCACCACCGCCTTGCCGCTACCGATGGCATCCTTAGCCGGAGCTTTAGCCATTTGAAGAGCAGCGCTCTCCTACGTCGCCTGCTCGCCGACAATAGCAAGTTCGGTAGAGGCGCCAGAATCCACTTCCATGGCGGAAGGGCCTGATGCCTCCTGGACTTGAGAGCTTGTAGGAGCAGAGGAGGGCTTGACGGTAGGAGTATCAGGGGCGATGGAGGGGGAGGAGTCGCGATGCAGCATATCTTTGATATTTCTAGAAGCCCCAAGAGTCTTGGAGGACTTCTTGAGGCTGGTTGTGGCTTTCTTCCTGAAATGTGCAAAATGCATAAGTACAGGAATAAGACAGATAAATAAGACAATGTCGGAGAATGCGAGGCTTACACTAGGGGGGGCGCTTTGGTAAAAATCCCGGTGGCTTTTCTCTTTTCCGCCTCTAGGGCGACAGTACTCTTTTTGGAGGCTCCACCCTCCGTCTTCTTCTTCTTGCCTCCGTCGGCAGCGTCAGAGGTGGAGCTATTCCGCTTTCGCACCAATGGGACATCATCGTCGGACACGACCGTGACTTCCTTCATCTTTGGATCGTAGATTTGGGCAGCCAGGTTGTCCTCATCTAGATCGCTAAGCTGTTAAGTGAGAAATCACCGTGTTAGATAAGATGGCACTAGCAAGACGGAGAAACTGGAGCAATGTCATACACGGAAAATAAATACCTACCTTTGGGCACTTTCCGTCTACGTACATGTCGTAGGTGATGGTGAAGCCGTGCTTCTTATCCTTCACCTTGACGATGTCCTTCAGACGGAGCTTGATGGAGTCGCTCGAGAAGTTATCCACGGATATCCGGAGGGTATCCCTTCGAGCACTGGTGTACTCGTGCATGAACTTCACGCGGTGCTGCAGAGGTTGGATTCGCCTGATGAACCAGCACATGGCTAGGTCCAAGCCGGTCAAACCCGTCTCTACGAACCACTCGATCTGCCTTATTGCGCGTGAAGCTTCAAGGTCGCGACCTTGCAACGCTAGTGAGCATCACCACAGAACCTAGCCCCCTCTAGAATCGCCAGAGCACCACCGCCAGTAGCGCCGTCGCTGCCAGTGGCCATTTGCGCCGCCCATCCATGGTCGCTTGCTTGAGCACCATTGGATCTAGATCTGACGCTGCGGATAGATTTACTTAACAAACCGTTATCGATCAATCTAGCCCGTGCGATTTCATTTATATCTAACGGCTCGTGTTGGTTGATCAGCGCGAAGCGGTATGGACCAATCAGATGCGTCCACGTGTGTGTCCTGTTTAAATAAAATCCAAAAAAGGTTTTTGAATGTTTAAACTTGTAAAATTCATATCTTTTATTATGTTTATCCAAGAAATACAAATAAGATATCATTGGATTCAGAAAAATGATCCCTACATTACAGTGGGATTAAATTTGTATTTTGCTTCTGTAAAATTAGTTTTATTTGCAGAATCAAATTTAGGCTTATTTTGGCTTTATAAATTATTTAGAAAATGATTTTAAAGCAAAATTATGTTTATTTAGACTATAAATAGATAATTTTGTGTTCAGTACTGTTTGGTTTGAATATTTTAGTGTAGAAATTAATTCCATTACATTTGCATGCATTCATATATATTTTTGCTTGATTATTTGAATGTGAATTTGGTGCTATTATTTTATGTGTAGATTTTGGTGCTAGTGGTGATTATGAGTGTGAGGATTGTTGCTACTCCCCTAACTACTACCAAGGAAAGTGGTGCTTCATATATTTTGTCTTATTATTTTGACTATGCATTAGTGATATTTTGAATAGGGCTTGCATGGAATTTTTCTAAATATATATACTATGTTATGCCTTGGGAAATCCTAGTAGTTGTAGTCTTGGTAGAATTTTCTCTAAGTTAAGATACTTGTATGTTATCATGCTTAGCCTAGCTAGTAGCAAACAAGGGTGGATTATATTCATGCTATGGAAATATTGTTAAGTCTTTGACTTGTGTTTGTCTTAATAAAACAACTAAGTAAATGAATCACCTGGGTGGAATGGTATGATGGTTTATGTTGAGTGGTTACACAAGGCCCATGTCCATGGTTTAACTTATGTATCTCACTTGTGGAAAGCCACCTAGGAACAAAGGAATATGAGATACTTAGTGTTTAGGAGCTTCTACTGCAACCACATGGCATATGGGCTCTGCCTTGATCATATAGGTTGCAATAACTTAGCCAGATGGACAGTTGGTGGTACGGTGATAGGATGGAACGCGTCCATGGTGGTCTAAGGGAAGGCTTCTGAAAGGTCTCATCTCGATGCATGTCGAGTCTTGTGGGGAAAGTCCACCACCTCTCGAGAGGGTAAAACCTAAGTACTTAGCCGTGTCCCTAGCAATGGGCAATTTGAGCATCAAGACATTGAAGCTATCAAGGATCTACTCATCCCAATTTCTAAGTTAAAAATTGTGGTGAAACAAGGGTTAAAGGTTCACCAATGTCTATTGGTGGTTCCTTGGGAGTTTTTGACAAACCAAAAACTTAGTGTTTTCAACTGATAGGAAAAAACCTATTTTGAGCAAAGCAAGCCTAAGCTACACTTAGCCAAATTCATATTGATGTTAGGTACTACTATTCTACAATGGTATCACTTTCCAATACAATTCCAAATGTATTGAACCCTTGTGGCTGTAACTTATGATGTTGCAGGTTACTCTGATGGAGATTAGGGTTATGAGTCTACACTCAACATGCTTGCCTATGGCACATGAAGATGAAGACTTTATTTTATTTACTTATGATATGAACTCTTGTACTAGCCTTTGGCTATTGAGTTGTAAAAGACTATGTTATCTCTGGAATGACGATGTAATAACGACCTTTGTATCTGTGTACTTCATCTCAAACTATGGATGGTAGTATTTTATCCAGGGACTAGCATTGCAATCACGGGGACCTTTACTCTTATAAAGGTGGGGTCTTACAGATGGTATCAGAGCACTATGTTGCCAGTAGGATTATGACCTAGGTTGGATTAGACTAAGGAAACCACTAAGGAAAAATGCAACTCTTTGCAAATTCCACACTTGTCTTTTTCTCCTCGTAAACCTTTTTAATCTTCTTTCTCATCTCAATTTGTAGATGGCCGCCGTCAACGAGGCCGTCAAGAAGGGACCACTCATGGCCATGACTTTAGAATGTGAGACTGAGTTTCCCAAAGCACTCAAACCCCTTATGGTTAGCTTGGGAATACATGGTGAGGCCGTATACAAAGTATTCCCAGTGGTGGATGAAGGAGAAGAATATTGGTGGGTGCAACTCCACTTATACAAAAAAACAAGGGAGACAACCACAAAGAGTTGGGATTCTACATGGGCACCAACTCATAAATGTATACGACATTCTTTGATTCTGCAAGAAATGCAGCTTGAAATGCTATCGAGGAGCTTGGTGAAAGACTCAAGTATAGAATGCTCAACACCCAAAATGACCTTAAGGAGGAGAAGAAGTATACCCAAGACTTAGAGACCGCCATAAAACGTCTAAGAGAAGATATCATAGACTTAGAATATGAGTGAGAATTGTAACGTACTCCGCTAGTTGGACCACCACACTTGTTGCTTTCTCGCAAAAAATTGTCTAAGTTATGTTGAACCTTAGTGCTTGTGGTAGACTTTGTATGCCATGACTTGTTTGTTTTATGGATGATTGTATGATTTTTGCGATCTTTTTACTGTCTTGTTTTTATATTACTTGTGTTGTTCTAATATTTCTCTATCTTATTAGATGCCTAGCTTTGTGATCAGCACTGCCGAGGAGTTCAATGGATCTCGTTTTGGTTCACGTATCGTGCAGTTCACTAGTGTGCTCAACCTCCTACTTGCTAGTATTAAGGCACTCCATCTTACCAAGTTCGAGAGGAAGGATCTTTGGGGCTTTAGAGTCACACAGCCAGGACGCCAGACGGAGCCACTCACGGAGGAGATTTCCTTAAAGCTGATGCACGATGACAAGGAGAAGGGACTAGATGTAGTCATGCAGGAACTACTCGGACGCCTCTGTGGATGCCACTCCACCGAGCTTAGAGGCCTCTACTTCCACCCATTCGGGAGACGTGACGAGGAGGGAGAGGAATTAGTGTATGAGCGCGCTGCTAGAGAGATGATTGAGCCAATTCGTCTGTACCTCCAGGAGCTTGAGGGCCTTATTAGACACCTCGACACTGATAGGACCAATGTCATGCTTAGAAATGACGAGCTCCATGTTGAGGTGAGGGAGAAGGACAAGCTCTTCGTGGAGCAAGACGATATCATCAAGGATATGGAGGCCAGATTCGAGAGCCAGGACAAGAAGTTCAAGAATCAGGAGAAGAGAGTTCATGACAGAAACAAGAAGATCAAGGACATGAGGGCCGAGATAGAGGCCAAGGACTTTGAGTTAGAGACTCAGCAGGGAGTGATAGAGAGGCTTCGATCGCAGAAGAGATCCCTTCACGCGAATATTGAGGCCTTGACCACCATCATGGAGGAGTACAAGTCAGCTATGGAGACAGCCGGACTTACTCTTGTGGACGTGGAGGTCGACATGGAGGAGTAGTTGATTATTCGGCTACCTATTTATCTATCATCCTTTGATTATTGAGTCGCAATGATCATCCAACATGTGGATGGCTTGCTATTAAGTTTACTTTTCCAAACTTGTTGTTTACGTTGTTTTAACTCCATGTTTATCTTGTGATTGTTTATTGTGTTTGTTGCTTTGTGATGTATTGTGCATAGCATCTATGGGTTATATCTCATTACTTATCCTTATTGAAACCACATATGCCTCCCCGTCGTGCCAACCCAACCCAAACAACAACAACAATAATGTTAATCCCGAGATGCAGCAGTTGATCACAGCTCAAACTCAACTGATGCAGACGATGAACTAGTTCATGGACAATCAAAACCAGATTCAGAACAATAACAACAACAACAACAACAACAACAACAACAACAATCCCAACAACCCGCCAGCCTTTGATATGCTTACAAGGTTTCTAAGGTTGAGGCCAGCCAAGTTCTCGGGAACAACTGATCCAATGGTAGCCAATGACTGGTTACATTATGTGAACAAAGACCTAGTCACTATTGGCTGCACCGATGAAGAAAAGGTCAGGTTCGCATCACATCTTCTTGAAGTACCAGCAACAACATGGTGGGGCAACTTCTAGATCACCACTCCACTTGAGGATGTGGCGGGCTATTTTCGAGGATGGATTCCGTAGTGCCCACATCTCATCAGGAGTGATGAAATTGAAGAAGAAGGAGTTCCACAATCTGAAGCAGCATCACCGTAGTGTGGATGAATACATTGAGGAGTTCAAAAATATGGCACGCTATGCGCCGGATGAGGTTGATACTGATGCCAAGAGGAAGGAGAAGTTCCTCGAAGGATTGAATGATGAATTGAACCTGCAGCTATCTGTTGCCTCTGTCCCAACATATCAATCACTTTGTGACAATGCCACCATCTTGGAAAGCAAGATGAAACAGGTTGAGAGTAGGAAGAGGAAGCATAACTTTGATAAGCACATATCGGGATCGTCTCACAAGCGTTTCCATAATGATGATAGTGGAGGTTCTGGATCCCACAAGCATGGGAAGTATAACAGCCACCACAACCATAACCGTCACCATGACAACAAGCATCATCGCAGTCATGACAATGACAAGTATAAGAACCACAAGAGTGGACACAAGATCCACCACAATGGAAATGGTAATGGGAGTCAGCCTGTAAAGAGAGACATCAGTCAGGTTGAGTGCTTCAAATGCAATAAAATTGGGAACTATGCAAATGAATGACCATAAAAGAAAGTTGAAGGAGCCAACAAGCCCAACCCTTTCCAAAAGGGACAAGTGAACCACATCAATGTGGAATTTTTTTATCAAGAGTCTGATGCTGTGGCTGATAAGTTCAAGCTTAATTCTTTTCTGGCACTTGTCCTTTTTGATACCAGCGCATCACATTCATTCATATCAAGATCATTTGTTGATAAAAATGGACTTCCAACTAAAACTATTGGGTGTCCTATAAAGTAAGCTCTCTCGGTGGAGAAATGATAGTGAATTTTGGATGTCATGATCTAGTGATAGAATTTGGAAAGTATAAGTTTCAGGTAGTCTGATAATCCTAGATTCCCAAGGATTGGATGTAATTTTGGGTATGGATTGGATGACTAAGTATGAAGGAGTACTAGATTGTGCCAATCGTACCGTTACACTCACAACCCCGGATAAGAAAAGCATTAGATTCAAGTCTAACTTTGAATCAAAAGGGAGTAAGCTAAACTCTCTTAAGGGGGTTAACATAGATGGTGTACCAGTTGTGAAAGAATATCCGAATGTATTTCTGGAAGAGTTGCCAGGAATGCCACCAGATAGAGATGTGGAGTTTCTGATTGACTTACTGCCAGGATCAGGACCAATAGCAAAGAGACCCTACAAGATGGCAGTTGATGAGTTGAAATAACTCAAGAAACAGCTTGGAGAACAGTTGCAAAAAGGATTTATTCAACCAAGTTCTTCATCTTGGGGTGCACCAGTTCTGTTTGTTAAGAAGACGGATAGAAGTCAAAGGTTATGCATAGATTATCGTTCACTCAATGAGATGACTATAAAGAACAAGTATCCTTTGCCTAGAATCAACGATCTATTTGATAAGCTAGAAGGAGCCCGTGTGTTCTCAAAGATTGATCTCCGATTAGGCTACTTTCAGCTAAAGATTAGGGAGCAAGACATACCTAAGATTGCTTTCACCACTAGGTATGGATTATATGAGTACACCGTGATGCCATTTGGTTTGACAAATGCACCACCCTATTTCATGAACATGATGAACAAGATGTTCATGGAGTTCCTTGACAAGTTTTTTGTCGTATTCATCGATGACATTTTGATCTATTCCAAGAGCAAAGAAGAGCACGAGGAACATTTCGTTTGATACTTGAGAAGATCAGGGAGCACAAGTTGTATGCCAAGTTCAGCAAGTGTGAATTCTGGTTGAATGAAGTTGGATTTCTCAGACATATTGCGTTAGGAGATGGTATAGCTGTCGATCCCACAAAAGTGTCAGCTTTAACTGAGTGGGAATCTCCTAAGTCAGTGAAAGAAGTTCGCAATTTCCTAGGCTTGGTAGGATATTATAGAAGGTTCATTGAGAATTTCTCAAAGGTAGCTAAGCCAATGACGGAGTTACTTGAGAAAGATAAGAAGTTTGACTGGACTGAAGGTTTTGAAGCCAGTTTTTAGGAATTGAATAAGAGACTAGTGACAGCACCAGTCTTATGTCTACCATATTTGGAGAAATATTTCCAAGTCTATTGTGATGCATCTCACCAAGGATTAGGTGGAGTTTTGATGCAAGAAGGGAAAGTTGTGGCTTATGCCTCGAGACAACTCAAAACTCATGAAGTGAATTTTATCCTACTAATGATTTGGAATTAGCCTCTATTTTCCACGCACATGAAACATGGAGACATTATCTTTTGGGGGAAGCATTGTGAAGTGTTCACGGATCACAAGAGTTTGAAATATATCTTCACACATAAAGAAATCAATATGAGACAAAGAAGATGGCTTGAGCTCATCAAGGACTATGACTTGAGTTTGCAATACCACCCCGGTAAAGCAAATGTTGTAGAAGATGCTTTAAGCCATAAGGTTTATGTGAATGGCCTTACTAAGGGAGAATTGCCAGATGATCTGTGTGCCCAATTCAAAGATCTCAGATTGGAGATAGTACCTGAAGGACATCTCATGTCACTGGATGTTCAACCCACATTGTTGGACAAGATCAAAGAAGCCCAAAAGTTGGACAAGGAAATTGAAGAGATTAAAGGAAAAATTAGCAAGAAGAAAGCTAAAGGATTCCATGAAGACGAATAGGGTACTTTATAGTATGGAAAAAGTATCTGCATTCCGCAAGATCCGGAGCTTCGGAAACTGATTCTGCAGGAAGCACACAATTCACAATATTTTATTCATCCAGGTAACACCAAAATGTATATCGATGTGAAGGAAATATTTTGGTGGAACAATCTCAAGAACAATATTGCGGAGCATATTTCTTTGTGTGATGTGTGTAGTTGAGTGAAGGCGAAACATCAGAAACTGGCAGGGTTACTACAACCACTACCTATTCCTGATTGGAAGTGGGACAAGGTTGGTAGGATTTTATCACCGGACTGCCAAGGACTAGATCCGGATATGACTTTATTTGGGTTGTTGTAAATCGCCTCACTAAAGTGGCTCATTTCATACCCGTGAAGACAACCTATACAAGTGCTAAGTTAGCCAAGATCTATATGAACAAGATTGTATGTCTGCATGGAGTACCCAAGAGTATTGTGTCAGATAGAGGAACTCAGTTCACTTTGCATTTTTGGCGACAACTACATGAGTCATTGGGAACAAGGTTGGAGTTCAACACAACTTTTCACCCCCAGACTGATGGACAGACAGAAAGGACCAATCAGATTTTGGAGGATATGCTGAGGGCATGTGCCCTAGACTATGGTGCTAGTTGGGATGAAAGTCTGCCTTACGCAGAATTCTCTTACAATAACAACTATCAAGCAAGCATTGAGATGGAACCATTTGAATTTCTTTATGGAAGGAAGTGTACTACACCATTGCTATGGAGTGGTGTTGGAGAAAGAAATTTGTTCGGACCAGAATTGATCAAGGAAGCTGAAGAGAAAGTCAAATTGGTAAAGGACAGATTAAAGATAGCCCAGTCCCGACAAAAGAGCTACGCAGATCCAAAGCATAGAGAAGTCACCTATGAGGTAGGTGATAAAGTGTATCTTAGAGTCTCACCACTTCGTGGTGTGAAGAGATTTGGAGTCAAAAGAAAATTGGCACCAAGATACGTTGGACCATTCAAGATTTTGAGCCGCGAAGGAGAAGTGGCTTATGAGATTGAATTGCCTGAATCACTGTCAGCAGTTCACAATGTGTTTCATGTGAGTCAGTTGAAGAAATGCCATACAGAGATGGAAGAAACTTCTTTGAAGGATATTATACCTTTGGAAGAGGTTCAATTGGAGAGTGATCTCACCTATGAGGATAAACCTATCAAGATCCTCGAGACTACGGAATGAGTTACTCGTACCAAGACTATCAAATTATGTGAAGTACAGTGGAACCACCATTCCAAAGAAGAAGCAAATTGGGAAAGAGAAGATGATCTTCGAAAAGACCACCCACACCTATTTGCTAGCCAATCCGAATCTCGAGGACGAGAATCATCTTAATGGGGTTAGATTTGTAACATCCCAAAATTCATGAATTACAAAATCATGCATTGCATTCATGTATTCATAGCATTCTTGACTTGCACAATTTTTTTTAAATCAAAACTCCAAATAAAACCAATTCTATGCCTATTATTCATATCTCGCACAGCGAACCAATCCCTGTAACTCGGCATATTGCCATTATAGTGATTTATAGCAGGAGTAGGATTCCGCTACCATCATGGGATCTGAACCTGGTTAAGTTGTGTTACCTTGTACCCGCCAACCTTCCGCCTTACCCCATGTCTCTAAACACTCTCTCTGAGGACCCCTCCATGGCGTACTCATTGGGAATACCACGACAGTTGGCGCCCACCGTAGGGCAAGAGGTGCTTCGGGCTCTACAACTGGCGAGGTCGAAGCTCTTCGCGGGAATCGGTGAAACTGTAGCCATCGTTCGTGTCCTCTTATCCGGCAACATTTCGATCGTCCCTCCCGATGAGTTCTGGATCCCGGTGAAGACAAACCCCACCCGCTGCTCGATCGTCCCAATCGGGGACATCCACCTCTTCATCGGCGAAACCGACTCGGGCACTAGTTCCCTGGAAGTCAGAGGATCGTCAAGGCCACACAGACCGCCTACGGGCATGATACGTTTGTGGAAGGATCGAAGTCGGATCTCTCTTCGGAGTTTTCCAACATAGATCGAAAAAATGCAAGGCCCACCCAAACCGCCCCTGTGCAGGATATAATGGTGGAAGATCGCTGCAAGTCTGCCGGCTTTGCCCGTACATCTGGAAAGCAGAGATCCATGTTCGTCGGCGTGGTGACTATCTTCGATCTAGCGTGTTGCGTTCAAAGAGAGGGTGAAAACTCCCGCGATTACCTAGCCAGGTGGCTCCGTATACGTTCCGATCTGGAACATTACACCAATGATGATGATATCTATCACTTTGTGGAAGTACTGGACCACCGTACACTTATCCAGCATACTCTAAGACGACAACAGGCCGCGGGTTTCCTCACTTTCGAGGGCATGGTTCACACCGTCAATAACTATGCGGCTGCTGAAGCAGAAGCTCAGGAAGTGCTCGCTGCCGTACCCAGTGCCCCGCCGCCTCAGCCACCACCACCACTGCCTCCAGTCAATGCCCCTGCGGCCTCAGCATCTTCTTCCGTCATCGAGGAAGCCCCTGCACCCTCCGACTCCATTTTGGATGCGCTCTACGCTGACATCAGCGTAGACTCTGAGGAGATGGACATCAACCCGGAGGAACTCGCCTCTGCTATGCAGGAGATGGAGGAGGACATCAAGCGCGAGGAGCAAGCCGACAAAGCCATCACATCCCGAGAGGTGTTCGTCACCATTGGGAGTGTGATGGAGGAAGATCAACTCGGATAGGCTCCGCCTAAAGCGCTGGACAAGGGGAAGGGACCAACTGTTGCTGCTGAAAGTGATCACACAAAGGCCATGCCCCCTCCGCCTAACCCAGTGCAGCAGCTGTAGGAACTCAACGTCAGTCCGAGTAACAACAACACAGCAAACCTGCCGCCTCCGACATCTACGTCTGCAGATGCCCAAATAACTCCAGCTCATAGAGTGATGTACGGCAATTTGCTCGTCGAGCCCATGACTGTGGCTCATATACGGAACATAGTCCAGCTTGACGAGAAGCGCCAGCAGCTGCTAGAGGAAGCGTAGGCCATTGCGAAGCAAGGCACAAAGCTAGATCAAGATCTGGCCAAGGCACAAAATTCAATAGAGAAAGCTAGAGCGATGGAGGCCGAGTACAAGACTCTTCTCAAGCAGCAGAAGGCTAAGAAAGCTCCAGCTCGGGTCATCAATGATCCTGGTGTACGGCGAAACCTAGGATGGGATCCCCCTAAGCCGCCACAAGCCAAGCCATATATTGACAGCGAGGGCAGGCAGGTCATGCCCACGCCTATTCTCAACCTAGCTGTTGCCAAGACCCTTCTGGAGCAGAATAGATCACCCGCAGTTGTGGAACAGGTCTATGACCTTGTAGCAAAGGCGGTCAAATAGCAGGAAAAGGCCACCTATCAGAAGCTTGACTCTAACCTAGCATATTGCCAGTCTAGCAATTCTAAGCCGCCAAGGGACCGATCTCCTCAGGATGTCGGGTGTCTTACGGGTTCATCAGAACAAAGACGGAGGGATGCACATAATAGGAAGGACGCTATCCCCATATCCTCTGATCATGGAGGCAAGGCTCATCCTCGTCGCCCATCTCCACTGCCCCGGTCTACCCGACATTGTGAAGACCCAAAGGCTCACCATCGTACAAGCATGCCTCCGCCAAGGCAGGGTGGCATCGTCATCCGCGACAATGCGGAGCAGCCCCATCATGATGGAGAGTGCAACCAAGGACACAAGAGCAGGTCACGCCATGACCCTCAATGTCCGACAAGCAACCGCGACAAGCGCGAGGCATAGCAGGAGGGTAACAGCAAGAAGGCTAACCCAATGCCATATCCGCCTCCGTCGCCACCTAGCATCCACCATGGAGGAGTGGGCCCGTGTCGTTCATGCAGCCCATCCCCTGGCGCCAAGAAGAAAAGTTGTGGTCCGTATTACAGGTCCAAATTTTCGACCATGTTGCGGACCTTACCTGGGACCATGTTGCTTTGTACCTGTAATACAGACCGCAACTTACCCCAAGGATTTCTGGATTGACAAGACGATTAAGCCCTATGATGGCACCGCCAAACCAGATACGTGGTTGCAGGATTACGACAACGCGGTGGAGATCGCCGGGGGTAACCCCAATGTTGCCGTCAAGTACCTCCCACTGATGTTGATGGGCATGACCCGCCAATGGATTGATGACTTGCCGGATAAGTCCATCTGCAACTGGTTGGACATGCAAGAAGCGTTAACCAAAAACTTCGAAGGTACGTATAAGCGTCCCTGCACTGTTGGCAATCTATAGCGCTGCGTGCAAGGGAAAGACGAGTCATCTCAAGCCTACCTCTCCCGCTAGCTGGATATGAAGAATTCATGTATAGGAGTGCACGATCAGACAGCCATGGCCACCTTCATTGATGGGTTGGAAAAAGGTACGTGATAAGTTGGAAACGTAACAATAATGTTTTATGCTCCATGCTTGTTTAGTATCTACTTTGCTTTGCTTGTCTACACTTTGACGTGCTTTTTACATGTTTTCTAGTACTAACCTACTAACAAGTTGCAACAGTGCCAGATGCCTGTTTTCTGCTGTTTTTGGTTTCAGAAAACTTATTAAAGAAATATTCTCCGAATTGGACGGGACAAACGTCAAAGTCAATTACATTTTCGTGGGGAACAAGAAGTCCAAAGGGGAGCCGAAGGGGCTAGCCAGGGGGGCCAGACCCACCCCAGGCGCCGGTGGGCCCTACCCCGCGCCTGGCTAGGGTTTGGCCACCCTGACTGCCGCTTTGGCCTCCCCCTTCGCCTATAAGAAGCCCCCTGATGTAGAAACCCTAAGCACCCGATCAAATCTCCACGAAACCGTCTGTATCCGCCGCCACCATCGTCCCTAGATTGGGGGATCTGAAGTTCTTCCCGACACCCTGCCGGAGGGAAGATCATATCGGAGGCCTTCTCTCCAGTATGATGCGTGGGTAGTTCCACCTTGGACTATGGGTCCATATAGTAGCTAGATGGTTGTATCTCCTCCTTTGTGCTTTCATGTATAGATCTTGTGAGCTCCGTTCATGATCAAGATCTAATCTATTCGTAATCATGCATGTTGTGTTTGCGGGGATCCAATGGATATTGAGATTATTATGTTGGTTTGATTAATGGTTTTATCTTTATGATTCTATCATGTCTGTGTTGTTTGTGATCTTGCATGCTCTCCGTTGTTAGTAGCTATCTTGGCCAAGTAGTTGCTAGTGACTCCAAGAGGGGGTATTTATGCTCGATAGTGGGTTCATGCCTCTAGTTTCCAAGGGAAGTGACAGAAATCTCTTCGGTTGTAGATGTGCTGTTGCTACTAGGGAGAAAACAACGGTTTCTTGTTCATGGAACATGTGGATTGTTTACCGCACACACTTTGCTTAAAGCAGTTGTCTGTTGCTTGCAACTTAATACTGGAGGGGGTTCGGATGATAACCTGAAGGTTGACTTCTAGTCATAGATGCAGTTGGATGGCGGTATATGTACCTTGTTGTATTGCCCAATCGAATCTCATAGGATCTTTCTGACTAGTAATTGCATTGTTATGCCTTGCTCAGTTCCTGTCAATTGCCCAGCTGTAATTTGTTTACCCTTCATGCCATGTTCTTTATCTAAGGAGAGCACCTCTAGTGAACTATGGACCCCGTCCAATCTTTACCATTGATACATCTTCCACTGTTACCTGTTTACTTGCTGCAAACCATTACCTTCCACACCATATGTTTAATCCTTTGTTACAGCAAACCAGTGAGCTTGACAACCTCACTGATTCATTGGGGGCAAAGTGTTGAGTTTGTGTTATGCAGGTTTCCGCGTTGCTTGCAACACCTGTGTGACGTGTCCTTCCTCCTACTGTTTCGATAACCTCGGTTTCTTACTGAGGGAAAACTTGCTGCTGTGCTGCTTCACACCTTGCTCTTGGGGTTCCCAACGAAGCGCTCCTACACCAACTCAGTGCTGCATCAAGCTTTTCTGGTGCCGTTGCCGGGGATCTACAGGAAAACTTCAACCTCTTCCTCCCTGTCAAGCACCAAGCTTTTCTGGCGCCATTGCCAGGGAGGCTAAGGACGTCTTCACTAGGGGAGTCCTTCACTTCCTTTCTCATTACTTTGTTTTTAGTTTGATTTGTTTCTTTTGTTTGGTTTTGTTTGCCACTTTCCAAAAAAAAACCCAAAAAATAGTCTAGTTTGGTTTGCTTTCTTTATTCAAAAACAAAAAAAAATAGTTCCTGCTCTAGCTGCTGCTGTTGTTTTTGGCTTGCCCACCTTTGCCAAAATGAACTCTACTGAGAACACCAAGTTGTGTGACTTCACTAGCACCAACAACAATGATTTCCTAAGAACATACATTGCTCCACCTACTCCTGATGCTACCTTTTATGAAATTAAGTCTGCTTTGTTGAATCTTGTGATGAGAGAGCAATTTTATGGTGCTGGTTCTTATGATCCTGTTGCCCATATTAATAGATTTGTTGAACTTTGTGAGATGCAAAAGTATAAGGATGTAGATGGAGATATTATTACGCTCAAGCTTTTTCCTTTCTCCTTGAGAGGAAAAGCTAAAGAATGGTTGCTTTCTTTGCCTAAAAATAGTATTGATTCTTGGACTAAGTGCAAAGATGCTTTTATTGGAAAGTACTATCCTACTGCTAAGATTATATCTATGAGAAGTGACATTATTAAATTTAAACAACTTGATAGTGAACATGTTGCTCCATCTTGGGAAAGAATGAAGTCTTTGGTTAATAATTGTCCCACTCATGGACTCACTGCTTGGATGATTCTCCTCAAGAAACCTGTTGGATTCAGCTGCTGGAGGTACTTTTATGGGCCTCACTTTGGGTGCTGCAACAAGGCTCCTTGATAATATGATGGTTAACTACTCTGAATGGCATGTTGAGAGAGCTCCACATGGTAAGAAGGTAAATTCTGTTGAGGAAACTTCCTCTTTGAGTGAAAAGATTGATGTTATTATGGCTATGCTTGTTAATGGGAAAGCTCCTTTAGATCCTAATAGTGTTCCCTTAGCCTCCTTGATTGATCAAGAAGAGAAAGTTGATGTGAACTTCATTAGAAACAACAATTTCAACAACAATGCCTATAGGAATAATTTTGGTAGCAACAACAATTATAGGCCTTATCCTCCTAATAATGGCAATTCCTATGGAAGCTCTTACAATAATGCTAGAAGTGCCCCCTCTAAACTTGAAGTCATGCTCAAAGACTTTATTAGCAAGCAAACCACTTTCAATAAGACTATAGAGGAAAAGATTTTAACTGTTGAGAAAAATATATCCTCTTTGTCTGAAGCTCAGTCCTCCTTGATTAATAAAATGGCTGCTAAACCTGAAGCTATGGAAAATACCTTTGCTACTGCTCATGCCATACAAGTTACAATTGATGAGAATGTTAGGCTGTTAGCTCAACTTCATGCTAGGTGGGAAAGGGAAGCTGAAATTGATAGAAAAAATAATGTGTGCACGATCACCACTAAACCACAAGTAGTCCCTATTCCTCCTCCTACTATGCATAAGCCTATTGAGCCTACTACTAGTGATGCTAAGTTTGACTTTGATATTGATGGTTGCAATATTTCTGAAGCGATTATGTTCTTGCAAAATCTTGCTAGAAGTCCTGATGCTAGTGATATGCATGTTGCCTTTACCAAACACATTACAGATGCTCTTGTTAAGATTAAGGAAGAGAAGCTAAAACACAAAGTGACGAGGTCTAATCTCGTCAATGCCCATTGTTAAGAGCTTGGGTTTTGGAGATGATGGGGATGCTGGAGCTCGCGGAACGGTTAGCAAACAAGCAACACGGGGACACGAGGTTTACCAGGTTCAGGCCCCGGGAGGGAAAACCCTACTCCTGCTTGTCTGCTCTTGATTATGGCAGAACCGAAAGTTAAGGGGTGCACAGATGTAATCTGGCGTGAAGGTGTGTATGCGGTGGTATGCATGAGAGACCTCCTCGTCGTGCCCTCCTAGCCTTTATATAGAGATAGGCAGGTCCCAGGCACAGATCAAGTCGGTTACAAGTTCTAGGGATTGCCCCTTTGAATATTCTATCTACTCTAGTCTTATTCTCCAAGGATCCGAAGGCGTCATGGGACCTAGCCACCCGAAAGTCTTCATGGTCTGGTGCGTGTTTCTCGGGGGCCTTCCTTGGGATGGACTAGGTATGCTAAGATGTCGTACCCGTAGGGTATAACCATGTCAGTAGCCCCGGAGTGTTCAGTCGAATCATAGATTCGGCTGACGACTCTTCAATCTTTCGGGTGCAGCTATCTCTATTTGTTTAGAGAACGATTTGAGTGTGTAGGGATTTGTTGATGCGTGTGCCTGACTCTCCTGATGGATTAGGGTCAGTTAACTGTCTTAGGACAAAACAACACGATCTTCTTCAGGTTCGAGTCCCTCGACTCGAGCCCGGAACATATTCTGGCGTAATTCGACTCAGGCCGCGAAGGACTTATAGGAGTGGAATTCCAGTGATTTTAAACGATATACCCAACGCGTCTGTCGGGATATTTCATCGCGCTTGCTTGCACGGATTCTCACTAGCAGAGCGCAATCATGTACATTGCCAGGCCATCAGATGGTACCTGTAAGTCTTATCTTTGTGTCGCAGACACATCATCCGAACATTTATCACCGCGGAGGTGTTTCGGGTGGCCAAGGAGGACGTTGCTGACTTTAGCGTTAATTGGGGAAGAGTTACCTAAAAAGTTTTTGCATATTGGTCCGTAGAATCGCAGTCGAAGATTCATAGGGTGCGCGGCCAGCGCTCCCTATGGGAGTAGCCCCCGAGTGTCTGTTCGAGTCGTAGACTCGAGCAGGGACTTTAATTCTGCTGTTGCTGGGCTTCAGGTCCATAGGACACAAAATTTTCGGATGCTTGAATCCATCTTCCCTATGGGAGTAGCCCCCGAGTCCGTAGTAGAGTCACAGACTCGACATAGGAGTCGAAGAATGATTTTGCGGTGTGGTACCGTAATTATACTTCGGGTGCATGGCCAGTGCTCCTGATAGGAGTAGCTCCCGAGTAGTTAGTCGAATTGTAGATTCGAGTGAGTACTCTTATCTGTATAGCCGAAAAATTGTAACCGTTGCTAGTATAGCTTTGATGACATCATTGCTGACGATCGATGACCTCAAGCGTCTACAGCGCCAGAGGTGACGTGACCGGAAAAACATGGGTCCCACCTTCTGACTTTGAGTTGACTGGTCACGCGCAGCATGGAGATAATTACGGCGTCGCCTCGATTTCCGTGCGTAGTGGACGGCGTGTGAGCGACGGTTTGCTGCTGTGCTGACATGTGGATGGTCAGATCTTGATGTTGCTTCTAGGTCTTCCCGATGGACGATCATCTTGCATCGTCCTCGTCCTTATAATCATTGGGGAAAAGTGAGCTTGTTTTCACCGCAGCCATTCCTGTTTCACTACTTTCATCTTCTTGAGTTTTCCTTGCTGCGCACTAGAATTTCTTCGAACTTTTCCATCATTGATTCTGCGTGCTCATCACCGTCACCGTCGTACTGCGATGGGCAAGCCCAAGAGGTCCTCCACTGCAGTTGGTACCAGTGCTGCCGCCGGGGGCAAAAAGGATTCCGCCGCCACTCGCGTCACCGATGGTGGCTGGCAGCGATCGGAGACGCGTGAGGGAGACCTCCGCAAGCTCCGTGAGCGGGGTCTCATCCGCAAGCTCCGTGAGCAGGGTCTCAACCCTGGCGCATGCCTCAATAGGATTGATAGGAAACCCATACCAACAAGTTGCAACTTCTTTTCCGGAAGCTCATTCGAAAAGAACTCAAAGGTTAAGCTTGCTTGGCCTAGAGCAATTCTAGGATGGGTGACCAACCGGGAAGTGGGTAACCGGGTTTGCACGAGTGAGGAAAAAGTGCGCAGAAAAGACTAGTGTTGGTCTGTGGGGTTAGTCTAGAGATCCTATTGAGCTTCCAGAAGTGACAGCCATCGGTCCGGAGTGACCGTGGGTGTTACAAATTGGTATCAGAGCCGATCCTCACGGTTAAACGGGCGTGTGCGGGTCAGTGGCGGACATGTGGCCCAAAGTGGACACGGCATGGCACATGTGCCGGCACTGGAAGCACATACGTGTGCCAAGAGGGGACGTTCCTGGCTTGTGGTTGATCTACGAGGACGTCGATCTTCTAAGGGTGGCTGTATGTGAGACCCTGGCGCATGGCTCAATAGGATTGATAGGAAACCCATACCAACAAGTTGCAACTTCTTTTCCGGAAGCTCATTCGAAAAGAACTCTAAGGTTAAGCGTGCTTGGCTTAGAGCAATTCTAGGATGGGTGACCAACCGGGAAGTGGGTAACCGGGTTCGCACGAGTGAGGACAAAGTGCGCAGAAAAGACTAGTGTTGGTCTGTGGGGTTAGTCTAGAGATCCTATTGAGCTTCCAGAAGTGACATCCGTCGGTCCGCAGAAAAGACTAGTATCTGATAGGGATCACACATTGGCGGATTGAAGATCTTGGGGTCGGAGGGGTTCGGGTTTGGTCTCAGTCGGATCGGTCTCCGAATCTGGAAGGAGGTCTTGTGGTTTTCCCTGAAGGAGATCTTGTGGTTTCCCGGGCTTCGATTGTCGAAGGTGTACTTGGTTTCGGGCATCAATGGTTGTCGGACGATCTTGTCGACAAGGACGATGACCTTGTCTGACTTCATCCTTGTACGCCGGGAAGATCTTGATTCACGGTAGCACATCAACACCAACTCATCATACCAATGTATCACTACCACGTTGTATTCTCCTGTTGACCACAAAACCAACAATACCCCACTCTCCCTTTGTTTCCGGTAGCACACAGGAAACAAAAGCACAGAGCACATGTTGAAGACGGAGATGCGAGGCTTGGCAGGTGGCATAGAACACGGTACCGCAGAGGCGGCGAGGATGGCGGAGGGAGAGGGAGCCGCATGAAGGGCCCCCAGCAGCAGGGCTTGTGAGTGGCGGCGCGACCTTGGACGGCATGGGGCTCCTGGCGGCCGGAGGCGGCGGAACCACGACAGGATGGAGGCGGTCGGCCGCAGAGCTCGCGGGAGGCGCAGGGCTAGGACGGCCGGCCGCAAGGCCAGGGAGTTCTTCGAGGCGGGGTGCTGCGGGTGATGGCGGACGGGAGGCCGGCGGAGGTAGGGCCTTGCGCAGAGAGGAGAGCCAAGAGAGAGGGAGGCGCGGCGAAGGACGGTGACGAGGTGGCAGAGAGGTGCATCGCGAGGAGGTCCTGCCGGCGGGTATCGATCGAGGGGGAGCGAGGCTTGGCCCGGGGTTAGTTCAGGGCGCGCGCGGCGGGTGGGGAGGACACACGGGGAACAGGGCGATCGGGGGTGGGGCCAGGGGATGGCGAGTGGGGTGGTGGGGTTGACCGGCTGAGTGGTGGCGGCGGCTGAGGAAGAGGAGAGAGGGGTTGGGGTGAGAGTGGGAGTAGGGATTAGGTGGGGATTTGGTTGGTCTAGGGTTAGGGTTTTGGATGGGACCAGGGTTGTAGGTGGGCTTCCGACCGTGCTGGGCTTGACCTGGCCGGCTGGGAGGTCTGCCTCCCTTTTTTTATAAACATTTATTTTATTTATTTGTTTGTTTTATTTTAAAAATATGTTTGCAAATACTTTTTAGACAAATAAAATAATCTGGAAGAGACCGCAGATTTTGTATTTGAATAAAGAGGGCTATTGTAGAAAATAAAATAGGGCTTTTTGCAAAACTGTTTTAATCAAAAAGATGCATGATGATGCACAAAGATAAAACAACAAACGATTCTAGTAGTGATTTTAGCAGGGATGCTACAATTCGACACCACTAACAATGGATCTCGCCCTCGAGATCTACCTCATGTTACGGGGAAGAAGGCCGACGATCAGAATCTTCGTGCTTCACGTAGATCTTCACAACACCACTAACAATGTTTACTTCTCCGTCTTGAAATCGGCGACACCACCAACATGCGATCGTTGATCATGTTCGCCGAGAGAACACTCCGGATAAACAACAAACGAAGTTAAAGGTAAGTCCACATCTAACTTCAATGGAAGGAGTAAGAATTGCATCGATCCACCATTCAATATATAAAAGCGAATGATAAGAGTAGTGGTATGGTCGCGACTCCATCCTGCACTCAAATCATTACTCTGTACATGAGCAGACGGATTATGCAACCAACCCTCAGAATTTAGACTGAAGATCTCAACAAACAATGTTCGGAAGCAAAGAAGTGATGTAGGGACTTTATCGGATCTGATGGATATGAGGTCGTCGCATTGAAAAATACCGGAAGATACAAAGAAAAAATTTAGTGAACTTTTGATCCACTAAAAGATACAACAGATGAAAGATCCATCAGCTAGCATGAACACCGGATGTCGAAGCACCGTTACAAGAGGATGGAAGCGAAACCCTGAAGGTACGACGAAAACCCAACCACGAGAATTCCTGGACTCGACGAAAAGATAAGAGAGCAGATTGAAAACACACAGAGGTAAGAGGAGAATAGTAGAGGGGTAAGGAGGAAAAGCAGACCTAATCAGATCTATCCAACCGATTTTGAAAAATAGTTTTGACACTCTACATCGGCCGTTAGCTAGGTTATCCTACAGGCTAGACCAGTGGGGTATCGTAACTGCTGAGCTCTGATACCACTCTGTAACACCCTCGGAATCGTCCCTATGCAAGTCTTAGCATTTCCTGCCAAACCCGCATAGAAACGATTCAAAGGTGCCCACCAGGCACTTTCGTGCGGGTGGAAAACGAAGTAATATCATTACACAATAGTCCATGATGGAACCCACAGAACAGATATATACAACAACGACTCGAAGAGTCAAGAATACAGATATACATTACAAAGATCCAAATCACCTTGAAAACGATACAGCGTCCGAGTACGGACAAGATGCAAATTGAGCTAAGAGCCCTGAAGAATAACCAATGGCGTCCATAACCCTGCCCAGGCCAAGCCGAAAGGGTAACCCTGCTAACGACGTCGATCTCAAAACCTGCTAAAACAAAAGGGGTGCCAGCAAAGGGCAAAGGAAAAAGAGAGCGGTCAGTACTGAGGCCAGTACACGGCGAGACTAGAATTCGGCGGTCCTCGCCTACATAGGTATGGTGGACTGAAGCGGCAGCACAGCATGCACTAAACATCCTATAGAGACTCAATATAGCTGTTGGCTATCAGAGAGGGATAAGAAAGACCTATTCGGAACCAACCTGATACTACCACCAAACATACCCATCCTAGTATTTCCCCCTCGAGACCAAACGAGGAAGTCAACCGAGGAACTCACACAGTTGACAGTTTATTTATTCAGTTATCATTGCAGCAATTACTAGTCAGGTATAGATAGTCATCCTGAGATAATAAGCAATGGGCACTTTTAGTTAACCATTCCGTTGTAGTTGCGACACTTACTAGTCAGATATAATTAGCATGAGATATCCCAAACCCAGCAGTTGTTGGTACTTTTATTTATCCATTCCGTTGTAGTGAAGCTGATTACTAGTCATATCGGATACAAGTCAAATTATAACAGTAAACTTTAGTTACAGTTGTCTATGATCGAGAACTGTGCTCCAAGTCGTCCATAACCACGGACACGGCTTCTCGAAAAGATTTAACCCTGCAGGGGTGCACCAAAGTTCCACACGCACCTACACCCTTGTTGTTAGATCAGGTAGGTACAAGATCACAAAACATACACCCAACGGTATGTCGACGGGGTTTCGGACACGACGTTTTCCAGACCCAAAGCAAGCACATGGGGGCCACCCCACTAAGCTAGCCGCAACGAAGTCGGACGGTCTCCGAGACGGACTCAGAGGTTTGTGACAATGGCTGTAAACGACTGGGAACCCGAAAGTGTGACCGGGCTTGTCGATACCGCGAAAACATTCCACATTAGTTCCAAAATAAAGCAGTCTGAGCGCTCCACGCCAATCGTAAATAAAGCATGGCATAAGTACAGGATAGTAATAAAGCCCCAAACTACTATGTCGCCCCCGGTACAGTACTTTGATATTAGGTACTAATCGATGGGGGTGCCCACACACCCCACCTGTGGTTAGTGCGCTTGATCTCGGAACATGTGTCAAGAACTCGGGGTCCTACGGGACACAAGTGGACGGTTAAAAACCAAATAACATCTATTGCCCACATGTTCCTCTGCATTATTTACCTACTTCAATTTTAGTTATTAAACAATAATTAAAGCCATGATCATCTCCAACATAAAGCATATGGCAGCCTTCCAACAACCGTGGTACTAGACGACACGCAACAACACTTGAGCAAGCGACTACGACGCGCAAGTCCAACTATCTACCAAACAATAGGTAATAGGATGTGTCCAAGGCAATATAAGGCTGCAAGGGATATCACGGGTACGAAAACTAGAGCATCGCAACACAGATAGCAATAGATCAATAGGAGGGAATAAAGACTAGAAATGTAAAATAGGTAGAAAGGGGGCGAATACTCGCCTGAAAACATTGCCGAAGGTTCATCTGAAGATCGGGTCGACACTCGCATCCACTCATCGGCCTAATCCGTGAAGAAGCAAAACACTAGCACAAACACCGGATGCACTATTTAATACTACGACGAAAGATCGGTCATGATGCATGTATGATGTATGACATGGCAATGATGCACGGAAATTAGGCAATATTAAGCAGAACCGGGGTCCCGACAATTAATTAGATGGTTCATATTGTTTAGCTACCCGCAATTTAAATGTTGTCTTAACAGGGCAAAATAAGTTACCGGTTCGCTACATAAATTTAAATGGGACCAATATTAGACTAGATTCGCCCGCATACGGCCTCCATATTTAATTATGAGGTGAATCGGCATAATGCCCCCATACCACAACATATGTATGCGACATGAACAATTTATATGCAACAAGTCATAATGTCATATATTATAAAAATATAGGGTATCGGATAGGGATCACACATTGGCGGATTGTAGATCTTGGGGACGGAGGGGTTCGAGTTTGGTCTCGGTCGGATCGGTCTTCGAATCTAGAAGGAGGCCTTGTGGTTTTCCGTGAAGGAGATCTTGTGGTTTCCCGGGATTCGATTGTCGAAGGTGTACTTGGTTTCGGGCATCAATGGTTGTCGGAAGATCTTGTCTACAAGGACGATGACCTTGTCTGACTTCATCTTTGTACGCCGGGACGATCTTGATTCACGGCAGCACATCAACACCAACTCATCATACCAATGTATCACTACCACGTTGTATTCTCCCGTTGACCACAAAACCAACAATACCCCACTCTCCCTTTGTTTCCGGTAGCACACAAGAAACAAAAGCACAGAGCACATGTTGAAGACGGAGATGCGAGGCTTGGCAGGTGGCATAGAACACGGTACCGCAGAGGCGGCGAGGATGGCGGAGGGAGAGGGGACGGGCGCAGGCCGCGCTGCCTCCAGCGACAACCGGAGGAGCTCGGGACGGCACGGACGGCGGAGGGGCCGCATGAAGGGGCCCCTGGCAGCGGACGCGGCCGCGGGTAGCGGGCGACGACCTTGGATGGCATGGGGCTCCTGGCGGCCGGAGGCAGCGGAACCACGGCAGGATGGAGGCGCTCGGCCGCAGAGCTCGCGGGAGGCGCAGGGATGGGACGGCCAAGGCATCGGGCGGTGATGGCCGGCCACAAGGCCAGGGAGTTCTTCGGGGTGGGGTGCTGCAGGCGACGGTGGACGGGAGGCCGGCGGAGGTAGGGACTCGCGCGGAGAGGAGAGCCGAGAGGGTGAGAGGAAGGCGAGGCGAAGGACGGTGACGAGGTGGCAGAGAGGTGCATTGCGAGGAGGTCCTGCCGGCGGGTATCGATCGAGGGGGAGCGAGGCTTTGCCCGGGGTTAGTTCAGAGCGCGCGCGACGGGTGGGGAGGACATACGGGGAACAGGGCGATCGGGGGTGGGGCCAGGGGATGGCAAGTGGGGTGGTGGGGTTGACCGGGTGAGTGGTGGCGGCGGCTGAGGAAGAGGAGAGAGGGGTTGGGGTGAGAGAAGGAGTAGGGATTAGGTGGGGATTTGGTTGGTCTAGGGTTAGGGATTTGGATGGGACCAGGGTTGTAGGTGGGCTTCCGGCCGTGCTGGGCTTGACCTGGCCGGCTGGGAGGTCTGCCTCCCTTTTTTTATAAACATTTATTTTATTTATTTGTTTGTTTTATTTTAAAAATACGTTTGCAAATACTTTTTAGACAAATAAAATAATCTGAAAGAGACCGCAGATTTTGTATTTGAATAAAGAGGGCTATTGTAGAAAATAAAATAGGGCTTTTTGCAAAACAGTTTTAATCAAAAAGATGCATGATGATGCACAAAGATAAAACAACAAACGATTCTAGTAGTGATTTTACCCAGGATGCTACATGAGGTAATTCCCTGTCCTCCCCCTAGGTTTCGAGTTATGTTCATCGCCTTTGTCCTTCAAGGCCTTTCCTTCCCAATCCACGATTTCCTCCGTGGATTGCTTTTTCTTTATGGCATCCAGCTTCATCATCTTTCGCCAAACTCTCTTCTTCATGTCGCCTGTTTCATCACATTCTTTATGGCATGTGCTTGTGCTTGTCCTTCAAGAGGCTCGGTACTTTGGCCTCTTCCGGAAGCTCTATTCTGTGAAGAGGCAATCCGGCTCCGATGGTGTTTATCCCATTGGTGGCTGCATCATTTCCCTTAGATCCAACTTTCTCTTCTTCTCCTTTTCCATCTCCGAATCTGTCCAGTACTGGCGGAGGCGATGGTTTTACATCCGCGACTCCACAGTGGCCAGACAGAACTTTGGGCTTGCTCCCTTTGACCCTTCCCAGAAAATCGAGCCGAAAAGGTCGGGGAAGAATCACATCTTGGATGGCGAGGTGGCGGAGATAGAGGGACTCTATCGTCGGGTGGAGGATCTTCAGTTGATTCTGGATAAGGAGGTGAACGGTGTGGATATCATCCGCACATTCATAAAACGTTGGGTGCAACCGCTCCAGGCTAGGGCGCACCCGATGTTTATTTATTCTCGTCGCCACGATCCGACTAGGGTTTCGACTGAAGAGTTCTCCATGGGGGATCTTGACAGGATTCTTCGGCCGCTGCTGAAGTTTAAGGCTGCAGAGGATCTCCCGGGGAAGTCGCTGACTTCTCCATTCGCCGCTTCTCGTCCGGTTGCACAGGTGTAGATCTAGGGCGTGCGCGTAATGCTTTTTTCGAATGTGTTTTTCTTGCACTTGCTTGTATGCTGAAAATTTGTTTTTGTTGCGCAGGATTTCAAGGTATCGGGCATGTCGCCTCCACTACCCGAACTGTTTCGGGATGCACCTAAAAATGAGGTAGTGGATTCCATGTCTGAACTTCCCTCGGCGTGATCGCTAGTGGAAGAAACTTTTGAGTGTAGCGAGGAGCAGACTCGAAAGCGGACACGGAGCTCATGTGAGTCATCGGATGCTTCGACTCCACCGACTCATAGGAACCCGCTATGCCTTGAGCGTCACAGTGGGGGTCATGGAGGCTCTTCTTCTCCAATTCCAATTTGTGCCCGTCTGCCAAGTAAGCGGAAGAAGGAAGAGAAGAAAGAAGAGAAGAAGGAAGAAAAGAAAGGCAGGAAGGCCCCTCCTGTCTTCGACTTGAGTGATTTCGAGTTGTATGTATCTACCATTGCTTTGTCTCCTTTTTGTCGTTGTGCTTGTGCTTGTCTGTTTTTTTGTAGCCACTCTTCCGATGGCTCCTTCCCCAATGTCGCTCGGGAGATGATGGGGGAGTCGAAGGTTTCTCCCCCCTCCTCCTCAGATGGTGGCCACCTCTGAGGGTGCTGCTCCGAACCCTTCTCCGCAGGAGGCTCGGGTGGTTGTCCTTAGAAGACTGCAGGCAAACCTTCGGAGTCGCCGCCTAACCACGTAAGTGTTTTCGTTTTTTTCCATGGGGGGAGCCCCAGAGAACTTTCGGATGATCTGCTGGTTATTTTTGCTTCTTGTCTCGGGGGAGCCCTCGAGCATCTTCGGGTGATCTGCTGATCATGCCTTTCTTCCTCTTTTTTTTGTGTACATGCCTCCGGGGGAGCCCCCGAGCGTTCTCTTCGTGTGTGTACTTTGCCTTGCTCGTTCCTGGGGCGTAGCCCCCGAGCCTCTCTTTAGACAAGTTGTGTTTGGTGCAGCCCTTTGTGCAAGGTGCCAATCAGCTAGTGCAGCAGCATCTAGCATTGGAGGCCAGCTTCAGGGTACGTTTATGGATTTGTCTTTTGCGTCTTCTTCTATTTCCTTTTATTTGATCTGATAAGTGTTCTGCTGTTTGCAGAGGACAACAATACCACCCTCTGCGAGCTTGATGCTCTCAAAAAGAGCCTTGGGCGAGCGAAGAAGAAAGCCGAGGACGCCGTTGGTGCAAAGGAGCGCCTCGAGTAGGAGCTCGCCAACGCAGCTGCGGACAAGGAGCGCTTGCAGCAGGAGGCTACGGACCGCGAGGAGAAACTCGCCACTATTGCGGCCTCGTGGGAGAAGGAGGTGGCCGGCAAGCTGATGGTGGATGCCAAGGCTATTTCGGGTGAGTGGTTTCGTCTTTTCCTTTTCGGCTTCCTTGTTCTTTCTTGTTTTGCTTTTTATTCACGTCGCCTCTTCCGTTTGTTTAGATGCTGCAGGCATCGAGTTTGACCGTGGTGCTCTGGAGCACGGAAGTGCTCTGGATGATGCTGCTGCGGCGGTCGAAGACCGCTGTATTACCGTGGTCGGCTCGCTCACCAAGCCCAGGTAGGCTCTTGGGCGCTTGTATAAGGAGCTCGTCGCCAAGGGCGTCGCCCTCAAGGATGTCGACTCCTTGGCGGATGTGCTATCGGCCGAAGCGCCTGCGGCGTACAAGCGCAAGCATAAAGGCATCAGTGCATCCGTGGGGCTGGCGATGGCCCTGGTGTGTGGTGCGGAGCTGGATCTTCATCAGGTCACCTCCCAGATGCCGACGGCTGCCGATGGATCCGAGGTAGCTTTTGCTCTCTATGCTTCCCATTGTAAACGTTATGGGCCGAAGTTGATTAACTTGCTGGCGGAGTATGAGGCGAGGCAGCAGGGGGAGGCTAAGAGCAGGCAGTCTGGTTCCGAGGCTATTCAGGATGCAGCTTCTTAGGTCTTGTAGTTGTAGGATAGCTTTTGTTTCTTTTGGTCTGATGTAGCTATGAACACTCCATGTGCCACTCAGTGGCTTTTTCTGTATATAATGAGTCTCCAATCTGTTTTCGTGTTCGTGCCTTTATTTATATTCTTGCCCTCCTTTTCTCTAGGATCCTTTGGGTGATGATCCCGTTATCACGTTGCCCGCACCGTAGCTACGGCCATCCTTGGATGGTGCGTCATAGCTTTTGTTTCTTCGTGACCGCATCCATAGTCTTGAGAAAGAATTGCTTGGAGTGCGCGGCCATGCCGACGTTTGGAAGTCGAAGGCGGATCAGGGTGCTTCCAGAGAGGAGTATTTAATGGGGGAGTTGCGTCGCCTGGCCGAACAGCTTCAATGTAAGTTTTTCGAGCTGTTGCTCCTTGTTTGAGATGCGGCTGCTGGCCGGTCATCTTACTTTGCCATTTTTGCAGGTGCCAACCTTGTTCCTAAGGAGGAAAAGGAGCGTGTTGCTGTTCGGATCAGCTGCCTGACCTAGCAGGACATGGAGGCCAGCGGTTTTTTTGGATGGACCGCGATCGTGCCATGGTCCTTGCGACTGTGCAGGATCGTGTTCACCAGGTGTCGCGGGTGCTGCGCCAGGCAAAGGCTTCGTTGGCGTCGGTCCTTCACGTGATGTTTCCCCTGGATGAGGCACCGTCGGCTCTATGGGACTTGCTGGCGAAATTTCGGGATGTGCATCATGTAAGGGAGCTGGTACGGCATCAGCTAGTTGCAGGGGTAAAGGCTGCGCTTTCCATCGTGCAGCTACATCTCTTGATGTGGACCTTGCTGCTGTGGCAGCTGGGACGCCTCTTCGGTCGGATGGCGGTGTGTGGGATACGCGTCCACATTATGCGGCTGTGAGGCAGTATGCCGAACAAATTGTAGATCTCTTTGAGCAGCGTGCGCAGGTGATTCTTCAGAATAGATAGGACCTGTAAAAAGATAGATGTAAAATTTGTATTTATTCGACTGGGCGTGTTATGCCCTTTGCTGTAAAGGTTTGTTGTTGTTAGCACGTGGTGCTTTGTTTGTATGTGTGCCCTTTTCATTTGTCTGACGTAGTCAGCTACTCAGGTGTACACGCGTTATCCTCGGTCGACGAAGTCGTGAGGTGAGGGGAGCCCCCGAGTGTGTTGTATCATGAAGAAAAAATGCGAATAATAGACAAAATTTTTGGGGCGAGACACTTAGCTTTATTCATATCGTAAGGAGAAGGTACATTGGTCGGCTCAGTAGCCTTGGCTGAATAGCCTTATTGCAAGTAAAAGAAGGGGGTAGCTAGGTGTAGAAGCGTCACAATTATGCGACGTTCCATGGGTTGGAGTATGCGACTCCAGACTCCACGTGTTTGAGGCGATATGCGCCACCTGGGATGACTTCATGACGATGTAGGGTCCTTCCCAGGGTGACTCAAGCTTCTTCGGTCTCTCTTGCTTGAGTCGCAAGACTAGGTCTCCTTCGACGAAGGACCTTGGGCGCAGCCGACGGCTGTGGTAGTTGCAGAGACTCTGATGGTAGACCGCAGATCGAGCCGCGACGATGTCATGTGCCTCGTCGAGTGTGTCGACAACGTCTTTGAGTGCTGCCGTCGATTTGGCTTCGCTGTAGGCAAAGACTGTCAACACCCGGATTTTTAGTCCTAGATGCCTGTTATGCCATTCATCGCAACCCCAGGATTACCATTTTTGCGAGACATAACAGAATTGGATACCACAGTACTGTAGGGTTCACAACATAGAAAACAAAAATTTTCCTACGATGGGAACTACGTACCAAGATCTATCTACTAGATACAAACAACGGGCGGATGTATATCCGTAGAGAACATACCCTTGAAGACCGACAAAGCTTAACGAGTTCAACTCGTGGTTGATGTAGACGATCTCTTGCTGATCTCAAGATCAAGAGGAAGTCCTAGCGCCGCAAATCAGCAGCGCATCCGTGCTCGCACACACGTTTGAGGCACCGAGCAACCTCCGCCTCCTCGCTCCAGCGATGCAGCGGAAGCACAACTCCTTCTTGCCGAATAGCCACCGGGAACATGTATCTCGCTAGTCCGAGACCATGGGGGATAAATTCTAGAGGGGGAGAGAGATCCTTCACGAGGAGGTGTGAGAGACAAGTGAGGAGAGGGGCTCCTTTTATAGGAGGAGGGGGGCACCCAAGGGGTGGCCGCCGGCCATGGGGGGCAGCCCCCTCCCCTCCTTCATTCATGTGGGTGGACACTCAACTCACAAAATGCCCTTTAAATTTCCTCCACTCAAAAGTCCACTCAAATTCCCATTAAATTTCCACCAAATTTAATGCAAACTCTCATTAAATAAAACTCTTTTATTTTATTCAGAATTTTGTCAATTACTTTAATGACAAACATTCACAAATAACCCCTTGCTAGAATTCCATTTCACATGCATAACCACTTTATGCAATTTCACCCGAAAACCCGTTTCAGTATCTAGTGAAATAAATTCCTGCGCTTGTTCATTCTTTCGGCATGAAACTTTTGTTCCAATTGGATGTCGGTGTCTCTTAAGTGTGTCACCCTACGGTTCGTGAATAATGCGGACATGATCGAGACCCTTCTCGGATCAATAATCAGAAGCGAGATCTGGAGACCCATACTGACTCCCACACATTCAACGATGACTTTCTTGTGATCGTCGGATCCTTTTACGCTAGTATCTTAATCCCTTTGTTTCACGATATATTACATGTCCGAGATTCGATCATCGGTATATCCATACCTAGTTTGATCTCGTTACCGACATGCACTCTTTTCTCGTTCCTGTGATATAACATTCTAGTGATCAAATCACTTGCTTGCAAGCTAATCAATGTGATATCACCGAGAGGGCCCAGAGTATATCTATCCGTCATCGGGATGAACAAATTCCACTCTCGATCCATGAGCCTCAACATAACACTTTATTAGTTCTGAATCCATCTTTATAATCACCCTGTTACGGTGTGACGTTTGACGTTATCAAGAAACTCTTCCGGTGTTAGTGATTGACATGATCTCATGGTCTAAGGATTAGGATCACTTCGTAAGTTGTTATAGAAATATAAACTCAATGACTTTGATCGTAATGCTATACTTCGGATGAATGTTCATCACATCATTACACTAATGTTGTGATCCCGTTATTAACAACATCCAATGTCCATGATCAGGAAACCTTGATCATCTTGTTAATCAACGAGCTAGTTTATAAGAGAGGCATAACTAGGAACTTTCTGTTTGTTTATTAAACACACATGTATTAAAGTTTACGTATTAGTACAATTATAGCATGCAAAATAAATATCTATCATATACTTGGAATACACATAATAAACACTTTATTATTGCCTCTCAGGGCATATTCCCTTCAGTCTCCCACTTGCACTAGAGACAATAATCTAGTTACATAGTGATAAATCTTACACCCATTGAGTTCTGGTGTTGATCATGTTTTGCTCTAGGGAGAGTTTTAGTCAACGGATCTTCTACATTGAGATCCGTATGTACTTTACAAATCTTTATATCTCCATCCTTGACATGCTCGCGGATGGAGTGAAACCGGCGCTTAATATGCTTGGAATGCTTGTGAGACCTTGGCTCTTTGGCATTGGCAATGGCACCATTGTTGTCACAATAGATCACCATTGGGTCCAACGCGTTTGCCACCACTCCTAGTTCGGATATGAACTCCTTCATCCAAACTGCTTCCTGAGCCACTTCTGAAGTAGCAACATATTCGGCCTCCGTTGTTGATCCCGCTACCACAGGTTGTTTGGAGCTCCTCCAACTAACTGCTCCGCCATTCATGAGAAAAACATATCCGGATTGAGACTTAGAGTCATCCGGATCGGTGTCAAAAGCTAGCATCAACATAACACTTAGCGACGAGCTCTTCTTCACCTCCGTATACAAGAAACATATCCTTAGTTCTTCGTAAGTACTTAAGGATATTCTTGACCGCTATCCGATGTTCGAACACGATCCGATTGGTACCTACTAGTCAAACTAATAGCATGTGCCACATCCGGTCTTGTACATAGCATGGCGTACATTATAGAGCCTATGGCTGAAGCATAGTGGACTTTGTCCATTATCTCTCTTTCTTCCGCCGAAGCCGGACTTTGAGTCTTACTCAATGTCTTGCCTTGCAACATAGGTAAGAACCCCTTCTTACTTCCGTCCATTTTAAACTTCTTTAAAATCTTATCAAGGTATGTACTTTGCGATAGCCCTATTAGGCGCCTAGATCTATCTCTATAGATCTTTATGCCTAATATGTATGATGCTTCACCTAGGTCCTTCATTGAAAATTTGCTGTTTAGATAACTTTTAACACTGTTTAAAAAGTCTATATCATTTCCGATCAATCATATGTCATCCACATATAATATCAGAAATGCCACATTGCTCCCACTCACTTTCTTGTAAATACAAGCTTCTCCATAAGTTTGGACACATCCAAACTCTTTGATCACCTCATCAAAGCGGAGATTATAACTTCGTGATGCTTGCTTCAATCCATTGATGGATCGTTGAAGCTTGCACACCTTGTTAGCATCCTTAGGATCGAAAAAACCCTTTGGTTGTATCATATACAACTCTTCCTCAATATTACCATTGAGAAACGCAGTTTTTACATCCATCTGCCATATCTCATAATCGAAATATGCAGCAATTGCTAACATAATCCTAACTGACTTTAGCATCGCTACGGGAGAGAATGTCTCATCATAGTCAACTCCTTGAATTTGTCGAAACCCCTTTGCGACAAGTCGAGCTTTATAGACGGTCACATTACCATCAGCATCAGTTTTCCTTTTGAAAATCCATTTGTTCTCCACGGCCTTTCGGTCGTGAGGTAATTCCACCAAGTTCCAAACTTGATTTTCATACATGGATTCCATCTCGGATTTCATGGCTTCTAACCATTTGTTGGAATCCAGGCTCATCATCGCTTCTTCATACATCGCAGGGTCATCATTTTCATCAACCATGAAATTCATGACAGGATTTCCGTACAGCTCGGGGAGTGCACGCGTCTGTTTGACTGCGAGGTTCGGAGTACTCTCTTGAAGTTTCATGATCATTATCATTAGTTCCCTCTTCAACAGGTGGAGCCAACTCCGGAACAACTTCCGGCGCTGCGCTACTCGCCATACTTTGAAGAGAAGGTTCAATAACCTCTTCGAGTTCTACCTTCCGACTACTCACACCTTTCGCAAGAAACTCTTTCTCTAGAAAGGATGCATTCTTGGCAACAAAAACCTTGCTCTCGGATCTGTGATAGAAGGAATACCCCATAGTTTCCACTTCATTCTGAAAATCCTTGAACTTTTCAAAGGTTTCATACTTGTGTTTCATCAAGTAGATATAACCGTATCTACTCAAATCATCCGTGAAAGTAACAAAATAACGATATCCACCTCGCGCCGACACACTCATTGGACCACATACATCAGAATGTATGATTTCCAATAAATCTGTCGCCCGTTCCATTGAACCGGAAAACGGCGTTCTAGTCATCTTGCCCATAAGGCATGGCTCACATGTATCAAATGATTCAAAATCAAGTGATTCCAAAAGTCCATCCGAATGGAGCTTCTTCATGCGTTTAACGCCAATATGACCTAGACGGCAAGCGACATATATGCGGATATATCATCATTTAGTTTAATCCTTTTAGCATCAACATTATGAATATGTGTAACATTATCATCGAGATCTAATAGAAATAAACCATTCATCATCGGTGCATGACCATAAAAGATTTCATTCATATAAATGGAACAACCATTGTTCTCGGATTTAAATGAATAACCACTTGCATCAAACACGATCCGGATACAATGTTCATGCTCTGCGGGCACCAGATAACATTTATTCAAGTTTATAACTAATCCCGACGGCAAGTGGAGAGGCAGCGTTCCGACGGCGATCACATCAACGCTTGATCCATTGCCGACACGCATCTTGACCTCACCCCTTGCTAGCGGTCGCTTGTTCCGCAGCCCCTGATTCGAGTTACAAATATTAGCAACTGAACCGGTATCAAATACCCAGGTGCTACTACGAGCACTAGTCAAGTACACATCAATAACATGTATATCATATATACCTTTGTTTGCCTTGCCGGCCTTCTTATGTCTCCGCCAAATACTTGGGGCGGTTAGGCTTCGATGCTGATCCCCTTACAATAGTAGCACTCGGAATCAGACTTAGGTCCAACTCGGGGTTTCTTTTCAGGCGTGGCAACAGGCTTGCCGCCCTTACTACCCTTCCGTTTTCCCTTCTTGTCTTTCTTGAAACCAGTGTTCCTACTGATCATCAACACTTGATGTTCCTTTTTGATCTCCACTTCTGCAGTTTTAAGCATTGACAGAAGCTCGGGGAGAGACTTCTTCATGCCTTGCATGTTATAGTTCATCACAAAGCTCTTATAGCTAGGTGGCAGAGACTGCAGAACACGATGGATGCCTAAGTCAATGGGAATTGACATTCCCAAGGACACAAGCTTATCGGCGTAACCTGACATCTTGAGTACATGCTCACTAAAGGAGCTGTGCTCTTCCATCATGCAGCTAAAGAACTTTTCTGAAGCATTGTAGCTCCCTACAGCAGCATATGTGTCGAAAATCATTTTCAACTCACCCATTGTATCAAAAGCATTGCCATTTTCAAAACGCTTTCTAAGTTCCGGCTCTAGCCCATATAATATGCCGCAATGAACTAAGTTGTGGTCCTCCTGACGAGTCTGATAGACATTCTTCTCCTTGTCAGGGGCATCATCAAAAGGTGGGGGGCCTAACGGCGCTTCTAGCACATATTGCTTTTGTGCAGCAGAGAGGAGAATCCTCAAATTCATGGCCCATTCGGTAAAGTTTCTACCATTCATTGCTAGTTTCTGTTTCTCCATGAACACATTGAAATTAAAAGCAGGTGGTGCCATCTACAACAGAATTTGTAAAGTTTAGACTAAGTGTATGATAGATTGAGTTCAACTAATCCATATTACGAATGAAATCCCACTCAAAAACGACATCCCTCGTGCCCTTTTGGTGATTACATGAACCAAATCCACTATACCAAGTCCGATCATCACGTGAGTCGGTATAGCTTCAAAGGCGAGCATCAAATGGGCATCATATCAACTATATGACTCATGCTTAACCTTTCGGTCCGTGTTCCGAGGCCATGTCTGTACATGCTAGGTTCGCCAAGTTAGAACCTTAGTATTCGCGTGTGTAACTGTTTTACACCCGAAATATGGTCGTGGATCCAAGAACACCCGATCATCACGTGATGTCTTGGAGCGACGAAACATAATCGGTGCATACTAAAGGAAGAACACATTCTTATCTTGATATTTAAAAGAGGGATCATCTTATTATGCTAACAAAGAGCTAAACAAGCAATATAAGATGCTATCAAACATCATATGTTTGTTAGTGAAATGATATGGTTCCCGCAGATGATCTCTATCATGTGCACCGTGGTATGATCACTATCATACCTATATGTGTAAATCCAAGGTCTATGGAGTTTACACGCTATGTGTGTTGTAAGAGTATCATCTCATACTTTTACTTACAACACTACCATATCATAACACTAGCCCAGCAACAATCTAAACTAGACACCTCTAATTTATCCATTGCAAGATTTACGTGGCTTAGGGCTTTCGAGATAGAATCGTTCTTACCTACGAACATGAACCACAACGAGGATAATCAAATTGTTGATAACTCGCTTGCAAAATAGATATTGACTATAGTAGGAGAGACAGAAACCCGCTAGCCACTTATGCAAACTAGTTGCATGTCAAGCGTGGAACAGGTCTCATGTGCGAGGACATGTAAAGTTTGTCCGGGTCGCTTCATCCCACTATGCCACCAATATCCAAAATTACAACAAAGGAGCAACAACATGATCATCATCGCCCACATACTCATATGTGTACTACCCGTGTAAAGTATCTACGCATAGATCCGGCTCTGATACCACTGTAGGGTTCGCAGCATAGAAAACAAAAATTTTCCTACGATGGGAACTACGTACCAAGATCTATCTACTAGATACAAACAACGGGCGGATGTATATCCGTAGAGAAGATACACTTGAAGACCGACAAAGCTTAACGAGTTCAACTCGTGGTTGATGTAGATGATCTCTTGCCGATCTCAAGATCAAGAGGAAGTCCTAGCGCCGCAAATCAGCAGCGCATCCGTGCTCGCACACACGTTCGAGGCACCGAGCAACCTCCGCCTCCTCGCTCCAGCGATGCAGCGGAAGCACAAATATTTCTTGCCGAATAGCCATCGGGAACATGTATCTCGCTAGTCCGAGACCATGGGGGATAAATTCTAGAGGGGGAGAGAGATCCTTCACGAGGAGGTGTGAGAGACAAGTGAGGAGGGGGGCTCCTTTTATAGGAGGAGGGGGGCACCCAAGGGGTGGCCGCCGGCCATGGGGGGCAGCCCCCTCCCCTCCTTCATTCATGTGGGTGGACACTCCACTCACAAAATGCCCTTTAAATTTCCTCCACTCAAAAGTCCACTCAAATTCCCATTAAATTTCCACCAAATTTAATGCAAACTCTCATTAAATAAAACTCTTTTATTTTGTTCAGAATTTTATCAATTACTTTAATGACAAACATTCACAAATAACCCCTTGCTAGAATTCCATTTCACATGCATAACCACTTTATGCAATTTCACCCGAAAACCCGTTTCGGTATCTAGTGAAATAAATTCCTGCGCTTGTTCATTCTTTCGGCATGAAACTTTTATTCCAGTTGGATGTCGGTGTCTCTTAAGTGTGTCACCCTATGGTTCGTGAATAATGTGGACATGATCGAGACCCTTCTCGGATCAATAATCAGAAGCGGGATCTGGAGACCCATACTGACTCCCACACATTCAACGATGACTTTCTTGTGATCGTCGGAACCTTTTACGCTAGTATCTTAATCCCTTTGTTTCACGATATATTACATGTCCGAGATTCGATCATCGGTATCTCCATACCTAGTTTGATCTTGTTACCGACATGCACTCTTTTCTCGTTCCCGTGATATAACATTGTAGTGATCAAATCACTTGCTTGCAAGCTAATCAATGTGATATCACCGAGAGGGCCCAGAGTATATCTATCCGTCATCGGGATGAACAAATTCCACTCTCGATCCATGAGCCTCAACATAACACTTTATTAGTTCTGAATCCATCTTTATAATCACCCTGTTACGGTGTGACGTTTGATGTTATCAAGAAACTCTTCCGGTGTTAGTGATTGACATGATCTCATGGTCTAAGGATTAGGATCACTTCGTAAGTTGTTATAGCAATATAAACTCAATGACTTTGATCGTAATGCTATACTTCGGATGAATGTTCATCACATCATTACACTAATGTTGTGATCCCGTTATTAACAACATCCAATGTCCATGATCAGGAAACCTTGATCATCTTGTTAATCAACGAGCTAGTTTATGAGAGAGGCATAACTAGGAACTTTCTGTTTGTTTATTAAACACACATGTATTAACGTTTCCGTACTAATACAATTATATCATGCAAAATAAACATCTATCATATACTTGGAATACACATAATAAACACTTTATTATTGCCTCTCAGGGCATATTCCCTTCAAGTACATCATCCATTACAAACCATACATAAGGTCTTACACAAATAAGGATCTCATGATCCAGTTCTTAATACAACTTCAAGCAGCGGAATACGTAATAATAATGGTAGCGTAGGCGAAGCTCCATCTTCGGGGCACATGCAATGCTGACGATGGGAGATGATCCTAGTTGTCGTAACCTTCCTGGGGTCCATCCTCCAGGTACTCCTCTTCATAGCCTGGCCACGGGAATAGCCATGGACAAAGCCATGAGTACTCTTTAAGTACTCGCAAACTAATACAAACAAGTAAAAGGGTTTTTGGATAATAGGACACTAGGCTCTAGGGTTGTTTTGCAAAGGCCAGATTTATCTCTACTACTCAGAAGCAAGAGAGCTAGTTGAAGTTTATAACACCTAAGTGGGAACTTGTATTTCGTATCACAACCCTGTTGTAGTCAAGTCAAAGTCTCAATTCATTTCACAAGTCTTTTGAAAACATCTGACGGGGGAACAGTATGGCCACTCCAACTGTCCATAACCACGGACGCGGCTATTCGAATAGTTTGACACTCTGCAGAGATTGTACACTTTCACCACAACATTCGATACATCCGTCAGGAACAAATCCTGAATTCACCATACTCAGTATGCGGATAATCAATTCTAACCTTTCAATTACATGCCCTAGTATAAGAACCTCTCCTGTGAGTTTGGCCTCCCAACCATGACCAACTGTCATCTTGGGTACTGCACAGGTGCAAAATCTTCACAAGGTAGCCTCAGCTCAGACCTTGGTCGTGAGGGAACTAATACTAAGGTATATAAGTTTCCAGTCAAGCCCTACCCAATCTTCGGGTACTATGGTTGTACGATAAAATTGGAATGGTATCGTATCCAGACAACCATCAGTTTTATAAAGGGCTAAGGCTCATGCCTCAACATTTTCATCACCATAATCATCTCGTGTTTGGAAACACATGTCAAAACATCTCAGTAGAATGATCCATCATTCTAAGGTTTTCATAACCATTTTCACCAAGTATTGCCATCTAAAGTTGATCAAGTTTTATGCTTAGCACTAGCATCTATAAGTGGGGATAGGTACTAATGAGGGGTGGTAAACTAGTGGAGTTTCAACTAAGTTCAATCTCATGCCTTGGGATGATATCAAGATTATCTAGCTTAGGCCAAATTTTATGCTCTTTATGCAACCTTCAAATATATCTTTCAAGAATCTACAAGTCACTTGAGTACTCTCTAAGGAAGTAGCTTTGATAAAGAAATAAAGTAGAAAGCTTGCAAATAAAACTAGGATTGGGTTATCAAGTGGATATGATCACATATGCTTCAGGCATATAGTTTGCATGGTAACAAGTAAGGGTTTGTTTACATCAGTAGAATATCTTGCAAGGGTTAGCTTGCACATTCACTAGTAGTATTAGGCTTGCATAGGTCAACTTGATTAGTAAGGCTTGCAAGTATTGGCTTGCACAATATCAGTATAAGCTTGCTAAATTGCAAGTGTTAGCTTGCCTTGTGCAGAGCAGTGGTTGAAGTTCTCCTCGGCTTCTTCTTCGTAGAATCCTCCTTCCTCCTCGTATCCTTGGTCGGTACTAGCGTCTATAAATAAATACGATGTACACAATCACCACACAATACTTAACTACTTGCAACCATCACAAAAAGGGGTCCTATAGATGATCTAACATCATCACTAACATTACAAGGTTAAAGCTTGGTTTAATTCCTTTTTATTTTTAGAAAAGTAATTTCTACTCATTGAAAAACTACTTAAGATTTAATATTCTCCAAACCAAACATGGGATCATGTTGACACATGTCATCACCACATATTTTAGTCCATGGGAATGTGATTTAAAGTGGTGTCATAATTTAATAAGGTTTTACCCTTTTATTTTAATTAATTAAAGTGGCTAGAAATGCCTATGTGGCATTCTTTTATTACTTGGTCAATATTTCTGTAAGTAAACCTATATATTTTTATATATTCTGAAAGGTATGGTTAAATGTGATTTTTGGGAGTTGGAATCAACTCAAAAGATATTGTGGTTTCAATTTGAAAAATGTTTGAATGCAAAAAAGCTTCTGCCTTGTTATTTTTGCCAAGGGTTATCCACATATCCAAATGACTTGAATCCAACGGGCTTGGATTCAGCATTCCCAAACATTTCTAACAAAATTGGTTTCATTCAATTTGGTGCACTGAATCGACTTGGGTTGATTTTTGAAACTGGGTATAGACGTGTGTTTGAAATAAAATGGAAAAGAGTAAATTCAAATAACTGGGCTGCGCGGGAAAGGTTAACGGGCCGGCCTGCTAAGCACAACACTTCCGTGGGCTGCATAAGTGGTTGTCCCCACGCGTCAGTGAGACAGGGGGTGTGAAGCGGTATATGGCGATGTGGTGCGTTCGATCTGGTTCCAATCCAACGGCTGAGGGTCATCGTCGACGTTGGGCAACGCCGGCAAGACAGAAACCTAGCGCGGCTAGTGGGGGTCGTTGGGGGCTTACCGGGGTTCAGGCGAGGGTCGGCGAGGCGGGCGAACGATGAAGTCGACGATGGTGAACCTCCTGGTACCGGCAGCTTCTCTCCGGCGGCTCAATCGCTGGCTCCTTCTTCTCCAGCGGCGGGTTCGGTGAAATTCGCGGCTGTGCTTTGCTGCTCCAGGAACAGGGTGGAATGATCAGTGAGGAGAGGGGAGTGATATGGTGTGCTCAATTCGGCTGGGGGTGGCCTCCATTTATAGTGGCGAGATGGGACCGACGGGGCACACGGTGAGCTTGTCGGGGTCGATGGTACAGACGGCTATCGGAATGGGCGAAGGTAGGGGGCGGTGTGGTGCTCCCTAGCGATGCTCAACGACATGGTTTCGAGACGTGGGGTGGTGCGGCTTGGTCGGAACGCGACGGTGCTCTGCGCGTGCCCGACGGAGAATTTAATGGCGCACAGCGCGCGTGGTCCACGCGGCGGCAAACGAGCGTGTCTGCGGGGTTGTTGGGACGGTGGTGATCACGTATGCATGCGGCAAGGGCGATGCGATGGCGTGGCGCCGCAGGCGTGCTCTCGGCATGGTTGCTGGCGAGGTTGGCATGGTTTGTGCGTGTGGTCCAGTGGCTGGCAACGTTCGAGCGCTGGACAGGGAGTGGCGGTGGGGTGTTGTCTTCCTCCAAGAAATGCTTGCTAGGCTTGTTTCTCCTCCTAGCTTGCTGTCGACATGGGGGTGACAAGGGTGCATTCGGCCTGCTCACCATTGATGGCAATGCCAAGCTTACAGTGATGCTAAGGGTGTGCAATTGAGCTAGATGATCTACTAACACCTAGTTGTAACCAGAGAGGGAACAAGTTAGGCTTCAATCACTCCTCACAGTAGTGTTTGGATTTTGTTTGATTTGGGTCTACCAAGTGTTTGATGAAATGGCCGCAAGAACTCAAGTTTTGAATTTTGAAAAGATTTTTGGTGGGTGTGCTAGGTTGGTGCTGGTGAGTCTGCAGATGCTTGGGTTTTGAAAGTTGAGCTTGTTTGAGTGGTTTTTGAAAAAGTGGGATCTTCCCATATGATAAAGATTCAATTTTGAATTGTCATTTAAACTATGCATTTGAAAGTTTCAGGATGATCACAAAGTGGGCCTTCATACTTTGTTATGAGTACAATCAAGGGGTGCAAAGATCCAGAAAAGTTTCTGTTAAGTTCTGAAAGTTTGAGACAACCAAAGTAGGCATGGGAGTTAAATTGGTCAAAATGACCATTCCCTTATTTTATTTGTTTTGATTTACTTGTCTTTGAGAAAAGTTTGGGAATTGTTTAGATGATGTTTATTTCACCTAAGTATCCATTTACAAGCAAAGGAACACACAAACAAGTTGGTTCAAAAGAATTCAAAATGAAATGCATACTCACATGCATGCTTTCATATTTTTATTTAGCAAAGTTTTTGTTAAACCAATTTGATGATTAGAGTTTGATGATCTAAGTTTAATATTTTTGGGATGTTACAAACCTTCCTCCCTTAAACAAAATCTCGTCTCGAGATTTGATAAAGGACGAAAAAGATTACCTAGGATTTGAAGAGATCGGGAAACTCCGTCCTGATGTGATCTTCGCGCTCCCAGGTAGCTTCCTCTTCTGTGTGGTTGCTCCACTAAATCTTGAGAAACTTGATGCTTCGGGTTCGGGTAGTTTTGAAGGCTTCTTCCAAAATATGGATGGGTACTTCGGGATAGGTCAGGTCATCGTTGATCTCTATGGTCCGGTGATCAATATTCTTGAACACTTCGGTCTTCTCTGGGACTTCGAGACACTTGCGAAGTAACAAGATATGGAACACATTGTGCACTGCGGACATCTCTTTGGGTAGTTCCAATTGATACGACACTTCTCCTTGACGGTTCAAAATCTTGAAGGGTCCGATATATCTGGGGGCTAACTTTCCTTTGAGTTGGAAACGCTGCATTCCCTTCAATGGTGACACCTTCAGATAAACAAAGTCTCCTATGTTGAAGGCGAGGTCTCGATGTCTCTTTTCGGCGTAACTCTTCTGTCTGGATTGGGCAGTCTTGAGGTGCTCACGAATCTTGTGAACCTTCTCTTCTGCTTCTCGTAGGATATCGGGTCCGAAAATCTGACTCTCTCCTACTTCCGACCAGTTCAAAGAGGTGCGACACTTTCTTTCGGACATGAATTCAAATGGAGCCATTTGCAAACTAGCCTGATAATTGTTGTTGTAAGAAAAATCTACAAACGGCAGACAGTCTTCCCACTTGTATCCATATTCTAACATACACGCTCTCAGCATATCTTCAAGTATTTGATTTACTCGCTCCGTTTGTCCATCGGTCTGAGGGTGATAAGCGGTGCTGAAATCTAGGCGGGTTCCTAAAACTTCTTGGACTTTCTTCCAGAATCTCGAGGTAAACTAAGTTCCTCGATCCGATACGATGTTCTTGGGGACTCCATGCAAACTAACTATTCTAGCGATGTACAACTCTGCTAGCTTCGAACTCTGATATGTCGTCTTGACGGGCAAGAAATGGGCGACTTTGGACAATCTGTCCACTATGACCCAGATGGAGTCATTTCCCCTACTAGAAGTAGGTAGTCCAGTGATAAAGTCCATTCCAATGGAATCCCATTTCCATTTCGGAATCTGCAAGGGTTGCAACAATCCAGCGGGTCTTTGATGTCCTGCCTTGACTCGCTGACATATGTAACACTTGGAGATATAGCTTCCGATTTCTCGCTTCATCTTATGCCACCAAAATTTCTCTTTCAAACTTGATACATCTTAGTTCCTCCGGGATGGATAGAATAAAGAGTATCATAAGCTTCCTTCAGAATAACTTCTTTTAACTCAGAATCTGCGGGTACACAAAGGAGTCCTTTGTACCACAAAACTCCTTCGTCTTCAGTGAATCCGGGTACCTTGCCTGTACCGATACAACGATTGATTCTGTTGATACTAGCATTTCCCTTCTGCGCCTCTTTAATCTGGCTGATCAAAGTGGGCTGGAGTTCTATGCTAGCCAAAAATCCTTCACTCACTAATTCCATTCGAAAATCTTCCATCTCTTTGTGCAAGCTTGGTTGCTCCTTCAAGATCATGGAGTTCAAGCGGCACGGCAATCTACTAAGGGCATCTGCTACCACGTTGGCTTTACCGGGGTGATAGTGAATCTCTAGGTCGTAATCCTTGATTAGCTCAATCCATCTCCTCTGTCTCATATTCAGCTCCTTCTGAGTGAATATATACTTCAGGCTCTTGTGATCCGAATAAATCTTGCAACGGTTTCCCATCAGGTAATGTCTCCATGTCTTCAGGGCTAGAACTACGGCTGCGAGTTCGAGGTCATGGGTTGGGTAATTTTGCTCATGTTGCTTCAATTTTCGAGATAGATAAGATATAACTTTGCCTTCTTGCATTAGCACACATCCGAGACCGATCTTGGATGCATCGCAATACACATCGAAGGGCTTCGTGATATCCGGCATGATCAAGATTGGGGCTGAAATCAATCTCCTCTTCAGTTCTTGAAAACTCGCTTCACATTTGTCGGTCCATTCAAACTTCTTGTCCTTCTTCAGCAATTGGGTCATGGGTCTGGCAATACTCGAGAATCCTTCTACGAATTTGCGGTAATATCCCGCCAATCCGAGAAATGCACGAACTTGGGTTTGAGTGGTTGGGGCTTGCCAATCTTCTACATCTTTAACTTTGGCAGGATCAACGGCAATTCCTCCAGCTGATACAATGTGACCGAGGAATCCTACCTCCTGTAACCATAATTCACATTTGCTAAACTTTGCATACAGCTGATGCTCTCTAAGAGTTCCAAGAATGGTCCTTAGGTGTAGCTCATGTTCTTCTTCTGATTTGGAATAAATCAGAATGTCATCGATGAAAACAACGACAAACTTATCTAGGAAGTCCATAAAAATCTTATTCATGAGATTCACGAAATAAGAGGTGGCATTGGTTAATCCAAAAGACATGACTGTATACTCATACAATCCATATCTGGTGGTAAAGGCAGTCTTTGGAATATCCTCTACGCGAATCTTGAGTTGATGATAGCCAGTTCTAAGATCAATCTTAGAAAACACTTTGGCACCGGTAAACTGATCAAACAAATCTTCTATCTTGGGCAAGGGGTATTTGTTCTTCATGGTGACATCATTCAACTTCCGCTAATCCGTACACAAACGGTTAGCTCCATCCTTCTTGTCCACAAACAAGACAGGTGACCTCCATGGTGACGCACTTGGTTGAATCAATCCAATTTCCAGCATGGACTCCAGTTGCTTCTTCAGTTCTGCTAACTCCGACGGGTTCATACTATAGGTTCTTTGAGCTATGGGTCCAGTTCCGTGGATTAGTTCGATGATAAACTCGATATCCCAATCTGGGGGCATACCGGGCAAAACATCTGGAAATACATCGGGGTATTCACATACTATCCGGACTTGGTCAATGGTAGGTTGGGATATACTCTTGTTACACTTGAATTGGCGAGGTAAGGTTTCAGATATATGCTCGACTGATATTCCGGCTGTACTGGTCATGGTTATGGCTTTCTTGGCACAGTCAATCAATCCTTTATGTTTGGACATCCAATCCATTCCTAGTACTACTTCCAAACCTTTAGTTCTGAGTACTATTAGATTAGCATAAAAATCTATGCCATGGATTCGGATAGGGACGGCTTTGCAAATTTGCCTAGCCTTGGTGGTTGATCCGGGAATTTGAACAATCATGACATGCTTCAGTTTGGGTGGTTGAATTTTACTAGTGCATGCAAATTCTTCGGTGATAAATGAATGCGATGCACCAAAATCAAACAACACTCTTGCAAGTTCTGAATTAACAGAAAACATACCCAGCACGACGTCTGGCGCTTCCTGAGCTTCTTTAGCATGCATGAGAAGAAGACGGCCGTTGCGTTTGAGCGAATTCCCTGGGGCAAATCTTCTTCCTGGATGAACTCAACGCTGCTGCTGAGTTGGGGCATTGGTATTGGGGGCTGCGACATTCTTCTTGTTGGGGCACTCGTTGGAATAGTGGCCTTTATTTCCACAGTCATAACAAGTCACTTGTGACTTGTCCTTTGCTGCTACAGGCACAACATTACTTCCAGTCCTCGGGGCAGCGTTGGGGTTGGCTGTAGCATTGTTGTTGTTGAACTTGGGTGGGGCACGGTTGAAATTACTAGAGTTGCCGGGGTTGTTGTGATTTCCTCCGGGCCTAGGGTTTCCACGGTTGGGATAGGTTGGTCGGTTCATCGGGGGTCTGTTTGTTCTTGGGGCAAATCCTGGAAATGGGTTAGGGCAATACTTTGGGGTCTCATGGGTTCCTGGCTGATGCATCATGCGACGCTTGCGGTTCTCATTGGCTTGGTTGATCTTTCCTTCCATCTAGATAACAGAGTCTACAAGGGCTTCAATATCAGCAAAGGGGATATTGACTAACACCATCTGCATCTCATCGTGCAAATCATTCAGGAATATTTCTTTCTTCTTGGCTTCGTGTCGATCTCATCCGGGGCATATCTAGCTAATGACAAGAATTTTTCACGGTATTCCACTACAGTCATCCTTCCTTGCTTCAGTTCTCTGAACTCGTCTCTCATTCTCTTGATCAAACCCGGTGGCACATGGGTTCTGCTAAACTTGACATTGAATTCCTCCCAGGTCATCATCTGGCCTCCGGTCATTGCGCGAACACTGTTCCACCATGCCCTGGCATCTCCGGCTAGATAGTGGGTCGCGAATAGAACTTTCTCGTTGGCTTCCACTCCGGCGACTTCTAGGTTATTTTCCATGGTTTGCAACCAATCATCGACGTCTAGGGGCTCTTCTGACTTAGTGAAAACAGGTGGGTTGGTATTCTGGAAATTCTTAAGCTTAGATCCATGGTTGTCCTGATTTCTGTGGCCTTGGTTGTTGTGGGAAAGCTGAGCTATCTGTTGCAGGGTGGCTAGGTTGGCTTGACGTTCTGCTCTTTCAGCTTCACGGTCCGAAACCAACATTTGCAGGATCTGCAACATCGGGTCCGGGGATGAACCACTTCCTCCGCGTGGCATCTAAAGATTGAGATAGATCATGAGAAAAGAGGGAAATTTCTAAGGTTTCGGGGACTTTGAAAAGTTTTTAAGTTTGACTCAGAGTTTTCTAGCAACTTGCTTTTCATTCATTCACTCATAGCACACGATACAACACACACCACAACAAGGAAAAACAGATGGTTTTAAGAACCATTCTGAAAACTACGATATAGTGGGACCGAATACTACTCACTACGCTAGTGCTCAAGTGGTACTACTCCTCGGAATCGGTGGCTTCCTCATCTTCATCATCATCAATGAAGGCGAAATCATCCTCATCGGTGAAGAAATCTATAGCCTAATCCTCCCGAAAATCATCGTCATCGCTGAGATAGGAGTAGGGGTCTCCACGAAGATCCTCTCCAGCATTCTCCCTTTCCTCCAACTACATGTCTCTCTCGTGGATGGTCTCCTCCAAAGATGAGATGCGGTGGCGAAGACGAGCGATGATGCGCTCCTTCTTGTCGAGCTGACGGCGGCGAGACTTGCGATCCTTTGCTAGCATGGCGATGGTTTAATCCTTCGTTTTGATGATGGCAGACTTGTGGTTGGAGTAGTCACGGTAGTTATCCAACTCCTGCTGACGATCGTACATCATGAAGCTAAGGTGGTCCAATTGAGTCTTCAGCTCGTGGTGGTATGGGGCTTCCAGTGGTTATCCATTTGCATCATGCCTCAGGCAAAACTCAAAGCGAGTTCCCTTGATCTGATTGATGCTCTGCCCACACAGACAGGCAAGACTTTCCTGCATGGCCCTGGCAAGTCCATCGAGCCAGTTGTTCTCTCTCAAGGTAAACTGAATTCCCTCAGCAGTGGGAGGTTCAATCTTTCCTCGGAGACTTGCAACAATTAGCCACTGCAGATCTTCTCCTCCTTGATCATTGAGCTGAGCTCTGAAGAACTTGGTGTGAGGACGCTCCAGAAGTTCTGAAAGCTGGTCCAAATCCCTCTCAAAGATAAGGTCTCCTCCATTCCCCAACTGATAAAACTTGCTGTACTTCACGTCCATCTATAAGAATATAGGATGAGTAAGTTAGTAGAGTGATCAAGTGTGTCAAAATTTTATGTATTTTGCAAGAGTTTTTGAGGAACATGAATTTTCATGAAAGAATCAAAGGGATAAGAATGAGAATAAGTTTTTGTAAATATTTGTTTTCTTTGGTTTTGAAACTAAGTTTTTGATTCAAACGTCCAGTCTAACTAGGGTCTCCTATGGTCAGGATGGCTCTGATACCAACTTTTCAACACCCGGATTTTTAGTCCCAGATGCCTGTTATGCCATACATCGCAATCCCAGGATTACCATTTTTGCGAGACATAACATAATTGGATACCATAGTACATCATCCATTACAAACCATACATAAGGTCTTACACAAATAAGGATCTCATGATCCAGTTCTTAATACAACTTCAAGCAGCGGAATACGTAATAATACTTGATGGCGTGGCGAAGCTCCATCTTGAGGTCACAGGAATGTCGGCGATGGGAGATGATCCTAGTTGTCGTAACCTTCCTAGGGTCCATCCTCCAGGTACTCCTCTCCATAGTCTGGCCACGGGAATAGCCAGGGACAAAGCCATGAGTACTCTTTAAGTACTCGCAAACTAATACTAACAAGTAAAAGGGTTTTTGGATAATAGGACACTAGGCTCTAGGGTTGTTTCCCAAAGGCCAGATTAATCTCTACTACTCAGAAGGAAGAGAGCTAGTTGAAGTTTATAACACCTAAGTGGGAACTTGTATTTCATATCACAACCCAGTTGTAGTCAAGTCAAAGTCTCAATTCATTTCACAAGTCTTTTGAAAACATCTAACGGGGGAACAACATGGCCACTCCAACTGTCCATAACTGCGGACGCGGCTATTCGAATAGTTTGACACTCTGCAGAGATTATACTCTTTCACCACAACATTCGATACATCTGTTAGGAACAAATCCTGAATTCACCATACTCGGTATGCGGATAATCAATCCTAACCTTTCAATTACACGCCCTAGTATAAGAACCTCTCCTGTGAGTTTGACCTCCCAACCATGACCAACTGTCATCTTGGGTACTGCACAGGTGGACAGTATTCACAAGGTAGCCTCAACTCAGACCTTGTCCGTGAGGGAACTAATACTAAGGTATATAAGTTTCCAGTCAAGCCCTACCCAATCTTCGGGTATTATGGTTGTACGATAAAATTGGAATGGTATTGCATCCAGACAACCATCAGTTTTATAAAGGGCTAAGGCTCATGCCTCAACATTTTCATCACCATAATCATCTGGTGTTCGGAAACACATGTCAAAACATCTCAGTAGAATGATCCATCATTCTAAGGTTTTCATAACCATTTTCACCAAGTATTCCCATCTAAAGTTGATCAAGTTTTATGCTTAGCACTAGCATCTATAAACTAGTGGAGTTTCAACTAAGTTCAATCTCATGCCTTGGGATGATATCAAGATTATCTAGCTTAGGCCAAATTTTATGCTCTTTATGCAACCTTCAAATATATCTTTCAAGAATCTACAAGTCACTTGAGTACTCTCTAAGGAAGTAGCTTTGATAAAGAAATAAAGTAGAAAGATTGCAAATAAAACTGGGATTGGGTTATCAAGTGGATATGATCACATATGCTTCAGGCATATAGTTGGCATGGTAACAAGTAAGGGTTTGTTTACATCAATAGAATATGTTGCAAGGGTTAGCTTGCACATTCACTAGTAGTATTAGGCTTGCATAGGTCAACTTGATTAGTAAGGCTTGAAAGTATTGGCTTGCACAATATCAGTATAAGCTTGCTAAATTGCAAGTGTTAGCTTGCCTTGTGCAGAGCAGTGGTTGAAGTTCTCCTCGGCTTCTTCTTCGTAGAATCCTCCTTCCTCCTCGTATAGTTGGTCGGTACTACCGTCTATAAATAAATACGATGTACACAATCACCAAAAAATACTTAACTACTTGTAACCATCACCCAAAGGGGTCCTATAGATGATCTAACATCATCACTAACATTACAAGATTAAAGCTTGGTTTAATTCCTTTTTATTTTTTGAAAAGTAATTTCTACTCATTGAAAAACTACTTAAGATTTAATATTCTCCAAACCAAACATGGGATCATGTTGACACATGTCATCACCACATATTTTAGTCCATGGGAATGTGATTTAAAGTGGTGTCACAATTTAATAAGGTTTTACCCTTTTATTTTAATTAATTAAAGTGGCTAGAAATTCCTATGTGGCATTCTTTTATTACTTGGTTAGTAAACCTATATATTTTTATATATTCTGAAAGGTATGGTTAAATGTGATTTTTGAGAGTTGGAATCAACTCAAAAGCTATTGTGGTTTAAATTGGAAAAATGTTTGAATGCAGAAAAGCTTCTGCCTTGTTATTTTTGCCAAGGGTGATCTACAGATCCAAATGACTTGAATCCAACGGGCTTGGATTCAGCATTCCCAGACCTTCCTAAAAAAATTGGTTTCATTCAATTTGGTGCACTGAATCGACCTGGGTTGATTTTTTAAACTGGGTACAGAAGTGTGTTTGAAATAAAATGGAAAAGATTAAATTCAAATAAGTGGGCTATGCGGGAAAGGATAACGGGCCGGCCTACTAAGCACAGCGCTTCTGTGGGCTACATAAGTGGCTGTCCCCATGCGTCAGTGAGACAGGGGGGTGCGAAGCGGTATGGGGCGATGTGGTGCGTTCGATCTGGTTCTAATACAACGACTGAGGGTCATCGTCGACGTTGGGCAACGCCGGCGAGACAGAAACCTAGCGCGACCAGTGGGGGTCGTTGGGGGCTCACCGGGGTTCAGGCGAGGGTCGGCGAGGCGGGCGAACGACGAAGTCGACGACGGCAAACCTCCTGGTACCAGTAGCTTCTCCTGGGGCGGCTCCAATCGCTGGCTCCCTTCTTCTCCAGCAGCGGCGGGCTCCGGTGAAATTCCGGCGCTGCGCTGCTTGCCTTGCTCCGGGAACGGGGTGGAATGATCAGTGAGGACAGAGGAGTGAGATGGTGTGCTCAATTCGGCTAGGGGTGGCCTCTATTTATAGTGGCGAGAGGGGACCGACGGGGCGCACGGTGAGCTCGTTGGGGTCGATGGTACAGATGGCTATCGGCATGGGCGAAGGTAGGGGGAGGTGCGGTGCTCCCTGGCGATGCTCAATGCCATGGTTTCGAGACGTGGGGCGGTGCGGCTTGGTCGGAACGCAACGGTGCTCTACGCGTGCCCGACAGAGAATTTAATGGCGCACAGAGCGCGTGGTCCGCGCGGAGGCGAACGAGCGTGTGGGGTTGCTGGGACGGTGGTGATCACGTATGCACACGGCAAGGGCGGCGCGCGGTCTGTGGGCGTCGGTCGAGCGTGGCGCACGGGGCGTGCTCTCGGCATGGTTGCTGGCGAGGTTGGTATGGTTCGTGCATGTGGTCCAGTGTCAACATTCGAGCGCTGGACAGGGAGTGGCGGTCGAGTGTTGGCTTGCTCCCAGACATGCTGGCTAGGCTTGTTTCTCCTCCTAGCTTGCTCTCGACATGGGGGTGACAAGGGTGCATTCGGCCTGCTCACCATTGATGGCAATGCCAAGCTTACAGTGATGCTATGGGTGTGCAATTGAGCTAGATGATCTACTAAAACCTAGTTGTAACCAGAGAGGGAACAAGTTAGGCTTCAATCACTGCTCACAATAGTGCTTGGATTTTGTTTGATTTGGGTGTGCCAAGTGTTTGATGAAATGGCCGCAAGAACTCAAGTTTTGAATTTTGAAAAGATTTTTGGTGGGTGTGCTAGGTTGGTGCTGGTGAGTCTGTAGCTGCTTGGGTTTTGAAAGTTGAGCTTGTTTGAGTGGTTTTTGAAAAAGTGGGATCTTCCCATATGATAAAGATTCAATTTTGAATTGTCATTTAAACTATGCATTTGAAAGTTTCTGGATGATCACAAAGTGGGCCTTGATACTTTGTTATGAGTACAATCAAGGGGTGCAAAGATCCAGAAAATTTTCTGTTAAGTTCTGAAAGTTTGAGACAGCCAAAGTAGGCATGGGAGTTAAATTGGTCAAAATGACCATTCCCTTATTTTATTTGTTTTGATTTACTTGCCTTTGAGAAAAGTTTGGGAATTGTTTAGATCATGTTTATTTCACCTAAGCATCCATTTACAAGCAAAGGAACACACAAACAAGTTGGTTCAAAAGAATTCAAAATGAAATGCATAGTCACATGCATGCTTTCATATTTTTATTTAGCAAAGTTTTTGTTAAACCTAAATTTGATGATTAGAGTTTGATGATCTAAGTTTAGTATTTTTGGGATGAATGACCCGTGGGGACTTGTGGCGTACCTTTGCTGGTAGCACGGCTTCAGCTTCGTGCACCATGAAGAAGGGCGTGTAGCCAGTTGAGCTATTCGTTGTCGTGCACAAACTCAAGAGGACCGAGGGTAGCTCCTAAGTCCAAGCTCCTGTGAGTCGCTCAAGTTGGCTCATTAGGCGCTTCTTGATGCCAGCACCGACAAGGCCGTTGGCCTTTTTGACCTGCCTGTTCGTTTGCGGGTGCGCTACGGAGGCATATGTGATGTTGATTCCGAGGTCTTCGCAGAAGTCCTGGAATTCTTTGGAGATGAAGTTCGACCCGTTGTCGGTGATAATGTTGGGCGGCACGCCGAACCTGTAAATAATGGATTCAAAGAACTTGACGGCTATTTTTCCCTTTTGGTTAGTAACAGGCATGGCCTCGATCCAATTGGTGAATTTGTCGACTGCGACCAGGAGGTAGACGTGGCCTCCCTTCGAGGACTTGGGCAGTTTGCCGATCATGTCAAAGCCCATTTGGCGAAGGGCCATGCCAGGGGTATGGGCCTGAGCTCCGATCCTGGTGCGTGTGGTTTATCTGCAAACCTCTGGCACCCGTTGCTCCTTCGGACGATGTCCTTGGCGTCGTTCATGGCTGTTGGCCAATAGAACCCAGCTCATAGAGCTTTGGCAACAAGGGCGCGACTGCCCGCATGATGGCCGCAGATGCCCTCGTGGATGTCTTGGAGGATTGTTTTGCCATCACCGATGGTGACACACCTTTGGAGTACACCCGAAATGTTGCGCTTGTACAACTCGCCATTGACGATTGTGACGGCCTTGGACCGACGAGATATGCGTCGGGCATCTGTCGGGCTGTCAGGCAGCTCCCCGTCTTTCAGATATCGAAGGTATGGGTGTGTCCATGTTTCTTCCACTGCCATGACCTGCATCAGGTTGACCACTGCGACCTCTGTATCGAGTTTTTCTGGTCCTTCCCGTCCTTCGGGTAGCGCAACCCCCGAGTTTTCTGCCTCTTCGGGTGATCCCTTGGGGAACTTTCTTTTGATGGATGGCATGCAGATCTGTTCGAGGAACACACCTGGTGGCACCCGTGCGCAAGTGGGGCCGATGTTGGCGAGCCTGTCGGCCTCTTCATTGCTTTATCTTCCGACGTGCCGAAGCTCGCAGCCGTCAAAGTCTCCTTCGAGTGTGTTGTAGAGTGCGTGGTACGCGATCATGTTGGCGGCGTGTGCGTCGCACTCGTTCATCGTCTGCTGGACGTCGAGGTTCGAGTCTCCTTAGATAACCAGGCACGTTGCGCCGCAGATCTTGGCCATCCTCATACCGTGGATGAGGGCCTCGTACTCGGCCTCGTTGTTGGAGGCTCGGAATTTCATCCGGAGGACTTACTTCATCTTGTCGCCCTGCGGGGAGGTCAGTATGACCCCGGCTCCTGCTCCGGCCTCTCACTTGGAGCCGTTGAAGTGCATCGTCCATGATTGTTTCATGTCTGGTGTGTCTGGCAGCTGCAGCTCCATCCAGTGGACGAGGAAATTCGGAAGTACCTGAGACTTGATCACGTGGCGCTTCTCATAGACGATGTCTAGAGGTGACAGCTCGATGCCCCACAAGGACACACGTCCTGTGGCCTCTGGGTTATTCAGGATGCTGTTCAGGGGCACCTCATTGACGACCATCACCTGATGCTCCTGGAAGTAGTGGCTCAGCCGACGAGCTGTCATGAACACACCGTAGGCGAGTTTCTGATAATGAGGGTACCTCTGCTTTGTTGGCGTCAATACCTCGCTGAGGTAGTAGATTGGGCGTTGGACCCCGTGGGTGTTGCCATCTTCGGGTCTTTCGACCACAAGCACAGTGCTTACCACCTGGTGCATAGCTGCTATGTACAACAGTAAAGGCTCACGTTCCTTTGGTGTGACCAATACGGGCGAGGTAGAGAGCAGCCGCTTTAGATCTTCGAATGCGTCGTCCGCCTCGGGCGTCCACTCGAATTTGTCTGCCTTGCATAGCAGCTGATAGAACGGCAGAGCTTTTTTTCCCATGTGGCTGATGAACCTGCTCAATGACACGATTCGCCCGGCAAGCTGCTGGACGCCTTTGAGGTTCTTCGGCTTTTCCATGGCCATTATGGCCCAGATTTTCTTCGGGTTCGCCTCAATCCCTCACTGGGAGATGAAGTAGCCTAGCAGCTGACCAGATGGGACGCCGAAGGCACACTTTTCTGGATTTAGCTTGATATTGTATCGATCAAGGTTATCGAACGTCTCTCGGAGATCGTCAATGAGCGTCTTGGCCTCCCTTGTTTTGATGACTATGTCTTCTACATAGACTTGGATGTTGCGGCCGATCTGGTCCTTCAGGCATGCCTGCATGCACCGTTGGTACGTAGCGCCTGCGTTCTTCAGCCCGAAGGGCATTGTGTTGTAGCAAAACACTCCGACCGGCGTGATGAACGCCGTCTTCTCCTGATCTTCAACCTTTAGTCGGATCTGGTTGTAGCCTGAGTAGGCCTCAAGGAAGGAGAGTTTCTCGCATCCTGCAGTCAAGTCGATGATCTGATCGATCCGAGGGATAGGGAAGTAATCCTTCGGGCAGTGCTTGTTCAGTGATGTGAAATCTACGCACATCCGCAGGCTGTCCGTGTCCTTTTTGGGGACCATCACGGAGTTGGCGAGCCATTCGCTCTCCTTGATGAAGTTTGCGTCGAGTAGTCTGTTGACTTCGACTCCGATTGCTTCGGCCCGTCGTTCGGACAGTCGTCGGATGGACTATTTGACGGGCTTGGCGTCTGGAAAGACGTTGAGTGCGTGCTCGGCGAATTCCCTGGGAACTCCTGGCATGTCCGCAAGACACCAGGCGAAGATTTCCTAGCGCTCACGGAGGAATTCGACGAGCGTGCTTTCCTATGCAAAGCTGAGGTCGTTGGCGATGAGCGCCGTCTTGGACGCATCTGTCGGATGGACCTGCACCTTCTTTGTGTTGACGGTGGAGTTGAAGGACATATCTGGTGCATTCTGTCTTGCGACTGGGGGTGCCCCGTTGTCCGTCGCCTCGCGGAGCCTTACGAGCTCCTCCTGCATGCTAAATGACTGGGAGATTCTGTTGAATTCCCTATCGCAGTTGTCCGATAGGGTGAAGCTCCCGTGGACCGTGATGACGCCCCTGAGTCCTGGCATCTTGAGTAGCAGGTACGCATAGTGCGGTACTGCCATGAATCGTGCGAATGCTACACACCCGAGGACGGCGTGGTATTGTGATGGCCAGTCCACCACTTCGAAATCGAGTCGCTCGCATCGAAAGTTGTCGGGCTTGCCGTAGATGACGTCGAGCCATATCTTTCCCAGGGGAAATATGCCCTTCCCTGGGACGATGTCGTGGAACGTTGTGTCGGATTATTCCATGCTGCACAGCGGGATCCGCATTGCTGCTAAGGTACTGGAGAACATCAGATTGATGCCACTGCCGCCGTCCATGAAGACACGACTCATGTTGAACCCTCCGATCTGCGCCTCAAGCACCAGGGCAGCATGACCTGGGCGAGGGACTTGGCAAGGGTAATCCAAACGGCTGAACGTGATGCAGGACTCCGATCCGCTGAGGTACTCAGGGATGGCGGGTGGTCGGTCACAGCCAGATTGATCTGACGGGTGATTTTCTTCTGCACCATGTTCGTTGGGCGTCCTTTTTGGATCATCAGTGATCCTTTCGGCACGGGGTACCCGTGCCCACCGTTATTCTGCACGGGTGCGATTGGGTGGTTTGGAGGTCCCGCGGGTGGTGGTGGAGGAGCTCCATGTGCGATCTCGCTTGGTGCGGGTGCGTTCCCGTATCCAGGGTTCGGGGCCTGCTACCTCATCTGGGCCATGCTCTCGCTGAGTTTCTGGATCTCGCGACAGTCTTTGAGCATGTGGCTTTCCTTCTTCTTACCATCCTGCTTGTCGATGTGGAAGTGGATGGTACATTAACCTGACAGTTTGCCGTATGTTGAGGGTCCGTCGTCACGGCCGCGACGCTGCCATATCTGCGGTTGGTGTCCTCCGTCATGGAAGTTGCTTCCGCGGTATACGCCGCTGTTGCGGTTGCCGTCATTGCGGCGGTCGGCGTAGCCATCCGCGACCATGTCGGGTCCATCGCGATCGTCGTAGACGCGCGATCTTCTCTTGCTACGGCGTTCACGTCGCCGGCCATAGTCATCTTCCTCCTCCGAGTGTGCTCGGTGGAGGGAGTCCTCGCCATCTGCCCACCTGTTGGCGATGTCCATGAGGTGGTCGAGTGTCTTGGGCTTGACGCGCCCAAGTTCTTCCTTGAAGTCCGGGCACTTGACGCCATCCTTGAAGGCGTCGATCGCTCTCTCCTCAGAGATGTGCGCCGCGGAATTCTTGGTGTTGGACTAGTGTAGTATGTATGAGCGAATTGATTCGCCCGTTCGTTGGGTGCAGGCCCACAGCTCCTCGATCGAGGTTGGCCTCTTGCTAGTGCCTTTGAAGTTTCGGATGAAACTATACGCCAGTTCCTCCCAGCTTCGGATGGATCCCGAGGATAGGTTGCTGAGCCAGATCCGGGCTGCGCCTATCAGCTGCAGCTGAAGGCATTGCATGGTTGTTTCCTTGTTTCCGCCGTGTAGCTTGACGGACGATAGGTGGTCGCTGAGCCACGCATTGGGGTCCTATGTTATGTCGAACTTCGGAGTGCCCGAAGGAAGCTTGATGTTCCATGGCATCCGTGTCCGCCGAACGGATCTGCTGAAGCATCAGGCTCCACAGAGTTCTCCTTCGTCATCGTCCTCTTCAGATTCGAACGAGCATACATGCTTGGCGCGTGCCTTGTCGATCTTGCGCTGGGATATCTCCCTTCAAGCGTCGTAATCGCGGCTGCGACGGCGCGAGCCCTTGTGCCTTCGAGGAAGGTCGTGTTCTTCATCCTTGGATGAGGGTGTGGGGCTGCGGTTGAACCTGACCGCATCCTTCTTCTTTGGCTCCGCAGGAGCTTCTCCGTGGAGCGCAGCTCCAACGAGTTCGAGTCCGGTAAGAGCGGACTTATGCATGGCCCTTTTCGGGTCTCTCTCCGGAGGTGGATGGGACACGAGGTACGTGGTGGCTGCCAGGATCACAGCTTGCGGTGTTTTCGGGATGACGTTGCCGTCAGCATCCATCTCCATGAAGGACACGTTGAGGGCCCGAGTCACCTCGCGACGTGCCTTGGGATCCATGTTTTCTGTGCAAGAACGGTGCTTGTTGCCATGGTTGCCCTGCGAGCTGGAGCCGATGCCCATGGAGGAGAGCGCAGCTCGCCGCGCACTAGACTCCGAGGGTGCTTGCTTGCGTTTGTCAAGCACCTCTTGCATCTTCACCTGCTTCTTGTGCTCCTCGATTAGGAGCATGTGGTATGCCATTAGCAGGTCCCGTGAGGCATCCGCGGGCAGGATATTGTTGCCTGCTACGGCTTCGCGTGCTTGAGTCCATCCTTCCTCGCTGAGGTGGATGACCCGATCGGTGTCGTTCCCGTTGGGTGGGGGGACTAGCTTCTTCTGTTTCCGCTGTTTCTACCCTGCAGGTTGGGTGGCGGGTTGTGCTCTTGATCCATGTCACTCTTGATGACTGCGGCGCATTGATAGCGCTCGTAGATCGGATTGCTACTGCCGCAGCTTTCGGATCAGGAACCATAGGTCCCTTCATCCGATGGTGGATCGCATAGATCTGAGTTGCAGCTGCTGCTTCATAGGACTCATCTGCTGATGGAGATGTGCGTAGCACGGGGTGTGGAGCCCATGAAGCGGGCATGATCGATGGCAGAGGCACCCGATCTGGGAGGCGGAGAGTGTCGGTCTGCCCCACCTGGAAGAAGAAGCTCCCGAACAGGATCTCAAGTCTGTCGCCAACAGGCTCGAAGTCCTTCAGGGTGGCCGGCGAGTGGGCGGTGAAGTCGAAGGCGCCGAAGAGGAGATGGCTCTCCGTCGCCGCGGAGTTGTGGATCGCTTTGGTTTGGACCGTCACGATCGCACAATCAGCACCCCCAGTTCCCACAGACGGCGCCAATTGACGAGGTTTAATCTCGTCATGCCCATTGTTATGAGCTTGGGTTTTGGAGAATATGGGGATGCTGGAGATCGCAGAACGGTTAGCAAACAAGCAACACGGGGACACGAGTTTTACCCAGGTTCAGGCCCCCAGAGGGAAAACCCTACTCCTGCTTGTCTGCTCTTGATTACGGCGGAACCGAAAGTTACAAGGGTGCGCAGATGTAATCTGGCGTGAAGGTGTGTATGCGGTGGTATGCGAGAGAGACCTCCTCGTTGTGCCCTCCTCGCCTTTATATAGAGATAGGCAGGTCCCAGGCACAGATTGAGTCGGTTACAAATTCTAGTGTTGTTCTCCAAGGATCCAAAGGCGTCATGGGCCCTGGCCACCCAAAAGTCTTCATGGCCTGGCACGTGTTTCTCGTGGGCCTTCCTTGGGCTGGACTAGGTATGCTAAGATGTCGTACCCGTAGGGTATAACCATGTCACAAAGCTTCTTTTCCTAGGAAAGTAGAAAATAGTTGGGAACCCATTATTAATATGCAAGTGAATGACTTTGATCTCAAAGCTTCATGTGATATTGGTTCTAGTGTCTCTATTATGCCTAGGAAGATTTATGAAATGCTTGATTTACCACCTTTAGAAGATTGTTATTTGGATGTCCCACTCAATGATAATGCTAAGAAGAAACTCATGGGGAGTCTTAATGATGTTCTCATTATGGTTAATAATGCTTATGTCCCTGTGGATTTCTATGTTTTGGATGTTAAATACAATGCTTCTTGTCCTATTACTTTGGTAAGACCTTTTCTTAGAACAGTTGGTGCCATCATTGATATGAAAGAAGGCACCATTAAATATCATTTTACATTCAAGAAAGGTATCGAACACTTCCCAATGAGAAAAGAGAAGTTGCTCTTTGCTCCCCCTCTGAAAGCAAGGTTTGATGTTAATGCTTCTTCATTTTAAAATACTTGATTCTTCTTGCTTCTTGTGCCTAACTTAAAGGCGTTAAAGAAAAGTACTTGTTGGGAGATAACCCAAGAGGTTCCTTGAGTCTTGGAAAGTAATGACCTCTCCTTATGCTTTTTGTTTGCTTTTTGTGCCAAGAATGACCTCTAATGAGAGGGAAGTAAGATTTGGGGAGTTGCTGTCCCGAAACAGATTTCTGTCCTCCACCACAAAAATTCGTGAGGAGGCTCTGTAACTCGGATTGAGATCACAATTTACGAATAAATCCCCCAGTATGTTAGATAACTCTAGTTAGTTCAACACTCTTTGATTTGAGCAACATAAGATGTTCGAAAAAATCGGTTTCTACCTGCTGGTCTGTTTTGACAGATTTCTGCCATTATTTGGATTTGCTTCTTATTGATTCCTTTTTGAGTTCTCTTTAGGTAAATTGAGCTTTTTGAAGGATTTACTACAGTATCTTATGTGTTTAGTGAAAATCCTTGCTGTTACAAAGCTTTTCCATAGGTCTAATATCTTTTGAATACACTAATGTTGATAATGAAGATTGTGTGATGTTTTGTATGAAGGAAAATTTTCAGTTGTAGAGAGAGAATGATTCAATGAGATGAATAATGGAAAAAAGCTCAAGCTTGGGGATGCCACCATGGTGTCACCCCAAGAAATATCCAAGATGTACAAGCGTCAAAGCTTGGGGATGCCCAAGGCATCCCCTTCTTCATCAATAAAAAGCCCAGGTCTGTCTAGACACTTTGTTTTTATTGTTTCATGCACAGTTGTGTTGTTCTTGGAGCGTCTTAGTTTTTGTTTGCTTTTCTTAGGTTTTTTAGTTTGCTTGAATGAAGTAGATTGTACCCTCGTTCTTGCTGTGTTGTTTTGCAAATAAGTTTGCTTGGTGTTGGAAAGGAGTAGTAAGTTCTTGCTTGTAAGTGCAAGAGGAGCTTGCATTGACTGTGACTTAGACTTTAGAATGACATGCTAGGTGTTTTTTTAGCATTATTCTTAGTGATTATTGCTGTAGCCTGTCTTGTTCAAAACAATTGGGATTGCTTAGCGTGCTTGAAGAAATTATGCGTTTCTTTAGCATGCAAAAGCATAGTATTGTGGTATTCTCCTTTGATGCTTTTCTTGGGTTGACTTGGCACATGCTCACACCATGTTATAACTATGACAAGTCACCATTAGCCTATATGATCATTTAGTACTTGACTTGTAGTACCACTCTTTGCTTAGATTAGTATGCTTTGTTGCACTGCATGATTATGGCCATTATTGCTCTCTTAGTTGGTTGCTCCCAGTATTTTGCTAGCCTCCACTTGTATGAGTAAGCTCTACTCATGCCTCCAGCTCCCAAGAAACCAAGTTATTCCAAAGTTTCCACTATAAACTCCTATGCATGGTGTGTTACACCATTCCAAGTATATTCTTGTTTTCAGCTACCTTCCAATTAAAAACTATTTTGTTATGTGAAAACTTAGTGATTAAAGCCCTCACGAACTTGATGGCACACTTTATTATTTTCCCCTAATAAACTTGAACCATTGTGACAACTTTGTTGTATATGCTTGCACTTATAAGTTGGAATTAGCAAAATCGTGCTGTCATGGGGAACGTTTTCAACATTTCACTTGTACTCTGTACTCAGTTGATATCATGTTCTTTTGTCTATGGATGTCACATGTGTGAAATAAAGAGGGAACTTGTAAGTCCATGGAGTTTGTATCTTGTGTTAGAGAAACGCCTAGGCCGCTAGCCTAAGCCATGCCTAATCATGGTGGGAACTTGCAGCATCACCATAATGAGCTATCTATGAAGCATCCTCAATAAAAATCTATGCATATGGTAAATAAAAAGATTGCTGAGATGCTCATTGTCTGCTTGCCTTCTCATTTTGGTTATGGGAAAGCTCCTGTACCATGTGCAAGGGGTACCCCATTGGCGGTTCTCAATGATATCCAAATACTTACAATGACAAGAACTTACCTGGACCCAAAGTTGAGTATGCATGAGGTGTGTTGGAGATATGCCCAAGAGGCAATAAATAAAGTGGTTATTATCATATCTTCATACTTATGATAAATGTTTACATACCATGCTATAATTGTATTAACAGGAAACATTAATACTTGTGTGATTTGTAAACATAAAAGAGTCCCTAGTAAAGCCTCTTGTAAAACTAGCTTGTTGGTTAATATATGATCATGGTTTCCTGAACATGAACATAGAGATGTTATTAACAACAGGGTCATATCATTAGGAGAATGATGTCATGGACATACTCCTATAGTTAAGCGTAGCATAAAGATCAAGTCATTTAATATAGTTCATTTGCTATAAGCTTTCTAATACATAGTAACCTAATTACTTCGACCATGAGATCATATTAATCACCATCACCGGAAGGATGCTTTGATGACATCAAACACCACACCGTAACTGGGTGGCTATAAAGGTGGCATTGAGTGTTCGGAAAGTATGGGTTGAGGCACATGGATCAAGAGTGGGATTTGTCCATCCATATGACGAATAGATATACTCTGGGCCCTCTCGATGGAATGTCATCCAATTATCTTGCAAGCATGTGACTAGTTCACAAGGTATCACATACCACGGGAACGAGAAAAGAGTACTTATCGGTAACGAGGTTGAACTAGGTATGCAGAGATACCGACGATCAAAACCTCGGATAAGTAAACTATCATGAGACAAAGGGAAATTGGTATCGTACATAAGTGGTTCATTCGATCGCAAAGTAATCGTAGAAATATGTGGGAGCCATATGAATTTCCAGATTCCTCCATTGGTTATTGATCCGAGAAGTGTCTCGGTCATGTCCGCATAATTCACGAACCGTAGGGAGACACACTTAAGGATTCAACGTTGTTTGAGTAGTTATGGATTGATGAGAAAGAGACCGAATGTTGTTCGGACTCTTGGATGGGATCCGGGATATCACGAGGATATCCGGAATGGTTCGGAGAATAAGATTCATATAAGGAAAGTCCTGTTTCGGGGTTGGAGAATGGTTCCGGTGTTTTCATCGGGAATGTTCTAGAAGGTTCCGGAATGTCCGGCACTCCAGAGGGGAAGGGTACATGAATGTGTTATATCAAGTTGGTATTATTGCATAATGTACTAGGTGTCATCGCTGAACAAAATAAAGGGTTTAATCAAATCCTAGTTTGAAAAAGTCAAACGCCAATTTGAAAGTCAAACGGCTATTTTTGGGAAGTGGAGAGGGAGGTGGAAACCGAGTTGGGGAGGAGTCCCTTCTCCACCGCTGGCCCACTTGGGATACGAGTTGGGGAGGGATTCCCCTCCCCTTGGCCGGCGCCTCCCTCCTATAAGAGGAGGGGCAGGGCTCCCCTCCTAGCACACAAGATTGCCCCATCTAAACCTAACCCTAGCCACCGCCGCCCACCATAGCCGTCGCCTAGGGTTTCTCCCCTAGCCACCAACTTGGGCACCTCCAAGCCCTAGCCGCCATCCCTATCACCCCCTCCTTGGTGTGTCTAAACCCTAGAACACCGAGGTCTCTCTCAGAGTCCACCATACTCGCTCCGGCTTAAGGCGAAGCCCTGCGAGATCTCCTCTCTACTTCCGGTACCACGCCGTCGTGCTGCCGGAATCGCGAGGAGAGTGCTACAACCTCCACTGCCTGCTGGAACAAGGGAGAGGAAGGTCTTCGTCGAGTACCGAACGTGTGACCGACTGCGGGAGCGCTTAACGCGCGAAGGATCGCCTGTCACGATCTTGAGATCGGAAGTGTACGACTACATCACCCACGAGAATCTGCTCTCGTTAACCACTTTGGATCTTCGAGGGTTAGTATTCTATTGACTCGTTGCTACAATCTAGTAGATAGATCTTGGCTTGATCATAGATTAGATCTTGATTGTGTGTTCATCCGGTAGAATTTTTTTGTTTTCCATGCTACGAACCCCTACAGTGGTATCAGAGTCGTGTCTATATGTAGATCTATTGCACGAGTAGAACACAATGGTCATTATGGGCGTTGATGATTTTATTGTCGATTGCTTCTTGTGTACTTTGCATCTTGCGGGATGTTGGGATGAAGCGGCCCGGGCTAACCTTACATGACATCGTTCATGAGACTTGCTCCACGCTTGACATGCAACTTGTATTGCATAAGTGGCTTTGCGGGTGCCTGTTTCTCCTAGCATAGTTAAGATTCAATTTACAATGGGTGATTGTCAATACTAGTATCAATGTTGTGGTTCATGTTCGTAAGTTATAACGACACTTATTGAAAGCCCCAAACCACGTAAAACATGCAAATAATGTAGAGGCATCTAACTTTGTTTTGCAGGGGTGTGCAGTGATGTGATATGGCCATGATTGTGATTATATTTGATGTATGCAATGTTCCTTGTTGTAAGTTGGCAACCGGCATGAGCCATATGGTTGTCTTTAATTTTCTTAAGACCCGCGTGTCTATTCAAAGTAGTTGTAATAGTTGAAGCCGGTGAACGACAACCATGAAGCGGCGCCATTGACCTTGACGCCACACCGGTGATGATGGAGATCATGTTCGTGCTTGAATATGGAGATCGGAAGCACAAGAAGAAAGGCCATATCATATCACATATTATGAATTGCATGTGATAATTAATCCTTTTTTGCATCTTGTATTTCTTAGTTCACGACGGTAGCATTATAAGATGATCCCTCAAGCACACAAATTTCAAGTTTTAAAGTGTTCATACTTAGTAAGCACCGTTGCTAAAGCTCGTTGTTTTGAAGCACCACGTGATGATCGGGTGTGTTAGATTCTGCGAGTGTATACAACATGAGCAAGCCAGATTTGCTCATGCAGAAGCTAAGGTTTGATCTTGACGAGCCTAGCATGTACAGACATGGTCTCGGAACACGGATCACCGAAAGGTAAAGCATGAGTCATATAGGAGATATGATGAACATGTTGATTGTTTGCCATTGAAGCTACATCAACTCTCGTGATGATCGGTTTTGATGTGGTGGATTTGGTTCGTGTGATCACTAAAACAATGTGAGGGATATTGTTTTGAGTGGGAGTTCAACGGCAATATGATTAAAAGTTGAACACTATTTATCATAAATTAAATCAAAGTGAATTTGCATAATTGTTGTAGTTATTGGCATCCGTTTACCACCTTGCGCTTAGTTATAATTGAGATGATAGAACTATAGAATTCTGGTTAGTTACTTTACGAACTGGTATCGTATTGTTTTGAAGTGTTAATCTAATGTTTAAAAGTCCTATTGCAAACTTTCAGTAAGTTCCGGTTACTCCATGAAGTTTAATAATTGGTATTAAAACAAGAGTGACAATTCCAAGAGTTAGTGTATGAGTATCATGTTTGTCTCCATGATTCTTGATATTCAAAGGATTATCTTAATATCAAGGTTATCTAGGATCTGAAAGAGTTGTTTCAGAAACCATGATGTGTGGAAGATATTGTGATATCTGAAACGAAGTTTTGGTTACAACATGATAGAGTATAATATGGCAAAAGTCATGTTCTCATATTTCATGAGAATTTGCAAAAGGTTGGATACACTAGTTGTCCTAATCCTCCAAAAGGTTTTGGAGAGCAACATTATACTCGCGATTCACCATTATAAGCTAAATAGCTTGATCATGAATAATTCCATGATAAGGGTGAATATTTGATGTAGGTAAAATATTTACCACACCAAGAGATTACTAAAGAAAGGAATTTGAAATCACACCAAACATTTGATGATGGTGATCTACTTCAAAGTACAAGTCCAAAGACATTGGTATTTAATTATACACGCTTTGGACTATGTGTCATATGTATGACTCCACTGTTGATGTTGATAGATTCTTTCAAACAGAAAAGGAAATACTGAAAGAGAATCTCATAAATATATGGCAGAAAAGAAAAGACTAGAATTGTTCAGTTTAAGTATATAGATGATATACATGTTATGGCTATATTCTTTGCTTATTAAACAATGTGGTTCCTAAGTATTTGATACTGAATTTGTTGGTGTGAATCGTCATACGAAACAACACAATTCATGAACTACAATGGCCTAAGTAACTAGCAAAAGAATATGTGATGATGTTCATCGAGAACAAATAAAGGGTTATTGTGTTGCTCGTTAAACATCAAAGCTTGCCTTCAGGATTTGTTTTATCAGGTATTATGAGAACAAAAGGGTTGTTCAAATAATTTCCGTAATCCATAAAAGATGGATGATTCACAAATCTCGTTGGAGAAATCACATCCATAAAACTAGTGCTAAAAATGTCGAAAGACAAATTGATTGAAAGATCACTTCGGAAGTGACATCGCCGTTTAAATTATATTGGAAAGAAAACATGAAGAAACTCCATGTGGATGGAATTTTGGAGTCTTTTGATTTTTGATCAAATGACGCTTGTGAAACTTTCCTAAAGATAATTAAAACTTCGTTCATAGGCCAAAAGGGAATGAATGACTAGCTTATTGGAACTTGTACATATTGTTGTACGAAGTCCATTATGTGTAGTCAAGAGCGATGGATTTCAACTTCATATGCTTTCTCCGGAAATTTGAGTGAATATATAAATATTTACTTAATAAGGATAAAGTATGAAACATTTGAAAAGTTCAAAGACTTTCAAGATGAAGTGCAAAATCATTGTAACAAGAATATGAATAGTTTATGATAAGATCATAAAGGAAGATATTTGAGTTACAAGTTTAGCATAATACCTAAGATTTAAGGAATCGTTCCGTGGATTTGCATTTCCCGAAACACCATAAGAGTATGGAGCATTCGAGATATGTAATTAAACCTTGTTTGACATGGTAAGATCGAAGGTGGAAATCATAAAACTGCCATTATATTTTAAAGATTAAAAGCTATAGAGACTACCGTTTTTCCACTGAAAAGAGCGCCATCATAATCCATTGAAATTAAACCATATAAAGTTATGGTTTGGGATAAAACCCAAGTTATCCTTTCTTAAACATTGGTATGCTACGCATAAGAAAGATGTTTGCAACCAAAGTCGGATGAACCTGTCTTTGTATGTTATTTCTAATAACTATTAAGTATTCCTCCATAACACCAAAGACAAAAAGTGTTTGTCGCTTAGAACGTCAAGTTTCTTTGAGAAGGAATTTTTTCGTGAAAAGTTAAGTGGGAGGACAATAGAACTTTGATAAGATTAAAAGAACCTTAGCTATATGTGCAAAGTTGCGCAGCGTCGAAAAGTGTTCCGGAGGCAGCAACAATGCTCATGGCTCACGTGCCTCAAAGGTTGTGGTCACGGAGATCTAAGTTCCTATTGAAACAAGTAGGTCGGGTAAATAATCAAATACCAAGATTTGAGGGTTGAATCATTATTTGAGAATAATGAATGGACTACATGCAAAGAAGCAATGATGGGCCCTGACTCCGTAAAATGGTTTGAAGCCATAAAATCCGTGATAGTTCCATACACGAGAAATAAAGCTTTGAACTTGAAGGACCCTCGAGAAAGGTGTAATACCTTATAGTTGTGTTTGGATCTATAAAGAAATAGACATGGATGTTTCGCATCTATGAAATAGTCGACATGTTGGGAAAGAGTTCACAACAATGTTCAAAGGTTGACTCTGACAAGATTTGATCTTTCATAGCGATATTTAGTCTAGACGGATTAATGTAGCAACCACTACATATAAATTTGTTATGTGGTAGTTGAATAAACAAAACAAGTTCTTCTAATAGGATTGTTACCTAGGACATGTGCGTAACATGGTCCATAGGGTTTTGTTAATTCAAAGGATGCTAAAAGCATATGCAAACTTCAATGGTTGAGGTGAGTATCGCGGAGTTGGAACCTTCAATATGATGAAACTGTTAAAAGAGTTTAATTTCATCAGAGACAATTAAGATGCTTGCATTTGCAAGAAATTAAGTGGGAGCGCTAAGACATGTTTCTAATACATTATGTGGAAGACATATTGTTGATTAGAAATGATGTATCTTTTATTAACACATATTAAGAATTTCATCTCAATGAAAGACTTAGGCAAAACCCAAATATTTGGCATCAATAGACGCTAATATGGTTGTGCCGAAAGTACATAGATGATGTATTGAATGAGTTCAATAGAGAAACTATAAGAAAGGTTCTTGTCACACAGAAAGGATTGAATGAGTTCAATATTGATGATATATTCAAGTGTATTGCCACTTGGAAAGTGAAACAAAGATTCAAGTATAGATTGATACTTGATGTATGAAATCACAAAGAGTATTTATATCAATCATACTGTGATATGTACAAATCCAGATATGTCCTATGCTCTAAATGTTATGAGCATATACCAGAATGATTCATAAGATGATCATTGGACAATAGTAAGGATATTCTTATGATCTTTTGGAAGAACTAAGAGTATATTATTTGTGGAAGTGACAAATAGATGGTTAGTTCATTGTAAAAGTACTACATTGATACTAGTTTTGTCACAAAGTACAAATTAAGTTTATCTCAATCTAAACTAAGGGTGGCACAATATAATGGAAAGTAAGTTCCATAATGGATTTGGATGAGTTCCAAAGTTAAGACATTGTGACAGATACTACAACAAAAGGCTAAGTATATAACTGCTAATATAGCAGCAAAGGAGGGCATTTGTGTCAAGTAGTTTGTTATCAAACTAGGTGTAGTTCATAGTGGGATAGTACTATGAAGATATATTGTACGACAATATTATCAACATGTTTTAACCCCAAAGAACTAAAGGTCACACCAAAGTACCAAATTTGTACGAAGCCATCTCATTAGAGAATGAGTGATGCGTAGAGACGCAAAGACATGCAATTACACACGGACCTAGAAGTGTCAGATCCGGAGATCAGTTAACCACTAGCAATCGTGTACATACGACACCAGAAAGCCATAGGTGTTGAATACACAAAGGTTTGAAACTAGATTATTGACTCTAGTGCAAGTGGGAGACTGTTGGAGATATGCCCAAGAGGCAATAATAAAGTGGTTATTATCATATCTTCATACTTATGATAAATGTTTACATACCATGCTATAATTGTATTAACAGGAAACATTAATACTTGTGTGATTTGTAAACATAAAAGAGTCCCTAGTAAAGCCTCTTGTAAAACTAGCTTGTTGGTTAATATATGATCATGGTTTCCTGATCATGAACATAGAGATGTTATTAACAACAGGGTCATATCATTAGGAGAATGATGTGATGGGCATACTCCTATAGTTAAGCGTAGCATAAATATCAAGTCATTTAATATAGTTCATTTGCTATAAGCTTTCTGATACATAGTAACCTAATTCCTTCGACCATGAGATCATATTAATCACCATCACCGGAAGGATGCTTTGATGACATCAAACACCACACCGTAACTTGGTGGCTATAAAGGTGGCATTGAGTGTTCGGAAAGTATGGGTTGAGGCACATGGATCAAGAGTGGGATTTGTCCATCCATATGACGGATAGATATACTCTGGTCCCTCTCGGTGGAATGTCATCCAATTAGCTTGCAAGCATGTGACTAGTTCACAAGGGATCACATACCACGGGAACGAGAAAAGAGTACTTATCGGTAACGAGGTTGAACTAGGTATGCAGAGATACCGATGATCAAAACCTCGAATAAGTAAACTATCGTGAGACAAAGGGAAATTGGTATCGTATGTAAGTGGTTCATTCGATCGCAAAGTAATCGTAGAAATATGTGGGAGCCATATGAATTTCCAGATTCCTCTATTGGTTATTGATCGGAGAAGTGTCTCGGTCATGTCCGCATAATTCACGAACCGTAGGGATACACACTTAATGATTCGACGTTGTTTAAGTAGTTATGGATTGATGAGAAAGAGACCGAATGTTGTTCGGAGTCTCAGATGGGATCCGGGATATCACGAGGAGATCCGGAATGGTCTAGAGAATAAGATTCATATAAGGAAAGTCCTGTTTCGGGGTTGGAGAATGGTTACGGTGTTTTCATCGGGAATGTTTTAGAAGGTTCCGGAATGTCCGGCACTCCGGAGGGGAAGGGTACATGAATGTGTTATATCAAGTTGGTATGATTGCATCATGTACTAGGTGTCATCGCTGAACAAAATAAAGGGTTTAATCAAATCCTAGTTTGAAAAAGTCAAACGCCAATTTGAAAGTCAAACGACTATTTTTGGGAAGTGGAGAGGGAGGTGGAAACCGAGTTGGGGAGGAGTCCCTCCTCCACCGCTGGCCCACTTGGGATCCGAGTTGGGGAGGGATTCCCCTCCCCTTGGCCGGTGCCTCCCTCCTATAAGAGGAGGGGCAGGGATCCCCTCCTAGCACACAAGATTGCCCCCTCTAAACCTAACCCTAGCCGCCGCCCACCATAGCCGCCACCGCCTAGGGTTTCTCCCCTAGCCGCCAACTTGGGAACCTCCAAGCCCTAGCCGCCGGCCCTAGAACCCCCTACTTGGTGTGTCTAAACCCTAGAACACCGAGGGCTCTCTCATAGTCCACCATACTCGCTCCGGCTTAAGGCGAAGCCCTGCGAGATCTCCTCTCTACTTCTGGTACCACGCCGTCGTGCTGCCGGAATCGCGAGGAGAGTGCTACAACCTCCGTTGCCTGCTGGAACAAGGGAGAGGAAGGTCTTCGTCGAGTACCGAACGTGTGACCGATTGGAGCGCTGCGGAGCACTTAGCCGGAAGGATCGTCTACGCGATCTTGAGATCGGAAGTGTACGACTACATCACCCACGAGAATCTGCTCTCGTTAACCGCTTTGGATCTTCGAGGGTTAGTATTCTATTGACTCGTTGCTACAATCTAGTAGATAGATCTTGGCTTGATCATAGATTAGATCTTGATTGTGTGTCCATGCGGTAGAATTTTTTTGTTTTCCATGCTACGAACCCCTACAAGGTGTGGCCCTCGTATTCAAGGGACTTGAGATTGCAAACTTATACTTCGTCAAGCATATACTCCAGCTTTGCCACTTTAACCTTAACCACTTCAAGATGCTTATGATAGGGGCAATGAGGGTTGAAAGCTAAAAAGTACCATAATTTTTGGAAGCTCTTTTTGAAACTTGTAATCCCTGCTTCCTTTACAAAAAGGTCTTTCTTCCACCACTATTGAGCCTCCAACTTCTACCTTTAGGCACCATTAAGAGAGCATAGTTATCATTTCTGTGCAGTGTTCCAAAGCATATTAATTGATGCATATTGTGTTATTACTTGTTCTTTTGCTATTTATTTCTAGTCACCCTTGTGAACTTTGCAGGTGTCCTATGCATCTATAGTGCTACTCTATGAGGGACAAGCTGATTGCCACTCTTCTATGTTTCCTGTATGTGAAACAAACAAACGTTTTTCAATGCATGTTATTCATGATCTTTGTTTGTAGCCTTTCATGTTGCATGCATAGTTTCTATGTCCTATTGTTAGAACTCCATCTTTCATGCACATGTTTAGAGTTCTTTGATCCCAGCTTTAAATGCTTACAAATGGTTGGATCTTTATTGTGAGGGTGTATGTCACCTTAAAAATTATTCCATCTATAACTTACCTACACGAGGACGATCAAGAGTTAAGCTTGGGGATGTTGATACGTTGGAAACGTATCTATAATTTTTGATGCTCCATGCTTGTTTAGTATCTACTTTTCTTTGCTTGTCTACACTTTGAGGTGTTTTTTACATGTTTTCTGGTACTAACCTACTAACAAGTTGCAACAGTGCCAGATGCCTGTTTTCTGCTATTTTTGGTTTCAGAAAAGTTAGTAAAGAAATATTCTCAGAATTGGACGGGACAAACGTCAAAGTCAATTACTTTCCGTGGGGAACAAGAAGTCCAGAGGGGAGCCAGAGGGGCCAGCCAAGGGGGCCAGACCCACCCCAGGTGTGGGTGGGCCCTGCCCCACGCCTAGCTAGGGTTTGGCCACCCTGGCCGCCGCCTCGGCCTCCCCCTTCTCCTATAATAAGCCACCGATGCAGAAACCCTAAGCACCCGATCAAATCTCCACGAAACCTAGCCGCCGCCACCATCGTCCCTAGATCGGGGGAATCTGAAGTTTTTCCCGGCACCCTCCCGGAGGGGAGATCATCCTAGAGGCCTTTTCTCCAGTATGATGCGTGAGTAGTTCCACCTTGGACTATGGGTCCATGTAGTAGCTAGATGGTTGTATCTCCTCCTTTGTGCTTTCATGTATAGATCTTGTGAGCTCCGTTCATGATCAAGATCTAATCTATTTGTAATCATGCATGTTGTGTTTGTGGAGATCCGATGGATATTGAGATTATTATGTTGGTTTGATTAATGGTTTTGTCTTTATGATTCTATCATGTCTGTGTTGTTTGTGATCTTGCATGCTCTCCGTTGTTAGTAGCTATCTTGGCCAAGTAGTTGCTAGTGACTTCAAGAGGGGGTATTTATGCTCGATAGTGGGTTCATGCCTCTAGTTTCCAAGGGAAGTGACAGAAATCTCTTCGGTTGTAGATGTGTTGTTGCTACTAGGGAGAAAATAACAGTCTCTTTTTCATGGTACATGTGGACTGTTTACCGCACACACTTTGCTTAAAGCAGTTGTCTGTTGCTTGCAACTTAATACTGGAGGGTGTTCGGATGCTAACCTGAAGGTGGACTTCTAGTCATAGATGCAGTTGGATGGAGGTCTATGTATCTTGTTGTATTTCCCAATCGAATCTCATAGGATCTTTCTAACTAGTAATTGCATTGTTATGCCTTGCTCAGTTCCTGTCACTTGCCCTGCTGTAATTTGTTTACCCTTCATGACATGTTGTTTATCTAAGGAGAGCACCTCTAGTGAACTATGAACCCCGGTCCAATCTTTACCATTGATACATCTTCCACTATTACATGTTTACTTGTTGCAAACCATTACCTTCCACACCATACGTTTAATCATTTGTTACAGCAAACCGGTGAGCTTGATAACCTCACTGATTCGTTGGGGCAAAGTCTTGAGTTTGTGTTGTGCAGGTCTCCGCGTTGTTTGCAACACCTGTGTGACGTTCCCTTCCTCCTACTAGTTCGATAACCTCGGTTTCTTACTGAGAGAAAACTTGTTGTTGTGCTGCTTCACACCTTGCTCTTGGGGTTCCCAACGAAGCGCTCCTACACCAAGTCAGCGCTGCATCAGTACGTTGCTCCGACATAAGTTGAAGCCCCTGCAGGACAATCATAGGCTCGATCTCAATCAGATGATCCAATTGGCCAGTGAGTTCACGGCTGCTGATGATGATGGTCGCGTCTCCTTGCTGGCGATAGCCGTTCCAACCCAAGGTAAGAGGAACAATAGCACCAAGCGGAAGAGTCCGCCAGAAGAAAAGCAAACCTCCAATATGGTCGCCATGACATTTGCAGGATGAGGTGATGGCGGACAGCGTGGCCGAGGACGGGGGGCTGGTCGTGGGCAGCAGCGAGGTAGTGAAACTACCCCGGCAGCGCTCTGCGTTCCCCAACGTACGAAGAGTACCGTGATATGCCATGCCTTGTACACCTCGAGGCCAACTGCAAAGGCACTCACACCAACCGCCATTGCAAGTTCGTCAACAACCTCAAGGAGGACCCGGAGTCCGGTTACAAGCAAAGTCGGAAAAACAGACCGCGAGGCAAGGGCAAAGGGAATAAGAAGGAAGAGGAGTTCAAGGATTCAAGTGACATGGACGAGGACGTTGACCCCAACCACGCCGACAAGGGCGATGGAAAAGGCAAGAACCCCTTAGAGAAGAAGGCCGCCGTCTACCACACTTTCCTTGCCACCCCTACTGTCCGGACACAGAAAACCTTCATGAGGATACTTATGGCCACCCTACCCCTAGTTCCCCAGTACCTACGCTGGTCGGAAATTCCAATCACTTGGGACAGGAAGGATCACCCAGACCTCATCCCTACAGAGTACCAGTACTCCATGGTCATCAACCCTCTGATTGACGACAACGAGTTCACCAAATGCATGGTGGACAGTGGAAGCAACATCAACATCATGTACCTAGATAAGCTGCACAAGATGAACTTGACGGAGGCCAACCTAAGGTGGACCAGCACTGTGTTCCATGGCGTAGTTCCTGGCCGGGAGGCTCGGTCCCTTGGATTCATCACGCTTCAGGTCGCTTTTGGTGATGTTAACAATTACCGCCAAGAATGCATGACCTTTGATGTGGTCCCCTTCAAGAGCGTGTACCACGTCATATTCGGACGCGGCATATTCCACGCCTTCATGGCCAAGCCATGCTTCATCTACAACAAGCTCAAGATACCCGGACCAAACGTTGTCATCACCGTATGTGAAAGCTTTACAAAGGCAAGGTACTATGAGATTGGAGAAGCAGCCTTTGCAAAAGCTGTCCTCTACAGCGAAGAATTCAAGGAGATCCAGAGCAAGGTCGATGCCACAGAGATGCTAGCATCGAAGAAGTAGATTTCTGACTCCGACCCCGCCTTCAAGGCCGCCATCGAGACCAAGATGATGGAACTTGTGGTAAGCGATGCCTCCAAGACCACCGCCATTGGGACAAACATGTACCCTAAACAAAAAAGAGCTATCATCGAGTTCCTCCGTGAGAATAGGGACATCTTTTCCTGGCAACCTGCCGACATGAAATGTGTACCTAGGGAACTTGCTGAGCGCAGCTTGAATATTGATCCAAAATGCAAACTGGTGAAACAACCTCTACGATGCTTCGGAAACAAGAAGAGATGTGCCATAGGCAAAGAGATAGCTAGGTTACTTAAGGCTCGTTTTATCCGAGAAGTCCTTCACACCCGATGGGTGGCCAATCCTGTACTTGTCCCCAAAAAGGGAACCAAAGAATTAAGAATGTGCGTTGATTACACCGGCTTGAACAAAGCATGTCCAAAGGATCCGTTTGCTTTGCCTCGCATTGACCAAGTCATTGACTCAACGGCTGGCTCAAAACTTTTGTGTTTTCTCGATGCATACTAAGGATACCACCAGATAAAGATGAGGAAGTCAGACCAATTGGCCACTTCGTTCAACACACCTTACGACATGTTTTGCTACGTCATGATGCCCTCTGGTCTAAAAAACGCAGGTGCTACGTACCAGCGGACTATGCAGCGTTGCCTACACGATAAAATTGGTCGGAACATTCACGCCTATGTGGACGATATAGCGGTGATGTCTAAAAACTCAAATGACTTAATCTTCGACTTAAAATAAACCTTTGGTAATCTCTGTAAATACAACATGATGCTTAACCCAAAGAAGTGCGTCTTCAGGGTTCCGACCAACAAATTGTTGGGCTTCATCGTTTCCCAGAGTGAAATCGAGGTCAACCCAAAGAAGCTCAAGGCCATCCTAAACATAAACCTTCCGACATGCCTAAAGGACATACAACGACTAACAGGCTGCATTGCAGCAGTAAGCCAGTTCGTCGTCCGACTCGGAGAGAAGGCTCTGCCGATGTACAAGTATCTGAAGAAGGCGGACATATTTACATGGACGGACGAAGCAGATGCTGCACCCAAGAAGCTAAAGGAGATACTTTCCTCGGCACCTATACTCGCAGCACCTGAGCCTATGTTGATTTACATGGCAGCCACCAACCGGGTAATCAGCATCGTCATCGTGGTAGAGCGGAAAGAACCAGGGCATGAGTACGGAGTGCAACGACCAGTTTACTATGTAAGCGAGGTCTTGATGGAGTCCAAGTAGCATTACCCGCACTACCAGAAGCTAGCTTATGGAGTGTTCCTTGCTTCTCAGAAGCTTAGGCACTATTTCCAGGAGCACCGCATCACAGTTGTGAGCAAAGCTCCACTATCTGACATCATCAATAATAGCGACGCTACGAGAAGGGTGGCAAAGTGGGGCATTGAACTTGTCGTCTTTGAGATCACCTATAAGAGATGCGACGCTATCAAATCACAGGTCTTGGCGGATTTCATCGCAGATTGGACAGAGATGCCAGATGCTACCCTTGTACAAGAGCTAGAATACTGGGTGATGCACTTTGACGAATCAAAGCTACTCAATGGCTTGGGGCTGGTGTACTGCTACAGTCACCAACAGGGGAAAAGTTGCACTACGTTCTGCAGATCCACTTTGAGGCTATAAATAACATGGCGGAATATGAAGCACTCATTCACGGACTTCGCGTAGCCAAGGATATCGGCATCAAGTGCATAGTTTGCTGTGGAGATTCCGACTTGGTTGCCCAGGAGGTGGCTGGCACCTGGAAAGAGCGGAACCCTATGATGGCGGCATATCGAGACGAAGTAGACGAGATAGCCAAATGCTTCGAGGGTGAGAATAATGAGGCGGCTGATCTACTGTCAAAGCTTGGATCAGGTCGCAAACCAATTCCTCCAGGCGTTTTCTGTACGGACAGCATCCATGAAGGGAGCGGACACCGAGAACCCGGATAGAGTTGACTCTTTTGTTCACAGAGTGACAAAGGTCCATCTAGCTTGGACAAAACCATTCATGGAGTATCTCGTACACGGAACTTTGCCCATCGACAAGGTAGAAAGTTGTAAAATCGTACATCGAGCAAAGGGCTATACCGTAATCTAAAGCTCTATAAAAGAAGCACCACTTGTGTATACCTAAAGTGTGTTTCCCAGCAAGAGGGTATTGAAATCCTTTGTGAGATCCATCTCGGAGATTGTGGGCATCACGCCGCTCCTCGATCGTTGATCTTCAAAGCCTTCCGGCAAGGATTCTACTAGCTGACCGCAAAGGCGGACGTCGACAAGCTGGTTGAGACATGCATGGGATGCCAGTACTATGCCCGACAACCACATGTTCCAGCTCAGGAATTGTAAACAATACCAATAACTTGGCCGTTTGGAGTCTGGAGGCTAGACATGGTTGGTCTATTATAGACGGCACCATGTGGGTTTACACATCTGCTAGTAGAAGTTGATAAATTCACCAAATGGATAGGAGCTAAACCCATTAGAAAGCTTGATGTGGTGAGATTTGGTCTCCCACATAGCATTATCACCGACAATGGCAGCAACTTGTCACTCGGAGAAGTGGAAGCTTATTGTTCAGAGAAAGGGCATCCGACTTGACTTAGCGTATGTGGCACATCCACAGTCCAATGGGCATGTTGAGAGAGCCAATGGATTAATTCTTCAGGGAATCAAGCCACATCTAGAAGAACCGCTATATAGAGCAGCTGGAGCCTGGGCGGAGGAATTACCATCTGTTCTTTGGAGTTTACGAACTACACCAAACAAGTCTACCTGCTACACCCCTTATTTCATGGTATATGGAGCAGAAGCCATCTTGCCTTCCGATATCCTTCATGATTCACCAAGAGTTTCCGGCTACGACGAAAATGATGCTGAAGAATCCAAGTGCCTAGATGTGGACCTTCTCGAGGAAGAGTCTACCAGAAGAAGCTATGCAGCTACCATAGTCACCGCGTCCGGCATCACTCGTTTAAAGAGGGGGATCTGGTGCTCCGACTTAAGTAGAATAAGTCACACAAATTATCCCCGCCATGGGAAGGAACGTTGTTGTGACCTTAGGTCAATAAGACCCTTGGCCCCTTAGATTTACATGCTAGTCCCTGGATCAATAGCTAGCACTCACAGTCGATGAATATCATGTAAACCACAATGTCATTTATTACACGAGTAATCCAGAGTATGAAAATTATTACAAACTTGCTTAGCATATAGCTAGCTCAAATTACAGTGGAAACATAAAATAACCTGAGTCCATCAACGCCCCAGGCTTGTTGAGTGTAGACTCGAGATCCCTATGCACCTTTCAATCTTTGGATTCTGCATATAAGATGTGGGGTCAATACTTTGAATGTATTGGCAAATTACACCAAGGAAAGAAAAGACTGACACTACATGCAAGGCTAATTTAGGATGTGGAGTTCATTTGCACAAAGATAGTTCTCTCTAAGTATGGATAAAAGTGAGAGAAAGATTTCCTACTTTGTAAAAATTTGCTTAAGTAATATAGGATCGAATGGCACACGAGGATATTACTCACCAAGTGTCCAAACAACCTAACACTTGGATATTACTCACCAAGTCGCCAGAATCCCATCCATTGGCGATATGACTCACACCATGGGTTTTATAAAAATTTAAGTCTTAAAAGAGAGAGAGCAAGATCCTTCAGATGCTCAAGTGCTATTTTCTGTGAACTCGGCTGATCGATCAAATTGCAATACTCTCGAGAGTTTGTACACTTTACCCACAATCCATGAGCAATTCCTTTTATAGACAAGACCATGGCGAGGCTTTCCCTTAGTAGCCCCTCTACCTTCTGGATCCAACCGTGCCAAGAACCTCCAAATTTTGGTACCCAGGTGAGGTTTCACACTAAGTACTAGGCCAAGACAGAGCCCATATGTATTACGGTTGCACTTGGAAGCTTCTGAATTCTAAAACATGGTAAACTTCTTTGATTCCTGGGCGGCCGTCCTCCACCAAAATCCACTCGTTGACTCGACAACCATTTCGCCTAGAAGAAGACTTAGTTTTATTTTGAAGTGGATTTGAGAACAAAAGATCGCTCAAGAGAGCCTTTATACTTAGAAAAATTCCTTGTCTTTAGAACCCCCAACGCTACTTTATATATATAGCATAGCAAGTACTTAGCAAAAACAGGGATAACCTATTAGGAGGGTAAAATCCTAAGTATAGGGCTACTCATGGCATACTACAAATCATCCTACTTGCAAAATAATATTAAGGAAAAAAAATCGACCAGAACATCCTACACATGCATACTACAAAAATTGGAGATCGCATGCATAGAATCAAAACTGGGGAAAAAATATGAACAAGTGGTATAACTTTCCTTGATCCGAGCAGCACTCTACACAACAGTACTCCTCAATGCACTCTGAACAATCTAACAAAACAAAAACATAGATCCAATCACAACTTGCACAAAACAATGCCACCAAAGTAATTATGCATGCATGCAACATGGTAATATGCAAGAATGAGTTCCAATTTTGACCAAGGTATTTTTCAGGGTTGCTAATGTGTTGGGGATGTTGTTAATATTAATTTCCCACAGATTTTAGGCAATTTGGATTATTACTTTATTTTATATGCTCATAAGAAGATCCAAACTTATAATCTTCCACGAAACAGATCTAAAGATCCTAAGCAAGTTTTTATAATTCTAGGCAGTAGGCATCGTAAAAACAAAACCAACACAATTATGAGCAGTTGATTTAAGAATCAACTAAAACAGAGTTTTAATTATTTTTCTATGAATTAAATACTCCAATCTAGAGATTAAAATCTACATAGATACTACTACAGAAAACTCGCAATTTTATTACAGATCTGTGTTCCACATAATTATAGCAATCCAACGACATATTATTTGTAATTTTTGGACAAGTAGTCTATTTACTATGAATTTCGCAAGTTTATAATGTTTTCTGCCTATTTAAAATAACATAGATCTAATCTGAACAAATTCCGCCATGTGTCGGGATCCGATTGGGCGCTCGGGCGAAGCACTGACTATGTGCGCTGACGCGATACTTTCCATGCGGCACGACCCGATAGGGCCGTACCCCTTCGGCAATCCATCTAATCTAGGCCATAGGTTCTCGATCTAACGGACGGGGGAGATGGCGACGACTTACAGGGTGGTGACGATGGCGATAGGCGTCGGTGGTGACAGGAGGTGGCATCCTGTTGGATTCCTGAGGTGGTGGAGTGGTCGACGGCGATCAGCAGGTCCTTGTGGTTCCCCTGGCATAGACGGTGGCGAGCTTCGGTTCCTCGTCCAGCTGCTGTGCTTCGCCAATCTTCGTGAGCTCCGGCGGAACGTCGACGAGCAATTGCGGATGGGTTACTACGAAAAACAAGGGGAGAAGCGGATGAGGACAGATGGTCAAGCGAGAGGGTCGCGTTAGAAAAGAAATTAGGGAAAAGGGAGCTCCGTATCGCCGACAACCTTCACCTACTGAAGCTTCAACGACGGCTGCTCCGACAAGATTGTAGAGAGACAACCCGGTGGCGGTATGTCAGGATTTGTTTAGGGTTTTGAAGCGGCGGGGTCCTGGGTTTAAATAGGTGGGGCGCAGGGTCTCGGTCTCGCCCGATTCGGCCAGAAATTCATTCTTGGCATGGCGGCGGGGTCGATTTTGTTCCGAACTCCACGAAGACGACGACGGGGCGTGGAGTTCGGAACGAACTGGACCCCGCCACCGCACCAGGAACGGATTTACGGCCGAACCGGGCGAGGCCTTGACCCTGCTCCCCACCTATTTAAACACAGCGCTCTACCGCTTCAAAACCCAAAACAAATCCCGACCTACTGCCACCGGGCTGCCTCGCTTCGATCTCGTCGGAGCAGCCGTCGTCAGAGCTTCGGTAGGTGAAGGTTGTCGGTGATACGGAGCTCCCTTTTACCTAATTTCTTCTCTAATGCGACCCTATTGTAGTACAATCTCTCCTCACCCGTTTATCCCCTAGATTGTCGCAGTAACCCATCCGCAATTTCTCGCCAATGTTTCGCCGGAGCTGGCGAAGATCGGCAGAACACAGAAGATGGACGAGGAAGCGAAGATCGCCACCGTTTGTGCCAACGGAACCGCGAGGACCTTCTGATCGTTGTCGACCACTCCACCGCCTCGGGAATCCACCAGGACGCTGTCAACACCCAGATTTTTAATCCCAGATGCCGGTTATGCCATAAATCGCAATCCCAGGATTACCATTTTTGCGAGACATAACAGATTGGATATCACAGTACATCATCCATTACAAACCATACATAAGGTCTTACACAAATAAGGATCACATGATCCAGTTCTTAATACAATTCAAGCAGCGGAATAACATAATAATAATGATGGCGTAGGGGAAGCTCAATCTTCATGGTCACAGGCAATGCTGATGATGAGATATCATCCTAGTTGTCGTAACCTTCCTGCTGTCCGTCTTCCTGATACTCCTCTTCATAGTCTAGCCACGGGAATACCCAGGGGAAAGCCATGAGTACTCTTTAAGTACTCGCAAACTAATACTAACAAGTGAAGTGGGTTTGAGTAGGATATACTAAGCTCTAGGATTGTTTTGCAAAAATCCGGATTTACTTCTACTAAGTTTAGAAGCAAAGAAAACTAGTTGAAGGTTTTATATCACCTAAATGGAAACTTGAATTTCATGTCACAACTCTATTGTGGTCAAGTCAAAGTCATAATTCATTTCACAAGTCATTTTGGAAACATCTGACGACTAAACAGTATGGCCACTCCAATTGTCCATAACTGCGGACGCGGCTATTCGAATAGTTTGACACTCTACAGAGATTGTACACTTTCACCATAACATTCGATACATCCATCAGGAACAATCCTGAATTCACCATACTCGGTATGCGGATAATCAATCCTAACATTTCAATTACACGCCCTAGTATAGGCACCTCCGTTGTGAGTTTGGCCTCCCAACCATGAACAACTGTCATCTTGGGTACTACATAGGTGGACAATCTTCACAAGGTAGCCTCAGCTCAAACCTTGGCCGCAAGGGAACCCATACTAAGGTATATAAATTTCCAGTCAAGCCCTACCCAAATTTCGGGTATTGTGGTTGTACGGTAAAATTGGAATGGTATCGCACCGAGACAACCATCAGTTTTATAAAGGGATAAGGCTCATGCCTTAACATTTTCATCATCAAAATCATCTGGTGTTCAATAACACATGAAAAACATTTCAGTAGAATGACTCATCATTCTAAGATTTTCATAACCATTTTCACCAAGTATTCCCATCTAAAGTTGATCAAGTTTTATGCTTAGCACTAGCATCTATAGGTGTGGGATAAACACTAATGAAGGGTGATAAGAAAGTGTATCTTATCTAAGTTCAATCTCATGCCTCAGGATGACATCAAGATTTATCTAACTTAGGCCAAGTTTTATGCTCTTTATGCTACCTTCAAATATCCTTCTAATGTCTACAAGTCACCAAGTAAACTTAAATAAAAGCTTTGATAAGGAAATAAAAGAATTAAGCTTGCGAGTAAAACTGGGATTTGGTATCATCAAGTGTATCTAACCAATCTTGCTTAATGCATTGCATAGGTTATCTAACTTTCATAGTTGCAAGTGTTAGCTTGCTCAGATAGTAGCTTGCAAATATTAGCTTGCCTTGTGCAGAGCAATGGTTGAAGTTCTCCTCGGCTTCTTCCTCGTAGTAACCTCCTTCCTCCTCGTATCCTTGGTCGTTACTAGCGTCAATAAATAAATACAAGGTACACAATCACCACACAATACTTAATTATTTCTATTTATCACACAAAGGTTCACACTAGATGATCTAGCATCATCACTATTATAACAAAGTTTAAAGCACTTGTCTTATTTATTTAATTTTAGAAAATTAATTTCTACTCATTGAAAAACTAATAAAAATTTAATATTCTCCAACTCAAACATGGGATTATGTTGACACATGTCATCACCACATATTTCAGTACATGGGAATGTGATTTAAAGTGGTATCAAAATTTAATAAGGTTTAACCTTTTTTATTTTAATTCAATAAAATGACTAGAATGGCCTATGAGGCATTCTTTTATCACTTGATCATTATTTCTTCAAGAAACCTATATATTTTTATATATTCTGAAAGGTATAGTCAAATGTGATTTTTGAGAGTTGGAATCAACTCAAAAGCTTTCATGGTTGAATTTTGAAAAATGTTTGAATGCAGAAAAGCTTATGCCTTGTTATTTTTTACCCTGGGTGATCTACAATTCCAATTGGTTTGAATCCAATGGGCTTGGATTAAGCATTCCAGTACATTTTTAACAAAATTGGTTTCATGCATTTTAGTTCAGTGAATCGAGCTAGGTTGATTTTTGAATTTGGTTACAGATCTAAGTTTGAAATTAAACGAATAAACCTAAGTTTGAATTGTTGGGTCGCACGGGAGGTTTAACTGGGCCGGCCCACTACGCATAGCGCGCGGGGGGGATGGTTAAGTGAACGACCCCACTCGTCAGTGAGACAACGAGTGACGAAGCGGTACGGGGCGATTAGGACTGTGCGATCTAGCTCTAATCGAACGACTATAGTTCATCGTCCACGTCTGAATAGGACGTGTCGAGGCTGAACCCTAGCGCGACCAGTGGGGGTCAGTGGGTGCTCACCGGGGCTCCGGCGATGGTCGGCAATGGGGGCGAATGACAAAGTCGACAACAACGATCCTCCTGGTACCAGCAGCGCCTCCTGGGGCGTCTCCAATCGACTGCGCCTCTCCTCCTCTACAGCGGGGAACTCTGGTGAAATTCCGGCCACCTGGTGTTTGCCTTGCTCCGGGAGTGAGTGGGTCTGATCAGTGAGAGGTGGGGAGTGAGATGGTGTGCTCAAATCAAATGGGGGTGGCCTTCTTTTATAGTGCCTGAAGGGGACCGAATGGCGTGGGTGGAGCTCGCCGTGGTCGTCGGCACAGCGTGCTAATGGCATGGGCGACGATAGGGGGCGGTGCATTGCCTCCTGGCGAAGCTCAACGGTTTGATGGCGTGGCGTGGGGCGGTGAGGAACGGTCGAAACGTATCGGCACTCTTAGCGGGTCCGACGGCAAGTTTAATGGTGCACAGCGTGCATGGTCCGCGCGGCGACGAACGGGGTTGTCTGGCGGGGTGTTGGGGTGCTGGCGATCACGTATGCAAGCGGCGAGAGAGGCGCGCGGTCTGTGGGCTGGTGTCACGTCTGCCGCTTCTGGCGGCTGCTCTCGCGCGCAGAGAGAGGCGCGAGTGAGCTTTTTGGAAGTGTGAATTTGGGCATGGTTCGGCGACTCGGCGTTATAGGTATAGGGCGGTGCTGCGTGTCCCAGACAAGGTTGGCGAGTCTAGTGCTTCCTCTAGCTCGCTGGGGACATGGGGTTGCAAGGGTGCTCTCGGTATGGTCACCATTGATGGCTATGCTTGCTCACAGTGGTTCTAAGGATTGTTAAAGAGGCTAGATGATCTACTAAGAGCTTTCTACAACCAGAGAGGGAACAAGGTTGGCCACAATCACTACTGCAAATAGTGTTTGATGTTTTGTTGTTTGATGATCACAAGGTGTTTGATGAAATGGCCGAAAGAAATTCAAATTTTAATTTTGGATTCAAACTTGGTGGGTTTGCTAGGCACATACTAGGGAGTATTGGGTTAGTTGGATTGGTCAAGGGGCACTGGTTTGTTTGGGTTTTGAAAAGGTGTGATCTTCACATATGATAAAGATTCAATTTTAAATTATCATTTGAATGGGGTTGAAAAATGTTTCTGTAAGTTTGAAAGGTGGGCTTTGATTCACTTTTACATGATCTTGCAAGGGCTGAAAAGAACTGGAAAAGTTTTTGTTTGATATCTTGGACTAGAAACACTCAAAGTGACCTAGTGAGCAATATTGGGAAAAATAACCATTTACTTTATTTGATTTTTTTATTTTCTCTTGATTTGTTTCTGGTTGGAAATGTTTTAGATGATGTTATTTTCATATTTAAATCATTCCTTGCTATTGAGGTTAATCACACAAGTCCATTCATGCATTCATACAATCATCACATACACACATGCATTCATTTAGTTTTTATTTAATCCAAGTTTTTGTTAACCCTAATTTTAGTGATTAGAAATTGATAATCATGATCAATATTTTTGGGATGTTACAGACACCGTTGCCCGTCACCCCCGACGCCACCGCCGCCCATCCCCATCGTCACCGCCCTGTATGTCATCGCCATCTCCCCCGTCCGTTAGATCGAGAAAGTATGGCCTAGATTAGATGGATCGACGAAGGGGTACAGCCCTATCGCATCGCGCCGCGTGGCAAGTGTCGCGTCAGCGCGCACATTCAGCGCTTTGCCCGCCCCAAATCGGTTCACGACACATGGCGGAATTTGTTCAGATTAGATCTATATTATTTTAAATAGGCAGAAAACATTATAAATTTGCAAAATTCATAGTAAATAGGCTACTTGTCCAAAAATTACAAATAATATGTTGTTGGATTGCTAAAATTTTGTAGAATAGAGATCTGTAATAAAATTTCGAGTTTGCTGCAGTATTATCTGTGTAGATTTTAATCTCTAGATTGGAGTATTTAATTCATAGAAAAATAATTAAACTCCATTTTAGATGATTCTTGTTGCGTTGGGTTTGTTTTTACGATGCCTACTATCTAGTATTATAAAACCTTTCTTAGGATCTTTAGACCTGTTTCGTGGCCGATTAGAAGTTTGTATCTTCTTATGAGCATATAAAATAAAGTAATAATCCAAATTGGCTAAAATCTGTGGGAAATTATTACTAACAACATCCCCAACACAGTAGTAACCCTGAAAAATACCTTGGTCAAAATTGGATCTCATTCTTGCATATTACCATGTTGCATGCATGCATAATTACTTTGGTGGCATTGTTTTGTGCAAGTTGTGATTGGATCTATGTTTGTGGTTCGTTAAAGTGTTCGAAGTGACTGAGGAGTACTATTGTGTACAGTCCTGCTCGGATCAAGGCAAGTTACACAACTTGTTCATATTATTGTCCCAATTTTGATTCTATGCATGAGATCTCCAATTTCTGTAGTATTCATGTGTAGGATGTTTTGGTAATTTTTTTGTCCTTAGTATTATTTTGCAAGTACAATGATTTGTAGTATGCCATGAGTAGCCCTATACTTATGATTTTCCCCTCCTAATAGGTTACCTCTGTTTTTGCAAAGTCCTTGCTATGCTATATATATAAAGTACCGTTGAGGGTTCGAAAGACAAGGAATTTTTCTAAGTATAAAGGCTCACTTGAGCGATCTTTTCTTCTCAAATCCACTTCAAAATAAAACTAAGTCTTCTTCTGGGAGGAATGGTTGCTGAGTCAACGAGTGGATTTTGGTGGAGGACGGCCGCCCAGGAATCAAAGAAGTTTGCAATGTTTCAGAATTAAGAAGCTTCCAAATGCAACCACAATACATATGGGCTCTGTCTTGGCCTAGTACTTAGTGTGAAACCTCACCTGGGTACCAACATTTGGAGGTTCTTAGCACGGTTGGATCCAGAAGGTAGAGGGGCTACTAAGGGAAAGCCTCGCCATGGTCTTGTCTGTAAAAGGACTTGCTCGTGGATTGTGGGTAAAGTGTACAAACTCTCGAGAGTATTGCAATCTAATCGATCAGCCAAGTTCACAGAGAAGAACACTTGAGCATCTGAAGGACGGAGCCACTGAAGGATCTTCCTCTCTCTCCTTTAAAACTTAAAGTTTTCTTAAACCCATGGCGTGAGTCATATCGCCAATGGATGGGATTCTGGGGATTTGGTGAGTAATATCCAAGTGTTAGGTTGTTTGTACACTAGGTGAGTGATATCCTCGTGTGCCATTCGACCCTATATTACTTAAGAAAATATTTACAAAGAAGGAAAACTTTCTCTCTCTTTTCTCCATATTTAGAAAAAGTAGCTTTGTGCAAATGAACTCCACAGCCTAAATTAGCCTTGCATGTAGTGTTAGTCTTTTCTTTCCTTGGTGTCATTTGCCAATACATTCAAAGTATTGACCCAACTTGTTGGTTGCACGTCTTATGTGCAGAATTCGAAGATTGAAAGGTGCTTAGAGATCGCGAGTCTACACTCAACAATCATTGGCCGTTGATGGACTCAAGTTATTTTATGTTTCCGCTATAATTTGAGCTAGCTATATGCTAAGCAATTTTGTAATAATTTTCATACTCTGTATTACTCATGTAATAAATGACATTATGTTTTAAATGATATTCATCGACTAGCATATAAATCACATGGGCCAAGGGTCTTATTGACCTAAGGTCACAATAACCATTCATCATAAGCAAGGAGCTACTCAATGGGTCTTACTACCTCGTTGACAATCGTGAACTTGAGGATAGACCAAACGAGGATCATAAGAATAAGAGACGTGACCCGGATGATGACTACCCGGAGCTTCATTGGCCATGGAACATAGCACAGCTACGTCCATTTTACACTAAGCATATTTTTTATCTACTATGTACCTCTTATATGATCAATGAAATAAAGCACTTTGGTTCACTCATATTCTTGAGTCTTTTACCTCCTTTAGTGTTTATTTTTGGATCGTATAAAACCTTTATGCGCAAGTTTTGAATTTGAACTTGTGAAAATTCCGCCTACGGGCGTTAGCTTAAGTTTTCTGGTCTACACATTCTTTGTCGTTTTTATATGGATTCTGGAGTAGTGACTTTTGATACTCAAAGTTGGCGATTTTGTGCTTAGTTTTTTGACGGTGCCATTGGGCATCATCACCTGAGCGCATAGTTCCAACTACGAGTCTTTCGAATCATGAAAAGTCAAGTATAAAAACCAAAGTAATGGTTAAGTCAACACTTGTTGAAAAAATATATACATGTTGGAACTAGTACTTAAGTAGTAGGAAACATATAGCTATTGTTTTCCGCCTTAAGGTTAAACTTTAGTTTTTTCTGCATACATACATCTAGAGGAAACAAATATTACATAAGTGTTCTTCATTCCTATAGAACAGGAGACTTTGAGGAAGGATCATCGACGGCGGGAGAGTCATCCTGATCATCAACAAAGTCGTTGGTCTTGAGGGACTCAGAGGAGCTGGGCTGGTCGCCATCGATAATCTCGAGAGGCACAAAGGTGTCTAGATCCACCAACTCGGAAACTCTCGTGTCAAAGCCGGCAAGCAATAACCAGATAGATTTGTGATCAATCTTCTGGTCATCATCGTCTATGTCGGGAAGACCCGAGGTCACCGTATCGATGTCAGCATTTTCATAGTGGGCCTTGACCATAGCCAGCGACATTCTTGCACCAGCCCGGGTACGTGAAGCTTTCAAGCTTACGATATGCTCGGGGGCTTGGCGTAGAATCTCTAAGTACTTCATGACAGAATCCACCGCCTTGATGCTGATATTCAGGGGCCTGGCAATTTCTTTTGCTTGCTTGATGGCGGTGCTGATGAAGTTGCCGGCAAGGACCATGCATTCCTTTGGCGGAGGAGGAGTATTGCTTAAACCAATAATACGTGCATTTCCGGTAAAGCAATGGAATACGTGAGTTCAACAATATAAAAGTTTAAAGTACCTAGCTTACAGAAGTACAAGACGGAGATTCCTTACCAAAGATGCTCGCCTCAGCTTGTTGGAGCGTCTCCGCCATGGAGTCCTGTTCTTGTCGGAGGACATTGTAAGCCTCAAGGTTGCGTTTATTCTGCTCTTCGACAGCTTTCTTTTGCTCCTTGAGGATCGCAATTTCCTCATTCACTCGATTGATCTCCGTGTTGGCAGACTCCTGCAGGGCCTTCATAGATACTTCATGCATCTTCAGTGTATCAGCCCTCTCCTGCCTGAGGATTTTGTTCTCGCTATCCGCCAGTTCTATGTGCTTGGATTGCTCGACAATGTCCTTCGCCTTGGCAATAGTTTCTGCATGCCGTAGAAATAACAGTGCACGATGAGTAGTCGGAGGTTAATGGCGCAAGACCAATATTGAGTGCGAAATTGAAAAGAAAAACAGACTCTTGATCTTGGTGATTTGATCCTTCAAGAAGGCAGGTTTACCCTTTTCAGCTTCAAGGTCAACACGCATCTTGTGGAACTTCTTGTTGGCGACACCTCTCCGAGCATTCTCATTCTACCAAAAAAGATAAAAGTTACTTAGTCTACTTGGAGCATCTAACCGGATAAATTATCCACCTAGAGGCTTGGGGGCAACAGTGAGAGTTTTTTAACTCGGCAATATGCTTAGTCTTTCTTTAAGCATCTAGTTGGAACTAATTATGTTTCAACTAGAGGCTTGGGGCTACAGTATTGAAATTTACAAACACTGCGTCTGCTACTCTAAAAGTATCTAGTCGGAATAATTCAATCAAACTACATACTTGGGGGCTACAGTGTTAAGTTTTCTAGATTAGTCACTCTTAGAGCATTCAGACACAAAGACCTATGGTTTTCCGTCTAAATCCTCAGGGGATACAGTGGGATATTACATATGAAATGCAAAAGATATACAAAACTTACAAGTGCAATGATCTTGAGGTTGGTGGCGCTCTCGGCAAGTATCTTGCTGAAGACAAGGCTACTTCCGTGCAGGATATCCGCCTGCTTGAGCAACTCCTCAAGACCACATGTCGGAGAAGTCGACACAACACCAGGAACTAGAGTTGAGCTACTCAGTGTAAGCACCGGGTAGACGATCTTCATAAACTCTGCTGGTGTCCTGGGTGCAGTGGCGCCGCCTACGGTAGAAGTTCCGCCTTCCACCATCGCCTTACCCCTACCATTGGCATCCTTAGCCAGATCTTCAGCCACTTTGGATGCGGTGCTTTCTTGTGTCGCCTGCTCTCCAACAACATCAAGTTCTGCGGAAACGTTTGGGTCCACTTCCATGGCAGAAGGTTCAGACATTACCTTTGATGGAGAGCTTGTCGATGCGATAGGAGGATAAACGTTCGGAGTTGGAGGGGCGATGGCGGGAGATGCTTGGTGAAAAATTTCTTTGATGTTTTTAGAATCCCCCGATGTTTTGGAGATATTCTTCAAACTCATACTGGTCTTCTTCCTAAACGTGCAAAAGTGTATACAGGAACAAGACGAGCAAGAGATAAATGTCGGATGTTAAGAAGCTTACACAATGGGTGGTGCCTTGGTCAACAGAAGACCAACCGTTCTTCTTTTCTCCGCCTCTAGGGAGGCATTGGATCTCTTGGAGGCTCCACCCTCCGTCTTCTTCTTCTTCTTGCCTCCGTCGGCAACATCAGAGGTGGAGCTCTTCCACTTACGCGTCAGGGGGACATCGTCGTCGAACACAACGGTGACATCCTTCATCTTGGGGTCATAGACTTGGGTAGCCATGATACCGTCATCTAGTTCCTTGAGCTGTTAAGTAAATCCCAATGTGTTAGATGCAATGGTTAAGGCTAGACGGAAGAACTGGAGTGCATATCATCCACGAAAAAACAAGTAAGTACCTCTAGGCACTTGCCTCCCTCAAACATGTCGTAGGTGATGGCGAAGCCGCGCTTCCTGTCCTTCACCTTGACTATGTCGTTGAGGCGAAGCTTGATGGAGTCACTCGAGAAGTTGTCCTCGGAGATGCGGAGGCTATCCTTCCTATCCTTGGTATAATGGTGCATGATCTTCGCGTGATGCTGCAGAGGCTGCATCCGCCTGATGAACCAGCACATGGCTAGGTCCAATTCGGTCAGACCTATCTACGAGCCACTCGATCCGCCTTACAGCGCGGAAGGCTTCATTGTCGGAGGGAAGGAGGGCTTGGGATCTCCATGTCGGGGCTTCAGCGGCAGCTCCATCGACAAAGTCCGGGTACGTTCCTTCTCGGGCATCCAGAGGGATGTCTGGGCCGTAGAAGTACGTCCTCTACCAATTTTTGCAGGAATTGTGGCCTACTATCTCGAGGAACCGCCGGCCAGGCCGGATCTTGAAGCTAATAGTTCCACAATTTATGTGCTCATCCTTGCTCACTCCGGCTTCTCTCTTGGCAGTGAAGAAATATATAAATAGATTTAACCTAGGCCTAATTCTTAGGTAGCCCTTACAAAGCGCCGCGTAGTTGCTAAGCACGAGGATGCTATTCGGAGAAAGGTTCTGAGGTTGAACACGATAGTGGCTAAGAACCTCTATGATGAAGTCAGAGATTGGGAGGGAGACACTACGTACCAGTTGGGATTTGAGGTACACCTTTCTCCGGCTTGGGGAGAAGGGATGACCTCGCCGGCCGGCTGTAGCGACCTCGGATCGATAAGGATCCTAAGTCCCTGTGATTAACATGCTAGTCCCTGGATCAATAGCTAGCACTCACAGTCGATGAAATATCATGTAAAACACAAAGTCTTTATTACACGGAGAATCTAGAGTATGAATTTATTACAAATTTGCTTAGCATTAAGCTAGCTCAAATAACAGCGGAAACATAAAAGCAGCTTGAGTCCATCAACGCCCCAGGCTTGTCGAGTGTAGACTCGCGATCCCTACGCACCTTTCAATCTTCGGATTCTGCACATAAGACATGCAGCCAACAAGTTGGGTCAATACTTTGAATGTATTGGCAAATTACACCAAGGAGAGAAAAGACTATCTCTACATGCAAGGCTAGTTTAGGCTGTAGAGTTCATTTGCTCAAAGCTAGTTTTCTTAAGTAGAGAGAAGAAGAGAATATTTTCCCTACTTTGTAAACATTTGCTTATATAAAATAAGGTCGAATGGCACACGAGGATATTACTCACCAAGTGTCCAAACAACAAAACACTTGGATATTACGCACCAAGTGAAACTTGGATATTACACACCAAGTTTCCAAAATCCCACCCATTAGCGATATTACGCACGCCATGGGGTTTCAAAACTTTGTTTTAGAAAAGAGAGAGGAAGATCCTTCAGAGGCTCCATCATTCAGATGCTCAATGTTGTTCTGTTTCCATGAACACGGCTGATCGATCATATTGCAATACTCTCGAGAGTTTGTGCACTTTACCCACAATTCACGATCAAGTCCTTTTTACAGACAAGACCATGGCGAGGCTTTCCCTTAGTAGCCCCTCTACCTTCCGGATCCAACCGTGCCAAGAACCTCCGAATGTTGGTACCCAGGTGAGGTTTCCCACTAAGTACTAGGCCAAGACAGAGACCTTAATGTGTTGTGGTTGCACTAGAAGCTTCTGAATTCTGAAACATGGCAGACTTCGTTGATTCCTGGGCGGCTGTCCTCCACCAAAATCTCACTCGTTGACCCGACAACCATTCCGCCCAGAAGAAAACTTAGTTTTATTTTGAAGTGGATTTGAGAAGAAAAGTTTGCTCTAGAGAGCCTTTATACTTAGAAAAATTCTTTGTCTTTCCAACCCCCCAACGGTACTTTGTATATATAGCATAGCAAGCAGTACTTAGCAAAAACAGGGGTAACCTATTAGGAGGGAAAATCCTAAGTATAGAGCTACTCATCGTATACTACAAAATCATCGCACTTGCAAAATAATACTAAGGAGAAACTCTACTAGAACATCCTACACATGCATACTACAGAATTTTGAAGATCAGATGCATAGAAACAAAATTGGGACAAAAGTTATGAACAAGTGGTGTAACTTGCCTTCATCCGAGCAGCACTCTACACAATAGCACTCCTTAGCGCACTCCGAACAATCTATCGAATCACAAACATAGATCTGATCACAACTTGCTCAAAACATGTCCTAGAGATAATCATGCATGCATGCAACACGGCATTTTATGCAAGATTGGTTCTTCAAGGTAGCATAATTGAGTTGCAATAGTGTTAAGGGTGTTACTAGGATTGATTTCCCATAGGTTTAGATCTATTTGGGTCACTAATACAGTTCATACGGTTAAAAGGAGATCAAACCATCTAATTAGCCCCAAACTAGATCTAACGATCTTAAGCAAGGTTTTATAATTTTGTCCAGTAGGTATTGTGGAAACAAAGTTATTGTAACAAGAATCAACTAAAACAGAATTTTAATTATTTTTCTATAGAATAAACACTCTAATCTAGAGATTAAATTCTACACCGAAAACCCTACTATAAACTTAGAATTTTATTGAAGATCTGGGTTCTACATAAAATTATGAATCCAACGGTATATTATAAGCTAAATTTGGCCAAATATTCAATTTTATACGAATTTCACAAGTTTCAAACTAAATCTGCAAACTGATCTAATTCTAAACTCAAACTTGCCAAGTGGCATCCGCTGGTTGGTCCAGCTGGCAAGGTGGGGTGACGCGGCGTGGTGCCGACACGCTTTGCCACGCGGCAGCGTGGGATTTGCCGGTACCCCTTCGGGTTTGTATCTAATCTGGGCCGCAGGTTGCAAATCGGACAGCTTGAGAGGGGCGCGGCGACTTAGCGCGGTGGCGACGGCGGCGTTGGGCGGCGGTAGCGTCGGTGACGAAGGTTGGCGGTGCTCTGTTGGGTCCCCGAGGTGGCGGTGTGGTCGACGGAGCGCGTCTGGTCCCTGCGGTCACGCTCGTGTTCTCGTCGTTCCTCCTTGCTTCCTCGACTATCGGCAGAGTCCCGTCGATCTCCTCCGTCCCTGGCGGTGCTCCGGCGAGCAATCGCGGGCGTGTTCCTGCAAGAGAGAAGGGGAAAGGCATGCGGCGAGAATCAGTGGTGGATGGAGAAGCTCCAGAGGGAGGAAGGAGCAAGGGGGGCTTCGAACCGTCTCGGCGAGGTTGACCCGACGGTGGCGATGCGAGTCGTCGTTGGGCTAGGGTTTTTGCAAGAAAAAAATCGAACGAGGTGAGCCGAGGGTGGCGGGGTTTATATGGGGGTGGAGACTTGGGCGAGGGGGCTCGGATCGGCGCGAATCCTACCGGATTCGGTTCGCATGCGTGCTGCAGGGGGACTCCTGCGCGAGGTAGGAGACGACCCTGTGGGTCCCGCATGTCAGTGGCGGAGAGGGGGGTGTGGGCTGGCGCTGGCTAGCTGGCTGTAGCGCGGGCGCTGGGGGAAGGGTGGGCTGGCGAGCCGGCCCAGCTAGGTTAGCTGCTGCCTCTATTTTTTCCTTAAACGTTTTTTCTATTTCTGTTTTAGTAAAACTTGAATAACTTTTGCATATAGGGTCAAAAAGTGATGAAACCAACTTCTAAATTTTTGTAAAAAGATGGTGGTCATCTTGGGACCATGGTTAATGTTTTACATAGTTTTTTTGAAGGGTTAAACTTGACCACTACAATAATGCTTGCATATGGCAATCTCTATTAGGGTTTTGATAGGTTTAGGTGTTTAGGATTTTGTTGAAAAAAAATCGTTTGTGGAATGCAATGATGCAAGGATGATGCATGGCACTAATAAAATCCTAATATAAAAATCTGGGTTGTTACAAACCTACCCCCCTTAAGAAGAATCTCGTACCCGAGATTCGGGTTGGCTAGCAAATAGGTGTGGGTGTTCTCCCCTCATGACTTCTTCACGCTCCAACGTAGCTTCTTCCCCGGAGTGGTGGTTCCATTGTACTTTGCAGAATCTTATAGTCTTGGTGCGGGTAATCCTTTCGGTTGTTTCCAGTATTTTGATGGGTTTTTCCTCATAGGTAAGGTCATTCTCCAATTGAACCTCATCTAGGGGAACGATGTCTCTTAGCGGTGTTTCAGCCATCTCCGGGTGACACTTCTTTAGTTGTGACACATGAAACACATCATGAACAGTCAATCCTTTCGGTAACTCCAACTGATAAGCAACTTCTCCTCTACGGGCCAGAACCTTATATGGTCCTATGAATCGTGGGGCTAACTTGCCCTTGATTCCGAACCTCTTAACTCCTCGTAGGGGTGAAACTCGGAGATACGCACGGTCCCCTATTTTATAAGCCACATCTCTGCGCTTGGAATCAGCATAACTCTTCTGTCGGGATTGGGCTACCTTTAGCCTATCCTGAAACTGTCATACCTTTTCTTCAGCATCCTTGATCAATTCAGGTCCAAATAGACTACGTTCACCAACTCCACTCCATAGCAGCGGAGTCCTACACTTCCTGCCATATAGAACTTCAAACGGAGCCATCTTGATACTTGTTTGGTAGTTGTTGTTGTACGAAAATTCAGCATACGGCAGGTTGTCATCCCAACTAGATCATTAGTCTAGTGCGCAAGCTCTCAACATATCTTCCAAAATTTGATTCACCCTTTCTGTTTGGCCATCCGTTTGCGGGTGGAAGGTAGTACTGAATTCTAGTCGGGTTCCAAGAGACTCATGTAGCTGTCGCCAAAACTTTGAAGTGAACTGGGTGCCTCTATCTGACACAATTCCCTTGGGAACACCATGCAGACTTACAATTCTTGACATGTATATCTTAGCAAGCTTAGCACTTGTATACGTGGTTTTTACGGGGATGAAGTGAGCCACCTTGGTGAAGTGGTCCACCACTACCCAGATAGAATCAAATCCAGAACGAGTCCGGGGCAATCCCGTGATGAAATCCATGCCTACCTTGTCCCACTTCCAGTCGGGTATAGGTAGTGGTTGAAGTAGTCCTGCCGGTTTCTGATGTTCGGCTTTAACTCTATTGCATACATCACATAGAGAAATATACTCTGCAATATCTCTCTTTAGGTTATTCCACCAGAATCTATCCTTCACATCCATGTACATCTTCGTGTTACCTGGATGAATTGAGTATGGCGAATCATGAGCTTCTTGTAAAATCATCTTCCTGATATCGGGGTCATTGGGAACGCACAAACGCTTCCCATACCAGAGGGTTCCTTGTTCGTCCAGACGAAATTCTTTTGTTTTTCCTTCGCTTATCCTGACTCTTATTTCTTCCAACTCTTTATCTCCCTATTGTGCTTCCTGGACCCTTTCTTGGAAGGTGGACACTATTTCCATAGTTGCTACGTGTCCTTTCGGAACTATTTCTAGCCTGAGATCCTTGAATTGCTTGCATAGATCCTCTGGAAGTTCCCCTGCGGTAAGTTCATTCACATACACCTTACGACTTAAGGCATCAGCCACCACGTTTGCCTTTCCGGGATGGTACTGTAAATCCAAGTCATAATCCTTAATTAGCTCGAGCCATCTTCTTTGTCTCATATTCAACTCCTTTTGGGTGAAGATGTACTTCAAACTCTTATGATCTGTGAACACATCACAATGTTTACCCATGAGGTAGTGTCTCCATACCTTGAGGGCATGTACCACAGACGCAAGTTCCAAATCATGGGTGGGGTAGTTGTGTTCGTGGTTCTTAAGTTGACGGGAGGCATAGGATACCACTTTCCCATCCTGCATCAATACACTTCCAAGTCCTTGTCAAGAAGCGTCACAATAGACTTGAAAATCCTTCTGGATATCAGGCAGACACAGAACTGGTGCCGTTACAAGGCGTTTCTTCAACTCTTGAAAACTTTCTTCACATGCCTCGGTCCATAGGAACTTCTTTTCCTTCTTCAATAGTTCCGTCATGGGTTTTGCTATTTTGGAAAAGTTTTCAATGAACCTCTGGTAATATCCTGCGAGGCCCAGGAAACTCCTAATATCTCCCACATTCTTGGGTGACTCCCATTCCGTCGCGGAAGCTACCTTCCTAGGATCTATGACAACTCCTTTTGCCGACACAACATGACCAAGAAATCCCACTTCCTTTAACCAAAATTTGCACTTGCTGAATTTGGCATACAACTTGTGTTCCCTTAGTTTCTCCATGATAAGGCGTAGATGTTTCTCATGTTCCTTATCATCCTTAGAGTATATGAGTATATCATCTATGAATACCACGATAAACTTGTCCAAATATTCCATGAACACCGTGTTCATCATGGTCATGAAGTACGCTGGGGCATTGGTTAGACCAAACGACATTACGGTGTACTCATACAATCCGTATCTTGTGGTGAATGCTGTTTTGGGCACATCCTGTTCTCGAATCTTTAGCTAGAAGTAGCCTGATCGCAGATCGATCTTTGAGAACACACTGGCTCCCTTTAACTGGTCAAACAAGTCATTGATGTTGGGTAGAGGATACTTATTCTTGATCGTCACTTCGTTCAACGAGCGGTAGTCCACAACCAGCCTCTTGGTTTTATCCTTCTTTTCTACAAATAGGACGGGTGCTCCCCAAGATGACGTGCTGGGTTGGATGAATCCCTTGTCCAATTGTTCCCTAAGTTGTTTCTTGAGTTCCTTTAACTCGTCCACATCCATTTTGTATGGTCTCTTAGCTATCGGCCCCGTTCCTGGCATTAAGTCAATGAGAAACTCGATATCATGGTCGGGTGGCATTCCGGGTAGCTCCTCTGGAAAGACATCTGGGTATTCCTTTACAATAGATACCTCCTCCAAGCTAACCCCCTTAAGAGAGTTCACCATGGCTTCCTTAAGTGCAAAATTTGACTTGATACGAATTCTCTTCGTTTCCGGTGTTGTGAGCATGACAGTTCTTTTGGCACAATCTATGACTCCTTCATATTCGGTCATCCAATTCATGCCCAATAAGATGTCTAATCCTTGTGATTCTAGAACTACTAGACTTGTGGGAAAGATGTGTGTCCCAATCCTTAGTTCTAATCCCCAGCAACCGGAGTTTGCCACTATTTTCCCCCGAGGAGAACTTAGGCCCAGTTCTTTTGGTGGCTTCTCCCAGAAGCTGCCCTACCCCCAGCTTCCTGGGGAAGCCGGTTCAAAAAAATTGCGAGGCTTCCAAATTTGTTTAGCCTTAACTATTTTGGAAGCCTCGCAAAATTTTCAGACCGGCTTCCCCAGGAAGCTGGGGGGAGGGCGGCTTCTCGGAGAAGCCCCCAAAAGAACTGGGCCTTACCCTTAGAGGAAAGTTTATAGACTCCGTTGGTATCTTGCCTCTATCCACAAATACCCTTGATATGAATGAATGTGATGCACCAGTATCAAAGAGAACAACTGCGGGAATAGAATTGAGTTTGAACTTACCAATCACAAAGTCTGGTGCGTCACAAGCATCCTCCATAGAAACATGATTTACCGTGGCTTTGACAAACGGATTTGGCTTCTTCCCGTTTCCATTACCATGGTTGTGTCCATTTCCATTCCCATTGCCATTGCCATTCTTCTTCTCGGGGCAAGAGGTAGCATAGTGCCCTGTCCTGTTGCACTTAAAGCATGTCACCTCACTGAGATCCTTTCCATTGCTGCCATTCCCATTGCGGTTTTTATGCCCATTGTTTTTGTGGCCGCCATGGTGATGACCGTTATGGTTGTGGCCATTATTGTTATAAGGTGGTGGTGAGGAATTGCGCTGCTTCTGGTATGGAACAGTGTTTCTGACGGTTAGACTTCCTCTTGCGGTTTTCTATGCTCTTCCTCTTTGATTCAACCACAATGGCCCTGTCCAGGAGTTCCTGAAAGTTGTCAAATTTCTGAGCCACAAGCTGAATGGATATCTCGTCATTGAGTCCTCTTAAGAACTCCTCTTGTCTCTTGGCATCAGTGGAAACATCATCGGGTGCATAACGGGCTAGCTAGTTGAAAAGATCACCATACTCGGTGACAGAACGGTGCAGCTGGTGTAGGTCGCGAAATTCGCGCCTTTTCAGAGTCATGACACCAGCAGCCACATGATGAGTGCGAAAAGCTAACTCAAACTGATCCCAAGTAATAGCATCAATGTCCGGGTGGGTGACTTGGTAGTTATCCCACCATTCTGCAGCAGGTCCTTCAAGCTGGTGTGCGGCGTAACGTACCTTGTTGGCTCCGACAGCTTGCACGGTGTCTAGCTTCTTGTTGATTGTACGTAGCCAGTCATCTGCGATGATTGGTTCAGTGCTGCTAGTGAAGGTAGGTGGGTTCAGCCTCAAAAACCGAGTCAAGCGATCCTGTTGAGGTGGTGGCGGGTTGTTCTTGTTGTTGTTTTGCATGTTCTGAGTGAGCAGTTGGATCAGCTGGTTCTGAGTGGCCAAAAGTTGTGCTATTTCTGGAGGGATTTCGGAGTTCGCACGTCTGGGCAGCATCTGTGGGGTTTAAGAGAATAGTTAAGAAATAGACAGAAAGACTAAGTAGTAAACTCCTACCCTTATGAAAACAAACCAAGCACACAAGGCACACAAGACATAACAACACAACTTAACACATAAAACAACCAAGTTTAACTAAACCATATTTGTCTTGGTATTTATTACAATCGCGAATAACGTTCTACTATAGAATTAAAGGTGGTCCAACTATTATACATCTTCCACGCCTTCCTCTTCCTCGTCCTCGAACGAGTAGCCTTCCTGCTCTAGAGTTGTCTTGTACAACTCCATCTCCTTTGTGGTGGCCTCAAGCTTCTCTTGGAGGTTCTTTATCTCATCCTGCAGCTTCTTGGTAGTGGCTTCCAGCTGCTCCTGAAGTCCCTCCTTCTTGCTTTGTAGCTCCTCCACTAAACTTGACTTCTTTGCGGCTTCAAGTTGCTTTGCCAAGTCCCTCTTGGAAGCACGCACGTCATTGATTATCTTGCAAAGGCCTTCAGTTTGCACTTCAGCTCCATCGATCTGCTGTTTGAGTTCCCTAATTCTCTTGTTTTTATTTATCACCCTCTTCTCTTGGTTAGCGAACTTATTCTCTTGGAGCTTCATTGCCTCCTCCTGCTACTTGATCATTTCTTCCTTCTCCTTGATGAGGGCGCATAGCTCGTCATTCTTCAACATCTCAAGGAAGGTACCCTTTTCAAGGTCATGGATATGGCACTCCAAGTCTTGATATTGTGTTCTTCGGCGCTTGGTAGAAATTCATTCCTCAAAGGTTAACTCCATGGGAATTCCTTCCTCATCTCGTCTCCCAAAGAGGCCACCGCAGTGTCCTTGGAGAGCTTCATGATGACGTCCACATAGGCGACCAATGAGTTGCTGCAAGCTGATGCTAAGCTCCTTCTCCTTGGAATCGCTAACAATGTGGATTGCTATGTCTTCCTCCGAGTTCTTGCCTCGCTCTTTTCCTGGCTAGATGACTTTGACTCCCCAACAACCGTCCTTGTGGAGTTTCTTCATTGTGCTCCCCTGGATTGTTGGGAGGGGAAGGTCCAAACATGTGAGTAGGTCCATGAGGCATCCACCAAAGCGAAGGGACTCGATGTCCGCGACGGTGTCGTAGACGAAGCTTGTCATCTTTAAGTTGGAAGAAAGAAAGTTAGATACTTAATCAAGTAGAGGAGAGCAGATACTAGAAATGCGGAAAATAACTTAGTAGAAAAGCAAGTAAGGCACATAAGTTAGAGGTGGTTCCAATCCTAGGGTCACGTCCTACAGGCAACGATGTGCTCTCATACCATCTGTAGCGACCTCGGATCGATAAGGATCCTAAGTCCCCGTGATTAACATGCTAGTCCCTGGATCAATAGGTAGCACTCACAGTCGATGAAATATCATGTAAAACACAAAGTCTTTATTACACGGAGAATCTAGAGTATGAATTTATTACAAATTTTCTTAGCATTAAGCTAGCTCAAATAACAGCGGAAACATAAAAGCAGCTTGAGTCCATCAACGCCCCAGGCTTGTCGAGTGTAGACTCGCGATCCCTACGCACCTTTCAATCTTCGGATTCTGCACATAAGACATGCAGCCAACAAGTTGGGTCAATACTTTGAATGTATTGGCAAATTACACCAAGGAGAGAAAAGACTATCTCTACATGCAAGGCTAGTTTAGGCTGTAGCGTTCATTTTCTCAAAGCTAGTTTTCTTAAGTAGAGAGAAGAAGAGAATATTTTCCCTACTTTGTAAACATTTGCTTAGATAAAATAAGGTCGAATGGCACACGAGGATATTACTCACCAAGTGTCCAAACAACCAAACACTTGGATATTACGCACCAAGTGACACTTGGATATTACACACCAAGTTTCCAAAATCCCACCCATTGGCGATATTACGCACGCCATGGGGTTTCAAAACTTTGTTTTAGAAAAGAGAGGAAGATCCTTCAGAGGCTCCATCATTCAGATGCTCAATGTTGTTCTGTTTCCGTGAACACGGCTGATCGATCAGATTGCAATACTCTCGAGAGTTTGTGCACTTTACCCACAATCCACGATCAAGTCCTTTTTACAGACAAGACCATGGTGAGGCTTTTCCTTAGTAGCCCTTCTACCTTTCGGATCCAACCGTGCCAAGAACCTCCGAATGTTGGTACCCAGGTGAGGTTTCCCACTAAGTACTAGGCCAAGACAGAGCCCATAATGTGTTGTGGTTGCACTAGAAGCTTCTGAATTCTGAAACATGGCAGACTTCTTTGATTCCTGGGCAGCCGTCCTCCACCAAAATCTCACTCGTTGACCCGATAACCATTCCGCCCAGAAGAAAACTTAGTTTTATTTTGAAGTGGATTTGAGAAGAAAAGTTTGCTCTAGAGAGCCTTTATACTTAGAAAAATTCTTTGTCTTTCGAACCCCCCAACGGTACTTTGTATATATAGCATAGCAAGCAGTACTTAGCAAAAACAGGGGTAACCTATTAAGGAGGGAAAATCCTAAGTATAGAGCTACTCATGGCATACTACAAAATCATAGCACTTGCAAAATAATACTAAGGAGAAACTCTAATAGAAAATCCTACACATGCATACTACAGAATTTTGAAGATCACATGCATAGAATCAAAACTGGCACAAAAGTTATGAACAAGTGGTGTAACTTGCCTTGATCCGAGCAGCACTCTACACAATAGCACTCCTTAGCGCACTCCGAACAATCTATCGGATCACAAACATAGATCTGATCACAACTTGCTCAAAACATGTCACAGAGATAATCATGCATGCATGCAACATGGTATTTTATGCAAGATTGGTTCTTCAAGGTAGCATAATTGAGTTGCAATAGTGTTAAAGGTGTTACTAGGATTGATTTCCCATAGGTTTAGATCTATTTGGGTCACTAATACAGTTCATAGGGTTAAAAGGAGATCAAACCATCTAATTAGCCCCAAACTAGATCTAACGATCTTAAGCATGGTTTTATAATTTTGTCCAGTAGGTATTGTGGAAACAAAGTTATTGTAACAAGAATCAACTAAAACAGAATTTTAATTATTTTTCTATAGAATAAACACTCTAATCTAGAGATAAAATTCTACACCGAAAACCCTACTGTAAACTTAGAATTTTATTGCAGATCTGGGTTCTACATAAAATTATGAATCCAACGGTATATTATAAGATAAATTTGGCCAAATATTCAATTTTATACGAATTTCGCAAGTTTCAAACTAAATATGCAAACAGATCTAATTCTAAACTCAAACTTGCCAAGTGGCAGACGCTGGTTGGTCCAGCTGGCAAGGTGGAGTGACGCGGCGCGGTGCCGACGCGCTTTACCATGCGGCAGCGTGGGATTTGCTGGTACCCCTTCGGGTTTGTATCTAATTTGGCCGCAGGTTGCAAATCAGACGGCTTGAGAGGGGCGCGGCGACTTACCGCGGTGGCGACGGCGGCGTTGGGCCGCGGTAGCATCGGTGACGAAGGTTGGCGGTGCTCTGGTGGGTATCCGAGGTGGCGGTGTGGTCGACGGAGCGCGTCTGGTCCCTGCGGTCACGCTCGTGTCCTCGTCGTTCCTCCTTGCTTCCTCGACTATCGGCAGAGTCCCGCCGATCTCCTCCGTCCCTGGCGGTGCTCCGGCGAGCAATCGCGGGCGTGTTCCTACGAGAGAGAAGGGGAAAGGCACGCAGCAAGAATCAGTGGTGGATGGAGAAGCTCCAGAGGGAGGAAGGAGGAAGGGAGGGCTTCGAACCGTCTCGGCGAGGTCGACCCGACGGCGGCGCGAGTCGTCGTTGGGCTAGGGTTTTCGCAAGAAAAAAAATCGAACGAGGTGAGCCGAGGGTGGCGGGGTTTATATGGGGGTGGAGACTTGGGCGAGGGGGCTCAGATCTGCGCGAATCCTACCGGATTCGGTTCGCATGTGTGCTGCAGGGGGACTCCTGTGCGAGGTAGGAGACGACCCTATGGGTCCCGCATGTCGGTGGCGGAGAGGGGGTGTGGGCTGGCGCGGCGCTGGCTAGCTGGCTGTCGCGCGGGCGCTGGGGGCAGGGTGGGCTGGCGAGCCGGCCCAGCTAGGTTAGCTGCTGCCTCTATTTTTTTCCTTAAACATTTTTTCTATTTCTGTTTTAGAATAACTTTTGCATATAGGGTCAAAAAGTGATGAAACCAACTTCTAAATTTTTGTAAAAAGATGGTGGTCATCTTGGGACCATGGTTTAATGTTTTACATAGTTTTTTTAAGGGTTAAACTTTACCACTACAATAATGCTTGCATATGGCAATCTCTATTAGGGTTTTGATAGGTTTAGGTGTTTAGGATTTTGTTGAAAAAAATTCGTTTGTGGAATGCAATGATGCTAGGATGATGCATGGCACTAATAACATCCTAATATAAAAATCTGGGATGTTACACCGTGCCGCCCGCCAGACCAGCCCCTCCGTCGTGGGGAGGAACCGTTCGGCGAGCATCTCCTTGAGATTGCTCTCGGTGATATCGGAGCCGCGCCACTCTCCCTTATGGGAATCGCCCTCCACCTCCGGCAGTTCTAGCCCCGCTGGAATATGGTCTCTGCCGGTGGTTTCCACCACCACGGTGCGTGGCACCACCACGCCTTCTGGAGGCATGTGGACGGAGCCCGCCAGCTTGGCCGTGGCTTCGCTCGTCGCCGCTATGGATGGTGTGGTGCTGCTGCTGGCCATTGGTGTGGAAGAAGACTGATAGCGAGATGGGGAAAGCTAGGGATTTTTCCTTCGTGTGCGCGGAGAATTCAAGGAGGCGTTTACTGGAGGAAGAAAACGATGCAAGGAAGAATGCAGTGAAAGGATAAGAATTACCACGATTATAATTTATAGTACTCAGCATCAAGATTCATGCAAGTTGATCGAACGGTTCTTGCGAGGACAACATGTGCATGCGTGGAAATTTCACCACGTTCCCACCGCCGCCGCCAACGTTTTGCATCCTTCGTGCAGGAAAAACGGCTATGATTGCGTTCTCTGTATGTGTGAGTTATGAGGCATCGCTGACCTATGGTCTACGACGCTCTACTGACATAGGCAGATGAACCATCCCATCTGAAGATTCCGGCATGGATGGATCCTGTCCGGCTATGACAAGAGTATGATGGAAGATTCAGCAGTTCTCCGATTTACATGTTGAAGACGGAGAATATTGCAGGGTTCTTGGGAGGACTACAAGATATTGTTTGACGATTTGCTAACATTCATCTAGACGGAGCATTCGATATGAAAAGGCAAGACGGCGCAAGATCTCAGATTTCTTCGGGGGCTACTATTGGGGATATGCTAAATGGGTACCACCGTTGCATGTCTCTAATCCGGATGACCCGGGTGGCCCACAGTTGGTACCAAGGCCAATGGCCTGCTGGGCGGTCCAGTTAGACGGATCCAGAAGGGAGGCCCATGCCGGATAAAGGAAGGCTACGGAGGAGTCACTGGTGTACGGAGGAGTCACTGGCGTACCTAGTTGTGTACCGTGTAGGACTCTGTAACCTGTCCGGCTAGGACTTTGCCTGTAACCCTAGGATCTGACGACCATATAAGTCGGACCTATGGGAGCCTTTAGGATAGAGCAACTCATATCGCGCACAGCGAACCAATCCTTATAACTCGGCGTATTCCCATTATAGTGAATTATAGTAGGAGTAGGATTCAGCCACCGTCGTGGGATCTGAAACTGGGTAAGCTGTGTTACCTCGTACCCGCCAACCTTTCGCCTTACCCCATGTCTCTAAACACGCTCTGTGAGGACCCCTCCATGGCGTACTATGGTGTTGTTACGCGTCGGCGGCAGGCCTACACCATCATGGACAATGAGCTATTGCTCCCGCCGGTCGACGAAGAACGGCTCCTAGTAGGCAAGGTTGCATGGGTCCTCGGTGAGGTTAGGGTCCTCCATGGCAATGATGGCCATCTGGATCTCGTCGACCAGCTCGTGCCCCTCAGGCACCAACGAGACGGGAACGTCGCGCGTGCTTAGCTTTCAGGTCAGCGGGCACCGAAAATCCAACGGCATCATGGAGCAAGCGTGCCTCCAATGGCCACAGAAAGCGCCAACCGAAACCGTTCGCCGCCTCCGGATCTGTGGGTAGCGCTCCGCCATTGCTGCCGCCGAGCTCTTCTTCTCGTCGTCGAATGTGAAGCTTGGTGGTTGGGGAATGGGGGTGAGAGTGTGTTCTCTGGAGACGGTGAGAGCAGCCGGCATTTATAGCCATAAGAGGAAAGAGCGACGAGGGCGGGAGGGGTGTAGCGGCATGGGAGGGAAAAGTGGAAACAGCGGGAAGGTGGGAGGGCGGTGGCGCGTCATTATGACGATGCGTGGGTGAGTGGATAGGTGGTCGTTGCTTGGCGGTTCATCGCGGAAGCCGAGGTGACGGGATGAGGACGACTCAGTTCACACGCTAACAGGACGGGGTCACCAGCGCGGTTTTTTCTTTACCACTGATTTCGTTTCATACGGCGTTCCCAGACGACTCCCGATATCCCGGATTTGGTCTGAGAACCCTGAATATAATTTGAGCCGAACCCAGCGAAGCTGGGCGCCTTGAAACACGGACTGGGCGAATTTTTGCATAGCCCGTACTAAAGGTTAAAGATAAGCTTTCTTTGAACTTATCTTAAAGATGACATAAGATGACCTTGTCAATATCAGTACAGAGCGGTTGAGTCACTAAGCAATCGTAGGCTATGAAAATCAAAATCTACATTTCAAAAAAAATCTAATTGTAGTCAAAATAGCCTGGGCGAAAAACTATCACCAAATCATAGGGGCACGGCAAAAATTGAGGGCTCAACCTGGCTATGATAATTTCTATTTTTGATTACTGTGCTAAACAAAACTGCCCAAAGGCTGTAGCTTTTTTGGTAGATGAAGCAAAGTCTGAAGCCAGCCCATCCAATACCGCAGCCATGCAGGACATTGCACAACCTGCTGGGCCGTGAACTACCACGAGCGACCTATTGATCCGTAAATCTCAAGCCCAAGTCCAAGTCTCTGCAGACACTTTCTTTTTAGGGATTTCTATTTTCATGTCTTTAAGTTGTACTTTTTTTAGCCGCTTAACTTTTTCTCACTTTTGCTTATCTCCTACTATAAAACTCTCGCACGGTCTTAAACTCACTGTCCGTCGGCCTTGCCGTTATATGCTGACAACTGAAGCCTGACAAGTGGGGCTGCGGTCTGTCAGGTCCCGTAGTAGATCCTTGCTGTTACATGCTGACAAGTGGGGCCATGTTAAGTTAGTTTCCGTAGTGGACACCTCTCTTCACTTATCCAGATCAGCATGGGACCCACATCTTATCCACCCGACTGTTGCACTCACAGCTTATCCACGTTAGCCAGCCCTGAGCGATGGCGGCCCTTCTCTGGCGACGGCGGCCCTTTGTCGAGCATCACTTCGGTCTTCCGTTCATCCTGGCCGCAGTATGGTGCCGTCCCGTTGACCTGTATGAAGGATGATAATGGCAATCGTGTGTACAGAAAGTTAGATCTCGCACCAAAATGTTCCGATTAGACGGGAGCGCTTGCTCTGGAGAATACGGCCGACGAGCCGATCGATGATTTAATTGGTTTATCGAGTTAATGTCTCGGCTGCAATCAAGTGAAAGAGTGTTTATAATTAAAAGTAGGGAGATGGATGTATAGTAAATAAGAAAATAACCAAATTAAAAAAATTATACAACTCTTAATGTACAAGATTTTTTATAATTGACACAACTCCTGAACACTTTCAAATTAAAAGAAATTATACAACTCTTAATGTAAATGAGTGTTTATAATTGACACAACTCTTGAACACTTTCAAATTAAAACAATTATACAACTCTTAATATAAAAGATTCTTTATAATTGAAACAAGTCTTGAACACTTTCAAATTAAAAAAATTATACAATTCTTAATGTAAAAGAGTGTTTATAATTGACACAACTCTTGAAACACTTTCAAATTAAAAAAATTATACAACTCTTAATATAAAAGAGTGTTTATAATTAACACAACTCTTGAACACTTTCAAATTGAAAACTTATACAACTCTTAATATAAAAGAGTGTTTATAATAGACACAAACTCTTGAACACTTTCAAATTGAAAAAATTATACAACTCTTAATGTAAAAGAGTGTTTATAATTTACACAACTCTTGAACACTTTCAAATTACAGCATCCTAAGAAAATCTTGAGAGTTTACCATTTTTAGAGCATAAAAAGTGATCCCTAAACTAGAGTATATGAAAATTATAAACCTTTGAACACTATGAAATCGCACTTAATACGTGATAATGATGTGCTAAGAAAATCTTGAGAGATTATCATTTTTATAGAATGCAATGCATAAACTTGCATATGGCAAAACTTATACACCTTTGAACTCTTTGAAATCACACTTAGGACATGATAATGTTGTGCTAATAAAATCCTCATCATTTATCATTTTCATGGAGTGAAATATAATGCATAAACTTGCATATACGAAAATTATGCATCTTTGAACACTTTCTCTTCAAATTAAACTCAAAATCATTTGTTTATGGAGTTAAAGTACCGGTGGCAAACTCGTTATTTTGCATGAATAGAGGGTGCCCCCCGACAGATACAAAGGTTATCATGTCTGCTAGATCACAAAGGATCAATCATAGGATCAACGATTGGTGGGTACGATCCGCGTGACAACTGTCTCGACCAATTAGAGCGTATCAGCCAAGATGAGCACATGTGTGAGAGTTTGTGACTAAGAGAGAGGGGAAAACTGAGTAGAACTTAAAACCCAAGGGCTAAACTGAGTATAACTTAAAAACCAAGGGCAAAACTGACAAAGGGGTTGAAATAGAAAATAGAAATAGATTGAAAAAATGGAAAATGCTTCTTTTATACAATAAAATATATCTTGGCATACATCAAACTATTTGGAATTCAAATATATATCAGTTTTACAATTATTGCCTCATTCAGACAAACTATGTTTTGGAGAGAGATGTTTTGGGAAGAGGCTTGAGTAGAAATCCATGAACCTTCATAGATAGTAGGTGATTTGAGAAGTGGTGATTGAGGTTAAAACTTAATTTATATACATTTCTTATGGTGGCAGGTCACATAATAAGACTCCCTGGGTAGATGCCACTATGTTTTGATCTTTTTGAATTTGTTGTGCATAAAATGACTTAATTAGCTAGCTAAAACCCATTCGTTGACTCTCTGTTGACCACCCACCGGAGGGTAAAAGTGAGTATATTGCACACGACAGTATTAGTGCCGGAGGGCAAAACTGAGTACAACCAAACTGCCAGTGTTACACTCGAGGGTATAAATGAGCATAACTAAGTGGCCAAGGTTAGACACGAGGAAAAAAACGTGATGCACGGTACGCGTGTCGCGGTGCACGGGGCGGTAGAGGACATGTGTGACCGTGCACGGTGCAGTAGCGTACGCGGTTACGCGGTGCATAGTGGTGCAACAAAACGTCTCCTCCCTTCACCTTTATAGAGGTCTCCACACTCTCACTCATCACTCGTTCACTCACTCATGCAACCATCTCCAGTGTCCCATCACCTTCTGCAAACCACCAAGAAAACCCCAACCACGCCGGGGATGGAGAAGAACGGCACGGTGGCCATCGTCGCCTCCAAAGCTGCCAGCGAGGAGGCGCCCGTCACCGTACAGGCCCCCGTCGAGGAATCGAAGGCAGACACCGTCCCCGTCCAGACCCCCCTCCCCGCTTCCGCCATAGCCGCCGGCGAGGAGGCCCCCGTCCCCATACATGCCCCCGTTGAGGCATCAAAGGCAGCCGCCGTCCCCGTCCATAACCCCATCCCCGCTTCCGCCGTAGCCGCTAGCAAGGAGGTCCCCGCCGGTCTCCGATAGATCTCGCACGGTTGGGACCCCTATGAGGAGGAGGATTACATCTGGCCGGAGAACCCCTATGACACCAGCATCTTCGACCCATGGTTAGAGGTAACTAGGGTTTTCTCCCCTTCCTTTGTTCTTCCCCCATTCCCATTGTTGGATGCTAGATCGTGTGTTATTAGGTTTCGACTGTTCGTATTTTAAATCGTTGGATGCTAGGTATTTTTATAATAGCTAATCCTCTTGTGTTAGATCTCGTATTTCAATGAATGCCGCTGTTCGTATTTCAAACCTATTTTATTGTTCCTCTGAATTGCAGTTAAGGGATTCCCTAGTTAGTACTTGTACCGATCTGTAGTTGGGATCAGTATTCGATTTGGTTAGAGATTTGGGGGTTAGGGCATAATCAGGGGATCTCAATCAGTTAATTTATGAAAGTAATCAATCCAGATAATCAAGGTATCACAATCATGTCCTTATTGCACTCTACTGTTTTTTCCAACAGGTGGATAGCAGCGACGTCTACAGCGATGATGAGTCCACACACACCAAGACTCGTCAGGTGCTGAGGAAGCTGAAGTCCGGCCAGTACGACAAATTTTTCGCCGGAGACGTCTACAGGTTCCCCTTCCGCACAAGGAGGCTACACGCCACGGACTTCATCTCCCTCGTGAGGCATGCCGAGGACGTGAAGACATGCACCGTGAATGTCAACGGCTTCAGAGCCAAGCACCAGGCGCTCGGTTTTCACCTCCGCAACCTCCAGAAGGTGGCCACTGAGGAGGGTCGCATGCCCGCGATCAAGCCGAAGGCGCCCAAGGTCAAGGGACTAGGCAGCAAGAAGTGGAGGAAGCGCCAGAGGGAGGAGTCTGAGGCCCTCCTAACGGAGGCCATGAGGGGCCACTGATCTTGTGTTGCTGCTGCTGCTGTAAAGCGGGTTCATTTGTATTGTTGTCTATGTTGAACTTGTCCGTTGCTGCTGTTGCTGAGCAGACTAATTTTCGAACCTCGTTTAAGTATCGTACTATATATACTATATTAGCTACTTTATCTACACTTCTATATTTATATATCCTAGATTAGCTTCTTTATCTACATTTGCTCTGTTTACTGAATGTATTTATGGTGCTGGTTAGATTTGCTGCTCTAGATTTGCTACCAGATTGGGAAAAACGAGGGCCAAAAGGATCCATGAATAAAGAGAGAAGCAGCTCTAGATTCGCTACCTTTTTGGGCAAAAATTAACACAACTGTTAGCGACATAAAGGGAAGAGGTGCTCTTAAAAAGTCCAATCATAAAATTAACGAAAAAAATCCCATTTAGGCGACAGGGCGCACATAACTACTAAACACGCCCCACATGGTCCCACACAACATCCCCCAAAACGCGTTCCCAACAAGCCGGCCCCATGTAATCCAACATGGGGGTCCTACTACGGGACCCGACTGAACGTGTCCCCACTTGTCCGCATGTAACGACGAGGGTCCACTAACGGGACCCGACGGACAGCGAGTTTTAGTCCGTGCGAGAGTTTTGGACAAGGAGATGGGCAAAAGTGAGGAAAAGTTAAGCGGCTACGGAAAACTGAGTACAGCTAATGAACCAGGCGCACGGAAATAGAAATCCCTTCTTTTATAGCCCGAGCCTGATACTAGTTGTTGCTTGCTTAATGGAAAATGATACTGCCCCCTAGGGATTCCGTTCGATCCATCCTTTGCCTACGCTCGCGCGACGCGTGTCCTGTAAACCCTACCTCTATCTTATCCCCTTCCTACACCGTGTGCCCCTGCTCCTATTCAATCTTCATGTCTAGGATCCCCTGGACAACATCGACGCTCACCTTCTTGCCTCCGGTCGGTGTCGTCGTGCCTCCATTTGCTTTGCATCGATCCCCACTCTCTGCACCGATCACTTCCACCTCGGCCTCCTCCACGCTGGACAGCACCTGTACCGACCGCCTCCGTTGCTCTGGCCCGACTACGGAAAGGACGATGGGATGGCACTACCGCGCCCTCGTCCGTATCGCGCTGAGCTCCGCCATGCATCATTAACCGCTTCGTCGAGTGCCCAGCCCCCACAAGCCGATGTATGCACCTTGGCATTTGCCAGGTTCTCTCCAATTTTGGCCATGTTCACGCCTCCAAGTGGCTGCGGTCGGCACGCTGTGTCCCTCTGCTGGAAGGCGTGCTGTGCAAAGGTGGTGTTTCTGCGAAACACGACACCGGATTTTGCAGCCGCCTCACCCCTACCTCCTCCTCCTGTTGCAGCCATCGTGTCCCCTCAGAGCTCCGCCGCGTAGGGTTCCGTCGAGGAAGACTTTGTCAGAGTAGCCGCCTCCGACCTCCTCTCCTGTTATAGCACCTCGCTACCAACATGAGGTTGCCGATCTAAGTGCGTTTTTTGTTTCAAGGGGATTCTAGAGATGCTACCGATGGCATCCGGAGTTGCTACAACAGTTTAGGGCGCTTGCTACTCTAGTTGGCCGATGTCGCTACTTTTATGTTTGTCTTTGCTATGAGCGTTTTGCTACCTTAGCATATAATTTTTTACTACAATCAATCTCTCTGGTTTTATTACGAGGTCTCCGGCGATGTCCCTTTTGCTAAATTAAAAAATACATTTTGCTAAAACCATTTTGTGGTTTTGCTATAATAGCGTAAAAATTTTCCTAGCAAGTATCCGGCGAGGTTTTTCCGTGCAAGTCTCCGATGATATTTTCCGGCGAAGTTGGTTTGCTACATTAGTACTTTATTTGCTATAAAGTATTCGCCGAGTTCTTCGGTGAGGTCTCCCACAAGGGTTGTCTTTATTGTTCTGATTTGTGAAACCATTTTTGCTACGATGTAGAAAAACTAGAAAATATGTAGAAAAAGCAGAATTTAGTGTACCAAAGCGAGATTCGAAGGACACATGTCAGTAGGAGGACCTAGGGAACGGAAGTTTTGATCCCCGAGGGACGTGTAGCACCTCCCTTGCTTCAATCTTGTTTTCTTTGAGTAAATAAACATCCACGTCCCCATGATTCTGTTCTATCTTGTGACATGTTCTTCCTCTTGGGGTCGTTAGAGCAACTCTAACAAGATATGTATAATAGGACACCTATGCGATAGAAGGTGATGTAAAATAGGTCACCTATTTCAATCTCACCTCTGCAATTTTAACTAAACAATGATCATCAAACATATGAACAACTAAAAAACTAAATTATCACAAAGATCATGAGACACACATGAAAATACTTTTCAAATCAACATATCATAGCATAGATTAGTTCACTATCGATATAGTTCAACATAAACAAAAATGAAATGCATAGTTCGAGGCATAGCATAAACTATAGAGACATCAACATAGTTCAACACAAAGACAAATTATCATGTATCATTGTCATCATTGGAATATCCTTGATGCTCTTCATTGTTGTTGGAAACATTGGTGTTTTCGGGAGGAACTCCCAACCCGCGCCACCTCCCATATCCACACCCAATACACCGGTCGCCCCAAATCCCATAGTTTCATTCATTGTGGCCATTTAGCCACCTCCAATGCCAACTGCAATGCCTTCAATCGAACCCAGAAATCCGCCTCCAAAGGTTGCCATCATTTGTTTCTTTGCCAACATTTGGTCGCGACAAAGCTCCGTACATGCCTTTTACTTCATGGACATGAACTTATGCTCTTGTTCCATTTCTCGGGTTTGTTCTTCCATAGCCAGCCCCTCTCCTCCACCACCACCATCATATCCTCTGTTACCATCCTCCTCTTCTCTGTCACAACCTTGTGTTGCTCGGCCTCCTTGAGCTCTTCTAGTTCCTTCTTCTTCATCATATTTCTTTCCTTGTTTATATCTTTACACTACTAGGAAAACGGCTATAGGTAATCAGCACATCCGTGGCTCACATGGTTGAAGTGCCCCACGGCTAAAACAGGCATGGCTCACCTGTGGGCAGTGCCCTACTAGTAACTAGAACAACCGTGGCGCACATGACTATAGTGCGCCACAGATGTGTGTGGGCTGTGGCCTGGCACGCCAAACATCTCAGAAGGCACTATAGTCATGTGCGCCACGGTTGTTAGTGTCAACTGGCGCACATGGGGAAGTGCGCTCGCCTAGCGCATGCCCCCTCTGCTGTGAAAGCGGTCACAAACATCTGGCGCCTCGGCCTAGTGCGCCATGTGAAGTAGAGGATCTGTGGCGCACATGGCATAGTGCGCCAGATGTTTGTACTCCCTGTGGTGCACTAGGCCGTGTGTCTTGGAGTGTCGATTTTTTTAGGACATCACTTTATGTGCACATGTGTGACCACATCCACCACCCCACACTTCACTTCCCCTTCTTCTTCCTCCTTAGATCTAGTCGGGATCTTCTCCTTCCCACCTCAATTTCTCCACCCATTGACCATTTTTAGCATGTAAAACTTGCTTTGGATGTTACATAAGTAATAGAGGAAGGTCTCCGGTCTCTCATCTCCTTCTCCGGTCGACGCGTGCACCTCTCCTTTCCATCTTTCTCGCGATCGGTCTCTCATCTCGGTAAGTTGTCCGTGTAAGGATGTGTTCATGTGTATATGGATGATGTGCTCATATCTATGTAGATGATCGATGCTCATGATGTGTGTATGGAGAGGATCGATGGTCATATGTGTGTGTATATGGAGAGTATCGATGATGCTCATTCATGTGTGTATGGAGAGGATAATGATATATTCATGTGTGTATGGATCGGTCTCTCTCTCTCTTGTGTTTGTATGTGAACAAGTTGCCATTTGTTTTGCCAAAATGTTGATTCATTTCCATTTTGGCAAGACTTTGGCATTTCGCAAAGGTCCTAATTTTAGGATAGGTCATGCCGAAGTTTTCTATCGACCATTGCATGCATGCATTCATTATGTGGTTCTAATAGACTTCAAAATTGTACCGTGTACACCGTGCAGGCAAAAATGGTCTGCATAATGAGCGAAGGCATTGTGGCTAGATTTTTTAAATGTGCGACGGCCGACATGATACGAAATAACAAGACAGATATAAGATGTCCGTGCAGAAGATGCAAACTCAACTGGGTGATCGACCCAGATTCCGGGAATCTGCAGGCGCAGCTGCTCCGCCATGGTTTCATGGATGGATACACTCGTTGGATAAGCGATGACGTGGACGATGGAGACGGTGAAGGTGGCCAACATGACGATGATCATCATCATGGCGAGAACGGGCGAGATGATGAAGAGTCTCCTGGAGATGGTGAAGGTGCGGAAGCAGACCGGGATGATGATGATCTGGATGCCGGAGGGAGCGGATTTACGATGGAACAACGTCAGGCTGGGTGCAGGACCCTTATGTGCAAGAGCTGCTTCTCAAGCAGACGAGTAACACCAGGGCTGCCGCTAGAGAGAAAGCCAAGCTTGCGCAACTTGAGAAAGACGCGGTTACTCCATTGTAATAAGGATGCAGGCCCGATGATACCCGGTTGAATGTAACGCTCAAGGCTATGGAGATGAAGGCAAAACACAAATTGAGCGACGCAAGCTTCAACGATATGATGGCATTCTGGCACGATCGTCTCCCGGAGGGGAACACATGTCCAACTAGTATCGAGGATGCCAAGAAAATCGTCTGTCCTCTCGATCTACCGCACGTTAGATATCACGTATGCATCAACGATTGCATCATTTATCGGGGCGAGGACGCGGAGAAAACCAAATGTCCGGTGTGCGGCGTGAGTCGATACAAGAAAGGGAAGAAAGCACCTCGAAAAGTGGTATGGTACTTTCCTATCACTCCTCGTCTGCAGCGCTATTTCACGGACCCTAAGGAAGCGAATCTCATGCGATGGCATGCGGAAAGGAAGAAGCCAGGAGATGATGATGATGACCCCGAAAAGGATGAGCTCGACGCACCCTTGGATGCTAGCCAGTGGAAAGCATTGGACCTCGAATTCCCAGAATTCGGTGGAGATTCGAGGAACATCAGGCTTGGTGCGAGCACCGATGGACTCAATCCGTTCGGTAGCCAGAGCAGCACGCACAGCACTTGGCCCGTGTTTGTATGGATATACAACCTCCCTCCATGGTTGTGCATGAAGAAGAAGTACATACAAATGAGTATGCTAATTCAAGGGCCGAAACAACCTGGTATCGACATCAATTTGTATCTCGGGCTGTTGAAAGAGGAGCTAGCCACGTTATGGGAATCTGGAGCCAATACTTACGACGCTGTCGCACAAGATTATTTCACTACGAGAGCCGCTTTGGTCACTACGGTGCAAGACTATCCAGGTTGCGGGTATATCTCGGGGCAGGTTCTCCAAGGATTCTGCGCATGCGTTAGGTGCATGGATAACACAAGCTATCTCCAACTAGAGAAAGATCCAGGGTCATCGAAAACTGTGTTCATGGTGCACCGGAGGTGGCTCGGCAAGAATGATCCATGGAGAAAACGTGGAGACCTGTTCGATGGCAAATCAGAGACCCGAGTAATCCCAGAGCATAGGAGCAGCGAAGAAGTGGAAGAGTTGCTGAAAAACTGGAAAGATTGTCCTAAGCCTGGAAAGAAGCGAAAGAGGCAGCAACAAGACAAGCCGCTGATGAAGGTATGGAAAACAAGATCTGCTTTCTGGGAGTTGCCATACTGGAAGTTTCTCTGCATGCCTCATAGCCTCGACATCATGCATATCACGAAAAACGTGTGCGAGAGTCTGGTCGCCACCATAATCAACATGCCAGATAGGACGAAAGATGGTCCGAAAGCAAGGCACGACCTGATATGCTTGGGTATCCGGAAGGAGCTTCACGGAGGACGCTTTTACTCCTGATGATCGGAAGATGACAATGATCATGAGTCGGAGCGACACAAGGTCGTCGGAAGGGTAAAAAGTTCAAGAAGAACGAATATTACGCCTCCTTCTTGCTTCACTCTAAGCCAGGATGAGATCAAACAGTTTTCAAGTGCCTTCTAGGAGTCAAATTTCCTTACGGCTCTGAGCAAGATAAGCGGATACCTAGGCGAATGACGAGAGGTTCAGTGGCATGAAGTCTCACGACTGTGCCGTGCTAATGACGCAGGTACTTCCGTTCGCACTAAGAGGGATAATGGACGAGCACGTCCGTGAAACGTTATTTGGCCTATGCAAGTTTTTCGACGTCATCTCTAGGAAGTCGATTGGCGTGAATCAGCTCGGGAGGCTACAGGAGGAGATCATGGTGATACTATGTGAGCTTGAGGTCTACTTCCCACCCGCATTCTTCGATATTATGGTGCATCTACTGGTCCATGTCGTGGAGGACATCGTACAACTCGGGCCGATGTTCCTCCGCAGCATGATGGCGTTCGGAAGGATGAACGGACACATCAAAGGATACGTTCGCAACAGGTCCCGTCCAGATGGAAGCATAGCCAAGGGCTTTCTGGCCGAAGAGTGCATCTCTTTCTGCACGAATTATCTAGATATCGAGAACCCTGTCGGTCTTCCCGTCAATAGGCACCTTGGAAAGCTCGACGGATCTGGTCACCGAGAGGGTCGTCGCATCGCATGCGAACTTGATTTTACACGCAGACTTTGATCGAGCAAACCTTGTCGCGCTACAGCATTTAGAACTGGTCGATCCTTGATGCGAAGCACAAAAGGTTAATCGAGAAGAAGTACAGTGACCGGGGCATATAGAGGACGCAGGGAGAAATAATCAAAGAGCACAACTCAGATTTCACGCGTTGGTTTAGGCAGACGCTCCTTGATAATCCCCTGCGATCGCATTCTTCTGACACGGAAAAGATCATATTCACCTTGTCGCAGGGACCGATGCAAAACCTGGTGACCTATCAGGCATATGATATCAACGGCTACACATTCTACACGGAGGAAAAGGACAACAAGTGTGATTATCAGAACTCAGGTGTAACGTCGGAATTCTACACCGATGACAACGTGAAGGAAAGATTCTACAGAATAATCGAGGAGATCTAGGAGCTCGACTACTATGGAGAAAAGGTGCCGATGTTCCGTGTCAGATGGGCAAAGAGCGTCGAAAGAGAAGACCGGTATTTCACAACCATGGTTATACCCGCAGCAGCCAAATCCAAGGCCGCCGGTGCAAACGTGGCCGCGAAAAATGAACCGTGGGTACTGGCTATCAAACTGGACCAATGTTTTTTCATTACCGACCCGACAAAGCCTAGCCGTGTTGTCGTGAGGAGAGGAAAAAGAAACATCATCGGAATGGATGGAGTCGCCAACGAGCAAGACTTGACCGATCTGGCGATCCAAAGATTGAATATGACGGCGACTACGATGCAGCAACATACATCACAAGAAGAAAAGGACAACCCTACCCAAAAAGGTAGCCCATTCGAAAGAAGAAACATTAAAGTGCCGGGCTAAATTATTCAACCGCGACAAAGAAGGGAAAAAAGATTGTAAAACGCTAGCTCAAAAAATATTGTAAAACGCGTGGTCGAAAAAGATTGTAATATTCATGGACAAATTATTATGAAATTTAGTTATACTTTAAATCATATTTGTACCACTTTTATGACATATATTATCACTTTTGGGCATTTTTGGAATATTTAAAAGTATTTTAAAATCAAAACAAAACTTCTATGGCATATATCACCACTTTTGGGCATTTTTTGGAACATTTAAAAGTAATTTTAAAATAAAAACAAAAAAATGGGGCACCAGGATTCGAACCTAGGTGCTCACAGGTTTAGAATAGAGTAGTGGGTAGAACCAGTGGGATAGGCTAGTATAGTTGTTAGATAGTGGGGCTGTAGTTTTATTATACAGTAGTTAGAAGCCGATAGGCGTAGCGCACTAGCCCATAGTGCGCTACAGATATCCGTAGCGCACTATGCCTCATTGCACTACGCCTAAGTGGCTTTATCCACACGTGGCGCTCGACCCCCCTCTCTCATCCCCATCTCTCCATCTCTCAGCCCGAGCACGATCTGCCGCCGCCGCCGCTCTCGATCCGCCGCCGCCTCGTCTGAGGAGGAGGAGGCCTGCCCGCGCCCGAGGAGGAGGAGGTCCGCCCGTGTCCGAGGAGGAGGTCCGCCCGCGTCTCAGGAGGAGGCCCGTGTCCGAGGAGGAGCAGCCGCCACGTCTCAGGAGGTGTAGGCCGCCGTCTCCCTCTCTCTCCCTCTCTCCCTCTCTCTCCCTCTCTCCCCTCTCTCTGCAGGCCATCGTTGCAACCTCTGCTTTGCTCAAGTTTAGTGCAGGACAATGTTTAGTGTTCTTGTTGGTGAAACTAGATTGCAACCTCTGCTTTGCAAATGCATTCACTATGCTAGTAGACGATTCTTCATATGGCAAATTGTAGACGATTCAGTTAGGGTTCAGTTAGGGTTCTTGTTGGTGATACAAGGCTCCATGATTCAGTTAGGGTTTCTATAACAATCGACATGGTTATAGCATGAAAATTAATAATCATGATTCAATTAGGGTTCAGTTAGTGTTCTTGTTGGTGATACAAGGCTCCATGATTCAGTTAGTGTTCTTGTTGGTGATACAAGGCTCCATGATTCAGTTAGTGTTTCTGTAACAATCGACGTGGTTATAGCATGCAAATTAATAATCATTGCCTACCAAATGGTTCAGCGACAACTAACAAATCTCTCCTTCTATTTACTTGAGATGAAATTTGGTTATGCATTAGCACAAGGGATAGGGGCACTTGTTCCTGGGTTCATAAATACACTTTGGAAAGCACCACAACTTCTGGTCCTGGCGTTTATAGTGGAAAAAATAATTCAGTTGAGGGACCTATTCTAACTGATACAAGAACCATACGGTCATGTTATCTAGTTTCACAATAACATGGTTAACTTCATTTCTAACTCTGCATGTTCGAAATCAGTTAACGCCTCCTGATGACATTGTTCTACTGGTTTTGTGTAAAATCATGGTACTACCATTTTCCTAAAATCAAGCTGTAAAGTGGATCAGAAAAAAAGCTGTAAAGTGAATTTGGAGTGTGCACATCAGCAGAGTCATTTAATCATGATCTAGATGTTCCGTCTCTCCCTCTCTCTCCCTCTCTTCCTCTCTCCCTCTCTCTCAACTGCCGTTTAGATTTCTGAAATTCTGAACATTTGGTTAAGTATATGATTAGCAAGGCTCTGTTACTGTAATTGGTCAATATACCAAGGTGTGCAGCTTCAGGTTAGGTTTATTCTGTGTAATTGGTTAGTTTATTCCTTTGTGTTACTGGAGCTAGTTGACAATGACATATATCCTACAAGCACAACTAAAATCCAGAAAACAGCCAGCAAGTACATGGAAACTAGTCAAGAGATTGCATGGAACACTTCACTGAAATTTAGTTTCAATGCTACTACAATAAACTAAAATTCAGAAAATAGACACTCGCTATTACTTGGCCACTGCAACAAGAACTAACTCTGAACCTATGTAACCGGAAGGTTTCATGAAACCAAGTTCTGTTGTTGAAAACTGAATATGCACTAGAGTAGTGGTGCTACTTCTCTGAAATAAAGGTCAAGTTAACTAATTTTTTTTTCTACTGAACAACAATTCCCTTTTTTTACTGCTATATACTATTGTGCAAAGCTGCTGTCCATGCATATATATGCTTCTTGGGGTTACATCTGAGTGGCTGGAGCTAAGGATCACCTGGACCATGCTCCAGAAACTCCTCTCTCTGGGTGGGAACAGTTTTTGTCTTTGCATTTTTACACTGTTTATGCTATACTAGGCCATTTATGTTGGTTGTGCTGGCTATGATGGCCATTTATTGTGTGCTAGCTATGCTGGCCATATATATGCAGGTTCTTGTATGAAATGAGTCCCGATTTTTGCCGGAATGTTGATTAACTTCCTTTTCGGTAGAAATCGGGCACTCCTAGTTTAAGAAAATTAGCAAAGGTCATGTCGGATTTTTCCGTGCATTTAACCAATTATTTGTTTTTTATTAGTGCGAAGATGTGTGACAACGACGAGGCTGGATGTTCTAAGCGCATCAGCGCTGAAGGAGAACTCAGACCTCCGAATAAACAATTGACATTCTGGGAGGCGGCCCAGCGGCTAGAAAACGATGAAGAATAGCATCCTTCGGAGAGCGAGGATGATGAGATGGAAGACGCGGAGGAAGAAGCCGAAGGAACGGCGGACGATGAAACCACTGATGGCTGCGAGGGCAAAGGGAGTGGTAGCAATCCTCCTAAGAAGAAGAAGAAGCCGAAGGAACGGCGCCCGAACACGGTCAGCACGGTCAGGGAGGAAATTACCGAAGTGAGCCCATCAGGGGTTCCTTTGGAGCCCGCTCTTGTCGTCAAAGGGTATGGTGGGCAAGTGGCGGCGATCACCCGGACAACCATCTCGATCAACACCGAGAATCTTCGGCATAAAGATAATGGCCACTTGCGCACACTCCTCTTCGAGAAGCTGCACGCAAGATACAAGTTCCCAGCTAAGTATCAGAACACAAATTATCATGGGAACGAAGTAAACAAATCCGCCCTCACAAATATGAGCACCGCCCTGGCCAGCTGGAGAACCCGGATAAAGAAGGCAAAAGTCTCGAGGAGATCCAGAAGATTGACCCGCAGATCACCGAAGATCAGTTCCGGGAGTTCAAGGAGAGGTGTGAATCCGAAAGAGCCCTGGCCAATAGTAATCGGGGAAAGGTGCTGCAGGCGATGAATATAGGTCATCACCATCTCGGATCTGGTGGATACAGAACCGCGGAGGCCAAATGGAATAAGGAGGCCGAAGAGTATAGATCCAAGGGGATAGAAAACCCCTTTGCTAAATTCGAACCCAGGCAGGTTCGGAACTTCATCAGGGCCCCCTTACCATGTGGACCCAAAAACCAAACAACTCACCGCGGATCCTGCGGTGAAGGAATTCGAGGAAATTGTGGTATGTATAATCTAATTACCGTGGATCAACTCGATTGCAATCTAATCGTTGATCTAAATGATTCACTGTTACTTCTTCTGTAGGAGGAGGAAATTGTTGCTAGTCATGGATCCCAGGGTTCCTCATCCCAGGGGTCGACGGCGGCCACCCGGTGGGATAACCCTTTTACCAGGGCGATGAACCGGGCCAAGAAAATAGAGCCGGTTACGAAGAAGCCGTTGTCGGCTGGCCGTCTGGCCAGCCTCGGGGGTAAGAATTGGGTGGATCATTTTGGTCCACCGCCGAGGACGCATGTGGCGCCGTCGGGAAGGAGCGAGGAGAAAAACCGTGAGGTTCAAGAACTTAAGGCACAAGTGGCGCGGATCCCGCAGATCGTCCAAGACAACCTGGAAATCACCCTCACGTCCTTCCTGCCTACCTTGGTGGAGTCAATAGCGAACAGGAGTGCGGGTGGTCGAGTAGGGTCGTGCCCGATTCCAAGCATGGTCAGTAGCCACTCGAACAACGCGGCGCCGACGAATCAGGCGAACTACGTGTTCGTGACTCCGCCCGCTAGCACCGCGGCGCCGCAAGTGTTGGTGACTCCCCCTGCCATCACCGTGGTGCCGGAGTACATGTTGGTGCCCCCCTGCCATCGTCGCGGCGGCACCGGAGCTCCAAGCACCCGTCAGTAGGGAGAATACACCGCGCCAAGATCTGCCATCAAGCAGCCCTTCCGTCTCTTGCACGCCCGTCGCCGTATGCGGTGCGTCGACATTAGCCTATCTCGACGCCATCACGGTAAACAAATTGCTTTAATTACCGCCTTTCATGCCATCTATTACTCTTATGGCATCTCTGACGACGCCGTACATGTTTTTCGCAGACGGATGTTCCTTACACTCTCTTATGCTACGTGAACGACGAGCTGAGGGATGTTGCCAAGGGTACCATCGTTCAACCCTTGCAGCACACGTTCCATTCAAGGCTGATGTCAGATATCGTGCACAGGGTTAAAATTAGTCGGGTGCTAAGGGGCTGCGACGACCTGGAACCTCCCATTCAACCCCCAGGAGCGGATGAAGAAGAGCCGTATGTCCTCAGAACTTGCTTCGGCTTATTCTTGCTATGGCCAAAGAGCATGATCCGTTTGGGGATGGCGGGGGCCATCATGCCACAAACAACAGCACCGCCTGTCGTGCCAGCGACAAGCGGTGGCAAGGCCCCCTTACCGCCCTCGCCGTCACCTCCACGTGGTGTGTTGATGATATGCACATGGCGCAGGATCCGGCCGAGGACGACGAAGACTGGAATGATCACTTCTTCAGCACTCAGTTTGGCAACGAAGAAGACCTAGCTGGTGGCCCCACAGAGAAAGCCACTATCACCAAGCGTCTTTTTGGTTCTCAGGAGACGCCTCCAGCTTGCGCCTTTACAGAGCCCGCTGATACAACAAACCGGACCTTTATTCTAAGCCCTGACACACTACATAGGGCGGCCGGTGCTCAGATTGCAGTGCCTGCCCGCTATCCCAAAGGAAAAAAGGGCAGGAAAAGAAAATCTAGCAGCTCGAGCCAGCTGGTGGCGTCAACAACTGCGAATCCGATCAAGTTTCGGGACGGGCCACCAAGACCCGAGATTATTATGTGGAGGATTCATGTGGCGGGTGAGCCCATGCTACCTAAGAATTTGCGGAAGCTCGCCAGTTCGGAACTGCAGAGTGTGCATGACGGCGTGCTGACGATAGAGAGACGCCTTCAATCGGAGAAAGATCCCTCGCACCCGGTATTCATGGTTAAGGTGCCACCAGGCTTGGGATTCGTCGACAATGCCCCTGCGGATCTGTTCTTCCTGCGGTTCGACGACATCTTCAATATGTTCCACCTATACCCGCTGCACTATACCATGGTCCGTCTGTTTTCTCTCAGCCTGGCCATGCAGATCATTAGAGAGAACACACCGGGCATCACTATAGTGGACCCCTACTACATGCGTGACGGCTTCTTGGGTTCCCCCGCCGAACGACGTATCGTGGCCTCATACCTAAAAAGAATCCTCGTGGCGAACAAGACAAAGGAATACATTCTCGTGCCTTACTTTCCCGAGTAAGTCGATATTCACTCGCCACCGTCGATTGGCTTTATTAGATCATCATCATTCTTTTTCCAACACATTCCATTTGAATTTTTTGCGCAGAGATGAACACTGCACGCTCATCTCCTTATCGCCGAAACATTCCCACGCCACGTATTTCGACTCGGGGAGTCTAGAAAAGAAGAAAAACTACGACAAGATCAAGGAAGTTCTGGATGATGCGCTCACTGGCTTTGCCTCGACGGAAGGCACCACCTTCGTGCGTACGAAGGTCAAGTTAGGCAGGCACGTCTTCAACCACGTAACAGAGTTCCCCTGCGTGAAGCAGCCGGAAAACAATAAGAAGGAAGCCTACTATGCACTCCATCACATGAGGGAGTTCCTACTTGACCAGCAGAATTCTATGCTGCCAGATCATCTCAAACAGTGGGCCGAAGCAAAGGCCAAGATCAATGATTCGGATATTAGACAAGAGATGTATCGCATCTAGAAGCAGTTTGGGGCAATCATCTTTCGTGATGTCATGACTTCGAGGGGGTTCTTCTTCGGAGGAAATATCCCGAATAACCGTGACACAGAAGATCGCCTAGAGATGCAGGGTGACTATAGGAAGTTCATGACGAGACAAGGCGTCCTCCCGTTCCCTAAGCCGAGCCAGAAGGCTTGATCTCGGCCTAGTTGTAGTTACAAACTATAGATGACCTTTGTGTGTGTGTGGACAAGTGTACTTATATTATTAGGTTTATGAATCATCGCTTACTTATTTTGCTTATTATTATTATATATCAATCAATGCTTGGTTTTTTTGCTTACTCTTTGGTCCTTTGCTCACTTTGGTGCTTCTTTTTTTCCTTACTCTTTTTTCGTGAATAATGCCGATGATTGAAATGTCGTGGCACACTATATATGTGAATGTGCTACGATGGGATTGTGAGCCTTGTGATATGCACAAGTCCAGGTCTTATGCATCCTACTTGGCTCACCGTTCCATCGTAGCATATTCCTGTGTCCAACAACCTATGTATATATATGAGGCATTCTTTTCGAGTTATTTTTGTCTTTTTCGAGAATAATGCCGATGATTGAAATGTCGTGGCACACTATATATGTGAATGTGCTATGATGGGATTGTGAGCCTTGTGATATGCACAAGTCCAGGTCTTATGCATCCTACTTGGCTCACGGTTCCATCATAGCATATTCCTGTGTCCAACGACCTATGTATATATATGAGGCATTCTTTTTGAGTTATTTTTGTCTTTTTCGAGAATATGCCGATGATTGAAATGTCGTGGCACAATATATATGTGAATGTGCTATGACGGGATAGTTAGCCTTGTGATATGCACAAGTCCAGGAATTGTGCATCCTACTTGGCTAATTGTTCCGTCATAGCATATTTCTGTGTCCAACGACCTAGCTAGTTATATATGAGGCATTCTTTTCGAGCTACTTTGGTCTTTTTGAGAATAATGTCGATGATTGAAATGTTGTGGCACACTATATATGTGAATGTGCTACGATGGGATTGTACGCCTTGTGCTATGCACAAGTTCAGGTGTTGTGCATCCTACTTGGCGTACGGTTCCATCGTAGCATATTCTTGTGTCCAATGACCTATGTATATATATGAGGCATGCTTTTTGAGTTACTTTGGTCTTTTTCGAGAATAATGCCGATGATTGAAATGTCGTGGCACACTATATGTGAATGTGCTGCGATGGGATTGTTCGCCTTGTGCTATGCACAGGTCCAGGTGTTGTGCATCCTACTTGGCGAACAGTTCCATCGTAGCATATTCCTGTGTCGAACAACCTAGTTATATATGAGGCATGCGTTTTGAGTTTGATCTTTTTGATTTAGGAGTACTTTCTATAAGTGTATCTTCATACGCGACTTCAATTATATATGTTTTTTTCCAATCACCGGTTAGTTATTATTGTCAACTTATAGATGACGTGGTACGTCGTGTAAAAGGGACGGATTCCCAAAGTCTACGATGATTGGGAAGACTGCCCGAGACAGGTGCACCGTTTCAGCGGCAATAGCTACAAAGGGTACAACACTATGGCGGAGGCGGAAGCTAGATACACGTGCTATCTACCGGGAGTTAGGACAAGGAACCGGATGAAGACCTACACCTTCGTCGCGGTGGTGATCATGCTTATCTTCTTTGGTTATTTATTCCGCGTTTGTGTCTAGCTAGTTTAGATGTCTAGGCGAGCTTCCGAGCTCTAACTTGTTCGATCGACACATGTATTCGCATGTCACCAACTACTACTTTATAACTTGATCGAAACAATGTAACTTATACTATGTATTCATGTATGGGACTTATCTATATGTATTTGTTTCAATCTTGTTTTTCATATTGTGTATTTATATATATAATTGTATATCTTGTATCTATGTGTGTATATCTGCTGTAATATTGTATATAATCTGTATTGTATATAATATGGCTCGGAAATTAAAAAAAAACAAAAAATACATCTGTGGCGCACATGGTCTACCTTCTGTGGCGCACTACACCTAAAGCGCACTATAGAGCTTAGTGGCGCACTTGATAGTGCGCCACAGAAGATCCTAGGGGTAGCGCACCTGCTCAAACATCTGTGGCGCACTAGCAGGTGCGCTACGCCCGTCTCTACACAACCGTGGCGCACTAGGCAGTGCGCCAAGGCTGAGAGATAGCCGTAGCGCAAGTCCCGTGGCGCACTGCAGGTGCGCCACTAAAGGCTGTTTTCCTAGTAGTGTTACGAGCATTCATCATAACCTCCAATGACTCCTTGATGTCACCATCTCCTGTTTTCTTCCCCTTCTCCTTGGTTGCCTTTCTTCCAAAGGGGCTCTTGGTTCTAGCAACCAAATTTGGTGTGGTGCTTCTTTTCTTTACATCACTTGATGCTTCATCATATCCTTCATCACCATCTTCAGTGGTTGCATCTCCATCGAGGTATTCTTTTTTGGAACCTCGTATAACTAAGGGTTCTTCCAAATCTCACCATTTTCGATATCCACCCAATAGTGATGAATTGAAGTCACCTCTTACTTTGATCATCTTTCGTGCATCAAAGAACTCCTTCATCCTTCTGCAATAGGTGTCCTTCGGTTGCTCCATGCCCAATGGCCGGATCTAGCCCCACCTTCTTCCACGCCAAGATAATCAACTTATCTTCCTCAGTGGTATCGTTCGTCGTTCTTCCCCTTCGAGTCTCATCCAAGAAACCCACACAGTATCCATCAAGATTCTTCTCATCATAATTTGTCAGATATTGTTGTGATGGGGTTTCAAATTCTTGAGATCCAACATTCATTTTTTGCCAAAATGCATCATCAACAACACTACATACATGAACAACACATATCAATCACACTAATTTTTCTTCAACAATTATAGAACCAATAGGAAACTTAAAGACAAAAATAGATACTATTACCTTTAGGAAATATCGTCGAGCATGTGGCAGGCGGCCAGCGGTGCAACCAGGGATTGCTCCTCTTCTTCCATAGGGACAGTGATGGTGGCGTTGGGAGAATCTCCTCGACAGCGATGGCCTCCTGGATGGCTGACCTTTTGTAACATCCCAAAAATATTGATCATTATTATCAAATTCTAATCACCAAAATTAGGGTTAACAATTTTTTTGATTAAATAAAAACCAAATGAATGCATGTGTGTAAGTGATGATGGTATGAATGCATGAATGGACTTGTGTGATTAACCTAAATAGCAAGGAATGGTTTAAAGATGAAAATAACATCATCTAAAACATTTCCAAGCAGAAAAAATCTAGAGAAAATCAAAATAAAAAACAAAACAAATAAAGCAAATGGTCATTTTTGCCAATCTTGCTCAGTAGGTCACTTTGAGTGTTTCTAGTCCAAGATTTCTAACAGAAACTTTTCCATTTCTTTTCACGCCTTGCAAGAACAAGTAAAAGTGAATCAAAGCCCACCTTTCAAAGTTGTAGAAACATTGGCCAACCTAATTCAAATCACAACTCAAATTTGAATCTTTAACATATGTGAAGATCACACATTTTCAAAACCCAACCAAACCAGTGCCCCTTGACCAATCCAACTAACCCAAGACTCACTAGTATGTAACTAGCAAACCCACCAAGTTTGAATCCAAAATTCAAATTTGAATTTCTTGCGGCCATTTCATCAAACACCTTGTCAGCAGCAACAAACAAACATCAAACACTATTATTAGAAGTAATTTTGTCCAACCTTGTCCCCTCTCTAGATCACTCTACACTCTCAGTAGATGATCAAACCAATCTAACTAGCTTTAGCATCACTGTGAGCAAGCATAGCCATAAACGGTGACCATGCCGAGAGCACCACCGCCACCCTCATGTCGCTAGCGAGCTAGGAGAACCTCTAGCTTGGCCAAATTTGTCTGGGACACGCAGCACCGTCCACCGCCTCCCCCTGTCCAACGCTCGAGCCTTGCCAGCCACTGGACCACGCGGCAAGCTCGCACCCAGTTGCTCTACGTGTTTGCCGAGAGCGCACCAGTGCGCCATCAGCGACACGAGCCCACAGACCGCGTGCCGCCCTCACCTCTTGCGTGCGTGATCGCCAACACCCATCACCCCACCAGACAACCCCGTTCGCCGCCGCGTGGACCATGGACGCTGTGCGCCATTAAACTTGCTATCGGACCCTCCCAGAGTGCCGTGACGTTCCAACTGTTTCGTACCGCCCCACGTCGTGCCATCAAGCCGTTGAGCTTCGCTATAAGGGAACACATCGCCCCTATCGTCGCCCATGCCATTGGCACACTGTGCCGACGACCACGATGAGCTCCACCCGCGCCTGTTGGTCCCCTTCCGGCACTATAAAAGGAGGTCACCCCCGTTCGATTTGAGCACACCATGCTCCCCACCTCTCACTGATCACACCCACTCACTCCCGGATCAAGGAGAGCACCAGTTGGCCGTAATTTCACCAGAGTTCGCCACTCCAGAGGAGGAGAGGCGCCGTCGATTAGAGCCGCCCTAGGAGCAGATGTCGATACCAGGAGGATCGCCGTCGTCAACTTTGTCATTCGCCCCCATCGCCGACCATCACCGGAGCCCCGGTGAGCCCCTGTCGACCCCCACCGGCCGTGCTAGGGTTCAACCTCGGCGTGTCGTGTTCAGGCATGGATGATGAACCACAACCGTAGGATTAGAACTAGATCACATGGCCTAGATCACCCAGTACTGCTTCGCCACTCACTGTCTCGCTGACTAGTGGGGTCGTTCACTTAACCAGCCTGTGCGCGCGCTCTGTGTAGTGGGCCGGACCAGTTAAACCTCCCGTGCGACCCAACAATTCAAACTTAGGTTTATTCATTTAGTTTTCAAATCAGTTCTGTACCTAGATTTCAAAATCAACCTAGCTCAATTTACTGAACAAAAATGCATGAAACCAATTTTGTTGGAAAGGTACTGGAATGCTTAATCCAAGCCCGTTGGATTCAAACCAATTGGAATTGTAGATCACCCATGGTAAAAATAACAAGGCATAAGATTTTATGCATTCAAACATTTTTCAAAATTCAACCATGAAAGCTTTTGAGTTGATTCCAACTCTCAAAAATCACATTTGACTATACCTTTCAGAATATATAAAAATATATAGGTTACTTGCAGAAATGATGATCAAGTGATAAAAGAATGCCTCATAGGCCTTTCTAGTCACTTTATTTAATTAAAATAAAAAGGTTAAACCTTATTAAATTGTGACACCACTTTAAATCACATTCCCATGTACTGAAATATGTGGTGATGACATGTATCAACATGATCCCATGTTTTAGTTGGAGAATATTAAATATTAATTAGTTTTTCAATGAGTAGAAATTACTTTTCTAAAATAAAGGAAATAAAACTATTTGTCTTAATGGTTGTACTGCTTGTGATGATCCTAGATCATCTAGTGAAAACCTTGGTGTGATAAATAGAAATAGATAAGTATTGTTTGGTGATTGTGTACCTCGTATTTATTTATAGACGATAGTACCAACCAAGGATACGAGGAGGAAGGAGGATACCACAAGGAAGAAGCCGAGGATAACTTCAACCACTTGCTCTGCACAAGGAAAGATACTGACTGAGCAAGCTTATACTTGCAGTTATGCAAGCTAACACTTGCAACTATGAAAGTTAGATAACCTATGCAATGCATTAAGCATGCTTGGTTAGATACATTTGATGATACCCAATCCTAGTTTTACTTGCAAGTTAGTAATTTATTTCTTTATCAAAGCTTTCTATTAGAGTACTTGGTGACTCATAGATATTAGAAAGATATATGAAGGTAGCATAAAGAGCATAAAACTTGGCCTAAGTTAGATAAATCTTGATGTCATCCTGAGGCATGATATTGAACCTAGCTAGTTCACACTTGTTTACCACCCCTCATTAGTGTTTACCCCCACTTGTAGATGCTAGTGCTAAGCATAAAACTTGATCAAATTTAGATGGGAATACTTGGTGAAAATGGTTATGAAAACCTTAGAATGCTGAGTCATTCTACTGAAATGTTTTTCCATGTGTTCTTGAACACCAGATGATTTTGATGATGAAAATGTTAAGGCATGAGCCTTAGCCTTTTATAAAACTGATGGTTGTCTGGATGCGATACCATTCCAATTTTACCGTACAACCACAATACCTGAAAATTGTGTAGGGCTTGACTATAAATTTATATACCTTAGTATGGGTTCCCTTGCGGCCAAGGTTTGAGCTGAGGCTACCTTGTGAAGATTGTCCACCTGTGCAGTTCCCAATATGACAGTTGGTCATGGTTGGCAGGCCAAACTCAAAGGAGAGTTGCCTATCCTAGGGCATGTAATGGAAAGGTTAGGATTGATTATCCGCATACTGAGTATGGTGAATTCAGGATTATTCCTGCCGGATGTATCGAATGTTGTGGTGAAAGTGTACAATCTCTACAGAGTGTCAAACTATTCGAATAGCCGCGTCCGCGGTTATGGACAGTTGGAATGGCCATACTGTTCCATCGTCAGGTGTTTTCAAAATGACTTATGAAATGATTTATGACTTTGACTTGACCACAATAGAGTTGTGACATGAAATGCAAGATCACACTTAGGTGTTATAAAGCTTTCAATTAGCTTTCTTTTCTTTTGAACTTAGTTAAGGTAAACCTGGATTTTTGCAAAATAACCCTAGAGCTTAGTACTTCCTATTCCAAAACCACTTCACTTGTTAGTATTAGTTTGCGAGTATTTAAAGAGTATTCATGGCTTTGTCCCTGGCTATTCCCGTGGCCAGACTATGAAGAGGAGTGTCAGGAAGACGGAAAGCAAGAAGGTTACGACAACTAGGATCATCTCCCATCATCAACATTGCCTGTGACCATGAAGATGGAGCCTCGCCTACGCTATCGTTATTATTACATTATTCCGCTGCTTGAATTGTATTAAGACTGGATAATGAGATCCCTATTTGTGTAAGACCTTATGTATGGTTTGTAATGGATGATGTACTCTGATATCCAATCTGTTATGTCTCGCAAAAATGGTAATCCTGGGGTTGCGATGTATGGCATAACAGGCATCTGTGATTAAAATCCGGGTGTTGACAAGTTGGTATCAGAGCCATCCTAACCATAGGAGACCATAGTTTAGAATGGACATTCGAATCAAAAACTTAGTTTCAAAACCAAGGAAGTGAGTATTTATGAAAACTTATTCTCATTCTTACCACTTGGATTCTTTCATAAAAATTCATGTTCCTCAAAAATTCTTGCAAACTTACTTAAAAATTTGACACACTTGATCACTCTACTAACTTACTCATCCTATATTCTTATAGATGGACATGAAGTACAACAAGTTTAATCAGTTGGGGAATGGAGGAGACCTCATCTTTGAGCGTGACTTGGACCAGCTGGCAGAGATGCTGGAGCGTCCGCACCCCAAGTTATTCGGAGCTCAGCTCAATGATTAGGAAGGAGAGGATCTGCAGTGTCTAGTTGTTGCAAGTTTCCAGGGAAAGATTGAAGCCCCGACCGTAGAGGGAATTCAGTTTACCTTGAGAGAGAACAACTGGCTCGCTGGACTTGCCAGAGCCATGTAGGAAGCTCTCGCCCGTCTATCTGGGCAGAGTATCAATCAGATCAAGGGTACCCGCTTTGAGTTCTACCCAAGGCGTCATGTTATGGGTCAGTCACTGGAGTCCTCATACCACCACGAGCTGAAGAGTTAATTGGACCACCTTAGCTTCATGTTGTATGACCGTCAAAAGGAGTTGGACAATGCCCGCTCCTACGCCAACCACAAGTACGCCATCGCCACCAAGAAGGATCAGACCATTGCCATGCTAGTGAAGGATCGCCAGTCTCATCGCCGTCAGCTCGACAAGAAGGAGCACATCATTGCTCGTCTTCGCCACCGGATCACGAGTTTGGAGGAGCCCATCCACGAGAGAGATATGCAGTTGGAGGAGAGGGACAATGCAGGGGAAGACCTTCGTGGAGACCCCTACTCCTATCTCAGCGATGATGATGACTTTCTGGAGGATCAGGCCATGGACTTCTTCACCGATGAGGATGACTTCGCCTTCATCGATGATGATGACGATGATGAGGAAACCGACTACGAGGAGTAGTAGCATTTTAGCACTAGCGTTAGTGCGTTGTATTCGGTCCCACTGTATCGTAGTTTCCTAGAATGGTTCTTAAAACCATCTGTTTTCCTTTTGTTGTGGTGTGTGTTTGTATCGTGTGCTATGAATGAATGAATGAATGAAAAGCAAGTTGCTAGAAATATCTGAGTCAAACTTTAAAAACTTTTCAAAACCCTGAACCTTAGAAATTTCCCTCTTTTCTCATGATCTATCTCAATCTTCAGATGCCTCGAGGAGGAAGCAACTCATTCCCGGACCCGATGATACAAATCTTGCAAATGTTGGTTTCAGATCGCGAAGCCTAAAGAGCCGAACGTCGGGCCAACTTAGCCACCCTTCGGCAGATAGCTCAGATGGCCAACAACAATCAAGGCCATGGAAATCAGGACAACCATGGATCTAAGCTCAAGAATTTCCAGAACGCCAATCCACCCATTTTCACCGAGTCAGAAGAGCCCCTTGATGCCGATGATTGGCTACAAACCATGGAGAACAACCTATAAGTTGCATGAGTGGAAGCTAACGAGAAAGTGTTGTTTGCCACCCACTATCTGGCCAGAGATGCAAGATCATGGTGGAACAGCATTAACACAATGACAGGAGGTCATCTGATGACTTGGGAAGAGTTCAAAGTCAAGTTCAGCAGAACCCATGTGCCACCGGGTTTGATCAAGAGGATGAGAGATGAATTCAGGGAACTAAAGCAAGGTAGGATGACCATAGTGGAATACCGTGACAAATTTTTGTCATTGGCTAGGTATGCACCTGATGAGATAGACACTGAAGCTAAGAAGAAGGAGAGGTTCCTGAATGGTCTGCACGATGAAATGCAGACAGTGTTAGTCAATATCCCCTTTGCTGATATTGAATCTTTAGTTGACTATGCCATTCAAATGGAAGGAAAGACCAACCAAGATAATGAGAACCACAAGCATCACATGATGAATCAACTAGGAACCCACCATACCCCAAAGTATCGCCCCAACCCATCTCCAGGATTTGCCCCAAGAACCAACAGAGCCCCGATGAACCGTCCGACCTACCCCAACCGTGGAAACCCAAGGCCCGGAGGAAACCACAACAACCCTGGCAATCCCAGCAATTTCAATCGTGCACCGCCAAAGTTTAACAATAGAAATGTCGCCCCCAACACTGCCCCAAGGACCGAAAGCAATGTTGTGCCTGTTGCAGCAAAGGACAAGTCGCAAGTGACTTGTTATGAATGTGGAACAAAGGGTCACTACTCCAATGAGTGCCCCAAGAAGATTGCCCAACCCCCAATGAAAATGCCCCAGCTCAGTAGCAGCATCGTGTTCAGCCTAGAAGAAGGTTTTCCCTAGGAAATTCGCTCAACCGCAACGGCCATCTCTTTCTCATGCATGCTGAAGAAGCCCAAGAAGCGCCAGATGTCGTGCTGGGTATGTTTTCTGTTAACTCAGTACTTGCAAGAGTGTTATTTGAATCTGGAGCATCACACTCGTTTGTTACTAAAGAATTTGCATGCACTAGTAAGATTCAACCCACCAAATTGAAGCATGTTATGATAGTGCAAATACCTGGTTCAACCACCAAAGCTAGACAAATTTGCAAGGCCGTACCTATCCGAATCCATTGCATAGATTTTTATGCTAATCTAATAGTACTCAAAACAAAAGGTTTGGAAGTAGTACTAGGAATGTATTGGATGTCCAAACATAAAGGATTAATCGACTATGCCAAGAAAGCCATAACAATGACCAGTACAGCGGGAATATCAGTAGAGCATATACCTGAAACCTTGCCCCATCAATTCGAGTGGAACAATAGTATAGCCCAGCCAACCATTGACCAAGTCCGGATAGTCTGTGAATACCTCGATGTATTTCCAGATGTTTTGCCCGCTATGCCCCCAGATCGGGACCGGACCCATAGCCTAGAGACCGTATAGTATGAACCCGTAGTAACTAGTGGAACTGAAGAAGCAACTGGATGATATGATGGATATAGGATTGATCCAACCAAGTGCGTCGCCATTGAGATCACATGTCTTGTTTGTGGACAAGAAAGATGGAGGTAACCGTTTATGTAAGGACTATCGGAAGTTGAATGATGTCACCATCAAGAACAAATACCCGTTGCCCAAGATAGAAGATATGTTTGACTAGTTGACTGGTGCCAAAGTGTTCTCTAAGATTGATCTTAGAACTGGCTATCGTCAACTCAAGATTCGCAAAGAGGATATTCCAAAGACTGCCTTTACCACTAGATATGGATTATACGAGTATAGTGTCATGCCTTTTTGATTAACCAATGCCCCCACTTAATTCATGAACCTCATGAATAAGATTTTTATGGACTTCCTAGATTAGTTTGTCGTTGTTTTCATTGATGACATTCTGATTTATTCCAAATCAGAAGAAGAACATGAGCTACACCTAAGGACCATCCTTGGAACCCTTAGAGAGCATCAGCTGTATGCCAAGTTTAGCAAATGTGAATTCTGGTTACAGGAGGTAGGATTCCTCGGACATATTGTATCCGCCGGAGGAATTGCCGTTGACCCTACAAAGGTGAAGGATGTTGAAGATTGGCAAGCCCCAACCACCCAAACCCAAGTTCTTGCATTTCTCGGATTAGCGGGATACTACCGCAAGTTTGTAGAAGGATTCTCGAGTATCGCAAGATCCATGACCCAATTGTTGAAGAAGGACAAGAAGTTTGAATGGACGAACAAATGTGAAGTGAGTTTTCAGGAACTCAAGTGGAGATTGATTTCAGCCCTAATCTTGATCATGCCAGATATCACGAAGCCATTTGATGTGTATTGTGACGCATCAAAGATCGGTCTCGGATGTGTGTTGATGCAAGAAGGCAAAGTTATATCTTACCTATCCCGACAACTGAAGCAGCATGAACAGGATTATCCAACCCATAACCTTGAACTCGCAACCGTAGTTCTAGCCCTGAAGACATGGAGGCATTATCTGATGGGAAACCGTTGTGAGATTTATTCGGATCACAAGAGCCTGAAGTATATATTCACTCAGAAGGAGCTGAATATGAGGCAGAGAAGATGGATTGAGATAATCAAGTACTATGATCTGGATATTCACTATCACCCTAGTAAAGGCAATGTGGTAGCAGATGCCCTTAGCCGATTGCCGTGCCGCTTGAACTCCATGATTCTGAAGGAGCAACCCAGTTTGCACAAAGAGATGGAAGATTTCCGAATGGAATTAGTAAGTGAAGGATTTTTATCTAGCATAGAACTTCAACCGACTTTGATCGGTCAGATCAAGGAGGCTCAGAAAGGAAATGCTAGTATCAACGGAATCAAACATCGTATCGGTACAGGAAAAGTACCCGGATTTACTAAGGATGAAGAAGGAGTTCTGTGGTACAAAGGATGTCTCTGTGTACCAGCAGATTCAGAGTTGAAAGAAGTTATTTTGAAAGAGGCCCATGATACTCTTTATTCTATCCACCCTGGAGGAACAAAGATGTATCAGGATTTGAAGGATCAATTTTGGTGGCATAAGATGAAGAGAGAAATCGGAAGCTACATCACCAAGTGTGATATTTGTCAAAGAGTCAAGGCGGGACATCAAAGACCCGCATGACTATTGCAACCATTGCAGATTTTGGAATGGAAATGGGATTCGGTTGGAATGGACTTTATCACCGGTTTGCCTACTTCTAGTAGGGGAAATGACTCTATTTGTGTCATAGTAGATAGATTTTCCAAAGTCGCACATTTCTTACAAGTCAAGACCACCTACCAGAGTTCGAAGCTAGCAGAGTTATACATCGCTAGAATCGTCAGTTTGCACGAAGTCCCCAAGAACATCTTATCAGATTGAGGAATTCAGTTCACCTCGAGATTCTGGAAGAAAGTCCAAGAAGGTTTAGGGACCCGACTAGATTTCAGCATAGCGTATCACCCTCAAACTAATGGGCAAACGGAGCGAGTAAGTCAAATACTCGAAGATATGTTGAGAGCATGTGTGCTAGAGTATGGATCTAAATGGGAAGACTGTTTGCCATTCACAGATTTTTCTGACAAAAATAGTTATCAAGCTAGTTTGCAAATGGCCCCATTTGAGTTCATGTATGGAAGGAAGTGTCATACCCCTTTGAATTGGTGGGAAGTAGGAGAGAGTCAGATCTTCGGACCTGACATCCTATGAGAAGCAGAAGAAAAAGTTCACAAGATTTGTGAGCACCTGAAGACCGCCCAGTCAAGACAGAAGAGTTACGCCGACAAGAGACGTCGAGACCTCACTTTCAATATCAGAGATTTTTTGTATCTCAAAGTGTCGCCTTTGAAGGGAATGCAGCGTTTCTAGCTCAAAGGAAAGTTGGCCCCCAGATATATCGGTGTCAACACCAGGATTTTTAATCCCAGATGCCAGTTATGCCATACATCGCAATCCCAGGATTACCATTTTTGCGAGACATAACAGAATTGGATACCATAGTACATCATCCATTACACACGATACATCAGTTCTTACACAAATAGGGATCTCATGATCCAGTTCTTAATACAACTTCAAGCAGCGGAATACGTAATAATAACGATAGCATAGGCGAAGCTCCATCTTCGGGGTCACAGGCAATGCTGACGATGGGAGATGATCCTAGTTGTCGTAACCTCCCTGGGGTACATCCTCCAGGTACTCCTCTTCATAGGCTGGCCATGGGAATAGCCAGGGACAAAGCCATGAGTACTCTTTAAGTACTCGCAAACTAATACTAACGGGTAAAGGGGTTTTTGGATAATAGGACACTAGGCTCTAGGGTTGTTTTGCAAATGCCAGATTTATCTCTACTAAGTTCCAAAGCTAGTCACAATTTTATAACTCCTAGGTGGGATCTTGTAACTCAGGTCACAACTCTGTTGTGGTCAAGTCAAAGTCTCAATTCATTTCACAAGTCATTTTGAAAAGTCTGACGGGGGAACAGTATGTCCACTCCAACTGTCCATAACCGCGGACGCGACTATTTGAATAATTTGACACTCTTCATAGATTGTACACTTTCACCACAACATTTGATACATCCGTCAGGAACAAATCCTGAATTTACCATACTCAGTATGCGGATAATCAATCCTAACCTTTCAATTACACGCCCTAGTATAAGCACCTCTCCTGTGAGTTTGGCCTCCCAACCATGACCAACTGTCATCTTGGGTACTGCACAGGTGGACAATCTTCACAAGGTAGCATCAGCTCAGACCTTGGCCGTGAGGGAACTAATACTAAGGTATATAAGTTTCCAGTCAAGCCCTACCCAATCTTCGGGTATTGTGGTTGTACGATAAAATTGGAATGGTATCGCATCCAGACAACCATCAGTTTTCTAAAAGGGCTAAGGCTCATGCCTCAACATTTTCATCACCAAAATCATCAGGTGTTCGGAAACACATGTCTAAACCATTTCAATAGAATGATCCATCATTCCAAGGTTTTCATAACCATTTTTCCACCAAGTATTCCCATCTAAAGTTGATCAAGTTTTATGCTTAGCACTAGCATCTACAGGTGGGGGTAGTACTAATGAGGGGTGGTAAACTAGTGGAGTTTCAACTAAGTACAACCTTATATCTTAGGATGATATCAAGGTTTCTAACTTAGGCCAAATTTGATGCTCTTTATGCAACCTTCAGATAACTTTCTAGTATCTACCGAACTCTTAAATAAACTCTAAGTAAGCTTTGATAAAGAACTAAAGTAAGAAGCTTGCAAATAAAACTAGGATTGGTTTATCAAGTGAGTATGATCACATATGCTTAAGGCATATAGTAGGCATAGTAACAAGTATTGGCTTGCATAGGTATAGTCTCAGCTTGCTAAATTGCAAGTGTTAGCTTGCATAGGTCAACTTGATTAGTAAGGCTTGCCTTGTGCAGAGCAGTGGTTGAAGTTCTCCTCGACTTCTTCTTCGTAGTATCCTCCTTCCTCCTCGTATCCTTGGTCGGTACTAGCGTCTATGAATAAATATGAGGTACACAATCACCAAACAATACTTAACTACTTGCAATCATCACACACAAGGGTCCTATAGATGATCTAGCATCATCTCTAACATTACAAGGTTAAGGCTTGGTTTAATTCCTTTTATTTTTTAGAAAAGTAATTTCTACTCATTGAAAAACTACTTAAGATTTAATATTCTCGAAACCAAACATGGGATCATGTTGACACATGTCATCACCACATATTGTAGTCCATGGTAATGTGATTTAAAGTGGTGTCACAATTTAATAAGGTTTTACCCTTTTATTCTAATTAATTAAAGTGGCTAGAAATGCCTATGTAGCATTCTTTTATTACTTGAACATTATTTCTGCAAGTAAACCGATATATTTTAATATATTCTGAAAGGTATGGTTAAATGTGATTTTTGAGAGTTGGAATCAACTCAAAAGCTATTATGGTTTAAATTTGAAAAATGTTTGAATGCAGAAAAGCTTCTGCCTTGTTATTTTTACTAAGGATGATCTACAGATCCAAATGACTTGAATCCAACGGGCTTGGATTTAGCATTCACAGAACTTTCCAACAAAATTTGTTTCATTCAAATTGGTGCACTAAATCAACCTGGGTTGATTTTTTAAAATGGGTACAGAAGTGTGTTTGAATTAAAAATAAAAAGGTTTAATTTGAATAACTGGGCTGCGCGGGATAAGTTACTAGGCCGGCCTGCTAAGCGCAGTGGTCCCGCGGGCTGCTTAAGTGGGTGTCCCCACTCGTCAGTGACACGGGGAGGGGCGAAGCGGTACGGGGCAACGTTGGTCGTTTGATCTGATTCTAATCCAACGGCTGGCAGTCATCGTCGACGCGAGACAACGCCGGCGAGAACGAAACCTAGCGCGGCCAGTGAGGGGTGCTGGGGGATCACAGGGGTGCTGGCGAGGGTCGGCGAGGCGGGCGAACAATAAAGTCGACGACGGCGAATCTCCTGGTACCGGTGGCTTCTCCTGGGGCGGCTCCAATCGCTGGCTCCCTTCTTCTCCAGAGGCGGCGGGCTCCAGTGAAATTCCGGCGAGGTGGTGCTCGCCTTGCTCTGAGAACGGTGTGGCACGATCAGTGAGGAGAGGGGAGTGAGATGGTGTGAAGAAATCGAGCGGGGGTGGCCTCTATTTATAGTCGAGCGAGGGGACCGTAAGGGCGCACGGTGAGCTCGTCGGGGGCGATGGTACAGGCGGCTATTGGCATGGGAGAACGTAGGGGACGGTGCGGTGTCTCCTGGCGATGCTCAACGACAGGGTTTTGAGGCATGGGGCGGTGCGGCTTGGTCTGTAACGGGCGATGCTCTGCGCGGCAGAGGCGGCGTCTTCGACGGCGAGTGGTGGTTGTGCGTCACGGTGCGGCGAACGGGGATGTCTGGCGGTCTCCTGGGTCGATGGGGATTGTGTATGCACGCGGCGAGGGCGGCGCACGGTCTGTGGGCTTCGGTCGAGGGTGGTGCTCTGGCGCACGCTCAGCATGGTCTCTGGCGGTCTGGGCACCGTCTGTGCGTGTGGTCCAGGGCTTGGCAAGGCTCGGAGCTGGGACAGTGAGTGGCGGTGGACGGTGGGCTGCCTCCCAGACATGCTGGCTAGGCTTGCTGCTGCTCCTATCTTGCTGTCGACTATGGGGTGGCAAGGGTGTGCTCTACTGTTCACCATTGATGGCAATGGCAAGCTCACAGTGGTGCTAGTGCTTGGTTAATCTTGCTAGATGATCTACTGAGCTGGTTGTGAGCTAAATGGGGAACAAGTTAGGCAAGAATCACTGCTCACAATAGTGTTTGATGTTTGTTTGATTTGTGTCTGCAACCTGTTTGATGAAATGGCCGCATGAAATCAAGTTTTGAATTTTGAAAAGATTTTTGGTGGGTTTGCTATATTGGTGCTGGTGAGTCTACAGATGCTTGGGTTTTGAAAGTTGATCTTGTTTGAGTGGTTTTTGAAAAAGTGGGATCTTCCCATATGATAAAGATTCAATTTTGAATTGTCATTTAAACTATGCATTTGAAAGTTTATGGATGATCACAAATTGTGCCTTGATACTTTGTTAGGAGTACATTCAAGGGGTGCAAAGATCCAGAAAAGTTTCTGTTAGGTTTTGAAAGTTTGAGACAGCCAAAGTAGGCATGGGAGTTAAATTGGTCAAAATGACCATTCCTTTTATATATTTGTTTTGATTTACTTGTCTTTAGGAAAAGTGTGGGAAATGTTTTAGATGATGTTTATTTCACCTAAGAAACATTTTACAAGCAATGAAACAATCAAACAAGGTGGTTTAAAATAATTTCAAAATCAATTTATACACATATGCATGCATTCATAATTTTAATTAGAAAAGTTTTTGTTAACCCTAATTTTGAGGATTAGAGTTTGATGATCCAAGTTTAGTATTTTTGGGATGTTACAAACCTTCACCCCTTAAACAAAATCTCGACCCGAGATATGAAAAAGGACGAAAAGATTACCTAGGATTTGAAGAGATCGGGAAACTCCGTCCTGATGTGATCTTCGCGTTCCCAGGTAGCTTCCTCTTCTGTGTGGTTGCTCCACCGAATCTTGAGAAACTTGATGCTTCGGGTTTGGGTAGTTCGAAAAGCTTCTTCCAAAATGCGGATGGGTACTTCAGGATAGGTCAGGTCATCATTGATCTCTATGGTCCGATGGTCGATATTCTTGAACACTTCGGTCATCTCGGGGACTTCGAGACACTTGAGAAGTAATGAGATATGGAACACATTGTGCACGGCTGACATCTCTTCGGGTAGCTCCAATTGGTACGAAACTTCTCCTCGACGGTTCAGAATTTTGAAAGGTCCGATATATCTAGGGGCTAACTTTCCTTTGAGTTGGAAACGCTGCATTCCCTTCAATGGCGACACTTTCAGATAAACAAAATATCCTATGTTGAAGGCGAGGTCTCGACGTCTCTTATCAGCGTAACTCTTCTGTCGGGATTGGGCGGTCTTGAGGTGCTCATGAATCTTGTGAACCTTCTCTTCTGCTTCTCGTAGGATGTCGGGTCCAAAAATCTGACTCTCTCCTACTTCCGACCAGTTCAAAGGGGTGCGACACTTTCTTCCGTACATGAATTCAAATGGGGCCATTTGCAAACTGGCTTGGTAACTGTTGTTGTAGGAAAATTCTGCAAACGGCAGACAGTCTTCCCACTTGGATCCATATTCTAACACACAGGCTCTCAGCATATCTTCGAGTATTTGATTTACTCGCTCCGTTTGTCCATCGGTCTGAGGGTGATACGCGGTACTGAAATATAGGCGGGTTCCTAAACCTTCTTGAACTTTCTTCCAGAATCTCGAGGTAAACTGAGTTCCTCGATCCGATACTATGTTCTTAGGGACTCCGTGCAAACTGACGACTCTAGCGATGTACAACTCCGCTAGTTTCGAACTCTGATATGTGGTTTTGACGGGCAAGAAATGGGCGACTTTTGACAATCTGTCCACTATGACCCAGATAGAGTCATTTCCCCTACTAGCAGTAGGCAGTCCAGTGATAAATTCCATTCCTACAGAATCCCATTTCCATTCCGGAATCTGCAAAGGTTGCAACAATACAACGGGTCTTTGATGTCCTACCTTGACTCGCTGACATATATCACACTTGGCGATATAGCTTCCGATTTCTCTCTTCATCTTATGCCACCAAAATTGCTCCTTTAAATCTTGATACACCTTAGTTCCTCCGGGATGGATAGAATAAAGAGTATCATGAGCCTCCTTCAAAATAACTTCTTTCAATTCAGAATCTGCTGGTACACAAAGGCGTCCTTTGTACCACAAAACTCCTTCGTCTTCTGTGAATCCGGGTACTTTGCCTGTACCGATACGATGCTTGATTCCGTCGATACTGGCATTTTCCTTCTGCGCCTCTTTAATCTGACTGATCAAAGTGGGCTGGAGTTCTATGCTAGCCAAAAATCCTTCACTTACTAATTCCATCCGAAACTCTTCCATCTCATTGTGCTAACTTGGTTGTTCCTTCAAAATCATGGAGTTCAAGCGGCACGGCAATCTGCTAAGGGCATCGGCTACCATGTTGGCTTTACCAGGGTGATAGTGAATGTCCAGGTCATAATCCTTGATTAGCTCAATCCATCTTCTCTGCCTTATATTCAGCTCCTTCTGAGTGAATATATACTTTAGGCTCTTGTGATCTGAATAAATCTCACAACGATTTCCCATTAGGTAATGTCACCATGTCTTCAGGGCTAGAACTACGGCTGCGAGTTCGAGGTCATGGGTTGGGTAATTTTGCTCATGTTGTTTCAATTGTCGACATAGATAAGATATAACTTCTCCTTCTTGCATTAGCACACATCTGAGACCAATCTTGGATGTGTCACAATACACATCGAAGGGCTTCGTGATATCCAGCATTATTAAGATTGGGGCTAAAATCAATCTCCTTTTGAGTTCTTGAAAACTCGCTTCACATTTGTCAGTCCATTCAAACTTCTTGTCCTTCTTCAGAAATTGGGTCATGGGTCTGGCGATACTCGAGAATCCTTCTACGAATTTGCGGTAATATCCCGCCAATCCGAGAAAAGCACGAACTTGGGTTTGAGTGGTTGGGGCTTGCCAATCTTCTACATCTTTCACTTTGGCAGGGTCAACGGCAATTCCTCCGGCTGATACAATGTGACGGAGGAATCCTACCTCCTGTAACCAGAATTCACATTTGCTAAACTTGGCATACAACTGATGCTCTCTAAGGGTTCCAAGAATGGTCCTTAGGTGTAGCTCATGTCCTTCTTCTGATTTGGAATAAATCAGAATGTCATCGATGAAAACAACGACAAACTTATCCAGGAAGTCCATAAAAATCTTATTCATGAGGTTCATGAAATAAGCGGGGGCATTGGTTAATCCAAAAGACATGACTGTATACTCATACAATCCATATCTGGTGGTAAAGGCAGTCTTTGGAATATCCTCTGCACGAATCTTGAGTTGATGTTAACCAGTTCTCAGATCAATCTTAGAAAACACTTTCGCACCGGTCAAATGATCAAACAAATCCTCTATCTTGGGAAAGGGGTACTTGTTCTTGATGGTGACATCATTCAACTTCCGATAATCCATACACAAATGGTTACCTCCATCCTTCTTGTCCACAAACAAGACAGGTGATCTCCATGGTGACGCACTTGGTTGAATCAATCCGATTTCCAACATGGAATCCAGTTGCTTCTTCAGTTCTGCGAGATCTGACGGGTTCATACTATAGGGTCTCTGGGCTATGGGTCCTGTTTTGGGGATTAGTTCAATGATAAACTCGATATCCCGATCTGGGGGCATACCGGGGAAAACATCTGGAAATACATCGGGGTATTCACAGACTATCCGGACTTGGTCAATGGTAGGTTGGGCTATACTCTTGTTGCATTTCAATTGGCGAGGTAAGGTTTCAGATATATGTTCGACTGATATTCCGGCTGTATTGGTCATGGTGATGGCTTTCTTGGCACAGTCAATCAATCCTTTATGTTTGGACATCCAATCCATTCCTAGTACTACTTCCAAACCTTTAGTTCTGAGTACTATCAGATTAGCATAAAAATCTATGCCATGGATTCGGATAGGGACGGCTTTGCAAATTTGCCTAGCCTTGGTGGTTGATCTAGGAATTTGAACAATCATAACATGCTTCAGTTTGGTTGGTTGAATTTTACTAGTGCATGCAAATTCTCCGGTGACAAATGAATGCGATGCACCAGAATCAAACAACACTCTTGCAAGTACTGAATTAACAGAAAACATACCCAGCACGACGTCTGGTGCTTCCTGAGCTTCTTCAGCATGCATGAGAAAAAGACGGCCATTGCGGTTGAGTGAATTCCCTGGGGCAAATCTTCTCCCTGGCTGAACACGACGCTGTTGCTGAGCTGGGGCATTGGCATTGGGGGCTGTAGCATTCTTCTTGTTGGGGCACTCGTTGGAATAGTGGCCTTTATTTCCACAATCATAACAGGTCACTTGCGACTTGTCCTTGGCTGCGACAGGCACAGCATTGCTTCCAGTCCTCGGGGGAGTGTTGGTGTTGGCGGTAGCATTGTTGGTGTTGAACTTTGGTGGGGCACGGGTGAAATTGCTAGAGTTGCCGGGGTTGTTGTGATTTCCTCTGGGTCTAGGGTTTCCACGGTTGGGATAGGTCGGACGGTTCATCGGGGGTCTGTTGGTTCTTGGGGCAAATCCTGGAGATGGGTTGGGGCGATACTTTGGGGTCTGATGGGTTCCTGGTTGGTACATCATACGACGCTTGCGGTTCTCATTGGCTTGGTTGATCTTTCGTTCCATCTGGATAGCAGAGTCGACAAGGGCTTCAATATCCGCAAAGGGGATATTAACTAACACCTTCTGTATCTCCTCATGCAGACCATTCAGGAACCTCTCCTTCTTCTTGGCTTCCGTGCCTATCTCGTCCGGGGCATACCTAGCTAATGACAAAAATTTGTCACGGTATTCCACTACAGTCATCCTTCCTTGCTTCAGCTCTCTGAACTCGTCTCTCATTCTCTTGATCAAACCCGGTGGCACATGGGTTCTACTGAACTTGACCTTGAATTCCTCTCAGGTCATCATCTGGCCTCCGGTCATTGCGCGAACACTGTTCCACCATGCCTTGGCATCTTCGGCTAGATAATGGGTGGCAAAAAGAACTTTCTCATTGGCTTCCACTCCATCGACTTCTAGGTTATTTTCCATGGTTTGTAGCCAATCATCGGCGTCTAGGGGTTCTTCTGACTTAGTGAAAACAGGTGGGTTGGTATTCTGGAAATTCTTGAGCTTAGATCCATGGTTGTCCTGATTTCCGTGGCCTTGGTTGTTGTGGGCTAGCTGGGATATCTGTTACAGAGTGGCTAGGTTGGCTTGATGTTCCGCTCTTTCAGCTTAACGGTCAGAAGTCAACATTTGCAGGATCTGCAACATCGGGTCCGGGTCTGAACCACTTCCTCCACGTGGCATCTGAAGATTTAGATAGATCATGAGAAAAGAGGGCAATTTCTAAGGTTTCGGGGACTTTGAAAAGTTTTAAAGGTTTGACTCAGATTTTTCTAGCAACTTGCTTTTTCATTCATTCATTCATATCACACAGTACAACACACACCACAACAAAGAAAAACATATGGTTTTAAGAACCATTCTGGAAACTACGATATAGTGGGACCGAATACTACTCACTATGCTAGTTCTCAAGTGCTACTACTCCTCGGAGTCTGTGGCTTCATCATCTTCATCATCATTGATGAAGGATAAATCATCCTCATCGGTGAAGAAGTCCATGGCCTGATCCTTCAGAAAATCATCGTCATCGCTGAGATAGGAGTAAGGGTCTCCACGAAGATCCTCTCCGGAATTCTCCCTTTCCTCCAACTGCATGTCTCTCTCATGGATGGTCTCCACCAAAGATGAGATGCGGTGGCAAAGACGGGCAATAATGCGCTCCTTCTTGTCGAGCTGACGGAAGCGAGACTTGCAATCCTTTGCTAGCATGGCGATGGTCTGATCCTTCGTCTTGATGATGGCGGACTTGTGGTTGGAGTAGTCACGGTAGTTGTCCAACTCCTGCTGACGATCATACATCATGAAGCTAAGGTGGTCCAATTGAGTCTTCAGCTCGGGGTGGTATGGGGCTTCCAGTGGTTGTCCATTTGCATCACGCCTTGGGCAAAACTCAAAGCGAGTACCCTTGATCTGATTGATGCTCTGCCCACACAGACGGGAAAGAGCTTCCTGCATTGCTCTGGCAAGTCCATCGAGCCAGTTGTTTTCCCTCAAGGTAAACTGAATTCCCTCCGCAGTGGGATGTTCAATTTTTCCTCGGAGACTTGCAACAATTAGCCACTGCAGATCTTCTCCTCCTTGATCATTGAGCTGAGCTCCGAAGAACTTGGGGTGTGGACGCTCCAGAAGTTCCGAAAGCTGGTCCAAATCCCTCTCAAAGATAAGGTCTCCTCCATTCCCCAGTTTGTAAAACTTGCTGTACTTCACGTCCATCTATAAGAATAGAGGATGAGTAGATTAGCAGGGTGATCAAGTGGGTCAAAATTTTATGTATTTTGCGAGAGTTTTTGAGGAACATGAATTTTTATGAAAGAATCAAAGGGGTAAGAATGAGAATAAGTTTTTGTAAATATTTGTTTTCTTTGATTTTGAAACTAAGTTTTTGGTTCAAACGTCCAGTCTAACTAGGGTCTCCTATAGTCAGGATGGCTCTGATACCAACTTGTCAACACCAGGATTTTTAATCCCACATGCCTGTTATGCCACACATCGCAATCCCAGGATTACCATTTTTGCGAGACATAACAGAATTGGATACCATAGTACATCATCCATTACACACGATACATCAGTTCTTACACAAATAGGGATCTCATGATCCAGTTCTTAATACAACTTCAAGCAGCGGAATACATAATAATAATGGTAGCGTAGGAGAAGCTCCATCTTCGGGGTCACAGGCAATGCTGACGATAGGAGATGATCCTAGTTGTCGTAACCTCCCTGGGGTCCATCCTCCAGGTACTCCTCTTCATAGTCTGGCCATGGGAATAGCCACAGACAAAGCCATGAGTACTCTTTAAGTAGTCGCAAACTAATACTAACAGGTAAAGGGATTTTTGGACAATAGGACACTAGGCTCTAGGGTTGTTTTGCAAAAGCCAGATCTATCTCTACTATGTTCCGAAGCTAGTCACAATTTTATAACTCCTAGGTGGGATCTTGTAACTCAGGTCACAACTCTGTTGTGGTCAAGTCAAAGTCTCAATTCATTTCACAAGTCATTTTGAAAAGTCTGACGGGGGAACAGTATGGCCACTCAAACTGTCCATAATCATGACGCTGCTATTCAATAGTTTGACACTCTACAGAGATAGAACACATTCACCACAACATTCCATACATCCGTCAGAACAAATCCTGAATTCACCATACTCGATATGGATAATCAATCCTAACCTTTCAATTACACGCCTAGTATAAGCACCTCTCCGTGAGTTTGGCCTCCCAACCATGACCAACTATCATCTTGGTACCGCATGTGGACAATCTTCACAAGGTAGCCTCAGCTCAGACCTTGGCCATGAGGGAACTAATACTAAGGTATATAAGTTTCCAGTCAAGCCCTACCCAATCTTCGGGTATTGTGGTTGTACGATAAAATTGTAATGGTATCGCATCCAGACAACCATCAGTTTTCTAAAAGGGCTAAGGCTCATGCCTCAACATTTTCATCACCAAAATCATCAGGTGTTCGGAAACACATGTCCAAAACATTTCAATAGAATGATCCATCATTCCAAGGTTTTCATAACCATTTTTCCACCAAGTATTCCCATCTAAAGTTGATCATGTTTTATGCTTAGCACTAGCATCTACAGGTGGGGGTAGTACTAATGAGGGGTGGTAAACTAGTGGAGTTTAAACTAAGTACAACCTTATATCTTAGGATCATATCAAGGTTTCTAACTTAGGCCAAATTTTATGCTCTTTATGCAACCTTCAGAAAACTTTCTAGTATCTACCCAACTCTTAAATAAACTCTAAGTAAGCTTTGATAAAGAACTAAAGTAAGAAGCTTGCAAATAAAACTAGGATTGGTTTATCAAGTGAGTATGATCACATATGCTTAAGGCATATAGTAGGCATAGTAACAAGTATTGGCTTGCATAGGTATAGTATTAGCTTGCTAAATTGCAAGTGTTAGCTTGCATAGGTCAACTTGATTAGTAAGGCTTGCCTTGTGCAGAGTAGTGGTTGAAGTTCTCCTCGACTTCTTCTTCGTACTATCCTCCTTCCTCCTCGTATCCTTGGTCGGTACTAGCGTCTATGAATAAATACGAGGTACACAATCACCAAACAATACTTAACTACTTGCAATCATCACACACAAGGGTCCTATAGATGATCTAGCATCATCTCTAACATTACAAGGTTAAGGCTTGGTTTAATTCCTTTTATTTTTTAGAAAAGTAATTTCTACTCATTGAAAAACTACTTAAGATTTAATATTCTCCAAACCAAACATGGGCTCATGTTGACACATGTCATCACCACATATTGTAGTCCATGGGAATGTGATTTAAAGTTGTGTCACAATTTAATAAGGTTTTACCCTTTTATTCTAATTAATTAAGGTGGCTAGAAATGCCTATGTAGCATTCTTTTATTACTTGAACATTATTTCTGCAAGTAAATCTATTTATTTTTATATATTCTGAAAGGTATGGTTAAATGTGATTTTTGAGAGTTGGAATCAACTCAAAAGCTATAATGGTTTAAATTTGAAAAATGTTTGAATGCACAAAAGCTTCTGCCTTGTTATTTTTACTAAGGATGATCTACATATCCAAATAACTTGAATCCAACGGGCTTGGATTCAGCATTCACAGACCTTTCCAAAAAAATTAGTTTCATTCAAATTGGTGCACTGAATCGACCTGGATTGATTTTTTAAAATGGGTACAGAAGTGTGTTTGAATTAAAAAGAAAAAGGTTTAATTTGAATAACTGGGATGCGCAGGAAAAGTTACTGGGCCGGCCTGCTAAGCGCAGTGCTCCCGCGGGCTGCTTAAGTGGCTGTCCCCACTCGTCAGTGACACGGGGAGGGGCGAAGCGGTACGGTGCAACGTGGGTCGTTTGATCTGATTCTAATCCAACGGCTGGGAGTCATCGTCGATGCGAGACAACGCCGGCGAGAACGAAACCTAGCGCGGCCAGTGAGGGGTGCTGGGGGCTCACCGGGGTGCTGGCGAGGGTCGGCGAGGCGGGCGAACAACAAAGTCGACGACGGCGAATCTCCTGGTACCGGTGGCTTCTCCTGGGGCGGCTCCAATCGCTGGCTCCCTTCTTCTCCAGAGGCGGCGGGCTCCGGTGAAATTCCGGCGAGGTGGTGCTCTCCTTGCTCTGAGAACGGTGTGGAACGATCAGTGAGGAGAGGGGAGTGAGATGGTGTGAAGAAATCGAGCGGGGGTGGCCTCAATTTATAGTCGAGCGAGGGGACCGTCGGGGCCCACAGTGAGCTCGTCGGGGGCAATGGTACAGGCGGCTATTGGCATGGGAGAAGGTAGGGGACGGTGCGGTGTCTCCTGGCGATGCTCCACGACATGGTTTTGAGGCGTGGGGCGGTGCGGCTTGGTCTGGAACGGGCGATGCTCTGCGCGGCAGAGGCGGCGTCTTCGACGACGAGTGGTGGTTGTGCGTCACGGGGAGGCGAACGGGGATGTCTGGCGGTCTCCTGGGTCGGTGGGGATTGTGTATGCACATGGCAAGGGCGGCGCGCGGTCTGTGGGCTTCGGTCGAGGGTGGTGCTCTGGCGCACGCTCGGCATGGTCTCTGGCGGTCTAGGCGTGGTCTGTGCGTGTGGTCTAGGGCTTGGCAAGGATTGCGGCTGGGACAGTGAGTGGCGATGGACGGTGGGCTGCCTCTCAGACATGCTGGCTAGGCTTGCTGCTGCTCCCTCCTTGCTGTTGACTATGGGGTGGCAAGGGTGTGCTGTGCTGTTCACCATTGATGGCAATGGCAAGCTCACAGTGGTTCTAGTGCTTGGTTAATCTTGCTAGATGATCTACTGAGCTGGTTGTGAGCTAAATGGGGAACAAGTTAGGCAAGAATCACTGCTCACAATAGTTTTTGATGTTTGTTTGCTTTGTGTCTGCAACCTGTTTGATGAAATGGCCGCATGAAATCAAGTTTTGAATTTTGAAAAGATTTTTAGTGGGTTTGCTAGATTGGTGCTGGTGAGTCTGCAGATGCTTGGGTTTTGAAAGTTGAGCTTGTTTGAGTGGTTTTTGAAAAAGTGGGATATTCCCATTGGATAAAGATTCAATTTTGAATTGTCATAACTATGAATTTGAAAGTTTCTGGATGATCACAAAGTGGGCCTTGATACTTTGTTAGGAGTACATTCAAGGGGTGCAAAGATCCAGAAAAGTTTCTGTTAGGTTTTGAAAGTTTGAGACAGCCAAAGTAGTCATGGGAGTTAAATTGGTCAAAATGACCATTCCTTTTATATATTTTTTTGATTTACTTGTCTTTAGGAAAAGTGTGGGAAATGTTTTAGATGATGTTTATTTCACCTAATAAACATTTTACAAGCAATGAAACAATCAAACAAGGTGGTTTAAAAGAATTTCAAAATCAATGCATACACATATGCATGCATTCATAATTTTAATTACAAAAGTTTTTGTTAACCCTAATTTTGAGGATTAGAGTTTGATGATCCAAGTTTAGTATTTTTGGGATGTTACAATCGTACCTTTCAAGATTCTGAATCGTCGAGGAGAAGTATCATATCAACTAGAACTGCCAGAGGAGATGTCAGCAATGCACAATGTGTTCCTTATAGCGTTACTTCGCAAATGCCTTGAAGTTTCGGAGAAGACTGAAGTTTTCAAGAACATTGATCACCGCACCATAGACATCAACGATGACCTAACATCCCGAAGTACCCATCCGTATTTTGGAGGAAGCTTTCAGAACCACCAGGACCAGAAGCATCAAGTTTCTCAAGATTCAGTGGAGCAACCACACTGAAGAAGAAGCTACCTGGGAGCGAGAAGATCACACCAGGATGGAGTTTCCCGATCTCTTTAAATCCTAGGTAATCTTTTTTCTTCTTTTTCAAATATCGGGATGAGATTTTGTTTAAGGAGGGAAGTTTTGTAACATCCCAAAAATCTTGATCATTATTATCAAATTCTAATCACCAAAATTAGGGTTAACAAAAACTTTGATTAAATAAAAACCAAATGAATGCATGTGTGTAAGTGATGATGGTATGAATGCATGAATGGACTTGTGTTATTAACCTAAATAGCAAGGAATGGTTTAAAGATGAAAATAACATAATCTAAAACATTTCCAAGCAGAAACAAATCAAGAGAAAATAAAAAAACAAATAAAGCAAATGGTCATTTTTGCCAATCTTGCTCACTAGGTCACTTTGAGTGTTTCTAGTCCAAGATTTCAAATAGAAACTTTTCCATTTGTTTTCACCCCTTGCAAGACCAAGTAAAAGTGAATCAAAGCCCACCTTTCAAACTTGCAGAAACATTGTCCAACCGGATTCAAATCACAACTCAGATTTGAATCTTTAACATATGTGAAGATCACACATTTTCAAAACCCAACCAAACCAGTGCCCCTTGACCAATCCAACTAACCCAAGACTTGTGGTGACCCAGCATACCACTGCATGTGTAGTACATTATAGTCGTTGACATGACATCCACAGAACACCGTTCCGTAAATATCACATCCCTCAGAGTGGTACAGCAGAAACATTGCGGGTCCATATTACAAACATACACACATTATTATTATTACAATACCATAAGTTCAAGACTTCCATAAGATTCAACTTACAAAACAAAATATAAGTGTTTCAGCGGAAGTTTCAAAGTGAAAATTTATATATATTGTTCATGTTGCTCGGCTCAAGTGGCTCCTAGAACTATAGTAATTATTCTAACTCTTGATACTCTCCTCCGTAGACGATATCGTAGTCCTCCCCTTCTACGGCTCCATACAAATTGGGCTCTTCATAGAAGACCACCTCTTGGCTCTCAGTTGCATACATTAAGGTATCTTCGGTATCCTCAGTGTCTAAGCAAAGGATCAAAGGTAAGGGTGAGTAACAGCCTTACCCAACAAGTTCATTATATGCAAGGTGGGAAGTTGATGCTCTATCTACCACCTCGGACTATATGTCCTTGGCACTATGCAGTTTTTGTAAATCTTTCTTCAAAGGTTGATTTTATTATGAAAATCTATGAACATCAGCCTTCATAGGTTAACCAGAACTTTCATGGAGTTCCTTTCCTGTCGTGTTCATAGCTCCTTCCCGGAACAGGGAGTAACAAGTTATAGTTCTTACACTCTACAGAGGTGCGTTACTTTACCCATGATAGATCAACTTCTTTATTGCACAACCGGGCGTACTTTCCCGTCCACAATTCCATAATGTGGGGCCTAGTAGGTGATCCAAGCCAATCACTGCCCTCTCCGTGACCCCATATGTTTGCACGATCCTTCGGGGCTGGCTCACCTCCGTTAATCCCCCTTTCGGGTAGGCTAATACCCTGCTGAAGACTCTATGAGCTGGTGATGCCTAGGTAAGTACCTTATAGGTCCGGCTAAACCTCTGGCAGACACTCATAGATAATTGTAACATCCCTAAAATCATGTTTTCAAAGATTTCATATCATGCATGCATGCATATCATTTAGGGATCAAAACTCAAACTCATTTGAAAGAAAACAGAATTTGAGAGCTATGATTTTATGTGATCAACATTAAATCAAATGCTACTTTCCAATGAGGGGTTATTTGTTCAAGAACCAAACCTTGTTGCTCTCAGATTGTTTTGCTTGATTGCTAGTGCTTAAACCAAAATTTACAAAACAAATATGGATTTAAAACCAATCTAAAACTTGATCAAATCAAGTGCTAAGCCACTATTTATTTTGTTTGATCAATAGGACCAAGCTAATACAGAGAGACCACATGATTTTATGCCTAGAATTATGAGTGTTACACTCTGCAAAAATTCAGAAAAAGGTTTGAATTCAAATGGTTTTGAAATCATTTGAAAATGTTACCTAAAAATCAACCTAGAAAAAGAAAAAGAGATAGAAAACCTAACTGGGCCTGGCGCCAGCATTCTAGCCCAGTAAGCAAAACAACCCACCCGGGTTTTCCCTTTCTTCTCTTTTTCTCACCGCGCCCGCGTGCACCCACCCGCTGACAACCAGACCCCGCCATGCCCCGTCAGCGTCGTCCCCAATTGTCACATCCCAAAATTTTCCCAAATTTTGAAATGTGAAAAATAATTAAACAAATAAACAATTGTTGATTTTTAGGGTGAGAAGAAACTTTTTGATTCCAAATGGAAACATCAAAACCTATTTTGATCAAATAAAATCCTAAAGGGATTTAAAAAGATAAATAAAAAATAAAGTTAAAATATTTGGAATCACTATTTTTGGATCTTTTAATAAAAAGATTTGATTTTCAAAAGCAAAGGTAGAATTATAAATAAAGATTATTTTATAAAGCCAAATTAAAATCTTGGCCAAGCTTTTGAAATAAAACAATTCTATTTGATAAAAGGAGTAAAGGTTTATTTAAATAAAATAATGAGGATTTATTAATATCCAATTTTATTAAAGTAAAGGCTTTTCCATTTTAAATAAACACTAAAACTTGTTAATTTATTTTAAATAAGTTTTCCAAGTGTTTGATTTATTCAAATAAAACCTACTGAAATGATTTTGGTATTATTTAGTTTTCAAATAGAGTTTTTGAATAAATTAAATCCTATTTGAATTAATAACTAAGATCTATTTATTTAATTATTAATGGATCCTAAAAAGAATAAAAAAAATATTTTATTTTGGACTTTGGTTTGTGTTGTTAAACAAAACTAAAAATGATACAAAGTTTGGCAAAAGGTTTGAATTCATTTGAGTGTTTGAATTGTTCGAATAAAATCAAAACAAAAAATCAAATGGAAAAAGAAAAAGCTTACAGAATAAAAAAAAGAGAAACAAAATAGCCAAACTAAGCAAGCCCAGCAAGGCCCAGTCGCAGCCCATATATCTCCCCCACCAGCGAAACGTTTTTCACTGAATATCGCACCCACATAGACGCTGACGAGTGGCCCCATCTCCCTCTCTCTCTCCCTCACAGACAGACGGACCCCACCGCCAGCTAGGCATCATCAACCTCGCGACCTCGTCGCCCTACCGTTGCTGCCGCGTTATTGCCGACGTCAATATGCATAAATGGCCGAGTAATTCCTCACCGTGACCACGCCCCCTTAACCGCCTGTTCCTCCTCTCCTTTTCCCCCCAAACAGCGCCTCCCCTCTGCCCCTAGGCTGCCCAGATTTTCCCTTGCACCGCCGCGGACTCCGACGAGCTTCGCGACCAATTCCGGCGCCATCCATCCTCGCCTCGACTCCTACTGCACACTAGCCTGTTCCCTACCTCCTGGCGCATCTCCTCGTGCCACTCGTTCGCCCGCGCTTGCCCCAGAGCGTCAGCAAGGACAAGCTCAACTCGCCACCACCGTCTGCCATTGCTCCGTCGAGCTTCCCAGTTGAACTCCGACCGCCCTAAGATCTCTTGTTGATGCTCCCATCTTCCCTAGATCAGTACGCATCTGACCACATCTTTGTTTTACCTCGGCGTGACCTGCAGCCTCACCTCCGTTAGCAAACAGAGCCGCCCGTCGTCAAGAGCTACTCCGGCGAGCAATCGTCGCTGTTCCTGAGCGCCCCTCGCCAAACCATCAACGCCTTGAGCTTCACCAGGACCCTGCGAGCACGGTGAGCACCTCCGCTTCTCCCTTGCTTCCTGTAACCGCCACGACGCCACCGTTTGACCGCGTGGCTCCGTCTGCCACCGCCAGCGCCGCCAGATCGTGATCGAGCTGCTGTGAACCGTTAGATGCAAAGTGTCTGGCTGCGATTAGATCTAACCGAAGGGGTACGCGCCCATCTGAGCCCCGCGTTCTAAGTTAGATCCTGCGGTCCAGAGAGCTCGATCCGCACGAAGCGGTATCGGCCAATAAGAACAAGCCATGTGGACGAAGTTTGGTTTAAAAACAGAATTAGAATCTGATTGAATTGCAAACTTGTAAATTGCATAACTTTTGATCCACACGTCCAAATTTTGCAAATTTTATATCAATGGAATCAGTAGAACAAGTACTTTGCAAGCATGCAATTTGTTTAATGTTTTGCTTTTGGAAAATTGGTTGAATTTGTAGAAACTTGTGTAGGCTTGTTATGAATATAAAAATTGTTCTAGTTATGTTTTTGAGATGAAATCTTTGCAAAATGGTTTGTTGTGAACTTACTGAACCTAGGAACCAACCTATGGATTTAAAAATGTATTTTGTGAAGTTAAGGAGTAAATATTTGAATTAACACATTTCTAGTCAAATAAAAATATGGGTTATGTTTTAGAAATAATTTTTGAGTGAAACCTTTGGGAAATGTTTTGATTCAAACCTTCTGACCCTAAACACCAAGTTTTGAGAATTAAAAATATATTTGGTGAACTCTTTAAAGAATATTGCTTTACTAAAAGCATTTTCAACCACATAAAATATTGATTTGATTTAGAAATGGTTTAAAGATAAAACCTTTTGCAAAGAGTTTTACCACTTTAGTAAATGACCACTTTGAACTTTATATTGTTTAGAGCCTAGTAGAAACCACCTTTGCAAATAAAACTACCTTTTGCATGCTTGCATGCATGACCTTGCTTCTATTATTTTATGTGTGATAAAATTGTTTGCTAGTTAAAGTGAACCAACATTCTCTACTAAAAAGGCAAGTGACACTATCATTCAAGTCCAACTATTTTCATTACACTTAGTGGATTTTGAAACATGCATGATAAAGACTACTATATTTTATGCTATGCTAAATCCTAATAGGATACCCCTATATCTCCCTTAGTGGAAACATTGTAGTTGTAGAAAGCTTAGCCCTGCTATATATATTGGGATGGGATACATGATATGATATTATGAAGATTTGAAAAGACTTATGTTTTATATAATAAAACAAGTACTCAATGAACCACCTGGGTGGACAAGGATACTCAAGCTTTTGGACAAGGTGGCAACAAAAGGAACCATGTTTATATGGCAATCTCTTTTTGTTGTGCACCAGAAGAAAACCACCCAGGGACTTAGAGATTGAACATGTTGCTCGTACAGTGGCTTCCGTGTACAGCCACATGCTAAATGGGCTTTGGCTTAGTCAACTACATAGTGGAAGACACATGCATTGGCATCTTTAGGTTAACTAGAATTGTGTAAGGGAACTTGAAACCCTACATTGGTGCCTAGATGACAAGCTAGCATTGTGTATTGGGAGGACTTCTATGGAAAGACTTTGTCACATTCTCAATCTGCCAGTACTCCATCTTGGTGAGTACTTATCCAGCGGCCACTGGTGGCATCAAGATGAGATTGTGTCATGTGGGTAAAGTGTACATCTTATGCAGAAGATCAAAATTCTAAGTACTTAGCCGTGTCCCCGGTTATGGATAATACTGAGCAACTAAGGCCTGAAGATATGGAGGATCTCGACATTCCAATTTCTCAAAGTAAAACTTGATGGTGACAACAAGGGGTTTGAAGCACTTGGAGTTTTCCAAGGAGTTCAGAAAGATTTTCAAAAGAGCAAAACTATTTGGGAAAAGATAGGACAAAACTATATTGCTTTCTGCAAATGAGCCTAAACCCTACTTAGCCAAATATGCATGTAATGATAGGATCCACTTATTTCTACATAGTAGTGAAACTTGCCAATACAATTCAAATGTATTGACCCTTGTGGCTGTAACTTATTATGTTGCAGGTTTGTTTGATGTTAGTGAAGTGTGTTAAATAGGATTACAACTAAACAACCAACATGACTGCCTGTGGCACTTTGAAGATGAAGGACTCCATGCTATATAGTTATTTTTGCTGCATTGTAATGAGATAGCCAAATGAGCTACGTAAGATGTAATGTATTATTTTATTCCTGGTTATAAAGTTGTATTATGACCTTTGTTTCTTGATATTACATCTTAAACTGTGGATGCTAGCTATTGATCCAGGGACTAGCATTGTAAACACAGGGATCTCTACATTATTAAAGGTTGGGAACCTTACACCAATCAACGCGCGGCTGAGGCGCTCCGCCGTTACCTCGCCGCAGTCACTGCCTGCGTTATTGCCATTGATACAGCGCGTAATCTCCGCCCCCCTCCTGGCTATTTAACCCCCTCTGCACCGCGAGCATTTCCCCTCACCTAGCGCCACCACTCCGCCACCAGGCTCCGCGTATTGGAACTCACTCCGCCACTGCACAGACGCACTCCAGCGGGCGATTCCGGTAAGCTCCGACCACCCCTCTGTCTCTGGTTCAAACGAGTGTGACCGCCACGTCTTTGTGCATCTGCTAACGCCCCTAGTTTGCCTGCTCATGATCCAGGTCACCGTTTTCGTTCACGCCCGCAACCACCAGAGCCGCCACTCAACTCCGGCGATTGATTACGGTAAATTCTGAGTGCCCCTTGACCCCTCTTGCATACGACTAGGTTCGCCTTGACCTCGCGCAACTATTGATGCCTCTGGTTTGTACAGGGAATGTCCAGAGCGTCGGCAACAACTCCGTCTGCAAGGAGCCAACGCCGTGCACGACTCTGATGAGCTCCAGCGACCACCTCTGCGCACCCCTTCGCCATCAAAGCCGACCTTGAGCATCAGGAGCACACGGCGAGCACAGTAAGCCCCTTCTCCCTCTCTCGCGCGACCTAGAACATCGGCAATGACTCTGACAGAGCCTCCACTGCTACTCGCCGCCGCTAGCGCCACCAGTCTCTGGTCGCAAGCTTAGCAGCCGTTGGATCTGGATCTGAGGCTCAGGATTAGATCACTTACTCGAACCTGACACGCAGATCTGACCGTGCGTTGCCACTTAAATATAACGGCCCTCCTTGATCAATCCACACGAATCGGTATCAACCAATAGGAACACGCCGCGTGTCTGTGAGTTTGATTTAAAATCTGAATTTAGATCTATTAGATGTTTAAACTTGTTTAATTCATAACTTTTGATTTCCACGTCCAAATTTGACAAATTTTATATCAATGGAATCAGGAGAGAAAGCCCTTTCCATATATGCAATGTGTTTAATGTTTTGTTTCTGTTAAAATGGTTATTTTTACAGAAACATGTGTAGACCTATTTTGTGTATATTAATTATTTGAGAAATGTTTTAATGTTCGAATAAAGGTTGTTTGGCAAGTTTTGAACTTGTTTATGAATCAGTATTGTGCACTTGTCTTGTTGAGTATAGAAAATCATCACATATCATATTGCATGCATCCATATTATTTTGCTTGTATTTGTTTTGTATGTGATTTGGTGCTATCATTTTATGTGTAGATTTTGGTGCAAATAGTGATTGTGATTGTGAGGATTGTAGCTACTCTCCAAACTACCAAGGCAAGTGGTGCTTCATGATTTTATTCCTATGTTTTCAAATATGCATTAGAAATATTTTGCTAGTCTTGCATGGATATTTTTTATCTATATGCTATGCTTGGGAAATCCTGGTAGTTGTAGAATTGCTAGAAATATTTCCAAGTCTTAACAATGCCATGCTTAGCTTAGCTAGTAGCAAACAAGGGTGGTTATATATTCATGCTATGGATAAATATTTCTAAGTCTTTGGACTATGTTTTTGTTTAATAAAACAACTAAGTAAATGAAACACCTAGGTGGAATGGAAGGAATGGGTTATGTTGAGTGGTTACACAAGGCCCATTTCTATGGTTTACCTTTTGTATCTCACTTGTGGAAAGCCACCCAGGAACAAAGGGATTTGAGAGGCCAAATGTTAAGAAGCTTCTAGTGCAGCCACTTGGCAATATGGGCTCTGCCTCGATCATATAGGTTGCAATAACTTAGCCATTTGGCCAGTTGGTGGTAGTAGGATGATAGGTTGCAACGCGTCCATTTGGTCTAAGGGAAGGCTTCTGAAAGGTCCTGTCTTGGTGAAAATCAAGTCTTGTGGGGAAAGTGCACAACCTCTGCAGAGGGAAGAATCTAAGTACTTAGCCATGTCCCTGGTATTGGACAACTTGAGCATCAAGACATGGAAGCTATCAAGAATCTCCTCATCCCAATTTTCTAAGTAAAAACTTGTGGTTGAACAAGGGTGAAGGCCCCCAATGTCTATTGGTGGTTCCTTGGGAAAGATTTTGACAAAGTAAAACTTAGTGTTTTCAATTGATAGGTAAAACCTATTTTGAGCAAATCAAGCCTAAGATACACTTAGCCAAAAAGCATATAGTATCTAGTCCACCAATATTCTACTAAGGTATCACTTGCCAATACTATTCCAATGTATTGACCACTGTGGCTGTAACTTGTGATGTTGGAGGTTATTCTGATGATGATTAGGAGTCATGAGTCTACACTTAGCATGCTTGCCTGTGGCACATGAAGATGAAGACTTATTTATCTTATTACAAATTTGAACTCTTGTATTAGGCCTGTGGCCATGGAGTTTGTAAAAGACTATGTTTGTCTCTGGAATGATATGTAATAATGACCTTTGTTTCTGTGTACTTCATCTTAAACTGTGGATGCTAGCATTGATCCAGGGACTAGCATTGCAATCACAGGGATCCTTTCCTTTACAAAGGAGGGATCTTACAATAATCTAGACACCAAAAACGCGGGGCCTAAGGGTGCCCACCCATATGTTGGATCCGCACAAGGAATCACAACGTCACGTTAAGGTAGTCTTGCCTCCATACAAAAGGATACGGCTGACTTCTCCGTCCAATTCCAAATCTCATGGTTAACACGTAATATAAGGCGCTAGAATCACTGATGTCATGGGTTATTAATCCATAATTATTCATCATTATTGCAAATAGATACCTAAGTTCAATTGCTCCATCATATCATCACTAAGGTTGATACCTAAGATTTACTTATTTTGAGAAAATAATATTTTCTTACTCTAGAATATAGATGATAACACACAATTTGCAAATACTTTGATAAATACTCTTCAAAGGACATGAGAAAGTGATGAACTTGCCTTGTGATTGCAAGGTAGTGAAGTCGGATGCTTGCACTGGACCTTGAGCTTCTATGTCTACAAAACATCATTATTGCCCGGTAAGGACAATATTTAAAGAAGCAAAATGATTATGCAAAGTAATGTAATGCATTATTTATTTTTGTGTGTTCTCCCCCATTATTTAAATTACAAAAATTCTTTTTAGTAATAAAGAATTTATAAATATTTATTGAATATTGTATTCTTTTCTTTTATTTCATTTCATTTTATTTGAATTTTATTTATTTAATAATTCCTTTAAGAATTATCATTTAAATACAAAAATGATATTAAATATCTATTTAGTATTTTTAGAGAATACTACAATATTAATATATAATTAAACAGATTTTTATTTATTTTTATCATCTTTCTTTAGTTTTATAAAATTCCATAAGGAATATGTACATTATAAAATTCTTGATAAAAAATTATATGCATAAAAATTTATTTCTTAATTTACTTAGATAGACTCGATTATTGTGAATCCAAAATTATTTTATTTATAATTTTTAGATTTTTAGTTTATTTTGTAGAATTTATTTAATTTCAGGGGTATTTTGGTCTATTTTTAATGATTAAAACTTTCTTTAGGTTGTTGGGCTGGCCTTATTGGGCTTATTGGGCCGTTTTAGCCCAAGTGATCAAGTCCAAAAGGCTTCCCCGAAGGGTTGGCTCTCTTACCCAACTCTCCCTGCCTTCTCTCTCGTCCCCCTCTCTCCTTCTTCTTCCTCGACCCCGTGGTTGCCGATACCACTGCCGGGCGATTCACGCCGTTGTGGTCCTCTCCGGCCACCGTCGTGGTGTATGGCATGGTTGCTGACCCTGCTCCTTCCTTCAGTCCATCTCGATTTGGTTTTGGGGCTCTCCTGTGGCCAGACCGGCTCCATCCCGAAACCTAGGGTTTGGGGTGGTGCTGGTGCTACCACCGCCACGCCCGTGGTGCTATGGGTGTACTGAGGTTGTTGGGGTGGTGCTGCTCGCACTCAAGCTTCACTGTGGTCGCCGCCTCAGCTCGGTGCGGGTTGCAGCGCCGCTTGGGGTGCTCCCCGTGCCACCATGCTCATCGACTCCTTCTGCTTCCTCTTCTCGACCACTGCTACAACCTCTAGTAAGTTGCTCTTTCATACCTCTCGTGCTCTCTGTACTATGCCACCCTGTCTTGTGTGTTTCTAGTGGCTACCCCTGATTATGGTTCGCATCTTGATTTAGGGTTCATATCCTCATTAGGGTTCATCCCTTGGTTGATATTATATATGATGAATTGGGTCTAGTAGTGATGATCCTTGAACATGGTGATTATGTTGATCACTGTCCATAGTTAATTTTCATGGTGCTAGTGGATTTATTGGTCTGATTCCAATTGATAATTGGATATGGTTTAGTGGATACTGTTACTGCGAGACTATTACTTGTGGATCCTATTGATTTGGGATCTTGCTATTGTCAAAATATTGATACTAACAGTAGTTCTGTCAGTGATTGTTCACTGCATCTATGTCAATCCTATTAGGGTCAGTCGGAGGCGCTCAGTACCTGGGTGTGCACGGTCGGTACTTGATCAATGAGTAAGAGCCATATCTTTTACATATTCAATACTAATAGAAAACTCAACTTGTCAAATAACTTATGAAATCAATTTTTCTTACAAAAATGAAGGAAAGCCAAGAACAGGAGAGAAGATAATCTCGACGAGGTCGACAAGCTGATTTCTTTCTTTGGTGAGATGAAGGATGCAAATCCCAAGTTTTGGTTCGACATCCAGATACATTATGACAATGTGATAAAGAAAATATTCTGGACACATGCCAGCTGCAGACGGGCTTATGAGGATTTCAGTAACTGCCTCACATTTGATACGACGTACAAAACCAACAAGTATAACATGCCGCTTTGAATGTTTGTAGGAGCTAACCACCACCTATAGCCTATGGTCTTCGCGTGTACACTCATGAGAGATGAGTTGGCTGACTCATTTGAGTGACTGTTTCGAACATTCCTCAAGTGTATGAAAGGAAAACAACCCACCATCATACTAACAGGTATGTATTATGTTTCTTTTATGGTAACAATTTGCACTAAAATTTTATATACATAGCAAAGTACAATTAGTGGTGGACAGAAAGTGCAACTAATGGTGCACAAAAAGTTCAGGTGGAAAAAGGCATGCTTCACAAGCGCGTAGGGCTACTCTATATAGGAAAGTACAACTAGTGTAAACAATAAGTACAACTACTAGTCCACACAAAAGTTCAGGATGAAAAAAATGATATGATTGATAAGCATGTAGGGATTATCTAGACATGAAAGTACAACTTACGGTCGACATTAAGTTTAGGAATGTTGTACTAGAAAGTTCACGCATACACTTTATGATGGAAAAGGTTCCAAAATAAAATCTGATTTGAGACCTATATTTTACATATGACGAGTGCCTAGCCATGGGAGAGTCAATCCCAAGAGTATTTGTACTAGAATTGCACAATCTACATAGATGGCATATCACTAAGAAATATAAGCTTCCCCTAAAAAGTATATACAAGTTGTTTCCCAACTTCAAGATGGAGTTAAGAGCAATTCTTAATTGGCAAGTCATGTCAACAGAGTTTGAAGCAGCCTGGCACCAACTTGTTCAGAAGTACAAGATGCAAAAAAGAAAAATGATGCTACAAATGTGGGAGGACAGGAAAGACTGGATTTCAGCATATTTCAAGGATGTGTTCTGTGCCGCATGATGTCGACATAGCGAAGCGAAAGCATGAAAGCTATCCTTAAGAGAGGATTTGTGACCAAGCGACAAAATATGCACCTCTTCGTGGAACAGGTTAACGACTGCATTCAAGATCGGCGAATGAAGGAACAGGAATAGTCAATGTCATCGCTGGTAAGGAGTATATCTTATAACATTGAACATATAACATTGTCTCTTGCTTAAATTAAAAAATATATACATTTTGCAGGGCCGCGGGAACACCAGAACATTCTATGGCTTTGAGAAGCAGTTGAGGAAGGTGTACACAAAGGCTGTGCTCAGCAAAATGAGGAGACGACTAAAAAATAGCACCCTCTTCGATGTATGGGAAGCACTAAAACGTTATCCAACCTTTCTAGTTCTTTACAAAAACCCGCAGAAGGTATTTGCATGGTCACAACATCAATTCAAAGTGATAGCTGACAAAGAGGAAGGAAAATATGAATGCAAATTCATGCTATGGGAACATACAGGTAAAATAAAAAAAGGAACAACCTTTATCATCAACACTTTCCAAAAACTCTAGTATTATGTTTTCTATAATTGCTTGACAGAACAAGTAACAAAATAAATTACATTTTCTACAGGGTTGTTCTGTCTTCATGTCATAGCCTTGCTAGAGCACCTGAGGGTCGACAGATTGCCAACAACATACATACTAAACAGATACAACAAAGAGCACCACAACAAACCTACATTTGATAGGACAAATTACATGAAGATTGCATTGACGGTTGCAATATAGTGTTCAAACACAATGAAAATCTTCAGTTAGCTTTCAAAGTTGTTAGGATTTCAGCAAAGTATGATGAACGGACAGCATTAGCAAAAAAAGGGCTGATTGACCTCATCGAGCAGGTAGAAGCAATTGACACATCAACTTCAGATGATCAAGAAAGAACAAAAGAGTTTGAAAAGAACTTGTCATTCTGTTTTGCACTACTAGATTCCCTAGGTGGATCGTACTCGTGGTTTGTGTTTGTGTTGTTCCGTTATCTGATGTTAGTGGAAACCATTCCCTATATTATGGGGATTGTATGGAAAAAAAGAAAGAACAAAAGAGCCTGATGTTACACGGTTAGAGCCTAATATGACACATATTTTGGGGAGTACATATATAAAAAGAAACATGGTGAATATCATTCATCATCAAGGGTTATTCTCCCTCCATTAATCTAAAAAACAAAAGTAAGTGACACACAACAAAAAGACACTACCAATGACATAGATAAGAAAGGCAGTGGACAAAAACCTAAGAATGATGATCAGAAATCGGTTCCTAAGAAAAATGCAAGAAAGGACTATGTAGAGGAAGAGATTGATGGAGAAGTGGAGCCGCTAGGATTCATGAGATGCAGTACATGCAACATGAAGGTACGTCATAATGCACGGACATGTCCGCAACAGAACAAAGGCAAATTAAATCCTGCTAAACAAAAAATTATAAGAAGGAAGTTCCGCGAGATGTGCAAGATGATATCCGGGCACAACTCTAGGACATGTCCACTGCTGCAGGTTGCAATGTCAGTGGCAAAGAAAAAGCAAGACAAACTAACAAGAAACATAACACGAGAAATGGAAAGATAAAGGTTGAAAGTGATGAAGATGAGCATGAGGATGAAGGGAAGATGAGGAAGACGACGACGATTATGATGTCAATGAAGACCAGGAGGAAGGAACCTCAGAACAGGAAGAAGACATCGATGATGAAGATGATGAGCAAAACGAACAATACGATGACAACAATGAGGAAGATAAGGAGGAAGAAGAAATAAATGATGAAAAGGAAGAAAAACAAACACCTCCGCGACCACTTAATAAGCCCAAGAAGAAGAATCTGAAGAAATCCCCACCAGTAATACCAATCAGAAGGAGCAGCAGATTGAAAATTAATGAGTGATTTAACCATGTAAATTTTAGTTTTCCACATGTTGATGAAAAAAATGTAAATAATTACATCATGCACTCCTATTATATAGTGATTATTAATGTATTAAAATTTCTTGTATTGTTCAACGTTATATTTTGGATTCAGAGATTTATTAGATATTACAAAACAAAGTTCAAACATGCAGAACACCCAAAAAATAACAAATTGAGTTTAGCCTTAGCAAAGGGGAAAGTTCAACCACGTTTAGTAAGAAGTACATCTGCAACAACAAACGACAGTACAGGAGTCCCTCTGAGTTCATGTAACCCCCCATTTTTAGTTAAATAATAATTAGGGTTGATTGTGCATCCATGAGCATCATCTCCTAAAAATGCAAATAAGAAACAAATGAAAACCCTAAACCCTAATTTCCCTATCTCTTGAAACCAACTCAAAATGGTTTTGAATATTTGAAAACTACCAAAATTATTGGAGCCCACCTTGAATAAAAGGGCCCCTCGGTATTTTATATATTATGTAAACCCTCTGGTATGTTTTTTGAAATAATCCAAACCAGGTTTCAAAATTCAAAAGAAAAACAGATTTAAGAAAAATAAAAAGGTTCTCTATAAAAAAATGCAGCCAGCGCCCACGCAGGCCGACCCATCTCTTCTCCCTCTCGTCCTGTGGCTCAGGGCATGCAACTAGCCATTCCCGCAGCCCATTCTCGAGCCAAGTGCAGCCCATCCCTGGCCCGTACCGGTTCGGCCTCCTCTCTCATCATCGTCTTCGTAGACGTCAGCAAGCTGCTATTTAGCGCCGTCGATCAGCACCGCTCGCTCCACGGCGTCCATCGAGCCTTGGAGGAGGATAAGATCACTGCGCTGATGCCCTTGCTGTCATCCTGATCCTCTTTCTCCCCCGTTCTCTCTCTCTTATCTTCTGCACGAGCTACCAAAACCCTAGCATCGGGCTCCATTGCTCACTGCTATTTTGCACCGCCCTGACCTTCACCGAGACGCCTAGAAGCTCCGCCTCGCTGTTGTGAGCAACCTTGTCAAAGGAATAGATGTCACGAGCCTCCAATCTTCACCTCGGTCACCGTCTTCCCCGAGCCTGACGATAGCCACCGTTGACATTGTCGCCACTACAGACCTCGCCCAGCCTCCACGAGCCCTTCTCTGAAACCAAGGTGAGCATGCGGTCCTCCTAGACCACCTCGTTGACCCCCCTCCCTCTCTGGTTCGTCTTCGTGTCGACCACTATTGTGCGCTGCCTCTCATCCTCATCGCCGGCCATGCTCCGTTGACCTCTAGGTAGCGGCGCAACCTCCTTTAGGTTCGCCTCATTGCGCTGATTCAAACACGTGCAACCGCGCTTTCCAGAATGCTCCTAGAGCCGCTAGTCACCGCTGCCGACACGTTCTCTGGCGAGTCCGCGTGGCGCCTGTGTGGCTTGTAGACGTGGCCCAGGACCCACTAGTCAGTCATAGTGTGTAGCCCTGCCTTGGTGACAAAAGTTTGAGTGTCTCTGCTGGCATCGTGGTGATGTCAGCATGATGCAGTAAACCTATTTAAATTGGTTTATTAATTACAGAAAAATGTTATAATCTTGTAAAATCAATAAGTAATTCATTATAAGTCAGAAAAATATGTATAATATATCAAAATGTTCAGAAAAATAAGATCTATATTTTTGACCTATAATAATGCATTGTTAAGCAACTACAATGACAATTATAATTTGAAGAGCATAGTAACCCCTCATAGGTGCATCTGGGGTTTCTCCGAATTAGGGTCTATACCTCCTTTAAATTGTCAAGCATGCTCTAGGGTTACATTTCAATAATAATCAACTTGTCATATCATCATACTTACTTGAGCATTGCATCGATGGCGTGTGTTGATTGTTTCCCTTTCTTTCCAGTGGTTGGTTCTTCCCGGTAGAATACGATATCGAGATCGAGATTAAAGACCAAGATCAATACCATCGAAGATTAACGAACAATTCTTGACCAACTATAATCAAGTCAAGCCCAAGGCTTCCGAATATCTGCTTATTGGATATCAACGGACAAAGGTAAGCATATCCCCACCATGATATAATCCTATGATTTCAAAAGCATTCCAATTCCTGCCTTGATGCATATGATTCTACTATGGTCTTTTATCGATATATAGAGTATCATATCTATTGCATCACTCCCTTTGAGCCTATATTACCTGATCCACTACTCCTAGCATAACTAGGTTTGGCTTGTGTGCACTGCTAGAGCTTATATCTGTGTCCTTCTTAGCCATGCATAGTTGTCATTGCTGATTCATCCAGATGATGTATTAGATACAAATAATCTAGTATGACAGGATATCGAGATATAGTAATGAGGGGAGATCAGTGGTAATAGTTAAACATGTTAAGGCTTATACGGTAGGCCACGGTGGGATGTGGTTTTTATAGTCCCATGCTCGCCACCCTTAGGACCCGAGTTCTTTCCTCTTGAACCAAGACAAGCATACAACCACACGGGGCTTGGGAACCCCTCTATTGACTAATTTTCCTATTAGATTCCATGAGTCACATAGTTCGGGCGTTCCATTCGACATATGCATATAAAACCTTTTGAAAGATTTGGCGGGTGAAGGTGCATCATAATAGGTAGGTAAGTGTGGCCGCGGTTGCTTCGGGTCATTGGAGCCCCTGGTAACCAAGATCGCCTCAAATCTCTAGGGACCAGCTTTGGGATTTGGCCTGTTATGGCGGAACCATTCTTAGGGCATGACTCATTGTCTCGGTGAAAGCAAGGTAAAGGTCATGTCTAACCACCCTCTATAGGCCTTCCAAGGAAGAGGGCTAATCATGTGGCATTAAGAGTCAGTTAGTACGTGTGGGTAAAGTTGTACACCCCTGCAAGGTAATAATCTTTTTGAAAAGCCATGTCCGCGGTTATGGACGATTTGGGAACGTACGTGATGATCATAGAGAACTTGAACCTAATCGTAAAACTTGGTAGATCAACGAGTGCTTAAGGATGCTTCCTCATGGTTACAAGGGGGTGATCCTAGATGAGGTTAGATGATGACTTGGTGGATATCAAAGATGATGATCAATACTTCGGAGATGTCTCTCTCTTATCCCCTTTTAAAATATTCTGAGTAGACGAGCTTCTTGTCCCCTTGTTTTATAAACAAAGATGGCTTTATGCAAAACAGCTCCTCCAGCCGTAAGTCTTGCGGATTACACCATGTACTCACCCTTGCTTTGTTGATACTTTTGTAGAAGAGTAAGTGTTCCCCTGAAGACAAGTTTGGTACAACATCGATACTGACGAGTAGCTTGTGGTTCCCGGCCAGCATCCTGAAATCTATGGGTTGGAACGTCATCGTTATCCTTCAGGCCTCTTAGGCCATTTGTTAAGTTTGCTATACTTAGTAGCATAATTTTCCTTTCGTTGTTTGATGTTTGAGGTTAGTGACATCTACTTGTAATAATTTGGTTCTTTGCTTAGTTATGATCTTGCTGTAATAATTTTTGTGTCATACGGTCACTTTTGTGTTATCGATTATCTCACTGGATATCCGCGAGGTCTAAGTTAGGCTTATGTCAAAAGGAGGTCTGGGAGTTTTCTAGCCCTGATCCTGGGATTGTTATATGTTTTGGTATCAAAGCAGTACCGACCATAGGAAAACCTTGCTATTGGTCGATGTTGAGTTTAGTGCTTGTGAAAATTATTTCAAAGATGAAAAGTATTTGCGAAAACTCTAGTATGCTTCTTTTACTCCTTATACAGATTCGCTCTAACTCTAGATCATCTTATCTTGTGTTGATTTGGAAAAGTTTTGATATCTCTTCTAGTTTGTCAAAGCTTAGGTGCCTTCTGGGATTGTCGTTTCTAAGCCAGTTGACCTAGTATTGAGTTCTCTAGAGTTGTGTGTGTTGTGAATTCCTTGTTCCGCTTCAGCTGAGAGATTTCTTTTCCATCATGATATCTCTATATTTTGGACCCACAATATCAAAGTGTTTGTTCCATAGTGTTTTGTTTTAGGCTTCAAGGATTCCTTTCACCTTGTGTGCCCCTTTTTGTTTGTTTGGTACTTCAGAAGACGTTTCTTCTTTTGGAAGCTACCTTGTGATAACTACCTTGTAGTGTGTGTTGTGTTACTCAAATAGTAGTTACTCCTTTCTTTGTCTTTTAACCCTTGGACTTGAACCTAAGATCCTCGATTGTGCTGGATTCTGGTGTTGTGAATCTTGCACATGAAGCTGACCTTTAAACCAAGATCTAATCGTTTGACCCATGTTGTTATTGTTCACACATTACTTTAGGATGGCTAGTACTACAGTTTGGTCTACCAAGGATTTCCCCTACCAGATGATATGGCAGATGTTCTTTAATGGAACCAAATAGATCACGACAAGAGTAATCCTCGTGAGTCTCACATTGATACTCGTGACTCTTCCACACCTTACCTTTTCTATGCATTGGTTTTCGGAAGATTGTGAATCTATGCATCCACATCTCGGGATTCTATCCTGAGCATGTTCTGCCTCTCTTGTTGCTTTCTGGCCTTTGTTTACCAGTTGGTAGCCAAGTAGTAAATGTGCACTGGTGTCTTCCGATGCAAGATGCTCTTGTGTCCGTCATGAAAAACCATTTCGGGATGGCAGGAGAAACAAACTCATGTACCTCGTCATATCTTGGACTAGGTCAAAGTGTTGTAACCCGCAGATTAAGAGGCATTAATTGTCTTTAATCTGTTCTACCTTAAAGTATCACACCCTTTCTATACTAAGAGGTCATGCTGAGTCTCGTGACCCTCTTAATGAAGTGATGCTTTTGCACATTTTTACCCACCCTTCCTATGAGCTTTCGTGCTCGTGAATGATGTGTGTGCATAACAATGTGGCTATCTAAGATTCTTAGCAATTCTTATTATTGTTTTGATCTCTAAGGACATTTGTGTCATTCTTAGCATGATTGTTTAACTATATCACTATACGAAGAATGATTGTGCTACCAAGTCCGTTATTCTGGTGTACTCTCCTAGGTCAAAGAGTTAGGGGCTTGTGCTGAAGCTCTAAAACTATGTCTACTTACCTTACTAAGCAAGTTTCCTCTCTAAATAAGTGGCATTTGGTGGTTCGTGGTATTCTAGATGTCTAGTAAATGTATCGCCATGTTTCCACATGACCGTGATGTCAAGTTCTTGAACAAAGCAGGTTCTCTAAACTGCTCCTTTCTCCAAGGATCTGTACTGGATACCCTGAATTAGTTGGTTGAGCTTAAACAACAACTTGGAGAGTTGTAAGACAACAATTATACCCAAATATGTTCTTTCTTAAAGGGATGTCTAGTTTTGTTCGTGATGAAGAAAGATAGTATCTCCTTTTTGGATGCATTATCTTCCCCTCCTTTGATTTGATTTGGGTTATCATCAAATCAAACTCAGTTCCAAGGATTGTCTTAATGATGTTTCTTCTTGTGATGTTTCACTTAAGTACATCTTCATGTCCTCTGGTCTGACCAATACATCTACTTTGCTCATATGACATATGAATCCATCCTACTAGAATGTCTTGATAAGTTTGTTGTTGAGCCCATCGATGACATCCTTCTCTTCTCCATGCTAGATTAGACTCATGTGGAACAGTTGGCATTAAAGTTGGAAACTTTTGAGAACCGTCTTTGAGTCATCTCGAAGTATGTATTATGGATGTTAGAAGTAACCTTCTCTGGTTCACGTACAAATGTTGAAGGATGTCTCCTTGGATTCGAGAAGAGTTGTCCTTCTTCTCTTAAGGACACATGTGTGTTTTATTGTTAGTACTTTATGTATGTGTAGTTGTCTCTCGACAATTTGTTAAATATATGGTTGTAGCAATCAATATCAATCTTCTGGGGCTTAACACTGCAGTCCATATCTTGAGAATCTAGTAACTTTACCTTTGTGGTAAATGTTGCAAACTTTCTATTCGGACATGCTGATTCTGAAGTATGATTCCACCTAACCAAATCTGAATCTTAAGCAGATATGATGGTTGGTATTTTTCAAGGTTTTGACATAAGTTCTTTGTAAAATTAGGAAAGATTGATGTAATGGTTGACACACTTAGCCAGAAAGACCCTTTGTCATATTCTCTTGATTCATCAATAACAACCACTCCTCATGAGGCATCTTCTATGATTTATTATAGGAGTTGTGTTCATGGTTTCCCTTGTCTCTGAAGTCCGACATTTACTAGATACCTCGTTTCTCGAACATCAAGGAGAACATTTAAAGTAGTGTTGCTAAAGGTCTCACAGTCAATCCTCTAGACTCTCTTATGTTGGCAATTGTTTTGTTGTGCCAATTAATTGAAGTATGAGAATGAGGTTTCGTTTTCTCGTGTCATTAGGAATCTTCTTAACTATTCATCTTGGTGGTGTAAAAGTGCTATCATGATCTTTGGCGAAGATCCTAACAGTCCTGGATGAATAAAGAATTTCCTTCGTTTTCTCAGCCATGTTCTAAGAGTGACTATGAATTTGGTAATCAAAAGTTTCTCTTGCTACATGTTCCTTGTGACTCTTATGAGTCCTCACCACAAAACACCCTTTTGTCTTAGCCTTCTATTGAATGAAATAGTGACCCTTCTATTTCAAAACTAGTTCAACAATTTGGTTTTGTTGATCCATGTCTTTGTAACCTCAAATCTCTACTTAAGTCATTTAGTAGAGGTTTCCTATCGAAGTCTGTGGTTGTGTTCCATCTGTTGGAGGCTTTCCTTCTCAGATGCTCCAAACTCTTCTGAAGCTCCATGGTCTCAATCCTTATGAAGACCATCCATCTAACAATTTGAAACCTTCTCCTCTTGTTCCCGTTACCTTGATGTGTTTCATGTTCGTCATCTTAGACTGGTTTCTGAACACTCCTTCTTGAGTTTACCATGAGATAGTCTGTTTGTTATTTAGTGTGTTTCCCTCTTATCCTTAGTGTAACCCTGTTTCTTTCTCTCTTTGTGTCTCTTCCTACCTTAGGAATCTCGGGTTGAGATTCTCGTAAGGGTGATAGAGTTGTAACACCCCAATTTTAGTTAAATGGTAATTAGGGTTGATTGTGCATCCATGAGCATCATCTATTAAAAATGCAAATAAGAACAAATGGAAACCCTAATCCCTAATTTCCCTATCTCTTGAAACCAACTCAAAATGGTTTTGAATATTTGAAAACTACCAAAATTATTGGAGCCCAAATTGATTAAAATGGCCCCTCGGTATTTTATATATTCTATAAACCCTCTGGTATTTTTTTGAAATAATCCAAAACAGGTTTCAAGATTTGAGAAAAACAGATTTTAGAAAAAGAAAAAGGTTCTCTATCGAAAATAGAGCCAGCGCCTAGCGTAGGCCGGCCCATCTCTTCTCCCTCTCTTCCTGCCGCTCAGCGCAGGCAACCAGCAGCTCCCGTGGCCCATTCCCGGCCCAAGTGCAGCCCATCCCTGGCATGTACCGGTTTGGCCTCCTCTCTCGTCGTTGTCTTCGTTGATGATAGTATCCTGCTTTCTATCGCCGCCACTGCCAACAATCAGCACCGCTCACTCGCCTCTGTCCATCGCTCCTTGGAGGAGTATAAGATCACCGCGTCGATGCCCTTGCCCTCATCCTAATACTCTCCCCCCTGTGATACGTCCATTTTACATCACTATTCTATATCATATTTTGCTTCTATTCATTGATATATTTCATATTAAGAGGTGATACTTATTACATTTCATCTATTTTTGCATGTTGGATGATTCTTGGAGGATGAACTGCCGGAGTCAGGATTCTTATGGAAAAAGCGGTGTCTAGAAGAATTTTTTGCGAAGATCATAAAAATACCAGAAAATATATGGAAAATCATATTTTTCCAGAAGACGGAGAATGCTAGAAGCGGAGGCGGACTTGGGCTACAGGGGGCCCACACACCCCCCAGGCACGGGCCACCCTGGGCCACACCACCAGGGGGTGTGGTCACCCTGGCCCACCTCTGGCTCTGCCCCTTCGCCTATATCTTCATCCCTAAACCCTAATGTTTTGGGGCCGATCACAGAAATATTCCGCCGCCTCTGCGGGGCGGAAACCACAGAGAGAGAAAAAGCTCTCCGGCAGACAGATTTCTGCCGGGGAAATTCCTTCCTAGAGAGGGATATCGTCGCCATCAACACCTTCATCAAGCTAGACTTCATCAGGATCATCATCATCATCCACACCACCATATCCACTAGCTGTTGGGGATATACTTTCCGGGTATACCCATAGGACTCGCTGACCAGGGTGACCCACCAACGAGTTAGAGCTTTGCTTCACGGGCGGCCCAGTCAGAGAAAGAGGAGGAGCTAGTTTCGGCTCCGACAAGGCCCAGAAGAGTTACCGACTTAGGCCTATAGTATTACTTGTAGTCCAAGCTTTACATAGTTACCGACTCTATAACGTAGCCGGATAGGTCTCTCCTTGTAACCCTAGGCCCCGGTGAATATATAAATTGGACCTATGGGAGCCTTTAGGGCAAAAACACAACAACCACCACAATCAACTCGCACAGGCGAACCTCTCTTGTAATCCATTGTAACATCTGGCTTACGCCTGATATATTACTGTGTTGCTAGCAGGAGTAGGATCCGATCACCGTAGTAGGATCTGAACCTAGGTAAACTTGTTCTCACCGCTCCTGGAACATCCGACGTCTCACACCCCATCCTTCCAACGCCACTAGGACCCCCTATGGCATACTTGTCGATAATCCAACGACAATTGGCGCCCACCATGGGGATGCTGACCTTTGGAGCATCGTTCTAGGCCAAATCTACGCGTGCAGGAATTGGCAAAACAATCGCCATGGTTCGCATGATCTATGCCAGTGATGTCCCTCTCATCCTCCTCGATGAGACTTGGATTCTGGCTTCAAAACCCATGACAACTTACACGATCATGTCAATCAGCGAGATCGATATTTATCTTGGTTTCGCTGATCCCGCCCAACCCACCCTAGAGGTGATGACCATGGCAGAAGAAAAATATGAATCTACTTGGTCCACAGAGGCGGAAGAGTTCAGCGTCCTGGAAAAAATCAAACCCACCCAACCCCACTCCTGTATTGGAAGAACAGGTGGAAGAAGAAGCCAGATCCAGAGCACGTCTCCAGACAAACGCCAGGTGAGCCGGAAACTCCCCCTAGTCCATATGATAGCATCGATGAAAGCTACACCTCGCAGGATGACATGGATACCGGAGATTCCTTCGAGGTCCACAAACCTACCATGATGGAAAGTACCGACGGAAGTTTATCCCCTGGTACAAGACCAAAAGCCGTCTTTGCCACTGGTACGCACGTTAAGGCTACTGGGCGGTCAAAGAAGAAGAAGAAGAAGAAGAAGAAGAAGAAGAAGAATCTGACTCCTGAGCCGGACGTCGAGGAAACCAACAAAGAAAAAGTTGGTGAAGAGATCAAGATGGAGAATCAGGACGGAGATCCGATTAATCCAACCCTGATCGATCCTCCTGTGGATGGACACGTTGTCACCAAGGATGCACGCGAAATCAACGGAGTTGTTCTCACAATTCCAATCCCAAAAGCTTCGCATCTTACGCCGGAGGCACTGGAAAAAAGGGCTGAGGACCTGGAAAAGCACCGCTTGTTTCTACTTGAAGAGGCCGCGCGCCTCGTCGAGATGAGACAGCAGTTAGACACTGATCCTGCCAGATATCAGTCAGATTTCAAGCGACATCCACACAAAACAAGGGGAGGTCCGTTTCTTGCAAACAAGAATCCAGATATCCACAAAGATCTATTCGACGGAAAAGATGGAGAGAAGATTCGAGTCTACAGCACGCCGGTAGAAAATGCTGCTGCAGCTCGAGCCATCCTCGCCAACAATCTAACTCCGCAGCAGATCCGGTAGTGCGTCGTGTTGCTCGACAAAGGATTAACGCAGCAGAAAATGGCCCCATCATTTAGTGGCAAGCTGGACTCAAAGTCCGAGTTTTTTCACACTGGCGCCAACCAAAGCGCTGATGTAAGACTCCACAGGGATACGACTCAACGTTATTGTACCGGTGGAGAGAAGAAAATAATTCAAGAACCGGCTCAAACATCCACTCCCGCCGGCCGGCACGTGACTGGGCAAGAGTTATTCCGGCTACGACCAAAGACGCCATCAGGGCAATGGTTCCCCATCATGACCATCATAGGAAAAACAATCGCTATAGAGAAGACCCGGAAACACGCCGCCAACGAGAGGAGCAAGGCTAAGAATGCCACCACCAAGCCGTCCGACTAGTAATGCCGGACGAAGAGATGATCCGGATCATCCTGAATCTAGTAGGGACGATGCCCGAAGAAACGAGCGTTGGAGTCAGCATAATGAGGCTCCACCGCCACCACCAAGAAACCCAGCTCGAAATAATCTACCATCGCCTCCTAGCAGCGACCACGAAGGATCACGTCGTAGCCACGGAAGCCGTAGGGGCGGAGGCGGCAATGGTGAGAGAAGAAGTAGAAATGCGACTCCACCGCGTAAAAGGGGCGAGACTCCAAGGCACAAATCTCTCTCACCAAACAACGCTCGCCATCGCATTGAATCAAACATAGAAGCGCGGCGGTACAAGGAAGACGATGTGTACGTAGGACCCAAATGCTTTGGACTGCGTATACGTCAGACAAAATTTCCGGTTGACTTTGGCATAGCCAAACACATTCAACCCTATGATGGTGCAACTTGGCTAGATACTTCGCTCTAGGATTTTTTCCAGGCTTGCTGCATCGCTAAAGGAGGAAATAGCCTGGTTGTAGTGTGATATCTCCCGCTGATGCTGAGGAAGACGACTTGATCATGGCTCAATGAACTTCCAGAAAATTAAATTCATAATTGGTATGACATGTAAAGTGCGTTCTTTTCAAACTTCGAGGGAACATACAGGAGGCCCTGCACAGTGGGAGACTTGCAACATTGCACCCAAAGACCCGGAGAAACCTTCCAGGATTACCTCGAACGCTGGATCGATACGAAGAACTCCTGCGAAGGGGTAAATGAGAACACTGTGATAGAAGCTTTTATTGCAGGACTTCCAGCCAGACTTTTACGTCATAGGCTGAAGCGTGACCATGTCATAGATTCGGGAGAAATGATAGAGACGGCAATCAAGTATGCTGACGCCAATGATGATTCAGAAGGACTGCTAAATATTCTGGCCAATCCAAATGCGGCCAAATAGCCAAAGCAAACTCAGAAGCGCAAGAACACCTCAGACGAAAATCCGGCTCCGGACAACGCATTTGTCAATGCAACATTCAGATCTGGAGGACGAGGAGGGCGTGGAGGCGGCCGTGGTAGAGGCCAAGGAACTTCCCGAATTCAGGGCAAAGGAGACCAACAACCCGGAAGAACCTATACCTGGGCTGACATTGCCAATAATCCCTGTGTCCACCACTTGGATAACAACAGAGGATCTACCCATACAAATGCCGAGTGTTGTTTCAATGACGACATCAAGAAAGACGAATCTGCTGGCTACAGAGCCAAGCGACGAAAAGGAAAGAAAAATTCCGAGAAAGGAAAGGATCCCAAGGAAGATTCCAACATGGAAGAGGCAGAAGCCGCCGCAGAACCCAAGCCGGATGGAAAGAAAAAAATTCGACTAAGAAAGCCGCATATGTCTGCTTCCTTGAACCCAACTAGCTAAGGACAAAAAGGCGGTTCTTCGGTGAGCTCAATGCCATAGTTCCAGCTGTCCCCCAATTCCTGGACTGGCCGAGGAAAACACATTGTCGGGGAAAGTACCCTCTGGTCATCAATCCTCTCATTGATGGCTATGAATTCTCGAAAACAATCATGGATGCTGGGAGCAGCATTAACATTCTCTACATCGAGACGGTCCACCGCATCAAGCTACACGAGAGCCAGTTGAGTTATAGCAGTGTAACTTTCCATGGCTGTAGTACCAGGAAGACAGGCATATTATCTGGGTGAGATTACTCTGGACGTGACATTCGGAACCCGAGACAATTACCGGACCGAGCCAATCTTCTTCGAGGTGGTACCGTTCAAAAGTGCTTACCACACCATCTTCGGACGTCTGGCTTACTGGGCGTTCATGCCCCATCCCTGTTACATCTACAACATGATTAAACTTCCAGGTCCAAAGGGCGTAATCACCGTACGAGGAAATCTGAGGAAGGCGCGAGAGTGCGACGAAGGATCAGCTGCCTTAGCCAAAGCCGTGCTGCACGCCTAGGAGTACCAGGAGATCAAGAAGACCACCAATCCGTCCGAGATGCCCGCTACGAAGAATGAGGTGCTGAAGCCAAGTTTGCAGGTCAAGGCGTCGGAATAGACGAAGAAGATGTCGCTGAAGGAAAATGATCCCTCCAAGACGACGAACATAGGGTAGCCTTAGGCCACGCATAGGAAAGCGCGCTCATCGAGTTCCTCAAATAATAGTGATATCTTCGCATGGCAGCCATCTTACATGACCGGAGTACCTAGGGAACTTGCCGAGCACTCTCTTAATGTGTACCAAGACGCTAAACCCGTCAAATAGTCCTTACGACGGTTTGGTGATGAAAAGCGCAAAGCAATAGCCAAGGAATCAGCCCGCCTAGAGTTAGCGGAATTCATAACAGAGGTCATCCATACAGATTGGGTGGAAAATCTTGTACTTGTCCCTAAAAAGGACACCATTGATTTAAGTATGTATGTTGATTGTACCGCTTTGAACAAGGCATGCCCAAAAGATCCGTTTCCTCTGCCAAGAATCGATCAAGTTATCGACTCAACTGCAGGGTCAGAATTACTCTGTTTTCTCGACGCATATTCCGGATATCACCAAATACCGATGAAAAAGTCGGATCAAATTAAGACGTCTTTCGTCACTCCTTTCGGAACCTTCTGCTACAAAACTATGACCTTTGGCTTAAAGAATGCAGGGGCAACATATCAACATACCATGCAACATTGTCTCAATGACCAAATCGGGAGCAACATTTATGTATATGTAGACGACATAGCAGTTATGTCCAAAAAGAAGGAACCTTTGATTTCCGACATGATAAAAAGTTTGGTAGTCTATGAAAATTCAACATGATGCTAAATCCAAAGAATTTTTTCTTTGGAATTTCAGCCGGAAAATTGTTAGGTTTCATCATCTTCTGAAGGACAAAATCAAGGCTATCTTAAACATTACCAGGCCGACTCGCCTGGAGGACATACAACGCCTCACTGGTTGCATTGCAGCGATGAGTCGGTTCATCAGCCGGCTCGGTGAAAGAGCCGCACCTTTATACAAACTCTTTAAGAAAACCGACAAATTTGTCTGGACCCCAGAATCCGAAACTGCCCTGTAAAGTTTGAAAGATATGCTTTCAAACCCACCAGTTCTCGCAGCGCCAGAACCTCAGGAACTTACGTTACTCTACATCGCAGCGACCAACAAGGTCATAAGCGTGGTAACAGTAGTTGAGCGCAAGGAAGAAGGCCACAAACATAAGGTGAAGTGGCCAACTTATTATCTAAGTGAGGTCCTGACATGTAACATCCCAAATTTTAGAATAGGAATGGTTTATATATCTCATGTGCATTGCATCATGGCATCCTGCAAAAAAATTCCAAATTCAAAATCATTTGTGAAAACCCCTATTTGAAAATCCTTTATGAATCTATTAGAGTTTCTAAATAAAACATATGTTTGAATATTTTGAATGGACAGGAATATGTTCCCTAGAAGTCCTAAAAGTTATTTTGAATTTTAGAAAATTTTACAAATTAGTTTGAGCTCATTTGGAGCTTTGATGCAAAATATATTAATTAAACAAGCAAATGAAAAGAATAAACAAAAAAAACTAAGCCTACTCTACTCATTGGCTGCCAGCCAGCCAACCCGGCGCCCTTCCCTCCTCTACTGCTGCCAGACGCTGCAAGCAGCAGGAGCGGCCCACCTAGCTGAGCCAGCCCAGCAGAAGCCACACTCCCTATCCCTTGCCTCTTTTTTTTTCTCCTAACCGCGGGCCAGCTTGTCAGCCTCGCGACAGCCACCGCCGCGTGGACCCCGCAAGTCATCACCTTGCCTTGTTGAGAAACAGGGACGAACACGAGTTCCTCCAACCGAACGAAATCTGGGAAAATCTCCCATTCCCTCGTTGATTCCGCTCACCCCCGCGCACGGAAAATCCCTATAAGCCCCCCCTCCTTCACCTCGTTCCGATTTTTGGCTCTCTCGGAAACCCTAGCCGCCAAATCACGAGCCGCCGATCTCGCCGTCCTCCGCCGCCAAGGAAGCTCGGTACGAGCTCGATTCCGAGCCTCCCGCGCTCCCTTCTTCCTTCTAATCGACCTTCCCTCTCTGCACCGGTTCTCGCTGACCATCTCCCCTCGTTGCAGGAGCACCACAGCGCCAGGAAATCGTCGCCTGAGAACTACCGTCGCCGCACGCCTCCAGCCGCCCGCCACCGCCTCCAGGGGAAGCAAACTGCCGCGCCGAGAGCACCAGGGACCTCGTCATCCTCGCCAGCTTCACATGGACCACCTCCCCGATGTCGGAGTCCACTGGAGCACCACCCACCACCACCGTCTGGGCTGCCACCACCGCCTCCTTCATCGTCGCCGGCGAGCCTCGTCTGGTACGACCTCATCCGTCCGATCGCCATCCCATCCAACGGCCCCTGTTCCTTTCAGCACCGAAGGGGTATCAGCCAGTGAGGTGCTGCCACCTGTCCTGCTGCGCTGACTCAGCGCCTGGTCAGCGCGCCCAGCCAGTCAGAGCTCGCTGCGTGGCAAGCCTGTCCGCTGACTATGTAATCTGCTTTTAAGAAAATAGTCAGAATTTTTGCAGAACTTGTAAAATTCGTAGAAAATTGATTATAGCTCAGAAAAATACAAATAAGATATCCATGGATTCAGAATAATGTGAAGAATATTATCAAGCAATAAAATTCGTAATTTGGCCAATGCATATTTCCTAGATTATTTAATTCTCTTTAATGGTAAATAATCCATATAAAAATATCTACAACTCCAAAGTTGGCAAATTTAGTGTCTACGGATTCAGAAAATTGTAATCTATGTCACTGTAGCATTAGTCGATTTTGTTACAGTACAAAATAATTACCTATAATTAAATCACTTAATTGAGTATATTGGCTATAACTTTTAATCTGTAAATCATTTTAAGGTGAAACCAGTGGCAAATGAAAGCTATGAACATTACCTATCCAGTAGAATGGTTCCCATATTTTTATGAAACTATTCTGTACTGAAAGTATTTAGAATTCATTAATGCCTAGTAAAAGCCTATTTCCTTATTGGAAAATGTTTATGAAATGCTTTTGATCATGTTTCTTTTCTAAAATGCATACATACTTTTTCTTGTGTTGTGATACTGTATGATTGATTGCAATTATTGTTTTGCGTGATAGATTGCCCAGAGTGCGATTATTGAGATTGCGACGACTGTGTGAACGATTAATACAACTGAGGCAAGTGTCACTATCATGAATCTCCTATTGTTTTATTATGCATTTAGTTTTCAGTAGCTAGCATTGAAGAAAATGTTTTATATTATATACGCTATGCTATGGTGTGAGTACCCAATAGAATTGTCATAGACCCAAGTTGATTCCTTGATAGCCATCGTATTATAGATGCTTAGCCATGCTATAGTTGCGTGGGTGGTTTTCATGATACATATGTGTATGAGAAGGATTATGTTTTGCTTAAATGAAAACCACTTAATCAATGAATCACCTGGGTGGAATGGCATTGATTGGGTCATCGAGTGTGGATTTTGGTGGGGATTGCCACCCAGGCTTCAAAGAGATAATAGGCGGTCTTTATTAGTAACTTCCATGTACAACCACATGTCATATGGGCTCTGACTTGACCGAGTAAGTTATGGGATCATGGCCTACCGTGACTAGCAGATGTAGGTGTTGATAGGATGGTACGGTCCGGACTTAGGCTCATGATTCTGTTTCCCAAAGGTCTCGTCCTGGTCTTCTCTCAAAAGGGGTTGATCGGGTCTTGTGGATAAAGTGTACTAGCCTCTATAGATGGTTTATGAACTAAGTACTTAGCCGTGTCCCCGGTAATGGACAATTATGAGTAACTTCTCTTGACGCAGTTGAAAAGTCTCATTCATTCTAATTTCTCTAAAACTTGATGGGTGAACTTAATGGGTATAGGAGCACTTGAGTGACTCAATGTGTCCATAGATTTAGGAGCTCTCGAGTGACTCGAGTTGTTCTTAGTTATTTTGAAGAACTAAAACTTTATTTTAAAAAAAATGTAGGAGAAAATGCTGATTTATGCAAATAGCCTAAACTCCACTAGCCAAACTGTGCATGTATATGACAGGTTGCCAATTGTGTCCACATAACAGTGACATCTTGCCAATACAATTCAAATGTATTGACCATTCGTGGCTGCAACTTTTCATGTTGCAGGTAATTTCAACGACAAGTAAGGTTATCGTTTAGGTTGCGAATCTCCACTCAGCGAGTTGCCTGTGACGTGATGGAGCCTTTATCTATTGTTTATTTATTGAACTATGTTATTTGAGCTAGCTGTGAGCTAAGCAACTTTGTAATATTTATTTTCTTGGATGAATCGTTGTAATAATGTGACGCATTGATACTCTTTTATTCATCGAAACTGTGTGTGCTAGCTAATCGATCCAAGGGACTAGCACTATAAACACAGGATCCAATTCTTAACGGGTTGGATCGCTTCAGATGGTATCAGAGCATTGCATTGACTGTAGGTTCGTGACCTTAGAACTGGATTAGAAATAGGAGACCTCTATTAGGAGAACTATCATATTTTCTACTTATTAGAGTTCTTACATTCCTTGTCTATCTTTTCTAGAACCTCTTCTTGTTCAAAATTTGTAGTTGTCCATTCATTTCGTACCTATATGAAAGTTGTCTTACAAGTAGAATAAGAAATAGAATGACAGAAAGGAATGTCTCATCAAGTTTGTTTAGGATTAGACCACCATGTTTTATCTCTTTAGGAGATCATCGCTATCGTGTTAGCATATTGATCTTACCAACTTATGTGGTATGACAATATAGGTTGCTTGCTTGTTTGTATTAAGCTATTTTGTGTGATGCCTTGTTAGGGTCAGTTAGTTTTGAACTCCAAAGTTTTTGAAATTTGTGTGAGGTGTTTAGATTAGTTTATTGGTGTGAACTGATTGAAATTCGCGACATTGCTGCTGCAGTTTTCTGCTGAACCTCTTGTACCGCGTGATTTTTCATATTTTCTTGGTAACTGATAAAAATCTAAAAAAAATAGGATTTGGTACGAAACTTACTGTACTATATGCGCAAAAATTTGCTAAAAATTACTGACGTATTTAAGTCGGTAAGAAAAATTCGTGAAACCTGCTGTACCGTTTTAACATATTTTGTGTATTGCTTATATGTTGCTTTGTTTTGCTCTAGTATTGTTCCCAACCTATTCAAACTATTTTGTGGTTATATACTGCTAATATTAGACCCCTGTAATGTTGGTATGCAAGTGGTTGCTTGTGTGTCGATTGCTTATGATGGTTTGCTTGTTTGTGTCACTGATTGCTTCATATAGTTATGGGTAGTACTACTTTCTCTAGTCCCTTCTATCTATAACTCATCTATGCTATCCCAACAGATGCCGCCTTGCCGCCAACCCACTGAGATGGAGCAGCTGATAGCATCCCAGACACAGCTAGCATAGGTGATGACTCAATTCATGGCTGCCCAGAACAACAACAACAACAACAACAACAACAACAATGGGAACAACCAGCCCCAGGAGGATGCTCTCACCAGGTTTCTGAAACTTAGGCCAGCTAAGTTCTCTACTGCACCTGAACCTATAATTGCTCTTGACTGGTTGCGCTCGGTGAACAAAGACTTAGTGACTGTTGGATGCACTAATGCTGAGAAGGTGAGATTTGTTGCTCACCTACTGGAGGGACCAACTGCTTCTTGGTGGGATACTTTCCAAATCACCCACCCGTTGGACACTGTTACTTAGGCCATGTTTGAAGATGGATTCAAGACCAATCATGTTTCTTCAGGGGTCCTCAGCCTGAAGAGGAAGGAGTTTCGCAACTTGCGCCAAACCAACCGTACAGTGGCAGAATACATAAAGGAGTTTAATAATCTGTCACGCTATGCACCTGAAGACATTGACACTGACTCCAAGAGGAGAGAGAGATTTCTGGATGGTCTCAGTGATGAGCTCTCGGTGCAACTGTTAGTGGTTTATTGCCCAACATTTCAGGAGCTGATGGATAAGGCTCGGATCCTGGAAGGAAAGCACAAGCAAGTGGAACGCCGCAAGAGGAAGCACAATTGAAATCACAACTCAGGATCATATCATAAATGTACCTTGCATGATGGCAATGACAATTCTGATGACCACAACAACGGAGCCAATGGCCACAACGGTAATGGCCACAACAAAGGTAGCAATGGCCATCAGCATAATGGAAATAAAGATCCCAGTAATGTGGAATGCTACAAGTGCAGGAAGTTGGGACACTATGCCTACAGTTGTCCAGAAGATGGAACCAAGGCAAAATCAACTGAGAAGGCAACTGTGAACCACATGAACATGAAGAGAGGACTCAATAAAACATGCTTTGTGACTGGTAAGCTTATAGCAAATTTATGCATCACACTCGTATCTTTTCAATACTGGTGCATCGCATTCGTTCATATAAGGCATTCATGGATGAGATTAGTCACATTGGAGTTACTTAGAAAATCTGTTAAAGTGAACTCATTGGAGAAGAAACTGATAGCTAGTACAAGATGCCACAATTGAGTCTTAGATGTTTGGAGATGCCAAGTTTAATTCTATTAAGGGGTTAGCTTGATAAATGTACCCACAGTAAGGTGAAGCTATTTTGGAAGCTAGATTAAGGATACCGAGAACTCCACTAGAATCTATTTGCTAGCCATCTCGAATCTCGAGGACGAGATTCATCTTAAGGGGGTTAGTCTGTAACATCCCAGATTTTAGAATGGGAATGGTTTATATATCTCATGTGCATTGCATCATGGCATCCTGCAAAAAAATTCCAAATTCAAAACCATTTGTGAAAACCCCTATTTGAAAATCCTTTATGAATCTATTAGAGTTTCTAAATAAAACATATGTTTGAATATTTTGAATGGACAGGAATATGTTCCCTAGAAGTCCTAGAAAGTTATTTTGAATTTTAGAAAATTTTACAAATTAGTTTGACCTCATTTGGAGCTTTGATGCAAAAGATATTAATTAAACAAGGAAATGAAAAAGAATAAACAAAAAAAATCTAAACCTACTCTACTCAGCCGGCTGAGCCAGCCCAGCCCAACCCGGCGCCCCTTCCCCTCCTCTACCTGCCGCACCGCACGCGCAAGCAGCAGGAGCGGCCCACCTAGCTGAGCCAGCCCAGCAGAAGCCACACTCCCTATCGCTTGCCTCTTTTTTTTCTCCTAACCGCGGGCCCGCTTGTCAGCCTCACGACAGCCACCGCCGTGTGGACCCCGCTTGTCATCACCTTGCCTCGTTGAGAAACAGGGACGAACACGAGTTCCTCCAACCGAACGAAATGCGGGAAAATCTCCCGTTTCCTCGTTGATTCCGCTCACCCCCGCGTACGGAAAATCCCTATAAGCCCCCCCTCCTTCACCTCGTTCCCATTTTTGGCTCTCTCGGAAACCCTAGCCGCCAAATCACAAGCCGCCGATCTCGCCGTCCTCCGCCGCCAAGGAAGCTCGGTACGAGCTCGATTCCGAGCCTCCCGCGCTCCCTTCTTCCTTCTAATCGACCTTCCCTCTCTGCACCGGTTCTCGCTGACCATCTCCCCTCGTCGCAGGAGCACCACAGCGCCGGGAAATCGTCGCTGGAGAACTACCGCCGCTGCACGCCTCCAGCCGCCCGCCACCGCCTCCAGGGGAAGCAAACTGCCGCGCCGAGAGCACCAGGGACGTCGTCATCCTCGCCAACTTCACGTGGACCACCTCCCCGACGTCGGAGACCACCGGAGCACCACCCATCACCACCGTCTGGGCTGCCACCACCGCCTCCTTCATCGTCGCCGGTGAGCCTCGTCTGGTACGACCTAATCCGTCTGATCGCCATCCCATCCAACGGACCCTGTTCCTTTCAGCACCGAAGGGGTATCAGCCAGTGAGGTGCTGCCACCTGTCCTGCTGCATCAGCACGTGTTGACTCAGCACCTAGTCAGCGCGCCCATCCAGTCAGAGCTCGCCGCGTGGCAAGCCTGTCCGCTGACTGTGTAATCTGCTTTTAAGAAAATAGTCAGAATTTTTGCAGAACTTGTAAAATTCGTAGAAAATTGATTATAGCTCAGAAAAATACAAATAAGATATCCATGGATTCAGAATAATGTGAAGAATATTATCAAGCAATAAAATTCGTAATTTGACCAATGCATATTTCCTGGATTATTTAATTCTCTTTAATGGTAAATAATCCATATAAAAATATCTACAACTCCAAAGTTGGCAAATTTAGTGTCTATGGATTCAGAAAATTGTAATCTATGTCACTGTAGCATTAGTCGATTTTGTTACAGTACAAAATAATTACCTATAATTAAATCACTTAATTGAGTATATTGGCTATAACTTTTAATCTGTAAATCATTTTAAGGTGAAACCAGTGGCAAATGAAAGCTATGAACATTACCTATCCAGTAGAATGGTTCCCATATTTTTATGAAACTATTCTGTACTGAAAGTATTTAGAATTCATTAATGCCTAGTAAAAGCCTATTTGCTTATTGGAAAATGTTTATGAAATGCTTTTGATCATGTTTCTTTTCTAAAATGCATACATACTTTTTTTTGTGTTGTGATACTGTATGATTGATTGCAATTATTGTTTTGCGCGATAGATTGCCCGGAGTGCGATTATTGAGATTGCGACGACTGTGTGAACGATTAATACAACTGAGGCAAGTGTCACTATCATGAATCTCCTATTGTTTTATTATGCATTTAGTTTTCAGTAGCTAGCATTGAAGAAAATGTTTTATATTATATAAGCTATGCTATAGTGTGAGTACCCAATAGAATTGTCGTAGACCCCAGTTGATTCCTTGATAGCCATCGTATTGTAGATGCTTAGCCATGCTATTAGTTGCGTGGGTGGTTTTCATGATACATATGTGTATGAGAAGGATTATGTTTTGCTTAAATGAAAACCACTTAATCAATGAATCACCTGGGTGGAATGGCATTGATTGGGTCATCGAGTGTGGATTTTGGTGGGGATTGCCACCCAGGCTTCAAAGAGATAATAGGCGGTCTTGATTAGTAACTTCCATGTACAACCACATGTCATATGGGCTCTGACTTGACCGAGTAAGTTATGGCATCATGGCCTACCGTGACTAGCAGATGTAGGTGTTGATAGGATGGTACGGTCCGGAGTTAGGCTCATGATTCTGTTTCCCAAAGGTCTCGTCCTGGTCTTCTCTCAAAAGGGGTTGATCGGGTCTTGTGGATAAAGTGTACTACCCTCTGCAGATGGTTTATGAACTAAGTACTTAGCCGTGTCCCCGGTAATAGACAATTATGAGTAACTTCTCTTGACGCAGTTGAAAAGTCTCATTCATTCTAATTTATCTAATAAAACTTGGTGGGTGAACTTAATGGGTATAGGAGCACTTGAGTGACTCAATGTGTCCATAGATTTAGGAGCTCTCAAGTGACTCGAGTTGTTCTTAGTTATTTTGAAGAACTAAAACTTTATTTAAAAAAAATGTAGGAGAAAATGCTGCTTTATGCAAATAGCCTAAACTCCACTAGCCAAAGTGTGCATGTATATGACAGGTTGCCAATTGTGTCCACATAACAGTGACATCTTGCCAATACAATTCAAATGTATTGACCATTCGTGGCTGCAACTTTTCATGTTGCAGGTAATTTCAATGACAAGTAAGGTTATCGTTTAGGTTGCGAATCTCCACTCAGCGAGTTGCCTGTGGCGTGATGGAGCCTTTATCTACTGTTTATTTATTGAACTATGTTATTTGAGCTAGCTGTGAGCTAAGCAACTTTGTAATATTTATTTTCTTGGATCAATCATTGTAATAATGTGACGCATTGATACTCTTTTATTCATCGAAACTGTGTGTGCTAGCTAATCGATCCAAGGGACTAGCACTGTAAACACAGGATCCAATTCTTAACGGGTTGGATCGCTTCATGACAGAATCAAAGCAACGCTATCCACATCATCAAAAGCTAGCCTATGGAGTGTTCTTTGCATCTAGAAAGCTACACCACTATTTTAAAGAGCACAAGATCACAGTAGTGAGAATAGATCCTCTTCGAGATATAGTCAACAACTGCGACGCCACAGGACGTGTCGCAAAGTGGGGAATAGAGCTTGCAGCTTTCGACATTGAGTACAAACCACGTACAGCAATCAAGTCCCAAATTCTCGCCGACTTTGTCATTGATTGGACAGAAACGGTAGAAAACTCAGGCCCTCCAGACTCGGAATTTCAGACCCTTCACTTCGATGGATCAAAAGCACGAGGAGGCTCGGGGGCTAACGTGGTGCTCAAATCGCTCCAAGGAGATAAGCTGTTCTATGTGTTGCAAATACACTTCACGGCAACCAATAATATTGCCGAGTACGAAGCACTGGTACATGGAATACGCATGGCCAAGAACATTGGTATATCAAGAATCATGTGTTACGGAGACTCGGATTTAGTTGCTCATCAAGTATCCGATATCTGCAACGCAAACAAGCACATGGTAGCATACAAAGCTGTCGTGGATGAACTATCTAAATCGTTCGAGGGTTTTCAGGTTCAACACATCCCTCGAGCAGAAAATAAGGAAGCAAATGCACTATCAAGGACAGGCTCTGCGCGGAAACAAGTACCGGATGGAGATTTTTTAGAGCATTTACGAGTCCCCTCCATAGTCGGAGTTGATGAGGACTATCCGACAAAATCTGACTCACCTTTAATAGCAGTTCTGGCTGTCATTCCTAGCTGGACAAAACCCTATCTGGATTTCCTAATAGACAGAAAACTCCCCAAAGACGAAGTCTTGAGCCGACAGATTGTCCGACGAGCAAAAGCCTACACTATAATAAACGGTGAGCTCTACAAGCGGAGTGTTTCTGGCATTTTTCAGAGATGTATTTCTTCGGAAGAAGGAGTGGAAATCTTGAGAGAAATCCATGAAGGCGAGTGTGGTCACCACGCTGCGGCCAGATCCTTAGTGGCAAAAGCTTTCCGACACGGATTCTTTTGGCTTACAGCTAAGGCGGATGCCGACAAACTGGTCAAAACGTGCAAAGGCTTCCAAAAGTATGCTCATCTGGCACATGTTCTGGCTGAACAGCTGCGAACAATCCCTATTACATGGCAGTTCGCAGTCTGGGGGCTTGATATGGTAGGTCCGTTTCGCACGGTAAAATGTGGATTCACTCACCTACTAGTGATGCTGGATAAATTCACAAAATGGATTGAGGCTAAACCCGTAACAAGTTGTGATAGAGCCACAGCCAAAAGATTCGTCAAAGACGTAATCATCAGATTCGGATATCCGCACAGTATAATTACTAACAACATGAGCAACTTTTCCATGGGTGAACTAACTGAATTCTGTGAAGAACAAGGGATCCGACTTGATATTGCATCAGTCGCACATCCACAAGCCAATGGACAAGTCGAAAGAACTAATGGCCTTATTCTACAAGGAATCGGACCTCGCCTGAAGGCACCGCTTCGTTGGGCTGCGGGGGCTTGGGTGGAAGAATTACCATCTGTGATTTGGAGCTTATGTACTATCGTGGGAATGGCCACGGCAGATACTGCAATCGGCAGCGAGTAGTAGAACATGGGGCAAGGGCGGCCAGCCATCTGCGGTGCGAGATGAGGGCGGAGACACAAGGTTTTACCCAGGTTCGGCCCCACGGAGGGTAAAGACCTACTCCTGCTGGATTTTATTATGGAGAGAGTACAAAGGGCGAGCTCGACGACAAGGCGGCGAGTCGCTTGGGTGTATGATGGAACGTGTCCTCTACGCGTACCCTAGGGAGGTTTATATAGGCTCACCTCGCTAGGGTTTATAGATCTACAACCGAATTGGTTAAGGATTCGGAAGGTCTTTGACCTAGTCCGACAGGGCCTAGCTACGCTTCTGGGCCTCCAGCTTCCAGTCTCCTGAGTCCTCACCAAGTCTCGATCCAGTCGCCGTCCTGCAGGCCCATTCGCTGGTGGTTTGGGCCAATAGGAAACGTCCTGCTGGGCATACCCCGGTTGGCATATCCCCATCAGTAGTCCCCAAGGTTGTCGTTGATTCGTCGCAGGTGTTCATTGGCGGTTGGAGTATGCGGGTCCAATACGAACGCCCAGTCGAATCAGTGGTTGACTCCTGAACAAAGGAAAGAACTGGTCATTTTAGTCGCAACAACGGCGACCAATCATAATCGCAGCTTGGCGAGCGGGTCGGCGAATAATCAAGGCATTGTCTTAATGATCGGGTCGGCAAATAATTAAGTCACTATCATAGTGATCGGGTCGGCGAATTGTCGAGTCGCTGAAGACAGCGAGTCGAGTGGATGAAGTTGGACCGTCAGCCTAGTCAAACTAGTCAACCCAACGGTAATATCGACGTAATTACCGCGTGGTAATAGCTCCCCAAAAAATGGCGGGTAACAACCATTATATAAGGAGACTGACAGGTGAGGGGGAAACGCTTCTCTCACTTCCTTCGAACTTGCGCATTCTCGTTCCCCCATTTCGCGCAGCGACCAGAACAAGTCAGAGCGATCCGCATCCCACGATCCCCCAGCCGATGGCTCCTCCTGCCGAACCATGGGGAAGATCCAAGTGCACAAAGGCGCTGCTAAGATCATTCGAGGAGGCGGGGATCCTCCATGCCGGGAGATGGCGCATACCCATGCCCGGAGAAGTAATTATAGATCTGCACGAAGGGGAGTTCGTCTGCTTCACCAGTCATCTGGAGCGGGGGCTCGGATTCCCCACTTCCCTCTTCTTCTGGCGCTTCTGCGCCTATTACGAGATCAAGCCGTCGGACCTGGGTCCGCACAACATCGATCATCTCACCATTTTTGTGGTGTTCTGCGAGTGCTACCTGGGCTACAGGCCCTATTTTCCCCAATGGCAAAATCTATTCCACGAGAGAATCAGCCGCGAAGAAGCAGGCGACCCAATGCTAGCCGCGAGCGGCTTGACTTTCCAGCTGAAGTCGAAGGCATCATTCTTCGATCTGATGCTGCCTGCCAAAGCAGTGAACAAGTGGAAGAAAAGCTGGTTCTACCTGACCGAGTCGACTCCAAGAGACGATGTGGCGCTTCCAAGGTATTCCGTCGAACGGCCCGAGCCGCGCCGGCTCCATGTTACTAAACTTCCGCTAGATCAGCGGATGGTCGTCGACGAGATGTTGTAGACCATTCGCAACCTGAAGAAGAAAGGCCTCCAAACCATCAACCTCTACAATTGCTGGCTCGGGCAACAGCTCGTGCCACTGGCCAGCCGTGCTCACTACATGTACGAGTGATGATGGTATGTGTGTAAGTGATGATGGTATGAATGCATGAATGGACTTGTGTTATTAACCTAAATAGCAAGGAATGGTTTAAAGATGAAAATAACATAATCTAAAACATTTCCAAGCAGAAACAAATCAAGAGAAAATAAAAAACAAAAAAAAATAAAGCAAATGGTCATTTTTGCCAATCTTGCTCACTAGGTAACTTTGAGTGTTTCTAGTCCAAGATTTCAAACAGAAACTTTTCCATTTCTTTTCACCCCTTGCAAGACCAAGTAAAAGTGAATCAAATCCCACCTTTCAAACTTGCAGACTTGTGGTGACCTAGCATACCACTGCATGTGTAGTACACTATAGTCGTTGACATGACATCCATAGAACATCGTTCCGTAAATATCGCATCCCTCCGAGTGGTACAACAGAAACATTGCGGGTCCATATTACAAACATACACACATTATTATTACAATACCAGAAGTTCAATACTTCCAAAAGATTCAACTTACAAACCAAAATATAAATGTTTCAGCGGAAGTTTCAAAGTGAAAATTACTATATATTGTTCATGTTGCTCGGCTCAAGTGGCTCCTAGAACTATAATAATTATTCTAGCTCTTGGTACTCTCCTCCGTAGACGATATCGTAGTCCTCCCCTTCTATGGCTCCATACAAATTGGGCTCTTCATAGAAGACCTCCTCTTGGCTCCCATTTGCATACATTGGAGTATCTTCGGGATCCTCATAGTCTAAGCAAGGGATCAAAGGAAAGGGTGAGTAACAGCCTTACCCAGCAAGTTCATTATATGCAAGGTGGGAAGTTTGATGCTCTATCTGCCACCTCGGACTATAAGTCCTTGGCACTATGCAGTTTTTGTAAATCTTTCTTCAAAGATTGATTTTATTATGAAAATCTATGACCATCAGCCTTCACAGGTTGACCAGAACTTTCATGGAGTTCCTTTCCTGCCATGTTCATAGCTCCTTCTCGGAACAGGGAGTAACAAGTTACAGTTCTTACACTCTACAGAGGTGCGTTACTTTACCCATGATAGATCAACTTCTTTGTTGCACAACCGGGCGTACTTTCCCGTCCACAATTCCATGATGTGGGGCCTAGTAGGTGATCCAAGCCAATCACTGCCCTCTCCGCGACCCCACATGTCTACATGATCCTTCGGGGCTGGCTCACCTCCGTTAATCCCCCTTTCGGGTAGGCTAAAACCCCGTCGAAGACTCTATGAGCTAGTGATGCCCAGGTAAGTACCTTATAGGTCTGGCTAAACCCCCACCAGCCACTCATAGATAATCTAGACACCAAAAACACGGGGCCTAAGGGTGCCCACCCATATGTTGGATCCGCACAAGGAATCACAACATCACGTTAAGGTAGTCTTGCCTCCATACGAAAGTAAAAGGATACAGCTGACTTCTCCGTCCCATTCCAAATCTCATGGTTAACGCGTAATATACGGCGCTAGAATCACTGATGTCGTGGGTTATTAATCCCTAATTGTTCATCATTATTGCAAATAGAAACCTAAGTTCTATTGCTCCATCATATCATCACTAAGGATGATACCTAAGATTTATTTATTTTGAGGAAATAATATTTTCTTACTCTAGAATATAGATGATAACACACAATTTGCAAATACTTTGATAAAGACTCTTCAAAGGACATGATAAAGTGATGAACTTGCCTTGTGATTGCAAGGTAGTGAAGTCGGATGCTTGCGCTGGACCTTGAGCTTCTATGTCTACAAAATATTATTATTGCCCGGTAAGGACAATATTTAAAGAAGCAAAATGATTATGCAAAGTAATGTAATAAAGAATTATTGAAATATTTAAGGACAATATTTTTGTGTGTTCTCCCCCATTATTGAAATTACAAAAATTCTTTTTAGTAATAAAGAATTTATAAATATTAATTTATAATATTTATTGAATATTGTATTCTTTTATTTTATTTCATTTTATTTGAATTTTATTTATTTAATAATTCCTTTAAGAATTATCATTTAAATAAAAAATGATTTTAAATATTTTTTTAGTATTTTTAAAAAATACTACAATATTAATATATAATAAAACAGATTTTTATTTATTTTTATCATCTTTCTTTAATTTTATAAAATTCCATAAGGAATATATATATTATAAAATTCTTGATAAAAATGATATGCATAAAAATTTATTTCTTAATTTACTTAGATAGATTGGATTATTGTGAATCCAAAATTATTTTATAGAATTTAGTTTATTTTCTAGAATTTATTTAAGTTCAGGGGTATTTTGGTCTATTCTTAATGATTAAAACTTTCTTTAGGTTGTTGGGCTGGCCTTATTGGGCTTATTGGGCCGTTTTAGCCCAAGTGATCAAGTCTAAAAGGCTTCCCCGAAGGGTTGGCTCCCTCAGCCCACTCTCCCTACCTTCTCTCTCGTCCCCCTCTCTCCTTCTTCTTCCTCGACCCCGCGGTCGCCGATAGCACTGTCGGGTGATTCACGCCGTTGTGGTCCTCTCCGGCCACCGCCGTGGTGTATGGCATGGTTGCTGACCATGCTCCGTACTTCAGTCCATCTTGATTTGGTTTTGGGGATCTCCTGTGGACAGACCGGCACTGTCCCGAAACCTAGGGTTCGGACTGGTGCTGGTGCTACCGCCGCCACGCCCGTGGTGCTGTGGGTGTTCTGAGGTTGTTGGGGTGGTGCTGCTTGCACTCAAGCTTCGCTATGGTTGCCGCCTCAGCTCGGTGCGGGTTGCAGCGCCGCTTGGGGTGCTCCCCGTGCCACCGTGCTCATCGACTTCTTCTGCTTCCTCTTCTCGACCACTGCTACAACCTCCAGTAAGTTGCTCTTTCATACCTCTCATGCTCTCTTTACTATGCCACCCTGTCTTGTGTGTTTCTAGTGGCTACCCCTGATTATGGTTCACATCTTGATTTAGGGTCCATATCCTCATTAGGGCTCATCCCTTGGTTGATATTATATATGATGAATTGGGTCTAGTAGTGATGATCCTTGAACATGGTGATTATGTTGATCACTGTCCATAGTTAATTTTCATGGTGCTAGTGGATTTATTGGTCTGATTCCAATTGATAATTGGATATGGTTTAGTGGATACTATTACTGCGAGACTATTACTTGTGGATCCTATTGATTTGGGATCTTGCTATTGTCAAAATATTGATACTGACAGTAGTTCTGTCAGTGATTGTTCACTTCATCTATGTCAATCCTATTAGGGTCAGTCGAAGGCGCTCAGTACCTGGGTGTGCACGGTCGGTACTTGATCAATGATTAAAAGCCATTTCTTTTACATATTCAATACTAATAGAAAACTCAACTTGTCAAATAACTTATGAAATCAATTTTTCTTACAAAAATGAAGGAAAGCCAAGAACAGGAGAGAAGATAATCTCGACGAGGTCGACAAGCTGATTTCTTTCTTTGGTGAGATGAAGGATGCAAATCCCAAGTTTTGGTTCGACATCCAGATACATTATGACAATGTGATAAAGAAAATATTCTGGACACATGCCAGCTGCAGACGAGCTAATGAGGATTTCAGTAACTGCCTCACATTTGATACGACGTACAAAACCAACAAGTATAACATGCCGCTTTGAATGTTTGTAGGAGCTAACCACCACCTATAGACTATGGTCTTCGCGTGTACACTCGTGAGAGATGAGTCGGCTGACTCGTTTGAGTGACTGTTTCGAACATTCCTCAAGTGTATGAAAGGAAAACAACCCACCATCATACTAACAGGTATGTATTATGTTTTTTACGGTAACAATTTGCACTAAAATTTTATATACATAGCAAAGGACAATTAGTGGTGGACAGAAAGTGCAACTAATGGTGCACAAAAAGTTCAGGTGAAAAAATGCATGCTTCACAAGCACGTAGGGCTACACTATATAGGAAAGTACAACTAGTGGTAAACAGTACGTACAACTACTAGTCCACACGAAAGTTTAGGATGAAAAAATGATATGATTGACAAGCATGTAGGGATTATCTAGATAGGAAAGTACAACTTACGGTCGACATTAAGTTTAGGAATGTTGTACTAGAAAGTTCACGCATACACTTTATGATGGAAAAGGTTCCACAATAAAATCTGATTTGAGACCTGTTTTTTAATCAGACTAGTGTCTAGCCATGGCAGAGTCAATCCCAAGAGTATTTGTACTAGAATTGCACAAACTACATAGATGGCATATCACTAAGAAATACAAGCTTCCCCTGAAAAGCATATACAAGTTGTTTCCCAACTTCAATATGGAGTTAAGAGCAATACTTAATTGGCCACTCATGTCAACAGAGTTTGAAGCAGCCTGGCACCAACTTGTTCAGAAGTACAAGATACAAAAAAGAAAAATGATGCTACAAATGTGGGAGGACAGGAAAGACTGGATTTCATCATATTTCAAGGATGTGTTCTGTGCCGCATGATGTCGACATAGTGAAGCGAAAGCATGAACTCTATCCTTAAGAGAGGATTTGTGACCAAGTGACAAAATCTACACCTCTTCGTGGAACAGGTTAATGACTGCATTCAAGATCGGCGAATGAAGGAACATGAATAGTCAATGGCGTCGCTGGTAAGGAGTATATCTTATAACATTAAACATATAACGTTGTATCTTGCTTAAACTAAAAAATATATACATTTTGCAGGGCCGCGGGAACACCAGAACATTCTATGGCTTTGAGAAGCAGTTGAGGAAGGTGTACACAAAGGCTGTGTTCAGCAAAATGAGGACACGACTAAAAAATAGCACCATCTTCGATGTATGGCAAGCACCAGAACGTTATCCAAACTTTCTAGTTCTGTACAAAAACCCGCAGAAGGTATTTGCATGGTCACAACATCAATTCAAAGTGATAGCTGACAAAGAGGAAGGAAAATATGAATGCAAATTCATGCTATGGGAACATACAGGTAAAAGAAAAAAGAAACAACCTTTATCATCAACGCTTTCCAAAAACTCTAGTATTATGTTTTCTGTAATTGCTTGACAGAAAAAATAACAAAATAAATTACATTTTTTACAGGGTTGTTCTATCTTCATGTCATAATCTTGCTAGAGCACCTGAGGGTCGACAGATTGCCAACAACATACATACTAAACAGATACAATAAAGAGCCCCACAACAAAGCTACATTTGATAGGACAAATTACATGAAGCTTGCATTGACGGTTGCACTATGGTGTTCAAACACAATAAAAACCTTTAGTTGGCTTTCAAACTTGTTAGGATTTCAGCAAAGTATGATGAACAGATAGCATTAGCAAAAAAGGGCTGATTTACCTCATCGAGCAGGTAGAAGCAATCGACACATCAACTGCAGATGATAAGAAAGAACAAAAGAGTTTAAAAAGAACTTGTCATTCTGTTTTGCACTACTAGATTCCCTAGGTGGATCGTACTCGTGGTTTGTGTTTGTGTTGTTCTGTTATATAATGTTAGTGGAAACCGTTCCCTATATTATTGGGATTGTATGGAAAAAAGAAAGAACAAAAGATCCTGATGTTACACGGTTAGAGCCTAATCTGACGCATATTTTGGGGAGTACAAAAGAAACATGGTGAATATCATTCATCATCAAGGGTTATTCTCGCTCCATTAATCTAAAACACAAAAGTAAGTGGCACACAACAGAAAGACACTACCAATGACATAGATAAGAAAGGCAGTGGACAAAAAACTAAGAATGATGATCAGAAATTAGTTCCTAAGAAAAATGCAAGAAAGGACTATGTAGAGGAAGAGATTAATGGAGAAGTGGAGCCGCTAGGATTCAGGACATGCAGTATCTGCAACATGAAGGTACGTCACAATGCACGGACATGTCTGCAACAGAACATAGGCAAATTAAATCCTGCTAAACCAAAAACTATAAGAAGGAAGTTCTGCGAGATGTGCAAGATGATGTCCGGGCACAACTCTAGGACATGTCCACTGCTGCAGGTTGCAATGTCAGTGGCAAAGAAAAAGCAAGACAAACTAACAAGAAACATAACACGAGAAATGGAAAGATAAAGGTTGAAATTGATGAAGAGGAGCGTGAGGATGAAGAGGAGCGTGAGGATGAAGAGAAGACGAGGAAGACGACGGCGATGATGATGGCAATGATGGCCAGGAGCAAGGAACCTCAGAACAGGAAGAAGACATCGATGATGAGCAAAACAAACAATACGATGACAACAATGAGGAAGATAAGGAGGAAGAAGAAATAAATGATGAAAAGGAAGAAAAATAAACACCCCCACGACCAATTAATAAGCCCAAGAAGAAGAATCTCCAGACATCCCCACCAGTAATACCAATCAGAAGGAGCAGCAGATTGAAAATTAATGAGTGATTTAACCATGTAAATTTTAGTTTTCCACATGTTGATGAAACGAAAATGTAAATAATTACATCCTACACTCCTATTATATAGTGATTATTAATATATTAAATTTTTTGTATTGTTCAACGTTATATTTTGGATTCAGAGATTTATTAGATATTACAAAACAAAGTTCAAACATGCAGAAAGAGAATGTGAGCACCCAAAAAATAACAAATTGAGTTTAGCCTTATCAAAGGGGAAAGTTCAACCACGTTTAGTAAGAAAGTACATCTGCAACAACAAAGGACAGACAGGAGTCCCTGTGAATTCATGTAAGACCCCATTTTTAGTTAAATAATAATTAGGGTTGATTGTGCATCCATGAGTATCATATCCTAAAAATGCAAATAAGAAACAAATGAAATCCCTAAACTCTAATTTCCGTATCTCTTGAAACCAACTCAAAATGGTTTTGAATATTTGAAAACAACCAAAATTATTGGAGCCCACCTTGAATAAAAGGGCCCCTCGGTATTTTATATATTATGTAAACCCTCTGGTATTTTTTTTTGAAATAATCTAAACCAGGTTTTAAAATTTGAAGTACAAAAGAAAAACAGATTTCAGAAAAATAAAAATGTTCTCTATAAAAAAATGGAGCCAGCGCCCACGCAGGCCGGCCCATCTCTTCTCCCTCACTTCCTGCCGCTCAGGGCGCGCAACCAGCAGCTCCCGCGTCCCATTCTCGGCCCAAGTGCAGCCCATCCCTGGCCCGTACCAGTTCGGCCACCTCTATCATCGTCGTCTTCGTAGACGTCAGCAAGATGCTATTTATCGCCGTCGATCAGCACCGCTCGCTCTAGGCGTCCATCGCTCCTCGTAGGAGGATAAGATCACCATGCCGATGCCCTTGCCGTCATCCTGATTGTCTTTCTTCCCCATGCTCTCTCTCTCTTCTCTTCTGCGCGAGCTACCAAAACCCTAGCATCGGGATCCATTGCTCACTACTATTTTGCACCACCCTGAGCTTCACCGAGACGCCTAGAAGCTCCGCCTCCCTGTTGTGAGCAACCTTGTCAAAGGAATCGACGTCGCGAGCCTCCAATCTTCACCTCGGTCACCGTCTTCCCCGAGCCCGACGATAGCCGCCGTTGACAATGTCGCCACTACAGACCTTGCCCAGCCTCCACGAGCCCTTCTCTAAAACCAAGGTGAGCATGTGGTCCTCCTAGACCACCTCGTTGACCCCCTCCCTCTCTGGTTTGTCCTCGTTTCGACCAGTGCTGTGTGCTTCCGCTCATCCTCATTGTCGGCCATGCTCCGTTGACCTCTAGGTAGCGGCGCCACCTCCTATAGGTTCGCCTCATTGCGCTGATTCGAACACATGCAACCGCGCTTTCCAGAATGCCCACTAGAGCCGCCAGTCATCACTGCCTACGCGTTCTCTGGCGAGCCCGCGTGGCTCCTGCGTGGCTTGCAGACGTGGCCTAGGACCCACTAGTCAGTCATAGTGGGTAGCCCTCCCCTGGTGACAAAAGTTCGAGTGTCTCTGCTGGCATCGTGGTGATGTCAGCATGATGCAGTAAACCTATTTAAATTGCTTTATTAATTACAGAAAATGTTATAATCTTGTAAAATCAATAAGTAATTCATTATAAGTCAGAAAAATATGTATAATATATCAAAATATTCAGAAAAATGAGATATATATTGTAGACCTATAATAATGCATTGTTAGGCAACTGCAATGACAAATATAATTAGAAGAGCATAGTAACCCCTCATAATTGCATATGGTGTTTCTCCGAATTAGGGTCTATATCCCTCGAAACCTCCTTTAAATTGTCAAGCATGCTCTAGGGTTACATTTCAATACTAATCAACTTGTCATATCATCATACTTACTTGAGCATTGCATCGATGTCGTGTGTTGATTGTTTCCCTTTCTTTCTAGTGTTTGGTTCTTCTCGGTAGAATACAATATCGAGATCGAGATTGAAGACCAAGATCAATACCATCGAAGATTAACGAACAATTCTTGACCAACTATAATCAAGTCAAGCCCAAGGCTTCTGAATATCTGCTTATTGGATATCAACGGACAAAGGCAAGCATATCCCCACCATGATATAATCCTATGATTTCGAAAGCATTTCAATTCCTGCCTTGATGCATATGATTCTACTATGGTATTTTATCGATAGATAGAGTATCCTATCCATTGTATCACTCCCTTTAAGCCTATATTACCTGATCCACTACTCCTAGCATAACTAGGTTTGGCTTGTGTGCACTGCTAGAGCTTATATCTGTGTCCTTCTTAGCCATGCATAGCTGTCAGTGCTGATTCATCCAGATGATGTATCAGATACAAATAATCTAGTATGACAGGATATCGAGGATATATACTGATGAGGTGAGATCAGTGGTAAAAGTTAAACATGTTAAGGCTTGTATGGTAGGCCATGGTGGGATGCGGTTTTTGTAGTCCCATGCTCGCCACCCTTAGGACCCGAGTTCTTTCCTCTTGAACCAAGACAAGCGTACAACCACACGGGGCTTTGGAACCCCTCGATTGACTAACTTGCCTAGTAGATTGCATGAGTCACATAGTTCGGGCGTTCCATTCGACATATGCATATAAAACCTTTTGAAAGATTTGGCGGGTGAAGGTGCATCATAATAGGTAGGTAAGCATGGTCGCGGTTGCTTCAGGTCATTGGACCCCCTGGTAACCAAGATCGCCTCAAATCTCTAGGGTCCAGCTTTGGGATTTGGCCCATTACGGCAGAACCATTCTTAGGGCGTGACTCATTGTCTCGGTGAAAGCAAGGTAAAGGTTGTGTCTAAACACCCTCTATCGGCCTTCCAAGGAAGAGGGCTAATCAGGTGGCATTAAGAGTTAGTTAGTACGTGTGGGTAAATTTGTACACCCCTGCAAGGTAATAATCTTTTTGAAAAGCCGTGTCCGCGGTTATGGACGATTTGGGAACGGACGTGATGATCATAGAGAACTTGAACCTAATCGTAAAACTTGGTAGATCAACGGGTGCTTAAGGATGCTTCCTCATGGGTATGAGGGGGTGATCCTAGATGAGGTTAGATGATGACTTGGTGGATATCAAAGATGATGATCAATACTTTGGAGATGTCGCTCTCTTATCCCCTTTTAAAATATTCTGAGTAGACGAGCTTCTTGTCCCCTTGTTTTATAAACAAAGATGGATTTATGCAAAAAAGCTCCTCCAGTCATAAGTCTTGCGGAGTACACCCTATACTCACCCTTGCTTTGTTGATACTTTTGTAGAAGAGTAAGTGTTCCCCTGAAGACGAGTTTGGTACGACATCGATAATGATGAGTAGCTTGGGGTTCCCGGCCGGCATCCTGAAATCTATGGGCTAGAACATCATCGTTATGCTTCAGGCCTCTTAGGCCATTTGTTAAGTTTGCTATACTTAGTAGTATAATTTTCCTTTCGTTGTTTGATGTTTGAGGTTAGTGACCTCTACTTGTAATAATTTGGTTCTTTGCTTAGTTATGATCTTGCTGTAATAATTTTTGTGTCATAGGGTCACTGTTGTGTTACCTATTATCTCACTGGATATCCTCGAGGTCTAAGTTAGGCTTATGTCAAACGGAGGTCTGGGATTTTTATAGCTCTGCTCCCGGGATTGTTATAGGTTTTGGTATCAGAGCACTACCGACCATAGGAAAACCTTGCTATTGGTCGATGTTGAGTTTAGTGCTTGTGAAAATTATTTCAAAGATGAAAAGTATTTGCGAAAAATCTAGTATGTTTCTTTTACTGCTTATCCAGATTTGCTCTAACTCTGGATCATCTTATCTTGTGTTGATTTGGAAAAGTTTTGATATCTCTTCTAGTTTTTCAAAGCTTAGGTGCCTTCTGGGAATGTCGTTTCTAAGCCAGTTGACCTAGTATTGAGTTCTCTAGAGTTGTGTGTGTTGTGAATTCCTTGTTCCGCTTCAGCTGAGAGATTTATTTTCCATTATGATCTCTCTATCTTTTGGACCCACAATATCAAAGTGTTTGTTCCATAGTGTTTTGTTTTAGGCTTCAAGGATTCCTTTCACCTCGTGTGCCTCCTTTTTGTTTGTTTGGTACTTCAGAAGACGTTTCTTCTTTTGGAAGCTACCTTGTGATAACTACCTTGTAGTGTGTGTTATGTTACTCAAATAGTAGTTACTCCTTTCTTTGGGTTTTAACCCTTGGACTTGAACCTAAGATCCTCGATTGTGCTGGATTCTGGTGTTTTGAATCTTGCACATGAAGCTGACCTTTAAACCAATATCTAATCGTTTGACCCATGTTGTTAATGTTCACACATTACTTCAGGATGGCTAGTACTACAGTTCGGTCTACCAAGGATTTCCCCTACCAGATGATATGGCAGATGTTATTTAATGGGACCAAATAGATCACGACAAGAGTTATCCTCGTGAGTCTCATATTGATACTCGTGACTCTTCCACACCTTACCTTTTCTATGCATTTATTTCGGAAGATTGTTAATCTATGCATCCACATCTCGGGATTCTATCCTGAGCATGTTCTGCCTCTCTTGTTGCTTTCCGACCTTTGTTTACCAGTTGGTAGCCAAGTAGTAAATGTGCACTGGTGTCTTCCGATGCAAGATACTCTTGTGTCCGTCATGACAAACCATTTCGGGATGGCAGGAGAAACAAACTCATGTACCTTGTCATATCTAGGACTAGGTCAAAGTGTTGTAACCCGCAGATTAAGAGGGATTGGTTGTCTTTCATTTGTTCTACCTTAAAGTATCACACCCTTTCTATACTAAGAGGTCATGCTGAGTCTCGTGACCCTCTTAATGAAGTGATGCTTTTGCACATTTTTACCCACCCTTCCTATGAGCTTTCGTGCTCGTGAATGATGTGTGTGCATAACAATGTGGCTATCTAAGATTCTTAGCAATTCTTATTATTGTTTTGGTCTCTAAGGACATTTGTGTCATTCTTAGCATGATTGTTTAACTATATCACTATACGAAGAATGATTGTGCTACCAAGTCCGTTATTCTGGTGTACTCTGCTAGGTCAAAGAGTTAGGGGCTTGTGCTGAAGCTCTAAAACTATGTCTACTTGCCTTACTAAGCAAGTTTCCTCTCTAACTAAGTGGCATTTGGTGGTTCGTGGTATTCTAGATGTCTAGTAAATGTATCGCCATGTTGCCACATGACCGTGATGTCAAGTTCTTGAACAAAGCAGGTTCTCTAAACTGCTCCTTTCTCCAAGGATCTGTACTGGATACCCTGAATTAGTTGGTTGAGCTTGAACAACAACTTGGAGAGTTGTAAGACAAAATTTAGACCCAAATATGTTCTTTCTTAAAGGGATGTCTAGTTTTGTTCGTGATGAAGAAAGATAGTATCTCCTTTTTGGATGCATTATCGTCCCCTCCTTTGATTTGATTTGGGTTATCGTCAAATCAAACTCAGTTCCAAGGATTGTCTTAATGATGTTTCTTCTTATGATGTTTCACTTAAGTACATCTTCATGTCCTCTGGTCTGACCAATGCATATACTTTGCTCATACGACATATGAATCCATCCTACTGGAATGTCTTGATAAGTTTGTTGTTGAGCCCATCGATGACATCCTTATCTTCTCCAAGCTAGATTAGACTCATGTGGAACAGTTGGCATTAAAGTTGGAAACTTTTGAGAACCGTCTTTGAGTCATCTCGAAGTATGTATTATGGATGTTAGAAGTAACCTTCTCTAGTTCACGTGCAAATGTTGAAGGATGTCTCCTTGGATTCGAGAAGAGTTATCCTTCTTCTCTTAAGGACACATGTGTGTTTTATTGTTAGTACTTTATGTATGTGCAGTTGTCTCTCGACAATTTGTTAAATATATGGTTGTAGCAATCTATCTCAATCTTCCGGGGCTTAACACTGCAGTCAATATCTTGAGAATCTAGTAACTTTACCTTTGTGGTAAATGTTGCAAACTTTCTATTCGGACATGCTGAGTCTGAAGTTTCATTCCACCTAACCAAATCTGAATCTTAAGCAGATATGATGGTTGGTGTTTTTCAAGGTTTTGACACAAGTTCTTTGTAAAATTCGGCAAGATTGATGTAATGGTTGACACACTTAGCCAGAAAGACCCTTTTTCATATTCTCTTGATTCATCAATAACAACACTCCTCATGAAGCATCTTCTGTGATTTATTATAGGAGTTGTGTTCATGGTTTACCTTGTCTCCGAAGTCCGACATTTACTTGATACCTCATATCTCGAACATCAAGGAGAACATTTAAAGTAGTGTTGCTAAATGTCTCACAGTCAATCCTCCAGACTCTCTTATGTTGGCAATTGTTTTGTTGTGCCAATTAATTGAAGTATGAGAATGAGGTTTCATTTTCTCGTGTCATTAGGAATCTTCTTAACTATTCATCTTGTTGGTGTAAAAGTGATATCATGATCTTTGGCGAAGATCCTAACAGTCCTGGATGCTATGAATTTGGTAATCAAAAGTTTCTCTTGTTACATGTTCCTTGTGACTCTTATGAGTCCTCACCACAAAACACCCTTTTGTATTAGCATTCTATTGAATGAAATAGTGACCCTTCTATTTCAAAAGTAGTTCAACATCTTGGTTTTTTTGATCCATATCTTTGTAACCTGAAATCTCTACTTAAGTCATTTAGTAGAGGTTTCCTATCGAAGTCTGTTGTTGTGTTCCTTCTGTTGGAAGCTTTCATTCTCAGATGCTCCAAACTCTTCTGAAGCTCCATGGTCTCAATCCTTATGAAGACCATCCATCTAACAATTTGAAACCTTCTCCTCTTGTTCCCGTTACCTTGATGTGTTTCATGTTCGTCATCTCAGAGTTGTTTCTGAACACTCCTTCATGAGTTTACCATGAGATAGTCTGTGTGTTATTTAGTGTGTTTCCCTCTTATCCTTAGTGTAACCCTGTTTCTTTCTCTCTTTGTGTCTCTTCCTACCTTAGGAATCTCAGGTTGAGATTCTCGTAAGGGGGATAGAGCTGTAACACCCCAATTTTAGTTAAATATTAATTAGGGTTGATTGTGCATCCATGAGCATCATCTCTTAAAAATGCAAATAAGAACAAATGGAAACCCTAATTTCCCTATCTCTTGAAACCAACTCAAAATGGTTTTGAATATTTGAAAACTACCAAAATTATTGGAGCCCAACTTGAATAAAATGGCCCCTCGGTATTTTATATATTCTATAAACCCTCTGTTTTTTTGATATAATCCAAAATAGGTTTCAAGATTTTAGAAAAACAGATTTTAGAAAAATAAAAAGGTTCTCTATAGAAAATAGAGCCAGCGCCTAGCGTAGGCCGGCCCATCTCTTCTCCCTCTCTTCCTGCTGCTCAGCGCGGGCAGCCAGCAGCTCCCGCGGCCCATTCCCGGCCCAAGTGCAGACCATCCCTGGCATGTACCGGTTTGGCCTACTCTCTCGTCGTTGTCTTTGTTGATGACAGTAACCTACTTTCTGTCGCCGCCACCGCCATCAATCAACACCGCTCACTCGCCTCTGTCCATCGCTCCTTGGAGGAGGATAAGATCACCGCGTCGATGCCCTTGCCCTCATCCTAATCCTCTTCCCCCCCTGTGATACGTCCATTTTACATCACTATTCTATATCATATTTTGCTTCTATTCATTGATATCTTTCATATTAAAAGGTGATACTTATTTCATTTCTTCTATTTTTGCATGTTGGATGATTCTTGGAGGATGAACTGCCGGAGTCAGGATTCTTATGGAAAAAGCGGTGTCTACATGAAATTTTTGCGAAGATCAGAAAAATACCAGAAAATATATGGAAAATCATATTTTTCCAGAAGACAAAGAATGCCAGAAGGGGAGGCGGAGTTGGGCCATAGGGGGCCCACACACCCCCCAAGCGCGGGCCACCCTGGGCCACACCACTACGGGGTGTGGTCACCCTGGCCCACCTCTGGCTCTGCCCCTTCGCCTATATCTTCATCCCGTAACCCTAAAGTTTCAGGGGCGATCACAAAAATATTCCGCCGCCTCTGCGGGGCGGAAACCACAGAGAGAGAAAAAGCTCTCCGGCAGACGAATTTCTGCCGAGGAAATTCCTTCCTAGAGAGGGGATATCGTCGCCATCAACACCTTCATCAAGCTAGACTTCATAAGGATCATCATCATCATCCACACCACCATCTCCACTAGCTGTTGGGGATATACTTTCCGCGTATACCCACAGGACTCGCTGACCAGGGTGGCCCACCAATGGGTTAGAGCTTTGCTTCACGGGCGGCCCAGTCAGAGAAAGAGGAGGAGCTAGTTCCGGCTCCGACAAGGCCCAAAAGAGTTACCGACTTAGGCATGTAGTATTACTTGTAGTCCAAGATGTACATAGTTACTGACTCTATAACGTAGTCGGATAGGTCCCTTCCTGTAACCCTAGGCCCCGGTGAATATATAAACTGGCCCCATGGGAGCCTTTAGGGCAATAACACAACAACCACAACAATCAACTCGCACAGGATAACCTCTCTTGTAATCCATTGTAACATACGGCTTACGCCGATATATTACTATGTTGATAGCAGGAGTAGGATCCGATCACGATAGTCGGATCTGAACCTGGGTAAACTTGTTCTCACCTCTCCTGGAACATCTAACGTCTCACACCCCATCCTTCCAACGCCACTAGGACCCCCTATGGCGTACTTGTCGACAATCCAACGATAGTTGGCACCTACCATGGGGATGGTGACCTTTGGAGCATCGTTCTAGGCCGAATCTGTGCGTGTAGGAATCGGTGAAACAATCGCCATGGGTCGCATGATCTATTCCAGTGATGTCCCTCTCATCCTCCCCGATGAGACTTGGATTCCGGCTTCAAAACCCGTGACAACTTACACGATCATGTCAATCGGCGAGATCGATATTTATCTTGGTTTCGCTGATCCCGCCCAACCCACCCTAGAGGTGATGACCATGGCGGAAGAAAAATACAGATCTACTTTGTCCGCAGAGGCGGAAGAGTTCAGCGTCCTGGAAAAATCAAACCCACCCAACCCACTCCTATAGTGGAAGAAGAGGTGGAAGAAGAAGCCAGATCCGACCTCTCTAGTGAGATTGGATACACGACGAGGAATACATCCGCTACAGATCCAGCTTTGATGATGTCGAAGCGGAAACCAAGTTATACAAGTACCTCAAGAACATCAATAAGAAGAAGCACTGTTTTGTATACCACATAAGCACTGGATCCGATTTTGTCGATGCTGGAGCTGGTAGCGAGTCGGTCCTAGACGCAATCGAAGAAAACATCGACTTACCTGGCTCCCCAGCGGAGTCAATCACGTCGCCGGAGCTTTGAGACTTCGACAAAGAGATAGAGGAGTACGAGCAAGAGCACGTCTCCAGACAAACGCCAGGTGAGCTGGAAACTCCCACTAGTACATATGATAGCATCGATGAAAGCCACACCTCGCAGGATGACATGGATACCGGAGATTACTCCGAGGTCCACAAACCTACCATGACGTAAAGTACCGACGGAAGTTTATCCCCTAGTACCGGACCAAAATCCGTCTTTGCCACTGGTACGCACGTTAAGGCTACTGGGCGGTCAAAGAAGAAGAAGAAGACGAACAAGAATCTGACTCCTGAGCCGGACGTCGAGGAAACCAACAAAGAAAAAGTTGATAAAGAGATCAAGATGGAGAATCAGGATGGAGATCCGATTAATCCAACCCTGATTGATCCTCCGGTGGATCGACACGTTGTCACCAAGGATGCACGCGAAATCTACGGAGATGTTCTCACAATTCCAATCCCAAAAGCTTCGGATCTTACGCTGGAGGCACTGGAAAAAAGGGCTGAGGACCTGGAAACGCATCGCTTGTTTCTACTTGAAGAGGCCACGCGCCTCGTCGAGATGAGACAGCAGTTAGACAGTGATCCTGCCAGATATCAGTCAGATTTCAAGCAACATCCAAACAAAACAAGGGGAGGTCCGTTTCTTGCAAACAAGAATCCAGATATCCACAAAGATCTATTTGACAGAAAAGATGGAGAGAAGATCCGAGTCTACAACATGCTGGTAGAAAACGCTGCTGCAGCTCGAGCCATCCTCGCCAACAATCTATCTCCGCAGCAGGTCCAGCAGTGTGTCGCGTTGCTGGACAAAGGATTAACGCAGCAGAAAACGGCCGCGTCATTTAGTGGCAAGCTGGACTCAAAGTCCGATTTTTTTCACACTGGCGACAACCAAAGCGCTGATGTAAGACTCCACAGGGATACGACTCAACGTTATTGTCCCCATGGAGAAGAAGAAGAGAATTCAAGAACCGGCTCAAACATCCACTCCCGCCGATCGGCACGTGACTGGGCAAGAGTTATTCCGGCTATGACCAAAGACGCCATCAGGGCAATGGTTCCCCATTAGGACCATCGTAGGAAAAGCAATCGCTATAGAGAAGACCCGGAAACACGTCGCCAGCGAGAGGAGCAAGATCAGCTAAGAATGCCACCACCAAGCCGTCCAACTAGTAATGCCGGACGAAGAGATGATCCGGATCGTCCTGAATCTAGTAGGGACGGTGCCCGAAGAAACAGGCATTGGAGTCAGCATAATGAGGCTCCACCGCCACCACCAAGAAACCCAGTTGGAAATAATCTACCATCGCCTCCTAGCAGCGACCATGAAGGATCACGTCGTAGCCATGGAAGCCGCAGGGGCGGAGGCGGCAATGGTGAGAGAAGAAGTAGAAATCCGACTCCACCGCACAAAAGGGGAGAGACTCCAAGGCGCAGATCTCTCTCGCCAAACAACGCTCGCCATCGCATCGAATCAAACATAGAAGCGCGGCAGTACAAGGAAGAAGATGTGTACATAGGATCAAAATGCTTTGGACCGCGTATACGTCAGACAAAATTTTCGGTTGACTTTGGCATAGCCAAACACATTCAACCCTATGATGGTGCAACTCGGCCAGATACTTGGCTCCAGGATTTTTTCCAAGCTTGCTGCATCGCTAAAGGAGGAAATAGCCTGGTTGCAGTCCGATATCTCCCATTGATGCTGAGGAAGACGACTCGATCATGGCTTAGTGAACTTCTAGAAAATTAAATTCATAACTGGTATGATATGCAAAGTGCGTTCTTTTCAAACTTCGAGGGAACATACAGGAGGCCCTGCACAGTGGGAGACTTGCAGCGTTGCACCCAAAGACCCAGAGAAACCTGGCAGGATTACCTCAGACGCTGGATCGATACGAAGAACTCCTGCGAAGGGGTAAACGAGAACACTGTGATAGAAGCTTTTATTGCAGGACTTCGAGTTAGACTTTTATGTCACAAGCTAAAGCGTTACCACGTCATAGATTCGGGAGAAATGATAGAGATGGCAATCAAGTATGCTGACGCCGATGATGATGAAGAAGGACTGCTGAATATTCTGGCCAATCCTAATGTGGCCAAACAGCCAAAGCAAACTCAGAAGCGCAAGAACACCTCGGACGAAAAGCCGGCTCCGGACAATGCAGCTGTCAGCGCAACATTCGGATCTGGAGGACGAGAAGGGCGTGGAGGTGGCCGTGGTAGAGGCCGAGGAACTTCCTGAATCCAGGGCAGAGGAGAACAACCCGGAAGAACCTATACCTGGGCTGACATTGCCAATAATCCCTGTGTCCACCACCTGGATAACAACAGAGGATCTACCCATACAAATGCCGAGTGTTGTTTCAATGACGACATCAAGAAAGACGAATCTGCTGGCTACAGAGCCAAGTGACGAAAAGGAAAGAAAAATTCCGAGAAAGGAAAGGAGCCCAAGGAAGATTCCAACATGGAAGAGGTGGAAGCCGCCGCAGAACCCAAGCTGGATGGAAAGAAAACTTTTTTGACTAAGAAAGACGCATATTACTGCTTCCTTGGATCCCAACTAGCTAAGGACAAAAAGGAGGTTCTTCGTGAGCTCAATGCCACAGTTCCGGCTGTCCCCCAATTCCTGGACTGGTCAGAGGTGACCATCACCTTTGATCGTTCAAATCACCCGAGGAAAACACATCGTCGGGGAAAGTACCCTCTTGTCATCAATCCTCTCATTGATGGCTATGAATTCTCGAAAACACTCATGGACGCTAGGAGCTGCATTAACATCCTCTACATCGAGACGCTCCACCGCATGAAGCTACATGAGAGACAGTTGAGTTACAGCAGTGTAACTTTCCATGGAATTGTACCAAGAAGACAGGCGTATTCTCTGGGTGAGATTACTCTAGACGTGACATTCGGAACCCGAGACAATTACCAGACCGAGCCAATCTCCTTTGAGGTGGTACCGTTCAAAAGTGCTTACCACGCCATCTTTGGACGTCCGGCATACTGGGTGTTCATGGCCCGTCCCTGTTACATCTACAACATGATTAAACTTCCAGGTCCAAAGGGCGTAATCACCGTACGAGGAAAACCGAGGAAGGCGCGAGAGTGCGACTAAGGATCAGCTGCCTTCGCCGAAGCCGCGCTACACGCCCAGGAGTACCAGGAGATCAAGAAGACCACCAATCCGTCCGAGATGCCCGCTATGAAGAACGAGGTGCTGAAGCCAAGTTTGCAGTTCAAGGCGTCGGAATAGACGAAGAAGACGTCGCTGAAGGAAGATGATCCCTCCAAGAGGAAGAACATAGGGGTAGCCTTAGGCCACGCATAGGAAAGCGCGCTCATCGAGTTCCTCAAATAATAGTCATATCTTTGCATGGCAGCCATCTGACATGACCGGAGTACCTAGGGAACTTGCCGAGAACTCTCTTAATGTGTACCCAGACGCTAAACCCGTCAAACAGTCCTTACGACGGTTTGTTGATGAAAAGCGCAAAGCAATAGCCAAGGAATTAGCCCGTCTAAAGTTAGCGGATTTCATAGCAGAGGTCATCCATACAGATTGGGTGGAAAATCCTGTACTTGTCCCTAAAAAGGACACCATTGATTTAAGGATGTATGTTGATTGTACCGCTTTGAACAAGGCATGCCCAAAAGATCCATTTCCTCTGCCAAGAATCAATCAAGTTATCGACTCAACTGCAGGGTCAGAATTACTCTGTTTTCTCGACGCATATTCCGGATATCACCAAATACCGATGAAAAAGTCGGATCAAATTAAGACGTCTTTCGTCACTCCTTTTGGAACCTTCTGCTACAAAACTATGCCCTTTGGCTTAAAGAATGCAGGAGAAACATATCAACATACCATGCAACATTGTCTGAACGACCAAATCGGACGCAACGTTTATGTATACGTAGATGACATAGCAGTTCTGTCCAAAAAGAAGGAACCTTTGATTTCTGAATTGGATGAAACGTTCAGTAGTCTATGAAAATTCAACATGATGCTAAATCCGAAGAATTGTTTCTTTGGAATTCCAGCCGGAAAATTGTTCGGTTTCATCATCTCTAAGCGAGGCATCGAGATGAACCGAGAAAAAATCAAGGCTATCTTAAACATTACCAGGCCGACTCGCCTGAAGGACGTACAACGCCTCACTGGTTTCATTGCAGAGGTGAGTCGGTTCGTCAGCCGGCTCGATGAAAGAGCCGCACCTTTATACAAACTCTTGAAGAAAACCAACAAATTTGTCTGGACCCCAGAAGCCGAAACTGACCTATAAAGTTTGAAAGATATGCTTTCAAACCCACCAGTTATCGCAGCGCCAAAACCTCAGGAACCTACGTTACTCTACATCGCAGCGACCAACAAGGTCATAAGCGTGGTAACAGTAGTTGAGCACGAGGAAGAAGGCCACGAACATAAGATGCAGTGGCCAACTTATTATCTAAGTGAGGTCCTGACAGAATCAAAGCAACGGTATCCACATCATCAAAAGCAAGCCTATGCAGTGTTCTTTGCATCTAGAAAGCTACGCCACTATTTTCAAGAGCACAAGACCGCAGTAGTGAGAATAGCTCCTCTTCGAGATATAGTCAACAACTGTGACGCCACAGGACGTGTCGCAAAGTGGGGACTAGAGCTTGCAGCTTTCGACATTGAGTACAAACCACGTACAGCAATCAAGTCCCAAATTATCGCCGACTTTATCATTGATAGGGCAGAAACGGTAGAAAACTTAGGCCCTCCAGACTCGGAATTTTAGACACTTCACTTCGACGGATCAAAAGCACGAGGAGGCTCGGGGGCTAGCGTGGTGCTCAAATCGCCCCAAGGAGATAAGCTATTCTATGTGTCGCATATACACTTCACGGCAACCAATAATATTGCCGAGTATGAAGCACTAGTACATGGAATACGCATGGCCAAGAACATTGGTATATCAAGACTCATGTGTTACAGAGACTCGGATTTAGTTGATCAACAAGTATTCGATATCTGCAACGCAAACAAGCACATGGTAGCATACAAAGCTGTCGTGGATGAACTATCTAAATCGTTCGAGGGTTTTCAGGTTCAACACATCCCTCGAGCAGAAAATGAGGAAGCAGATGCACTATCAAGGACAGGCTCTACGCGGAAACAAGTACCGGATGGTGATTTTTTAGAGCATTTACGAGTCCCCTCCATAGTCGGAGTTGATGAGGACTATCCGACAAAATCCGACTCACCTTTAATAGCAGTTCTGGCTGTAATTCCCAGCTGGAGAAAATCCTATCTGGATTTCCTCATAGACAGAAAACTACCCAAAGACGAAGTCTTGAGCCGGCAGATTGTCCGACGAGCAAACGCCTACACTATAATAAACGGTGAGCTCTACAAGCGGAGTGTTTCTGGCGTTTTTCAGAGATGTATTTCTCCGGAAGAAGGAGTGGAAACCTTGAGAGAAATCCATGAAGGAGAGTGTGGTCACCACGCTGGGGCCAAATCCTTAGTGGCAAAAGATTTTCTACACGGATTCTTTTGGCTTACAGCTAAGGCGGATTCCGACAAACTGGTCAAAACGTGCAAAGGATTCCAAAAGTACGCTCATCTGGCACATGTTCCGGCTGAACAGCTGCAAAAAATCCCTATTACATGGCCGTTCGCGGTCTGGGGGCTTGATATGGTAGGTCCGTTTTGCACGGTAAAATGTGGATTCACTCACCTACTAGTGATGGTGGATAAATTCACAAAATGGATTGAGGCTAAACCCGTAACAAGTTGCGATGGAGCCACAGCCAGAAGATTCGTCAAGGACGTAATCATCAGATTCGGATATCTGCACAGTATAATTACTAACAACAGGAGCAACTTTTCCATGGGTGAACTTACTGAATTCTGTGAAGAACAAGGGATCCGACTTGATATTGCATCAGTCGCACATCCACAAGCCAATGGACAAGTCGAAAGAACTAATGGCCTTATTCTACAAGGAAATGGACCTCGCCTCAAGGCACCGCTCCGTTGGGCCGCGGGGGCTTGGGCGGAAGATTACAATATGTGATTTGGAGCTTATGTACTATCGTGGGAATGGCCACGGCAGATGTTGCAATCAGCAGCGAGTAGTAGAACATGGGGCAAGGGCGGCCAGCCATCTGGGGTGCGAGATGAGGGCGGAGACACAAGGTTTTACCTAGGTTTGGCCCCAATGAGGGTAAAGACCTACTCCTGCTAGATTGTATTATGGAGAGAGTACAAAGGGCGAGCTCGACGACTAGGCGGCGAGTCGCTTGGGTGTTTGATGGAACGTGTCCTCTATGCGTACCCTAGGGAGGTTTATATAGGCTCACCTCGCTAGGGTTTACAGATCTACAACCGAATTGGTTAAGGATTCGGAAGGTCTTTGACCTAGTCCGACTGGGCCTAGCTACGTTTCTGGGCCTCCAGCTTCCAGTCGCCTGAGTCCTCACCAAGTATCAATCAAGTCGCCGTCCTGCAGGCCCATTCGCTGGCGGTTTGGGCCAATAGGAAACGTCCTGCTGGGCATAACCCGATTGGCATATTCCCATCAGTAGTCCCCAAGGCTGTCGTTGATTCGTCGCAGGTGTTCGTTGGCGATCGGAGTATGCGGGTCCAATGCGGACGCCCAGTCGAATCAGCAGTTGACTCCTGAACAAAGGAAAGAACTAGTCATTTCAGTCGCAACAACGGCGACCAATCATATCGCAGCTTGGCGAGCGGGTCGGCGAATAATCAAGTCACTGTCTTAGTGATCGGGTCGGCGAATAATTAAGTCACTATCATAGTGATCGGGTCGGCAAATTGTCGAGTCGCTGAAGACAGCGAGTCGAGTGGACGAAGTTGGGCCGTCAGCCTGGTCAAACTAGCCGTTGGGTAACCCAACGGTAATATCGACGTAATTACCGTGTGGTAACAGCTCCCCAAAAATGGCGGGTAACAACCATTATATAAGGAGACTAACGGGTGAGGGGGAAACGCTTCCCGCACTTCCTCCGAACTTGCGCATTCTCGTACCCCCATTCCGCGTAGCGACCAGAACGACTCAAAGTGATCCGCATCCCACGATCCCCCAGCCGATGGCTCCTCCTGCCGAACCATGGGGCAGATCCAAGTGCACAAAGGCGCTGCTAAGATCATTCGAGGAGGCGGGGATCCTCCATGCCGGGAGATAGCGCATCCCCGCGGCCAGAGAAGTAATTCCAGATCCGCGCGAAGGGAAGTTCGTCTGCTTCACCAGTCATCTGGAGCGGGGGCTCGGATTCCCCCACTTCCCTCTTCTTCCGGCGCTTCTGCGCCTATTACGATATCCAGCTGTCGGACCTGGGTCCGCACAGCATCGAGCAGCTCACCATTTTCGTGGCGTTCGGCGAGTGCTACCTGGGCTGCAGGCCCTATTTTCCTCTATGGCAAGATCTATTCCACGGGAGAATCAGCCGCGAAGAAGTAGGCGGCCCAATGCTAGCCGCGAGCGGCTTGACTTTCTAGCTGAAGTCGATGGTATCATTCTTCGATCTGATGCTGCCCGCCAAAGCAGTGAACGAGTGGAATAAAAGCTGGTTCTATGTGACCGAGTCGACTCGAAGCGACAAGGTGGCGCTTCCAAGGTATTCCGCTGACCGGCCCGAGCCGCGCCGACTCCATGTTACTAAACTTCCGCTAGATCAGCGGATGGTCGTCGATGAGATGCTGCAGACCATTCGCAACCTGAAGAAGAAAGGCCTCCAAACCATCAACCTCTACAATTGCTAGCTCGGGCGACGGCTCGTGCCACTGGCCAGTCGTGCCCACTACATGTACGAGTACACGGGCAAGGACGACCCGACGAAGTCCTACCTCGACGAGTGGAGACTCAATGACTACACCCTGGCTCTGAAGAAGATCACCCAGGCGGTGTATCTCGACGCGAAGGCCGGGGTCACACCTTACACTGCAAGGCGCCCAGCTCCAACTGTGAGTTGTTATTTCCTTTGCACTCGCAGTCGCAGTTTGTGCATTCGCGGTTGTGCTAATGTTGTTTGGCTGTTGCAGTTGTTTCAAGTGGTGGAAGGGTGGCTTCCACCCGCAGATGACGATAACTCGAGCTCGTCCGCCGAGGATGGGAGCGAGTCATTGCCCCGCAAGGGCGATGTCAGAAGTGATGGGGGTGGCAATGGTGACGACGACGATGAACCCGTGGAGGTTTCTGCCCCCACGGTCCGCAAGACTTGCGGGCAGCACCAGCACGAACTCGAGGCCAGCAAAAGCCTCAAGGTCCACGACGACGACGATGAGCTCCCTGAGCATACCTCGCAGCGTGAGGCCACACCGTCGAAGAAGAAGAAGTAGCCGCCACCCAAGAAGAAGGCGAAGCCATCCAAGCCGGCGTGTCCACCTCGGTGCGCGAGTAGCTCCAATGCTACCAGCACGGCCGAAGAAACGGCAGCGCACGTGACCGTGGCGGCTAGCACTACCGTCGTAGAGGACGAGGCGCCGCTGGCATCATTGGCACTGCCGTTCGCCCCAGTCACCGGGTTGGCTGCCGCTCCATCCGTAGGGGCCTTGCCATCGAGAGGAGCTCCCGCAACGATTGCCACAGAGGCTCCTGCTGCGGCTTAATCCTCGAAGAAACCGTCAGTGTCTTGGGCACATAATGTGTTGGAGACATGCCTCAGTCGGAAACTGGGGCCAGAACTGGAGAAATCGGCCAGCATCCGCACCGGCCTGCGATTTCTTCCAGTCTCCAAGTGGGTATTCCTTGACCTTTTATCCGTCTTCTTACTTCGTGTTTCAATCGGAGAGTGTTACTGACAGGGTTGTTTCGCAGGACTGGAGTTAAGAAGATAGGTCACCCTTCGGTGGTCAAGGTTCCACCAGTAGCCATGGAGGCGCCGACCGATCCCTCTAAGAAGAGGAAGGGCGACGAAGTCATTGCTCCCGCCGAAGGCACCAAAAGAAGAAAGGGTGATGTCGTCGTCACGATCTCTGACGAGCCGGCGGCTGCCCCGAGTGAACCTCCGACCGCGGTGGACGCAGTTCTGAAGGCCAAGGAGGACGCGGGGTCGCAGCATGCAGTGCCCATGGGTTCGACCGAGGCGACCGGGCCGCCCTCGAGTGGCGCGGGGGGCGCGATGGCAACATTCACTCGTTTTGTGGCGAAAGCCGCCACGGCAAGCGCCTCGATGCCGTCGAACCAGCTTCCTGGGGCTGTCGGCATGGAGGTTGAGCAGCGTCGCGGTCACACTCTGCTCGTGCTTGCGTCGGTGGACGCGATGGAGATTCATGGCATGCTAGGTGCCGCCATCCAGGTATGTCCAGTCCCCGAGGATCTAGCCACTGAATTTCAGTGGTCGGATTCTTACTATTTTTATGTCATCCAGTCCCCGAGTGCCTAGTTGCTGAATTTCAACGGCTGGGCACTTAGGAATTTTGTCGTCTAGTCCCCGAGTGCCGAGTCGCTGAATTTAAGCGACTGGGCACTTAGGATTTTTGTCGTCCAGTCCCCGAGTGCCTAGTTGCTGAATTTCAGTGGCTGGGCGCTTAGGAATTTTTGGTTTGTTGACGCTGCGATTGTTGCACAAGGCTTGCAGCGCGAGTCTGCCGAGTGGCTTGCTGCCAAGTGCCGCATGGAGAAGGAGCTTATCGCTGTCCAGGTTACGAACGAGGAGCTTTGAGCAGTTGTGGGTGAGTATTTACCTTGGCGCTTGTCACGGATTTTTGGCGGTGTTGACCGTTTTTTTTTGGAAACAGAGAGTAGTGCGGCTGCAGTGGAGGAGCCTCGCCAGGGCCTTGTCCCGGTGGGTGAATTGACGGCGGCTCAGTCTGCCTTGAGCGTGGCGGAGAAGCGAATCGCCGAACTGGAGCGTGAGCTCAAGGAGGCGGCGGAAGTGAGCTCGGCGGAAGGGCGCGCCGAGGCGACTGTCACTTCTGCTGCTGAGGAGCGGAAGGTGTCGGACGCACTAGTCGCCGTGTTGCAGAATGATTTCTCTGCTCTTCGGAATTTCATCACGGACCTCTGCCACCTGTTGATTGGTGAGCTTCCCTTCAGCCAATTTCCGAGTGCACGTACCACTTTGTGGTTTTGATGCTTTGCTCACTATTTTCTTGTGTACTGCAGGCCGGATCACTGACAATGTCGAAGAGGCGCAATCGTACGACGCGAGGCAATGCGTGACCACCCTGGTCGACTTAGCCGCACTGTCAGCGACTTGTCTCTGGGCATATCTTCAGGAGATCTCGCCCACGGAGGTGATCCCTAGCGACCTCGTCGAGGTATGGCGCTACCTGGAGAAGTCCCCGTCGGTCATGGAATTCATGACACGGTCGGCCTTCCGTCGTGGAGCAGCAACTGCGCTGAGCCTTGGGCTCGCACATTTTCCCGACGATTTCGACCTCGATGACGTCACTAGCGGGTACCCCTCGTCGATGGGCTCAGCCGAGATTGCCGAGGTGTTGAAGCTGACGGACCGAGCCGCGGTGTACTCCGACCACTTTTGGGCGATGGGTGACCTTATTCCCTACCAGGAGATGGTCGTCGCCCCCCAATGACCCTGAACTGAAGCACCGTGACTTCAAGGTGGAGCAACTATTCCATGCGGCGATGCTGGCGAACTTACGACGTACCCATCGAATCCCTGGGTGCCTTTTATCCGTAGCTGCAAGGATGGTGGCGCGTCTTCATCGAAGCCTGCAGAATAAGATGTTGCGTCGTTCGACGTTAGTATACGATAACCATGTAATTCTCCTTGTACGCGAAACAAATTTTGCTGCTATGAAGGAATGCTCGGGTTATTTTGTCATTGCTTTTGTGATTTGATTGATGGTTGTACGAGTCCCCGAGTGCGTCCGCCCATTTTATGGGGTTTACCTCGTTTTTATTTGTTGTGTGAACTGTTAGTGAGTTAGGTTCGACTCGACATGGCTCAAGAAGCCAGTCGCGTGGCGACTCCCAGGGGTGCTCTTTACTTGGCCGTTTTCCCGAGCGCGAACGGGGTCGGGTCGCCGAGTCCCCGAGCGTGGTACTTGGTTGTTCTAGTGGCATGCCCAAGGTAGGTGAGGACTAAGCGTGTTGTGTTGGGCGCGTCACTCCGCCTGCTCCGTAAGACCAGTCGCATGGCGAGTCCTGGGCGCGCTCTCTTACTTGGCGTTTTTCCCTAGCCTCTCGTCTTTGGTCTGGTGTCAGTCCCCGAGAGTGGTACTTTGCCGTTAGAGTCGCTGCGCTGAGGATGCGGGGGACTTGGTCGCTGTGGGAAGCGAGTGCAGTCGTCTTGGCTCGGGGAGCCAGTCGAGCTAGGCGACTCCAATGGGGCTCTGGGTTAGCTTTTTTCGTGGACGGTATGAGGCCTAAATTTTTTCTAGTGCCCTCGTACCACACTACTTGGCCATGCTGGTCGTGTTACAAAAGGTTGACTTCTGCGAATAGCGTAACGCTGTTATTACGAGTGCGAGTGGCACAAGGCATGGAGAGTAGACGCAATTTGCTGGAACCAATCTATTTTATTTCATAGCGGGTAAGGGGTACATGTCTGGAGTTCTAAGAGTAGAACTTCCGTAGGAGGTTTACATTTCATGGCCGCTTGACGTCGAGTTTTCTGTCGCCTCGGACGTCGGTGAGGTAGTAGGCGTCGTTGCCTAGGACTCGCCCGATAGAGAATGGTCCCTCCCAAGGGGGTGAGAGCTTGTGCATGCCTTTCTTGTCCTGGATTAGACGCAGTACCAAGTCGCCTTCCTGGAAAGTGCGAGTCCGTACTCGTCGGTTGTGGTAGCGGCGGAGCCCTTGCTGGTAGATGGCGGTGCGGGAGCGAGCTAGGTCGCGTGCTTCGTCGAGCTGGTCGACTCTGTCTTAGCGTGCGAGCTCGTTGTTGGCCTCCGTGTAGTTGACCACCCTAGGTGAGTCGTGCTCGAGGTCGGTTGGCATGACCGCCTCGGCATCGTACACCATGAAGAAGGGGGTGAACCCTGTCGACCTGTTGACGGAGGTGCGGATGCCCCAGATGACAGAGGGGAGTTCTTCGACCCAGCACCCGTCTGTACGCTCGAGTGGGACTTGTAGCCATGGATTTAGGCCATGGAGGATGCTCTGATTGGCGCGTTCCGCCTGGCCATTGGACTCCGGGTGAGTGAGTGAGGCGAGGTCAAGTCGGATGTTGCGCTCCTCGCAGAACTCGGCCATGGCTCCCTTGGCGAAGTTGGTGCCGTTGTCCGTGATGATGCTATTTGGGAACCCGTAGCGCTAGATGAGCTCGCGTAGGAATTTTGTAGCGGTATTCCCGTCGCACTTGCGGACTGGCTTGGCCTCCACCCATTTTTTGAATTTCTCGACTGCGAATAGGAGGTGGGTGAAGCCGGAGGGGGCCTTCTTGAATGGGCCTACCATATCCATGCCCCATATGGTGAATGGCCAGGTGATGGGGATTGTCTTGAGCGCCGAGCTCAGTACGTGAGTCTGGTTCGCGTACTTCTGGCACCCGATGCATCACTGGACAATGTCGACTGCGTCGGCATGTGCGGTGAGCCACTAGAAGCCGTGTCGCATGGCCTTGGCGACCAGAGAGCGGGCACCGGCGTGGTGGCCGCAGTCACCGCACTGGATGTCCTGAAGGATCTTGCGTCCTTCAACGGGTTGGACGTAGCGTTGGAACACGCCGGTCACGCTACGCTTGTGGAGCTCGCCGTTGATAATGACGAAGGATTTGCAGCGACGTGCTATCATCCGGGCCTCCGTTTCGTCTGCGGGTAGGGTGCCTCCCTCCAGGTAAGCGACGTATGGTGCGGTCCAGTCGCTTGGCTCGGCGATTAGTGCGACCAGGGCTGCTTCTGGTTGCAGCGGAATTCTGATGTTGATCTCTCTTGGGGGAGAGACGGAGGGCTTGGTGATGGTGTCGAGGAAGACACCGGCGGGTGGTGCGAGTCAAGCCGAGCCGATGCGAGAGAGTGCGTAAGACTCCTTGTTCTTCCTCCTGTCGATCCACTCGACGGAGTAGCCTGCGAAGTGTCCTACCAGCTGGTCCACTACTTGACGGTATGCCGCCATGGTGGGGGAGACTGCGTCGCAGGTGCCAGCGACTTGGCCGGCGACGAGGTTAGAGTCTCCGTAGCAGCACAGGCGATTGATGTTCATCTCCTTGGCTCCCCGCATGCCGTGGAGTAGCGCCTCGTACTCGGCCATGTTGTTGGTGCAGGGGGTGAAGTCAAGGTAGAGGATGTAGCGGAGCTGTCGCCCTTCGGTGATATTAGCACGATCCCCGCACCTGTGCCACCTGCATTCTTGGAGACGTCGAAGTGTAGGCTCCAGTAATGGAGGTATGGCAGCTTCTCTGGCTGCTGGGCCTCTTCCCAGTCGGTGAGGAAGTCTGCGAGAGCCTGCGATTTGATCACTTTGCGCGGCTCGTACTTGATGTTGTGGACGTCGATCTCGATGGCCCACTTGGCGACTCGCCCGGTCGCCTCGCGGTTGCGGATGATGTCCTGCAACGGTGCTGAGGAGATGACCGTTATTGGGTGATCCTGGAAGTAGTGCGGCAATCGTCTCTGTGCTCTAAAGACTACATATACCAATTTTTGGTACTATGGGTAGCGCTGGCGCGACTTGGTGAGGAATTCGCTGATGTAGTATACGGGTCGCTGCACCGGGCGCTCCTTGCCTTCCTCTGGTCGTTCGACGACCATGACGGTGCTGACGACGCGCTCGGAAGCCGCAACTTAGACCAGCATGGGATCCTTTTCGACAGAGGCGGCGAGTAGCGGTGCTACGAGCAGCACCTCCTTGAGAGTGTGGAGCGCATTGTCTGCCTCCTTGTCCCACTAGAAGGTGGGGTTCTTGCGCATTAGGCGGTAGAGGGGCATCGCCTTCTCGCCTAGCCGGGGGATGAAGCGACTGAGAGCTGTGACTCGCCCGGCCAACTTTTGGACGTCGCGCAGGCACTCGGGTCTGCCGAGCAGGGTGATCGTGTTGATCTTGGCGGGGTTCGCCTCGATCCCGCGCTTGGAGACGACGTATCCCAACAGCTGTCCAGTAGGTATACCGAAGGTGCACTTTCCTGGGTTTAGCTTTATCTTGTACCTCCGCATGTTGGCGAAGATTTCTGCCAGGTCGGCGAGTAGATCGCCCTGGCGAGTGGATTTTACCACCACGTCATCGATGTAGACATGGATGTTGCGGCCAATTTGGCTCGCAAGGCACTCCTGCATGCACCTCTGGTAAGTCGCCCCAGCGTTTTTTAGGCCGAAGGTCATGGCAGTGTAGCAGAAGGCTCCGAATGGCGTAATGAACGCCATCTTCTCTTTGTCCTCGACTGCCATTTGGATCTGGTTGTACCCATAGTAGGCATCAATTAAGCATAGCGACTCCGAACCCGCGGTTGAGTCGATGATTTGGTCGATCTGCGGGAGTTCGAACTGCTCCTTGGGGCAGGCGCTATTGAGGTTTGTGTAGTCAATACACATTCTCTAGGTCCCGTTTTTCTTCTCGACCAGGACTGGGTTTGCCAGCCATTTGGAGTATTTGATAAGCCAGATGAAACCTACAGCGAGTAGACGATGTACCTCTTCGGCAATTGGTCAGCGGCGCTCTTCATTGAAGGGCCGCAGCAACTTCTTGACGGGTCGCACTTTGGGGTCGGCGTTGAGTTTGTGCTCAGCGAGTTCCCTCGGGACACCAGGCATGTCGGATGGCTTCCATGCGAAGATGTCACGATTATCAAGTAGGAACTCGATGAGCGCGCCTTCCTATGCTGGGCTCATGCCCGTCCCGATCGTCACCGTCTGGCTAGAGTCGCCTAGGACCAGCTCGACGGTGCGAGTGTGCGTTGTGGCCTCTAAGGCGGTGGAGCTGCCACCCTCCGAGTTGGGCTTCTTGAGTATGGTGGGGTCGTCATTGTTGACCCCGCTCGTGTACTTGGCGAGCTCCTCGGCGTGGTTGTCTTCTGCCGCGTTGACAGAGTCAGCGAGTTTGGCACCTTTGGCAATGCATTCTGCGGCCATGTCGGGGTCGCCATGGACAATGATGATGCCACATGGCCCGGGGAGCTTCATAGTGTTGTATGCGTAGTGGGGCGCTGCCATGAATTTGGCGAACGCCTGGCGCCCCAGGACGCAGTGGTAGGGGCTGTTGAACGGTACCATCTCGAAGACGATCCTCTCTATGCGGAAGTTTGCTGGTGTGCCGAAGGTGACTGGCAGCGTCACCTTGCCGATTGGGTACGCCTTCCGACCAGGGACGATGCCGTGGAAGGTGGTGTAGGTCGTCTCGATCATTGACTGCGGGAGCAGTAGTCGCCTGAATGTGTCCAGGTATAGGATATTAATGGAGCTGCCGCCGTCCATCAGCGTCTTGGGGAGCCAAGAGTCCCCCAACTTGGGCTTGGACACTAAGGAGACTCGGCCCGGATATTCGATCTGTGGCGAGTGGTCCTTGCGGCTCCAGGTGATTGGTTGCTCGGACCAGTTGAGGAACTAGGGGATGTCTATATGGGACACCGCGTTGACGGCGACAGCGCGGGCGATGACCTTCTTCTCGCGCTTCATGTTGAAGCCTGTGAAGGTGTGGAGCGAGCTGGCGATGCTGCCGAACTTTCCACCGTTTGGCAGGTTGTTGTCGGGGTCTTCCCGTGCGCGTCATGCCTTCTTGATCTTCTTGAGGGAGTGGCAGTCTGCGGTCGTGTGCGTGGAGGGCTTCCCTTCCCTGCTGTGGAACACACAGGGTTGATTGAGGAGAGCCGTGGGGTCGAACCTTGGCTTCGCCTTGTAGTTTCCGCCATCGCGGCGCTGGCCTCCGTCGCGGCGGAAGCTCTTGGGTTCGCGCGGCGCGTATCCGGTGTTGGCGACGAAGTCGACTCGCCCATCACTGCGGCGCTTGCCGGTGAGGCAAGTGTTGCTGTAGCGTAGCTCGGGTCGCCTCCTGTTGTCGTGGCCGATCGTGCGGCGATTCCCTCCCGACTCGTCGTCGGTTTCTTGGTTTGGGTCCTCCTCCGCGTACCGCTTGGCGATCTCCAAGAGGTCCGGTATGTTATCAAGTGTTCTGTACACTCGCTTGAGCTTAGCGACCAGGGGATCGTATCGGCATGAGGTCTTGAAGCAGTGGATGGCGGTGTCCAGGTGGATTCCGGCCGCGTTATACCACAGGTCTTGCCACCGTTGGACCCAAATGCGGGTCGACTCGCGGGGTCCCTGGACGCATTGCTCTAGGTCCTCGATGGTGGTGGCCCGGGTGTAGGAACCCTCGAAGTGCCTCACGAAGGCGTTGCGTATTTCCTCCTAGGAGTCGATGCTGTCCGCGGGGAGGGTGTTGATCCATTGTCTACACGCTCCCTCCATCATCAGGGGGAGGTAGCGTGCGGCAAGTAGGTCGGTGTGGCCAGCGATCCCTATTGCCATGAGGTAGGTATCGAGCCACACAAACGGGTCGTAGGAGGGATCGTACTTCTCAATCTCCTTCGACGCTTTGAAGTTCTCCGGGTATTTCTTGCCTTGGATCATTGGTCCGAAGCACAGGGGTCCAACTCGGCTTAGCGATCCCCTTGGTTCGCCGTCGCGGCGGTTGGTGAGGGTATGCCCCAGGTCGTCAGGCTGGCGTGCGCGCTAGCTCTGGTTGTTGATGATGTGTGTGCGCGCGTCGACTGGCTGCTCATTGGCGGCGACAAAGTTTTTCGCCGGTCGCGGGTCGTTGGTGGAGAGTGCCTCATGCGCGGGTCGATGTTGGAGTTGCAGGGGCTCGGGTGGTGGGCTGTTGAGGGTGTTTGCCACCATTGGGCGGCCGCTTGAGGCCACCCTGCTACCTGACAAACGTGAGTACATCCGACCCTGTGAGTCGGCGCCCGCATTTTGTTGCTCGACTGCCTTGGCGAGCAGAGCCTTGGCGTACTGGATCTGTAGGGCGCCTTCCCCGGTGACGTTTATGTTGTCGACCGATCCCGACTCTCGACGACATTGTCCATCAGAGTGGAGAACATCGGGAGGCCGTTTGCATCTCGCTGCCGTGAGGAGACCATGATTCTTGGTTGGTCCCTGGGGGCACGCGGTTGGGTGGTGGTGGGGCGCCGTTGGCGGTCGCTCCTGGTGGGGGCCGGGAGCTCCCTCCTGGCGGCGTGTTCTCGTAGATCGCGCACTCGGCCGCGCGAGCCGGGTCGTTTTCTTCGTCGAAATTCAGGGCGTGCCCCTGAATGGTGCGGTTCAGGCACGACCTGATTTGGAGTTGGTGATAGCGCGAAAGCTCCTGCGCTGTCACCTGCTCAAGGCGAAATTTTTCACGCTTGGCTTGTTCTTTGTGGACCGCCTCCTCCATCCACAGGCGGAGTTCCTCGACCTCCGTTGCCATTGCGTTCGGAGGAATCAGCGTGGAGAAGGGGTCTTGCGGGGGGTCGGTGCCGGTCTCCATGTAGGTCGCGACGTGGCGACTGGTCCCGTCGTGGAGATCGGCGGAGTTCTCCGACCCGGAGTTGAAGTCAAAGATCCAAGGATGGAGGGATCCTCGAAGTCTCCGACATTGGAGACCTGGGTGATGGAGCCAGCGGGCGATGCGGCGACGATGGATCTGGCAGCCAACGCCAGGGTCGCCGAATCGGCGTCGTCGTTGAGGGCCGCGTCGTTCGCGGCCACAGTGGTTTCGGCCACGTTGTTGTGGGCCGAGTCATACCCGGAAGCGAGGTGGTGGATTGTGCAGACCTGGCTCTCAGAGAGCTGGTCGCGTGGCGGTGACTCGCGAATGCGAGCCGAGTCCTCCCAGATGATGACGTCGGTGAGGCCGACGAAGAGGCTGATCGTGTCGACCGGCAAGATCACGCTGTGGGTGATGGGGCGTGCCACCGGGACGTAGGTGCTCGGCAAGATCTGGAGGATCTCGCCTATCACGATCATGTGGCTGGTGGCGATCGTCTCGTTGATGGGCAGATTGGATCTTGCAGCAGAACACCGGCCTGACCGGCCAGGCCCCACTGTGGGCGCCACTGTCGTGGGAGTGGCCACGACAGATGCTGCAATCGGTAGCGAGTAGTAGAACATGGGGCAAGGGAGGCCAGCCATCTATGGTGCAAGATGAGGGCGGAGACACAAGGTTTTACCCAGGTTTGTCCCCAGAGGGTAAAGACCTACTCCTGCTAGATTGTATTGTGGAGATAGTACAAAGGGCGAGCTCGATGACTAGGCGGCGAGTCGCTTGGGTGTATGATGGAATGTGTCCTCTCTGCGTACCCTAGGGAGGTTTATATAGGCTCACCTTGCTAGGGTTTACAGATCTACAATCGAATTGGTTAAGGATTCAGAAGGTCTTTGACCTAGTCCGACTGGGCCTAGCTACGCTTCCAGGCCTCCAGCTTCCAGTCGCCTGAGTCCTCACCAAGTCTCAATCTAGTCGCCGTCCTACAGGCCCATTCGCTGCCGGTTGAGGCCAATAGGAAATGTCCTGCTGGGCATACCCCGGTAGGCTTATCCCCATCACGTACAACTCCTAACAGGTCAACCAGCTATACTCCTTTCTTCTTGGTCTATGATGCAGAAGCAGTTCTTCCAAGTGATCTGATTCATTAGGCTCCACGAGTCAAAGCGTATATCGAAGAAGATGCAGAAGTTTATCGGTAAGATGATCTCGATATAATCGAAGAAGTGTGCGTCATTGCTGAGCAGAGATCTACAGCCTATCAGCAGAAGTTGCACAAGTATCATCGTCAGAGAGTGCAAAACCGTTCTTTCAGAAAAGGCAATTTGGTTCTCCGACTTGTGCAAAAGAGAAAGCATAAAATTTCCCCAATTTGGGAAGGACCTTTTATGGTTAGCAGAGTGCTGCATAATGGGTCATATTATTTAACCGACATGAGACCAGTCAAGGAAAGACCTGATACTCGGAAAAGGAAGAGAGCTAGTGGCAGCACAGACCCGGATGAAATAGACCGTCCATTGAATATTGCACAGCTACGTCCCTTCTATTCTTAGTTATATTTCTTTGTAATCATATATGTACATGTTTAAAGTGAAATAAAGTATTGGTTTCCTCATATTGCTATTTTTGAGACGTTTTTGCCATCTTATTTCCAAAAGAGCATGTATTTTTTTCAAAAATCCCAGAATGCTTGAAAGTACTTTATGCTCTTGTTCGTTCTGGTTACGATTTTTGAACAATCTAAAAGTGTTACCTTAGGGTACAAAGTTTAAATCATTATTTATACTTTGATTCTTTATCTACTTGCTTAGACGCGGGTATTTTCCGAGTAATGATTTGTTGGTACTGGAAGCCGGCTTTGTTTCCGAGTTTAAACTGGTTTAGCAATTGCGCTTCGTTGCTCGGCAAATTTTCTGTGCTAAAGGTTGGCCGACCCATGAAAGGTACGAGGCAGAGACCAGATAAACCGATAAGTATAGACACATAAAAAGGAGAGTGCTTCAGAAACTTTCAAGCACAAAGCATAAAAATATATAAACAAACATGCTAAGATATTAAAAACATTAGTTTTTACAGACCAACACAAAATAAATATTTTAGCCATCATTACATTGCCATAAGTTTAAGATAATGCATAGAAATTGTTTATGCTGCAGGCGATGGTGATGAAGCAGGTGGAACACTGGAATCAACAGTAGTATCACCCTCGATCTCAGACTCGGAAGCGTTGCTGATTTCTGGCTCTTGAGGCAAAGGAGGCGTGGCAACGGATTTGAAGAATGGCGTCGTGTAGTTGGTCATCTCCGCCACCCGATAAGCATAACCTGCACAAGATTCTTGGATGGCCTTGATGTCTTGCGGGTTACCCTCATCATCCTCCTCGGCAATGCCCTTAGTGATGTGCCAGATTTCCATCTCGCTATGGTGGCTCATCACCATGGCCGGAATTGTTTGCGCAACAGTCAGAGCGTAGGAGATCTTCTAGTCCTTGATCAACTTCGGAATCTCCTTAACTTTGTCCCTCACCTCATGCAATGACATTGTGTGCAAGTCAGAAAGCTTGACGGCTTCGCCAACCTCTTCTAGAGTTTTGCGGAAGTCGAACAAGACATCTCCGAAGATCTTAATGCGCTCGAGGCAAGGTTCAGAAGTGGAAGAGTCGGAAAGATTCAGGGGGGCTGGGAAAGAACCAAAAAGTTAAATTCCGGATAAAACAAAAGTCAAAGAATGAAACAACACAAAGAAAAGATTCAGAAAATCTTACCAAGCATAGAGTGATTCCATTCAGCATGCTCCTTGTGGAGGCTGTCTAGTTCAGAAAATCTTACCAAGCACAAAGTTATTCCATTCAGCAAGTTCCTTATCTCGGAGGGCTAGGAGCTTCTCGAGCCTCATGGTCTCGTGGTTGCTTGACTCTAGGACAACATCTATGGATTTCTACAATTCTGTAGTTAGCGTCTCAAGCTTTTCCCAGATTTCAGCATTCTCTTCCTCCAAGACATTTAAGTTTTTGGCCTGCTCCACCATCTTGCTGGATTGGCATAGCAATTCTGCAAAGACAAAAATATCAGTTAGATAAAGCAAATTCGACTATGACAAAACATTTAATTGTCAAAGAGGAAGCCGGAAAAGTTTACCTTCTGCTTCATCTTTTTCAACTTTCAACTTTGAATTCTCAAAGCGCAAAGCTTTGATTTCTTTGCGCTTATTGGAAATATTCTTGAGCAATTCCTGGTTGGAAGATGCAATTTTCTGTAAGTTTAGAGACGAAATACCATTAGACGGCTACTAAGAATCGGGCTGCAAATTTAACCAAGTAAAATTACAGCATGAGCCTTGGGGGCTACACTACATCGTTGTTTTGCAACCTAAAAGCATCAACCCGGATCCAGAAATGTTTATCCGACTTTATGCTTGGGGGCTAGAGGATATGATAATAAATGCAAATAAGAATCGGAAACTTACAATGTATTCCAGGTGCAACTTTTCAAATCCGAGCTTAGTGTTGTGAAACACCTTCTCGGTAAGGGTGAAGGAAGGAACATCCGTCGCTGGAAGCTCACCGGATGCGACTTTAGCATCCCAGACCAAAATTTGGTCCAGGAGGCTGACCAACTTGACGTCCTCCTCTTCTTGGCTCGCTGCTTCTAGTATCAAGACTTGCTTCTCAAGACTGGACTGAGCCAGTCTAAGGATCTCTTCTTTCTCCTTCCTCTTGAGGCCAGGAACAACAGAGTCAACCACCTTATCCACCGTACATGTGGTCATTACCATGCGACCATTACCCTTTACGGGTTCACCATTGTTAGTTGCCTCGTCATCAACGGTGACCAGGGCTTTCGAGATCTTGCCAGCATCAGGGGATGCAGAAGCTCCTTGTGCTGACTAAGTAGTGGATGGGGTCGACGGCGGCACAGCAGGGGAGATAACAAGCTTCTGCTAACGCATCTACTTGCCTGGCTTGTTGTCCAGCTTTATCTTGCTCTTCAACACTGATTTAGATCTAGAACACGGAAATCCTAAAATTTAGGTGTGCTCTGGAAAGATAACAAAGGTAGAGGAGTACTAAAAAAGAAAGGTGAGGTTCTTACTTTTTAACTACTGGCAACACTTGGCTACCAGCAGCAACAACTTCCTTCGCCTTGCGCTTCTTGGAGGCAGGGGTGGCAACTTTTTGCACCTCATCATCCTTCGTATCCTCCGGGTCGTCTGAAGCATAGCCCTCTAGTGGAGCTATCTCGGACTCGGAGAGTTTCTCGAGCTGACAGAGTCGAAAAAGCATCGATGAAAATAGATTCGGAGAAAGAACCGAAAAGAACGACGAAATGCAAAAAGCATAGTCGAAATGTTTACCAGAGTCAGAGGACGGTTGGTCGTATACATCTTCAGAGAAACTTCCGGAACTTTCTGTTCCACTCTTTCTTTGATCAAGTATTGCATGAGGGTCTTGTAATCCTTTAGCGCGAGCCGGCTAGAACTGACCCTCATCTTTTCCTTCTTGTCGCTCGTAATTTGCTGCATGAGGCGGTCTCCGTGGTGCTGGAGAGGCTGAATCGGTGCTCCAGCCAGCAGTGGATCAAGTCGGATCCACGAAGCCTCTCATGCTTCATCAAATATTCGATCCTCCTTTTGGCAAGGATCAAAATATCCGACAGCTCCGGCGCCTCCGCGTCCCATGAAAAACGCCGAAAGACCTTCCGCCTTACCCGGATCCAGAATATCCTTATGGTAGAAGAAAGTTCTGGCCCAGCGTTTGAAGGACTCACTAGCGTTAATCCTAGGATAAATCCAATTCCTCCTAAGGACTAAGCTAAGAGTGCCGGTGACATAAGGCACACCGGCACTGATGGAATTCTTCCGAGTACCATAGTAGTACCGGAAAAGGGTGAGACTTGTCCTAATGCCAAGAAACCCCTCGCACAGGGTTGCATGAGCACTAAGATCGAGCAGAGAGTTGGGAGGAAGTTAATGGAGTTGCACATCGTAATGGTTGAGGACCTCTACGAAGAAGTCTGACGGTGGCCGGCTGAAGCCATGGTCGACGTGAGTGCCGAAAAGCACCCTCTCGCCATCTTTTGGCGTGGGGATGGCATGTCCTGAAGCGCTCCGCCACGCACCGGCGATGATGAACCCCTCATCCTTCATGACTTGGAGCTCCGCAGTATCCATGGTGTTGGGGATCCAAAGACCCTACATCTTCTTCTCGTCCACCACTGACGAACCCTCCGCTGCCGCTCCAGAGGATGAGGCAGAAGCCATAAATCTTAGAGGAAGAAGGGCTAGTGGGGGAAGGAGATATTTTTTCTCAACAGTGTGCAGATGGATACTGGTGCGGAGAGCTCGAGGAGTACGAGGAAGCAATGAATGAATCGACGGAAAGGTGAATCTGAGAAGAAGGGTTTTCTCTCCTCTTATTTTTCTCTGCATCAAGATTTGTGCGGTGAGACGCGCGATTATCACCACGCATATAGGAGAGGGGGAGTTAGCTTCCTCGCGACTCTTCCGCCCCCTGGATTTTCGTGCAGGCATTGAAACGACGTTCTGTTCTGTAAAGAACGGACCCACCAAGGGTCGTGCTGATGGAAATCTTGTCAGTGACATGACCTGACCTGTAAAGTTGTCAGTCAGCACGCCGCCATAAAATATGGCTTATGTTTTAAATCAAGCAAGGAAATGATCAAGGTCGGAGTAATATATATCCGACTCGATTCACTCGGAATCCTACATCAATGAAAGAAGTTTTTGGGAACACTTCAAGATTCTCAAGACGAAGAAACCATCAAGCTAGATGATTTATCCGACTTCAGATCTTGGAGACTTCCGGGGGCTACTGTTGGGGATATACTTTCTGGGTATACCCACAGGACTCACTGACCAGGGTGGCCCACCAACGGGTTAGAGCTTTGCTTCACGGGCGGCCCAGTCAGAGACAGAGGATGAGCTAGTTCCGGCTCCGACAAGGCCCAGAAGAGTTACCGACATAGGCCTGTAGTATTACTTGTAGTCCAAGCTGTACATAGTTACCAACTCTATAACGTAGCCGGATAGGTCTCTCCCTGTAACCCCAGGCCCCGGTGACTATATAAACCGGCCCTATGGGAGCGTTTAGGGCAATAACACAACAATCAACTCGCACAGGCAAACCTCTCTTGTACTCCATTGTAACATCCGGCTTACACCGATATATTACTGGGTTGCTAGCAGGAGTAGGATCCGATCACCGCAGTCAGATCTAAACCTGGGTAAGCTTGTGCTCACTGCTCCTGGAACATCCGACGACTCACACTCTATCCTTCCAACGCCACTAGGACCCCCTATGGTGTACTTGTCGAAAATCCGACGACACTAGCACCATCATCACCACTCCATCCCGCTGTAACAATTGTGTTGAATCTTGCATTGTTCTTAGGGGAAACTTTCCCGGTGTTGATTACTTTGGTAGTTGATGCTTGGGAGTTCAACCATTGAATTATTGTCTATGTTCAGATTGTTATCCATCATTATATCATCTCTGATCTTGATCCATATGATGTCTCGTGAGTAGTTCATTTAGTTCTTGAGGACATGGGAGAAGTCATGTTGTTAGTAGTGGAATTGTGTTGAGGTATTATTCAATGGTTGATATTTAAGTTGTTGTGCTATTCTTCTAGTGGTGTCATGTGAATGTCGACTACATGATACTTCACCATTTATGGGCCTAGGGAATGCATTATGTATTTGGCTACTAATTGTGGGGTTGCCGGAGTGACAGAAACCTAAACCCCCGTTAGGAAACCTTTGCACAAGGGAGTGTAGGATCTCAGAGTTTAAGGATGTGGTTAGGTTTTTATCTTAATTGCTTCTTGTAGTTGCGGATGCATGCAAGGGGTTTAATAACAAGTATGTATTAGTCCAAGTAAGGTCGGCACATTAGCACAGGTTCACCCACACAACACTTATCAAACCAAAGAAGATTAATCAGCTATATGAAATGAAAGCACTTGACAGTATTCCCATGTGTCCTCAAGAATGTTTGGTCCTCATAAGTATTATCACCCGCTTGTACTTTGCTAAGAAAGGATTGGGCCACTTGATGCAATTATTTGCTGTCTTTATTTACTTGCGCTTTATTTCTTTGCTTTATCAAAACCCCCTAAAAATCTGTTTGTTAAGTATTTACAGAGATTTCCTTCTCCAAAGCACTAGTCAACACCTTCTGCTCCTCGTTAGGATAGACACTCCTATTTATCAAAAGTACTACCATACACCCCCTACACTTGTGGGTCATCACCCCGCTCTGTCTCTCTCTCCTCTTCCGTGCGATCTACCAAAACCCTTGCTTCGGGCTCCGTCTCTCGCCTCCATTTTGCATCGCCCCGAGCTTTGGCGAGATGCCTAGAAGCTCCGCCTCGCCGTTGTGAGCAACCTCATCGAAGGAATCGATTCATGTGCCTCCAATTGTCTCCATGGACACCATCTTCCCCAAACCCGACGACCGTCGTCGTCGACATTACCGCCGCAAAATACCTCGCCCGGCCTACCCGAGCCCTTCTCTACAACTATGGTGAGCATGTGTTCCTCCTAGACCGCCTCGCTGGCCCCTTCCTCTCTGGTTCATCCTTGCGTTGACCATCGTCTTGCGTCGCTGCTCGGCCTCATCGCCGACCGTTCTCCGTTGACCTCTAGGTAGCAGCGTCGCCTACTTTAGATTTGCCTTGTTGAGCTTATTCGAATGAGCACAACCGCGCTTTCTAGACCGCCCCCTAGCGCCGCCAGTCACCACCATCAATGCATACTCTGACGAGCCCACGTGGCGCCTACGTGGCTTGCTGACATGGCCCAGGACCCACCAGTCAGTCACAGTTGGTAGCCCTGCACCGGTGAGAAAAGTTCTAGTGTCTATGCTGGCGTCGTGGTGATGTCAGCATGATGCAATAAACCTATTTAAATTGGTTTATTAATTAGAGAAAATGTTATAATCTTGTAAAATCAATAAGTAATTCATTATAAGTTAGAAAAATATGTATAATATATCAAAATGTCTAGAAAAATGAGATATATCTTCTAGAGCTATAATCATGCATTATTAAGCAACTACAATGACAAGTATAATTAGAAGAACATAGTAACCCCTCACAGGTGCATCCAGGGTTTCTTCGAATTAGGGTCTATATCCCTTGAAACCCCTTTTAAATTGTCAAGCATGCTCGAGGGTTACATTTCAATACTAATCAACTTGTCATATCATCGTCCTTACTTGAGCATTTCATTGATGTCATGTGTTGATTGTTTCCCTTTCTTTCTGGTGTTTGGTTCTTCCCGGTAGAATACGATATCGAGATCGAGATTGAAGACCGAGATTAAGACCATTGAAGATCGACGAACAGTACTTGACCAACTTTAATCAAGTCAAGCCCAGGGCTTCCGAAGATCTGCTTATTGGATATCAACGGAAAAAGTCAAGCATAGCCCCACCATGATATAATCCTATGATTTCAAAAGCATTTCAATTCCTGCCATGATGCATATGATTCTACCGTGGTCCTTTATCGATAGATAGAGTATCGTATCTATTGCATCACTCCCTTTGAGCTTATATTACCTGATCGACTGCTCCTAGCATAACTAGGTTTGGCTTGTGTGCACTGCTAGAGCTTATATATGTGTCCTTCTTAGACTTGCATAGCTGTCAGTGCTGATTCATCCAGATGATGTATCAAATATAGATAATCTAGTATGACAGGAGATCAGTGGTAAAAGTTAAACATGATAAGGCTTGTGTGGGAGGCCACAGTGGGATGTGGTTTTTGTAGTCCCATGCTCACCACCATTAGGACCCAAGTTCTTGCCTCTTGAACCAAGACGAGCGTACAACCATACGTGGCTTGGGAACCCCTCGATTGACTAACTTTCCTAGTATATTCCATGAGTCACATAGTTTGGATGTTCCATTTGACATATGCATATAAAACCTTTTGAAATATTTGGCGGGTTAATGTTCATCATAATAAGTAGGTAAGCATGGCGAGGGTTGCTTGGGGTTGATGGAGCCCCTAGTAAACCAACCTCGCCTCACATCTCTAGGGACCGGCTTTGGGGTTTGGCCCGTTACAGCGGAACCATCCTTAGGGCGTGACTCATGGTCTCGGTGAAAGCAAGGAAAATGTTGTGTCTAACCAACCTATATTGGCCTTCCAAGGAAGAGGGTTAATCATGTGCCATCAAGAGTAAGTTAGTGAGTGTGCGTAAAGTTGTACACCCCTGCACGGTAATAATCTTTTCGAAAACTTGTGTCCGCGGTTATGGACGACTTGAGAACGAACGTGATGATCATAGAGAACTTGAACCTAATTGTAAAACTTGGCAGATCAACGGGTGCTTAAGGATGCTTCCTCATGGGTATGAGGGGGTGATCATAGATGAGGTTAGATGATGACTTGGTGGATATCAAAGATGATGATCAATACTTTGGATATGTTGCTCTCTAATCCCCTTTTAAAATATTCTGAGTAGACGAGCTTCTTCTCCCCTTATTTTATAAACAAAGATGGATTTATGCAAAACAACTTCACCAGCCATAAATATTGCGGATTATGTACTCACCCTTGCTTTGTTAATGCTTTTGTAGCAGAGTAAGTGTTCCCCTAAAGACGATTTTGGTATGACATCGACACCGACGAGTATCTTGGGCTTCCCGGCCGGCAGTCTCGAATCTATGGTCTAGAACATCATCGTTATGTTTCAGGCCTCTGAGGCCATTTGTTAAGTTTGCTATAATTAGTAGCATAATTTGCCTTCCGTTGTTTGATGTTTAAGGTTAGTGATCTCTACTTGTAATAATTTGGTTCTTTGCTTAGTTATGAGCTTGTTATAATAATTTTTGTGTCGTAGGGTCACTATTGTGTTACCGATTCTCTCACTAGATATCCTCGAGGTCTAAGTTAGGCTTATGTCAGACGGAGGTCTGGGATTTGTCTAACCCTGATCCCGAGGTGTTACAGTTCAATCGTTGTATCACACAAAAATGTAGTACACGACCCATCTGTAGTATTTCAGCATGAGACAACATTTCCTTGCCTTGAAAGATACAATATATAAGTTACAAGAATAAGTTTAGGAAGTGTTTCGCAGAAAGTAAAACCAGCGAAGACAAGAAAGCGTGCATTCTAACAGACAAAGTTCAAACATACAGAAAGACAAGGTGAGCACCCAAAAAAATAACAAAATAAATTCAGCCTTAGGAAAGGGGAAAGTCAACCACGTTTAATAAGAAAATACATCCGCAACAACAAGGACGGTACATGAGTCCGTGTGAGTTCAGTCGCTGTATCACACAAAAATGTAGTACATGACCCATTATTAGTATTTCAGACGGAGATAAAATTTTCTTGCCTTGAAAGATATAATATATAAGTTACAAGAACAAGTTCAGGAAGTGTTCCGCAGAAAGTACAACTAGCAAGGACAAGAAAAGTTAAGTATACGGGTAGGATGAAAAAAATGACCACATGAAACAAACCTTATATTATTCATGATAAATATCCCGTGAGATATACATAACACGACATAAAAATAAAAATAAAAAAATTACAAAAATTACATAACTAGATAATGAGGACCTCAATAACTAAAACAAACATTCTTCCAATAAACCTACAGAACAAAGTAAACTACTATGACTTCTTCAACAATCCCTACACCGCCTCCTCTCGGAATGCTTGTAAAGAGAAAAGTAGTCCCCCTCGTACAAATCCAACCTCCCGTACAACTCGTACGTAGCATATGAATCCCTACCAGCATATTCCAAATGTCTAGGAGGGAGGGGAGGAGGATAACCCCCACATAAGATGCTCCCTATTTGCAAAACATCCTTCATATTCAAGTAATATGGATTTATAACAGAACCAGCAAGATCCTTCAGCCCTTGCATGTGCTTCCTCTTCTCAGGATCTCTCCAAACTAACTAGATGTTCTTCAGATGATGAATATAGAGATGTTCTAGACTAAGTACCTTCTCATCTTCGACGGTGGCGAATCTAGCAAAAATATACCTCCATCCATACAGAAACAGCCGCAACATATCGCACTTCACATCGGCGTGGCAAATGTGGTACACCAAGACTTCAGAGCCCACACAAAGCTTAATCACAGTGGCCATCCTAGGCTTGAAGTAGGATCCTACATTGTACTCAACATCAACACTCACTATCTTCCTTTCAGAACAAGCAAGGATAGCTTCAACCTTCTTAATACACCCCTCAACACTTGTGCACATGTTGGTGTATAGAACATGCATGGTGGTCGTGCCATGGCATTCTAAAGTGGATTCGTAAGATAAAGGAGGAACAACCATTGGAGGATATTCAAAAACGGTAGATGAAAATGATGTAGCTACCGAAGGAAGGAGAGGGATTTATAGAAAGCTACAAAACAGGAAACTCCAATGGATAGATGAGCACCAAAAGAAACTGCGGCATTAACTACAGATAATCAGCGCCTGCATGTGCGGAAAATCGGCCCCTGTAAAATAGGAACTAAATAGGAAACTCCAAACGGCTAGAAAATCATGCATAATATCCGCCTAATCTACCACATAAAAAGGGAATTCCAACTAAACGACTAACCTCAATGCCGAACATACAAAACAAATACCTACAGGAAAAGCACATAATGCGCGTAATTGTTTCAACAAAATATAAGAGAAGCTTGTGCAAAAAAAAACAGGACAATACAGTATTACCAAATAAGAAAGTTTAGCTTAGGACTAGTGATAAGTTCAGGGAAAGAAAAAAAGAAATAGGGAACTGCAAACGCATAAAAGACATTGCATAATCTCTAGCCTAATATACCACATAAAAAGGTACTACAACTAAATACTAAGCACATTGTGTAACAAAAAAACACAAAGACATACAATAAAGCACCGACTGCGCGCGATTATTTCAAATATTATAAGAGAAGCCTGGACAAAGAAAATAGGAAAGTATAGGTTCAACAAAGTCGAAAGTTCAACCTGGGCCAGTGATAAGTTTAGGATAAACACAATCGAAAATAGGAAACTAAAACAGTTAGAAGAGCATGCATAATCTCATGCCAATATACCACCTTTAAAAAAGGTAATTCTATCTAAATGATTAACCACATTGCAGAACAAAAACAGATATAGATCTATAGAAAAGTACAAAATGCGCGTGATCATTTCAACAAAATATAAAGAGTATCCTGGGAAAAAAACAGGACAATACAGGATGACCAAAATAGAAAGTTCAACCATGACATACAATAAGTTTAGGGCAAGCACATGTGAAATTTTCTGGATATTTATGGATCCAAATATATGATAGAAAAAACATAGGAGTTCAAACAAGTGAGCTCAAGAGAACTTTCGGCATGGTAAAGAAAGTACAAGAGAGAATAGTCTATATTATTCAAATAGAGTATACAAGTACAAAAAGTTCAATATAATAGTTTGTGATACCACCAGAACTGCAATCTTTACATTCCAAACAAAATAAAATGTTGGAACAAAAATTGTACAATGACAGTCATCTGCTTCGAATGCATTAACATCCTTAGTTCATCTTCTACTTCTTCGGTTAATACAAAAGCCGGAGCAAGCATTTGAACCTTATCAGGAAGGTATTCAACACGAACAGTATTGTCCTTATGAAAAATAACATTGTACAGGGGATTGGCCTTCCAGTCAAAACAACGAGGCTGTAAAACAATTTTTCAAAAGGGATCAGACACAAAACATATAAAAATGAAGATAATAAAGTGCGAAAAACCAACTGGGTTTTTGACATGACATACATCCTGATCAGCGATATGCTCAACGAACTTTCCATCGCCATTGTAAGTCCTAACATACTATAGCGTGTAATAGCCGCATTCATTAAAGCCTCACTTAGCATGATCATCAAGGTAAAAAGGCTTTTTTGCCTGAACAATGTAATTCAGATGGTCAATTTTAGTGTAAGCCTCTTTCCCATACGCTCTCTACATGACCATGACAAACCTAGTAGCCTGTTATGAATGAAAATAAAAATAAAAAGTAAGGTGGAGAAAAAATAATTGATTCAAAAAATCAGGAAATAAAAAATAAGCAAATGGTAGAAAAACAAAAAATAAACAAACTCACAAGCTCAACTAAATAAGCTCCATGGAAGGCACTCCTAGTAAGGAAATTGGCCTTCTATCCTCTCTTAGGCTTTCGCCAAGGATATGGATCTACCACATGAATATTACCCCTGTACTTGTTGAACACATATGAAGAGTAATGGAGACATTTTGAACCACACATTTTTGCAATAAGGAATAAGTATCTGTTAAGAAATTAACAAAAAAATCAATTTAAAATTGCACTACAAAACTCAAAAGAAAAAATGTATACAATAGAAAAGCGTAAAATAAAGGGGGTTATCTTACCAAATTAACTTTCAGCAAATTTTCTGACTCGGTCACAAAATATTTAAATTTCATCATTGCATTATCGACAGTGAAGTTCTTACTCGACGACATATTATCCATTTCAAGAACATACTGTCGTGGTATTGCCGACGAGTACGCCATGGAGGGGTCCTCATAGTGCGTGTTTAGAGACGTGGGGTAAGGCGGACGGTTGACGGGTACGAGGTAACACAGCTTACCTAGGTTAAGATCCCACAATGGTGGCGGAATCCTACTCATGCTATAAATCACTATAAGGGAAATACGCCGAGTAACAGAGATTGGTTCGCTGTGCGAGGTTGTCTGAATCGATGCCCTAAAGTCTCTCATAGGCCCGACTTATATAGTTGTCAGGTCCTAGGGTTACAGGGAAAAGTCCTAGCCGGACAGGTCACAGAGTCCTATACCGTCTATTACTAGTCTTGTGTATCTTGCACTGCAAGGCTCCGGGTACGCTGGTAACTCCATCGTAGCCTTCCTTTATCCGGCATGGGCCTCCCTTCTGGATCCACCTAACTGGGTCGCCCAGTAGGCCATAGGCCATGCTACCGACTATGGGCCACCCGGGTTAGTCGGATAAGAGACATGCTATAGGGATACCCATATAGCATATCCCCAACAGTAGCCCCCGGAGAACTCCGAGATCTTGCGTCGTCTTGCCTCTTCACGTGGAATGCTCCGTCTAGATGGATGTCGGCAAATCGTCAAGCAATATCTTGTAGTCCTCCCAAAGAACCCTGCAAGGTTTTCTCCGTCTTTGATTTGTAAGCCGGAGAAATGTTGAATCTTCCATCGTACTCTTCCATAGTCGGATTAAATCCGTCCATGCCGGAATCTTCGATGCGACGGCTCATCTACCCGTGTCAGATATGACGTTGTAGGCTTAGGTCAGTGATGCCTCGTAACTCACACATGCAGAAACGCAATCATATCCGATTTTCCCGCGCGAGTGATACGAACCGTTGGTGGCGACGATTGGAGATGTGGCGAAATTTCCGCACATGTTCGTGATCATGTTGTCTACGCGGAAACCATCCGATTAGCTGCACGAATCTTGATGCCGAGGATGATAAATAGTAACCGTGGGACACTTTCCACTTTTTACCTCATTCTTCTCGCGTCATCGTCTTCTTCCTCCAGCCGCACGCCTCCTCGAGCTCTCCGCGAGAAACCTCGAAAAACCTACCTTCCATCTGCGTCAGTCGCATCCTTCCAACACTCCATGGCCAGCAGCAGCTCCTCCCTATCGATGGCGGCGTCGAGCAAAGCCGCGGCGAAGCTGGCGAGCTCCGTCATCGTGCCCCCAGAGGGCCTGGTCATCCCCGTGTCGGCGGTGATCGAAACCACCGGCGGCGACCATAATCTGGCGGCGCTAGAGCCACTGGAAGAAGAGCCAGACTCGCATAAGGGCGACTAGCGCGGCTCGGACATCACCGACCGCGACATCAAAGAGATGGTCGCCGAAGGCTACCTTCCCGCGACGGAGGGGCTCGCCTGGCGGGCGGCGCTGGACGGCAAGGTGACACCTTCTCCCCAAGCCGGAGAAAAGGTGTAACTCAAGGCTCAGCTGGTACGCGGTGTTTCCTTGCCCATCTCCCACTTCGTTCTCTCCGTCTTGAACCACTACAAGGTCCAACCCCACAACCTCTCCCCCAATAACATCTTATTTCTTAGAAACTTCGCGACACTTTGCGAGGGTTACCTAGGGATTAGGCCTAGGTTAGACTTGTTCGTGTACTTATTCACCGTCAAACGTGAAGCCGGACATAGTAAGGAGGAGCTTAGGAACTGCGGCACCATAAGCATCAAGATTCGATTTGGCCGGCGGTTCCCCGACATCGTCGGCCACGAGTCCTGGAAGAACTGGCAGCGGACGTACTTCTATGGCCCCGACATTCCTTTGGCGGGCCGAGAAGTGACGTACCCGGACTTCGTGGATGGAGCCGCCGCTGAAGTTTCTACATGGAGATCCCATGCCTCCCTTTCCTCCGACCTCGACGCTTCTCGCGCAATAAGGCGGATCGAATGGTTCGTAGAGACGGGTTTGACCGGCTTGGACCTAGCCATGTGCTGGTTCATCAGGCGAATCCAACCCCTGCAGCACCGCGCGAAGTTCATGCACGAGTATACCAGTGATCGAAGGGATAGCCTCCGGATCTTCGTGGATAACTTCTCGAGCGACTCCGTCAAGCTCCGCCTGAAGGACATCGTCAAGGTGAAGGATAAGAAGCGTGGCTTCACTATCACCTATGACATGTTCGTAGACGGCAAGTGCCCAAAGGTAGGTATTTATTTTCCGTGTACGACATATGCTCCAGTTTTTCCGTCTTTCCAATACCATCTTATCTAACACGGTGATTTCTTACGTAACAGCTTAGCGATCTAGATGAGGACAACCTGGCTGCCCAAATCTACGATCCAAAGATGAAGGAAGTCACGGTCGTGTCCGACGATGATGTCCCGTTGGCGCAAAAGCGAAAGAGCTCCACCTCTGACGCTGCCGATGGAGGCAAGAATAAGAAGACGGAGGGTGGAGCCTCCAAAAAGATTACCGCCGCCCTGGAGGCGGAGAAGAGAAAAGCCACCGGGATTTTTGCCAAAGCACTCCCCTAGTGTAAGCTTCTCATTCTTCGACATTGTCTATTTATCTGTCTTGTTCCTATACTTATGCATTTTGCACGTCTCAGGAAGAAAGCCACGACCAGCCTCAAGAAGTCCTCCAAAACTTTGGGGGCTTCTAGAAATATCAAGGACATGCTGCATCGCGACTCCTCCCCCGCCATCGCCCCTGCTACTCCTGCCATCAAGCCTTCCTCCGCCCCGACAAGTTCTCAAGCCAAGGAGGCACCAGGCCCTTCCGCCATGGAAGTGGGTTCTGGCGCATCTACCGAACTCGCTGTTGTCGGCGAGCAGGCAACGCAGGAGAGCACTGCTCTACAAATGGCTGAAGCTCCGGCTAAGGATGCCATCGGTAGCGGCAAGGCGGTGGTGGGAGATGGTATCTCTACCGAAGGCGGTGCCCCTACTCCCCAGAAACCCTTTGAGTTTCCGAAGATAGTTTACCCGGTGCTCACGCCGAGTGACACAACTCTGGTTCCTGGAGGAGTACCATCATCTCCGACATGCGGTCTTGAGGAGCTACTCCGACAAGCGGATATCTTGCGAGGAAATAGCATTTCCTTCGGCAAGATGCTAGCCGAGAGTGCTATGAACCTCAAGATTATTACACTTGTAAGTTTTTACTTTGCCTTTTGCATTTCATATGAGTATCCCACTGCAGCCCCCGAGGATGTAGACGGAAAACCATAGGTTTTGCATCTATATGCTCTAAGACTGACCAAGTTAGAAAAAACTCTCACTGTAGCCCCCAAGCATTTAGATGGAAGAAACTATTCCGACTAGATGCTTTAAGAGTAGCATACGCAGTGTTTATAATTTTCAATATTGTAGCCCCTGAGCCTCTAGTTGTAACTGAATTAGTTCTGACTAGATGCTTTAAAGAAAAGCTAAGCATTTTCCGAGTTAAAACTTTATACTATAGCCCCCAAGCTTCTAATCGAGAACTGAAGTAGCTCCAACTAGATGCTTAAAGAAAAGCTAAGAATATTGCTAAGTTAAAAAACTCTCGCTGTAGCCCCTGAGCGTCTAGGTGGAAAAATTCCGACTAGATGCTCCAAGTAGACTAAACAACGGTTTAACTTTTTTCCTTTGTTCCACAGAACGAGAACGCTCGGAGGGGCATGGCCAATGACAAGTACCAGAATATGCGCGCAGATCTTGAAGCCGAAAAGGGTAAAACTGCCATCTTGAAGGAACATATCATAAAAAACAAGAGTCTGTTTTCTTTTTGCGTATTTCCATCTTGTTTTTGTGCCCATAATCTCCGAGTACTCACTGTGTACTTTGTTTTCTCCGACTTTGCAGAGCATGTCGCCAAGGCCAAGGATATTGTCGAGCAGTCCAAGCACATCCAGCAGCTGGACAGCGAAAACAGTATCCTTAAGAAGGACAGGGAAGAGATGCTGAAGATGCACGAGGATTCCATGAAAGCCCTGCAAGATTCCGCCTCCACGGAAATCAATCGCTTGAAGGAGGAGCTTGCGATCTTAAAATATAAGAAGCAAGCTGCTGATGAGCAAAACCAACGCCATAGCGAGGCGTTTAAGCTCCTCCAACAAGAGAAGGAATCCTTGGCGGACACCATCTGGCAGGCCAAGGCCAGCATCTTCACTAAGTTTCCTCCGACTTGTATTTCTCTAGTCTGGATACTTAGAGTTTATGGAACTCATGTGATCCTTGTCAGAATTTTAAGCTCCTATGGGTTTAACCCGCTCGCCTCCTTCGGACAAGGAATGCATGGTTCTTGCCGGCAAATTCATCAACACCGCCATCACCCAAGCCAAAGAGATTGCCAAGCCCCTCCAGATATACATCAAGGCCTCAGACTCCGTGACGAAGTACTCGGAGATTCTGCACCGAGCCCCCGAGCGTGTCACGAGCTAGAAAGCTTCATGTGCATGGGCTGGCGCAAGGATGGCGCTGTCAATGGTGAAGGCACACTACGAAGGTGCCGACATTGACACGGTGACCTCTGGTATCCCCGACATTGATGATGACGGCAAAGAGATTGATCATGAAGCCATCTTGTCATCACTCGTGGGTTATGACACCAGAGTTGCCGAGTTGGTGGACATCGACGTCTTCGTGCCCATGAACACCATCGACAGCATCAACCAAGAGTCCTCCGAGTCTCATCATAGCGTTAATGCTGAGGGTGATTCTCTGGCTGGGGACGATGCTGCTTCCAAATCTCATGTGCCCAAAGAATGAAAAACACTATGTAATATTTGTTTCACCTTTGGTGTATGCACGGTAAAAACTTGGCGATGTAATCTTAAGGCGGAAAACAATGGTTGTTATATCCTGCTACTTAAGAACTAATTTCCAGCATGTATATATTTTTAAGCAAGTGTTGGCTTATCCATTACTTTGGTTCTTATGCTTGACTTTTTGTGAGTCGGAAGACTCGTTGTCGGCACCATGCGCTTAGGTGATGATGCCCAATGGCACCGTCAATAACCCGAGCACAAAATCGCCGACAACAAGTGCCGAAAGTCACTACTCCAGAATCCACATAAAAACGACAAAGAATGTGTAGACCAAAAAACTTAAGCTAACGCCCGTAGGCGGAATTTTCACAAGTGCAAACGCAAAGCTTGTGCATAAAGGTTTTACATGATCCAAAAATGAACACTAAAGGAGGTAAAAGACTCAAAAATATGAGTGAACCAAAGAGCTTTATTTCATTGATCATATAAGAGGTACACAATTAGATAAAAAATGCTAAGTGTAAAAAGGACGTAGTTGTGCTATGTTCCATGGCCGATCAAGCTCCGGGTAGTCATCATCCGAGTCACGTCGCTTACGCTTATGATCCTTGTTGGGTCTATCCTTTAGTTCATGATTGTCAACAAGGTAGTAATACCCATTGAGCAGCGCCTTGCTTGTGATGAATGGTCCTTCCCATGGCGGGGATAATTTGTGTGACTTCTTCTGCTTAAGTCGGAGCACCAAATCCCCCTCTTTAAACGAGCAATGCCGAACGCGGCGACTATGGTAGCTGCGTAGCTTCTGCTGGTAGATGGCGGATCTTTGGCATGCCAAAACGCGCTCCTCCTCGAGAAGGTCCACATCCAGGTGTCTAGATTCTTCATCATCATCCTCGTCGTAGGCGGCAACTCTTGGTGCATCGTGAAGGATGTCGGAAGGCAGGATGGCTTCTGCTCCATATACCATGAAATAAGGGGTGTAGCCGGTGGATCTGTTGGGTGTAGTTCGTAAGCTCCACAGCACAGATGGCAATTCTTCTGCCCAGGCTCCAGCTGCTCTATGTAGTGGTGCCTCAAGACGTGGCTTGATTCCCTGCAGAATTAATACATTGGCTCGCTCAACCTGACCATTGGATTGTGGGTGAGCCACAAATGCAAGGTCAAGTCGGATGCCTTTCTCCCAGCAATATGCCTCCATTTCTCCGAGTGATAAATTGCTGCCATTGTCGGTGATAATGCTATGTGGGAGACCAAATCTCACCACAAGATCTCGGACGAACCTTAGGGCAGTTGCCCCATCAAGCTTTCTAATGGGTTTAGCTTCTATCCATTTAGTGAATTTGTCAACTGCTACAAGCAGATGCGTAAATCCACAAGGTGCCGTCTGTAACGGTCCCACCATGTCCAGCCCCAAGACCGTAAATGGCCAAGTTATTGGTATTGTTCGCAGTTCTTCAGCAGGAACATGTGGTTGTCGGGCATAATACTGGCATCCCACGCATGTCTCAACCAGGTTGTCGGCATCCGCCTTCGCGGTCAGCCAGTAGAATCCTTGCCGGAAGGCTTTTGCGACCAACGATCGAGGAGCGGCGTGATGCCCGCAATCTCCGAGATGGATTTCGCGTAGGATTTCCATACCTTCTAGCTGGGAAACACACTTTAGCTATACACCAGTAGTGCTCCTTTTATAGAGTTGCCCATTGATTATGGTATAACCCTTTGATCATCGTACGATTTTCCGTCTTTCAACTTCGTCATCGGGCAAAGTTCCATGTTCGAGATACTCCATGAACGGTTTTGTCTAAGCCGAAGGTACCTTAGTCACCATGTTGACGAAAGAGTCAGCTCTATCCGGGTTGTCGATGTCGGGGCCCTTCACAGATGGTGTGCGTAGATGCTCTAGGAAAACTCCTGGCGGAATTCGCTTGCACCCTAATCCAAGATTAGACAGCAGATCAGTCGCCTCGTTTTGCTCCCTAAGCACATACTTGACTTCGTAGCCCAAGAAGCTCTTGGCTATCTCGTCCACTTCGTCTCGATATGCCTCCATCATAGGGTTCCGCGCATTCTAGGTGCCAGCCACCTGCTGGGCAACCAAGTCGGAATCTCCACTGCAAACTATGCGCTTGATGCCAATGTCCTTGGCTACACGTAGTCTGTGAATGAGTGCTTCATACTCCACCATGTTTTTTGTAGCCTCGAAGTGGATCTGCAGAACGTAGTGTAGCTTGTCTCCTGTTGGTGACTGTAGCAATACACCAGCCCCCGAGCCATTGAGCAGCTTTGATCCGTCAAAGTGCATCACCCAGTACTCTGGTTCTGGCAACGGAGTAGCGTCTGGCATCTCCGTCCAATCTGCAACAAAATCCGCCAAGGCTTGTGACTTGATAGCGTCGCGTCTCTTGTAGGTGATCTCGAAGGCGGCAAGTTCAATGCCCCACTTCGCGACCCTTCCCGTAGCGTCGCTGTTATTGATAATATCGGACAGTGGAGTCTTGCTCACCACTATGATTGGGTGCTCCTGAAAGTAATGCCCCAGCTTCTGAGAAGCAAGGAATACTCCATAAGCTATATTTTGGTAGTGCGGGTAACGCTGCTTGGATTCCGTCAAGACCTCGCTCACATAGTAAACTGGTCGTTGAACTCCGTGCTCATAGCTTGGTTCCTTCCGCTCTACCACGACGACGATGCTGATAACCCGGTTGGTTGCCGCCATGTAAATTAATAGGGGCTCTCTAGGCTCGGATGCTGCAAGGATGGGCGCTGAGGAAAGAATATCCTTGAGCTGCTTCAATGCTGCATCTACTTCATCCATCCACGTGAATTTGTCCGCCTTCTTCAGCAACTTGTACAGCAACAGAGCCTTCTCTCGAAGTCAACTGACGAACCGACTAACTGCTGCAACACAACCTGTTAGTCGTTGAATGTCCTTTAGGCATGTCGGACGGTTTATGTTCAAGATGGCCTTGATTTTCTCCGGGTTGACCTCGATTCCACGCTGGGAAACGATGAAGCCCAACAATTTGCCGACTGGAACCCCGAAGACGCACTTCTTAGGGTTAAGCATCATGTTGTATTTCCGGAGATTATCAAAGGTTTCTTTTAAGTCGACATCACCGCAATATCGTCCACGTAGGTGTGAATGTTCCGACCAATTTGGTCGTGAAGGAAACGTTGCATTGTCCGCTGGTAGTTAGCACCTGCATTTTTCAGCCCAAAGGGCATCGTGACATAGCAAAACCTGTCGTACGGGGTAGTGAACGAAGTGGCCAATTGGTCCGACTTCCTCATCTTGATCTGGTGGTATCCTGAGTATGCATCGAGAAAACACAAAAGTTCCGAGCCAGCCGTCGAGTCAATGACCTGGTCAATGCGAGGCAAAGCAAACGGATCTTTGGGACATGCTTTGTTCAAGCCGGTGTAATTCACGCACATTATTAATTAACTGGTTCCCTTTTGGGGGACAAGTACAGGGTTGGCCACCCATTGGGTGTGAAGGACTTCTCGGATAAATCTAGCCTTAATTAACCTAGCTATCTCTTTGCCAATGGCGTGTCTCTTCTCATCTCCAAAGCGTCGTAGAGGTTGTTTTACTGGTTTGCATTTTGGATCAATGTTTAAGCTGTGCTTGGCTAGTTCTCTAAGTACACCTTTCATGTCGGCAGGTTGCCAGGCAAAGATGTCCCTGTTCTCACGGAGGAACTCGACGAGTGCGCTTTCCTATTTGGGATCCAGGTTCGTCCCAATGGCGGTGACCTTGGAGGCATCGCCTACCACAAGTTCCACCGGCTTGGTCTCGATGGCGGCCTTGAACGCAGGAGCGGAGTCGGAGATTTGCTTCTTCGATGCGGGCATCTCTGATTCATCGACCTTGCTCTGGATCTCTTTGAATTCTTCGCTGTAGAGGATAGCTTCTGCAACGGCTGCTTCGTTGATCTTGCAGTCCCTTGCCTTGGTAAAGCTTCCGGATACGGTGATGATGTCGTTTGGTCCGAGTATCTTGAGCTTGTTGTAGACGAAGCATGGCTTGGCCATGAACGTGTGGAATATGTCGCGGCCGAATATGACGTGGTACACGCTCTTGAAGGGGACCACCTCGAAGGTCATGCGCTCTTGGCGGTAATTATTAACATCGCCAAAGGCTACCTGAAGTGTAATGCACCCAAGGGACCGAGCCTCCCAACCAGGAACTACACCATGGAAGATGATGTTGGTCCGCCTTAGGTTTGCCTCCATCAAGTTCATCTTTTGCAGTGTATCCAGGTACATGATGTTGATGCTGCTTCCACTATCCACCATACACTTGGTGAAGTCCACGCCATCAATCAAGGGGTTGATGACCATGGCGTACTGGTTCTCCGTGGGTATAAGGTCTGGGTGGTCCGTCCTGTCCCAAGTTATTGGAACCTCCGACCAGCGTAGGTACTGTGGGACTGGGGGGAGAGTAGCCATCAGGATCCTCAGAGAGGTCTTCTGTTGTCGGACGGTGGGGGTGCCAAGGAAAGTGTGGTAGACTGGGGCCTTATTTGCGAAGGGGTTCTTGCCCTTGTCGTCGCTCTTGGCGGCGTGCTTGGGGTCAACATCCTCGTCCATGTCACTTGAATGTTTGCACTCTTCCTCCTTCTTCTTCCCCTTGCCCTTGCCTCGCGGTCTGTTCGTCCGACTTTGCTTGTAGCCGGACTTCGGGTCTTCCTTGAGGTTGTTGACGAACTTGCAGTGTCGATTGGTATGGTTGGCTTTGCTGTTGACGTCGAGGTGTACGAGGCATGGCATATCGCGGTACTCCTCGTAGGTTTGGGGAACGCGGAGCGGCGCCGAGGTGGTTTCACTTCCTCGTTGCTGCCCACGACCAGCTCCCCTTCCTCGGCCACGTTGTCCGCCCTCTCCTCTTAGATTGCTTTTCTTCTGGAGCGGTCTTCTGCTTTGTACTGCTATTCCTCCGAGCTTGAGTTGGAACAGCCGTTGCCGGCAATGAGCCACGAGCATCGTCGTCGGCAGCTGCGAACTCACTAGCCAACTGAATCATCTGGTTCAAGTCAAGCTGGTGATTGTCCTGCAAGCGCTTCAGCTTATGTCGGAGCAACGTTCCCCTTTCCAACCCATCGATGAAGGCGGCCATGGCGGCGTGCACTCTGCGAGAATTCTTCATGTCCAGCCAGCGGGAGAGGTAGGCGCGAGATGTCTCGTCTTTCTCTTGCACGCACCGCTATAGATCGCCCACCATGCAGGGACGCTTGTATGTACCCTCAGAGTTCTTGGTAAACGCTTCTTGCATGTCCAACCAGTTGTAGATAGATTTCTTCGGCAAGTCGTCGATCCATTGACTGGCCGTACCCACCAACATTAATGGGAGGTACTTGACGGCGACGTAGGGGTTGCCTCCGACAATCTCCACCGCGTTGCCGTAGTCCTGCAACCATGTGGCTGGCTTGGCAGCGCCGTCATAGGGCTTGATGGTCTAGTCAATCCGGAAACCTTTGGGATAAGTTGCGGACCGTATTGCGGGTCCAAAGCAACGTGGTCCCAGGTATTGTCCTTCCCGGGCCCCGTGGATCTTATCGATCCGTGAACGTGCATCATACGGCTCCGGGTTCTTCTTCCTTTTGTCAACAGGGGATGGGCTGAGCGATGCGAGCCTCCTCCGCCATGGTGACTGCTTGGTGGTGACGGAGGCGGAGGTGGCGGTGGGTTAGCCTTCTTGCTGTTACCCTCCTGCGACGCCTCACGCCTGTCACGGTTGCTTGTTGGGCACGAAGGGTCATGGCGTGACCTGCTCTTGTGTCCTTGGTTGTGCTCTTCGTCATGACGGGTCTGCTCCGTGTTGTCGCGGATGACGATGCCGCACTGTTTTGGTGGGGCCATATCCGTACGATGGTGAGCCTTGTAATCTTCGTGATGTCGGGGAGATCGGGGCGGTGGCGATGGGCAACGAGGTCGGGCCTTTTCTCCATGGTCGAAGGATATGGGGATGGCATCCTTCCTGTTGCGTGCATCCCTCCGTCTTCGTTCTGATGAACCCGTCTGGGACCCGACATCAAGAAGATATCTGTCCCTTGGCGGCTTGTATTGGCTAGATTGGTAGAGAGCTGGGTTAGACTCAAGCCTCTAAGAGGTGGCCTTTTCCTGCTGCTTCACCACCTTGGACACTAGGTCGTAGACCTTTTCCACTGCCGCAGGCGATCTATCCTGCTCCAGAAGGGTCTTGGCGACGGCGAGGTTAAGGAGTGGGGTGGGCATCACCTGCTTGCCTTCACTGTCAATGTATGGCTTGGCCAGTGCCGGCTTCGAGGGAGCCCATCCTAGGTTGCGTCGTACACCAGGATCGTTGATAACGTGAGCCGGAGCTTTCTTAGCCTTCTGCTGTTGTAGAAAAGTCTTGTACTAGGCCTCCATTGATCTAGCTTTCTCTATGGATTTCTGCGCATTGACCAGATCTCGATCTAGTTTAGCGCCTTGCTCCGCGATGTCTTGCGCCTCCTCCAGCAGCTGTTGGCACTTCTCGTCAAGCTGGGTCACGTTCCGGATATGAGCGACGGTCAGTGGCTCGACAAGGAGATTGTCGTACATCACTCTATCAGCTGGAGTAACTTGGGCTGCTGCCGACGTAGATGCTAGAGGCGGCACGTTTGCGGTGTTTTTGTTGCTCGGGCCGGTGCTGGGTTCCTGCGGCTGCTGCACTGGGTTAGGCGGAGGAGGCATGACCTTTGTGCGATCATCGTCAGCAGCAATAAGTGGCCCCTTCCCCTTTTCCAGCGCCGTAGGCGGAGCTCGTCTGGGTTGATCTTCATCCATCCCCGTCCCAATGGTGATGAACACCCCTCGGGACGTGATGGCGTTGTTGGCTTGCTCGTCGCGCGAGTACTCCTCCTACATCTCCTGCATAGCGGAGTCTAGCTCTTCTGGACTGAAGTTTATCTCCTCTGAATCTACACTGAAATCAGCATAAAGCGCGTCAATGACAGAGTCGGAGGGTGCCAGGATTTCCTCGATGATGGGCGGTGGAGGTGCAACGGGCTCGATGATGACTGGAGGTGGTGGTGCTGCTGCGACGATGGCGGCAGGAGGCGGTGGTGGCGGCTGCTGAACCGGAGGTTCTCCGTCTGTGAGCGCAAGCTCCATCTGGGCTGCCGCGTCAGCGACCGCGTAGCTGTTGACGGTGCTCACCATCTCTTGGAGGGTAGGCGTCCTGTTGCCTGCTGCCGTCTTAAAGAATGTCGGAGAAGCGTGCCGCGGTCCAGTCCTTCCACAAAGTGATACAGAGCGTTATCATCGGGGTAGTTGGCTAGGTCGGCTCGTATACGGAGCCACCTGGCCAAGTAGTAGCGGGGGTTTTCTCCCTCTCTCTGAATGCAGCGCGCCAGATCGAAGATGCTAACCATGTCGACGAACTTGGATCTCTGCTGTCCAGACGCACGGACGAAGCCGGCGGATTTGCAGTGATCTTCCACCTTTATATCCTGCACAGGGGCGGTTTGGGTGGGCCTTGAATTTTTCCGATCTTTGTCGGCAAACTCCAAAGAGAGATCCGACATTGATCCTTCCGCGAACGTATCCTGCCTGTAGGCGGTCCGTGCGGGTCTTGATGCTTTCCGATCTTTGCCGGCAAACTCCGAAGAGAGATCCGACATCGATCCTTCCGCGAACGTATCCTGCCCGTAGGCGGTCCGTGTGGGTCTTGATGCTTTCCGATCTTTGCCGGCAAACTCTGAAGAGAGATCTGACATCGATCCTTCTGCGAACGTATCTTGCCCGTAGGCGGTCCGTGCGGGTATTGATGCTCCTCCAACTCCCAGGGAACTAGTGCCCGAGTCGGTTTCGCCGATGAACAGGTGGATGTCTCTGATAGGAACGATCGAACACAGCATAGGGTTCATCTTCTCCGGGATCCAGAACTCGTCGGGAGGGACGATCGGAACGTTGCCGGAGAAGAGAACGCGACCGATGGCTACGGTTTCGCCGATTCCCGTGAAGATCTTGGTCCTCGCCCGCTGAAGAGTCTGAAGCGCCTCTTGCCCCACTGTGGGCGCCAACTATCGTGGTATTTCCGACGAGTACGCCATGGAGGGGTCCTCACAGTGCGTGTTTAGAGACGTGGGGTAAGGCGGACGGTTGACGGGAACGAGGTAACACAGCTTACCCAGGTTCAGATCACACAACGGTGGCGGAATCCTACTCCTGCTATAAATCACTATAAGGGCAATACGCCGAGTTACAGAGATTGGTTTGCTGTGCGAGGTTGTCTGAATCGATGCCCTAAAGGATACCATAGGCCCGACTTATATAGTCGTCAGGTCCTAGGGTTACAAGGAAAAGTCCTAGCCGGACAGGTCACAGAGTCTTACACCGTCTATTACTAGTCTTGTGTATCTTGCACTCCAAGGCTCCGGGTACGCTGGTGACTCCACTGTAGCATTCCTTTATCCGGCATGGGCCTCCCTTCTGGATCCAACTAACTCGGCCGCCCAGCAGGCCATAGGCCACGCTACCGACTATGGGCCACCCGGGTTAGTCGGATAAGAGACATGCTATAGGGATACCCATATAGCATATCCCCAACACATACTGCAAAATAATGTAGTGCATATTAGATGAAACACTCAGCAAAAATATCAGTACAACCACATGTACAAACTAAGTTCAACATAGATCTCAAGGAAAGTTCAGGAATGCATACATAGAAAGGAAAAAAAGAGGGATAAGGATGCAAACAATTATCGTAAGGAAGTACGGGCTTAGTAGGACACGAGACCCGGATGCAAAAGTGTGGTTCATCCTGGGTCATACTTCCATTGATTTACAATAAAACCAAACCTCTCTCCTTCAAACTCACCAAGGTCACCAAATGCCTTTATCAAATCTTTCCCCATAATGACCGTATAAACCGCCTCACCATATTTGTCTATACCATGCAAGAATCTACTGAATGTCACCCTGGATCATAAAAAAAATAAAATCAAAAAAGATAATCTGATATATCATAACAAAATCATGAAAAAAACATGTGCAAAAAGAGTATCTCAGATAAAACATCAAGAAACAAACTTAAGTACATAAATTTTCGAAGACTCGCTCTTCATACTTCTCAGCATACTTGCTAAGCATGAATTCCCTCGGAATCCTCGCACTACGGAGGTGCATAAATTTACCAGGAGGTTTGAACGGCTCGACAGGTCCGCTCCAGTTTAATGGCCCTTTGGTTGCCCTCGGTTTGGACACCATATTTTGGGAATCCACGACAGGATCCACCTTCCTCTTTAGACCAGCAAATTTCTTTTCTGGCCTAGTTTTTTGATCAACAATTTCATCTGTGTTGGTCAAATCAGCACATTTGGCAATCTTATCAAATTCGTCATCTTCAGGATTCGACTTTAAGACACGCAGCTTCTTGTCTACAGGCATACTGGCGGCAGATGCCTTGCATTTAAAATGCTAAACAGCAAAACATGAACTCGGGATGCGACGTTTTTCATGGCTAGAGACACTGAAAGCATCAAAATCTGGCTGATACATCTGGCTCTCGAACAGCCAGAAAATCTCATCAGAAATATCCATCCAATCCCCTGGGATAATGAATACAAGTTAATACAGTTAAAATAAAACAAAAAATAGATAGAAAAGTTCGGTCACAGCAAAATGAGAGGTTCAGGGCATTTACTTGGATGGTAGCCAAACAAGTTAACAAAATCCAATTTGAAAACATCACACATCGCCCATCTGAAAAGCATAAATTTCTTCACGTTTGGGATGTCCTTATAAGTGAAATCAGTATCTGCTTCACCAGTCCATGAATGAGTGAACTGTAACATGAACCACCCGCAATCACGCATGCATGCAATTGAACAAAAAATAAAAAGTGCGTCTATTTATACCTTAAAAACCAGAAAGTACAAGGAGTGACTAATGGAAAGTACAAGAACTAGAAAATAGACAGTTCGGCAAACTATTACAGAAAAACAAAGAATCAAGGATAATAGGAAAAGAACTGCTATAGTGAATACATATATTTGACTCACCCATTTTTTTGTCGAGGGACATTCATATATTCCATTTGGAAACCATCAATGCTAATTGGTACAAGAGGCCTATCAAAGTCGACGCTACCATCGGTCCAGAGTGTCCGTATACTTTTCACCATTTTATGATAAATGGACCAACCAACATGATTCAGCAATGTGTACAAAGAATCCAAGTACTGGAAGCAACCTTTTTTCAAATTAAGGCAAATTGTGCCCCAGTGGCCAAATCCATCCTTCCTCGCAGGAGGATTCAACGTCAGGAACATCACCTATAAAAAGGAAAAATTAAAAATTGACTAGATATGAAAACAAAAACTGAAGTATTCGTCACGTGCAGGAATAGACAACACACGGATAGTCAAACTAATTGAACTTACAAGATCATACTTGTCCATGTTACATTCATCTACTTCCTAACACTCCTATCTATATCACCATGCAATAGTTTAACCTGCAGATGAATCATAACAAAAAGGAAGAATCAAAAATTCATGAATATATATTAAAATGAAAGAATACAAAGCACAAAATCAAAAAATAATGTAAATGCGCAAACAAAGCTTACGGTGACATAACAAGGTATAATAAGCTTCTCTGAGTCATGATACTTCTCACCCAAAAGATAGATGACAATCATCGTTGTCTTAGAACCAAGATAACCAACATGATCTGGATGATCCTCATGCAAACTAGGCAGACTAAAAGAATCGGAAATATGACCAACTGTAGCGCTCACAAAACAATTCTCAAACATAGGCAATGAACTGCAAGTTTCAAAAAAGACATGAACAAAAATCAGGAAAAAAAGTAAAAATACAAGAAAATAAAAGAAAACATGGTAACATACCCTTTAGGGTGACTTGTCCTGATGGTTGTGACCGTATGGTAAAATCTTTCAATTCCTTCTGGTAGATTAACTTGATCCACTAGAATAGATGGATCTGGATATTTCCATACAAAATAATCATAAACAAGTAAGTTCAATAGAGAAAAGCAGAAAAGTACAGGCGATAAACAAGATAGGTTCAACCACATACAAGCAAATAGTACAGTCTGCTAGAATTGTAATGAATAGTGTTGGACACAACTAAGTTCAAGAACACGATTGAGAAAAGTTCAGTCATGTGATACAGAGAGTATATAACACTTGCAAGTACGGTTACAGAAAGTTCGGCATGCCTGAAATAAAATAGAATTTTACACACTGTGTCCACTTAGCAAACAGGAAAACTAAAGCAATTGAAAACATCCACATAAAAAGATGGATGACAGGCTACACCAGAACACAAAACATGAAAAGCATATAGATAACATCGCATGTTTCATCACAAACAATACATACAGACATAGTTTTTTACATTTCCAGACACCCACAGAGTTCAACAACACATAACAAATAGAAAAATTAAAAAAAAGATAAAAATGAAGATGGTCTTTATGTGTTCTTGCCTAAATCTGGAGTAGAAGAACTTGGCACAATATCCTCTTCACGAACGATCTCTTCAACATCATTAGTTCCACTAGAGGTTCCCATAGAACCTGCCTCTACTTGGTAAGCAACATGCATTTTTAAAACAGGAAATAAACTAGAAGCTGACACAAATCCATCCCCGCTAACTATAGCTTCATCAGGAGCATCTTGAACAGTTTCTTCAGCAGCATGTGCTGGAACAACTTCAGAAGCAGCACCTAAAGCAGGAGCAGTTCCATCAACTGCTTCACCAAATGCAGGTCCTGGACTACATTGAATTTTTTTCAGCAGTAGCACCTGCTGCGGGAGCAACTTCAACACTTTCTTCAACTTCTACATCAATTTGTTGATGACCCACAACTACATCAGACACATTAGCATCTTCGGTATGAATATCACCAAAAACAGGACGAGAAGACGTGTCATCAAAAGCAACATCGTCGCCCGCCTCATCATGCTTATCATATTTAGTTCTCTTGCTGTCCTCAGCAGGAGAAGTAGTATGAGACATAGGCTTGATCTCAAAACATCTAGAATGGTACCAGCACCTCCAACGTCAATATCCAACATTAAACATGGGGAAAACAAAACAAGTGCCTCCCTGGTTAGTTCAAGTAACCAACAACAGGAAGTTCAACAAACATAATGAAAAAGTTTCAGCTAACTGCCTCCCTGGTTGGCAACTCATCACCATTGCCTTGATAGCCAGCAAAATTTTCAAAAGCAGCAAAAGCAAAGACCTTTAGTAGTAGCAGTTTGCAAAAGACACCTTTAGTAGTAGTAGTTTCGCAGCAAAGCAGCAGCTTAAGCAGCATCTCTCTCCTTCAACTCACGAAGAAAATTTGTATCTCGGTCTTCATAAGGTTTGCACCGAGCTTTCTGTGATTTTTTTACCAAACCAAGAGTACTTTGGGTGTGAGCAATGGAGTTCCAAAGCATCTCAATACTACGTCGCTCAACAGAGAGTTCATCCTTTGGAGCTGCCTCACCAAAACCATGTTCAGGACCTAGAAGCCTAGAAATGTGACTCGGTCAAACTCTAGTACTTAATAGCAGAAGAGAAACCTTAAAATCTTTATTCATAAGAGGTTCAAGGTCTCTGAAAAAGGAAATAGAAGGGTTGACACTGCTTTATTCAACATCATGACGAGTTGCACTGCTACTTCCTTCCAATAATTTCTTAGGAGAAGGAGGAACAAGAGCCAGCAAAGATGCAGAACTCCTATTCAATAGAGCTGGTCAGAACCCAATTCGATTTGGGGTTTTTTCAAAGTACACAGTTTCACTGGGATTCTTCCACTGCACATAACACAAAGAAGAAAATAGAGTAAAAAGGTAAGTTACCTGAACATTAAAAAATGAAGGCATAAAAAAATCCTAAAAGAACATACATCAAAAAATAAAGAAAGTTATGCTCACCCGTAGTTTTCCATAAATCTAGGAATCAGGGAGCCTGTTCCCAGCTTTCACGAGGTCCAAGTCAAAAAGCTTCCGCAGATTGGAAGCATTCAAATAAAGGATGTGAGGAGTACGCTTGTCAATAGTACTTAGCTTGTCTCAAATCAAATTAGCATATATAAGCAGAAAAGTAATCCCACATATAGGAATAGCTTTCCAATCATCTTTGTCATCTTGCCAGGCAAAAACAACTTTTTTTAACTCATCATAAAGAAGCTGACAGAGGTCAACATCCTTCAACTTGGTTGCATAAAAATATTTGACCATGGGGGCTACCTTGACACTCTAACAGAAGAACCAGGGCAAATGAACTTGTTGTAAAGAATGAGCCCAAAAACATTCATAATGAGCTTATCTTTTTTTCATCCACAACCTCTAAATAACCATAATCATCCAACAACCTTTTTAGTATAGCACGAAGGTCTTTCGTCTCAATCTGCTTGCTCCTTTCAAAACCAAGTTCAGTCTTCAAATCCATCAAATCATTGAGATAATTTGTATCATATGGCCTAGGGACCGAGTTATTCCCACGAGGGAGCCCCCAAAGCATCTCTATGCTTTCAGAAGTTATCTGCAATTTCCTATAACCATTGCCAAGGTCAAGGGTCATGGTAACAGGGTCAAAATTATGCATCAAAAACCAATTTCCTATAACTATTGTGAGCAGTAAATTTGGTCTAACTTGTTCCCTCTATAGCTCACACTACACTCTCAATAGATGATATAGCTCAATTAACAAGCTTTTGCACCACTTTGAGCATTCCATAGCCATCAATGGTGACCATGCTGAGCCTAACTTGCCACCCCCATGTCGATAGCAAGCTAGGAGAAGCACCAAGCATAGCAAGAATGTTTGGGACACTCTCCACCGTCCACCGCCACTCCCTGTCCAAGCCTCGAACGCAGCCAGCCCCTGGACCACATAGCTCGAGCATGCCAAGCCTCTTTGTGAGCGAGCCGAGAGCGCGCCAGAGCGCCAACCTCGACACGTGCCCACAGACCATGCGCCGCCCTCGCCGCGTGCAAGCAGGATCGCCACCACCCCAGGAACACCGCAAACATGCCCGCTCGCCGCCGCGCAGACCGTAGACATTGTGTGCCATTAAAACTGCCATCGGACCCGCCCAGAGTGTCGTGATGTTCCGACTGTTTCACACCGCCCCACACCGCGTAGCCGTGTTGTTGAGCTTCGCCAGGGAGCACAACACCACCCCTATCATCGCCCATGCCTTTAGCTCGATGTGTCGACGACCACGACGAGCTCAGCACGCACCCGTCGGTCCCCTTCAGGCACTATAAATAGAGGCCACCCCAGCACGAATTCTTCACACCATATCACTCCCCTCTCTATCAGAAGCACCCCACCTCACTCCCGGAGCAAGGCGAGCAGCGCATCACCATAATTCGGCCGGAGTCTACCGCTACTGGGAGAAGGGCGCCATCGATTGGAGCCGCCCCAGGAGGAGCTGCCAGTACCAGGAGGATCGCCATCGTCGACTTCGTCGTTCACCCCCATCGCCGACCATCGCCTGAGCCCCGGTGAGCCTCCCACGACCCCCACTGATCGCGCTAGGGTTCTATCTCGCCGGCGTTGCCCGACGTGGACGATGAACTGCAGCCGTAGGATTAGAGCTTGATCGTGCGGTCCACATCCACCCATACCGCTTCGCACCCCTCTGTCTCACTAACGAGTGGGGACAGTCACTTAACCAACCCGCGCGCGCTGTGTGTAGTGGGCCGGCCCAGTTAACCTCCCGCGCGACCCAGTAATTCAAATTTAGGTTTATTCCTTTAGTTTCAAACTCAGTTTTGTCTCTAGATTCAAAAATCAACCCAGCTTGATTCACTGAACCAAAATGCATGAAACCAATTTTGTTAGAAAGGTACTAGAATTCTTAATCCAAGCCCGCTGGATTCAAACCAATTATATTTGTAGATCACCTATATTAAAAATAACAAGGAAGAAGCTTTTCTGCATTCAAACATTTTTCAAAATTCAACCACAAAAGCTTTTGAGTTGATTCCAACTCTCAAAAATCACATTTAACAAGACCGTTCTGAATATATAAAAATATCTAGGTTTACTTGCAGAAATAATGATCAAGTAATAAAAGAAAGCCTCATAGGCATTTCTAGTAACTTTATTTAATTAAAATAAAAAGGTTAAACCTTATTAAATTGTGACACCACTTTAAATCACAGTCCCATGTACTGAAATATGTGGTGATGACATGTGTCAACATGATCCCATGTTTTAGATGGAGAATATTAAATCTTAATTAGTTTTTCAATTAGTAGAAATTACCTTTATAAAATAAAGAATTAAATCTAATTGCCTTAATGGTTGTAATGTTTGCGATGATCCAATATCATCTAGTGAAAACCTTGGTGTGATAAATAGAAATAGTTAAGTATTGTTTGGTGATTGTGTACCTCGTATTTATGTATAGACGCTAGTACCGACCAAGGATACGAGGATGAAGGAGGATACTACGAGGAAAGAGCCGAGGAGAACTTCAACCGCTGCTCTGCACAAGGCAAGCTAATACTTGCAACTATGAAAGTTAGATAACCTATGCAATGCATTAAGCATGCTTGGTTAGATACATTTGATGATACCCAATCCTAGTTTTACTTACAAGCTTAGTATTTTATTTCTTTATCAAAGCTTTTATTTGAGTTTACTTGGTGACTTGTAGATATTAGAAGGATAATTGAAGGTAGCATAAAGATCATAAAACTTGGCCTCAGTTAGATAATCTTGATGTCATCTTGAAGCATGAGATTGAACTTATCTATTTCACACTTGTTTACCACCCCTCATTAGTATTTACCCCCACTTGTAGATGCTTGTGCTAAGCATAAAACTTGATCAACTTTAGACGGGAATACTTGGTGAAAATGGTTATGCAAACCCTAGAATGATGAGTCATTCTACTGAAATGATTTGCCATGGTGATTGAACACCAGATGATTTTGATGATGAAAATGTTAAGGCATGAGCCTTAGCCCTTTATAAAACTGATGGTTGTCTGGATGCGATACCATTCCAATTTTACCGTACAACCACAATAACCGAAATTTGGGTAGGGATTGACTAGAAATTTATATACCTTAGTATGGGATCCCTTGCGGCCAAGGTTGAGCCGAGGCTACCTTGTGAAGATTGTCCACCTGTGCAGTTCCCAAGATGACAGTTAGTCATGGTTGGGAGGCCAAACTCACAGGAGAGGTGTCTGTACTAGGGCGTGTAATTGAAAGGTTAGGATTGATTATCCGCATAATGAGTATGGTGAATTCAGGTGTTCCTGGTAGATGTATCAAATGTTGTGGTGAAAGTGTACCACCTCTGTAGAGTGTCAAACTATTCGAATAGCCGCGTCCGCAGTTATGGAAAGTTGGAGTGGCCATACTGTTCCGTTGTCAGATGTTTTCAAAATTACTTGTGAAATGATTCATGACTTTGACTTGATCACAACAGGGTTGTTATACGAAACTCAAGTTCCCACTTAGGTGTTATAAAACTTTCAACTAGCTTTCTTTGCTTCTGAACTCAGTAGAGATAAATCTGGCTTGTTGCAAAACATCCTAGAGCCTAGTACTTCCTACTGAAAACCACTTCACTTGTTAGTATTAGTTTGCGAGTACTTAAAGAGTACTCATGGCTTGTCCCTGGCTATTCCCGTGGCCAGACTATGAGGAGGACTATCAGGAAGACGGACAGCAGGAAGGTTACGACAACTAGGATCATCTCCCATCATCAGCATTGCCTGTGACCATGAAGATGGAGCCTCGCCTACGCTATCGTTATTATTACGTTATTTCCGCTGCTTGAATTGTATTAAGACTGGATCATGAGATCCGTATTTGTGTAAGACCTTATGTATGGTTTGTAATGGATGATGTACTGTGATATCCAATCTGTTATGTCTCGCAAAAATGGTAATCCTGGGATTGCTATGTATGGCATAACAGGCATCTGGGATTAAAAATCCGGGTGTTGAGAAGTTGGTATCAGACCCATCCTAACCATAGGAGATCCTAGTTTAGAATGGACGTTTGAATCAAAAACTTAGTTTCAAAACCAAGGAAATGAGTATTTAGGAAAACCTATTCTCATTCTTATCACTTGGATTCTTTCATGAAAAACCGTGTTCCTCAAAAATTCTTGCAAACTTACATAAAATTTGACACACTTGATCACTCTACTAACTTACTCATCCTATATTATTATAGATGGACGTGAAGTATAGAAAGTTTTATCAGTTGGGGAATGGTGGAGACCTCATCTTTGAGAGTGACTTGGACCAGCTTTCAGAGATGCTGGAGCATCCGCACCCCAAGTTCTTCGGAGCTCAGCTCAACGATCAGGAAGGAGAAGATTTGCAATGGCTAGTTGTTGCAAGTGTCCGGGGAAAGATTGAATCCCCCACCTCAGAGGGAATTCAGTTCACCTTGAGAGAGAACAACTGGCTCGATGGACTTGCTAGGGCAATGCAAGAAGCTTTTGCCCGTCTTTGTGGGCAGAGTATCAATCAGATCAAGGGTACCCGCTTTGAGTTCTATCCAAGGCGTAATGTTATGGGACAACCACTGGAGGCCCCGTATCACCACGAGATGAAGAGTCAATTGGACTACCTTAGTTTCATGATGTATTACCGTCAGAAGGAGTTGGACAATGCCCGCTCCTATGCCAACCACAAGTACGCCATCGCTGCCAAGAAGGATCAGACTATTGCCATGCTAGTGAAGGATCGCTAGACTCGTCGCCATCAGCTCGACAAGAAGGAGCACATCATTGCCCGTCTTGGCCACAAGATCAAGGATTTGGAGGAGACCATCCACAAGAGGGATATGCAGTTGGAGGAGAGGGAGAATGCAGGGAAAGACCTTCGCGGAGACCCCTACTCCTATCTCAGTGACGATGATGACTTTCTGGAGGATCAGGCCATGGACTTCTTCACCGATGAGGATGACTTCTCCTTCATCGATGATGATGATAAGGACACCGACTCCAAGAAGTACTAGCACTTGGGAACTAGCGTTAGTGATTTGTATCCGGTCCCACTGTATCGTAGTTTCACAGAATGGTTCTTAAAACCATCTGTTTTCCTTTGTAGTGGTGTGTGTTTGTATCATGTGATGTGAATGAATGAATAAAAAGTAGGTTGCTAGAAAAATCTGAGTCAAACGTTGAAAAATTTTCAAACACAAAACCCTGAACCTTAGAAATTTCCCTCTTTTCTCATGATCTATCTCAATCTTCAGATGCCTCACGGAGGAAGCACTTCATCCCCGGACCCGATGCTACAAATCTTGCAAATGTTGGTTTCAGACCGCGAAGCCGAAAGAGCTGAACGTCAAGCCAACTTAGCCACCCTTCAACAGATAGCTTAGATGGCCAACAACAATCAGGGCCATGGAAATCAGGACAACCATGGATCCAAGCTCAAGAATTTCTAGAACACCAATCCACCCGTTTTCACTAAGTCTGAAGAGCCCCTAGATGCAGATGATTGGCTGCAAACCATGGAAAACAACCTGGAAGTTGCAACAGTGGAAGCTAACGAGAAGGTATTGTTTGCCACCCACTACCTGGCAGGAGATGCAAGAGCATGGTGGAACAGCGTTCGCGCAATGACTGTAGGACAGATGATGACTTGGGAAGAGTTCAAAGTCAAGTTCAGCAGAACCCATGTGCCACCGGGTTTGATCAAGAGGATGAGAGATGAATTCAGGGAACTGAAGCAAGGCAGGATGACGGTAGTTGAGTACCGTGTCATATTCTTGTCATTGGCTAGGTATGCACCGGATGAGATAGACACTAAAGCTAGGAAGAAGGAGAGATTCCTGAATGGTCTGCATGATGAGATGCAGACGGTGTTAGGCAATATTCCATTTGCTGATATTGAAGCCTTAGTGGACTCTACCATTCAGATGGAAGGAAAGATCAACCAAGCCAATGAGAACCGCAAGCGTCGCATGATGCATCAACCAGGAACCCACCATACACCTAAGTATCGCCCCAACCCATCTCCAGGATTTGCCCCAAGAACCAATAGACCCCCGATGAACCGTCCGACGTATCCCAACCGTGGAAACCCAAGGCCCAGAGGAAACCAAAACAACCCCGGCAACCCCAGCAATTTCAACTATGCACCGCCTAAGTTCAGCAACAACAATGTCTCCACCAACACCAATACTGCCCCAAGGACTGGAAGCAATGTTTGCCTGTTGCAGCGAAGGACAAGTCCCAAGTGACCTGTTATGAATGTGGAACCTAAGGTCACTACTCCAATGAGTGCCCCAAGAAGATTGCCACAGCCCCCAATGCAAATGCCCTAGCTCAGCAGCAGCGTCGTGTTCATCCTGGAAGAAGGTTTGCCCTAGGAAATTCGCTCAACCGCAACGGCCGTCTCTTTCTCATGCATGCTGAAGAAGCCCAAGAAGCACCAGATGTCGTGATGGGTATGTTTTCTGTTAACTCAGTACTTGCAAGAGTGTTGTTTGATTTTGGAGCATCGCACTCATTTGTTACTGAAGAATTTGCATGCACTAGTAAGATTCAACCCACCAAATTGAAGCATGTTATGATAGTTCAAATACCTGGTTCAACCACCAAATCTAGATAAATTTGCAAGGTCGTGCCTATCCGAATCCATGGCATATATTTTTATGCTAATCTAATAGTACTTGGAACTAAAGGTTTGGAAGTAGTACTAGGAATGGATCGGATGTCCAAACATAAAGGATTAATCGACTGTGCCAAGAAAGCCATAACCATGACTGGTACAGCCGGAGTATCAGTCGAGCATGTATATGAAACCTTGCCCCGCCAATTCAAATGAAACAAGAGTATAGCCTAGCCAACCATTTACCAAGTTAGGATAGTCTGTGAATACCCCGATGTATTTCCAGATGTTTTGCCTAGTATGCCCCCAGATCGGGATATCGAGTTTATCATTGAACTAATCCCTGGAACTGGACCCATAGCCCATAGACCATATAGTATGAACCCGTTTGAATTAGTGGAGCTGAAGAAGCAACTGGATGCTATGCTAGAGATAGGATTGATCCAACCAAGTGCATTGCCATGAAGTTCACCTGTGTTGTTTGTGGACAAGAAAGATGGAGGTAATCGTTTGTGTACGGATTATCGGAAGTTGAATGATGTCACCATCAAGAACAAGTACCCATTTCCAAAGATAGAAGACCTGTTTGACCAGTTGAGTGGTGCCAAGGTGTTTTCTAAGATTGATCTTAGAACTGGTTATCACCAACTCAAGATTCGCACAGAGGATATTCCAAAGACTGCCTTTATCACCAGATATGGATTATATGAGTATATTGTCATGTATTTTGGATTGACCAATGCCCCTGCTTATTTCATGAACCTCATGAATAAGATTTTTATAGACTTCCTAGATAAGTTTGTCATTGTTTTCATCGATGACATTCTGATCTATTCCAAATTAGAAGAAGAACATGAGCTACGCCTAAGGACCAATCTTGGAACTGTTAGGGAGCATCAGTTATATGCCAAGTTTAGCAAATGTGAATTCTGGTTACAAGAGGTAGGATTCCTCGGACATATCGTATTAGCCGGAGGAATTGCCGTTGACCCTACAAAGGTGAAGGATGTTGAAGATTGGCAAGCCCCAACCACTCAAACCCAAGTTCGTTCATTTCTCGGATTAGCGGGATACTACCGCAAGTTCATAGAAGGATTCTCGAGTATCGCCAGTCCCATGACCCAATTGCTAAAGAAGGATAAGAAGTTTAAATGAACAGACAAATGTGAAGCGAGTTTTCAAGAACTCAAGAGGATATTGATTTCAGCCCCAATCTTGATCATGCCGGATATCACGAAGCCTTTTGATGTGTATTGTGACGCATCCAAGATTGGTCTCAGATGTGTGCTAATGCAAGAGGGAAAAGTTATATCTTATCTATCCAGACAACTGAAGAAGTATGAACAAAATTATCCTACCCATGATCTTGAACTAGCAGCCGTAGTTCTAGCCCTGGAAACATGGAGGCATTATCTTATGGGAAATCATTGTGAGATTTATTCGGATCAAAAGAGCCTAAAGTATATATTCACTCAGAAGGAGCTAAATATGAGGCAGAGAAGATGGATTGAGCTAATCAAGGACTATGATCTAGACATTCACTATCACCCCGGTAAAGCCAATGTGGTAGCAGATGCCCTTAGCAGATTGCCATGCCGCTTGAACTCCATGATTCTGAAGGAGCAACCAAGTTTGCACAAGGAGATGGAAGATTTTAGAATGGAATTAGTAAGTGAAGTATTTTTGTCTAGCATCAAACTTCGACCTACTTTGCTCAGTCATATCAAGGAGGCATAGAAAGAAACTGCTAGTATCAACGGAATCAAACATCGTATCGGTACAGGCAAAGTACCCGGATTCACCGAGGATGAAGAAGGATTTCTGTGGTACAAAGGACGTCTTTATGTACCAGCAGGTTCAGAGTTGAAAGAAGTTAATTTGAAGGAAGCCCATGATACTCTTTATTCTATCCATCCCGGAGGAACGAAGATGTATCAGGATCTGAAGGAGCAATTTTGGTGGCATAAGATGAAAAGAGAAATCAACAGTTATATCGCCAATTGTGATATTTGTCAGAGAGTCAAGGCGGGACATCAGAGACCCGCAAGACTATTGCAACCATTGCAGATTCCGGAATGGAAAAGGGATTCCGTTGGAATGGACTTTATCACCGGATTGCCTACCTCTAGTAGGGGAAATGACTCTATTTGGGTCATAGTTGACAGATTGTCCAAGGTAGCCCATTTCTTACCAGTCAAGACCACCTACCAAGAACATCGTTTTGGATTGAGGAACTCAGTTTACCTCGAGATTCTGGAAGAAAGTCCAAGAAGGATTGGGAACGAGATTGGATTTCAGCACAGCGTATCACCCTCAGACCGATGGACAAACGGAGCGAGTAAATCAAATACTCGAAGATATGCTAAGAGCATGTGTGCTAGAGTATGGATCTAAATGGGAAGACTGTCTGCCGTTCACAGAATTTTCTTACAACAATAGTTATCAAGCTAGTTTGCAAATGGCCCCATTTGAGTTTATCTATGGAAGGAAGTGTCGCACCCCTTTGAATTGGTTAGAAGTAGGAGAGAGTCAGATCTTCGGACCTGACATCCTATGAGAAGTAGAAGAGAAAGTTCACAAGATTCGTGAGCACCTCAAGACCACCCATTCAAGACAGAAGAGTTACACCGACAAGATATGTTGAGACCTCGCTTTCAATATCGGAGATTTTGTGTATCTCAAAGTGTCGCCTTTGAAGGGAATGCAGCGTTTCCAGCTCAAAGGAAAGTGAGCCCCCAAATATATCGGACCTTTCAAAATTCGGAACCATCGAGGAGAAGTATCGTATCAACTAGAACTGACAAAGGAGATGACAGCCATGCATAATGTGTTCCATATATCGTTACTTCGCAAATGCCTTGAAGTCCCGGAGAAGACTGAAGTTTTCAAGAACATTGATCACAGAACCATCGAGATCAACGATGACCTGACATATCCTGAAGTACCCATCCGTATTTTGGAGGAAGATTTCAGGACCATCAAAACCCGAAGCATCAAGTTTCTCAAGATTCAGGGGAGTAGCCACACTAAAGAAGAAGCTACCTGGGAGCGAGAAGATCACATCAAGACGGAGTTTCCCGGTCTTTTTAAATCCTAGTTTTCTTCTTGTTTCTGTCTCAAATCTTGGGACGTGATTTTGTTTAAGGAGGTAAGGTTTGTAACATCCCAAAAATGTTGAACAGTGATTATCAAATTCCAATCACCAAAATTAGGGTTAACAAAAACTATTGTTAATTCCAAATCATTATGAATGCATGTGTGTATGTGATGATTGTGTGAATGCCTAAATGGACTTGTGAGATTGATCTAAATAGCAAGGAATGGTTTAAACATGAAAATAACATCATCTAAAACATTTCCAAGAAGAAACAAATCAAGAGAAAATCAAAAACAAAACAGATAAGGCAAAGGGTCATTTTTGCCAATCTTGCTCACTATGCCACTTTGAGTGTTTCTAGTCCAAGATTTCAAACAGAAACTTTTCCATTTCTTTTCACCCCTTGCAAGACCAAGTAAAAATGAATCAAAGACCACCTTTCAAACTTGCAGAAACATATGGCAACTTGATTCAAATTATAGTTCAAAATTGAATCTGGTTCATATGTGAAGATCACCCCTTTTCAAAAACCAACCAAACTAACCAGAGACTCCCTAGTATGTAACCAACACATCCACCAAGTTTGAATCAAAAATTCAAATTTGAATCTCTTGCGGCCATTCCATCAAACACCTTGCTACACCAAACAAACAAACCACAAACACTATTGCGAGCAATAAATTTGGCCTAACTTGTTCCCTCTATAGCTCACACTACACTCTCAGTAGATGATCTAGCTCAATTAACAAGATTTAGCACCATTGTGAGCATGCCATACCATCAATAGTGACCATGTCGAGCCTAACTTGCCACTCCCATGTCGACAGCAAGCTAGGAGAAGCACCCAGCATAGCAAGCATGTATGGGACACTCTCCACCGTCCACCGCCACTCCCTGTCCAAGCCTCGAACGCAGCCAGCCCCTGGACCACACAGCCCGAGCATGCCAAGCCTCCCTGCGAACGAGCAGAGAGCGTGTCAGAGCGCCAACCTTGACACGCACCCACAGACCGCGCGCCGCCCTCGCCGCGTTCAAGAAGGATTGCCACCACCCCAGGAACACCGCAGACATGCTCGTTCGCTGCCGCACGGACCGTAGACGATGTGCGCCATTAAAACTGCTGTCGGACCCGCCCAGAGCGCCGCGACGTTCCGACCGTTTCACACTGCCCCACGCCGTGTAGCCAGGCTGTTGAGCTTCGCCAGGGAGCACAGCACCGCCCCCTATCGTCGCCCATGCCTTTAGATTGCTATGCCGACAACCACGACGAGCTCAGCCTGCACCTGTCGGTCCCCTTCGGGCACTATAAATAGAGGCCATCCCAGCACGAATTCTTCACACCATATCACTCCCCTCTCTCTCTCTCAGAAGCACCTCACCTCACTCCCGGAGCAAGGAGAGCAGCGCATAGCCGGAATTTGGCCGGAATCTGCCGCTACTGGAGGAGAAGGGCGCCGTCGATTGGAGCCGCCCCAGGAGGAGATGCTAGTATCAGGAGGATTGTCAGTGTTGACTTCGTCATTCTCCCCCATCGCCGACCATCGCCTGAGCCCCGATGAGCCTCCCACGACCCCCACTGGCCGTGCTAGGGTTCTGTCTCACCGACGTTGCCCGACCTGGACGATGAACCGCAGCCATAGGATTAGAGCTTGATCGTGCGGTCCACATCCACCCATACCGCTTCACACCCCTCTATCTCACTGACGAGTGGGTACAGCCACTTAACCAGCCCGCGCGTGCTGTGCGTAGTCGGCTGGCCCAGTTAACCTCCCGCGCGACCCAGTAATTCAAATTTAGGTTTATTCCTTTTAGTTTTAAACTCAGTTCTGTATCAATATTAAAAAATCAACCCATCTCGATTCACTAAACCAAAATGCATAAAACCAATTTTGTTAGAAAGATACTGGAATGCTTAATCCAAACCCGTTGGATTCAAACCAATTGGATTTGTAGACCACCTATAGTAAAAATAACAAGGAAGAAGCCTTCCTGCATTCAAACATTTTTCAAAATTCAACCACAAAAGCTTTTGAGTTGATTCCAACTCTCAGAAATCATATTTAATAAGAAATTTCTAAATATATAAAAATATCTCGGTTTACTTGCAGAAATAATGATCAAGTAATAAAATAATATGTCATAGGCATTTCTAGTAACTTTATTTAATTAAAATAAAAAGGTTAAACCTTATTAAATTGTGATACCACTTTAAATCACAGTCCCATGTACTGAAATATGTGGTGATTACATGTGTCAACATGATCCCATGTTTTAGATGGAGAATATTAAATCTTAAGCAGTTTTTCAATGAGTAGAAATTACCTTTCTAAAATAAAGGAATTAAAACTAATCGCCTTAATGGTTGTAATGTTTGTAATGATCCTATATCATCTAGTGAGAGCCTTGGTGTGATAAATAGAAATAGTTAAGTATTGTTTGGTGATTGTGTACCTCGTATTTATGTATAGATGCTAGTATCGACCAAGGATACGAGGAGGAAGGAGGATACTACGAGGAAGAATCTGAGGAAAACTTCAACCACTACTCTGCACAAGGCAAGCTAACACTTACAACTATGAAAGTTAGATAACCTATGCAATGCATTAAGCATGCTTGGTTAGATACATTTGATTATACCCAATCCTAGTTCTACTTACAAGATTAGTATTTTATTTCTTTATCAAAGCTTTTATTTCAGTTTACTTGGTGACTTGTAGATATTAGAAGGATAATTGAAGGTAGCATAAAGAGCATAAAACTTGGCCTAAGTTAGATAATCTTGATGTCATCCTGAGGCATGAGATTGAACTTAGCTAGTTCACACTTGTTTACCACCCCTCATTAGTATTTACCCCCACTTATAGATGCTAGTGCTAAGCATAAAAATTGATCAAATTTAGACGAGAATACTTGGTGAAAATGGTTATGAAAACCCTAGAATGATGAGTATTTCTACTTAAATGTTTTGCCATGTGTTCTTGAACACCAGATGATTTTGATGATGAAACTGTTAAGGCATGAGCCTTATCCCTTTATAAAACTGATAGTTGTCTGGATGTGATACCATTCCAATTTTATTGTACAACCACAATACCCGAAATTTGGGTAGGGCTTGCCTGGAAATTTATATACCTTAGTATGGGTTCCCTTGCGGCCAAGGTTGAGCCGAGGCTACCTTGTGAAGATTGTCCACATCTGCACTTCCCAAGATGACAGTTGGTCATGGTTGGGAGGCCAGACTCACAGGAGAGGTGCCTATACTAGGGCGTGTAATTGAAAGGTTGGGATTGATTATCCGCATACTGAGTTTGGTGAATTCAGGATTGTTCCTGACGGATGTATCGAATGTTGTGGTGAAAGTGTACCACCTCTGTAGAGTGTCAAACTATTCGAATAGCCGCATCCGTGGTTATGGACAGTTGGAGGCCATACTGTTCCGTTGTCAGATGTTTTCAAAATGACTTGTGAAATGATTCATGACTTTGACTTGATCACAACGGGGTTATGATACGAAAGTCAAGTTCCCACTTAGGTGTTATAAAACTTTCAACTAGCTTTCTTTGCTTCTGAACTCAGTAGAGATAAATCTGGATTTTTGCAAAACAACCTAGAGTCTAGTACTTCCTACTCAAACCCACTTCACTTGTTAGTATTAGTTTGCGAGTACTTAAAGAGTACTCATGGCTTATCCATGGCTATTATTGTGGCCATACTATGAGGAGGACTATCAGGAAGACGGACAGCATGAAGGTTACGACAACTAGGATCATCTAACATCGTCAGCATTGCCTGTGACCAGGAAGATGGAGCCTCGCCTACGCTATCGTTATTATTATGTTATTTCTGCTGCTTGAATTGTATTAAGACTGGATCATGAGATCTGTATTTGTGTAACACCTTATATATGGTTTGTAATGGATGATGTACTATGATATCCAATCTGTTATGTCTCCCAAAAATGGTAATCCTGGGATTGCGATGTATGGCGTAAAAGGCATCTGGGATTAAAAATCCAGGTGTTGACATTAGACCTCCCACCTTTCTTCGGTTGTAAACAATGAAAAAAGTATGAAAAGTAAATTTCAAACAAGGAAGTGGAGAACAAAGAACTATAAAAAACCACAGGGTGGACAACTGTATGACCAGCAGGTAAAAATAAAAAAGTAAGTACAACTACATGAAGCACGGATGCATTGTAAAAATATGAAAAAAGGTAAGTTCAACCATCACACCAGGGAAAGTACAAGCTACGAGCTACAGAAAGTTCACGAATACTATACCGGAAAATTCATACATAAAACTATGGGAGTCCTTGATAAATACAAAAATGGGTAAGTACAACTACACTAATCATGGCAGTTCATCCTATGAATCCAGATAAGTGCAAAACTAAAAATAGAAATTAAATACATCTACATGAAGTAGGGATGCATTTTAAAAAAATAGGAAAATAGGTAAGTACAACCATCACACCAATGAAAGTACAGCCTATGCAGTACAAAAAGTTCAGAAATGTTGTACCAGAGAATTAATATATAAAACTATGGGAGACCTTGATAAAAACAAAAATAGGTAAGTAAAAATACACTAATTATGGCAGTTTAGACTATATATCCAGATAAGTGTAAAAGGTAAAACCAAAAATTAAGTAAATCTACATGAAGTAGGGATGCATTCTAAAAATAGAAAAAACGGTAATTTCAAGCATCAACCAGTGAAAGTACACCCTATGCGGTATAAAAAGTTCAGGCATATTGTACCAGAAAATTAATATATAAAACTATGGGAGTCCTTGATAAACATAACAGGTAAGTACAACTACACTAATCATGGCAGTTCAGCCTATGCATCCAGATAAGTTCAAAAAGTAAAAAACTAAAATTAAAGTATTTAAAAAATCTCACCACATCCTCCTCTTCATAAAGATCATCATCAACATCCTCCTCATTGTCTTCTTCTTCTTTAACAAAATCTTCATCATTTTCAACATGTTTTTCCTTTTTCGTCTTGGGCGATGATTTCTTGCCCTTCCCACTAGCAGGTTTTTTCGTAGCATCGAAACTAGCCTTAACCGTAGTTGTACCCTTCTTATCCTTAGCAGGATGCTTAACAACAGGACGAGTTATCGGTGCAGCAGCTACCTTCTTCATCGAGGCTGCTTTTGGTTTCAAAGGACTAGTTTTCTGCTTAGCAAGAACACACGAGCTTTCACGTATACTACCTTTAGTAATATCTATAACACTAGAGACACGAGGACTTCTGTGTGTATTAATGGGGACATAAGATTCCTTCAATTTACGTACAACTCTCCTAGATTTTTTCACGATAGATGGGTAATCAGAATTGGGACAAACATCATTTGGTCTGGCAGCAACATCTGGTTGGCCGGAAACATTTGTTGGGGAAACAGAAACATATGTTAGGGAAAGTCTACTGGGGCAATAGAAACATGTGGTTTATCTTTTTTGACTTCCACTTACGCTCTCTGGCTGGGATATTTGCATTAGCGGGAATGGCATGAGAGCTTTGGTCATCTACTTCCTTCGATGTACATTCTACATCAAGAGACAAACCACCAACTTCTGCCTTTTCATCAGCTAAAGCCTTCTTACGTTCGCTGGCACGTTGAAGCTTTTCATCAATCCTTACTTTCTCAGCAGCTAACTGCAATGGGAAATCCTCCAACTGAGTAACAGGCTCTAAACCATCAGCAGATTGAGATTGCATCTTAGATAGCTCTAAAAAATCATCCTCACTATGATAATGATGCCTTAGACCACCTTCATCAGATTTTGATGAAAACTCTACTTGCACAGATACAACAACTTCATCAATGCTATCTAAAGGATCATCTTCATACACACACAAAAATATTAGTTCAGTATAGTATAATACAGGTTCTCGAAACAAAAATATCATAGCTACAGACAGAAATAAAAAATAAGAAAGAAATGCACCTATAAAATAAGGGGCATCCTTGAGTTCCTCCACTGAGACACCTTCCTTGGTAACTTTCCCATCTAAAACATATGCATCCCCAAGATTGACATCAACACCAGAATTAGAAAGTGTACTTGCAGCAACTAAAAAAATAAAACACACAACAAACAGTTAGTAAACCGAACAAAAAATTCATATAACTAGTACAATTAAGTTTGTGAGGAAAAGCATGTAAGCAATAAGTTTAGCCAGACAACACGAAAAAGTACAATGATACAAAATAAATAAGCACAACTGATATTTAAACAAAAACCCTGGCAAAAGCACTATAAACAAACAAAAAATCAATTATAAACAAATCTCTATCACTAAATAAGTACGACCTAAGTACAAGCAAACATGTTCCCAAAAAGAGAATAGGTACTACCTAAAATATAATAGCTACAGACAAAAAAATAGCAAAAAATAAAAATAAAGAAATGCACCTATGGTATCAGAGGCATCTTTGACTTTGGGTACCTGCCCATCTACAACAGATGCCTCCTGAACATTCGCATCACCCCTAGAATTAGAAGGTGAATTCTGCTCAAGAGGGGCACCAAGATTTTCACTCGAAGCAACTAAAAAAATAAACATAAAACACCAGTTAGTAAAAAAATAATAATTAAAAAGTACATCTAACTAAAATAATTAAGTTGTCAACAAAAGCAACAAAAACATTAAGTTCAACCACATAACAGCAAAAAGTACAAGCATACAAAATAAATAAGCACAACCGATATTTAAATTTCAAAAACAAAAATAGCCGGAAAAAAACACTATAAAAGGAGAAAAATTCTAGTATGAACAATTTTCTATCACTAAATAAGTACAACCTCCATAAGTAAATTAGTACAAACATTTTATGTTCCTACGTACAGAATAGGTACTACCTAAATATCATAGATATAGACAAAAACAAATAACAACCAAATAATAATAAACAAAGAAATGTACCTATAGAAACATGGGCATCCTTTACTTCCTCCACTAAGGCACCTTCATTGCTTACTTTTCCATCAATAACAGATGCCTCCATAACATTCACATCACCACCAGAAAAAGAAGATATACTTGCAGCAACTGAAAAAATAAACATAACAATAGTTAGTAAACCTAAAAAAAATTAATCAAATACATCTAACAAGTACAATTAAGTTCTGACCAAAAGCACGAAAGAAATAAGTTCAGCCACACGGCAGGAAAAAGTACAAGAATGCAAAATTAATAAGCACAACCAATATTTAAACTACAAAACACTAACAAATCCTAAAAACAAGAAATAAGTACAACATCTATCAAGAAATCCTAAAACAGTACAACCTCTGTCAAGAAATAAGTACAAGTGTATAAGTTCTTAAGTATAGAATAGGTACTACCGAAATAAATAAACAACCCCATACAAAAAAAATTCCCAAGGAAAACAAAGAAGAGATGTACATGTGAAAATCATATCTAATAAGTTAATTTTTTCCCTAGAACAGCCAGTTCAATCAAAACAAACAACAAATATATAAATAAGTTCATGTTTCCCTAATCAAACAGTACAATGAAATAAAAAAAAGGAACAAAACATAATTTCATATGTTTCTTGGAACAGACAAATCAACTTAAGAACATCACAAACATTAACAAATCAAAAAAAATAGGATGAATTAGTCACACACTAGATGAATAGATATGCATTACAGAAAAATGCAAAGATAAAACTGAGCCTAGTTTTAAGGAAAATACCTGCAAGTGCTTCAGGATGAGGAAGATATGTCGGAGTACAATCCATGACGAAGAAACACCATAAATCCATGCATCAACAAGACAAATGCGACGAAGAACCCTAGATCCGCTCAAAACAAACTATAGATCGAGGAAAATAGAAAATCAGTTCAAAAATGCGGACTGAAGAGACTATGCGACGGTGACAACCAACTACAGTGGAGCATCGAGTCCGTGGCCAGAACGCGCTGGAAGCTACGACGATGGGGGTTACCAACAATGGCGCAACATCACGATGTGCAGCGAAAAAACAAACGAGATAAGAGGGAGAAACTACCAGACCAAATAAGTTCGTACGGGGTCGGGGTTAGCGGCACAGCAGTTCCAGGGATGGGAAAAGAATACGGGTGGCATGGAGGAAAGTGGATGAGATCATGGGGAAAGATCGAGGGTGTTGTAAAGGAAAGCTAACTATAGAAGACAAGGGGATACGGAAACAAACAAGCCGCCGTGAATATAGAGCACTACCAGGTAATAACTTCTTTTGAAAAAACATAAAAGGAAAGAAGAAATTACCTATAAAAATAAATAACACAAATACAAATATAAAAATCTTAAAATACAAAAAAAGTCAAATACAAAACCTGGTAAGTACAATCAAAAAAATTCAAAGATTTCTGTAAATCAAAATAAACAGGTACATTATGATGTAAAACAAAAAAAGGTAAATGACCCAAAATGTAAAGCTCTTATTACCACATAAGTTCAACCTTACAACGAATAAAAGTATAAGTATCTGGGAAACATAGAGAATTTCAAATAAACATACGAATTACTAGTAACCAAGAAAAATAAATACAATTTTGTAAAACAAATTTATTGGAAGCTAACACCCTGTCCTGATCACCCAAACCCCACGCTCGCTTTTTCAAAGGAAGTTTGTAAAGAGAAAAAAACCCTTTTTCTCTAATACATCCAAACGCTTATATAGCTAGTATGCAACGTATGCGTCCCTAGCAGCATATTCCATGTGAGCTTGAGGATGGGGCGGTGGATCAGCCCACATGTCATGTTCTTTATCTCCAAAACCACCCTTCAAATTCTCATAATACGGATCTATGATAGCAGCAGCAAAATATTTCATTTCTTGAGTCTGTTTCTTCGATTTCAAGTCTAGATCTCTTCACATAACCTGAATATCTTTATGCTCTTAAATAAATAAACAAGGTGTAAACCGAGCAAGCACTTTCTTGTTTTAGGAGATATCGAAACCAGCAAAGTTATAGCTAGAATTTTTGGTAAACTATAAAATCTTCTCACTAGGATCAGCAACATGCGCTGAGTGATACACCAAACACTCCTCTCCCACAGAGAACTGAATAACTGTAGCAGTCTGCAGCTTAAAACCATCTGCAGAGTACTCGACATCAACTCCAACAACTTTCACAACAGCATCAGCAAGGATAGACTCAGCCTTGTCGATCCAAGTATCAACAGATGCACCACTGTTGGTGTACATGACTTTGATGGAGGTACTACCATGGCAGGGGACATTGAATACATCACTGAAGGGAACATTGGCCATTGATAGAAATAGGGAGTATGGTATGGATGGCGTGTAGGCAAACGTAAGAAAAACACCAAATGAACAAAAAACCAAACATAAACATGTACTTATATGTTGAGCCACACAAGCAAAACAGAAAAGAGAAAAAGATGGACCTATCCATCCAAACTATAACAACATTTATCCATCCAACCGGATAGCTAGCATGAAAGAAAGGACAGGAACCAGAGCTCAATAACATTAAAACTATAACATATATACTCAACAAAAATCTCAAAATAATATAACTAACTTGACATAATCATAAAAAGAAGAAAAGTACAACGATGATTCGCGAAAAGTTTAGTCCTAATGAACAAATAAGTACAAGTTTCATCAACATACAAGTTCAGTCTTAACGTACAAAAAGTACAACTATATATAGTTACTATACAAATTCTTTCAAAAATATATTTTCGTAATGAAATATTTCAGGCATGGTATCACGTTAAGTATAGTAGGGTGTAAACAGAAAGTTCAGCCGTACAAAAATAAACAGTTCAACATTATTTGGCTGCATAAACAACAAAAAAACAAGCCCGCGGATCAGTATTTGTAAATACGAACTCCATTTGAACTAAACATTGAACAACAAATGGCACGACAGATGTTTTAAAAAGTAACGAACAAAACAACAAACTAAAATTAACTAATTAGGAAAATCAAGATCCGTACTATCAAGCAACTTCCGCTGTTAACATGAACTGTAATCCGCGGAAATTCCGCACACTCCGCTGAACAATTCAAGCATATCAACTCGAAAATTCAAATACCAACAATAAACTCGTAGGATGAACAATACTCGTGCAAGATTAATTAAAAAAGCATAACACATAACATGAAGAACATCAACCTCCTTCAACGGACGGAAACAGGGAGCACGCCGATCTTAAAAAAGGGCTACAACTAAAAAATTGAAGTAACACGAAGCAGCAATATACTAATTGTTACCTTATAATTAGATAGGGATAAATCAATTTGCTATACGCAATTAAGATGACAACGAATTTGACGGACGAATGAACGCCCATAAATAGAGGAATACGACTACAACTTCGTACGCAAAAACTGTGCTCGCTTCGAGTTCCGCCCAATGAATACAAACAATAAAACCACACGCATAAGCACGGATTCTTCGTTTAGATCAATGCTCGAAGGAATCCACATGCAGTTCAACCACGATGAACAGGAAAATAGATAGAAAGTTCAGGCAAGCCTTTCTAGATAAGTTCAGTACTAGTTGTAGATAATTACAACCGGTTGTAGAATAGCCGGACTATATATAAACATCTCTAAATTTCATAGTGGTATAGGGCAACCAGTTAAGCTCACTAAGAATGGCATGTACGGTACTTATCACATTCCGTAAACTTATAACTGAAGGTTACTACCACTATCCAGGCATGATACTGTTAACACACACAACTGATGACATTGCACAATTCATCTAAGAAAAGCAACTGGAAGTTGATGTCTATAATATGGACGAGGAAAATTAGAAAATTATGTAGTTATTACTAAGAACTTATCCTATCCTTTTATTTCTACAATTTTTCTTACATGTCAATTACGCCACAAGATATTAGATCATGTATGACAGAATATAATGCCATGCCAAGGCAGGGAATAGTTACACGCTAAGAGCTAGAGACATTAATACTTTTCTGCATCTTCCAGATAGATCCATTGCATCAAATACTCAACCATGTCACCACTTCTAACTGCTCTTTCTGGCCTATGAAACCGAAGTTCAAGGGGAAAGTCACTCCTATTATCTTCCATTAGACACTTTTACATGTGGTTAGTAGTTCTCTGGAAAGATGCATGTATGCCCATGATTCATCAGCTTGCCATATACAGCCATAACCAACTAACTCCAAATCCCACTTTTCAGCTCATGATTCCCTAAAAAAATATGGAAGTAGATAGATCGTCAAGAGCCTTGCAAATAGATTTATCTATAACAAGAAATACACAAAGATGAAATATTATATATCTCCAACCATTATCTGAAATGTTAATATTTACTTCTCCTTCAAACATTTGCTTATCAAGAAAATTTCTGTACATCGAAAAGCTTCAAATAGTACAACAATGAGATATGTAGCTATAATAAGAGTAGGGAGCGACACTAACCAAACCTCCTAACACTCTAATTTAAAAGTCAAGTATTTACGCAGGCCTCAACGATATGTACTATGTAGTAGTATATGGTATATTGGTACCGTGTACTTAGGTAGTTAATCATGCAATACTTAAGACCGAGGCCTAAATTCCTCAGCAACAAAGGTTTGACTACACTTTTTCTAGGGTCAGAATTGACAATAGGCAAATAGGTGTAAGAATTCTCACAGAAGTTATTAATCCGGAAAAATAAACCAAAGTGAGTACTGTAGTCAACAGTTTTGGATGTGGTTATTCAAGCCGACGGTTTTTTAGACATGTAATTGAAGCATGACACTGTTCTATTGAAGCTCGCCATTTAAAGAATTACTTTATATTAGTTCACTTGACAAAAATTCATTTAGATTATCTTAACTATTACATGGGGATTTGGACTGCATCGTATTTTACACCAGCTTATCATGAACTAGGATCAAACAAAAAATGACATCTAAGACTAAATTCAAACCTTAATAAGAAATTGTGCTGCTAAGAAAATAGGCCAAAGAATTGTCATATAAGTGATCCTCGCCACGGGGTCTATGAAGGGGTCGCTGAAGAGGTTAGGGGTTGTGACCCTGGGACGCAGAGGAAATGCTCCTTGCTGAAGGGCAGTTCATTTCACGAGAAACAGAGTATGAAACTATGAAATTCCCACCATTAAACTAATGGTCCATTGGTTTAATAAACCATAACAGAGAGTGGAATTAGCACACACGCACTCGCTACATGTCAGTAACTAATGCAGAACATTAATTCCACAATTAGGGTCGACCCAGCTCTAGGGTTCATCATCTTGATGATGTTTCATTCAACAATCAGATACTTCAGAGTGCATTCAAAAGATGGATGTAAAAATTTCAAATTGGTAAATGCCCGGTCTGTGTGAGTTTTCATTTTCAGTATTGACATTTTCATGTAACGGACAATTCTGTTGAATAAGCTAGATGCTAGGTGTGTTACAGCTTAAGTTTTTCTTCAGTTCTCAGTAGTTTTTCTAGTTGTTGTCATCTGTTGTGTCAGACATTCAGGTAGTAGTTTTCTGTTAGAATTCAGTTAGCTGCTCTGCGCGTTGTTTGCACCAGAAGCTGGTCAATAGGACCAAGCACGTCGCTCACCTCCGATCGTGGGATGGCGCGGTCAAGTAGGAGAGGTGAAGAGCATTGCAGTTTGTTCTGTAATCGCTGAATAAAAGGAAAACCGGCAACAGGTTAAGTATGCTGCACAAAAACTCTGTCTCCATCGTGTTCCTCTCTATCTCTCTCTCGATTCCAATCTGTAGGCCGACAACTGGGGTATCAGAGCCACGGCGGGGAGATGTCGAAGACCACCACGACGAAGGAGAAGGCTAAGGGGCGCATGTGCAAGCCGGTGCCATAGGCGGGTCTGAGCCGCCGGCACCGCGGCGCACATCCGTGTCCCTTGCTCGTCGCCGTGTGCGTAGCCTATCGAGGCGCGGCGGAGGGGAATTGGTGGTTCGTGAGCGCGTCATGCGGGGGAGCACCGGCTCGGCAAACTACCCCACCCTCACGAGATTGAAGCACGCGGAGTGGGCGATGTTAATGCGTGTACAGTTGCAGGCACATCATATGTGGGATGTGAACCAGTACGGCGCAGAGGAGGAAGGTGATGACTGGGCGGCGCTCGCGGCATTGCTATGAGCTGTGCCGCCGGAGCTCGTGCGCACCCTGGCGGTCAAGGACGACGCCAAGGCTGCATGGGAGGCTATCAAGACTATGCGACTCGGGTGCGAGAGCGTCAGGGAGGCGAAGGTGCAAACACGCCACTGTGAATGGGAGGAGCTACGGTTCAAGTTTGGCGAGTCCATCACTGATTTTGCCATCCGTTTGACGGTGATCGTCAACGATCTCAAGCTACTGGGCGACCCCGTCGATGATTACAAGGCCGTGCTCAAGTGTGCTTCATGCCCCACAAGTACCGCATGATGGCCATGGCCATCGAGAAGACCGTCAATCTGAAGGAGCTCACCGGCCGATTCATCACCGCCGAGGAGGGCTACGAGCTCGACGATGCCACCGACGGTGTTGGAAAACTTCTCCTGATAGAAGAGGAATGGGCCGCGCGGCAGCGCCAACACGGCAACGACGGCAGCAACAAGCCGTCACCTAAGAAGCCGCAAGGCGGTGAGAAGGGCAGTGGCAGCAATAAGCCCACCCGCTCTGGCAAAAAGAATAAAGGCAATTGCCACTACCGCAACAAAGTCGGTCATTGGGAAAAAGAATGCAGAAAAGCCAAACGTGACCGAGAGCGCGGCGTCGAGGCCGCGAACCTCATTTAGGCCGAGGAAGAAGAAGAAGAAGAAGAAGAAGAAGAAGAAGAAGAAGAAGAGGAAGAAGAAGAAGAAGAAGAAGAAGAAGAAGAAGAAGAAGGGGACGCGTTGTTGATGGTGTTCCACAGTAATGATGTCGTGGCGGTGTCTGCAGTGGACACCATGACCTTCCCTTCAGTAACTCTGGGAGAGCACGTATTCCTCAATGAGGAGCGTGCGCGCGTCGAGCTCTTCAAGGACGGAACGACACGGACAAAGCGTGGTACCTGGACACCGGTGCTTAAAACCACATGATCGGCGACTCCACCATCTTCACCGAGTTCAACCAGCACCTTTCTGGCACCGTGCGCTTCGGAGATGGCTCGCTGGTCGACATCTAAGGCCATGGCACGGTCATGTTCACCACTACTGGAGGCAGACACCGGTCGCTCACTGGGGTTTACGGGATCCCGAGGCTGAAGACGAACATCGTGAGCCTCGGGCAGCTAGATGAAATCATCTTCCCCACGCACGTTGAGGATGGCGTCATGACGTTGCGCGACAGGCAGAAGAAGATCATCACAAAGGCTCCAGGGCTGCACAATCGCCTGTATGTAGTGCATCTGCAGATTGAGTGGCAGATCTGGCTTGATGCACATGCTGGCGAGGATGCGTGGGTCTGGCACGCTCACTTCAGCCACCAGAGCTTCGACAGTCTCGACAAGATGACCAAGAAGGACATGGTGCGTGGTATACCTACAATCGGCCACATCAAGAAGTTGTGTGAGGCCTGCCTCACAGGAAAGCATCACTGATACGTCTCAAACGAGTATCTACAATTTTTGATGTTCCATGCTTGTTTAGTATCTATTTTGCTTTGCTTTGTCTAGACTTTGAGGTGTTTTTATTTATTTTCTGGGACTAACCTATTAACAAGATGCCACAGTGCCATTTGCATGTTTTCTATTCTTTTTGGTTCTAGAAAAGTAAGAAAATGAATATTGTCGGAATTAGACGGTACAAAATCCAAAGTCATTATTTTACCGAGGAGAACACGGAGCCAGAAGACGAGACGGAGGAGGTCCTCGAGGGGGCCACACCCCTGGCCGCGGGGCAAGTCCTGGACTGTGCCTGGGGGGTGCAGCCGCCTCGGGCACCCCCTCGGCCTCCCTCTTCTCTTATAAGAAGCCCCCGATACCTAAACCCTAAGAACCCGATCAATCTTCCATGAAACAGTCCGTAGACACCGCCACCATCGTCCCTAGATCAGGGGGGATCTGAAGATCTTCCCAGCACCCTGCCAAAGGGGAGAGATCATCCCGGAGGACTTCTTCATCACCATGCCAGCCTCCGGTATGATGCGTGAGTAGTTCCACCTTGGACTACGGGTCCATGTAGTAGCTAGATGGTTGTTTATCCTCCTTTGTGCTACCATGTTTAGATCTTGTGAGATCCGTTCATGATCAAGATCATCTATTTGTAATCATGCATGTTGTGTTTGCGGGGATCCGATGGATATTGAGATTATTATATCAGATTGGTTAATGATTCTATATTATTGATTCTATCATGTTTGTGTTGTTTGAGATCTTGCATTCTCTCTGTTTCTAGTAGATATCTTGGCCAAGTAGATGCTAGTAACTCCAAGAGGGAGTATTTATGCTCGATAGTGGGTTCATGCCTCTATTGAATCTGGGGAAGTGACAGAAATCTCTAAGGTTGTAGATGTGTTGTTGCTACTAGGGAGAAAAAACGATCTCTTGTCCATGGAACAAATGTATTGTTTACTTTACACACTTTGCTTAAAGAAGTTATCCGTTGCTTGCAACTTAATACTGAATGGGGTTCGGCTGATAACCTAAAGGTGGATTACTAGTCATAGATTGTCAACACCCGGATTTTTAATCCCATATGCCTGTTATGCCATACATCGCAATCCGAGGATTACCATTTTTGCGAGACATAACAAATTGATACCATAGTTGATCATCCATTAAAACCATAATAAAGGTCTTACAAATAAAGGATCTCATGATCCAGTCTTAATACAATCAACGCAATGGAATAATATAATAACGGTAGCATGGTCGATGCTCCATCTTCAGGTTCATAGGAAATGCTGACGATGGGAGATGATCCTAGTTGTCATAGACTTCCTGCTGTCCATCATCCTGGTAGTCCTCCTCATAGTCTGGCCATAGGAATAGCTAGGGACAAAGCCATGAGTACTCTTTAAGTACTCGCAAACTATCACTAACAAGTAAGTAGTCTGAGTAGGAATCCTAAGCTCTAGATTTATTTGCAAAAAGCCAGGTTTATCTCTAACTGAGTTTAGAAGTAAAGAAAAATAATTTAATGTTTTACAACACCTAAGTGGGAACTTAGTTTTCATGTTCACAACCCTGTTGTGGTCAAGTCAAAGTCATAGTTCATTTCACAAGTCATTTTGAAAACATCTGACAACAGAACAGTATGGCCACTCCAACTGTCCATAACCACAGACACGTCTATTTGAATAGTTTGGCACTCTGAAGAGGTGGTACACTTTCACCACAACATTCGATACATTCGTCTGGAACAAACCTGAATTATCATACTTAGTGTGCGGATAATCAATCCTATCCTTTCAATTACACACCCTAGTATAGGCACCTCCCCTATGAGTTTAGCCTCCCAACCATGACCATCTGTCATCTTGGGAATTGCATAGGTGGACAATCATCACGAGGTAGCCTTAGCTCAAACCTCTTTCGCAAGGGAACCCATACTAAGATATATAAACTTCCAGTCAAGCCCTACCAAAGTTCGGGTATTGTGGTTGTACGGTAAAATTGGAATGGTATCGCATATGAACCCAACCATCAGCTTTTATAAAAGGGCTAAGGCTCATGCCTCAACATTTTCATCATCAAATCACCTTGTGTTCACTAACACATGTCAAAACATTTCAATAGAATGAATCTTCATTCCAAGGTTTTCATAATCATTTTCACCAACTATTCCCATCTAAAGTGATCAACTTTTATGCTTAGCACTAGCCACTAAAATTGAGGGTGATCACTAATGAGGGGTGCTAATCAAGTGTGACTATCCAAATCTAGTCTCATGCCTTAGTATGACATCTGAGTATAACTACTCAGGCCAAGTTTTATGCTCTTTATGTTATCTATACTATCTTTCCAAAACTCACAAAGCACTAACTAGAAGTAATAAAAAACTTTGGTAAAAAATAAAATAATAAAGCCTGCAAATAAAACTGGGATTTGGTATAATGAAGGTTGCATAACCAAAGCATGTCTAATGCATCTAGCTTGCATAGTTAAGAAACTTGCAAGTGTTAGCTTGCTAGGATGGCTTGCATTAGATAGCTTGCATTGGTAACATGCAAGTGGTAGCTTGCCTTGATTTGTGCAGTGGTTGAAGTTCTCTTCTTCTTCTTCTTATTTGTAGTACTCCTCCTCGTAGCCTTGGTCGGTACTAGCGTCTATAAATATATACGAGGTACACAATCACCAAACAATACTTAACTACTCTATTTAGCACACAAAGGTTCACACCAGATGATCTAGCATCATCACAATCATCACATGAAATAAATATCTAGTCTTATTTTTTTTATTTTGGAAAAGTAATTTCTACTCATTGAAAACTACTTAAGATTTAATATTCTCCAATTAAAATATGGAATCATGTGGACACATGTCATCACCACATATTCTAATACTTGGGAAAGTGATTTAAAGGGGTGATCATATTTTATAAAGTTTAAAATTACTATTTTAAATAATTAAAGTGACTAGAAATGCCCATATAGAATTATTTTAGTACTAGTCCAAGATCACTGCATCTAAACCTAAATATTTTTACATATTCAGATATATCTTGTCAAATGTGATTTTTGAGAATTGGAATCAATTCAAAAGCATTTATGGTTGATTTTTGAAAAATGTTTGAATGTGAAAAAGTCTCTATCTTGTTATTTTTACTATAGGTGATCTATAATTTCAAATGGTTTGAATCCAACGGTCTTGCATTGATAATTTAAATACCATTCTAGAAAAATTGGAATCATGCAATTTGGTTTAGTAAATCTTCTTGAATTGATTTTTGAATCTACTGACAGAACTAGGTTTGAACTAAAATGGAAAAAGGTCACTTGATTAGACTACGATCCACGCGTCAGCGGCTCTATCTACACGAAGCGATAAGTTTTAATCTGGGCCGTGCGATTAAACTACAATCTACGGCTCACGTTCGTCATCTCCGTCGAACAACTCCGATGAGAACGAACCCTAACGGTGACGGTGGGGGTACGCGGTGGCTCACCTGGGATCCATCTAGGGTCGGCGATGGGGGCGAACGATGTTGTCGACGACGACGGTTCGAATGGTGGTCGCGGCGGCACCTGGGGTGGCTCCAATCAACGGCTCCTCTCCTCCTCTACAGCGGCGGACTCCGGTGAATTTCCGGCGGCGTGGTGCTCACCTTGCTCCGGGGAAGGGTCAAGGGTGGTTCTAAGAGAGAGGGGAGAGAGATGGTGTGGAAAATGAGGGCTGGGGTGGCCTCTATTTATACACCGGCGAGAGGGGCAGTGCGACATGGGCAGGCTCCTCCGACGACTTCAATACAGCGAGCTACGGGCATGGCGATGGGCGTAGGACAGTGTGGTGTCTCCTGGCGATCATCACGGGCTTCATGGCACGACACAAGGCGGTAGAGAATGGTCGGAACTGGTCGACACTTTATGCGGCACCGACGGTGTTTTAGATGATGTACAGTGGCTACTGGTCGCGTGGACGCGAACGGTCATGTCTGGGAGGTAGCTAGGGTCATGGCGATCGTAGTTATGCGGGGTGAGGGCGAGGCGCAACGTGTGCGAGCGTGTCGGCTGCGGCGCTCTGGCTTGGTCTCGGCATGGCAGAGAGAAAATGGGCGCGGTATTTTCTCGGTGGTCCAGGGCCTAGCGGCGCTCGAGGGTTGGACAGGGGGTAGCGGTGGACGGTGGCCTGCCTCCTAGACATCGTGGATAGGCGCGACACTCTCTCCTACGTGTTGGCCATGGTCGAACGGCAATGGTGGCTTTGGGTGGCATGGCACTGGTGCAGGGGTAGGGTTAGTAGCGTGTTCGATGTAGTGGTGGTCACTGGTGAAGACAAGGGGAGATATTTGGGGCAATGGGGGAACAAGGCATTGATCAAGAATAGTGAAAGATAGGCAGTTTGATCTGTGCTCACCAAGTGTTTGATAAAATGGCCGCATGAAGTTTGAATTTGAATTTTTGGCTGAATTTTGGTGAGTGCTCTGGTCACATGCTTGGTAGTCTCTAGTTTCTTGGGTTTGTCAAAGTTAACTGGTTTCGTTGGGTTTTGAGAAATGGTAATCTTAGTACCTATTAAGGATTCAATTTTGAATTGTCCTTTGCATAGATTCGGAAATTGTTTCTGTTGGTTTGTAAAGTGGGCTGGGGTTCACTTTTACTTGGTCTAGCAAGGGGTGAAAATAATTGGATGTGTTTCTGTTAGAAAACTTGGACTAGGAACACTCAAAGTGGTCTAGTGGTTAACTTTTGTCAAAATGACCATTTGCTTAAATTTCTTATTTTTGATTTTCTCCTCATTTGATTCTGCTTGGAAATGATCTAGATGATATTGTTTTCATCTTTAAACCAATCCTTTCCATTCATAGAAATCAAACATGGCATTGCAAGCATTCATGCATTAAGCACACACACATGCATTCATATTAATTTTAATAATCAAAGTTTTTGTTAACCCTAAATTTGGGTGATTAGAACTTGATAATCTTGATTAATATTTTTGTGATGTTACATAGATGCAGTTGGATGGCGGTCTATGTATATTGTTATAATGCCCAATCAAATCTCATAGGATCATGAATGTCTAGTATTGCATTGATATGTCTTGCTCTGTCCTGTCAATTGCCCCACTGTAATTTGTTTACCCAGCATGTTATGTTGTTTATCTTAAGGAGAATACCTCTAGTAAACTATGGTCCCCGATACAATCTTTACCATTGATACATCTTCCACTGTTACTGTTTACCTTCTGCAAGCCACCATCACCTTCCACACCATACGGTTAATCCTTTGTTTTCAGCAAAATAGTGAGATTGACAACCTGACTGTTCGTTGGGGCAAAGTCTTGAGTTTGTGTCATGCAGGTTTCCAAGTTTCTAGCAACACCTTTGAGTCGTTTCGGTCCTCCTACTGGTTCGATAACCTTGGTTTCTTACTAAGGTAAAACTGGCTACTGTGCTCATCATACCTTCCTCTTGGGGTTTCCCAACGAAGCTCTATAGTGATCTGATCTGCAATCAACAAGCTTTTCTGGCGCCATTGCCAGGGAGGCTAAGGATGGCTTCACAAGGGGAGTCCTTCACAACCTCTCTCTTTACATTGTTTTTGTTTTGCTTAGTTTCTTTGCTTTGTTTTGTTTGCTTATTTTTATCAAAAATTCCAAAAAAAAAGTTTCGTTTGGTTTGCTTTTTCTTATCAAAAACAAAAAAATATTAGTTCCTACTATAGTTGTTGGTCTGTCATTGCCTTGCTTTGTCATGCTTTCTATCAATGGTTGGTTTCTTTGAAACTAGTTATTATTGGCAAGGTGGGTTCATGGAAGAACAAAAGTATTATTATAAGGAACACCGCTTATCACAAAAAGGGAAACACTTATGGGAATAAATTGATATATTTAATACTATTGCTAGAGACGTGTGCTCTACTTATAATGGTACTTATTGCTTTGATAAATCTTGTTGCTGTAGGAGGTATAAACACCTTCCTTTTCAATGTGAGTATAATGATAATGTTACCATATCTTCTTATATTAAAGGAAATTATGACTTTTATGATGTGGAACAAATTGACGAATTTATTGCTTGGAAGGGTGCATTTGAACCTGCTAGTTTGCTTGAAAATACTGATGATTCACCCTATGAATATGAGGTTTATGATATAATTAAATTTTGCTTTTATAATTACAAGGAAGAAAATGGCTATATTCTTGAACATTTTAAAAGATGCTTTCCATCCACGGAAGAGACTAATGCCTTGCAGGAGCTTATGGAAGAAGAAATTGCTGAAACTGGAAATTCATTAGATGAAAAAGAGGAGGAGAGTGATGATCAAGAGGAAGTAGAATGGATTAGATACCCATGCCTACCTTCTAATGAGAGTAACTCTTTACCTCTTACATTATTTGATTGTCCCCCATGCTTACCAAAGGAGGATGAATGTTATGTTCCTATGGATTCTATTGAAGTATCTACTATGGGTAAAACTTGTGATAATAATTATGCTCATGTTATCTATGATAATCCTTTATTTGTGCCTAACTTTGAAATGCATGGTACTAAAGAGTTTTTCTTAGAAAGTGTTTATGATAAAGCTCTATACGATGGTCCTATATTGAATGATTAGTCACCTTGTTATAAAATTGTTAAAAGTTGGTTTGAAGGTTTTAATCCCACTATTTTTGAGCTTGATAGAAATTATGTGTTTGTAGATCATGAAAATCATGCTTTATGTGATATTTCTATTGTTGATTTTATTCATAAGGCTACTGAAAATTATTATGAGAGAGCAAAATATGGTTGTAGAAATTCTCATGGTACTGAAACACCTCTCTATGTGCTGAAAGTTTTGAACTTACTCTTGTTTTATCTTCTTATGCCTATCACTTTGTTCTTTGTGAATTTATTTGCGTACAAGATTCCTATGCATAGGAAGTGGGTTATACTTAAATGTGTTTTGAATTTGCTTCTTGATCCTCTCTTTTACTTCAATTCATATTTCTTATATGAGCATCTTCTCAAACTATCATGCCTAACTTAAAGGTACTAAAGAGAAGTACTTCTTGGGAGATAACCCAATAGTTTTCTTGAGTGTTGGAAGTTATTACTTCTGTAATAACCTCTCCTTATTCTTTTATTTGATTTTTGTGCCAAGAATAACCTCTAATGAGAGGGAAGTAAGATTTGGGGAGTTGTTGTCCCGAAACAGATTTTTGTGCTCCACTGTAAAACTTTGTGTAAAATCTCTGTAAGTCGGATTGAGATGTAATTTTATGAATAAATCCCCCAGGTTGTTAGCTAACTTTCATTAGTTCAACAATTTTTGATTTGAGCAACAGAAGGTCTTCGAAAAAATTGGTTTCTACCTGCTGGTCTGTTTTGATAGATTTCTGCCATTATTTCTATTTTCTTCTTATTGATTCCTTTTTGGGTTCTTTTTGGGAAATTGAACTTTTTGAGGGAATTTCTACAGTATCTTGTGTCTTTAGTGAAAGTTTTGGTGTTTTGAAACTAAAATCCAAAGGTTTATTATCTTTTGAATGCACTAATGTTGCTAATGAAGATTGTGTGAAGTTTTGTATGAAGGGAAATTTTCAAGTGTAGGGGAAGAACGAGGTGATGAGATGAAAAATGGAAAAAAACTCAAGCTTGGGGATTCCACCCGTGCCACCCCAAGAAATATTCAAGAGGTACAAGCGTCAAAGCTTGGGGATGCCCAAGGCATCCCCTTCTTCATCAATAAAAATCTCAGGTTTTTCTAGACACTTTGTTTTTATTGTTTCATGCACAGTTGTGTTGTTCTTGGAGCGTCTTAGTTTTCGTTTTTGGTTTTTGTTTGCTTAGTTTGCTTGAATAAAGTAGTTGGACCCCCGCTTTCGCCGTGTTGTTTCAAATAAGTTAATTGGTGTTGGAAAGGAGTAGGAAGTTCTTGCTTTAGTAGTACAAGCAGGAGCTTGCTTTTACTATGACTTTGACTTTATCATGCCATGCTAGACGTTGTTTTGACCTTTATGATTAGTTATTATTGCTGTAGCATGACTTGTTCCAAACAATTAGGATTGCTTATTGTGCCTTGAAAGAATCATGCGTTATTTTAGCATACAAAAGCACAATATTGTGGTATTCTCCTTTGATGCTTTGTTTGGATTGACTTGGCACATGCTCACACCATGTTATGACTATGAACCAGTCACCATAGCCTCTATGATCATTTATTTTTTGACTTGTGGTACCACTTTATGTTTTGATTAGTATTATTTTGTCGCTCTGCATGATTATGGCTATTATTGCTCTCTTAGTTGGTCGCTCCCAGTCTTTTGTTAGCCTCCACTTGTATTGAGTAAGCTCTACTCACGCATCCAACTCCCAAGAAACCAAGCTATTCCAAAGTGTACACTATAAATTCCTATGCATGGTGTGTTACACCATTCCAAGTATATTCTTGTTTTATCTACCTTCCAATTAAAAAGTCACTTTGTGATGTGAAAACTTAGTGATTAAAGCTCTCACGAACTTGATGGCACACTTTTTTTATTGCCCCTAATAAACTTGAACCATTGTGTTATCTATGTTGTATATGCTTGCACTTATACGTTGGAATTATCGGAACCATGCTGTCATGGGGAACACTTTCAACATTGCACTTGTACATTGTACCCAGCTGATATCATGCTCTTTTGTTTGCGGATGTCGTCGGTGTGAAATAAAAGGGGAGCTTGTAAGTCCATGGAGTTATGTATGTGTGTTAGAGAAACACCTGGAATGCTAGCCTAAGCCATGCCTAATCATGGTGGAAACTTGCAGCATCACCATAATGATCAATCTATGAAGCTTTCTTCTTATAAAAAAGAGAGACATTGAAAAGAGGAAAGAGAGAAAAAAGAACCATTTTCCCATGGTAAATAAGAAGATTGCTGAGATGCTTATTGTTTGCTTGCCTTGTCATTTTGATATGGGATATCTCATGTATCATGTGCAAGGGGTACCCCGTTGGTGGTTCTCTATGATACACATGTACTTACTATGACAAGAACTTACCGGTGACTAAAGTTGAGTAGCATGAGGAGCGGCCCTCGTACTCAAGGGACATGAGATTGCCAACTTATACTTTGTATAGCATATACTCCATAGTTTGTTGACTTTAACCTTAATCACTTCAAGATGATTATGATAGGGGCAACGAGAACTGAAAGCTAACAAGTACCATAATTTTTGGAAGCTCTTTATGAGACTTGAAATCCCTACTTCCCTTTATGAAGGGCCTTTCTTCCACTTTTATATTGAGTCTCCACCTTCTATCCTTAGGCACCAATTAAGAGAGCATAGTTGCCATTCTTAGTTCTATGTGCATTGTCCCAAAACTTATTGATTGATTCATATTGTTAATATTGCTTGTTCTTGAACTATTTTGTATCTAGTCACTCTTATGAACTTTGAAGGTGTCATATGCATTTATTGCTACTCTATGAGGGACAAGCTGAATGCCACTATGCTATGTTTTCTATATGTGAAACAAATAAACGTCTTTCAATGCATTATTATTCATGATCTTTGTTTGTATCCTTTGATGTTGCAGCATCGTTACTTTGTTTTATTGTTAGAACTTCTTCTTTCATGATCATGCTTAGATTACTTTGATCCCATCTTTCAATGCTTGCAAATGGTTTGATCTTTATTGTGATGGTGCATGTCACCTCAAAATTATTCTTCTTATCACTTACCTACTCGAAGATGAGCAGGAGTTAAGCTTGGGGATGCTTGATAAGTCTCAAACATATCTATAATTTTTGATGTTCCATGCTTGTTTAGTATCTTCTTTGCTTTGCTTTGTCAACACTTTGAGGTGTTTTTATTCGTTTTCTGGGACTAACCTATTAACAATATGCCATAGTGCCAGTTGCCTATTTTCTGTTGTTTTTGGTTCCAGAAAATTCAGAAAATGAATATTCTCGGAATTGGACGGTACAAAAGCCAAAGTCATTACTTTACAGAGGAGAACACGGAGCCAGAAAAGAGACGGGGGAGGGCCTCGAGGGGTCCATACCCCTGGCCATGGGACCTGGCCTGGCCCGCACCTGAGGGTGCAGCTGCCTGGGGCACCCCTAGGCCTTCCTCTTCGCCTATAAGAAGCCACCGATACCTAAACCCTAAGAACCCGATCAATGTTCCACGAAACAATTAGTAGCCTCCGCCACCATCGTCCCTAGATCGGGGGGATCTAAAGCTCTTCCCGGCACCCTGCCGGAGGGGAGAGATCATCCCCGAGGCCTTCTTCATCACCATGCCAGCCTCCGGTATGACGCGTGAGTAGTTCCACCTTGGACTACGGGTCCATGTAGTAGCTAGATGGTTGTTTCTCCTCCTTTGTGCTACCTTGTTTAGATCTTGTGAGCTCCGTTCATGATCAAGATCATCTATTTGTAATCATTCATGTTGTGTTTGCGAGGATCCGATGGATATTGAGATTATTATGTCAGATTGGTTAATGATTCTATCTTATTGATTCTATCATGTCTGTGTTGTTTGCGATCTTACATGCTCTCCGTTTCTAGTAGCTATGTTGGCCAAGTAGATGCTAGTAACTCCAATAGGGAGTATTTATGCTCGATAGTGGGTTCATGCCTCTGTTGAATCTCGGGAAGTGACAGAAATCTCTAAGTTTGTAGATGTGTTGTTGCTACTAGGGAGAAAACAACGGTCTCTTGTTCATGGAACAAGTGTATTGTTTACTTTACACACTTTGCTTAAAGAAGTTATCCTTTGATTGGAACTTAATACTGGAGGGGGTTTGGATGATAACCTGAAGGTATATTACTAGTCATAGATGCAGTTGGATGGAGGTCTATGTATCTTGTTGTATTGCCCGATCAAATCTCATAGGATCATGAATGTCTAGTATTGCATTGTTATGCCTTGCTCTGTCCTGTCAATTGCCTTGCTGTAATTTGTTTACCCAGCATGCCATGTTGTTTATCTTAAGGAGAACACCTCTAGTGAACTATGGACCCCGGTCCAATCTTTACCATTGATACATCTTCCATTGTTCCTGTTTAATTTTTGCAAATAACTGTTACCTTCCACACCATACAGTTAATCCTTTGTTTTCAGCAAATCGATGATATTGACAACCTCACTCTTCGTTGGGGCAAAGTCTTGAGTTTGTGTTGTGCGGGTTTCCAAGTTGCTAGCAACACCTTTGGGTTGTTTCCTTCCTCCTACTGGTTCGATAACCTTGGTTTTTTCTGAGGGAAAACTTGTTGCTGTTCTCATCATACGTTCCTCTTGGGGTCTCCCAACGAAGCTCTATAGTGATATGAGCTGCAATCAACAATCACCGCTCTCCGTACCCACAGGTGGCGAAACTTCGGGCCACGACACCTCTGGAATTGGTACACGGCGATCACTTCGGGCCCATTTCACCACCAACGCCAGGAGGAAAGAGGTACTTTCTGCTCTTTGTGGATGATTTTAGCAGATACATGTGGATCACTTTGTGCTTTGATTAATAATGGTTTGTCGCTCTGCATGATTATGGCAATTATTGCTCTCTTAGTTGGTCGCTCCTAGTCTTTTGCTAGCCTCCACCTATACTGAGTATGAGCTCTACTCGTGCATCCAACTCCCAAGAAACCAAGTTATTCCAAAGAGTCCACTATAAATTCCTATGCATGGTGTGTTACACCATGCCAAGTATATTCATGGTTTTATTTATCTTCCAAATTAAATTTTTTTTTATGTGAAAATTAGTGATTAAAACTCTCACGAACTTGAAGGCACATTTTATTTCTTGCACTTAATAAACCTCAACCATTGTAACTATCTTATGATGCTTATATGCTTGCCAATTGTAAGTTGGGAGTTAGCAAAACCATGCTTTCATGGGGCATGCTTTCAACATTGCACTTATTTATTTAGTTGATATCATGTTCTTTTGCTTATGGATGCCGTCTGTGTGAAATGAGATGGGAGCTTGCAAGTCCATGGAATTTGTATATGTGTTAGAGAAACGCCTGGGCGGCTAGCCTAAGCCATGCCCAATCATTGTGGAAACTTGCATCAAAATCATAGTGGCACTCTATGAAGCATCCTTAATAAAAAACTATGCAAATAGCAAAAAAATGGATTGCTAAGATGCTCACTGTCTGTTGCCTTGTCATTTTGATATGGGATAACTCATGTGTCATGGGGCAAGGGATTCCCCATTGGAGGTTCTCTATGATACACATATACTTACAATGACAATAACTTTCCTGGGACCAAAGTTGAGTAGCATGAGGTCTCGGTACTAGTACTCAAGGGGCATAAGATATTCAACTTGTGATTTGTCAAGCATATAACTCATATTTGTCCTCATTTTAACCTTAACCACTTCAAGATGCTTATGATAGGGGTAATGAGAGCTCAAAGCTAATGAGTATCATAATTTTTGGAAGCTTTATAAAATGATTTAATCCCTACTTCCCTCTGCGAAGGGCATTTCTTTTACTTTTTGTTGAGTCTCCATCTTCTATCTTTATGCACCACCTAAGAGAGCATAGTTGTCATTCTGAGTTCAATGTGCATTTTCCCAAAACTTGTTGATTGATTCATAATTATGGTATTGCTTGTTCTTAAATTATTTGTATCTAGTCACCCTTATGAACTTTGAAGGTGTCCTATGCATTTATGTTTTGCTATTCCATGAAGGACAAGCTGAATACCACTCTTGCTATGTTTTATATATGTGAAACAAACAAATGTCTTTCAAAGCATTATTTATGATCTTTTGTTTGTGTTGACTTTCATGTTGCAACATAGTTGCTATGTCTTATTGTTAGAAATATATCTTTCATGCTTATGTTTAGAGTACTTTGATCCCAACTATCAATGCTTTGCAATACCTTGATCAAGATTGTGATGGTGCATGTCACCTAAAAAATTATTCTTTTGATCACTTACCTACTCGAGAACGAGCAGGAGTTAAGCTTGGGGATGCTGATACGTTGCAAACATATCTATAGTTTTTGATGCTCCATGCTTGTTTTGCACCAGTTATATTATGTTTTGTCTACACTTTGTGGAATTTTTATGAATTTCTTGGAACTAACATATTAACAAGTGCCAGAGAGCCAGTTTCCTGCTATCTGCTATTTTTGGTTTCAGAAAAACTAGTAAATAAATATTCTCGGAATTGGACGAAACAAAAGCCAAAGTTCCTATTTTTTCCGACACGACACAGAGTCCGGAGGAGAGGGGTAGACGCACCCCAGGACGGCCACACCTGTGCAAAGCACGACTAGGAGGGGCGCGCCACCCTAGGGTGTGGGCGCCCTGGCGCTCCACCGACCTTGCCTCTTCGCCTATATAATCCCTCCTAGACAAAAACTCTAAGTACCCGATCAGAATTCCACGAAAAAGTTCGTTGCCGCCGCCACCGTCGTCCCTAGACCGGGAGGGATCTAAAGCTCTTCCCGGCACCATGCCGTAGAGGGGAGATCATCCCAGGGGCCTTCTTCATCACCATGCCTGCCTCCGGAGTGATGTGTGAGTAGTTCATCCTTGGACTACGGGTCCATAGCAGTAGCTAGATGGTTATTTCTCCTATTTGTGTCGTCATGTTTAGATCTTGTGAGATGCCTATCATGATCAAGATCATCTTATTGTAATGCTACATGTTGTGTTTGTTGGGATCCGATGAATATTGAGTATTATTTCATATTGGTTATTGTTCTATCATTTCTATGTTATTTGTGATCTTGCATTCTCTCCGTTGCTAGTAGTTACTCTAGCCAAGTATTTGCTTGTGACTCCAAGAGGGAGTATTTATGCTCGATAGTAGGTTCATTCCTCTGGTACTCTGGGAGAGTGACAGAAACTTATAAGATTGTAGATGTGTTGTTGCTATTAGGAAGAAAACAACAATCCTTTATCCAAGGGCAATTGTATTGTTTACATTACACACTTTGCTTAATGCAATTATCTGTTGCTTGCAACTTAATACCCGAGGGTTGTTCGGATGATATCCCGGAGGTGGATTATTAGTCATAGATACAGTTGGATTACAGTCTATGTATCATGTTGTAATGCCCAAGTGAATCTAATAGTGATCATCATGTCATGTACATGCATTTTTATGCATTCTCTATTTGTCAATTGCCCAGCTATAATTTGTTTACCCAGCATGTTATTTATCTTATGGAGAAACAACTCTAGCAAACTGTGGACCCTGGTCCATTCCTTCCCACTGTTATTCCATCTATTGTTTACTGTTTACTTTCTACAATTACTATAAGCAATTACTTTCTTCAACACTATACATTTAATCCTTTGTTTTCAGCAAAACTAGTGAGCTTGACAACCTCACTGATAAGTTGGGGCAAAGTATTTTGGTTGTGTTGTGTGCAGGTTCCACGTTGCTAGCAACACCTTCGGAAGTGGTTTCTTTCTCCTACTAGTTTGATAACCTTGGTTCCATAACTGAGGGAAAACTTGTTGTTGTTCTCATCATACCTTGTTCTTGGGATTCCCAAGAGGCTCTACATCAACTGAGCCATCACAACCTTTTATGGCATCATTGCCGGGGAGAAAGAAGATTTCTGCAAGGGGAGTCTCTCACTACCAATCTCTTTACTTTGTTTTTGTTTTGCTTTGTTTGTTTTGCTTCTTTTTATCAAAAACAAAAAACTTAGTTCCTACTTCAAGTTTCTTTTATGTCTAGTTCTACTCCAATCACTATGTTACATGAGGAAATGATCTTCACTTTCAAACAAGGGAGTGAGGAGAGTTTCAAAGAAGCTTGGTGTAGAATTTCTGATTCTTTATAAAAAAACTAAACCTAAAATGACTCTAGGCTTTCTTCTTAGCAGTTTCTACTTTGGTCTTGTTCTTTGTAATAGATATGCTTTGGATACTGTAGTAGGAGGAGATTTCCTTCATTGTGATGGGGATGAATCTTTTAATTCTATAAAAAATTTGATTGCAACATATAACTTGCCTATTAAATTTGATTCATCCTTTATAAGCATTTATGCTAGATTAAACACTCTTGAGACAAATACAACTTGTTTAAAAGGATGTTTTAATATGCTTCGAGAGCATCATGATTATGTTCCAATAAATTATGAACCATCAAAATGGTTCCCTACAATAAAATTTTCTATAAATGGTGGAACTTTTCATGCACGTTGTGATATTATGTTTGAGTTCTGTCTTATGCCTAAAGATATTTATGAATCTCTGAATGTTTGGGAACTTTCTGAGGGTAGAGAAGAAATATATTTTACTAATAATTCCACTATATTACCCATTGTAATAGCTGAAGGAGTGTTTAAAAAAAATAGGGAAATTGGTATCTACTGATTATCTTATTATTGAATGTGTAGGAAAAGGACAAATTACACTTGAAAGATCCCTGCTAAAACTCCTTGGAGCAATAATAGATGTGGGAAAAGGCACCATGAATTTCACTTCCCCACCAAGCAAACATGTGTTCCCTAAAGTTAAGAGTAAAGGTAAGAAAGGTAGACGTAATAAATTTGATGTTGATGCTTCTTCATTCGAAAATACTTGATTCTTGCTTTCTGTGCCTAACTGAAAGGCGTTAAAGAAACGCACTCTTGGGAGATAACCCAATATTTTTATTTCAGTAATTTTTTATTTTGTTGAGTCTTGGAAGTTATTTACTCTGTAATAACCTCTCCTTATCCTTTTTGTTTGGTTTTTGTGCGAAGAATAACCTCTAATGATAGGGAAGTAAGATTTAGGGAAGTTGCTATTCTGAAACTAATACTGTGATGTTACCGTAAAACTTCATTCTCTTAGCCAGAATGTCGGATTGAGCTGACATTTTTTGTGTGCATGCCCCTGCTATTTAACCAACTTTCATTAGTTTTGTACTTTTCGATTTGAGCAACGGACGATTTAAAATAAAATCGGTCTTTGCCTGTAGGTCTGTTTTGACAGATTTCTGCCATTATTTGCATTTGCCTCTTAATCAATTTCTTTTGAGTTCTTTTGATCACTTGAGCTTTTAAAAGGACTTGCTACAGTAGATTATGTTTTAATGGATGATTTACTTGAATTGAAACTGAACCCAAAGGTTTATTATCTTGCATACACTAATATTTCTAATGAAGATTGTGTGAAGTTTTTTATGAAGGGAGTTTTCAAGTGTAGGGAGAGAATGATGTGATGAGATGAAGTATGGAAAAAAGCTCAAGCTTGTGGATTCCACCCGTGTCACCCCAAGAAATATTCAAGAGGTACAAGCGTCAAATCTTGGGGATACCCAAGGCATCCCCTTCTTCATCAACAAAAATCTCAGGTCTTCTTTCAAGATACTATATTTTTATTGCTTCATGCACTATGTGTTGTTCTTGGAGCATCTTTGTTTTTGTATTTAGTTTTATTTTGTTTTGTTTTCTTCAATAAGTTGTTTGTATCCCATCACACTTCTTTTGGAGAAGTCACACCCCGTTCTTCATTGCCTAGAACACTCTAGTTTTCACTCTTAATGTTCTGTGAGTGTTCTCTTTTGGTAGCACTGCGTTTAGCTTTAGTTTTCTTCTTCTTTTTTCTTAGAACTTTTTAGTTATTCTTTTTAGTTAGGTGAGACAAGATCTCTGGTCTCTATTGATTATTATCTTTGTGAGTTGTTTCAAATAAGTTGATTGGTGTTGGAAAAGGTAGAATGTTTCATGCTTATGGTGGTACACAAAGAAGCTTGTTTTGACTGTGGCTTAGACTTTATCATTTCATGTTAGATTTTGCTTTGACCATATGCTTAGTGATTATTGTTGTAGCATGACTTGTTTCAAACAACTGATATTGCTTAATGTGCCATGAAAGAATCATATGTTGTTTTAGCATACAAAAGCATAATATTGTGGCATTCTCCTTTGATGCTTTATTTGGGTTGACTTGGCACATGCTTACACCATGTTATGACTATGAACCATTCAACTTAGCCTATATGATCATTTAGTTTTTGACTTGTGATATCACTTTATGCTTTGCTTAATAAAGTTTTGTCGCTCTACATGATTATGGCCATTATTGCTCTCTTAGTTGGTTGCTCCTAGTCATTTGCTAGCCTCCACCTATACTGAGTATGAGCTCTACTCGTGCATCCAACTCCCAAGAAACCAAGTTATTCCAAAGAGTCCACTATAAATTTCTATGCATGGTGTGTTACACCATTCCAAATATATTCATGTTTTTATCTATCTTCAAAATTAATTTTTTTGTTATGTCAAAATTAGTGATTAAAGCTCTCATGAACTCGTACTCAGGGGGCATGAGATTTTCAACTTGTGATTTGTCAAGCATATAACTCATATTTGTCCTCACTTTAACCTTAACCACTCAAGATGCTTATGATAGGGGTAATGAGAGATCAAACCTAATAAGTACCATAATTTTTGGAAGCTTTATAAAACCATTTAATCCCTACTTCCCTCTGCGAAGGGCCTTTCTTTTACTTTTTGTTGAGTCTCCATCTTCTATCTTTATGCATAAGCTAAGAGAGCATAGTTGTCATTCTGATTTCAATGTGCATTGTCCCAAAACTTGTTGATTGATTCAGAATTATGGTATTGCTTGTTCTTAAATTATTTGTATCTAGTCACCCTTATGAACTTTGAAGGTGTCCTATGCATTTATGTTTTGATATTCCATGAAGGAGAGGATGAATACCACTCTTGCTATGTTTTCTATATGTGAAACAAACAAATGTCTTTCAAAGCATTATTCATGATCTTTTGTTTGTGTTGCCTTTCATGTTGCTATTGGAGATATGCCCTAGAGGCAATAATAAAAGTAGTTATTATTATATCTTTGTGTTTATGATAAATGTTTACATTCATGCTATAACTGTATTAACCGGAAACATTAATACTTGTGTGATTTGTAAACTTATTAGAGTCCCTAGTAAAGCCTCTTTATAATACTAGCTTGCTGGTTAATAGATGATCATGGTTTCCTGATCATGAACATTGAGATGTTATTAAGAACAAGATCATATCATTAGGAGAATCGTATGTTGGACATACTCCTATAGATAAGCGTAGCATAAAGATCAAGTCATTTCAATAGTTTGTTTGCTATAAGATTTCAGATACATAGTAACCTAAATCCTTCGACCATGAGATTATGCTAATCACCATCACCGGAAGGATGCTTTGATGACATCAAACACCACTTCGTAACTCAGTGGTTATAAAGGTGGCATTGAGTGTTCGGAAACTATGTGTTGAGGCACATGGATCAAGAGTGGGATTTGTCCATCAATATGATAGATAGATATACTCTGGCCCTCTCGGTGGAATGTCATCCAATTAGCTTGCAAGCATGTGATTGGTTCACAAGGGATCAGTAACAAGGTTGAACTAGGTATGCAGAGATATCGATGATCAGACATCGGATAAGTAAAGTATCACAAGACAAAGGGAAATTGGTATCATATGCAAATGGTTCATTCGATCGCAAAGTAATCGTAGAGATATGTGGGAGCTATATGAATTTCCAGATTACTCTATTGGTTATTGATCAGAGAAGATTCTCGGTCATGTCTGCATAATTCACGAACTGTAGGGAGACATACTTAAGGATTCGATGTTGTTTAGTAGATATGGAATGTGAGTAAGAAGACCGAATGTTGTTCGGAGTCTCAGATGGGATCCGAGATATCATGAGGAGATCCGGAATGGTCCAGAGAATAAGATTCATATAAGGAAAGTTCAATTCCGGAGTTCGAGAATGATTCCGGTGTTTTCACCGGAATGATCTAGAAGGGTCTAGAAGGTTCACCGAACCAGAAGGGGATGGGTACATGAATGAGTCATGACAAAGTGGAATGGTTGCATCATGTCCTAGGTTAAAGTGTTTTGCAAATAAAAGTGATAATAAAACTCCAAAATTGAAAATCAAAAGGCAAGTTTGAAAAGCCAAACTAGGACAATGTATCCTCGTGGAGCGGGGAGAGGAACCCTCCTCTCCCTCCACCACACGCCAAAGAGGAGATGGAGTTGGAGGAGGATTCAACCTCCCCTCCCTAGCTTCCCCTCCCTCTCATAAATAGAGGGGAGAGGGCTGCCCTAAACCATAACACCACCACAGCCCCTCCCCACGAAGCCGCCGCTGCCGGACACGCCTCCTCCTCTCCAACCTAAACCCTAGAACACCGGGGAACTCTCCTAATCCATCCTAACCGACTTTGGCTTAAGGCGAATCCCTACGCGATCTTCCCTCTACTTCCGATAACACGCTGTCGTGCTGCCGGAATAGCGAGGAGAGAACTACAACCTCCGCTGCCTGCTGGAACAAGGGAGAAGAAGGTCTTCATCGAGTGCCGAATGTGTGACCGACTGCGGGAGCGCTGCCGAAACGTGGCGCTGGAAGGATCGTCTACGCGATCTTGAGATCGACAAGTGTACGACTACATCACCTACGAGAATATGCTCTCGTTAACCGCTTTGGGATCTTCGAGGGTGAGTACTCTAATCGACTCATTGCTACCATCTAGTAGATAGATCTTGGCTTGTGTGTGTTCATGCGGTAGCAAATTTTGTTTTCCATGGTACGAACTCCTATAGTGGTATCAGAGTCGTGACTATATGTAGATTTGTTGCATGAGTAGAACACAATGGTCATTGTGGGCGGTGGTGCTTATATTATCAATTGCTTTTTGTGTACTTTGCAATCTTGCGGTATGGTGGGATGAAGCGTCCCAGGCTAACCTTACATGACATCATTCATGAGACTTTCTCCACGCTCAACATGCAACTTGTATTGCATAAGTGGATTTGTGGGTGTTTATCTCTCCCATCAGAGTAATGATTCAATTTACAACGGGCACTTGATAGTTCAAGCATCAACGTTGTGGTTCTTGTTCGTAAGTTAGAACGGTACATATTGAAAGCCCCAAACCACGTAAAATATGCAACGTTGTGGCCATGATTGTGATTATATATGATGTATTCAATGTTCCTTATTGTAAGTTGGCAACCGGCAGGAGCCTTATGGTTGTCTTTTAAATTCCGTTAAGACCTGCATGTCTATTATTCAAAATAGTTGTAATAGTTGATGCTGGTGGACAACAACCATGGAGCGGTGCCATTGTCCTTGACGCCACGCCGGTTATGATGGATATCATGTTTATGCTTGAAGATGGAGATCGGAAGCACATGAAGAAAGGCCATATCATATCACATATTTTGAATTGCATGTGATGTTAATCCTTTTATGCATCTTGTATTGCTTAGAACGCAATGGTAGCATTATAAGATGATCCCTCTCACAAAATTATCATGTAAAGTGTTCACCCTTAGATAGCACCGTTAATAAGACTCGTCGTTTTGAAGCACCACGTGATGATCGGGTGTGATAGAATCAACGTGTGCATACAATGAGAGCAAGCTAGATTTGCTCATGCAGAAACTAAGGTTAATCTTGACGATACTAGCATGTACAGACATGGTCTCAGAACACGGATAACCGAAAGGTAAAGCATGAGTCATATAGTAGATATGATGAACATGTTGAATTTTCGCCTTCGAAACTACATCATATCTCATGATGATCGGTTTTGATGTAGTGGATTTGGTTCGTGTGATCACTAAAATAATGTGAGGGATATTGTTTTGAGTGGGAGTTCACCTAGGTTAATTTAACTATTAATTAGTACTCAATTTGTCATAAAATTAGTTTAAACTTTTGCAAATATGTTGTAGATCAATGACGGCCCCTACCATCAATTTTAATGCGTTCCTAGAGAAAGAAATGTTGAAAAACAATGGAAGCAACTTCACGAATTGGTTCCGCAATTTGTGGATTGTCCTCAATGATGGTCAGTTGACATATGTGCTGGATGCACCGCTGGGTGACCCACCTGCAGAAGATGCTACCGATGATGAGAAAAATATTTTACATACTCGGAAGAATCAGTATTCCACAGTTCAGTGTGCTATCATGTATGGTTTAGAGTTGGAGATTTAGAAAAGGTTTGAGAACTTTGACTCACATGATATTGTCCGTGAACTCAAAATGATATTTGAGGCTCACACGGAAGTTGAGAGTTATGAAGATTCTGAAAAATTCTTTAACTGCAAGATGGAAGAGGGCAGCTCCATCAGTGAGCATGTGCTTAAGATGTCTAGGCATGCTAACAAGCTCCAGAGCTTGGGAATAATAATTCCTAATGCATTGGGGATTCATCGTTTCCTTCAATCACTACCACCAAGTTACAAGAACTTTGTGATGAACTACAACATGTAGCGCATGGAGAAGACGTTGCCATAACTCTTCTCTATGTTGAAGTCTGCGGAAGTGGAGATCAAGAAAGAGCACCAAGTGTTGATGGTCAATAAGCCCACCAATTTCAAGAACCAAGGCAATCCTAAGAAAAAGGGAAACTTCAAGAAGGGCGGTAAGAAAGCTACCGTGCCAATGAAGAAGACCAAGGATGGGCCTAAGCCTGATACTGAGTGCTTTTACTGCAAGGGAGAAGGTCACTAAAAGCATAATTTCCCCAAGTACTTGGCGGATCTGAAGAACGGCAACATCAAGAAGAAAGGTATATCCGATATACATGTTATTGATCTGTAGTGCCTGGGTATTTGATACTGGTTCGGTTGCTCATATTTGTAACTCGAAACCGGTGCTACAAAATAGACGGAGACTAGCGAAAGACGAGGTAATGATGCGCATTGGAAATGGATCAAAGGTTGATGTGGTCGCGGTTAGTACGCTCCCTCTTCATCTACCATCGAGATTAGTTTTATACTTAAATAATTGTTAATTGGTTCCTGTGTTGAGCATGAACATTATATCCGGATCATGTTTATTGCAAGACGGTTACTTGTTTAAGTCTGAGAATAATGGTTGTTTGATTTATATGAGTAATATATTTTATGGTCATGCACCGTTGATAGATGGTCTATATTTGTTAAATATCGATAGTAGTGATACACATGTTCATAATATAGAAGCTAAACGTTTGAAATTGAGCGATAATTCTACATACATGTGGCACTGTCGTCTTGTTTACATTGGAGTAAAATGTATGAAGAAACTCCATTCCAATGGACTTCTTGAATCACTTGATTTCAAATCACTTGAAAGATGTGAAGCATGTCTAATGGGTAAAATGACTAACACTCCATTTTCTGGTATGATGGAGTGAGCTACGGACTTATTGTAAATCATACATACTGTAACATCCCAAAAATATTAATCAAGGTTATCAATTCTAATCACCCAAAATTAGGGTTAACAAAAAAATTGTTAATTAAATCCATATGAATGCATGTGTGTATGTGATGAATGCATGAATGCTTAAATGGACTTGTGTGGTTGTTGTGAATGGCAAGGATTGGTTTAAAGATGAAAACAACATCATCTAAATCATTTCCAAGCAGAATCGAATCACTAGAAATTCAAAAACAAACAAAATAAGCAAATGGTCATTTTTGCCAATCTTGCTCACTAGACCACTTTGAGTGTTTCTAGTCCAAGATTTCAAAAAGAAACAAATCCATTTCTTTTCACCCCTTTCTAGACCAAGTAAAAGTGAACCCAAGCCCACCTTCAAATCCACAAAAACATTTGGCAACCCTATTCAAATGACAATTGAAAATTGAATCTAGTTCATATGGGAAGATCACCATTTCTCAAAACCCAACCAAACCAGTGCACCTTGAAAAATCCAATCAACCATAGACTACCTAGTATGTGACCAGTACACTCACCAAGTTTCATCCAGAAATTCAAATATAAATTTCTTTCGGCCATTTCATCAAACACTTGGAGACAAAAATAAAATTTGGCCAAACTTCACTGTTTTGAGCAGTGATCACCCCAACCATTGTTCCCCATTGAACGCACCTAGCCCCTACCCAATGCGCCATGCCGAGCATGCTCGAGAGCACCCTTGCCAGCCAACCACGACAAGCTAGCCAGAGCAAGCGCCGCGCCTAGCCACTATGTCCAGGAAGCACGCCACCGTCCACTGCCACCCCCTATCCATCCCTCGACCCTTGCCAAGCCATGGACCACCGAGAATGCACACATGCCCATTTTGTCTTTGCCATGTCCAGAACGTGCCAGAGCACCGCGCTCGACACACTCGCATAGACCGCGTCCCGCCTTTGCTGCCCGTCTATGTGATCACCACCGTCCCAAGAACCTCCGAGACATCTCCGTTCGCCGCTACGTGACCCGTAGCCACTGTGCGCCATCAAAGCCACCGTCGGTGCCGCTCAGAGCACCCACGCATTCTGACCAAACCACACTGCCCCATGCCGCGCCATCAAGCCATTGAGCATCGCCAGGAGGCCGTGCATCGTCCCCTAGCCCCAGCCATGCCCATAGCTCCTTGTAATGCCGACCCCGACGAGCTCTGCCCGCACCCTTCGGTTCCCTCGTCGCAGTATAAATAGAGGCCTACCCCATTTGTTTTATTCACACTATCTCACTCCCCACCTCTCACTGATCGTTCCCACTTATTCCCAGAACAAGGCGATCAAAACATCGCAGGAATTTCGCCGAATCCTGCCGCTGCTGGAGGAGAAGGGCGCCGTTGATTGGAGCCACCCTAGGAGGAGCCGCCAGTACCAGGAGAACTGTCATCGTCGAATTCATCGCCGACCATCGCCGACCATCGCCTGATCCCGGGTGAGCCGCCACAGACCCCCACTGTCCGCGATAGGGTTCGAGCCCGTCGCGTTTTGTTCGACGAGGACGATGGTCGTGAGCCATTGATCCTCGATCTAATCCTACGGTCGTAGTTATCCTGTACCCCTTTGCACCCCCCTTGTCCCAGTCACGTGTGGGGACAACCACTTAACCAGCCCACGCGCACGCTGTGCGCAGTGGACCGGCCCAGTTAGATTTCCCGAGTGACCCAGTTAGTTTAAATTTAGATTTATCTATTTACTTTCAAACCTAGTTCTGGCAGTAGATTGAAAAATCGTTTCAGAGAGATTCACTGAACCAAATTGCATGAAACCAATTTTGTTAGAAAGGTATGGAAATTATTAATCCAAGCCCGTTTGAGTCAAACCATTTGAAATTATAGATCACCTATAGTAAAAATAACAAGGAAGAGACTTTTCTGCATTCGAACTATAGAGGTCCCAACCATTAATAAGGTAGAGATCCTAGTGTTTACAATGCTAGTCCCTGGATCAATAGCTACAATCCATAGTTAAGATGTAATATCAAGAAACAAAGGTCATAATACAACTTTATAACCAAGAATAAAATAATTTATTACATCTTACATAGCTCATTTGGCTATCTCATTACAATGCAGCAGAAATAACTATAGCATGGAGTCCTTCATCTTCAAAGTGCCACAGGCAATCATGTTGGTTGTAGACTTGTAATCATAATCAACACACTTCACTAACATCAAACAAACCTGCAACATAATAAGTTACAGCCACAAGGGTAAATACATTTGAATTGTATTGGCAAGTGATACTATGGTAGTATAGTGGAGTCTATCATCTATATGCATTTGTCTAAGTGGTGTTTAGGCTTGCTTTGCTCAAAATAGATTTTTCCTTATCATTTAAAAAACTAAGTTTTTGTTTGACAAAATCACCCAAGGAACCACCAATAGAAATTGGTGAACCTTCACCCTTGTTCAACCACAAGTTTTTAACTTAGAAATTGGGATGAGGAGATTATTGATAGCTTCCATGTCTTGATGCTCAAATTGTCCTTTGCCAGGGACATGGCTAAGTACTTAGATTTTACACTCTGCAGAGCTGGTGCACTTTCCCCACAAGACTTGATTTTCACCAAGACAAGATCTTTCAGAAGCCTTCCCTTAGACCAGAATGGACGCTCTCCAACCTATAAATCCCCTACCACCAACTATCCATTTGGCTAAGTTATTGCAACCTATATGATCCAGGCAGAGCCCATAATGCCATGTGGCTGCATTTGAAGCTTCTCAACATTTGACACCTCAAATCTCTTTGTTCCTGGGTGGCAATCCACAAGTGAGATACACAAGGTAAACCATAGAAATGGGCCTTGTATAATCACTCAACCAAAAACCACCAAGAAAGTCCCTTTCCACCCAGGTGATTCATTCACTTAGTTGTTTTATTAAACAAAACACAAGTCCTTGACTTAGAAATATTCCATAGCATGAATATAAACCACCCTTGTTTTCTACTAGATAGGCTAAGCATGATAGTTAGAGGAATCTTGACTTAGGAAAATTCTACTAAGGTTTCATCTACTAGGATTTCCCATGGCATAGTTTATACTTAGCAAAAATTCCATGAAAGTCCTACTTAGAAATATCACTAATGCATAGTGAAAATAATGGGACAAAGTATGAAGCACCACTTGCCTTTTTGGTAGGTAATATAAGTTCACTCATTGATCTTGCAATAGTCACACTCTTCAAATTCCACTACAATTCAACCAAGCAAGCAAATATTCAATCTACCATTCAAGCAATCATCACATAGAATAATAAAAACAAAGCAATGCATGCTAACATGCCAAAGATTGTTTTATTTGGAAAAGTGGTTTCTAATAGGTTATAAACATTTTAAAACACCCATTGGTCATTTATAAAAGTGGTAAAACCATTTGATATCAAGTTAGTGAAAGATGGCCACTTTAAGTCATTTTTGTTTTGTTAGAAATGGTTCAAACCAAAGTAATATGTTCTAGTGTTTGACCAATGCATTTTAAACACAAATGTTAGTGTTTTATGGTCAAGTGTTTTAATATTAAAATCATTTTCAAAAGGTTTTACCTATAAACCATTTTTATGCCAAAACAATATTTTATGTTGTTGAAAATGCTTTTTAGCAAAGTAATAATTTATAGGGTTCATCAAATTTATTTTAAATCTCAATACTTGATGTTTAGGGCCAGAGATTTTAATTCAAATCATTTCCCAAAGATTTTTCCTCCAAAAAAGCATTTCAAAACATAAACAATATTTTTTATTTAACTAGAAATGCCTTAATTCAAAGATTCATTCTTTTGCTTCACAAAATATGTTTTTGAATCCACAAGTTTCCTTCTATGGTCAGTAGGTATAAAACAATTCATTTTCCAAAGATTTTACTTTAAAAACATTTCTAGAATAAATTTTATATTCAAATTACGCCTAGACAATTTTCTGCAAAAACAATCAATTTAACAGAAGCAATTCACTAAACAAAGCGCATGGTTGGAAAGTATTTGTTTTTCTGATTCCATTGATATAAAATTTGCAAAATTTGGACGTGTGGATCAAAAATTATGCAATTTACAAATTCAATCAACTTATAGAAATGTTTCTGTCTATTTAAACAAATCAGTGCCACACGTCATGTTCTTACTAGACGATACCATTTCACGTGGATCGCTCAATTCTAGCCGTCAGATCTAAAGCGCATCGCACGGTGCAGAACCAACCTTACCTCTTTGTCTAGTGGATCTATCATAGCCGACAGATCTAAATCCTACGGTTCCTAGCAACTAGCCAAAGACGGGTGGTGCTGGCGCGGCGGCGAGCGGCGGAGGCGCTCTGACTACGGCGGTATGGCGAATCTAGGAAGCGAGAGGAGTTTTGGGAGGTCTCACCAGGTTCCCAGGGTCACGGTGATGCTCGAGGTGGCCGTAGAAGGGGCGGGGGCGCACGGAGATGATGGCGATTCCTCGCCGGAGCTAGTGTCGGTGTCGGGCACGTCCTGTTGTCGACGGGGATGGGGCTGCAGACCATGAGAAGGTGATTGGGAGGGAGCGTTAGACTCGCGTGAAACCGGAGAACATCTGAGGGTCCTCGAGAGAAAGAGGGGGGGTCAGGGTTCACCTAGGGAGGTCGCCGGAGTTGGGGAGGTCCACAGTGGTGCTCCGACTTCGAAGTTGCCGAGCCTCTGGTGCATGCGCGGGCAAGTGGGGGGTACTGGGAGGTGCGCAGGAGTCTGTGGAACGCGCTCATGTGGTCGAGGGGGCGAGGGGCGATGGTGGCTAGCCAGAATTGGAGAAGAGGCTCGTCGGAGTCCGCGGCAGTGCGAGCCAGAATGGGAGCAGCCTGGGGGCAGAGAGAGCCGGGCGAGAGAGGGGAAAGGGAGAGGAGAGGCAGGTGAGTTAATGGGAGTGATCGCGGGGAGGATTAACTGCGGCATTAACATGAATTTAAGCGGATTAAATTAGGCAGAAACGGCGGAGGAGGAACTAGGGGCGGGGTCATCTAGCGGGTGAGGAAGATGACCTGACTGGTGGGGTCTGCTTGACAGGGAGAGAGAGAGACAGTGGGGTCCAGCAGTCAGCGGCTTTGCGGGTTCTTTCTCTGGTGCGAAACATTTCTTCTACGGGGGGAAAGATGGGCTAGCTGGGCCTGGACTGGGCTTGTTGGGCTGGTTAGTTTCATTCATTTTTTTGTTCTATTTCTTTTCTTTTTCCTTTTCTATTTATCTGTTTTGATTTTTATTCAAATAATTCAAACTCCATTTAAATTCAAACCTTTACCAAACTTGAGTATATTTTTAATACTATTGATTAACATATTCCAAAGTCCATTTTAGAATAATACTTTTATTCTTTTAGGGTCTATTATTAATTTTTTAAATAGATATTTTGTCTTTATTTATAATAGGATTTAAATATGTTTTAAAACTCTATTTGAATTCTAAATTTTACCAAATTTTTTTAGTAGGTTTTATTTAAAAATAAATCATGTTGAATTATTATTTAAAATACTTTATTATGTTTTCAATGTTCATTTAAATTAGGAAATGTCTTTACTTAATAAAAATGGATATTAATAAATCCTCATGATTTTATTTAAATAATCTTTTACTCTTTTTATTAAACAAAAATCTTCCATTTCATTTGTTTGGTCAAGATTTAACTTGGCTTTTTAAAATAGTCCTTATTTATTATTTCTTTCTTTATCTTATAAAATCCATGTCTTTTTATTTAAAGATCCAAACTTGGTGATTCCAATTTGTAAAATATTATTTGATATTTATTTATCCTTTTAAATATCTTTAGGATTATTTGCTCACCATTTGGTATGGATTTTAGACAAGGGCTTCATTATCTTTGGAAGTTCAATTTCCTTATCTTACTAAATTCATAAGATCTTATCTATGGTTCCAAATTGAATGAAATCAATTTCTATGGTTTTATAATACTTTTATTTATCAATCCTGATCATATATAAATGTTTGTTGATAAACTTTTATAGGGATCAAATCCTTAGTCTTTGAGATAACTTGGAAATGTTTTTCTTCCATTAAGGTCTTAGGGATTTGGTTTATTTTCCAAGTGTTTAAATTTCAAGATGCCTTTATGAAGAATGCATTTCACTTGATTTGAATTTACTTGGATTCAAACATTATTCAAAGTTTGTTCAAGATGGGATTTTAAGTTTCCATTTAGAAACAAAAAGTTTCTTTTCACCCCAAATTTCAACAATTATTTATTTTGTTTATTTATTTTTCACATTTCAAAATTTGGAAAATTTTGGGATGTGACACAAACATTTTTCAAAATTCAACCATAAATACTTTTTAGTTGATTCCAAATCTCAAAAATCACATTTGATAAGACCTTCTGAATATATACAATAATCTAGGATTACTTACAGTAATAATGGACAAGTATTAAAAGAATGCCCCATAGGCATTTCTAGTCACTTAATTTAATTAAAATAAAAAGGTTAAACCTTATTAAATTGTGACACCACTTTAAATCATCTTCCCAAGTACTGAAATATGTGGTGATGACATGTGTCAACATGATCCCATATTTTAATTGGAGAATATTAAATCTTAAGTAGTTTTTCAATGAGTAGAAATTACTTTTCTAAAATAAAATAAATAAAACTATTGCCTTAATCCTAGTGATGATTGTGATGATGCTAGATCATCTAGTGTGAGCCTTTGTGTGCTAAATAGAAGTAGTTAAGTCTTGTTTGGTGATTGTGTACTTCGTATTTTTTTATAGACGCTAGTACCGACCAAGGATACGAAGAGGAAGGAGACTACTACGAAGAGGAAGCAGAGGATAACTTCAACCACTGCACTGCACAAGGCAAGCTTCATAAAACAAGTTGACTTTGCAAGTTAACACTTGCATAATAACTATGCCAACTAGATGCCTTAGGCATATGTGATTATACCACTGAATTATATCAAATCCCAGTTTTACTTGCAAGCTTTATTAAGTTATTTCTTTATCAAACTTCTTTATTTACCTTTAGAAAGTGCTTGTGAAGTTTTGGGAAAGATTTAAGGCTAGCATAAAGAGCATAAAACTTGGCCTAAGTTAGGTATATCTTGATGTCATCCTGAGGCATGAGATTATACTTAGATAAGTCACACTCTATTACCACCCCTCATTTGTGTTTACCCCCAACTTTAGTGGCTAGTGCTAAGCATAAAATTTGATCACTTTAGATGAGAATACTTGGTGAAAATGGTTATGAAAACCTTAGAATGATGAGTCATTCTAATGAAATGTTTTGACATATGTTAGTGAACACAAGGTGATTTTTGATGATGAAAATGTTGAGGCATGAGCCTTAGCCCTTTATAAAACTGATGGTTGTCCGGATGCGATACCATTCCAATTTTACCGTACAACCACGATACCCGAATTTGGGTAGGACTTGACTGGAAGTTTATATACCTTAGTATGGGTTCCCTTGCGGCCGAGGTTTGAGCTGAGGCTACCTCGTGATGATTGTCCACCTATGCAATTCCCAAGATGACAGATGGTCATGGTTGGGAGGCCAAACTCATAGGATAGGTGCCTATACTAGGGCATGTAATTGAAAGGTTAGGATTGATTATCTGCATACTGAGTATGGAGAATTCAGGATTGTTCCTAACGGATATATGGAATATTGTGGTGAAAGTGTACCACCTCTGCAGAATGTCAAACTATTCGAATCGCCGGATCCGTGGTTATGGATAGTTGGAGTGGCCATACTGTTCCGTCGTTAGATGTTTTCAAAATGACTTGTGAAATGAATCATGACTTTGACTTGACCACAACAAGGTTGTGAATATGAAAACTGAGTTTCCACTTAGGTGTTATAAAACCTTAAACTAGTTTTCTTTACTTCTGAACTCAGCTAGAGATAAACCTGGCTTTTTTGCAAAACAACCTAGAGCTTAGCATTCCTACTCAAACCACTTACTTGTTAGTGATAGTTTGCGAGTGCTTAAAGAGTACTCATGGCTTTGTCCCTGGCTATTCCCGTGGCCAGACTATGAAGAGGACTATCAGGATGATGGACCGCAGGAAGGTTACAAAAACTAGGATCATCTCCCATCGTCAGCATTGCATGTGACCATGAAGATGGAGCTTCGCCCACGCTACCGTTATTATATTATTCCCCTGCTTTGATTGTACTAAGACTGGATCATGAGATCCTTTATTTGTAAGACCTTTATTATGGTTTGTAACGGATGATGAACTATGGTACCAATCTGTTATGTCTCGCAAAAATGGTAATCCTGGGATTGCAATGTATGGTATGACTGGCATCTGGGATTAAAAATCCGAGTGTTGACAAGTTGGTATCAGAGCCATCCTGACCATAGGAGACCCTAGTTAGAATGGACGCTTGAATCAAAAAATTAGTTTCAAAACAAAAGAAGTGAGTATTTATGAAAACCTATTCTCATTCTTATCACTTAGATTCTTTCATGAAAATTCTTGTTCCTCAAAAATTCTTGCAAACTTACATAAAATTTGACACACTTGATCCCTCAACTAACTTACTCATCCTACATTCTTATAGATGGGCGTGAAGTATAGAAAGTTCTATCAGTTTTGAAATGGAGGAGATCTCATCTTTGAACGAGATTCGGACAAACTCTTGGAACTTCTGGAGCGCCCGCACCCCAAGTTCTTCGGAGCCCATCTCAACAATCAAGAAGGAGGAGAATTCCAATGGCTGATTGTTCCAAGTCTCATAGGGAAGATTGAAGGCCCCACCTCAGAGGGAGTCCAGTTCACCTTAAGATGGAGCAACTGGCTAGATGGACTTGCCAGGGCCATGTAGGAAGCTCTTTCCCGTTTGTGTGGGCATAATATCAATCAGATCTAGGGCACGCGCTTTGAGTTCTATCCAAGGCGTGATGTTATGGGACAGCCACTAGAGGCACCATATCACCCGGAGTTGAAGCATCAAGTGGACAACGCCCGGAGCTGAAGCACCGACAGAAGGAGTTGGACAACGCCCGTTCCTATGCCAACCACAACTATGCCATTGTAGTCAAGAAGGACCAGACCATTTCCATGCTTGTGAAGGATTGCCAGTCTCGTCGCCGTCAGCTTGACAAGAAGAATCACATTATTGCCCGCCTTCTTCACAAGGTGACAGACTTGGAGGAGACCATCCATGAGCGGGACATGCAACTTTAGGAGAGGGAGAATGCAGGGGAAGATATCCGTGGAGACCCCTATTCCTACCTCAGTGATGATGATGACTTCCTGCAGGATCAAGCCATGGACTTCTCCACCGATGAGGATGACGCCGCCTTCATTGATGATGACGATGATGACGAAGCCACCGATTCCAAGGAGTAGTAGCACTTGAGCACTATCGTAGGTTGAGTTGTATCCGGCCCCACTGTATCGTAGTTTAACAGAATGGTTTTTAAAACCATCTGTTTCCTTGTTGTAGTGTGTGTTTGTATTGTGTGTTATGAATGAATGAATGAAAAGCAAGTTGCTAGAAAAATCTGAGTCAAAGTTTAAAAACTTTTCAAAAACAAACCCCTGAACCTTAGAAATTTCCCTATTGTCTCATGATCTATCTCAATCTTCAGATGCCTCGCGGAGGAAGCAGTTCATCCCCGGAACAAATGTTGCAAATGTTGGTTTCAGGCCGTGAAGCTGAAAGATCCGAACGTCAAGACAACTTAGCCACGCTTCAACACATAGCTCAGATGGCCAACAACAACCAAGGCCATGGAAACCAGAACAACCATGGATCCAAGCTCAAAAACTTTCAGAACACCAATCCACTCGTCTTTAGTAAGTCTGAAGAGCCATTAGATGCCGATGACTGGCTGCAGACTATGGAGAACAACTTACAAGTCGCAGGAGTGGAGGCCAATGAGAAAGTACTGTTTGCCACCCACTATCTGGCAGGAGATGCAAGAGCTTGGTGGAACAGCGTTCGCGCCATGACTGGCGGACAGATGATGACTTGGGATGAATTCAAACTCAAGTTTAGCAGAACCCATGTGCCACCGGGTTTGATCAAGAGGATGAGAGATGAATTCAGAGAATTGAAGCAAGGAAGGATGACATTACTTGAGTACCGTGACAAATTTCTATCATTAGCTAGGTGATGTCTACGCACTTCTATTCTCGTATATAGTTGTTGGGCCTGTAGGGTTCGCAGCATAGAAAACAAAAAATTTGCTACGATGGGAACTAGGTACCAAGATCTATCTACTAGATACAAACAACGGGCGGATGTATATCCGTAGGGAACATACCTATGAAGACCGACAAAGCTTAACGAGATCAACTCGTGGTTGATGTAGACGATCCCTTGTCGATCTCAAGATCGAGAGGAAGTCCTAGCGCCGCAAAGCAGCAGCGCATCCGTGCTCGCACACACGTATAAGACACCGGGCAACCTCCGCCTCGCCCAGCGATGCAGCGAAGCACAACCCTTTCTTGAATAGGCACCGGGAACATGTATCTCGCTAGTACGAGACCCTGGGGGATAAATTGTAGTGGGGGAGAGAGATCCTTCACGGGGAGGTGTGAGAGACAAGTGAGGTGGGGGGCTCCTTTGTTAGGTGGAGGGGGGCACCCAAGGGGTGGCTTGCCGCCATGGGGCTTCCCCCTCCCCTCCTTCATTCATGTGGGTGGACACTCCACTCAAAAAATTCCTTTAAATTCCCTCCACTCAAAAGTCCACTCAAATTCCCATTAAATTTCCACCAAATTTAATGCAAACTCTCCTTAAATAAAACTCTTTTATTTTATTCAGAATTTTGTCAATTACTAGAATTCCATTTCACATGCATAACCACTTTATCCAATTTCACCCGAAAACCCGTTTCGGTATCTAGTGAAATAAATTCCTGCGCTTGTTTATTGTTTCGGCATGAAACATTTGCTCCAACTGGATGCCAATGTCCCTTAAGTGTGTCACACTATGGTTCGCGAATAATGCGGACATGATCGAGACCCTTCTCCGATCAATAATCAGTAGCGGGACCTAGAGATCCATACTGACTCCCACACATTCAACGATGACTTTTCCTGTGATCGTCGGAACCTTTTACGCTTGTATCTTAATCCCTTTGTTTCACGATATATTACATGTCCGAGATTCGATCATCGGTATCTCCATACCTAGTTTGATCTCGTTACTGACATGCACTCTTTTCTCGTTCCCGTGATATAACATTCTAGTGATCAAATCACTTGCTTGCAAGCTAACCAATGTGATATCACCGAGAGGGCCCAGAGCATATCTATCCGTCATCGGGATGAACAAATTCCACTCTTGATCCATGATTCTCAACATAACACTTTAGTAGTTCTGAAGCCATCTTTATAATCACCCAGTTACGAAGTGACGTTTGATGTCAACAAGAAACTCTTCCGGTGTTAGTGATTGGCATGATCTCATGGTCTAAGGATTAGGACTACTTCGTAGTTTGTTTATAGCAATATAAACTCAATGACTTTGATCGTAATGCTATACTTCGAATGTTCATCACACCATTACACTAATGTTGTGATCTCGTTATTAACAACATCCAATGTCTATGATCAGGAAACCTTGATCATCTTGTTAATCAACGAACTAGTTTATGAGAGAGGCATAACTAGGAACTTTCTGTTTGTTTATTAAACACACATGTATTAACGTTTCCGTATTAATACAATTATAGCATGCAAAATAAACATCTATCATATACTTGGAATACACATAATAAACATTTTATTATTGCCTCTCAGGGCATATTCCCTTCAGTCTCCCACTTGCACTAGAGACAATAATCTAGTTACATAGTGATGTATCTAACACCCATGGAGTTCTGGTGTAGATCATGTTTTGCTCTAGGGAGAGTTTTAGTCAACGGATCTACTACATTGAGATCCGTATGTACTTTACAAATCTTTATATCTCCATCCTTGACATGCTCGTGGATGGAGTGAAACCGGCGCTTAATATGCTTGGAATGCTTGTGAGACCTTGGCTCTTTCGCATTGGCAATGGCACCATTGTTGTCACAATAGATCACCATTGGGTCCAACGCGTTTGCAACCACACCTAGTTCGGATATGGACTCCTTCATCCAAACTGCTTCCTGAGCCGCTTCTGAAGCAGCAACATATTCGGCCTCCGTTGTTGATCCCGCCACCACAGGTTGTTTGGAGCTCCTCCAACTAACCGCTCCGCCATTCATGAGAAATACGTATCCGGATTGAGACTTAGAGTCATCCGGATCGGTGTCAAAGCTAGCGTCGACATAACACTTAGCGACGAGCTCTTCTTCACCTCCGTATACAAGAAATATATCCTTAGTTCTTCGCAAGTACTTAAGGATATTCTTGACCGCTTTCCAGTGTTCTGAACCTGGATCCAATTGGTACCTACTAGTCAAACTAATAGCATGTGCCACATCCGGTCTTGTACATAGCATGGCGTACATTATAGAGCCTATGGCTGAAGCATAGGGGACTTTGTCCATTATCTCTCTTTCTTCCGGCGAAGCCAGACTTTGAGTCTTACTCAATATCGTGCCTTGTGTCATAGGTAAGAACCCCTTCTTACTATCCTCCATTTTAAACTTCTTTAAAATCTTATCAAGGTATGTACTTTGCGATAGCCCTATTAGGCGCCTAGATCTATCTCTATAGATGTTTATGCCCAATATGTATGACGCTTCACCTAGGTCCTTCTTGAAAATTTGCTATTTAGATAACTTTTAACACTGTTTAAAAGATCTATATAATTTCCGATCAATAATATGTCATCCACATATAATATCAGAAATGCCACATTGCTCCCACTCACTTTCTTGTAAATACAAGCTTATCCATTAGTTTGGACAAATCCAAACTCTTTGATCACCTCATCAAAGCAGAGATTCCAACTTCGTGATGCTTGCTTCAATCCATAGATGGATCGCTGAAGCTTACACACCTTGTTAGCATCCTTAGGATCGACAAAACCCTTTGGTTGTATCATATACAACTCTTCCTCAATATTACCATTGAGAAACGCGGTTTTGACATCCATCTGCCATATCTCATAATCGAAATATGCAGCAATTGCTAACATAATCCTAACTGATTTTAGCATCGCTACAGGAGAGAAAGTCTCATCGTAGTCAACTCCTTGAATTTGTCGAAACCCCTTTGCGACAAGTCGAGCTTTATAGACGGTCACATTACCATCAGCATCAGTTTTCCTTTTGAAAATCCATTTGTTCTCCACGGCCTTTCGGTCGTGAGGTAAGTCTACCAAGTTCCAAACTTGATTTTCATACATGGATTCCATCTCGGATTTCATGGCTTCTAACCATTTGTTGGAATCCGGGCTCATCATCGCTTCTTCATACGTCGCAGGGTCATCATTTTCATCAACCATGAAATTCATGACATGATTTCCGTACAGCTCGGGAGCTGCACTTGACTGTGACCTGCGAGGTTTGGTAGTACTCTCTTTCGGAGTTTCATGATCATTATCATTAGTTCCCTCTTCAACAGGTGGAGCCAACTCCGGAACAACTTCCGGCGCTGTGCTACTCGCCATACTTTGAAGAGAAGGTTCAATAACCTCTTCGAGTTCTACCTTCCGACTACTCACACCTTTCGCGAGAAACTCCTTCTCTAGAAAGGATCCATTCTTGGCAACAAAAACCTTGCCCTCGGATCTGTGATAGAAGGAATACCCAATAGTTTCTTTAGGGTATCCTATGAAGACGCATTTTTCTGCTTTGGGTTCGAGTTTATCCGGTTGAAGTTTCTTCACATAAACATCGCATCCCCAAACTCTAAGAAATGACAGCTTAGGTTTGTTTCCAAACCATAATTCATACGGTGTCTTTTCAACGGATTTAGATGGTGCCCGATTTAAAGTGAATGCAACAGTTTCTAGTGCATAACCCCAAAATGACAACGGCAAGTCCGTCAGAGACATCATAGATCGAACCATATCTAATAAAGTACGATTACGACATTCCGACACACCATTTCTCTGTGGTGTTCCGGTAGGTGTGAGTTGTGAAACAATTCCACACTCTTTCATGTGAGTGCTAAACTCGTAACTTAGATACTCACCTCCACGGTCGGACCGTAGAAATTTGATCTTTCTATTACGATGATTTTCCACTTCATTCTGAAATTCCTTGAACTTTTCAAAGGTTCTAGACTTGTGTTTCATCAAGTAGATATAACCGTATCTACTTAATTCATCCGTGAAAGTAACAAAATAACGATATCCACCTCGCGCCGACACACTCATTGGACCACATACATCAGAATGTATGATTTCCAATAAATCTGTCGCCCGTTCCATTGAACCGGAAAACGGTGTTCTAGTCATCTTGCCCATAAGACATGGCTCACATGTATCAAATGATTCATAATCAAGTGATTCCAAAAGTCCATCCGAATGGAGCTTCTTCATGCGTTTAACGCCAATATGACCTGAGCAGCGATTGCCACATATATGCGGATATATCATCGTTTAGTTTAATCCTTTTAGCATCAACATTATGAATATGTGTAACATTATTATCGAGATCTAAAAGAAATAAACCATTCATCATCGGTGCATGATCATAAAAGATTTCATTCATATAAATGGAACAACCATTGTTCTCGGATTTAAATGAATAACCACTTCACATCAAACATGATCCAGATACAATGTTCATGGTCAGTGCAGGCACCAGATAACAATTATTCAAGTTTATAACTAATCCCGACGGCAAGTGGATAGGCAGAGTTCCGGCGGCGATCACATCAACGCTTGATCCATTGCCGACACGTATCTTGACCTCACCCCTTGCTAGCGGTCGCTTTTTCCGTAGCCCCTGATTCGAGTTACAAATATTAGCAACTGAACCGGTATCAAATACCCAGGTGCTACTGCGAGCACTACTCAAGTACACATCAATAACATGTATATCATATATACCTTTGTTTGCCTTGCCGGCCTTCTTATGCGCGGATATTTGGGGCGATTGCTTCGATGCGATGCCTTACAATAGTAGCACTCGGTATCAGACTTAGGTCCAACTCGGGGTTTCTTTTCAGGCATGGCAACAGGCTTGCCGCCCTTACTTCCCTTCCGTTTTCCCTTCTTGTCTTTCTTGAAACTAGTGTTCCTACTAATCATCAACACTTGATGTTCCTTTTTGATCTCCACTTCTGCAGTTTTAAGCATTGACAGAAGCTCGGGGAGAGACTTCTTCATGCCTTGCATATTATAGTTCATCACGAAGCTCTTATAGCTAGGTGGCAGAGACTGCAGAACACGATGGATGCCTAAGTCAATGGGAATCGATATTCCCAAGGACACAAGCTTATCGGCGTAACCCGACATCTTGAGTACATGCTCACTAACGGAGCTGTGCTCTTCCATCATGCAACTAAAGAACTTTTCTGAAGCGTTGTAGCTCTCTACAGCAGCATGTGTGTCGAAAATCATTTTCAACTCACCCATTGTATCAAATGCATTGCCATTTTCAAAACGCTTTCGAAGTTCCGGCTCTAGCCCATACAATATGCCGCAATGAACTAAATTGTGGTCCTCCTGACGATTCTGGTAGACATTCTTCTCCTTGTCAGGGGCATCATCTAAAGGTGGGGGGCCTAATGGCGCTTCTAGCACATATTGCTTTTGTGCAGCAGAGAGGAGAATCCTCAAATTCATGGCCCATTCGGTAAAGTTGCTACCGTTCGTTGCTAGTTTCTCTTTCTCCATGAACACATTGAAATTAAAAGCAGGTGGTGCCATCTACAACAGAATTTGTAAAGTTTAGACTAAGTGTATGATAGATTGAGTTCAACTAATCCATATTACGAATGAACTCCCACTCAAAAACGACATCACTCGTGCCTTTTTGGTGATTACATGAACCAAATCCACTGCACCAAGTCCGATCATCACGTGAGTCGGTGTAGTTTCAAAGGCGAGCATCAAATGGGCATCATATCAACTATATGACTCATGCTTAACCTTCCGGTCCGTGTTCCGAGGCCATGTCTGTACATGCTAGGCTCGCCAAGTTAGAACCTTAGTATTCGCGTGTGTAACTGTTTTACACCAAGAACACCCGATCATCACGTGATGTCTTGGAGCGACGAAAACATAATCGGTGCATACTAAAGGAAGAACACATTCTTATCTTGATATTTAAATGAGGGATCATCTTATTATGCTAACAAAGCGCTAAACAAGCAATATAAGATGCAATCAAACATCATATGTTTATTAGTGAAATAATATGGTTCCCGCATATGATCTCTATCATGTGCATCATGGTATGATCACTATCATACCTATATGTGTAAGTCCAAGGTCTATGGAGATTACACGTTATGTATGTTGTAAGAGTATCATCTCATACTTCTACTTACAACATCACCATATCATAACACTAGCCCAGCAACAATCTAAACTAGACGCCTCTAATTTATCCATTGCAAGTTTTACGTGGCTTAGGGCTTTCGAGATAGAACCGTTCTTACCTACGAACATGAACCACAACGAGGATAACCAAATTGTTGACAACTGCACAAAATAGATATTGACTATAGTAGGAGAGACAGACACCCGCTAGCCACTTATGCAAACTAGTTGCATGTCAAGCGTGGAATAGGTCTCATGTGCGAGGACATGTAAAGTTTGTCCGGGACGCTTCATCCCACTATACCACCAATATCCAAAATTACAACAAAGGAGCAACAACATGATCATCATCGCCCACATACTCATATGTGTACTACCCGTGTAAAGTATCTATGCATAGATCCGGCTCTGATACCACTGTAGGGTTCGCAGCATAGAAAACAAAAATTTTCCTACGATGGGAACTATGTACCAAGATCTATCTACTAGATACAAACAACGGGCGGATGTATATCCGTAGAGAACATACCTTTGAAGACCTACAAAGCTTAACGAGTTCAACTCGTGGTTGATTTAGATGATCCCTTGCCGATCTCAAGATCGAGAGGTAGTCCTAGCGCCGCAAAGCAGCAGCGCATCCGTGCTCGCACACACGTACAAGACACCGGGCAACCTCCGCCTCCTCGCTCTAGCGATGCAGCGGAAGCACAACCCTTTCTTGCCGAATAGCCACCGGGAACATGTATCTCGCTATTCCAAGACCATGGGGGATAAATTCTAGAGGGGGAGAGAGATCCTTCACGAGGAGGTGTGAGAGACAAGTGAGGAGGGGGGCTCCTTTTATAGGAGGAGGGGGGCACCCAAGGGGGTGGCTGCCAGCCATGGGGCTGCCCCCTCCCCTCCTTCATTCATGTGGGTGGACACTCCACTCACAAAATTCCTTTAAATTCCCTCCACTCAAAAGTCCACTCAAATTCCCATTAAATTTCCACCAAATTTAATGCAAACTCTCATTAAATAAAACTCTTTTATTTTATTCAGAATTTTGTCAATTACTTTAATGACAAACATTCACAAATAACCCCTTGCTAGAATTCCATTTCACATGCATAACCACTTTATGCAATTTCACCCGAAAACCCGTTTTGGTATCTAGTGAAATAAATTCCTGCGCTTGTTTATTCTTTCGGCATGAAACATTTGCTCCAACTGGATTCCAGTGTCCCTTAAGTGTGTCACCCTACGGTTCGCAAATAATGCGGACATGATCGAGACCCTTCTCCGATCAATAATCAGTAGCGGGACCTGGAGATCCATACTGACTCCCACACATTCAACGATGACTTTTCCTGTGATCGTCGGAACCTTTTACGCTTGTATCTTAATCCCTTTGTTTCACGATATATTACATGTCCGAGATTCGGTCATCGGTATCTCCATACCTAGTTTTATCTCGTTACTGACATGCACTCTTTTCTCGTTCCCGTGATATAACATTCTAGTGATCAAATCACCTGCTTGCAAGCTAACCAATGTGATATCACCGAGAGGGCCCAGAACATATCTATCCGTCATCGGGATGAACAAATTACACTCTTGATCCATGATTCTCAACATAACACTTTAGTAGTTCTAAAGTCATCTTTATAATCACCCAGTTACGAAGTGACGTTTGATGTCAACAAGAAACTCTTCCGGTGTTAGTGATTGGCATGATCTCATGGTCTAAGGATTAGGACTACTTCGTAGTTTGTTTATAGCAATATAAACTCAATGACTTTGATCGTAATGCTATACTTCGGATGAATGTTCATCACACCATTACACTAATGTTGTGATCTCGTTATTAACAACATCCAATGTCTATGATCAGGAAACCTTGATCATCTTGTTAATCAACAAACTAGTTTATGAGAGAGGCATAACTAGGAACTTTCTGTTTGTTTATTAAACACACATTTATTAACGTTTCCGTATTAATACAATTATAGCATGCAAAATAAACATCTATCATATACTTGGAATACATGTAATAAACATTTTATTATTGCCTCTTAGGGCATATTCCCTTCAGGGCCTCCAAGAGCAGAGGTTTGTAGAACAACAGCAAGTTTCCCTTAAGTGGATTACCCAAGGTTTATCGAACTCAGGGAGGAAGTGGTCAAAGGTATTCCCTCTCAAGCAACCCTACAATCACGATACAAGAAGTCTCTTGTGTCCTCAACACACCCAATATAGGTGCACTAGTTCGACGAAGAGATAGTGAAATACAAGTGGTAATGGTGCCAGAAAATAGCTTGACGGTGAGGCAAAGACTAAAGGCAACAACAAGGAAGCAAGAAAACATGCAACAGATCTAGTAGAAAATGGTGTTTCAATGCTTAGAATCAAGGCCTAGGGATCATACTTTCACCAGTGAACACTCTCTCATATAAATATCCTCTCTTCATGATACTACTCTTAACTACTCTCCGGTTGGACACTCTAATCCAAGGTAGGGCTATAACAGCACACCTTAAAGTCCGTCTTCCCCAATCTAGATAACCCCACACTGTCACCTTGAGCACTAGATGGTTCCAACAAACACCACAATTCCATAGAGACATCCAACTCCAAATATAACTCATAACACATATTCAATCTAGCCAAAGTTCCACACACGGTATGCCCGCTATCACTTTCACACACGTGGGGAAAAGCATAGATCTATTAAAGCACAAAGAGTATTTATGTAGACTCAAGCCTAAGTGCCAACATGGCATGCACGCTGTCACTTTCACACACATGGGGAGAGCAGAGATCTAATGAAGCACTTGAGTACCAAGGTAGATCTACTTGAATACAAAGCTCATGACCACAAGATCATGCATAGAGAGAGAGATGAACACATAGCTACCGGTAGAGCCCTTAGCCCTGAGGAAGAACTACTCCCTCCTCATCATGGGAATCAGCAATGGTGATGAAGATGGCGATGGAGATCGATGGAGATGGCTTCGGGGGCACTTCCCCGTCCCAACAGGGTGCTGGAAGAGAGACTTTCTGTCCCCCGAATCTCCCCTTCAGCGGCAGCGATGCTAGAGAGGTTTTTGTCGATTTCTTCTGGATGATTTAGGGTTTTTGGGTCGGAGGCATCTTATAGGCGCAGGAATCAAGGTCGGTGGGGGTCCAGGGGGCCCACACCCCCTATGGGTGCCTCCAGGGCTTGCCCGCGCCTAGGGGGTGCGGCCACCCTGTGGCCCCCATCCGTCTCTGCTTCGTGGTTCCGTGTTGCTCCGGGAAAAATAATGGCTTTGGCTTTTGTCCTGTCCAATTCCGAGAATATTGATTTTCTGCCTTTCTGGAACCAAAAAACAGAAGAAAACAGGCAACTGGCACTATAGCAACTTGTTAATAGGTTAGTTGCAGAAAAGATATAAAAACACCTCAAAGTATAGACAAAGCAAAGCAAAGTAGATACAAAACAAGCATGGAGCATCAAAAATTATAGATACGTTTCCGACGTATCAAGCATCCCCAAACTTAACTCCTGCTTGTCCTCGAGTAGGTAAGTGATAAAAAGAATAATTTTTGAGGTGACATGCACCACAAAACCAAGATCAAACCACTTGCAAGCATTGAAAGCTGGGATCAAAGAACTCTAAACATGAGCATGAAAGATGGAGTTCTAACAGTAAGACAAAGTAACTATGCATGCAACATGAAAGGCTACAAACAAAGATCATGAATAACATGCATTGAAAAACGTTTATTTGTTTCACATATAGAAAACATAGCATAGTGGAAATCATCTTGTCCCTCATAGAGTAGAAATATAGATGCATAGGACACCTTCAAAGTTCACAAGGGTGACTACAAACAAGTAGCACAAGAACAAGTAATATCACCATATGCATCAATCATTCAGCTTTGGAACACTGCACACAGAATGACAACTATGCTCTCTTAATGGTTCCTAAAGGTAGAAGGTGGAGACTCAATAATGGTGGAAGAAAGGCCTTTTGTAAAGGAAGCAGGGATTTCAAGTTTCAAAAAGAGCTTCCAAAAATTATGGTACTTGTTAGCTTTCAGCCCTCATTGCCCCTATCATAAGCATCTTGAAGTGATTAAGGTTAAAGTGGCAAAGATGGAGTATATGCTTGACGAAGTATAAGTTGGCAATCTCAACTCCCTTGAATACAAGAGCCACACCTCATGCATACTCAACTTCAGTCACAGGTAAGTTCTTGTCATTGTAAGTACTTTCATATCATTGAGAACCGCCAATGGGGTACCCCTTGCACATGGTACAGGAGATTTCCCATAACCAAAATGACAAGGCAAGCAGACAATGAGCATCTCAGCGATCTTTTTATTTACTATATGCATAGCTTTTTATTGAGGATGCTTCATAGATAGCTCACTATGGTGATGCGGCAAGTTTCCACCATGATTAGGCATGGCTTAGGCTAGCGTCCCAGGCGTTCTAACACAGAATACAAACTCCATGGACTTACAAGTTCCCTCTTTATTTCACACCAGTGACATCCATAGACAAAAGAGCATGATATCAATTGAGTACAAAGTACAAGTGCAATGTTGAAAATGTTCCTCGTGACAGCACGATTCTGCTAATTCCAACGTATAAGTGCAAGCATATACAACATAGATGACACAATGGTTCAAGTTTATTAGGGGCAAGGAATATAAAGTGTGCCATCAAGTTCGTGAGAGCTTTAATCACTAAGTTTTCACATAACAAAATACTTTTTAATTGGAAGATAGCTGAAAACAAGGATATACTTGGAATGGTGTAACACACCATGCATAGGAGTTTATAGTGGACACTTTGGAATAACTTGGTTTCTTGGGAGTTGGAAGCATGAGTAGAGCTTACTCATACAAGTGGAGGCTAGCAAAAGACTGGGAGCAACCAACTAAGAGAGCAATAATGGCCATAATCATGCAGAGCAACAAAGCATTACTAATCAAAGCATAGAGTAGTACTACAAGTCAAGGACTAAATGATCATAGAGGCATTGATTACTTGTTCATAGTCATAACATGGTGTGAGCATGTGCCAAGTCAACCCAAGCAAAGCATCAAAGGAGAATACCACAATACTATGCTTTTGCATGCTAAAACAACGCATAATTTCTTCAAGGCACACTAAGCAATCCCAATTGTTTGGAACAAGACATGCTACAGCAATAATCACTAAGCATAAGGTCAAAACAACATCTAGCATGACATGATAAAGTCTAAGCCATAGCCAAAACAAGCTCCCTTTTCTACCACTATAAGCATGAAACTTTCTACTCTTTTCCAACACCAAACAACTTATTTGTAACAACTCACAAAGATAATAATCAATAAATATCAGTGAGCTTGTCTCACAAATCCACAAAGAAGAACTAAAAAGTTCTAAGCTGAAAGCACAAGAAAACTAAGGCTGAACGCAATGCTAGCAAAAGTGAACACTCACAAAACAATAAGGGTGAAAACTAGAGTGTTCTAGGCAATGGAAACAAAGTGTGTCTCCCTCCAAAAGAAGTATGGTATAACCAACCATCTTACTCAAGCAAATTAAGCACCCGAAAACCAAAAATGAAAACTAAGATGCTCCAAGAACAACACAACTTGTGCATGAAACAATAAAAATAAAGTGTCTAGACAGACCTGAGCTTTTTATTGATGAAGAAGGGGATGCCTTGGGCATCCCCAAGATTTGACGCTTATACCTCTTGAATATTTCTTGGGGTGACACGGGATGGCATCCCCAAGCTTGAGCTTTTGTCCATTCTTCATCTCATTACATCATTCTCTCTCTACACCTGAAATTTGCCTTCATAGAAAACTTCACACAATCTTCATTAGCAACATTAGTGTATTCAAAAGATAATAGACCTTTGGATTTAGCTTTAGAACAGCAAGAATTTTCACTAAAAATACAAGCTACAGTAGTAACTCCTTCAAAAAGTTCAATTCCCCAAAAGAGAACTCAAAAAGGAATCAATAAGAAGCAAATGCAAATAATGGCAGAAATCTGTCAAAACAAACCAGCAGGTAGAAACCGATTTTTTCGAAGACCTTCTGTTGCTCAAATCAAAAAGTGTTGAACTAACGAAAGTTAGATAACATACTGGGGGATTTATTCGTAAATTTTCAGCTCAATCCGAGTTACAGAGACTCCTCACGAAGACCTTCTGGTGGAGGACAGAAATCTGTTTCGGGACAGCAACTCCCCAAATCTTACTTACCTCTCATTAGAGGTCATTCTTGGCACAAAAAGCAAACAAAAAGGATAAGGAGAGGTCATTACTGAAGTAATAACTTCCAATACTCAAGAAAAATCTTGGGTTATCTCCCAACAAGTACTTTTCGTTAACGCCTTTAAGTTAGGCTTGATAGTTTAAGAAAATGCTCTCATAAGAAATATGAATTGAAGTAAAAGAGAGAATCAAGAACCAAATTCAAAACACATTTAAGTCTAACCACTTCCTATGCATAGGAATCTTGTAAAGAAACAATTCATGAAAGCACAAAGCACCAAGCATACGAAAGAAAAATGTAAGATCCCTCCTTTGTAAAGGAAAAGGATCCCTGTGATTGCAATGCTAGTCCCTGGATCATTGCTAGCATCCACAGTTTAAGATGAAGTACACAGATACAAAGGTCATTTATTACATCCATTCCAGAGATAACATAGTCTTTACAACTCAGAGGCCACAGGCCTATTACAAGAGTTTGAATAAGTAAATAAATTTAAGTCTTCATCTTCATGTGCCACAGGCGAACATGTTGAGTGTAGACTCATGACACCTAATCCTCATCAGAGTAACCTGCAACATCACAAGTTACAGCCACAGTGGGTCAATACTTTGGAATAGTATTGGCAACTGATACCTTAGTATATTTTAAGTGGACTAGATTCTATATGCAAATTTGGCTAAGTGTAGCTTGGCTTGCTTTGCTCAAAATAGGTTTTTCCTATTAGTTGAAATCACTAAGTTTTTCTTTGTCAAAACTTTACCCAAGGAACCACCAATAGACATTGAGGTCCTTCACCCTTGTTCACCCACAAGTTTTTACTTAGAAGTTGGAGTGTTGAGATTCTTGATAGCTTCCATGTCTTGATGCTCAAGTTGTCCATTGCCATGGACTTGGCTAAGTACTTAGATTTTTCCATCTGCAGAGGTTGTGCACTTTCCCCACCAGACATGGTTTCACCAAGACAGGACCTTTCAGAAGCCTTCCCTTAGACCAAATGGACGTGCTCCAACCTATCAATCCCACCACCAACTGTCCAAATGGCTAAGTTCTAGCAACCTATGTGATCCAGGCAGAGCCCATATTGCCAAGTGGCTGCACTAGAAGCTTCTCCACACTTGGCCACTAAAATCCCTTTGTTCCTGGGTGGCTTTCCACTAGTGAGATACACAAGGTAAACCATAGCCATGGGCCTTGTGTAACCACTCAACCAAATACCACCAATCAAGTCCCATTCCACCCAGGTGATTCATTGACTTAGTTGTTTTATTAAGAAAAACATAAGTCCAAAGACTTAGAAATATTTTCATCATAGCATGTATATTTCACCAACCCTTGTTTGCTACTAGCTAGGCTCAGCATGGCATAGATAGTAACTTAACTTAGAAATTTCCTAGCAATTCTACAACTACTTAGGATTTCCCAACATGGCATTAGGCAAAAATAGTATCATGCAAGACTTAGCAAAATATTTCTAATGCTTGTATAAAAATATTGGGATAGAAATATTCATGAAGTACCACTTGCCTTGGTAGTTGGTAGAGTAGCACTCTTCAAGATCACAATCACTAGCACCAAAATCTACACATAGATTATAGCCACAATCACATACAAGATATATTCAACCAAAAATATATATGCATGCATGCAAGATGCTAAGTGATGATTTTTAAATCCCAACCAAGCAAGTGCATAGTACTGAATTCTAAACAAGTCAAAACTTTGCCAAACCAAGTTTATTTGACACTAAAACAATTTCCTAAACAATTCATACATTCAATTTAGTCCTAAACAAGTTTCTGCAAATAAAATCATTTTAATAGAAGCTAAACTTTAAACACATTGCATAAACAGAAAGGGCTTGTTCTCCTGATTCCAACGGTATAAAATTTGCCAAAATCTAACGTGTGGATCAAAAGTTATAGCTAAATCAAATTTGGTTATAAATCTGATTCAAATTCTGTTTTTAAAACGAACCCTAGCCACTCGTCTGCTTCCTATTGGCTGGTACCGATTCGCTCAGGATCAAGCTTCCACGCCGTCGGATCAAGTCAGATCCAATGCGCCAGATTCAAAGAAAATGCTTCGCTCAGATCTAATCTAACCCGCAAGATCTACATCTAACCGCTGTTGTTGCCTCGACCATAGACTAGCGGCGCGAGCGGCGGCGACTGGCGGCGGCGCGTCTGTCAGTGGCGGCGCTGGCGTTCTAGGTCGTCCGGGGAGGGGAGAGGGTGCTTACCAGAATCGCAAGGACGCAATGACTCAACGTGGAGGTGGCTTGGCAAGGCGCCTGGCGAGGGCTTTGGAGCTCGTCGGAGTTGTGCACGACGTCGGGTAGTTGCTGTCGAAGTTGTTGCCGAGGTTCCGCGTCTCCCTAGCATGAACCAGATGGTTTAGAAGATGCGCAAGACGGTGGCGACCAACCTCGTATGCAAGAGGGGTCAAGGGGCGCTCGGAGCTTACCGCAATTGGTCGCAGGAGTTGATGGGGTTGTCTGTTTCGTGTGGTCGCCGATGTTGCCGAGGCTCTGGATGTTCCTAGCATGCACCAGAGGGGTCAGGAGGTGCGCAGGGTCGCGGAGGTTGTACTGGCAAGTTTAGACAGCAAGGGGCGGCGGGGTCTTACCGGAATACCTCGCCGGAGTTGGCTCTGGCTTCGGCGGTGCAACGCGAATTAGGGGCAGCCTGGTGGCGAGACGAGAGTGTAGCGTGGGGGGAAATGACCGCGGCGGGGTGTGGTTTAAATAGGCTGAAGCACGACAGGAAACGCTCGCGGTATCAAGGCTAATTACGCCGCGCCATTACCGGCATCAACGGCAGCGGCGACGTGGTCTGCGGGCGCGATTTGGGGAAGAAGGAGTGACGTGGAGAGGGCCCGCTTGTCGTGAATAGAAACAGGGAGTGGGGTCCGAGTGTCGGTGACTCATTGGTGCGTCTGTAGCGTGAGAGGGAGAGAGGGGACCCGGGTGGGCTAGTTGGGTTGCTTCTGTTGATGGGCCAGATTAGTAGCGCCGGACCTTTTCCTTTTCTTTATCCCTTTTCTTTTTCTAATTTGATTTTCTGTAATGATTTCCAAATGAATTCAAACTATATTTGAATTCAAATCTTTTCAAGATTTTTGCAGTGTGCAACAGTCACAAATCTAGGCATAAAACCATGTGGTCACCTTGAGTAGGCTTGGTCATTTTTGGAAAGACAAAATAACAGTGACATTGCACTTGGTTTGCAAATGTTTGAAAATGGTTTTGAAACCATTTTTATTTTGTAAAATTTTGTTCAAATTCCACACTCAATCCAATTAACAAGGAAGCAAACAACTTGGTTTTAAAACACTAAGATCTCAAATGAGGATGGTCATTTGATTTAAATTTTCTCACATAAAATGATAGCACTATGTGCTTCTGTTTTCTTGAAATTGGTTTGAAATTGATCTCAAAACTATATGCATGCATGAATGATATGCAATCTTTGAAATTATGATTTTAGGGATGTTACAAATCTAACCCCCTTAAGGTGAATCTCGCCCTCGAGATTCGGATTGGCTAGCAAATAGGTGAGGGTGGTCTTTCCGAAGATCATCTTCTCTTTGCCATGTTGCTTCCTATTCGGAATGATGATTCCACTGAACTTTGCAAAACTTGATAGTCTTAGTCCTTGTGACTCTTTCTGCAGTCTCAAGAATTTTGATAGGTTTCTCTTCATAAGTGAGATCACTTTCTAGTTGAACTTCCTCCAAAGGTATAGTATCCTTCAAAGAAGTTTCTTCCATTTCCAGGTGACATTTCTTAAGCTGACTCACACGAAACACATTATGGACAGCTGACAAAGATTCTGGGAGTTCAATTTCATAGGCAACTTCTCCTTTGCGACTCAGAATCTTGAATGGCCCAACATATCTTGGTGCCAATTTTCCCTTGACTCCGAATCTCTTCACTCCACGAAGTGGTGACACTCTAAGATAAGCTCTATCACCAACTTCGTAGGTGACTTCTCTACGCTTAGGATCTGCGTAGCTTTTCTGTCGGGACTGTGCTATCTTCAACCTGTCCTTAACCAATTTGACCTTCTCTTCGGCTTCTTTGATAAGATCTGGCCCGAATAAACTTCTTTCTCCCACACCATTCCATAAAATTGGGGTGGTACATTTTCTTCCGTAGAGAAACTCAAACGGTGCCATCTTAATGCTGGCTTGATAGTTGTTGTTATAACAAAATTCTGCGTAAGACAGACTTTCATCCCAACTGGCTCCATAGTCTAGGGCACATGCCCTCAACATGTCTTCAAGAATCTGATTAGTCCTTTCTGTTTGTCCATCGGTTTGAGGATGAAAGGCAGTACTGAATTCCAACCTCGTTCCCAATGATTCATGTAACTGTCTCCAAAAATGGGAAGTGAATTGAGTTCCCCTATCAGACACAATACTCTTGGGCACACCATGTAGACATACAATTCTACTCATGTAAATTATGGCTAACTTAGCACTCATATAGGTTGTCTTCACGGGTATAAAATGAGCCACTTTAGTTAGGCGATCCACTACTACCCATATGGAATCATATCCTGACCTGGTCCTTGGTAATCCGGTAATGAAATCCATACCAATCTTGTCCCACTTCCAATCAGGAATAGGTAGTGGTTGAAGCAAACCTGCTGGTTTCTGATGCTCCGCTTTCACTCTACTACACACATCACACAAAGCAATATGTTCGGCGATGTCCTTCTTGAGATTATTCCACCAAAATCTCTCCTTCATGTCCATGTACATTTTGGTGTTACCCGGGTGAATGGAATACGGAGAGTTGTGTGCTTCCTGCAAAATCAGTTTCCGCAACTCCGGGTCTTGTGGAACACAAATATGTTTCCCATGCCATAAAATACCCTGTTCGTCTTCATGGAATTCTTTGGCTTTTCCTTTGCCAATCTTTTCCTTAATCTCTTCAATTTCCTTATCAGTCTTCTGGGCTTCTCTGATCTTGTCCAACAAAGTGGGTTGAACATCCAAAGACATGAGATGTCCTTCAGGCACAATCTCCAACCTGAGTTTTCTGAATTGGGCACATAAATCATCTGGCAATTCTCCTTTGGTAAGGCCATTCACAAAAACCTTACGACTTAGAACATGTGCTACAACATTTGCTTTACCAGGGTGGTATTGCAAACTTAAGTCATAGTCTTTGATAAGTTCTAGCCATCTTCTTTGTCTCATATTGATTTCCTTCTAGGTGAAGATATACTTCAAACTTTTGTGATCTGTGAACACTTCACAACGCTTTCCCAAAAGATAGTGTCTCCATGTTTTGAGTGCATGGACAACATAGGTTAACTCTAAATCATGAGTAGGATAGTTCACTTCATGAGTTTTGAGTTGTCTCGAGGCATAAGCCACTACTTTACCATCTTGCATAAGTACTGCACCCAAACCTTGATGAGATGCATCACAATATACTTGGAAATCTTTTTCCAAATCTGGCAGACACAAGACTGGTGCTGTCACAAGTCTCTTCTTCAACTCCTGAAAGCTGAGTTCACAACCTTCAGACCAAGCAAACTTCTTGTCTTTCTTCAACAATTCAGTCATAGGCTTAGCAACCTTTGAGAAATTATCAATGAACCTTCTGTAGTAACCTGCTAAGCCAAGGAAACTACGAACTTCTTTCACGGACTTGGGAGATTCCCATTCATTCATAGCTGAAACTTTAGCAGGATCAACTGCTACACCATCCTTTGTCATAACATGGCCAAGAAAACCAACTTCCTCCAACCAGAACTCACACTTACTGAATTTGGCATAAAGTTTATGCTCTCTTAATTTCTCAAGTATCAATCGCAAATGTCCTTCATGCTCTTCTTTGCTCTTGGAGTAGACTAAGATGTCATCGATAAAAACGACAACAAACTTGTCAAGGAATTCCATGAACACTTTGTTCATCATATTCAAGAAGTATGCTGGAGCATTGGTTAAACCAAAAGGCATCACAGTATACTCATACAATCCATACCTTGTGGTGAACGTTGTTTTAGGTATGTCTTGTTCTCTAATCTTGAGTTGAAAATAGCCTGACCGAAGATCAATCTTTGAGAACACACATGCTCCTTCTAGCTGATCAAACAAGTCATTGATTCTAGGCAAAGGATATTTGTTCTGATAGTTACCTCGTTAAGTGAACGGTAATCTATGCATAATCTTTGACTTCTATCTTTCTTCTCCACAAACAAGGCTGGGGCTCCCCAAGATGAAGAACTTGGTTGAATAAATCCTTTCTGCAACTGTTCTCCAAGTTGCTTCTTGAGTTCTTTCAGTTCATCGACTGACATTTTATACGGTCTCTTTGCTATTGGTCCAGACCCTGGTACCAAATCTATCAAAAACTCCACATCTCTATCTGGTGGCATTCCCGGCAATTCTTCCGGAAACACATCCGGATACTCACTCACAATTGGCACACTGTCCATGCTAACCCCCTTAAGAGAATTAAGCTTACTTCCTTTGGATTCAAAGTTGGACTTGAATTTAATTATTTTCTTTTCTGGGGTTGTGAGTGCAACAGTACGATTGGCACAATCTAGTACTCCTTCATACTTAGCCATCCAATCCATTCCCAATATTACGTCCAGTCCTTGGGAATCTAGGATTATCAGACTCACTGGAAACTTATGTTTTCCAAACTCTATTACTAGATCCCGGCATCCAAGACTTACTATCATATCTCCACCCGGAGAACTAACTTTTATTGGACACCCAATGTTTTCAGTTGGAAACCCATTTCTATCAACAAATGCTTTCGATATGAATGAATGCGATGCTCCAGTATAAAAAAGAACAAATGCTGGAATAGAATTGAGTCTGAACTTACCAGCAACAGCATCAGGCTCCTCATAGACCTCCTCCACACTGATGTGGTTCACCTGTCCTTTCTAGAAAGGATTGGGCTTGTTGGGTCCTTCAACTTTCTTTTCAGGGCACTCATTTGCATAATGCCCCATCTTCTTGCACTTGAAGCATTCAACCTGACTGATGTCTCTCTTAACAGGTTGACTTCCACTTCCACATCCATTACCACTGTGGTGGCTCTTATGTCCACTCTTGTGGTTCTTATACTTGTCATTTTCATGACTGCGATGATGCTTGTTGTCATGACGGTTGTGGTTGTGGTGCTTGTTGAATTTCCCATGCTTGTGGGATCCTGAGCTTCCACTATCATTAAAATGAGATCGTTTGTGAGACGATCCCGAGCTGTGCTTGTCAGAGTGCTTTCTCTTTCTACTCTCAACTTGCTTTATTTTGTTCTCCAAGATAGCAGCCTTGTCACAGAGCGACTGATAAGTGGGAACATACGCCACAGCCAATTGCAGATTTAGCTCATCATTCAAGCCTTCAAGAAATTTTTCCTTTCTCTTGGCATCAGTGTCAACTTCATCCGGTGCATAACGCGCCAGATTGTTGAACTCCTCAATATATTCTGCCACGCTGCGGTGGCGCTGCTTCAGATTGTGGAACTCTTTCTTTTTCAAGCTCATCACTCCTGATGAGATATGAGCAGTGCGAAAGGCATCCTCAAAGATAGCCCATGTCACTTCATCTATGGGAGTGGTGATCTGGAAGTTGTCCCACCAAGTGGCGGCTGGCCCTTCCAGTAGATGTGCTGCAAATCTGACCTTTTCAGCATCCGTACAGCCCACGGTTACCAAGTCCTTGTTCACTGAGCGTAGCCAATCATTGGCTACCATGGGATCAGTCGTCCCTGAGAACTTAGCTGGCCTCAATCTCCAGAACCTGGTAAGCATATCAAAGCCCGGAGGATTGTTGTTGTTGTTATTGTTGTTGTTGTTATTGTTGTTGTTGTTATTGTTTTGGTTCTGGATGAACGTCGTCATCATCTGCATCAGCTGTGTTTGAGCAGTCATCATTTGCTGCATTTCTGGAGTGATGTTGTTGTTGTTGGGGTTGGGGTTTGCACGACGGGGAGGCATATGTGGTTTGTTCAAATAGAGATAAGAATGAGATACCCATAGATGCTTTCATGCACATTACATCACATAAGCAAACACAAAGCATGCAACACAAAGATAAAGATTCAACAACAAAATAACAAGTTAACAAAGTAAAACACACAAGTAGCAAGCCATCCACATGTCGGATGGTCCAATAACAAGTTCTCAAATAACAAGTATGATACTAAAAGATAAACGAGTAGTAAAGTCTACTCATCGGCATCAATCTCCTCCTCGACAAAGGTAAGACCTGCGTTCTCCATCGCGGTCTTGTTCTCCTCGATGCTAGTGGTCAAAGTCTCTATCATGGCCTTGAGATCCCTATTCTAGGAACGAAGCCTCTCTATCACTGTCTGCTGCTGCTCTAGCTCGAAGTCCTTGGACTGCAGTTCTTCAGTCATGTCCCGGATCTTCTTGTTCCTATCCTGGACACGCTTCTCCTGACTCTTGAACTTCCTGTCCTGGGTCTCGAACTTCGCCTCCATTTCCTTGACTATCTCTCGTCCTCTGCTGTGAAGAGCTTGTCCTTCTCGCGAAGCTGCACCTGGAGCTCGTCATTGCTGAGCATGACGTTGGTCCTGTCGGTGTCCACGTGCCTAATGAGAGACTCTAAGTCCTGGAGGTAGAGACGAATCGTCTCTGTTGCGTCCCTCGAATCGTCCTCGAAGTCGATGGACTCTCCATCCTCATCACGTCTTCCGAAGACGTGGAAGTGGGTACCTCGAACCTGTCGGGAGTGTCGCCCAAGTAGACATCCTATCAGATCCTGCATAACTACCTCAATGCCTCTCCCCCTGTCATCGTGCATGAGCTTGAAAACGATGGCCTCCGTAGTAGGCTCTGTCTGGCGTCCGGGCTGGTTCACCTTGAAGCCCCAGAGGTCCTTCCTCTCGAACTTGGTGAGGGGATGCACCATGATGGTGGGAAGAGGGAGATTGAGCAAAGTAGTAAGCTCAACGATATGAGGACCAAAGCGGGTAACCTGGAACTCCTCAACAGTGCTAATGGTAATATGCATCTATTTATAAGATAGAAAAGATAGAACAACACAATTCAATATAACACCAAAGACAAATCATCACATACATATCCTTGGAAAGCAAAACACACAAGTCATGCATACATGAAACCATTACATCAACCAAGGTTCAATCTTATTTTTTTTAAAGCAACATTTTGGAAAATAAGGTGATAGGTGGTGGTCCAACTAACGAAGTACGTTTACAATCCTATCTCACTAGATATGTTGGCTAACACAATGTTCCTAGAAGCAATCAGCCTATCTTGCTCACATGATTCCATCACTAAGTCTATAATGTCTCCTCTTAAAGTTTGGTTGGTAGCTTCCAACTCTTGGGTATTTTCCTTCTCTTTCTTTAAGTCCTTTTGGAGGTTGAGCATTCTGCACTTGACTCTAGCACTAAGTTCTTTGATGGTCCTCCAAGCTGCATCCCTTGCTGACTCAAAGAATGTGGTGTGCACCACAGTGTTGGTGTACATGCAGAATCATGTTCCCTTGTGGTTGTCTTCCTTGTTTTTGTACAAGTGAAGTTGCACCCACCAGTACTCAACTCCTTTATCCATCATAGGAAAGCCTTTGTACACAGCTGCACCATGTATTTCCATTGCCACCATGAGGTCCTTGATAATTTTGGGAAACTCTATCTCACACTCCAAGGTCATGGTCATGAGTGGTCCTTTCCTTACGGCTTCGTTGATGGAATTCATCTACAAATAGAGATGAGAAAGAAGATTAGAAAAGTTTACGAGAAGAATAGACAAGTGTAGAAGTAGTTGAAAAATTTTCCTTAGTGGTTTCCAGTCCTAGGGTCATAATCCTACAGGCAACACAGTGTTCTGATACCATCTGTAAGATCCCTCCTTTGTAAAGGAAAAGGATCCCTGTGATTGCAATGCTAGTCCCTGGATCATTGCTAGCATCCACAGTTTAAGATGAAGTACACAGATACAAAGGTCATTTATTACATCCATTCTAGAGATAACATAGTCTTTACAACTCAGAGGCCACAGGCCTATTACAAGAGTTTGAATAAGTAAATAAATTTAAGTCTTCATCTTCATGTGCCACAGGCAAACATGTTGAGTGTAGACTCATGACACCTAATCCTCATCAGAGTAACCTGCAACATCACAAGTTACAGCCACAGTGGGTCAATACTTTGGAATAGTATTGGCAACTGATACCTTAGTATATTTTAAGTGGACTAGATTCTATATGCAAATTTGGCTAAGTGTAGCTTGGCTTGCTTTGCTCAAAATAGGTTTTTCCTATTAGTTGAAATCACTAAGTTTTTCTTTGTCAAAACTTTACCCAAGGAACCACCAATAGACATTGAGGTCCTTCACCCTTGTTCACCCACAAGTTTTTACTTAGAAGTTGGAGTGTTGAGATTCTTGATAGCTTCCATGTCTTGATGCTCAAGTTGTCCATTGCCATGGACTTGGCTAAGTACTTAGATTTTTCCATCTGCAGAGGTTGTGCACTTTCCCCACCAGACATGGTTTCACCAAGACAGGACCTTTCAGAAGCCTTCCCTTAGACCAAATGGACGTGCTCCAACCTATCAATCCCACCACCACCAACTGTCCAAATGGCTAAGTTCTAGCAACCTATGTGATCCAGGCAGAGCCCATATTGCCAAGTGGCTGCACTAGAAGCTTCTCCACACTTGGCCACTAAAATCCCTTTGTTCCTGGGTGGCTTTCCACTAGTGAGATACACAAGGTAAACCATAGCCATGGGCCTTGTGTAACCACTCAACCAAATACCACCAATCAAGTCCCATTCCACCCAGGTGATTCATTGACTTAGTTGTTTTATTAAGAAAAACATAAGTCCAAAGACTTAGAAATATTTTCATCATAGCATGTATATTTCACCAACCCTTGTTTGCTACTAGCTAGGCTCAGCATGGCATAGATAGTAACTTAACTTAGAAATTTCCTAGCAATTCTACAACTACTTAGGATTTCCCAACATGGCATTAGGCAAAAATAGTATCATGCAAGACTTAGCAAAATATTTCTAATGCTTGTATAAAAATATTGGGATAGAAATATTCATGAAGTACCACTTTCCTTGGTAGTTGGGAGAGTAGCACTCTTCACAATCACAATCACTAGCACCAAAATCTACACATAGAATATAGCCACAATCACATATAAGATATATTCAACCAAAAATATATATGCATGCATGCAAGATGCTAAGTGATGATTTTTAAATCCCAACCAAGCAAGTGCATAGTACTGAATTCTAAACAAGTCAAAACTTTGCCAAACCAAGTTTATTTGACACTAAAACAATTTCCTAAACAATTCATACATTCAATTTAGTCCTAAACAAGTTTATGCAAATAAAATCATTTTAACAGAAGCTAAACTTTAAACACATTGCATAAACAGAAAGGGCTTGTTCTCCTGATTCCAACGGTATAAAATTTGCCAAAATCTAACGTGTGGATCAAAAGTTATAGCTAAATCAAATTTGCTTATTAATCTGATTCAAATTCTGTTTTTTAGAACGAACCCTAGCCACACGTCTGCTTCCTATTGGCTGGTATCGATTCGCTCAGGATCAAGCTTCCGCACCGTCGGATCAAGTCAGATCCAACGCGCCAGATTCAAAGAAAACGCTTCGCTCAGATCTAATCTAACCCGCAAGATCTACATCTAACGGCTGCTGTTGCCTCGACCATAGACTAGCGGCGGCGACTGGCGGCGGCGCGTCTGTCAGTGGCGGCGCTGGCGTTCTAGGTCGTCCGGGGAGGGTAGAGGGTGCTTACCAGAACCGCAAGGACGAGGCGAAGCTCAACGTGGAGGTGGCTTGGCAAGGGGCGCACGACAGGGGCTGCTGGAGCTCGTCGGAGTTGTGCACGGCATCGGGTAGTTGTTGTCGAAGTTGTTGCCGAGGTTCCGCGTCTCCCTAGCACGAACCAGATGGTTTAGAAGATGCGCAAGACGGTGGCGAGCAACCTCATATGCAAGAGGGGGCAAGGGGCGCTCGGAGCTTACCGCAATTGGTCGCCGGAGTTGATGGGGTCGTCTGTTTCGTGTGGTCGCCGACGTTGCCGAGGCTCTGGATGTTCCTAGCATGCACCAGAGGGGTCAGGAGGTGGGCAGGGTCACGGAGGTTGTACTGGCAAGTTTAGACAGCAAGGGGCGGCGGGGTCTTACCGGAATACCTCGCCAGAGTTGGCTCTGGCTGCGGCGGTGCAACGCGAATTAGGGGCAGCCTGGTGGCGAGACGAGAGTGTAGCGTGGGGGGAAATGACCGTGGCGGGGTGTGGTTTAAATAGGCTGAAGCGTGACAGGAAACGCTCGCGGTATCAAGGCTAATTACGCCGCACCATTACCGGCATCAACGACAGCGGCGACGTGGTCTGCAGGCGCGATTTGGGGAAGAAGGAGTGACGTGGAGAGGGCCCGCTTGTCAGCGAATAGAACAGAGGGGGAGTGGGGTCCGAGTGTCAGCGGCTCGCTGGGTGCGTCTGCGCGTGAGAGAGGGAGAGAGGGGACCCGGGTGGGCTAGTTGGGCTGCTTCTGTTGATGGGCCAGATTAGTAGCGCCGGCCCTTTTCCTTTTCTTTATCCCTTTTCTTTTTCTAATTTGATTTTCTGGAATGATTTCCAAATGAATTCAAACTCTATTTGAATTCAAATCTTTTCAGGATTTTTGCAGTGTGCAACAGTCACAAATCTAGGCATAAAACCATGTGGTCACCTTGAGTAGGCTTGGTCATTTTTGGAAAGAAAAAAAAATAGTGACATTGCACTTGGTTTGCAAATGTTTGAAAATGGTTTTGAAACCATTTTTATTTTGTAAAATTTTGTTTAAATTCCACACCCAATCCAATCAACAAGTAAGCAAACAACTTGGTTTTAAAACACTAAGATCTCAAATGAGGATGGTCATTTGATTTAAATTTGCTCACATAAAATGATAGCACTATGTGCTTCTGTTTTCTTGAAATTGGTTTGAAATTGATCTCAAAACTATATGCATGCATGAATGATATGCAATCTTTGAAATCATGATTTTAGGGATGTTACAAAAAACAAGTGCAACTTCAAGACTTTAAACATAAAGAGGGGAAACTTAATATTATTGAGATGCATAAGACCATGTTTCCATCTCTCATAATAACTTTCAGTAGCAACATGAATAAAATTAACAATATAAATATCACATAAAATATTCTTATCATGAGCCACATGCATAAAATGATTATTACTCTCCACATAAGCATAGTCGTTCTTATTAATTGTAGTGGGAGCAAATTCAACAAAATAGCTATCATTGTTGTTCTCATCACCATAATCATCAAATATAAGAGGCATATTGTAATCACAATTTATTTTCTCCTCAATAGTAGGTGGACTGAAAATATCATATTCATCATTGTAACCATCATATATTGGAGGTTTGGTATTATCATAAGCAATAGAATAGCTATCTTCCAAAGCTGGGGGACTAAAAAGATCATTTTCATCAAAACTAGCTTCCCCAAGCATAGACTTTTCCATAGCATTAGCAACAATGGTGTTCAAAAATTTCATACTAACAACATTTCCATTAGCATGCAAATAAAGTTCCATAGGTTTTTTAATTTTCTCTTCAAACACTTCATGTCCTAACTCAAGGTAAATGCTATAGAGCTCTCTAATTTTTGTTGTTTTCCATTAAGCCTAACTAGTGAAAGCAAGAAACAAAAAGATAAAATTCCGGAATCTAAAGGAAATAACTTCGAGCACTCACACCGGAGGATGTGACTACCTACCTTACCTCCTCGGCAACAGCGCTAGAAAATACTTTGATGGAGCCTGACGTGGAGGAAAGGTAAAAGCCCAAAACCTCCCCGGCAATGGCACCAGAAAAGAACTTGATGTCTATGCACTTCTATTCTTGTAGACAGTTCTTGGGCCTCCAAGTGTAGAGGTTTGTAGAACAGCAACAAGTTTCCCTTAAGTGGATTACCCAAGGTTTATCAAACTCAGGGAGGAAGTGGTCAAAGGTATTCCCTCTCAAGCAACCCTGCAATCAAGATACAAGAAGTCTCTTGTGTCCCCAACACACCCAATATAGGTGCACTAGTTCGGTGAAGATATAGTGAAATACAAGTGATAACGGTACCAGAAAATAGCTTGATGGTGAGGCAAAGACTAAAGGCAACAAGAAAGAAGCAAACATACATTCAATAGATCTAGTAGCAAACGGTGTTTCAATGCTTAAAAACAAGGCCTAGGGATCATACTTTCACTAGTGAACACTCCCTCATATAAATATCCTCTCTTCATGATACTACTCTTAACTACTCTCCGGTTGGACACTCTAATCCAAGGTAGGGCTATAACAGCACACCTCAAAGTCCGCCCTCCCCAATCTAGATAAACCCACACTGTCACCTTGAGCACTAGATGGTTCCAACAAACACCACAATTTCATAGAGACATCCAACTCCAAATATAACTCATAACAATTATTCAATCTAGCCAAAGTGCCACACACGTATGCCCGCTGTCACTTTCACACACTTGGGTAAAAGCATAGATCTAAAAACCACAAAGAGTATTTCTGTAGACTCAAGCCTAAGTGCCACCATGCCATGCATGCTGTCACTTTCACACACATGGGAAGAGCAGAGATCTAATGAAGTACTTGAGTAGCAAGGTAGATCTACTTGATTACAAAGCTCATGACCACAAGATCATGCATATAGAGAGATGAACACATAGCTACCAGTAGAGCCCTTAGCCTTGAGGAAGAACTACTCCCTCCTCATCATGGGAATCAGCAATGGTGATGAAGATGGCGATGGAGATCGATGGAGATGGATTCGGGGCACTTCCCGGCAGTGGTGCGAGCAGAGACTTTACGTCCCTCAATCTCCCCTTCAAGTGACAGCGCTCTGAGAGGTTTTTGTGGATTTCTTATGGATGTTGAAGGGAATATGCCCTGAGAGGCTATAATAAAATGTTTATTATGTGTATTCCAAGTATATGCTAGATGTTTATTTTGCATGATATAATTGTATTAATACGGAAACATTAATACATGTGTGTTTAATAAACAAATAGAAAGTTCCTAGTTATGCTTCTCTCTCATAAACTAGCTCGTTGATTAACAAGATGATCACAGTTTCTTGATCATAGACATTGGATGTTGTTAATAACGAGATCACAACATTAGTGTAATGATGTGATGAACATTCATCCGAAGTATAGCATTACGATCAAAGTCATTGAGTTTATATTTCTATAAACAACTTACGAAGTGATCCTAATCCTTAGACCATGAGATCATGTCAATCACTAACACCGAAAGAGTTTCTTGTTGACATCAAACATCACACCATAACTGGGTGATTATAAATATGGCTTCAAAACTACTAAAGTGTTATGTTGAGACTCATGGATCAAGAGTGGAATTTGTTCATCCCGATGACGGATAGATATACTCTGGGCCCTCTCAGTGATATCACATTGGTTAGCTTGCAAGCAAGTGATTTGATCACTAGAATGTTATATCACGGGAACGAGAAAAGAGTCCATGTCAGTAACGAGATCAAACTAGGTATGGAGATACCGATGATAGAATCTCAGACATCTAATATATCGTGAAACAAAGGGATTAAGATACTAGCGTAAAAGGTTCCGACGATCACAGGAAAGTCATCGTTGAATTTGTGGGAGTTAGTATGGATCTCCAGATCCTGCTACTATTATTGATCGGAGAAGGGTCTCGATCATGTCCGCATTATTCGCGAACCGTAGGGTGACACACTTAAGGGACACTGACATCTAGTTGGAGCAAATGTTCTATGCCGGAAAGAATAACAAGCGCAGGAATTTATTTTACTAGATACCGAAACAGGTTTTCGGGTGAAATTGCAGAAAGTGTTTTTACATGTGAAATAGAATTCTAGCAAGGGGTTATATGTGAATGTTTCATTAAAGTAATTGACAAAATTCTGAATAAATAAAAAGAGTTTTATTTAATGAGAGTTTGCATTAAATTTGGTGGAAATTTAATAGCAAGTTTGAGTGGGATTTTGAGTGGAGGGATTTGAAGAGGATTTTGTGAGTGGAGTGTCCACCCACATGAATGAGGGGAGGGAAAGGGGGCAGCCCCCATGCATCGGCCACCCCCTTGGGGTTCCCCCACTCCGCTATAAAAGGCACCCCCTCCTCACTTTTCACTCACACCTCCTCGTAAAGGATCTCTCTCCCCCTCTAGAATTTATCCCCAGTGGTCTCGGACTAGCAAGATACATGTTCCCGGTGGCTATTCCGCAAGAAAAGGTTGTGCTTCTGCTGCATCGCTGGAGCGAGGAGGCGGAGGTTGCTCGGTGTCTTGTACGTGTGTGCGAGCACGGATGCGCTGCTGCTTTGTGGCTCTAGGACTTCCTCTCGATCTTGAGATCGGCAAGAGATCGTCTACATCAACCACGAGTTCAACTCGTTAAGCTTTGTCAGTCTTCAAGGGTATGTTCTCTATGGATATACATCTGCCCGTTGTTTGTATCTAGTAGATAGATCTTGGTACATAGTTTCCATCGTAGGAATTTTTTTGTTTTCTATGCTACGAACCCTTCAATGGTATCAGAGCCAGATATATGCGTAGATGCTTTACACGGGTAGTACACATATGAGTATGTGGGTGATGATGATCATGTTATTGCTTCTTAGTTGTAATTTTGGATATTGGTGGCATAGTGGGATGAAGCGGCCTGGACAAACTTTACATGTCCTCGCACATGCGACCTGTTCCACGCTGGACATGCAACTATTTTGCATAAGTGGCTAGCGGGTGTCTGTCTCTCCTACTATAGTCAATATCTATTTTGCAACGAGTTGTCAACAATTTGGTTATCCTCGTTGTGGTTCATGTTCGTAGGTATGAACGGTTCTATCTTCGAAAGCCCTAAGCCACGTAAAACTTGCAATGGATAAATTAGAGGTGTCTAGTTTAGATTGTTGCTGGGCTAGTGTTATGATATGGTGATGTTGTAAGTAGAAGTATGATATTATACTCTTACAACACACATAACGTGTAAGTTCCATATACCTTGGCCTTACACATAAAGGTATGATAGTGATCATATCACGGTGCACATGATAGAGATCATATGCGGGAACCATATCATTTCACTAATAAACATGTGATGTTTGATAGCATCTTATATTGCTTGTTTAGCGCTTTATTAGCATAATAAGATGATCCCTCATTTAAATATCAAGATAAGAATGTGTTCTTCCTTTACTATGCACCGATTATGTTTTCGTCGCTCCAAGACATCACGTGATGATCGGGTGTTCTTGGATCCACGACCATATTTCGGGTGAAGACAATTACACATGTGAATACTAAGGTTCTAACTTGGCGAGCCTAGCATGTACAGACATGGCCTCGGAACACGGACCGAAAGGTTAAGCATGAGTCATATAGTAGATATGATGCCCATTTGATGCTCGCCTTTGAAGATACACCGACTCACGTGATGATCATACTTGGTGTAGTGGATTTGGTTCATGTAATCACCAAAAAGGCACGAGGGATGTCATTTTTGAGTGGGAGTTCATTCGTAATGTGGATTAGTTTAACTCAATTTATCACAAACTTAGTCTAAACTTTACAAATTCTTTTATAGATGGCACCACCTTCTTTTAATTTCAATGTGTTCATGGAGAAAGAGAAACTTGCAACGAACGGTAGCAACTTTACCAAATGGTCCATGAATTTGAGGATTCTCCTCTCTACTGCACAAAAGCAATATGTGCTAGAAGTGCCTCTAGGCCCCCCATGTTTTGAGGATGCCCTTGACGAGGAGAAGAATGTCTATCGGACTCGTCAGGAGGACCATAACTTAGTTCATTGCGGCATATTGTATGGGCTAGAGCCGGAACTTCGAAAGTGTTTCAAAAATGGCAATGCATTTGATACAATGGGTGAGTTGAAAATGATTTTCGACACACATGCTGCTGTAGAGAGCTACAATGCTTCAGAAAAGTTCTTTAGCTGCATGATGGAAGAGCACAGCTCCGTTAGTGAGCATGTACTCAAGATGTCGGGTTACGCCGATAAGCTTGTGTCCTTGGGAATAATGATTCCCATTGACTTAGGCATCCATCGTGTTCTGTAGGCTCTGCCACCTAGGTATAAGAGCTTCGTGATGAACTATAATATGCAAGGCATGAAGAAGTCTCTCCCCGAGCTTCTGTCAATGCTTAAAACTGCAGAAGTGGAGATCAAAAAGGAACATCAAGTGTTCATGATCAATAAGAACACTGGTTTCAAGAAAGACAAGAAGGGAAAACAGAAGGGAAGTAAGGGCGGCAAGCCGGTTGCTGTGCCTGAAAAGAAACCCCGAGTTGGCCCTAAGTCTGATACCGAGTGCTACTATTGTAAGGGGACTGGCCACTGGAAGCGCAACTGCCCCAAGTATTTGGCAGACAAGAAGGCCAGCAAGGCAAACAAAGGTATATATGATATACATGTTATTGATGTGTACTTGACTAGTGCTCGCAGTAGCACCTAGGTATTTGATACCGGTTCAGTTGCTAATATTTGTAACTCGAATCAGGGGCTGCCGAACAAGTGACTGCTAGCAAGGGGTGAGGTCAAGATGCGTGTCAGCAATGGATCAAGCGTTGATGTGATTGCCGTCAGAACGCTACCTCTCCACTTGCCGTTGGGATTAGTAATAAACTTGACTAATTGTTATCTAGTGCCAGCACTGAGCATGAACATTGTATCTAGATCTTGTTTGATGCGAGAACAATGGTTGTTCTATTTATATGAATGAAATATTTTATGGGCTGCACTGATGATGAATGGTTTATTTCTTTTGGATCTCGATAATAATGTTACACATATTCATAATGTTGATGCTAAAAGGGTTAAACTAAATGATGATATATCCGCATATATGTGGCACTTCCGTCTAGGTCATATTGGCGTTAAACGCATGAAGAAGGTCCATTCGGATGGACTTTTGGAATCACTTGATTTTGAATCATTTGATACATGCGAGCCATGCCTTATGGGCAAGATGACTAGAACATCGTTTTCCGGTTCAATGGAACGGGTGATAGATTTATTGGAAATCACACATTCTGATGTATGTGATCCAATGAGTGTGTCGGCACGAGGTGGATATCGTTATTTTGTTACTTTCACGGATGATCTGAGTAGATATGGTTATATCTACTTGATGAAACACAAGTCTCAAACCTTTGAAAAGTTCAAGGAATTTCAGAATGAAGTGGAAAATCATCGTAATAGAAAGATCAAATTTCTACGGTCCGACCATGGAGGTGAGTATCTAATTTACGAGTTTAGCACTCACATGAAAGTGTTGGAGATATGCCCTAGAAGCAATAATAAAAGTGGTTATTATTATATCTTTGTGTTTATGATAAATGTTTACATTCATGCTATAATAGTATTAACCGGAAACATTAATACTTGTGTGATTTGTAAACTAAATTAGAGTCCCTAGTAAAGCCTCTTTGTAATACTAGCTTGTTGGTTAATAGATGATTATGGTTTCCCGATCATAAACATTGAGATGTTGTTAACAACGAGATCATATCATTAGGAGAATGGTATGATGGACATACTCCTATAGATAAGCGTAGCATAAAGATCAATTCATTTCAATAGTTCATTTGCTATAAGCTTTCTGATACATAGTAACCCAATTCCTTCGACCATGAGATCATGCTAATCACCATCACCGGAAGGATAATTTGATGACATCTGTAGAGGTCCCAACCTTTAATAAGGTAGAGATCCATGTGTTTACAATGCTAGTCCCTGGATCAATAGCTAGCATCCACAGTTAAGATGTAATATCCAGAAACAAAGGTCATAATACAACTTTATAACCAGGAATAAAATAATTCATTACATCTTACATAGCTCATTTGGCTATCTCATTACAATGCAGCAGAAATAACTATAGCATGGAGTCCTTCATCTTCGAAGTGCCACAGGCAAACATGTTGGTTGTAGACTTGTAATCCTAATCAACACACTTCACTAACTGTAGCGTCCCCAACCTTTAATAAGATTGAGTCCCCTGTGTTTACAATGCTAGTCCCTGGATCAATAGCTAGCATCCACAGTTCAGATGTAATATCAAGAAACAAAGGTCATACACAACTTTATAACCAGGAATAACATAATTTTATTACATCAAACATAGCTCATTAGGCCATTACAATACATTGCAGCGGAATAACTATAGTCATGGGTCCTTCATCTTCAAAGTGCCACATGCAGATGTTGGTTGTAGACTTTGTAATCCTAATCAATCAATCTTCACTAAAATCAATCAAACCTGCAACATCATAAGTTACAGCCACAAGGGTCAATACATTTGAATTGTATTGGCAAGTGATACTTTGGTAGTATAGTGGAGTCTATCATCTATATGCATTTGGCTAAGTGGAGTTGAGGCTTGCATTGCTCAAAATAGATTTTTCCCTATCATTTTGAAAACACTAAGTTTTTGTTTGGCAAAAACTTTCCAAGGCATCTATCAATCAAAGACTGAAGATCCACTCAGGGCATCTATCAATCAAAGACTGAAGATTTTCTTGGCAAAAACAAATTTCCCAATCTAAGATTTTGAGATCCTTGTACCAAGCCATCTCTCCATCAAAGATTGAAGAATTTCACACAACCCTTGTTCACCCACAAATTTTATTTAGAAATTGGAGTGATGAGATTCTTGATTGCTTCCATGTCTTGATGCTCAAATTGTCCTTTTTCCAGGGACATGGCTAAGTACTTAGATTTTACACTCTGCAGAGGTGGTGCACTTTACCCACAAGACTTGGTTTCCCAAGACAAAATCTTTCAGAAGCTTTCCCTTAGACCAACATGGACGCGCTCCAACCTATCAATCACTACCACCCACTGTCCATGTGGCTAAGTTCTTGCAACCTATATGATCATGGCAGAGCCCATATTGCCAAGTGGTTGCACTTGAAGCTTCTCAACATTTGACATCTCAAATCTCTTTGTTCCTGGGTGGCCATCCACAAGTGAGATACACAAGGTTCACCAGTACCCCTGGCCTTGTGTAACCACTCAACATATCCCATTCTTTCCATTTCCACCCAGGTGATTCATTAACTTAGTTATTTTATTAATCAAAAACATAAGTCCTCAGACTTAGAGATTTTTCCATAGTGAATATATTCCACCCAGGTTTTCTATTAGCTAGGCTAATCTTGGTAGTAATAGGATTCTTAACTAAGGAAAATCCTTCTAAGGATTCATTCTACTAGTTTTCCTATAGCAAGATCTATACTTAGCAAAATAAAAACCATGCAAGTTTTACTTAGCAAAAACACTAATGCATAGTGAAAATAATGGGATAATGATATGAAGCATCACTTGCCTTTTTGGTAGAGGGTATAGGTTCACTCCTTGTCCTTGCAACACTCACACTCTTCAAGTCACTACAATTCAATCAAGCAAGGCACAAACTTAATCTACCAATCAAGCAAAACTACACACATAAAATAACAAAGTCAAACAAACCATTTTTCACACACAAAGTAATGGGATCTAAGTCATGCATAAGCATGCAAAGGTTGGTTCTATTGTAAGGATGGTCTTCACTAGGCTTCTAACTTTGTAAGTTCCAAATTGGTCATTTACCAAAATGGCAAAGTCATTTGCAAAGAGGGTCTCTATTAGATTCCTAAACTTTGTAAGATCCAAATTGGTCATTTACCAAAGTGGCAAAGTTCAAGTAATGCATGCAAGCATGCCAAGCTTTGATTTGTTTGAAAAAGGGGTTCCTAATGGGTCATAGACATTTGGGCACACCTATTGGTCATTTTTTGAAGTGGCTAAGTCATTTGCAAAAGGTTTCACTATAAAACCATTTGCAAAACAAAGTGTCATTCTATGTGGTGTAGAAACATTTCTACTAGGGTATTAACCTATAGGGTTCACCAAATGAGTTGCTATTGCAAAACTTGGTGTTTGGGTCAGTAGGTTTGGTCCAAAGGATTTTCTCAAAGTTTTCTTTATGAAAGCATTTTCATAAACAAAACAATGGTTTTTAATTAGCTAGAAATGGACTAAACCAATTAATCCATTCTAAACTTTTCAAAAATCATTTTCCAAACTATGGGTTGGTTCCTAGGGTCAGTAAGGTCACAACAAACTAAATTGCAAAGGTTTTAACCTAAATATCATTTTTAAATGATTTTTCTAATGTTAGCAAGCACACAAAAGAATCTGCAAAATCAAACAAGCTAACAAATACTATTTGCTAAACTAAGGGCAGGGTTGGCTAGGTCTTGTCTTGCTGATTCCGACGACATCAAATTTGTAAAATTTGGACGTGTGGATCAAAAGATACAAAGGTTTGAAGTTTGCAAAAGTTTCTGTTTTCAATTTCTGTTTTAATCAGAATAGGGACACGCGTCTTAATATTATTCGCCCGTACCAGTTCGGTGTGGATCGGCAACGTGGAGCGTTGGATCAAGTTTGATCGCACGACACAGAGCGCGTACCCATTCGCGGCTTAAGTGATCTATCGTAGGCATTCGATCCAGATCTAACGGTCCTAGCTACTCTGACTATTAATCGGCGGCGCTGGCGGCGGTGGTTGGCGGCGGAGCGTCGACGGTGCAGTGCTACAGGGGTGAGGGAGAAAGGGAAGTTGCTCACCGTGCTCAGAGGTTGCGGTGAAGCTCGACATGCCTGATGTCTCGACGAGGGCGACGCAGTCTTTGTCGGGGATTGCTCACGGAGTTCGTTCTAGCGGCGGGTGGCTCCGGTTCTTTGTCGAGGATGTTGCTGTGGATCACTCCGGCGAAAAGAAGGCCGCAGTTAGATGCTCAGGACCAAGACAAAGCTGTGTGCGTGAACGAGGAGTGAAGGCGGTCTGGTCTTACGGTGGGCTTCACGGAGAGAAAAGCGATGCAGCGGCGTCGGGAGTTTGTCGTGGTCGGCCTTCGGCGCCGCCAGATGAGTGGCCTTGCACAGAAGATGCGCCAGGATGCGGTGAGCGAGCTCGTGTGTTCAGGGAGGCAGGAGGCGGTGTGACTTGGCCAGAATCGGTACTGGACCTCATCGGAACAGAGGGTGCTCGGGGAGAAATTGGAGCGGCCTGGGGGCGAGCTTGGGGAGAGTCTGAGGGAAACGGAGGAGAGGCGAGGCGATTAAATAGGCGTCGTCGGGGCTAATTCATCAGCGTGTTTAAGGCGAATTACGCGGAGTTATTCTGCCTGCAACGGCCGAGGAGGAAGAAGGCGTGGTCAGGGTGGGGAAGGAGAACAGTGGACAGTGGGGTCCAGCGGTCAGTGGAAAAAGATAGAAGGGAGAGGTCCACCGGTCAGCTGTTGTGTGGGTTTCTTTCATGTGAGAAAAAGCGGTTCGGGGAAATAAGAGGAGGTGGGGTCTGCTGTCACGAGTGAGTGAGAGGAGAAGTGGGTCCTGGTTGTCATTGGCTCGGGGTCTGCTTCGAGTGAGAAAAGGTTTCTTCGGGGAGAAGATCAATGGACTGGGCCTTAGTGGGTCAACCTTTTTCTTATTTTTTTCTGTCTGCTCTCCTTTTCTTTTTCTAATTCTTTTTCTGTTTTCAATTTCCAAACAATTATTCAAGCAAACAAACAAGGTTCAAACAATTCAAACAAACACTCAACTTTGTACTTTGAATTTGGTTCTGTTTTTCAACATAATCCAAATCTCAAAATGAAATATTATTTTTATTCATTTTAGGATCCATTTATTATTTAAATAAAGTGGATCTTTAGTTATTAGGGTTTGATTTATTTAAATAAAATTTCCATTTGAAATCCAATTATTTTCAAAACCAAACTAGAAGGTTTAATTTGAAAGAATAAAAGATTACTTGGAAACTTATTTAAATAAATAAATAAGTTTTGGTGTTTTAATTAAAATGAGAAAGCCTTTACTTAAATAAAATTGGATATTTAAATCCTTATTATTTTATTTAAATAATCCTTTACTCATTTTAATCAAAGCAAAACCTTTTAATAAAAGATTTCAAAGTAGTAATAAAATACTTGGTGTTCATTTAAAATGGGAAAAGCTTTTACTTAAATAAAATTGGATATTTAAATCCTTTATTTTATTTAAATAAACCTTTACTCATTTTATCAAAACAAAATATTTTATTTCAAAAGTTTGGCCAAAATTAATTTGGCTTATCTTTTCATTTGAAACCAAAGTCTTTTATTAAAAGATCTAAAACAGTGTTTCCAAAACAATTTATTTTCCTTTGATAAATGTTTATCTTTATAAATCCCTTTAGGATTATTGATCACCAATTGGTAGGGGCTTTTGGTAAGGGCTTTATTAGTTTTGGAAATTCAATTTCCTTATCTTTTTATATTCACAAGATTTTGTTTATAGTTCCAAACTAAGTGAAACCAATCTCTAAGGTCTTTCTTGATCCTTTGTGATTATTTGTTGATCAAATTTGGTATGGATCAAATCCATAGATTTGGAGATACTTTGGAAAATGATTTCCTTCCATTAGGGCTTAGGGATTTGGATTACTTTCTAAATGTTCAAATTTCCAGATACATTCATTGAGGAATGCAATTCCCTTGATTTGGATTTTTGTTGAATTCAACTTTTACCAAAGTTTGTTCAAGATGGGATTTTAAGTCTCCTTTTAGAAACAAAAGTTTCTTTTCACCCTGATTTTCAACAAAAACTTATTTTGTTTAATTTATTTTTCACATTACAAGATTTGGAAAATCTTGGGATGTGACACTAACATCAATAAACCTGCAACATAATAAGTTACAGCCACAAGGGTCAATACATTTGAATTTTATTGGCAAGTGATACTATGGTAGTATAGTGGAGTCTATCATCTATATGCACTTGGCTAAGTGGAGCTTAGGCTTGCTTTGCTCAAAATAGATTTTTCCTTATCATTTGAAAACACTAAGCTTTTGCTTGTCAAAATCACCCAAGGCATCTCCCAATAGAAATTGGTGATCCTTCAACGCTTGTTCAACCACAAAATTTTAACTTAGAAATTGGGATGAGGAGATTCTTGATAGATTCCATGTCTTGATGCTCAAATTGTCCTTTACCAGGGACATGGCTAAGTACTTAGATTTTACACTCTGCAGAGGTGGTGCACTTTCCCCACAAGACTTGGTTTCACCAAGACAAGATCTTTCAGAAGCCTTCCCTTAGACCAGAATGGACGCGTTCCAACCTATCATCCCCTACCACCAACTGTACATTTGGCTAAGTTATTGCAACCTATATGATCCAGGCAGAGCCCATAATGCCAAGTGGCTGCACTTGAAGCTTCTCAACATTTGACATCTCAAATCTCTTTGTTCCTAGGTGGCCATCCACAAGTGAGGTACACAAGGTAAACCATAGAAATGGGCCTTGTGTAACCACTCAACACAAACCATTCCTTCCATTCCACCCAGGTGATTCATTCACTTAGTTGTTTTATTAAACAAAACACAAGTCCTTGACTTAGAAATATTCCATAGTATGAATATATTCCACCCTTGTTTTCTACTAGCTAAGCTAAGCATGATAGTAGTAGGAATCTTAACTTAGGAAATTTCTACTAAGGTTTCATCTACTAGGATTTCCCATGGCATAGTTTATACTTAGAAAAAATTACATGCAAGTCCTACTTATAAATATCACTAATGCATAGTGAAAATAATGGGACAAAGTATGAAGCATCACTTGCCTTTTGGTAGAGAATTATAAGTTCACTCCTTGATCTTGCAATATTCACATTCTTCAAATTCCACTACAATTCAACCAAGCAAGCAAATATTCAATCTACCATTCAAGCAATCATCACATAAAATAATAAAAACAAGGCAATGCATGCAAGCATGCCAAAGATTGTTTTATATGGAAAAGTGGTTTCTATTAGGTTATAAAGATTTTAAAACACCTATTGGTCATTTTATAAAAGTGGCAAAACCATTTGCAAAAGATTTACCTATAAACCATTTTTAAACCAAAATCAATATTTTATGTGGTTGGAAATGCCTTTAGCAAAGCAATAATCTTTATAGGGTTCACCAAATATATTTTTAATTATAAAACTTGGTGTTTGGGGTCATAGAGTTTAATCCAAATCATTTCCCAAAGATTTTTCTCCAAAAAGTATTTTTAACATATAAACAACATTTTTATTTGACTAGAAATGCTTTAATTCAAAGATTTATTCTCTTGCTTCACAAAATATGTTTTTAATCCAGAAGTTGGTTTATATGGTCAGTTGGTTCAAAACAATCCATTTGCCAAAGATTTGATTACAAAAATAATTTTAGAATGAATTTTATATTCAAATTATGCCTACACAAGTTTCTTTAAAAACAACCATTTTACCAGAAGCAATTTTCTAAACAAAGCGCATGGTTGGATAGTACTTGTTCTTCTAATTCCGTTGATATAAAATTTGCAAAATTTGGACGTGTGGATCAAAAGTTATGAATTTTACAAACTTGAACATCTAATAGATCATTCTGGTTTTTATTAAAACAGACTGGGCCACGTGGCGTGATTTAACTGGCCGATAACGGTTCGCACGGATCGACTAATGTGTATCGCATGGCTCTGATCAAAACATACCTCTTCGGCTAAGCTTCTATCGTATCCCTTAGATCAAAATCCTACGGTTCACAGTGATTGACCAATAGTTGGCGGCGCTGGCGGCGGCGACTGGTGGCGGCGCGCTCGGCAAGCGAAGTTGCCGGTGATATAGGGGGAGAGAAGAGGAGTGGAGTGGCTCACCAGAATCGCATGGTCTTGCTGATGATCGTCGTATCCTTGGTTGGCGAAGGGGCGCTCGTGGTTGCCATGGATTTCTCACCGGAGTCCGCACGGCATCGGGCACGCTCTGGTCATCGTTGTTGGTGAGGCTACAAGCCACGGGAAAACCAGATAAAGGCGGCGTTAGACACACAAGAGAGTGGCGAAGATACGAGCGTCAGAGAGAGGAGGAGGCGCGGTCAGAAACTACCAGAGGGGTTCGCCGGAACTGCTGTAGACCGTGGCGGCGCTCGATGTTGACGTTGCCGACGATGTGGAGCGCGCGCGGGCGAGTGGAGGCTACAGAGAGGTTTGCCAGGTGATGGGGAGTGCACTCGTGTGGTCGAGGGGGTGAGGGGCGACGGTGGCTGGCTGGAATCGTCGCTAAAGTGCATCGGGGGCCGCGATAGTTCAAGGTAAATTCGAGGCAGCCTGGTGGCTCTCTGGCAGCGGGGTTTGAGGGGAAAGAGAGAGAAGAGAGAGGGGATTTATCGAGCGTGATCGCGAGGAGAGGTTACAGCGCCATCAACGCGTATTGATGCTGAGAAATTTTTGCCAGAAACGGTCGGGGGGAAGGCGCGGTCACCGCGGGTGGAAGGGATGATGACGAGGCATTTGACATGGCGTGGGGTTCGCGGGGCAGTGAGAGAGGAGGGTAGGTGCGCGAGTGAGAAAAGTCCAGGAAGAGAGGGGAGCCAGGTGGGCTGCTGGGCTTGATGGGCTGGGGTTGGATGGGCTGGGGTTGGATGGGCTGGGTCTTTTCTTATTATTTTTTTTCTTTCCGAATCTTTTTCTCTTTTCTGATTTCATTTTCTGTTTTGATTTTATTCAAATAATTTTAAAATCCTTTTTCTTTTCAAATCCTTTCAACTTTTCAGTATGCTTTAAAACTATTTTAAACCTGTATTTTAAATACCATTTTGGTATAATTATTTTATTCTTTTATGATTTATATTTTATTTAAAAAGGGCAGTTGCCTTTATTCAAATAAGATTTTATATATAAAACCAACTCTTATTTGAATTCAAACTTTTACCGAACCTTTTTTAGTAGGTTTTATTTATTTATTAGGGTGTCAAATAGTTCTCCTTGAATTATTTGGAATATTTTTAATATGATTTATTAATCATTTAAATTGGGTATTTGTCTTTATTCCAATGAAATCAAATATGGTTTTAATTCCATAATTTTTATTTATAAGATTTCTTTGATCTCATTTAAATTAATTAAATAACTTTAATTCCCCTTGGGTAAATTCTAAATATTATTTTCTCCATGATTTAATTAATCATTCTTATTAGGGATTTTGTCTTTATTCCAATAGGAATAGAATTTGGTTAAGGCCATATTATTTTATTTCAATATTATCTATCCATTTATTTCATTTGAACTTGGATTATGATTATTCCATTTGTTTATGGTCTTGTCCAAGATTGTCTTTTAAAATACTCCTTATTTATTATTTCTTTCTTTATCTTATAAAATCCATATCTTTTTATTTATAGATTCAAAATTGGTGATTCCAATTTGTAAACTCTCATTTAATATTTTTTATCCTTTTATATCTCTTTTAGGATTACTTGCTCACATATTGGTATGGATTTTAGATAGGTGCTTTATTACCTTTGGAAATTATCTTTCCTTATCTTATTAAATTCATAAGATTTTATCTATGGTTCCAAATTGAATGAAATCAATTTCTATGGTTTTATAATATTTCTATTTGTCATTCTTAATCATTTATAAATATTTGTTGACAAATTTTATATGGATCAAATCCATGATCTTGGAGATAACTTGGAAATGTTTTTCTTCCATTAGGGTTTTAGAGTTTTGGTTTATTTTCCAAGTGTTTAAATTTCAACATGCATTTATGAAGACTACATTTTACTTGATTTGAATTTAGTTGGATTCAAACATTACTCAAGTTTTTTCAAGATGGGATTTTAAGTTTCCATTTGGAATCAAAAAGTTTCTTTTCACCCTAAATTTCAACAATTATTTATTTTGTTTATTTATTTTTCACAGTACAGAATTGAGTAATGATCTTGGAGACAACATCAAACGCCACACCGTAACTGGTTGGCTATAAAGGTGGCATTGAGTGTTCGGAAAGTATGTGTTGAGGCACATGGATCAAGAGTGGGATTTGTCCATCCATATGACAGATAGATATACTCTGGGCCCTCTAGGTGGAATGTAATCCAATTGGCTTGCAAGCATGTGACTGGTTCACAAGGGATTACATATCACGGGAACGAGAAAAGAGTACTTATCGGTAACGAGGTTGAACTAGGTATGCAGAGATACCGACGATCAAAACCTCGGATAAGTAAACTATCGTGAGACAAAGGGAAATTGGTATCGTATGTAAGTGGTTCATTCGATCGCAAAGTAATCGTAGAAATATGTGGGAGCCATATGAATTTCCAGATTCATCTATTAGTTATTGATCGGAGAAGTGTCTCGGTCATGTCCGCATAATTCACGAATCGTAGGGAGACACACTTAAGGATTCGATGTTGTTTAGTAGATATGGAATGTTAGTAGGGATACCGAATGTTGTTCGGAGTCTTGGATGGAATCCGGGATATCAGGAGGAGATCCGTAATGGTCCGGAGAATAAAATTCATATAAGGAAAGTCCGATTTCGGAGTTCGGGAAAAATTCCGATGGTTTCATCAGAGAGGTTCTGGAAGGGTCTAGAAGGTTCACCGGTCTAGAAGGGGAATGGTCCATGAATTTGTCATGGGTAAGTGGAATGATTGGATCATATCTTAGGTCACTTGGTGTGGACATTTGCAAGAGAGAATTAAATCTCTAAATTGAAAGTCAAACGGGAAGTTTGAAAAGTCAAACTGGAACAATGGTTTCCTAGTGGAAGAAGGAAAGAGTCCTTCTCTCAATCCAACTTGGGTTTGGGTTTGGATACAAACCCACCCCTCCCAAGGCTGCCCCCCCTCTCATAAATAGAGGGGGAGGGCTGCCCCAAATATACAAGCCCTAGCCCTCCCACACCCAAGTCGCCGCCGGTCTGTCGCCGTCGCCCTAGCCACCGTCGACACCTCCTCCTCCTCCCGGTCTTCTAAACCCTAGATCACCGGGAAACCCTAGATCCACCATAACTCGCACCGGCTTAGGAGAAGCCCTGCGGGATCTTCTCTCTACCTCCGTCACCACGCCGTTGTGCTGCCGGAATCGCAAGGGGAGAACTACAACCTCTGCTGCCTGCTGGAACAAGGGAGAGGAAGGTCTTAATCGAGTACCGAACGTGTGACGGACTACGGAAGAGCTGCCGGAACGCAGCACCAGAAGGATCGTCTACGCGATCTTGAGATCAGCAAGTGTATGACTACATCACCCATGAGAATCTGCTCTCATTAACAGCTTTGGAATCTTCGAGGGTGAGTGCTTCTATCGACTCATTGCTACAATCTAGTAGATAGATCTTGGCTTGTTTGTGTGCATGCGGTAGAATTTTTTTTCCATGCTACGAACCCCTACAGAAAGAGTGTGGAATTGTTTCACAACTCACACCTGCCGGAACACCACTGCAAAATGGTGTGTCGGAATGTTGTAATCGTACTTTATTGGATATGGTTCGATCTATGATGTCTCTGACGGACTTGTCGTTGTTATTTTGGGGTTATGCACTAGAAACTACTGCATTCACTTTAAATCGGGCACCATCTAAGTCCGTTTAAAAGACACCGTATGAATTATGGTTTGGAAACAAACCTAAGATGTCATTTCTTAAAGTTTGGGGTTGCGATGTTTATGTGAAGAAACTTCAACCGGATAAACTCGAAACCAAAGCGGAAAAATGCGTCTTCATAGGATACCCTAAGGAAACTATTGGGTATTCCTTTGAAGGGAATATGCCCTGAGAGGCAATAATAAAGTGTTTATTATGAGTATTCCAAGTATATGATAGATGTTTATTTTGCATGCTATAATTGTATTAATACAGAAATTTTAATACATGTGTGTTTAATAAACAAACAGAAAGTTCCTAGTTATGCCTCTCTCATAAACTAGCTCGTTGATTAACAAGATGATCAAGGTTTCCTGATCATAGACATTGGATGTTGTTAATAATGGGATCACAACATTAGTGTAATGGTGTGATGAACATTCATCCAAAGTATAACATTACAATCAAAGTCATTGAGTTTATATTGATATAACAACTTACAAAGTGATCCTAATCCTTAGACCATGAGATCATGTCAATCACTAACACCGGAAGAGTTTCTTGATAACATCAAACATCACACCATAACAGGGTGATTATAAAGATGGGTTCAGGACTAATAAAGTGTTATGTTGAGGCCCATGGATCGAGAGTGGAATTTGTTCATCCCAATGACGGATAGATATACTCTGGGCCCTCTCGGTGATATCACATTGGTTAGCTTGCAAGCAAGTGATTTGACCACTAAAATGTTATATCACGGGAACAAGAAAAGAGTGCATGTCAGTAACGAGATCAAACTAGGTATGGATATACCGATGATCGAATCTCGGACATGTAACATATCGCGAAACAAAGGGATTAAGATACGAGCGTAAAAGGTTCCGACGATCACAAGAAAGTCAACGTTGAATGTGTGGTAGTCAGTATGGGTCTCCAGATCCCGCTTCTGATTATTGATCCGAGAGGGGTCTCGATCATGTCCGCATTATTCATGAACCGTAGGGTGTGACACTTAAGAGACACCGACATCCAATTGGAGCAAAAGTTGCATGCCGAAAGAATAAACAAGCGCAGGAATTTATTTCACTAGATACCGAAACAGGTTTTCGGGTAAAATTGCATAAAGAGGTTATGCATGTAAAATAGAATTCTAGCAAGGGGTTATATGTGAATGTTTGTCATTAAAGTAATTGACAAAATTCTGAATAAATAAAAGAGTTTTATTTAATGAGAGTTTGCATTAAATTTGGTGGAAATTTAATAGCAAGTTTGAGTGGGATTTTGAGTGGAGGGATTTGAATGGATTTTAGTGAGTGGAGTGTCCACCCACATGAATGAAGGAGGGGAGGGGGCAGCCCCCATGGCCGGCATCCACCCCCTTGGGTGCCCCCCGCTCCTCCTATAAAAGGCACCCCTCTCCTCACTTCTCACTCACACCTCCTCATGAAGGATCTCTCTCCCCCTCTAGAATTTATCCCCCATGGTCTCGGACTAGCGAGATACATGTTCCCGATGGCTATTCGGCAAGAAAGAGTTGTGCTTCTGCTGCATCGCTGGAGCGAGGAGGCGGAGGTTGCTCGGTGCCTCGGACGTGTGTGCGAGCACGAATGCGCTGCTAATTTGCAGCGCTAGGACTTCATCTCGATCTTGAGATCGGCAAGAGATTGTCTACATCAACCACGAGTCAAACTCGTTAAGATTTGTCGGTCTTCAAGGTTATGTTCTCTACAGATATACATCCGCCCGTTGTTTGTATCTAGTAGATAGATCTTGGTACACAGTTCCCATCGTAGGAAATTTTTTGTTTTCTATGTTGCGAACCCTACAGTGGTATCAGAGCTGGATCTATGCGTAGATGCTTTACACGGGTAGTACAAATATGAGTATGTGGGCGATGATGATCATGTTGTTGCTCCTTGGTTGTAATTTTGGATATTGGTGGCATAGTGGGATGAAGCGGCCCGGACAAACTTTACATGTCCTCGAACATGAGACCTATTCCACGCTTTACATGCAACTAGTTTGCATAAGTGGCTAGCGGGTGTCTGTCTCTCCTACTATAGTCAATATCTATTTTTCAACGAGTTGTCAACAATTTGGTTATCCTCGTTATGGTTCATGTTCGTAGGTATGAACGGTTCTATCTCGAAAGCCCAAAGCCACGTAAAAACTTGCAATGGATAAATTAGAGGCATCTAGTTTAGATTGTTGCTGGGCTAGTGTTATAATATGGTGATGTTGTAAGTAGAAGTATGAGATGATACTCTTACAACACACATAACGTGTAAGTTCCATAGACCTTGGCCTTACACATAAAGGTATGATAGTGATCATACCACGGTGAACATGATAGAGATCATATGCTGGAACCATATCATTTTACTAACAAACATGTGATGTTTGATAGCATCTTATATTGCTTGTTTGGCATTTTATTAGCATAATAAGATGATCCCTCATTTAAATACCAAGATAAGAATGTGTTCTTCCTCTAGTATGCACCGATTATGTTTTCGTCGCTCCAAGATCTCACGTGATGATTGGGTGTTCTTGGATCCACGATCATATTTCGGGTGTAAGACAGTTACACACGCGAATACTAAGGTTCTTACTTGGCGAGCCTAGCATGTACAGACATGGCCTCGGAACACGGACCGAAAGGTTAAGCATGAGTCATATAGTAGATATGATACCCATTTGATGCTCGCCTTTGAAGCTATACTGACTCACGTGATGATTGGACTTGGTATAGTGGATTTGGTTCATGTAATCACCAAAAGGACATGAGGGATGTCATTTTTTAGTGGGAGTTCATTCGTATTATGGATTAGTTGAACTCAATTTATCATGAACTTAGTCTAAACTTTACAAATTCTATTGTAGATGGCACCACCTGTTTTTAATTTCAATGTGTCCATGGAAAAAGAGAAACTTGGAACGAACGGTAGCAAATTTACCGAATGGGACATGAATTTGAGGATTCTCCTCTCTGCTGCACAAAAGCAATATGTGCTACAAGCGCCGCTAGGCCCCCCACCTTTTGAGGATGCCCCTGACGAGGAGAAAATGTCTATTAGACTCGTCAGGAGGACCACAACTTAGTTCATTGCGGCATATTGTATGGGATAGAGCCAGAACTTCGAAAGCGTTTCGAAAATGGCAATGCATTTGATACAATGGGTGAGTTGAAAATGATTTTCGACACACATGCTGCTCTAGAGAGCTACAATGCTTCAGAAAAGTTCTTTAGCTGCTTGATGGAAGAGCACAGCACCGTTAGTGAGCATTTACTCAAGATGTCGGGTTACGCCGATAAGCTCGTGTCCTTGGGAATATCGATTCCCATTGACTTAGGCATCCATCGTGTTATGCAATCTCTGCCACCTAGCTATAAGAGCTTTGTGATGAACTATAATATGCAATGCATGAAGAAGTCTCTCCCCGAGCGTCTATCAATGCTTAAAACTGCAGAAGTGGAGATCAAAAAGTAACATCAAGTGTTGATGATCAATAAGAACACGGGTTTCAAGAAAGACAAGAAGAGAAAATGGAAGGGAAGTAAGGGCGGCAAGTCAGTTGCCGTGCCTGAAAAGAAACCTCGAGTTGGACCTAAGTCTGATACCGAGTGTTACTATTGTAAGGGGACTGGCCACTGGAAGTGCAACTACCCCATGTATTTGGCAGACAAGAAGGCCGGCAAGGCAAACAAAGGTATATATGATATACATGTTATTGATGTTTACTTGACTAGTGCTCGCAGTAGCACCTAGGTATTTGATACCGGTTCAGTTGCTAATATTTGTAACTCGAATTAGGGGTTGCGGAACAAGCGACCGCTAGCAAGGGGTGAGGTCAAGATGCATGTCGGTAATGGATCAAGCGTTGATGTGATCGCCATCGGAATGCTACCTCTCCATTTGCCGTCGGGATTAGTAAAAACTTGTTTAATTGTTATCTGGTGCCTGCACTTAGCATGAACATTGTATCTGGATCGTGTTTGATGCGAAGTGGTTATTCATTTAAATCCGAGAACAATGGTTGTTCTATTTATATGAATGAAATATTTTATGGTCATGCATCGATGATGAATGGTTTATTTCTATTATATCTCGATGATAATGTTACACATATTCATAATGTTGATGCTAAAAGGATTAAACTTAATGATGATATATCCGCATATATGTGGCACTGCCGTCTAGGTCATATTGGCGTTAAACTCATGAAGAAGCTCCATTCGGATGGACTTTTAGAATCACTTGATTTTGAATCATTTGATACATGTGAGACATGCCTTATGGGCAAGATGAGTAGAACGTCGTTTTACGGTTCAATGGAACGGGCGACAGATTTATTGGAAATCATACATTCTGATGTATGTGGTCCAATGAGTGTGTCGTCGCGAGGTGGATATCGTTATTTTGTTACTTTCACAGATGATTTGAGTAGATACGGTTATATCTACTTGATGAAACATAAGTCTGAAACCTTTGAAAAGTTAAAGGAATTTTAGAATGAAGTGGAAAATCATCATAATAGAAAGATCAAATTTCTATGGTCCGACCGTGGAGGTGAGTATCTAAGTTACGAGTTTAGAACTCACATGAAAGAGTGTGGAATTGTTTCACAACTCACACTTGTCGGAACACCACAGAGAAATGGTGTGTCGGATCGTCGTAATCATACTTTATTGGATATGGTTCGATCTATGATGTCTCTGACGGACTTGCCGTTGTCATTTTGGGGTTATGCACTAGAAAATGCTGCATTCAGTTTAAATCGGGCACCATCTAAATCCATTGAAAAGACACCGTATGAATTGCGGTTTGGAAACAAACCTAAGCTCTCATTTCTTAAACTTTGGGGATGTGATGTTTTTGTGAAGAAACTTCAACCGGATAAACTCGAACCCAAAGCGGAAAAATGCGTCTTCATAGGATACCCTAAGGAAATTATTGGGTATTCCTTCTATCATAGATCCGAGGGCAAAGTTTTGTTGCCAAGAATGGATCCTTTGTAGAAAAAGAATTTCTCGCGAAAGGTGTGAGTAGTCGGAAGGTAGAACTCGAAGAGGTTATTGAACCTTATCTTCAAAGTATGGCGAGTAGCGTAGTGCCGGAAGTAGTTCCGGAGTTGGCTTCACCAGTTGAAGAGGGAACTAATGATAATGATCATGAAACTTAGAAAGAGAATACTACCAAACCTCGCAGGTCTAGCAGGACGCGTGCAGCTCCCGAGATGTACGGAAATCATGTCATGAATTTCATGGTTGATTAAAATGATGACCCTGCGACGTATGAAGTAGATATGATGAGCCCGGATTCCAACAAATGGTTATAAGCTGTAAGATCCCTCCCTTTATAGAGGTAAGGATCCCTGTGATTGCAATGCTAGTCCCTGGATCAATGCTAGCATCCACAGTATAAGATGAAGTACACAGAAACAAAGGTCATTATTACATATCATTCTAGAGACAAACATAGTCTTTTACAAACTCCATGGACATAGGCCTAATACAAGAGTTCAAATATATAATAAGATAAATAAATCTTCATCTTCATGTGCCACAGGCAAGCATGTTGAGTGTAGACTCCTAACCCCTAATCATCATCATAATAACCTGTAACTTCACAAGTTACAGCCATAGTGGGTCAATACATTGAAATAGTATTGGCAAGTGATACCTTAGTATAATAGTTGCATCTAGATACTACATGAATTTGGCTAAGTGTAGCTTAGGCTTGCTTTGCTCAAAATAGATTTTACCTATTAGTTGAAAACACTAAGTTTTTCTTTGACAAAACTTTTCCCAAGGAACACCAATAGACATTGGTGTGCCTTCACCCTTGTTCAACCACAAGTTTTAACTTAGAAAATTGGGATGAGTAGATTCTTGATAGCTTCCATGTCTTGATGCTCAAGTTGTCCAATACCAGAGACATGGCTAAGTACTTAGATTCTTCCATCTGAAGAGGTTGTGCACTTTCCCCACAAGACTTGATTTTCACCAAGACAGGACCTTGCAGAAAGCCTTCCCTTAGACCAAATGGACGCGTTCCAACCTATCATCCCACTACCACAAAATGTCCAAATGGCTAAGTTATTGCAACCTATATGATCCAGGCAGATCCCATAATGCCATGTGGCTGCACTGGAAGCTTCTTAACATTTGGCATCTCAAATCCCTTTGTTCCTAGGTGGCTTTCCACAAGTGAGATACACAAGGTAAACCATATAAATACTTATCAAAATATATAACCACCCTTGGTTTCTACTAGCTAGGCTAAGCTTGGTAAAGGTAAGAATCTTAACTTAGGGAAATTTCTAACAATTCTACAACTACTAGGATTTCCCAAGCAAAGCATATAGATACTTATCAAAATATTCATGCAAGTCCTATACAAAATATTTCTAGTGCATAGGTGAAAAATATAGGAATAAAATCATGAAGCACCACTTTCCTTGGTAGTTTGGGGAGTTGCAACAATATTCACAACCACAATCACTATTAGCACAAAAATCTACACATAAAATAAGGGCACCAAAATCACATAACAATTTATATAAACAAAAATATATGAATGCATGAAAAATGCCATGTGATGGTTTTTCTACACCAAACCAGACAAGTGAATAGTGCTAAAACATAAAAAAGTCCAAGATACTCAAAATAGACTTTATTTGATCTTTAAAACATTTTTCAAATCATTTCTATATCCAAAATAAGCCTACACAAGTTTCTATAAGCAAAAACAACCATTTTTATAGAGGCAAAACATTAAACACATTGCATAAACAGATAGTATTTTCTCTCCGGATTCCAATGATATAAAGTTTGCAAAATTTGAACGTGGGAATCAAAAGTTATGAATTTTACAAGTTTGAAACATAAATAGATCTAAATTCTGTTTTAATTCTAAACCCTAGCCACGCGGCGCTCTCTGATTCGTCGGTACCGCTTCGCACGGATCGACCTATGTGGACCGCACAATCTAAATGAAATCGCACGACCAGATCTGACTCGTACCCCTTCGTTAAGTGATTCTATCAGATGCGTTGGATCTAGATCTAACGGCTATGGACCAAGCGACCAAAGTCTGGCGGCGCCAGCGGCGGCGAGTGGCGGTGGCGGCTCTGTCAGAGATGTTGTCGGCGATCTAGGTCGTGCGGGAGAGGGAGAGATAGCTCACCGAGTTCGCCATGCGTTGCTGATGCTCAAGTTGTGCTTGGTTGGCGAAGGGGCGCTCGAGGTTGACGGGTATTGCTCGCCGGAGTCGCTTCTGTCGTCGGGCGTGTGCTGGTGAAGACGGTGGCGACGCTACGGGTCAAGCTAAGGCACGAAAAAGGTCGCGTTAGATGCGTGCAGATGAGGCGAGTGTGTGAGTATGATCGAGAGGGGGAGGCGCGGTCAGTACAAACCAGGAGAGCTCGTCGGAGTCGTGCTAGGCTTCGGTTGCTTCCAGGGTGGACGATGATGACGTTCTAGGACGATACAGAGCAAAATAAAGGCATGAGAAGATGCGCAAGGACACACTGATCACGCTTGCATCAATCAGAGACAGGGGGTGGATGAGGCTTACCAGAATCGCACGCCGGAGTGGCTCGGTACTGCGGCGGTGCAAGCGAGATTATGGGTAGCCTGGTGGCGGAGTGGAGGCGCTGAGTGAGGGGAAATGGTCGCAGAGGGGTGGGGGTTAAATAGCCAGAGCAGAGGCGAGAATCATGCACGGCATCAATGGGATTTAAGAGCATTTGCGTCAGGAGGAAACAACTGCGACGGTGCTGGTCGCAAGCGTGATTTTGGGGACGACAAGATGACGTGGCTGCGGGGCCCAGTGGTCAGCGAAGGGGTGTGCACGGGCGCGGTGAGAAACAGAGGGAAAAGGAGGACCCCGGGTGGGCTGCTTTGCCTGTTGGGCTGGAATGGTGGCGCCAAACCCAGTTTGATTTCTAATTCCTTTTTCTTTTCCAAATTAATTTTCAGGATTCCATTTCAAACAAATTCAAAAGCATTTGAATTCCAAATCATTCTGGCCTTTTATAAAATGAATCCTGTATAATTTTGAGTATAAAACCATGTTGTTTTGTTGGACCTGCATGGTTCCTTTGAATTTTTTTTAAAATAATAGTGCCTTAGCACATGATTTGATAAGGATTTGAAAATGGTTTTAAAACCATATTTGTTTTGGAAATTTTGTCCAAGCTTTAACACTCAACCAAACCAACATAAGAGCAAACAAAACTTGGTTTAAAACAATTATTCTCTCACTTGAGAGTGGCATTGGATCAATGCTTGCTTACATAAAATAATAAGCACTCAGTGCTTCTGGTTCTTTCAAATGAGTTTGAAATTGAACTCTAAATGAATATGCATGCATGGATGATATGCAAAGCTTTGAAAACATGATTTTAGGAATGTTACAAATCTAACCCCTTAAGGTGAATCTCGCCCTCGAGATTCGGGTTGGCTAGCAAATAGGTGAGGGTAGTCTTTCCGAAGGTCATCTTCTCTTTCCCATGTTGCCTCTTCTTCGGAATGATGGTTCCATTGAACTTTGCAGAATGTGATAGTCTTAGTCCGATTAAATCTTTCTACAGTATCAAGAATCTTGATATGTTTTTCCTCATAAGTGAGGTCACTCTCCAATTGAACCTCCTCCAAAGGTATAGTATCTTTCAAAGAAGTCTCTTCCATCTCTGGATGGCATTTCTTAAGCTGACTCACATGAAACACATTGTGAACGGCCGACAATGATTCTGGCAATTCAATCTCATAAGCTACTTCTCCTTTACGAATTAGAATTTTGAATGGTCCAACATATCTTGGGGCCAATTTTCCTTTGACACCAAATCTCTTCACTCCACGAAGTGGTGATACTCTAAGATAAGCTCTATCACCCACTTCATAGGTGACTTCTCTACGCTTAGGATCTGCGTAACTTTTCTGTCGAGACTGTGCTATCTTCAATCTGTCCTTAACTAGTTTGACTTTCTCTTCGGCCTCTTTGATTAGTTCCGGTCCAAACAAACTTCTTTCTCCCACACCATTCCATAGTAATGGGGTGGTACACTTTCTCCCATAGAGAAACTCAAACGGTGCCATCTCAAAACGGGGTTGATAGCTATTGTTGTAAGAGAATTCTGCGTAAGGCAGACTTTCAGCCCAACTAGCTCCATAATCTAGAGCACATGCTCTCAACATATCTTCCAGAATCTGGTTGGTCCTTTCTGTTTGTCCATCAGTCTGAGGATAAAAAGTAGTGCTGAACTCCAACTTCGTTCCCAATGACTCATGTAGTTGCCTCCAAAAATGAGAAGTGAACTGAGTTCCCCTATCTGACACAATACTCTTGGGTACTCCATGGAAACACACAATCCTACTCATATAGATTTTGGCTAACTTAGCACTTGTGTAGGTTGTCTTCACGGGTATCAAATGAGCCACTTTAGTTAGGCGATCAACTACTACCCAAATAGAATCATATCCTGACCTGGTCGTTGGCAGTCCAGTGATGAAATCCATGCCAATCTTGTCCCACTTCCAATCAGGAATAGGTAGTGGTTGTAACAATCTTGCTGGCTTCTGGTGTTCCGCTTTCACTCTACTGCATACATCACACAAAGCCATATGTTCGGCGATGTCCTTCTTGAGATTATTCCACCAAAATCTTTCCTTCATATCCATGTACATTTTGGTGTTACCCGGATGAATGGAATATGGTGAGTTGTGTGCTTCTTGTAAAATCAGTTTCTGTAGCTCCGGATCTTGTGGAACACAGATACGTTTTCCATACCATAAAGTACCCTGTTCGTCTTCATGGAATCCTCTGGCTTTTCCTTTGCCAATCTTTTACTTAATCTCTTCAATTTCCTTATCTGTCTTTTGGGCTTCTTTGATTTTGTCCAACAAGGTGGGTTGAACATCCAATGACATGAGATGTCCTTCAGGCACAATCTCCAATCTGAGATCTCTAAATTGGGCACACAGATCATCTGGCAACTCTCCCTTGGTAAGGCCATTCACAAAAACCTTACGGCTTAGAGCATCTGCTACAACATTTGCTTTACCGGGATGGTATTGCAAACTCAAGTCATAGTCCTAGATGAGTTCTAGCCATCTTCTTTGTCTCATGTTGATTTCTTTCTGGGTGAAGATATACTTCAAACTTTTGTGATCTGTGAACACTTCACATCGCTTTCCCAAAAGATAATGTCTCCATGTTTTGAGTGCATGGACAACAGAGGCTAACTCTAAATCATGAGTAGGATAATTTACCTCAAGAGTTTTGAGTTGTCTCTAGGTATAAGCCACAACTTTCCCTTCTTGCATTAGCATTGCACCTAATCCATGATGAGATGCATCACAATATACTTAGAAATCCTTCTCCAAATCTGGCAGACATAAGACTAGTGCTGTTACTAGTCTCTTCTTCAATTCTTGGAAGCTGAGTTCACATCCCTCAGACCAAGCAAATTTCTTGTCTTTCTTTAGCAACTTTGTCATTGGCTTAGCTACCTTGGAAAAATTCTCAATAAATCCTATAGTATCCTGCCAAGCCAAGGAAACTACGAACCTCTTTTACTGACTTAGGAGATTCCCATTTAGTTATAGCTGACACTTTAGCAGGATCAACTACCACACCATCTCCTGACACAATGTGTCCAAGAAATCCAACTTTATTCAACCAAAATTCACACTTGCTAAATTTGGCATACAGCTTATGCTCTCTAAGTTTCTCAAGTATCAAGCGCAAATGTCCTTCATGCTCTTCTTTGCTTTTGGAGTAGATCAAAATGTCATCGATGAATACGACAACAAACTTATCAAGGGACTCCATGAACATCGTGTTCATCATATTCATGAAGTACGCTGGTGCATTGGTCAAACCAAATGGCATCACGGTATACTCATACAATCAATACCTAGTGGTGAAAGCTGTCTTAGTTATGTCTTGTTCCCTTATTTTGAGCTGGAAATAACCTGACCGGAGATCAATCTTTGAGAACACACAGGCTCTTTCTAACTGATCAAACAAGTCATTTATTCTAGGCAAAGGGTATTTGTTCTAGATAGTCACCTCATTGAGTGAACGGTAATCTATGCATAACCTTTGACTTCTATCCTTCTTTTCCACAAACAAAACTGGTGCTCCCCAAGACGAAGAACTTGGTTGAATAAATCCTTTCTACAACTGTTCTCCAAGTTGTTTCTTGAGTTCTTTCAACTCATCAACTGACATCTTGTACGGTCTCTTTGCTATTGGTCCAGATCCTGGTAGCAAGTCAATAAGAAACTCCACATCTCTATCTGGTGGCATTCCTGGCAATTCTTCCGGAAACACATCCGGATATTCATTCACAATAGGCACACTGTTTATGCTAACCCCCTTAAGATAATTTAGCTTACTCCCTTTCGATTCAAAGTTGGTCTTGAATCTGATCCTTTTGTTTTCTGGAGTTGTGAGTGTGACAGTATGGTTGGCACAATCTAGCACTCCTTTGTGCTTGGTCATCCAGTCCATTCCCAGTATGACATCCAATCCTTGGGAATTTAGGATTATCAGATTAACGGGAAACTTATACTTCCCAAACTCTATGACTAGATCATGACATCCCGAGTTCACTATCATTTCTCCGCCAGGAGAACTTACTTTTATAGGACACCCAATAGTTTCCACCGGTAGTTCATTTCTTTCAACAAATGCTCTTGATATGAATGAATGAGATGCACCAGTATCAAGAGAACAAATGCTGGAACACAATTGAGTTTGAACTTACCAGCAACAGCATCAGGTTCCTCATAGATTTCCTCCACATTGTTGTGGTTCACCTGTCCCTTCTGGAAAGGGTTGGGGTTGTTGGGTCCTTCAACTTTCTTTTCTGGGCATTCATTTGCATAATGCCCCATTTTCTTGCACTTGAAACATTCAACCTGACTAAGATCCTTCTTGACAGGCTGGCTTCCACTTCCATTGTGGTGGTTCTTGTACCCACTCTTGTGATTCTTGTACTTGTCATTGTCATGACTACGGTGATGCTTGTTGTCATGATGACGGTTGTGGTTGTGGTGGTTGTTATACTTTCCATGCATGTGGGATCCAGAACTCCCACTATCATCATAATGGGAACGCTTGTGAGACGATCCCGAGTTGTGCTTGTCAGTGTGCTTCCTCTTCCTGCTTTCAACCTGTTTCATCTTGCTCTCCAAGATGGAAGCCTTGTCACAAAGGGACTGATAAATGGGGACATAGTCCACAGATAGCTGCAGATTCAGTTCATCGTTCAATCCTTCGAGGAACTTCTCTTTACTCTTAGCATCAGTGTCAACTTCATCCGGTGCATAGCGCTAGATTGTTGAACTCCTCAATATATTCAGCCACGCTGCGGTGGCGCTGCTTCAAGTTATGAAATTCCTTCTTCTTCAAACTCATCACTCCAGATGAGATGTGAGAAGTACGGAAACCATCTTCAAAGATAGCCCATGTCCTATCCTCACTGGGAGTGGTGATCTGGAAGTTATCCAACCATGTAGCTGCTGGTCCTTCTAACAAGTGTGCTGCAAACCTGACTTTCTCCTCATCAGTACAGCCAACAGTTACCAAATCCTTGTTTACTAAGCGTAGCCAATCACTGGCCACCATGGGGTCAGTAGTTCCTGAGAACTTCGCTGGCCTCAGTCTTAAGAATCTGGTAAGCATGTCAAAACCTAGTGGATTGTTCTGATTGTTGTTGTTGTTGTTGTTGTTATTGTTGTTGTTCTGATTCTGCATAAAGGTGGTCATCATATGCATCAGCTATGTCTGAGCTGTCATCAGCTGCTGCATCTCTGGGGTGACATTGTTGTTGTTCGGGTTGGGATTGGCACGTCGAGGAGGCATCTGTGGTTTTCAATAAGGATAAGAATGAGATACCCATATATGCTTAACATGCACAATACATCACATAGAAAATCACCAAACATGCATCAAAATGACATAAAGTTCAACGACATAACAACAAGTTTGAAAAGTAAACACACCAATAGCAAGCCATCCACATGTTGGATGGTCATTGCGACTCAATAATCAAAAGTATGGTAAATGATGATAAATGAGTAGTCATCACTACTCCTCTGCATCAACCTCCTCATCAACAAGTGTAAGACCTACATTCTCCATAACGGTCTTGTATTCCTCGACATTGGTGGTCAAGGACTCTACCTTGGCTTTGAGAGCCCTCTTATGTGAATGAAGTCTCTCAATCACAGTCTGCTGATGCTCGAGCTCCAAGTCCTTGGTCTCTAGTTCTGCAGTCATCTCTCGAATCCTCTTGTTCCTATCTTGGACTCTTTTCTCTTGACTCTTGAACTTTCTATCTTGACTCTCAAACTTGGCCTCCATTTCCTTGACTATCACATCTTGCTCCGTGAAGAGGTTGTCCTTCTCACGAAGCTGCACCTGGAGCTCATCATTGCTAAGCATGACGCTGGTCCTATCAGTATCTAGGTGCCTAAGAAGAACCTCTAGGTCCTGGAGGTACAGACGAATCGGCTCTGTCGTCTCTCTAGCAGCATCCTCGAACTCAATAGCCTCACCATCCTCGTCGCGTCTCCCGAAGGCGTGGAAGTGAGTACCTCTAATCTCCCGAGAGTGTCTCCCTAACAGACGTGCAAGTAAATCATGCATGACTACCTCTAGGCCTCTCGCCCTATCGTCATGCATAAACTTGAAGATGATTGCCTCCGTGGTTGCCTCAGTCTGGCATCCTGGCTGATTAACCTTGAAGCTCCAAAGGTCTTTCCTCTTAAACTTGGTGAGGGGAAGCACCATGATGCTAGGAAGCGGAAGATTGAGCAGACTAGTGAGCTCAATAAGACGAGTGCCAAAACGACTTCCCTTGAACTCTTCAGCCGTGCTGATAGTAACATTAGGCATCTAATTTATAAGATAGAAAAAGTTAGAATCAACATAATTAAAGATAAATCACAAGACAAGGCATCACATGCATATCTTTGGCAATCAAAACACACAAGTCATGGCAAACATAAACCCATTACAAGCATCCAAGGTTCAACTTATTTTAGACAACATTTGGGAAATAAATGATAAGTGTGGTGGTCCAACTAACGAAGTACGTTACAATCCCATCTCACTTGACAAGTTGGCTAACAGGGCATCCCTAGAGGCAATCTGTCGATCCTGATCACATGACTCCATTGCTAAGTCTATGATGTCCTCTCTTAAACGTTGGTTGGTAGCCTCTAACTCTTGGGTATGATGCTTTTCTTCCCTAAGGTCATTTTGGGTGTTTAGCATTCTGCACTTGAGTCTATCACCAAGATCCTTGATGGCCTTCCAAGCGGCATCTCTTGCAGAGTCAAAGAATGTGGTGTGCATCACTGAGTTGGTGACCATGCAGAATCCTGATTCCTTGTGGTTTTCTTCCTTGTTTTTATACAAGTGAAGTTGCACCCACCAGTACTCAACTCGTTCATCCATCACGGGAAAACCTTTGTACACAGTTGCACCATGTATTCCCATGGCAACCATGAGGTCCTTGAGAGCCTTGGGGAATTCTGTCTCACATTCCAAAGTCATAGTCATGAGTGGTCCCTTCCTCACGGCTTCGTTGATGGAGTTCATCTACAAATAGACATGAGAAAGAAGATTAGAAAAGTTTACGAGAAGAAAACCACAAGTGTGGAAGTTGTTGAAAATTTTTCCTTACTGGTTTCCAATCCTAGGGTTATAATCCTACAGGCAACACAGTGCTCTGATACCATCTGTAAGATCCCTCCCTTTATAGAGATAAGGATCCTTGTGATTGCAATGCTAGTCCCTGGATCAATGCTAGCATCCACAGTTTAAGATAAAGTACACAGAAACAAAGGTCATTATTACATATCATTCCAGAGACAAACATAGTCTTTTACAAACTCCATGGCCACAGGCCTAATACAAGAGTTCAAATATATAATAAGATAAATAAATCTTCATCTTCATGTGCCACAGGCAAGCATGTTGATTGTAGACTCATAACCCCTAATCATCATCAGAATAACCTGCAACATCACAAGTTACAGTCATAGTGGGTCAATACATTGGAATAGTATTGGCAAGTGATACCTTAGTATAATATTAGCATCTAGATACTACATGAATTTGGCTAAGTGTAGCTTAGGCTTGCTTTGCTCAAAATAGATTTTACCTATTAGTTGAAAACACTAAGTTTTTCTTTGAAAAAACTTTTCCCAAGGAACACCAATAGACATTGGTGTGACTTCACCCTTGTTCAACCACAAGTTTTAACTTAGAAAATTGGGATGAGGAGATTCTTTATAGCTTCCATGTCTTGATGCTCAAGTTGTCCAATACCAGGGACATGGCTAAGTACTTAGATTCTTCCATCTGAAGAGGTTGTGCACTTTCCCCACGAGACTTGATTTTCACCAAGACAGGACCTTTCAGAAGCCTTCCATTAGACCAAATGGACGTGTTCCAACCTATCATCCCACTACCACCAACTGTCCAAATGGCTAAGTTATTGCAACCTATATGATCCAGGCAGGGCCCATAATGCCATGTGGCTGCACTAGAAGCTTCTTAACATTTGGAATCTCAAATCCCTTTATTCCTGGGTGGCTTTCCACAAGTGAGATACACTAGGTAAACCATAGAAATGGGCCTTGTGTAACCACTCAACACAAAACATTCTTTCCATTCCACCCAGGTGTTTCATTCACTTAGTTGTTTTATTAAGCAAAAACACAAGTCAACAGACTTAGAAATATTTCATATAGCATGAATATATAACCACCCTTGGTTGCTACTAGCTAGGCTAAGCTTGTTAATGGTAAGCATCTTAACTTAGGGAAATTTCTAACAATTCTACAACTACTAGGATTTCCCAAGCAAAGCATATAGATACTTATCAAAATATTCATGCAAGTCCTATACAAAATATTTCTAGTGCATAGGTGAAAAATATAGGAATAAAATCATGAAGCACCACTTGACTTGGTAGTTTGGGGAGTTGCAACAATCTTCACAACCACAATCACTATTAGCACCAAAATCTACACATAAAATAAGCGCACCAAAATCACATAACAATTTATACAAACAAAAATATATGAATGCATGCAAAATGCCATGTGATGATTTTTCTACACCAAACCAGACAAGTGAACAGTGCTAAAACATAAACAAGTCCAAGATACTCAAATTAGACTTATTTGATCTTTAAAACATTTTTCAAATCATTTCTATAACCAAAATAAGCCTACACAAGTTTTTGCACAAACAACCATTTTTACAGAGGCAAAACATTAAACACATTGCATAAACAGATAGTATTTTCTCTCCTGATTCCAATGATATAAAGTTTGCAAAATTTGAACGTGGGAATCAAAAGTTATGAAGTTTACAAGTTTGAAACACAAATAGATCTAAATTCTGTTTTAATTCTAAACCGTAGCCACGCGGCGCTCTCTGATTCGTTAGTACCGCTTCGCACGGATCGACCTATGTGGACCGCACGATCTAAATGAAATCGTACGGCCAGATCTGACTTGTACTGTAACATCCCAAAAATACTAAGCTTGGATCATCAAACTCTAATCGTCAAAATTAGGGTTAACAAAAACTTTTCTAATTAAAATTATGAAGACATGCATATGTGTATGCATGGATTTTGAAATTCTTTGGAACCACCTTGTTTGATTGTTTCATTGCTTGTAAAATGTTTCTTAGGTGAAATAAACATCATCTAAAACATTTCCCAAACTTTTCCTAAAGACAAATAAGTCAAAACCAATAAAATAAAGGAATGGTCATTTTGACCAATTTAACTCCCATGCCTACTTTGGCTGTCTCAAACTTTCAGAACCTAATGGAAACTTTTCTGGATCTTTTCACCCCTTAAATGTACTCATAACAAAGTATCAAGGCCCACTTTGTGATCATCCAGAAACTTTCAAATGCATAGTTTAAATGGCAACTCAAAATTGAATCTTTATCATATGGGAAGATCCCACTTTTCCAAAAACCACTCAAACAAGCTCAACTTTCAAAACCCAAGCATCTGCAGACTCACTAGCACCAACCTAGCAAACCCACCAAAAATCTTTTCAAAATTCAAAACTTGATTTCATGCGGCCATTTCATCAAACAGGTTGCAGACACAAATCATCCAAATCCTAAACACTATAGTGAGCAGTGATTCTTGCCTAACTGGTTCCCTATCTAGCTCACAACCAGCTCAGTAGATCATCTAGCAAGATTAACCAAGCACTAGCACCACTGTGAGCTTGCCAAAACCATCAATGGTGAAGAGCCGAAGCCAACCTTGTCACCCCCATGTCGACAGCAAGCTAGGAGGAGACACAAGCCTAGCCAGCATGTCTGGGAGGCAGCCCACCGTCCACCGACACTCCCTGTCCACCGCTCGAACCTTGCCACCCACTGCACCACACGCACAGACCGCGCCCAGACCGCCAGCGACCATGCCGAGCGTGCGCCAGAGCGCCACCCTCGACCTAAGCCCACAGACCGGGCGCCGCCCTCACCGCGTGCATACACAATCCCCACCGACCCAGGAGACCGCCAGACATCCTCGTTCGCCACCCCGTGCCGCACAGCCACCGCTCGCCGTCGAAGACGCCGCCTCTGCCGCGCATTGTGTCGCATGTTCCAGACCAAGCCGCACCGCCCCACGCCTCGAAACCATGTCGTTGAGCATCGCCAGGGAACACCGCACCATCCCCTACCGTCGCCCATGCCAATAGCCGCCTATAACATCGCCCCCGACGAGTTCACCGTGCACCCCGTCGGTCCCCTCGCTCGACTATAAATAGAGGCCACCCCCGATCGATTTCTTCACACCATCTCACTCCCCTCTCCTTACTGATCGTGCCACACCGTTCCCAGAGCAAGGCGAGTACCACCTCGCCAGAATTTCACCGGAGCCCGTCGCCTCTGGAGAAGAAGGGCGCCATCGATTTCGTCCACCCCAGGAGTTGCCGCGACAACCCCTGAGTTTGCCGTCGTTGACTTCGTCATTCGCCCGCCTCGCCGACCCTCGCCAGCACCCCAGTGAGCCCCCAGCACCCCTCACTGGCCGCGCTAGTTTTCTTTCTCGCCGGAGTTGTCTCGTGTCGACGATGACTCCCAACCGTTGGATTAGAATCAGATCGAACGACCCACGTTGCCCCGTACCGCTTTGCCCCTCCCTGTCTCACTGACGAGTGGGGACACCCACTTAAGCAGCCCACGGGAGCACTGCGCTTAGCAGGCCGGCCCGTTAACTTTTCCCGCGCAGCCCAGTTATTCAAATTAAACATTTTTCTTTTTAATCCAAACACACTTCCGTACCCATTTTCAAAAATCAACCCAGATCGATTCAATGCATCAAATTGAATGAAACCAATTTTGTTAGAAAGGTCTGGGAATGCTGAATCCAAGCCCGTTGGATTCAAGTCATTTGGATCTATAGATCACCCATGGTAAAAATAACAAGGCAGAAGCTTTTCTGTATTCAAACATTTTTCAAATTTAAACCATAATAGCTCGAGTTGATTCCAACTCTCAAAAATCACATTTAACCATACCTTTCAGAATATATAAAAATATATAGGTTTACTTGCAGAAATAATGTTCAAGTAATAAAAGAATGCTACATAGGCATTTCTAGCCACTTTAAATAATTAAAATAAAAGGGTAAAACCTTATTAAATTGTGACACCACTTTAAATCACATTCCCATGGACTAAAATATGTGGTGATGACATGTGTCAACATGATCCCATGTTTGGTTTGGAGAATATTAAATATTAAGTAGTTTTTCAATGAGTAGAAATTACTTTTCTAAAATTAAAAAAAGAATTAAACCAAGCCTTAACCTTGTAATGTTAGAGATGATGTTAGATCATCTATAGGACCCTTATGTGTGATGATTGCAAGTAGCTAAGTATTGTTTGGTGATTGTGTACATCGTATTTATTTATAGATGCTAGTACCGACCAAGGATACGAGGAGGAAGGAGGATTCTACGAAGAAGAAGCCGAGGAGAACTTCAACCACTGCTCTGCACAAGGCAAGCCTAATACTACTAGTTGAATGTGCAAGCTGAGACTATACCTATGCAAGCCAATACTTGCAAGCTTATACTGATACTGATGCAAGCTAACACTTGCAAGATACTTTACCTATGCAAGCCTTACTAATCAAGTTGACCTATGCAAGCTTATACTTGCAATTGTGCAAGCCAATACTTGCTTGTTACCATTCCCACTATATGCCTTAAGCATATATTATCCAACCCACTTGACCAATCAATCCTAGTTTTTACTTACAAGCTTTATACTTTATTTCTTTATCAAAGCTATTCCTTAGAGCTTACTTAAGTGAATTATTGATACTAGAAAGTTATGTGACGGTTGCATAAAGAGCATAAAATTTGGCCTAAGCTAGATAATCTTAATGTCATCTTAAGGCATGAGATTGAACTTAGTTAGAACTCCACTAGTTGACCACCCCTCATTATTGCTTACCTCCACTTGTAGATGCTAGTGCTAAGCATAAAACTTGATCAACTTTAGATGGGAATACTTGGTGGAAAAATGGTTATGAAAACCTTGGAATGATGGATCATTCTATTGAAATGTTTTGGACATGTGTTTCCAAACACCTGATGATTTTGGTGAAGAAAATGATGAGGCATGAGCCTTAGCCCTTTATAAAACTGATGGTTGTCTGGATGCGATACCATTCCAATTTTATCGTACAACCACAATACCCAAAGATTGGGTAGGGCTTGACTGGAAACTTATATACCTTAGTATTAGTGCCCTCATGGCCAAGGTCTGAGCTGAGGCTACCTTGTGAAGATTGTCCACCTGTGCAGTACCCAAGATGATAGTTGGTCATGGTTGGGAGGCCAAACTCACGGGAGAGGTGCTTATACTAGGGTGTGTAATTGAAAGGTTAGGATTGATTATCCGCATACTGAGTATGGTGAATTCAGGATTTGTTCCTGACGGATGTATTGAATGTTGTGGTGAAAGTGTACAATCTCTGCAGAGTGTCAAACTATTCGAATAGCCGCGTCCGCGGTTATGGACAGTTGGAGTGGCCATACTGTTCCCCCGTCAGACTTTTCAAAATGACTTGTGAAATGATTTGAAACTTTGACTTGACCACAACAGAGTTGTGATATGGAATAAAAGCTCCCACTTAGGAGTTATAAAATTGTGACTAGCTTTGGAACTTAGTAGAGATAAATCTGGCTTTTGCAAAAACAACCCTAGAGCCTAGTGTCCTATTATCCAAAAAAACCTTTACCTGTTAGTATTACTTTGCGAGAACTTAAAGATTACTCATGGCTTTGTCCCTGGCTATTCCCATGCCCAGACTATGAAGAGGAGTACCTGGAGGATGGACCCCAGGAAGGTTACGACAACTAGGATCATCTCCCATCGTCAGCATTGCCTGTGACCCCGAAGATGGAGCTTCGCCTATGCTACTGTTATTATTACGTATTCCGCTGCTTGATGTTGTATTAAGAACTGGATCATGAGATCCTTATTTGTGTAAGAACTTATGTACCGTTTGTAATGGATGATGTACTATGGTATCCAATTCTGTTATGTCTCGCAAAAATGGTAATCCTGGGATTGCGATGTGTGGCATAACAGGCATCTGAGATTAAAAATCTGGGTGTTGACACGTACCCCTTCGTTAAGTGATTCTATCAGATGCGTTGGATCTAGATCTAACGGCTATGGACCAAGCGACCAAAGTCTGGCGGCGCCAGCGGTGGCGAGTGGCGGCGGCGGCTCTGTCAGAGACGTTGCCGGCGATCTAGGTTGCGTGGGAGAGGGAGAGATAGCTCACCGAGTTCGCCGTGCGTTGCTGATGCTCAAGGTGTGCTTGGCTGGCGAAGGGGCGCTCGAGGTTGACGGGTATTGCTCGCCGGAGTCGCTTCTGTCGTCGGGCGTGTGCTGCTGAAGACGGTGGCGACGCTACGGGTCAAGCTAAGGCACGAGAAAGGTCGCGTTAGATGCGTGCAGACGAGGAGAGTGTGTGAGTATGAACGAGAGGGGGAGGCGCGGTTAGTACAAACCAGGAGAGCTCGTCAGAGTCGTGCTGGGCTTCGGTTGCTTCTAAAGGTGGACGATGACGATGTTCTAGGACGATACAGAGCAAAAGAAAGGCATGAGAAGATGCGCAAGGACACATTGATCATGCTTGCATGAATCAGAGACAGGCGGCGGACGAGGCTTACCGGAATCGCACGCCAGAGTGTCTTGGTACTGCGGCGGTGCAAGCGAGATTGTGGGCAGCCTGGTGGCGGAGTGGAGGTGCTGAGAGGGGAAATGGTCGCAGAGGGGTGGGGGTTAAATAGCCGGAGCAGAGGCGAGAATCACGCATGGCATCAATGGGATTTAAGAGCATTTGCGTCGGGAGGAAACGGCCTCGGCGGCGCTGGTCGCAGGCGTGATTTTGGGGACGACGAGCTGACGTGGCTGCGGGGCCCAGTGGTCAGCGAGGGGTTGTGCGCGGGCGCGGTGAGAAACAGAGGGAAAAGGAGGACCCCGGGTGGGCTGCTTTGCCTGTTGGGCTAGAATGTGGCGCCAGGCCCAGTTTGATTTCTAATTACTTTTTCTTTTTCCAAATTGATTTTCAGGATTCCTTTTCAAACAAATTCAAAAGCATTTGAATTCCAAATATTTCTGGCCTTTTATAAAATGAATCCTGTATAATTTTGAGTATAAAACCATGCTGTTTTGTTGGACCTGCATGGTTCCTTTGAAAAAAAATTAAAATAACAGTGCCTTATCACATGATTTGATAAGGATTTGAAAATGGTTTTCAAACCATATTTGTTTTGGAAATTTTGTCCAAGCTTTAACACTCAACCAAACCAACATAAGAGCAAACAAAACTTGGTTTAAAACAATTATTCTCTCACTTGAGAGTGGCATTGGATCAATGCTTGCTTACATAAAATAATAAGCACTCAGTGCTTCTGGTTCTTTCAAATGAGTTTGAAATTGAACTCTAAATGAATATGCATGCATGGATGATATGCAAAGCTTTGAAAACATGATTTTAGGGATGTAATATAAGCCATGAAATCCGAGATGGAATCCATGTATGAAAATCAAGTTTGGAACTTGGTGGTCTTACCTCACGACCGAAAGGCCGTGGAGAACAAATGGATTTTCAAAAGGAAAATTGATGCTGATGGTAATGTGACCGTCTATAAAGCTCGACTTGTCGCAAAGGGTTTTCGACAAATTCAAGGAGTTGACTACGATGAGACATTCTCTCCCATAGCGATGCTAAAGTTAGTTAGGATTATGTTAGCAATTGCTGCATATTTCGATTATGAGATATGGCATATGGATGTCAAAACCGCGTTTCTCAATGGTAATATTGAAGAAGAGTTGTATATGATGAAACCAAAGTGTTTTCTCGATCCTAAGGATGCTAACAAGGTGTGCAAGCTTCAACGATCCATCTATGGATTGAAGCAAGCATCACGAAGTTGGAATCTCCGCTTTGATGAGGTGATCAAAGAGTTTGGATTTGTGAGTGGGATCAATGTGGCATTTCTGATATTATATGTGGATGAAATATTATTGATCGGAAATGACATAGATCTACGATTATTGAAATACATAGTGTTATGTCGATATTTCAATAGTGCTGAGGACCTAAAGGCTTTGATGACTAAGGATATGTTTCTTGTATACGGAGGTGAAGAAGAGCTCATCGCTAAGTGTTATGTCGACGCTAGCTTTGACACCTATCCAGATGACTCTAAGTCTCAATCTGGATACGTATTTCTCATGAATGGTGGAGCGGTTATTTGGAGGAGCTCCAAACAACCTGTGGTGGCGGGATCAACAACGGAGGCCGAATATGTTGCTGCTGCGGAAGCGGCTCAGGAAGCAGTTTCAATGAAGGAGTTCATATCCGAACTAGGTGTGGTTGCAAACACGTTGGACCCAATGGTGATCTATTGTGACAGCAATGGTGCCATTGCCAATGCCAAAGAACCAAGGTCTCACAAGCATTCCAAGCATATTAAGCGCTGGTTTCACTCCATCCGCGAGCATGTCAAGGATGGAGATATAAATATTTCTAAAGTACATACGGATCTCAATGTAGCAGATCCATTGACTAAAACTCTCCCTAGAGCAAAACATGATCTACACCAGAACTCCATGGGTGTTAGATACATCACTATGTAACTAGATTATTGTCTCTAGTGCAAGTGGGAGACTGAAGGGAATATGCCCTAAGAGGCAATAATAAAGTGTTTATTATGTGTATTCCAAGTATATGGTAGATGTTTATTTTGTATGCTATAATTGTATTAATATGGAATCGTTAATACATGTGAGTTTAACAAACAAACAGAAAGTTCCTAGTTATGCCTCTCTCTCATAAACTAGCTCGTTGATTAACAAGATGATCACAGTTTCCTGATCATAGACACTGGATGTTATTAATAACGAGATCACAACATTAGTGTAATGATTTGATGAACATTCATCTGAAGTATAGCATTATGATCAAATTCATTGAGTTTATATTGCTATAAACAACTTATGAAGTGATCCTAATCCTTAGACCATGAGATCATGTCAATCACTAACACCGGAAGAGTTTCTTGTTGACATCAAACGTCACACCGTAACTGGGTGATTCTAAAGATGGCTTCAAAACTACTAAAGTGTTATGTTGAGACTCATGGATCAATAGTGGAATTTGTTCATCTCGATGAGGGATAGATATACTCTAGGCCCTCTTGGTGATATCACATTGGTTAGCTTGCAACCAAGTGATTTGATCACTAGAATGTTATATCACGGGAACGAGAAATGAGTGCATGTTAGTAACGAGATAAAACTAGGTATGGCGATATCGATGATCGAATCTCGGACATGTAATATATCGTGAAACAAAGGGATTAAGATACTAGCATAAAAGGTTCCGATGATCACAGGAAAGTCATCCTTGAATGTGTGGGAGTCAGTATGGATCTCCAGGTCCCGCTACCGATTATTGATCGGAGAAGGGTCTCGATCATGTCTGCATTATTCGCGAACCGTAGGGTGACACACTTAAGGGACACTGGCATCCAGTTGGAGCAAATGTTTCATGCCGGAAAGAATAACAAGCGCAGGAATTTATTTCACTAGATAGTAGATACTGAAACAGGTTTTCGGGTGAAATTGCAGAAAGTGTTTTTGCATGTGAAATAGAATTCTATCAAGGGGTTATATGTGAATGTTTTTCATTAAAGTAATTGACAAAATTCTGAATAAATAAAAAGAGTTTTATTTAATGAGAGTTTGTATTAAATTTGGTGGAAATTTAATAGCAAGTTTGAGTGGGATTTTGATTGGAGGGATTTGAAGAGGATTTCGTGAGTGGAGTGTCCACCCACATGAATGAGGGGAGGGCAAGGGGGAATCCCCCATGCGTCGGCCACCCCCTTGGGGTCCCCCCTCTCCTATTAAAGGCACCCCCTCCTCACTTCTCACTCACACCTCCTCGTGAAGGATCTCTCTCCCCCTCTAGAATTTATCCCCCATGGTCTCGGACTAGCGAGATACATGTTCCCGGTGGCTATTCGACAAGAAAGGGTTGTGCTTCCGCTACATCGCTGGAGCGAGGAGGTGGAGGTTGCTCGGTGTCTTGTACGTGTGTGCGAGCACGGATGCACTGTTGCTTTGCGGCGCTAGGACTTCATCTCGATCTTGAGATCGACAAGATATCGTCTACATCAACCACGAGTTCAACTCGTTAAGCTTTGTCGGTCTTCAAGGGTATGTTCTCTACAGATATACATCCGCTCGTTCTTTATATCTAGTAGATAGATCTTGGTACATAGTTTCCATCGTAGGAAAAAATTTGTTTTCTATGTTGTGAACCCTTGAGATTTAGGGTTTTTTGGTCGGAGGCTTCTTATAGGCGCAGGAATCAAGGTCGGTGGGGGTCCAGGGGCCCACACCCCCTGTTGGCGCCTCCAGGACTTGCTCGTGCCTAGGGGTGCGGCCACCCTGTGGCCCCCCTCCGGGTATGCTTCGTGGCTACATGTTGCTCCGGGAAAATAACGACTTTGGCTTTTGTCCCGTCCAATTTCGAGAATATTGATTTTCTTCCTTTCTGGAACCAAAAACAGAAGAAAATAGGCAACTGGCACTGTGGCAACTTGTTAATAGGTTAGTTCCAGAAAAGATATAAAAACACCTCAAAGTATAGACAAAGCAAAGCAAAGTAGATACAAAACAAGCATGGAGCATCACAAATTATAGATATGTTTCCGACGTATCACTAGGTATGCACCAGATGAGATTGACACTGAAGCCAAGAAGAAGGAGAGATTCTTGAATGGTCTACATGATGAGATGCAGATAGTGTTAGTCAATATTTCGTTTGCTGACATTGAAGCCTTAGTGGATTCTACCATTCAGATGGAAGGCAAGATCAACCAAGCCAATGAGAACCGCAAGCGTCGAATGATGCATCAACCACGAACCCACCATACCCCAAACTATCGCCCCAGCCCGTTTGCAGGATTTTCCCAAAGAAACCATAGACCCCCGATGAACCGTCCGACCTATCCCAACCATGGAGGAGGAAACCCAAGGCCCGGAGGAAACCACAACAACAACCCTGGCAACCCCAGCAATTTCATCCGTGCACCTCCCAAGTTCAACAACAACAATATCACCAACAACACCAATACTGCCCCAAGGACTAGAAGCAATGTTGTGCCTGTGGCAGGAAAGGAAAAGTCTCAGGTGACTTGTTATGAATGCGGAACCAAGGGTCACTACTCCAATGAGTGTCCCAAGAAGATTGCAGTAGCCCCCAATGTGAATGCCCCAGCTCAACAGCAGCGTTGTGTTCAACCTGGAAGGAGATTTCCCTAGGGAATTCTCTCAACCGCACGGGTCGTCTGTTTCTCATGAATACTGAAGAAGCCCAAAAAGCGCCTGATGACCCACAAGTATAGGGGGTGTATCATAGTACTTTCAATAAATAGGAGTGTCGATCCCAATAAGGAGCAGAAGGTGCTGAACAGTGGTATGGAGTAGGAAATCCCTATGAATACTAAGAAAATGTATTTTTAGTGGTTTTCTGATAAGGCAACAAAACAAAGAGCAAGTAACAAAAGTAATGAACAAACAGAGCAAGTGGCCCAATCCTTTCTTAGCAAAGAACAAGCCGGTGGAAACACTTATAAGGTCCAAACGTTCTAGAGGACACATGGGAATTTTGTCAAGTGCTTTCGCTTCAAATAGCTGAGTACTCTTCTCTGGTGACGAGGTTATATCTCGTCAATGCCCATTGTTATGGACATGGGTTTTGGAGAAGATGGGGATGCTGGAGATCGAGGAACGGTTAGCAAACAAGTAACACGGGGACACAAGGTTTGCCCAGGTTCAGGCCCCCGGAGGGAAAACCCTACTCCTGCTTGTCTGCTCTTGATTACGGCAGAACCGAAGGTTACAGGGGTGCGCAGATGCAATCTAGCGTGGAGGTATGTATGCGAAAGTATGAGGAGCAGATCTAGGTCGTTCCCTCCTAGCCTTTATATAGACTCAGGCAGGTCTCGGGCATAGACCTAGTCGGTTACAGGTTCTAGGGTTTTACCCCTTTGAATTTCCTATCTACTCTAGTCTTGCTCTCCAAGGATCCGAAAGCGTCATGGGCCTTGGCCACCCGAAAATCTTCATGGGCCGGCGTATAGTTGTCGTGGGACTTCCTTGGGCTGGACCAGGTATGCTGAGATCATGTACCCATGGGGTATAACCATGTCAATAGCCCCCGAGTGTTCAGTCGAATCGTAGATTCGGCTGAGGACTCTGCAATCTTTCGGGTGCAACCATGTCAGTAGGGATTATTGATGTGTGTGCCTGACTCACCCGACGGATCAGGGTCAGTTAACTGTCTTAGGACGAAACAACACGATCTTCTTCAGGTTCGAGTCCCTCAACTCGAACCTGGAACATATGCTGGCGTAATTCGACTCAGGCCACGGAGGACTTACAGGAGTGGAATTCCAGTGAATTTAATTGATGTACCCAACGCGTCCGTCGGGATTTTTCATCGCACCTGTTAGCACGGGTTTTTACTAGCAGAGTGTAGTCGTGTGTGTTGCCAGGCCATCAGATGATATCTGTAGGTCTTATCTTTGTGTCGCAGACACAGCATCCGAATGTTTATCACCGCGGAGGTGTTTCGGGTGGTCAAGGAGAACGTTGCTCACTTAACGTTTAGTTGGGGCAGAGTTGCCGAAAAGTTTTTGCGTGCTGATCCGAAGGATCACAGTCGAAGAATTCATAGGGTGCCCGACCAGCGCTCCCTATGGGAGTAGCCCCCGAGTGTCTATTCGAGTCGTAGACTCGAGCGGAGACTTTAATTCAGACGTTGTTCAGTTGTAAGTCCGTAGGACACAAAAAAAATTGGATGCTTAAATCCGTCCTCCCTATGGGAGTAGCCCCCGAGTCCATAGTGGAGTCGTAGACTCGACGGAGGACTCGAAGTAATAGTTCGCTTCTATTCATCTTTCGGGTGCGCGGTCAGTGCTCCTGATAGGAATAGCCCCCGAGTAATTGGTCGAATCGTAGATTCGAGTGAGTACTCTTAGCTTTGAAGACGAAGAAATTGTAGATGTTGCTAGTGTAGCTTTTGATGACGTCACTGCTGATGATCGATGATCTCAAGCGTCTGCTGCGCCAAAGATGACTTGACTCGACGAACATGGGTCCCACTGTCTGACCTTGAATTGACCGGTCACGCGCGGCGTGGAGATAATTACGGCGTCACCTCAATTTCCGCGCGTAGTGGACGGCGTGTTAGCGACGGTTCGTTGCGATGCTGACACGTGTATGGCCAGATCCTGCCGTTGGCGTTAGGTCTTCTTGATGGACGGTTGCCGTGCGTCATCTTCGTCTTTATAATCATTGGGGAAAAATTCAGTTTGTTTTCACCGCATCTATTCTTGTTTTCACTGCATCCTTGTTCTCTAAGAGTTCTTGCTGCGCGCTGGAATATCCCTTCACATTTCCATCTTCCATCCTGCGCTCTCGCCGCCGGCGCCGCTGTACCGTGATGGGGAAGTCGAAGAAGGCTTCTTCTGTGGTTGGTACCAGGACTGCTGGTGGGAAGAAGAATGCCTCCGCTACCCGTGTCATCGACGGTGGCTGGCGGCGATCGGCGACGCGGGAGAGTGATCTCTGCAAGCTTCGCGAGCGGGGCCTGATTCCGCAGGATAGGGAGGCCGTCAAACTCCCAAGCAATGAGGTAATCCCCCGTCCCCCCGTTGGGTATCGGGTTATGTTCCTTGCCTTTGTCATTCGCGGATTTTCCTTCCCAGTCCACGACTTCCTTCGTGGACTGCTTTTTCTGTACGGTGTCCAATTGCACCATCTTTCTCCCAATTCTCTTCTTCACATTGCTTGTTTTATCACTTTCTGCGAGTGCTGGCTCGGTATTGAGCCGCACTTTGGCCTCTTCCGGAAACTTTATTCCATGAAGAGGCAATCCGGTTCGGATGGTGTTTATCCCATTGGGGGTTGCATCATCTCCCTCAAGCCCAATCTCCTTTTCTTTTCTTTTTCCATGTCCGAATCTGTCCAGTACTGGCGGAGGCGATGGTTTTATATCCGCGACTCCGTAGTGCCTGGGCAGGATTTTGGTCTTGTTCCTTTCGACCCCTCCCAAAAGATCGAGCTGAAAAGGTCTTGGAAAAACAAGATCTTGTATGGCGAGGTGGCAGATATAGAGGCTCTCTATCGTCGGGTGGAGGATCTCCAGTTGATTCCGGACAGGGAAGTGAATGGTGTGGATATCATCCGCACTTTTCTCGAGCGTCGGGTGCAGCCACTCCAGGCTAGGGCGCACCCGATGTTCCTTTATGCTGGCCGGCGTGATCCGACGAGGGTTTCGACTGAGAAATTCTCCCAGGGAGATCTCGACAGGGCCCTTCATTCGCTGCTAAAGTTCAAGGCTGGGGAGGATATCCCGGGGAAGTCGCTGACTCCTCCGTTTTCTTCTTTGCTTCCTGTTCCACAGGTGTAGATCCGTGCGCGTAGCGCTATTTTTCGACTGCGTTGTTTTGTGTTTGTTTGCTAAAAAATTGTTCTACTCTTGTGCAGAGCTTCAAAGTGCCGGGTATGTCGCCTCCATTACCCGAAGTATATCCGGATGCTCTAGATAATGATGTGGTGGATTCCATGTCCGAGATGCCATCGGCGCGATATCCGTCTGAAGATGCCAACGAGTCGAGCGAGGACCACACTCGCAAACGATCCCGGAGCTCCAGCGATTCTTCGGATGCTTCGACTCCTCCGACTCCTAGGAACCCTCTGTGTCTTGAGCGTCACAGTTATGGGCATGGAGGCTCTTCCTCTCCTATTCCTGATCTTCCCGTGCGGGCTGTAGCGCCGCACCCGCCAGCCAAGCGGAAGAAGGAAGAAAAGAAGGAAGAGAAGAAGGAAGAGAAGAAAGAGGAGAAGAGGGTCCAAAGGACCCCTCCTGTCTTCAACCTGAGCGAGCTTGACTCGTAAATTTCTTCTGCACTTTGTTTTCTTTACTGTTTACTTTGTTCTTGTACTAATTTGTCTGTGTGCAGGCACTCGTCCAACAACTCCTCTAGCGATGGTGCTCGGGAGATGATGGGGGAGTCAAAAGTTGCGTCTCCTCCTCCTCAGGCGGTGGCAACTTCTGAGGGTGCTGCTCCAAACCCTCCTCCGCAGGAGGTTCAGGTGGTTGCGCCTCAGAATTTTGCTAGCGGACCTTCGACGTCGCCATCGGATCATGTAAGTATTTCTGTCTCCTGCCACGGGGGGAGCCCCTGAGCATCTGTAAAAGAGTTTTCTTGTTTTGTTCTTCCTTCGAGTCTCGGGGGGAGCCCCCGAGCGTTTTCGTGTGTGTATTTTGCTTCTGTTCTTTTCATTGAGCCCCGAGTCCTTTTCCTGACTAGTAGGTCTTCTTCCTGCAGCATTTTGTGCAGGATGCCAAGCGACTGGTGCAGGAGCACCTGGTGCTGGAGGCCAGCCTCAGACAGCTGCAAGGTACTGTTATGCCTTTGATGTTTGCTTCTTCGTGTACTCGTGTCCTGCTATCTAATGCTTGTATTTTCTGAATGCAGAGGATCATAACACCTCCCTTTGTGAGATTGATGCTCTCAAAAAGAGCCTCGGTCAAGCGGAGAAGAAGGCCGAGGTCGCCGTTGGTGCGAAGGAGCGCCTCGAGCTGGAGCTGGCTACTACGGCCGAGGCTAAGGAGCGCCTGCAGCGGGAGGCCATAGAACGCGAGGAGCAGCTTGCCACTTCTGCGACTGCGTGTGAAAGAGAGGTGGCTGGCAAGCTCATGGCGGCTGCCAAGGCTGTTTCGGGTGAGTATCTTCACTTGCATCTTTTTTGGTTTTCTTGTCTTTCTTCTTTGATGCTTTGTTCATTCCTTCTTTTTTTGTCTCAGATGCCACGGGCATAGAGTTTGACCGCGGTGCTCTGGAGCACGAGAGTGCTCTAGATGATGCTACTGCATCGGTCGAAGATCGCTGCAGCACCGTCGTCATCTCACTCGCCAAGGCCAAGGAGGTCCTTGGACGCTTCTACAAGGATCTTGTCCCCAAGGGCGTGGCCCTTGATGATGTTGATGCCCTGGCGGAGGCACTGTCTGTCAGCCGAAGCACCTATGGCGTACAAGCGCAAGCAGAAGGGCATCTGTCGGGCTGGCGATGGCTTTGGCGGCTGGAGCGGAGCTAGACCTTCCCCAGATCACCTCCCGGATGCCGACGACTGCGGATGGATCCGAGGTAGCCTTCGCTACCTATTCTGCTCGCTGTAAGCGATATGGGCCAAAGCTGATTGATCTGCTGGCCGAGTACGCGCTACGGCAGCAGGGGGAAGCCAAGGCGAGGCAATCCGGCTCCGAGGCTACTCAGGGTGCCGCATCTTAGGTGTTGTAGCTGTAGGATAGCTGTAGTCTTCTTTTTGTTGCAATTATGTTGAGGAGCAAATCCATGTGCCACGTAGTGGCCTTTTATGCACTTAATGAATTTGTTGAGTTGTGTTCTACTCCGTCTGAATGTTCATGTCTTTTGCCTTTCTACTGCTCTAGGGTCCTTCGGGTGCTGATACCGTTGACACCTCGCCTGCCGCACGGCTGCGGCCATCCTTGGATGATTCATCGCAGCTTGCTTTTCTTCGAGACCGTGTTCGTAGTCTCGAGAAGGAGTTGCTTGGGGTGCGTGGCCATGCCGACGTTTGGAAGTCCAAGGCGGATCGCGGTTCGGCCAGAGAGGAGTACTTGATGGCGGAATTGCTTCGACTGTTTGAGCAGCTTTAGTGTAAGTTTTTTCAAGCTGCTACTCATTTCTTCGGATGCGCCTGCTGGCCTTGCATCTTACTTTTGTGCGAGTATCGCAGGTGCTAACCTTGCTCCAAGGGAGGAGAAAGAGCGTGTTGTTGTTCGGGTCAATTGTTTGACTCAACAGGACATGGAAGCCGGCGGGTTCTTCTGGATGGATCGCGACCGTGCCATGGCTCTGGCAACTGTGCAGGATCGCGTTCACCAAGTGTCGCGGGTGCTTCGTCAAGTGCATACTTCACTCTCGTTGGTTCTGCATGTGATGTTTCCCCTGGATGCTGCACCAACAACCTTGTCTGGTCTTCTGTCTAAATTTCAGAGTGTGACTCGTGTCCAGGAATTGGTGAGGCAGCAACTCGTCGCAGGGGTGAAGGCTGCGTTGTCCCTTGTTAGGCTGCATCGCCCAGATGTAGATATGTCTGTTGTAGCGGATGGGCCACCTCTTCGGTCGGATGGTGGCGAGTGGGATATGCGTCCGCATTATGTGGCTGTAAGGCAGTATGCCGAATAGGTCGTAGATTTGTTTGAGCAGCATGCTCAAGTTATTCTTCAGAATAGGTAGTACCTGAAAAAGAGATAGATGTAAAATTTGTATATTTCGACTGGGCATGTTGTGACCTTTGTTATAAAGGTTTGGTTGTTGTTTGAGCACGCAGTGCTTTGTTTGAGTACGTGTCCTTTTTGTTAGCCTGACGTTGTCAGCTACTCAGGTGTACACGTGTTATCCTCAGTCGATGAAATCGTGAGGTGGGGGGAGCCCCCGAGTGCGTTTGTAGCATGAAGTAAAGTTGCGAATAGCGAACGAAATTTTGGGGCGAGACACTTAGCTTTATTTATATCGTAATGGAGGAAGTACATTGTTCGGCTGAGTATCCTTGGCTGAAAAGCCTTATTGAAAGTAAAGCGGTAGGTAGCTAGGGGTAGAATCGTCGCAAGTGTTCGATGTTCCATGGGTTGGAGTATGCGAATCCAGACTCCACGTGCTTGAGGCGATAGGCGCCACCTGGGATGACTTCGGTGATGATGTAGGGTCCTTCCCATGGTGACTCGAATTTCTTCGGTCGCTCTTGCTTGAGTCGCAAGACGAGGTCTCCTTCGACGAAGGACCATGGGCACATCGGGCGGCTATGGTAGTTGCGGAGACTCTGCTGGTACACCGCTGATCGAGCTTCTGCTACGTCTCTTGCCTCGTCGAGTGTGTCGACGGCGTTTTCGAGTGAAGCCGTGGATTTGGCTTCACTATAAGCGACGACTCAGGGGGGGCTTGGTGGCGTACTTCGGCTGGTAGCACGGCTTCGGCTCCATGCACCATGAAGAATGGCGTGTAGCCGGTGGAGCTATTTGGCGTGGTGCGCAAACTACATAGGAAGGATGGTAGCTCTTCCGTCCAGGCTCCGGCCTTTCGCTCGAGTGGGCTCATGAGGCTCTTCTTGATGCCAGCGCCGATTAGGCCGTTGGCCTTTTCTACCTGCCCATTTGTTTGTGGGTGAGCCACTAAGGCGTATGTGATGTTGATCCCGAGGCCTTTGCAGAAGTCTTGGAATTCTTTGGAGATGAAGTTCGATCCATTGTCGGTGATGATGCTGTGCGATACGCCGAACCTGTAGATAATGGATTCAAAGAACTTGATGGTGGTCTTGCCCTTTTGGTTGGTGACCGGCATGGCTTCGACCCACTTGGTGAATTTGTCGATTGTGACCAGGAGGTAAACGTGCCCCCCTTTCGAGGATTTTGGCAGTTTGCCGATCATGTCGAGGCCCCATTGAGCAAAGGGCCAGGATGTAGGTATGGGTCTGAGCTCTGACCCGGCTGCGTGTGGTTTGTCGGCGAACCTTTGGCACCCCTTGCATCTTCGGATGATGTCCTTTGCATCACTCATGGCCGTTGGCCAGTAGAATCCAGCTCGTAGAGCTTTGGCGACAAGGGAGCGGCTGCCTGCGTGATGGCCGCAGATGCCCTCGTAGATGTCTTGGAGGATGGCTTTCCCGTCACTGATGGTGACGCACCTTTGTAGTACACCCATAATACCGCGCTTGTATAGCTCGTCATTGATGATGGTGAAAGCTTTTGACCGACGAGATATGCGCCGGGCATCCGTCGGGCTGTCAGGCAGTTCTCCGTTTATTAAGAACTGGAGGTAAGGTCGTGTCCAAGTTTCTTTGACTGCCATGACCTGCATTAGGTTGACCATAGCGACCTCTGTGTCCAGTTTCTCGGGTCCTTCATGTCCTTCGGGTAGCGTAGCCCCCGAGTGTTCTGCTTCTTCGGGTGATCCCATGGGGAATTTCCGCTTGATGGATGGCATGCAGATCTGTTCGAGGAACACACCCGGTGGCACCTTTGCGCAGGTGGAGCCGATGTTGGCAAGCCTATCGGCCTCCTCGTTGCTTTCTCTTCCAACGTGCCGAAGCTCGCAGCCGTCGAATTCGCCTTTGAGTGCGTTGTAGAGCGCGCGGTACGCGATCATGTTTTCGGCATGTGCGTCGCACTCGTTCATCGTTTGTTGGATGACGAGGTTGGAGTCACCGTAGATGACCAGGTGCGTTGCGCCGCAGATCTTTGCCATCCTCATGCCGTGGATGAGGGCTTCGTATTCGGCCTCATTGTTGGAAGCTCAGAATTTCATCCGAAGGACGTACTTCATCTTGTCGCCTTGCGGGGAGGTCAGTATGACCCCGTCTCCTGCTTCGGCTTCACGCTAGGAGCCGTCAAAGTGCATCGTCCATGACTGTGACATGTCTAGGGTGTCTGGCATCTGCAGCTCCATCCAGTGTACAAGGAAGTCCGGGAGGACTTGAGACTTGATTAAGTCGCTTCAGAGACGATGTCTAGGGGTGACAGCTCGATGCCCCAAAGGGCCACGCCCCTGTGGCCTCCGGGTTATTCAGATGCTCGTGGGTGCTTCGTTGACGACCATCACCTGGTGCTCCTAGAAGTAATGGCTCAACCGACGAGCCGTCATGAACACGCCGTAGGCGAGTTTTTGGTAGTGAGGGTACCTTTGTTTTGTTGGCGTCAATACCTCGCTGAGGTAGTAGATTGGGCGTTGGACCCCATGGGTCTTGCCTTCTTCGGGTCGTTCGACCACTAGCACGGTGCTGACCACCTGGTGTGTGGCTGCTATGTACAGCAGCAGAGGCTCGCGCTCCTTTGGCGTGACCAAAACGGGCGAGGTGGAGAGTAGTCGTTTGAGACTTTCGAACGCATCGTCGGCTTCGGGCGTCCACTCGAATTTATCTGCCTTGCGTAGCAGCTGGTAGAATGGCAGGGCCTTCTCGCCCATGCGGCTGATGAATCTGCTCAATGCCGCTATTCGTCCTGCGAGCTGCTGGACACCCTTGAGGTTTTTCAGCTTCTCCATCGCCATGATGGCCCGGATTTTCTTCGGGTTCGCCTCGATCCCTCGCTGGGAGATGAAGTAACCAAGGATCTATCCTGATGGGACACCGAAGGCGCATTTTTCGGGGTTGAGCTTGATCCTGTAGCGGTCAAGATTATCGAACGTCTCGCGGAGATCGTCGATGAGCGTGTTCGCCTCCCTGGTTTTGATGACTATGTCGTCGACATAGACTTGGACGTTGCGACCGATCTGGTCCTTCAGGCATGCCTGCATGCATCGCTGGTACGTGGCACCTGCGTTCTTTAGCCCGAAGGGCATTGTGTTGTAGCAGAACACTCCGAATGGTGTGATAAACGCTGTTTTCTCTTGATCTTCGACCTTGAGTCGAATCTGGTTGTAGCCTGAATAGGCGTCGAGGAAGGAGAGTTTCTCGCATCCTACAGTCGAATCGATGATCTGGTCGATCCGAGGAAGAGGGAAGTGGTCCTTTGGGCAGTGCTTGTTCAGCGACGTGAAGTCCACGCACATCCGCAGGATATCCGTGTCCTTCTTGGGAACCATCACTGTATTTGCGAGCCATTCGCTTTCTTTTATCTCCCTGATGAAGTCTGCAGCGAGTAGCCTATTTATTTCCTTCCCGATGGCTTCGGCCCGTGGCTCGCACAGTCTCCGGATGGACTTCTTGACGGGCTTGGTGTCTGGAAAGACGTTGAGTGCGTGCTCGGCGAATTCCCTGGAAACTCCTGGCATGTCCGCAGGACACCAAGCGAAGATTTCCCAGCGCTCACGGAGCAATTCGATGAGCACGCCTTCCTATGCGGGGCTGAGGTCGTTGGCGATCAGCGCTGTCTTGGAGGCATCCGTCGGATGGATCTGCACCTTCTTTGTGTTGACGGTGGAGTCGAAGGACATGTCAGGTGCGTTTTGTCGTGCGACTTGGGCTGCCCCATTGTCCGTCAACTCGCGGAACCTTACGAGCTCCTCCTGCATGCCGAATGATTGGGAGATTCTGTTGAATTCCCTATCGCATTGGTCCGATCGGGTGAAGCTCCCGTGGACTGTGATGACGCCCTTTGGTCCTGGCATCTTGAGTAGCAGGTATGCGTAATGTGGGACAGCCAAGAATCTTGCGAATGCTACACGCACGAGGATGGCGTGGTATTGTGATGGCCAGTCCACCACTTCAAATTCGAACCGCTCGAGTCGGAAGTTGTCCGGCTTACCGAAGATGACATCGAGCCATATTTTGCCCAGGGGGAATATGCCCTTTCCTGGGACGATGCCGTGGAACGTTGGTTCCGATCGTTCCGTGCTGCATCGGGATCCGCATTGCTGCTAGAGTACTTGCGAACATCAGGTTGATGCCGCTGCCGCCATCCATGAAGACGTGGCTCATCTCGAAACCTCCGATCTGCGCCTCCAGCACCAGGGCAGCATGACCTGGGCGAGGGATTTGCCAAGGGTGATCCGAACGACTGAACGTGATCCAGGACTCCGATCCGCTGAGGTACTCAGGGATGGCGGGTGGAGTTTCCACGGCCAGGTTGATCTGACGGGTGATTTTCTTCTGCACCCTATTCGTGGGGCGCCCCTTCTGGATCATCAGTGCTCCTTTCAGCGGGGCATACCCGTTCCCGGCGTTGTTCTGTGCTGGTGCGAGTGGTTGGTTCGGGCCTTCTACACGTGGCGGTGGAGGAGCTCCATGCGCTATCTCACCTGGCGCGGGTGCGTTCCCGAATCCAGGAAGTGGAGCTTGTTGCCTCATCTGGACCATGCTTTCGCTGAGTTTCTAGAACTCGCGGCAGTCCTTGAGCATGTGGCCTGCCTTCTTCTTGCCATCCTGCTTGTCGATGTAGAAGTGGATGGTGCATGGACCCGAAAGTTTTTCATATGCTGAGGGTCCGTTATCGCGGTCGCGGTGCTGCCACGACTGTGCTAGGCGTCCTCCATCGCGGAAGTTTCCTCCGCGGTATCCTCCGCTGTTGCGGTTGGAGTCGTTGCGGCGATCGGCGTAGCCGGCCGCGACCATGTCGGGTCCATCGCGATCGTCGTAGACGCGCGATCTCCTCTTGCTACGACGCTCTCGTCGTCGGTCGTAGTCTTCCTCTTCCTCCGAGTGTGCCCGGTGGACGGAATCTTCGCCGTCCACCCACATGGCGATGTCCATGAGGTGGTCGAGTGTCTTGGGCTTGACGCGCCCAAGTTCCTCCTTGAAGTCCTGGCACTTGACGCCATCTTTGAAGGCGTCGATGGCCCTCTCTTCGGAGATGTGCGCTGCGGAGTTCTTGGTGTTGGACCAGCGTAGTATGTATGAGTGAATGGATTCACCCGTTCGTTGAGTGGAGGCCCGCCACTCCTCGATTGAGGCGGTCCTCTTGCTGGTGCCTTTGAAGTTTCGGATGAAGCTGTAAGCTAGCTCCTCCCAACTTCGGATGGACCCTGAAGATAGGATGCTAAGCCAGATCTGGGTTGCACCTGTCAGCTGCAGCTGAAGGCATTGCATGGCGGTTTCCTTGTTTCCGCCGTGCAATTTGACGGATGATAGGTGGTCGCTGAGCCATGCTTTTGGGTCTTGTGTGCCGTTGAATTTCAGAGTATCCGAAGGAAGTTTGAAATTTCTCGGCATCCGTGTCCGTCGGACAGATCTACTGAAGCACCGGGCTCCGCAGAGTTCTCCTTCATCTTCGTCCATCTCGGATTCAGACGAGCATGCGTGCTTAGATCGCGCTTTGTCGATTTTGCGTTGTGTTAGCGTGTCTCTGGCGTCGTAATCGCGGCTACGTTGACGCGAGCTTTTGTGCCTTCGAGGAAGGTCATGGTCCTCTTCTTCGGATGAAGGAGTGGGGCTGCGGTTGAACCTGACCGTAGCTTTCTTTTTCGGCTCCGTAGGAGTTTCTTGATGAGCGCAGCTCCGACGAGTCCGAGTTCGGTGAGTGCGGACTTGTGCATGGCTCTCTCCGGGTCCCCCTCCGGAGGTGGGTAGGCCGCGAGGTACGCAGTGGCTGCTATGAGCGCAGCTTTCGATGTCTTCAGATGATGTTGCCATCGGCATCCATCTCCATGAAGGATGCGTTGAGTGTTCGGGTCACCTCACGGCGCTCCTTGGGGTCCATGTTCTCCGTTCGGGAGCGGTGCTTGTTGCCGTGGTTGTCGTTCGAGCTGGAGCCGATGCCCATGGTGGAGAGCGCGGATTGTCGCGTGCTGGACTCTGAGACTGCTTCTTTGCGTTTGTCAAGCACCTCCTGCATCTTGACCTGCTTCTTGTGCTCCTCGATCAGGAGCAGATGGTAGGCCATCAGCAGATCTCGTGAGGAGTCTGCAAGCAGGACTATGCCGCCTGCCACGGCGGCGCGTGCCTGGGCCCATCCTTCTTTGCTAAGGCGGATGACATGGCCGTTGTTGTCCCCTTCGGGTGGGGGGGACTGGCTTCTTCTGTTTCCGCCGTTTCGATCTGGCGGGTTAGGTGTCGGGTTGGGCGGCGGGTTGGGTGTTTGCTGATCCACGTCGCCCTGGATGACTACGGCGCATTGGTAGCGCTCGTAGATTGGTCTGCTGCTGCCGCAGCTTTCGGATCCGGAACCGTAGGTCCCTTCATCCGATGGCGGATCGCACAGGTCGGAGTTGCAGCTCCTGCTGTCGTAGGAATCATCTGTTGATGATGTTGTGCGTAGCACAGGGTGTGGGGTCCATGAAGCGGGCCTGATTGATGGTAGGGGCACCCGCTCAGGGAGGCGGAGGGTGCCAGTTTGCCCCACCTGGAAGCAGAAGCTCCCGAACAGGATTTCGAGTCTATCGCCTACGGGCTCGCAGTCCTTCATGGTGGCTGGTGAGTGGGAGGTGAAGTCGAAAGCGCCGAAGAGGAGGTGACTCTCCATCGCCACAGAGTTGTAGATCGTTCGGGTTGGGACCGTCACGATCGCACAGTCAGCGTCCCCAGTTCCCACAGACGGCGCCAATTGACGAGGTTTGATCTCCTCAATGCCCATTGTTCTGGACTTGGGTTTTGGAGAAGATGGGGATGTTGGAGATCGCGGAACGGTTAGCAAACAAGCAACACAGGGACACAAGGTTTACCCAGGTTCAGGCCCCTGGAGGGAAAACCCTACTCCTGCTTGTCTGCTCTTGATTATGGCGGAACCGAAGGTTACAGGGGTGCGCAGATGCAATCTGGCGTGGAGGTGTATGCGAAAGTATGAGGAGCAGATCTAGGTCATGCCCTCCTAGCCTTTATATAGACTCAGGCAGGTCCCGGGCATAGACCTAGTCGGTTACAGGTTCTAGGGTTTTACCCCATTGAATTTCCTATCTACTCTAGTCTTGCTCTCCAAGGATCCGAAAGCGTCATGGGCCTTGGCCACCCGAAAATCTTCATGGGCCGGCGTATAGTTGCCGTGGGCCTTCCTTGGGCTGGACCAGGTATGCTGAGATCATGTACCCGTGGGGTATAACCATGTCATCCGGTGTGGTAAGTGTTGTGTGGGTGAACCTGTGCTAACATACCGCCCTTACTTGGACTAATATACATACTTTGATTAAAACCCTGCAAACATCCATAACTATAGGAAAGTAATTAAGATATAAATCTAACCACGGCCTTAAACTCTAAGATCCTACGCTTTCTTGTGAAAAGGTGTCCTAACGGGGGTTCAGGTTTCTGTCACTCTAGCAACCCCATGATTAGTAGCCAAATACACAATGCATTCCCCTAGGCCCATAAATGGTGAAGTATCATGTAGTCGACGTTCACATGACACCACTAGAAGAATAGCACCACAACTTAAATACTAAACCATTGAATAATAACTCATCACAGATTCACTACTAACAACATGACTTCTCCCATGTCCTCAAGAACACAATGAACTACTCACAAGATATCATATGGATCAAGATCAAATATGATATGATAATGGATAACAATCTGAACATAAAAAATAATCCAATGGTTCCACTCACAAGCATCAACTACAATAGTAATTAACACCGGGAAAGTTTCCCCTAAGAACTAAAGCAATATCCAACACAATTGTTACAGCAGGACGGAGTGGTGATGATGGTGCTGGTGGAGATGATGGTGTGGATGATGATGATGATGATGATCCCGATGAAGCCTAGCTTGATGACGGTGATGAAAGCGACGGTCTCCCCTCTCCAGGAAGGAATTCCCCCGGCAGAAATATGTCTGCCGGAGAGATCTTTCTCTCTCGGTGTTTTCCGCCCCCACAGGCGGCGGAAATCTATCTGTGGTTGCTCCCCGAGGCTTAGGGTTCTGTAGGGAAGATATAGGCGAAGGGGCAGAGTCGGAGGCCGAGAAGGTGGGCGAGACCTGCCCTAGGCGCAGGGTCGGGTGGGACCGCGCCTAGGGGGTGTGGGCCCCTGCAGCCCCTCTTCGCTCCTCCTTCTGGCTTCCTTCGTCTTCTTGTAAAATAATATGTTTCCATATTTTTCTGGTATTTTTCTGATCTTTGCGAAATTGCACAGAAACGCCTTCTTTTCCATAAGAATCCAGACTCCGACAGTCCATCCTCCAAGAATCATCCAACATGCATAAACAGATGAAAAGCCATAAGTAATACCTCATAATAAGACAAATATCAATGAATAGAGGTAAATTATGATATAGAAAGGTGATGCAAATTGGGCGTATCAGCGCCAGATGTCGTGCTGGGTATGTTATCTGTTAACTCAATACTTGCAAGAGTGTTGTTTGATTCTAGAGCATCGCACTTGTTTGTTACAGAAGAATTTGCATGCACTAGTAAAATTCAACCAACAAAATTGAAGCATGTTATGATAGTTCAAATACCTGGTTCAACCACCAAAGATAGACAAATTTGCAAGGCCGTACCTATCAGAATCTGTGGATGCTAATCTAATAGTACTTGGAACTAAAGGTTTGGAAGTAGTACTAGGAATGGATTGGATATCGAAACATAAAGGATTAATCGATTGTGCCAAGAAATCCATAACCATGACCAGTACAGCTGGAGTATCAGTAGAGCATGTATGTGAAACCTTGCCCCGTCAATTCAACTGCAACAAGAGTCTAGCCCAACCAACCATTGACCAAGTCAGAGTAGTTTGTGAATACCCCGACATATTTCCACATGTTTTGCCTGGTATGCCCCGAGATCGGGATATCAAGTTTATCATTGAATTAATCCCTGGAACTAGACCCATAGCCCAAAGACCATATAGTATGAACCCATCTAAATTAGTGGAGCTGAAGAAGCAACTGGATGCTATGCTGGAGATAGGATTGATTCAACCAAGTGCGTCACCATGGAGATCACTTATCTTGTTTGTGGATAAGAAAGATGGAGGTAACCGTTTGTGTATGGATTATCGGAAGCTGAATGATGTCACCATCAAGAACAAGTACCCACTGCCGAAGATAGAAGATTTGTTTGACCAGTTGACCGGTGCCAAAGTGTTTTCTAAGATTAATCTTAGAACTGGTTATCATCAACTCACGATTCGCGCAGAGGATATTCCAAAGACTGCCTTTACCACTAGATATGGATTGTATGAGTCGGGATGTATCAAGATTTGAAGGAGCAATTTTGGTGGCATAAGATGAAGAGAGAAATCGGAAGCTACATAGCCAAGTGTGATATTTGTCAAATAGTCAAGGCGGGACATCAGAGACCCGCAGGACTGTTGCAACCATTGCAGATTCCGGAATGTAAATGGGATTCAGTTGGAATGGGCTTTATCACCGGTTTGCCTACCTCTAGTAGGGGAAATGACTCTATTTGGGTCATAGTGGATAGACTGTCCAAAGTCGCCCATTTGTTACCTATCAAGACCACTTATCAATGCTCGAAGCCAGCATCATTATACATTGCTAGAATAGTCAGTTTGCATGGAGTCCCCAAGAATACCATCGGATCGAGAAACCCAGTTTACCTCGAGATTTTGGAAGAAAGTCCAAGAAGGATTAGGAACGATACTAGATTTCAGCATAGCTTATCACCCTCAGACCGATGGACAAACGGAGCGAGTAAACCAAATACTCGAAGATATGTTGAGAGCTTGTGTGTTAGAATATGGATCTAAATGGGAAGATTGTCTGCCTTTCGCGGAATTTTCATACAACAATAGTTATCAAGATAGTTTGCATATGTCCCCATATGAATTCATGTATGGAAGGAAGTGGCGTACCCCTTTGAATTGGTTGGAAGTAGGACAGAGTCAGATTTTTGGACCCGACATCCTACGAGAAGCAGAATAGAAAGTTCACAAGATCCGCGAGCACCTCAAGACCACCCAATCCAGACAAAAGAGTTATGCCGACAAGAGACGTCGAGACCTAGCCTTCAATATCGGAGATTTTGTGTATCTCATGGTGTCACCTTTGAAAGGAATGCAACGTTTCTAGCTCAAAGGAAAGTTAGCCCCCAGATATATTGGACCCTTCAAGATTTTGAATCGTCGAGGAGAAGTATCGTATCAACTAGAACTGCCAGAGGAGATGTCAGCCATGCATAATGTGTTTCATATCTCGTTACTTCGCAAATGCCTAGAAGTCCCGGAGAAGACCAAAGTTTTCAAGAATATTGATCACCAAACCATAGAGATCAAGGATGACCTAACATATCCCGAAGTACCCATTCGTATTTTGGAGGAATCTTTCAGAACCACCAGAACTAGAGTATCAAGTTTCTCAAGATCCAGTGGAGTAACCACACTGAAGAAGAAGCTACCTCGGAGCGAGAAGACTACATTAGGATGGAGTTTCCAGATCTCTTTAAATCCTAGTTTTATTTTTCTCAAATATCGGGACGAGATTTTGATTAATGAGGGAAGGTTTTTAACATCCCAAAAATATTAATCAAGGTTATCAATTCCAATCACCCAAAATTAGGGTTAACAAAAACTTATGTTAATTAAATCCATATGAATGCATGTGTGTATATGATGAATGCACGAATTCTTGAATGGACTTGTGTGATTGTTGTGAATGGCATGGATTGGTTTAAAGATGAAAACAACATCATATAAATCATTTCCAAGCAGAATCAAATCATTAGAAATTCAAAAACAAACAAAATAAGCAAATGGTCATTTTTGCCAATCTTGCTCACTAGACCACTTTGAGTGTTTCTAGTCCAAGATTTCAAACAGAAACAAATCCATTTCTTTTCACCCCTTGCTAGACCATGTAAAAGTTAACCAAATCCCACCTTGAAAACCTACAGAAACATTTGGCAACCCTATTCAAATGACAATTGAAAATTGAATCTAGTTCATATGAGAAGATCACCATTTCTCAAAACCCAACCAATCCAGTGGACCTTGAAAAATCCAATCAACCAGAGACTACCTAGTATGTGACCAGTACACTCACCAAGTTTCATCCAAAAATTCAAATATAAATTTCTTTTGGCCATTTCATCAAACACTTGGAGACAGAAATCAAATTTGGCCAAACTTCACTGTTTTGAGCAGTGATCACCCTAACCATTGTTCCCCATTGATCATCCTGTCTCCCCCAGTGCAAACCAGTGCATTGAACCCACCTAGCCCCTACCCAATGCGCCATGCCGAGCATGCCTGAGAGAACCCTTGCCAGCCGACCATGGCAAGCTAGCCAGAGCAAGCGCCGCGCTTAGCCACCGTGTCCAGGAAGCACGCCACTGTCCACCGCCACCCCCTGTCCAGCCCTCGACCTTGCCAAGCTGTGGACCACCGAGAACGCACGCGCGCCCATTTTGTCTCTGCCATGTCTAGAGCACGCCAGAGCGCCGCGCTCGACAAGCTCGCACAGACCGCGCCCCGCCTTCGCCGCCCGTCTATGTGATCACCATCGTCCCAGGAACCTCCCAGACATCCCTGTTCGCCGGCGCGCGACCCATAGCCACTGTGCGCCATCAAAACCACCGTTGGTGCTACTCAGAGCACCCGCGTGTTCCGACCGAACTACACCGCCCCTTTCCACACCATCAAGCCATTGAGCATCGCCAGGAGACCGCGCACCATCCCCTAGCCCCAGCCATGCCCGTAGCTCGCTGTAATGCCGACCCCAACGAGCTCTGCCCGCACCTTTCGGTTCCCTCGTCGTAGTATAAATAGATGCCTCCCTCATTCGTTTTCTTCAGACCATCTCACTGCCCACCTCTCACTAATCGTTTCCACTTCTTCCCCAAGCAAGGCGAGCGCAGCATCGCCGGAATTTCGTCGGAGCCTGCCGCTACTGGAGGAGAAGGGCGCCGTTGATTGGAGCCACCCCAGGAGGAGCCGCCAATACCAAGAGAACCACCGTTGTCAACTTCGTTGTTCGCCCCAATCGCCGATGATCGCCTGAGCCCCGGTGAGCCACCACAGACCCCCACTGGCCGCCCTAGGGTTCGAGCCCATCGTGTTCTGTTCGACAAGGACGATGGCCGTTAGCCTGTACCCCTTCGCACCCCCCTGTCCCACTGACGTGTGGGGACAACCACTTAACCAGCCCGCGTGCGCTGTGCGTAGTGGGCCGGCCTAGTTAGATTTCCCGCGTGACCCAGTAAGTTTGAATTTAGATTTATTTATTTAGTTTCAAACCTAGTTCTGGTAGTAGATTCAAAAATCGTTTCAGATAGATTCACTGAACCAAATTGCATAAAACCAATTTTGTTAGAAATGTCTGGAAATTCTTAATCCAAGCCCGTTGGATTCAAACCATTTGATATTATAGATAACCTATAGTAAAAATAACAAGGCAGAGACTTTTCTGCATTCAAACATTTTTCAAAATTCAACCATAAATGCTTTTGAGTTGATTCCAACTCTCAAAAATCACATTTGATAAGACCTTTATGAATATATAAAAATATCTAGGTTTACTTGCAGTAATAATGGACAAGTAATAAAAGAATGCACCATGGGCATTTCTAGTCACTTAATTTAATTAAAATAAAAAGGTTAAACCTTATTAAATTGTGACACCACTTTAAATCACAGTCCCAAGTACTGAAATATATGGTGATGAAATGTGTCAACGTGATCCCATATTTTAATTGGAGAATATTAAATCTTAAGTAGTTTTCCAATGAGTAGAAATTACTTTTCTAAAATAAAATAAATAAAACTATTGCCTTAATCCTTGTGATGATTGTAATGATGCTAGATCATCTAGTGTGAGCCTTTGTGTGCTAAATAGAAGTAGTTAAGTATTTTTTGGTGATTGTGTACTTCGTATTTATTTATAGACGCTAGTACCGACCAAGGATACGAAGAGGAAGGAGACTACTACAAAGAGAAAGCAGAGGAGAACTTCAACCACTGCACTGCACAAGGCAAGCTTCACAAAACAAGTTGACTTTGAAAGTTAAAACTTGCATAATAACTATGCCAACTAGATGCCTTAGGCATATGTGATTATACCACTAAATTATATCAAATCCCAGTTTTAGTAGCAAGCTTTATTAAGTTATTTATTTATCAAACTTCTTTGTTTACCTTTAGAAAGTGCTTGTGAAGTTTTGGGAAAGATTTAAGGGTAGCATAAAGAGCATAAAACTTTTCATATGTTAGGTAGATCTTGATGTCATCCTGAGGCATGAGATTATACTTAGATAAGTCACACTCGATTACCACCCCTCATTAGTGTTTACCCCAAACTTTAGTGGCTAGTGCTAAGCATAAAATTTGATCACTTTAGATGGGAATACTTGGTGAAAATGGTTATGAAAACCTTAGAATGATGATTCATTCTAATGAAATGTTTTGACATGTGTTAGTGAACACAAGGTGATTTTTGATGATGAAAATGTTGAGGCATGAGCCTTAGCCCTTTATAAAACTGATGGTTGTCTGGATGTGATACCATTCCAATTTTATCATAGAACCACAATACCCGAATTTGGGTAGGGCTTGACTGGAAGTTTATATACCTTAGTATGGGTTCCCTTGTGGCTGAGGTCTAAGCTGAGGCTACCTCGTGATGATTGTCCACCTGTGCAGTTCCCAAGATGACAGATGGTCATGGTTGGGAGGCCAAACTCATAGGAGAGGTGCCTATACTAGGGCGTGTAATTGAAAGGTTAGGATTGATTATCCGCATACTGACTAAGGAGAATTCAGATTGTTCCTAACGAATGTATCAAATATTGTGGTGAAAGTGTACCACCTCTGCAGAGTGTCAAACTATTTGAATAGCCGCGTCCGTGGTTATGGACAGTTGGAGTGGCCATACTGTTCCGTCGTTAGATGTTTTCAAAATGACTTGTGGAATGAATCATGACTTTGACTTGACCACAACAGGGTTGTGAATATGAAAACTGACTTCCACTTAGGTGTTATAAAACCTTAAACTAGTTTTCTTTACTTCTAAACTTGGCTTGTTTGAAAAACAACCTAGAGCTTAGCATTCCTACTCAAACCACTTACTTGTTAGTGATAGTTTGCGAGTACTTAAAGAGTACTCATGGCTTTGTCCCTGGCTATTCTCGTGGCCAGACTATGAAGAGTACTATCAGGATGATGGACCGCAGGAAGGTTACGACAACTAGGATCATCTCCCATCGTCAGCATTTCCTCTGACCATGAAGATGGAGCTTCGCCCATGCTACCGTTATTATATTATTCCGCTGCTTTGATTGTACTAAGACTGGATCATGAGATCCTTTATTTGTAAGACCTTTATTATGTTTTGTAATGTATGATGAACTACGGTACCAATCTGTTATGTCTCGCAAAAATGGTAATCCTGGGATTGCGATGTGTGGCATGACAGGCATCTGGGATTAAAAATCCGGGTGTTCACACATACCGATGTGTGTGGCCCGATGAGTGTGGCATCACGTGGTGGTTATCGTTATGTTCTCACTTTCACGGATGACTTGAGTAGATATGGGTATATCTATTTTATGAAACATAAGTCCAAAACATTCAAGAAGTTTAAGGAATTTCAAAGTGAAGTGGAGAATCAACGTAACAAGAAGATTAAGTTTCTATGATCTAATCAGGGAGGTGAATATCTAAGTTACGAGTCTTGTGAGCATTTGAAGAAACGCGGAATACTTTCACAATTGACACCGCCGGGAACACCACAGCGTAATGGTGTGTCCAGACGTCATAACAGAACTCTCTTAGATATGGTTTGTTCTATGATGTCACTTACATATTTACCGCTATCATTTTGGGATTATGCATTAGAAACAGCCGCATTCACTTTAAATAGGGCACCATCTAAATTCGTTGAAACGACACCGTATGAATTATGGTTTGGGAAGAAACCTAAATTGTCGTTACTTAAAGTTTGGGGTTGCGAAGCTTATGTAAAGAAGTTGCAGCCCGACAAGCTTGAACCCAAAGCGGAAAAATGCGTCTTCATAGGATACCCGAAGGAAACTATTGGGTATATATTCTACCATAGATCCGAAGGCAAAATCTTCGTTGCCAAGAATGGATCCTTTCTAGAGAAGGAGTTTCTCTCGAAAGAAGTGACTGGAAGGAAAGTAGAACTCGACGAGGTTGTCGAACCTTCTCTCGGATTTGAGAGTAGTGCAGCACCGGAAGAAGTTCATGTGGGACCTATGTAGGGGTTCGTAGCATGGAAAACAAAAAAATTCTACCGCATGCACACAAACAAGCCAAGATCTAGCTACTAGATTGTAGCAACGAGTCGATTAGAGTACTCACCCTCGAAGATTCCAAAGCGGTTAACGAGAGCAGATTCTCGTGGGTGATGTAGTCGTACACTTGCCGATCTTAAGATCACGTAGACGATCCTTCTGGCACTGTGTTCCGATAGCGCTCTGTAGTCGATCACACGTTCGGTACTCGATGAAGACCTTCCTCTCCCTTGTTCCAGTAGGCTCGGAGGTTGTAGTTCTCCCCTCGCGATTTCGGTAGCACGACGGCGTGGTGTCGGAAGTAGAGGGAAGATCCCACAGGGCTTCGCCTAAGCCGGTGTGAATTATGGTGGATCTAGGGTTTTCTAGCGATCTAGGTTTACAAGGCCGGAGTGGAGGAGGAGGAGTCGGCGGCTGCTAGGGCAATGGTGATGGGTCGGCGGCGGCGCGGCGGCGGCGCCGCGACGGCGGCATGCGGCGGCAGCGGCTAGGCGGCGGCGCACGGGGTGGGGAGGGCTGGCTTGGTGGTGTTTGGGGTAGCCTTCCCCCTTTATTTATGAATCCAAACCCAAACCCAAGTTGGATTGAAGGAAGGACTCTTTCCTTCTTCCACTAGGAAACCATTGTTCCAGTTTGACTCTTGAAACCTCCTGTTTGACTTTCAATTTAGAGCTTTAATTCTCTCTTGCAAATGCCCAAACCAAGTGACCTAGGATATGATCCAATCATTCCACTTACCCATGACACATTCATGGACCATTCCCCTTCCGGTCCGATGAACCTTCTAGACCCTTCTAGAACCTCTCCGATGAAAACATCGAAATCATTCCCGAACTCCGGAATCGGACTTTCCTTATATGAATCTTATTCTCTGGACTATTCCGGATCTCCTCGTGATATCCCGGATCCCATCCGAGACTCCGAACAACATTCGGTATCCCTACTTACATTCCATATCTACTAAACAACATTGAATCCTTAAGTGTGTCTCCCTACGGTTCGTGAATTATGTGGACATGACCGAGAAACTTCTCCGATCAATAACCAATAGAGGAATCTGGAAATTCATATGGCTCCCACATATTTCAACGATTACTTTGCGATCGAATGAACCACTTACATACGATACCAATTTCCTTTTGTCTCGCGATAGTTTACTTATCCGAGGTTTGATCGTCGGTATCTCTGCATACCTAGTTCAACATCGTTACCGATAAGTACTCTTTTCTCATTACCGTGATATGTGATCCCTTGTGAGCCAGTCACATGATTGCAAGCCAATTGTATGACATTCCACCGAGAAGTCCCAGAGTATATCTATCCGTCATATGGATGGACAAATCCCACTCTTGATCCATGTGCCTCAACACATACTTTCCGAACACTCAATGCCACCTTTATAGCCACCCAGTTACGGTGTGGTGTTTGATGTCATCAAAGCATCCTTCTAGTGATGGTGATTAGCATGATCTCATGGTCGAAGGGATTAGGTTACTATGTATCAGAAAGCTTATAGGAAACGAACTATTAAAATGACTTGATCTTAATGCTACGCTTATCTATAGGAGTATGTCCGTCATACCATTCTCCTAATGATATGATCTTGTTTTTAACAACATCTCAATGTTCATGATCGGGAAACCACGATCATCTATTAACAAACAAGCTAGTATTACAAAGAGGCTTTACTAGGGACTCTAATTTAGTTTACAAATCACACAAGTATTAATGTTTCCGGTTAATACTATTATAGCATGAATGTAAACATTTATCATAAACACAAAGATATAATAGTAACCACTTTTATTATTGCCTCTAGGGAATATCTCCAACAGTCTCCCACTTGCACTAGACTCAACTAATCTAGATTACATGGTAATATACCGAACACCCATGGCAGTTTGGTGCTGGTCATGTTTTGCCATCGGGAGAGGTTTAGTCAATGGATCTGCCACATTCAGATATGTGTGTACTTTGCAAATCTTTAGTTCACCATCTTGGACATGCTCTCGAATAGCGTGAAAATGTAGCTTGATGTGCTTCAGCTTCTTGTGTGACCTTGGTTCTTGTGCATTGGCTATGGCGCCCATGTTATCACAGTAGATAGACATTGGGTCCAGCACACATGGAACCACACTGAGCTCTGTAATGAACTCCTTCATCCATATCGCCTCTTGTGAAGCCTCTGAAGCAACTATGTATTCCGATTCAGTTGAAGATCTCGCCACAACGCTTTGCTTTGCACTCCTCCACCTCACTGCTGCACCATTCAAAGTAAAAATGTATCTAGATTGTGATTTAAAGTCATCCAGATCGGTGTTCCAACTAGCATCGGTGTAACCATTAACAATGAGTTGTTCATCACCTCCATAATAAAGAACCATATCCTTAGTTCTTCTCAAGTACTTAAGGATGTTTTTGACCACTGTCCAATGATCCACTCCTGGATCACTTTGATATTTGCTAGTCAAACTAACAGCATATGCAATGTCGGGTCTAGTACATAGCATGTCATACATAAGAGATCCTATGGCTGAGGCATAGGGAGTCTTACCCATCCTTTCTCTATCTTCTGCCATTGCAGGACTTTGAGTTTTACTCAAGGCCGTATTGGGCAACATGGGCAAGAACCCTTTCTTGCTATTTTCCATTCCAAACCTCTTTAGAACTTTGTCCAAATATGTACTCTGTGGCAATGATATTAGGCGTCTCAATCTATCTCTATAAATCTTTATGCCTAATATGTAAGCTGCTTCGCCAAGATCTTTCATTAAAAACTATTATTCAAATAATCCTTGACACTATTAAGAAGGTCTAAATCATTCCCAATCAACAATATGTCATCTACATAGAGTATTAAGAATGCTACAGAGCTCCCACTCACTTTCTTGTAAATACAAGCTTCTCCATAAGTTTGTATAAAACCAAAGCTTTTGATTACCTTATCAAAACGTTGATTCCAACTTCGGGATGCTTGCTTCAATCCATAAATGGACCGTTGAAGTTTGCATACCTTGTTAGAATCTTTAGAATCGACAAAACCTTTGGGTTGCATCATATACAACTCTTCATCAATGTCTCCATTGAGGATGCTATTTTGACATCCATCTGCCATATCTCATAATCATAATATGCAGCGATTGCTAACAAAATCCTCATAGACTTTAGCTTCGCTACCGGTGAGAAAGTCTCATCGTAGTCAACTCCTTGAATTTTTCGAAACCCTTTTGCGCCAAGTCGAGTTTTATAGACAGTAACATTACCATCAGCATCTGTTTTCTTCTTGAAAATGCATTTGTTCTCGATAGCCTTCCGGCCATCCGGTAAGTCCACCAAATTCCATACTTGGTTTTCGTACATGGATCCAATCTCGGATTTCATGGCTTCTTGCCATTTATTGGAATCTGGGCTCATCATCGCTTCCTCATATGTCGCAGGGTCATCGGTGTTGTCCACCAACATGACACTCATAACGGGATCATACCAATCAGGAGTGGTACGAGTTCTCGTTGACCTGCGAGGTTCCATAGTAACTTCAACCGAAGTTTCATGATCAACATCATTAGCTTCCTCTCTTATTGGTGTAGGCGCCACGGGAACTACTTTCGGTGTTGCGCTACTCGCAAGTTCGAGAGAAGGTTCAATAACCTCATCGGGTTCTACTTTCCTTCCAGTCACTTCTTTTGAGAGAAACTCCTTCTCTAGAAAGGATCCATTCTTGGCAACGAAGATTTTGCCCAAGAACCTATGATAGAAGGTATACCCAATAGTTTCCTTCGGGTATCCTATGAAGACGCATTTTTCCGCTTTGGGTTCAAGCTTGTCTGGATGCAACCTCTTTACATAAGCTTCGCAACCCCAAACTTTAAGGAACGACAATTTAGGTTTCTTCCCAAACCATAATTCATACGGTGTCGTTTCAATGGATTTAGATGGTGCCCTATTTAAAGTGAATGCGGATGTTTCTAATGCATAACCCCAAAACGATAGCGGTAAATCTGTAAGTGACATCATAGAACGAACCATATCTAAGAGAGTTCGATTACGACGTTTGGACACACCATTACATTGTGGTGTTCCCGACGGTGTCAATTGTGAAACTATTCCGTATTTCTTCAAATGCTCGCCAAACTCGTAACTTAGATATTCACCTCCACGATCAGATCGTAGAAATTTAATCTTCTTGTTACGTTGATTCTCTACCTCACTTTGAAATTCCTTAAACTTCTCGAAAGTCTCGGACTTATGTTTCATGAAATAGATATACTCATATCTACTCAAATCATCCGTGAAGGTAAGAACATAACGATAACCACGACGCGATGCTACACTCATTAGGCCACACACATCGGTATGTAAGATTTCCAATAAGTCTGTACCTTGCTCCATCATACCAGAAAATGGAGTCTTAGTCATTTTACCCATCAGACATGATTCACATCTTTCAAGTGATTCAAGAAGTCCATCGGAATGGAGTTTCTTCATACGCTTCACTCCAATATGACCAAGACGACAGTGCCACATATAGGTTGAGTTATCACTCAATTTCAAACGTTTAGCTTCAATGTTATTAATGTGTGTATTTCTACAATCGAGATTCAATAAGAATAGACCATCTATCAAAGGTGCATGTGCATAAAACATATTAGTCATGTAAATCGAACAACCATTATTCTCAGACTTAAACAAGTAACCGTCTCGCAATAAACATGATCTGGATATAATGTTCATGCTCAACGCAGGCACCAAATAACAATTATTTAAGTATAAAACTAATCCCGATGGTAGATGAAGAGGTAGCATGCCGACCGCGATTACATCAACCTTTGATCCATTTCCAAAGCGCATCATCACCTCATTCTTCGCTAGTTTCCGTCTATTCTGCAGCACCTGTTTCGAGTTACAAATGTGAGCAACCGAACCAGTATCAAATACCCAGGCATTACTACGAGTACTAGTGAGATACACATCAATAACATGTATATCGGATATACCTTTATTCTTGATGTTGCCGTTCTTCAAATCCGCCAAGTACTTAGGGCAATTCCGCTTCCAGTGACCTTCTCCCTTGCAGTAAAAGCACTCAGTATCAGGCTTAGGCCCATGAAATGGATCGTATGGGCACCTAGAGGGGGGTGAATAGGTGCTACCCATTTTTTAGTAATTTTTCAATTTTAGGCTTGACACAAAGTAAATTCTCTAGATATGTAACTACGAGAATTTCCCTATATGAAAACCTAGCTACTAAGCACGTAAAGAGAGGAGCAAGGGAACCGTAGTGGAGCACGCGGAGACACAGGTATTTGTTTTACTGCAGTTCCTTCCTTGTTAAGGGAAGTACATCTGCGTTGGAGGGGTGGGCGGTTCTAAGACCAGAACGCCACAATAGGCCTCACCCTATTCTCCGATGGATATCGCCACGAGAGGCATGATCCACCTTCTCCACTATTGGTACCCTTCGAGGCGGGAACCGGTGCCTTTTACAACGCTACCGGGGAACACACCCACAACTGAATTGGGGGCTCCCGAGATGACAATAAGCTATCACAAGAACAAGGTTTATCAATATAAACAAAACAAGGATCTAGGTATTTGCAAGAAATACTAGATCGGAGATTCTCCAAATGAATGGAGAGAAGATGAAGCGCTTGATTGCAGTTGATGAAGATCGAGTTATCCTCCTTTGATTCCCCCAAGGGATGGGGACTTTGGGTGGATCTAGGTGGAGCACTCTTGGATGAAGGTTGCAGATCAGATCTTGACTTTTTTGAATGAACCAAGAGATCTGGCAGGAGGGGGAAGGCTGGCTTAAATACCCCCTGCATAGATTTGGCCGTTGAACAAGTTTGGGGGCGGATTATCCGCCTTCACTAAAGCGGACTATCCGCCTGGAAAACTCCGCCTGAGGCGGATATTTCGGGCAGAAAATCCGCCCCCTCTCTGGGGCTGGCTCCTACAGAACTTGATGAAGACCTTGGGGGCGGATTATCTGGCCCCCTCCAGGGGTGGATTATCCGGCGTGGCCGGAAAGTCCAGCCGAAACTCCGCCCCCTCTCTGGGGTTTGCGCCTTGGCAGTGAACATGAGGGGCAGATTATCCGGCCCCCTTGAGGGGCGGACTATCCGGCGGGGCCGAAAAATCCGGCCGAAACTACGCCCCCCTTCTGGGGCTTGCACCTATCTGGGAAAAGGGTGGGGCGGATTATCCGCCCCCCAAAGGCAGATTCCTTTTCCTTTTATCCTTAGAGAGAGCTGCAACACTTCAACACACATTAAATAATCCTTGATATTGTTATCTAACACACAAAACACTAGGGATTGTGAAATGCTCTTTCAATCTCCCCCTTTTTGGTGTTAGATGACAATACTAGGATTTGCAATGAAACCGGCTAATGCCACCTTAACAAAAATGAAAGAAGCTCCCCTAGATGTGTGCATATTTACAATTTGCATTTGAATACAAATACACATTAGAGAGAACACAACTTTCATAGCAAAGATAATTGAAACAAGGTGGGGTGGGAAACAAGGTCATACCACCGGGATGTGATTATAGCCAAAGAAAATAATGAGATTGTTAGACTCCAAGCGCATCCCACAATATTGATGCATACACTAGATAATCCCATGATTCCATATGCCATCAAACAGACTCCATAGATCAATCCAGAATTCCATGAGAGTAGACCCACAATATAAATCCGGGATTCCAGAAAACCAAACAGAGTAGAGCATGACATAGTCTTACATAATCCAAGCACAAATAGCAAATAAGTTCACGCTAAAAAGAGAACAAGCAAGCAAATAAAACGACGGAAAGACAAGTGCTTGCGCCCGACCCTTGCAAATCCACGAGACCTAATAGAACTAATTCTCCCCCTTTGGCATCGAAACGCCAAAAAGGAAGAAGAGCGATGCTAACGCCCCTGAAGATCACGCCTCCTCATCCTCGTCGTAGTCATCCTCGTCCCCTTCCTCTTCATCATACTCATCATCATCGTCATCAGCTGGAGGAGTGGGTGCCCTAGGAGGTGGAGGAAAGAGGCAACTCTCGAGCTCACCATAGTTGATCCCTGAAGTGTTCCACTGAGCATAGGGTTCCGGAGCCGTGGGAGGAGGTGGATGGCCAGTGGAACCTGAGACATGGTGAAGAATAAGCTGCTGAGTGTGATCCCTATCATGATCCCTCCGGTACGCCTCATACTGGCCCTTGTGAGTGTCAATGCCCATGCAAAGGATGTGCCGCTGGAACCAAGTGAGATGTTTAACCTCGCATGCCATTGGGGACACCGCGGAACGACGACCACTAGCCCGTGCATCACGCATGAAGGACTCAGGGGCAGTGGAAGGGTGATGGGTTTTCTGAGCCTTGTAGATTTTCTTGGGCTTGTGAACCCCATCCGAAGCAGTGCCAAAGTCCTCAAGAGACAACATATGCTTGATGAGCATCATAATGAAAGGAGCATATGGAATAGAGAGCCTGTTGATCATAGCATCCATCATCTCATGATATAAGTAGTCCATGACATCCAGTTTGTAACCTGTAGCTGAACCAGAATTGGTGGCACACTCGTGAGCAAAAGCAAGGAGAGGAACCAGATGGCCACGGATCTTGTCATTGTTGCCACCACTCGGAGATATGCAATCCCTAAATATGACAATGAGGGAGGCATACAAGGGAGAGAGTCCAGCGAAAGTACCAGCAATACCATCAGGAGATAGGCAAGGATCAAGCACAGTATCCTTGGATGGCTTCAGTGGAGAAATGATACGGTGGCCAGAAGGGGTGTCACGGCCATGGAAGGCATATCCAAGAACCTGCCCAAAAATGCGGAAGTCCGACTAAATCATTGTTGTCCCGGTCATCCACTTCATAGTACGGCACTCATCACCGCAAATCACAAGTGTCGAGAAAAACTGCCTCACAACAGAGGAATCATAGTTGCATTGGAGAGTCATAAGGTGGTGAAGCCCCATCTTGTTGGTCACATCCAATGCCTCAAGGAGCCTTGCCTTGGATTGAGCCTCAGTCAAATTGATGGGGTGCATGGGGCGAAGCTTGAGAGTGGCATACACATCATCATGAATAGACCCAAAGTACGCATTCCAAAACATAGAGTCCTCTGGGGGACCATCACTATCAGCCTCATCATAGTAATCAGTCTGGCAAATGGAGGCATACTAAAGACTATCCATAGCCTTGTAGTTGGGTCGAGACTGTTTGCCCTTGCGAGATGCAGTCCTCTTTGTTTTCTTTCCTGCCTCTGCCATCCATTCAGCCTCTCTTGCTGCTCTGCTAACGTCGGTTTCATCAATGATCGTCCCTTCTGTAGTGGGCTTGAGATAACCGGCACAGGGACGGCGAGAGAAGGTCTTGGTAGGCTTGGAACCACCTGGGAAAAGCATGAGAGGGATAGCATGGAGATAAGCACACACACAAGTCCAGGAGAAATGGTAGACATAGTAGAAAAACAATCCATAGGCCAAAGATTTGCATTGCAGGAATCAGGACCAAACCAGACCAAGGCCGGACTATTCGGCCCTAGCAGGGGCGGATAATCCGCCCCCCGCATAAAATTTCTGGAACAGCCCGGATTTACCATAGCAAAACAGATCGGGCACTAGGGTTGCAATACTACTGATTCTAGCAAGCAAGGAAAACACCAAGGGTCTTCTACAACGAGATTTCCACCCAAAAAATGCATCCCATACAAAAGGAGAGAGATGAGGGAGTTACCCTCACTCATTGGAGGAAAATCACGGAGGAGATGATACCTGGAGGCAAGGTGAAGAAGATCCGGGGAGGGCCCGAAGAATCCGGTGGTCAAATCGACTTCGGGAGAGGCAGAGGCTCCGGCGGCGGCTGGGGGCTGAGCTAGGGTTAGGGGAGGGCTGGCTGCTCTGTTTGAGCCTGGCCTCCCCGACACAGCCCTTAAGAGGTAGAATTCGCCCGGGGCGGATAATCCGCCCCCACATAGGGCGGATAGTCTGCCCTCCCTCTGAATTTTCTATTAAGAACAGATTCAGGCCAGAGCACCCTTGCAAAACCCCTCGCTGGTGTATAGAGGACTTGTGTGCAAGAATAGATGGTTTAAGGAGGGAAAGAAGGCTTGGGTTTAGAGCAACAAACTGAGATGGTACTACACACCCAAATTTGCAAGAACCAAATCAAACAAAAACCAAAGTTGAGTGTGTTTTCCATAAGAACAAGAAATATGCAAGAAAATCCAAAGAGAGCCATTAGAAACCAACTCTTCTCAAGGAAGAGGGCGGTAGCCGAAGCCACCATGTTGGAGCGCATGGCATGACACCGCGAAGATGTATCTTGAGTTCACAACCAATGCTCATCGATGACCCACATATCACAAAATGATATTAAGGGAAATGATTTTTCTTGCTTTCGGCATTATGGGGGGAGGGTTAGCCCAATCAATTAGGACCAAACTTCCCCTATGTCTATGCCCGCATCTAAACCAAATACATGAATAAGAGCAAGTGAGTGTGCAAGGGTAGTCAAGCCAAGCTCCTTGAATCTATGATATTTAGCTCATTCCTCAAATAACAAAACCTTGCTTCACCAAGGGGCTTGATGAAAATATCAGCAAGTTGGTTCTTCGTGCTCACAAAGGATAGGGCAATATTGCCATGAGAAACATGATCCCGAATGAAATGGTTGTGAATCTCAATATGTTTTGTTCTTGTATGCTACAAGGGATTGTAAGCAATTTTGATAGCACTTTCATTGTCACATAGTAGAGGCACTTTGTCACAATTGACACCATATTCCTTTAAAGTTTTCCTCATCCATAATAACTATGTACAAGCACTTGCAGTAGCAACATATTTAGCTTCAGCGGTTGAGAGTGAAATTCAATTCTGTTTCTTGGAGGACCAACACACTAGAGACCTGCCCAAGAATTGGCATGCACCAAAAGTTGATTTTCTATCATCTTTGTCACCGGACCAATCTGAATCAGTGTAACCACATAGAGAGAAACTTGAACCTTTGGGATACCATAACCCAAAATTTGGGGAATGAACCAAATATCGAAAGATTTGTTTGACCGCCACTAAGTGGCTTTCTTTAGGAGCGGCTTGGTACCTTGCACACACTCCTACACTTACCACGATATCGGGCCTAGATGCGCAAAGGTAAAGGAGAGAGCTGATCATGGATCACTATACCTTTTGGTCCACGTCTTTACCCTTGGGATTGAGCTCAAGATGACACTTTGTTTGCATTGGAGTAGCAACGCCATTGAGATCCGTCATCTTAAACCTTTTGAGCATGTCTTGGATGTACTTCGATTGATTAATAAAGGTTCCCTCTCTAAGTTGTTTGATCTCGAATCCAAGAAAGAACCTCAACTCACCCATCATCGACATCTCAAACCTGTCAGTCATAAGCTTTGAAAATTCATTGTTAAAAGCTTGGTTAGTGGAGCCAAAAATAATGTCATCTACATAAAGTGGGCATACAAAAAGCTCCCCATTGACCTTCTTAGTAAAAAGAGTGGGATCGATTTTCCCAACTTCGAATCCACGGTCTAACAAAAGCTCTTTAAGGTTATCATACCACGCACGTGGGGCTTGTTTAAGGCCATAGAGCGCCTTATCGAGTTTGTAGACATGGTTCAGAAATTTGGGGTCCTCAAAACCCGGGGGCTGCTTGACGTATACCAACTCATGTAGTGGACCATTAAGAAACGCACTCTTAACATCCATTTGCTGTAATTTAAAATTATGATGAGCGGCATAGGCAAGAAGGATACGGATGGACTCAAGACAAGCCACAGGAGCATAAGTCTCGCCAAAATCAATTCCTTCCACTTGAGAGAATCCTTGAGCCACGAGTCTTGCTTTATTCCTCATGACAATGCCATTTTCATCTTGTTTGTTCTTGAAAATCCACTTGGTGTCGATAACATTGCGGCAATCCTTGGGTTTCTCTACGAGCTTCCAAACTTTGTTGCGCTCGAAGTTATTTAATTCTTCATGCATTACAACAACTCAATCGGGATCTTCAAGAGCATCAAAGACCTTCTTCGGTTCAACCATGGAAATGTGAGCTTGATGATCACAAAAGCTAGCAAGCTCTCTTATAGTAGACACCCTTCTTTGTAGATCACCAACAACCTTGTCAAGAGTGTGACCCCTTAGTTCAAGGTTTCGATCAGCACGAGCCTTGCTACAAGCCTCAATGTCCTTATTGTTTCTAGAATGGGTTGATTCAATATTTGTATCCCTATCTTGTCCACTACCTTGCCCTTGATCTTGATCTGAGTTGACAACAGGAGCTTGTAGCTGAACTTGTTCTTCAGGGCTGGATAATCCTCCCCTTGGTAGGGCCGGACTATCCGGCCTGGGAGATGAGGCACCAGTTTCCTCTTCCTAAGAATGCCTGACAGAGCTGGGAGATCCAGAGCCGGATAATCCGCCTTCAGGGGCCGGAGAATCCGGCCTCGAGTTTTCTTGGATGTTGTCTTCTTCTTCGGATCCCCTGGGACAAGTTGGAGTGCCAGGGGCGGATTGTCCGCCCCTTGGAGGGGGAGGATAGTCCGACGTGGGACTACCATTTTGTCCAGGAGACTGATGTTCTTCAGTAGGTTGCAGTGTTGGTGCAGAGTTTTCTCCAACAGTAGGAGCTTGTTTATCTTGTGTAGATGAGGGCTCCACTTGAGTGGAGCATTGTCCTTCCCGATCCGCCACAAGGGGTTCCTCAATGGGGCAGAAAAATCCCACTCCCATTCTTCTTATGGCATCTTGGGGTATTTCAACATCTGCATCACAAACATCAACTTGCCCTACATAGGAGCTGTTATTTTCATCGAACTCCACACTACAAGATTCTACAACAGTCCCGGTGAGCTTGTTGTAGACTCTATAAGTGTGGGATTCGCCACTGTAACAAACAAAAATACCTTCTAAAGCCTTGGACTCAAATTTATACAAGCGGACACCTTTAATAAGAAAGAAACACTTACACCCGAATACCCTGAAGTATGAGATGTTGGGCTTGTTACTGGTAAGTATTTCATATGGAGTCTTGTCCAAAATCTTTTGGAGGTAGAGCCGGTTCGATGAGTGACAAGCAGTGGATACGTCTTCAGCCCAAAAATTGTAACGAGACTTGAATTTGGACAACGATCTTGCCATATCCATCAAAGTCCGGTTCTTCCTCTCGGCTACACCATTTTGTTGGGGGTGTACGCAGCGGAATATTGATGTCTTATCCCCTCTTTGCTTAGAAACTCATTCAAAGTGTAGTTCTTGAATTTAGAGCCGTTGTCACTTCTTATTGCCAAGATAGGAACAGTGTGTTGACGTTGAACTTCATTGGCAAATTCAATGACTGTTTGTTGAGTCTCACACTTTAGCTTGAAGAAATAGACCCATGTATATCTTGAGTAATCATCGACAATGACCAAGCAATATTTCTTCCCACAAAGACTTGCATGAGAAGGAGGACCAAATAAATCCACATGAAGTAATTCCAAGATCCTCTTTGAAGACACAATAGTCTTCCTCTTGTGGGGAGAGTCATGCATTTTGCCATCAACACAAGCCCTGCAAACACGATCTTTGGCAAAGGAGACATTGTATTTTAGTCCAAGGATGTGGCCACCCTTGTGGAGACTTTGCAAAGTTCTCATGTTGACATGGGCTAAACGGCGATGCCATAACCATCCCACGTCGGCCTTTCCAAAAAGGCACATCGGACCCGAAGTGGTTTTCCTAGAAAAGTCCACCACATACAGGTCATTTTCGACGTACCCAACGAAAGCGACCTTTAGAGACTTGCTCCACAAGAGTACCACCAAATCATCATCGATAAAAACAGCAAAACCCATCTTACCAAGGGCACGAACAGAAAGAAGGTTGTAACCGAGGGTCTCAACAAGCATGACGTCCACGAGAGAGATATCGTGGGCAACCACAACCTTGCCAAGACCCAATACCTGAGATTTAGACTTGTCACCATAGGAGACTGTAATATTATCATGATTTGGACGCATCTCCGTGATTATCTCCTTGCTTCTGGTCATATGACTAGTGCATCCACTATCCAGCACCCATTTCGACCCACCGGAAGCATAGCCCTACAAGAGAATTACTTCTTGGTTTTAGATACCCATTTTTCAATGGGTCCTTTCATGTTAGTAGCAAGGGTCTTTGGAACCCAAATAGACCAAGCAATATATTCATCAAAGGGACCGACATAATAAGCATAAACATCGCCATAATCATCACAAAAGAGTTCATAATTTGGATTATTAGACCCTGCAAAACTAGTATTGTTAGTTTTGTCTTTGGTGACATTCTTCTCAGCGGTTCTTGTCTTTGATTGAACATTCTTGGTCTTGGTCTTCTTGTTTTTTCTTTTTCTTGGACTTGGTGACATATCCAAGTCCCTCTTTACCATGATTTGACCTTTGCTTGCCAAGAACTTCATCAAGAACACCCTTATCCTTGGGAGTGATGTCCTTGACCAATTCTTCTTCCACACTAGCATTTTCCTTGTGACTATATGTTGAATTGGATGTGGTAGGAACATCATACTTGGCCAATCGAATTTGGAGATGATCATGTGACTCAATGAGAGTGGAGAAGTCGCTTTTCAACGCCTTATGAGCGTTTTCAAGTTTCTCCAATTCCTCGGAGAGTCTATCATGATCAGCCCCAAAGTCAATATTTTCCTTCTTTAACTTGTTTGCTTTGGTGACTGCATTGTCACATTCCTTAACAAGTTTAGCGACTATTTCTTCATGTGACTCCTCAATGGACTCAAGCCTCTCTTCAAGAGAAACCCGAGCCTCTTCTTCTTCTAGAGCATTTTTTAAGGATGCAATTTCCATTCCATTCTCCCTTTCAATTCTTTCCTTTTCTTCGAGGAGAGCTTCATTTTGGGCCAGCTGGTCCATAAGAGCTTCAAAACGTATTTTTGCTCACCTTGCAAGTTAGTGTAGAAATAATCCAAAGTAATAATCTCTTCTTTAATCTTAAGACTAGTAGGATCATCCATGTCAATCATAGCCTTAGGAAAAGAAGAGTTAGAAGTAGTTACCTCGGAACTTCTTGCCATGAGACAAGTAGCATTCTTGTTGATGCTATTTTCGTTCGGAGAGTCGAAGAGAGATGTTGATGTAGATGTGGTGAATATAGAGGCCACTTCTTGAGAGCTATCATCCTCGTCCTCATCTTCACTTCCCGGAGAATATTCTTCTTGGGCCACTAGAACAATCTTTGGTTGCTTCTTGAAAGGAGCATTCTTCTTTACAAACTTTTTCTTGCGTGGAGCCTTTGACTTGTCTTTGAAAATAAGTCTTCCTCCATTATCTTCCCTACTTTGATATGGACACTCCGCTACAAAGTGCAGCCGGTCACCATAGTTGAAACATGTTCTTAGCTTGGGACCATTTTCCTTTCTTCCATAGGCTCCACTCTTGCGTTCTAGTTCAGCTTTAGCCTTGGCTGGGTCTTTCCAAAAGTTTCTAGCATAAAGATCCAGGTATTGTCTGTGATCCTTTTTATGTCCTCGGGACAGTCCATACCTTCTATGGCATCATCATTATTAATCACACTAGTCTTCAAGGCCATGTTGACCCCCTTTTGCATCCTCATAGCTCGTGCGCGAGCATCTTCGGCATTCTTAGCAGCCAATTTGAAAGCGGCCATTTCTTGCATTACCTCATTGGATGTCATAAGGTGGTAGTTATGTATACCTTGGAGACTTTTCAAATCTGTGGGCTCAAATGGCATAAGAGCACTGACATATTTGCGCTTGATCGATGCATCATCAACGTGAGCAGCACCATGATTCCTGAAAGTTGTGGCTATTGCCTTGAGCCTCCTATACATGTCCTCGTGGTTTTCTCCATCCAACATATAAAATCCTTCAGCTTCATTGCTCAAAGCATCATATCTATTCCTTCTCATACTTTCATTTCCGATGAAGAGCTCGGTGAGAGCATCCCAAGCTTCCTTAGTTGTACTAAGATGTTGAATGTGTGGCATATCTTTGTCACCCACACCAAGTTGTATCATGTGTAGAGTTGTAGCGTTGAGCTGGCTATTGACAACTTCTCTTCTTGTGAGGTTGTTGGGATTTCCAACATGAAGACCATTTTCGATGATTTTCCACAACTCAATTGAGGAACTGCACACACATGAGACTTCATCAAAAATTGCCATTGAGTAAAAGTAGATGCAGAAAGTTTGGGTGGATCACCCCTATTATGTATATGTGGGTGAGGGATAGGTGGATCAGGTGAATACACATGAGAAACCTCATTGTATCCTTCCTTACCACTATCCTTTTTCGAGGTGGAGCCCTTGCTAGTGTCATCACCAACCACTTCGTTATCTTTGGAATCGGTTTTACCCGTTTCCTTGGATTGCGGAGTGGTAGCCTCAGAGTTAGATGGAGGTGATGCTGCGGATGTGGAGAGACGCATTATCAATTGACGCATCTCTTCCATCTTAGCCTCCATTGAACTCACCAAGGTTGTTTCCAACGTCTTGAGATCGTTCATGGTGACTACCTCCGGAGCATCACTCCCATCTACCTTGGAACCCATACTTCTCTTAGGCGATTAAGCCTGAAATAAGAGTCGGGGCTCTGATACCAATTGAAATGGATCGTATGGGCACCTAGAGGAGGGGTGAATAGGTGCTACCCAATTTTTAGTACTTTTTTAATTTTAGGCTTGACACAAAGTAAATTCTCTAGATATGTAACTACGAGACTTTCCCTATATGCAAACCTAGCTACTAAGCACGTAAAGAGAGGAGCGAGGGAACCATAGTGGAGCACGCGGAGACACAGGGATTTGTTTTACTGTCGGGGGGATAACCCCCGGTAGTGTCACGAGAGGGGAAACATAGCACAACTGGGTTGGCTCCGAGTAAAAAATAAACCAGGCCGGGTAAGAACGGTCGGGTAAGATAAGCATGAAAGCCGAGATACAAACTATCTCGGCCCGTATAGGACAAAGTTGTAACCCTTGCAGGTACCAACGAGTCGAGTCAAGAAGGACGAGTGGCACCTTTCCGAGTAAGGTTCGGGAAGGACCATGGTAAAGCATGGTCAAAAGAGAAGGGCGACGCTGGGATGACACAAAAGGAGCCGCGTGACGCCCAAAGCAAGCGCTGACGTACAAAGTAACTGCATGACACCAAAAAGAACAAGAAGCAGTGTACCAGAAGACCGTTAGTTGTCAAGCTTTATGGACCGGGCCTATGGGCTTAAGGCAACCCCATAACCTGGCCCATATTGTAGGGACCAAGATCCAAACAGTAAACCCTAGAACCCAAAGGGGTATTAGCTAGCTAGCACTGCCTATATAAGGGAGGGCATAGCAGAAGTAGAGGGGGGTTGGACCAAGTAGAGAACAGGTGTTGCGTACTCAAGCCAATACAGCTCAAGGAGCACTTGTAATCTTTGGGGTATCAATCAAATTGTCAAGTGTGGAGAGTTCTTCTTGTTCTTCGTGCATGGATCGACCGTGCACTCCCTCCCCGGTGACCACAAGCACCCATTCGTCCCCCAACTTAAGCCTACCCATGGCATCTGTCGTGCCACCACCACGACAGTTGGCGCCCACCGTGGGGCAGAAGCAGGTGCTTGATGGAGTCTTCATCCGGACGGGCAACATCATCGCCAAGACAAACGAGCGCGTCTACTCCGGTCTCATCCAGAGGTTTGGAGCGCTCAACTTCGTCAGCAACAACGCGGGCTGCTTCGGGACCAAGCCGTTCCCTAGGGGCGGTCGCTTCATAAAATTCGGCGAGCACTAGGTCTACGTCACGGTGCGCGTGGAACGCGCATATCCTGAGCACATCGTCCTGGCGCCGGATCCCCCAAAGGCACCAGTCACTGGGAAACCTCTCCAACTCGTCTCCATGGAGGTAATGATGACTGCCCCAAACCCCGTAGCTCCCCCAGTAGTTCCAGTGGTAAACAAAAACACAGAAGGAGGAAATCATGAGGAAACGCCAAGGGCTGCAAGAACAGCAAAGGCGCCGCTAGAGAAACCAGAGAACATAGCTAGGAGCAAAAGAGCTAAGGAGCTACAGGAAGCGATAGACAAGTTGGAAGAGCCAGTGGCACAAGCAACTGACCCTTCGCGTGTGCAAGCCGAGTTGGAAGAAGCCAGGATAAAAGTCCTGGAGAAAGCAAAGGAGCTAGCACAATTACAGCAGGATGTGGATATCACTATCTGAGACCTTAACTCGGCAAATCGAGTCAAGGGTGCAAAGACCCGGCTTGATGCAACGAGATTGAGAGGAAGGAACCTCAATGAAGAACTGGCAGATGCGACATCAAATATAACACCAGAGAACAACAATGAGACGGCCATGCGTCCAACATACAATGACAGCTAATCTGAAAGCAGCGTAAGAATGGCGAATTACCCCACTTGGAGGGGGAAGCAAAGAAAAGGCAGCAAGAATGAGTCAATGAGTTAGTAAAAGCAGCTAGCATGCTGAATGAGGCATATTACAGAGAAAATCCGGGTATAGCAGGGAGATCACAGCTGGTTCACTCGGCAACTCCTGTTCCGGCAAGATCGGCTGGGCACACGGCATCCTCACCCGGAGCGGCACCCAGGACGAGAAAAGAAAAAAGTATGGATTCTGAAAGAAACAAGCAGATGGTCGCCTCTGGCGTTAGTTCAAGGAAACCCGGCGCATGCGCAAGGGGAAAAATAAATAATCCCCGAGAAACTGAAAACCAGGAAAAAATTGGACAGAGAAATGACAACGGAGGGCAAAATTTTGTGCCGCATACTCGGCGCGCAACTCATTCGGCAGGAGGAGGAAATCCAGCTCCGAATAACGCACCAGCTCAACCGGAAAGAAGACAGCAGAGCGCGGGAAAAGCAGTTCAACAGCCAGCTGAACCGAACGCGAATAAGTATAATGATGGTTACTCGGCTATGGTAGATGACGGGTATGAGCTGCCGGATCATGCATATCAAGCGATGGGAGCGAGATATGAGTACAGAGAACATCACCAGAGCTATGTTGTCTTTGTCACAGAGCCAAATGACAAGAAGAGCCAGCAGCGACGAATGATGGAAGTGAATGCCACGATGCCGGCAATTCCCAAGTACATGCATTGGTCTGAGCAAGAGATAACTTGGAGTATAAAGGATCACCCCAAAATCATGCCAACCCCAGGAGGATACGCTCTGGTTCTGGATCCAACGTTCATGGGCCCAGATATCAACGTGAAATTTTCAAAGGTGTTAATCGATGATGGCAGTAGCATCAACATCATCTACAAGGATACTATGCTCAAGTTAGGCATTACCATGGACATGCTGGAGCCGACTAAGACCACTTTCCACGGGATTGTGTCGGGATTGTCCTGTGAGCCAATTGGCAAGATCTGGGTCGACGTCTTATTCGGCAACAGAGAAAATTGTCGCACTGAAGCCATAGAGTTCGAGGTAGTAGATTTGGTCAGCTCATATCATGCCTTACTCGGCAGGCCGGCTATGGCAAAGTTCATGGCTACTCCTCACATCGCTTACTTGAAGATGAAGCTGCCAGGCCCATGTGGGGTGATCACAGTTGAAGGAGATTACAAAAGATCTATTTCTTGTGCCTTAGCCGGATCTTCACTGGCCGAGTCACTCGTCATAGCACATGATAAAAGTCAGATGTTGGAGGTCGCAGCATTGGCCAAAGCAGCACAAATGTCCATGCCGGCACTCACCAACCCGCATGGCAATGTGTCATTTCAAGCTACCAAGGAAACCAAGAAGGTGCGGGTGGATGAAACTTTCCCAGAGCGCACAGTAACCATTGGGGCTGGCCTTACAGATAAATAGGAAAGCGAGATCACCAGCTTCCTCCGTGAGAATCAGGACATCTTTGCATGGTCCACTCAAGATCTGCAAGGAGTTTTGAGGGAGCTGGCTGAGCACTCTCTTCATGTAAGACCAGATGCAAGGCCGGTGAAGCAACCCCTCCGCCGCTTCGCCGAAGATAGGAGGAAAGTAATAGCGGCCGAGATTGCAAGACTTTTAGCTGCTAGATTCATCATGGAAGTGCTGCACCTAGACTGGTTGTCAAATCCAGTCCTGGTCGAGAAGAAGAAAGATGACCCGAGCGTGGCAGTGGTATGGCACATGTGTATTGATTACACGAAACTCAATAAGGCGTGTCCGAAAGATCTATTTCCTCTGCCTCGGATCGATCAAGTCATAGATTCTACTGTTGGGTGTGAGTTGTTGTCATTTGTGGATGCATATTCAGGATTTCATCAGATTCCACTGAATCCAAATGATCAAATAAAGACAGCTTTTATCACTCCATATGGGGCTTATTGCTATCGCACCATGCCATTCGGATTGAGAAATGCAGGCGCAACATATCAAAGATGCATGCAAAAATGCTTGCAAGATCAACTGGACAAAAATGTTCAAGTATACGTCGATGACGTGGTAATAAAAACCAAACAAAGTCATACTCTAATTGTGGACTTGCGTCAAACATTCGCAAACTTGAGAAGATTCCGGATGAAACTTAACCCGGAAAAATGTACATTTGGTGTCCCGACTGGAAAGTTACTCGGATTCCTTTTATCCAGCCGAGGAATTGAAGCTAACCCGACAAAGATCAGGGCCATCGAAAGAATGGAATTGCCAAAAACCCTCAATGATGTCCAGAAGTTTACTGGATGCCTGGCTTCATTGAGTAGGTTTGTTAGTCGGCTAGGCGAAAAAGCCCTACCACTATATCAGCTGATGAAGAAATCAGACAAATTCACATGGACACAGCAAGCTGATAGCGCTTTTCATGAATTAAAGAAAATGTTGGCAATACCAACAATATTAGCGTCACCACTATCCAAGGAGCCAATGCTGCTCTATGTCGCTACAACCAACAGAGTTGTAAGTGCAGTAATAGTGGTTGAACGTGAAGAAGGGGGCAAATCATTCCAAGACCAGTATATTACTTGAGCGAAGTGCTCTCTGTCTCGAAACAGAATTACCCGCATTATCAGAAGATGACATATGGGGTATATATGGCAGCAAAGAAGATGAAACATTATTTTCAAGACCACCCAATCCGGGTAATATGCGAGGCACCTATCTCGGATATATTGGGCAGCAAAGATGCCAGCGGCCGAGTAGCCAAATGGGCCATTGAACTAGCACCATACACTCTACAATATGATAGGCGGGATACAATAAAATCTCAAGCCATTGCAGATTTCTTTGTAGAATGGATGGAGATGCAGTACGAGCCACCACTGCCAGATCCAAATTACTGGAAAATGCATTTTGACGGGTCCAAGACGAGAATGGGTCTGGGCGCTGGGATAGTGCTCACATCTCCAAAGAGGGATCAACTGAGGTATGTCTTGCAGATTCATTTTGCTGCTTTTAACAATGTTGCCGAGTATGAAGCACTCGTCCATGGCATTAAAGTAGCCAAGGAAATTGGTATCAAAAGGATCATGTGTTTTGGCGATTCGGATTTGGTGATTCAGCAAGTGTCTGGACATTGGGACGCACTGGACGCAAACATGGCATTATATCGCTTCCACGTGCAGCAAATTTCGGGATACTTTGACGGTTGCGAATTTCATCACATTCCTAGAGCAGAAAATGAGGCAGCAGATGTGTTATCCAAACTAGGATCATCCAGACAAGCAATACCACCAGGGGTAGCATTGGAGCATCTCAGGAAGCCATCGATCAAGCTGTCGCCAGAGTCCGAATCAATTAGGGTCATCCTGGCGAGTTAGGAATCAGAGGCAGTGCCAATGGATATCGACTTAGGGGTAGGTTCAAGTCACTCGGGGACTGATCCGTTCACCTCAGGGGTAGCCGAATCACACTTGGGGACTCCTCAGGTTATGTCGGCAGAGCATATGTCGGCGGAACCAATGGACATCGATGTTAAAGATGACCCGGCACCACGGATACCAACATGGGCACAGGCGATATTCAATTATTTGAAAGATGGAACCTTGCCGAGTAATGAAACACTGGCAAGGAAAACGACACGAAGAGCAAAATCATACACCATAATCAACAAGGAACTCTACAAGCAAAGTGTGACAAGTGTATTGCAGCGTTGCATCAGCTTAGAGCAAGGCCAGGAGATCTTATTGGATATCCATCAAGGAGAGTGCGGGCACCATGCATCATCAAGAGCATTGGTAGCCAAGGCATTCCGACATGGATTCTACTGGCCAAGCGCATTGGCACAGGAGCAAGAGTTAGTCGGAAAATGCACTGGTTGTCAACACTATGCATCCAAGTCACATTTACCAGCGTCTGAATTGAAGACTATACCAATCACTTGGCCTTTTGCGGTATGGTGCCTGGATATGGTAGGACCATTCAAACCAGCAAGGGGAGGCATGACTCATATCTTGGTCATGATCGATAAGTTCACCAAGTGGATAGAGGTGAAGCCAATCAAGAAATTGGGCGGTAAAATAGCTGTCGCATTCCTAAGGGATATAATCCTCAGATACGGTTACCCACACAGTGTGATCACGGACAATGGCACAAACTTTGCCGAAGGAGCTTTTGCTCGCTTCTGTGGGAAACACCAAATAAGACTAACGTAGCGTTAGTCGCCCATCCAGAATCAAATGGACAAGTTGAACGGGCTAATGGCTTAGTTCTATCTGGAATAAAACCCCGCTTAATGAAACCACTTCAGAGATCACCTGGTTGTTGGATAGAGGAACTACCCTCAGTACTGTGGAGCTTAAGAACGACTCCGAATCGATCAACTGGTTATATGCCATTTTTCCTTGTATATGGGGCTGAAGCAGTTTTGCCTGCCAACATAGAATATGACTCGCCGAGGATAAGGCAATACTCGGAAGCCGAAGTAAACGAGGCCCGAGAAGATGGAGTAGATTTACTCGAAGAAGAAAGGGAACTTACATTCTCCAAATCCGCTATATATCAACAAAATCTCCGACGCTACCATAGACAGAAAGTGCAACCTCGTGTTTTTTGAGAAGGAGATATGGTGCTAAAAGGTGATGCAGCTTACAGCCGAATGCATAAATTATCACCTCCATGGGAAGGTCCATTCATTGTAAGCAAAGCATTACACAATAATTCCTACAATCTCATAGACGCTCGTGAAGCGCAAAAGAACAAGGCGGACAGGTCAGGAGATGAAACCAAAAGGCCATGGAATGTGGCATTGCTTCGTCCCTTCTATACTTAAGAGAAGCAGTGCATGTACCTCTCGAACTCTCATATGTCGGACGTGTTTGCCGGCTATGTGCCAATAATAAAATGGTATGATTCGAAAGATTGACTTGGGGACTACCCCTTAGGCTTTCCATTTCAATTATTTTGCGTCGGCTGGCGTGATACCCGAAATTTATCTCGGAACAAGTAGTGTTTACTCGGAAGAAATCAACTCTTCGACTATGTTGTTGTCCGAAAACACGGCTTCATGGAAAGCAAGAGAAAAGGATCTAAGACGAGTAAACACAAACGTCGGATAAATACAAGGGAGAAACGCGAGTCGGCTTTAGTTTTTGCCTAACTCTCTGCAGGTCTTGTTATACTACGTGTCGAGTAGTCTCGGCCAAGCTATCCAAGTTTCATACCCGCTAACTATATCCTTTGTACTTTGAGATCCTAATGTCGAACACCGAAAAAGGTAGACAAGGGCCAGAGGCAAGGAAAGGTGACACGGCAAAATGAAACTCGGGGACTTTCCCTTGAATGATTCGCACTAAGAGCATAACGCAAACATATAAAGCCTACCAAAAGGCACATAATCAAACTTCGAGTGCAATGTATGTTACATCTGTACCCGGCATACCGGGGATCTAATAAAAGTTCAAGTATTTGTTGGCCTAAGGAGCAGAAGAACTCGGAGGAGCGTTCTCGGAGCCAGGAGTGATTGTGGCATTGGTCGGGTGAGGAGCATCTATAGCCGGGTCATCTGGATCATCTGACTCGGTTGCCTCGCTGTCGCCACCCTCTTCATCAGCAACTTCGACGAGCGGGTCGCCAAGGTCGAGAAAGCTAGGCCCTTCACACCAAGCGTGCACCATGGTGTACTCGATCATGGCATAAGCTCGCTCCTGGCGCTTCTTGATCAGCTCCGGGTCATTCAGCCATTTTCCATCTCCCCTTATACGAGCAAGAACGTCGAGGTTGATGTCCTCGTACCATGAAAGAACAAAGGAGAGAGCCTTGTCCGCTGCAGCCCGGTCGGCCGACTCACGCCATTGATCCAGCCGGTCTTCAGTAAGGAGCAGTCTCTCGGCTAGCGGATCGATTAGTTAGGGTGGGTCTTCATCCGGCCAGAGCATGCGAAACGCATGGATAGCTGACTTAAGAAAATCCACACCACAAGATCTGAGGGTCTTGACCCGTTCAGACACCGCTGCAAGGAGCTCCTCCATGGACACATCGCCGTCAGCAGCAGCACCAGCTTCGGCCCTCACCTTCTTCATGGCTCGGATGGCAAACATGTTGGCCTCAGGAAAGTTTTCTACAAGCAAAAGGAGGAAGTTAGCGAATAGCAAGGGAAGATGGAAGAGATCCAGCAGGACTTGGACAATGCGTAAAGAGTAAGAACTCACTACCGAGAAAGAAGTTGATGGAAGCGAGCTTGCTATGCCAAGTCTTGGTCTTGGCTTGAAGGGTGTCGAGGTTCATATTTGTCGACTCGACCAATGACTCGGCCTTGTCGAGCAGCCTCTTAGTCTTCTCGGCGCTAGCAGCCTGCTGCTCGTTCTTCTCGGGAAGCTCCTCCTTCAGCCCTTTCACCTCGGCCAAGTGCTTCTCCTCCGTCTCGGCCATTAGTTTCTTCAGCCGAGTCACCTCATCGCGCTCCTTCTGGAGTTTGTCTTGGTGCTTCTCTGCTTATTGAGAACAAAAATTTGTCAGTACCAACAGAAAAATTTCAACTATTGGCTTAGGAAGGCAAGAAATTTACTCTCGGCCTCGCTGATTTGTGAGTGAAGATCGTTGATGGTATCCTAAGCGGTGGCTGTGGAACACGAGCGAGAGGAAAAATGAGAAGATGAACCAAGGAAAATTACACCAAATAGAAAAAAGGAAGAGCAAAGATATTACCTTGGCCGTAGGTGCAGCTTCTCATACGCAAGTTCGAGCTTGTGATGCGCCAGGACGAGAGCTTGGTGCACCTTGGTGCGCTTGTTATGCGTAAGCTAATCAAAAAAGACAGACGAATAGGAAAGAGTCAAGTCAGGCGACCTGCCAAAAAAAAGAGCTTAAGAGCTTACAGCCGAGTAAGTTTCTTACTCGACAGTAACCTCGAGGGCTAGGGATTGAAGCTCTAACATGAGTTTGTCACAAAGCAATCAAAGAGCTTAAGAGTTTATAGCCGTGTAAGTTTCTTACTCGACAGTAACCTCGAGGGCTAGGGATTGAAGCTCTAACATGAGTTTGGCATAAAGAAATCAATAGAGTTTAAGAGCTTACAGCCACGTAAGTTCCTTACTCGGCAGTAACCTCGAGGGCTAGGGTTTGAAGCTCTAACATGCAAGCGTGGGATTCAAAGACTAAGTGAATAATTGAAGAGCTTACAGCCGAGTAAGTCTCTTACTCAACTGTAACCTCGGGGACTAGGTGATATGTATAAAGGAAATATTAAATAGTACAAAAGAGTAAGAAGTTACTTTACCTCGTTTATTTCGTTGGCGCGGGTCATTAGAGTAATGGCCTGCTGGGTTATGTCGGAGACGACCTTGGGGCCTAGCGTCAGTTTCTTGCCGGCACGAGTGCTGACCTCCTTCTCGCCAGCTGCATTCCATGCCACGGCGTACAATGAGCGTCTGAGTGAGAACTCGACCTGTTTGCAGGGCAGTTCCCATAGTGGCACGGGTTGCAGCGGCAGAAGTATGGAGGGTAATAGCCCCGGAGTCATCACCTGACCCGGCAGCCATAGATTCGTCCCACTTACCCGTTGAAGCGAGCTTTGTCGCCGACGTCGGAGGCCGGATCTGAGGAGCAGAACCCGGAGCGCAAACTATAGTTGTTTGCTTGGAAGAGGTGGATTTGCCAGAAGAGGGGCGAGTAGAACCAGAAGCCTTGGGCTGGGTCTAGCCCTTTGACAGAATTTGAGAGCGATCAGGAGGATTTGGTGAAGATCTTGGAGCCCCCTGGCTGTGTTCAGCAGTTTTGCTGGCTCCAAGATCAGGAAGTTGTTCATTCACATCAGCTTGAGGGCTGATGCCAGAGGAACTGGTAGCAGAGGGTTTCTCGGCGCCAGATGCGCGAGCACCAAGATCAGGAAGTTTCTCCTGGCCAGCAACAAGGGCGCTAGCCGAGTGATCCACCAGGTCTGACTGACACTAAGAAGCGTGAGCCTCAACAGTGCGAGCCTCGACCCGGACGGGACTCGACGCCGCCGAGTCAGCTGGAGGAGGTGCAGGCCTAAGCGGCGAGGCAATGCTAGAAGCAGCCTGATTCGCCATCAAAGGTGCAACACTGAAAACAATAGGACGTATGTAAGAAAACATCTAGGATAAGAAAGAAAAGAACAGAGAAGACAAAGTAAAAACAAGCTTACCCAGTGACGACCGGGTCGCGGATGACTCAGAGCGTGACTCGGTGCCCAATAGCTTGGCGAGTCTCACTCAGGCTGGCAGCAGCAGAGGCAGCAGGAGTTGCCGGAGTGTGCTTGTTCTTCTTGGCCGGCTGAGTGCTGGAGGAGGTTCCGTGTCGCTTCGGCTTAGCAACAGGAATCTTGCCGACTCCGCCCACGGCGAGAGGAGGAACATCATGTACCTGGCCAGCTGCATAAGTAAATAACAGGCTTACTCGTATAAGCAAAGAGATTAAGCTCACAATCCATGTACCTCCAAAAGCATACAATCATCATCCTCATCATCGTCAGACCAATCTTGTAAGGGATTGCGAGATTGACTCTTACCCGAAGCTGAAGCAGCCGCAATGTGCAGGATGGGCATGAAGCACTCCAGGTCATACTCAAACTCATCCGAGTCAGAGCGATCCCTGTTATAACCAGCAGGAGGGACAGTACTGTCATCAACCTGGTGAAGGAGATTCTGCGAAAGACAAATAGAATGAGAGACTAAAAACTAAGCTAAAGAGTGGAAAAAGAGCTAAAGCCAACTCGGCGAGAAGGTAATTCGGAAAACTTACCCAAGGGACAGGCCTGACCCGGCTAAACGGTGGGCAACTCCAAGCCCAATCATCCGCCAAGTTCAATTTGAAGATTGAGCTTACTCGGCGGGCAATGGATTCATGGGTGAGTTCCTTGGTGGAATGCCGAGTGGGGTCATGGGACCCGCTCATGAAGCACATCTTGTGGCTCCTTGCTTGGATGGGGCTTACCCGGCGTGAGATGAAGGTGCACATGAGATCAAAGTCGGCGAGATGAAAGTTCTCATTCGGCGACAGCAACCTTTCCAGGATAGTGTTTGCCTCGTTAACCGCAGCGTCTTGGTCGCGCGGGTCAAGTTGCCAGAACTTCTTGTTGGGGACCTCGTCCGAGAAAGGGGGAAGCCGGATGTTGTCAGTGGACCCGCTGTTTTTGGCATATAAAAAGGTTCTATGCCACTTCTTGCAGGAGTCAATGCCGGTAACCCGGGGAAAGATAGAATCTCTCCTGGGGTGATGCTAGCAGCACCACACCGGGTCGGCCTCTTCTCGGATCGAGGATCACCAGGCTGGGGAACAACCTGAACTTTAAAGCCAAAATACTTGGCCCACAAAGGAACTGTGGGCCAAATTCCAAGATAGGCCTCGCAAGCAGATATGAAACAAGAAAGAGAATCAATTGCATTGGCAGGAAGATGGTGGGTCTGCAGATGGAAGGTAGAAAGAAACGAGGAAAAGAAGGTGCTCACAGGAAGAGCAAAACCGCGTTCAAAGTGGGAAAGAAAAACCACCCGCTCGCCAGCTTGAGGTGTGGGAGAAATCTCACCGGTGGGGAGATGGCTATCCACTTGCAGTGGAATGCGTCTGGTGGAGCGGAGCCACTCCACCTCTTCGGTGGAGACCTCAGAGCCTTCCCAACCACCGCGCTCACCGGAGGGAACCTCCTGTTCCATGGGATCGTCGGAGTCTGTCTCCTCCACGGAAAGGAGAGGCTTGGAACAACGAGGACCCGTGCTGAAATCAAAAGAGGGCAGGGGCAATCGCAGCACTAAAGCAAGAGGGATAAGGAACCGCAAAGGAGGCAGTTCAATCTTGCAGGCGCGAGGAAGAAGAAAGGCTAACGAAACTGAACGGGCGTGGGGGAAGTGGAAACCCCCAACCCCTACTTAAGGGCATAAAAAAAACCCGTCGTGGGATCTAACTGTGCCATGCGGCCAGCGTGTGGCCGTGTACCAGGCCGGGAGAGCCAGTCAGCGAGCGCCACGTAGCCAAAGATACACGAAAAATCTGGTGCCACGTCACGGCTGGAAGGACAAGAGGTGCAGACCGATGGGACTGCCACAGTGACGGGGAATAACTGTGCAGCCGTCACTGTGCCGCCAGAACTTGGAATGAAAATTGAGGCAAGTGATCATGATTACTAGTTGTCAGTGACTGAAGTGCGCCGAAAATGACCTGGAATTGGCCAAAATAACTCGGCTCGAGGCAAGAATGAGCGAAGAAGTCAAAGAATTGATCCGAAATTGTCAGACTAACCCGGCAAGATGCAAAACTGAGGTAGATAAAAGACAAAAACTAAGTTCCATTCACACAAAAGGAACCTGGAGACGCCTAACAGCTTGAACTGGTATACCTCACCAGCTTCGGGGACTAATGTCGGGGGGATAACCCCCGGTAGTGTCACGAGAGGGGAAACATAGTGCAGCTGGGATGGCTCCGAGTAAAAAATGAACCAGGCCGGGTAAGAACGGCCGGGTAAGATAAGCATGAAAGCCGAGATACAAACTATCTCGGCCCGTATAGGACAAAGTTGTAACCCTTGCAGGTACCAACGAGCCGAGTCAAGAAGGACGCGTGGCACCTTTCTGAGTAAGGTTCGGGAAGGACCATGGTAAAGCATGGTCAAAAGAGAGGGGCGACGCCGGGATGACACAAAAGGAGTCGGGGGACGCCCAAAGCAAGCGCTGACGTACAAAGTAACTGCGTGACGCCAAAAAGAACAAGAAGCAGTGTACCAGAAGACTGATAGCTGTCAAGCTTTATGGACCGGGCCTATGGGCTTAAGGCAAGCCCATAACCCGGGCCATATTGTAGGGACCAAGTGAAGGGGTTCGTAGCATGGAAAACAAAAAATTTCTACCGCATGCAAACAAACAAGCCAAGATCTATCTACTAGATTGTAGCAACGAGTCGATAGAGGAACTCACCCTCAAAGATCCAAAGTTTTTAACGATAGCAGATTCTCGTGGGTGATGTAGTCGTACTCTTGCCGATCTCAAGATCGCGTAGACGATCCTTCCGGTGCTGCGTTCCGGCAGCGCTTCCGTAGTCGGTCACACGTTCGGTACTCGATGAAGACCTTCCTCTCCCTTGTTCCAGCAGGCAGCGGAGGTTGTAGCACTCTCCTCGTGATTTCGACAGCGGCCTGACGGGCGTGGTACCGGAAGTAGAGGGGAGATATCGCAGGGCTTCGCCTTAAGCCGGAGCGAGTATGGTGGACTATGAGAGAGGCCTTGGTGATCTAGGGTTTAGAGGCACCAAGGGAGGAGGCTTGTCCAGCGGCTAGGGCTTCGGGAGAGCCCCAACTCGGCGGCTAGGAGGAAACCCTAGGGAGGCGGCGACTACAGGAGGCCGGCGGCTAGGGTTAGGGTTTTGGGTGTGAGAGGTGTCGGCTAGAGGGGGCACCCCTGCCGCTTCTTTTATAGGTGGGAGGGCGCCGGCCAAGGGGAGGGAGTCCTCCCCCAAGTCGGCCTCCTTGACCGGTGGGTGGAGGGAGAGGAACTCCTCCCCAAGTAGGTTTCCTACTCTCCCGCCACCAAGCAAAACTGCCGTTTGACTTTTCAAATTGGCATTTGACTTTTTCAAACTAGGATTTGATTTATCTCTGTATTTTGCTCAGCCATGATACCTAGTACATGATGCAACCATTCCACATTGTCATGACACATTCATGTACCCTTCCCCTCCGGAGTGCCAGACCTTCCGGAACCTTCTAGAACATTCCAAATGAAAACACCGGAACCATTCCCCAACTCCGAAACAGGACTTTCCTTGTATGAATCTTATTCTCCGGACCATTTTGGATCTCCTCGTGATATCCCGGATCCCATCCGAGACTCCGAACAACATTCAGTCTCTTACTCATCATTCCATAACTACTCAACAACATCGAATCCTTAAGTGTGTCTCCCTATGGTTCGTGAATTATGCGGACATGATCGAGACACTTCTCTGAACAATAACCAATAGAGGAATCTGGAAATTCATATGGCTCCCACATATTTCTACGATTACTTTGTGATCGAATGAACCACTTAAATACGATACCAATTTCCCTTTGTCTCACGCTAGTTTACTTATCCGAGGTTTTGATTGTCGGTATCTCTGCATACCTAGTTTAACCTCGTTAGTGATAAGTACTCTTTTCTCGTTCCTGTGATATGTGATACCTTGTGAGCCAGTCACATGCTTGCAAGCTAATTGGATGACATTCCACCGAGAGGGCACAGAGTATATCTATCCATCATATGGATGGACAAATCCCACTCTTGATCCATGTGTCTCAACCCATACTTTCCGAACACTCAATGCCACCTTTATAGCCACCCAGTTACGGTGTGGTGTTTGATGTCATCAAAGCATCCTTCCGGTGATGGTGATAAGCATGATATCATGGTCGAAGGAATTAGGTTACTATGCATTAGAAATCTTATAGCAATTGAACTATTAAATGACTTGATCTTTATGCTACGCTTATCTATAGGAGTATGTCCATCATACCATTCTCCTAATGATATGATCTTGTTATTAACAACATCTCAAATGTTCATGATCAAGAAACCATGATCATCTATTAATCAACAAGCTAGTATTATGAAGAGGCTTTACTAGGGACTCTAATTTAGTTTACAAATCACACAAGTATTAATGTTTCTTGTTAATACTATTATAGCATGAATGTAAACATTTATCATTAACACAAAGATATAATAATAACTACATTTATTATTGCCTCTAGGGCATATCTCCAACAGTCTCCCACTTGCACTAGAGTCAACTAATATAGATTACATGGTAATATACCGAACACCCATGGCAGTTTGGTGTTGGTCATGTTTTGCCCTCGGGAGAGGTTTAGTCAACGGATCCGCCACATTCAGATCTGTGTGTACTTTGCAAATCTTTATGTCACCATCTTGGACATGTTCTCGAATAGCATGAAAACGTAGCTTGATGTGCTTCAGCTTCTTGTGTGACCTTGGTTCTTGCGCATTGGCTATGGCGCCCATGTTATCACAGTAGATAGACATTGGGTCCAGCGCACTTGGAACCACACCGAGCTCTGTAATGAACTCCTTCATACATATCGCTTCTTGTGAAGCCTCCGAAGCAGCTATGTATTCCGATTCAGTTGAAGATCTTGCCATAATGCTTTGCTTTGCACTCCTCCAGCTAACTGCTGCACCATTCAAAGTAAATACTTATCCAGATTGAGATTTAGAATCATCCGGATCGGTGGTCTAACTAGCATCGGTGTAACCATTAACAACGAGTTGTTCATCACCTCCATCAGAAAGAACCATATCCTTAGTTCTTCTCAAGTACTTAAGGATGTTTTTGACCGTTGTCCAATGATGCACTCCTGGATCACTTTGATATCTGCTAGTCAAACTAACAGCATATGCAATGTCGGGTCTAGTACATAGCATGGCATACATTAGAGATCATATGGCTGAGGCATAGGGAGTCTTACTCATCCTTTCTCTATCTTCTGTCGTTGCTGGACTTTGAGTTTTACTCAACGTCGTATTGGGAAACATGGGCAAGAACCCTTTCTTGCTATCTTCCATTCCAAACCTCTTTAGAACTTTGTCCAAATATGTACTTTGTGACAATGATATTAGGCGTCTCGATCTATCTCTATAAATCTTTATGCCTAATATATAAGCTGCTTCGCCAAGATCTTTCATTGAAAAACTATTATTCAAATATTCCTTGACACTATTAAGAAGTTCTACATCATTCCCAATCAACAATATGTCATCTACATATAGTATTAAGAATGCTACAGATCTCCCACTCACTTTCTTGTAAATACAAGCTTCTCCATAAGTTTGTATAAAACCAAAACGTTGATTCCAACTTCGGGATGCTTGCTTCAACCCATATATGGACCGTTGAAGTTTGCATACCTTGTTAGCATCTTTAGGATCGACAAAACCTTTGGGTTGCATCATATACAACTCTTCATCAATGTCTCCATTGAGGAACGCCGTTTTGACATCCATCTGCCATATCTCATAATCGTAATATGCAGCGATTGCTAACATAATCCTCACAGACTTTAGCTTCGCTACTGGTGAGAAAGTCTCATCGTAGTAAACTCCTTGAATTTGTTGAAACCCTTTTGCGACAAGTCGAGCTTTATAGACAGTAACATTACCATCAGCATCTGTTTTCTTCTTGAAAATCCATTTGTTCTCGACAGCCTTCCGGCCATCTAGTAAGTCCACCAAAGTCCATACTTGGTTTTAGTACATGGATCCAATCTCGGATTTCATGGCATCTTGCCATTTATTGGAATATGGGCTCATCATCGCTTCCTCATATGTCGCAGGGTCATCGGTGTTGTCCACCAACATGACACTCATAACGGGATCATACAAATCAGGAGTGGTACGAGTTCTCGTTGACCTGCGAGGTTCTGTAGCAACTTCAACCGAAGTTTCATGATCATCATAATTAGCTTCCTCTCTTATAGGTGTAGCAGCTACAGGAACTACTTCCAGTGCTGCGCTACGCGCAAGTTCGAGAGAAGGTTCAACAACCTCGTCGAGTTCTACTTTCCTTCCAATCACTTCTTTCGAGAGAAATTCTTTCTCTAGAAAGGATCCATTCTTAGCAACAAAGATTTTGCCCTCGGATCTATGATAGAAGGTATACCCAATAGTTTCCTTCGGGTATCCTATGAAGACGCATTTTTCCGCTTTGGGTTCAAGCTTGTCCGGTTGTAACTTCTTTACATAGGCTTCGCAACCCCAAACTTTAAGGAACGACAATTTAGGTTTCTTCCCAAACCATAATTCATACGGTGTCGTTTCAACGAATTTAGATGGTGCCCTATTTAAAGTGAATGCGGCTGTTTCTAATGCATAATCCCAAAATGATAGCGGTAAATATGTAAGTGACATCATAGAACAAACCATATCTAAGAGAGTTCTGTTATGACGTCCGGACACACCATTACGCTGTGGTGTTCCCGGCGGTGTCAATTGTGAAAGTATTCCGCATTTTTTTAAGTGCTCGCCAAACTCGTAACTTAGATATTCACCTCCACGATCAGAACGTAGAAATTTAATCTTCTTGTTATGTTGATTCTCTACCTCACTTTGAAATTCCTTAAACTTCTCGAAAGTTTCGGATTTATGTTTCATGAACTAGATATACCCATATCTACTCAAGTCATCCGTGAAGGTAAGAACATAACGATAACCACCGCGTGATGCTACACTCATTGGACCACACACATCGGTATGTATGATTTCCAATAAGTCCGTAGCTCGCTCCATCATACCAGAAAATGGAGTTTTAGTCATTTTACCCATCAGACATGTTTCGCATCTTTCAAGTGATTCGAAATCAAGTGATTCAAGAAGTCCATCGGAATGGAGTTTCTTCATACGCTTCACTCCAATGTGACCAAGACGACAGTGCCACATATAGGTCGAGTTATCGCTCAATTTCAAACGTTTAGCTTCAATGTTATTAATATGTGTATTTCCACTATCGAGATTCAATAAGAATAGACCATCTATCAAAGGTGCATGTGCATAAAACATATTACTCATATAAATCGAACAACCATTATTCTCGGACTTAAACAAGTAACCGTCTCGCAATAAACAAGATCCTGATATAATGTTCATGCTTAACACAGGCACCAAATAACAATTATTTAAGTATAAAACTAATCCCGATGGTAGATGAAGAGGTAGCGTGCCGACCGCGATCACATCAACCTTTCATCCATTTCCAACGTGCATCGTCACCTCGTTCTTCACTAGCTTCCGTTTATTCTGCAGCACCTGTTTCGAGTTACAAATATGAGCAACCGAACCAGTATCAAATACCCAGGCACTACTACGAGTCATAGTGAGATACACATCAATAACATGTATATCGGATATACCTTTCTTCTTGATGTTACCGCTCTTCAAATCCGCCAAGTACTTTGGGCAATTCCGCTTCCAGTGACCCTCTCCCTTGCAGTAAAAACACTCGGTATCAGGCTTAGGTCCAGCCTTGGTCTTCTTCGCCGGTGCAGCAACTTTCTTACCGCCCTTCTTGAAGTTTCCCTTTTGCTTAGACTTGCCTTTCTTGAATTTGGTGGTCTTATTGACCATCAACACTTGGTGCTCTTTCTTGATCTCCACTTCTGCAGATTTCAACATGGAGAAGAGTTACGCAATCGCTTGTTCATGCTTTGCATATTGTAGTTCATCACAAAGTTCTTGTAACTTGGTGGCACTGATTGGAGGACACGGTAAATCCCCAAAGCATTAGGAATCACTATACCCAAGCTTTGGAGTTTGTTTGCGTGCCCAGACATCTTAAGCACATGCTCACTGACGGAGTTGCCCTCTTCCATCTTACAGTTAAAGAACTTTTCAGAAGCCTCATGACTCTCAACTGCCGCGTGAGTCTCAAATATCAATTTGAGTTCACGGACAATATCATGTGGGTCATGGTTCTCAAACCTTTTCTGAAGCTCCGATTCCAAACCATACAAAATAGCACATTGAACTATGGAGTACTGATTCTTCCGAGCGAGGTAAACGTTCTTTACTTCATCGGTAGCATCAGCTGCAGGCGGGTCACCCAGCGGTGCATCCAGCACATAGGTCAAATTACCAGCATTGAGGACAATCCTCAAATTGCGGAACCAATCCGTGAATTTGCTTCCATTGTTTTTCAACTTTTCTTTCTCTAGGAACGCATTAAAATTGATGGTAGGGGCCGCCATTGATCTACAACATATTTGCAATAGTTTAGACTAAGTTTATGACAAATTGAGTTCTAATTAATAGTTAAATTAATCTAGGTGAACTCCCACTCAAAACAATATCCCTCACATTGTTTTAGTGATCACACGAACCAAATCCACCACATCAAAACCGATCATCATGAGAGTTGATGTAGCTTCAATGGCGAACAATCGACATGTTCATCATATCTACTATATGATTCATGCTTTACCTTTCGGTGATCCGTGTTTTGAGACCATGTTTGTACATGCTAGGCTCGTCAAGATCAAACCTTAGCTTCCGCATGAGCAAATCTGGCTTGCTCACGTTGTATACACTTGCAGAATCTAACACACCCGATCATCACGTGGTGCTTCGAAACAACAAGCTTTAGCAACGGTGCTTACTAAGGATGAACACTTTAAAACTTGAAATTAATGTGCATGAGGGATCATCTTATAATGCTACCATCGTTAACTAAGCAATACAAGATGCATTAAGGATTAACATAACATGCAATTCATAATATGTGATATGATATGGCCTTTCTTCTTGTGCTTCCGATCTCCATCTTCAAGCACCAACATGATCTCCATCATCACCGGTATGGCGTCAAGGTCAATGGCGCCGCTTCATGGTTGTCGTCCACCAGCTTCAACTATTACAACTACTTTGAATAGACACGCGGGTCTTAACAAAATTTAAAAACAACCATATGGCTCCTGCCGGTTGCCAACTTACAATAAGGATCATTGCATACATCAAATATAATCACAATCATGGCCATATCACATCACAGCACACCCATGCAAAACAAAGTTAGACGCCTCTAATTTTCTTTGCATATTTTACGTGGTTTGGGGCTTTCAATAAGTGTCGATCTAACTTACGAACAAGAACCACAACATTGATGTTTGAACTATCAAGTGCCCGTTGTAAATTGGATCTATACTATAATGGGAGAGACAGACACCCGCAAAGCCACTTATGCAATACAAGTTGCATGTTGAGCGTGGAGCAAGTCTCATGAACGATGTCATGTAAGGTTAGCCCGGGCCGCTTCATCCCATCATACCACAAGATGCAAAGTACACAAGAAGCAATTGATAATATAAGCACCACCGTCCACAATGACCATTGTGTTCTACTCGTGCAACAGATCTACATATAGACACGGCTCTGATACCACTAAAGGGGTTCATAGCATGGAAAACAAAAAAATTCTACCGCATGCAAACAAACAAGCCAAGATCTATCTACTAGATTGTAGCAACGAGTCGATAGAGGAACTCACCCTCGAAGATTCCAAAGTGTTTAACGAGAGCAGATTCTCGTGGGTGATGTAGTCGTACTCTTGCCGATCTCAAGATCGCGTAGACGATCCTTTCCTTGCATTCCGCCAGCGCTCCTTGGTCGGTCACACGTTTGGTACTCTATGAATACCTTCCTCTCCCTTGTTCCAGCAGGCAGTGGAGGTTGTAGCACTCTCCTCGCGATTCGGGCAGCACGACGGCGTGGTACCGGGAGTAGAGGGGAGATCTCGCAGGGCTTCGCCTTAAGCCGGAGTGAGTATGGTGGACTATGAGAGAGGCCTTGGTGATATAGGGTTTAGAGGCACCAAGGGAGGAGGCTTTGCCAGCGGCTAGGGCTTCGGGAGAGCCCCAACTCGGTGGCTAGGAGGAAACCCTAGGGCGGCGGCGACTGCAGGAGGCCGGCAGCTAGGGTTAGGGTTTTGGGTGTGAGAGGTGTCGGCTAGAGGGGGCACCCCTGCCCCTTCTTTTATAGGTGGGAGGACGCCGTCCAAGGGGAGGGAGTCCTCCCCCAAGTCGGCCTCCTTGGCCGGCGGGTGGAGGGATAGGAACTCCTCCCCAAGTAGGTTTCCTACTCTCCCTCCACCAAGCAAAACTGCCGTTTGACTTTTCAAATTGGCGTTTGACTTTTTCAAACTAGGATTTGATTTATCCCTTTATTTTGCCCAGCCATGATACCTAGTACATGATGCAACCATTCCACATTGTCATGACATATTCATGTACCCTTCCCCTCCGGAGTGTCGGACCTTCCGGAACCTTCTAGAACATTCCCAATGAAAACACCGGAATCATTCCCCAACTCCGAAACAGGACTTTCCTTATATGAATCTTATTCTCCGGACCATTCCGGATCTCCTCGTGATATCCCGGATCCCATCCAAGACTCCGAACAACATTCAGTCTCTTACTCATCATTCCATAACTACTCAACAACATTGAATCCTTAAGTGTGTCTCCCTACGGTTCGTGAATTATGCGGACCTGATCGAGACACTTCTCTGAACAATAACCAATAGAGGAATCTGGAAATTCATATGGCTCCCACATATTTCTACGATTACTTTGCGATCGAATCAACCACTTACATACGATACCAATTTCCCTTTGTCTCACGATAGTTTACATACCAATTTCCCTTTGTCTCACGATAGTTTACTTATCCGAGGTTTTGATCGTCGGTATCTCTGCATACCTAGTTCAACCTCGTTACTGATAAGTACTCTTTTCTTGTTCCCGTGATATGTGATCCCTTGTGAGCCAGTCACATGCTTGCAAGCTAATTGGATGACATTCCACCGAGAGGGCCCAGAGTATATCTATCTGTCATATGGATGGACAAATCCCACTCTTGATCCATGTGTCTCAACCCATACTTTCCGAACACTCAATGCCACCTTTATAGCCACCTAGTTACGGTGTGGTGTTTGATGTCATCAAAGCATCCTTCCGGTGATGGTGATAAGCATGATCTCATGGTCGGAGGAATTAGGTTACTATACATCAGAAAGCTTATAGCAATTGAACTATTAAAATGACTTGATCTTTATGCTACCCTTATCTATAGGAGTATGTCCATCATACCATTATCCTAATGATATGATCTTGTTGTTAACAACATCTCAAATGTTCATGATCAAGAAACCATGATCATCTATTAATCAACAAGCTAGTATTATGAAGAGGCTTTACTAGGGACTCTAATTTAGTTTACAAATCACACAAGTATTAATGTTTCTTGTTAATACTATTATAGCATGAATGTAAACATTTATCATAAACACAAAGATATAATAATAACTACATTTATTATTGCCTCTAGGGCATATCTCCAACACCAAGATCCAAACAGTAAACCCTAGAACCCAAAGGGGTATTAGCTAGCTAGCACTGCCTATATAAGGGAGGGCATAGCAGAAGTAGCGGGGGGTTGGACCAAGTAGAGAACAGGTGCTGCGTACTCAAGCCGATACAGCTCAAGGAGCACTTGTAATCTTTGGGGTATCAATAAAATTGTCAAGTGTGGAGAGTTATTCTTGTTCTTCGTGCATGGCTCGACCGTGCACTCCCTCCCCGGTGACCACAAGCACCCATTCGGCCCCCAAATTAAGCCTACCCATGGCATCTGCCGTGCCACCACCACGACATTTACCGCAGTTCCTTCCTTGTTAAAGGAAGTACATCTGCGTTGGAGGGGTGGGCGGTTTTAAGACCACCACACCACAATAGGCCTCACCCTATTCTCCGATGGATCTCGCCACGAGAGGCCTGATCCACCTTCTCCACTATTGGTACCCTTCAAGGCGGGAACCGTTGCCTTTTACAACGCTACCGAGGCACACAGCCACAACTGAATTGGGGGCTCCCGAGATGACAACAAGCTGTCACAAGAACAAGGTTTATCAATATAAACAAAACAAGGATCTAGGTATTTGCAAAAAATACTAGATCAGAGATTCTCCAAATGAATGGAGAGAAGATGAAGCGCTTGATTGCAGTTGATGAAGATCGAGTTCTCCTCCTTTGATTCCCCCAAGGGACGAGGCCTTTGGGTGGATCTAGGTGGAGCTCTCTTGGATGAAGGTTGCAGATCAGATCTTGACTTTTTAGAATGAACCAAGAGATCTGGCAGGAGGGGGAAGGCTGGCTTAAATACCCCTGCACAGATCTGGCCATTGAACAAGTTTGGGGCGGATTAATCCGCCCTCCACTAGGGGCGGACTATCTGCCCCCTTGGAAAACTCCGCCCCCAGGGCAGATATTCCGGGGAGAAAATCCGCCCCTTCTCTGGGGCTGGCGCCTGCAGAACTTGATGAAGACCTTGGGGGCGGATTATCCGGGGCCCTCCAAGGGCGGATTATCCAGCATGGCCGGAAAGTCCGGCCGAAACTCTGACCCCTCTCTGGGGCTTGCGCCTTGGCAGTGAACATGAGGGGAGGATTATCTGGACCCCTTGAGGGGCGGATTATCCGGCGGGGCCGGAAAATCCGGCTGAAACTCCGCCCCCCTTCTGGGGCTTGCGCCTATCTGGGAAAAGGGTGGGGCGGAGTGGGGGCGGATAATCCGCCCCCCAAAGGCAGATTCATTTTCCTTTTATCCTTAGAGAGAGCTGCAACACTTCAACACACATTAAATAATCCTTGATATTGTTATCTAACACACAAAACACTAGGGATTGTGAAATGTTCTTGTAGCCCAGCCTTGGTCTTCTTCGCCGGCGTGGGAACTTTTTACCGCCCTTCTTGAAGTTTCCTTTTTTCTTAGACTTGCCTTGCTTCTTGAATTTGGTGGTCATGTTGACCAACAACACTTGGTGCTCTTTCTTGATCTCCACTTCCGCAGACTTTAACATGGAGAAGAGTTCAGGCAACGACTTATCCATGTTTTGCATATTGTAGTTCTTCACAAAGTTCTTGTAACTTGGTGGTAGTGATTGGAGGACACGGTGAATCCCCAAAGCATTAGGAATCACTATACCCAAGCTTTGAAGCTTGCTTGGGTGCCTAGACATCTTAAGCACGTGCTCACTGACGGAGCTGCCCTCTTCCATCTTGCAGTTAAAGAACTTTTCAGAAGCCTCATAACTCTCAACTGCCGTGTGAGCCTCAAATATCATTTTGAGTTCACGGACAATATCATGTGGGTCATGGTTCTCAAACCTTTTCTGAAGCTCCAATTCCAAACCATACAAGATAGCACACCGAACTGTGGAGTACTAATTCTTCCGAGCGAGGAAAACATTCTTTACCTCATCGGTAGCATCAGCTGCAGGTGGGTCACCCAGCGGTGCATCCAGCACATAGGTCAAATTACCAGCATTGAGGACGATCCTCAAATTGCGGAACCTATCGCGAAGTTGCTTCCATTGTTTTTCAACTTTTATTTCTCTAGGAACGCATTAAAATTGATGGTAGAGGCCGCCATTGATCAACAACATATTTGCAATAGTTTAGACTAAGTTTATGACAAATTGAGTTCTAATTAATAGTTAAATTAATCTAGGTGAACACCCACTCAAAACAATATCCCTCACATTGTTTTAGTGATCATACGGACCAAATCCACCACATGAAAACCGATCATCACGAGAGCTGATGTAGCTTCAATGGCAAACAATCAACATGTTCATCATATCTACTATATGACTCATGCTTTACCTTTCGGTGATCCGTGTTCCGATACCATGTCTATACATGCTAGGATCGTCAAGATCAAACCTTAGCTTCCGCATGAGCAAATTTGGCTTGCTCACGTTGTATACACTCGCAGAATCTAACACACCCGATCATCACGTGGTGCTTCAAAACAATGAGCTTTAGCAACGGTGCTCACTAAGGATGAACACTTTATAACTTGATATTTTTGTGCTTGAGGGATCATCTTATAATTCTACCGTCGTGAACTAAGCAATACAAGATGCAAAAAAGGATTAACATCACATGCAATTCATAATATGTGATATGATATGGCCTTTCCTCTTGTTCTTCATATCTCCATCTTCAAGCACGAACATGATCTCCATCATCACCAGCATGGCATCAAGGTCAATGGCGCCGCTTCATGGTTGTCGTCCACCAGCATCAACTATTACAACTACTTTGAATAATAGACATGCAGGTCTTACCGGAATTAAAAGACAACCATATGGCTCCTGCCGGTTGCCGACTTACAATAAGGAACATTGCATACATCATATATAATCACATCATGGCCATATCACATCACAGCACACCCCTGCAAAACAAAGTTAGACGTCTCTAATTTTCTTTGCATGTTTTACGTGGTTTGGGGCTTTCAATAAGTGTCGTTCTAACTTACGAACAAGAACCACAACGTTGATACTAGTATTGTCAATTACCCGTTGTAAATTGAGTCTTCACTATGTTGGGAGAAACAGGCACCCGCAAAGCCACTTATGCAATACAAGTTGCATGTCAAGCGTGGAGCAAGTCTCATGAACGATGTCATGTAAGGTTAGCCCGGACCGCTTCATCCCACCATCCTGCAAGATGCAAAGTACACAAGAAGCAATCGACAACAAAAGCATCAACGCCCATAATAACCATTGTGTTCTACTCGTGCAACATATCTACATATAGACACGGCTCTGATACTGTCAACACCCGGATTTTTAATCCCAGATGCCTGTTATGCCATACATCGCAATCCCAGGATTACCATTTTTGCGAGACATAACAGAATTGATACCATAGTACATCATCCATTACAAACCGTACATAAGTTCTTACACAAATAGGGATCTCATGATCCAGTTCTTAATACAACATCAAGCAGCGGAATACGTAATAATAACGGTAGCATGGGCGAAGCTCCATCTTTGGGGCCACAGGCAATGCTGACGATGGGAGATGATCCTAGTTGTCGTAACCTTCTTTGGGTCCATCCTCCAGGTACTCCTCTTCATAGTCTGGCCATGGGAATAGCCAGGGACAAAGCCATGAGTACTCTTTAAGTACTCGCAAACTAATACTAACAAGTGAAAGGGGGTTTTGATAATAGGACACTAGGATCTAGGGTTATTTTGCAAAAACCAGGTTTATCTCTACTAAGTTTAGGAGCAACGAATGCTAGTTGAAGTTTTATAACACCTAAATGGGAACTTGTATTTCATGCCACAACCCTGTTGTGGTCAAGTAAAAGTCTCAATTCATTTCACAAGTCATTTTGAAAAGTCTGACGGTGGAACAGTATGGCCACTCCAACTTTCCATAACTGCGGACGCGGCTATTCAAATAGTTTGACCCTCTGCAGAGATTGTACACTTTCACCACAACATCCGATACATCCGTCAGAAACAAATCCTGAATTCACCATACTCAGTATGCGGATAATCAATCCTAACCTTTCAATTACACGCCCTAGTATAAGCACCTCTCCTGTGAGTTTGGCCTCCCAACCATGACCAACTGTCATCTTGGGTACTGCACAGGTGGACAATCTTCACAAGGTATCCTCAGCTTAGACCTTGGTGGTGAAGGAACCCATACTAAGGTATATAAGTTTCCAGTCAATCCGTACCCAGTTTTCGGGTATTGTGGTTGTACGATAAAATTGGAATGGTATCGCATCCAGACAACCATCAGTTTTAAAAAGGGCTAAGGCTCATGCCTCATCATTTTCATCACCAAAATCATCAAGTGTTCGGAAACACATGTCCAAAAAATTTCAATAGAATGATCCATCATTCCAAGGTTTTCATAACCATTTTTCCACCAAGTATTCCCATCTAAAGTTGATCAGGTTTTATGCTTAGCACTAGCATCTACAGGTGGGGTAAGCAATGATGAGGGGTGGTAAACTAATGGAGTTTTAACTAAGTTCAATCTCATGCCTTAGGATGACATCAAGATTATCTAGCTTAGGCCAAATTTTATGCTCTTTATGCAACCTTCAAATATCTTTCTAGTATCTACCATTCTTTTAAGTAAACTCTAAGTAAGAGTTTTGATAAAGAAATAAAGTAAGAAGCTTGCAAGTAAAACTAGGATTGGGTATCAAGTGGAGATGATCATATATGCTTAAGGCATATAGTGGTCATGGTAACAAGCAAGTATTAGCTTGCACAATCAACTGGTAGTATTAGGCTTGCATCAGTGTCAATATAAGCTTGCATTAGTAGGGTATCTTACAAGTGTTAGCTTGCATTGGTCCACTTAGTTAGTAAAGCTTGCCTTGTGCAGAGCAATGGTTGAAGTTCTCCTCGCCTTCTTCTTCGTAGAATCCTCCTTCCACCTCGTATCCTTGGTCGATACTAGCATCTATGAATAAATACGATGTACACAATCACTAAACAATACTTAACTACTTGCAATCATCACACACAAGGGTCCTATAGATGATCTAACATCATCTCTAACATTACAAGATTAAGGCTTGGTTTAAATCCTTTTATTTTTAGAAAAGTAATTTCTACTCATTGAAAAACTACTTAAGATTTAATATTCTCCAAACCAAACATGGGATCATGTTGACACATGTCACCACCACATATTTTAGTCTATGGGAATATGATTTAAAGTGGTATCACAATTTAATAAGGTTTTACCCTTTTATTTTAATTAAATAAAGTGACTAGAAATGCCTATGTAGCATTCTTTTATTACTTGAACATTATTTCTGTAAGTAAACCTATATGTTTTTATATATTCTGAAAGGTATGGTTAAATGCGATTTTTGAGAGTTGGAATCAACTCAAAAGCTATTATGGTTTAAATTTGAAAAATGTTTGAATGCATAAAAGCTTCTACCTTGTTATTTTTACCATGGGTGATCTATAGATCCAAATGACTTGAATCCAACGGGCTTGGATTCAGCATTTCCAGACCTTTCTAACAAAATTGGTTTCATTCAATTTGGTGCACTGAATCGATCTGGGTTGATTTTTGAAACTGGGTACAGAAGTGAGTTTGAAATAAAATGGAAAAGGTTTAATTCCAATAACTGGGTTGCGCGAGAAAAGTTAACGGGCCAGCCTGCTAAGCATAGCGCTTCCGCGGGCTGTTTAAGTGGCTGTCCCCACTCGTCAATGAGACAGGGGGGTGCGAAGCGGTATGGGGCGATGTGGGACGTTCGATCTGGTTCTAATCCAACGGCTGTGAGTCATCGTCGACGTTGGGCAACGCCGGTGAGACAGAAACCTAGCGCGGCCAGTGGGGGTTGCTGGGGCTCATCGGGGTGCAGGCGAGGGTCGGCGAGGCGGGCGACGGCAATCGACGGCGAACTCAGGGGTGGTCGCGACAGCTCCTGGGGTGGACGAAATCGATGGCGCCCTTCTTCTCCAGAGGCGGCGGGCTCCGGTGAAATTCCGGCGATGCGATGCTCGCCTTGCTCCGGGACTGAGGTGGGGTGGTTCTGGGTGAGAGAGGAGTGGAATGGTGTGAAGAATTCGAGCGGGGGAGTCCTCTATTTATAGCCTCGACGGTGAGACCGAACGGCATGGGCAGGCGACGGTGGCAACATGGCTACGGGCTGCTAGAGGCATGGCCGGCGGTGGCGATCGCTTGGTGGTCTCCTGGCGATGCTCTACGGCTTTAATGCGCTTGTAGGGGCGGGGCGGTTTGGTCTGGAACACGCGACGCTCTGCACGGCAGAGGCGGTGTCTTCGACGGCGAGTGGTGGTTGTGCGTCATGGGGCGGCGAACGGGGATGTCTGGCGGTCTCCTGGGTCAGTGGTGATCGTGTATGCACGCGGCAAGGGCGGCGCACGGTCTGGGATTGGCCGAGGTGGCGCTCGCGCATGCTCTGTCAGTTGGCGAGGCACGACGGCGTTCCTGGGTGCTCATGTCGGTGTCTTCGAGGCAGGGCTGGTCGAGAGGGGGCGGTGAGGCATGGGTGATCTCCCAGACAAGGTTGGCATGGCTAGTTTCCTTCCTAGCTTGCTGTCTACACTGGGGTGGCAAGGGTGGCTTCGGCTGTTCACCATTGATGGTATTGGCAAGCTCACAGTGGTGCTAGTGCTTGGTTAATCTTGCTAGATGATCTACTGAGCTGGTTGTGAGCTAGATAGGGAACCAGTTAGGCTTAAAACACTACACACTATAGTGTTTTGATTTTGTTTGATTTGTGTCTGCCAAGTGTTTGATGAAATGGCCGCATGAATTCAAGTTTTGAATTTTGAAAAGGTTTTTGGTGGGTGTGCTAGATTGGTGCTGGTGAGTCTGCAGATGCTTGGGTTTTGAAAGTTGAGCATGTTTGAGTGGTTTTTGAAAAAGTGGGATCTTCTCATATGATAAAGATTCAATTTTTAATTGCCATTTAAACTATGCATTTGAAATTTTCTGGATGATCACAAAGTGGGCCTTGATACTTTGCTATGAGTACAATCAAGGGGTGCAAAGATCCAGAAAAGTTTCTGTTAGGTTTTGAAAGTTTGAGACAGCCAAAGTAGGCATGGGAGTTAAATTGGTCAAAATGACCATTCCTTTATTTTATTTGTTTTGCTTTATTTGTCTTTGGGAAAAGTGTGGGAAATGTTTTAGATAATGTTTATTTCACCTAAGAAACATTTTACAAGCAAGGAAACACACAAACAAGGTGGTTCAAAAGAATTTCAAATTCAATGCATACTCATATGCATGCATTCATAATTTTATTTAGAAAAGTTTTTGTTAACCCTAATTTTGATACATAGAGTTTGATGATCCAAGTTCAATATTTTTGGGATTTTACAAACCTTCCCCCCTTGAACAAAATCTCGTCCCGAGATTTGAAAAAGGACAAAAAGATTACCTAGGATTTGAAGAGATCGGGAAACTCCGTCCTGATATGATCTTCGTGCTCCCAGGTAGCTTCCTCTTCTGTGTGGTTGCTCCACTGAATCTTGAGAAACTTGATGCTTCGGGTTCGGGTAGTTCGAAAAGCTTCTTCCAAAATATGGATGGGTAATTCAAGATAGGTCAGGTCATTGTTGATCTCTATGGTCCGATGGTCGATGTTTTTGAACACTTCGGTCTTCTCGGGGACTTCGAGACACTTGCGAAGTAACGAGATATGGAACACATTGTGCACGGCTGACATCTCTTCGGGTAGTTCCAATTGATATGACACTTCTCCTCGACGGTTCAGAATCTTAAAAGGTCCGATATATCTAGGGCCTAACTTTCCCTTTAGTTGGAAACGCTGCATTCCCTTCAATGGCGACACTTTCAGATAAACAAAATCTCCTATGTTAAAGGCGAGGTCTCTACGTCTCTTGTCGGCGTAACTCTTTTGTCTAGATTGGGCTGTCTTGAGGTGCTAACGAATCTTGTGAACCTTCTCTTCTGCTTCTCGTAGGATGTCGGGTCCAAAAATCTGACTTTCTCCTACTTCCGACCAGTTCAAAGGGGTGCGACACTTCCTTCCGTACATGAATTCAAATGGGGCCATTTGCAAACTGGCTTGATAACTGTTGTTGTACGAAAATTCTGCAAACGGCAGACAGTGTTCCCACTTGGATCCATATTCTAACACACATGCTCTCAGCATATCTTCGAGTATTTGATTTACTCGCTCCATTTGTCCATCGGTCTGAGGGGATATGCGGTGCTGAAATCTAGATGGGTTCCTAAACCTTCTTGGAGTTTCTCCCAGAATCTCGAGGTAAACTGAGTCCCTCGATCCGATACAATGTTCTTGGGGACTCCATGCAAACTAACGATTCTAGCGATGTACAACTCTGCTAGTTTCGAACTCTGATATGTGGTCTTGACGGGTAATAAATGGGCGACTTTGGACAATCTGTCCACTATGACCCAGATAGAGTCATTTCCCCAACTAGAAGTAGGCAGTCCAGTGATAAAGTCCATTCCAACGGAATCCCATTTCCATTCCGGAATCTGCAAGGGTTGCAACAATCCAGTGGGTCTTTGATGTCCTGTCTTGACTCGCTGACATATATCACACTTGGCGATATAGCTTCCGATTTATCTCTTCATCTTATGCCACCAAAATTGCTCTTTCAAATCTTGATACATCTTAGTTCCTCGGGGATGGATAGAATAAAGAGTATCATGATCCTCCTTCAAGATAACTTCTTTCAACTCAGAATCTGCGGGTACACAAAGGCGTCCTTTGTACCACAAAACTCCTTCTTCGTCCTCGGTGAATCCGGGTACCTTGCCTGTACCGATACGACGCTTGATTCCGTCAATACTAGCATTTCCCTCCTGCGCCTCTTTAATCTGACTGATCAAAGTGGGATGGAGTTCTATGCTAGCCAAAAATCCTTCACTTACTAATTCCATTCGAAAATCTTCCATCTCTTTGTGCAAACTTGGTTGCTCCCTCAAAATCATGGAGTTCAAGCGGCATGGCAATCTGCTAAGGGCATCGGCTACCACATTGGCTTTACCAGGGTGATAGTGAATGTCCAGATCGTAATCCTTGAGTAGCTCTATCCATCTTCTCTGCCTCATATTCAGCTCTTTCTGAGTGAATATATACTTTAGGCTCTTGTGATCCGTATAGATCTCACAACGGTTTCCCATCAGGTAATGTCTCCATGTTTTCAGGGCTAGAACTACGGCTGCGAGTTCGAGGTCATGGGTTGGGTAATTTTGCTCATGTTGCTTCAGTTGTCGAGATAGATAAGATATAACTTTGCCTTCTTGCATTAGCACACATCCGAGACCGATCTTGGATGCGTCACAATACACATCGAAGGGCTTCATGATATCTGGCATGATCAAGATTGGGGCTGAAATCAATCTCCTCTTGAGTTCTTGAAAACTTGCTTCACATTTGTCGGTCCATTCAAACTTCTTGTCCTTCTTCAGCAATTGGGTCATGGGTCTGGCAATACTAGAGAATCCTTCTATGAATTTGCGGTAATATCCCGCCAATCCGAGAAATGCACGAACTTGGGTTTGAGTGGTTGGGGCTTGCCAATCTTCTACATCTTTCACTTTGGCAGGGTCAACGGCAATTCCTCCGGCTGATACAATGTGACCGAGGAATCCTACCTCCTGTAACCAGAATTCACATTTGCTAAACTTTGCATACAACTGATGCTCTCTAAGGGTTCCAAGAATGGTCCTTAGGTGTAGCTCATGTTCTTCTTCTGATTTGGAATAAATCAGAATGTCATCGATGAAAACAACGACAAACTTATCCAGGAAGTCCATAAAAATCTTATTCATGAGATTCATGAAATAAGCGGGGGCATTGGTTAGTCTGAAAGACATGACTGTATACTCATACAATCCATATCTGGTGGTAAAGGCAGTCTTTGGAATATCCTTTGCATGAATTTTGAGTTGATGATAGCCAGTTCTAAGATCAATCTTAGAAAACACTTTGGCACCGGTCAACTGATCAAACAAATCTTCTATCTTGGGCAAGGGGTACTTGTTCTTGATGGTGACATCATTCAATTTCCGATAATCCGTACACAAATGGTTAACTCCATCCTTCTTGTCCACAAACAAGACAGGTGATCTCCATGGTGACGCACTTGGTTGAATCAATCCAATTTCCAGCATGGAATCCAGTTGCTTCTTCAGTTCTGCTAGCTCTGACGGGTTCATACTATATGGTCTCTAGGTTATGGGTCCAGTTCTGGGGATTAGTTCGATGATAAACTCGATATCCCGATCTGGGGGCATACCGGGTAAAACATCTGGAAATACATCGGGGTATTCACAGACTATCCGAACTTGGTCAATGGTAGGTTGGGCTATACTCTTGTTGCATTTGAATTGGCAAGGTAAGGTTTCAGATATATGCTCGACTGATATTCCGGCTGTATTAGTCGTGGTTATGGCTTTCTTGGCACAGTTAATCAATCATTTATGCTTGGACATCCAATCCATTCCTAGTACTACTTCCAAACCTTTAATTCCGAGTACTACCAGATTTGCATAAAAATCTATGCCATGGATTCGGATAGGGACGGCTTTGCAAATTTTCCTAGCCTTGGTGGTTGATCCGGGAATTTAAACAATCATAACATGCTTCAGTTTGGTTGGTTTGAATTTTACTAGTGCATGCAAATTCTTCGGTGACAAATGAATGCGATGCACCAGAATCAAACAACACTCTTGCAAGTACTGAATTAACCGAAAATATACCCAGCACGACGTCTGGCGCTTCCTGAGCTTCTTCAGCATGCATGAGAAAAAGACGGCCGTTGCGGTTGAGTGAATTCCCTGGGGCAAATCTTCTTCCTGACTGAACACGACGCTTCTGCTGAGCTGGGACATTGGCATTGGGGGCGGTAGCATTCTTCTTGTTGGGGCACTCATTGGAATAGTGGCCTTTATTTCCACAGTCATAACAAGTCACTTGCGACTTGTCCTTGGCTGCTACAGCAAGATTGCTTCCAAATCCTAGGCGTGTTGGTGTTGGCGGTAGCATTGTTGTTGTTGAACTTGGGTGGGGCACGATTGAAATTGCTAGCGTTGCCAGGGTTGTTGTGGTTTCCTCCGGGCCTAGGGTTTCCACGGTTGGGATAGGTCGGACGATTCATTGGGGGTCTGTTGGTTCTTGGGGCAAATCCTAGAGATGGGTTGGGGCGATACTTTGGAGTCTGATGGGTTCCTGGTTGATGCATCATGTGACGCTTGCAGTTCTCATTGGCTTGGTTGATCTTTCCTTCCATCTGGATAGCTGAGTCAACATGGGCTTCAATATCAGCAAAGGGGATATTGACTAACACAGTCTGCATCTCGTCATGCAGACCATTCAGGAATCTTTCTTTCTTCTTGGCTTCGGTGTCGATCTCATCCAGGGCATACCTAGCTAATGACAAGAATTTGTCACGGTATTCCACTACAGTCATCCTTCCTTGCTTCAGCTCTCTAAACTCGTCTCTCATTCTCTTGATCAAACCTAGTGGTACATGGGTTCTGCTAAACTTGACCTTGAATTCCTCCCAGGTCATCATCTGGCCTCCGGTCATTGCGCGAACACTGTTCCACCATGCCCTGGCATCTCCGGCTAGATAGTGGGTGGCGAACAGAACTTTCTCGTTGGCTTCCACTCCGGCGACTTCTAGGTTATTTTCCATGGTTTGCAGCCAATCATCGGCGTCTAGGGGTTCTTCTGACTTAGTGAAAACGGGTAGGTTGGTATTCTGGAAATTCTTGAGATTAGATCCATGGTTGTCTTGATTTCCATGGCCTTGGTTGTTATGGGCAAGCTGGGCTATCTACTGAAGGGTGGCTATGTTGGCTTGACGTTTTGCTCTTTCAGCTTCGCGGTCAGAAGTCAACATTTGCAGAATCTGCAACATCGGGTCCAGGGATGAACCACTTCCTCCATGTGGCATCTGAAGATTGAGATAGATCATGAGAAAAGAGGGAAATTTCTAAAGTTTTGGGTCTTTGAAAAGTTTTTAAAGTTTGACTCAGATTTTCTAGCAACTTGCTTTTTCATTCATTCATAGCACACGGTACAACACACACCACAACAAAGGAAGGCTGATGGTTTTAAGAACCATTCTGAGAACTACGATACAGTGGGACCGAATACTACTCACTACGCTAGTGCTCAAGTGCTACTACTCCTCGGAATATGTGGCCTCATCATCCTTATCATCATCGATGAAGGCGAAATCGTCTTCATCGGTGAAGAAGTCCATAGCCTGATCCTCCAGAAAATCATCGTCATCGCTGAGATAGGAGTAGGGGTCTCCACGAAGATCCTCTCCGGCATTCTCCCTTTCCTCCAACTGCATGTCTCTCTCGTGGATGGTCTCCTCCAAAGATGAGATGCAGTGGCGAAGACGGGCAATGATGTGCTCCTTCTTGTCGAGCTGACGGCGGCGAGACTAGCGATCCTTTGCTAGCATGGCGATGGTTTGGTCCTTCGTCTTGATGATGGCAGACTTGTGGTTGGAGTAGTCACGGCAATTGTCTAACTCCTGCTGATGATCGTACATCATGAAGCTAAGGTGGTCCAATTGAGTCTTTAGCTCGGGGTGGTATGGGGCTTCTAGTGGTTGTCCATTTGCATCACGTCTTGGGCAAAACTCAAAGCGAATACCCTTGATATGATTGATGCTCTGCCCACACAGACGGGAAAGAGCTTCCTGCATGGCCCTGGCAAGTCCATCAAGCTAGTTGTTCTCTCTTAAGGTAAACTGAATTCCTTCCGCAGTGGGAGGTTCAATCTTTCCTCTGAGACTTGCAACAATTAGCCACTGCAGATCTTATCCTCCTTGATCATTGAGCTGAGCTCCAAAGAACTTAGGGTGTGGACGCTCCAGAAGTTCCAAAAGCTGGTCCAAATCCCTCTCAAAGATAAGGTCTCCTCCATTCCCCAACTGATAAAACTTGCTGTACTTCACGTCCATCTATAAGAATATAGGATGATTAAGTTATTTGAGTGATCAAGTGTGTCAAAATTTTATGTATGTTGCAAGGGTTTTTGAAGAACATGAATTTTCGTGAGAGAATCCAAGGGGTAAGAATGAGAATAAGTTTTTGTAAATATTTGTTTTCTTTGGTTTTGAAACTAAGTGTTTGATTCAAACGTCCAGTCTAACTAGGGTCTCCTATGGTCAGGATGGCTCTGATACCAACTTGTCAACACCCAGATTTTTAATCCCAGATGCCTGTTATGCCATACATCACAATCCCAGGATTACCATTTTTGTGAGACATAACAGAATTGGATACCATAGTACATCATCCATTACAAACCGTACATAAGTTCTTACGCAAATAGGGAACTCATGATCCAGTTCTTATACAACATCAAGCAGCGGAATACGTAATAATAACGGTAGCATGGGCGAAGCTCCATCTTCGGGGTCACAGGCAATGCTGACGATGGGAGATGATCCTAGTTGTCGTAACCTTCCTGGGGTCCATCCTCCAGGTACTCCTCTTCATAGTCTGGCCATGGGAATAGCCATGGACAAAGCCATGAGTACTCTTTAAGTACTCGCAAACTAATACTAACAAGTGAAAGGGGGTTTTGATAATAGGACACTAGGCTCTAGGGTTATTTTGCAAAAACCAGGTTTATCTCTACTAAGTTTAGGAGCAACGAATGCTAGTTGAAGTTTTATAACACCTAAATGGGAACTTGTATTTCATGCCACAACCCTGTTGTGGTCAAGTAAAAGTCTCAATTCATTTCACAAGTCATTTTGAAAAGTCTGACGGGGGAACAAGATAACCCAATCGTCCATAATCATGACGCGGCTATTCGAATAGTTTGACACTCTGCAAAGATTTTACACTTTCACCACAACATTCGATAAACCTGTCAGGAACAAATCATGAATTCACCATACTCAGTATGCGGATAATCAATCCTAACCTTTCAATTACACGCCCTAGTATAAGCACCTCTCCTGTGAGTTTGGCCTCCCAACCATGACCAACTGTCATCTTGGGTACTGCACAGGTGGACAATCTTCACAAGGTATCCTCAGCTCAGACCTTGGCTGTGAGGGAACTAATACTAAGGGATATAAGTTTCCAGTAAAGCCCTACCCAATTTTCGGGTATTGTGGTTGTACGATAAAATTGGAATGGTATCGCATCCAGACAACCATCAGTTTTAAAAAGGGCTAAGGCTCATGCCTCATCATTTTCATCACCAAAATCATCAAGTGTTCGGAAACACATGTCCAAAAAATTTCAATAGAATGATCCATCATTCCAAGGTTTTCATAACCATTTTTCCACCAAGTATTCCCATCTAAAGTTGATCAGGTTTTATGCTTAGCACTAGCATCTACAGGTGGGGTAAGCACTGATGAGGGGTGGTAAACTAATGGAGTTTTAACTAAGTTCAATCTCATGCCTTAGGATGACATCAAGATTATCTAGCTTAGGCCAAATTTTATGCTCTTTATGCAACCTTCAAATATCTTTCTAGTATCTACCATTCTTTTAAGTAAACTCTAAGTAAGAGTTTTGATAAAGAAATAAAGTAAGAAGCTTGCAAGTAAAACTAGGATTGGGTATCAAGTGGAGATGATCATATATGCTTAAGGCATATAGTGGTCATGGTAACAAGCAAGTATTAGCTTGCACAATCAACTGGTAGTATTAGGCTTGCATCAGTGTCAATATAAGCTTGCATTAGTAGGGTATCTTGCAAGTGTTAGCTTGCATTGGTCCACTTAGTTAGTAAAGCTTGCCTTGTGCAGAGCAGTGGTTGAAGTTCTCCTCACCTTCTTCTTCGTAGAATCCTCCTTCCACCTCGTATCCTTGGTCGGTACTAGCGTCTATGAATAAATACGATGTACACAATCACTAAACAATACTTAACTACTTGCAATCATCACACACAAGGGTCCTATAGATGATCTAACATCATCTCTAACATTACAAGATTAAGGCTTGGTTTAAATCCTTTTATTTTTAGAAAAGTAATTTCTACTCATTGAAAAACTACTTAAGATTTAATATTCTCCAAACCAAACATGGGATCATGTTGACACATGTCATCACCACATATTTTAGTCCATGGGAATATGATTTAAAGTGGTGTCACAATTTAATAAGGTTTTACCCTTTTATTTTAATTAAATAAAGTGACTAGAAATGCCTATGTAGCATTCTTTTATTACTTGAACATTATTTCTGTAATTAAACCTATATGTTTTTATATATTCTGAAAGGTATGGTTAAATGTGATTTTTGAGAGTTAGAATCAACTCAAAAGCTATTATGGTTTAAATTTGAAAAATGTTTGAATGCAGAAAAGCTTCTGCCTTGTTATTTTTACCATGGGTGATCTATAGATCCAAATGACTTGAATCCAAAGGGCTTGGATTCCGCATTTCCAGACCTTTCTAACAAAATTGGTTTCATTCAATTTGGTGCACTGAATCGATCTGGGTTGATTTTTGAAATTGGGTACAGAAGTGAGTTTGAAATAAAATGGACAAGGTTTAATTCAAATAACTGGGCTGCGCGGGAAAAGTTAACGGGCCGGCCTGCTAAGAATAGCGCTTCCGCGGGCTGTTTAAGTGGTTGTCCCCACTCGTCAATGAGATAGGGGTGCGAAGCGGTATGGGGCGATGTGGGAAGTTCGATCTGATTCTAATCCAACGGCTGTGAGTCATCGTCGATGTTGGGCAACGCCGGTGAGACAGAAACCTAGCGCGGCCAGTGGGGGTTGCTGGGGCTCATCGAGGTGCAGGCGAGGGTCGGCGAGGCGGGCGAACAACGAAGTCAACGACGGCGAACTCAGGGGTGGTCGCGGCAGCTCCTGGGGTGGACGAAATCGATGGCGCCCTTCTTCTCCAGAGGCGGCGGGCTCCGGTGAAATTCCGGCGATGCGCTGCTCGCCTTGCTCCGGGACTGAGGTGGGGTGGTTCTGGGTGAGAGAGGAGTGGAATGGTGTGAAGAATTCGAGCGGGGGAGTCCTCTATTTATAGTCTCGACGGTGAGACCGAACGGCATGGGCAGGCGACGGTGGCGACATGGCTACGGGCTGCTAGAGGCATGGCTGGCGGTGGCGATCGCTTGGTGGTCTCCTGGCGATGCTCTACGGCTTTAATGCGCTTGTAGGGGCGGTGTGGTTTGGTCTGGAACACACGAAGCTCTGCATGGCAGAGGCGGCGTCTTCGAGGGCGGCGTGGTCAGGCATCATGGGGCGAACGGGATGTCCGCGGTCTCTGGTCGGTGGTGATCGTGTATGCACGCGGCGAGGGGCGCGCGGTTTGTGGGCTTCGGTCGAGGGTGGCGCTTTGGCGCATGCTCGGTACGGTTGGCAGAGGCACGGACGCGGCGTTCCTGGGTGCTCTGGTCGGTGTCTTCGAGGCAGGGCTGGTCGAGAGGGGGCGGTGAGGCATGGGTGATCTCCCAGACAAGGTTAGCATGGCTAGTTTCCTTCCTAGCTTGCTGTCTACACTGGGGTGGCAAGGGTGGCTTCGGCTGTTCACCATTGATGGTATTGGCAAGCTCACAGTGGTGATAGTGCTTGGTTAATCTTGCTAGATGATCTACTAAGCTGGTTATGAGCTAGATAGGGAACCAGTTAGGCTTAAAACACTGCACACTATAGTGTTTTGATTTTGTTTGATTTGTGTCTGCCAAGTGTTTGATGAAATGGCCGCATGAACTCAAGTTTTGAATTTTGAAAAGGTTTTTGGTGGGTGTGCTAGATTGGTGCTGGTGAGTCTGCAGATGCTTTGGTTTTGAAAGTTGAGCTTGTTTGAGTGGTTTTTGAAAAAGTGGGATCTTCTCATATGATAAAGATTCAATTTTGAATTGCCATTTAAACTATGCATTTGAAAGTTTCCGGATGATCACAAAGTGGGCCTTGATACTTTGCTATGAGTACAAACAAGGGGTGCAAAGATCTAGAAATTTTTTTGTTAGGTTCTGAAAGTTTGAGACAGCCAAAGTAGGCATGGGAGTTAAATTGGTCAAAATGACCATTCCTTTATTTTATTTGTTTTGCTTTATTTGTCTTTGGGAAAAGTGTGGGAAATGTTTTAGATAATGTTTATTTCACCTAAGAAACATTTTACATGCAAGGAAACGCACAAACAAGGTGGTTCAAAAGAATTTCAAATTCAATGCATACTCATATGCATGCATTCATAATTTTATTTAGAAAAGTTTTTGTTAACCCTAATTTTGATGCTTAGAGTTTGATGATCCAAGTTCAATATTTTTGGGATGTTAAAGATACCACTGTAGGGGTTCGTAGCATGGAAAACAAAAAAATTCTACCGCATGCACACAAACAAGCTAGGATCTATCTACTAGATTGTAGCAACGAGTCAATTAGAGTACTCACCCTCGAAGATTCCAAAGCGGTTAACGAGAGCAGATTCTCATGGGTGATGTAGTCATAAACTTGCCGATCTCAAGATCGCGTAGATGATCCTTTCGGCTCTGTCATGCAGCGTCCAGCGATTGGTGGTCACCACTCGATGAAGACATTCCTCTCCCTTGTTCCAGCAGGCAGTGGAGGTTGTAGTTCTCCCCTCGCGATTCCGGCAGCATGACGGCGTGGTATCGGAAGTAGAGGGAAGATCCCGCAGGGCTTCGCCTAAACCGGTGCGGGTTATGGTGGATCTAGGGTTTTCCGGCTATCTAGGTTTAGAAGGCCGGAGTGGAGGAGGAGGAGTCGGCGGCTGACCTGGCACAGCTGGCCGGCTACGCATTTGAGTAGGAGGATGGCTTGGTGGTGTTTGGGGCAGCCATCCCCCTCTATTTATGAGAAGGGGGCAGCCTTGGGAGGGGAGGGTTTTAATCCAAACCCAAACCCAAGTTGGATTGAAGGAAGGACTCTTTCCTTCTTACACTAGGAAACCATTGTTCCAGTTTGACTTTTCAAACCTCCCGTTTGACTTTCAATTTAGAGCTTTAATTCTCTCTTGCAAATGCCCAAACCAAGTGACCTGGGATATGATCCAATCAATCCACTTACCCATGACACATTCATGGACCATTCCCCTTCTGGTCCGGTGAACCTTCTAGACCCTTCTAGAACCTCTTCGATGAAAACATCGAAATCATTCTCGAACTCCGGAATCGGACTTTCCTTGTATTGTTTACATTACACACTTTGCTTAATGCAATTATCTGTTGCTTGCAACTTAATACCCGAGGGCTATTCGGATGATATCCCAGAGGTGGATTATTAGTCATAGATGCAGTTGGATTACGGTCTATGTATCATGTTGTAATGCCCAAGTGAATCTCATAGTGATCATCATGTCATGTACATGCATTGTTATGCAGTCTCTATTTGTCAATTGCCTAGCTGTAATTTGTTCACCCAGCATGTTATTTATCTTATGGAGAAACACCTCTAGTGAACTGTGGACCCTGGTCCATTCCTTCGCACTAATATACCATCTATTGCTTACTGTTTACTTTCTACAATTACTGCAAGCAATTACTTTCTTCCACTCTATACGTTTAATCCTTTGTTTTCAGCAAAACTAGTGAGCTTGATAACCTCAGTGATAAGTTGGGGCAAAGTATTTTGGTTGTGTTGTGTGCAGGTTACATGTTGCTAGCAACACCTTCGTAAGTGGTTTCTTTCTCCTACTGGTTCGATAACCTTGGTTCCATAACTGAGGGAAAACTTACTGCTATGCTCATCATACCTTGATCTTGTGGTTCCCAATAGGCTCTACATCAACCGATCCATCAGGCGGCAAGGCCTATAGGCTCTACGATCCAGCAGCAAAGCGTGTCGTCGTCTCACGCGATGTCGTGTTCGACGAGTGTGCTGGTTGGGACTGGCAAGGAAAGGATGGAGTGGGCAACAGTGCTGAGGAGTTCGTCGTCGATTATTCCCATGCACATGTCACTTCTCTTGATTATGCTGAGTCCACCGTGTCGCCATGATGACCCACAAGTATAGGGGATCGCAATAGTCTTCGAGGGTAGTAAACCCCAATTTATTGATTTGACAGAAGGGGAGCCAAAGAATATTTATAAGCCTTAACAACTGAGTTGTCAATTCAGCTGCACCTGGAAATAGTCTTGCTCGCAGTAGTTTATCAGTAGCAACAGTTTTGTAGTAGCAAGGGCAAAGTAACAGCTGCAGTAAAATAAAGGAAGTAGTAACAATAGTAGCAAACAGCAAGATTTGAGTGCGGTAGGCATAGGGATGAATGGACGGGCGTTGCATGGAAAAGACTATTCATGTAATATCAAGATCTAGGATATTTGCAAATAAATAAGATAAAGCATCCAAGTACTAAATAATCATAGGCATGTGTTCCATATATAGTCATACGTGCTCGCAATAAGAACTTGCACAACATCTTTTGTCCTGCCAGCCCGTTGCAGCGGGGCCTCAAGGGAATCTACTGGCAATTAAGGTACTCCTTTTAATAGAGTACCAGAGCAAATCATTAACACTCCGTGAACACACGTTATCCTCATATCACAGCCATCCCCTCCAGTTATCCCAATTTCTGTCACTCCAGGGCCTCGGGTTCCGGACAATAATATGTATAAACAACTTGTAGGTAAGATCACAAACAATACTATCATCATGAATCAATAACATGTTTAGATCTAAGATCATGGCACTCGGGACCTAGTGACAAGCATTAAGCATAACAAGTTGTAACAATGTCAAAAAGCACTAACAAAGATACTAGGCACCATGCCCTAACAATCTTATGCAATTACATGATAGATCTCATCCAATCCCTACCATCCCCATAGCCTACTACAGGGGATTACTCACTCATGAATGGGGGAAACATGGATGGTTGATGGAGAGGCATCGGTGATGATGATCTCCTCCAATTCCCCGTCTCGGCAGGGTGCCAGAACAGAGTTTATGGTTCCGAATAGCGGTTTCTTGTGGTGGTGGTGCAGCGGAACTCTATCTAGAAAAACGTCAAACCCCCCTCTGTTTTTAGGTCAGAGGGCTTATGTAGGCGAAGGGAGAGGTCGAGGGGGTGCCCGAGGTGGCCACACCACCCCCCAGCATGGCCTAGCCTGGCCTGCGCCACCAGGTGGTGTGGGCCCCTCGTAGCCCTTCTCCGTCTCGTCTTCTGGATCCGTGAGTCTTCTGGTAAAATAGGAGTTTTGCGATATTTTCCAGGATTTTTCCTGAAAGTTGATTTCCTGCACAAAAACTAGACACCAAAGCAATTCTGCTGAAAACAGCATCAGTCCGTGTTAGTTGTATCCAAATCACACAATTAGAGGATAAACAATAGAAAAAGTGTTCGGGAAAGTAGATATGTTTTGGACGTATCACGCCACCTCCAAGACATCAGGCCCAACAGGACTCTCCTACCATGGCAAGCAAGGACACACAGCCCTCGTCGACACCTAAGCCTATGGTGGCGCCCGTGGTGCATGCAACGCCGTCGTCAACACCAGATCCTGAGAGCTTCAACGCTAGGGTTGATCCAGATGCACCGCACCGCTATCGGCGTGTCCTGGACCTGATGGATCTAGGGTAATCGCACCATGGAAGGCCGAGTGCATGCTGCTCACTCTGTCAGGCGATCCCTCCACATATGACGAGGTTGAACAGGACGAGTGTTGGTGAGCTGCCATGTGAGATGAGCTTGCCTCTATCGAGGAGAACAACACCTGGAGCCTCACTGACCCGCCTGCAGGTCACAAACCGATCGGTGTCAAATGGGTGTACAAATTGAAGTGCAATGCGGATGGCAACATGCTGAAGCACAAAGCACGCCTGGTGGCGAAGGGCTATGTCTAGAGGCCGGGGATTGACTTCGCAGGTCACAAACCGATCAGTGTCAAATGGGTGTACAAACTGAAGCCTGGCACGGATGGCAACGTGCTAAAGCACAAAGCATTCATGGTGGCGAAGGGCTATGCCCAGAGGCCAGGGATTGACTTTGACGAAGTCTTTTCTCCGGTGGCGAGGCTAGACTCCATGCATCTCCTTCTCGTTGTTGCCATGCAGAATAAGTGGGAGGTGCATCACATGGATGTCAAGACAGCCTTCTTAAACGGAGAGCTGGGCGAGGAGGTCTACATCATGGTGCCACCTAGGTTCACCGCCTCCACTTCGTCAAGCAAGGTGTTGCACCTTCACAAGGCTCTGTACGACCTTCGTTAGGCCCCACGATATTGGAACATCAAGCTAGACTAAGTGCTTACATCGCTCGGGTACATGCGCAGTGAATTATCAGAGCATGTTGTGTACACTCGAGGCAAGGATGGCGAGCGGGTACTATTGGGGGTGTACGTCGAAAAACTAATTGTGACAGGAGCGTGCACGACGGCTATCTCCAAGTTCAAGGCTGAGATGAGCTCGAGTTTCTCCATGCGTGACCTTGGGCTGCACACACTATACCTCTAAATCGAGGTAGCACAAGCGCCAGGGAAGATCACGATGAAGCAAACCGCGTTCACCGGCAAGCTTATCGAGAAGGCGGGCATATCTAATGGCAATGCGGTCCACGTGCCAATGTAACAACGCCTAAAGCTATCCAAGGTGAGCACCAACCCACCTGTGGACATCACCATGTATTGGAGCATTATCGGCAGCCTCCGTTACCTGGTGCACACGAGGCCTGATATTTCCTTTGCCTTCAGCTATGTAAGCCAATTCATGGAGGCTCCTACAATGGAGCATATGAGCGTCGTCAAGCACATTCTAAGGTACATCGCTGACACTCTAAACTTTGGTTGTTGTTACCGTTCAGACAGCGACAGGGGTGAGAAACTAGTTGGGTACAACGACGCTGACCTGGATGGCAACATTGACGACAGGAAGAACACGTTGGGGACGCTCTTCTTCTTTGGCAAGTGCCCGATCACCTGGCAGTCCCAAAAGCATAAGGTGGTCACTTTGTCATCATGTCGAGCTGAGTATGTCGCTGCATCAAATGCAGCTTGTCAGGCTGTTTGGCTTAGATGGCTAGTTGGTGATTTGTTCAGCAGAGACCCTTCAGTCCCAACTGTTCTCATGGACAACAAATCAGCAATTCAGCTTAGCAAGAATCCAGTGTTTCATGACCGGAGCAAGCACATCGAGGTGTGTTACCACTTCATTCAAGAGTGTATTAACAGTGGACAGATCATTATCAAGTTCATCGTTACAAATGGTAAACTCGCGGATATATTCACCAAAGCACTTGGTCGTGTGTGGTTTCAGGAGCTCCGTGAAAAGATTGGAATCATCGACATCAAATAAATTCTGCACCTTGCTTAGGGAGGGATTGTTGAATAATCTAGATGCTAGGTGTGTTACAGCTTGAGTTTTTATTCAGTTCTCAGTAGTTTTTCTAGCTGTTGTTGTCGGCTACGTCAGACATTCAGGTAGTAGTTTCCTGTTAGAATCCAGTTAGCTACTCTGCGCGTTGTTTGCGCCAGGAGCTGGTCAATAGTGTAGTGTTCGCAGCATAAAAAACAAAAATATCTCTATGATGGGAACAACTATGTACCAAGATCTATCTACTAGATATAATCAACGGGCGGATGTATATCCATAGAGAACATACCCTTGAAGACCGACAAAGCTTAACGAGTTAAACTCATGGTTGATGTAGACGATCTCTTGCTGATCTCAAGATTGAGAGGAAGTCCTAGCACCGCAAATCAGCAGCGCATCCATGCTCGCACACACGTCCGAGGCACCGAGCAACCTCCGCCTCCTCACTCCAGCAATGCAGCGGAAGCACAACCCTTTCTTGCCGAATAGCCACCGGGAACATGTATCTCAATAGTCCGAGACCATGGGGGATAAATACTAGAGGGGGAGAGAGATCCTTCACGAGGAGGTGTGAGTGAGAAGTGAGGAGGGAGGCTCCTTTTATAGGAGAGGGGGAACCCCAAGGGGGTGGATGGCGCATGGGGCTACCCCCTTGCCCTCCCCTCATTCATGTGGGTGGACACTCCACTCACAAAAATCCCTTTCAATTCCCTCCACTCAAAAACCCACTCAAATTCCCATTAAATTTCCACCCAAATTAATGCAAACTCTCATTAAATAAAACTCCTTTTATTTATTAAGAATTTTGTCAATTACTTTAATGACAAACATTCACATATAACCCCTTGCTAGTATTTCATTTCACATCCAAAAACACTTTCAGCAATTTCAGCCGAAAACATGTATCAATATCTAGTGAAATAAATTCATGCGCTTGTTATTCTTTCTGGCATGAAACTTTTGCTCCAAATGGATGTCGGTGTCTCTTAAGTGTGTCACCCTACGGTTCGCAAATAATGCGGACATGATCGAGAACCCTCTTAGATCAATAATCAGAAGCGGGACCTGGAGGTCCATACTGACTCTCACACATTCAGCGATGACTTTCTTGTGATTGCGAGAACCTTTTACGCTAGTATCTTAATCCTTTTGTTTCGTGATATATTAAATGTCTAAGATTCGATCATCGGTATCTCCATACCTAGTTTGATCTCATTACCGACATGTACTCTTTTCTTGTTCCCATGATAATAACATTCTAGTGATCAAATCACTTGCTTGCAAGCTAATCAATGTGATATCATCGAGAGGGCCTAGAGCATATCTATCCGTCATTGGGATGAACAAATTCCACTCTCGATACATGGGCCTCAACATAACACTTTAGTAGTACTGAACCCATCTTTATAATCACCCTATTATAGTGTGACGTTTGATGTTATCAATATACTCTTCTTGTGTTAGTGATTGACATGATCTCATGGTCTAAGGATTAGGATCACTTCGTATGATGTTATAGCAATATAAACTCAATGAATGTGATCGTAATGCTATACTTTGAATGAATGTTCATCACACCATTACACTAATGTTGTGACCTCGTTATTAACAACATCCAATGTCCATGATCAGGAAACCTTGATCATCTTGTTAATCAATGAGCTAGTTTATGAGAGAGGCATAACTAGGAACTTTTTGTTTGTTTATTAAACACACATGTATTAACGTTTCCGTATTAATACAATTATAGCATGCAAAATAAACATCTATCATATACTTGGAATATACATAATAAGCACTTTATTATTGCCTCTCGGGGCATATTCCCTTCAAATAGGACTAGGAACGTCGCTCACCTCTGATCGTGGGATGACGCGGTCAAGTAGGAGAGGTGGAAACATTGCAGTTTGTTCTGTAATCGCTGAATAAAAGGAAAACCGAAAATGCGGTAGGTTAAGTACGATGCACAAACACTTTGTCTCCATCGTGTTCCTCTCTCTCTCTCTCTCTCTCGATTATGATCTATAGGACGACAAATTCTAGGTTAAAAATAGTGAATATTCTGGTGAAGATCAACTAGATTCATAGCTTGAAATTGCAACACTAAAAAAATACTTAGCACAACAAGGATAGGATAATGTCTTAATTAACCGAGTACCATTACATATCCAAGATTTAGGCAAACAATATTACAGTTGCGACTATGTCGAGGAAAGAAATGGTGGAGGGGATACCTGGTGCAGCCGATGGCCTCCTCCAGCCACCGATTCAGTGTTCTTTCCCCATCTGTGGATGCCGACACCCCCGCTGAAAGATCATGGATGCCGCCTATAGGGGAGTTAATAGGCGGTTTAAAACTTTTATGAGATGGGCTTAACAAAGGCGGAATAAAACTAGCATTTTCTTTTGTTAAGCACAAAGCCTATATATAATAAGGTTCACCTATGTGCAGCAACAAATTATGCTAAGCAAGACAAGCAACAATGTGATAGCAAGATAGATTACTTCAAGCATGAAGGCTATCACAAAGTAAAGTGCATAAGTAAAGAGCTCGGGTATAGAGATAACCGAGGCACGCGGGGATGACGATGTTATACCGAGTTCCTTCCACAATGGAAGTACGTCTCGTTGGAGGGATGGGCGGTACTAAGACCACAAATGCCACAAGAGGCCTCACCCTATTCTCCCAAGTACCCATCACACGACAAGCACCCAATCCACTATGGGACACTTGAGGGCGGTCACCAAACCCGTTCAAGATTGGGGCAATCTCCACAACTTAATTGAAGGCTCCCAATAAACGCCACCATGGTCACAAACTTGAGGATAGCTCCACAACTTAATTGGAGGCCCCAAGAACACACCACGAAGGCCACACAACCGTCTAGGGTTCCAAGAACCAAGAGGGACAAGCTTATTGAATATCACGAACCAAATCCTCCGAGGAGAACTCGAACCGATGCACTGAATGCAAAAGGCAAGAATGCCACAAAGATGCTCCAATCCTTCACTCTCAAGTTCCAACAAATCTACTAAAGCTATTGGGGGAAAATAGAGGAAGAACACAAAGAGAATACAAAATCCTCCAAGATCTAGATCCCAAATATTCACTCAGAAAGAGATGAATTGGTTAGGTCAAAACGTAGATCTAGATCCCCTCTCTTTACCTCTCAAATATGAGAAAGGATCATTGGAGGGAGGGAGAGAAGTCAAGCTTCAAAGAGTAAGAGCAAATGGGGCAAAGCTTGAGAAAATGAGGAAGAAGTACTCCCCAAAAACAATAGAAAGAAGGTTATTTAAAGGGGGCCAGATTCTGATCGTTGGGGCAATTTCAACCTTGGTGGGCCGGTAGTACCGGATTGGGTCGGTACTACCGTACCCAACCGACCAGATGCTCCAGGAGCAGTCAAAGAGGGCAAGCGAACTAACGCGCGCAGTGAAGATGAGCGAAGCACGCAGGGGATTGGGGCGGCGCGCGGCAGCGAAGCGAGTGAGGCATCGCGCGGGCAAAACAAGCAAGGCGCGCATGCGGGGCGGCCAGGGACTAGCGGGCTAGCGGCAGGATCGGGTGCATGCGCGGCGGCATGCTAAGCGAGCGTGAGTGGCGGGAGTGGCGAGCTGGGCGAGCGCTGGGCTTGGACCAGTACTACCGGCCGCCCGGGCGGTAGTGTCGTATGGGACTAGGCCGGTAGCACCAGCCAGCGCTACCGTGCGGGGCAGAAGGGAAGAGCGTGCGTTGGTTGAGCCGGTTGCACGCAGCGGTAGTACCACTCGGCCCAAGAAAAGGTTTTTCTTTTTCTTTTTCAAACCAAAAGGGAAACTTCAAATATTCATAACTTGGGCTAAGAAACTCCGATTGACCCGAAACCAATTTTGTTGGAAAGAGGACAACGAGAGCTACCCAACAAATCAGTTATTCACCAAGTGAGAATACTTCATGTATTTTAAAGTGAGATACCTCCCTTGGTGAGAAACCGAGAAACCTCAAAGATCAAATCCACAATAAGATATAAAGGGGAATTCTGATATTGATGATCTAGAGCTTGTAATGAATATTACCACAATATCTAGAACCTCACATGACTAAGATCCAAATAAACAACCAAGAAAGATGATGTTAGGAATGCAAAGGTTTGAGCTCTCTCTGAATGATACGATCGAGTAACTCAATCGAGAGCCCCTCTTGATAGTATGGCTATCGATCCTAAACCCGGTCTCCCAACTAACAACATGAGACTGGCAAAAGGGAAAACCTATCAAGAATATACCTTTGCCTTGAGCATTTCACTTGAGCTCGATGTAGAATCTTGCCCTTCTCAAGATGGAACACCTTTTTTGATTGCTCTTCATCGATCCATGACCACAGAGGATGGCAAGCATCAAACATGAGATCTTCTATAGATGGCGCATTTTGAGCTTGCAAAACACTTCTTCTTATTCATTTCATCAACCTTGAAGCCAACACATGCTCCAAGCGATGCCAATGGACAATTTCTACAAGTGCAACTTAATAAACACATTAATCCATAAAGTTTGTCATTAATTATCAAAATCACACATGGGGGGCAGATGCTCTTTCACCCGCCATGTCCACCTCCAGCACCATCGTCCCCCGCACGGATGCCGCTGCGTGAAGTAGGTGAAGTGAGAGTGCAGGGGTGTGGGGGATTGTGTGGAGGTGAGGAGGTCGTGCAATGCAAAGAGGTCGGTAGGGAGATCGAACTCCTCCATCCAGTGAATGTGAGGCACCGGGCACGTCACCGGCGCCGGCCAAGTGGAGCTCTGTCCAAACCTCGCAGGCGCGAGGTAATGAAGGCACCGGCAGGGAGGGGTCATTTGTCAAGGCCAACGGCTGGCAGGGCTCGGTTCTCAAGGGCAACAGCGTGGAGGCATAGGATGGGCGGTCTGGACACCGGCGATAGGGAGGCAGGGGATCAGGGGCAGTTGAGAAAAGATGGAGCGAGATAAGATTAGGAAAGTGAGAGAGTGGAACCCTAGCTCTCCTGAGCGGCGGTGGCTACGTCTTGAGTGGTGGGGGTTGGGCCAGGGCGGCGGCGGCGGTAGAACCCTAGCTCCCTGTGAGCACCGAGTGACAAGGACATACCCCACGGGTACATGACATTGGTATACCTGGTCCAGCCCAAGGCAGGCCCACGTCAAGACACGCGGCCCATGACGACTTCGGGTGGCCCAAGCCCATGACGTTTTCGACTCCTTGGAGGACAAGTTTAGATTAGATAGAATTTCAAAGGGTACCAACCCTAATTTTTAACCGACTCGACCTAAGCCCGGGACCTGCCTATCTATATAAAGGCTAGGAGGGTACGACGAGAAGGATCCTCTTCCACCATCGCATACGCACTTCACGCCAGATTGCATCTGCGCACCCCTGTAACTTTCGGTTCTGCCGTAATCAAGAGCAGACAAGCAGGAGTAGGGTTTTCCCTCGGGGGGCTGAACCTGAGTAAACCTTGTGTCTCGCGTTTCTTGTCTGTTAACCGTTCCGCGACTTCTAGCATCCCCATCTTCTCCAAAACCCAAGTCCATAACAATGGGCATTGACGAAAACAACCCTCGTCAATTGGCGTCGTCTGTGGGAAGCGGGGATGATGATCGTGCAGTCATGATGGTTTCATATGGAGTGATCTACAACTCATCGCCAACGGAGAGTCACCTCCTCTTCGGCGCCTTCAACTTCACCGCCCACTCGCCGGCCACCCTGAGGGATTTTGAGTTCGTCGGCGACGGACTCGAGATGCTGTTCAGGAGCTTCTGCTTCCATGTGGGGCAGACCGGCACCCTCCGCCTCCTAGAACGGGTGCCACCACCATCCATCAGGCCCGCTTCGTGGGTCCCACCCATCGGTGCTTTACACGCGTCGACACTAACAGATGATTCGGATGACAGCAGCAGCTGCAACTCAGATTTGTGCGGCCCTCCCTCGGATGAAGGACCTACAGTTCCGGATCTGAAAGCTGCGGTAGCAGCGATCCAATCCGCGGACGCTACCTATGCGCCGTCGTCATCAACAATGTAACGGACCCGCCGCCTGGTTTGAGTGTGCAGCAAACACCCAATCCTCCTCCCAACCCGCAAACTAGGAACAAAGGAAACATGGGAGATCCGCCTAACAGGCCCAACGAAGGCAACGCTCACGCCTACAACCAGATCAACCTCAACGAGGAAGGCTGGCGCCAAGCACGCGAGACCGTGGCAGGCAACATAATCCTACCCGTGAATGCTTCTCGGGATCTACTGATGGCCTACCACCTCCTCCTCATTGACGAGCATAACCGGCAAGTAAAGCTGATGGAGGAGCTTGACAAGCATATCTCGCTGATCAAAAGCCTTCACCATAATCAATGGCGAGATGTATAAGCGCAACATTTCGGGTGTGCTCCAATGGTGCGTCACCTTAGGTGATGGCAAAAGCATCCTCCAAGACATCCATGAGGGTATCTGCGGCCATCATGCAGGCAGTCGCGCCCTAGTCACCAAAGCTCTACAAGCTGGATTCTACTGGCCAACCGCCATGAACGACGCAAAAGACATCGTCCAGAAGTGCAACGCCTGTCAGTGGTACGCAGACAATCCACATGCGCCAGGATCTGAACTGAGGCACATACCGCTGGCCTGGTCCTTCACCCAATGGGGCCTCGACATGAACAGCAAACTGCCAAAGTCCTTGCCAGGAGGCCATGTCTTCCTCCTGGTCGCAGTCGACAAATTCACCAAGTGGATCGAGGCCATACCCGTCACCAACCAAAGCGGCAAAACTGCAGTCAAATTTTTATACGTCCATTGTCTACAGGTTCGTCGTGCCTCACAGCATCATAACGGACAACGGCTCGAACTTCATTTCGAAGGAATTTCGAGCTTTCTGCGGGAACCTCGGCATCAACATATCCTACGCCTCCGTGGTGCACCCATAGACCAACGGACAAGTTGAAAAGGCCAATGGCCTCATAGGCAATGGCATCAAGAAGCGCCTGCTATGCCCACTCGAAAGGCTTGCGGGAGCTTGGGCAGACGATCTACCTTCAGTCCTTTGGATCCTACGCACAACTCTAAACATCTCAACCGGCTACACGCCCTTCTTCATGGTGCACGGAGCCGAGGTCATGCTACCTGCTGAGGTATGCCACAAGGCCGCACGGGTCATCGCCTACAGCGAAGCCGAATCATCGACAGCACTCGAAGACACTGTCGACACACTCGACAGGGCGCACGACATCGCCGCGGCTCGCTCAGCGGTCTATCAGTAGAGCCTCCACAACTACCACAGCCGTCGGCTGCGCCCAAGGTCCTTCGTCGAAGGAGACCTCGTCCTGCAGCTCAAGCAAGAATGGCCCAAGAAGCTTGATTCACCCTGGGAAGGACCCTACATCGTCACCGAAGTCATCCCAGGTGGCTCCTATCGCCTCATGGACGTTGCATCAGGAGTCGAATACTCCAACCCCTGGAACATCACACAACTGCGACGCTTCTACCCCTAGTTACCCTTTACTTTTAATAAGGCTATTCAGCCAAGGCTAATCAGCCGAACAATGTATCTCCTCGTTTCGCTATGAATAAAAGCTAACTTCCTTACCCCAAATATCTTTTTATCCTTACATTATTTCTCGCTAAATACGCTCAGGGGCTACACCTCACCTCACGACTTCATCGACTGAGAACAATGCATACAACCTGAGTAGCTAACCACATTAGGCTAACAAAACGGACATGCACATAACAAAGCACCACGTGCCAAAAACATAAACTTTACAAAGGGCATCATTAAGCCTACTCGAATACATAAAATTTTTACATTATCTATTTTCTTTACAGGATCTAATTGTTCTGGAGCATTATATTTGCCCGCTGCTCAAGCAAATCTACAATTTCCTACACATGTTGCGCCACAGCCGCATAGTGAGGGCGCATGTCCCATAAGCTACCATCTGGTCGAAGGGGCGGCCCAGTCGCCACCTCTGCAAGATTGACATCACGGCGATGCAACTGAACAAGAGACAAGGCAGCCTTGACCCCTACAATCAGCTGATACCGCACCAACTCCTTGACGTGTCCCACATTCCAAAATTTACCAAGAAGACCCAAGAAGGTAGAAGGCGCGACATCCAAAGGGAACATGATGGACCAGATAGCCGCCAACAATGACCTCGCCTGCCTCAGCACCCGAAGAACCTGGTTCACGCGATCTTGCACCGTCGCAACGACGATGGCTCGATCACGGTCCATCCAAAAGAAGCCACCAGCCTCTAGGTCTTGCTGCGTCAAACAGTTCATCCGAATGGCGACGCGCTCCTTCTCTTCCCTCAAAATGAGATTCACATCTGCACAACACACGAAATGAGACAACATACAAATCTGCACCCAAAAGAACATCAGTTCACGATTGAAGCTGCTCACCCATCTGCCGCAATTCCCCAAGCAAGAACTCCTCCCTAGCACTCGATCGCTAAGCCTTTGACTTCCATACATCCGCGTGGCCTCGAATGCTAAGGACATCCTTCTCTAGGCTGCGAACGCGATCGCGCAGAAAAGCCAACTGCGAGGCATCATCCAAGGATGGTCGCCACTAAGGCACAGTCGGAGCAACCACTGGAACCTGACCCGAAGGACCCTAGAAGCAAATAAACAAGCATAAACATCACAAGTACTTTCGGCAACAGCCCAAATATAGAGTTATATACATAATTAAGGCCACATCGTGGCAAAGTGAAACTTGTTCATCCGTAAGTTCTTACAAAAGCAGCAAAAGGAGACGCTATACTAAGCTACATTACAAAGGCCTAAGCACCCGCATCGGGAGTAGTCTCGGAGCCAGACGGTCTGCTTTTGGCCTCATGCTGCTGCTTCGCCGCATAGTCAGACAGGAGGTCGATGAGCTTAGGCCCATAACGCTTACAGCGAGAAGCAAAGAGGGCGAAAGCTACCTTAGAGCCATCTACCACCGTTGGCATCCTGGATGTAACCTGCGGCAGGTCCAGCTCGGCTCCAGACGCCATCGCCAGCCCCATGGAAGCGTTGATCCCATTCTTCTTGCGCTTGTATTCCACCGGAGCCTCCTTTGACAAGGCATCCGCAAGGGCGTCGATGTCGTCAAGGGCAACTCCCTTAGGGACGATCTCCTTGTAGAAGCGTGCAAGCACCTTCTTAGCTTTCTCCAAGGAGCCAGCGGTAGTGGCGCAACGATCCTCCATCGCAGCGGCCGCATCAGCCAAAGCATCTCCATGCTCCAGTGCACCACGATCAAACGTGATGCCAGAAGCATCTAAAAATAAGAAGAATAAAACACTCGAATGAGGAAGGACAAATCGCACTCGAAAACAATAAGACCCAAAGGATACAAGCATAACTTACCAGAAATAGCCTTGGCAGTAGCCATGAGCTTGTCGGCCATGTCCTTCTCCCGCGTGGATGCAATGGCCGCGAGCTGCTGCGCGCGATCCTCAGCCTCCTTCTGAAGGCGCTCCTTGGCCTCCACAGCATCCGACCTTCTTCTCCGCTCGACCGAGGCTCTTTTCGAGAGCATCCAGTCTTCGTAGGGCAGCATTATTATCATCTGCAAAATGAAGGAATTTCGGGTATAAGCGCAGCAACATACTTGGTGAACTCAAATACCAAACAAAGAGACAATCACGCACCTTGGAGCTGCTGCAGCTGACCCTCCAGCGCTAGATGCTGCTGGATGAGAAGGTTGTCACTATGCACAAAAGTCTACAAAAAAATACAGAAACAAGAGTCAATAAACAAAGGGCTCGGGGGCTCCCCCCGCAAAATAAAAAAGAACAACTAAGTCATACAAAAGGCACTCGGGGGCTCCCCCCATGGAGTACAAAAGACAACACTTACGTGTTCAGGCGTGGACTCTGAAGGTTTGCATGCTGCCTTCTGAGTTGCGACTGCCCGAGCTTCTCTCCTGGAGGAGTTCGGGCCATCGTCCTCAGAGTCGGCCACCACCTGGGGGACAGAAGTCGTCATCCTCGACTCCGCCATTAATTCTCGAGTGTCCCCGTCTAGGGATTCCTCTGAAAGATTGCTGCATTCAATTTATCAAATCAGTAATAGGCTAAAATTGCATAGATGATAAGGAAAACAAGCGTAATGACTTATGACTCGGTGTCCGATAAATTGAAGATAGGAGCTGCCTTCTCCTTCTTCTTGGCTGGCGGCTGCGGAACCACCGCCCGAAGAGGCATGGCACGGAAAGGCGTAAATGACGCACCTTCTTCCACACCGTGCTTCTCGAGGAACGACGGACCCCTTGGAGTTGGCGGGGTAGACGCATCTGAAGACTCGCTACAGGTACGCTTTTGGGTCCGCCCTTCGCTCTCCTCGGGGGCGTCTGCGGTAGGAGATTGCGCCGGAGGAAGCTCGGATTCAGAATCCACAACTTCGTTATCCGGCGCAAACGGAAACTTCTCATGCAGAGGGGGCATCATCCCAGCTACCTTGAGATTCTGCAAGTAAACGAAAACAAGGGTTAGCGGAAATAACAAAAAGCAAAGTACTCGAATAAGCGCAACACGCAAGCTGCAAGTTTCCACCTGTGGAACGACATTCTTGGCACTGAAGGGGGAGGTCAACGATTTCCCCGAAAGGTCCTCATCAGCCTTGAACTTCAATAGAGGTTGAAGGGCTCTATCAAGGTCACCCTTGGATAGCTCCTAGGATGAGACCCTCGTCGGGTCGTTGCGGACGGCATAAAGAAACATCGGGTGCGCCCTCGCTTGGAGCGGCTTCACTCGACGCTTGAGGAAGGTGCGAATAATGTCGACACCGTTGACCTCCTTCTCGACCACCATCTGGAGCGCCTCCACGCGACGGTAGAGCTCCTCCACCTCCGCCGTCTCAAAATCCAAGACGTGGTTCTTCCACGACCTCTTTGGGACGATCTGAGCGGAGTCGAAAGGAGCGAGATCATATTCTTGTCCGTCCAATTTGGCATCGCGGATGTAAAACCACTTCTTCCGCCAATACTGGACGGACTCGCACATGGAAAAGGAGAAGAAAAGGATAGAAGATCGAATGAAGATGATGCAGCCGCCGATCGGATAGACTCCGCCGGTACCGGACTGCCTCTTCACGGAATAGAGCTTCCGGAAGAGGCCGAAATGCGGCTCGATACCGAGCCAGCACTTGCAAAGAGTGATGAAGCAAGCAATGTGGAGGAGAGAATTGGGGGACAGATGATGTAACTGAATCTCGTAAAATAAGAGGAGTCCACGAAGGAAATCGTGGACAGGAAGAGAGAGACCACGAACGACAAAGGCATAAAACATCACCCGAAACCCTTCGGGTGGGCGTGGAATTACCTCGTCGCTGGGAAGAAGGGCGTCCTCCTTGTTTTGGGGGATCAACCCAGCATCGCGCATCTTGCACAGATCCCCATCGCGCATGTCCATGCGCTTCCACCCGCCGTCCGTGGCATGGGTGGTAGCGGCGACCTTCTTGTCATCGGCGGTGGCGCTCGAACCAGCTCCGGTAGCGGTTTTCTTTGGCTTGCCCATCTTTTGGCGGCGACGGTGGCGATGCGAGCGCAAGAAGGAGGAAGGGAAAGTGCGAAGAACGTCCAGAGCACAACAAAGGGCAGCGAAGCTCGTGTAAATGGAGGCAATGGAGATGGACAAATAACGAAGGATAAAAGAAAACTATTGTTGACCTACAGTATAAAAGGAAGAAGATGACGCACATGAGTCGTTGATCCAGAAGCCCTAGAGCGCACCTCAAATCTAACCCTACACGTGTCAGCAAAACACCGAACCGTCGCCAGCACGCCGTCCACTACACATGGAAATCGAGGAGACGCCGTAATTTTTGCCACGTCTGCGCGTGACTAGTCAACTTCAAGTCAGGCGGTGGGACCCATGATCGTCTTGTCGCATCATCTCTACTGCCGCAGACGGTTGAGATCACCAATCGTCAGCACTAACATCATCAAGGCAAGGCCAAGCAATGGCTCAAAGATTTTGGATGATCGATCTAAGTACTTACTCGAATCTACGATTCGAGAAACTACTCGGGGGCTACTCCTATCAGGAGCGCTGGTCGCGCACCTGAGAAATGACTAAGGTAACTACACCTCGCGATTATCTTCGAGTCCTACGTCGATTCTGCGACTCCACTACGGACTCGGGGGCTACTCCCATAGGGAGGATCGGTTGAAGCATCCGAAAAAATTGTGTCCTACGGACCTATGCTGAAAATGACTGAACTAAAGTCTCTGCTCGAGTATACGACTAGAAAGACACTCGGAGAGCTGGCCGTGCATCCTATAAACTCTTCGACCGCGATCCTTCGGATCGAAAACTACAAAATCTTTTTGACAACTTTGCCCAAACAAACGCTAAGTGAGAAGCAGTCTCCTTGGCCACCCAAAACACCTCCGCGGTGACAAAACTTCGGATGATGTGTCTATGATGCAAAGATAAGCCCTGCAGATATCATCTGATGGTCTGGTAACGTACATGACTGCGTTCTGCCAGTAAACATCCGTGTCAACAGGCACGATAAAAAATCCTAACGCACTTGAAAATCACTGGTATTCGACTCATGTAAGTCCACAAACGGCCTGAGTCGAATCACACCAGCAATTATTCCGAATTTGAGTTCGGGGACTCGAGTTTGATGAAGATTGTGTTGTTTTGTCCTATGACAGTTAACTGGCCCTGATCCGTCGGGAGAGCCAGGCACACACATCGACAATCCCTATGAACTAAACATTTTTTTCTCTTTGCAAAATAGGTTCGACTACATAGCACCCGAAAGATTGAAGAGTCTCCAGCCGAATCTACGATTCGACTGAACACTCGGGGGGCTACTGACAAAGATATACCCCACGGGTACATGCCACTGGTATACCTGGTCCAGTCCAAGAAAGGCCCACGTCAAGACACGTGGCCTATAACGACTTTGGATGGCCCAAGCCCATGACGTTTTTGACTTCTTGGAGGACAAGTTTAAATTAGATAGAATTTTAAAGGGTATCAATCCTAATTTATAACCGACTCGACCTAAGCCCAGGACCTGCCTATTTATATAAAGACCAGGAGGGTACGGCGACAAGGATCCTCTTCCATCATCGCATACGCACCTCACGCCAGATTGCATCTGCGCACCCCTGTAATTTTCGGTTCCGCCGTAATCAAGAGCGGACAAGCAGGAGTAGGGTTTTTTCTCCGGAGGCCTGAACATGGGTAAACCTCGTATCCCGTGTTGCTTGTCTATTAACCGTTCCGCGACTTCCAGCATATCCATCTTTTTCAAAACTCAAGTCCATAACAATAAAAATTGACGAAATCAACCCTCGTCACCGAGGGAGCGAGGCATGGTGTTGAAAATAGATGTGTCAGTCGATTTTTTTTTATGATAAATGGTAGACCGAAGAATCTAAAGTAGCCGCAGAATCAACATAGGCATACACGGCAAACGCAGAAGGCGGCCAGGACGCCCGCAAGTATCCTCCTTCCTTGCACAATGATACATGACCGTAGAGAAAACTGCATGGAACGATGGTGACGTGCATTGGTGCGTCATGCATTATTCGAGCCAATCAGTGATACCAGATCCAATCTTTTTGCGAACCAAAATACCAAATCTTCTGGAATGTCATTTTGTCCCCTGAACCGCAAATGCCCAGCTAATTCCAGCGAGAGATCGACCAGAAACAAAACAATCCGTGTCACTTTTCACTTCTTCTTTTACAGCTGTTTAGGTCCGGTGGATTTGGTAATCTCCAAAGTTTAAATAAACCCAGGAATTCCAAAAAAAAACGTGTTCATAAAAAATATTCAAATCCCATTTTTACTACAAATATACTTACTTTTATTATAAAGAGTCTCGTTTTTTGCAGAAACAGTTCGGTGCAGAAAAAAAACAGATAAACTAGATCTCGCAGAAGAGTTCGCCGCAGAACTCGTCGGAGAGCATATAGCAAAAAAAATTAAGCTAATATAGCAAAATCGATTTTGCCGGAGAATCGCCGGAGACTTTCGCGAATAATCTCGCCGAAGACTTTGTTGGAGACGTTGTAGCAGAACTTTACGCTAATGCAGCTAGCCTGCTTCCGCTCCCCTTCAGCTCGCCTGCTCTCATGACCTTGTAGCCCGTGCCTGTGCTAGGGATAGCCACACCGGTGTTGGCAGCTCGAGCTTGCCCGCGCTCGCGCCCTGTAGCTCTCTCGTGTCAAAGCTCGCCTACGCATGCCGGAGCTCGCCCGCGCCCTCTTCTGCGATGGAGCTCGCCCCTGCAGATTGCCCTCGCCCGCGGTCATGCTGCAACTCACCCATGTCGCGGCCCTGCAGCTTGCCGTCGCGCACTCGCGACGGGTCAGGCAACGCCGGTGCTGGCTGCTCCTGCGCCGGAGCTCGCCCGCGCCCACGCCCTACAGCTTGCCCATGTCAAAGCTTGTCGCGCCCGCGATGGAGCTCGTCCCCACAAATTGCCCACACTCGTGCTGCAGCTCGTCGCGCCCTAGTAGCTCACCGACGTGGCCGGCTCCAAGATGGCGTCGGCGCCAGGATAGGGCGGTAGAGACGTCCACTACAACCTTGTGCAAGATCTGGCGACAAAGTCCTATACATGGTCAACGCCAAAATCATTTTTTGATGGGTCCCACGAGTTAGCCATATTCTTTTCCATAATTTTTAGAAAAAATATAAATTGTCTAGATTTTTGCGTGGACCTGACAGTGGAACCGCCCTATCAGAAAGTGATTAAACAGGCTAAAACACGCAATCAATGCTATGTGTCAACTCTGTACCCCAGTGTGTAGTGGTCAAAACGAGCAAAGTCGATAGTTTTCTAACAACTTGAACGTGGTAGTTCTTTGTCATTTTCTTTGAGCGATTGGATCTTGGCAGAATGTATAAAATTGACCCAAGGTTGAAAGGATTTTACAAACTGATGTGTCAAAACTATTTTACTCTGCTGACCCTTTTGTATAACGCCTAACGGAAAGGCTTCACACTACATGGTAACGCCTATGTCAAAGGTGTTATACCCCTTGCCAGCGTGACACGCGGGACCCAGAGGCCGATCCAATAGATGTTACAATGAGAAGTGTAGCGTCTAAGTGATAGACGCTACACTAATGTTTATATATGGTGTGCATGTGTACTAGATATAAGATTCTCTTAGCCTAGTGGGTTGTACTCTTTGGTTTTCAATAGGAGGTCTTGGGTTCAATTCCTACATCCTCTATTTATTGTTTTAATTTTTCTGAGTTATATTTTTAATGGCTAAGCTGTTAAACTTACTTGAACTTTCACGGGGCTAGGGATGGAATCGAGCCGAGCCGAGCCGGCTCGTGGCTCGGTTTGATCAAGCTTGAAAAAAGTCGAGCCAAATCTGGCTCGGCTTGGTGTCTAAATTTTTTTAAAAACTGGGCTCGTGGCTCGTTCGTGAAAGCTTGTGGCTCGCTCGGGAGGCTTGTCGAGCCGGGCGTTAGCGCTGAGTTGACTTATCCCCGCGTACGTACGCTCCTACCTAGGCTTCCTCTCGCCTCGCTCTCCTCTCCCTCTGCATCGTCGCGCCGCCACCGATGGCTACCACCACCAACACCGGCCACCGACACCGCCCTCGTCTCCTACGGTTCTCCTCCATGGCTACCTTTCCCCCTGCTCCTTCTGATTTCTTCCCCATGGTCTCGCGTGGGCGCGTGGCCCAGGTCATCTAGCAGGGGTCCTCCGTCCGCCGGGTGCCGGCACTCCACCACTCAAGTCTTCCTCGAGCAGTCGCGAGCCCTTACCTCACAACATCCTGGAGCGCTGCCACCGAGGAACATCAATGGCGTAGAGGGGTATGTCCGTGTCCCGTGTCCCGTGGTCTTTATTTCTATTTAATTGGATTGATCCTATTTCAATCTGTGCAATTAATTCGATCTTGCATCAATTTCTGCTAGATAATCATATGTACTGTAACAGATTTCTATCAGATTGGTCTGATTTTCCGTGCATTCATTCCTCTTATTCTGCTAGGTAGGTGCGAGTGTGCGACCATGGCCCGCAAGGCAGCGCTGCGTGTGGCCGGAGAGGTTACAGTGGTAAACGATCTGCAGCGACGCCCTGGTCCGTGCCAACGACGGCCATGGCGGCGGCCGCAAGTAGCTGCAACAGCAGTCGACGCCACGGTTGTGCAGAAACATAGCATATCACATTCACTTTTCTGCATTTCAATGACCAAATGAATGACACTTTGATTGGAAATAATTGTATTATAGGTAAGCAAGATGCAGGTCTAACCCGATGATAAATGACATGAATTCTGATTCCCCTATGCAAGAAAGAAGTGTCAGTAGCATCATTGTCCCTGACTTGTAAAAAAATGTTCTATGTCTGATCCGATTTTTACATTTGTAGTTGGAATTTGCAAAAGTTCATACCAAAATTCAAGATGAATAGTAGCTAAAGCAAGATCACACATGACAATATGGCATCAGTTAGAAATATTGATGTATATATTCTTCTTTGATGCATACATTCCAAAATCTAGGGTTTGTCATGGCAGTTAACAAAGTAACGAGCAACAGCGACCTGATGTATGCCAGTGTTATGGTTATTAATACCTTGTGAGACTTGTTAGAGTATGTTATAATGTACCTATATATGCCCAATTCTCGATTATAATTGTAAATTGTTAGATTTGCATCGAGCCTTCGAGCCGGCTTGCGAGCTTCATCGAGTTGGCTTGTTGAGCCTCGAGCCTGAGTATCAAGGATTAGGCTTGGCTTGTCTGACCTCCGAGCTGAGCCACACCCGAGCCGAGTCTTGTCGAGCCCAAGCCGAGTCTCGAGCCTCGAGCTTTGATTCCACCCCTACACGGGGCTGTCGAAGGAAACAAAAACTTTTTTCAAAATTTGTAACTCAAGCGACAAAGTTCATCTTATTTTTTAGCGTCAAACAGAAGGGATATCTGAGTACATCGGTAGTCTGGCACTGCTTACTAATAGTATTTTTCGTATTTTACGTCAGTAATTTGAGTTTATTAATTAATTGTTAAATTTTTTGCTTTGGTGCAGGACATGTTCTCCGCCATATATAGAGCTACGATGTAACTCAAGCGACAAAGTTCATCTTATTTTTCGGCGTCAAACAAAAGGGATATATGAGTGCATCGGTAGTCTGGCACTGCTTACTAAGGGTATTTTTCGTATTTTACGTTAGTAATTTGAGTTTATTAATTAATCATTAAATTTTTGCTTTGGTGCAGGACATGTTCTCCGCCATATGTAGAGCTACGATGTAACCAAGAAACCTTTTGAAACTTGCACGATTTATATCCCGTAAAACAAACTGAACATTTTTTGGGTTTATTATCGTCACTTTGCTCTTTTTCCTTTTATGATCCAAGTGGTTGGCGTAGTGGAATGGATCATTCTCAAAGTTTTTTTATTTCTGATGGGGTCATTCTGAATGTTGTGGTGCACACCATCGGACACCTTTTTCCAAACGCTGGGAATTCAGATTCTATACTTTACAATATCTTGTGCGATACTCAGTTATGGATTTAGAGAAAAAAATTCCATAAAAATGAAGCCTAGAAAAATTAAAACAGTAAATAGGAGGACACATGACCTTCAATTAAAAACCAAAGAGCTCAACCATCTAGGCTAAGAGAATCTTCTATCTAGTATAAATACACACCTTATATAAACATTAGTATAGCACATATCTCTTAGACGCTACACTTTGTATTGTAACGTCTTGCGCCGAGGCGCTATCGGAGCGGCCTCTGGGTCCCGCATGTCACGCTGGCAAGAGGTGTAGCGCCTTTGACATAGACGCTACACCGTATAGTGTGAAGCCTTTTCGTTAAACGCTATATAAAAAGTTAGTGGAGTAAAATAGCTTTGACATAAGTTTAATTAGTAAAATCGTTTCAAACTCGGGTCAATTGTATGCATTCTGCCTCGGATCCCCGGATGAGTCCAATCATTTCCAAGAAAATAAACCCAGGAATTACTGATCGCGCGTACGATCAGCGTAATGACTGACAGCAGTTAAGCAGTAAAAATCCTCCTATTTTTCCGCTAAAACAAACGAATCGGCCGGACAGAGGAACTCTCTCGTTTCGTTTCGTTTCCGGTCCCCTCCCTTCTTTCTTCTGTTCATCGCCTCTCCTCCCCACCCCCGTCCCGTCCACCCACCCCGCGGCACGGAAACCCTAGCCAGCCGCCGGCGGCGAACCGGACCCACCGGCGGCGGCGAAGATGAGCGGCGGGGCCCCTCCCAGGAAGCGCAACTTCAAGATCGAGGCCTTCAAGCACCGGGTGGAGCTCGACCCCAAGTACGCCGAGCGGACATGGAAGGTCCTCGAGCACGCCATCCACGAGATCTACAACCACAACGCCAGCGGCCTCTCCTTCGAGGAGCTCTACAGGTCGGTCCTCCAGTCCTCCCCAACCCATCCGCCCTAAAGCTATAGCCTGTCTGATCTTGCCGTCGCCGTGCTTAGCTAGATAACACATCCGTCTAAACCTGTGTGAATTCGAAAGTAATGTGGTTCCGGGGTATAAAATTTAGCTGGATATATTCCTATCCTGTAGAGTACACTGATGGCATAAATTGGTCGATCGGAGAGAATTTCACTTCAGTGTTTGTGACCCTGCCGATTCTACGAAAACAAACAGCTTTGTTGTGGCCGAAAGACAATGGATACCTCAGTTAGCTGTTGATGTTAGATGTATGATTCATATTTACTTGTCATATAAATGTCAAGTCTAGTGCCTGTAGAACTCCTCTGTTGCGGAATGCAGATAATTTGTATTAACTTACTACTATGCAAGAGCATTGGGTGCAGCCGTGCAGGGGTGGATGTAGTTAAATACCAAGGGCTATTTTCTTATTGCCTTAGTCTAATTCGTGGGTTCTCTTTCCATGTGCAGGAGTGCCTACAATATGGTGCTTCACAAGTACGGTGAGAAGCTCTACAACGGCCTTGAGAGCACTTTGACATGGCGCTTGAAGGAAATATCAAAATCGATAGAGGCTGCCCAGGGTGGTTTGTTCTTGGAAGAGCTGAATGCAAAGTGGATGGATCACAACAAGGCATTGCAGATGATCCGGGATATTCTAATGTACATGGACCGGACTTATGTCCCAACATCTCATAGGACACCTGTTCATGAGCTTGGTCTGAATTTGTGGAGAGATCATATAATTCACTACCCCATGATCCATGGCCGGCTGCTTGACACCCTTCTTGATCTTATTCACAGAGAAAGAATGGGTGAAGTGATCAACAGAGGCCTGATGAGGAGCATAACAAAGATGCTAATGGATCTTGGTCCTGCTGTGTATCAAGATGATTTTGAGAAACCATATTTGGAAGTTTCAGCTAGCTTCTACAGTGGGGAATCTCAAGAGTTCATTGAATGTTGTGATTGTGGGAACTATCTTAAGAAGGCCGAGCGGCGGCTCAATGAGGAAATGGAGCGTGTCTCACACTACTTGGATGCTGGCAGTGAGGCTAAGATCACTTGCGTGGTGGAGAAAGAGATGATTGCCAATCACATGAATAGATTGGTCCACATGGAAAACTCAGGCCTTGTCAACATGCTTATAGATGACAAATATGAAGATTTGGGTAGGATGTACACCTTATTCCGAAGGGTTCCTGATGGTCTATCAACAATCAGAGATATGATGACTTCTTACCTGAGGGAAACAGGGAAGCAGTTAGTAACGGATCCAGAGAGACTGAAAGACCCAGTGGAATTTGTCCAGTGCTTGTTAAATGAGAAGGACAAGCATGACAAGATCATCAACGTTGCCTTTGGCAATGATAAAACCTTCCAAAACGCTCTGAATTCATCCTTTGAGTTCTTCATCAACTTAAACAACAGGTCGCCTGAATTCATATCACTGTATGTTGATGACAAACTCCGCAAAGGACTGAAAGGGGCAACAGAAGAGGATGTGGAGGGTATATTGGACAAAGTCATGATGCTGTTCCGTTACCTTCAGGAGAAGGATGTGTTTGAGAAGTACTATAAGCAGCATTTGGCGAAAAGGCTTCTTTCTGCCAAAACTGTTTCTGATGATGCTGAGAGGAGTATGATAGTTAAACTCAAGACAGAATGTGGGTACCAGTTCACCTCCAAACTGGAGGGCATGTTCACTGACATGAAGACATCTCAGGACACCATGCAAGATTTCTATAACAAGAAATCCGAGGAACTTGGGGATGGACCTACACTTGATGTCCACATTCTCACAACTGGCTCTTGGCCAACGCAACCCAGCCCTCCCTGCAGCCTCCCACCTGAAATCCTTGTAGTATGTGAGAAGTTCCGTGCTTATTATCTTGGAACTCACAGTGGCCGGAGATTGACATGGCAAACAAACATGGGGACAGCTGATATAAAGGCCACATTTGGAAAAGGCCAGAAGCATGAGCTGAATGTATCAACTTATCAGATGTGTGTTCTCATGTTATTTAATACTGATGATGGATTAACCTACAAAGATATCGAACAAGCTACTGAGATACCTGCCACAGACCTAAAGAGATGTCTCCAGTCTCTTGCTTGTGTCAAAGGAAAGAATGTTCTCCGTAAGGAGCCCATGAGCAAGGACATATCAGAGGATGACACATTCTACTTCAATGACAAATTTACAAGCAAGCTTGTTAAGGTGAAGATTGGGACAGTGGTGGCGCAAAAGGAATCTGAGCCAGAGAAACAGGAGACTCGCCAACGGGTTGAGGAGGATAGGAAGCCTCAAATTGAGGCTGCCATTGTCAGGATCATGAAATCCAGGAGAGTCTTGGATCATAACAGTATCGTAGCTGAGGTTACCAAGCAATTGCAAGCACGGTTCTTGCCGAACCCTGTTATCATAAAGAAACGGATAGAATCCCTAATCGAACGTGAATTCTTAGAAAGGGACAAATCAGATAGAAAATTATATCGCTATCTTGCATAAAACCCACGATGTGATATATTTCATGAGCAGGTGGCTTCCTTGTATTCCTGTAAAACATTTTCCGTTATGCTTGAGTTCAGCTTTATTTGTTGGACGCTGTCCACTGAAATCATAGCAGCTATATTTGATTTGGTTATCAATCGGAGATTTTTACCCAAACCCTGCAGCAGGTTACTAGCCCAGCATTTCTGTTACGTGTTCAATCAGAATTTCATGTTCAAAACATATTACTACAAGGGATTTGACTTGACACCTTTTCCTTCCTTATTTCTGGGATGCTGCTTCTCAGTTCTGAACTCTGATGAATGTGAAGATTGGCAAACAATATCTTTATATTTTATTATTGATTCAATATTTAGCATCTTTATCATGGATTAGTTAACGTTCCTTGCTATAGTTTAGAACATAGTACCGGTGATACTACTGTTCAAATGCTCCCAGCCATGCAGCGGATGCACTTACAATTACAAAAAGTAATAATCGATGCAAGACAATTTGTTAAAGCTTTCAGTGCGTGATTTGATTATTTCATTGCCCTGTAACGTGTTCTAACTTAAGCCTGGAAATGAAAAGGACTGCTTAGGTGATCTCCGACAAGTAAGTTCGTTCCTTCATTGAGCAGTGAGTTGAAATTGACAAAAATATTCCGAGAAAGTGATCACCGGTTATCTCTTGTACCAACGGAAGCGCAGAACTTGCTAAATTTATGCTATGTACTCCTTCCGTTTCAAAATACAAGATGTTTTAGCTTTGTGAAACAAATGTATCTAGACTTTTTTAGTAGGTAGGTTCACTCAAGTTTAGAATGAATCTTATACTAAAATAAGTCTAGATATATTTTCTTTACAAACCTTAAACATTTTATATTTTGAAACGGAGGGAGTACAAAAGTAGCATGCATGATTGGGTCTTCCTGCTCCTTCTGATCACAGGGAAAACATTGGTCCTTTTTTTCTTTTGAAACAAAACATTGGTGCTTCCAAGATTTCTCCTATGAATGGGAACTGTAGAAACAGCTGGATGCATTGTACGCGACTCAAAATGAAATATAGTCTTGCCTCAATTCCTCAATGCAATCTTAGCTTGACATTGATGAATGAGTTTTATTCATGCGAAGATCAGTTGGTGGTGGATCTGCAGTTCCGTTTGTTCGGTGGTGGAAGAGTTTAGCTACTGCTCTTCTTTCACAGTCCTGTTTCATAAATAAATCGAAAAGCACCATGTTAGGATTCCATGTGAACCTTTTTAAGCATTAATGCGGTGAAACGATGACTTCCTATTTTTTCATCTGTAACCGACGGAAGATATAAATATGTTAAGACGGGTAACCAATTTCAGCAAGCAAAAAAAATTTGCAGGATGCTATTGAAGTAAATATTATTAACTAAAATAGAAAAGAAACACATAGGAAGGAACTCAGCTAGCAAAAGGAAGGCTCTACTGCAAACATTTATTACCTTAAACATATTTAGGTGAAGATTTCTTCCTGTGTTCATTCTTCTGAGCTTCAAGTAAGTGTATGTAAAACTCAGTTGATCACGTGAGGTGAAACGGTTGACCTCATTGAACCAAAGGCATGAAAACAAATTAGACATTGGTGTATGGGCGCGGACAATGAAAGATCCTTCAGGCACATCTGCACAATTATGATACACAACATCAATTTACTAGGAGGATTTTTTTTGAAACACAAGTAAATGCTACTTACAACTTGGTAGAACAGGCTCTTGGCCAGAGTCATTAAACTTCACAAGACCGTCAGACTGGTAAAAATAAAATTGCTCGTCAATAGCAGTGTGATTGTACTTGTTTAAGCGCTTGTTCTGAAGCACCTCCTCCCAGACACAGGTGCGATCATAGTGCACTGAAATGGCATATTCTGCTTTCTTTCTCCATAAGAAATACTCAATGATAAGCATTGGATCAGCATTAAGACGCAGTTTGCTATCCAACCAGATGGAGTACCTAACGGGTAAAATGTGTTACGTTAGCCATGGAGAAAGAATGCATGTATATGTACTGCAGTAGTGCAGTATATATTAGAAGTTGATGAGATGACATGCATAAGTCATCAACCAGTTAGTAACCAACTATTTGCAGATGCTTTAGATATAATTTTTCTTCTGCAGGAGTATAGGACACTCTACAGATTCTCCATGCAACTAGATATTACGGACAAATCCATCCACAAAAACTTACAAGGCAGATGGGAAGAGTCGCTGAGCCAGAAGTTTTGGCACCTTTCCTGCTCTCCGCATATCTTTGTAGGGTAAGTTCTTAACTACAACAGTTCTCCAAAGACCGATGGATCCATTTTCATCAGGGACGTGTCCTTCAGAGGAAAGGGTTGCCAACGTTAGCTCATCCAGGAACATGATGAAGCATACATTCTTCTTAGAGTATGAGCTGATCTGTGAGAAATTTAAACTGGTAATGTTTCTGACATCATGTAATAAAACCTATGGTAGAAGTGACGGATATTGCTAGAGCATGCAATTGTCATGAAATTAAATAGAAAAGAGATCGCTAAGGAGCAAAGCAAGCGATAGTAACTTGTGATTTTGCATCTCAAAAACATGGTACTTGTTACAATGCATATCACGAAAAAGGAATAAGAACATTACCTTGCTTTTAGTTGGTCTCCTTAAGTAATCAGAGCCTCCAAAAATGCATGATGACACCACAACACGGCAGGTATCCATATAAGCCCTGTCACGTTCATCTAAATCAAATCCACTACTAGGGTAATCTTCTGGAACTTCTATAAAACCACAGTGGAGACTTTGGTTTTTTGCATAGTATGTCTCCTCTCTTTCCTGAAGACTCTGGTGCCCACCAAACAACGATCCATTACTAGCCAAATGTTCCTCCTTCAAGATATAGCTCAATGAAAACTGGGTAAAATTGTTGTAATCAGCAGGTTCCACAAGATTTTCAACCGACGGCAAAAACTCAATTTCACAGGGCACATCTGCAACGTTTCATTAGTTGTGAATAAATACATTAACTATAACAGAACTGAGAAACATCTTTTTTTAAGACATCCATCATCTAGATGGTTCCATTTAGAAGATAAATAGGTTAGTAAATGCCCGATTTCAGGTTTTGTGTCAAGTTGGAGTGATGAACAGCCTTAATCAGGGCAGCACAAAATAGAGTAGATTTTCTGAATGTACAACCATTGGAGCCTATCCACGTGTTTGTTCTAGCGGCACAGAAGGTAAAAACAAGATAACAGTTTTTTCGTACATTAGATTAAAAATGACAATGTTTTAGGAATTCAATGTTTAGAGAGTAGAGTCCAGAAGGTTTCTTACAATGCTTATGGGGTTTCTTCCTTTTTTTGAAGGGTTCGGACTCTTCTATAGTCCTGACATAAAAACAAATATGATGATTAACCTTTAGTGATACCCAAAGATGTGTGCATATACACATTAAAATGGTAAATGTGCACTTACATAATTTTCCTTGACCATGGCATTGAGTGTGTACCTCTTATCCATTTCCTTCCCAGCATTCTCCGTATTAATCAGACCTCTATGCACCCCTGTGCAGCAGAAAAGCTTCATTCAAGAGAAGCTTGAGAACATGGAGATGCAGGGTTCAGCAACAAATTTGTTCAGCATGAAATTTATTTCTTACTCAATTTATCGCACCCCAGATCACAGTATGATGACAATGGGTAATTTCATAGACTAATGAATCAACAGTAAATTTTAAGAGCTAAACATGATACAAATACGTCCTAAGTGTCCCCTTCACAAATGCAACATCTCAGAGAGCACTAATCCCGCGAATTATCGCAGTGGGGGCTGAGATAACATGTCGATGCAATTGCAGTCAACACGCACACACACACAATGAGATGAACAAATCTTAATCTGTTCACCTTCACCGCTACTACATTGCAAGCAAACTGGGTTAGGAGAACCTACCGTGTAAGGGGAGGCTGGAGTGGGAGTAGAAGGAGAGGTAGGCGAGGGAAAGGAGGGCGAGGGCGAAGACCGGGAGGAGGAGCAGGCGACAACGGCGCCGCGGCCGTCGGGAATGGCGGCGGGAGCCGGCCGCGGCCGGAGCGTATGTCGGCAGGCGGTGCTCCGGCATGCCCCCACGCCGCGCGCGCGCTCTCCGGCGAGTCGCGGAGACGGTACGGAAAGAGCGGGGCCGAAATCTCTCGGGCTTTTCTGCTGTTCCCGTGTCTTCCCCTATTTGGGGGGCACGACACTGTTCCAAATTTCTTGTGACAGGCTGGCCTATGAATTTTGTAAATAATTTGGTAACACGTAATTTGGTATACAAAACATTGTGCTTAGGGAAAACCTATAGTTCCGATATAACTTGCATAAAATTGTAAATCTGGAACATGTAAACAATATGTTCTCATATAATTGGGTAAAGTGTTTCTTTAGATCACGCAGGGCCAGTATGTCACAATGTATTATCCCTTCGATCCATAATAAGGGTCGCTGATTAATAGTCGTATTAAATCAGTGATACTTATTATAAACTTTGTACTAAATCAGTGACAATTACTATAAATTGGAGGGATAACTTTTTTACACTTAATTTACATAGGTGCCAAGCAAGGTTCAGAGTAGCTGTCCTCTTTGTCGGACAGGGGCGGAGCCAGGATTTCAACTTGAGGGGGTGAAGATTTTTTTTCCAGAAAAAGCGTAATACTTAAACGACTAGTCAATATATCGACATCTCGGCATACCAATATAAAAGTTTGGCACTATGAAATTAAACCAATTATATGTATTAGAAATTTAGGGTGCAATCTTAAAACCAATTTATTTATGTTTTTTTTCTACTTGGAATAATAGGTGCATCACAGAATAGAGAAACACATCCAACTAGCACATCAATTTATTTTTATATACTAGTACATATATTAACACAACTAGATTGTAATCTGTACTCCCTCCGTTTCAGGGCTTAAGACGTCTTTGTTTTGCGTGTTTTTTCTTTGACCAAAAATTACTCTAAATACGTAAAGAGTTTTGGTATAAAACTAGTATCACTGGAAAGTATTTTTCAATACGAATCCAACGGTACTAATTATGTACAATATAATCAAGATTTTGTTGCTTAATTCTTTTGGTCAAACTTTGCTTTGAAAAGCGTGTGCGTCTTAAGCCTTGAAACGGAGGAAGCTACTACAAAATAGTACTAGTCTATCTATACATTGTAGATTCAAAGTGTGAATGTGTGATACTCAATGGATTTTGATAAAACCACACCACGATAGAATTAAGTAAGAGAGCACCCAGCAGGCCAGCACGCGGGAACGCCGCCCAGAATTAAGTAAGAGAGCACTCAGCAGGCCAGCACGCGGGAACGCCGCTCATGGACGCGCTCGCTGTCTCAGCGCCTCACGGACTGCCATGGACATAGCTCGCGAGCCAATGACAGCAACCTAGACAATTAACTCAATGACAGCAGCCGGAGGACGCTCTGCTAGGTAAACTAACACACGAAACCTATCGACAATCCAGATTTCAGTTTCTTTAACCCTCCACCATGGCTTAGAGGGCTAGTTTTTATTGGGCTTTGGTGAATACTTAGCTAGCTATAGATATTAGACTTGGACTACTAAGACTAATTACATGATTAGCTGCTGTAAATAGCCGTACACATGCATAGGGGGAGCGATCATTAGGGGGGTCTAGCCCCTGCTAGCCCCCCTGTCTCCTCCCCTATTGTCGGGTCGATCTGCCTTATGATCGTAGTCAGAGTCTGCCTGTAGGTTGTGCATTCCTTCGGCTGCCTATAGGTTGTGCATTCCAGTAGCATAGATCAGTTCAGTTATTACTGGTCAAACATATGTCAAAGATCTCTGATGTGGTGAAGAAGTGATGGCGCCACTGACAGGCATTGATTAAACTACATAGCTTGAATGCCTGGCATCAAAACTACTGAAAGAAGTTGTAAAGTGACACCCACAAAGCTACAAATAGAAGGTTTCAGATGTGATCAGCAGAAACAGAACTAGTGGCTCGGTAAAGCTCATTATGGTCATCTCTGAAAGAACTAGTGGCTCGGTAAAGCTCATTATGGTCATCTCTGAAAGTTATTATACGTAGCAGAAAGTCTTGCATGATCAACATTCATCACCTCTGCAAGTTTATTATATAAAGCAGAACAAATGTTATATGCCCAACATGCATCCACTACAGATATCATCACAAACACAAAAAATGATAGGAAGGACAACTCAATGATACGTAATGAATACAATGTAAATATCATCCTTCTTTGCTAACATCACCATGGACGGAAATATAGACCAATCCAGAGGAGACAAATCGAAGCAGTTGGATGCTGAGTATTCTTTAATACAATACAATACTTTACCCGGTATACCTTGATACAAGACAAACTCCCAAACCAAATCAAAAAAGCATATATAGAACAAGAAAAAACCCTCACTATACAATAAGGATGCAAGTTCTACATATCATTTGCGTAGTTAGAAAATCTGGGGGAGCAATAGAACGGTGAGTATAGGACCTATATGGAACAAGAATCAGAGACTATCCATATATTAATCAGTCTTTGTTTGCTCTACTAATTTAACTGGCCTCGACTCTAACCCTCCTCCTTTTCGCTGCTCGAGAGAATAGGGCATGTATGTTCCGAGTATCTTGTCCCAAAGAACAAAGAAAGGTTGTGAAAAGTTGTATTTGTTGCCGTAGAGCTGATGGTGGATGTCATGATAAGCACTGTTGTTGTTGAACAAGGCATGGAGTATGTTACCAGGAAGCCACAGCCCACAGTGATCATCCACCGTCTTGATGGTCGCGAACGAGAAAAAGAATATGGATGTTCGTGGAGTCATACCAGAAAGGAGAAATGAGAGAGCACCACCGATGGTATCCAGAATAAGGCCCTCAAGAGGATGGTTGTAAAGAGCTCCAAAGGAATAAGGGACTACAAGAGTGTGGTGCTTCGAATGGATGTGCTTATACAGAAACTTGTTGATGTGCATGTATCTGTGCATGAAGTACTGCCATGTGTCCATAACAAACATCGCAATGACAAATTGAAGTACTATCACCACAGCAGAAGGTTGCTTCAGCGCAATACCACTGTCATCACCAATAACCTGTTGTTTATGAAAATTTAACCATATTAGGAACTTATGTATAAATAAAGCAGGCAGGTAAACTCTACAAGAATTGCAAGTCTTGGTGTTTTTTTCTAAAAAAAAGTGCTCATTTAAATTGTGCATTCCTGCACATCATTTTTTTTTCTTCATAGAAGCTATGTTGATATAGCTTCGGTCAAAAGTAGCTCGTGCTACATCAATTTAAGGGCTCGTGACATATTTGTATGCTATGTTAGAAATGTACAACTATTTCTCTCTAACTAACTCAAGACCTAATGAGCATCGGTATTTAATCTTAGCACCTCACTAATTCGTAGGGCTTCCTATGCTCAGGTCCCAAAACATTGCTCTATGTGGGATGCAGTAATGTGTAATGGCATGCCAAAACAATGGAAGACAACGACATGTGTTGACCAATTTTGCTTCCGACCAGGATACCTACCATTGTAGTAAAAAAAAAAAGGATAGCCTACCATTTCTGAAAGAGGAAAACGGTGACACTTTACAGCTCAAAATCATGGTTACCATTTACCTTAAAGGAAAAGCTGGACTAATGAACATCACGAATTCAGGTCTATCGGCAAACTAGCACACCATAGTAACCGAGAAAAAGGGCCGGCGGCTGTGGCAGCGAGGAGAATGATTTACCGCGAAGAGCGTGAGCGCGACGACGACCTGGAAGGCCTGCTGGACGAGGACGCCCCTGACGACGGCGGCCCTGGAGACGACGTTTTTGGTCGCCTCCTCCGCCTTGGGGTGCAGGCGGTACGAGTGGACCCGCTCCACGCCGTCCAGCGCGACGTAGAGCCCGGAGTAGAGCCAGTAGACGGCGATCGGCACGAACGTGCCGAGCAGCTCGTCCGACACCGCAATCGCCATCCCGGCCGGCCTCCCCCTCTCCGAATCCCCGGCGAGGCAGCTGGACGAAATGCGCGCGAGAGATTTCACCTCACCGCCGCGTCGGAAACCACGCGAATTCGGAGATAGGGGACGGCCGGATTGGGGAGACCCGGATCTCTCCAACGGGGCGAGGGATGATGACGAGGGGAACGAGCTGGGATTGGATGATTTTTTTTTGGCGGATGTTGGGTTGCTGCGCTGGAGCCTGGAGGGAGGGAGGAAGGGGGGACGGGGGAGGGAGGAGGTGGGGGTATGTAGGCGGTGGCGCGGGCGGGGGCCGGCAGTCGCCGTCGGTCCGTACAACGACAAGGAAGGAAGAGACGAGAAGAGAGGAAGGGCGTTGGCCACACCCGCAGCTGGGCCAAATGTTATTACGGAACGGGTAACTGGCCTGCACGGATACGTGCGTGTCTGTGTATGGTTCCACGACGCCAACTCTGGTGGTACGTACTCTCGATCAGTCGTCACGGGAAAGGCTCCGTGGATTTTTCACGTGAAACCGCTCGATTTTTCCTGCCTAGAGCCGCCGCCTGGCACGGGCTCTGACTCCCACCGGAGTCTATTCGTTTTCGCAGCGCTGCTCGTTTGACCCCTTCGCCGGCTTTACCTGGGCGACCAGTGACCACGCTACGTTGTTGAGCTCTACTACTAGAAGATTGTGACCGAACAGCCTGATGTATAGCGTGGCCCTAAAACGAGCTCTCAACAGGAGGCCCAAACGGTCAGCAGACCGGGACAGGTGCATTCACGGCCTAAATCTAGGGAGCGTTTGCGTGTCCGGCGGTTGAGAACGGAGACCAGGAACCAAACAATTATTTATAAGCTACTTACGCAGGATGCTTTGAATTCATGCTGATTTGACCGGTAAAACATGTCTAGCGCCTTATATGGACGTTGCCTGAGATTATGCTTCTAAAAGCATAAAAAAAACAAAAAGGAATCGAAGCAGCAACCGAGTTTCTTGGCATTACCAGCCACGGCCCTCGGCGTTTCTTTGCAGCAGTTCATTCACTCCTCAGCTAGACATTGCCACAGATACAGGAAGAAAAACATAGCGTTACTACTTGCATGACAGGCAAAAGAGACCTTGGAAGCATTTCTCACAAAAGTTATTTTAACACATCCAGCTGCGCAGTTCAGCAGCAGACGAAACAAAGCCCACGTTCCAGTATCACATTTCTTGCAAACGGCATCTAGAGGATCCAATAAACTACAGTAGCAGAAGATAATTTGCTACACCAACTGGCAATAATGCTGGTTGGGGACCAACTGCTGCCCACGATCATCTGTACGCTGGTGCTGGTGCACCAGCAAAGGAATAAAGAGAGGACACCGGCACCCTTGTGGAAACAGGCATCTGATGAATGTCTTCCGGGTATGCAGATCTGGGGTTCTCGTAGGCACTTGGCACGTAGGACGGAGCCTGGCGGAGGCCCTCCGGACGAGTGACGAGCTTGTAAGACCGGTAGAGCTCATCCACGTGATCAGCGCGTGCCACCACATCTGCTGGTGGCCCTCTGTACTCTCTTGCAAGGAATGGATCCCTAATAGCTGCATCACCTGGAGATCTGGTAGAAGAATTGGAGTTCCACAAGTTCAGAATTCGTCAGACATCTGAGTATATAAGATTAGAACAGACTGAAGAGACTTCTAGTAAATAACAAACTACAGCACTCTTATTATTCCAATGAATGATGTACACATATAGAAGCGCATAATCATCATCAAGCTATCCTTAAAAGCACATTTGTATGGGTTTTCGGCCGGTTCCCCTGCAAATGAACCGGTCAATTCTCTTCGACTTTTTTAAATAAAATGAGGCAAAAATTGCCCGTTTTGTTTCCAAAAAAAATAAAAGCATGCTGCATGTTATTTCCAGAAAAATTAAGACACAACACTCCAACATGAAACAACTTCGCCTCAACTAACACCTTCAAATATGTACACCTGACAATTGTGCATTTTGTTGATTGTTTTAGTATATTATATAATTAAATCCCAAACAAATATATAAACTCCATGGTTGTGGTGGAGAGGTTCCGAGATGAGATTTAACCTCTTAGTTTTGGAAAGAGAAAATTGAGTGCCATGAACATGTTGTTAGGCAAATGCCAGTTAGGTCCCTAGACTGAGGGGGCTCCAGTGCAATCCTTTCTTTGATAGGCCAGATAAAACTGAAGGCATGAACAAGTCCCCTAAAACCCAAATTGATGATGACATACTCAGTTTACTTCTTAATTTTCAGATTTTAATAAAAAACATCCGAAACTAATGATCTTATAATTCTAAGAAGGGTATACCACTCCACTTTTCATGAGTTGGAGAAATGCCATTACAAAAATCAAAGTTGGATATATGCCATTGCAACTCTCACATACCTATAACTATGCCATTTTATCCAATACCAAGCTACGCACTGCCCATATACACCAATATGTACCTTTATACAGGTATTTGATTTACCGGTCACTTCTATCTCTGTGTCAATTGACTCCATTACCCACTCGACCCTGCTCACACGAACCAGTTCCACACACCCTGACCAGACTCGTATGAATCCTAGATGGAGGCGGCGGCGGCTACCTGAGGCAACAGCGCGGAGGCTGGCTGGAGCCAGGCGCTACTGGAGGAGGTGCAACTACAAGAGGGCGCAGAGGGAGTTGACCGCTCTGGATTAGGGCGCCAGCAACCCTCCTCCCATCTACAGAATCTCCGGCGACCTCCACTTTGCATCTAGCTTCCAATCCCCTCGACCTGCCGGCCAGCTCCCGTGCCTCGATCTAATACTTTTTCTTTCCTGCTTTTTCCTCCAAGTTCTATGATTCCTGTTGTATACACGATTTGGTACATGGAGCATCTCCGGCAACCATCCCCCCTCTACCGATTTGTACGTGCTCAGAATTAGCTAAAAAGGCATAGTAGTCTTGTATTGGCGTCCTTGATTTTCTACAAGTTTTTCAGATTCTTTTGGGCAGTACAAGACCACAAGGGAAGTATGGTCAGTATTAAAATACACAATGGAATACACATATCTCTTTAACTGTTATTCTCTTAAGCAAAGAAAATGGCATAGCTAGAGGTATGATAGAGTTGTAGTAGCATATGTCCAACTTCGGTTTTTGTAATGACATTTCTCCAACTCATGAAAATTGCAGTGGCATAAATCCAATTAACCCTTCTAAGAAAGAGCTGGACTGGTTAGCTCCCTCTTTAGAGTTTAGACCAAAAGGCAACGGCTAAAAAATTCTAGAAAATACACAAGAAAAAACCATCAAATAAATAGTTGGTGGGAAATGAAATCCTAGCCTCCAGCAAATAACCAAGTGCCACACGAAAGGATACCAAAAAAACTGCAACCTCATAACAATTCCCAAATTAAACATCAACTATCACAACTCATCAAGCATACTTTCATAAACTGGACCAAAATATGGAGCATTTCTAAGTTTACTACACAAATCAATTAAGAAACATACAAAGTACCTATTAAACTGATTGTGATGTCTGAAACTATTTTCCATTAACAAGTGAAACTTTCTGTTCCGATAAAATGACTTAGCACACAAATAACAATATATCAACAGATAAGATGATTGGAGCACTGACCTTTCATAAATGATATTGGCTTGATGTGGATGGTATACATCATTAGAAGCAGGAGCAACGTGGTGATAGTATGTTGGAGGAGCATACTGAGACTCCGGTAAATGAGTCGGCATGCGAACTTCTTCAACAAACCGTGGGCGTCGAATTTCTTCACCATGGCGTGATGGCCTTCTGTCTTCATAATCATAGGCTAGTCTCCTTTCTTCAATAAAACGTGGGCGTTGCATTTCTTCATCATGTTGTGATGGTCGCCTTTCTTCATAATCATACGGCTGCCGCCTTTCTTCAACATAGTGTGGTATGTGCCGTTCACGTTCACCACGACGTGTTGGACGGATTTCTTCAACATGTTGCGAAGATGACTGCTGTAGGTTAATTGGCTTGTATAGTGCGAGTAGCTTACGGACCTACAGAATAGCACCATAATTTACAGCATCGACATGAAAATTCTATTTCTTTTTGCACATTTCAGTTTACATATAGAATTATTATTGTGACTTACTTGTCTAGAGTCAAGCTCTGGCGTGAATTTTCCCTTTGAATTGTAGTTCTCTTTAATTGCATGCTTGAAACTACTCTCGGGAACAGGAAGACAATCTTTGTCAATCTTAAATTTGACCTGCATCAAGTACAGAAATTAACTAATAGTATAACATCCACCTAAGCATCATCGCTTGTGACCTAACATTCATCTACATCGAAGTTGAAAATAATGCTAAAAAATCCATGTTAGCCTTGCAAGGCAAAAAATCTCACCTTAACTGAAAAAAAAACAGGAGATATTAAGATCTTCGCCACATACTTTGGTACACCCAAAAATCAAATGTGAGGTTGAAATAGAAATTAGAATTCCATCATTCCATGACGAATATAGCTCTTAATTATATAGAGATCTATGTATAAGATCCTCTTACTCACAGGATCTGTTACAGATGATAGGCAGTGCAACCAATATTCCACTCCACTTTACTCAATGCCTTCATGTTTCGTCTTAGTTATCTACCAGTACCCCTCAATCCTCACAACTCATATGTCTTGCTCAGAATAACAATATAAACATGGGTGTAATGTTATATCTCAATCATTCTTTCGAAGGTTTGAGAGTCCATTGAACACACTACCAATCAAAATTAGGCCAAAAATTCAACTTAAACTGAACCCAAGAAGGATCTGATTGATTTTTTAAAAACAGTTTAGACTTTAGATACATGCAGGCATACACCCTCTTAAGCAAACAAACACAATTCAAGGCAAACAAATGGCCAAGGTAACCTAGTATTTAAATTTAGTTAAGGACATGTGTCGTTTCCTGATTCCTCATGAATATATCATGTCCGTTCCCAATCTATTTATCCTACACGAACAGCCATATACTCATACAAATCTTGTATTTACTTTTTCTTTATTCATTTCCATGCAATAAATTACCAATGATCCCGATCCATGACAAAGAATTTCACCTCGTGCTTTATTCCACAACATTCATGGACACTAAGACATGCTCCGACGGTCTCAACGACAAGGTCTAATCGTTACAGCTGCTTTGTACTAGCAATAATGACACTACAATATATCACAACATTTGCACTTTCTCATACTCCATGCAAAGACTTCCTAGCTCGAGTGCATGACAAGACTACAAATCCTAGATGATCAATGACAGGTCAACATGGGCATCAATGATGAAGAACAAGGCCAGGTGAATTAACTTCCATGAGAATAAGTACTCGCTAATAACCATTTTGCTTTGTGATTCATGCAAAGTTTTCTGAGTGAGAGTAATAAAGCCCAGGTCTTTTGTGAAAGTCAATTTAGTTATGATAGCATATTTTAGGAGTAAGGAAGAAAAAAAACCAATTGCAATAAAACCATGCAATATAGTAGCTTCATGTTTTTTCTCTTCAATCAACACATAATTCCTACACAAACTTCACAACTGCATGCCATGGGAATCAACATGAATTTGCACATCGATAAATGAGTGTTCCAAAAGATCAATCAGAAACCATTGCTGGATGGCGCAAGAGACATCTAAGTAAAGTAATTTCTGTACTCTAGCAGCACCAGGGATGTATGTAAAATTGCGGGGTAAGAAAAAAGAAAGAAGGCAAAGGGGACATTGGGACAAAACAATGAGCCAAGGGGTCTAATGGGAGCTAAGGTTTAAAATTCGTCGAATCAAACCCAACTTTTCAAGGCTCAGATAGGTTATATGGCAAGGGTGACAAGTTCAGTTCGATGTTAAGCTCAATGTATGTTTAACTTGTAGCAGTTAACATGGCTGCTCAACAGTAACATGTTGATAGATCCATTCAGTTTTTATATCCTAAGTTGCATCACGTGTAGTTTTAGGCCTTTACACTTAAGTTTTTATTTGGTTGAACCATCATGTTGACTGAAATGGGTGAGTGCTAAAATCAAATGTCTCTTGTGGCTGACCAACAAATTTATTGTGCAATATTTGAGCCCAGCGTGTAACTAGATGTTTTCGGATATATTGGGGTTTGTGCAAGTTGCTTACGTTGTAGATGCAGGATCCCTGTTTTCCCTTGTAGTTAAGCAAGTGTAAGCCACAGATTGTCATTACGTAATAAGAAGAAAACAATTTAAATGCCATGGGCAAGTAATAAACTATATAATGAAGAAAATCATAGCTTTGTTAAATGGCTAATTCCAGTAAACTATATTACTCCCTCCGGCCCATATTAATTGACTTGGATTTGTCAAATTTTGGATGAACCTATATACTAAATAGTGTCTAGATTCATCCAAATTTTGACAAATCCAAGTCAAATAATATGGGTCGGAGGGAGTAATAAAAAGAGCCTCATCTTTATTTGACCATTTCTTTTTTCTACTGTGATGCATGGGTGACAAACAAATGAGCTAGATTGAAGCAAAATACTACCTCTTTATCATAATATAAGACGTTTTGGTAGGCTAGGCAGTAGTTTTTACAGGCTAGAGAAAAAGGAGATAAAATTTAATGATCATGACTGGTGTTAAAACCACATGTGGGTATTTCTTATTTTACTATTTAATCACTTATTTCTACATATTTGATAGCCTGTATAGAGCACTAAGCACGATTGTACAGCTATTCCAATTCCATTGAATGTCCATATGTTTTTCTGTTTTCACCAATATAAATCAAGAATAGCCAAAGGACCAAATTTTCCACAAGGTTTGTTGTTCTCAGATATTCAACTCCTATGAAGACATTGTCAATGGTATTAATTGGTGCTGTTTTTCGCACTCAAACCATACTATATAGCCCATAATGCCTTCATAAATGTCCGTATGGTCGCTGACAGTAAACGGGATACCCTTGCTACCATAAGAGATGGGACTATAAACACACAAACAACAATGACTAAGAATTACCTGTGCAGGGAATCTCCCATGGAACGCACGACGCGCAAGATCCATCCCTCCTCTTGCCGTTGCCTTGTACACCCCATAGAGAAGCTTCAGGTCAAAGTCATACAGGAACAGCTTTGCCCCTGGCCGGATCTTCTCCACCACATCTATCTTCCCCTTGGGCAAGCCAAACACGCTGTTCTGGAAGCACTCTGGCTTCGTCTTTGCGTTACACATGAAGATAAACCCAGCGCAGCTCCTATCCTCCTTCGCTGCCTCGTCCTTCTTCCCCTTTCCCTCCATCCTCGCATGTCCTTCTCCCTCATCCTTCTTCCCCTTCCCCTCCATCATCCCATGTCCTTTGGCCTTCCGCCTCTCCTTCATCTTCTCCTTACCCATCTTCCTGCCAGCACTGCTGTTCCCAGTGATCATCTTCCTCTTCCTGTCAGCACTGCTGTTCCCGGTGACCATCTTCCTCTTTCTGTCAGCACTGCTGTTCCCCGTGACCATCTTCCTGTCACCACCGTTGTCCCTGGTGACCGTCTTACTGCCACCATCATTGTTTCTGGTGACCGTATTACTGCCATCACCATTGTTCTCGGTGACCACGTTACTGCCATCACCGTTTTTCTCGGTGACTGTCTTGGTGCTATCACCGCTGTTCCCAGTGACCGTCTTACTGACATCGCCGTTGTTCTGGGCGACCGTCTTACTGCCATCGTCGTTGTTCTCGGTGACCGTCTTGCTGCTATCACCGTTGTTCCCAGTGACCGTCTTACTGCCATCGCCGTTGTTCTGAGCGACCATCTCACTGCCATCACCGTTGTTCTGGGCGACAATCTTACTGCCATCACCGATGTTCTCGGTGACCATCTTACTGTCAGCGCCGTTGTTCTCGCCGACCACAAGGGCTGCGGACGGGCTGACATCGGCCGGAGCCGAAACCGGCGTAGGCGCCAAAGCAGATGCCACGGCGGTGGCCGCGACTTCAGCTGCAGTCGCCTTCTGCTTCTCCGGATCGACCTTGGCCTTCTTCTTCTTAAACACCTTCTTAGGCCTGGCCGATCCGGGGGCGGGCTTGGGCTGTGGCGGCGCGGAGGCGGACGCGGCGCCCTTGCCCTTGGCGTTCGGGTTGGTGGGCTTCTTCTTCACCATGGCTAATCAGAGCAGCCAAATCAGGGGAAAATTGCCACGAATAAAGAAAAACTGCGCTTAAATCTACTGGTGATTAAACTAGGGTACGACCGCTGACTACGCAATCGCTTCTTATCGGTAGATTCGCTATGCGCTACGATGCTACGAAGAATTCGGAACGAATCAAAATCAGGTCTGGATGAGGAAGATGAGGAGGACGTACCTTCGTTGCGAGGAAAGGGCAAGACAGGGGATGTGACGGCGCTCGTGATGTGGCGCCGCTGCGTCAGGAGGCGGACTGTTTTATAGGAGCCGGGACTCCGGAGTCCATACGATGATACGACCGTAGTACAAAAGACGTTTTTCTTAACCGAATACTAGAAGCTGTTAGCACTTAGCAGTGGTGACCTAAAAATTCAGAAAGCCTGAGCAAACATATTTAAGACGTCATTTTTCCAAACAAAATCGTTAAAAAGTAAAAAATTATAAGGCATCGCACTGCGCCAAGTCGGACGACTGCCCGGGCTATAGGGATGATGGGTCCGCCCCTGTTTATTAGTGTATAGATACATTTTTTCATAAAGTTAAAAATGTCTTATATTTCTGAATGGAGAGAGTATGACTGAAGCCCAACAGTTAGGTCGGTCCGTCAGTGCCTTTCGGACACCAAATCCATATGTTTCGATTTATTTCGGTCATGGGGAGGACACAGAAAGACACGCAGACTTCCTTATCCGCATGTGCATATAAGGCAATCTAAAGTTATCTATAGCACGCCGACGAAAATGGTCATGTCGCGTCCGAATTCATCTAACCGGACGGACGGAGAGCTGCAGCACGGTCCAACAGGACGATCTAAAAACTCGCGTGCACCGACTCATCAATGTACCAAATATGGTTCATGGTTGCGCCGGCCTAGACTACGCGCATGTCAAGAGACACGCCCAAGCCACTTCCTGCCCCAAACCCTCGCCCACCATCTCCGTCGCCACCCTAGGCATCTATCCCTCCTGGTCCGTCTTTGTAAAGACTATGTGCAATCCTGTAGATGAGAAATCAAAGAGGTTTGCGAAAGAACAAGATGCGGCTAGAAAGGATATGGAGCAAGTATTTGATGTGCTTCAGTGTAGGTGGACTATTGTTTGGTACCCTGCTAGAACCTGGACTACGGAAAGAATGTGTAACGTCATGACTGCTTGTGTGATCATGCACAACATAATCATTGAGGACAAATTTAATGACAACATGTACGACCAAGGCTAGAATTTTCAGGTGAGTTGGTTGACCCAACGCCAAGGCTAGCGTCTTGGGAAGAGTTTATACACGTCCATCACACTTTGCGACATGGAAACATCCATGATAGGATTCAAATCGATTTGATTGAGCATACGTGGGCTCGTGCGGAAAACCAACATGGTTAAACCCCTTATTTGTTTGATGTAATTAAAATTGTGTTTGTTTGCATGAAACTATGTGGTTGTGAACTATTTATATCTATAAACTATTTTTTATTTAGTTATTCCATACATTTTATTATATTTTGTTGTCCAAATGAGAAAGAATTGGCTGAGTGGCCAACATTGGCCAAAATGGCTTCTTGGCGTGAGCAGGATGTGTCGTGCATTTGAAATTTCACTGGTCGAGCCGTATGGCCGACCCATCCAAACCAAAAAAGACGGTTTGGATCGCTAGTTTGTGTCGGTCCGCTGGAGATGCCCTAAGGCAGGCACAACCCAAACGGGCAACCCAAATCGATTTGATACATTTTACTTGATCCGCGAGAAGAAAATGGGTCTTGTTCTGGCGTGTCGCGGTCAGACCCAAACGGTTTTAGTTGATTCCCACTTTTTTCCAACACGGGTACATGGCCAAGAATGATAAAACATACATTACATGTTAAAATGAAACATCGTGATAACTAAGACATTGGCTTCTAGATTTTTCTTGCGCCTAGGGTGGCTCCAGCGGTGCCTACTCGTCATCATCATGTGCGAGATCGATGAATGGTTGCGGTGGCATAGTGCTAGGGGAAGTGGCGGAGGTTGTTGGAGGCGCATGTAGTTCCCCGTGGCGTTGTATCCCATGACGGAGGCCAGCGTGTGGCCCAGCACCCTCCACCAGAATCGCTTTTGTTGTCCGCCGGCGAAGGGCCGTCGTCGTAGTACAGGGTAAGCTTTCTCTCCTGACTCTTGCATAAGAACTCGGTCCATGTGGCCAGGTTGTCGAGATACCACTACAGATACGACCATTACTTCGTCGTGAACCGCACCTTGTGCTCGTGTTGGATGGCCGCTGGTAGCTCCGCACCATGTGGCATCAGTGGGATTGGGACGTCGCCAACACTCAGCGCCCACCCGCAAGGGCAAAAGGAGTCCGGAGATGTCGAATAGTTCGCCTTGTATAGGGCGTGTGCCTCCCAAATGTGAAGCCAACGACGACCGGTGTACATGATGGTGGTCGTGTGGTGGGTTTCCTGGCTTAGACTAGAGGAGGTAGATGGAAATGGAGAAGGACGAGACAAAAGTGGCCAAGAGTGATAGAGGGGAAAGGGCGGAAAGCGGAGGAATGCAGGAGAACTAGCTTGGCGTCGAACGATGCAGGCGGCGAAGCGGCATTGTAGGCGGTCAGCAACGGCAATGTAAAGGACATGTTCCATCGGCCAATATGTATTGCTTACACATGGACCCCATCAGCCGACGCCCGGACACGCGCGCGGTTCACAACCACTACAAAAATACCCCCATACCCGGCAGATATTTGGGGCGACATAAGCAAAAAAAAAGAACCGCAATAGTTGGTTACGCAGTGGATGAGCTTTGGCAGCACAATTTTGTCTCGGTGGTAACTTATACGCCATGACACACATGGTACCAACGGATTTTGGTGCCTTGGTACATAGACGGGAAGGCGGCGGTTTTTAACGCCTTGCTTGGCCAACAGAGGCATTCATAATACTCGCCATCAATTTCAAGCGCCATTAATTGTTGATGTCCGCTAGAGAATGGTCAATCAGTGCCCGCTGACTGATTAGGCTTGTCTGGATGATAGGTGCAAACCACCACTACTTACCCGAGCTACGGGAGACCGACGTATGGACTCTATGAACTAATTCGGCACATGTTACTAGGCGCACGTGTTATACAACCCATAAAGCAAACACTACATCTCACCAGCAGCCCACGCCGTTTCCTATATAATACAAGGAGCCCTTAGTCCCCACTCTCAACGTCTCTCTCCGTACGGCGTCGTACCCACTCTCTCGGCAAGGCAAACCCTAGATATGAACATAGTCATTTCCAAAATATCCTAAGGTCTCACCAATGCACATCTCTACTACTATCGGCCCTCCCAAATGTGATGATGCCTCACAAGCTCCGCCATTCCGACCTAGCCTCCACGTTGGAGTCCTCCGAGCCTAAGTTTCTTTCTCAATCGATCGGCTACTGGATCTTGTTCTTTCTCTAATCGATTTGATGTTGGATCTTGTTCTTTCTCTAATCGATCTGTTGTTGGATATTCTTCTTTATCTAATCGATATGTTATCTCTTTTAGATCCACGAAAACACGGTTAGTGTAGCTCATGCGAAGGATTATAGACATGGTGTTGTCGCCGTCGCCGCCGTGAAAGCATCATCGCTGGAGGATTGTAGCCATGTTGTTGTGTTTGTCACGATAGGGTGTTTGCAAAATAGAGAGGCGTTCAAGATTAGAATAGGTAAATTCCTCCGCTTGTCCTTAAGATAAGTGGACGAATTAGGTTAGTTGTAGATAGTTTTTAGTTTTTTATTTTCATATAATTTGCTTGTTAGAAGAATTAGTGGGGATAAACCCCTTTTTTAGAGAAGGTTACAATGTAATGTGATGTAATAAATATCCTGTCAATAAAATTAAATTTTCGATTTAAATGTAATTAGCTTCCTAAATTAACGACTATAAACTGCTTACTTTGATTAATGGTATTGTAATTAAGTATCTAGATCGATGATGCTATACAAAACCATGCATTTGCAATACGTGACACGATACTAAAGTTCTGTCGTCTTCAGTAATGTAATGAGGCACATCCACTGCCACGTCGCGGAAGCGCTAGGTCGGTGAATCACGTTGTGCCGAGCCAAAAAATCTGACGCTATTTCAGAATCCCCGACGTGGTTATCCTTGTCAGCTTTTTTACCACGCCAACACGAGTGCGGAGACAAAGGTTGTGCATCGGTGTCTATAAGCGCTAGCGCCCGAGCTCCGTGTTGTAGCGAACGCGTCCGCCTGACACAACCATGGCCCAAATTTGGTGAACCGATGGGTCGTGCCAGATGCATTGGTTCATTTGGGTCATGCCGCTGGACTGTGCATATTGGATCCTCCTGTCTGCGCAGACTGGTTTAGACATGCAAGGACAACGCGAATAGGAGGACCTAGCACGCACACTCTTGTGGCGCGACTTAAACGGTTCGACATGTGCGACGCGAACCATCCGTCCACCAATTTGGGGCCTTTTACTTTAGGGTCAATGAGTTCATGAGCCCACACTTTGAGGGGCCGGAGTTGCATGTAATTAGTTTGGTTCGAAAAGTCTAGGAGCCACTTATCGAGAGAGGCTTTTTGAGTGAACAGATGGGTCTCATCCATGAGGATAATATGTTATACTAGTGTGTGTGTTTATAAGTTGACCAACTGCCTATAGCCTACATATCTTAGCCTTGAGACTAATTCTCATGGAGATGACTTTAGCTTTCCTCTTTCCTCCTCTCTCCATGACTCCTAGCAATGTCTATCAAGGTGAATGGGGGAGTTAGGTCGGAACCAATGAGCCATATGATATGCTTCTGAGATCTAATGATGGATTGTTTGATTTATATGGGGTGTGGCCAATGAAGCCTAATTAATCCTGAAATCTTAAGGCTTGTCTACTATGGCAACTTAGGATTTGTGTGGCAGACGGATTTTAGTCCCACATTACTAGCTGGAAAAGACTTGGAGTAACTTATAAGATGAGGCATTCCACTTCCACTAAGTGAGCAAGAAGAGGAGTCCATGCACACTCACTGGCAGATCCAGCGTCCCGGGCTTCTGGCCGGCCGGCACGGCCTATCTTGATGCAAATTTGACCAAAAATTGTATTTTTGATGTTTGAATTAATGGTTTGTTCGGGCTTCAAGATCTTGCTGGGTCCGCTACTGTGCGCACTCTTCCTTCTTCCCCACGGTCCACCTCACTTGCACACGCGGCGTGTTTTATGAATTGACTTTGAGTTAAAGACTCATTTGTGGAAGACTAAAATTTTGCAGGGTATGTGTCAACATTTATTTGGATATTTGACGTGTGTCGTCTTCTTCCACTGCGTGGCGGCTCGGACGGATCACCTCTCAGGCGAGGGATAAAATAGATCTAGCCATTACATGTTATTTCTCTATCTCTTCTCGCCATTGATCCTTTTGCTGCACAACTCTCTAATCTTCCCTGTCCCGATGAATGTGCGCATGTCCGTCCAGGAAAGAGACCTTTGACTCCCCGTTTGTTGAGATCCTACACCAGCAGACATGCATAAAGATTTTTGGGAGTGTCTCGACGCGCCTGCTCATCTTCGTTCGTGTTCTCCTTCTTCTATGGATTCGGAAACTGACAACCTCGACAACACCATGAGCGATATTAACAATGACCATGGAGACATCAACTCAACAACACCATGTCAACACGTATGGGCTATTTCTCTCTTTGTTTGCACTAGTCACTAGTAGGAAATGGCTATATAGGCACGCGCGTTAGTGGCACGACTCAAAAGGGCATGCTACTGGTAATACCAATAGCGATAACCCTTATTAATAGCATCGTACACTACTAGTAAGTGGGTCCCACATGCCTGCACGACCCTCTCTTACTGGTAATGTGTGGTATTGGGTGAACACATATAGACACTAGTACCATGCAGTGATACGCGCACACTACTAGTACTTTGTATCCACATTGAGACCTGCGCGCCCACCTCATACCTCTCACTATTGAGCACATCTCTCTCTCTCTCTCGGCACCGTCAACCACCACCGCGGCTCCACCGCATCCGCCTTTTGGTCCCTATCTCTCTTCCTCTCCCTTCTCCATCCCGAGCCGCCCGCCGCATCCGATCTGAGTCGTCCGCCACCACAACCATCTGGAGCCTTTGTCGCTGCCACATAGACCCGGAGTTGCCTCCTCCTCCACCGCCCCTATCCCTCAACTGTCTGGATCCGCCACCACTACTCTAACCGAAGGTGAGGCCTCCCCTCTTCTCTTTTTTCAATGTATTTGCTTAGTTTATTTAGATAAAAATGTTAGATTATGTAGATAGTGTAGATGATATAGGTAGGTTATTTAGATAGTGTAAATATTTTGGATAGTGTAGATGATTTAGCTAGTTTATTTAGATAAAAATGTAGCTTTACTTTGTGTAGTATATGAATGTAGATAGATGATTTAGGTACATTTTGCATACATTGCTAGGTGATTTAGATACATTATTGTGTAGTTTATTAGATGATTTACTACTTGCCTATGTTTTGGCGAAATGTTGATTAATTTTTGTTTCGACAAATTACGGCCACTTCATGTCATATTTATGTCAAATGTCATGTTTTTTACATCTAAGGATAAATATAATAATTAGTTTGCATTTTCTGTTTGTTAGCTCTCTGGTGCCTACTATGGAAAATAAGATGCATCATTATCGTGACATTTACAGAAAGAAAACAAAGGTGACCACGTGGACAACGGCCATCAATGTTGATCGCGTCAAGTGCCACCTTGGCATTTGGAGGGTCAGGACACTATGGGCCACACCTATGATTATTAGCGATAGTGCACTACAAGGACATGGCGAGGTTCAACTTCCCCCAGTATCGAGCCACAGAGAAGCAACATGCGGAATGTCACGAGGGCCTAGGAGATAGGGCACCGCCAGGCTGAGAAGCTAGCGCTTAGGCACCGCCAGGAGCAGGAGGGGCAGAGGTTGTTCGACGCCATCGTGTGTGCGCTGGACGCCCGTGGTCAGCGGGTTGACGGCCTAGCTGTGGATGCGCGCTGGTCAGATACTCGCCGACCGGCGCCACCGCCGCCAAGGCCTTCCCTTGCCTCCAGCGTCGCCCACGATCGGAGCATAGGCCCGTAGCCGTTCCAGGGTGGGGCCCGCCACTCCCATGCCCAGGGACGTCAGGTCTGGATGCGCAAAGACCGACAACTGGTGACCGCTGTGGTCTCGGATGACGTGGGGGCACCCACCTCCCAGGTGGCCCCAGACCCAGGACACGCTGATCCCTCTAGAAGCACTGTTGGTGGGCTCCCATTGGTCGAGTCGCACGCCCCCTCATCTTGCTCTGGGCTGGAGGGCGCATCCACAACCGAGCCAGGCACGACTAGGTCATCGAGTTTGAATCCCGGGGCGCCAGGCAACGATGATGCCGGGGCCCAAGCGTCTTTGGACAGCCCCCACCCCAGAACCGTGAGGCTTTTTCCTTGGACACGGTGGTCCGGGATTTTGCGGCCAGTTGTCCGGTCTCCAACGATGATATGTGGTCGGGGAAAAAAGAAGATAGTGCTGGAATGGAGATGGTCCAACCCCTAGACACTTCTTCTGGCATCGGGGCATGCCAACCCTTGGACTGTACCGCATGTCAGTAGCCAGATGATCCTGCGTCTCGTACTCCTATTCGCTCCAGTCACCCACCTAGGGAGGACCTGGGTCGTGCGCCTGCTGATCCCGCACCTTGTTCCCATGCTCCCACCTGTCACCCACCCGTGGAGGACCTAGGCCTTGAGCCCGCAGCCTAATCGATGCCGAGTCCCGTCCTGCAATGGCCCATGTTGCTTTTCCAGACCGTGGAGACGAGATTGCCTCCCTCTTTCGTGCTAGTCCACTCGGGTGATGCCCACGCTCGCTTGCGCATGGCACCAGGTCGGTTTGCCACGCCACCGAAAACCTAACCTCTTGGCAGTGCTCGTCCCGGCTCGTCGGCGACCACCTGGACACTGGGTGACTTTCTCAAGGCAGCTACCTCGAGCATCGACGTGTGCTTGCCATCTCTAGGGAAGAAGAGGCAACGCCAGCCGCTGAACTTCGTGCCCCAGCGCGATCATTTGGGAAGCTCCGCTAAGACGAGCTGCGCCCCACCTACAGCTGAGCGCAGAGCTCGGGTCCAGATCCTACGCACCCTAGGGCTCATCAGGCTCGATCAGAAGATCATAGCTGAGGAGATGAAGGCTTATGACAACATGTTTGTGATGCCGATTCCGCATTCGGTGTTGGCAGCCATCGCCAAGCTCGTGGACCGGGAGTGTCGTGTCGCCGCCGGCCGCCTTGGCCCTTGTCGACGGAACGGGCGAGACTTAGCCCATCCTTCGCCTCTTCCCCGCCGATCTCTTTCCCATGGATCACGGGCTTAAGATAGCAACTTGGAATCCTGCACAACACAAACTCAAGACTTTGCCCCAACTTGAAGTGAGGTTGTCAATCTCTCTGGTTTGCTAAAAACAAAGGATTAAACGTATAATGTGGAAGGTAATAGTTGCTGGTAGAAAGTAAACGGTAACAGTAGATGATGTAACAATGGTAAAGATTGGACCGGCGTCCATAGTTCACTAGAGGTGTTCTCCTTAAGATAGATAACATGCTGGGTGAACAAATTACAGCGGGGCAATTGACAGGATTGAGGAAGGCATAACAATGTAAATACTAGACATCATGATTCCTATGAGATTTAATTGGGCATTACAACAATATACATACACCGCCATCCAACTGCATCTATGACTAATAATCCACCTTTAGGTTATCATCCGAACCCCTTCTAGTATTAAGTTGTAAGCAACGGATAACTGCATTAAGAAATGTGTGTAAAGTAAACAATACAATTGTTCCATGAACAAAAGATTGTTGTTTTCTCCCTAGTGGCAATAACACATCTACAACCTTAGAGATTCCTGTCACTTCCCCAGATTACTAGAGGCATGAAACCACTATCGAGCATAAATACTCCCTCTTGGAGTCACTAGCATCTACTTGTCCAAGATAGCTACTAGCAATGGAGAGCATGCAAGATCACAAACAACACAGACATGATAGAATCAATAATCAATAAGACATGATAGAATCAATAATAAATCTGACATAGTATCTCAATATCCATCGGATCCCCACAAACACAACATGTATGATTACAAATAGATGATCTTGATCATGAATGGAGCTCACAAGATCTAAACATGATAGCATAAAGGAGGGGAAACAAACATCTAGCTACTGTATGGGCCCATAGTACAAGGGTGAACTACTCACGCATCATACCAGAGGCTGGCATGGTGATGAAGAAGGCCTCTGGGATGATCTCTCCCCTCTGGCAGGGTGCCGGGAAGAGCTTCAGATCCCTCCCCCTGATCTAGGGACGATGGTGGCGACGGCTATGGACTGTTTCGTGGAGATCTGATCGGGTACTTAGGGTTTCAGCATTGGGGGGCTTTTATGGGCTAAGCGGGAGGCGGCCAGGGCCCACACTGCCACAGCTCGGCGGCCTAGGTGGGCCCACAGGGCGGGTGTGGCCACCCTGCAGCGCCCCTCCGTCTCTCATTTGGACTCTGTGTTCGTTTTGGTAAAATATTGACTTTGGCTTTTGTCCCGTCCAATTCCGAGAATATTTCCTTACTAGCTTTTCTGAAACCAAAAACAGGCAACTGACACTGTGGCATCTTGTTAATAGGTTAGTCCCAGAAAATGTATAAAAATACCTCAAAGTGGAGACAAAGCATAACAAAGTTGATACTAAACAAGTATGGAACATAAAAAATTATAGATACGTTTACGATATATCAATATGTAGCTTATCCGGCCCCACCACCACCTACCGCTCACCCCGACCATCACCCTCCTTCTTCCTCTCGAACCCTCATGTTTCCTCCCTCGCTATCCGATAGCGCCCCACCGCCATGCGATACCCTCCCGCTGCCAGCGAACTCCCTCCGCTTCTAAACCAACATTTAATTGCGGGGTATCTAAACAACATGGACCTATTAATTAATTGTTGGGACCCCGACACCGCTTAATATTGCTTAGTCGCATCACATTGTTGCATGTCATATATCATACATGCATCATGCCCGATCTTCTGCTGTAGTATTAAATAGTGCATCTGGTGTTTCTTTTAGTGTTTTGCTTCTTCACGGATTAGGCCGATGAGTTGATGTGAGACTCGACCAGATCTCCATCGAACCTTCGGCAATGTTTCCTAGGCGAGCATTCTCCCCCTTCTACCTATTTTGCATTTATAGTATTTACTTTCTTCTATTGATCCATTGATATCTGTATTGCGATGCTTTAGCTTCTGTACAATTGATATCTCCTGCAGCCTAAATTACCTTGGACACCACCAATTACCTGTTGTTTGGTAGATAGTTGGCCTTGCGAGTCATAGTCGCTTGCTCAGGTGTTGCTTCGTGTCGTTGATGTTTCCTGTTGTTGGGGGTTGGCACATGCTTAATGGTGGATATAATCATGGTTATATTTACATCATGACAATTAACTGTTGAAAGTAGATATAACTAATGCGGAGGCACATGTGGGTAATAGTTGATATCTAGTTATTATCCCACCTCCTGTGTCCACCTAGGACCCAAGTTCTTTACACCTGTTCCGAGATCGAGCATGCTAACCACATGTGGGATGTATGGGCACCCCTGTCGGCTTATTACTTGATTTCAAAGTATTGTTATATGAGCTACAAACTACTTTGGGCTTTATAAGTTACCTACTATACCTATGCCATGTATGAGATGTTTATTACCTGTTGCTCGATGATTATTTATTATTGCTACGTAGGTGCGGCACTCTGTCACGGGAATATATTGTCTATGGCCTCTGCTCGCGTGACAAGTTCATGCAACCCTAGGGTCCGTACGAGGATTAGCTATACCTAGTACGGGAAGCTCTTTTGGATGGACCCAATATAATTGCTTTAGGTCTAGAAATGTGTCATGTATGAAGCCCCACCGGCATACCGATGTGTATGTTAATTGATCTGGCAAAAAAGGACGGAAGAGCGTGTGGAAAATTTGGTGCACCCCTGCAGGGTTGAATCTTTTCAAAAAGCCGTGTCCATGGTTATGGACGACTTGGAGCATAATTTCTTGATCATAGACAAGTTACACTAAAGTTTAATCTTTTAATTTGACTTGGATCTGATATAACTAATAAGTTAGATAACCACCATAGAAAGAAATAATAAAATTTCCAACTATGTGAGTTTCCTCGAAAGGACTTCCTCGTTTGGTCTCAAGGGGAAAACACCAGAATGGGTATGATTGGTGGTAGTATTAGGTTGGTTCCGCATATGTCTTTCTTATCTCTCTTTGATAGCTGACAATTGTGTCGAGTATCTATAGGTTGTTTACTGCATGCTGCGCTGTCACTTCAGTGCAACATACCTATGTAGGCGAGAGTCACCAAATTCGAAGACTCGCTGTGTACTGGCCTCAGAACTGACCGCTCTCTTTTTCCATTGCCCTTTGTTGGCACCCCTTTTGTTTAGCAGTTTTGAGATCGACGTTGTTAGTAGGGTTATCTTCTGGCTTGGCCTGGGCAGGGTTATGCACGTCATTGGTTATTTTTTAGGGCTCTTAGCCCCATTTTCATCTTCTCCATACTCGGATGTGTATCGTTTTCGAGGTGATTTGGATCTTTGTACTATATATCTGTATTCTTGACTCGTTGAGTCGTTTTTGTATATATATGTTTTTGAGGGTTCCATCGTGAACTATTGTGTAATGGTATTACTTTGTTTTCCACCTGCATAGGGACGATTCGAGGGTGTTACAAAGTGGTATTAGAGATCAGCAGTTGCGATACCCCACTGGTACAACCTATAGGATAACCTAGCTAACGGACAATGTAGAGTGTCAAAACTAATTTGCAAAATCTATTGGATATATCTGATTTGGTCCGCTTTTACTCCTTAACCCTATTATATTCTCTTATTACCTCCGCGTGTTTTGATCTGCCCTCTTATTTTTTCTTCAAGTCCAGGAATTCTCATGTTTGGGTTTCCTCCGTACCTTTAGGGTTTCGCTTCCTTCTACTTGTAATGTTGTTCTGCATACGGTCTTCATGCTATCTAAGGAATTACTTATCTGGTGTACCTTTCAGTGGACCAAAAATTCATTAAATTTTTTCTTTATATATTCTGGTGTTTTCTAATGCGACAACATCATCTGCATCAAGAAATTTGAGAGTTGGTTGCATGATTCTTCTATTTGTGTACATAGTAATTCTTTGAGTGCGGGATGGAGTCGCGACCATACCACTACTCGTATCATTCGCTTTTGTACATTGAATTGGTGGATCAATGCAATCGTACTCCTTCGAAAGTTATAGGTGGGCTTACATTTTGAGACCTCGACATTCGTATTTTGTTTCTCTGGAGTGTTCTCAAGGAACGTGAGCAACGAACCCTTGTTGGTGGTCTCGCTGATTTCAAGATGCAGCAAGAATCCTTGTTAGTGGTGTCACGAGGATCTACACGAAGCGAGAAAACTTAAATCATTAGCCTTCTTCCCCGTACCAAGAGGCGCATCTCGAGGACGAGATCTATTGTTAGTGGTGTCGAATTGTAGCATCCCGGGAAAATCCCTACCTAAAAATTGCGTGTTGTTTTATTGTTTGCATCATCATGCATGGTTCTGCCTCTAAGAGTATTTTATTAAACCATATTTTTGTTTGCTAAGTCTTTCCTCTCTTATATTCAAATTAAAACCATATTCCTTTCTTCTATTTCAATGGTGTAAAACTATTTACAAGTGTTTCAAAAAAGGTTTTAAATAAATACAAACCTATACCTAATCAGACAGGCCTTTGTTGGGCCACGTATAGATAAAACAAAACTTTTTCCCTCTAACATGGTGATCCCAAGATCTACCTGAGGTAGAAGGCCATGAGGATTACCACTAGACGCGCAGTTGCGGAATTGATGAAGCACATCTGTTGAATGTAGTGCAGTCCTCACAATCCGATCCAATCCCGATCGTCATGGTGCTGATCATACAACACCACTGCTGGTATCGACACGTACGAGGAGGAGCACCGGTGGTGAACTACTAGGTTCGCTACGGCGGCTAGACTGAACTGGAGCTAGGGTTCCAACACATGGAATGACCTAATCGCAGTACCTATCTAGGTAAGTGTGCCCTAGTATATATAGGGAGTAAAAGTGGGGTCCACTCACTCCTGGCCCATTCACTAAATCCCATATCAGTCGCTGCGAGTCCGACTTGCTGACTCAGTCCAAATCCAGTTCAGGTCCAATCCAAACAGATTTCTAGTTCAGATCCAATCCGAACTTGCTCCCGCTCTTAAATGTCAGACCCTGCAAGCTCATGGAAACTTGGACACGATTGGAGTCCGACTCTCAATCGATCAGTTGGTAGTAGCTCCTAGCAGAACGTGCCAACTCCTAAGTACCAAAGATTCCTGATGACATGCCTTTCCAATGTGACTTACATCTGAGTCCCTTTTGCCTCACGATATACCTTGTCGGACTATAGGCAAATAATTTTCATCCCTTAAATAGTCTGACTCTCTTCTCGATCTGAGATAAGTGATTCATCTGACTAACTCTTAGTCGATTGCCTCGGTTAATGATGACCCACAAGTATAGGGGATCACAATAGTCTTCGCGAGTAGTATTACCGGATTTATTGATTCGACACAAGGGGAGCCAAAGAATACTTGCAAGCCTTAACAACTGATTCAGTACTTTTGCACACTGAAATAGTTCTTGCTCACGAAGTTTATCGAGTAATATAGCAATAGCAACAAAGAAGGAACAACAACAATAGTGCGATAGATGCTTGATGGGATTCGAGTGCGGTAGGCATAGGGATGGATGACGGGCGTTGCATGGACGAGTCTAAACATGTAACTTAAAGATCTAGGGCATTGCAGATAAATAATAACAAGCATCCAAGTACTAAACAATCCTAGGCATGTGCTCCAAATATAGTCATACGTGCTCGCAATGAGAACTTGCACAACATCTTCTGTCCAGCCAGCCCGTGGCAGCGGGGCCTCTAGGGAACTACTGGCAATTAAGGTGCTCCTTTTAATAGAGCACCGGGGCAAAGCATTAACACTCAATGAACACATGTGATCCTCACACCACAACCATCCCCTCCGGTTGTCCCAATTATTGTCACTTTGGGGCCTTTGGATCCGGATAATGATATGTGTACACAACTTGCAGATAAGATCATAAACAATACTATCATAATGATTCAATAATAAGTTCAGATCTGAGATCATGGCACTCGGGCTCTAGTGACAAGCATTAAGCACAACAAGTTGCAACAAAGTCAAATAGCACTAATAGAGATACTAGGAACTATGCCCTAACAGATCTTATTCGATTACATGATAGAACTCATCCAATCCCTACCATCCCCAAGCCTACAGCGGGGGATTACTCACTCATGGATGAGGGAAACATCGGTGGTTGATGGAGATGCATTGATGATGACGATGGAGATGATCCTCTCCAAATTCCCCATCCCAACAGGGTGCCAGAAAGGAGTTTCTGGATCCGAATCTTGGTTTCTGGTGGCAAGTGAGCGGAACTCTTCGAAAACTATCGAACCCCTCTGTTTTTAGGTCAAGGCAACTACTTAGGGCGCAGGGAGGCCGAGGAGCTGCCTGGATGGCCAACCTCCCAGTGTGGTCGGTGGGCCGCTGGGTGTCTGGGTCTGACCCTCTCTATCCCCCCTTCTGGATCCGTGGATCTTCTAGTGAGAAATAGTTTTTGGCATATTTTCCGGGATTTTTCATGATAGTTCATTTTCTGCACAAAAACAAGACACCAAGGTAATTCTGCTGAAAACAGCGTCAGTCTGTGTTAGTTGTATCCAAATCACACAAGTTTAGAGGAGAAACAACAGCAAAGTGTTCGAGAAATTAGATACGTTTTGGACGTACCAGTTAACACTTAAACGAGTCGTGCATGGCCATGCTTTCCGAATCATATCATCCAAGAGGGCATAGGGAATATCTCTCCAAGTGGAGGGGCAAAATCCCATCTTGGTTATTCACATCATGCAGTTTGATTCTTAGTCGACCCAAACTCTGCCTTTATAACTTCCATGTGACAGAACAACGTTTGATAGAACCTAAGTCGGTGATCCTCAACTTGGATTGTGCAATGACCTCAGGTATAAGGATTACACTGATTGAGATATACAAATGGAGACTTGTTTGTTGTATCTCAATATGGGTAAATCCGACTCGCTAAACTCTTTAGCCGAATTTGTGTAAGTCAGAATGGCATCACCATGCCCATGACAAGTGGAACCGAGTCATCAACCGACTTTCACATTGGTCTAGGTTGTGTGTCCAGCACAACTTCAATGACCAAGGATATTTAGTATGAAAAACATGAATATATAGTTCCACAACTGAATCACATATTCAATGATATACATCAGATGTTCATGCAAGGAGAACTTAATAACTTTATGAATACAATGGGAATTAATCATACATGATTGCCTCTAGGGCATATTCCCAACAATCTCCCACTTGAACTAGAGTCAATCTTCAGACATCATATGTCTAGGCATCTAATGCCCATAGCTCTCATGTGAGCCTAATGCTTCGTCTGTGGTAGCGGCTTTGTCAACGGATCCACAATATTTGCATCCGTCTGTACCTTGCATAACTTGATATCATCCTGATCCACGAACTAGCGAATCAGATGGTACCGCATGAGTATGCGCTTGTTCTTCTGGTGTTTTCTAGGTTCCTTGGCTTGTGCAATATCACCATTGTTGTCACAATACACATCTAACGGATTGGACGATCCCTAAACCACACCAAGATCCATGAGAAAATTCCTCATCCAAACAGCTCCCTTTGCTGCCTCTGAGGCGGCAATATACTCAGCCTCTGTTGTAGACGCAGACACAGTCTCTTGCTTGGAACTCTTCCAGCTCATAGCTCCTCCATTTATTACAAATACATATCCAGATTGCGAATGAGAATCATAAAAGTCGGTAACATAACTTGCATCCGCGTAACCCTTTACACTGAGTTCATCTTCACCTCCATAAACCAAAAACATATCCTTAGTCCTTCTCAAGTATTTTAGGATATTTTTAGCCGTTGTCCAGTGGATTTCTCCAGGATCAACCCGGTATCTGCTCACAACACTTAGAACATAGGAAACATCCGATCTAGTACAAATCATGGCATACATGATGGATCCGACTGCAGTAGCATATAGAATCAAACCCATCCGACTTTGCTCATCAGTAGTCGAAGGACACTGAGTCTTGCTAAGTTTTACACCATGGGACATTGGTAACAACCCCTTCTTAGATGATTCCATGTTGAAAATTTTCAACACTTTGTACAAATATGTACTCTGACTCAATCCAATGAGACTCCTTGATCTATATCTATCGATCTGGATTCCTAAAATATATGTTGCCTCACCCAAGTCTTTCATTAAGAAACTCCTTTACAATGATTCCTTGGTTCTTGCAACATCTGGACATCATTTACAATCAGCAATATGTCATCCACATATAAGATTAGAAAGTTTACTTTGCTTCCACTAAACTTCTTGTATAAACAAGAATCATGATCACTCTTGATGAAGCCAAATGATTTGACTACCTCATCAAAGTGAATGTTCCAACTCCGATATGATTGCTTCAACCCATAAATGGATTTCTAAAGTTTGCATACCTTGTCAGCATTATCTAGATCGACAAAACCCTCGGGTTATATCATATACATGTCCTTGGTTAAATTTCCATTAAGGAAAGCCGTCTTGACATCCATCTGCCATATCTCATAGTCAAAATAGGCTGCTATGGCTAACATGATTCAGACTGACTTAAACATCGCTACGGGCGAGAAAGTCTCATTGTAGTCAACTCCTTGAACCTGTCAGAACCCCTTCGCGACAAGCCATGCTTTATAGACAGAAACGCTTCCATCCATATCAGTTTTCTTCTTAAAGACCCATTTGCACTCAACGGGTCTCGCACCGTTTAGCAGATCAACCAAGTTCCAAACTTGATTTTCATCCATGGAATTGTCCTCAGATCTCATGGCTCCAAGGCATGACTCGAAATCACATCCCACCATCGCTTCCGAATAAGTTGTTGGCTCATCACTGTCTAATAGTAATACACCACGAACACTTCATAATCTTGCTGATCTTCGTAGTATTGGTGCTGCTTCCAGCTTAGCTACCAGGACCGGCTCAACCTCCAAGGTTTTTGTCAACTCACTACTAGCCGGTTCCTCTCGAATTTCTTCGAGCTACACCGTGATCCCACTGACTCCCCGATTGAGAAACTCTAAAAGAACATTTTTTATCCCTAGAGATTTTGGTGTTTATTACAACACACATAACCAGACTAATTGTCTGCCAAGTATTCTACAGGTTGCATACATAGAATTCCCTGTCCAATTGCACACAAAAGGACTTGCCAGCTGATCCATTTTCCGCCTCAGTGATGTCCGGTAGTACCGGATATTTCATCCGGTACTACCGCTCGGGTCCGGTAGCACCGGGTTTCTCTTCCGGGCCTGGCAGTGTGATGGGTACACTGGCCAATGGCCTCAGTACTGAGCGGTATCAAAAAGCGGTAGTACCGCATTTTGGTACTTCTCATGACTAAAGCGCTTGGCAAGCTCGACAAACTCCTCAGAACTGAGCGGTATCAAAAAGCGGTAGTACCGCATTTTGATACCGGTCAAGACTGAAGCGATTGGCAAGCTTGCCAATCTTCTCAGAACTGACCAGTACCAAAATGCGGTAGTACCACATTTTAGTACCATTCACTTCTAGGGAGATTGGCCTCTTGACTCACACTGTTGTTCCCCCCTGTATCAAAATGCGTCACTACCGCATGTGTCCGGTAGTACCGCTCTGTAGGGGCGGTACTACCGCCATGCAGTAGCTCCACACTTTGATACCGGTGGAAACCTTGGGCTATGCAACCCAGCACTGCATCTCCAGTACCGGTCTGGTAGTACCGGTTGTTTCCGGTACTACCGCTTGGAAAGTCCGGTACTACCGCTTCATTAAATGCTGCAACGGTCACATTGGTGCTGGGACTATAAATATCCTCTCACCTACCTTGGGACAAGGTGCTCATTTGCATTAAAGTCAAGACCACCATTGGAGCCACCAAATCTGCAAGATCTCTTCAATCCACCACCCAAAGTCCTTGATCTTTGGGGAATCGAAGGAGGAGACCTTGATCTACTACTTTACCAAAAGTGATCTTCATTTCCCCCTCATTCAATTGAGGGCCCCTTTGCTCTAGTGTTTTCTTGGAAACCCTAGTTCTAGTTTTGGTTCTTACAAGCTTGTCTTTGATTGTTTTGACAGCTTGCTTGTATTTGGGAGCCTCCGATTACGTTGTGGATGTGTGCTCCAAACTTGTAAAGGTGCCGGCTTCCACCTTGAAGGTTGCCGATATAGTGGAAGGTGAATCGATCCCGTTGGGGTGAGATTCATCAGAGAACAAGGGAGGCCTCTCGTGGCGTTGGTGGTTTGAAACCACCCCCTCTCCAAACGTGACGCGTTTCCTCAAAAGGAAGGAACTACGGGAAACAAATCCTTGTGTCTCCGCGTCCACCACTTTGGTTACTTCTATCCTTTACCGCACTTTACTTACTAGTTCTTACTTAGTGCTGTGGTAGCTCGTGCATAATTGTCATATAGGTAAATTAACCTTAGTTGCATTATCTAGAGAATTTACCTTATTGTCAAACCTTAATTTTAAAAAGAAGAAAATTTGAAGTAGCACCTATTCACCCCCCCTCTAGGTGCCCATATGGTCCTTTCAATTGGTATAAGAGCCTCAGCTCTTTATTTGGGATTTATCGCCTAAGAGAATATGGGTAGCCATGATGGGGATGGTGATGGTGAGCCTACCGCGGTGACCATGGAAGATCTCAAAAACTTGGAAACAAGATTGAGCTCTTCCTTGGTCAACAAAGTCAAGAAGATGCTTGAGCAACTTCTTAAAGACAAAGATGGATCATCATCCCCCTCTCCTCAAGAGGATCCTCCATCTGTTTTACCTAAAGGGAATACTCCGATATCCCCCGAGGATATAATGATTAGGGGTAAACAAGACAACACTAATTCCTCCACACAAAATGATGGCGGGAAGGGTGAGCACCGTGATTCATGGTACTCTCCCGACCCTCCAATCCCTCACCCTCATGTATACAATAGAGGTGACCCACCTAAGCTTGAAGAATCTTCTACTTTTGCTCAATGGCAATCACTAATGAGAACTCATGTGCGCAACTCTTGCATTGAACTATGGAACATCATCGAGCATGGACTCTTTATTGGGGATCCAAACATCTTGACAAGAAGAGAGGTTGTCAATAGTCAACTCAATTCCACTGCTTTGCATATGATTTAACAAGGATTGGGTACAAAGGATTTTCCACACATTGAGCACTTTAGCATTGCCAAGGAAGCTTGGGATGCCCTCACTGTATTGTTTGTTGGAAATGAGAGTATGAGGAGGAACCGGTATGATGCTCTAAGCAATGAAGCCGAAGGCTTCTACATGAAGGAAGGTGAAGATCACGAAGACATGTACCGAAGGCTCAAGACCACCGCCACCGCTTTTAGAAACATGGGTGCCTCACATGTGGATGATGCGTGGATAAAAAGGAAATATGTGAGTGCACTCATGCCCTTTGAGCCCACAGACTTGAAGAGCTTACAAGGAAGACACGACTACCATCTCATGACCTCAAATGAAGTTATGCAAGAGATGGCCGCCTTCAAATTTGCCGCCAAGAATGCCAAAGATGCTCGTGCCCGTGCCCTTGGTATGAGCAACGTTGTCAATGTTGCTTTGAAGGCCAAAGTTGTGGACCATGGATGCCCTCACTATCTTGGGCAAGGGGTACTTGTTCTTGATGGTGACATCATTCAATTTCCGATAATCCGTACACAAACGGTTACCCCCATCCTTCTTGTCCACAAACAAGACAGGTGATCTCCAGGGTGACGCACTTGGTTGAATCAATCCAATTTCCAGCATGGCATCCAGTTGCTTCTTCAGTTCTGCGAGCTCTAACGGGTTCATACTATATGGTCTCTGGGCTATGGGTCCTGTTCCGGGGATTAGTTCGATGATAAACTCGATATCCCGATCTGGGGGCATACCGGGCAAAACATCTGGAAATACATCGGGGTATTCACAGACTATCCGGACTTGGTCAATGGTAGGTTGGGCTATACTCTTGTTGCATTTGAATTGACGAGGTAAGGTTTTATATATGCTCGATGATATTCCTACATCTTGGTCATGGTTATGGCTTTCTTAGCACAGTCAATCAATCCTTTATGTTTGGACATACAATCCATTCCTATTACTACTTCCAAACCTTTAGTTCCAAGTACTATCAGATTTGCATAAAAATCTATGCCATGGATTCGGATAGGGACGGCTTTGCAAATTTGCCTAGCCTTGGTGGTTGATCCGGGAATTTGAACAATCATTACATGCTTCAGTTTGGTTGGTTGAATTTTACTAGTGCATGCAAATTCTTCGTGACAAATGAATGCGATGCACCAGAATCAAACAACACTCTTGCAAGTACTGAATTAACAGAAAACATACCCAGCACGACGTCTGGCGCTTCCTGAGCTTCTTCAGCATGCATGAGAAAAAGACGGCCGTTGCGGTTGAGCGAATTCCCTGGGGCAAATATTCTCCTTGGCTGAACACGACGTTGCTGCTGAGCTGGGACATTGGCGTTGGGGGCTGTAACATTCTTCTTGTTGGGGCACTCGTTGGAATAGTGGCCTTTATTTCCACAGTCATAACAGGTCACTTGCGACTTGTCCTTGGCTGCTACAGGCACAACATTGCTTCCAGTCCTCGGGGCAGTGTTGGTGTTGGCGGTAGCATTGTTGGTGTTGAACTTGGGTGGGGCACGGGTGAAATTGCTAGAGTTGCCGGGGTTGTTGTGATTTCCTCCGGGCCTAGGGTTTCCACGGTTGGGATAGGTCGGACGGTTCATCGGGGGTCTGTTGGTTCTTGGGGCAAATCCTGGAGATGGGTTAGGGCGATACTTTGGGGTCTGATGGGTTCCTGGCTGATGCATCATGCGACGCTTGCGGTTCTCATTGGCTTGGTTGATCTTTCCTTCCATCTGGATAGCTATCACATCCCAAGATTTTCCAAATCTTGTAATGTGAAAAATAAATAAACAAAATAAACTTTTTGTTGAAAATCAGGGTGAAAAGAAACTTTGTTTCTAAATGGAAACTTAAAAACCCATCTTGAACAAATTTTGGTAAAGTTTGAATTCAACAAAATCCAAATCAAGAGAAATGCATTCCTCAATGAATGTATCTTGAAATTTAAACACTTGGAAAATAAATCCAAACCCTAAACCTTAATGGAATAAAAATCATTTCCAAGTTATCTCCAAGCCTATGGATTTGATCCATATAAAATCTTGTCAACAAACAATTACAAAAGGATCAAGAATGACAAATAAAAAATATTATAAAACCATATAAATTGGTTTCACTTAATTTGGAACCATAAATAAAATCTTATGAATCTAATAAGATAAGGAAATTAAATTTCCAAAGCTAATAAAGAACCTATCTATAAATCCATACCAAATGGTGAGCAAATAATCTTAAAGGGATTTAAAAAGGATAAACAAATATTAAACAAGATTTTACAAATTGGAATCACCAGGTTTGGATCTCTAAATAAAAAGATATGGATTTTATAAGATGAAGAAAGAAATATTAAATAAAGAATATTTAAAGACCAAATTAAATCTTGGCCAAATCCATAAGCAAATGGAATGAATATAATCAAAATCTAAATAAAAATAAAAGGATAAAGAATTTCCAAAATAAAATAAAATGACATTAACCATTCTATCCCTATTTTAATAAATACAAATCTCTAATAACAATAATTATTTAATTCATGAGAAAATAGTATTTTGGAATTTACCCAAGTGGAATAAAAGTTGTTTAATTAACTTAAATAAAATAAATCTTCCAAATAAAATTTAGGGAATCAAAACTATATTTGATTCCATTGGAATTAAAACAAATACCCAATTCAAATGATTTATGAATCATATTAAATACTTTCCAAATAATTCAAGATGAATTATTTGACACCCTATTTAACAAATAAAACTTACTGAAAAAGATTTGGAAGGATTTAGAAATTTAAATGGAGATTTAAAAATATTATTAAGTCTTATCTAATTAAAACTAGAGCCTATTTGGAATAATTAAAAGACCTTAAAAGGAATAAATAAATTATTCTAAAAATGATTTCAGAATGTATTACTAATCAGTATTTAAACCTACACAAATTTTGGTTCAGGTTTGAATTCAAAAGAGTGTTTGAATTGTTTATTCAAAATCAAAACAGAAAAAATCAAATGAGAAAAAGAAAAAAACAAACAAAACAAAAAAATGTAAAGGGACCCAGCCCAGCCAGCAGGCCCAACTAAGACCCAACAGCCCAACGCACACCCCTCCCCTGAATCGTTATTCTCACCGCAGAACTCACCCATTAAGTCGCTGAACGCCCAGACCCACTCCCCCTCTCTCCCTTACGCTGACAACGGACCCCACTGCCACCTCACCTTCTTCCTCCCCGCGGTGACCACGCCCCCTCTTTCCTCCCCAGCCGTTCTGTCGCTGTTTCCTTGCGTTAATACATAGTAACCACGCCATTAAACACCCCCGCGACCATGCTATCTAAAGCGCTTGCCTCCCCTCTCTCTTTCCCCTTCGTCGCCTCACCCTAGCGCGCCCCCAGGCTGCCCAATTTCCCCCTACACCGCCCTCTGTTCCGACGCTCTCCGGCAGCGATTTCGGCAGCCCCTCGCTGCCCCTCGCCTTCTCGAGCACACAGACATGCTCCCCACCTCCAGGCGCATCTCCCCGTAGCACCAGCTCGCCCCCGCGCGCCCCAGAACCTCGGCAACGACCAAGACCGTCACCGCCGCCGTCTGTTTCCTCTCCGGCGAAGCCTCGGGTAAGAACCAGACCGCCCCTCTCTTTCTCCTTCACGCACGCATCATCGCCACGTCCCTGCGCATCTAACTGTGTCTTCCGTTTGCTCCCTCGTGTCCCGTAGCATCGCCCTCAACGTCGACAGCAAGTGCCAGATGCAGACGATAACTCCGGCGAGGAATCGCCATCACCTCTGTGCGCCCCTTTACCAACCACGAGCACGTTGAGCTGCAGCACGTCCCGGCGAACTCGGTGAGCACTTCCCTTCACTCCCTCGCTTCCTAGACTCGCCGAACCACCGCCACCAGACACGCCGCCACTGCGCCGCCGCCTGATCTCGGCAGCGTGTTGTGCGCCGTGCGATTAAGATCCAGCGGCTAGGATAGAAACTAATTGAAGGGGTAAGTAGCACCCCTGTGCCGTGCGATGTAACTTAAATCCAACGGCTGCCATCGCACGATCGAACCGAAGCGGTACAGACGAATAAAATCATGACACGTGGCCTCTGTCTGTTTTAAAAACCAGAAACCTCCTATTAGACGTTCAATTTTGTAAAATTCATAACTTTCAAACCACACGTCGAAATTTTGCAAATTTTATATCAATGGATTCAACAAGACAAGCCCTAGCCAACCATGCACTTTGTTTAGTAAAAAGCTTCTGGTAAAATGTTTGTTTTTGCAGAAACGTATGTATGCATGTTTAGAATATAAAAATTGTTCTAAAATGATTTTTGAAATAAAACCTTTGGCAAATGGTTTGTTTTGAACCTACTGACCCTAGAAATAAATTGGTGGTTTCAAAAACATATTTGGTGAAGCAAAAGAAAGAATCTTGGATTTAAACCATTTCTAGTCAAATAAAAATATGGTTTAATTATTGAAAATGGTTTTGGAAGAAAACTTTTGAGAAATGTTTTGGAAATAAACTCTCTAACCTAAACACAAGGTTGTATGGTTTGAAAACATATTTTGTGAAACCTATAGAATTTTGCCTTAATAAAAGCATTTCTTCACCACATAAAATAATGACTTGATCTAAAAATGGTTTATGAAGTAAAATCTTATACAAATGATTTTGCCACTTTATAAAATGACCATTAGGTGTTTTCAAATGTATATGAACCATTATAAACCACTTTTTCAAATAAAACAATCCTTGACATGCTTGCATGCATTGCTTTGTTTTATCATTTTATGTGATGAATTGCTTGAATGGTAGATTGAAATATTGATTGCTTGATTGAATTGTAGTGACTTGAAGTGTGTGAACATTGCAAAGATCAAGGAGTGAACTTATAGTCTCTACCAAAAATGCAAGTGATGCTACATACTTTTGTCCCATTATTTTCACTATGCATTAGTGATATTTCTAAGTAGGACTTGCATGGAATTTTGCTAAGTATAAACTATTCCATGGGAAATCCTAGTAGATGAAACCTTAGTAGAAATTTCCTAAGTTAAGATTCCTATTACTATCATGCTTAGCTTAGCTAATAGAAAACAAGGGTGGAATATATATTCATGCTGTGGAAAAATTTCTAAGTCTGAGGACTTGTGTTTTGTTTAATAAAACAACTAAGTGAATGAATCACCTAGGTGGAAAGGGACTTGCTTGGTGGTTTTTGGTTGAGTGGTTACACAAGGCACATTTCTATGGTTTACCTTGTGTATCTCACTTGTGGATGGCCACCCAGGAACAAAGAGATTTGAGATGTCAAATGTTGAGAAGCTTCAAGTGCAGCCACTTGGCATTATGGGCTCTGCCTGGATCATATAGGTTGCAATAACTTAGCCAAATGGACAGTTGGTGGTAGGGATTTGATAGGTTGGAACGCGTCCATTCTGGTCTAAGGGAAGGCTTCTGAAAGATCTTGTCTTGGTGAAACCAAGTCTTGTGGGGAAAGTGCACCACCTCTGCAGAGTGTAAAATCTAAGTACTTAGCCATGTCCCTGGCAAAGGACAATTTGAGCATCAAGACATGGAAACTATCAAGAATCTCATCATCCAAATTTCTAAGTTAAAAACTTGTGATTGAAAAAGGGTTGAAAGGATCACCAATTTCTATTGGGAGATGCCTTGGGAAAGTTTTTGTCAAGCAAAAACTTAGTGTTTTCAAATGATAAGGAAAATCTATTTTGAGCAAAGCAAGCCTAAGCTCCACTTAGCCAAATGCATATAGATGATAGACTCCACTATACTACCATAGTATCACTTGCCAATACAATTCAAATGTATTGACCCTTGTGTCTGTAACTTGTTATGTTGCAGGTTTGTTTGATATTAGTGAAGTTTAATGATTATGATTACAACTCTACAACCAACATGTCTGCATGTGGCACTTTGAAGCTGAAGGACCCCATGCTATTGTTATATTCTGCTGCATTGTAATGTGATAGCCAAATGGGCTATGTAAGATGTAATAATTTATTTTATTCCTGGTTATAAAGTTGTATTATGACCTTTGTTTCTTGATATTACATCTTAACTGTGGATGCTAACTATTGATCCAGGGACTAGCATTGTAAACACAGGGATCTCTACCTTATTAAAGGTTGGGAACCGTACAGATGGTATCAGAGCATTGTGTTGCCTGTAGGATTTGTAACCCTAGGATTGGACAAAACCCCTTAGAAAAATAGGAGTTGTATTTGTTCCAAAACTTATTTAGAAACAATCTTGTAAACTCTTTCCTCAACCATTTTGATTTTGATTCTACATCTCTTCTATTTCAAACTTGATGGACAAAGCCTACCCCATGGCCAAAGATTTCACCATGTGCAAAGGACTTCATCAACTCTAATGACTTCAACATCTTCAACTCTAATGACTTCAACATCTTCAAGTAATTTCAACCTTATTCTCAACAAGGACTTCAACCTTGGATATCACTAAGGACTACAAGTGAGACAAGGAAATCTTGCTCAAGACTTGAAGACTAAGGAAACACAACTTGGGAATCATCATCACTTTGAAGTTTTTGTGACCAAGAATTTTCCCAAGGATACAAAGATCTTGTTCAAGAAGAATCAACCAAGAAGGAAGGAATGATTTCAAGTGAACCATATAGATGGACCACCATATTTAGTTTAAATCAAACCCACCAACTTATGTGGTGTAACAAAAATATTTTTGGTTGCTTAAAAATGTGCTTGAACTTTGTTGTTTGAGTGGAATGTTTGTTTGTGGTTGCTTGCACATTGCTTGTGTGAATTGTGATGTGTGTGATTAGAATTATTTCCTTAGAAATCTTTTTGCCCATTCTAATCCAAATCCAACCCAAACAGATGACTTCTCCAAGAGACTCCAACATCAAGGATGGTGACAACAACAACCAAGGGGACAACATGAGAGAACTCATAGTAACCCAAACCCAGTTGAACCAAGTGACAGCTCAATTTATAGCCAACACCAGTGAGGTAGATCCAACCATGCAAAGGTTTTTGGAAACCCAAACCCAATTGTTGCATAAGGTGACAGATCAAATGATCAACATGGGAGACAACTCTTCCCAAGGAGTTTGTGACAACAAGGATGACAAAGATGTTATTCTAGAAGGAATCCAAGCTTGCAATATTTGTGGAGACAAGGATCACACTTCCAAGGAGCATGAAGATCAATGCCCCAATTGTGAAGAGAAACATCCAATTGACCAATGCCCCACATCTCAAGCTACTTGTTACCTATGTGAGGGAAATAATCATGTCCCTATCCAATGCCCCATCTATTCCATAGTTCAACAAAGGAAACAAGGTGGAGTGCAACAACTGATTGCAGACTATCATGAGAGAGTCAAGTCTACCAAGAAGGATGAGGACAAAGGAAAATCTCAGCTTGTACCTCCATGCAATGTGACCCAATTTAAAGGACCAAAGAGGAGACATATGTATTATCCAAGGAATAATAAAAGGACAAGGAGACCAGTAAACATTCCTACCTTTGAGATAACATATGAAGAACATGAACTAGAAGCACTCCTAGCTTTGGAGAAACCCAAGAAAAAGAAGGACACAGCTATGTGCAATCTGGTCATTGCAAAGAAATGGGACACTATGCCAGTGAATGTCCAGAGAAGAAAAAGTATAAGGAGATTAGCCAAGTATGGTGCAACAACTGCAAAGAGCTAGGCCATTATGTAGCAACTTGTCCACAGAAGATACGTGAAGAACTCAATCTTATCACATGTTACAATTGTGGTAATCAAGGACATTATGCAAGCAACTGTCCAGAAAAGATGAAGCAGAAGATAAAGCCTATGAAGGATCTCAGCCTAGTCACATGTTTCAATTGTGGAAACAAAGGACATTATGCAAATGTTTGCCCAGAGAGGTTTCAACAAGATCCCAAGCAAGCTAAGATGTAATCTAGTTGGGAAATTTTTAAGGGTGGTAGTACCCTAGTTGCTTTTGAACCAACTTGTAACCCCTAGACTCCCCAAATCTCGGGACGAAATTTATTTTAAGGGTGGTAGCCTGTCACATCCCAAGATTTTCCAAATCTTGTAATGTGAAAAATAAATAAACAAAATAATTTTTTGTTGAAAATTAGGGTGAAAAGAAACTTTGTTTCTAAATGGAAACTTAAAAACCCATCTTGAACAAACTTTGGTAAAGTTTGAATTCAAAAAAATCCAAATCAAGAGAAATGCATTCCTCAATGAATGTATCTGGAAATTTAAACACTTGGAGAATAAATCCAAACCCTAAACCTTAATGGAATAAAAATCATTTCCAAGTTATCTCCAAGCCTATGGATTTGATCCATATAAAATCTTGTCAACAAACAATTACAAAAGGATCAAGAATGACAAATAAAAAATATTATAAAACCATATAAATTGGTTTCACTTAATTTGGAACCATAAATAAAATCTTATGAATCTAATAAGATAAGGAAATTAAATTTCCAAAGCTAATAAAGAACCTATCTATAAATCCATACCAAATGGTGAGCAAATAATCTTAAAGGGATTTAAAAAGGATAAACAAATATTAAACAAGATTTTACAAATTGGAATCACCAGGTTTGGATCTCTAAATAAAAAGATATGGATTTTATAAGATGAAGAAAGAAATATTAAATAAAGAATATTTAAAGATCAAATTAAATCTTGGCCAAATCCATAAACAAATGGAATGAATATAATCCAAATCCAAATAAAAATAAAAGGATAAAGAATTTCCAAAATAAAATAAAATGACATTAACCATTCTATCCCTATTTTAATAAAGACAAATCTCTAATAAGAATAATTATTTAATTCATGAGAAAATAGTATTTTGGAATTTACCCAAGTGGAATAAAAGTTGTTGAATTAAATAAAATAAAATAAATCTTCCAAATAAAATTTAGGAAATCAAAACTATATTTAATTCCATTGGAATTAAAACAAATACCCAATTGAAATGATTTATGAATCATATTAAATACTTTCCAAATAATTCAAGATGAATTATTTGACACCCTATTTAACAAATAAAACTTACTGAAAAAGATTTGGAAGGATTTAGAAATTTAAATGGAGATTTAAAAATATTATTAAGTCTTATCACATTAAAACTAGAGCCTATTTGGAATAATTAAAAGACCTTAAAAGGAATAAATAAATTATTCTAAAAATGATTTCAGAATGTATTACTAATCAATATTTAAACCTACACAAATTTTGGTTGAGGTTTGAATTCAAAAGAGTGTTTGAATTGTTTATTCAAAATCAAAACAGAAAAAATCAAATGAGAAAAAGAAAAAAACAAACAGAACAAAAAAATGTAAAGGGACCCAACCCAGCCAGCAGGCCCAACTAAGACCCAACAGCCCAAGGCACACCCCCTCCCCTGAATCGTTATTCTCACCGCAGAACTCACCCATTCAGTCGCTGAACGCCCGGACTCACTCCCCCTCTCTCCCTTACGCTGACAACAGACCCTACTGCCACCTCACCTTCTTCCTCCCCGCGGTGACCACGCCCCATCTTTCCTCCCTGCCGTTCTGTCGCCGTTTCCTCGCGTTAATACGTAGTAACCACGCCATTAAACGCCCCCGCGACCATGTATCTAAAGCGCCTGCCTCCCCTCTCTCTTTCCCCTCCGTCGCCTCACCCTAGCGCGCCCCAGGCTGCCCAATTTCCCCCTACACCGCCCTCTGTTCCGACGCTCTCCGACAGCGATTCCGGCAGCCCCTCGCCGCCCCTGCCTCCTCGAGCACACAGACATGCTCCCCACCTCCAGGCGCATCTCCCCGTAGCACCAGCTCGCCCCCGCTCGCCCCAGAACCTCGGCAATGACCAAGACCGTCACCGCCGCCGTCTGTTTCCTCTCCGGCGAAGCCTCGGGTAAGAACCAGACCGCCCCTCTCTTTCTCCTTCATGCACGCATCATCGCCACGTCCCTGCGCATCTAACTGTGTCTTCCGTTTGCTCCCTTGTGTCCCGTAGCGTCGCCCTCAACGTCGACAGCAAGTGCCAGCCGCAGACTACAACTCCGGCGAGGAATCGCCATCACCTTTGTGCGCCCCTTCGCCAACCACGAGCACGTTGAGCTCCAGCACATCCCGGCGAACTCGGTGAGCACTTACCTTCACTCCCTCACTTCCTAGACTCGCCGAACCACCGCCATACCACGCCGCCGCCATGGCCTGCTCTCGCAAGCGTCTTGCGTCGCGATTAAGATCCAGCGGCTAGGATAGAAACTAATCGAAGGGGTAAGTAGCACCCCTATGCCGTGCGATGTAACTTAAATCCAACGGCTTCCATCGCACGATCCAATCGAAGCGGTACAGACGAATAAAATCATGACACGTGGCCTCTGTCTGTTTTAAAAACCAGAAACTTCCTTTTAGATGTTCAATTTTGTAAAATTCATAACTTTCAAAGCACATGTCCAAATTTTGCAAATTTTATATCAATGGATTCAGCAAGACAAGCCCTAGCCAACCATGCACTTTGTTTAGTAAAAAGCCTCTGGTAAAATGTTTGTTTTTGCAGAAACGTATGTATGCATGTTTAGAATATAAAAATTGTTCTAAAATGATTTTTGAAAAAAAACCTTTGGCAAATGGTTTGTTTTGAACCTACTGACCCTAGAAATCAATTGGTGGTTTCAAAAACATATTTGGTGAAGCAAAAGAAAGAATCTTGGATTTGAACCATTTCTAGTCAAATAAAAATATGGTTTAATTATTGAAAATGGTTTTGGAAGAAAACTTTTGAGAAATGTTTTGGAAATAAACTCTCTTACCTAAACACAAGGTTGTATGGTTTGAAAACATATTTTGTGAAACCTATAGAATTTTGCCTTAATAAAAGCATTTCTTCACCACATAAAATAATGACTTGATCTAAAAATGGTTTATGAAGTAAAATCTTATACAAATGATTTTGCCACTTTATAAAATGACCATTAGGTGTTTTCAAATGTTTATGAACCATTATAAACCACTTTTTCAAATAAAACAATTCTTGACATGCTTGCATGCATTGCTTTGTTTTATCATTTTATGTGATGAATTGCTTGAATGGTAGATTGAAATATTGATTGCTTGATTGAATTGTAGTGACTTGAAGTGTGTGAACATTGCAAAGATCAAGGAGTGAACTTATACTCTCTACCAAAAATGCAAGTGATGCTACATACTTTTGTCCCATTATTTTCACTATGCATTAGTGATATTTCTAAGTAGGACTTGCATGGAATTTTGCTAAGTATAAACTATGCCATGGGAAATCCTAGTAGATGAAACCTTAGTAGAAATTTCCTAAGTTAATATTCCTATTACTATCATGCTTAGCTTAGCTAATAGAAAACAAGGGTGGAATATATATTCATGCTATGGAAAAATTTCTAAGTCTGAGGACTTGTGTTTTGTTTAATAAAACAACTAAGTGAATGAATCACCTAGGTGGAAAGGGACTTGCTTGGTGGTTTTTGGTTGAGTGGTTACACAAGGCCCATTTCTATGGTTTACCTTGTGTATCTCACTTATGGATGGCCACCCAGGAACAAAGAGATTTGAGATGTCAAATGTTGAGAAGCTTCAAGTGCAGCCACTTGGCATTATGGGATCTGCCTGGATCATATAGGTTGCAATAACTTAGCCAAATGGACAGTTGGTGGTAGGTGTTTGATAGGTTGGAACGCGTCCATTCTGGTCTAAGGGAAGGCTTCTGAAAGATCTTGTCTTGGTGAAACCAAGTCTTGTGGGGAAAGTGCACCACCTCTGCAGAGTGTAAAATCTAAGTACTTAGCCATGTCCCTGGCAAAGGACAATTTGAGCATCAAGACATGGAAGCTATCAAGAATCTCATCATCAAAATTTCTAAGTTAAAAACTTGTGGTTGAACAAGGGTTGAAAGGATCACCAATTTCTATTGGGAGATGCCTTGGGAAAGTTTTTGTCAAGCAAAAACTTAGTGTTTTCAAATGATAAGAAAAATCTATTTTGAGCAAAGCAAGCCTAAGCTCCACTTAGACAAATGCATATAGATGATAAACTCCACTATACTACCATAGTATCACTTGCCAATACAATTCAAATGTATTGACCCTTGTGGCTGTAACTTGTTATGTTGCAGGTTTGTTTGATATTAGTGAAGTTTAATGATTAAGATTACAAGTCTACAACCAACATGTCTGCCTGTGGCACTTTGAAGCTGAAGGACCCCATGCTATTGTTATATTCTGCTGCATTGTAATGAGATAGCCAAATGAGCTATGTAAGATGTAATAATTTATTTTATTCCTGGTTATAAAGTTGTATTATGACCTTTGTTTCTTGATATTACATCTTAACTGTGGATGCTAGCTATTGATCCAGGGACTAGCATTGTAAACACAGGGATCTCTACGTTATTAAAGGTTGGGAACCTTACAATAGCTGAGTCGACAAGGGCTTCAATATCCGCAAAGGGGATATTGACTAACACCGTCTGCATCTCGTCATGCAGACCATTCAGGAATCTTTCTTTCTTCTTGGCTTCGGTGTCGATCTCATCCGGGGCATACCTAGCTAATGACAAAAATTTGTCACGGTGTTCCACTACAGTCATCCTTCCTTGCTTCAGCTCTCTGAACTCGTCTCTCATTCTCTTTATCAAACCCGGTGGCACATGGTTTCTGCTAAACTTGACCTTGAATTCCTCCCAGGTCATCATCTGGCCTCCGGTCATTGTGCGAACACTATTCCACCATGCTCTGGCATCTCCGGCTAGATAGTGGGTGGCGAACAGAACTTTCTTGTTGGCTTCCACTCCGGCTACTTCTAAGTTATTTTCCATGGTTTGCAGCCAATCATCGGCGTCTAGGGGTTCTTCGGACTTAGTGAACATAGGTGGGTTGGTATTCTGGAAGTTCTTGAGCTTAGATCCATGGTTGTTCTGATTTCCGTGGCCTTGGTTGTTGTGGGCAAGTTGGGCTATCTGCTGAAGGGTGGCTAGGTTGGCTTGACGTAACACTCTTTCAGCTTCACGGTCAGAAGTCAACATTTGCAGGATCTGCAACATCGGGTCCTGGGATGAACCACTTCCTCCGCGTGGCATCTAAAGATTGAGGTAGATCATGAGAAAAGAGGGAAATTTCTAAGGTTATGGGACTTTGAAAAGATTTTAAAGTTTGACTCAGATTTTTTTCTAGCAACTTGCTTTTTCATTCCTTCATTCCTTCATTCATTCATTCATAACACACGATACAACACACACCACAACAAAGAAAAACAGATGGTTTTAAGAACCATTCTGAGAACTACGATATAGTGGGACCGAATACTACTCACTACGCTAGTGCTCAAGTGCTACTACTCCTCGGAATCTGTGGCTTCATCATATTCATCATCATCGATGAAGGCGAAATCATCCTCATCGGTGAAGAAATCCATAGCCTGATCCTCCAGAAAATCGTCGTCATCGCTGAGATAGGAGTAGGGGTCTCCACGAAGATCCTCTCCGGCATTCTCCCTTTCCTCCAACTGCATGTCTCTCTCGTGGATGGTCTCCTCCAGAGACGAGATGCGGTGGCGAAGACGGGCAATAATGCGCTCCTTCTTGTCGAGCTGACGGCAGCGAGACTTGCGATCCTTTGCTAGCATGGAGATGGTTTGGTCCTTCGTCTTGATGATGGATGACTTGTGGTTGCAGTAGTCACAACAGTTGTCCAACTCCTGCTGACGATCGTACATCATGAAGCTAAGGTGGTCCAATTGGGTCTTCAGCTCGGGGTGGTATGGGGCTTCCAGGGGTTGTCCATTTGCATCACGCCTTGGGCAAAACTCAAAGCGAGTACCCTTGATCTGATTGATGCTCTGCCCACACAGACGAGAAAGAGCTTCCTGCATTGCTCTGGCAAGTCCATCGAGCCAGTTGTTTTCCCTCAAGGTAAACTGAATTCCCTCCGCAGTGGGAAGTTCAATCTTTCCTCGGAGACTTGCAACAATTAGCCACTGCATATCTTCTCCTCCTTGATCATTGAGCTATGCTCCGAAGTACTCGGGGTGCGGACGCTCCAGAAGTTCCGAAAGCTGGTCCAAATCCCTCTCAAAGATAAGGTCTCCTCCATTCCCCAACTGATAAAACTTGCTGTACTTCATGTCCATCTTTAAGAATAGAGGATGAGTAGGTTATCAGAGTGATTAAGTGTGTCAAAGCTTTTATGTATTTTGCAAGAGTTTTTGTGGAACATGAATTTTCATGAAAGAATCAAAGGGATAAGAATGAGAATAGGTTTTTGTAAATATTTGTTTTCTTTGGTTTTGAAACTAAGTTTTTTTTGGTTCAAACGTCCAGTCTAACTAGGGTCTCCTATGGTCAGGATGGCTCTGATACCAACTTGTCAACACCCGGATTTTTAATCCCAGATGCCTGTTATGCCATACCTCGGAATCCCAGGATTACCATTTTTGCGAGACATAACAGAATTGGATACCATAGTACATCATCCATTACAAACGGTACATAAGTTCTTACACAAATAAGGATCTCATGATCCAGTTCTTAATACAACATCAAGCAACGGAATACGTAATAATAACGGTAGCATAGGCGAAGCTCCATCTTCGGGTTCACAGGCAATACTGACGATGGGAGATGATCCTAGTTGTCGTAACCTTCCTGGGGTCCATCCTCCAGGTACTCCTCTTCATAGTATGGCCATGGGAATAGCCAGGGACAAAGCCATGAGTACTCTTTAAGTAATCACAAACTAATACTAACAGGTAAAGGGGTTTTTGGATAATAGGACACTAGGCTCTAGGGTTGTTTTGCAAAGGCCAGATTTATCTCTACTAAGTTCCAAAGCTAGTCACAATTTTATAACTCCTAAGTGGGATCTTGTAACTCATGTCACAACTCTGTTGTGGTCAAGTCAAAGTCTCAATTCATTTCACAAGTCGTTTTTTTAAAACAATCTGACGGGGGAACAGTATGGCCACTCCAACTGTCCATAATCATGACGCTATTATTCAATAGTTTGACACTGCAGAGATTGTACACTTTCACCACAACATTCGATACATCCGGAACAAATCCTGAATTCACCATACTCAGATGCGGATAATCAATCCTAACCTTTCAATTACACGCCCTAGTATAAGCACCTCTCCTGTGAGTTTGGCCTCCCAACCATGACCAACTGTCATCTTGGGTACTGCACAGGTGGACAATCTTCACAAGGTAGCCTCAGCTCAGACCTTGGCCGTGAGGGAACTAATACTAAGGTATATAAGTTTCCAGTCAAGCCCTACCCAATCTTCGGGTATTGTGGTTGTACGATAAAATTGGAATGGTATCGCATCCAGACAACCATTAGTTTTATAAAGGGCTAAGGCTCATGCCTCATCATTTTCTTCACCAAAATCATCAGGTGTTTGGAAACACATGTCCAAAACATTTCAATAGAATGATCCATCATTCCAAGGTTTTCATAACCATTTTTCCACCAAGTATTACCATCTAAAGTTGATCAAGTTTTATGCTTAGCACTAGCATCTATAAGTGGAGGTAAGCAATAATGAGGGGTGGTAAACTAGTGGAGTTCTAACTAAGTTCAATATCATGCCTTAAGATGACATTAAGATTATCTAGCTTAGGCCAAATTTTATGCTCTTTATGCAACCTTCACATAACTTTCTAGTATCTATAATTAACTTAAGTAAGCTCTAAGGAATAGCTTTGATAAAGAAATAAAGTATAAAGCTTGTAAGTAAAAACTAGGATTGGTTGGTCAAGTGGGTTGGATCATATATGCTTAAGGCATATAGTGGGCATGGTAACAAGCAAGTATTGGCTTGCACAATTGCAAGTATAAGCTTGCATAGGTCAACTTGATTAGTAAGGCTTGCATAGGTAAAGTATCTTGCAAGTGTTAGCTTGCATCAATATCAGTATAAGCTTGCAAGTATTGGCTTGCATAGGTATAGTCTCAGCTTGCACATTCAACTAGTAGTATTAGGCTTGCCTTGTGCAGAGCAGTGGTTGAAGTTCTCCTCGGCTTCTTCTTCGTAGAATCCTCCTTCCTCCTCGTATCCTTGGTCGGTACTAGCGTCTATAAATAAATACGATGTACACAATCACCAAACAATACTTAGCTACTTGCAATCATCACACACAAGGGTCCTATAGATGATCTAACATCATCTCTAACATTACAAGGTTAAGGCTTGGTTTATTTTTTTTTAATTTTAGAAAAGTAATTTCTACTCATTGAAAAACTACTTAAGATTTAATATTCTAAAACCAAACATGGGATCATGTTGACACATGTCATCACCACATATTTTAGTCCATGGGAATGTGATTTAAAGTGGTGTCACAATTTAATAAGGTTTTACCCTTTTATTTAAATTATTTAAAGTGGCTAGAAATGTCTATGTAGCATTCTTTTATTACTTGAACATTATTTCTGCAAGTAAACCTATATATTTTTATATATTTTGAAAGGTATGGTTAAATGTGATTTTTGAGAGTTGGAATCAACTCAAAAGCTATTATGGTTTAAATTTGAAAAATGTTTGAATGCAGAAAAGCTTCTGCCTTGTTATTTTTACCATGGGTGATCTATAGATCCAAATGACTTGAATCCAACGGGCTTGGATTCAGAATTCCCTGACCTTTCTAGCAAAATTGGTTTCATTCAATTTGATGCACTGAATAGATCTGGGTTGATTTTTGAAAATGGGTACAAAAGTGTGTTTGAATTAAAAAGAAAAAGGTTTAATTTGAATAACTGGGCTGCGCGGAAAAAGTTAACGGGACGGCCTGCTAAGCGCAGTGCTCCCGCGGGCTGCTTAAGTGGGTGTCCCCACTTGCCAGTGAGACAGGGAGGGGCGAAGCGGTACAGGGCAACGTGGGTTGTTTGATCTGATTCTAATCCAACGGCTAGGAGTCATCGTCAACGCGAGACAACACCGGCGAGAAAGAAACCTAGCGCGGCCAGTGAGGGGTGCTGGGGGCTCACCGGGTGTCAAGAGGGTCGGCGGCGAGGCGAACGATGAAGTCGACGACGGCGATCTCAGGGGTGGTCGCGGCAGCTCCTGGGGTGGACGAAATCGATGGCGCCCTTCTTCTCCAGAGGCGGCGGGCTGCGGTGAAATTCCGGCGAGGTGGTGCTCACCTTGCTCTGGGAACGGTGTGGCACGATCAGTGAGGAGGGGGGAGTGAGATGGTGTGAAGAAATCGAGCGGGGGTGGCCTCTATTTATAGTCGAGCGAGGGGACCGTCGGGGCGCACGGTGAGCTCGTCGGGGGCGATGTTACAGGCGGCTATTGGTATGGGCGACATTAGGGGACGGTGCGGTGTTCCCTGGCGATGCTCAACAACATGGTTTCGAGGTGTGGGGCGGTGCGGCTTGGTCTGGAACATGCGACGCTCTGCGCGGCAGAGGCGGCGTCTTCGACGGCGAGCGGTGGCTGTGCGGCACGAGGCGGCGAACGAGGATGTCGGGCGGTCTCCTAGGTCGGTGGGGATTGTGTATGCACGCGGCAAGGGCGGCGCGCGGTCTGTGGGCTTCGGTCGAGGGTGGCGCTCTGGCGCACGCTCGGCATGGTCAGCGGTGCAGCGCTGGTCTGCGTGTGGTTCAGTGGGTGGCAAGGTTCGAGCAGTGGACAGGGAGTGGCGGTGGACGGTGGGCTGCCTCCCAGACATGCTGGCTAGGCTTGTGTCTCCTCCTAGCTTGCTGTCGACATGGGGGTGACAAGGTTGGCTTCGGCTGTTCACCATTGATGGTTTTGGCAAGCTCATAGTGGTGCTAGTGCTTGGTTAATCTTGCTAGATGATCTACTGAGCTGGTTGTGAGCTAGATAGGGAACCAGTTAGGCAAGAATCACTGCTCACTATAGTGTTTAGGATTTGGATGATTTGTGTCTACAACCTGTTTGATGAAATGGCCGCATGAAATCAAGTTTTGAATTTTGAAAAGATTTTTGGTGGGTTTGCTAGGTTGGTGCTGGTGAGTCTGCAGATGCTTGGGTTTTGAAAGTTGAGCTTGTTTGAGTGGTTCTTGGACAAGTGGGATCTTCCCATATGATAAAGATTCAATTTTGGATTGCCATTTAAACTATCCATTTGAAAGTTTCTGGATGATCACAAAGTGGGCCTTGATACTTTGTTATGAGTACATTCAAGGGGTGCAAACATCCAGAAAAGTTTCCATTAGGTTCTGAAAGTTTGAGACAGCCAAAGTAGGCATGGAAGTTAAATTGGTCAAAATGACCATTCCTTTATTTTATTGGTTTTGACTTATTTGTCTTTAGGAAAAGTTTGGGAAATGTTTTAGATGATGTTTATTTCACCTAAGAAACATTTTACAAGCAATTAAACAATCAAACAAGGTGGTTCCAAAGAATTTCAAAATCCATGCATACACATATGCATGTCTTCATAATTTTAATTAGAAAAGTTTTTGTTAACCCTAATTTTGATGATTAGAGTTTGATGATCCAAGCTTAGTGTTTTTTTGATGTTACAAAGTGCCTCTTCTATGTGACAATGAAAGTGCCATAAAGATTGCCTACAACCCGGTGGATCACACAAGGACAAAGCATATTGAGATTCGCCATCACTTCATTAGAGATCATGTTGTTGGAGATATGCCCTAGAGGCAATAATAAATGTAGTTATTATTATATATCTTTGTGTTTATGATAAATGTTTATATTCATGCTATAATAGTATTAACAAGGAAACATTAATACTTGTGTGAATTGTAAACTTAATTTGAAGTCCCTAGTAAAGCCTCTATATAATACTAGCTTGTTGGTTAATAGATGATTGTGGTTTCCCTATCATGAACATTGAGATGTTATTAACAACAAGATCATATCGTTAGGAGAATGATATGGTGGACATACTCCTATAGATAAGCGTAGCATAAAGATCAAGTCATTTCAATAGTTCAATTGCTATATGCTTTCTGATACATAGTAACCTAATTCCTTCGACCATGAGATCATGCATATCACCTTTACTGGATGGATGCTTTGATGTCATCAAACACCACACCGTAACAGGGTGGCTATAAAGGTGGCATTGAGTGTTCGGAAAGTATTGGTTGAAACACATGGATCAAGAGTGGGATTTGTCCATCCACATGACGGATAGATATTCTCTGGGCCCTCTCGGTGAAATGTCATCCAATTAGCTTGCAAGCATGTGACTTGGTCACAAGGGATCACATATCACGGGAACGAGAAAAGAGTACTTATCAGTAACGAGGATGAACTAGGTATGCAGAGATACCGACGATCATAACCTCGGATAAGTAACATATCGTGAGACAAAGGGAAATTGGTATCGTATGTAAGTGGTTCATTCGATCGCAAAGTAATCGTAGAAATATGTGTGAGCCATATGAATTTCCAGATTCCTCTATTGGTTATTGTTCGGAGAAGTGTCTCGATCATGTCCGCATAATTCACGAACCGTAGGGAGACACACTTAAGGATTCGACGTTGTTTGAGTAGTTATGGTATTATGAGAAAGAGACCGAATGTTGTTCGAGTCTCGGATGGGATCCGGATATCACGAGGAGATCCGGAATGGTCCGAGAATAAGATTCATATAAGGAAAGTCCCGTTTGAGTTGGGGAATGGTTCCGTGTTTTCATCGGAACATTCTAGAAGGTCCCTAATGTCCGCACCGGAGGGGGAAGGGTACATGAATGTGTCATTACATATTTGAATGATTGCATCATGTACTAGGTGTTCTTGCTGTCCCAAATAAAGGATTTATTTAAATCCTAAATTGAAAAAGTCAAACGGCTAGTTTGAAAGTCAAACGGCAATTTTGGGAAGTGGGAAAAGAGGAGGATTGGAGGAGGCCGAGTTGGAGGAGGGTTCCTCCCCTTGGCCGGCGCACCTCCCAAGGCCGAGTTGGGGAGGAACTCCCCTTGGCCGGCCATCCCTCCCACCTATATAAGGAGGGGCAGGGCTCCCCTCCTAGTACACACTAGTTCCTATCCTCTAAACTAAACCCTAGATCTAAACCCCGGTTTAGAGCTATTTCGGTTTAGAGCCTTCTAATTGGTTTAGAGCCTTCTAATTGGTGTGTCTAATTACTAGACCACTAATAGCCTCTCTCATAAGCTCCACCATACTCGCACCGGCTTAAGGCGAAGCCCTGCGGGATTTCCCCTCTACTTCCGGTACCACGCCGTTGTGCTGCCGGAATCGCGAGGAGAGTGCTACAACCTCCGCTGCCTGCTGGAACAAGGGAGAGGAAGGTCTTCGTCGAGTACCGAACGTGACCGATCATGGAGCGCTGCTGGAACGTGGCGCTGGAAGGATCGTCACCGATCTTGAGATCGGAAAGAGTACGACTACATCACCCACGAGAATCTGCTCTCGTTAAACACTTTGGAATCTTCGAGGGTGAGTTATTCCATCGACTCGTTGCTACAATCTAGTAGATAGATCTTGGCTTGTTTGTTTGTATGCGATAGAAATTTTTTGTTTTCCATGCTACGAACCCCTACAGTGGTATCAGAGCCGTGTCTATATGTAGATCTGTTGCACGAGTAGAACACAATGGTCAATTGTGGGCGTTGATGCTTTCATTGTAGATTGCTTTTCGTGTACTTTGCATCTTGCGGTATGTTGGGATGAAGCGGCCCGGGCTAACCTTACATGACATCGTTCATGAGACTTGCTCCACGCTTAACATGCAACTTGTATTGCATAAGTGGCTTTATGGTGCCTGCTTTCTCCTAGCATAGTAAAGATCCAATTTACAACGGGTGATCAACAATGCTAGTATCAATGTTGTGGTTCTTGTTCGTAAGTTAGAACGACACTTATTGAAAGCCCCAAACCACGTAAAATATGCAAAGAAAGTAGAGGCGTCTAACTTTGTTTTGCAGGGGTGTGCAGTGATGTGATATGGCCATGATTGTGATTATATTTGATGTATGCAATGATCCTTATTGTAAGTTGGCAACCGGCAGGAGCCATATGGTTGTCTTTAATTTCTGTTAAGACCTGCGTGTCTATTCAAAATAGTTGTAATAGTTGAAGCTGGTGGACGACAACCATGAAGAAGCGTCATTGACCTTGATGCTATGCCGGTGATGATGGAGATCATGTTCGTGCTTGAAGATGGAGATCGGAAGCACAAAGAAGAAAGGCCATATCATATCACATATTATGAATTGCATGTGATGTTAATCCTTTATGCATCTTGTATTGCTTAGTAGACGACGGTAGCATTATAAGATGATCCCTCATGCACATAAATTTCAAGTTCTAAAGTGTTCACCCTTAGTATGCACTGCTAAAAGCTTGTTGCTCAAGCACCACGTGATGATCGGGTGTCTTTGATTCCGGGTGAATACAACGTAAGCAAGCCAGATTTGCTTATGCGGTAGCTAAGGTTTGATCTTGACGAGCCTAGCATGTACACATGGCCTCAGAACACGGATCGCCGAAAGGTAAAGCATGAATCCTTTAGTAGATATGATGAACATGATGATTGTTCGCCATTAAAACTATATCTACTCTCGTGATGATCGGTGTTGATGTAGTGGATTTGGTTCGTGTGATCACTAAAACAATGTGAGGGATGTTGTTTTGAGTGGGAGTTCACCTAGTTTAATTTCATTAATTAATTTGAACTCAATTTGTCATAAACTTAGTCTAAACTATTGCAAATATGTTGTAGATCAATGGCAGCCCTACCATCAATTTTAATGCATTCCTAGAGAAAGAAAAGTTGAAAAACAATGGAAGCAACTCATGGATTGGTTCCGCAATTTGAGGATTGTCCTCACAATGGTAATTTGACCTATGTTGGATGCACCGCTAGGTGACCCACTGCAGTGATGCTACCGATGAAGTAAAGAATGTTTACCTCGCCTAAGAATCAAGACTCCATAGTTCAGTGTGCTATCTTGTATGGTTTAGAATCGAGCTCGTAAAAGGTTTGAAGAGTCAGATCCATATGATATTGTCGAGGATCTCAAATTAATCTTTGAGACTCATGCGGCAATTGAAAGTTATGAAGCTTCTGAAAAGTTCTTTAACCGCAAGATGGAAGAGGGTAGCTCCGTCAGTGAGCATGTGCTTAAGATGTCTGGGCACGCAAATAAACTTCAAAGTTTGGGTATAGTGATTCCTAATACTTTGGGGGTTTACCGTATCCTCCAATCACTACCACCAAGTTACAAGAACTTTGTGATGAACTACAACATGCAGAACATGAACAAAGAGTTGCCAGAACTATTTGCTATGTTAAAATATGCAGAAGTGGAGATCAAGAAAGAGCACCAAGTGTTGATGGTCCATAAGACCACCAAATTCAAGAAAGGCAAGTCTAAGCAAAAGGGACACTTCAAGAAGGGTGGTAAGAAAGTTACCACGCCGACGAAGAAGACCAAGGCTGGACCTAAGCCTGAAACTGAGTGCTTTTACTGCAAGGGAGAAGGTCACTGGAAGCGGAATTGCCCAAAGTACTTGGCGAATTTGAAGAACGGCAACATCAAGAAGAAAGGTATATCTGATATACATGTTATTGATGTGTATCTCACTAGTATTCGTAGTAGTGCCTGGGTATTTGATACTGGTTCGGTTGCTCATATTTGTAACTCGAAACAGGAGCTGCAGAATAAACGGAAGCTAGTGAAGAACGAGGTGACGGAGCGCGTAGGAAACAGGTCACAGGGTGATGTGATCGCTACGGCACGCTACCTCTTCATCTACCATCGGGATTAGTTTTATACTTAAATAATTGTTATTTGGTGCCTCGTTAAGCATGAACATTATATCGTGATCTTGTTTATTAAGAGCTTACATGTTTAAATCCGAGAATAATGGTTGTTCGATTTATATGAGTAATATGTTTTATGCACATGCACCTTTGATAGATGGTCTATTCATATTGAATCTCGATAGTGGAAATACACATATCAACAACATTGAGGCTAAACGTTTGAAATCAAGCGATAATTCGACCTATATGTGGCAATCGCTGCCTTGGTCACACCGAGTGAAGCGTATGAAGAAACTCCATTCGATGGACTTCTTGAATCACTTGATTTTGAATCACTTGAAAGATGCGAAGCATGTCCGATGGGTAAAATGACTAAGACTCCATTTTCAGAGTATGATGGAGCGAGCTACGACTTATTGGAAATCATACATACCGATGTGTGTGGTCCAATGAGTGTAGCATCGCCGTGGTTATCAAGTTATGTTCTTACCGTCACGGATGATTTGAGTAGATATGGGTATATCTATTTCATTAAACATAAGTCCGAAACTTTCGAGAAGTTTAAGGAGTTTCAAAGTGAGGTAGAGAATCAACGTAACAAGAATATTAAATTTCTACGCTCGATCGTGGAGGTGAATATCTAAGTTACGAGTTTGGCGAGCATTTGAAGAAATGTGGAATACTGCAGCTTGACACCGCCGAACACCACACAGTAATGGTGTGTCCGAACGTCAGAATCGAACTCTCTTAGATATGGTTCGCTCTATGATGTCACTTACGATTTACCGCTATCATTTTGGGGTTATGCATTAGAAACAGCCATTCACTTTAAATAGGGCACCGCCTAAATCCGTTGAAACGACACCATATGAATTATGGTTTGGGAAGAAACCTAAATTGTCGCTCCTTAAAGTTTGGGGATGCGGCCTATGTAAAGAAGTTACAGCCGGACAAGCTTGAACCCAAAGCGGAAAAATGCGTCTTCATAGGATACCCAAGGAAACTATTGGGTATACCTTCTATCATAGATCCAAGGCAAAATCTTCGTTAAGAATGGATCCTTTCTAGAGAAGGAATTTCTCTCGAAAGAAGTGACTGAAGGAAAGTAGAACTCGACGAGGTTGTCGAACCTTCTCTCGAATTATGAGTAGCGCAGCACCGAAGAAGTTCCTGGTGCCTGCACCAATAAGAGAGGAAGCTAATGATGGTGATCATGAAACTTCGTTGAAGTTGCTACAGAGCCTCGGAGGTCAACGAGAACTCGTCACCTCCATTGGTATGATTCCGTTATGAATGTCATGGTGGTGGACAACACCGAAGACCCCGAGACATATGAGGAAGCGATGATGAGCCCAGATTCCAATAAATGGCAAGAAGCCATGAAATCCGAGATTGGATCCATGTACGAAAACCAAGTATGGACTTTGGTGGACTTACCAGATGGCCGTAAGGCTGTCGAGAACAAATGGATTTTCAAGAAGAAAACAGATGCCGATGGTAATGTTATCGTTTATAAAGCTCGACTTGTCGCAAAAGGGTTTCGACAAATTCAAGGAGTTGACTACGATGAGACTTTCTCACCAAGAGCAAGCTAAAATCTGTGAGGATTATGTTAGCAATCGCTGCATATTATGATTATGAGATATGGCAGATGGATGTCAAAACAGCATTCCTCAATGGAGACATTGATGAAGAGTTGTATATGATGCAACCCAAAGGTTTTGTCGATCCTAAAGATGCTAACAAGGTATGCAAACTTCAACGGTCCATCTATGGATTGAAGCAAGCATCCCGTTGGAATCAACGCTTGATAAGGTAATCAAAATTTTGGTTTTATACAAACTTATGGAGAAGCTTGTATTTACAAGAAAGTGAGTGGGAGCTCAGAGCATTCTTAATACTGTCTGTGGATGACATATTGTTGATTGGGAATGATGTAGACCTTCTTAATAGTGTCAAAGAGTATTTGAATAATAGTTTTTCAATGAAGGATCTTGGCGAAGCAGCTTACATATTAGGCATAAAGATTTATAGAGATAGATCGAAACGCCAAATATCATTGTCACAAAGTACATATTTGGACAAAGTTCTAAAGAGGTTTGGAATGGAAGATAGCAAGAAAGGGTTCTTGCCCATGTTGCTCAATCGACCTTGAGTAAAACTCAAAGTCCGACATCGGCGTAAGATAGAGAAAGGATGAGTAAGACTCCTATGCATCAGCCATAGGATCTCTAATGTATGCCATGCTATGTACTAGACCCGACATTGCATATGTCGTTAGTTTAACTAGCAGATATCAAAGTGATCCAGAGTGGATCATTGGACAATGATCAAAAACATCCTTAAGTACTTGAGAAGAACTAAGGATATGGTTCTTTCTTATGGAGGTGACGAACAGCTCGTTGTTAATGGTTACACCGATGCTAGTTGGAACACCGATCCGATAATTCTAAATCACAACTGGATAATGATTTATTTTGAATGGTGCAAAGAAGCTTATGGAGGAGTGCAAAGCAAAGCGTTGTGGCGAGATCTTCAACTGAATCGAATACATGGTCTTCTAAGCTTCACAAGAAGCGATATGGATGAAAGAGTTCATTACAGAGCTGGGTGTGGTTCCAAGTGCTGGACCCAATGTCTATCTACTATGATAACATGGGCGCCATAGCCAATGCGCAAGAACCAAGGTCACACAAGAAGTCAAGATATCAAGTCGTTTCCACGCTATTCGAGAACATATCCGTGATGGGGATATAAAGATTTGCAAAGTACACACATATCTGAATGTGGCGGATCCGTTGACTAAACCTCTCCCGAGGGCAAAACATGACCAACACCAAACTGCCATGGGTGTTCGGTATATTACCATGTAATCTAGATTAGATGACTCTAGTGCAAGTGGGAGACTGTTGGAGATATGCCCTAGAGGCAATAATAAATGTAGTTATTATTATATATCTTTGTGTTTATGATAAATGTTTATATTCATGCTATAATAGTATTAACAAGGAAACATTAATACTTGTGTGAATTGTAAACTTAATTTGAAGTCCCTAGTAAAGCCTCTATATAATACTAGCTTGTTGGTTAATAGATGATTGTGGTTTCCCTATCATGAACATTGAGATGTTATTAACAACAAGATCATATCGTTAGGAGAATGATATGGTGGACATACTCCTATAGATAAGCGTAGCATAAAGATCAAGTCATTTCAATAGTTCAATTGCTATATGCTTTCTGATACATAGTAACCTAATTCCTTCGACCATGAGATCATGCATATCACCTTTCTTGGATGGATGCTTTGATGTCATCAAACACCACACCGTAATGTGGTGGCTATAAAGGTGGCATTGAGTGTTCGGAAAGTATTGGTTGAAACACATGGATCAAGAGTGGGATTTGTCCATCCACATGACGGATAGATATTCTCTGGGCCCTCTCGGTGAAATGTCATCCAATTAGCTTGCAAGCATGTGACTTGGTCACAAGGGATAACATATCAGCGAGAAAAGAGTACTTATCAAGAACGAGGATGAACTAGGTATGCGAGATACCGACGATCATAACCTCGGATAAGTAACATATCGTGAGACAAATGGAAATTGGTATCGTATGTAAGAGGTTCATTCGATCGCAGTAATCGTAGAAATATGTGGAGCCATATGAATTTCCAGATTCCTCTATTGGTTATTGTTCGTAGAAGTGTCTCGATCATGTCCGCATAATTCACGAACCGTAGGGAGACACACTTAAGGATTCGACGTTGTTTGAGTAGTTATGGTATTATGAGAAAGAGACCGAATGTTGTTCGGAGTCTCGGATGGGATCCGGGATATCACGAGGAGATCCGGAATGGTCCGGAGAATAAGATTCATATAAGGAAAGTCCCGTTTCGGAGTTGGGGAATGGTTCCGGTGTTTTCATCGGGAACATTCTAGAAGGTCCCGGAATGTCCGGCACTCCGGAGGGGGAAGGGTACATGAATGTGTCATTACATATTTGAATGATTGCATCATGTACTAGGTGTTCTTGCTGTCCCAAATAAAGGATTTATTTAAATCCTAAATTGAAAAAGTCAAACGGCTAGTTTGAAAGTCAAACGGCAATTTTGGGAAGTGGGAAAAGAGGAGGATTGGAGGAGGCCGAGTTGGAGGAGGGTTCCTCCCCTTGGCCGGCGCACCTCCCAAGGCCGAGTTGGGGAGGAACTCCTCCCCTTGGCCGGCCATCCCTCCCACCTATATAAGGAGGGGCAGGGCTCCCCTCCTAGTACACACTAGTTCCTATCCTCTAAACTAAACCCTAGATCTAAACCCCGGTTTAGAGCTATTTCGGTTTAGAGCCTTCTAATTGGTTTAGAGCCTTCTAATTGGTGTGTCTAATTACTAGACCACTAATAGCCTCTCTCATAAGCTCCACCATACTACTTGCGGCTTAAGCGAAGCCTGCAGATTTCCCTCTACCTCCGGTACCACGCCAGTTGTCTGAATCGAGGAGAGTGCTACAACCTCCGCTTCTTTGGAACAAGGAGAGGAAGGTCTTCGTCAGTACCGAACGTGTGACCGATTGCGGAGCGCTCTGCTGGGCGTGGCTGGAAGGATCGTCTGCGCGATCTTGAGATCGGAAAGAGTACGACTACATCACCCACGAGAATCTGCTCTCGTTAAACACTTTGGAATCTTCGAGGGTGAGTTATTCCATCGACTCGTTGCTACAATCTAGTAGATAGATCTTGGCTTGTTTGTTTGTATGCGATAGAAATTTTTTGTTTTCCATGCTACGAACCCCTACAGTGGTATCAGAGCCGTGTCTATATGTAGATCTGTTGCACGAGTAGAACACAATGGTCAATTGTGGGCGTTGATGCTTTCATTGTAGATTGCTTTTCGTGTACTTTGCATCTTGCGGTATGTTGGGATGAAGCGGCCCGGGCTAACCTTACATGACATCGTTCATGAGACTTGCTCCACGCTTAACATGCAACTTGTATTGCATAAGTGGCTTTCTTGCGGGTGCTGTTTCTCCTAGCATAGTAAAGATCCAATTTACAACCGGTGATCAACAATGCTAGTATCAATGTTGTGGTTCTTGTTCGTAAGTTAGAACGACACTTATTGAAAGCCCCAAACCACGTAAAATATGCAAAGAAAGTAGAGGCGTCTAACTTTGTTTTGCGGGGTGTCAATGATGTGATATGGCCATGATTGTGATTATATTTGATGTATGCAATGATCCTTATTGTAAGTTGGCAACGGCAGGAAGCCATATGGTTGTCTTTAATTTACATTAAGACCTGCGTGTCTATTCAAAATAGTTGTAATAGTTGAAGCTGGTGGACGACAACCATGAAGAAGCGTCATTGACCTTGATGCTATGCCGGTGATGATGGAGATCATGTTCGTGCTTGAAGATGGAGATCGGAAGCACAAAGAAGAAAGGCCATATCATATCACATATTATGAATTGCATGTGATGTTAATCCTTTATGCATCTTGTATTGCTTAGTAGACAACGGTAGCATTATAAGATGATCCCTCATGCACATAAATTTCAAGTTCTAAAGTGTTCACCCTTAGTATGCACCGTTGCCAAAGCTTGCTGCTTCGAAGCACCACGTGATGATCGGGTGTCTTTGATTCCGCGGGTGAATACAACGTAAGCAAGCCAGATTTGCTTATGCGGTAGCTAAGGTTTGATCTTGACGAGCCTAGCATGTACAGACATGGCCTCGTGAACACGGATCGAAAGGTAAAGCATGAATCATATAGTAGATATGATGAACATGATGATTGTTCGCCATTAAAACTATATCAACTCTCATGATGATCGGTGTTGATGTAGTGGATTTGGTTCGTGTGATCACTAAAACAATGTGAGGGATGTTGTTTTGAGTGGGAGTTCACCTAGTTTAATTTCATTAATTAATTTGAACTCAATTTGTCATAAACTTAGTCTAAACTATTGCAAATATGTTGTAGATCAATGGCAGCCCTACCATCAATTTTAATGCGTTCCTAGAGAAAGAAAAGTTGAAAAACAATGGAAGCAACCCGGATTGGTTCCGCAATTTGAGGATTGTCCTCACATGGTAATTTGACCTATGTCTGGATGCACCGCTAGGTGACCCACTGCGCTGATGCTACCGATGAAGTAAAGAATGTTTACCTCGCTCGGAAGAATCGATTACTCCATAGTTCAGTGTGCTATCTTGTATGGTTTAGAATCGAGCTTGAGAAAAGGTTTGAAGAGTCGATCCATATGATATTGTCGAGGATCTCAAATTAATCTTTGAGACTCATGCGGCAATTGAAAGTTATGAAGCTTACGAAAAGTTCTTTAACCGCAAGATGGAAGAGGGTAGCTCGTCGGTGAGCATGTGCTTAAGATGTCGCACGCAAATAAACTTCAAAGTTTGGGTATAGTGATTCCTAATACTTTGGGGTTTACCGTATCCTCCAATCACTACCACCAAGTTACAAGAACTTTGTGATGAACTACAACATGCGTAACATGAACAAAGAGTTGCGAACTATTTGCTATGTTAAAATATGCGAAGTGGAGATCAAGAAAGAGCACCAAGTGTTGATGGTCCATAAGACCACCAAATTCAAGAAAGGCAAGTCTAAGCAAAGGACACTTCAAGAAGGGTGGTAAGAAAGTTACCACGCCGACGAAGAAGACCAAGGCTGGACCTAAGCCTGGCCAAAGTGCTTTTCGCAAGGGAGAAGGTCACCGGGCGGAATTGCCCAAAGTACTTGGCGAATTTGAAGAACGGCAACATCAAGAAGAAAGGTATATCCGATATACATGTTATTGATGTGTATCTCACTAGTATTAAGTAGTAGTGCCAGGTATTTGATCTTGGTTCGGTTGCTCATATTTGTAACTCAAGCAGAGCTGCAGAATAAACGGAAGCTAGTGAAGAACGAGGTGACGATGCGTAGGAAAGCGGATCAAAGGTTGATGTGATCGCGGTTTCGACGCTACCTCTTCATCTACCATCGGGATTAGTTTTATACTTAAATAATTGTTATTTGGTGCTGCGTTAAGCATGAACATTATATCAGGATCTTGTTTATTGCGAGACAGTTACATGTTTAAATCCGAGAATAATGGTTGTTCGATTTATATGAGTAATATGTTTTATGCACATGCACCTTTGATAGATGGTCTATTCATATTGAATCTCGATAGTGGAAATACACATATCAACAACATTGAGGCTAAACGTTTGAAATCATGCGATAATTCGACCTATATGTGGCAATCGCTCTTGGTCACACCGGAGTGAAGCGTATGAAGAAACTCCATTCGATGGACTTCTTGAATCACTTGATTTTGAATCACTTGAAAGATGCGAAGCATGTCGATGGGTAAAATGACTAAGACTCCATTTTACGGTATGATGGAGCGAGCTCTGGACTTATTAGAAATCATACAGACCGATGTGTGTGGTCCAATGAGTGTAGCATCGCGGGGTGGTTATCGTTATGTTCTTACCTTCACGGATGATTTGAGTAGATATGGGTATATCTATTTCATGAAACATAAGTCCGAAACTTTCGAGAAGTTTAAGGAGTTTCAAAGTGAGGTAGAGAATCAACGTAACAAGAAGATTAAATTTCTACGTTACGATCGTGGAGGTGAATATCTAAGTTACGAGTTTGGCGAGCATTTGAAGAAATGTGGAATACTTTCATGATTGACACGCCGGGAACACCACAGCGTAATGGTGTGTCGAACGTCGTGTCGAACTCTCTTAGATATGGTTCGTTCTATGATGTCACTTACAGATTTACCGCTATCATTTTGGGGTTATGCATTAGAAACAGCATTCACTTTAAATAGGGCACCGTCTAAATCCGTTGAAAGCGACACCATATGAATTATGGTTTGGGAAGAAACCTAAATTGTCGCTCCTTAAAGTTTGGGGATCTGAAGCCTATGTAAAGAAGTTACACCGGACAAGCTTGAACCAAAGCGGAAAAATGCGTCTTCATAGGATACCGAAGGAAACTATTGGGTATACCTTCTATCATAGATCCGAAGGCAAAATCTTCGTTGCCAGAATGGATCCTTTCTAGAGAAGAATTTCTCTCGAAAGAAGTGACCGGAAGGAAAGTAGAACTCGACGAGGTTCGAACCTTCTCTCGAAAGTGCGAGTAGCGCAGCACGGAAGAAGTTCTGTGGTGCTGCACCAATAAGAGAGGAAGCTAATGATGGTGATCATGAAACTTGGTTGAAGTTGCTCTGAGCCTCGGAGGTCAACGAGAACTCGTACCACTCCAGTTGGTATGATTCCGTTATGAATGTCATGGTGGTGGACAACACGAAGACCCCGAGACATATGAGGAAGCGATGATGAGCCCAGATTCCAATAAATGGCAAGAAGCCATGAAATCCGAGATTGGATCCATGTCGAAAACCAAGTATGGACTTTGGTGGACTTACCAGATGGCCGAAGGCTGTCGAGAACAAATGGATTTTCAAGAAGAAAACAGATGTCGATGGTAATGTTATCATTTATAAAGCTCGACTTGTCGCAAAAGGGTTTCGACAAATTCAAGGAGTTGACTACGATGAGACTTTCTCACCAAAGAGCGAAGCTAAAATCTGTGAGGATTATGTTAGCAATCGCTGCATATTATGATTATGAGATATGGCGATGGATGTCAAAACAGCATTCCTCAATGGAAACATTGATGAAGAGTTGTATATGATGCAACCCAAAGGTTTTGTCGATCCTAAAGATGCTAACAAGGTATGCAAACTTCAACGGTCCATCTATGGATTGAAGCAAGCATCCCGTAGTTGGAATCAACGCTTTGATAAGGTAATCAAAATTTTTGTTTTATAAAAAAATATGGAGAAGCTTGTATTTAAAATAAAGTGAGTGGGAGCTCAGTATCAATAATAATACTGTATGTGGATGACATATTGTTGATTGGGAATGATGTAGACCTTCTTAATAGTGTCAAAGAGTATTTGAATAATAGTTTTTCAATGAAGGATCTTGGCGAAGCAGCTTACATATTAGGCATAAAGATTTATAGAGATAGATCGAAACGCCAAATATCATTGTCACAAAGTACATATTTGGACAAAGTTCTAAAGAGGTTTGGAATGGAAGATAGCAAGAAAGGGTTCTTGCCCATGTTGCCCAATACGACCTTGAGTAAAACTCAAAGTCCGACATCGGCAGAAGATAGAGAAAGGATGAGTAAGACTCCATATGCCTCAGCCATAGGATCTCTAATGTATGCCATGCTATGTACTAGACCCGACATTGCATATGCTGTTAGTTTAACTAGCAGATATCAAAGTGATCCAGAGTGGATCATTGACAATGTCAAAAACATCCTTAAGTACTTGAGAAGAACTAAGGATATGGTTCTTTCTTATGGAGGTGACGAGCTCGTTGTTAATGGTTACACCGATGCTAGTTGGAACACCGATCCGGATAATTCTAAATCACAACTGGATACGTATTTATTTTGAATGGTGCAGCAGCTAGTCGGAGGAGTGCAAAGCAAAGCGTTGTGGCGAGATCTTCAACTGAATCGGAATACATGGCTGCTTCGGAAGCTTCACAAGAAGCGATATGGATGAAAGAGTTCATTACAGAGCTGGGTGTGGTTCCAAGTGCGCTGGACCCAATGTCTATCTACTATGATAACATGGGCGCCATAGCCAATGCGCAAGAACCAAGGTCACACAAGAAGTCAAGCATATCAAGCTGCGTTCCACGCTATTCGAGAACATATCCAGGATGGGGATATAAAGATTTGCAAAGTACACACAGATCTGAATGTGGCGGATCCGTTGACTAAACCTCTCCCGAGGGCAAAACATGACCAACACCAAACTGCCATGGGTGTTCGGTATATTACCATGTAATCTAGATTAGATGACTCTAGTGCAAGTGGAGACTGTTGGAGATATGCCCTAGAGGCAATAATAAATGTAGTTATTATTATATATCTTTGTGTTTATGATAAATGTTTATATTCATGCTATAATAGTATTAACAAGGAAACATTAATACTTGTGTGAATTGTAAACTTAATTTGAAGTCCCTAGTAAAGCCTCTATATAATACTAGCTTGTTGGTTAATAGATGATTGTGGTTTCCCTATCATGAACATTGAGATGTTATTAACAACAAGATCATATCGTTAGGAGAATGATATGGTGGACATACTCCTATAGATAAGCGTAGCATAAAGATCAAGTCATTTCAATAGTTCAATTGCTATATGCTCGATACATAGTAACCTAATTCCTTCGACCATGAGATCATGCATATCACCTTTACTGGATGGATGCTTTGATGTCATCAAACACCACACCGTAATGTGGGTGGCTATAAAGGTGGCATTGAGTGTTAGGAAAGTATTGGTTGAAACACATGGATCAAGAGTGGGATTTGTCCATCCACATGACGGATAGATATTCTCTGGCCCTCTCGGTGAAATGTCATCCAATTAGCTTGCAAGCATGTGACTTGGTCACAAGGGATCACATATCACGGAACGAGAAAAGAGTACTTATCGAACGAGGATGAACTAGGTATGCGGAGATACCAGCGATCATAACCTCGGATAAGTAACATATCGTGAGACAAAGGGAAATTGGTATCGTATGTAAGTGGTTCATTCGATCGCAAAGTAATCGTAGAAATATGTGGGAGCCATATGAATTTCCAGATTCCTCTATTGGTTATTGTTCAGAGAAGTGTCTCGATCATGTCCGCATAATTCACGAACCGTAGGGAGACACACTTAAGGATTCGACGTTGTTTGAGTAGTTATGGTATTATGAGAAAGAGACCGAATGTTGTTCGGAGTCTCGGATGGGATCCGGGATATCACGAGGAGATCCGGAATGGTCCGGAGAATAAGATTCATATAAGGAAAGTCCTGCTGGAGTTGGGGAATGGTTCCGTGTTTTCATCTGAACATTCTAGAAGGTCCTGAATGTCCGCACCGAGGGGAAGGGTACATGAATGTGTCATTACATATTTGAATGATTGCATCATGTACTAGGTGTTCTTGCTGTCCCAAATAAAGGATTTATTTAAATCCTAAATTGAAAAAGTCAAACGGCTAGTTTGAAAGTCAAACGGCAATTTTGGGAAGTGGGAAAAGAGGAGGATTGGAGGAGGCCGAGTTGGAGGAGGGTTCCTCCCCTTGGCCGGCGCACCTCCCAAGGCCGAGTTGGGGAGGAACTCCTCCCCTTGGCCGGCCATCCCTCCCACCTATATAAGGAGGGGCAGGGCTCCCCTCCTAGTACACACTAGTTCCTATCCTCTAAACTAAACCCTAGATCTAAACCCCGGTTTAGAGCTATTTCGGTTTAGAGCCTTCTAATTGGTTTAGAGCCTTCTAATTGGTGTGTTTAATTACTAGACCACTAATAGCCTCTCTCATAAGCTCCACCATACTCGCACCGGCTTAAGGCGAAGCCCTCGATTTCCTCTACCTCCGTACCACGCCAGTTGTCTTTGCTAGGAATCGCGAGGAGAGTGCTACAACCTCCCACTTTCTGGAACAAGGAGAGGAAGGTCTTCGCCGAGTCGAACGTGTGACCGATCAAGGGAGCCTGCTGGAACGTGGCGCTGGAAGGATCGTCTGCGCGATCTTGAGATCGGAAAGAGTACGACTACATCACCCACGAGAATCTGCTCTCGTTAAACACTTTGGAATCTTCGAGGGTGAGTTATTCCATCGACTCGTTGCTACAATCTAGTAGATAGATCTTGGCTTGTTTGTTTGTATGCGATAGAAAATTTTTGTTTTCCATGCTACGAACCCCTACACATGTTGCTCGAGGTGATATTGATCTATCCTATGTGTCAACCAAAGATCAACTTGCCGATATCTTCACGAAGCCACTTGATGAAGCAAGGTTTTGCTACTTGAGGAATGAACTAAATATCGTAGATTCAAGGAGCTTGACTTGATTATCTTACATTCTCACCTAATATTCGACCCATATTTGGTTTAGGTGTAGGCATGGACATAGGGGGAGTGCGGTCCTAATTGATTGGACCATCCCTCCCCCCATTATGTGCAAAGTAAACAAAATCATTCCTCTTAATATCATTTTGTGATATGTGAGCTTAATGATGAGTTTCGGTAATGGACCCAAGATATATCTTCGTGGTGCCAAGCCGAGTATACTCAAATATGGTGGCCAAGGCTACCGCCCCCTCTCACTCGAGAGGTTGATGTGCTTACTCGTGTTTGTCACTTTTGAGTTGGTTTTCCTTCCTCGGTCAATGCACTCTTGTTTGGTTCTCCATATTTGAGGTTGATGTTTTATTTTTTAGAGTGCATAGGTACAGATCAGTATAACTCCCTTAACCCAAGATTCCTTAGCCTACGACAAAACTCATCTACTCCGCAGAAGAACCCTCCTGTTTTCAAACCTGGCTGTCTGTTCTGGTGGTTACGGTACTACCGGTTCAAAAAACCGGTACTATCGTAAGACGGTACTACCACAAGAAATGAGCGGTACTACCGCACAGGGACCTGTTTCTAGGCTGCTTTTCTGGAAACTTCCCAGGTGTGGTACTACCGGCCGCTTCTCTGATACTACGCCTGCGGTATTACGCTTGCAGATACTACATTGCACGTCTCGGTTAAGGGTGGAGACGCTGGGAGGAGCACCCCTCAGTTCCTCATTTTCTCCCGTCTCCACTCCTAACTACCGCCGCCGCCGGAGCCTAGACCGCCGCCGGAGCTTTGCCCCTCCCTCTTTTCCATGGATCCACACCAGATCCGGCTTCCTCGTGGGCTCCTCCTCGTTTTCCACTGCCATGGACACCGGTACTACCGTCCTTCCTTTCTCCTCACTTGTTTTCCCCATTGAATCTAGGGACACTTTGATTCTTGGTTAAAACTTGTGATTTTGAGGTTGTATCGTGTGCACTTACATATCTCCGATGAATTCTCGTCTTACAATAAGTTTTGCTGCCAGTCCTAGATCGATATCACCAGATCTATGCTGTAATCGCACGACCGGTAGTACCGGATGATTCTCCGGTACTACCTCTGTACGGTACTACCGTAGAGGGATCGGTACTACCGCTCAGTACTGAAAGCAACATTTTTCTAAAACTTGAAATTCGTCTTCTACTTGTTTCGGGTTCTTGTGCCCTTATCCCTCTGCTACCTCCCTTATTCTTTCACAGGTGCAGGGGGCTCCTAAGGATCACGCAAAAGGTCCAAATCTCGCCATGAGATAGAGGACTTTGAGTCAGAGTCAGAGACACAATCAGAAGAAGAGACCATGCCGCAACCTAGCAGCCGTCTGAAGCTAAAATCCACTCAGGGCCGAGGTGGAGGGGGAGTTAAGATAAGTGACGGTTGAGGTAGTGACCCTCCTTCTCCTCCTTGCACGGGTCGCCGCAAGAGTCACAGTTGAGGGCCATCTGGGACAAAGAAGTTGTCTGACATTCCCGAGGCTGAGTTTCTTGCCCTCCGATCTGACAATCCCTATGTTACTGCTCGCCATGAGTCTAGGGACAAGAGTCTATTTTACGCCGACTTCCAAGAGCGGGTATACTTTGAGGTTCTGATGACGGGTGAGAAGATTGTGGTTCCTCAGAAGTGGATTGAGATGAACCATGTGAAAAAGAACTTGGACTACTTTGGTGAAGCACTTGAGATTTGCACAAACATTGGCTTGCTTCCCATTATGCAGTTCAAGTGCGACTATGACCCCTTTCTCATTGCACAGTTCTATGCCACCGTTCACTTTGCCAAGAACCAGACTCGGACTATCACTTGGATGACAGAGGGAGTTGTCAAGACTGCAACATTGGCTGAGTTTGGGGCTATCCTTGGATATGAGGACCATGGGAGAGATACTCCGGTTGGATTCCGCTGTCACAACAACGAGCGTCCCATGAAGAATGATGTTCTTCTTCCACTCTACATCCGTGGGCGTGGTATTGCTGGAAAGACCAAGGGGCTTCTCCCAACATATGATATCTTGCATCGCATTTTTTGTGAGACCATTGCTCCCCGTTCTGGCAATGTTGATGAGATGCATGGTTTCATGGTGGACATCATGATCACAACTCACTGCCAACGTGATTCAGGACAACCAATTGATGTGATGGACGTGATTTGGAACGAGATGGTTCATGCCACTCACACTTGGCGGGTTCCTCCTTTTGCCCCATACATCATGGCACTTATTCTTCACAAGTGCCCATCTCTTGCTCGGAACATTTCCTCCCAACGTCTTGTTACTCACCAGCATAGGAATCTATTGATCAAGACCCATCTTAAACCATGCAACACGAATGGTCAACTTGTTGATGAGGATGGGAACCCGATTGAGGATGGCTCCGGTGCTGATGATGATGCCCAAGATGCTGATTTTGTGGCCTCATGCCGCAAGACTGCCCAACCATCATGGGCCAAGAGGATTGAGGCTAAGCTTAAGAAGGTTTTCTGCTTCCAGGTTGACAATCAGAAGCGTATGTATGAGGCCCATGTCTATGCCAAGAAAGCCAGTGCACGTCAGAAAGAAGTAATGCAAGCTCAAGGGTTGATCACCTCCGAGGGATCCGAGGACAACATCACTCCGGAAGAGCAATGGATCTCCAAGCACAGCCACTGGGACGATGGTGCCTCTTCCACTTTCCATGCTCCGCCTCCGTATGGGGATGACTCTGATGATGACTACCAGTGATCTCCAGGACGTTAGTGTTTCTCTTGTCCCTTTTTGGTGTCTTGATGCCAAAGGGGGAGAAGAGTCAAATTAGGCATGTGGGATTTGCATGGGAAAGTCACAAGCTCGCTCTTGCCTTTGATTTTTAATCGCTTGTGAACTTTATTTGCTACTTGCCTCTTATTATGCGTGAAACTTATGAACTAACTATTTGTGCTATGTATGCGAAGACTATGTGGTTATCGTATGGATCCATCATTTGTATGGTATGGTTATTATCATTTTGGATCCATCTTATGTGGTATGTGATGACATTATCTATTCCTCATCATTGTGATTCTCATCACACACTTATGTGCGAAGGTATGTGCACTATGTGTGACTATGCACTCTCGTGTACCTTGAAAAATTGTACGGGGCTTGTCTCTACTTATCTAGGGGGAGCCCCATCTCTGTTTTACAAAATCTTACTTGTCATCAATTCTATCATGCAAAATGTGTGTTGTCATCTAACACCAAAAAGGGGGAGATTGAAAGAACATTTCTTATCCCTAGATATTTTGGTGTTTATTACAACACACATAACGGACTAATTATCTGCCAAGTATTCTACAGGTTGCATACATAGAATTCCCTGTCCAATTGCACACAAAAAGAACTTGCCTGCTAATCCATTTTCTGCCTCAGTGATGTCCGGTAGTACCGGATATTTCATTAGGTACTACCGCTCGGGTCCGGTAGCACCAGGTTTCTCTTTCGGGCCTGGCAGTGTGATGGGTACACTGGCCAATGGCCTTAGTACTGAGCGGTATCAAAAAGCGGCAGTACCGCATTTTGGTACCGCTCATGACTGAAGCGCTTGACAAGCTCGCCAAACTCCTCAGAACTGAGCGGTATCAAAAAGCGGTAGTACCGCATTTTGATACCGTCAAGATCGGCGATTGGCAAGCTTGCCAATCTTCTCGAATCGACGTACCAAAATGCGGTAGTACCGCATTTTAGTAACGTTCACTTCTGAGGAGATTGGCCTCTTGACTCACGCTGTTGTTCCCCCCTGTATCAAAATGCGGCACTCATCAAGATGTGTCCGTAGTACCTCAGAGGGCGGTACTACCACCATGCGGTAGCTACACACTTTGATACCGGTGGAAACCTTGGGCTATCCAACCCAGCACTGCATCTCCGGTACGGGTCCGGTAGTACCGGTTGTTTTCGGTACTACTGCTTGGAAAGTACGGTACTACCGCTTCATTAAATGCTGCAACAGTCACATTGGTGCTGGGACTATAAATATCCTCTCACCTACCTTGGGACAAGGTGCTCATTTTCATTAAAGTCAAGACCACCATTGGAGCCACCAAATCCGCAAGATCTCTTCAATCCACCACCCAAAGTCCTTGATATTTGGGGAATCGAAGGAGGAGACCTTGATCTACTACTTCACCAAAAGATATCTTCATTTCCCCCTCATTCAATTGAGGGCCCCTTTGCTCTAGTGTTTTCTTGGAAACCCTAGTTCTAGTTTTGGTTCTTACAAGCTTTTCTTTGATTTTTTTGTCAGCTTGCTTGTATTTGGGAGCCTCCGATTAAGTTGTGGATGTGTGCCCCAAACTTGTAAAGGTGCCGGCTTCCACCTTGAAGGTTGCCAATATAGTGGAAGGTGAATCGATCCTGTTGGGGTGAGATTCATCGGAGAACAAGGGAGGCCTCTCGTGGCGTTGGTGGTTTGAAACCACCCCCTCTCCAAACGTAGACGTACTTCCCCTCAAAAGGAAGGAACTACGGGAAACAAATCCTTGTGTCTCTGCATCCACCACTTTGGTTACTTCTATCCTTTACCGCACTTTACTTACTAGTTCTTACTTAGTGTTGTGGTAGCTCGTGCATAATTGTCATATAGGTAAATTCACCTTAGTTGCATTATCTAGAGAATTTACCTTATTGTCAAACCTTAATTTGAAAAGGAAGAAAATTTGAAGTAGCACCTATTCACCCCTCTCTAGGTGCCCATATGATGCTTTCAAACTCTTTCTCAAGGAAGACACCGTTCCGAGCGACAAACACTTTGCCCTGTTCTCAGTTGTAGAAGTAGTAACCCGAGGTTTCCCTTGGATACCCCACGAAAATACATTTATCTGACTTGGCCACACGCTTGTCTGATTGAAGTCGCTTGACAAAAGCTTCACAACCCTAAATCTTAAGAAAAGACAAACTCACCTTTTTTCCTGTTCATATCTCATGCGGTGTCTTCTTTACCAACTTTGATGGTACTCTTCCTTTGCTGCCTCCGAGGCGGCAATATACTCAACCTCTGTTGTAAACGCAGACACAGTCTCTTGCTTGGAACTCTTCCAGCTCATAGCTCCTCCGTTTATTACATACATATCCGGATTGCGAACGAGAATCAATAGAGTCAGTAAGATAACTTGCATCCGTGTAACCCTTTACACTGAGTTCATCTTCATCTTCATAAACCAAAAACATAAACTTTGTTCTTCTCAAGTACTTTAGGATATTTTTAGCTGCTGTCTAGTGGATTTCTCCAGGATCAACCCAGTATCTTCTCACAACACTTAGAGCATAGGAAACATCCGGCCTAGTACAAATCATGGCATACATAATGGATCTGACTGCAGAAGCATACAAAATCAAACTCATCTGACTTTGCTCATCAGTAGTCGAAGGACACTAAGGTCTTGCTAAGTTTTACACCATGGGACATCGGTAAGAACCCCTTCTTAGACGATTCCATGTTGAACTTTTTCAACACTTTGTCCAAATATGTACTCTGACTCAATCCAATGAGCCTCCTTGATCTATATCTATAGATCTAGATTCCTAGAATATATGTTGCCTCACCCAAGTATTTCATTGAGAAACTCCTTTCCAATGATTCCTTGGTTTCTTGCAACATCTGGAAATCATTTACAGTCAGCAATATGTCATCCACATATAAGATTAGAAAGTTTACTTTGCTTCCACTGAACTTCTTGTATAAACAAGAATCATGATCACTCTTGATGATGCCAAACGATTTGACTACCTCATCAAAGCGAATGTTCCAACTCCGAGATGATTGCTTCTATCCATAAATGGATTTCTGAAGTTTGCATACCTTGTCAGCATTAGCTGGATCAACAAAACCCTCGGGTTGTATCATTTACACGTCCTTGGTTAAATTTCCATTAAGGAAAGCCGTCTTGACATCCATCTTCCATATCTCATAATCAAAATAAGCTGCTATGGCTAACATGATCCGGACTGACTTAAACATCACTACGAGCGAGAAAGTCTCGTTGTAGTCAACTCCTTGAATCTGTCGGAACCCCTTCACGACAAGACGTGCTTTATAGACAGAAACACTTCCATTCATTTTAGGTTTCTTCTTAAAGACCCATTTGCACTCGACGGGTCTTGCGCCATGTGGCAGATCAACCAAATTCCAAACTTGATTTTCATCCATGGACTTTAACTCGGATCTCATGGCTCCAAGCCATGACTCGAAATCAGATCCCACCATCGCTTCTGAATAAGTTGTCGGCTCATCACTGTCTAAGAGTAATACATCATGAACACTTCGTAATCTTGCCGATCTTCATAGTGTAGGTGCTGCTGCCGGCTTAGCTACCACGACCGGCTCAACCTCCAAGGTTTTTGTCGAGTCACTACTAGCCGGCTCCTCTCGAATTTCTTTGAGCTGCACCGTGATCCCACTGACTCCCGATTGAGAAACTCTTTCTCAAGGAAGGCACCGTTCTGAGCGATAAACACTTTGCCCTCTTCTCGGTTGTAGAAGTAGTAACCCAAGGTTTCCTTCACATACCCCACGAAAATACATTTAACCGACTTGGTCGTAAAGCTTGTCTGACTTAAGTCGCTTGACAAAGCTTCATAACCCAAAATCTTAAGGAAAGACAAACTCGGCCTTTTGCCTGTCGATATCTCATGCGGTGTCTTATCTATCGACTTTGATGGTACTATGTTTAGTGTGAACGTCCCTGTTTCTAGAAAATAACCCCAACATAACAAAGACAGATCTGTCTGACTCATCATTAATCATACCATGTCCAACAAGGTCTGATTCTGCCTTTTCGACACACCTTTCCTCTGCGGCGTTCCCGGCGGAGTAAGTTGAGGAACTATTCCACAACTTTTCAGATGTTCATCAAACTCATGGATCATGTACTCGCCTCCTCGGTTCGACCGAAAAAACTTTATTTTCTTGCCGAGTTGATTCTATACTTCATTCCGGAATTCCTTGAACTCTTCAAAGACTTTCGACTTATGTTTCATAAAGTAGATATATCCATACCGACTCAAATCATTAGTGAAGGTAATGAAGTACTCATAACCACCCCTGGCTGTCATGCTCATTAGTCCACATACATCACTATGTACTAGTCCCAACAAGTCGGACACCCTTTCGCAACTCTTTGCAAAAGGTGTCTTGGTCATTTTTCTGAGTAGGCAAGATTCGCATGTCTCGAACGACTCCAAGTCAAACAAAGTTAGGAGTCCATCACCATGGAGATTCTTCATGCATTTCCAACTTATATGACCAAGCCGACAATGCCAAAAGTAAGTCATATTCAGATCATTTGGTTTCAACCTTTTAACATTTATGTTATAAACTGACTCACCATCAAGATTCAAAATAAATAACCCATCCTGGATGGGTGCAAAGCCGTGAAACATATCATTCAAATATAAAGAACAACCATTATTCTTAATATTTGACTCATAGCCTTGTATCATCAAACATGAGGCAGAAGTAATGTTTTAACTAAGCACTGGAACATATTAATAATTATTCGGTTTCTTAATGAATCTGGAAGGTAATTGAAGTTGCATAATGCCGACTTCCAAAGCAGTGAATCTCGCCTTGTTGTCGACTCGAATGTCAACCTCACCTCTTTCCATGCTCCTAGTTCTTACTAGTCCCTGCAACGAGTTGTAGATGTGAATAACAGATCCGATATCATATACCCAAGAACTATTATGTGCATCAACAAGATAAATGTCTATAACATTGCAAGCAAGCGTACCTAAGCCGAAGTCACACCTCTGCTCTTGGATTTGTTAGCCAAATACTTGCTGTAGTTCCTCTTCCAGTGGCCATGCATCCGCCTTGTAGTAGAAGCAAGTGGATCTGGCTGAAGGAGATGGCTTAGTCCCTGAGGAAGCGCTTGGGACCGAGTCCTGATCCTTGCCTCCTAACTTTGCCTTCTTCTTAGTCCAAGAACTTTTATTGAACTTAGCCTTTTTCTGCACCATCAACACTTGACTAGCGCCTTTGTTGAGATCCGCCTCTGCCTGCTTGTGACATGGTTATACCCTACGGGTACACGACCTTGGCATACCTAGTCCAGCCCAAGGAAGGCCCACGGCAGACATACGCTGGCCCATGAAGATTTTCGGGTGGCCCAGGCCCATGACGCCTTCGGATCCTTGAAGAGCAAGACTAGAGTTTGAATACAACTTGTAACCTACTCGTACCGGTACCTGAGACCTAGCCTCCCCATATATAAAGGCTAGGAGGGTCCAACGAGGGGGTATCCCACAATAGACCTAGATCTCTTGATACTTTCGCACACGCATCCACGCTAGATCGAATCTGCGCACCCTGTAACCTTCGGTTCCGCCGTAATCAAAGAGCAGACAAGCAGGAGTAGGGTTTTCCCTCCAGGGGCCTGAACCTGGGTAAATCTCGTGTCCCCTGGTTGCTTGTCTGTTAACCGTGCCACGATCTCCAGCATCCCCATCTTCTCCAAAACCCAAGTCCATAACAATGGGCATTGACGAGATCAAACCTCGTCAATTGGTGCCGTCTGTGGGAACTGGGGCTGCTGATTGTGCGGTCGTGACGGTTCCGACCCGATCGATCTACAACTCCGCGGCGACGGAGAATCACCTCCTCTTCGGTGCTTTCGACTTCACCGCCCACTCGCCGGATGCCATGAAGGATTTCGAGCCCGTAGGCGACGGACTCGAAATCTTGTTCGGGAGCTTCTGCTTCCAGGTGGGGCAAATTGGCACCCTCCGCCTCCCTGAGCGGGTGCCCGTGCCGTCAATCAGGCCCGCTTCATGGGCTCCACACCCCGTGCTACGCACGTCACCATCAACAGATGAGTTCTACAGCAGCAGCAGCTGCAACTCCGATCTGTGCGATCCACCTTCGGATGAAGGGACCTATGGTTCCGGATCCGAAAGCTGCGGCAGCAGCCAACCAATCTGCAGGCGCTATCTGTGCGCCGCAATCATCCAAACCGACGAGGAAACGCCTAACCCGCCGCCCAACCCCAACCCGCAGGACAGAAACAGCGAAAACGGGGAAAACAGGGGCCACCTCATCCAACTTAGCAAAGAAGGATGGGTCGAAGCACGCCGCGCCGTCGCAGGCGAAATAGTCCTACCTCTAGACTCCCCACGTGATCTGCTGATGGCATACCACTACCTCCTCATCGAGGAGCACAAGAAGCAAGTCAAGATGCAGGAGACGCTCGACAAGCGCAAGAAAGCAGCCTCTGAGTCCAGTGCGCGACGAGCTGCGCTCTCCGCCATGGGACCCGGCTCTAGCACAAACGGAAACCAGGGAAACATGCACCACTCTCGGGTGGAAAACATGGACCCGAAGGAACGGCGTGACGTGACCCGAACTCTCCACACATCGTTCATGGATATGGACGCCGACGGCAACATCACCCCAAAGACGCCACAAGCTGCGATCATGGCAGCCACTGCGTATCTCGTGGCTCACCCACCTCCGGAGGGGGACCCGAAAAGGGCCATGCATAGGTCCGCACTCACCGGACTAGGACTAATCGGAGCTGCGCTCCACGAAGACGCTCCTACGGAGCCGAAGAAGAAAGCTCCGGCCAGGCGCGACCGGAGCCCCACTCCCTCATCCGAAGATGAAGAGGAACACGACCTTCCTCGAAGGAAGAAGAGCTCGCACCGCCATAAAAGCGACTACGACGCCAGAGACAAGCTTACACAGCGCAAGATCGACAAAGCACGCGCCAAACGCGCATGCTCGTCTGAATCTGAGATGGATGAAGACGAAGGAGAACTCTGCAGGGCTCGATGCTTCAGCAGATCCGTCCGGCGAACACAGATGCCACGCAACTTCAAGGTTCCTTCGGATACTCCAAAGTTCAACGGCACGCAAGATCCAAAGTCCTGGCTCAGTGACCATCTGTCATCCGTCAAGCTTCACGGAGGCAACAAAGAAACCGCCATGCAATGCCTTCAGCTGCAGCTAACGAAGGTCTGCTTAGCGACCTATCATCAGATCCATCCGAAGGGGAGGAGCTCGCTTATAGCTTCATCCGAAATTTCAAAGGCACTAGCAAGAGGCCCGCCAATCGAAGAGTTGCGAGCCTGCACTCGAGAACGGTGAATCTATTCGCCAGACATACTACGCTGGTCTACAACCAAGAACTCCACAGCACACATCTCCGAAGAGCGGGCCATCGACGCCTTCAGGGACGGCGTCAAACGCCCAGACTTCAAGGAGAAACTTGGACGTGTAAAGCCCAAGACACTCGACCAGCTCATGGAAATCGCCAATAGTTGGGCAGACGGCGAAGATTGCATCCAGCGGGTGCAATCAGATGAAGAGGACGACTACGGCCGAAGACGCGAACGCCGCAGCAAGAGGAGATCGCGCGTCTACGAGGACCGCGATGGACCCGACATGGTCGCAGCCGGCTATGCCGACCGCCGTAATGACAACAGCCGCAACAGCGGAGGATACAACAGCGGAAACTTCCGCGACAACGACCAACGCAGTCGTGGCAACGCCGCGACCGCGACAACGGACCCTCAACATTCGACAAACTTTCGGGTCCATGCACCATCCACTTCTACATCGACAAACAAGATGGCAAAAAGAAAGCTAGCCACATGCTCAAGGACTGCCGCGAGTTCCAGAAACTCAGCGAAGGCATGATGCAGATGAGGCAACAATCTCCAATCCCTGCGTTCGGAAACGCACCTGCGCCAGGTGAAATAGCACACGGAGCTCCTCCACCGCCGCCTATCGGAGGCCCAAGTCAACCAGTCGCACCAGCGCACAACAACGCCGGGGTCGCATACCCCCCACCAAAAGGAGTACTCAATATGATACAGAAGGGACGCCCCACAAATAGGGTGCAGAAGAAAATCAACCGACAAATCAACATGGCTGTGGCAACTCCGCCTGCAATCCCTGAGTACCTCAGCGGATCGGAGTCCTGCATCACATTCACTCACGCGGATCACCCTTGCCAGATCCCTCGCCCAGTCATGCCTGCGCCGGAGGCGCAGATCGGAGGATTCGAGATGAGTCGCGTCTTCATGGACGGCGGCAGCGGCATCAACCTAATGTTCACAAGCACTCTAGCAGCTATGCGGATCCCGCAATGCAGCCTAGAACAATCAGACACAACGTTCCACGGCATTGTCCCAGGGAAGGGCATCTTCCCCCTGGGCAAAATAGGGTTCAACGTCATCTTCGGGAAGCCGGAAAACTTTCGGCAGGAGCGCCTAGAATTCAAAGTGGTGGACTGGCCGTCGCAATACCATGCCATCCTGGGACGTGTAGCATTCGCAAGGTTCTTGGCCGTCCCACACTACGCATACCTACTACTCAAGATGCCAGGACCAAGGGGCGTCATCACAGTCCACGGGAGCTTCACCCGATCGGACCAATGCGACAGGGATTTCAACAAAATCTCCCAGTCTTTTGGCATGCAAGACGAGCTTGTAAGGCTCCGCGAGGTGACGGACAATGGGCTACCCCCAGTCACAAAGCAGAACGCACCTGACATGTCTTTCGACTCCACCATCAACACCAAGAAGGTGCAGGTCCATCCAACGGATGCCTCCAAGACGGCGCTGATCGCCAACGACCTCAGCACCGCATAGGAAGGCGCACTCGTGTCTCGCGGACATGCCAGGAGTTCCCAGGGAATTCGCCGAGCACGCACTCAATGTCTTCCCAGACACCAAGCCAGTCAAGCAGTCCATCCGACGACTGTCGGAGCCACGAGCCGAAGCTATCGGCAAGGAGATCAACAGATTACTCGCAGCAGACTTCATCCGAGAAATCAAGGAACGCGAGTGGCTGGCAAACACGGTGATGGTCCCAAAGAAGGACATAGACATCCTGCGGATGTGCGTGGACTTCACGTCACTAAATAAACACTGCCCTAAGGACCACTTCCCTCTTCCTCGGATCGACCAGATCATCGATTCGACTGCAGGTTGTGAGAAACTCTCCTTCCTCGACGCCTACTCAGGCTATAACCAGATTCGACTCAAGGTCGAAGATCAAGAGAAAACGGCGTTCATCACACCGTTCGGAGTATACTGCTACAACACAATGCCCTTCGGGCTAAAGAACGCGGGTGCCACGTACCAGCGATGCATGCAGGCCTGCCTCAAGGACCAGATCAGTCGCAACGTCCAGGTCTATGTCGACGACATAGTCATAACAACCAAGGAGGAAGAACACTTATCGACGATCTCCGCGAGACGTTCGACAACCTTGATCGCTACAGGATCAAGCTCAATCCAGAAAAGTGCGCCTTCGGCGTCCCCTCGGGTCAGCTGCTCGGGTACTTCATCTCTCAACGAGGGATCGAAGCGAACCCGAAGAAAATCAAAGCTATCATGACAATGGAGAAGCCGAAAAACCTCAAGGGCGTTCAGCAGCTCGCAGGGCGAGTAGCGGCACTAAGCAGGTTCATCAGCCGCATGGGCGAGAAGGCCCTACCATTTTACCAATAATAAAGCAAGGCGCAAGTTCGAGTGGACACCAGAAGCCAACGACGCATTCGAAAGCCTCAAGCGGCTCCTCTCCACCTCGCCCGTTTTGGTCACGCCAAAAGAGCGCGAGCCCCTGTTGCTGTACATAGCAGCCACACACCAGGTGGTCAGCACAGTACTCGTGGTCGAACGACCCGAAGAAGGCAAGACCCACGGGGTACAACGCCCAATTTACTACCTCAGCGAGGTTCTCACTCCAACAAAACAGCGGTACCCGCACTACCAGAAGCTTGAGCATCCCATGCAATTCAGTGAGCTTCTTATTCATACCATGCATGTGGTAGTTCGATATGAACTGACCATACACACTAGGAAGAGAGTTCAGAATTATATCCATCACGAACTCTTCACTAATGGGATAGCCCAGCCTTTCCAGAGACAACATGTAACCAACCATATTTCTCACATGAGGACTCAGTGGATTACCATCCTTAAGCTTGCAACTTAGCAAAGCCTAAGAGACTTCATACCTCTTGGTCTTTGCTTGAGCCTGGAACATACTTTTGAGGCTTTCGATCATATTGTAGGCCTCAACAGTATTGAACTGCTACTGTAAGTCCGGTTTCATGTGAGCAAGCATAAGATAGCTTATTTCCATGGACTCATCCTTAGTATGACGGTAGGCATTGGTGGCAGCGACATTCACATTCTCATTCGGCTCATCTAGGAGTGGGTTGTCTAGGACATGGTCCTTCTTTTCTTGTTTAAGAACAATTCTTAGATTTCGATACCAGTTGGTAAAATTAGTGTCATTTAGTTTATCTTTCTCAAGAATGGTTCTCAATGCAAAACCGGATATCTGAGGGTGACTATTACTTGGTGCCATGATCTACAACAGAAAATATGAAAAACACTTAAGACATGTATACATAAAAGAGCAAGCATATTAAACATTTTAATACTTATTCTCCCACTAGAACCAACACCCCTCCGATGGTTACTTAGTCATTTAGGATCCTAAATAATCAAGTTGGCTAGTGAGCTTTAGCATCACCGCTAGCCGCCAAGTGATCTTGGTAGACTATTCCTTGTCAATCGTATCTCATATGACTCATGTTGGTCGGGTGGCATCGCATGCCCCAGATCCCGTCCGACCTTCCCAAAGTCCCACAACCATTGTGATAGACCCATCTAGCTTACTGAGTATTTCTGCTATAAGAGTCTGACTCGAACCCACCTAGTAGGAAAGAATCAGTAGCACCTCAATTTTATGAGCCCACTACCAAAAATGTCCGACTTGTGATGGTGCAAACATTGGCGGGAAAACCAACTAGACCTTCTTTGAGGGATTAAGTTTTACTGATTATCTAATAGAAGTAAAAAGAGACATTACAACAACACAAATAAAACAATTATATTGTAAAATGGTATGGCTCTCTTCATGGTGATCTCCATCTCCACAAAGCCTGTAATCCGATTCGTGCCAACTCTTCTCACTTGCCGTCTTACTCCATGTCGCCGACTTGTACATCGACTTGCATGCCATCCAGGTTATCCAAATAGTTACACTAGCTTAGTAAAGTAAATTACATAAAGAATCTGACACGCAGGTCGTTATACAATAGAATGACAGCATCTAGGGCATGGGCGTTGTGAAACTCGCAAAAACAAGTTATTCATATATACGATATCTACCGGCGTTGTGAAATTCGTATCGACATCTAAGGCGCTACGACAGGGCAAAGCCGGTGGTCCAAAAACAATTTTTTTGAAAACATAGATATCATCTACATTCTGGACATGGATTTCGATCATTGTTCTAGTTCGATCAAACTCTTTTGATCTTCCATCACTGCTTCTGGATTTACGTGTCACGGTCTACCCCGATACGGAAACCGACCGGTAGGGGTATGTCGTTCCATGACCACAACAGTATGATCACGGAAATAATATCTTCCATTCCACAAGTACAATTGATCCAATCAACCTCGTACAAAACCGATCTATCTCATAGGTCGACCACCAAAACAGCACATAGATCCAATCTATAACCAACCACATATCACATATGCAAGATCTCGAGCCTAAAACCAGAAGCTATCGCTCTGATACCATTGTTGGGCCACGTAGAGATAAAACAAAACTTTTTCCCTCTAACGTGGTGATCCCAAGATCTAGCTAAGGTAGAAGGCCATGAGGATTACCACTAGACGCGTAGTTGTGGAATTGATGAAGCACGTCTGTTGAATATAGTGCAGTACTCATGATCCGATCCAATCCCGATAGTCGTAGTGCTGATCATACAACACCGCTGCTGGGATACGCACGTACGAGGGAGCATCGATGGTGAACTGCTAGGTTCTTTACAGCGGCTAGCCTGAACTTGAGCTAGGGTTCCAATGCATGGAATGACCTAATCACAATACCTCTCTAGGTAAGTGTGCCCTAGTATATATAGGGAGTGAAAGTGGGATCCACTCACTCGTGGCCCATTTACTAAAGCCCATATTAGTCGTTGTGAGACCGACTCACTGACTCAGAACAAATCCGGTTCAGGTCCAACCCAAACAGATTTTTGTTTCAGATCCAATCCGAACTTGCTCCCGCTCTTAAGTGTGTGACCTCACAGGCTCATGGCAACTTGGACACGATTGGAGTCCGACTCTCAATCGATCAGTCAGTAGTGGATTCTAGCAGAACGTGCCGACTCCCAAGTACCAAAGATTCATGACGACATGCCTTTCCAATGCGACTTACGTATGAGTCCCTTTTGCCTCATGATATACCTTGTCGGACTATAGGAGAATAATTGTCATCCCTTAAATAGTCTGACTCTCTTCTAGATCCAAGATAAGTGATTCATCTGACTAAATCTTAGTCGATCGCCTTGGTTAACACTTAACCGAGTCATGCATGGCCATGCTTTCTGAATCATATCATTCGAGAGGGCCTAGAGAATATCTCTCCAAGTGGAGGGGCAAAATCCCATCTTGGTTATTCACATCATGCATCTTGATTCTCAGTCGATCCGAACTCTGCCTTTATAACCGCCCTGTGATGGAACAACTTTTGACAGAACCTAAGTCGGTGATCCTCAGCTCAGATTGTGCAACAACATCAGGTCTAAGGATTACATTGATTGAGATATACAAATGACAACTTGTTTACTGTATCTCAATATGGGTCAATCAAACTTGCTAAACTCTTTTGTCGGATCTGTGTAAGTCGGAATGCCATCACTATGCCCATGACAAGTGGAACCGAGTCATCAGCCAACTTTCACATTGGTCTAAGTTGGGTGTCCAACACAACCTCAATGACCAAGGATATTTATTATGAACAGCATGAATATATAGTTCCACAACTGAATCACATATTCAATGATATACATCAGATGTTCATGCAAGGACAACTTAATAACTTTATGAATACAATGGGAATTACATCATACATGATTTCCTCTAGGGCATATTGCCAACAGCCTTAAGGGCCCAACCAGTGGACCTAAACTAAACCCACCTAACTCAAACCCTAAACCTATACACACTCATGCCAACCCACCCCACTTGCCGCCGGCAGCGGCACACACACGCACTAGCGTGCGGCAGACGCGCGACCCAACCACCCCTATCATGCGACCACCAAGCACAACACTCACATGAGACACAGCGCGCCCCGACCCCACCCCAACTACCGCCCACCCCAACCAGCGCCCTCCCCTTCCTCTCGGACCATCCTTCTGCCTCCCTTGCTATCCCACAACACCCCACCGCTATGCGATCCCTTCCTGCCGCTAGCGACTTCCCTCCGCTTCCTAGGCCATGGGCGCATTGCCTCCTTGATGGACCCCTCTCCCTGACGCCTCGCTTCACCGTTGCTGGCCCCTCTGTGCCTCCCCGCTTGCTATCCCCCGCCACCGCTTGCGCCCGGTAGAGCCCCATCGCCCCAACCTCTCCACGAAGCCCGCACCACTGCCGTCCTTATTCGCCAAGTGTCGCGCCACCGCTTCCCCCAACATCACGAGGAGAAAACTGTCTGCCTCTACGCACCCCTCCATCATCTCGATGCCAATCTCTACCCCCCGCCGCCTCCTCGACTACCCTCGTCTGTGCCCCTGACCGCTCCTCTCCTCTGCCTCTGAGCTTCCCATCTGCGTCGACCTCGCCTTGCAGCAGACCCACACCTATCGCCACCCCAGCTTGGCCGCACGTACTCCGCATCACCGGCAACCTTGTCGCCTCAATCCTTGACCGCCCAGTGTCCTCCTCACCCGGAGCTCCAATGCGTGGGTCGACCTCCTCGCGACGTGCATCATGACCGTCGTCCACCCTTCCTGCATGCTCGAGTACATCCCTGCGAGTTTCCCTAGAGGCCAAGAGATGTGTATCTGCCCGTGTGGGGCTGTGCTGGCTTCTGTTGGCATGGTGGTACCGAACGTGTTCTCGGGGCGCCATTGGCCAAGCCTATGATCGACATCAACCTTGTTCCACCACTAAGGCCATTTCAAGTCAAGTTTTCATGTTGTGTATGAAGAGGGACCTGATGGACTGCTGATGCTGACACAAGTTCGACATCGATATTCGATGCCGGAATACCAAGGTCGTCACCAAAGGATGTTGAATGACAAGGCCTCTTTCATGAACCAAGCAAGATGGAACATCAACTTCTTCCTCACAGACTTCAAGACCCCGGATCCAAACCCCGAAGACCGATATTTTTGAGACGAACCTAAACCCCTCGAACCCTCAAACCCCAAGATCTTCAGACCGATGTGTGGATCCTTTTTCCGAGGCCCCTATTTTTATAATATATGACATCTATATTGTGCATATAAATTGCCATTCTTGCATACATGTTTATTTGTTTGGCGGTACTTTGACGATTCACCTCGTAGTTAAATGTGGAGTATATATGCAGGCTATATTTGTCTTATCTCAACTCATTTAAATTTGTGTAGCAAACTAGTGCCATGTTTTATATTATTAAACCAACATTTAAATTGCGGGGTATATAAACAACATGAACCTATTAATTAATTGTTGGGACCCCGATACCACTTAATATTGCTTAGTCGCATCGCATTATTGCCATGTCATACATCATACATGCATCATGCCCGATCTTCTATCGTAGTATTAAATAGTGCATCCAGTGTTTCTTTTAGTGCTTCGCTTCTTCACAGATTAGGCTGATAGTTGATGCAAACCTCGACACAATCTTCCTCGAACCTTCTGCAATGTTTCCCATGCGATAATTCTCCCCCTTTCTATCAATTTTGCATTTATAGTCTTTACTTCCTCCTATTGATCTATTGCTATCTGTGTTGCGATGCTTTAGATTTCATACCATTGATATCCCCTGCAGCCTAAATTGCCTTGGACGCCACCTATTACCTGTTGTTTGGTAGATAGTTGGCCTTGCAATTCATATTTGCTTGCTCAGGTGTTGTTTCACGTCGTCGATGTTTCCCGTTGTTGGGGGTTGGCACATGCTTAATGGTGGAGATAATCATGGTTATATTTACAACCGGGTAATTAAGTATTGAAAGTAGATATAACTAATGGAGAGGCACATGTGGGTAACAGTGTTGAGATCTGGTTATTATCCTGGCCCCTGTGTCCACCTAGGATCCAAGCTCTTGACACCTATTCCGATATTGAGCGCGCTAACCACATGTGGGGTGTATGGGCACCCCTATCAGCTTATTACCTAATTGCAAAGTACTGTTATGGGGCCACAAACTAGTTCAGACTTCATATGTTACCTACTGTACTTATGCCATGTATGAGATGTTTATTACTTGTTGCTCGATGAGCATTTATTACTGTTACATAGATGCGACACTCGATCACGGGAATATATTTTCTATGGCCTCTGCTCGCATGACAAGTCCATGCAACCTCAGGGTTCGTATGAAGATTAGCTATACCTTGTACATGCAGCTCTTTTGGATGGCCCCCATGTACTTTATTTTGGTCTGGGAAAGCGTCGTGTCCGAAACCCCGCCGACATACTGATGGGTGTATGTTAATTGATCTGGCAAAAAAGACAGAAGTGTGTCTGGAAACTTTGGTGCACCCCTACAGGGCTAAATCTTTTCGAAAAGCCATGCCCACGGTTATGGACGACTTGGAGCATAGTTTCTTGACCATAGACAACTTACACTAAAGTTAAGTATTAAAATTTGACTTGGATCTGATATGACTAGTAAGTTGGATAACCACCATGGAAAGAAAGAATAAAACTGCAAACTTTGTGAGTTTCCTCGGAAGGACTTCCTCGTTTTGTCTCGAGGGGGAAACACCAGGATGGGTATGTGCGGTGACCCAGCTCATCCCCATAACTCTTCCATAAAATTGTTCTGGGATTCTTGCATCATTTGCATATATTGCATAAAATTCTGCTCCATTAACGGCCTCATTGGTGGTGGTGGTAATGCTCCTTGATTACCGGGGTCTGCATCCGCCTTTTCCTTTGCCTCGTGCTCCATGCGCTGCTATTTAGACTCGGTCTCTACGCCCGGTTCCATAACCCTTGGTCCTGCAACATAAAGCGAATACTCATAATTACATCATGCATATGTGTTCTGAGCTCAACTTCATGCATAGAACTAGTCACATAATGGAAATAAAAATCCAAATAAGAACCAAATATGCATTTCACATATTATACATTAAAAACAATATAGTTGGTACAACGTTAATACAAGCCTGTACCATATAGGTACTACAAACCCATGTGGATGCTACCCCACTTATTTAAATACAACATTCTCTCAAAGACTACAGTACACAATACCTTTTAATCCTCTACAAGTATCTAAGTTCTCAGTAGCCACGACGCTCATTATAAATTCCTGGAATCCAACCATGATGACGTGAAGTCCGGCGCACAGTCTGTGAAACAATTGGCCTTCCAGATGGGATCTACTCAGTATCTGAAGTATCAGGACTTGAGTTATCACTCAACCCGAGTGCATTGACTCCCTCCAGCTCAGCTGAGAAGTCTGCAGAAACTTGTCCATCACTATCACCCACTTGCATCTCCTGAGCCCCATCCGTAGAGTAATCAACCGAATACTCAGATTCTGTTGCTCCCTAGGTGCTCTACTGGGCAATATAGTTAAACACTAGATAATGTACATTCCCTGGGTTTTGATAATGTATCGGTGATTCAAACACCCTCTCCTCAGGATCTTCCTCCTCATCCTAACTTCTTCCAAACATAGAATTCTGATGGCGCTGTTGCATCATGGAGCGCTTCGTTGGGAAACCCCAAGAGCAAGGTATGATGCAGCACAGCAGCAAGTTTTCCCTTAGTAAGAAACCGAGGTTATCGAACCAGTAGGAGGAAGGAAATGTCTCAAAGGTGTTGCAAGCAACGTGGAAACCTGCACAACACAAACTCAAGACTTTGCCCCAACTAACAGTGAGGTTGTGAATCTCACCGATTGCTGTAACAAAGGATTAACTATATGGTGTGGAAGGTGATGATGGTTTGCAGCAAGTAAATAGTAATAGTGGAAGATGTATCAATGGTAAATATTGTACTAGGGTCCATAGTTCACTAGAGGTATTCTCCTTAGATAAACAAACATAGCATGCTGGGTAAACAAATTACAATAGGGCAATTGACAGGACTGAGCAAGGCATAACAATGCAATACTAGACATAAAGATCCTATAAGATTCGATTGGGAAATACAACAATATACATAGACCGCCATCCAACTGCATCTATGACTAGAAGTCCACCTTTGGGTTATCATCTGAACCCCCTATAGTATTAAGTTGCAAGCAACTGATAACTGCTTTAAGCAAAGTGTGTAAGGTAAACAATCCACTTGTTCCATGAACAAGAGACCGTTGTTTTCTCCCTAGTGGCAACAACACATCTACAACCTTAGAGATTTCGGTCACTTCCCTCAGATGAAATAGAGGAATGAACCCACTATCTAGCATAAATACCCCCTCTTGGAGTCACTAGCAACTACTTGGACAAGATAGCTACTAACAACGAAGATCATGCAAGATCACAAACAACACAGACATGATAGAATCAATAAGACAAAACCATTAATCAATCTGACATAGTAATCTCAATATCCATCAGATCCCTGCAAACACAACATGCATGATTACAAATAGATGAGATCTTGATCATGAACGGAGCTCACAAAATCTAGACATGAAAGCACAAGGAGGAGATACAACCATCTAGCTACACATGGACCCGTAGTCCAAGGTGGAACTACTCACACTTCATACCGGAGGCTGGCATGATGAAGAAGAAGGCCTCCAGGATGTTCACCCCTCCGGCACGGTGCCGGGAAGAGCTTCAGATCCCCCGATCAAGGGACGATGGTGGCGGTGGCTATAGACGGTTTAATGGAATATTGATCGGGGACTTAGGGTTTAGGCATCGTGGGCTTCTTATAGGCGAAGCGGCGAGGCTAGGAGGCGGCCAGGGGGCCCACAACCTGCCCAGGCGCGGCCAAGGGTGGGCCCGCTCCTTGGGGTGTGGGGGGGGGGGGTGTGGCCGCCCTGTGGCGCCCCTCCGTCTCTCCTCTAGACTCCGTGTTCTCCTCGGTGAAATATTGACTTCGGCTTTTGTCCCGTCCAATTCCGAGAATATTTCCTTATTAGCTTTTTTGGAACCAAAAATAGCAGAAAACATGCTACTAGCACCGTGGCAACTTGTTAATAGGTTAGTACCAGAAATCATATGAAAAGCACCTCAAAGTGTGGACAAAGCAAAGCAAAGTAGATACTAAACAAGCATGGAACATCAAAAATTAAAGATACGTTTCCGACGTATCAAGCATCCCCAAGCTTAATTCCTACTCGTCCTCGAGTAGGTAAGTGATAAAAGAATAATTTTTGAGGTGACAAGCACCATCAAAACCAAGATCAAACCATTTGCAAGCATTGAAAGCTAGGATCAAAGAACTCTAAACATGTGCATGAAAAATGGAGTTCTAACAATAAGACAAAGTAACCATGCATGCAACATGAAAGGCTACAAACAAAGATCATGAATAACATGCATTGAAAAACGTTTGTTTGTTTCACATACAAAAAACATGTCATAGTGGCATTTAGCTCGTCCCTCATGGAGTAGCAAATAGATGCATAGGACACCTTCAAAGTTCATAAGAGTGACTAGAAATAGATAGCACAAGAACAAGAAATACAACAATATGCATCAATCAATAAGTTTTGGGACACTGCACATAGAACTAAGAATGGCAACTATGCTCTCTCAATTGGTTCCTAAAGGTAGAAGGTGGAGACTCAATATAATAGTGGAAGAAAGGCCCTTCATAAAGGGAAGCAGGGATTTCAAGTTTCAAAAAGAGCTTCCAAAAATCATGGTACTTGTTAGCTTTCAGCCCTCATTGCCCCTATCATAAGCATCTTGAAGTGATTAAGGTTAAAGTGAACAAACTATGGAGTATATGATTGACAAAGTATAAGTTGGCAATATCATGTCCCTTGAATCTGAGGGCCGCACCTCATGCTACTCAACTTTAGTCACCTGTAAGTTCTTGTCATAGTAAGTACATGTGTATCATAGAGAACCGCCAGCGGCATACCCCTTGCACATGCTACATGAGTGATGGGGATATGCCTACCGGGGTATGCCCAGCAGGACGTTTCCTATTGTCCCAAGATGCTAGCGAGTGGGCCTGCAGGATGGCGACTGGATCGAGACTTGGCGAGGACTCAGGTGACTCGAAGCTGGAGGCCTAGAAGCGTAGCTAGGCCTAGTCAGACTAGGTCAAAGACCTTCCGAATCCTTAACCAATTCGGTTGTAGATCTGTAAACCCTAGAGAGGTGAGCCTATATAAACCTCCCTAGGGTACGCATAGAGGACACGTTCCATCATACACCCCAGCGACTCGCCGCCTAGTCGTCGAGCTCGCCCTTATACTCTCTCCATAATACAATCTAGCAGGAGTAGGTATTTACCCTCTGGGGGGCCGAACCTGGGTAAACCCTTGTGTCTCTGCCCTCATCTTGCACCGCAGATGGCTAGCCGCCCTTGCCCCATGTTCTACTACTCACTGCCGATTGCATCATATGCCGTGGCCATTCCCACGACAGTGGCACCCACCGTGGGGCCTGGCCGGTCAGGCCGGTGTTCTGCGTCGAGATCCAATCTACCCATCAACGAGACGATCGCCACCGGCCGCATGATCGCGATCGACGAGATCCTCCAGATCTTGCCGAGCAGCTATGTCCCGGCGGCACGCCCCGTCACGCACAGCGTGATCATGCCGGTCAGCACGATCAACCTCTTCGTCGGCTTCACCAAAGTCATCTTCTCAGAGGAATCAGCTCGCATCCTTGAGTCGCCGCCACGCGACCAACTCTCTGAGAGCCAGGTCCACACGATCCACCGCCTCACCTCTGAGTACGACTCGGTCCACAGCAACATGGCCGAAACCGCCATGGTCGCGGACGACGAGGCACTCAACGATGACGCCGACTCGGCGACCCCGACGTCGGCCGCCGGATCCATCGTCGCCGCATCGCCCGCGGGCTCCATCGACCAGGTCTCCAACGTGGGAGACTTCGAGGACCCCTCCATCCTTGGGATCTTCGACTTCGACTCCGGGTCGGAGAAGTCCGCCGACCTCCACGACAGGTCTGGTCGCCACATCGCGGCCTACATGGCGAATGGCGCCGACCCCCGCCAGACCCCTTCTCCACGCCGATCCCACCGAATGCAACAGCAACGGAGGTCGAGGAACTCCGCCTGCGGCTGGAGGAGGCGGTCCACAAAGAACAAGCCGAGCGCGAAAAATTTCGCCTCGAGCAAGTGATGTCATAGAACTCGTTACCACCAACTCCGAATCAGGTCGCGCCTGAACCCCACCATTCAGGGACGTGCCCTGAACTTCGACGACGAGAATGACCCGTATCGTGTAGCCGAGAGCGCGATCTGCGAGAACATGCCGCCAGGAGGGAGCTCCCGGCCCCCACCAGGCGCGACGGCCAACGGCGCACCACCACCACCCAGCCGCGCGCCCCGTAGGGACCAACCAGGAATCATGGTCTCCTTGCGGGAGCGAGACACAAACAGACTCCCGCTGTTCTCCACTCCGATGGACAATGTCGTGGCTAGCCGAGCAGCGGTCGACAACATAAACATAACCGGGAAAGGCGCCCTGCAGATCCAGTATGCCAAGGCTCTACTTACCAAGGCAGTCGAGCAACAAAATGCGGGTGCCGACTCACAGGGTCGCATGTACTCGCGTTCGTCAGGCAGTACGGCAGCCTCGAGCGGCCGCCCAATGGTGGCGAACACCCTCAACTATCCACCACCCGAGCCCCTGTATCTCCAACATCGACCCGCGCACGCGGCACTCTCCACCAACGACCCGCGGCCGGCGAATAACTTTGTCGCCGCCAACGGGCAGCCAGTCGACGCGCACACCCACACCATCAACAACCAGAGCTGGCGCGCACGCCAGCCCGACGACCTGAGGTATACCCTCACCAACCACCGCGATGGCGAACCAAGGGGATCGCTGAGTCGAGTCAGACCCCAGTGCTTCGGTCCAATGATCCGAGGCGAAAAATACCCGGCGAACTTCAAGGCGCCGAAGGAGATCGAGAAGTACGACCCCTCATATGACCCGTCCGTGTGGCTGGATACCTACCTCATGGCAATGGGAATCGCTGGCCACACCGACCTGCTCGCCGCCCGCTACCTCCCCCTGATGATGGAGGGAGCGTGTAGGCAATGGATCAACACCCTTCCCACGGACAGCATCGACTCCTGGGAGGAAATGTGCGACGCCTTCGTCAGGCACTTTGAGGGTTCCTATACCCGCGCCACCACCATCGAGGACCTGGAGCGATGCGTACAGGGACCCCGCGAGTCGACCCGCAGCTGGGTCCAACGGTGGCAAGACCTGTGGTATAACGTGGCCGGAATCCACCCGAACACCGCGGTCCACTATTTCAAGACCTCGTGCCGCTACGAGCCCCTGGTCGCCAATCTCAAGCGAGTGTACAGAACACTCGACAACATACTGGACCTCCTGGAGATCGCCAAGCGGTACGCGGAAGAGGACCCAAACCAAGAAACCAACGACGAGTCGAGAGGGAATCGCTGCACGAGCGGCCACGACAACGGGAGGCGACCCGAGCTACGCTACAGCAACACTCGCCTCATCGGCAAGCACCACGGTGATGGGCGAGTCGACTTAGTCGCCAACGCCGGATACGCGCCGTGTGAACCCAAGACCTTCCGCCACGACGGAGGCCAGCGCCGCGATGGAGGCAACTACAAGGCGAAGCCGAGGTTCGACCCCACGGCTCTCCTCAACCAACCCTGTGTGTTCCACAGCAGGGAAGGGAAGCCCGCTACGCACACGACCGCCGACTGCCACTCCCTAAAGGAGATTGAGAAGGCACGACGCGCACGGGAAGACCCCGACAACAACCCGCCAAATGGCGGAAAATTCGGCAGCGTCGCCGGCTCGCTCCACACCTTCACAGACTTGAACACGAAGCGCGAGCAGAATGTCATCGCCCGCGCTGTCACCGTCAACGCGGTGTCCCAGATAGACATCCCCCAGTTCCTTAACTGGTCCGAGCAACCAATCACCTGGAGCCGTGAGGACAACTCGCCACGGATCGAATATCCGGGCCGAGTCGCCTTGGTGGTCAAGCCCAAGGTGGGGGACTATTGGCTCCCCAAGACGCTGATGGACGGCGACAGCTCCATCAACATCCTATACCTGGACACATTCAGGTGACTGCGGCTCCCGTAGTCGATGATCGAGACGACCTACACCACCTTCCATGGCATCGTCCCCGGTAAGAAGGCGTACCCAATCGGCAAGGTGACGCTGCCAGTCACCTTCGGCACACCAGCAAACTTCCGCACCGAGCGGATCGTCTTCGAGATGGTGCCGTTCAACAACCCATACCACTATGTCCAGGGGCGCCAGGCGTTCGCCAAATTCATGGCAGCGCCCCACTTCGCATACAACGCGATGAAGCTCCCTGGGCCGTGTGGCATCATCACTGTCCATGGCGATCCCGACATGGCCGCAGAATGCGAGGCCAAAGGCGCCGAACTCGCTGACGCCGTCATCGCGGAAGAGGCCAACCATGCTGAGGAGCTCGCCAAGTACGCAAGCGGGGTCGACCACAATGACCCCACCATACTCAAGAAGCCCAACTCGGAGGGTGGCAGCCCCATCACTTTCGAGGCAACGACGCACACTCGCACCGTCGAGCTGGTCCCAGGTGACTCCATCCAGACGGTGACGATCGGGACGGGCATGAGCCCAACATAGGAAGGCGCGCTCATCGAGTTCCTACATGAGAATCGCGACATCTTCGCATGGAAGCCATCCGACATGCCTGGTGTCCTGAGGAAACTCGCTGAGGACAAACTCAACACCGACCCAAAGTGCGACCTGTCAAGCAGTCGCTGCGGCCCTTCAATGAAGAGCGCCGCCGAGCAATCGCCGATGAGGTGCAGTGTCTACTCGCTGCAGGCTTCATCCGGCCAATCAAATACTCCAAATGGCTGGCAAACCCAGTCCTGATCAAGAAGAAAAATGGGACCTGGAGAATATGTATTGACTACACAAACCTTAACAGCGCCTGCCCGAAGGAGCAGTTCGTCCTCCCGTGGATCGACCAAATCATCGACTCGACCGCGGGTTTGGAGTCGCTATGCTTCCTCGACGCCTACTCTAGGTACAACCAGATCAAAATGGCAGTCGAGGACGAAGAGAAGACAACGTTAATCATGCCATTCGGTGCCTTCTGCTACACCGCCATGACCTTTGGCCTCAAGAACGCCGGGGCGACCTACCAGAGGTGCATGCAGGAGTGCCTTGCGAGCCAAATTGGCCACAACATCCACGTCTACATCGATGACATGGTGGTAAAATCCACTCGCCAGGACGATCTACTCGCCGACCTGCCTTCGCCAACCTGCGGAGGTACAAGATAAAGCTAAACCTAGGAAAGTGCACCTTCGGTGTACCCACTAGAGAGCTGCTGGGATACATCATCTCCAAGCGCAGGATCGAGGCGAACCCTGCGAAGATCAACACGATCGCCCGACTCGGCAGACCCGAGTGCCTGCGCGACGTCTAGAAGTTGGCCGGGCAAGTCGCGGCTCTCAGTCGCTTCATCCCCCGGGTAGGCGAGAAGGCGATGCCCCTCTACCGCCTAATGCGCAAGAACCCCACCTTCCAGTGGGACAAGGAGGCAGACGACGCGCTCCACACTCTCAAGGAGGTGCTACTCGCAGCACCGCTACTCGCCGTCCCCGTCGACAAGGAGCCCATGCTCTTCTACATCGCGGCTTCCGAGCGCGTCGTCAGCGCCGTCATGGTCATCGAACGACCAGAGGAAGGCAAGGAGCACCCAGTGCAGCGACCCGTATACTACATCAGTGAAGTCCTCACCGAGTCGCGCCAGCGCTACCCGCAGTACCAAAAATTGGTATATGCGGTCTTCAGAGCATAGCGGCGACTGCCGCACTACTTCCAGGAGCACCCAATAATGGTCGTCACCTCAGCATCGTTGTAGGACATCATCCGCAACCGTGAGGTGACCGGGCGAGTCGCCAAGTGGGCCGTCGAGATCGGTGTCCACAACATCAGGTACGAGCCACGCAAAGTGATCAAATCGCAGGCTCTCGCAGACTTCCTCGCCGACCGGGAAGAGGCCCAACAGTCAGAGAAGCTGCCATACCTCCATTACTGGAGCCTACACTTCGACGGATCCAAGAACGCAGATGGCACAGGAGCGGGGATCGTGCTAACATCTCTGAAGGGCGACAAGCTACGCTACGTCCTCTACCTCGACTTCACCCCCTACACCAACAACATGGCCGAGTACGAGGCGCTACTCCACAGCATGCGGGCAGCCAAGGAGATGAACATCAATCGCCTTCGCTGCTACGGAGACTCCGACCTCGTCGCCGGGCAAGTTGCCGGAACCTACGATGCAGTCTCCCCCACCATGGAGGCATACCGACAAGCAGTGGACCAGCTGGGAGGCCACTTCGCAGGCTACTCCGTCGAGTGGATCGACAGGCGGAAGAACGAGGAGGCCGACGCACTCTCCCACATCGGCTCGACTCGACTCGCACCACCCGCCGGCGTCTTCCTCGACACCATCACCAAGCCCTCCGTCTCTCCCCAAGGGAGATCGACATCGGAATTCCGCTACAACCGGACGCAACCCTGGTCGCACTAATCGCCGAGCCAAGCGACTGGACCACGCCATACGTTGCTTACCTGGAGGGAGGCACCCTACCCGCAGACGAGATGGAGGCCCGGATGATAGCACATCGCTGCAAATCCTTCATCATCATCAACGGCGAGCTCCACAAGCGCAGCATGACCGGCGTGTTCCAACGCTGCGTCCAACCCGCTGAAGGACGCAAGATCTCCAGGACATCCACTCCGGCGACTGCGGCCACCACGCTGGCGCCCGCTCCTTGGTCGCCAAGGCCATGCGACATGGCTTCTACTGGCTCACCGCACATGCCGACGCGGTCGACATCGTCCAGCGATGCATCCGGTGCCATAAGTACGCCAACCAGACTCACATACCGAGCTCGGCGCTCAAGACAATCCCCATCACCTGGCCGTTCGCCATATGGGGCATGGATATGGTAGGCCCCTTCAAGAAGGCGCCCTCCGGCTTCACCCACCTCCTAGTCGCAGTCGATAAATTCACAAAATGGGTGGAGGACAAGCCAGTCTGCAAGTGCGACGGGAAGACCGCTACAAAATTCCTACGCGAGCTCATCTATCACTACGGGTTCCCAAACAGCATCATCACGGACAATGGCACCAACTTCGCCAAGGGAGCCATGGCCGAGTTCTGCGAGGAGCACAACATCCGACTCGACCTCGCCTCAGTCGCCCACCCGGAGTCCAATGGCCAGGCGGAACGTGCCAACCAGAGCATCCTCCACGGCCTGAAGCCACGGCTACAAGTCCCACTCGACCGCACCGCCGGGTGCTGGGTCAAAGAACTCCCCTCCGTCATCTGGGGCATCCGCACCTCCGTCAACAGGTCAACGGGGTTGACCCCCTTCTTCATGGTGTACGGTGCCGAGGCAGTCATGCCAACCGACCTCGAGCACGACTCACCTTGGGTGGTCAACTACATGGAGGATGACAACAAGGTCGCACGCCAAGACAGAGTCGACCAGCTCGATGAAGCACGCGACCTAGCTCGCTCCCGCACCGCCATCTACCAACAAGGGCTTCGCCGCTACCACAGCCGGCGAGTACGGACTCGCACTTTCCAGGAAGGCGACTTGGTACTGCGCCTAATCGAGGACAAGAAAGGCATGCACAAGCTCTCCCCCCTTGGGAGGGACCATTCGCCATCGGGCGAGTCCTGGGCAACGACGCCTACTACCTCACCGACGTCCGAGGTGACGGAAAACTCGACGTCAAGCGGCCATGGAATGTAATACCCCCTACCCGCTATGAAATAAAGAAGATCGATTCGCGCAAATTGCGTCTACTCTCCACGCCTTGTGCCATTCACACTCGTAATAACATCGTTACGCTATTTGCAGAAGTCAACCTTTGGTAACGCGACCGACACGGCCAAGTAGTGCGGTCTGAGGGCACTGGAAAAACTCAGGCCTCGTACCGTCCACGAAAAAAGCTAACCCGGATCCCCATTGGAGTCGCCTAGTTTGACTGGCTCCCCGAGCCAAGACATTCGCTTCCCACAGCGACCCAGTCCTCCACATCCTCGGCACAGCGACTCGAACGGCAAAGTACCACGCTCGGGGATTGACAACAGCCCAAAGAAGAGCGGCTTGGGAAAAATGCCAAGTAAGAGAGCGTGCCTAGGACCCGCCATGCGACTGGTCTTACGGATCAGGCGGAGTGACGCGCCTAACACAACGCGCTTTGCTCTCACTACCTCGGGCATGCGACTAGAACGACCAAGTACCACGCTCGGGGACTCGGCGACCCGACCCCGTTCGCGCCCGGTAAAACGGCCAAGTAAAGAGCACCCCTGGGAGTCTCCATGCGACTGGCTTCCCGAGACATGGCGAGTCGACCCTAATTCATAAAAAGTTCACACAACATATAAAAACGAGGTTAACCCCATAAAAAGGGCGGACGCGCTCGGGGACTCGTACAACCAGCAGTCAAACCACAAAAGCAATGACAAAATAGCCCATGCATTCCTATAGCAGCAAAATTTGTTCACATACAAGGAGAATTACATGTTTATCTTATGGTAACGCTGAATGGCAAAACACTATATTCCACAGGCTTCGAAGAGGAGGCGCCACCATCCTTGTGGTTGCAGATAAAGGGAACCCAGGGATTCGATGAGTACGTCGTGAGCTCACCCGCCATCGCTGCACAAAATGGTTGCTCCACCTTGAAGTCGCGGTGCGCCGGTTCGGGGTCATTGGGGGCGATGGCCGTTTCCTGATAAGGAATAAGGTCGCCTATCGCCCACACGCGGTCGGAGTACAACGCGGCTTGCTCTGTCAGCCTCAACACGTCGAAAATCTCGACCGAGCCCGTCGACGAGGGGTACCCGCTCGTGACGTCGTCGAGGTCGAAATCATCGGGAAAATGTGCGAGCCCAAGGCTCAGCTCAGTCGCTGCTCCACGATGGAAGGCCGACCGCGTCATGAACTCCACGACCGACGGGGCCCTCTCCAAATAGCGCCATACTTCGACGAGGTCACTCGGGATCACCTCCGTTGGTGAGATATCCTGAAGATACGCCCAGAGGCAGGTCGCTGATAGCGCGGCTGAATCGACCAGGGTGGTCACACATTGCCGCGCGTCATACGACTACGCCTCTTCGGCATTATCAGTGATCATGCCTGCAACACACAAGCAAACAGTGAGCGAAGCGTTAAAATCACAATGTGGTACGCGTGCTTGGGAAGTGGTTGAAGGAAAACTCACCAATCAACGAACGGCAGAGGTCCGTGATAAAATTTTGAAGAGCCAAGAGGTCATTCTGCAACCCGGTGACGAGTGCGTCCGGCACCTTCCGCTCCTCAGCACCAGAAGTGACGGCCGCCTTGGCTCGTCCTTCCGCCGAGCTCGCTTCCGCCTTGGCCTGCATGAGTTCACGCTCTAGTTCGGCGATTCGCTTCTCCGCGACGCTCAAGGAAGACTGAGCCGCCGTCAACTCACCAGCCGGAACAAGGCCCTGGCGAGCCTCCTTCACTGCCACCGCACTATTCTCTGCTTCCAAAACAAAATGGTCACAAACGTAACAAGTTCGCGATAAGTGCCAAACAAGACAAACACTCACCCGCAGTCACTCGAAGCTCCTTGTTCGTATCCTGAACAGCGATAAGCTCCTTCTCCACGCGGCACTTGGCAGCAAGCCGCTCGGCCGACTCACGCTGCAAGCCCTGTGCAACAATCACATCGTCAGCAACCAAAAATTCCTAAGTGCCCAGCCGCTGAAATTCAGCTACTAGGCACTCGGGGACTGGATAACAAAATTCCTAAGTGCCCAGTCGCTGAAATTCAGCGACTAGGCACTCGGGGACTGGATGACAAAAATTCCTAAGTGCCCAGCCGCTGAAATTCTGCGACTAGACACTCGGGGACTGGATGGCGAAAAAATAGTAAGAATCCGACCACTGAAATTCAGTGTCCAGATCCTCGGGGACTGGACATACCTGGATGGCGGCACCTAGCATGCCGTGAAGCTCCATCGCTTCCACCGACGAAAGCACGAGCGGCGTGTGCTCGCGACGCTGTTCGACCTCCATACCGGCGGCCCCAGGGAATTGGCTCGATGGCACCGAGGCACTCGCCGTGGCGGCCCTCGCTACAAAGCGAGGGACCATCGCCACCACGGCCCCCGCACCACTCGAAGGCGGCCCGAACACCTCAATTGAAACCATGGGGCCTGCCTGCTGCGACCCCGCGTCCTCCGACACCTTCAGAGCTACGTCCACCGCAATCGGGGCTTCGCTCGGGGCAGCCGCTGGCTCGTCCGAGATCGCCTTTGGTTCTCTTGGTGCCTTCGGCGGGAGCCTCATTCGCGTCGCCCTTCCTCTTCTTCGAGGGATCAGCCGGCACCTCCGTGGCGACCGATGGAACCTTGGCCACCGAAGGGTGACCTATCTTCTTTACTCCAGTCCTGCGAGACGACTCTATTAATAACACTCGCCAATCAAAACACGAATCAAACAGACAGATGAATGCACAAACTGCGACTACCAGTGCAAGGGAAATAAAAACTCACCGTTGGAGCTAGTCGCTTTGCAGTATAAGGTGCGACCCCGGCCTTTGTGTCAAGATACACGGCCTGGGTGATCTTCTTCAGGACCTGGGTGTAGTCATTGAGTCTCCACTCGTCGTAACAGGACTTCGTCGGGTCGTCCTTGCCTGTGTACTCGTACATATAGTGGGCACGGCTGGCCAAAGGCACGACCCGTCGCCTGAGCCAACAATTGTAGAGGTTGATGGTTTGGAGGCCTTTCTTCTTCAAGTTGCGGATGGTCTGCAGCATCTCGTCGACGACCATCCGCTGGTCCAGCAGAAGCTTGGTGACTTGGAGCCGACGTGGCTCGGGCCGGTCGGCGGTGTACCTTGGAACCTTGTTGCCCAGCGTCGACTCGGTCACATAGAACCAGCTCTTCTTCCACTCATTCGCTGCCTTGGCGGGCAGCATCAAATCGAAGAACGACGCCTTTGAGTTCAGCTGGAAGGTCAAGCCGCCTGCGGCTAACATTGGGCTGCCCGCCTCTTCACGGCTGATCCTCCCATGGAACAGATCTTGCCATATGGGAAAGTATGGCCGGCATACCAGGTAGCACTCGTAGAACGCCACGAAGATGGCGATCTGCTCGATGCTGTGCGGTCCCAGGTCCGACGGCTAGATGTCGTAGTAGGCGCAGATGCGGCAGAAGAAGAGGGAAGTGGGGAATCCGAGCCCCCGTTCTAGGTGGCTGGTGAAGAAAACGAATTCTCCATCGCGCGGATCTGGAATCACTTCTCCGATCGCGGGGATGCGCCATCTCCTGGCGTGGAGGATCCCTGCCTCCTCGAACGATCTCAGCAGCGCCTTCGTGCACTTGGATCTACCCCATGGTTCTGCAGAAGGGGCCATCGGCTGGGGGATTGGGGGCTGCGAATCACTCTCGGTCGCTCTGGTCCCTGCGCGGAATGGAGGAACGAGAATGCACGAGTTCGGAGGAAGTGAGGGAAGCATTTTCCCCTCACCCGTCACTCTCCTTATATAGTGGTTGTTACCCGCCATTTTCGGGGAGCCATTACCATGCGGTAATTACGCCGATATTACCATTGGATTACCCAACGACTAGTTTGACCAAGCTGACGGTCCAAATTTGTCCACTCGACTCGCTATCTTCAGCGACTCGACGATTCGTGACCTGATCACTATAACAGTGACTTGACTATTCGCCGACCTGTTCGCCAAGCTGCGATCTGATTGATCGCCGTTATTGCGACTAAAATGACTAGTTCTTTCCTTTGTTCAGGAGTCCACCAACGATTCGACTGGGCGTCCGAATTGGACCCGCTTACTACGACTGCCAACGAACACCAGCGATGAATCAATGACGGCTTTGGGGACTACTGATGGGGATATGCCTACCGGGGTATGCCCAGCAGGACGTTTCCTATTGGCCCAAGCTGCCAGCAAGTGGGCCTGCAGGACAGCGACTGGATCGAGACTTGGCGAGGACTCAGGCGACTAGAAGCTGGACGCCCAGAAGCGTAGCTAGGCCCAGTCGGACTAGGTCAAAGACCTTCCGAATCCTTAATCAATTTGGTTGTAGGTCTGTAAACCCTAGCAAGGTGAGCCTATATAAACCTCCCTAGGGTACGCATAGAGGACACGTTCCATCATACACCCCAGCGACTCGCCGCCTAGTCGTCAAGCTCGCCCTTATACTCTCTCCATAATACAATCTAGCAGGAGTAGGTATTTACCCTCCGGGGGGCCGAACCTGGGTAAACCCTTGTGTCTCCGCCCTCATCTTGCACCGCAGATGGCTGGCCGCCCTTGCCCATGTTCTAATACTCGCTGCCGATTGCAACATCTGCCATGGCCATTCCCACGACAAGGAGCTTTACCTTAACCAAAATGACAAGGCAAGCAGACAATGAGCATCTCAGTGATCTTTTTATTTGCTATTTGCATAGGTTTTTATTGAGGATGCTTCACAGATTGCTCATTATGGTGATGCTGCAAGTTTCCACCATGATTAGGCATGGCTTAGGCTATGACCCAGCTTCTCTAACACAAAATACATAACTCCATGGACTTACAAGCTCCCTTTTTATTTCACACCGGCGACATCCATAGACAAAAGAGCATGGTATCAACTGTGTACAAAGTACAATTCCAATGTAGAAAACGTTACCCATAAAAACATGGTTCTGCTAATTCTAACATATAAGTGGAAGCATATACAACATATATGACACGATGGTTCAAGTTTATTAGGGGCAAGGAATATAAAGTGTGCCATCAAGTTCGTGAGGGCTTTAATCACTAAGTTTTCACATAACAAAATACTTTTTAATTGGAAGATAGCCGAAAACAAGAATATACTTGGAATGCTATAACACACCATGCATAGGAATTTATAGTAGACACTTTGGAATAACATGGTTTCTTGGGAGTTGGAAGCATGAGTAGAGATTACTCATACAAGTGGAGGCTAGCAAAAGACTGGGAGCAACCAACTAAGAGAGCAATAATGGCCATAATCATGCAGAGCGATAAAACATTACTAATCAAAGCATAGAGTGGTACTACAAGTCAAGGACTAAATGATCATAGAGGCTATCGTGACTTGTTCATAGTCATAACATGGTGTGATCATGTGCCAAGTTAACTCAAACAAAACATCAAAGGAGAATACCACAATACTATGCTTTTGTATGCTAAAACAACGCATGGTTCCTTCAAGGCACACCAAGCAATCCCAATTGTTTGGAACAAGTCATGCTACAACAATAATCACTAAGTATAAGGTCAAAAAACACCTAGCATGACATGCTAAAGTCTAAGTCACAGTCAAAGTAAGCCCCTCTTGCACTTTCAAGCAAGAACTTTCTACTCCTTTCCAACACCAATCAACTTATTTGAAACAACACAGCGAGAACGGGGGTCCAAACTACTTTATTCAAGCAAACTAAACAAACTAATCAAAGCAAATGAAAACTAAGACGCTCCAAGAACAACACAATAGTGCATGAAACAATAAAAACGAAGTGTCTAGAAAGACCTGAGCTTTTTATTGATGAAGAAGGGGATGCCCAAGGCATCCCCAAGCTTTGACGTTTGTACCTCTTTGATATTTCTTGGGGTTACACCAGGGTGGCATCCCCAAGCTTGAGCTTTTTTCCATTCGTCATCTCATTACATTGTAACATCCCAAAAATATTGTTCAAGGTTATGAATTCCAATCACCCAAATTTAGGGTTAACAAAAACTTATGTTAATTAAAATCATGTGAATACATGTGTGTATGTGATGATTGTATGAATGCATGGTTGGACTTGTGTGATTGTTATGAATGGCAAGGAATGGTTTAAAGATGAAAACAACATCATCTAAATCATTTTCAAGCAGAACCAAATTAAGAGAAATTTCAAAAACAAACAAAAAAGCAAATGGTCATTTTTGCCAATCTTGATCACTAGCTCACTTTGAGTGTTTCTAGTCCAAGATTTCAAACAGAAACAAATCCATTTCTTTTCACTCCTTGCTAGACCAAGTGAAAGTGAACCCAATCCCACTTTGCAAACCCACAGAAACATTTGGCAACTTGATTCAAATGACAATTCAAAATTGAATCTATATCATATGGGAAGATCACCATTTCTCAAAACCCAACCAAACCAGTGCACCTTGACAAATCCAAGCAACCATAGACTACCTAGTATGTGACTAGTAGACCCACCAAGTTTCATTCAAAAATTCAAATTCAAATCTCTTGCGACCATTTCATCAAACACGTTCTGAACACAAATCAAATTAAACATCAAACACTATAGTGAGCAGTGTTTGTGTCTAACTTGTTCCTTCTCTAGATCTCACTACACTCTCAGTAGATCATCTAACTTGTTTAACCAGCTCTAGCTCACTGTAAACTCGACCATGCCATCAATGGTGACCATGGCCGAGCCCAATTTCCACCCCCACTGTCGACAGCAAGCTGGGAGCCTAACTAGCCTCGGCAACCTTGTCTAGCAGGCACTCCACCACCCACCGCCACCCACTGTCCAGGCCTCGAGCCCTGCTAGCCACTGGACCACCCTGAACACGTGCGACCACTCTCTCTGCGACCATGCCGAGAGCATGCCAGAGAATCGCGGTCGACACGCTCGCAAAGACCGTGCCCTGCCCTCGCCGCCCGCGTACGTGATCACCATCGCCCCAGGAACCGCTCAGACATGCCAGTTCGTCGCTGCTTGACCAGGAGCGCCTGTGCGCCATTAAAACTTCCGTTGGAGCTGCCCAGAGCACCGAAGTGTTCCGACCGAACCTCACCGTCCCACGCCTCGCCATCAAGCCGTTGAGCTTCGCCAGGAGGCAGCGCACCGTCCCCTACCTTCAGCCATGCTGTTAGCTCACTGTGACGACGACCACGACGAGCTCTGCCCGCAACCTTTATTCCCCTCGTCACACTATAAATAGAGGCCTCCCTCGTTCGAATTCAGCACACCATTCCACTCCCCTCTCTCTCAGAACCACCCCACCTCTTCCCCGGAGCAAGGCGAGCACTAGGTGGCCGGAATTTCGCCGGAGCTTGCCGCTGCTGGAGGAGAAGGGCGCCGTTGATTGGAGCCGCCCCAGGAGGAGCCACCGGTACCAGGAGGATCCCTGTTGTCGACTTTGTCGTTCTACCCCATCGCCGACCCTCGCCTGAGCCCCGGTGAGCCACCACTGACCCCCACTGGCCGCGCTAGGGTTCAAGCTCGCCGCATTCTGTTCAGACGTGGTTGATGAACCTCAGCCGTAGATCTTCTAATCCTACGGCCCTAATCACACCGTACCCCTTCGCCACTCTTTGTCTCACTGACTGGTGGGGACAACCACTTAAACAGCCCGCGCGCGGTGTGCGTAGTGGGCCGGCCCAGTTCACATTCCCGCTCGACCCAGTAGTTTGAATTTAGGTTTATCAATTTAGTTTCAAACCTAGTTCTGTCCATAGATTCAAAAATCAATCCAGAGAGATTCACTAAACAAAATAGCATGAAACCAATTTTGTTAGAAAGGTATTGAAATTCTTAATCCAAGCCCGTTGGATTCAAACCATTTGGAATTATAGATCACCTATAGTAAAAATAACAAGGAGAGACTTTTCTGCATTCAAACATTTTTCAAAATTCAACCACAAAAGCTTTTGAGTTGATTCCAACTCTCAAAAATCACATTTGACAAGACCTTTCTGAATATATAAAAATATCTAGGTTTACTTACAGAAATAATGTATAAGTAATAAAAGAATGCCCCATAGGCATTTCTAGTCACTTTAATTAATTAAAAAAGGTTAAACCTTATTAAATTGTGACACCACTTTAAATCACATTCCCAAGTACTAAAATATGTGGTGATGACATGTGTCAACATGATCCCATGTTTTAGTTGGAGAATATTAAATCTTAAGTAGTTTTTCAATGAGTAGAAATTACTTTTCTAAAATAAAAGAAATGAAACTAGTGCCTTAATCTTTGTGATGAGTGTGATGATGCTAGATCATCTAGTGAAAACCCTGGTGTCATAAATAAAGTTAGTTAAGTATTGTTTGGTGATTGTGTACCTCGTATTTATTTATAGACGCTAGTACCGACCAAGGATACGAAGAGGAAGAAGACTACTATGAGGAAGAAGCAGAGGAGAACTTTAACCACTGCACTGCACAAGGCAATCTAAGCTAAACCATGCAAGTCATACTTGCAAGCTTAAACCTACCAGATAACCTATGCAATGCATTAGGCATGCATTAGTTATACTACTTGATGATACCCAATCCAAGTTTTACTTCCAAGCTTGTTTATTTTTATTTCTTTTTCAAAGCTTTTATTTGAGTTTACTTAGTGACTTGTAGATTTTGGAAAGATATTAAAGGTAGCATAAAGAGCATAAAACTTGGCCTAAGTTAGATAAATCTTGATGTCATCCCGAGGCATGAGATTGAACTTAGATAAGTCACACTTGACTATCACCCCTCATTAGTGTTTACCCCCAACTTTAGTGGCTAGTGCTAAGCATAAAACTTGATCACTTTATATGGGAATACTTGGTGAAAATGATTATGAAAACCTTAGAATGATGAGTCATTCTAATGAAATGTTTTGACATGTGTTCTTGAACACCATATGATTTTGATGATGAAAATGTTGAGGCATGAGCCTTAGCCCTTTATAAAACTGATGGTTGTCTGGATGCGATACCATTCCAATTTTACCGTACAACCACAATACCCGAATTTGGGTAGGGCTTGACTAGAAGTTTATATACCTTAGTATGGGTTCCCATGCGGCCGAGGTTTGAGCTGAGGCTACCTCGTGAAGATTGACCACCTGTGCAGTTCCCAAGATGATAGATGGTCATGGTTGGGAGGCCAAACTCATAGGAGAGGTGCCTATACTAGGGCGTGTAATTGAAAGGTTAGGATTGATTATCCACATACCGAGTATGGTGAATTCAGGATTGTTCCTGACGGATGTATCGAATGTTGTGGTGAAAGTGTACCACCTCTGCAGAGTGTCAAACTATTCGAATAGCCACGTCCGCGGTTATGGATAGTTGGAGTGGCCATACTGTTCCGCCGTTAGATGTTTTAAAAATGACTTGTGAAATGAATCATGACTTTGACTTGACCACAACAGAGTTGTGAAAATGAAACTTAAGTTCCCACTTAGGTGTTCTAAAACCTTAAACTAGTTTTCTTTGCTTCTAAACTCAGTTAGAGATAATTCTGGCTTTTTGAAAAACAACCTAGAGCCTAGTACTCCTACTTGAAACCACCTTACTTGTTAGTAATAGTTTGCGAGTACTTAAAGAGTACTCATGGCTTTGTCCCTGGCTATTCCCGTGGCCATACTATGAAGAGGACTATCAAGAAGATGGATCACAGGAAGGTTACAACAACTAGGATCATCCCCCATCATCAGCATTGCCTGTGACCATGAAGATGGAGCCTCGCCCATGCTATCGTTATTATTCCGCTGCTTGATTGTACTAAGACTGGATCAGGAGATCCTTTATTTGTTGTAATACCTTATGTATGGTTTGTAATGGATGATGTACTGTGATATCCAATCTGTTATGTCTCACAAAAATGGTAATCCTGGGATTGCGATGTATGGCATAACAGGCATCTGGGATTAAAAATCCGGGTGTTGACAAGTTGGTACCAAAGCCATCCTGACCATAGGAGACCCTAGTTAGAATGGACGTTGGAATCAAAAACTTAGTTTCAAAACAAAAGAAGTGAGTATTTATGAAAACCTATTCTCATTCTTATCACTTTGATTCTTTCATGAAAATTCATGTTCCTCAAAAATTCTTGCAAACTTACATAAAATTTGACACGCTTGATCACTCTACTAACTTACTCATAATACATTATTATAGATGGGCGTGAAGTATAGCAAGTTCTATTAGTTGGGAAATGGAGGAGATCACATCTTTGAGCGAGACTTGGAACAACTTTCGGAACTTCTGGAGCGCCCGCACCCTGAGTTCTTCGGAGCTCAGCTCAACGATCAGGAAGGAGGAGAATTGCAATGGCTGATTATTGCAAGTCTCAGAGGGAAGATTGAAGCCCCCACCTCAGAGGGAGTCCAGTTCACCTTAAGGGAGAACAACTGGCTCGATGACTTGCCAGGGTCATGCAGGAAGATCTTGCCCGTCTGTGTGGGCAAAACATCAATCAAATCAAGGGTACCCGCTTTGAGTTCTATCCAAGGTGTGATGTTATGGGACAACCACTGGAGGCACCATATCACCCTGAGCTTAAGAATCAAGTGGACCACCTCATCTTCATGATGTATGACCAGAATAAGGAGTTGGACAATGCCCGCTCCTACGGTAACCACAAACATGCCATTGCAGTCAAGAAGGACCAGACCATTGCCATGCTGGTGAAAGATCGCCAGTCTCGTCGCCGTCAGCTTGACAAGAAGGAGCGCATCATTGCCCGCCTTCGTCATAGGATCATAGATTTGGAGGAGACCATCCACGAGAGAGACATGTAGCTTGAGGAGAGGGAGAATGTAGGGGAAGACCTTCGTGGAGACCCCTACTCTTACCTCAGTGATGATGATGACTTTTTGGAGGATCAAGCCATGGACCTTTTCACCGATGAGGATGACTTCGCCTTCATTGACGATGATGACGAGGATGATGATGATGAAGCCACCGATTCCGAGGAGTTGTAGCACTTGATCACTAGCGTTAGGAAAGTTGTATCCGGTCCCACTGTATCGTAGTTTCATAGAATGGTTCTTAATACCATATGTTTTCCTTGTTGTGGTGTGTGTTTGGACTGTGTGCTATGAATGAATGAAAAGCAAGTTTGCTAGAAAAATCTGATTAAAACTTCAAAAACTTTTTCCAAAACAAACCCCGGAACCTTAGAAATTTCCCTCTTTTCTCATGATCTATCTCAATCTTCAGATGCCTCACGGAGGAAGCATCTCATCTCCGGACCCCATGTTGCAAATCCTGCAAATGTTGGTCTCGGACCGCGAAGCTGAATGGGCCGAACATCAAGCCAACTTAGCTACCCTTCAACACATAGCTCAGATGGTCAACAACAACCAAGGCCATGGAAACCAGTACAACCATGGATCCAAGCTCTAAAACTTTCAGAATACCAATCCATCGTCTTTAGTAAGTATGAAGCACCCTTAGATGCAGATGATTGGCTGCAGACCATGGAGAACAACTTAGAAGTTGCAGGAGTGGAAGCCAACGAGAACGTACTGTTTAACACCCACTATCTAGCAGGAGATGCATGAGCTTGGTGGAATAGAGTTCATGCCATGACTGGAGGACAAATGATGACTTGGGATGAATTCAAACTCAAGTTCAGCAGAACCTATGTGCCACCGAGTTTGATCAAGAGGATGAGAGATGAATTCAGAGAATTGAAGCAAGGGAGGATGATAGTAGTTGAGTATCGTGACAAATTTCTGTCATTAGCTAGATATGCACCGGATGAGATTGACACTAAATCCAAGAAGAAGGAGAGATTCTTGAATGGTCTGCATGATGAGATGTAGACAGTGTTAGTCAATATCCTGTTTGTTGACATTGAGGCCTTAGTGGATTCTGCTATTCAGATGGAAGGCAAAATCAATCAAGCCAATGAGAATCACAAGCGCAAGATGATGAATCAACCAGGAACCCACCATACCCCAAAGTATCTCCCCAACCCGTCCCCAGGATTTTCCCCTAGAAACAATAGACCCCTGATGAACCGTACGACCTATGCAAACCGTGGAGGAGGAAACCCAAGGACCGGAGGAAACCACAACAACCCCGGCAATCCAAACAATTTCAATCGTGCACCGCCAAAGTTCAACAACAACAATGTCGCTAACAACACCAATACTGCCCCAAGGACTGGAAGCAATGCTCTGCCTGTTGTAGCAAAGGACAAGTCTCATGTGACTTGTTATGAATGTGGAACCAAGAGTCAATATTCCAATGAGTGCTCCAAGAAGATTGCAGCAGCCCCCAATGTGAATGCCCCAACTCAGCAAAAGCGTCGTGTTCAGCCTAGAAGGAGATTTGCACCAGGAAATTCGCTCAACCGCAACGACCGTCTATTTCTCATGCATGCTGAAGAAGCCCAAGAAGCGCCATATGTCGTGCTGGGTATGTTTTCTGTTAAGAGTGTTGCAAGAGTGTTGTTTGATTCTAGAGCATCGCACTTGTTTGTTACCGAAGAATTTACATGCACTATTAAGATTCAACCAACAAAATTGAAGCATGTTATGATAGTTCAAATACTTGGTTCAACCACCAAAGCTAGTCAAATTTGCAAGGCCGTACCTATCCGAATCCATGGCATAGATTTTTATGCTAATCTAATAGTACTTGGAACTAAAGGTTTGGAAGTAGTACTAGGAATGGATTGGATGTCGAAACATAAAGGATTAATCGACTATGCTAAGAAAGCCATAACCATGACCAGTACAGCCGAAATATGAATAGAGCATGTATCTGAAACCTTGCCTCATCAATTCAAGTGAAACAAGAGTCTAGCCCAACCAACCATTGACCAAGTCAGAATAGTCTATGAATACCCCGATGTATTTCGAGATGTTTTGCCCGGTATGCCCCTAGATCGGGTTATCGAGTTTATCATCGAACTAATCCCTGGAACCGAACACATAGCCCAGAGACCATATAGTATGAACCTGTCTGAATTAGTGGAGCTGAAGAAGCAACTAGATGCTATGTTGGAGATAGGATTGATTCAACCAAGTGCGTCGCCATGGAGATCACCTGTTTTATTTGTGGATAAGAAAGATGGATGTTACCGTTTGTGTACGGATTATCGGAAGCTAAATGATGTCACCATCAAGAACAAGTACCCACTGCCAAAGATAGAAGACCTGTTTGACTAGTTGACTGGTGCCAAAGTGTTTTCTAAGATTGATCTTAGAACTGGTTATCATCAACTCAAGATTCGCGTAGAGGATATTCCAAAGACTGTCTTTACCACCAGATATGGACTATATGAGTACACTGTCATGTCTTTTGGATTAACCAATGCCCCCGCTTATTTCATGAACCTCATGAATAAGATTTTTATGGGCTTCCTGGATAAGTTTGTCATTGTTTTCATCGACGACATTCTGATCTATTCCAAATCAGAAGAAGAACATGAGCTACACCTGAGGACCATCCTTGGAACCCTTAGGGAGCATCAGTTGTATGCCAAGTTTAGCAAATGTGAATTCTAGTTACAGGAAGTAGGATTCCTTGGACATATTGTATCGGCCAGAGGAATTGCCGTTGACCCCGCAAAGGTGAAGGATGTTGAAGAATGGCAAGCCCCAACCACTCAAACCCAAGTTCGTGCATTTCTCGGATTAGCGGGATATTGCCGCAAGTTTGTAGAAGGATTCTTGAGCATCACAAGACCAATGACCCAATTGTTGAAGAAGGATAAGAAGTTTGAAAGGACAGAAAAATGTGAAGCGAGTTTTCAAGAACTCAAGAAGAGATTGATCTTAGCCCCAATCTTGATCATGTCGGATATCACGAAGCCTTTTGATGTGTATTATGACACATCCAAGATCGGTCTCGGATGTGAGCTAATGCAAGAGGGCAAAGTCATATCTTATCTATCCCGACAACTAAAGCAACATGAGCAGAATTATCCTACCCTTAACCTTGAACTAACAGCCATAGTTTTAGCCCTGAAGACATGGAGGCATTACCTTATGGGTAACCATTGTGAAATTTATTCGGATCACAAGAGCCTGAAGTATATTTTCACTCAGAAGGAGCTGAATATGAGGCAACAGAGATGGATAGAGTTAATCAAGGATTATGACTTGGACATTCACTATCACCCGGTAAAGCCAATGTGGTAGCAGATGCCCTTAGCAGATTGCCATGTCGCTTGAACTCCATGATTCTGAAGGAGAAACAAATTTTGCACAAGGAGATGGAAGATTTAAGAATGGAATTAGTAAGTGAAGGATTTCTGGCTAGCATAGAACTTCAACCCACTTTCATCAATCAGATCAAGGAGGCGCAGAAAGGAAATGCTAGTATCGATAGAATCAAACGTCATATCGATACAGGCAAAGTACCCGGATTCACCGAAGATGAAGAAGGAGTTTTGTGGTACAAAGGATGTATCTGTGTACCCGAAGACTTAGAGCTGAAGCAAGCTATTTTGAAAGAGGCCCATGATACTCTTTATTCTATCCACCCCGGAGGAACCAAGATGTATCAGGATTTGAAGGAGCAATTTTGGTGGCATAAGATGAAGAGAGAAATCGGAAGCTACATAGCCAAGTGTGATATTTGTCAGTGAGTCAAGGCGGGACATCAGAGACCCGCAGGACTGTTGCAACCATTGCAGATTCTAGAATGGAAATGGGATTCAGTTGGAATGGATTTTATCACCGGTTTGCCTACATCTAGTAGAGGAAATGTATCTATTTGGGTCATAGTTGATAAACTGTCCAAAGTCACCCATTTCTTACCTGTCAAGACCACCTACCAGAGTTCAAAACTAGCAGAGTTGTACATTGCTAGAATCGTTAGTTTGCACAGAGTCCCCAAGAACATTGTATCGGATCGAGGAAGTTAGTTTACCTCGAGGTTTTGGAAGAAAGTCCAAGAAGGATTAGGAACCCGACTGGATTTCAGCACCACTTATCACCCTAAGACCGATGGACAAACGGAGCAAGTAAATAAAATACTCGAAGATATGTTGAGAGCTTGTGTGTTAGAGTATGAATCTAAATGTGAAGATTGTCTACCGTTCGTAGAATTTTCATACAACAACAGTTATCAAGCTAGTTTGCAAATGACCCCATTTGAATTCATGTATGGAAGGAAGTGTCGTACCCCTTGGAATTGGTCGGAAGTAGGAGAGAGTCAGATTTTTGGACCTGACATCCTACAAGAAGCAAAAGATAAAGTTCACAAGATTCGTGAGCACCTCAAGACCGCCCAATCCAGACAGAAGAGTTATGCCGACAAGAGACGTCGAGACCTCGCCTTCAATATCGGAGATTTTGTGTATCTCAAAGTATCATGTTTGAAAGGAATGCAATGTTTCGAGCTCAAAGGAAAGTGAGCCCCCAGATATATCGGACCTTTCAAGATTCTGAATCATCGAGGAGAAGTATCATATCAACTAGAACTGCCAGAGGAGATGTCAGCCGTGCATAATGTGTTCCATATATCTCTACTTCAGAAATGTTTAGAGGTCCCGGAGAAGACTGAAGTGTTCAAGAATATTGATCACCGAACCATAGAGATCAACGATGACCTGACGTATCCTGAAGTATGCATCCGTATTTTGGAGGAAGCTTTCAGAACCACCAGGACGCGGAGTATCAAGTTTCTCAAGATTCAGTGGAGTAGCCACACCGAAGAAGAAGCTACCTGGGAGCGAGAAGACTACATTAGGACGGAGTTTCTAGATCTCTTTAAATCCTAGTTTTATTTTCTCAAATCTCGGGACGAGATTTTGTTTAAGGAGGGAAGGTTTGTAACATCCCAAAAATATTGATCAAGGTTATCAATTCCAATCACCCAAATTTAGGGTTAACAAAAACTTTTGTCAATTAAAATCATGTGAATGCATATGTGTATGTGATGATTGTATGAATGCATGGTTGGACTTGTGTGAGTTTTATGAATGGCAAGGAATGGTTTAAAGACGAAAACAACATCATCTAAATCATTTCCAAGCAGAACCAAATTAAGAGAAATTTCAAAAACAAAAAAAAACAAGCAAATGGTTATTTTTGCCAATCTTGCTCACTAGCTCACTTTGAGTGTTTCTAGTCCAAGATTTCAAACAGAAACAAATCCATTTCTTTTCACCCCTTTCTAGACCAAGTGAAAGTGAACCCAAGCCCACTTTGCAAACCCACAGAAACATTTGGCAACTTGATTCAAATGACAATTCAAAATTGAATCTATGTCATATGGGAAGATCACCATTTCTCAAAACCCAACCAAACCAGTGCACCTTGACAAATCTAAGCAACCATAGAATACCTAGTATGTGACTAGTACACCCACCAAGTTTCATTCAAAAATTCAAATTCAAATCTCTTGCGGCCATTTCATCAAACACCTTCTGAACACAAATCAAATTAAACATCAAACACTATAATGAGCAGTGTTTGTGCCTAACTTGTTCCCTCTCTAGCTCTCACTACACTCTCAGTAGATTATCTAACTTGTTTAACCAGCTCTAGATCACTATAAACTCGACCATGCCATCAATGGTGACCATGGCCGAGCCCAATTGCCACCCCACTATCGACATCAAGCTAGGAGCCTAACTAGCCTTGCCATCCTTGTCTAGCAGGCACTCCACCGTCCACCGCCACCCATGTCGTGGTATTGTCGACACGTACGCCATAGGGGTATCCCAACGACGAGTTTAGAGACGTGGGGGGAATATAGAGAGCGTCCGAATCGTCTTGACACAGTTTGCCCAGGTTCAGATCTCACAACGGTGGCGAGATCCTACTCCTGCTATAAATCACTATAATGGCAATACGCCGAGTTACAAGATTGGGGGTTCGCTGTGTGTGAGTAGTGTTATGCACTTGTCTATGAGATTATTCTCCGCCCTAAAGGCTCCCATAGGCCGGCTTATAAGGACGCTAGGACCTAGGGTTACATGGAGAGTCCCAGCCGGATACGGTATAGAGTCCTAGACTAACACTAACTAGTCTTCATGTCCTCCAAGGCGCCGGCTTCCATCTAAGGCGGTGGCACGTCGCCTTCCTTCATCCCTGCTAGACCTCCATATTGTCTATCAGCAACTGGGCCGCCCGGTTATGCCATAGGCCTAACCACCAACTGTGGGCCACCCGGCGGAGACCATGCCATAGGTATACCTATTTGGTATATCCACAACACTACACCCTTTTGCCTCAGGATAAAAGGCTAGAGACCCACAACCCCGATACCTCTCCCCTCATTTTCTCCCTCACCACTCACCTACACTCCCCAGAGCACCCTCCCCCTCTCCCTTGCTCTGCCCTGCTCGAAGGAGATGAGAGGGGAAGCTTCGGCCATTGCTCCAAAGTTGAGCTTAGCTCTCTATCCTGTTGCTTACATGGTTATACCCCACGAGTACACAACGTTGTCATACCTAGTCCAGCCCAAGGAAGGCCCACGACAAGATACGCGACCTGTGGAGATTTATGGTGGCCCAAGCCCACGATGCCTTCGGATCCTTGGAGAACAAGACTAGAGTAGATAGAATTTCAAAGGGGACAAAACCTAATCTGTAACCGACTCGACCTATGCACGGGACCTGCCTATCTATATAAAGGCTAGGAGGGCACGGCGAGGAGGGCCTCAACTCACCTCATACGCACCTCACGCCAGATTGCATCTACGCACCCATGTAATTCTCGGTTCCGCCATAATCAAGAGCAGACAAGCAGGAGTAGGGTTTTCCCTCTGGGGGCCTGAACCTGGGTAAACTTCGTGTCCCCGCATTGCTTGTCTGTTAACCATTTCGTGATCTCCAGCATCCCCATCTTCTCCAAAACCCAAGTCCATAACAATGGGCATTGACGAGATCGAACCTCGTCAATTGGCGCCATTTGTGGGAACTGGGGACGCTGATTGTGCGATCGTGACGGTCCTATCCGGAGCGATCTACAACTAATTGGCGATGGAGAGTCACCTCCTCTTTGGCACCTTCGACTTCACCGCCCACTCTCTAGCCACCCAGAGGGATTTCGAGTCCGTCGGCGACGGGTCCGAGATGCTTTTCGGGAGCTTCTGCTTCCAGGTGGGGCAGACCGGCACTCTCCGCCTCCCAGAGCAGGTGCCACCACCATCTATCAACCCGCTTCATGGGTCCCACCCATCAGCATGCTACGCACATCGACGTTGACAGATGAGTCATACGACGGCAACAGCTGAAACTCAGATTTGTGTGACCCTCCCTCGGATGAAGGAACCTATGGTTCCGGATCCGAAAGCTGTGGCAGCAGCGATCCAGTCCGCGGATGCTACCTATGCGCCGTGGTCATCCAGAACGAATCGGAACTGCCACCAGGTTCGAGTATACCAAATCCTCCTCCCAAACCACCCCTCAACCCGCAAGCTGGGAACGGAGGAAACGGGGGAGATCCGCCTCTCAGGCCCAACGAAGGCGACGCCAACGCCTACCAAAAGATCAACCTCAACAAGGACGGATGGCGCCATGCACGCAAAGCCGTGGCAGGCAACATCATCCTACCTGTGAATGCTTCACGGGATCTGATGATGGCATACCACCTCCTCCTCATCGGCGAGCATAACCGACAGGTGAAGCTGATGGAGGAGCTCGACAAATGAAAATAGGTGGCTTCGGAGTCTAGCGCGCGACAAGCTGCGTTCTCCGCCGCAGGCAGCTCTAGCTCGCATGGCAACAACGCCAACAAACATCGCTCATGCACGGAGCACATGGACCCCTCCGTACACCGTGATGTCACGAGGGCCCTCAACATGTCCTTCATGTCGATGGACGTGAATGACAACGTCATGCCGAAGATGCCGCAGGCTGCGATCATGGAAGCCACCACGTACCTCGCGTCTCATACACCTCCGGTGGGTGACCCGAAGGGCGCCATGCACAAGTCCGTGCTAGCCGGCGGTCGGACTCGTCGAAGCTGCGCTCCACGAGGAAGCTCTTGCGGAGCCAAAGAAAAAAGCTGCAGTCAAATTCACCCGCAGCCCTACACCCTCATCCGACGAGGATGAACACGATCTGCCTCGACGTCGCAAGAGCCCACGGTGCCGCAGCAGCGACTACGACGCTCGAAACGATCTCGCCCAGCGCAAGGTCGACAAGGCACGCGCCAAACACGCGTGTTCAACCGAATCCGACGAGGATGACAACGGAGTGCTGTGTGGAGCCTTATGCTTCAGCAGATCCGTTCGGCAAATGAGGATGCCGAAAAATTTCAATCTCCCTTTGGACACTCTGATGTTAGACGGTACGTAGGACCCAAAGGCCTGTCTCAATGACCACCTCTCATCCGTCAAACTCCACGGTGGTAACAGGAAGACCGCCCTACAATGCCTTCAGCTGCAGCTGACAGGCGCAGCTCGGATCTGGCTCAACAGCCTATCTTCCGGCTCCATCTGAAGCTAGGAGGAGCTGGCATACAGCTTCATCCTAAACTTAAAGGGCACCAGCAAGAGGACATCCTCGATCGAGGAACTGCGGGCCTGCACCCAACGTACTAGCAAATCCATTCGCTCGTACATCCTACGCTGGTCCCACATCAAGAAATCCGCCGCGCACATCTCCGAGGAAAGGACAATCGATGCCTTCAAGGACGGTGTCAAGCGCCCGGACTTCAAGGAAGAACTTGGGCGCATCAAGCCCAAGATGCTCGACCACCTCATGGACATCGCCAACCGGTGGGCAGATGGCGAGGACTCCCTCCACCGAACGCATTAGGATGACGAGGACGACTATGGCCACAGGCGATAACACTGCAGCAAGCGAAGATCGCGCGTCTACTACAATCGCGACGGAGTCGACATGGTTGAGGCTGGCTACGCCGATCGACGCAATGACGACAACCGCAGCAGCGGATACTGCGGAGGCAACTTCCGCGATGGAGGGCGACCCACACAAACATGGCAGCGTCGCAGTCGTGATGACGAGCCGTCGGCATATGACAAGTTGTCTGGTCCTTGCACCATCCACTTCTACATCGACAAGCAAGATGGCAAAAAGAAGGCCAGGCACATGCTAAAGGACTGCTGCGAGTTCCAGAAACTAAGCGAGAGTCTCACCCAAATGCGATGCCATATCGTGAACCCTGGATTTGGGCCCGCACCTGCACCAGGTGACATCGCCCACAGAGCTCCTCCACCACCACCCGTTGGACCATCGAATCCAGCAATGGCACCTGCACCAAAGAATGGTACATGAGGATATCCACCGCCAAAAGGGTCCCTGATGATCCAAAAGGGACGTCCTACCAACAGGGTACAAAAGAAGATCACCCGATAGGTCAGCCTAGCCGTGACCGCTCCACTTGCCATCCCTGAGTACCTCAACAGCTCGAAGTCCTGCATCATGTTCGATCATTCGGATCACCCGCGCCAGATCCCTCGCCCAGGTCATGCTTCCCTGGTGCTTGAGGCGCAGATCGGAGGGTTCAAAATGAGCCGCGTCATCATGGACGGTGGCAGCAGCATCAACCTGATGTTCGCCAGCACCCTCACAGTGATGCGGATCCCACTATGCAGGCTGGAACAATCCGACACGATGTTCCACGGAATAGTCCTAGGGAAGGGAATATATCCCCTGGGAAACATATGGCTCGGCGTCATCTTTGGCCAACCTGAAAACTTCAGGCGTGAGCGGCTGGAGTTCGAAGTGGTGGACTGGCCACCACAGTACCATGCCATCCTCAGGCGCGTGGCATTCGCAAGATTCCTGGCAGTACCGCACTACGCGTACCTGCTACTCAAGATGCCAGGGCCCAGGGGCGTCATCACTATCCAAGGAAGCTTTACCCGATCCAACCACTGCGATAGAGACTTCAATAGAATCTCCGAGTCGTTCGGTATGCAGGAGGAGCTCACGAGGCTCCGAGAGGTGATAGACAACAGGGCACCCTAAGTCTCTAGGAAAAATGCACCCGATATGTCGTTTGACTCCACGGTCAACACGAAAAAGGTGCAGGTCCACCCGACGGATGCCTCCAAGACGGTGTTGATTGCTAACGACCTCAGCCCTGCATAGGAAAGCGTGCTCGTCGAATTCCTCCATGAGCGCTGGGAAATCTTCGCCTGGTGTCCTACGGACATGCCAGGAGTTCCCAGGAAATTCGACGAGCATGCACTCAATGTGTTCCCTGACGCAAAGCCAGTCAAGCAGTCGATCCGACGACTGTCCGAGCCAAGAGCTGAAGCCGTTGGAATCGAAGTCAATAGACTGCTCGATGCCAACTTCATTCGAGAAATCAAGGAGAGTGAGTGGCTGGCCAACACCGTGCTGGTGCCCCAAAAGGACACGGACATCCTGCGGATGTGCGTGGACTTCACATTGCTCAACAAATACTGTCCCAAGGACCACTTCCCTCTACCACTGATCAATCATATTATTGATTCGACTGCAGGATGCGATAAACTCTCCTTCCTTGACGCCTACTCAGGCTACAACCAGATTCGGCTAAAGGTCGAAGACCAGGAAAAAACGGCGTTTATCACGCCGTTCGGAGTATTCTGCTACAACCAGGGAAGCCAAGACGTGATCGACGATCTCCGCGAGACGTTCGATAACCTTGATCACTACAAAATCAAGCTGAACCTAGAAAAGTGCACCTTCGGCGTCCCATTTGGCCAATTACTCGGCTACTTCATCTCCCAACGGGGGATCGAGGAGAATCCGAAGAAAATCCTGGCCATACTGACCATGGAGAAACTGAAGAACCTCAAAGGTTTCCAGCAACTAGCTGGACGCATCGCGGCACTGAGCAGGTTCATCAATCGCATGGTCAGAAGGCCCTACCAGTTTACCAGCTGCTGCACAAAGGTGACAAGATCGAGTGGACACCCAAAGCAGACGACGCATTCGAGGACCTCAAGCGGCTGCTCTCCACCTCGTCTGTCCTGGTCACGCCAAAGGAGCGCGAGCCTCTGCTGCTATACATCGCAGCCACACATCAGGTGGTAAGCGCCATACTCATGGTCGAGTGACCCGAAGATGGCAAGACCCATGGGTTCCAATGCCCAATCTACTACCTCAGCGAGGTACTGACTCCAACAAAGCAGAGGTAACCTCACTACCAGAAGCTCGCCTACGGCATATTCACGATGGCTCGTCGGCTGAGCCATTACTTACAGGAGCATCAGATCATAGTCGTCAATGAGGCACCACTATCCAACATCCTGAACAACCCCGAAGCCACAGGACACGTAGCCCTGTGGGGGCATCGAGCTATCCCCTCTAGACATAGTCTATGAGCGACGAAAGGCCATCAAATCTCAGGTCCTCCCTAACTTCCTCGTCCACTGGATGGAGCTCCAGCTGTCGGACACTCCGGATATGACGCAATCATGGACGATGCACTTCAACGGCTCCAAGCATGAGGCTGGAGCACGAGATGGCGTCATAATGACGTCCCCTCAGGGCGAAAGGATGAAATACGTCCTTCAGATGAAATTTCGTGCTTCCAACAACGAAGCCGAATACGAGGCCCTCATCCATGGCATGTGGATGGACAAGATCTGCAGCGCAATGCACCTAGTCATCTACGGTGACTCAAATCTTGTCATCCAGCAGACAATGAACGAGTGCGACACTCACAGCGCCAACATGATCGTGTACCGCACGCTCTACAACTCACTTGAAGGAGATTATGACGGTGCGATCTTCGGCATGTTGGAAGGGAAAGCAATGAAGAAGCCGATAGGCTCGCCAACATTGGCTCCACCTGCGCACGGGTGCCACTAGGTGTGTTCCTCAAACAAATCTGTGTACCCTCCATCAAAAGGAAATTCCCCAAAGGATTACCCGAAGAAGCAGAGCACTCGGGGTCTACGCCACCCGAAGGACATGAAGGACCCGAAAAGCTCGACACCGAGGCCGATCTGGTCAGCCTGATGCAGGTCATGGCAGTTGAAGAGACATGGACACAGCCGTACCTTCGGTACCTGCTAAACAAAGAACTGCCCGATGACCCGACAGATGCCCGACGCATATCTCGCGGGTCTAAAGACTTCACCATCCACAATGGCGAGTTCTACAAGCGCAACATTTCAGGTGTGCTCCAAAGGTGCATCACCATCGGTGACGGCAAAACCATCCTCTGAGACATCCACGAGGTCATCTGCGGACATCATGCAGGCAGCCGCGCCCTAGTCGCCAAAGCTCTACGAGCTGGATTCTACTAGCCAACAGCCATGAACGACGCCAAGGACATCGTCCAAAGGTGCAACGCCTGTCAGAGGTAACCGCACGCACTAGGATCCGAGCTCAGGCCCATACCACTGGCCTGGCCCTTTTCCCAATGGGGACTCGACATGATTGGCAAACTGCCCAAATCCTCGAAAGGAGGCCACGTTTACCTCCTGGTTGCAGTCGACAAGTTCCGCAAGTGGATCGAGGCCATGCCCACCACTAACCAAAGCGGCAAAACCGCCGTCAAGTTCTTCAGGTCCATAGTCTAGAGGTTCGGTGTGCCGCATAGCATCATCACAGACAATGGATCAAACTTCATCTCGAGGGACTCCAAGAATTCTGCGAGGGCCTCGACATCAAGATATCGTACGCCTCCGTGGCGCACCTGCAGACCAACAGACAGGTCCATTAGGCCAACGGCCTCATAGGCAACGGCATCAAGAAACGCCCACTATGCCCACTTGAACGGCTTGCGGGAGCCTGGGCAGAGGAGCTACCCTCCGTCCTCTAGAGCTTGCGTACAATGCCGAACAGCTTGACTGGCTTCACACCCTTCTTCATGGTGCACGGAGCCGAAGACGTATTACCTGCAGAGGTACGCCACAAGGCCCCATGGTTCGTCGCCTATAGCAAAGCCAAATCAACAGCCGCACTGGAAGACGCCGTTGACACACTCAACGAAGCACGCGACATCACCGCGGCTCGCTCAGCGGTCTACCAGCAGAGCCTCCGCAACTACCATAGCCGTCGGCTGCGCCCAAGGTCCTTCGTCGAAGGAGACCTCATCCTACGACTCAAGCAAGAGCGGCCGAAGAAGCTCGAGTCACCCTGGGAAGGACCCTACATCGTCACCGAAGTCATCCCAAGTGGCGCCTATCGCCTCATGGACAACACGTTCGGAGTAGAAACTCCAACCCATGGAACGTTGCACAACTGCGATGCTTCTACCCCTAGCTACCTCTTTACTTTCAATAAGGATACTCAACCAAGGCTACTCTGCCGAACAATGTATCTCCTCGTTACGCTATGAATAAAAGCTAAGTCCCTCGGCCAAAATTTCTTTTCCCTCGCATTACTTTTTGCTATAACACGCTCGGGGGCTATGCCTCACCTCATGACTTCGTCGACTGAGAACAATGCATACAACCTGAGTAGCTGACCATGTCAGGCTAATGAAATGGACATGCACAAAGCACAACATGCTAATACAAATAAACTATACAAAGGGCACAATGATCCTACTCGAATACATACAAATTTTACATCAATCTGTTTTCTTTACAGGACCTACCTATTCTGAGTATCACACTTGCCTGTTGCTCGAACAGATCAACGATCTCTTCGGCATACTTCCTCACAGCCGCATAATGGGGGCGCATATCCCAAATACTACCATCTGGTCGAAGGGGCGGCCCAGTCGCGACCGCCGCGATATCGACATCATGGCGATGCATCCGAACAAGTGAAAGAGCAGCTTTCACCCCAGCAACCAGCTGATGTCGCACCAACTCCCTAACACGGCCTATGTCTCGAAACTTTGACAAAAGACCCCAAAGGGTGGAAGGTGCCTCATCTAGGGGGAACATGACGAACAAGATGGATGCCAGGGAAGTCCTTGCCTGCTTTAGCACCCGCAAAACCTGGTGCACGCGATCTTGCATCGTCGCAAGGATGACGACCCGATCACGGTCCATCCAGAAGAAGCCGCCAGCCTCTAAGTCCTGTTGGGTCAGGCAATTCATCCGAACCGGAACGCGCTCCTTCTCTTTCCTCGGAATGAGACTGACGCCTGCACGAAGCACAGAATAAGATGACACATAAACAAGGTGCATCCGAAAAGAACAGCAGTTCGCGAAGACTCACATTGCAGTTGCTCGCTCATCTGCCGCAGTTACCCCATCAAAAAATCCTCCCTGGCAGTGGCTCGCTCAGCCTTCAACTTTGACACATATGCGTGGCCTCGAATGCCAAGGATATCCTTCTCCAGACTGCAGACACGGTCGCGAAGAAAAGCCAGCTGCGACGCATCATCCAAGGATGGTCGCGGCTCAGGAGAATTTGGAGTGACAATGGGAACCTCACCCGAAGGACCCTAAAGACAAACAATTCAAGACATGAATATCACAAGTACCTCTGGTAACAGCTCGAAACATAATTTATATACATCAAGGCCACCTCGTGGCATAAGGTGAGTTTGTTCATCAGCAAAAGATTACATTACAAAATCAAAAGGATAAACTATCCTAGCTACAACACTCGAGCCTAGGCACCCGCATCCGGAGTGGCCTCAGAGCCATGCTCTTGGCCTCCTCCTGCTGCTTCTCCACATAATTCACCAGCAGACCAATAAATTTCGGCCCATAACACTTACATCAAGAGGCAAAGAGGGCGAATGCTACCTCTGAGCCATCTGCAGCCGTCGGCATCTGGGAGGTTATATGCGGCAGGTCCAGCTCCGTTCCAGACGCCATCGCCATCGTCAACCCCATGGAGGCGTCGATGCCCTTCTGCTTGCGCTTATACGCCGCCGGAGCGTCCTCCTATAGGGCATTCGCAAGAGCTTCGACATCCTCAAGGGAAGCGCCCTTGGGGACGACCTCCTTGTAGAAGCGCAGAAGAACTTCCTTGGCCTTCGCCAAGGAGCCAACAGCAGTGCCGCAACGATCTTTGACCGCTATGGTGGCATCGGCCAGAGAATCTTCATGCTCCAGCACACCACGATCAAACATGATGCCTGAAGCGTCTAAACCATAGAAGAAAAGTAACCAAATAAGACAAGAAAAGACGCAATCGAAAAACATGAGACCCAAAACATTTGAAAGGAGACTCACTAGAGAAGGATTTGGCTGCAGCCATAAGCCTATCTGCCATCTCCTTCTCGCGAGCAGCCGCCGCAGCAACGAGCTGCTCCTCGCAATCGGAAGCCTCCTTCTATAGGCGCTCCCTGACTTCGGCAGCACCAGCAACCTCCTTCTGCAGGCGCTCCTTCGCCTACACAACATCTGCAACCTTCTTCTCTGCTTGACCAAGGCTCTTCTCGAGAGCTTCCAGCCGTTGGAGAGCCGCATTATTTTCATCTGCAACATCCAGAATCACCCGATCAATACAAGAAAAATCCACGGGACAAGACGAACTATAAAAAGTGAGGTAACTGCGCACCTTGAAGTTGCTGCATGCTGGCCGCCAGCGCCAGGCGCTGCTAGATAAGGAGGTTAGCGCCGTGCACAAAGGGCTACAAAAGAAACCGTCAGAAAGGGCTCGGGGGCTACGCCCCGCAAGATCAAAACAACCAACAGGTCACCCGAAAAGGGGTCGGGGGCTCCCCCAAAGAGATAAAGCAGAAAAACTTACGTGTTCAGGCGGGGACTCCGAAGTTCCGCATGCGGTCTTCTAAGTTACGACTACTCGAGCCTCTCGCTTGGAGAGGTTCGGGGCATCGCCCTCAGAGTCGGCTACGACATGAGGGGGAGGAGCTGTCAGCTTCCACTCCCCTACAACCTCCTGAGTGCCCTCACTAAGAGGCTCCTCCGAAGAATGGCTGCAAGGAAAAAATCTGATCAAACAACAACCTACATTACCCAAACAAGAGACAGTATACGATTTAGGAGAAATCACTTACGAATCAATGTCAGAAAGGTTGAAGATGGGAGGCGCCTTCTCTTTCTTCTTCTTCTTGGCCGGCAGCTACGGTGCCATCGCTCGAATAGGCACGGCGGGGAAAGGTGCAGAGGAGGCACCTTCATCCTCGCCATGTTGATCCAAGAAAGATGGACCCCTTGGAGTTGGCAGAGTCGACTCATCCAAAGACTCACTCCGGGAGCGATTCGGGTCCGCCCTTCACTCGGCTCGAGGGCTTGCAAGGTTGGAGATTGCGCCCGAGGAAGTTCGGACTCAGAATCCACAACTTCGTTGTCCGGCGCAACCGGAAATTTCTCAGGCAGCGGGGGCATCATCCCAGCTACCTTGAGATCCTGCAAATGAAAGAACATGACTAGTGACATTAATCATAAGAAAATAGCACTCGAAAACAAGCGCAACGCGCATGACATAAGTCTCCACCTAATGGACTGCATTAGCAACACTAAAGGGGGCGGTCAAGGACTTCCCCGAGAGATCCTCATCGGCCTTGCTCTTTAGCAGAGGCCGAAGGTATCTATCGAGATCGCCCTTGGACAACTCCTCGGATGAGACCCTCGTTGGGTCGTTACGGCTAGTATAGAGAAACATCGGGTGCGCCCTCGCCTAGAGTGGCTGCACCCGAAGCTTGAGGAAGGTGCGGATGATGTCCACCCCATTGACCTCTTTCTCAGCCACCATCTGGAGCACCTCCACATAATGGTAGAGCTCGTCCACCTTCGCTACTTCGCCCTATAAGAAATGATTCTTCCAGGATCTCTAGGGGACGATCTTATGGGAGGAGTAGAAGGGCGTGAGGCCAAAATCTTGTCCATCCACCTTGTCATCGCGGATGTAAAACCACTTCTTCCGCCAGTAGTAGACGGAATCACACATCGAAAAGGAGAAGAAAAGAATAGAAGGCCGGTGGTGGCAGACTACCTTTTGACGCAATAGAGCTTCCGAAAAAGGCCAAAGTGCGGCTCGATACTGAGGCAACACTCAGATAAAGTGATAAAGTAGCCGATATGGAGGAGAGAATTGGGAGAGAGATGATGTAGTTGGATCCCATAAAAGAAAAGGAGTCCATGAAGGAAATCGTGAACAGGAAGAGAGAGGCCTCAGATGAAAAAGGCAAGAAACATGAGCCGAAACCCTTCGGGTGGACATAGGATTACGTCGTCGCCGGGGAGGATGGCGTCGTCCTTGTTCTGCGGGATCAAACTCACGTCACGCAGCTTGCACAGATCGGTATCGTGCATCTCCGTGCGCCTCCACCTGCCGTCGGTAACACGGGCAGTAGCAGCAACCTTCTTGACGCTGGCGGTGGCGCTCGAGCCAGCTCTAGTGGCGACCTTCTTAGAATTGCCCATGGTGCAGTGTTGAGGGCGGCGGTGCGCGCGAAGAAAAGAAGAGGGAAACGAGCAGAGAACTTCCAGTGCGCAGGGCGAGAGAGGAAGTGCTCGTGAAAATGGAGGCAATGGTGAGAAAGCAAATGGCAAAGGGTAAAACAAAATCACTATTTACTCACGGTATTAAAGGACAAAGACGACGAACATGAGCTGTTGATCCAGAAGCCCTAGCGTGCAAGCAAGATCCAACCCTACACGTGTCAGCACAACAACGAACCGTCGCCAGCATGCCGTCCACTACGCACGGAAGCCGAGGAGACGCCGTAATTCTCGCCATGTTCGCGCATGACTAGTCAACTTCAAGTCAAGCGGTGGGACCCATGATCGTCCCATCACGTCATCTATGCCGCCGCTGACGGGTGAGATCAACAATCGTCACCACTGACATCATCAAGACTAAGCTAGCAACGGTTGGTAATTTTCAGTTGACAAATCAAGTACTCACTCAAATCTACGATTCAACCAACTACTCGGTGTTGGGGATATACTTTCCGGGTATACCCACAGGACTCGCTGACCAGGGTGGCCCACCAATGGGTTAGAGCTTTGCTTCACGGGCAGCCCAGTCAGAGAAAGAGGAGGAGCTAGTTTCGGCTATGACAAGGCCCAGAAGAGTTACCGACTTAGGCCTGTAGTATTACTTGTAGTCCAAGCTGTACATAGTTACCGACTTTGTAATGTAGCCGGATAGGTCTCTCCTATAACCCTAGGCCCCAGTGACTATATAAACCGGCCCTATGGGAGCCTTTAGGGCACAACTCAATACACACAACCACAATCAACTCGCATAGGCGAACCTCTCTTATAATCCGCTGTAACATCCGGCTTACGCCGATATATTACTGGGTTGCTAGCAGGAGTAGGATCCGATCACTGCAATTGGATCTGAACCTGGGTAAATTTGTGCTCACCGCTCCTGGAACATCCGATGTCTCACACCCCACCCTTTCAACGCCACTAGGACCCCCTATGGCGTACTTGTCGACAATCCAACAACAGTTGGCGCCCACCATGGGGCAAGGTGACCTTTGGAGCATCGTTCCAGGCGGAATCTGCGCGTGCAGGAATCGGCAAAACAATCGTCATGGGTTGTGTGGTCTACGCTAGTGATGTCCCTCTCGTCCTCCTCGACGAGACATAGATTCCAGCTTCAAAACCCGTGACAATCTACACGATCATATTCATCGGCGAGATCGATATCTATCTTGGTTTTGCTGAACCCGCCCAACCCACCCTTGAGGTGATGACCATGGAAGAAGAAAAATATGGATCTACTTTGTCCGCAGAGGCGGAATAATGCAAGATCCCGGAAACAATCAAATCCACTCAACCCACTCCTATAGTGGAAGAAGAGGCGGAAGAAAAATCTGGATCTGATCTCCTAGAGGAGATCAGATACACAGATGAAGAATATATCTGCTACAGATCCATCATCCAAGACGCCATAGCAGAAAAACTACCCTTGAAGCACAAGATAGAGAAGATGATGAAGCGCCCCTACATCGACTACGAAGCAATCACCAGCATCATGGAGAACTTTGAAATTGAAGAGGCAGAAACCCAGCCGTGCCACTACATCAAGAACATGAACAACAAGAAGCACTATTTCGTGTACCACATAAGCACTGGATCCGACTCTGTCGATGCGGGAGCTGGTAGCGATTCGGTTCTAGATGCAATCGAAGAAAACACCGACTTACCTGGCTCCCTAGCGGATTCAATCACGTCACAGGAATTTCAAGATTTCGACAAAGAGATGGAGGAGTATGAACAAGAAAACGTCTCCAAGGAAACGCAAGGTGAGCCGGAAAATTCTCCTAGTCCATATGATAGCATGGATGAAAGCTACACCTCGTAGGATGAGATGGACACCAGAGATACCTCCGAGGTTAACAAGCCAACCGTGACGGAAAGTACCGAAGGAATTTTATCCCACGGTACCGGACCAAAAACCGTCTTTGCCACCAGTGCACATGTTAAGGCTACTGGGCGGTCAAAGAAGAAGAAGAAGAACAAAAATCCGACACCGGCAGAGCCGGACGATGAAGAAACCAACAAAGAAAAATTTGATGAAGAGATCGAGATGGAGAATTAGGACGGAGATCAGATTAATACCACCCCGATCGACCCTCCTGTAGATGGACATGTTGTCACCAAGGGTGCACGTGAAATTTACAAAGATTCTCGTGGTGGTGTCACGGCAGATGCCATGGGTAGGCTTAAGTTGGGGGCCGAATGGATGCTTGTGGTCACCGGGGAGGGAGTGCACGGTCTAGCCGTGCACGAAGAACAAGATGAACTCTCCACACTTAGGAATTTTATTGATACTTGAGGTTTACAAGTGCTCCTAGAGCTGTATGAACTAGGGTTTGGTGCACTAGTTCCCTACTTGGTCCAACCTCCTCTAACCCTAGCTATCCCTCTCCTTATATAGGCGATGGATAGCTAGGTTACACCCATTTGGGTCTTAGGGTTACTATTTGGATCTTGGTCTTTATTGTACGGGCCGGGTCATGGGCTTGTACTAAGCCCAGTGGCCCATCCATAAAGCTAGATAGCTAACGATCTTCACGTATGTCGCCTCCAGTTCCTTTGGCGTCATGAAGTAACTTTGTACGTCAACCCTTGCTTTAGGCGTCACCCGGCTCCTTTCGTGTCACCCAGCGCCGCCCTTCTCTTTTGACCGTGCTTTACTATGGTCCCTCTTGAACCTCACTCGGAAAGGTGCCACGCGTCTTATCTGACTCGGCCCTTCCTTGTGAGACTCGGCTCGTTGGTTCCTGCAAGATCAACAAACTTGTCTTATATGGGCCGACATAGTTTCCATGTCGGCTGCATATGACCATCTTATCCGGCCGTCCTTACTCGGCCTGGTTCTTTCTTCACTCGGCATAAGCCAATCTGGGCAATGTTTTACCCCTTGTGACCCTACCGGGGGTCATCTCCCTGACATTAGTCCTTGAAGCTGGTGAGGTCTAGCAGTTCTAGCTGTTAGGTGTCTCCAGGTTCCTTTAATGTGATTGGAACTTCTTATTTTGTCTTTATTTAATGCTTAGGGCACACTATTTGGTGCAATCTTGCACCTTGCCGATTCTGTCTGAAAGTTTTCGGGTCTGTTCTTTGACTTTTTGGCTCATTTTTGCCTCGTGCCGAGTCATTTTGGCCAATTCCGAGTGATTTTCGGTGTGCTTCAGTCATTGACAGCTGGTAATCATGGTACTCCCCTTAAGTAGGGGTGAGGGGAACATAACTTCCCTCGCCCGTTCAGTTTCCCCATAGCCTCTTCTTCTTCCTCGCGCCTCCAAAATCTAACTTCCCCATTTGCGGTTCTTCGTCTCCTCAGTCCTTGCTTTGCGATTGCTCTTTTCCTCTTTCCATTCCACTACGGGTCCTTGCTCTTCCAAGCCTCTTCCAACGGCGGAAGAGACTGAATCCAGGGAAATCATGGATGCTCACGACGCCTTGAGGGAGCCAAGAACAGAGGTTCACATTGGCCTGCGGCCAGGGAGGGCTCGAGGCTCCCGAGGAGGTCGAGTGGCTGCACTCCACCAGGCGCATCCCACTTGAAGTGGACTGCCGCCTCCCTGCTGGTGATATTTCCCCCGAACCTGAGGTCAATGAGAGGGTGGTTTTCCTCTCCCACTTTGAGCGTGGTTTCGCCTTGCCCGTGAGCAATTTCTTCGTTTCCTTTATTTCCACTTTCCACCTTCAAACCCATCACTTGCCTGCCAACGCCATTGGCTCCCTCTCTTGTTTTATCTCTACGTGCAAGGCCTACCTTGGCATTTGGCCTACAGTTCTTCTGTGGGCCAAATATTTCAATTTTAGGATCCAAGTAGTTCCCCAGCCTGGCGCTCCCGTGCCGAGAAGAGGCCAACCCGGTGCGGTGCCGCTAGAATCACGCCCAGGAGATAATCCATCTTTCCTTGGGTTACTGGCTTAGATTCTTGCAAGAAATGGCATAGGACTTTCTTCTATGTCAAGAACAGTGGAGCCATTGATTACATCCAGCTCGCCCTTTTCTCAGACGAGGTCCCTAGCAAAGAGTACTAGAAGCTTGACCCACGCGACCAGAACGCTACGGTGAATGAGGCCAACGGGATTCTGGAGAGGTTACTATTGCCGGACGAGAACTTCCATCTTGCCGATAGGGATCTCATGTGTGCTTTCATTGCACGCCGGGTCAGCCCCATCCAAGCCAGGAGCCACAAGATGTGCTTCATGAGCGGCATGCAGGACCCCACTCGGCACTCCACGAAGGAGCTCACCCATGACTCCGTGGCCCGCCGAGTCAGCTCTATCTTCAAGCTAACTTTGGCGGAGGATTGGGCCTGGAGCTGCCCTCCATTTAGCCGGGTCAGGACTGTCCCCTGGGTAAGTTTCCGAATCACTTCCTATTCGACATAGATTTTCTTATGTTCATCTGCCATCTCGTTCGTTCTCTGTTCTTACTCTATTTATTTTTTGCAGAATCCTGTTAACCAGGTTGATGACAGTACTGTCCCTCCTAGTGCTTATAACGAGGACCGCTCCGACTCCGACAAAGTCGAGTTTGATATGGAGTGCTTCATGCCCATTCCACATGCAGCTGTCGCTTCAACTCCGGGTAAGAGACACACTCAAAACCCCTTACGAGATTGGTCTGACGACGACGACGATGATGATGATGATGATTGTGAGATTCTGGAGGTACTTTCCTTTAGACCTTATCCCTCTAACTTATTCGAGTAAGCCTGTCATTTACTTATGCAGCTAGCCAGGTACATGACACTCACCCTCTCGCTATGGGCGGAGTCGGCAAAATCCTTGTTGCCAAGCCGAGTAAGCGACGCGGGGCCTCCTCCAGTGCCCAGGCGGCCAAGAAGCACAAGGTTGCTCCTACTGCTCCTCCTGCTGCCACGCTGTACGAGACTCTAAAAGCCGCTGGGCGCCGAGTCACCCATCGCATAACGCGTGACCCGACCATCTCCGGGTAAGCTTTTGCGACCTGCTTACTTTGCATTTTTCCTTCTCATATTTTGTTATTGCTTTCTCATGAGCATTTTTTTAGCGCCGTGCCTTTGTCGGCCAGCTAGGCTGCTCCTAGAATCGCCTCGCCGCTAAGGCCTGCTCCTCCTCCTCCTACTGATTCCACGGTGCAGAGCCCCGTCCGAGTCGCTATTCCCACTACTGAGGCTAACGCTTCTCAGCGTCAGTCAAACCGAGTGGCACACCCGTCGGAGGAGACTTGGCCCAGCACATCTGCTGCACCACATGAACAACTTCCTGATCTTTGTGCTAGCAGTGTTGGCGTCGAGAACATATTCGCCGCTAGTTCCTCTGTTACCAGCCCACAAGTTGGTGTTCATGAACAACTTCCTGATCTTGGTGCCAGCAACATTGCTGAGCCCGCTCAACGGGCTCCCATCTTATCACCAGCCATACCTGCTCACTCTCCTCTTCTATCAAAGAATCAGACCCGGCCTGCCGCTTCAAGTCCGGCTCGCACTTCATCCGGCAAGCCCACAACTACCAAGCAGATGACCTTGGTCTATGCCCTAGGCACTGCACCTCAGATCCGGCCCATAACACCAACAACGGCACTCTCTCAAGAGGGTAAGACGGGCGGATCCGCAGCTGCTGGGTCTGGCGGCAGCTCCAAGGTTGTTACTCTGCATACCAGTGCTGATGCTACCCGCGCCAATGTGGGAACTTCCCTGAAGAAGGGGAAAGTTCTCACTCGAACGCTTAGCGGGAATGGACTTGGTGCAGCATAGCGCTATGCCGTTGCCCGAAACGCAGCCGGCGAGCAAGAGGTCAGCTCCAGCACTGGGAAGAAGATGAAGCTGGGATCCAAGGCCGTCTCCGACATGACCCAGCAGGCCATTGCCTTAATGGCCCGCGCGGATGAAGTGAATGAGGTACATAATATTTTTACTCTTTTGTGTATTGATTATTTCTGTTATACATTATCCCTAGTCCTCGAGGTTACTGCCGAATGAGGGATTCATTCGGCTATAAGCTCTAATCAATAATTTAGCCTTTATTTCCTCATGCCTAGTTCGCATGTTAGATTTTTGATCCCTAGTACCCGAGGTTACTGCCGAATGAGAAACTTATTCGGCCATAAGCTCTAAGATAGGAGTCAACCCTTATCCGTCCATAAGATTGATTCCACAATTGCTCACTGTCTTTTTTCTTTGTGCATCTTACACGTAATGAGCGCACCAAGGTGCACCAGGCTCTCCTCTGGGAGTATCGCAAGCTCGAACTTTCTCATCAGAAGCTGCAAGCCGAGACTCAAGGCAAGGGTAATTTTCTTACCCACCATATCTTTATTCGGCGCACCTTTCTCTATTTCATTTCCTTGATCTTTTCTCGCTGTTTTCCCACAACTTCTGTCCAGTCCACCATTGACACGCTGCACTCGCAGATCATTGAGACAGAAAGTAAGCTATTAGCAATTCTTTGGCTGCTTTGTGTTCATGCTCAACCCTTTGCCACTTTTATCCTGATGGATCGAGATAGCTTTGTTGTTGCTGACGAGTGATCTATTCCGAATAAGCAGAGAAACACCAAACCAAACTTCAGAAGGAGTGAGATGAGGTGACTCGGCTGAAGATATGAAGCAGTAGCATCAGGATGAGATAAATGGGCTACGGGAGGAGCTTGCCGAGAAATACGGCCAGCATGCCACCAACACCGAGAAGACCAAGGAGCTGCTCAGGGAGGCCGAGTCGGCGGTTGAGTTAGCTCACCTGGATCTCGACGCCCTCCAAGACAAGGCCAAGATTTGGCAAAGCAAGCTCGACGCTATAAACTCTTTCCTCGGTAGTGAGTTCTTATTCTTTTTGCACTGTGTTTTTACTTTTTGCTTCCTGTCTCTCTCCATTATTTTGCTGATGCTGCTTTGCGTTTGCAGAGAATTTTCCCGAGGCTGAGATGTTTGCAATTCAGGCCATGAAGAGAGTGCGAGCCGAATCTGGAGCTCCTGCTGATGGCGAGGTCAGCATCGACGAGCATCTTGTGGCTCTGTTCGAACGTGCCCAGACCCTCAAGTCATGTGGTGTGTACATGCTCAAATCAGCGATCCATGCATTCCGAATGCTCTGGCTGGATGAAGACGCGCCCACACTCATCGAGCCTCTGGCTACCAGGCTGCTTCTTACTAAAGACAGGCTGGATCAATGGCGCGAGTCGGCCGACCGAGCTGCAGCGGACAAAGTCCTTTCCTTCATGCTCTTGTGGTATGAGGACATCATCCTTGATGTTCTTGCATGCATAAGGGCTGAAGGAAAGTGGCTCCATGATCCTGAGCTGATCGAGAAACGCCAGGAGCGAGCTTACACCATGGTCGAGTATGCTCTGATGCATGCTTGGTGCGATGGTCCCAGCTACCTTGACCTCGGCAAACCCCTTTCTGGGATTGCTGAGGAGGAAGGTGCTGACAGCAAGGCCACCGAGTCAGACGACCCGGAAGACTCGGCCACCGATGCCCCTGACTCGGTAGATGCTTCGGATGCTTCTCCTAGCTCCAAGACCACTCATCTAAGCCCAGCTGCTTCTTAGGCTGACTAGAAAAACACTTTAACTTTGATGAGATCCCCGGTATGCCGGGTACAAATGTAACATACATTATACCTATTATTGGGTGTGTGCCTTTTGATAAGGCTTAAACTTCTTATTACACTTTAAATGTGAATCATCCAGGGGCAAGTCCTCGAGTTTCATTTTGCCGTTTCACTTTTCCTTGACTTTGGCTCTTGTCTACCTTTTTTGGCGTTCGACATTAGAGTCTCAAAGTACTAAGGATTGAGTTTCCGGATATGAAACTCAGATCACTTGACCTAGGATCATTCAACATATAATGCAATATAACATGCAGTTAGTTAGTAAAAACCATACATAGGGTCGACTCGCGTTTTCCCCTTTACTTATCCGGTGTTCATGTTTACTCATCATTGATACTTTCCTCTTGCTTGCCATGAAGCCGTGTTTTCGGACAACATCATAGTCGAAGAGTTGATTCTTTCCGAGTAAACATTACTTGTTCCGAGATAAATTTTAAGTGTCAACACCAGCCGACATAGAAAAAGGTAAACATAAGGGGCAGTCCCCGAGTCAGTTTTTCAAGTCATACCATTTTATTATTAGCACATAGCCGGCATAAGCGTCCGACATATGAGAGTTTGAGTGATACATTGCTTCTCCTAAGTGTAGAAGGGGCGAAGTAGTGCCACATTCCATGGCCTTTTGGTTTCATCACCTGACCTATCTGCCTTGTTATTTTGTGCTTCATGAGCATCTATTAGAAAATATGAATCATTATGCAATGCTTTGCTTACAATGAATGGACCTTCCCATGGGGGTGATAGCTTATGCATTCCAGCTGTGCGCCGCACTAGTCTAAGTACCATATCCCCTTCTCGGAAAACACGAGGTTGAACTTTCCGGCTATGATAGCGTTGGAGGTTCTGCTGTTATATAGCGGATCTGGATAATGCCAATTCCCTTGCTTCTTCGAGTAAGTCCATTCCATCCTCTCGGGCCTATTTTACCTTGGCTTCCGAGTATTGCCTTACTCTTGGAGGGTCATACTCTATGTCGGCAAGCAAAACTGCTTCTACCCCATATACAAGAAAGAACGATGTATATCCTATTGATCGATTCGGAGTTGTCCTTTGGCTCCATAACATGGAGGGTAATTCCTCTATCCAACAACCAGGTGATCTCTGGAGTGGATCCATTAAGCGGGGCTTTATCCCAGATAGAACTAAACCATTAGCTCGTTCAACTTATCCATTTGATTCTCGATGGGCGACTGACGCTATGTCAAGTCTTATTTGGTTTTTCCTACAAAATCGAGCGAAAGCTCCTTCGGCAAAGTTCATGCCATTATCTATGATTACACTGTGTGGGTAACCATATCTCAAGATTATGTCCCTTAGGAATGTGACAACTATTTTTCCGTCCAATTTTTTGATGGGTTTCACTTGTATCCATTTGGTGAACTTGTCAATCATTACCAGTATGTGAGTCATGCCACCCCTTGCTGGTTTGAATGGTCCTACCATATCCAGGCACCATACCGCGAATGGCCAAGTGATTGGTATAGTTTTCAATTTAGATGCTGGTAAGTGTGACCTGGACGCATAGCGCTGGCAACCATTGAATTTTCCTACTAGCTCTTGTGCTTCTGCCAGTGCACTTGGCCAATAGAATCCATGTCGGAATGCCTTGGCCACCAATGCCCTCGATGACGCATGGTGCCCACACTCTCCTTGGTCAATGTCCACCAAAATTTCTTGGCCTTTCTCTGGACTTATGCAACGTTGCAGTACACTTGTCACACTTCTTTTGTACAGCTCCTTGTTGATTATGGTGTAGGCTTTTGCTCTTCTTTCTGTTTGCCTTGCCAATATCTCATCATATGGCAAAGTTCCATCTTTGAGGTAGTTGAATATTGGTTGCGCCCATGTTGGTATCAGCGGTGCCGGATCTGTTTCTTCATCAATTTCCATTGGATCCGCCGACATATGTTCTGCCGACATAACCTGAGGAGTCCCCGGGTGTGATTCAGTAACCCCTGAGGCGAGTGGAATAGTCCCCGAGTGACTCGAACCTGCCCCTGAGTCAATATCTATTGGCACAACGTCTGATTACTGACTTGTTAGGGTGAGCCTGATTGACTCTGATTCTGGTGACGACTTGATCGATGGTTTCCTGAGATGCTCCAGTGCTACTCGTGGTGGAATTTCTTGGCGAGATGAGCCTAACTTGGATAATACATCCGCTGCTTCATTCTCTGCTCTGGGTACATGATGAAATTCACACCCGTCAAAGTATCCCGAAATTGGTTGCACATGAAAACGATACAGTGCCATGTTTGCATCCAACGCGTCCCAACGCCCAGATACTTACTGGATCACCAAATCCGAGTCACCAAAACACATGATCCTTTTGATGCCAGTCTCTTTGGCCACTTTTATGCCGTGGACAAGTGCTTCATACTCGGCACACATGATTGGAAGCAGCGAAGTGGATCTGTAACAATACTTGAGCTGATCCCTCTTTGGCGATGTGAGCACTATCCCGGAACCTAGACCCATTTTCGTCTTGGACCCGTCAAATTTCATCTTCTAGTAATTCAGATCTGGTAGTGGTGGTTCGTATTGCTTTTCCATCCAATCCACGAAGAAATCAGTTACGGCTTGAGACTTGATTGCATCTCGCCTATCATATTGTGGAGTATATGGTGCTAGCTCTATGGCACATTTTGCGACTCGGCCACTGGCATCTTTGCTTCCCAATATATCCGAGATAGGTGCCTCACATATTACCCGAATTGGGTGTTCTTGAAAATAATGCTTCAGCTTCTTCGCTTCCATATACACCCCATATGTCATTTTTTGGTAATGGGGATAATTTTGCTTTGATATAGAGAGAACTTCGCTCAAGTAATAAACTATCCTTTGGACTGATTTGCCCTCTTCTTCACGTTCAGCCACTATTACTGCACTTACAACTCTGTTGGTTGCGGCGACATAGAGCAACATTGGCTCTTTGGATAGTGGTGATGCTAATATTGGTGTTGTTGCCAACATCTTTTTGAGTTCATGGAAAGCGCTATCAGCTTGCTGTGTCCATGTGAATTTGTCTGATTTTTTCATCAATTGATATAGTGGTAGGGCTTTTTTGCCTAGCCGACTAATAAATCTTCTCAACGAGGCCAGGCATCCTGTGAACTTCTAGACATCGTTGAGGGTTTTTGGCAATTCCATTCTTTCGATGGCCCTGATCTTTGTCGGTTTAGCCTCAATTCCTCGGCTAGATACAAGAAATCCGAGTAACTTCCCAGCCGGGACACCAAATGTGCATTTTTACGGGTTAAGTTTCATCCGGAATCTTCTTAAGTTTGCGAATGTTTGACGCAAGTCCTCAATTAGAGTATGACTTTGCTTGGTTTTTATCTCCACGTCATCGACGTATACTTGAACATTTTTGTCCAATTGATCTTGCAAGCATTTTTGCATGCATCTTTGATATGTTGCACCTACATTTATCAATCCAAATGGCATGGTATGATAGCAATAAGCCCCATACGGGGTGATAAAAGCTGTCTTTATTTCATCATTCGGATTCAATGGTATCTGGTGGAAACTAGAATACGCGTCCACAAATGGCAACAATTCACACCCAGCAGTAGAGTCTATGACTTGATCGATCCGTGGCAGGGGAAATGGGTCTTTTGGACACGCCTTATTGAGGTTCGTGTAATCAATACACATGCGCCACACCACTGCCATGTTTGGGTCGTCTTTTTTCTTCTCGACCAAGACTGGATTTGACAACCAATCTGGGTGCAGTACTTCCATGATGAATCCAGCGGCTAAGAGCCTTGCTATCTCGACAGCTATCACTTTCCTCCTATCTTCAGCAAAGCGGCGGAGGGGTTGCTTCACCGGACTGGCATCTAGCCTTACATGAAGAGAGTTCTCAGCTAGCTCCCTCGGAACTCCTTGCAAATCCTGTGTGGACCATGCAAATATATCCCGATTCTCACGGAGGAAGCTGGTGAGCTCTCTTTCCTATTTGTCAGTTAGCCCGGCCCCAATGGTAACTATGCACTCTGGGAAAGTCTCGTCCACCTGTACCTTCTTGGTTTCCTTGGTAGGTTGGAATGACACACTTCCATGCGGGTTAGTAAGTGCCGACATGGACATGTGTGCTGCTTTGGCCAATGCTGCCACTTCCATCATTTGGTGCTTTTCCTGTTCTATGACCAGTGACTCAGCTAGCGAAGATCCGGCCGAGGCACAAGCAATAGATCTTTTGTAATTTCCTTCGACTGTGATAACTCCACATGGACCTGGAAGTTTCATCTTCAAGTAAGCAATGTGAGCAGTAGCCATAAACTTTTCCATAGCCGGCCTGCCGAGTAAGGCATGGTATGAGATGACCAGGTCAACCACCTCGAACTCTATGGCTTCAGTGCGACAATTCTCTCTGTTGCCGAATAAGACGTCAACCCAGATTTTGCCAATTGGCTCACAGGACAATCCCGGCACAATGCCATGGAAAGTTGTCTTAGTCGGCTCCAGCATGTTCATAGTAATGCCTAATTTGAGCATGGTATCCTTGTACATGATGTTGATGCTACTGCCATCATCGATCAGCACCTTGGAAAATATCACATTGATATTAGGGCCCATGAAAGTTGGATCCAAGACTAGAGCATAACCTTCTGGGGTTGGCATGATCTTGGGGTGATCCTTTATGCTCCAAGTTATCTCCTATTCAGAACAATGCATGTACTTTGGAATTGCCGGCATTGTGGCAGTCACTTCCATCACCCGTCTCTGTTGACTCTTTTTGTCATTTGGCTCTGTGACAAAGACGACATAACTCTAGTGGTGCTCTATATACTTATTTTTTCCCATGGCCGTCATGAGCATCGTCACCTCTTGGGTTATGCACCTGATGCACAACCTCTCTTCTTTCTTGATTATGATACCTCAGTTGCCTGTTCTCGTATATGTGCTCAGCTCCAACAGCTTGGGCATTTCCTCCTGTGAGCGGTGGAGGGGGAGGTGGTGGTAGTTGCTTACTCGGCGAATCCACTCTATATCCCTTCTAAAACCAAGTGCATTGTCTTGTTGTGTGATTTGCTGGCTTACTCGGACTAGGCGTGTGAAATTTACATGGCTGATCGAACATCATCTCATAGGTATATTTCTGTCTGTCCTAATACGGCTTTCTTTGTTCGTGTGGATTTTTTTCCATCATTCTTTAGTATCCACTGTTGTTGTCCACTTATCCTTTGATGTTGGCTACTTCCAGCATCTGCATGATCCTGACTCACGACCGCAACCTGAGTCGAACCATACCTGTAATCTGGCCTTTCATCTCTTCTTTTGCTTCTATATTCGGCTGTTTCCTGGCGCCTTTGCGATTCAGAAGCGTAATAGATCTGAGTCTCAGTCATCCCATTTGCCGGCATGAGCAGAGGCTGAGTCGGATCTCCTAACGCATACGAGTCAACAATCCTTATTGTTTCTGCCAAGCTTGCTGGCATATCTCTCTGTAACCTTTGCCATAACACACTTCCATGTCTGCATCCTTGTGCAAACCAAGCGATAGCCTATGACTGGATTACCCCTTCGCAAGAGTTGCGCATTGTGCACCATCTCGTGAGGAATTCTCTATCCGTTTCATTCGGCCTTTATTTGCACATTGCCAGCTGTTGCGGGCGATTCGGACTCTTGTAGGTGCTAGTGAAATTGGTCACAAACACATCTTTAAAGTCGATCTAGCTGTTGATGCTTCCTGGCGGCAAGTTATTTAGCCACACTCTTGCTGGTCCTTCTAGCATCTGCGGTATATATCACACTGCCCATATCAAATTTCCCTGCGTGATTTTCACAGCATTTCCATAATCTATGAGCCAGTCCTCTGGCTTTGTGCTTCCATCGTACGTTTTTGTTCCTCTGGCCAGCTGAAAATTTGGTACATGTGGCCCCTTCATGATCCTTGGGCCAAAACATGGTGGACCCTCCGGACCTTGCGACTTGATCAGTTCTGCCATCTTGATTCGATCAAGCTTTATCCTTGCATCATCCGGCTGAATGTTTCTGCCTCCGAGTCTAGATCCCATTGCTTGGTATGCATGATCCGGAAATTCATACCCGTCATTCACCATCGCCGAGTAACCATCATTGTACCTGTTTGTGTTCTGGTCTGCAGGTTACTGCACTACTTTTTCTGCGCTTTGCTGTCTTCTTTCGGGATGAGCTGGAGCATTATTCGGAGCTGGATTTCCTCCTCCTGCCGAGTGATCTCCATGCCTAGGTTGAGGCGCAAAATATTGCCCTCCATTGTCATTCCTTTGTCCTGCTTGCCTTTCTCGTCCTGCATTTTCCTGGTTCTCATTTCCCTGAACGTTATTCCTTCTTGTTCCTTATGCATGTGCTGGGTTTCCCTGAGCTATTTCCGGGTCATAGGTGATCATTTGCTTGTTCCTTCCTGAATCCACACTCTTTTCTTTTCTTTGTCTTGGTGCCACTCCGGTTGAGGAGGCTGTATTACCTGCTGACCTTGCCGAGATAGGAGTTGTCGAGTGAACCAGCTATGATCTCCCTGCTATACCCGGATTTGCTCTATAGTATGCTTCATTCAGCATCCCTGCTGCTCTCACCAGTTCATTGACTCGCTCTTGTTGCCTTTTCTTTGCTTCACCCGTCAAATGGGATAGCTCTGCCATTGCTGCCTCTGCGGCTCTCAGGTTAGCTGCTGCAGTATTGTACGTTGGCCGCATGGCTGTTTCATTGCTATTTTCTGGTGTTAGCTTTGACGTTGAATCTGACAACTCCTCGTTGACTCAATTTGCCGAGTTGAGCTCTCGGATTGTGATATCCACATCTTGCTGTAACTGCACTAACTCCTTTGCATTCTCCAGGACCTTTATCCTGTTATCCTCTAACTTGGCCTGCACACGTGCCGGGTCAGCTGTCTGCGCTACTGGCTCTGCCAACTTGTCTATTGCCTCTTGCAGCTCTTTGGCTCTCTTACTTCTAGCTATGTTCTCTGGATTTTCTAGCGGTGCCTTTGCTGTTCTTGCAGCCCTTGGCGTTTCCTCTTGATTCCGTCCCTCAGGATCCTCATTCACTACGGGAGCTACTAGAGGTGCTGTCGGGTTAGGAGTTGTCATCATTACCTCTATGGAGACGAGCTGGTGAAGCTTTCCTGCGGCAGGAACCGTAGGTAGATCCAACGCCAGGATGACGCGCTCCGGATAGGCGCTCTCCATGTGCACAACGATGTAGACCTGGTGCTCGCCGAACTTGATGAAGGGACCGCCTCTCGGGAACGGCTTGGTCCCAAAGCACCCCGCGTTGTCGCCGACGAAGTTGAGCGCTCCAAACCTATGGATGAGGCCGGAGTAGACGCACTCGCCGGTCTTGGCGATGATATTGCCCGTCCGGATGAAGACTCCATCAAGCACTGATACGTTGGAAACGTATCTATAATTTTTGATGCTCCATACTTGTTTAGTATCTACTTTGCTTTACTTGTCCACATTTTGAGGTGCTTTTTACATGTTTTCTGGTACTAACCTACTAACAAGTTGCAACAATGCCAGATGCCTGATTTTTGCTGTTTTTGGTTTCAGAAAGGTTAGTAAAGAAATATTCTCGGAATTGGACGGGACAAAATAAAAAGTCAATTACTTTCCATGGGGAACAAGAAGTCCAGAGGAGAGCCGGGGAGGCGAGCCAGAGGGGCCAAACCCCCCAGGCACGGCCATAGGTGGGCCCACGCCTGGCTAGGGTTTGGTGCCCCTGGCAGGCCCCTCTGTCTCCCCCTTCGCCTATAAAAAGCTCCCGATGCAGAAACTCTGAGTACCCGATCAGAAATCCATGAAACCGTCTGTAGCCGCCGCCACCATCGTCCCTAGATCGAGGGGGATCTGAAGTTCTTCCAGGCACCCTGCTAGAGGGGAGATCATCCCGGAGGCCTTCTCTCTGGTATGATGCGTGAGTAGTTCCACCTTGGACTATGGGTCCATGTAGTAGCTAGATGGTTGTATCTCCTCCTTGTGCTTTCATGTATAGATCTTGTGAGCTCCGTTCATAATCAAGATCTAATATATTTGTAATCATGCATGTTGTGTTTGTGGGGATCCGATGGATATTGAGATTACTATGTCAGATTGATTAATGGTTTTGTCTATTTGATTCTATCATGTCTGTGTTGTTTGTGATCTTGCATGCTCTCTATTGTTAGTGGCTATCTTGGCCAAGTAGTTGCTAGTGACTCCAAGTGGGGGTATTTATGCTCGATAGTGGGTTCATGCCTCTAGTTTCCAAGGGAAGTGACAGAAATCTCTTCGGTTGTAGATGTGCTGTTGCCACTTGGGAGAAAACAACGGTCTCTTGTTCATGGAACAAGTGGATTGTTTACCTTACACACTTTGCTTAAAGCAGTTGTCTGTTGCTTGCAACTTAATACTGGAGGGGGTTCGGATGATAACCTGAAAGTGGACTTCTAGTCATAGATGCAGTTGGATGGCGGTCTATGTATATTGTTGTATTTCCCAATCGAATCTCATAGGATCTTTTTGTCTAGTATTGCATTGTTATGCCTTGCTCAGTTCCTGTCAATTGCCCTGTTGTAATTTGTTTACCCTTCATGCCATGTTGTTTATCTAAGGAGAGCACCTCTAGTGAACTATGGACCCTGGTCCAATCTTTACCATTGATACATCTTCCACTGTTACCTGTTTACTTGCTGCAAACCATCATCACCTTCCACACCATACTTTTAATCCTTTGTTACAGCAAACTGGTGAGCTTGACAACCTCACTGATTTGTTGGGGCAAAGTTTTAAGTTTGTGTTGTGCAGGTTTCCACGTTTCTTACAAGACCTTTGAGACGTTTCCTTCCTCCTACTGGTTCGATAATCTCGGTTTCTTACTAAGGGAAGACTTGCTACTATGCTCATCACACCTTGCTCTTGGGGTTTCCAACGAAGCGTCCCACGACAGTACTGGGCGCCATCAGTGCTTCAAAACAACGAGTCTTGGCAACGGTGCCTACTAAGGATGAACACTTTATAACTTGATATTTTGTGAGAGGGATCATCTTATAATGCTATTGCCACGATCTAAGCAATACAAGATGCATAAAAGGATTAACATCACATGCAATTCAAAATATGTGATATGATATGGCCTTTCTTCTTGTGCTTCGGATCTCCATATTCAAGCACGGACATGATCTCCATCATCACCAGCTTGGCGTCAAGGTCAATGGCACCTCTCCATGGTTGTCGTCCACCAACATCAAATATTACAACTACTTTTAATAATAGACATGCATGTCTTAACAACATTAAAAAGACAACCATAAGGCTCCTGCTGGTTGTCGACTTATAATAAGGAACATTGCATACATCATATATAATCACAATCATGGCCATATCACATCACAGCACACCCCTACAAAACAAAGTTAGACGCCTCTAATTTTCTTTGCATATTTTACGTGGTTTGAGGCTTTCAATAAGTACCGTTCTAACTTACGAACAAGAACCACAACGTTGATGCTTAAACTATCAAGTGCCCGTTGTAAATTGAATCTTTACTATGATGGGAGAGACAGACACCCATAACACCACTTATGCAATACAAGTTGCATGTTGAGCACGGAGCAAGTCTCATGAACAATGTCATGTAAGGTTAGCCTAGGCCGCTTCATCCCACCATCCCGCAAGATGAAAAGTACACAAGAAGCAATCGACAACTGTTACTTGTTTACTTGCTGCAAACCATTACCTTCCACACCATACGTTTAATCCTTTGTTATAGCAAACCGGTGAGCTTGACAACCTCACTGTTCGTTGGGACAAAGTCTTAAGTTTGTGTTCTGTAGGTCTCCGCGTTGCTTGCAACACCTTTGAGATGTTTCCTTCCTCCTTCTGGTTCGATAACCTCGGTCTCTACTATTGGAAGACTTGCTGCTTGCTGCTTCACACCTTGCTCTTGGGGTTTCCAACGAAGTGCTCCACACAGGCGCATCAACAAGTTTTCTAGCGCCATTGTCGGGGAGGCTAAGGACGTCTTCACTAGGGGAGTCCTTCACTTCCTTTCTCTTTACTTTTTTTAGTTTTCTTTGTTTATTTTGCTTGGTTCTGTTTGCCTCTTTCAAAAAAAACACAAAAAAATTAGTTCCTGCTCTAGTTGCCACCTTGCTCTAGCTCACCATGTTGCTCCCCAAATTCGCCCTGAAAGATCTTGCAATAGGTAGTGGCTCAATAATTGGGAAAGATAATATTGAAGAATTCTTTAATTATGTTGGCAAGAATGAGGATATTGAGGAAAAATCTATAGCAGAGCTTGCTCCTAATTATGAGATTGCTGCAGCTTCTTTAGTTCATATGTTGGAGGCTAGGTTTGTTAGCCTTAATCCCTTCATACAATTTTTATTTCTAAAACCAAAAGAAGAGAAGAATGCTGAAAAGAGGGAATTCATCCTTGAAATTTTATCAAAAGAATCCCATAATGTTGCTAAGGAAGCCAAAAAGGTTTTTGAGCATTTCAATATGTTAGGCTCAAGTGTAGATGTTGTGGGTATTTCTGATAAAACTAAGCCTAGAGAAGAAATCAATATACCCATACCCTTTAAGCTTGTTGGAATGCATGAAGCCTTTGAAAAGAACTTTGATTGGATTGCTCCTGATTTTTTTTGATGAAAATAGTAGAAAAAAGAGACATGAGAAGGGATCCTCCAAAACCCATTTGGATGAGATACCTTTCATAGTTGAAGAATTTGCCAGTATGAATGTTAATGCTTCTTCATTTGAAAATACTTGATTCTTCTTGCTTCTTGTGCCTAACTTAAAGGCGTTAAAGAAAAGTACTTATTGGGATATAACCCAAGAGTTTAATTGAGTATTGGAAGTTATTACTTCAGTAATGACCTCTCCTTATCCTTTTTGTTTGCTTTTCGTGCCAAGAATGACCTCTAATGAGAGGGAAGTAAGATTTGGGGAGTTACTGTCCCAAAACAGATTTATGTCCTCCACCACAAAAATTCGTGAGGAGGCTCTGTAAGTCGGATTGATATCAAAATTTACGAATAAATCCCACAGTATGTTAGATAACTTTTGTTAGTTCAACACTTTTTGATTTGAGCAACAGAAGATGTTCGAAAAAATCAGTTTCTAACTGCTAGTCTGTTTTGACAGATTTCTGCCATTATTTGCATTTGCTTCTTATTGATTCCTTTTTGAGTTCTCTTCAGGTAAATTGAGCTTTTTGAAGGAGTTACTACAGTATCTTGTGTTTTTAGTGAAAATCCTTGCTGTTCCAAAGCTTTTCCAGTGGTCTAATATCTTTTGAATACACTAATGTTGCTAATGAAGATTGTGTGAAGTTTTGTATGAAGGAAAAATTTCAGTTGTAGAGAGAGAATGATGTAATGAGATGAAGAATGGACAAAAGATCAAGCTTGGGGATGATACCATGGTGTCACCCCAAGAAATATCCAAGAGGTATAAACGTCAAAGCTTGGGGATGCCCAAGGCATCCCCTTCTTCATCAATAAAAAGCTCAGGTCTGTCTAGACACTTCGTTTTTATTGTTTCATGCACAATTGTGTTGTTCTTGGAGCGTCTTAGTTTTTGTTTTCTTTGCTTAGTTTGTTTAGTTTTCTTAAGTATTTTGGACCCCCGTTCTCGCTGTGTTGTTTTGCAAATAAGTTTGCTTGGTGTTGGAAAGGAGTAGTAAGTTCTTGCTTGAAGTGCAAGAGGATCTTGCATTGACTATGACTTAGACTTTAGCATGACATGCTAGGTGTTGTTTTAACCTTATGCTTAGTGATTATTGATGTAGCATGTATTGTTCCAAACAACTAGGATTGCTTAGGGTGCCTTGAAGAAATTATGCGTTGTTTTAGCATGCAAAAGCATATTATTGTGATATTCTCCTTTGATGCTTTACTTGGGTTGACTTGGCACATGATCACACCATGTTATGACTCTCACAAGTCACCATTAGCCTCTATGATCATTTAGTACTTGACTTGTAGTACCACTCTTTGCTTTGATTAGTATGCTTTGTTGCACTGCATGATTATGGCCATTATTGCTCTCTTAGTTGGTTGCTCCCAGTCTTTTGCTAGCCTCCACTTGTATGAGTAAGTTCTACTCATGCCTCCAACTCCTAAGAAACCAAGTTATTCCAAAGTGTCCACTATAAACTCCTATGCATGGTGTGTTACACCATTCCAAGTATATTTCTGTTTTCAACTATCTTCCAATTAAAAACTATTTTGTTATGTTAAAACTTAGTGATTAAGGCCCTCACGAACTTGATGGCACACTTTATTCTTTGCCCCTAATAAACTTGAACCATTGTGACAACTTTGTCGTATATGCTTGCACTTATAAGTTTGAATTAGCAGAACCGTGCTGTCATGGGGAACATTTTCAACATTGCACTTGTACCTTGTTGTACTCAGTTGATATCATGCTCTTTTGTACATGGATGTCATCGGTGTGAAATAAAGAGGGGACCTGTAAGTCCATGGAGTTTGTATTCTGTGTTAGGAAAACGCCTGGGCCGCTAGCCTAAGCCATGCCTAATCATGGTGGAAACTTGCAGCATCACCCTAATGAGCTATCTATGAAGAATCCTCAATAAAAAGCTATGCATATGGTAAATAAAAAGATTGCTGAGATGCTCATTGTCTGCTTGCCTTGTCATTTTGGTAATGGGAAAGCTCATGTACCATGTGCAAGGGGTACCCCGTTGGCGGTTCTCAATGATATGCAAATACTTAAAGTGACAAGAACTTACCTGGACCCAATGTTGAGTATGCATGAGGTGTGTCCCTCGTATTCAAGGGACTTGAGATTGCCAACTTATACTTTGTCAAGCATATATTCCAGCTTTGCCACTTTAACCTTAACCACTTCAAGATGCTTATGATAGGGGCAATGAGGGCTGAAAGCTAACAAGTACCACAATTTTTGGAAGCTCTTTTTGAAACTTGTAATCCCTGCTTCCTTTACAAAAAGGCCTTTCTTCCACCACTATTGAGTCTCCACCTTCTACCTTTAGGCACAATTAAGAGAGCATAGTTGTCATTCTGTGTGCAGTGTTCCAAAGATTATTAATTGATGCATATTGTGTTATTACTTTCTCTTGTGCTATTTGTTTCTAGTCACCCTTGTGAACTTTGCAGGTGTCCTATGCATCTATTTGCTACTCTATGAGGGACAAGATGATTGCCACTATGCTATGTTTTCTGCATGTAAAACAAACAAACGTTTTTCAATGCATGTTATTCATGATCTTTGTTTGTAGCTTTTCATGTTGCATGCATAGTTAATAGGTCCTATTTTTAGAAATCCATCTTTCATGCACATGTTTAGAGTTCTTTGATCCCAGCTTTCAATGCTTGCAAATGGTTGGATCATTATTGTGAGGGTGCATGTCACCTCAAAAATTATTCTGTTTATCACTTACCTACTCGAGGACGAGTAGGATTTAAGCTTGGGGATGTTGACATGTTGGAAAAGTACCATGCTTGTTTAGTATCTACTTTGATTTACTTGTACACACTTTGAGGTGCTTTTTACATGTTTTCTGGTACTAACCTACTAACAAGTTGCAATAGTGCCAGATGCCTGTTTTCTATTGTTTTTGGTTTTAGAAAAGTTAGTAAAGAAATATTCTCGGAATTGGACGGGACAAAAGAAAAAGTCAATTACTTTCCGTGGGGAACAAAAAGTCCAGAGGAGAGCCGGGGAGGCGAGCCGGAGGGGCCACCCCCAGGCGCGGCCACAGGTGGGCCCACGCCTGGCTAGGGTTTGGTGCCCCTGGCCGGCCCCTCTGTCTCCCCCTTCGCCTATGAAAATCCCCCGATGCAGAAACTCTGAGTACCCGATCAGAAATCCACGAAACCGTATATAGCCGCCGCCACCATCATCCCTAGATTGGGGGGATCTGAAGTTCTTCCCGGCACCCTGCCGGAGGGGAGATCATCCCGGAGGCCTTCTCTCCAGTATGAAGCGTGAGTAGTTCCACCTTGGACTATGGGTCCATGTAGTAGCTAGATGGTTGTATCTCCTCCTTTGTGCTTTCATGTATAGATCTTGTGATCTCCGTTCATGATCAAGATATAATCTATTTGTAATCACGCATGTTGTGTTTGAGGGGATCTAATGGATATTGAGATTATTATGTTGGTTTCATTAATGGTTTTGTCTTTATGATTCTCTCATGTCTGTGTTGTTTGTGATCTTGCATGCTCTCCGTTGCTAGTGGTTATCTTGGCCAAGTAGTTGCTAGTGACTCCAAGAGGGGGTATTTATGCTCGATAGTGGGTTCATGCCTCTAGTTTCCAAGGGAAGTGACAGAAATCTCTACGGTTGTAGATGTGTTGTTGCTACTAGGGAGAAAACAACGGTCTCTTGTTCACGGAACATGTGGACTGTTTACCTTACACACTTTTCTTAAAGCAGTTGTCTGTTGCTTGCAACTTAATACTGGAGGGGGTTCGGATGATAACTTGAAGGTGTACTTCTAGTCATAGATGCAGTTGGATGGTGGTCTATGTATCTTGTTGTATTGCCCAATCAACCTCATAGGATCTTTCTGACTAGTAATTGCATTGTTATGCCTTGATCAGTTCATGTCAATTGCCCTGCTGTAATTTGTTTACCCTTCATGCCATGTTGTTTATCTAAGCAGAGCACCTCTAGTGAACTATGGACCCCGGTCCAATCTTTACCATCAATACATCCTCCACTGTTACTTGTTTACTTGCTGCAAACCATTACCTTCCACACCATATGTTTAATCCTTTGTTACAGCAAACCGGTGAGCTTGACAACCTCACTGTTCATTGGGACAAAGTCTTGAGTTTGTGTTGTGTAGGTCTCCGTGTTGCTTGCAACACCTTTGAGACGTTTCCTTCCTCCTTATGGTTCGATAACCCCGGTCTCTACTGACGGAAGACTTGCTGCTTGCTGCTTCACACGTTGCTCTTGGTGGGCGCCAACTGTCGTGGTGGTGTCACGGTAGATGCCATGCGTAGGCTTAAATTGGGGGACGAATGGATGCTTGTGGTCACCGGGGAGGGAGTTTATGGTCTAGCCACGCACGAAGAACAAGATGAACTCTCCACACTTTTATTGATACTTTTGGTTTACAAGTGCTCCTAGAGCTGTATGAACTAGGGTTCGGTGCACTAGTTCCCTACTTGGTCCAACCTTCTCTATCCCTAGCTATACCTCTCCTTATATAGGTGATGGCTAGCTAGGCTACACCCATTTGGGTCTTAGGGTTACTGTTTGGATCTTGGTCTTTACTGTATGGGCCGGGTCATGGGCTTGTACTAAGCCCAGTGGCCTAGTCCATAAAGCTAGACAGCTAACGGTCTTCACGTACGTCGCCTCCAATTCCTTTGGCATCATGCAGTAACTTTGTATGTCAACCCTTGCTTTAGGCGTCACCCGGCTCCTTTCGTGTCACCCGGCGTCGCCCTTCTCTTTTGACCGTGCTTTACTTTGGTCCCTCCTGAACCTCACTCGGAAAGGTGCCACGCGTCTTATCTGACTCAGCCCTTCCTCGTGAGACTCAGCTTGTTGGTTCCTGCAAGATCAACAAACTTGTCTTATATTGGCCGACATAGTTTCCATGTCGGCCGCATATGACCATCTTACCCGGCCGCACTTACTAGTCTTGGTTCTTTCTTCACTCGGCGTAAGCCAAGCTGGGCAATGTTTTACCCCTTGTGACCCTACCGGGGGTCATCCCCCCGACAGAGATGCTCTCACTATTCCAATCCCACCGGCTTCAGATCTTACTCCGGATGTGTTGGAGAAAAGGGCCGAGGACTTGGAAAAGCACCACTTGTTTCTACTAGAAGAGGCTGCACGCCTCTTCGAGATGAGACATCAGTTAGACAGTGATCCTGCCAGATATCAGTCAGATTTCAATCGACACCCAAGCAAGACAAGGGGAGGTCCCTTTCTTGCTACCATGAATCCGGATATCCACAAAGATCTATTCGACGGAAAAGATGGAGAGAAGATACGAGTCTATAGCACGCCGGTCGAAAACGTTGCTGCAGCTCGAGCCATCCTCGCCAACAATCCATCTCCGCAGCAGGTCCAGCAGTGCGTTGGTCGAAGCCGTAGGGGCAGAGGCGGCAATGTTGAGAGGAGAAGCAGAAATCCGACTCCACCACGCAGAAGCCGTGAGCCTCCAAGGCGCAGATCTCTCTCGCCAAACGATGCTCGCCATCGCATTGAATCAAACGTAGAAGTGCAAAGGTACGAGGAAGAAGATGTGTATGTGGGACCCAAATGCTTTGGACCACATATACGTCAAACAAGATTTCCGGTTGACTTTGGCATCGCCAACACATTCAACCCTATGATGGTGCAGATCAACCAGATACTTGGCTCCAGTATTTTTTCCAGGCTTGCTACATCGCCAAAGGAGGAAACAGCCTGGTTTCAGTCCGATATCTCCCACTTATGCTGAGGAAGACAGCTCGATCATGGCTCAATGAACTACCAGAGAATTCAATTCACAATTGGTATTATATGCAAAGTGCGTTCTTTTCAAAATTCGAGAGAACATACAGGAGGCCCTGCACAGTCAGAGACTTGCAGCGTTGCACCCAAAGACCCGGAGAAAGCTGCCAGGATTACCTCAGACACTGGATCGATACAAAGAACTCTTGCGAAGGAGTAAACGAGCAAACTACGATAGAAGCTTTTATTGCAGGACTTCCAGTCGGACTTTTATATCACAGGCTGAAGCGTGACCACGTCACAGATTTGGGAGAAATGATAGAGACGGCAAGCAAATATGATGATGCCGAAGATGATTCAGATGGGCTGCTAAATATTCTGGCCAATCCCAATGCGGCCAAACAACCAAAACAAACTCAGAAGCGCAAGAACAACTCGCACGAAAAGCCGGCTCCGGACAACGCATCTGTCAACGCAACGTTTGGATCTAGAGGACGAGGAGGGCGTGGAGGGGGCCGGGGTAGAGGCCAAGGAACTTCCCGAATCCAGGGCAGAGGAGACCAGCAACCCGAAAGAACCTATACCTGGGCCGACATTGCCAACAATCCCTGTGTCCACCACTTGGATAGTAACGGCTACCCACACAAATGCCGAGTGTAATTTCAATGAAGACATCAAGAAAGACGAATCCGCTGGCTACAGAGCCAAGCGACAAAAAGGAAAGAAAAATTCCGAGAAAGGAAAGGAGCCCAAGGAAGATTCCAACATGGAAGAGGCGGAAGCCGCCGCAGAGCCCAAGTCGGATGGAAAGAAAACTTTTCCGACTAAGAAGGACGCATACGTCTGCTTCCTTGGGTCTCAACCTTCAAAGAAAAAGAAGGCGGTTCTCTGTGAGCTCAATGCCATGGTTCCAGCTGTTCCACAGTTTCTGGACTGGTCGTATGTGACCATCACCTTTGATCGTTCAGATCACCCGAGGAAAACGCATCATCGGGGAAAGTACCCTCTGGTCGTCAATCCTCTTATTGATGGCTATGATTTTTCTAAAACACTCATGGACGGTGGAAGCAGCATCAACATTCTCTACATCGAAACGCTCCACCGCATGAAGCTGCATGAGAGCTAGTTGAGTTACAGCAGTGTAACTTTCCATGGCATTGTACCAGGAAGACAGACGGATTCTCTGGGTGAGATTACTCTAGACGTAACATTCGGAACCTGAGACAATTACGTGACCAAGCCACTCTCCTTCGAGGTGGTACCGTTCAAAAGTGCTTACCACGCCATCTTTGGGCGTCTGGCTTACTGGGCGTTCATGGCCCGTCCCTGTTACATCTACAACATGATTAAACTTCTAGGTCCAAAGGGCATAATCACCGTACGAGGAAATCCGAGGAAGGCGCGATAGTGCAATGAAGGATCTGTTGTCTTCACCGAAGCCGTCTTGCACGCCCAGGAGTACCAGGAGATCAAGAAGACCATCAATCCGTCTGAGATACCCGCTATGAAGAACGTGGTGCTAAAGCCAAGTTTGCAGTTCAAGGCATCAGAGGAGACGAAGAAAACGTCGCTGAAGGAAGATGATCCATCCAAGACGAAGAACATAGGGGTAGGCTTATGACACGCATAGGAAAGCACGCTTGTCGAGTTCCTCAAAGATAATAGTGATATCTTCGCATGGCAGCCTTCTGACATGACTGGAGTACCTAGGGAACTTGCCGAGCACTCTCTTAATGTGTATCTAGACGCTAAACCCGTCAAATAGTCCTTACGATGGTTTGGTGATGAAAAGTGCAAAGCGATAGCCAAGGAATTAGCTCGCTTAGAGTTAGCGGATTTTATAACAGAGGTCATCCATACAGATTGGGTGAAAAATCCTGTACTCGTCCTTAAAAAGGACACTATTGAATTAAGGATGTGTGGGTTGATTATACCGCTTTGAACAAGACATGCCCAAAAGATCCATTTCCTTTGCCAAGAATCGATCAAGTTATCGACTCAACGGCAGGATCAGAACTACTCTGTTTTCTCGATGCATATTCTAGATATCACCGAATACCGATGAAAAAGTCGGATCAAATTAAGACGTCTTTCGTCACTCCTTTCGGAACCTTCTACTACAAAACTATGCCTTTTCGATTAAAGAATGCAGGAGCAATATATCAACGTACTATGCAACACTGTCTCAATGACCAAATCCAACGCAACGTCCATGTATACGTGGACGACATAGCAGTTATGTCCAAAAAGAAGGAAACTTGAATTTCCGACTTGGATAAAACGTTTGCTAGTCTACGAAAATTCAACATGATGCTAAATCTGAAGAAGTGTTTCTTTGGAATTCCAGCCGGAAAATTGTTACGTTTCATCGTCTCTGAGCGAGGCATAGAGGTGAACCTGGAAAAAATAAAGGCTATCTTAAACATTACCAGGCCAACTCGCCTGAAGGACGTACATCGCCTCACTGGTTGCATTGCAGCAGTGTGTCGGTTCGTCAGCCGGCTCGGTGAAAGAGCCGCACCTTTGTATAAACTATTGAAGAAAACTGACAAATTTGTCTAGACTCTAGAAGCCAAAACTGCCCTGCAAAGTTTGAAATATTTGCTTTCAAACCCACCAGTTCTTGCAGCGCTAGAACCTCAGGAACCTATGTTACTCTACATTGCAGCGACCAACAAGATCATAAGCATGGTAACCGTAGTTGAGCGCGAGGAAGAGAGCCACGAGTATAAGGTGCAGTGACCAACTTATTATCTGAGTGAGGTCCTGACAGAATCCAAACAATAGTATCCACACCATAAAAAGCTAGCCTATGGAGTGTTCTTTGCATCCAGAAAGCTACGCCACTATTTTCAAGAGCACAAGATCACAGTGGTGAGCACCGCTCCCCTACGAGATATAATAAACAATCGTGACGCCACAGGACGTGTCGCAAAGTGGGGAATAGAGCTTGCATCTTTCGACATTGAGTACAAACCACGTACAACAATCAAGTCCCCAATACTTGCCAACTTTGTCGTTGATTGGACAGAAACGGCAGAAAACTCAGGCCCTCCAGACTCGGAATTTTGGACCCTTCACTTTGACGGATCAAAAGCACGAGGGGGCTCGGGGGCTGGCGTGGTGCTCAAATCACCCCAAGGAGATAAGTTGTTCTATGTGTTGCAAATACACTTCCCGACAACCAATAATATTGCCGATTTCGAAGCATTGCTACATGGAATACGCATGGCCAAAAACATTGGCATATCTATACTCATGTGTTACGGAGACTTGGATTTGGTTGCTCAGCAAGTATCCGACATCTATAACGCAAACAAGCACATGGCAACATACAAAGATGTTGTGGATGAATTATCTAAATCGTTCGAGGGTTTTCAGGTTCAACACATCCCTCGAGCAGAAAATGTGGAAGCAGATGCTCTATCAAGAATAAGCTCTGCGCGGAAACAAGTATCAGATGGCGCTTTTTTAGAGCATTTAAGGGTCCCCTCCATAGTCGGAGTTGATGAGGACTATCCGAAGAAATTCGACTCACCTTTAATAGTAGTTCTGGCTGTAATCCCCAGCTGGACAAAATCCTATCTGGATTTTCTGATAGACGGAAAATTACCCGAAGACGAAATCTTGAGTCGGCAGATTGTCCGACGAGCAAAATCATACACTATAATAAATGGTGAGCTCTATAAACGGAGTGTTTCTGGCGTGTTTCAGAGATGTATTTCTTCAGAAGAAGGAGTGAAAATCTTAAGAGAAATCCATGAAGGCGAGTGTGGTCACCACGCTGCAACCAGATCCTTAGTGGCAAAAGCTTTTCGACACGGATTCTTTTGGCTTACAGCTAAGGCGGATGCCGATAAACTGGTCAAAATGTGCAAGGGCTGCCAAAAGTACGCTCATCAGGCACACGTTCCGGCTGAACAGCTGCGAACAATCCCTATTACATGGCCGTTCGAGGTCTGGGGGCTTGATATGGTAGGGCCATTTCGCACGACAAAATGTGAATTTACTCACCTACTAGTTATGGTGGATAAATTTACAAAATGGATTGAGGCTAAACCCGTAACAAGTTGCGATGGAGCCACAACCAGAAAGTTCGTCGAGGACGTAATCATCTGATTCGGATATCCGCACAGTATAATTAATGACAATGGAAGCAACTTTTCCATGGGGGAACTTGCCGAATTCTGCGAAGAACAAGGGATCCGACTTGATATTGCATCAGTCGCACATCCACAAGCCAATGGACAAGTCAAAAGAACTAATGGCCTCATTCTACAAGGAATCCGACCTTGCCTCGAGGCACCGCTTCGTCGGGCTGCGGGGGCTTGGGCGGAAGAATTACCGTCTATGATATGGAGCTTGCGTACAACTCCTAACAGATCAACCGGCTATACTCCTTTCTTCTTGGTATACGATGCAGAAGCAGTTCTTCCGAGTAATCTGATCCATCAGGCTCCACGAGTCAAAGCGTATATCGAAGAAGATGCAGAAGTTTCTCGACAAGATCTCGATATAATCGAAGAAGTACGCGTCGTTGCTGAGCAGAGATCTACAGCCTATCAGCAGAAGTAACGCAAGTATCATAATCAGAGAGTGCAAAACCATTCTTTTAGAAAAGGAGATTTGATTCGCCGACTTGTGCAAAAGAGAAAGCATAAAATTTCCCCAATTTGGGAAGGACCTTTTATGATTAGCAGAGTTCTGCATAATGGGTCATATTATTTAACCGACATGAGACCACTCAAGGAAAGACCTGACACTCGGAGGAGAAAGAGAGATGGTGGCAACATAAACCCGGATGAAATAGACCGTCCATGGAATATTGCACATCTACGTCCCTTCTATTCTTAGTTATATTTCCTTGTAATCATATATGTACATGTTCAAAGTGAAATAAAGTGTTGGGTTCCTCATATTTTATCTTTGAGAAGTTTTTGCCATCTTATTTCCAAAAGAGCATGTAATTTTGTCAAAAATCCCAGAATGCTTGAAAGTACTTTATGCTCATGTTCGTTCTGGTTACAATTTTTTAATATCTAAAAACGTTACCTTAGGGTAAAAAAATTTAATTTATTGTCTATACTTTGATTCTTTATCTGCTTGCTTAGATGCGGGCATTTTCCGAGTAATGAGTTGTTGGTACTGGAAGCCGGCTTTATTTCCGAGTTTAAACTGGTTTAGCAATTACGCTCCGTTGCTCGGCAAAGTTTCCGTGCTAAAGGTTGGCCGACCCATGAAAGGGATGAGGCAAAGAGCCAGATAAACCGATAAGTATAGGCATAAAAAACGCAAAGTGCATCAGAAATTTCAGGCACATGCATCAAAATATATAAGCAAAAGTGCTAAGATAGTAAAAGCATTAGTTTTTGCAGGACCAGCACAAATAGTAAATATTGTATGCATCATTACATTGCTAAAAGATTAGGATAATGCATGTAAATTGTTTATACTGCAGGCGGTGGTGATGAAGTAGGTGGAGCACTGGAATCAACATCATTGTCGCCCTCGATCTCAGATTCAGAAGCATTGCTGGCTTCTGGCTCTTGGGGCGAGGGAGGAGCGGCGACGGATTAAAATAATGGCATCATGTAGTTGGTCATCTCCGCCACTCGACAAGCATAACCCGCACAAGATTCTTGGATGGCCTTGATGTCTTGTGGGTTACCCTCATCATCCTCCTCGGCAATGCCCTTAGTGACGTGCCAGATTTCCATCTCGCTATGGTGGCTCATCACCATGGTCAGAGCTGTTTGCGCAGCAGTCTGGGTGTAGGAGATCTCCCAGTCTTCGATCAACTTCGGAATCTCCTTAACTTTGTCCCTCACCTCGTGCACTGACATTTTGTGCAACTCGGAAAGCTTGACGGCTTCGCCAGCCTCTTCTAGAGTTTGGCGGAAGTCAGAAAAAACATCTCCGACAAGCTTGATGCGCTCAAGACGAGGTTCAGAAGTGGGAGAGTCGGAAAGATTCAGGGGGGCTGGGAAAGAACCAAGAAAATAAAAATTCGGCTGAAAGAAAGTCGAAAAATGAACAACACAAAGAAAAGATTCGGAAATCTTACCAAGCATGGAGTGATTCCATTCAGCATGCTCCTTGCGTAGGCTGTCTAATTCACTGGCTGTGGCCTAGGCAAGATCCCTCTGAATCTTGAAGTCCTTCTTGAGATCAGCAAGTTCCTTGTCTCGGAGGGCTATGAGCTTCTCGATCCTCACGGTCTCATGATTGCTTGATTCCAGGACTACGGCTACGGATTTCTCCGATTTCAAAGTTAGCTTCTCAAGCTTGTCCCGGAGTTCAGCATTCTCTATCTCTAAGACCTTGAAGTTTTCGGCCTGCTCCACCATCTTGCTGGATTGGCATAACAATTCTGCAAAGACATAACAATCAGTCGGATAAAGCAAAATTCGATTATGATAAAAAAGAGAACTGATTAAGAGGAACTCAGAAACGTTTACCTTCTGCTTCATCTTTCTCAATTTTTAACTTCAAATTTTCAAGACGCAAATCTTTGATTTCTTTGCGCTTGTTGTTAATATTCTTGAGCAATTCCAGGTTGGAAGATGCAATTTTCTGTAAGTATGGAGACGGAATACCGTCAGACGGATACTAAGACTCGAGCTACAAATTTTAGCTAAGTAAAATCACATCACGAGCCTTGGGGGATACACTACATTGTTCTTTTGCAACCTAAAAGCATTAACTCGGATCCAACGATGTTTATCCGACTTCATGCTTGGGGGCTAGAGGATATGATAATAAATGTAAATAAGAATCGGAAACTTACAATGTGTTCCAGGTGCATCTTTTCAAATCCAAGTTTGGTGCTGTGAAACACCTTCTCGGTAAGGGTGAGGGAAGGAACATCTGTCGCTCGAAGCTCACCAGATGCGACTTTAGCGTCCCAGACCAAAATTTGGTCCAGGAGGCTGACCAGCTTGAAATCCTCCTCTTGGCTCGCTGCTTCTGGGGTCAAGATTTGCTTCTCAAGACTGGACTGAGCTAGTCTGAGGATCTCTTCTTTATCCTTCCTCTTGAGGCCAGGAACAGCAGAGCCAACCACCTTTTCTATCGCTAATGTGGTTAATACCATGGGATCATTATCCTTGACGGGTTCACCCTTGTTAGTTTCCTGGTCATCAACGGTGACCAAGGCTTTCGAGATCTTGCCAGCATCAGGGGAAGCAGAAACTCCCTATGCTGACGAAGTGGTAGATGGAGTTGACAACGACACATTAGGGGAGATAACAAGCTTCTGCTGACGCATCTACTTTCCTGGCTTGCTGTCCGGCTTGGTCTTGCTTTTCAAAACTGATTTAGCTCTGGGACACGGAAATTCTAAGTATCAGGTGTGTTCTAGAAAGAAATAAAGGTACAAAAATACTGAAAATGGAAGATAGGGTGCTTAGTTTTTAACTACTGGAAGCACTTAGCTACCAGCAGCAACAACTTCCTTTGCCTTACGCTTCTTGGAGGCAGGGCAACAACTTCTTGCACCTCATCATCCTCCGTCGCCTCTGGGTCGTCTGAAGCATAGCCCTCTAGTGGAGCTAGTTCGGACTCACAGAGTTTCTCGAGTTGACAGAGTCAAAAAAACGTCGATGAAGATAATGTCGGAGGAAGAACAGAAAAAGAACGATGAAACACAAAAGCAGAGTCGAAAACAATTACCGGAGTCAGAGGACGGTTGGTCGTATACATCTTCATGGAAACTTCTGGAATCTTGTGTTCCACTCTTTCCTTGATTAAGAACTGCATGAGGGTCTTGTAGTCCTTCTCCGGAATCTGGTGAGAACTGACCCGCATCTTGTCCTTCTTGTCACTCGTAATCTGGTGCATGAGGCGATCTCCGTGGTGCTGGAGAGGCTGAATCCGGCGCTCCAGCCAGCAGTGGATCAATTCAGATCCATGGAGCCCCTCATGCTTCATCAAAAATTCGATCCGCCTCTTCGCGAGGATCAAAATATCCGACAGCTCCGGCGCTTCTGCGTCCCATGAGTTTTGGTGGGAGGCAGCACCGTCAGAGAATGCCAAAATACATTCCGCCTTGCTTGGAGCCAGAATATCCTTGTGGTAGAAGAAAGTTCCGGACCAGCGCTTGACGAATTCGCTAGCGTTAATCCTAGGATAAACTCGGTTTCTCCTAAAGACTAAGCTAAGAGTGCCAGTGGTGTAAGGAACACCGGCACTGATAGAATTCTTCCGCGTACCATAATAGTACCGAAAAAGGGTGAGACTTGGCCTAATTCCAAGAAACCCCTCGCTCAAAGCTGCATGAGCACTAAGCTCAAGTAGTGAGTTGGGAGGACGATTGTGGAATTGCACACCGTAGTAGTGGAGGACCTCGATGAGGAAGTCCGATGGTGGAAAGCTGAGGCCATGGTCGACGTGAGTGCTGAACAACACCCTCTCGCCGTTGAGCGGGGCAGGAACGGTGTGCCCTGAGGCGCTCCGCCACGCACCAGCAACGATGAACCCTTCGTCCTCCATGACTTGGAGTTCATCGTTATCCATGACGCTGGGGATCTAGAGACCCCACATCTTTCGTTCCTCCACCACCGACGAACCCGCCGCCGCCGCTCCTAAGGATGAAGCCATATATCTTGGAGAAAGAAGGGATGGTGAGGGAAGAAGATATTTTTTCTCATGGTGCGTAGATGGAAACTGGTGCGGAGCGCTCGAGGAGTACAAGGAAGCAATGAATGAATCGATGGAGAGGTGAATCTAAGAGAAAGGATTTTCTCCCCTCTTTATTTATCTCTGCGTCAAGATTCGTGGGATAAAACACGCGATTAGCGCCACGCGTATAGGAGAGGGGGAGTTAGCTTCCTCTCGACTCTTCCGCCCCCTCGATTTCCGTGCAGGCATTGAAACGGTGTTCTGTTTCATAAAGAACGGAGCCACCAACGGTTGTGCTGATGGAAATCCTGTCAGTGACTATACTTGACCTGTAAAGTTGTCAGTCAACACGCCGCTGAAAAATCCGGCTTACATGTAAAACCAAGAAGGAAAAGACTAAGGTCAGAGCAAAACATATCTGACTCAATTGACTCGGAATCCTACATTAAAGAATGAAGTTTTCGGGAACCCTTCAAGATTCCCAAAACGAAGAAACCATCAAGATATACGATTTATCCGACTTTGGATCTTGGAGACTTCCGGGGGCTACTGTTGGGGATATACTTTCCGTGTATACCCACAGGACTCGCTGACCAGGGTGGCACACCAATGGGTTAGATCTTTTCTTCATGGGTGGCCCAGTCAGAGAAAGAGGAGGATCTAGTTCCGGCTATGACAAGGCCCAGAAGAGTTACCGACTTAGGCTTGTAGTATTACTTGTAGTCCAAACTATACATAGTTACCGACTCTGTAACGTAGCCGGATAGGTCTGCCCTATAACCCTAGGCCCCAGTGACTATATAAACTGGCCCTATGGGAGCCTTTAGGGAACAACTCAATACACACAACCACAACCAACTCACATAGTCGAACCTCTCTTGTAATCCGCTGAAACATCCGGCTTACACCGATATATTACTAGGTTGCTAGCAGGAGTAGGATCCGATCACCGCATTCATATCTGAACCTGGGTAAACTTGTGCTCACCGCTCCTGGAACATCCGATGTCTCACACCCCATCCTTTCAATGCCACTAGGACCCCCTATGGTGTACTTGTCAATAATCCGACGAATCTCGGAGGCTACTCCTATCAGGAGCGCTGGCCACACACCTGAGACATGATTAAGGTACTGCACCTCTCAACTATCTTTGAGTCCCACGTCGAGTCTACGACTCCACTAAGGACTCGAGGGATACTCCCATAGGGAGGATTGGTCAAGCATCCAAAATATTGTGTCCTTTAGACCTTAAACCAAAAATAACTGAACTAAAAGTCTCTGCTCGTGTCTATGACTCGAACAGACACTCGGGGGCTAATCCCAGAGGAAGCGCTGGTCGCGCACCCTATGAATTATTCGACTATGATCCTTCAGATCAAAATTGTAACATCCCAAAAATACTAAACTTGGATCATCAAACTCTAATCATCAAATTTAGGGTTAACAAAAACTTTTCTAATTAAAAATATGAAAGCATCCATATGTGTGTGTATTAAAATTTGGATTCTTTTCAATTGCCATGGTTCTGTGTTTCTTTGCTTGTAAAATTATTCTTAGGTGAAATAAACATCATCTAAACAATCCCCAAACTTTTCACAAAGACAAACAAGTCAAAACAAATAAATTAAGTGAATGGTCACTTTGGCCAATTTAACTCCCATGCCTACTTTGGCTATCCTAACTTTCAGAACTCAACAGAAACATGTATGGATCCTTGCACCCCTTGTTAGTACTCATAATAAGGTACCAAGGCCCACTTTGTGATCATCCAAAAACATTTAAATGCTTAGTTTAAATGACAGTTTAAAATTGAATCTATCTCATACGGGAAGATCCCACTATTTCAAAAACCACTCAAACAAGCTCAATTTTCAAAACCCAAGCATCCACAGAATCCTCAACACATGCCTAGCACACCCACCAAAAATATTTTCAAAATTCAAAACTCAAGTTCATGCGGCCATTTCATCAAACAGGTTGCAGATTCAAATCAACAAAATCAAAAACACTATGTTGAGCAGTGTTTTGGGCCAACCTTGTTCCCTCTCTGGTTACCACTAGCCTTAGTAGATCATCTAGCACCCTTAACTAACCACTAGCACCACTGTGAGCTTGCCAATGGCATCAATGGTGAGCAGGCCGAGAGCACACTTGTCACCCCAGTGTGGACAACAATCTAGGAGAAGAACTAGCCATGCCAACCTTGTCTAGCATGCAACCCATGCCTCACCGCCCCTCTCGACCAGCCCAAGCTCGAAGATAGCAACCAGAACTTCCAGGAAAGCCGCGCCCGTGCTGCTGTCGACTATGCCGACGCGCACCGCAGAGCACACGCCTTTCCCACGCAACCCGACCACCTCGAGCCCTCGCCGCCCGCCAGCATGCTCCCCACCGTCCTAGGAGACCACCAGACATGTTTGTTTCACCGCCCGTACCCCGTAGCCACCGCTCGCCGCGGAGTTCGCCGCCTCTTCCTCGCAGAGCATCGCACGTTCCTGACCATTTGCCACCGCCCCTACACGCGCATTTAAACTCTAGAGCATCGTCAGGAGACCTCTCGTCGATCGCCAACCTCGGACATGCCTCTAGCCGCCCGTAGCCGTGTCGCCACAGTCGCCTGCCCATCCCTCTCAGTCTCTCCATCGAGCCTATAAAAGGAGACGATCCTTGCTCGATTTCTTCACACCATCTCACTCCCCTCACCTCACTGATCATTCCACCCCTTAGCCGGAGCTCGAGGGGCAGCAGTTCGCCAGAATTGCGACGGAGCATGCCGCCTCTGGAGAAGAAGGGAGCCGTTGATTTCGACCACCCCAGAGCTGTCGCGACCATCCCTGAGTTCGCCGTTGTCGACTTTGTCGTTTGCCCGCCTCGCCGTCGTCACTGGAGCCCTGGTATGCCCCATATGCACCCGCACCGAGCCGCTAGGGTTCGAGCTCGCCGGTGACATATTTATCGTCGACGAGGACCCTTAGTCGTTGATCTTACTTCTAATCCAACGCACCACCTCGCCCCGTACTGCTTCGCGTTTTATGAGCCACTGACTGGTAGACCCCCCTGTCAGCTAAGCCCCGCACTGCGGAGTGACACTGGGCCGGCCCAATAACCCTTCCCGCGCAGCCCAACCATTTGAATGTAGATTTTTCTATTTATATTCAAACTCAGTTCTGTAACCCGTTTCAAAAATCAACCCAACTGGATTCAGTGAACCAAATTGCATGAAACCAATTTTGTTAGGAAGGTATTTAAATGTTTAATCCAAGCCCGTTGGATTCAAATCATTTGGAGCTATAGATCAACCTTGGTAAAATAACAAGGCAGAAGCTTGTATACATTCAAACATTTTTCAAATTTCAACCATAATAGCTTTTGAGTTGATTCCAACTCTCAAAAATCAAATTTGATCATACCTTTCAAAATATATAAAACTATAAGGGTTTACTTATAGAAATAGTGTTCAAGTAATAAAAGAATGCCACATAGGCATTTCTAGTCACTTTAATTATTTAAAATAAAAAGGTTAAACCTTATTAAATTGTGACACCACTTTAAATCACATTCCCATGTACTGAAATATGTGGTGATGACATGTGTCAACATGATCCCATGTTTGGGTTTGGAGAATATTAAATCTTAAGTAATTTTTCAATGAGTAGAAATTACTTTTCTAAAAATAAATAAATAAGGCAAAAGCTTTAATTTTGTAATGTTAGTGATGATGCTAGATCATCTATAGTGCACCTTTATGTGATGATTGAAAATAGTTAAGTATTGTTTGGTGATTGTGTACCTCGTATTTATTCATAGACGCTATTACCGACCAAGGATACGAGGAAGAAGGAGGATACTATGAAGAAGAAGCCGAAGAGAACTTCAACCACTGCTCTACACAAGGCAAGCCTAATACTACTAGTTGATTGAGCAAGCTAACACTTGCAAGATACTTTACCTATGCAAGCCAATACTTGCAACTTTGCAAGCCTTACTACACTAGTTGACCTATGCAAGCTATTAACTTAGCAAGCTTATACTACTTGAAAACCCAATCCTAGTTTTACTTGCAAGCTTTATACTTTATTTCTTTATCAAAGCTTTCTCTTAGAGTTTACTTAAGTAACTTGTAGATTCTAGGAAGATAATTGAAGGTTGCATAAAGAGCATTAAATTTGGCCTAAGCTAGATAATCTTGTTGTCATCCTAAGGCATGAGATTGTACTTAGTTAAACTCCACTTGTTTACCACCCCTCATTAGTAATCACCCCACTTGTAGATGATAGTGCTAAGCATAAAACTTGATCAACTTTAGATGGGAATACTTGGTGAAAATGGTTATGAAAACCTTAGAATGATGAATCATTCTACTGAGATGTTTTGACATGTGTTTCCAAACACCAGATGATTTTGATGATGAAAATGTTGAGGCATGAGCCTTAGCCCTTTATAAAACTGATGGTTGTCTGGATGCGATACCATTCCAAATTTACCGTACAACCACAATACCTGAAAATTGGGTAGGGCTTGACTAGAAACTTATATACTTTAGTATGGGTTCCCTCACGGCCAAGGTCTGAGCTGAGGCTACCTTGTGAAGATTGTCCACCTGTGCAGTACCCAAGATGACAGTTGGTCATGGTTGGGAGGCCAAACTCACAGGAGAGGTGCTTATACTAGGGTGTGTAATTGAAAGGTTAGGATTGATTATCCGCATACTAAGTATGGTGAAGTCAGGATTTGTTCCTGACCGATGTATTGAATGTTGTGGTGAAAGTGTACAATCTCTGCAGAGTGTCAAACTATTCGAATAGCCGCGTCCGCGGTTATGGACAGTTGGAGTGGCCATACTGTTCCCCCGTCAGATGTTTTCAAAATGACTTATGAAATGAATTGAGATTTTGACTTGACCACAACAGAGTTGTGATATGAAATGCAAGTTCCCACTTAGGTGTTATAAAATTTCAACTAGCTTTTCTTGCTTCTGAACTTAGTAGAGGTAAATTGGATTTTTGCAAAACAACCCTAGAGCTTAGTGTCCTACTATAAAAAACCCCTTCACTTGTTAGTATATGTTTGCGAGTACTTAAAGAGTACTCATGGCTTTGTCCCTGGCTATTCCCATGGCCAGACTATGAAGAGGAGTACCAGGACGAAGGACCCCAGGAAGGTTACGACAACTAGGATCATCTCCCATCGTCAGCATTGCCTATGACCCCGAAGATGGCGCTTCGCCTACGCTACCTTTATTATTACGTATTTCCGCTGCTTGAATTGTATTAAGAACTGGATCATGAGATCCTTATTTGTGTAAGACTTTATGTATGGTTTGTAATGGATGATGTATTGTGGTATCCAAATCTGTTATGTCTCACAAAAATGGTAATCCTGGGATTGCGATGTATGGCATAACATGCATCTGGGATTAAAAATCCGGGTGTTGACAAGTTGGTATCAGAGCCATCTTGACCATAGGAGACCCTAGTTAGACTGGCCGTTTGAATCAAAAACTTAGTTCCAAAACCAAAGGAAGCACATATTTACAAAAACTTATTCCCATTCTTATCACCTTGTTTCTTTCATAAAAAATCATGATCCTCAAAAACTCTTGCAAAATACCTAAAATTTGACACACTTGATCACTCTACTAACTTACTCATTCTCTATTATTATAGATGGACGTGAAGTACAAAAAATTTTATCAGTTTGGGAATGGAGGAGACCTCATCTTTGAGTGGGATTTAGACCAGCTTTCGGAACTACTGGAGCGTCCACACCCCGAGTTCTTCGGAGCTTAGCTCAATGATTAAGGAGGAGAAGATATGCAGTGGCTAATTGTTGCAAGTCTACGAGGAAAGAATGAACCTCCCACTGCCGAGGGAATTCAGTTCACCTTAAGAGAGAATAACTGGCTCGATGGACTTGCCAGGGCCATGCAGGAAGCTCTTGCCCGTCTATGTGGGCAGAGTATGTCGTGCTATTGCCGACGAGTACGCCATGGAGGGGTCCTCACAGTGCGTGTTTAGAGACATGGGGTATGGCGGACGGTTGACGGGTACGAGGTAATACAGCTTACCCAGGTTCAGATCCCACGACGGTGGCACAATCCTACTCCTGCTATAAATCACTATAAGGGCAGATATGCCGAGTTACAGAGATAGGTTCGTTGTGCGAGGTTGTATGAAGTGATGCCCTAAAGGCTCCCATAGGACCGACTTATATAGTTTCCAGGTCCTAGGGTTACAGGGAAAAGTCCTAGCCGGACGGGTTACAGAGTCCTACACCGTCTATCACTAATCTTGTTTATCTTGCACTCCAAGGCTCCGGGTACGCTGGTGACTCCACCGTAGCCTTCCTTCATCCGGCATGGGCCTCCCTTCTGGATCCACCTAATTTGGGCCTAGGCCACGAGCCATACCGACTATGGGCCACCCGGGTTAGTCGGATAAGGGACATGCTATGAGGATACCGATATAGCATATCCCCAACAGTAGCCCCTGGAGAACTCCGAGATCTTGCGCCGTCTTGCCTCTTCACATGGAATGCTCCGTCTAGATGGATGTCGGAAATCGTCAAGCAATATCTTGTAGTCCTCCCAAAGAACCCTGCAAGGTTTCCTCCGTCTTTGATTAGTAAGTCGGAGAAATGCTGAATCTTCCATCGTACTCTTCCGTAGTCGGATTAAATCCGTCCATGCCGGAATCTTCGATGCGACGACTCATCTAGGGTAGCAGTTATGATGACATAGGCTTAGGTCAGCGACGCCTTGTAACTCACACATGCAGAGAATGCAATCATATCCGATTTTCCCGCGCGAGCGATAGAACCGTTGGCGGCGGCGGTTGGAGACGTGGCGAAATTACCGCGCACGTTCTCGAACACGTCGTCTACGCGGCAACCGTCCGATTAGTTGCACGAATCTTGACGTAGAGTAAGATAAATAGTAACCATGGGACACTTGCCACTTTTTCACCCCATTCTCTCGCGTCATCATCTTCTTCCTCCAGCCGCACGCCTCCTCGAGCTCTCCGCGGAAAACCTCGAAGAAACCCTAGCCTCTCTTTGCATCAGTCGCATCCTTCCAGTCCTCCATGGCTAGCAGCAGCTCTTCCCCGTCGATGGCAGCGTCGAGCGAAGCCACGGCGAAGCTGGCGAGCTCCGTCGTCGTGTCCCCAGAGGGCCTGGTCATCCCCGCATCGGCGGTGATTGAAACCATCGGCGGTGACCACAATCTGGCTGCGCTAGAGCCTCTGGAAGAAGAGCCAGGCTCACACAAGGGCGACTAGCGCGGCTCAGACATCACCGGCCGCGACATACAAGAGATGGTCGCCGAAGGCTACCTCCCCGCGACGGAGGGGCTTGCCTGGCGGGCAGCGCCGGCCGGCGAGGTGACACCTTCTCCCCAACCCAGAGAAAAGGTGTACCTTAAGGCTCAGCTGGTACGCGGCGTTTCTCTGCCCATCTCCCACTTCTTTCTGTCCGTCTTGAATCACTTCAAGGTCCAACCCCATAACCTCTCCCCTAATAGTATCTCAGTGCTTAGCAATTTCGCGGCACTTTGTGAGGGTTACCTAGGGATTAGGCCTAGGTTAGACTTGTTCGTGTATTTCTTCACCGTCAAACGTGAAGCCGGACACAATAGGGAGGAGCTTAGGAACTGCGGCACCATAAGCTTCAAGATTCGACCTGGCCGACGGGTCCCCGGCATCATCGGCCACGAGTCGTGCAAAAACTGGCAGCGGTTGTACTTCTACTGCCCCGACATTCCTTTGGCGGGCCGAGAAGTGACGTACCCGGACTTCGTGGATGGAGCCGCCGCTGAAGTTTCCACATGGAGATCCCATGCCTCCCTTCCCTCTGACCTCGACGCTTCTCGCGCAATAAGGCGGATTGAGTGGTTCGTAGAGACAGGTTTGACCGGCTTGGACCTAGCCATGTGTTGGTTCATCAGGCGAATCCAACCTCTGCAGCACCACGTGAAGTTCATGCACGAGTACACCAGTGATCGAAAGGATACCCTCCGGATCTCCGTGGATAACTTCTCGAGCGACTCCGTCAAGCTCCGCCTGAAGGACATCGTCAATGTGAAGAACAAGAAGCGTGGCTTCACCATCTCCTACGACATGTACGTAGACGGCAAGTGCCCGAAGGTAGGTATTTATTTTCCGTGTATGACATTGCTCCAGTTTCTCCGTCGTGCCAGTGTCATCTTATCTAACACGGTGATTTCTCACTTAACAGCTTAGCAATCTAGATGAGGGCAACCTGGCTGCCCAAATCTACGATCCAAAGATGAAGGAAGTCACGGTCGTGTCCGACGACGATGTCCCGTTGGAGCGAAAGCAGAAGAGCTCCACCTCTGACGCTGCCGATGGAGGCAAGAAGAAGAAGACGGAGGGTGGAGCCTCCAAAAGAGTACTGCCGCCCTGGAGGCGGAAAAGAGAAAAGCCACCGGGATTTTTGCCAAAGTGCCCCCTAGTGTAAGCCTCTCATTCTCCGACATTGTCTTATTTATCTGTCTTATTCCTGTACTTATGCATTTTGCACATTTCAGGAAGAAAACCACAACCAACCTCAAGAAGTCCTCCAAGACTCTTGGGGCTTCTAGAAATATCAAAGATATGCTGCATCGCGTCTCCACCCCCGCCATCGCCCCTACTACTCCTGTCGTCAAGCCCTCCTCTGCTCCGACAAGCTCTCAAGTCCAGGAGGCACCAGGCCCTTCCGCCATGGAAGTGGATTCTGGCGCCTCTACCGAGCTCGCTGTTGTCGGCGAGCAGGCGACGCAGGAGAGTGTTGCTCTTCAAATGGCTAAAGCTCCGGATATGGATGCCATCGGTAGTGGCAAGGCGGTGGTGGGAGCTGGTACCTCTGCCGAAGGCGGCGCCCCTACTCCCTAGAAACCCTTTGAGTTCCCGAAGATAGTTTACCCGGTGCTTCTGCCAAGTAACACAACTATGGTTCCTGGAGGAGTGCCGTCATCTCCGACGTGCGGTGTTGAGGAGCTACTCCGACAAGTAGATATCTTGCGGGGAAATAGCATTTCCTTTGGCAAGCTGCTGGCCGAGAGTGCCACAAACCTCAAGATTATTACACTTGTAAGTTTTACTTTGCCTTTTGCATTTCATATGAGTATTCCACTGTAGCCCCCGAGGATGTAGACGGAAAACCATAGGTTTTGCATCTATATGCTCTAAGAGTGACTAAGTTAGAAAAAACCCTCACTATAGCTCCCAAGCATTTAGATGGAATGAATTACTCCGACTAGATGATTTAAGAGTCGCATACATAGTGTTCATAAATTTTCAATGCTGTAGCCCCCAAGCCTCTAGTTGTAACTGTATTAGTTCCGACTAGATGCTTTAAAGAAAAGCTAAGCAGATTCTGAGTTAAAAACTTTATACTGTAGCCCCCAAGCTTCTAATCGAGAACTGAATTAGCTCCGACTAGATGCTTAAAGAAAAGCTAAGCATATTGCTAAGTTAAAAAACTCTCGCTGTAGCCCCCGAGCATCTAGATGGAAAATATCCGACTAGAAGCTCCAAGCAGATCAAACAATGATTTAACTTTGTATTTGTTTCCACAAAACGAGAATGCTCGGAGGGGCATGGCCAACGATAAGTACCAGAAGATGCGCACAGATCTTTAAGCCAAAAAGGGTAAAACCGCCATCTTGAAGGAACATATCATCAAAAACAAGAGTCTATTTTCTTTTTGCGCATTTCCATCTTACTTTTGTGCCCATAATCTTCGAGTACTCACTGTGTACGTTGTTTTGTCCGACTTGCAGAGCATGTCACCAAGGACAAGGATATTGTCGAGCAGTCCAAGCACATTCAGCAGCTGGACAGCGAGAACAAAATCCTTAAGAAGGAGAGGGAAGAGATGCTGAAGATGCACGAGGATTCCATGAAATCCCTACAACATTCTGCCTCCGCGGAGATCAATCGCTTGAAGGAGGAGCTTGCGATCTTAAAAGATTAGAAGCAAGCTGCTGATGAGAAAAATCTTCGCCATAGCGAGGCGTTTAAGCTCCTCCAACAAGAGAAGGAATCCTTGGCGGACATCGTTTGGCAGGCCAAGGCCAGCATCTTAAGTAAGTTTCCTCCGCCTTGTATTTCTGTAGTCTGGATACTTAGAGTTTTTTGAACTCATGCGCGTCTTGTCGGAATTTGCAGCTCCTATGGGTTTAACCCGCTCGCCTCCTTCGGACAAAGAATGCATGGTTCTTGCCGGCAACTTCATCAATACCGCCATCGCCCAAGCCAAGGAGATTTCCAAGCCCCTCCAGATTTATATCAAGGCCTCGTACTCCGTGGCGAAGTACTCGGAGATTCTGCGCCGAGCCCCCGAGCGTGTCGCGAGCTAGAAAGCTTCATGCGCATGGGCTGGCGCAAGGATAGCGTTGTCTATGGTGAAGGCACACTATGAAGATGCCGACATCGACACGGTGACCTCTGGTATCCCCGAGGTGGATGATGACGGCAAGGAGATCGATCACGAAGCCATCCTGTCATCACTCACGGGCTACGACACTAGGGTTGCCGAGTTGGTAGATGTTGACGTCTTCGTGCCTAGGAACCTCATCAACAACGTCAACCAAGATTCCTCTGAGTCTCATCACAGCGCCGACGTCGAGGGTGATTCTCCGGCTAGTGATGATGCGGCCTCCAAGTCTCCTGCGCCCAAAGAATGAAAAACACTTTGTAATTTCTGTTTCACCTTTGGTGTGTGCACGGAAGAAACTTGGTGATGTAATCTTAAGGCGGAAAACAATGGTTGTCGTATCCTGCTACTTAAGAACTAATGCCCAGTATGTATATATTTTTTAAGCAAGTACTGGCTTATCCATTACTATGGTTTTTATGCTTGACTTTTTGTGAGTCGGAAGACTCGTTGTCGGAACCATGCGCTTAGGTGATGATGCCCAATGGCACCGTCAATAACCTGAGCACAAAATCGCCAGCAATAAGTGCCAAAAGTCACTACTCCAGAATCCACATAAAAACAACAAAGAACGTGTAGACCAGAAAACTTAAGCTAACGCCCGTAGGCGGAATTTTCACAAGTGCAATCGCAAGACTTGTGCATAAAGGTTTTATATGATCCACAAATGAACACTAAAGGAGGTAAAAGACTCAGCAATATGAGTGAACCAAAGAGCTTTATTTCATTGATCATATAAGAGGTACACAATTAGATAAAAAATGCTAAGTGTAGAAAGGACGTAGCTGTGCTATGTTCCATGGCCGATCAAGCTCCGGGTGGTCATCATCCGTGTCACGTCGCTTACGCTTATGATCCTTGTTCGGTCTATCCTTGAGTTCACGATTGTCGACAAGGTAGTAAGACCCATTGAGCAGCGCCTTGCTTATGATGAACGGTCCTTCCCATGGCGGGGATAATTTGTGTGACTTCTTCTGCTTAAGTCGGAGGACTAAATCCCCCTCTTTAAACGAGCGATGCCGAACGTGGCGACTATGGTAGCTGCGTAGCTTCTGCTGGTAGATGGCGGATCTTTGGCATGCCAAAACGCGCTCCTCCTCGAGAAGGTCCACATCTAGGCGTCTGGATTCTTCAGCGTCATCTTGTGGGTGTGCCGCAGATGCAAGGTCAAGTCGGATGCCTTTGTCCCAGCAATAGGCCTCCACTTCTACGAGTGATAAGTTGCTTCCGTTGTCGGTGATGATGCTATGTGGGAGACCAAATCTCACCACTAGATCCCGGACAAACCTAAGTGCAGTTGCCCCATCAAGCTTTCTAATGGGTTTAGCTTCTATCCATTTGGTAAATTTGTCAACTGCTAGAAGTAGATGCATAAATCCACACGGTGCCGTTTGTAACGGCCCCACCATGTCTAGCCCCCAGACTGCAAACGACCAAGTTATTGGTATTGTTCGTAGTTCTTCAGCAGGAACATGTGGTTGTCGGGCATAATACTGGCATCCTGTGCATGTCTCAACCAGCTTGTCGACGTCCGCCTTCGCGGTCAGCCAGTAGAATCCTTGCCGGAAGGCTTTAGCGACCAACGATCGAGGAGCGGCATGATGCCCGCAATCTCCCAGATTGATTTCGCGTAGGATTTCCATACCTTCTAGCTGGGAAACACACTTTAGGTATACACCAGTAGTGCTTCTAGCTGGGAAACGATGAAGCCCAACAATTTGCCGGCTGGAACCCCGAAGACGCACTTCTTAGGGTTGAGCATCATGTTGTATTTTCGGAGATTATCAAAGGTTTCCTTTAAGTCGGAGATTAGGTCGTTTGACTTTTTAGACATCACTGCGATATCGTCCACATAGGCGTGAACGTTCCGACCAATTTGGTCGTGAAGACAACGCTGCATTGTCCGCTGGTAGGTAGCACCTGCGTTTTTCAGCCCAAAGGGCATCGTGACATAGCAAAACGTGCCGTATGGAGTAGTGAACGAAGTGGCCAATTGGTCCGACTTCCTCATATTGATCTGGTGGTATCCTGAGTATGCATCGAGAAAACACAAAAGTTCCGAGCCAGCCATCGATTTAATGACTTGGTCAATGCGAGGCAAAGCAAACAGATCTTTGGGACATGCTTTGTTCAAGCCGGTGTAATCAACGCACATTCTTAATTCATTTGTTCCCTTTTTGGGGACAAGTACAGGATTGGCCACCCATCGGGTGTGAAGGACTTCTCGGATAAACCCAGCCTTAAGTAACCTAGCTATCTCTTTGCCAATGGCGCGTCTCTTCTCATCTCCGAAGCGTCGTAGAGGTTGTTTCACTGGTTTACATTTTGGATCTATGTTTAAGCTGTGCTCGGCAAGTTCCCTAGGTACACCTTTCATGTCGGCGGGTTGCCAGGCAAAGATGTCCCTATTCTCACGGAGGAACTCGACGAGCGCACTTTCCTATTTGGGATCCAGGTTCGTCTCAATGGCGACGGTCTTGGAGGCATCGCCTACCACAAGTTCCATCGGCTTGGTCTCGATGGCGGCCTTGAACGCAGGAGCGGAGTCGGAGATCTGCTTCTTCGACGCGGGCATCTCTGAGTCATTGACCTTGCTCTGGATCTCCTTGAATTCTTCGCTGTAGAGGACAGCTTCTGCAACGGCTGCTTCATTGATCTCGCAGTCCCTTGCCTTGGTAAAGCTTCCGGATACGGTGATGACACCGTTTGGTCCGGGTATCTTGAGCTTGTTGTAGACAAAGCATGGCTTGGCCATGAACGTGTGGAATATGTCGCGACTGAATATGACGTGGTACACGCTCTTGAAGGGGACCACCTCAAAGGTCATGCGCTCTTGGCGGTAATTATTAACGTCGCCAAAGGCTACCTGAAGTGTGATGCACCCAAGGGACCGAGCCTCCCGACCAGGAACTACGCCATGGAAAACGGTGTTGGTCCGCCTTAGGTTTGCCTCCGTCAAGTTCATCTTCTGCAGTGTATCCAGGTACATGATGTTGATGCTGCTTCCACTATCCACCATGCACTTGGTGAACTCCACGCTGTCAATCAGTGGGTTGATGACCATGGCATACTGGTTCTCCGTGGGCACAAGGTCTGGGTGGTCCGTCCTGTACCAAGTTATTGGAACCTCCGACCAGCGCAGGTATTGGGGAACTGGGGGGAGAGTGGCCATCAGGATCCTTAGAGAGGTCTTCTGTTGTCGGACGGTGGGGGTGCCAAGGAAAGTGTGGTAGACTGGGGCCTTCTTTGCGAAGGGGTTCTTGCCCTTGTCGTCGCTCTTGGCGGCGTGCTTGGGGTCAACGTCCTCGTCCATGTCACTTGAATCCTTGGATTCCTCCTCCTTCTTCTTCCCCTTGCCCTTGCCTCGCGGTCTGTGCTTCCGACTTCGCTTGTAGCCGGACTCTGGGTCTTCCTTGAGGTCGTTGACGAACTTGCAGTGTCGATTGGTATGGGTGGCCTTGCCGTTGGCGTCGAGGTGTATGAGGCACGGCATATCGCGGTACTCATCGTAGGTTTGGGGAACGCAGAGCGGCGCCGAGGTGGTTTCACCTCCTCGCTGCTGCCCACGGCCCGCTCCCCTTCCTCGGCCACATTGTCCACCTTCTCCTCGTCCTACAAAAGTCATAGCGACCATGTCAGTAGATTTATTTTCTTCTGCAGCGTTTTTCCGCTTTGTACTGCTGTTCCTCCGAGCTTGGGTTGGAACGGCTGTTGCCGGCAAAGAGCCACGAGCGTCGTCGGCGGCAGCTGCGAACTCACTAGCTAACTGAATCATCTGATTCAAGTCAAGCTGATGATTGTCCTGCAAGCGCTTTAGCTTATGTCGGAGCAACGTACCCCTTTCCAACGCATCGATGAAGGCGGCCATGGAGGTCTGAGCATGCACTCCTGCGCAGGAATTTTTCATGTCCATCCAGCGGGAGAGGTAGGCGCGAGATGTCTCGTCTTTCTCTTGCACGCACCGCTGTAGATCGCCCACAGTGCAGGGACGCTTGTATGTACCCTCAAAGTTCATGGGGAATGCTTCTTGCATATCCATCCATTTGTAGATAGATATTTCCGGCAAGTCGTCGATCCATTGACGGGCCGTACCCGCCAACATTAACGGGAGGTACTTGATGGCGACGTTGGGGTTGCCTCCGGCAATCTCCACCGCGTTGCCGTAGTCCTGCAACCATGTGGCGGGCTTGGCGGTGCCGTCATAGGGCTTGATGGTATTGTCAATCCGGAAACCTTTGGGATAAGTTGCGGACCGTATTGCAGGTCCAAAACAACATGGTCCCAGGTATGGTCCTTCCCGGGCCTCGTGGATCTTATCGATCCGCGAACGTGCATCGTACGGCTCCGGGTTCTTCTTCTTGTTGTCAACGGGGGATGGGCTGCGTGAACGACGCGGGCCTCTTCCGCCATGGTGACTGCTTGGCGGCGACGGAGGCAGAGGTGGCGGTGGGTTAGCCTTTTTGCTGTTACCTTCCTGTGATGCCTCGCACCTGTCACGGTTGCTTGTCGGACGCGGAGGGTCGTGGTGTGACCTGCTCTTGTGTCCTTGGTGGCGCTCTTCATCATGACGGGTCTGCGCCGCGTTGTCGCGAATGACGATGCCACACTGCTTTGGAGGGGGCATATCCGTGCGATGGTGAGCCTTGTAGTCTTCCTGACGTCAGGGGGATCAGGGCGGTGGCGATGGGCGGCGATGTCGGGCTTTTTCTCCGTGGTCGGAGGATATGGGGATAGCATCCTTCCTGTTGCGCGCATCCCTCCGTCTTCCTTCTGATGAACCCGTCTGTGATCCGACATCCTGAGGAGACCTGTCTCCTGGCGGTTTGTACTGGCTAGACCGGCAGAGCGCTGGGTCAGACTCAAGCCTTTGGGAGGTGGCCTTTTCCTGCTGCTTTACTGCCTTGGCCACTAGGTCATACACCTGTTCTACTGCCTCAGGCGATCTATCCTACTCAAGAAGGGTCTTGGCGACGGCGAGGTTAAGGAGTGGGGTGGGCATCACCTGCTTGCCTTCACTATCAATGTATGGCTTGGCCTGTGCCGGCTTCGAGGGAGCCCATCCTAGGTTGCGCCGTACACCAGGATCGTTGATGACGCGAGCCGGAGCCTTCTTAGCCTTCTGCTGCTGCAGCAGAGTCTTGTACTCGGCCTCCATTGCTCTAGCTTTCTCTATGGACTTCTGCGCGTTGACCAGATCTCGATCTAGTTTAACGCCTTGCTCCACGATGGCTTGCGCCTCCTCCAGCAGCTGCTGGCGCTTCTCGTCAAGCTGAGTCACGTTCCGGATATGATCAACGGTTAGTGGCTCGACGAGGAGATTGCCGTACATCACTCTATCAGCTGGAGTAACATGGGCTGCTGCCGACATGGATGCTGGAGGCGACAAGTTTATAGTGTTGTTGTTGCTCGGGCCGGTGCCGAGTTCCTGTGGCTGCTGCACTGGGTTAGGCGGAGGAGGCATGACCTTTGCGCGATCATTGTCAGCAGCAATAAGTGGCCCCTTCCGCTTTTCCAGCGCCGTAGGCGGAGCTTGCCCGGGTTGATCTTCATCCATCGCTGTGCCAATGGTGATGAACACCCCTCGAGACATGACGGTGTTGTTATCTTGCTCGTCGCGCGAGTACTCCTCCTCCATCTCCTGCATAGCGGAGTCTAGTTCTTCTGCACTGAAATCTATCTCCTCTGAATCTGCACTAAAGTCAGCGTAAAGTGCGTCAATGACAAAGTCGGAGGGTGCCAAGACTTCCTCGATGATGGGCGGTGGAGGTGCAACGACCTTGATGATGACTGGAGGTGGTGGTGCTGCTACGACGATGGCGGCCGGAGGCGGTGGCAGCGGCTGCTGAACCGGAGATTCTCCGTCTCTGAGCACAAGCTCATCTGGGCTGCCGCGTCAGTTGCCGCGTAGCTGTTGACGGTGCTCACCATCTCTTTGAGGGTAAGGCATCCTGTTGCCTCCTGCCGACGTAAAGAATGTCGGAGAAGCGTGCCACGGTCCAGTCCTTCCACGAAGTGATACCAAGCGTTATCATCGGGGTAATTGGCCAGGTCTGCCCGTATGCGGAGCCACCTGGCGAGGTAGCCGCGGGGGTTTTTGCCCTCTCTCTGAACGCAGCGCGCCAGATCGAAGATGGTAACCACGCCGACAAACTTGGATCTCTGCTGTCCAGACGTGTGGACGAAGCCGGCGGATTTTGAAGTGATCTTCCACCTTTATATCCTGCACAAGCGCGGTTTGGGTGGGCCTTGAATTTTTCTGATTTTTGCCGGCAAACTCCAAGGAGAGGTCCAACATCGATCCTTCCGCGAACGTATCCTTCCCGTAGGCGGTCCGTGCGGGTCTTGATTCTTTCCGATCTTTGCCGGCAAACTCCGAAGAGAGATCCGACATCGATCCTTCCACGAACGTATCCTGCCCATAGGCGGTCCGTGCGGGTCTTGATGCTCCTCCGACTCCCAGGGAACTAGTGCCCGAGTCGGTTTCGCTTATGAAGAGGTGGATGTCTCCGATAGGAACGATCGAACACCGCGTAGGGTTCGTCTTCGCCGGGATCCAGAACTTGTCAGGGGGGACGATCGGAACATTGCCGGAGAAGAGAACACGGCCGATGGCTACGGTTTCGCCGATTCCCGCGAAGATCTTGGTCCTCGCTCGCTGAAGAGCCTGAAGTGCCTCTTGCCCCACGGTGGGCGCCAACTGTCGTGGTATTGCCGATGAGTACGCCATGGAGGGGTCCTCACAATGCGTGTTTAGAGACGTGGGGTAAGGCGGACGGTTGACAGGTACGAGCTAACACAGCTTACCCAGGTTCAGATCCCACGACGGTGGCGGAATCCTACTCCTTCTATAAATCACTATAAGGGAAGATACGCCGAGTTACAGAGATAGGTTCGCTGTGCGAGGTTGTATGAATCGATGCCCTAAAGGCTCCCATAGGCCCGACTTATATAGTCGCCAGGTCCTAGGGTTACAGGGAAAAGTCCTAGCCGGACGGGTTATAGAGTCCTACACCGTCTATCACTAGTCTTGTGTATCTTGCACTCCAAGGCTCCGGGTACGCTGGTGACTCCACCGTAGCCTTCCTTCATCTGGCATGGGCCTCCCTTCTGGATCCACCTAACTGGGCCGCCCAGCAAGCCACAGGCCATGCTACCGACTATGGGCCACCCGGGTTAGTCGGATAAGGGACATGCTATGAGGATACCCATATAGCATATTCCCAACCGAGTATCAACCAGATCAAGGGTACCCGCTTTGAGTTTTGTCCAAGGCGTGATGCTATGGGACAGCCCCTGGAAGACCCATACCACCCCGAGCTGAAGACTTAGTTGGACCACCTTAGCTTCATGATGTACGATCATCAGCAGGAATTGGACAATTGCCGTGACTACTCCAACCACAAGTCCGCCATCATCAAGACAAAGGATCAGACCATCGCCATGCTAGCGAAGGATCGCAAGTCTCGCCGCTGTCAGCTCGACAAGAAGGAGCGCATTATTGCCCGACTTCGCCACCGTATCTCGGATTTGGAGGAGACCATCCACGAGAGAGACATGCAGTTGGAGGAAAGGGAGAATGCCGGAGAGGATATTCGTGGAGACCCCTACTCCTATCTCAGCGATGATGATGATTTTCTGGAGGATCAGGCTATGGACTTCTTCACCGATGAGGATGATTTCTCCTTCATCGATGACGATGAGGATGATGAGGATGACGACTACACCGACTCCGAGGAGTAGTAGCACTTGATCATTAGCGTAGTGAGTTGTATTCGGTCCCACTGTATCTGTTTTTCCTTTGTTGTGGTGTGTGTTGTATCGTGTGTTATGAATGAATGAATGAAAAGCAAGTTGCTATAAAATCTGAGTCAAACTTTAAAAACTTTCCAAAGTCCCTAACCTTAGAAATTTCACTCTTTTCTCATGATCTATCTCAATCTTCAGATGCCACGCGGAGGAAGTGGTTCGTCCCCGAACCCGATGTTGCAGATCCTGCAAATGTTGGTTTCTGATCGCAAAACTGAAAGAGCAGAATGTCAAGCCAACCTAGCCACCCTTCAGCAGATAGCCCAGCTGGCCTACAATAATCAAGGCCAAGGAAATCAGGACAACCATGGCTCTAAGCTCAAGAATTTCCAGAATACCAACCCACCTGTTTTCACTAAGTCGGAAGAGCCCCTAGATGCAGACGATTGGCTGCAAACCATGGAGAACAACCTGGAAGTCACTAGAGTGGAAGCTAATGAGAAAGTTCTGTTCGCCACCCACTATCTAGCCGGAGATGCAAGAGCATGGTGGAACAGTGTTCGTGCAATGACCGGAGGACAGATGATGACCTCGGAGGAATTCAAGGTCAAGTTCAGCAGAACCCATGTGCCCCCGGGTTTGATCAGGAGAATGATAGATGAATTCAGAGAACTGAAGCAAGGAAGGATGACCGTAGTGAAATACCATGGCAAATTCCTGTCAATAGCTAGGTATGCCCCGGATGAGATCGACACTGAAGCCAAGAAGAAAGAAAGATTCCTGAATGGTCTGCACGATGAGATGTAGACGGTGTTGGTCAATATCCCCGTTGCTGATATTGAAGCTCTTGTCGACTCTGCCATCCAGATGGAAGGAAAGATCAACCAAGCCAATGATAACCGCAAGCGTCGCATGATGCATCAGCCAGGAACCCATCATACCCCAAAGTATCACCCTAACCCATCTCCAGGATTTTCCCCGAGAACCAACAGACCCCCGATGAACCGTCCGACCTATCCCAACCGTGGAAACACAAGGCCCGGAGGAAATTAAAACAACCCTGGCAACTCTAACAATTTCAATCGTGCACCACCCAAGTTCAACAACAACAATGCTGCCGCCAACACCAACACTGCCCCGAGGACTGGAAGCAATGCTATGCCTGTTGCAGCAAAGGACAAGTCGCAAGTGACTTGTTATGACTATGGAAATAAAGTCCACTACTCCAATGAGTGCCCCAAGAAGAATGCCGTAGCCCCCAATGCCAATGCCCCAGCTCAGCAACATCGTCGTGTTCAGCCTGGAAGAAGGTTTGCCCCAGGGAACTCGCTCAACCGCAACGGCTGTCTTTTTCTCATGCATGCTGAAGAAGCCCAGGAAGCGCCCGATGTCTTGCTGGGTATGTTTTTTGTTAATTCAGTACTCGCTAGAGTGTTATTTGATTCTGGTGCATCGCACTCATTTGTCACCAAAGAATTTGCATGCACTAGTAAGATTCAACCAACTAAACTGAAGCATGTTATGATTGTTTAAATCCCCGGTTCAACCACCAAAGCTAGGCAAATTTGCAAAGCCGTCCCTATCTGAATCCATGGCATAGATTTTTATGCTAATCTGATAGTACTTGGAACTAAAGGTTTGGACGTAGTACTAGGAATGGATTGGATGTCCAAACATAAAGGATTGATTGACTGTGCCAAGAAAGAAATAACCATGACCAGTACAGCCGGAATATCAGTCGAGCATGTATCTGAAACCTTACCTCGTCAATTCAAGTGAAACAAGAGTATAGCCCAACCTACCATAGACCAAGTCTGGATAGTCTGTGAATACCCCGATGTATTTCCAGATGTTTTGCCCGGTATGCCCCCAAATCGGGATATCGATTTTATGATTGAACTAATCCCCGGAACCGGACCCATAGCCCAAAGACCATATAGTATGAACCCGTCTGAACTAGCAGAACTAAAGAAGCAACTAGATGCCATGTTGGAAATTGGATTGATTCAACCAAGTGCGTCACCATGGAGATCACCTGTCTTCTTCGTGGACAAGAAGGATGGAGTTAACCGTTTGTGTACGGAATATCATAAGTTGAATGATGTCACTATCAAGAACAAATACCCATTGCCCAAGATAGAAGACTTGTTTGATCAGTTGACCGGTGCCAAAGTGTTTTCTAAGATTGATATTAGAACAGGCTATCATCAACTCAAGATTCGCGCAGAGGATATTCCAAAGACTGCCTTTACCACCAGATATGGATTATACGAGTATATTGTCATGTCGTTTGGATTAACCAATGCCCCCGCTTATTTCATGAATCTCATGAATACGATTTTTATGGACTTTCTGGATAAGTTTGTCGTTGTTTTCATCTATGACATTCTTATTTATTCCAAATCAGAAGAAGAACATGAGGTACACCTAAGGACCATTCTTGGAACCCTTAGAGAGCATCAGTTGTATGCCAAGTTTAGCAAATGTGAATTCTGGTTACAGGAGGTAGGATTCCTTGGCCACATTGTATCAGCCGGAGGAATTGCCGTTGACCCTGCAAAGGTGAAAGATGTCGAAGATTGGCAAGCCCCAACAACTCAAACCCAAGTTCGTGCTTTTCTTGGATTGGTGGGATATTACCGCAAGTTCGTAGAAGGATTCTCAAGTATCGCCAGACCCATGACCCAATTGCTGAAGAAGGACAAGAAGTTTGAATGGACGGACAAATGTGAAGCGAGTTTTCAAGAACTCAAGAGGAGATTGATTTCAGCCCCAATCTTAATCATGCCAGATATCACGAAGTCCTTTGACGTGTATTGTGACGCATCCAAGATCTGTCTCGGATGTGTGCTAATGCAAGAAGGAAAAGTTATATCCTATTTATCCCGACAACTGAACCAGCATGAGCAGAACTATCCAACCCATGACCTCGAACTCGCAGCCGTAGTTCTAGCCCTGAAGACATGGAGGCATTACCTGATGGGAAACTGTTGTGAGATTTATTCAGATCACAAGAGCCTGATGTATATATTCACTCAGAAAGAGCTGAATATGAGACAGAGAAGATGGATTGAGCTAATCAAGGACTACGATCTGGACATTCACTATCACCCTGGTAAAGCCAACGTGGTAGCAGATGCCCTTAGCAGATTGTCGTGCCACTTGAACTCCATGATTTTGAAGGAGAAACCAACTTTGCACAAAGAGATGGAAGATTTCTAAATGGAATTAGTGAGTGAAGGATTTTTGGCTAGTATAGAACTTCAACCCACTTTGATCAGCCAGATCAAAGAGGCGCGGAAAGGAAATGCTAGTATCAACGGAATCAAGCGTCGTATCGGTACAGGCAAAGTACCCGGATTTACCGAAGACGAAGAAGGAGTTCTATGGTACAAAGGACGCCTTTGTGTACCAGCAGATTCTGAGTTGAAAGAACTTATTCTCAAGGAAGCTCGTGATACTCTTTATTCTATCCACCCCGGAGGAACGAAGATGTATCAAGATTTGAAAGAACAATTTTGGTGGCATAAGATGAAGAGAGAAATCGGAAGCTATATCGCCAAGTGCAGAGAGTCAAGGCGGGACATCAAAGACCCGCAGGATTGTTGCAACCCTTGCAGATTCCGGAATGGAAATGGGATTCCGTTTAATGGACTTTATCACCAGCTTACCTACTTCTAGTAGGGGAAATGACTCTATCTGGGTCATAGTGGACAGATTGTCCAAAGTCGCCCATTTCTTACCCGTCAATACCACATATCAGAGTTCGAAGCTAGCAGAGTTATACATCGCTAGAATCGTCAGTTTGCATGAAGTCCCCAAGAACATCGTATCGGATCGAGGAACTCAGTTTACCTCGAGATTCTGGAAGAAAGTCCAAGAAGGTTTCGGAACCCGACTAGATTTCAGCATAGCTTATCACCCTCAGACCGACGGACAAACGGAGCGAGTAAATCAAATACTCGAAGACATGTTGAGAGCATGTGTGTTAGAGTATGGATCTAAATGGGAAGATTGTCTGCCGTTCACAGAATTTTCATACAACAACAGTTATCAAGATAGTTTGCAAATGGCCCCATTTGAATTCATGTATGGAAGGAAGTGTCGTATCAATTGGAACTACCCGAAGAGATGTCATCCGTGCACATTGTGTTCCATATCTCATTACTTCGCAAATGCCTCGAAGTTCCGGAGAAGACTGAAGTGTTCAAGAACATTGATCACCGGACCATAGAAATCAACGATGACCTCACCTATCCTGAGGTACCCATCCGTATTTTGGAAGAAGCCTTCCTAACTACCAGAACCCGAAGCATCAAGTTTCTCAAGATTCAGTGGAGCAACCACACAGAAGAAGAAGCTACCTGGGAGCGCGAACATCACATCAGGACGGAGTTTCCCGATCTCTTCAAATCCTAGGTAATCTTTTCGTCCTTTTTCAAATCTCGGGACGAGATTTTGTTTAAGGGGGGAAGGTTTGTAACATCCCAAAAATACTAAACTTGGACCATCAAACTCTAATCATCAAATTTAGGGTTAACAAAAACTTTTCTAATTAAAAATATGAAAGCATCCATATGTGTGTGTATTAAAATTTGGATTCTTTTGAATTGCCATGGTTCTATGTTTCTTTGCTTGTAAAATGATTCTTAGGTGAAATAAACATCATCTGAACAATCCCCAAACTTTTCACAAAGACAAACAAGTCAAAACAAATAAATTAAGTGAATGGTCACTTTGGCCAATTTAACTCCCATGCCTACTTTGGCTATCCCTAACTTTCAGAACTCAACAGAAACATGTATGGATCCTTGCACCCCTTGTTAGTACTCATAATAAGGTACCAAGGAACACTTTGTGATCATCTAAAAACATTTAAATGCTTAGTTTAAATGACAGTTTAAAATTGAATCTATCTCATATGGGAAGATCCCACTATTTCAAAAACACTCAAACAAGCTCAATTTTCAAAACCCAAGCATCCACAGAATCCTCAACACATGCCTAGCACACCCACCAAAAATATTTTCAAAATTCAAAACTCAAGTTCATGCGGCCATTTCATCAAACAGGTTACAGATTCAAATCAACAAAATCAAAAACACTATGTTGAGCAGTGTTTTGGGCCAACCTTGTTCCCTCTCTGGTTACCACTAGCCTTAGTAGATCATCTAGCACCCTTAACTAACCACTAGCACCACTGTGAGCTTGCCAATGCCATCAACGGCGAGCAGGTCGAGATCACACTTGTCACCCCAGTGTGGACAGGAGGCTAGGAAAAGAACTAGCCGTGCCAATCTTGTCTAGCATGCAGCCCATGCCTCACCGCCCCCTCTCGACCAGCCCTAGCTCGAAGACAGCAACCAGAACTACCAGGGACGCCATGCCCGCGCCGCTGTCAACCATGCCGACGCGCACCGCAGAGAACGCGCCGTTCCCACACAACCCAACCACCTCGAGCCCTCGCCGCCTGCCAGCATGCTCCCCACCGTCCCAGGAGACCACCAGACATGTTCGTTTCACCGCCCTTACCCTGTAGCCACCGCTCGTCGCGGAGTTCGCCGCCTCTACCTCACAGAGCATCGCACGTTCCCGACCATTTGCCACCGCCCCTACACGCGCATTTAAACTCTAGAGCATCGCCAAGAGACCGCCCGTTGATCGCCAACCTCGGCCATACCTCTAGCCGCCCGTAGCCGTGTCGCCACCGTCGCCTGCCCATCCCTCTCGGTCTCGCTTTTGAGCCTATAAAAGGAGACGACCCCCGCTCGATTTCTTGACACCATTTCACTCCCCTCAGCTCACTAATCATTCCACCACTTAGCTGGAGCACGAGAAGAAGCAGTTCGCCGAATTGCGCCGGAGCAGGCCGCCTCTGGAGAAGAAGGGAGCCATTGATTTCGACCACCCCCGGAGCTGCCGCAGCCATCCCTAAGTTCGCCGTCGTCGACTTTGTTGTTTGCCCGCCTTGTCGTCGTCACTGGAGCCCCGGTATGCCCCCTGTGCACCTCCACCGAGTCGCTAGGGTTCAAGCTCGCCGGTGACATGTTCATCGTCGACGACGACCCTCAGTCGTTGATCTTACTTCTAATCCAACGCACCACATCGCCCCATACCGCTTCGCGTTTTATGAGCCATTGATCGGTAGACCCCCCTGTCAGCTGAGCCCCGCGCTGCGGAGTGACACTGGGCCGGCCCAATAACCCTTCCCGCGCAGCCCAACCATTTGAATTTAGCTTTTTCTATTTATATTCAAACTTAGTTCTGTACCTAGTTTCAAAAATCAACTCAGCTCGATTCCTTGAACCAAATTTCATGAAACCAATTTTGTTAGGAAGGTATTGAAATGCGTAATCCAAGCCCGTTGGATTCAAATCATTTGGATCTATAGATCAATCTTGGTAAAAATAACAAGGAAGAAGCTTTTATGCATTCAAACATTTTTCAAATTTCAACCATAATAGCTTTTGAGTTGATTCTTACTCTCAAAAATCACATTTGATCATACCTTTTAGAATATATAGAAATATAAGGGTTTACTTATAGAAATAATGTTCAAGTAATAAAAGAATGCCACATACGCATTTCTAGTCACTTTAATTATTTAAAATAAAAAGGTTAAACCTTATTAAATTGTGACACCACTTTAAATCACATTCCCATGTACTGAAATATGTGGTGATGATATGTTTCAACATGATCCCATGTTTGGGTTTGGAGAATATTAAATCTTAAGTAATTTTTCAATGAGTAGAAATTACTTTTCTAAAAATAAATAAATAAGGCAAAAGCTTTAATTTTGTAATGTTAGTGATGATGCTAGATCATCTATAGTGCACCTTTGTGTGATGATTGAAAATAGTTAAGTATTGTTTGGTGATTGTGTACCTCGTATTTATTCATAGATGCTAGTACCGACCAAGGATACGAGGAGGAAGGAGGATACTACGAAGAAGAAGCCGAAGAGAACTTCAACCACTGCTCTACACAAGGCAAGCCTAATACTACTAGTTGATTGAGCAAGCTAACACTTGCAAGATACTTTACCTATGCAAGCCAATACTTGCAACTTTGCAAGCCTTACTACACCAGTTGACCTATGCAAGCTATTAAGTTAGCAAGCTTATACTACTTTATAAGCCAATCCTAGTTTTACTTGCAAGCTTTATACTTTATTTCTTTATCAAAGCTTTCTCTTAGAGTTTACTTAAGTAACTTGTAGATTCTAGGAAGATAATTGAAGGTAGCATAAAGAGCATTAAATTTGGCCTAAGCTAGATAATCTTGATGTCATCCTAAGGCATGAGATTGTACTTAGTTAAACTCCACTTGTTTACCACCCCTCATTAGTAATCACCCCACTTGTAGATGCTAGTGCTAAGCATAAAACTTGATCAACTTTAGATGGGAATACTTGGTGAAAATGGTTATGAAAACCTTAGAATGACGAATCATTCTACTGAGATGTTTTGACATGTGTTTCCGAACACCAGATGATTTTGATGATGAAAATGTTGAGGCATGAGCCTTAGCCCTTTATAAAACTGATGGTTGTCTGGATGTGATACCATTCCAAATTTACCGTACAACCACAATACCTGAAAATTGGGTAGGGCTTGACTAGAAACTTATATACTTTAGTATGGGTTCCCTCACGGCCAAGGTCTGAGCTGAGGCTACCTTGTGAAGATTGTCCACCTGTGCAGTACCCAAGATGACAGTTGGTCATGGTTGGGAGGCCAAACTCACACGAGAGGTGCTTATACTAGGGCGTGTAATTGAAAGGTTAGGATTGATGATCCGCATACTGAGTATGGTGAAGTCAGGATTTGTTCCTAACGGATGTATCGAATGTTGTGGTGAAAGTGTACAATCTCTGCAGAGTGTCAAACTACTCTGAGTTGGAGTGGCCATACTATTCCCCCGTCAGATGTTTTCAAAATGACTTATGAAATGAATTGAGATTTTGACTTGACCACAATAGAGTTGTGATATGAAATGCAAGTTCCCACTTAGGTGTTATAAAATTTCAACTATCTTTTCTTTCTTCTGAACTTAGTAGAGGTAAATCTGGCTTTTTGCAAAACAACCCTAGAGCTTAGTGTCCTACTACAAAAACCCCCCTTCACTTATTAGTATTAGTTTGCGAGTACTTAAAGAGTACTCATGGATTTGTCCCTGGCTATTCCTGTGGCCAGACTATAAAGAGGAGTACCAGGACGAAGGACCCCAGGAAGGTTACGACAACTAGGATCATCTCCCATCGTCAGCATTGCCTATGACCCCGAAGATGGAGCTTCGCCTACGCTACCTTTATTATTACGTATTTCCGCTGCTTGAATTGTATTAAGAACTGGATCATGAGATCCTTATTTGTGTAAGACTTTATGTATGGTTTGTAATGGATGATGTACTGTGGTATCCAAATCTATTATGTCTCGCAAAAATGGTAATCCTGGGATTGCGATGTATGGCATAACAGGCATCTGGGATTAAAAATCCGGGTGTTGACAAAAATACAACAAAACCTTTCTGGCAATGTTGCCCAAATCAACGCTAAGTGAGAAGCATTCTCCTCGGCCACCCGAAACACCTCCGCAGTGATAATATTTCAGAAGCTATGTCTGTAACACAAGGATAAGACCTACAGATATCGTCTAATGGCCTAGTAACGCACCTAACCGCGCTCTACCAGTAAAATACCGTGTCAACAGGCATGACAAAAATTCTGACGGACGTGTTGGGTACATCACTTGAAAACCACAGGGATTCAAGTCATATAAGACCTCAACGACCTTCGAATTACGCCACCGTTCGTTCCGGATTCGAGTTCGGGGACTCGAGTCTGAAGAAGAGCGTGTTGTTTTGTCCTATGACAGTTAACTAGCCCTGATCCGTCGGGAGAGTCAGGCACACACATCAACAATCCCTATGAACTAAATCATTTTCTCTTAAAAAAATAGGTCCAACTGCACCCGAAAGATTGAAGAGTCCTCAGCCGAATCTACGATTCGACTGAACACTCGGGGGCTATTGACATGGTTATACCCCACGGGTACACAACATTGGCATACCTAGTCTAGTCCAAGGAAGGCCCACGACAAGATACTCGGCCTGTGGAGATTTTGGGTGGCCCAAGCCCATGATGCCTTCGGATCCTTGGAGAATAATACTAGAGTAGATAAAATTTCAAAGGGGACAAACCCTAATCTGTAACCGACTCGACGTACACCTGGGACCTGCCTATCTATATAAAGGCTAGGAGGCCACACCTGGGACATACACACCTCACGCCAGATTGCATATGTGCACCCCTATAATTATCGATTCCATCGTAATCAAGGGCAGACAAGCAGGAGTAGGGTTTTCCCTCCAGAGGCCTGAACCTGGGTAAACTTCGTGTCCCCGTGTTGCTTGTCTGTTAACCATTCCACGATCTCCAGCATCCCCATCTTCTCCAAAACCCAAGTCCATAACAATGGGCATTGACGAGATCGAACCTAGTCACATGCTCCCTCCCTCTGCATGTCACCCTGCACGCACACCCTTCCTCCCCTGCATCTTCTCATATCTTGGTCTTGCAGCAACCCTAGGAGCCTCCCTGACTACCTCCCGTGCATGCACCGATAGGCGAACCCGCACGAGCTTCCTCCCAGTGTCGAACTGCCCCGTGCCGCACCTCTCCAGACTCGTCGTCGACTGCCACTTCTTCCCCGCCATTTCTCCATCGGTGGCGAGGTCCCCTAGTGAGCCATCGCGCTGCCCTAAAGCCACTAGGGTTTGCTCCCTCGGCGTTTAGACACGAGGTGGACGATGACCTCTAGGCCGTCAGGTCTGGCCAGATCCAACGGCCGTCTCCCCTCGATACCTCTTTGCGTGCGGGCGACCTTGCTGGGCCGCACCTTCTCCCTGCGGCCCACTAGGGTAAAGATCCGGCCCGCACCCCCTCTGCCCTTTTTCTTTTCTTTAAAATATTTTCTAGATCTAGTATTGGTAGTTTGGTTTAAATCCATATAAAAATCAAAAACCAATTAAAATGTCCAGATCCTATTTTTCCTAGGTTCCTGTATGTCTTTACTAACTTTGAGACGAGGTACCTTGCCCAAATAAAATTTAAAATTGTATTAACAATTAAAATTCCAACATTTGTCTACTTTACACAAAATTGAGTTCAGAGAGTATCCTAAGTCCAAATGGTGTAAATCCAATTAGTACTGAAGGGTATTATCCATACCTTGCATGTCCCACTGGCCCCACGTAAAATGGCTTCCTAGTTTTCCTTTAGTTGAAATAACAAAATCAGGGAATTGCTGCCTTTAAAAAATTCCCTAGGTCAAACCAAATCAGGTTTTGACCTAATTCCAACTTCCTACACATCTTTATATCAACATATTTCAAAACCCAGTAGCTCATAATTTTATGAATCCCTGTTGAATTTTGGTGAGTTAAACTGTTATGTGTATTGTTTATTCACCAATAAATTCATAACAGTAGCTATGTCACTCCAAAAAGGCTGATTCTAATTTCTAAAGTAAGGTATTATGAAGACCTAACAATATTATTTAGAATCACATCAATAGCTCTTATGATTTTAATCTGGTGAAAAAGACAATATCATCCAGAATCGAATTTGGGAATTTCCTGAGGGCATTCTGGTAATTATTTTGAGATGATTCCAGCTCCTATTGAATCAGTACATCAAATTCTACCTAATCATGCAAGGAAATAATTTTTGGAGCTCCAGAATTTATCTGGTGAATTATTTCCTAAAACTAGAGTTTTATCCACTATAAAAATCATTATAAATCAACGGAAATTGATAAAATAGTGAAACCACTTTTGTTGGATTCATTTTATCAAAATCTATCTGATGGTATCATTTTTACACAATGTTATCATACAGAACTTGGCCTTGCTCCAAAATCCTTTATCTAGGTGGTTTTGGACCTTAAATCTCAAATATGGAATCCCCACATGCAACCCAAGCATTTCCTTTGCATCCCCAACCAAATCCTCAATCCTTACTGATCTATAATTTTTTTTTAAATTTCTTGCTGTATGTTTTGAGACTTGTATGCATTGTATTGATGGTGGTGTTGTTTGTTTGCATGTATACTCAATAACGGCGATAGTTGCGATTGTGAGATGCCGAGAAGAAGGAAGCATCGGGCTTTTCTTATATTGTTATTATTGGTTTTCTGGTATTCTAAAGAAGTCAAGGGACATATCGCTGGTCACAGGCAAGCCACCCTTCCCGAGTTCCTATATTGACCTACTCGTTTTTATCAATTGTTTTATATCTCGTTTATGAACTTCATGATTAAATGCATGGTTTGTTTCAAATAAAAGGCGTGAGTAACTTGGCTCCTCCGATTTATGATGGAGTGTCCATTAGGACACTTACCCTTGTTGACACCCACTTCTACCCTTTATATTGAAGCTAAGATGCTTAGCATCTTCCCTCTTGGAAACTACGGGTTTTCAATGATAAAACTATTTTGGGTTTTGCCCTACTACAAAGTTTTCAAAATAAAACCCTTGGAAAGAGGCATATTTTCTGAGTGGAGTTTTTAATAAAGAAGATATGAGGAGGAAAATGAGAAAGTTGAGCAAGAGAAAGAGAAGGGATGTTTTACGCCTTTACCGGAACAATTTATCCGTGTAACCACACTACCCCAGTCGCTGGGGCTTAGCTCGTACTTTGTTGTCTTTAGCCGGGGCTGCTTGTACTTGCTTAAGGGGATAAATCCCTAGAAGCCCGAGTGGACTCTACGATCTACGGATCTATGGCCCATCGCCTGCTACAGGAGGAGTGTCGGTGCAACAGTTGGGTCTCCCGCGGACGGTATGCTTTAGGAGTGGAGAAGGAAGTGGAGTCACCGAGGTTATTTTATATTGCCAAGCTACAGGTTTGGGTATATGGAAGTGCAGAAGGGAGGACTATGGCGTTGGGCCACATACTCATTGCCGAGGAGAACAAACCCAAAAGGAAAAGCTTCCTTTGCTAGGGATGGACAAATGAAAAGCTAGGTTTGATTATCCGAACCCCCGTCTACCGTGTGTAGAGGGCCATGGTTGTATCCCGGCGGATGTATTGATTCTTGTGGGTATGGTGCACAAACTCTGCAGAGTCTAATCTATTCGAATAGCCGTGTCCACAGTTAAGGACGGTTGGAAAGGTGATTGCTAGGGGTACCCTTGGGATGTGTCGAGATGAATAAAAAGGATGTGACGTGGTCACGAAGCAAGATAAGCACGAGTTTGGTTTTGACCAGAAATGGTCGAAGATGTTTTAAGAAGGGGTTTTACCATAAAAATGTTTTCAAAGTTTTATTTAAAGAATACGGAGATATCCAGACTTTCTAAAAGGAGGCATATTTTCTAAAATCTCTTTTTCAACAAAGATATAGAGATGCCAATGTCAGGCTTTTTCAGAAACAACTATAGTGTAGAGCTATTTCGCCACAGCCCAATATGAATTATCTTGTTACCTTGTCTTGGTGGTTTGCGAGTATATTCAAAGTACTCACCGACATTGTCCCTGGCTATGTACTTGGCCAGATTGCAGATGTTAAGAAGTGACGAAGGTGCTGACGTCTATGCGATGTAGGCCGTAGGTTAAGGCATGACATGGGCTATCCGCTTGAAGACTTCCATTACTTGTGTTGTAATTGCCATAATGGCCACTTCGTAAGTTTTGTAATCGTTACTTTCTGGATGATGTAATGATACTGGTCGGTTATGCTCACGGCTCACTGATCATGGGAACGTGAATTGTATGCATAATGGGTTTTCTCGGACCGTAAATCTGGGGTTCCATAGACTTGGTATCAGAGCCATCCTGACTGTAGGAGACCTTAGTTAGCATGGACGTTAGACAGGAAAACCCCTATTTCTGAAAACACCTGTTTTCGCAAACTATTTTTCCAAAAAATCTTTTCCAAAGATTCTTACCTTATCTTCTCCGCGTCAAACTAATTGAAAAAGGATTACTCTATATCTCGTCTACTTTGGATGTTCTATTTTCACAAACATGGTTCGACTTGGAGACTATGAGAAGGACATCCCTAGATGAAGAGACACTGAGACAAGCAAACCAAAGGAGCTACCAACGACGAAAGACACTACAAGATCTCCCTACCAACGAAGTCCTTCATCACCCCAAGAAATCGATCAAGAACGGCACCGATGACAACAAAAGACAGAGGTTAAGACCCCCATAACGTCCGTAGTTAGGATTAGCATCCCTAAAATAGGATTCCCCTTATGACGTGTAATCACCCTTTAGTACCTATGGTACGCTTTGTTTACTTGTCATGTGCTTATATGATGCTTGGGAATGTGTTGTTTGTCTACCTTGGATCATCCAATCCTAAAGTTTTGACCACCTTTTTGGCGTATCCTGATGCTAACCCTCGCAACCTCACAGCTGGAAACCTCTCCTCAGCAGGATGGCCACATAAAGAAATCCCCGACAACTCGTACTCGTGCCTTAGTTCCAATCGCCCCAAAGAAGCAATGACCCTATTCGACCCTCTGTCGAATAAAAAGGGAAGTCCTCGCCATAACACAAATGCCCCAAGAATCCGGAAGAAAAGGAGGCCCAAACACAAAGATTCTACTACGTCATAGTTTCAAAGCAACACAAAGAGTTTGAGTTAAGACCATCCCCCTGAAGCTAAACTACCTACACCCCTACGAGGGACCAAGAAGAAGTGTCGCTAACCCCTAAAGCAACCCTGAGTTAACCCTTACGGCTTCGTTAGGTAACCATCTCAGCAAGGTAGTCGCAATAAGGCGTCACTCAAGGACCTCCACTCAAGTGTCACGCCAAGGCTCCAAGATGAAGGATCTACCCCAGCCTTGACCACCCCAAGTAAAGCTCTAAGGTGGAAGGACTGCGTCTTTGCACTCAATTCCAGAAGACCCACCTGTCGAAGCAACCCTCGAAGAAGGCACGACCCTCACCCTTACTGCGGAAGAGTTGAATATTCCCCACAACCCCGAGGAATTGCAGTAGCAGAAGTCAGTGCAAAAACTCAAGAATGGCAACTAGAGTCAAGCAGTACCCATGGAGTAGTTTTCCTCATCCCTCAACTCACCCTTATGGCATAGTGCAACACGATGTGGCGCCCCAGAACCTGTTTTGTAGAACTCTAAGTGCCTTGTTGCCCTATGGCATATACCTATTTTGTAACCTCTTAAGTACCTCCGCCACCAACAGGCACAGACTTGCTAAATTCCCCGGATGATATGCACGCATGACGTCTTTCTTTGCGTGTTTTACCCACGAAGTTGCATTAGACCAAACCTGGAAAGACCCCATTCCAATGGACCTCGTTTCCTAGACCACCAAACTCCAATGGCATCCTCCAACCCATAGGACCCCTAACTAGCTCAGAACTAACTACCCGGAACCTAGTAGACGCCCTTTTCTGATAGACCTTCTAACTCACGAAGCGGTTCCTATGATGTCGACCAAAGATAATCACCTCAGATGAGAGGTGCTGCGCCGTCCCGACAGCTTCAGCATAAGACTCCACTCAAGAAGGTCGGGGACTCCACCAAAAATCCCTAATGTCGCTCTAAAGCGGAAAGACTGTGTCTTTCCCACCCGAAACCCGATAGACCCCTGGATTCGAACACTAGTTAGCATTAGGTGATGACCACCCCTCCAAATCTGAATCATCAACCCTGCCAGAGGACAACAATCGGTACTTCTCCAGAATCGGAAGTCCTCCACTCCAAGGTCGACCGTCCAGCTAACACCCGGTGTATCATGACCTTGAAGATAGAAAAGATGACTATCATGGTGAAGAAATAAAGAAGGCTCAACCTACCATCCCGCCTCAAGAAGAAAGGACCCTACCGACGCTAAACCCACCTAGACTCATACTAAGGGGAAATGACTACGTCTTTTCCGCTTGTTTTATCTAAACCATCCACTCCGTAGCCCCGCAGCTCTAATCTGTAACTAACCATGTCGGTTATTTGTAAAACCTATTAGCGCCTAATTTCCACCGCTGAAATTGTTAAGCGGATGTTATCACCCAACCCTATTCCTCCCTAATCTCGGGACGAGATTATTTTTAAGGGGGAAAGGTCTGTAACATCCCAATCAGCAACCCTGATTTGGTGTCCAAAAGGCAAAAATCAAGGGGAACAAAAACTTTTTCTTGTTATATGTTGCAATGATTGCTTACTTCTTTGCTTGTGTTCATGCAACTGATTGTGTACTTCCCATCTCAACACTAGTTTACAAAAAGCTATTTTACAAAAGAGATGTCTTGGCTCATCCTTATATTCTAGTTCTGGAATTTCAAAAACCCGAGCCAAGATGATTTTGACACAACAAAATACTTTACTAGTTTCTATTAACAAAACTATGGAGACCTATATATTATCTCCTTATGTTTTCAAGACAGAACTTCAACTACTCTTATCCCTAGGTTTTTCCAAAACCCTTACTAAAAGCTTTCATTCCAATCTTGGTAAAGATACCAAGATGGTCCTTATCTTACTTCAAAGCACAACCCATTTCAAATTACCCATCCTTACCCAAGCTAGTCTTGATGGTAACCCTAGTAGTAGTTGGATAAGTTGATAAGATGAATTTCCTTGTTCTATTGTCTAATAAATTGCCTTGATCTGCTGATTGCCTTGTTTGCCTAGGAACTAGAGTGAGCTACTATATTAGCCTATCCCTTATGACCTAATCTATGTTTGTGATCATCAATCCCAGACGAAACTTCCAAATCTGGAGCTATCCAAAGCCACCAAAGTGTTCATCTGATCTCCTAATCAGATCAACTTAGGGATAATCCCTTCTAAAAGTTTCCTACTCAGAGAAGACCCAATCCAAGTATGGATCCCTCTAACATCTATACCTCAACATAAACCACTTTATGGGAAGGATAAACCATGGCCACCCTCTCAATTTGTTTCCCCACTTGTAATCTAGCCTAAAACCCCAAATCTGCCAAAATGGCTGTCTGGATCTCTTATCCAGATTCAATATTTGAAGCTCTACCTTTTCTGACATATGTGCATTATTGAGAATGTACTTGAACCATATTGTAGTACATCATTAGTACTACCAAATTCCACTCTTTCCCATGGCTAAGCCATTCTAATTCTCACTCTTCCATGATGGTTTTATAGTCAAGCTAATAATCTTTTCTGCAAATCTTATCATCTTGCCTACTTTGACAAAAGCTCACATCCATATTCTACCACCCCTTGACCAAATATATGCAGGATTATTGACCTACTAATCATGGTATATCAATCCACTCTTCCCTTGTTTCTATTGGAGCTTTGTGCTTCTTAAACCCACATGGTTTGTGAGGCATCCTGATGTATCTGTATGGCGGCCTTATTTTCAACAAAGTTTGCCATCTCTTCTAGACCAACTCAAATCCAACCAAGACCAAATCTTGCTTCCATTATCATATATATAATTTTGTCTATCCATCCATATATCCCTTGCACCAAGATGAGCTCTGATCTCACAAATACAACCATGTTTAAGTGGCATAAAAATAACCAAACCCTAGATTCCCCAAATCTAGTTTTCTTCCCTTCTCACCATATTAATTCAACAACCCAAGTTGTAAATGATGTATAGTCAAGTTTACATCATCTACTTTGGATATAATCTTTTCCAAATTATTTCCATAATTATTTGGAGCCTAAAACCATTTAATTTCTTTTTTTGGCAAAACACTAAAAATCTCTGTCTATAAAGGAAAGTTTGTTTTTCTCCAAATCACTTGGCCAACTCAAGGAACATATGGTGCCTATATATCATGTACCATCTTTACAAATCAAAAATAAATATGTTTGAGATTCTTTATTATTTCTTTTTGCCCTTTTTCTTACATGGCAAAACAAGAAATAATTCCTTAGAAATACTTTCCCATCTCAATAAATCCCAATAAAATTCTCCAATATGTAATATGGTATTTAGGACCATATCACATCAAAAACCTATCTTGTACAATGTAAGAATATCACCTTAGCTTTTATAATCTACTTCTGCACTTTTTTAATAAATGCATTTAATTGGGGTTATAATCATTTGAAAAATCCCACATAAATCTTGAAGAGAGGATTTGACCTCATATATCTACCAGTACCCTTTTCCCCACCTTGCTCAATGCATTTTTTGAAACTTCCTTCACAACCCTTGATGGATCAATTATGCTAATCAAGCCTTTGCTTAAACCAAAACCAATTCAAACCACCTCCAATCCTGCCAAGCAAGGTTCCTTAGCACCACTCACAACCCTTGGGTCTTGTGCATTGTAGCCCTAGGCCTATTCAAGCTCTATCCCTTTGTCCCTTTTGTTTCAATAATAAAAAAGGAGAGAGGAGGGAACCCAAATAACTTGTATCACCAAACCCAGCAGCCACTACCCCTCCCCTCCACTCTCTGGTCGAATGCATGGTCCCGCACGACCACTCCACCACCCCCAATAGCCAATCCCTAGCCATCTCCCCCTCTCAAGCCCTCCATGGACATTTTCCACCCTACACCCTTTTGCCTCGGGATAAAAGGCTAGACACCCACAACCCCGCTACCTCTACCCTCATTTGCTCCCTCACCACTCACCTACACTGCCCAGAGCACCCTCTCCCTCTCCCTTGCTCTGCCCTGCTCGAAGGAGAGAAGAGGAGAAGCTTCGGCCATTGCTCCAATATTGAGCTTAGCTCTCTCTCCTCTTGCTCCCTCCCTCTGCATGTCACCATGCACGCACCCCCTTGCTCCCTTGCATCTTCTCATATCTTTTTCTTGGTCTTGCAGCAACCCTAGGAGCCTCCCCGACGACCTCCCGAGCATGCACCGATGGGCGACCCCGCGCGAGCTTCCTCCCGGCGTCGGACTGCCCCGTGACACTCCTCTCCGGACTCGTCATCGACCGACGCTTCTTCCCCACCATTCCTCCATCGCAGGCGAGGTCCCCTGGCGAGCCATCGCGTTGCCCTAAAGCCGCTAGGGTTTCCTCACTCGGCGTCCAGAGGCGAGGTGGATGACGACCACTGGGCCGTTTCGCCCCTCGATACATCTTTGCGCGGGGGCGACCTTGCTGGGCCACACTTGCTCCCCGCGGCCCATTGGGTTAAAGATCCGGCCCGCACCCCCTTCTGTCCTTTTTCTTTTCTTTAAAACATTTTCCAGATCTGCTATTGGTAGTTTGGTTAACCGCTTAAAATGTCTAGATCCTATTTTTCCCAGGTTCCTATATGTATTTACTAACATCCACACTAGGTACCTTGTCCAAATAATATTTAAGATTGTTTTAACAATTTAAATTCCAACATGTGTCTAGTTTACTCAAAATTGAGTTCAGAGAGTATCCTAACTCCAAATGGTGTAAATCCAATTGGTACTGAAGTGTATTATCCATAACTTGCATGTCCCACTGGCCCCACCTAAAATGGCTTCCTAGTTTTCCTTTAGTAGAAATAAAAAAATCAGGGCATTGCTGCATTTAGAAAATTCTCTAGGTAAAACCAAATGAGGTTTTGACCTAATTACAACTCCCTGCACATCTATATATCAACATATTTCAAAACCCAGTATCTCATAATTTTATGAACCCCTGTCGAATTTTGGTGAATTAAACTGTTATGTGTATTGTTTATTCACCAATAAATTGATAACTGTAGCTATGTAACTCCAAATAGGTTGATTCTAATTTCTGAAGAAAGGAATTATGAAGGCCTAACCTGATTCTTTGGAATCACATCAAAACCTCTTACGATTTTATATGGTGTAAAAAGACAAATATCATCCAGAACTGACTTTGGAAATTTCCTGAGGGCATTCTGATAAGTATGTTTAGATGATTCCAGCTCCTATTGAATCAGTACATCAAATGATAATTATCAAAACCTATCTGATGGTATCATTTTTACACAATGTTATCATACAAAACTTGGCCTTGCTCCAAAACCTTTATCTTGGTGGTTTTGGACCTTAAATCTCAAATAGTGAATCCCCACATGCAACCCAAGCATTTCCTTTGCATCCCCAACAAAATACTGAATCCTTACTAATCTGTAAACTTGTTTAATAAATTGATTGTTGTATGGTTTGACACTTGTATGCATTGTATTGATGGTGGCGTTGCTTGTTTGCATGTATACTTGATAACGACGATAGTTGCGATTGTGAGATGCCAAGAAGAAGGAAGCATCGGGTTTTTCTTATAATGTTATCATTGGTTTTCTGGTATTCTAAAGAAGTCAAGGGACATCTCGCTGGTCACATGCAAGCCACCCCTTCCTGAGTTCCTATATTGACCTACTCCTTTTTATCAACTGTTTTATATCTCGTTTATGAACTTCATTATTAAATGCATGGTTTGTTTCAAATAAAAGGCTTGAGTAACTTGTCTCCTCCGAGTTATGATGGAGTGTCCATTAGGACACGTACCCTCATTGACACCCACTTATACCCTTTAGATTGAGGCTAAAATGCTTAGCATCTTACCTCTTGGAAACTACGGGTTTTGAACAATAAAACTATTTTGGGTTTTGCCCTACTACAAAGTTTTCAAAATAAAACCCTTGGAAAGAGGCATCATTTCTGAGTGGAGGTTTTACTAAAGAAGATATGAGGAGGAAAATGATAAAGTTGAGCAAGAGAAAGAGAAGGGATGGTCTACGCCTTTATCAAAACAATTTATCTGTGCAACCGCACTACCCTAGTCGCTGGGGCTTAGCTCGTAGTTTGTTGTTTTTAGACGGGCTGCTTGTACTTGCTTAGGGGGAGAAATCCCTGGAAGCCCAAGTGGACTCTACCACAGATCTATGGATCTAGGGCCCATCGCCTGCTACGGCAGGAGTGTCGGTGCAACAATTGGGTCTCCCCCGGACGGTATGCTTTAGGAGTGGAGAAGGAAGTGGAGTCACCGAGGTTATTGTATATTGCTAAGCTGCGGGTTTGGGTATACGGAAGTGCAGAAGGGAGGACTATGGCATTGGGCCACATACTCGTTGCCGGGGAGAACAAACCCAAAAGTAAAAGACGCCTTTGCTAGGGATCAGCAAATGAAAAGGTAGGTTTGATTATCCGAACCCCCGTCTATTGTGTGTAGCGGGCCATGGTTGTATCCTGGTGGATGTATTGATTCTTGTGGGTATAGTGCACAAACTCTGCAGAGTCTAATCTATTCGAATAGCCGTGTCCACGGTCAAGGACGGTTAGAAAGGTGATTGCTAGGAGTACGCTTGGGATGTGTCGAGATGAATAAAAAGGATGTGACGTGGTCACGAAGGAAGATAAGCACGAGTTTGGTTTTGACCAGAAATGGTCGAAGATGTTTTAAAAAGGGGTTTTACCATAAAACTGTTTTCAAAGTTTTTTTAAAGAATACAGAGATATCCGGACTTTCTAAAAGGAGGCATATTTTCTAAAAGATCTTTTTCAACAAAGATATAGAGATGCCAATGTTAGGCTTTTTTTAGAAACAACTATAGTGTAGAGCTATTTCGCCACAACCCAATATGCATTATCTTGTTACCTTGTCTTGGTGGTTTGCGAGTACATTCAAAGTACTCATGGGCATTGTCCCTAGCTATTTACTTTGCCAGAATGCAGATGTCAAGAAGCGAAGAAGGTGCTGACGTTTATTCGAGCATGGTCGTCTTCCTAGTTAGTTGCCTATAGGTTAAGGCATGACATGGGCTCTGCACTAGAAGACTTCCGCTACTTGTGTTGTAATTGCCATAATGGCCACTTTGTAAGTTTTGTAATCGTTACTTTCTGGATGATGTAATGACACTGGTCGGTTATTCTCACGGCTCACTGATCATGGGAACATGAATTGTATGCATAACAGGTTTTCTCAGACCGTAAATCTAGGGTGCCACACTGTGAGTCCCTGGCGCATGGCTCAATAGGATTGATAGGAAACCCATACCAACAAGTTGCAACTTCTTTTCTGGAAGCTCATATGAAAAGAACTCTAAGGTTAAGCGTTCTTGGCCTAGAGCAATTCTAAGATGGGTGACCGACCGGAAAGTGGGTATCGGGTGCGCATGAGTGAGGACAAAGTGCGCATAAAGATTGGTGTTGGTCTGTGGGGTTAGTCTAGAGATTCTATTGAGCTACCAGAAGTGACAGCCGTCGGTCTAGAGTGATCGGAGGTGTTACAAGTGGTATCAGAGCCGACCCTCGCGGTTACATGGGCATGTGCGGGTCAGTGGCGGACATGTGTAGCATGACGCGTGTGGCCCGGTGTGGACATGACATGGCAATGTGCCGACACTGGACGCATAGACGTGTGCCAAGAGGGGACGTTCCTGGCTTGTGGTTGATCGAAGAGGACGTCGATCTTCTAAGTTTGGGTGTATGTGAGACCCTGGAGCATGGCTCAATAGGATTGATAGGAAACCCATACCAACAAGTTGCAACTTCTTTTCCGGAAGCTCATATGAAAGGAACTCTAAGGTTAAGCGTGCTTGTCCTAGAGAAATTCTAGGATGGGTGACCGACCGAGAAGTGGGTACCGGGTGCGCATGAGTGAGGACAAAGTGCGTAGAAAAGATTGATGTTGGTCTGTGGGGTTAGTCTAGAGATTCTATTGAGCTCCCAGAAGTGACAGCCGTTGGACCGGAGTGACCGAGGGTGTTACAAGTGGTACCAGATCCGACCCTCGCAGTTACATGGGCGTGTGCGGGTCAGTGGTGGACATGTGTAGCATAACGCATGTGGCCCGGAGTGAACACGACATGGCAATGTGCCAGCACTGGACACATAGACGTGTGCCAAGAGGGTATGTTCCTGGCTTGTGGTTGATCGACGAGGACGTCGATCTTCTAAGGGTGGGTGTATGTGAGACCCTGGCGCATGGCTCAATAGGATTGATAGGAAACCCATAACAATAAGTTGCAACTTCTTTTCCGGAAGCTCATCTGAAAAGAACTCTAAGGTTAAGCGTGCTTGGCCTAGAGCAATTCTAGGATGGGTGACCGACTGGGTAGTGGGTACCGGGTGCACATGAGTGAGGACAAAGTGGCCAGAAAAGACTGGTGTTGGTCTGTGGGGTTAGTCTAGAGATTCTATAGAGCTGCCAGAAGTGACAGCCGTCAGTCCGGAGTGACCGGGGGTGTTACACACACGCTACCTCTTCATCGACCATCGGGATTAGTTTTATACTTAAATAATTGTTATTTGGTGCCTGCGTTGAGTGTCGTGGGAATGGCCATGACAGATTCTGCGATTGGAAGTGAGTAGTAAAACGAAGGGCAAGGGCGGCCAGCCATCTGCGGTGCAAGATGAGGGCAAAGACACAGGGTTTTACCCAGGTTCGGTCCCCCGGAGGGTAAAGACATACTCTTGCTAGATTGTATTGATGAGAGAGTACAATGGGCGATCTTGGCGGCTAGACGGCGAGTCGAAGGGGTGTATGATGGAACATAAGTGCTATGCGTTCCCTAGGGAGGTTTATATAGAGCCACCTCGCTAGGGTTTATAGATCTCCAACCGAGTTGGATAAGGACTCGGAGGGTTTTGACCTAATCTGACTGGGCCTAGCTACGCTTCTGGGCCTCGAGCTTCCAGTCGCCTGGCTTCTTCTTGGGTCGTGATCCAGCCGCCGTCATGCAGGGTCACTTGTTGGGAGTATGATCGTGTAGGGAACGTCCTGCTAGGTATACCCCACTCGGCATATCCCCATCAGTAGTCCCTAAGGCCGTCGCTGATTCGTCGCAGGTGTTCTTTGGCAGTCGGAGTATTTGGGTCCAATTTCGATGCCCAGTCGAATCAGCGATGGACTCCTCCAATAAGGAAAGGAATCTTCATGCATCCTTAGTCGCAATAACGGCGACCAGTCGAATCGCCAATTTGGCAAGTAGTCGAATCACAGCCATGGCGAATGGGTCAGCGAGTCGAGTAGACGAACTTGGACCGCCAGTCTAGTCAAACTAGCCGTTGGGTAATCCAACGGTAATGTCAGCGTAATCACCGTGCGGTAACAGCTCCCCGAGATTGGCGGGATCCAACCGCTATATAAGGAGAGTGACGGGTGAGTTCCGAACATTCCCCACATTTCTTCCGACTCCGCACATCCTTCGATCCTCCATTTCCTCCAGAGCGACCTAGAGCAATCTAGCAATCCATAACAATCTTGCGATCCCAGATCCTCGAATCGATGGCGCCCCTGAAGGAATTTTTGGGGAGATCCAAGTGTACCAAGGTGCTGCTGAAGTCCTTCGAAGAGGCAGGGATCCTCCACGCTAGGACATGGCGAATCCCCGCAGCCGGGGAGGTGGAACCTAATCCGCACGCAGACAAATTCATCTGCTTCACCAGCCACCTCGAGAGGGGGCTCGACTTCCCCACCTTGCTCTTCTTCCGCTGCTTCTGCACGTATTACGGCATCCAGCCGTCGGATCTAGGGCCGCATAGCATCAAGAAGCTCGCCATTTTTGTGGCGTTCTGAATGTTATCTAGGCTGTCGCCCATACTTTCCCCTATGGCAGGAGTTGTTCCACGAGGAGATCGGACGCGAATGGGCAAGCGGCCCGATGCGGGAAGCGTGCGACCTTACCTTTCAATTGATGTCCAAGGCCTCCTTCCTCGACCTCATGCTGCCGAAGAAGGCGGCAAACGAGTGGAAAAAGCATTGGTTTTACGTCAGTGAGTCGACTCCAAACGACGAGGTGTCACTCCCTATGTACTCCGCCAAGCGACCCGAGCCATGCCGGCTCCAAGTCGTCAAACTTCCGCATGACCAGCGGATGGTGGTCAACAAGACACTGACAATAATTCATCAGCTGAAGAAAAACGGGCTCGAAACCATCAACTTATACAATTGCTGGATCGAGCGGCGACTGGTGCCCCTAGCCAGCCGTGCCCAATGGATGTATGAGTACACCGGCAAGGACGACGAGACCAAGGCCTGCACCACCAAGTGGAAGGCCGACGATTATGCCCTCGCTCTAAAGAAGATTACTGACAGGAATACACCGATGCGAAGGACGGGATCGCCCCATACACCATGAAGCGCAAGGCACCACCGGTAAGTCTGTGTCCTTGTCTATTTCGCAATCGCAGGAATGCAGTCACGGTTTATTAACCATGTGTTGTTTGTTCAGCTGTTCCAAGTGGTGAAAGGTTGGCTCCCTCCCGCCAACGATGAAAGCTTGGACAAGGCCGCCGAGGACGAGAGTGAGTCCTCCGCCAACAAGGAGAATGTCAGAGACGATGATGACGACGATGATGATGATGATGACGAGGCCATGAAGGTCGCCGCACCCGCTGTTCAGAAAACTCGTGGGCAACGACAACGCGAGCTCGAGGCCAGCAAGAGCCTCGAGGCTCACGACAGGGGCAAAGACGAAGCCCTCGAACATACTTCACGACGTGTGGCCACGTCGTCAAAAAAGAAGTCGCCAAAGAAGAAGAAGAAGGAGGTGCCCATGGCAGTGTCGCTGCCTCGGTCAGTGACTAGCTCCAAAGCGACTAGCACAGCTGATGAAGCCGATGTCGAAGCATCGGCGAAGGCGCCTAAGGCAGCCAGCGTGGCCGTCGTGGAGGAAGAAGTGCCGCTGGCGTCACTTCCGAGATCGTTCTCAGTAGTCACGGGTCTCGGGACTGCTCCGGCCGCAAAGGCGTCTCCATCAAAGGAGGCACTCGCGTCGACCAGAGGGTTCGATTCCCTCTGTCGCGGCCTCGCCAATGAAGAAGGCTTCTGTATCGTGGGCTCCGGCCCTATTTGAGATGGGCATCAGCCGAAAGCTGGGCCCAGAGCTCGAGAAGCCATCGCACATCCGCACCGGCTTGCACCATATCCCAGTCGCCAGGTAAATGTCTTGGTGTGTCCACTTGAATCGCTAGTTTGTAATCGTTGTTCGATTTGCTGATCATTTCTTTTTGCAGGGTTGGTGTGAAATAGATCGGTCATCCCTCGGTGGCCAATGTTCTAGTAGACGCCGTGGGGGCGGAAGCCGATCCCTCGAAGAAGAGGAAGGGCGACGACGCCAAGGCGCCCGCTGATGGAACGAAGAAGATGAAGGGCGACGAGGTCGTCACAACCTTAGATGAGCCAGTCGACGCCCCAACTGGAGCTCCGACTAGAGCGGATGTGACCTTGATGGCCATCGTGGACGCGGGGTCGCAGCAGATAGACCATGCGGCACTGGTCGGGGAATTGGGCCCTTCGACGAGTGATGCTGGAGCGGCGGTGGCGACCTTCCCTCGTTTTATGCGAGGGCCTCCACCACAAGTGTTTCGGCACGGTCGACCCAAAGCGCCCGAAGTTTTGGGCTCATAAGTTGAGCAGCGTCATGGGCGCACACCTCTTGTGTTATAGGCGTCGGTGGATACAGTCAAGCCGGACAGCATGCTGGGCACAGCTATTCAGGTATGTCCAGTCCCTGAGGATCTGGTCACTGAATTTCGGCGGGTAGATTCTTATTGCTTTTTGTTGTCTAGTCACCGAGTGGCTAGTCGCTGAATTTCAGTGACTAGGCACTTAGGAGTTCTTTATTTTTTAAGTCCAGTCCCCGAGTGGCTAGATGTTGAATTTCAGCGAATAGGCACTTAGGAATTTCTTTGATGTTTGCTTATGTTTAGTTGTGTCTGTGCAGGGCCTCCAATGGGAATCGGCAGAGCGACTGGCCGCCAAAGAGCGTCTGGAGCACGACCTCCGCTCCGTGCAGGAGGTGAACAAACAGCTGCAAGCGACCACAGGGAGGGTTTCGAGATACCCTCTCCATGCCTATCTTGTTTCTAATTGTGATCTCACCCTTACATTGCTGCAGAGGGGCATTCAGACATGGTGGCGAAGGCCCGTGAAGGTTTGGTCCCTATTAGCAAGTTGATGGCTGCCCAGTCGTTGTTGACTGTCGCAAAGAAGCGAGTGGCCGAGCTGGAACGAGAGATCAAGGCCGCAAAGGAGGAGACGATCTCGGTGGAGGAGAGGGCTAAGGCTGCTGTCGCTGCCGCGGCTGAGGAGCGGAAGGTGTCTGATGCTCTCGTTGTGGGGCTGCAGACCGATTTGTTGGGTCTTCGAGATTTCATCACGGGGCTTTTCCGTCCCCTAATTGGTGAGTTCCTTCGTCTTGTTATTTGTTTGTATCAGCGAGTCCCCGAGCATCCGGGTCGCCATTGTCATTGTGTCCCGAGGGGGTGTGCTTGGATCGTGCGTCCTTCTGATGCTAAGTTACTTGTTATTCTATAGGGAATATTCTTGATGACGAGCTCGAGGCGCAATCGTATGACGCGAGGTATTGCGTCACGATGCTGGTGGATTCTGCCGCCCTCTCGGCGACTTGCATTCGTGTGTATCTCCAGGTGATATCACCGACGGAGGTGATTCTGAGCGAACTCACGGAGGTGTGGCGCTACCTGGATAGGGATCCAACGGTGGTGGAGTACATGTCGTAGTCGGCCTTTCGCCGCGGCACCGCGACTGCGCTGATCCTTGGACTCGCCCACTTCCCGGATAACTTCGACCTTCACGATGTCACCTGCGGGTATCCCTTAGTGACTGGGTCGTCGAGATCTCTGACGTTCTGAAGTTGACCGATCGGGCCGTGGTCTACTCCCAGCGGGTGCTGGCAATGGGCGGCCTTCTGCCGTATCAGGAGACGATCGTCGCTCCGAATGACCCCTAGCCGGTGCATCGCGACTTCAAGGTGGAGCAGTCGTTCTGATCGGTGATGGCGGGCGCCTTGACGATGTATCCATCGAACCCGTGGGTCCCCTTCATCCGTGTTCGCGGTAGCGATGGCGCGTCATCTTCGAGGCCTGCAGAGTAGATGATGTTGCCGATTGGCGTTAACTGTAAGAAATGTATGCCTGCCCTTGTAAGCGAACAAAATTTGTTGCCATAAGGAATGCATGTATGCTTTTGTCAGCTTTGATTTTGGTTTAGATTATTTTGTTGTGCGAGTCCCCGAGCGCTTCCGCCCTTTTATGGGGTTTACCTCGTGTCTATGTGTGTATGTTTATTTTTGTACTGTTAGTTAGTTGAGGTCGACTCGCCGTGGCTTGGGAAGCCAGTCGCTTGGCGACCCCAAGGGGTGCTCTGTACTTAGCCATTTTCCTGGACGCGAACGGGGTCAGTTGGACGAGTCCCCGAGCGTGGTACTTAGTCATTCTAGTCGCATGCCCAAGGTAGGTGAGGATGGAGCGTGTTGTGCTTGGCGCGTCACTCCACCTGACTCGGAGAGCCATTCGCATGGCGAGTCCAGGGCGCGCTCTCATTCTTGGTGTTTTCCCTAGTCGTGTAGGTTTGGACTGGTGTCAGTCCCCGAGCGTGGCACTTGACCGTTCGAGTCACTGCGCCGAGGATGTGGAGGACTGGGTCGCTGTGATAAGCAAATGCGGTTGTCTTGGCCCGGCGGGTCAGTCGAGGGGGGCGACTCTGATGGGGCTCCGGGTTGGCATTTACGGGGACGATGCAAGGCCCGAATTTTATCGCTGCCCTTGCATCGCACTACTTAGCCGTGCCGGTCGCGCGACCAAGGGTTGACTTCCGTGATTAGCGTAATGATGTTTTCAAGAGTGCGAATGGCACAAGGATTGGAGAGTAGACACAATTTGTGCGAGTCGAAAATATTTATTTCATGGCGGGTAGAGTACATGTCAGAGTTCTAGGTGTAGAACTTCCTTAGGAGATTTACATTCCACGACCGCTTGGCGTCAAGTTGCCCGTCGCCTCGGACTTCGATGAGGTAGTAGGCATCGTTGCCCAGGACTCGCCCTATGGATAGTGGTCCCTCTCGCGAGGGAGAGAGCGTGTGCATGCCCTTCTTGTCCTGGATCAGTCGTAGGACCAGGTCGCCTTCCTAGAAAGTGCGAGTCCGGACTCGGCGGCTATGGTAGCGGCGGAGTCCTTGCTGGTAGATGGCGGTGCGTGAGCGAGCTAGGTCGCGTTCTTCGTCGATCTGGTCGACCCCGTCCTATCATGCAATCTCGTTGTCGGCCTCCGCGTAGTTGACGACACGAGGCGCGTCGTGCTCGAGGTCAGTCGACCTGACAGCTTCGGCGCCGTACACCATGTTTATGGAGGTGCGGATGCCCTAGATGACGGAAGGGAGCTCCTCGACCGAGCAGCCCAGAGTTCGCTCGAGGGGGACTTGCAGTCGCGACTTTAGGCCATGGAGGATGCTCTGGTTGGCGCGTTCCTCCTGGCCATTAGACTCCGGGTTGGCGATTGAGGCGAGGTTGAGCCGTATGTTGTGCTCCTCGCAGTACTCAGCCATGGCGCCCTTGGTGAAGTTGGTGTCGTCCGTGATGATGCTGTGCGGGAATCCGTAGCGATAGATGAGCTTGCATAGGAATTTGGCGGCGGTCTTCCCGCCGCACTTGCGGACTAGCTTGGCCTCCACCAGCTTGGTGAATTTGTCGACTGCGACCAGGAGGTGGGTGTAGCCAGAGGGGTCCTTCTTGAAGGGACCCACCGTGTCCATGCCCCATATGGCGAATGGCCAGGTGATAGGGATGGTCTTGAGAGCCGAGCTTGGTATGTGCGTTTGATTGGCGTACTTTTGACACCCGACGCAGCGTTCGACGATGTCGACCGCGTCAGTGTTGAGCCAGTAGAAGCCATGTTGCATGGCTTTGGCGACCAGGGACCGGGCGCCAGCGTGATGGCCGCAGTCGCCGGCATGGATGTCTTGGAGGATCTTGTGGCCTTCCGCAGGCTGCACGCAGTGTTGGAACACGCCGGTAATGCTGTGTTTGTGCAGTTTGCTGTTGATGATGATGAAGGATTTGCAGCGACGCACGATCATGCATTCCTCTATTTCGTCTGCTGGTAGGGTTGTTCCCTCGAGGAAGGCGACATATGGCGAGGTACAACACGTAGCAGTTTCTCGCCCTTGGGGGAGGTGAGTACGATCCCTGCCCCTGCGCCGTCTGCATTCTTGGATCCGTCGAAGTGGAGCGACCAGTAATGGAGGTACGACAACTTCTCTAGCTGATGTGCCTCCTCCCAGTCGGTGAGGAATTCTGCCAGGGCCTGCGACTTGATTGCCTTGCACGGCTCGTACTTGATATTGTGGAAGCCGATCTCGGCGGCCCACTTGGCGACTCTTGAGGCCGAACGTCACGGCGGTGTAGTAGAAGGCACCGAATGGCGTGATGAACACCGTCTTCTCCTCGTCTTCGACCACCATTTTGATCTGGTTGTAACTAGAGTAGGCATCAAGGAAACACAGCGACTCCGAGACCGCGGTCGAGTCGATGATTTGATCGATTAGGCGTTGTTGAGGTTTGTGTAGTCGATACACATTCTCCAAGTACCATTCTTCTTTTCGATGATGACTGGGTTTGCCAGCCACTTGGAGTATTTGATGGGCCGTATGAAGCCTGCACTGAGTAGACGCTACACCTCCTCGACGATTGCTCGGCGGCGCTCTTCATTGAAGGGCCGCAGAGACTGCTTGACAGGTCGCTCTTTGGGGTTGGCGTTGAGTTTGTGCTCAGCGAGTTCCCTCGGGACACCTGGCATGCCGGATGGCTTCCATGCGAAGATGTCGTGATTCTCACGTAGGAACTCGATGAGCGGGCTTTCCTATGTGGGGCTCATGCCTGTCCCGATCGTCACCATCTGGCCGGAGTCGCCTGGGACTAGCTCGGAGCATGTGTGCGTGGTGGCTTCGAACGCGGTCGAGCCGCCATTCTCCAAGTTGGTCTTCTTTATTCTTGTGGGGTCGTCATTGTCGACCCCGCTCGTGTATCTGGCGAGCTCCTCCGCGTGGTTGGCCTCCACGGTGATGACGGTGTCCGCGAGCTCGGCGCCCTTTGCTTCGCACTCCGCGGCCATGTCGGGGTTGCCGTGGACGGTGATGATTCCGCACGGCCCTGGGAGCTTCATTGCATTGTACGCGTAGTGCTACACCGCCATGAACTTGGCGAACGCTTGTCGCCCCAGGACGCAGTGGTAGGGGCTGTTGAAGGGCACCAGCTTGAAGACGATCCGCTCGGTGCGAAAGTTTGCTGGTGTGCCGAAGGTGACTGGCAGCGTCACCTTCCCGATCGGGTATGCCTTTTGACCGGGGATGATGCCGTGGAAGGTAGTGAAGGTCGTCTCGATCATCGACTGTAGGAGCTGCAACCGCCTGAACGTGTCCAGGTATAGTATGTTAATGGAGCTCCCGCCATCCATCAGTGTCTTGGGGAGCCAGTAGTCGCCCACTTTGGGCTTGACCACCAGGGCGACCCGCCCCATATATTCGATCTATGGCGAGTGGTCCTCACGGCTCCACGTGATGCACTGTTCGGACTAGTTGAGGAAGCGGGGGACGTCGACCTAGGACACCACATTGACAGCGACAGTGCAGGCGATGCCCTTCTTCTCGCGCTTGGTGCTGAACCCGGTGAAGGTGTGGAGTGACCCGACGTCGTTGCCGAATGCCTCGCCGTTTTGCGGGTTGTTGTTGGGGTCCTCCCTTATGCGTCGTGCCTTCTATCTCCTCTAGGGAGTGGCAGTCGGCGGTCGTGTGCGTGGCAGGCTTCCCCTCCCTGCTGTGGAACAAACAGGGTTGGTTGAGGAGAGGTGCGGGGTAAAATTTCGGCATCGCCTTGTAGTTTCCTCCGTTGCGGTGTTGGCCTCTGTCACGGCGGAAGCTCTTGGGGTCGTGTGGCGCGTATCCAGCATTGGCGATGAAATCGACTCACCCGTCATCGCGGAACTTCCGGTGAGGCGAGTGTTGCTGTAGTATAGCTCGGGTCGCCTCCCGTTGTCGTGGCCGCTTGGGCGGAGATTTTCACCCGACTCATCGTCGGTTTCACCCGCTTAAGTTTGGCGACCAGTGGTTCGTAGCGGCATGAGCTCTTGAAGAAGTGGATCGCCATTTCTGGGTGGATGCCGGCCGCGTTGAACCATAGATCATTCCACCTTTGGAGACAGTTGTGGGTCGACTCGCAGGATCCCTGGACGCATCGCTCCAGTTCCTCGATGCTGGTGGCGCGGGTGTGGGACCCTCGAAGTGCCTGACGAAGTCATCGCGCATGTCCTCCTAGAAATCCATGATGTCCATGGGGAGGATGTTGATCCATTGCCGAGTCGCTCCCTCCATCATCAGGGGGAGGTAGCGAGCGGTGAGTAGGTCGGTGTGGCCGGCGATTCCCATTTCCATGAGGTTTGTGTCCAGCCACACGGACGGATTGTACGAGGGATCGTATTTTTCGATCTCCTTTGGCACTTTGAAGTTCGCCAGGTATTTTTCGCCTCGGATTATTGGTCCGAAGAACTGGGGCCGGCTCGGCTGAGTGAGCCCCTTGGCTCGGCATCGTGGCGGTTGGTGAGGGTGTGACTTAGGTCGTTGGGCTGGAGTGCACGCCAGCTTTGGTTGTTGATGATGTGGGTCCGTGCATCGACTGTCTCCCCGTTGGCGGAGACCGTGTTGTTCATCGGTCACAGGTCGTTGGTGGAGAGTGCCGCGTGGGCGACCCGTGGTTGGAGCTACAGGGGCTCAGGTGGTGGGCAGTTAAGGGTGTTCGCCATTGATGGGTGGCCGCTCGAGGCCGCCCTGCTTCCTGGGGAGCGGAGGTACATGCGCCCCCACGAGTCGGCTCTTGCGACTTGCTGCTCGACGGCCTGGGCATGTAGGGCCTTGGCATACTGGATCTGTAGCGCGCCTTCCCCCATCATGTTGAGGTTTGTGACCGTGGCTCGACGCGCGATGACATTGTCCATCGGGGTGGAATACAGCGGGAGGCCGTTTGCGTCCCGCTCTTGCGGGGATATGAGGATCCTCGACTAATCTGGCGGGGGCGTGCGACCGGGCGGTGGTGGGGGAGCGTTGTTTGTTGTCACGCCGAGCGGTGGTCGGGCACTTATTCCCGGTGGCGCGTTCTAACAGATCACGCGATCGGCCGCGCGAGCCGAGTCGTTCTCGTCGTCGAAGTTCAGGGTGCGGCCCTGAATAGTGGGGTTCAGGCGCGACCTGATGCGGCGCTGGTGGTAGAGCCAAAGCTCATGTGCCATCGCCTGCTCTAGGCGAATTTTTTCGCACTCGGCTTGTTCCTTGCGAACCGCCTCCTCTAGGAACGGGTGGAGTTCCTCGACTTCCCCCGACGTCACGGTCGGTAGGATCGGCATGGAGAAGGGGTCTGGCGGGGCACTCGTGTCGCTCGCCATGTAGGTCATGACGAAGCGACCGGATCAGGCGTAGAGGTTGCCGGAGTTCTCTGATCCGGAGTCGGGGTCGAAGATCCCGAGGATGGAGGGATCCTCGAAGTCCCCCATGTTGGAGACTTGGGTGATGGAGCCCACAGGTGACGCGGCGACAATGGATCCGGCGACTGAAGCCAGGGTCGCCGAGTCGGCGTCGTCGTTGAGGGCCGCGTCGTCCGAGGCCGCGTTGTTCTCGGCCACGTTGCTGGTAACCAAGTCGTACTCGGAGGCGAGGCGATGGTGCAGAATTTACTCTCATAGATGCAATCGCGCAGCGTCGAATCGCGGATGCGCGCCGATTCCTCCGAGACGATGACGTCGGTGAAGCCGACGAAGATGCTGATCGTGCTGACCGGCATGATCATGCCGTGCGTGACCGGGCACGATGCCGGGACGTAGCTGCTTGGCAAGATCTGGAGGATCTCACCAATGGAGATCATGCGGCCGGTGGTGATCGTCGATTGGCAAGTAGGGTATCGCCGCAGAACACGGGCCTGACCGGCCAGGCCCCACGGTGGGCGCCACTATCGTTGGAATGGCCACGACAGATGCTGCGATTGGCAGCGAGTAGTAGAACGAAGGGCAAGGGCGGCCAGTGTAGGGGTTCGTAGCATGGAAAACAAAAAATTTCTACCGCATGCACACAAACAATCCAAGATCTATCTACTAGATTGTAGCAACGAGTAGATAGAAGAACTCACCCTCGAAGATTCCAAAGCGGTTAACGAGAGCAGATTCTCGTGGGTGATGTAGTCGTACACTTGCCAATCTCAAGATCGCATAGACGATCCTTCCGGCGCTCACGTTCGAGCGCTCGCAATCGGTCACATCGTTCGTACTGATGAAGACCTTCCTCTCCTTGTTCCAAAGCAGCGGAGGTTGTAGCACTCTCGTGATTCCGGCAAGACGACGGGCAGCCGTGGAAGTAGAGGGGAGATCTCGCAGGGCTTCGCCTTAAGCCGGAGCGAGTATGGTGGAGTATGAGAGAGGCCTTGGTGATCTAGGGTTTAGAGGGCACCAAGGGGAGGGCGTGGCCGGTGGCTAGGGCTTGGGGAAGCCACAAGTCGCCGAGTTGGAGGGGAAACCCTAGGCGGCGGCTGCACTTGGTGGTGGAGGCATCAGAGCTAGGGTTTGAGGTGTGTAGGTAGGGGTAGCCCTACCCCTCCTTTTATACGTGGAGAGTGGCCGGTTGGGAGGAGGGAGTCCTCCTCCAACTCCTCCTCCTTGGCCGGCGAGTGGAGGGAGGGGACTTCCTCCCCAAGTAGGTTTCCTACTCTCCCTCCACCAAGCAAACTTGAGATTTGACTTTTCAAATTGGCGTTTGACTTTCAAACTTCGATTTGATTTCTCTCTTTATTTCTCCTAGACAAGTGATCTAGTACATGATGCAACCATTCCATATTGTCATGACACATCCATGTACCCTTCCCTTCCGGAGTGCTGGACCTTCCGGACCCTTCTAGAATATTCCTGGTGAAAACACCAGAATCATTCTCGAACTCCGAAACAGGACTTTCCTTATATGAATCTTATTCTCCGGACCATTCCGGATCTCCTCGTGATATCCCGGATCCCATCCGAGACTTCGAACAACATTCGGTCTCTTACTCATCATTCCATAACTACACAACAACATCGAATCCTTAAGTGTGTCTCCCTACGGTTCATGAATTATGCGGACATGATCGAGACACTTCTACGATCAATAACCAATAGAGGAATCTGGAAATTCATATGGCTCCCACATATTTCTACGATTACTTTGTGATCGAATGAACCACTTACATACGATAGCAATTTCCCTTTGTCTCACGATAGTTTACTTATCCGAGGTTTTGATCGTCGGTATCTCTGCATACCTAGTTCAACCTCGTTACTAATAAGTACTCTTTTCTCGTTCCCGTGATATGTGATCCCTTGTGAGCCAGTCACATGCTTGCAAGCTAATTGGATGACATTCCACCGAGAGGGCCCAGAGTATATCTATCCGTCATATGGATGGACAAATCCCACTCTTGATCCATGTGTCTCAACCCATACTTTCCGAACACTCAATGCAACCTTTATAACCACACAGTTACGGTGTGGTGTTTGATGTCATCAAAGCATCCTTCTGGTGATGGTTATTAGCATGATCTCATGGTCAAAGGAATTAGGTTACTGTGTATCAGAAAGCTTATAGCAATTGAACTATTAAAATGACTTGATCTTTATGCTATGTTTATCTATTGGAGTATGTCCATCATACCATTCTCCTAATGATATGATCTTGTTATTAACAACATCCCAATGTTCATGATCGAGAAACCACGATCATCTATTAATCAACAAGCTAGTATTACAAAGAGGCTTTACTAGGGACTCTAATTTAGTTTACAAATCACATAAGTATTAATGTTTCCGGTTAATACTATTATAGCATGAATGTAAACATTTATCATAAACACAAAGATATAATAATAACCACTTTTATTATTGCCTCTAGGGCATATCTCCAACAGCCTCCCACTTGCACTAGAGTCAACTAATCTAGATTACATGGTAATATACCGAACACCCATGGCAGTTTGTTGTTGGTCATGTTTTGCCCTCGGGAGAGGTTTAGTCAACAGATCCGCCATATTCAGATCTGTGTGTACTTTGCAAATCTTTATGTCACCATCTTGGACATGTTCTCGAATAGCGTGAAAACGTATCTTGATGTGCTTCAGCTTCTTGTGTGACCTTTGTTCTTGCGCATTGGCTATGGCACCCATGTTATCACAGTAGATAGACATTGGGTCCATGCTATGGCACCCATGATATCTTCTAGTCAAACTAACAACATATGCAATGTCGGGTCTAGTACATAGCATGGCATACATTAGAGATCCTATGGCTGAGGCATAGGGAGTCTTACTCATCCTTTCTCTATCTTCTGTCGTTGCAGGACTTTGAGTTTTACTCAAGGTCGTATTGGGCAACATGGGCAAGAACCATTTCTTGCTATCTTCCATTCCAAACCTCTTTAGAACTTTGTCCAAATATGTACTTTGTGACAATGATATTAGGCGTCTTGATCTATCTCTGTAAATCTTTATGCCTAATATGTAAGCTGCTTCGCCAAGATCTTTCATTGAAAAACTATTATTCAAATAATCCTTAACACTATTAAGAAGGTCTACATCATTCACAATCAACAATATGTCATCTACATATAGTATTAAGAATGCCACAGATCTCCCACTCACTTTCTTGTAAATACAAGCTTCTCCATAAGTTTGTATAAAACCAAAACTTTTGATTACCTTATCAAAATGTTGATTCCAACTTCGGGATGCTTGCTTCAATCCATATATGGATCGTTGAAGTTTGCATACCTTGTTAGCATCTTTAGGATCGACAAAACCTTTGGGTTGCATCATATACAACTCTTCATCAATGTCTCCATTGAGGAATGCCGTTTTGACATCCATCTGCCATATCTCATAATCATAATATGCAGCGATTGCTAACGTAATCCTCATAGATTTTAGCTTCGCTACTGGTGATAAAGTCTCATCATAGTCAACTCCTTGAATTTGTCAAAACCCTTTTGCGACAAGTCGAGCTTTATAGACAGTAACATTACCATCAGCATATGTTTTCTTCTTGAAAATCCATTTGTTCTCGATAGCCTTCCGGCCATCCGGTAAGTCCACCAAGGTCCATACTTGGTTTTCGTACATGGATCCAATCTCGGATTTCATGGCTTCTTGCAATTTATTGGAATCTGGGCTCATCATCGCTTCCTCATATGTCGCAGGGTCATCGGTGTTATCCACCAACATGACACTCATAACGGGATCATACCAATCAGGAGTGGTACAAGTTCTCGTTGACCTGCGAGGTTCTGTAGTAACTTCAAACAAAGTTTCATGATCATCATCATTAGCTTCCTATCTTATTGGTGTAGGCGCCACAGGAAATACTTCCGGTGCTGCGCTACTCGCAAGTTCGAGAGAAGGTTCAACAACCTCGTCGAGTTCTACTTTCCTTCCAGTCACTTCTTTCGAGAGAAATTCCTTCTCTAGAAAGGATCCATTCTTGGTAACGAAGATTTTGCCCTCGGATCTATGATAGAAGGTATACCCAATAGTTTCCTTCGGGTATCCTATGAAGACGCATTTTTCTCTTTGGGTTCAAGCTTGTCCGGCTGTAACTTCTTTACTTAGGCTTTGCAACCCCAAACTTTAAGGAACGACAATTTAGGTTTCTTCCCAAACCATAATTCATACGGTGTCGTTTCAATGGATTTAGATGGTGCCCTATTTAAAGTGAATGCGGTTGTTTCTAATGGATAACCCCAAAACGATAGCTGTAAATCTGTAAGTGACATCATAGAACGAACCATATCTAAGAGAGTTTGATTACGACGTTCGGACACACCATTACGCTGTGGTGTTCCCGGCGGTGTCAATTGTGAAAGTATTCCGCATTTCTTCAAATGCTCGCCAAACTCGTAACTTAGATATTCACCTCCACGATCAGATCGTAGAAATTTAATTTTCTTGTTATGTTGACTCTCTACCTCACTTTGAAATTCCTTAAACTTCTCGAAAGTTTCGGACTTATGTTTCATGAAATAGATATACCCATATCTACTCAAGTCATCCGTGAAGGTAAGAACATAACGATAACCGCCGCGCGATGCTACACTCATTGGGTCACACACATCGGTATGTATGATTTCCAATAAGTCCGTAGCTCGCTCCATCATACCAGAAAATGGAGTCTTAGTCATTTTACCCATCAGACATGCTTCGCATCTTTCAAGTGATTCGAAATCAAGTGATTCAAGAAGTCCATTGGAATGGAGTTTCTTCATACGCTAAACTCCAATGTGACCAAGACGACAGTGCCACATATAGGTCGAGTTATCGCTCAATTTCAAACGTTTAGCTTCAATGTTATTAATATGTGTATTTCCACTATCGAGATTCAATAAAAATAGACCATCTATCAAAGGTGCATGTGCATAAAACATATTACTCATATAAATCGAACAACCATTATTCTCTGACTCAAACAAGTAACCGTCTCGCAATAAACATGATCCAGATATAATGTTCATGCTCAATGCAGGCACCAAATAACAATTATTTAAGTATAAAACTAATCCCGATGGTAGATGAAGAGGTAGCGTGCCGACCTCGATCACATCAACCTTTGATCCATTTCCAACGTGCATCGTCACCTCGTTCTTCGCTAGCTTCCGTTTATTCTGCAGCACCTGTTTCGAGTTACAAATATGAGCAACCGAACCAGTATCAAATACCCAGGCACTACTACGAGTACTAGTGAGATACACATCAATGACATGTATATCAGATATACCTTTCTTCTAGATGTTGTCGTTCTTCAAATCCGCCAAGTACTTTGGCAAATTCCGCTTCCAGTGACCCTCTCCCTTGCAGTAAAAACACTCAGTATCAGTCTTAGGCCCAGCCTTGGTCTTCTTCGCTGATGCTGTAACTTTCTTACCGCCCTTCTTGAAGTTTCCCTTTTTATTAGACTGGCCTTGCTTTTTGAATTTGGTGGTCTTATTGACCAACAACACTTGGTTCTCTTTCTTGATCTCCACTTCTGCAGATTTCAGCATGGAGAAGAGTTCTGGCAACGTCTTGTCCATGTTTTGCATATTGTAGTTCATCACAAAGTTCTTCTAACTTGGTGGTAGTGATTGGAGGACACGGTGAATCCCCAAATAATTAGGAATCACTATACCTAAACTTTGGAGTTTGTTTGCATGCCCAGACATCTTAAGCACATGCTCACTGACGGAGCTGCCCTCTTCCATCTTGCAGTTAAAGAACTTTTCAGAAGCCTCATAACTCTCAACTGCCGCGTGAGCCTCAAATATCATTTTGAGTTCACGAACAATATCATGTGGGTCATCGTTTTCAAACCTTTTCTGAAGCTCTGATTCCAAACCATACAAGATAGCACACTGAACTGTGGAGTACTGATTCTTCCGAGTGAGGTAAACATTCTTTACTTCATCGGTAGCAGAGTCGCAAGGGTCACCCAGCGGTGCATCTAGAACATAGGTCAAATTACCAGCATTGAGGATAATCCTCAAATTGCGGAACCAATCCGCGAAGTTGCTTCCATTGTTTTTCAACTTCTCTTTCTCTAGGAACGCATTAAAATTGATGGTAGGGGCCGCCATTGATCTACAACATATTTGCTATAGTTTAGACTAAGTTTATGACAAATTGAGTTCTAATTAATAGTTAAATTAATCTAGGTGAACTCCCATTCAAAACAATATCCCTCAAATTGTTTTAGTGATCACACGAATCAAATCCACCACATCAAAACCGATCATCACGAGAGTTGATGTAGCTTCAATGGCGAACAATCAACATGTTCATCATATCTACTATATGACTCATGCTTTACCTTTCGGTGATCCGTGTTCCGAGACCATGTCTGTACATGCTAGGCTCGTTAAGATCAAACCTTAGCTTCCGCATGAGCAAATATGGCTTGCTCATGTTGTATACGCTCGTAGAATCTAACACACCCGATCATCACGTGGTTCTTTAAAACAACAAGGTTTAGCAACGGTGCTTACTAAGGATGAACACTTTAAAACTTGAAATTTGTGTGCTTGAGGGATCATCTTATAATGCTACCGTCGCAAACTAAGCAATAAAAGATGCATAAAGGATTAACATCACATGCAATTCATAATATGTGATATGATATGGCCTTTCTTCTTGTGCTTCTGATCTCCATCTTCAAGCACGAACATGATCTCCATCATCACCGGTATGGCGTCAAGGTCAATGGCGCCGTTACATGGTTGTCGTCCACTAGCTTCAACTATTACAACTACTTTGAATAGACACGCGGGTCTTAACGGAATTTAAAGACAACCATATGGCTCATGCCGGTTGCCAACTTACAATAAGGGACATTGCATACATCATATATAATCACAATCATGGCCATATCACATCACAACACACCCTTGCAAAACAAAGTTAGACGCCTCTAATTTCTTTGCATATTTTATGTGGTTTGGGGATTTCAATAAGTGTCGTTCTAACTTATGAACAAGAGCCATGACATTGATGTTTGAACTATCAAGTGCCCATTGTAAATTGAATCTATACTATAATGGGAGAGATAGACACCCGCAAAGCCACTTATGCAATACAAGTTGCATGTTGAGTGTGGAGCAAGTCTCATGAACGATGTCATGTAAGGTTAGCCCGGGCCGCTTCATCCCATCATACCGCAAGATGCAAAGTACACAAAAAGCAATTGATAATAAAACCACCACCGCCCACCATGACCATTGTGTTCTACTCGTGCAACAGATCTACATATAGACATGGCTCTGATACCACTGTAGGGGTTCGTAGCATGGAAAACAACAATTTTCTACCGCATGCACACAAACAAGCCAAGATCTATCTACTAGATTGTAGCAACGAGTCGATAGAAGAACTCACCCTCGAAGATTCCAAAGCGGTTAACGAGAGCAGATTCTCGTGGGTGATGTAGTCGTACACTTGCCGATCTCAAGATCGCGTAGACGATCCTTCCGGCACTGCGTTTCGGCAGCGCTTCCGCAGTCGGTCACATGTTCGGTACTCGATGAAGACCTTCCTCTCCCTTGTTCCAGCAGGCAGCGGAGGTTGTAGCACTCTCCTCATGATTCCGGCAGCATGACGGCGTGGTGTCGGAAGTAGAGGGGAGATCTCGTAGGGCTTCGCCTTAAGCCGGAGCGAGTATGGTCGAGTATGAGAGAGGCCTTGGTGATCTAGGGTTTAGAGGGCACCAAGGGGAGGGTGTGGCCGGCGGCTAGGGCTTGGGGAAGCCCCAAGTCGCCGAGTTGGAGGGGAAACCCTAGGCGGCGGCTGCACTTGGTGGTGGAGGCGCCAGAGCTAGGGTTTGAGGTGTGTAGGTAGGGGGCAGCCCTACCCCTCCTTATATAGCTGGAGGGTGGCCGGTTGGGAGGAGGGAGTCCTCCTCCAAATCCTCCTCCTTGGCCGGCGGGTGGAGGGAGGGGACTTCCTCCCCAAGTAGGTTTCCTACTCTCCCTCCACCAAGCAAACTTGAGATTTGACTTTTCAAATTGGCGTTTGACTTTCAAACTTCGATTTGATTTCTCTCTTTATTTTTCCCAGCCAAGTGACCTAGTACATGATGCAACCATTCCATATTCTCATGACACATCCATGTACCCTTACCTTCCGGAGTGCCGGACCTTCCGGAACCTTCTAGAATATTCCTGGTGAAAACACCGGAATCATTCTTGAACTCTGAAACAAGACTTTCCTTATATGAATCTTATTCTCCGGACCATTCCGGATCTCCTTGTGATATCCCGGATCCCATCCGAGACTCCGAACAACATTCGGTCTCTTACTCATCACTCCATAACTACACAACAACATTGAATCCTTAAGTGTGTCTCCCTACGGTTCGTGAATTATGCGGACATGATCGAGACACTTCTCCGATCAATAACCAATAGAGGAATCTGGAAATTCATATGCTCCCAAATATTTCTACGATTACTTTGCGATCAAATGAACCACTCACATACGATACCAATTTCCCTTTGTTTCACGATAGTTTACTTATCCGAGGTTTTGATCATCGGTATCTCTGCATACCTAGTTCAACCTCATTACTGATAAGTACTCTTTTCTCTTTCCCGTGATATGTGATCCCTTGTGAGCCAGTAACATGATTTCAAGCTAATTGGATGACATTCCACTGAGAGGGCCCAGAGTATATCTATGCGTCATATGGATGGACAAATCCCACTCTTGATCCATGTGTATCAATCCATACTTTCCGAACACTCAATGCCACCTTTATAACCACCCAGTTACGGTGTGGTGTTTGATGTCATCAAAGCATCCTTCCGGTGATGGTGATTAGCATGATCTCATGGTCGAAGGAATTAGGTTACTATGTATCAGAAAGCTTATAGCAATTGAACTATTAAAATGACTTGATCTTTATGCTATGCTTATCTATAGGAGTATGTCCATCATACCATTCTCCTAATGATATGATCTTGTTATTAACAACATCCTAATGTTCATGATCGAGAAACCACGATCATTTATTAATCAACAAGCTAGTATTACAAAGAGGCTTTACTAGGGACTCTAATTTAGTTTACAAATCACACAAGTATTAATGTTTCCGGTTAATACTATTATAGCATGAATGTAAACATTGATCATAAACACAAAGATATAATAATAACCACTTTTATTATTGCCTCTAGGGCATATCTCCAATAGCCAGCCATCTGTGGTGCGATATGAGGGCAGAGACACAGGGTTTTAACCAGGTTTGCCCCCCCGGAGGATAAAGACCTACTACTGCTAGCTTGTATTGATGGCAGAGTACAATGGGCGAGCTCGGCGGCTAGGTGGCGAGTAGAAGAGGTGTATGATGGAACGTAAGTGCTATGCATGCCCTAGGGAGGTTTATATAGAGCCACCTCGCTAGGGTTTACAGATATCCAACCGAGTTGGATAAGGACTCGGAGGGTTTTGACGTAATACTACTGGGCCTAGCTACACTTCTAGGCCTCCAGCTTCCAGTTGTCTGGCTTCTTCATGGTCGTGATCTAGTCGCCATCCTACAGGCCCACTCGCTGGGAGTATGATCCAGTAGGGAACGTCCTGCTCAGTATACCCCACTCCGCATATCCCCATCATTGAGCATGAACATTATATCTGGATCATGTTTATTGCGAGAAGGTTACTTGTTTAAGTCTAATAATAATGGTTGTTCAATTTATATGAGTAATATGCTTTATGGACATACACCTTTGATAGATGGTCTATTCTTGTTGAATCTCGATTGTAGTAATACACATGTTAATAATATAGAAGCTAAACATTTTAAATTAAGCAATAACTCAACATATATGTGGCACTATCGTCTTGGTCACATTGGAGTGAAGCGTATGAAGAAACTCCATTCTGATGGACTTCTTGAATCACTTGATTTCGAATCACTTGAAAGATGCGAAGCATGTCTGATGAGAAAAATGACTAAGACTCCATTTTATGGTATGATGGAGCAAGCTACGGACTTATTGGAAATCATACATACCGATTTGTGTGGCCCGATGAGTGTAGCATCACACAATGGTTATCGTTATGTTCTTACTTTCATGGATGACTTGAGTAGATATGGGTATATCTATTTCACGAAACATAAGTCTGAAACTTTCAAGAAGTTTAAGGAATTTCAAAGTGAAGTAGAGAATCAACATAACAAGAAGATTAAATTTCTACGATCTTATTGTGGAGGTGACTATCAAAGTTATGAGTTTGGCGAGCATTTGAAGAAATGCGGAATACTTTCACAATTAACACTGCCGGGAACACCACAACGTAATGGTGTGTCCGAACGTTGTAACCGAAATCTCTTAGATATGGTTCATTCTATGATGTCACTCAAAGATTTACCGTTATCATTTTGGGGTTATGCATTAGAAATAGACACATTCACTTTAAATAGGGCACCATCTAAATCCGTTGAAACGACACCGTATGAATTGTGGTTTGGCAATAAACCTAAATTGTCGTTCCTTAAAGTTTGGGGTTGCGAAGCTTATGTAAAGAGGTTATAGCCCGACAAGCTTGAATGCAAAGTGGAATAATGCGTCTGCATAGGATACCCGACGAAAACTATTAGGTATACCTTCTATCATAGACCTGAAGGAAAAATCTTCGTTGCCAAGAATGGATCCTTTTGAGAGAAGGAGATTCTCTCGAAAGAAGTGATTGGAAGGAAAGTAGAACTCGACGAGGTTGTCGAACCTTCTCTCAGATTTGAGAGTAGCGCAGCACCGGAAGAAGTTCCTGTGGTGCCTACACCAATAAGAGAGGAAGCTAATGATGTTTATAATGAAACTTCGGTTGAAATTACTATGGAACCTCGCAAGTCAACGAGAACTCGTACCACTCCCGATTCGTATGAACCCGTTATGAGTGTCAGGTGGTGGACAACACCGACGACCCTGTAACATATGAGGAAGCAATGATGAGCCCAGATTCCAATAAATGACAAGAAGCCATGAAATCCGAGATTGGATCCATGTAAGAAAACCAAGTATGGACTTTGGTGGACTTGACGGATGGTTGGAAGCCTGTCGAGAACAAATGGATTTTCAAGAAGAAAACAGATGCTGATGGTAATGTCACCGTATATAAATATCGACTTGTCGCAAAAGGGTTTCGACAAATTCAAGGAGTTGACTACGATGAGACTTTCTCACCGGTAGCAAAGCTAAAGTCTGTGAGGATTTTGTCAGCAATCGCTCCATATTATGATTATGATATATCGAAGATGGATGTCAAAACGGTGTTCCTCAATGGAGACATTGATGAAGAGTTGTATATGGTACAACCCAAAGGTTTTATCGATCCTAAAGATGCTAACATGGTATGTAAACTTCAACGATCCATTTATGGATTGAACCAAGTATCCCGAAGTTGGAATCAACATTTTGATAAGGTGATCAAAAGTTTTGGTTTTATAAAAACTTATGGAGAAGCTTGTATTTATAAGAAAGTGAGTGGGAGCTCTGTAGCATTCCTAGTACTATATGTGGACGACATTTTGTTGATTGGGAATGATGTAGACCTTCTTAAAAATGTCGAAGATTATTCGAATAATAGTTTTTCAATGAAGGATCTTGGCGAAGTTGCTTACATATTAGGCATAAAGATTTATAGAGATATATCGAGACGCCTAATATTGCTTTCATAATAGTACATATTTCGACAAAGTTCTAAAGAGGTTTGGAATGGAAGATAGCAAGAAAGGGTTCTTGCCCATGTTGCCCAATACGACCTTGAGTAAAACTCAAAGTCCTGCTACGACAGAAGATAGAGAGAGGATGATCAAGACACCCTATGCCTCAGCCATAGGATCTATCATGTATGCCATTCTATGTACTAGACTCGATATTGCATATGCTGTTAGTTTGACTAGAAGATATCAAAGTGATCCAGGGGTGGATCATTGGACAGCGGTCAAAAACATCCTTAAGTACTTGAGAAGAACTAAGGATATGGTTCTTTCTTATAGAGGTGATGAACAACTCATTGTTAATGGTTACACCAATGCTAGTTGGAACACCGATCCATATGATTCTAAATCTCAATTTGGATACGTATTTACTTTGAATGGTATCGGGATACGTTGAATGGTATCGGATACGTATTATAAATCTCAATCGGGACCGAGTGTAAAGCAAAGCCTTGTGGCGATATCTTCAACTGAATCGGGATACGTAGCTGCTTTGGAGGCTTCACAAGAGGCGATATGGCTGAAGGAGTTCATTACGGATCTCGTGGTGGTTCCCAGTGCGCTGGACCCAATGTGTATCTATTGTGATAACATGGGCGCCATAGCCAATGCGCAAGAGCCAAGGTCACACAAGAAGCTTAAGCATATCAAGCTACATTTTCACGCTATTCGAGAGCATGTCCAAGATGATGACATAAAGATTTTCAAAGTACACACAGATCTAAATGTGGCGGATCCGTTGACTAAACCTCTCCCGAGGGAAAAACAAGACCAGCACCAAACCGCCATGGGTGTTCGGTATATTACCATGTAATCTATATTAGTTGACTCTAGTGCACGTGGGAGACTGTTGGAGATATGCCCTAGAGGCAATAATAAAAGTAGTTATCATTTATATCTTTGTGTTTATGATAAATGTTTACATTCGTATTAACCGGAAACATTAATACTTGTGTGATTTGTAAACATGTTAGAGTACCTAGCAAAGCCTCTTTGTAATACTAGGTTGTTGGTTGATAGATGATCATGGTTTCCTGATCATGAACATTGAGATGTTATTAACAACAATATCATATCATTAGGAGAATGGTGTGATGGACATACTCCTATAGATAAGTGTAGAATAAAGATCAAGTCATTTCAATAGTTTGTTTGCTATAAGCTTTCAGATACATAGTAACCTAATTCCTTCGACCATGAGATCATGCTAATCACCATCACCGGATGGATGCTTTGATGACATCAAACACCACTTTGTAACTGGGTGGTTATAAAGGTGGCATTGAGTGTTCGGAAAGTATGAGTTGAGGCACATGGATCAAGAGTGGTATTTGTCCATCCATATGACTGATAGATATACTCTGGGCCCTATCGATGGAATGTCATCCAATTAGCTTGCAAGCATGTGACTGGCTCACAAGGGATCACATATCACATGAACGAGTAAAGAGTACTTATCAGTAACGAGGTTGAACTAGGTATGTAGAGATACCGACGATCAGACCTCGAATAAGTAAAGTATCGCGAGACAAAGGGAAATTGGTATCATATGTAAATGGTTCATTCGATCATGAAGTAATCATAGAAATATGTGGGAGCCATATGAATTTCCATATTCCTCTTGGTTATTGATCGCAGAAGAGTCTTGGTCATGTCTGCATAATTCACGAACCGTAGGGAGACACACTTAAGGATTCGATGTTGTTTAGTAGATATGGAATGTGAGTAAGAAGACCGAATGTTGTTTGGAGTCTCGAATGGGATCCGGGATATCACGAGGAGATCCAGAATGGTCCGGAGAGTAGGATTCATATAAGTAAAGTCCAATTCTGGAGTTCGGGAATGGTTCCGGTGTTTTCACTAGAATGTTCTAGAAGGGTCTAGAAGGTTCACCAATCCGGAAGGGGAAGGTTACATGAATGTGTTATGAAAAAGTGGAATGGTGAAAAGGTCACTTGGCTGGACACTTGGAAGAGAGAAATCAAACTCTAATTTGAAAGTCAAAAAGTCAGTTTGAAAAAGTCAAACTCGGACAATATTTCCAAGTGGAGGGAGGGAAGGATTCCTACCTAGGGAAGGAATCCTCCCTCCCCTTGCCGCCAGCCACATGAAGTGGTGTTGGGGGAGGATTCCCTCCCCCTTTCCGCCCCTCTCTCTCATAAATAGAGGAGAGGGGGCGCCCCCTTGCCCCACAACTCCAAGCCCTAGCCCACGCGCCTACCCCTCTAGTAGCTGCCGCCAGGAGCCCTCCAAGTCAGCGACTTGGGGAAAACCCTAGCCCCTTTCCGCCGGCCACATCACTCCCCTTGGATCCCTCTAAACTCTAGATCACCAAGGCCCTCTTCTACTCCACCATACTCGCTTCGGCTTAGGCGAAGCCCTGCGGGATCTCCCCTCTAAACTCCGACACCACACCGTCGTGCTGTCAGAATCACAAGGAGAGAGCAACAACCTCTACTACTTGTTGGAACAAGGGAGAGGAAGGTATTCATCGAATACCGAACATGTGACCTACTGCGGGAGCGCTGCCGAAACACAGTGCCGGAAGGATCGTCTACACGATCTTGAGATCGGCAAGTCAACAACTACATCACCCATAAGAATCTTCTCTCGCTAACCGCTTTGGAATCTTCGAGGGTGAGTACTCTATCGACTCGTTGCTAAAATCTAGTAGATAGATATTGGCTTGTGTGTGTGTTCATGTGGTACAAACTTTTTGTTTTCCATACTATGAACCCCTACAATACCTGCTTTACTCTTACCTGTCAACTTCCTACATCCTTGTTTTGACCAAACAGTGTGAAACATGGCTTGAAGTGGCGATAACTACTCATTACTCCATTTTTATGCAGGAGCATGTCTCTAGGATGGATCAAGGGACCCCATATTCAATGCTGCATAAAAATTCTGGACTACGGGCACTACATCAGCGAGCCGAGCTTCCAGGGGACCACTCCAATGCCATAGCAGAATTCCACCAAGAGCTAGACGACTATGGACAAAGACGAGCTAGCGTCGATAACTGTTCCATGCCCCCACGACGCCTGCATCACCATGGTCATCTACCACAAGATTGACGAGCTAGCGCCGATAACTATTCCATGCCCCCACGACGGCTATCTCACCATGGTCGCCTACCACGAGCTCGACGACAACAAGACCGCGTGCCCATATAGCTCGTGCGGCTGCATGGACATGTGCTGCATTTTTACCGCCTCGCTGGTCGAGCTCCTTATCCACCTTGACAGCGACCACAAGGTACAAGTGCATAGGATATCGTACGCCGAGCCCATAGAGTTTACAGTAATGATGTTGTTACCATCCTTTCCACCATCCATGGTCATCATCTACTGTGATGACGCTATCATGTTCAGCCTCATCATCGGTGAGCTCAGCCAGGCCGCCGCCATTTCCTTGGTGTGCCTCAAGGCGGACGCGTGCTCATGGCCTCGATATAGGATGAAGCTATGCGTGACTGTCCCGCGGTCGCTAGCGGACTTCTCGATGGACACCGTTAATGGGGTAATGGAGCCGACGAGCTGCGCGTCGCCCCATAGTGTCGTGCTCAAAGATCGAACGTTCCTCATGGTGCCGCCGCGGTACATAACCATGGCTGCTGGACTGTACCAGAAGGTGTTTGCTTTCTCCATTTGCATCGACAAGAAGAATTGATCTTAATCTTCGGCTAGTGATCCTAACGCGATGATAATGATGTATTACTAGTTAATTTAGTTCTAGAGTTCCACTCGTTTACTTGTTACTGTAGTAGTACTTGGAGAGATGGTCTATTTTGGCACTAGGAAGGGTGTATTTTAGCTATAAAGTAAGTGTTTTGATAATGTTTATATTTAGGATTTAAGTGTTCTCTGAAATGATATGTCAGACTTCTATATATTACGCCACACTCGCGTGTAAATCACGTGCAACTTACTTAGCCATCCTACTACTTTTCCTTGCTCGATTTCAGGGTCCTTTTGCTAATGTTTGGACTTGGACATAATTTTCTCTTTTGTGAGGTCTTTGGTGTAACAAAATGTACACATCGTATGAACTTGTTAATTGAAGCATCTCGCTCCCTCAGGACATACCCCGGTCAGAAAAATAAAGTGCCACCAACTGGTTTTCAAAAAGAAGTAGACGATGACCTCGGTCATTTGGCCTGAAACCCAACAAAGTACACATGGAGTACGTGGTATACTAGGACATACCGTCAAACGATTTTTTCAATTATTTTTACTACTCCCTCCGACCCATATTAGTTGACTTCGAGTTGTCAAAATTTGGATGAACCTATATACTAAATAGTATTTAGATTCATCCAAATTTACACAAATTTGAGTCAACTAATATGGTCCATAGGGAGTAGTAGAATAAATTAAGGAACAAAGAATGCCCCTAACAAATTTTCGTACAAAGTGGACAATTCTTTCTTACAGTTTCCCAAAGTTGAAGGATTTTTCCGGTTTCAAAATTCGAACATGGACCGTTGGATCAAGACTAGAAAATCCAAACATTGCTAACCGTTGGATCTTATTTTCCATTCTTAGCATCCACAAGATTCGATTGATATCTTTAGCACAATGGACGCTTTTGTGCACAATCCTCAAAACACACACTTCATTGCTTAGTTTCAAGGACCTTGTGCTAAATGCATGGTCTTGGATGTGATTTTCATTTTTTACGAGGTCCTTTATGTAACTTGTACTTCCATCGACCATGTTAACTGAAGCACCTCGCTCCGGTGGGGGACCTACCACATTTAGAATAAAATGCAACCCTCCCAATTATCACACAAAGTGGACCACATCTTCTTATATAATTCCATTTTTCAAGCTTCCTAGCTAACTTCGCAACTTCACTTACTTCTTTGTCGATTCAATGAAATTAGGTCAAACTTGAGCTACAAGTAAGCGCAGTAGATTAATTGCTCTTGAATTAAATGTAATTTCAGAGGTAGATAGGTGCATCTTCTTATAGCAAACAATGTTTTCGGTGTGAGTTTCGAACTATCTGGAAAGAACATTCTCAATTTCCTGAGTGATGACGAGATTGTTCTTTTCCGTCAAGAAATAAAGTCCAAAGAATATGGATCTGAATGCCACAATCCAGTAGGCTGCTAGACATATTAAGTGGACCAACATGTTATACATAATTGAGATTTGCATGTTTTATGAGTTCTCAAACTCCCTAGCTAACTCTGCCCACTTGAGTGATTTTATGCCGATTTGTTAAAACTGGGTCAAATTTGAATAGCGAGTAAATTTTAGGTTGCTTTGATAGTGTTAGGAAAAAACTTTTGGAGGTACCCATCGGGGGGTCAATTAATATATCAGAAACCACCGAGATTTTTGACAACATGTTCAACTTCTTTCTAAGATTATTCATTTTGACAACTTAACAAAATTAGGTCTTAAACTTGAGCTACAAGTAGGCCTGATAGATTCTCTCGAATTAAATGTAATTTCACAGCGGTAGATGGGTGCATCTTCTTAAAGTAAACAATACCGTTGGTGTGAGTTTACAACTATTAGGAAATAACATTCTAATTTTTCTAAGTGATGACGATCGAGATTGTTCATTTCCGAAAAGAAAGTCCGAAGAATATGGATCAGGATGCCACAAGCCAAGTTTTCAACATATATAGTGGACCAACATGTTTGTACTTATGATTAATTCCCATGTTTATGAGTTTTCAAACTTCGGCCTAGATAACTCTGTCCACTTTAATGACTTTATGTCTATTTATCGAAATTAGGTGAAAATTTTGAACTTCAAGTAAATTGTGGGTTGCTTTGAAAGTTTACGAAAAAGTTTTTGGAAGGTACCCACTAGGGAGTGACAACTCATATATCAGAAAACCACCGAGATTTTAGACGACAGGTCCAACTTCTTGCTAAGACTTTTCATCTTGACAATTTAACCAAATTTTGTCAAACTTGAGCTACACAAGTAAGCGCGATTTTTTTCTCTTGAATTAAATGTATTTTTAGAGGTAAATGGGTGATCGTCTTGCAGTAAACAATGTCATCGGTGTGAGTTTTGAACTCTGAGGAAAAAAATATTCAATTCTCAATTTTTTCGAGTGATGAGAATATAGTTTTTTACCGTAAAAAAGTTCGAAGAATACTGGATCTAGATGCCAATGGCCGAGTTTACATACATATATATTGGACCAACATGCTGTACTTACGATTCTCATGTTTTATGAGTTTTCAAACTTCTTAGCTAACTAAGCCCACTTGAGTGAATTTATGTCGATTTATAAAAATTAGGTCAAATTTGAAACTACAAGTAAATTGTAGGTTGCTTAGAAAGTTTGCGAAAAAGCTTTTGGAGGTACCCATCGAGGGGAATAATTAATATTTCAAACCACCGAGAGTTTTTACGATATCTTCAACTTCTTGCTAAGATTTTGCATATCTACAATTTAACAAAAATGGTGAAACTTATGAGCTACCAGTAAGCGCCATAGATTGCTCTTGAATTAAATGTATTTTAGGAGGTTGTTGGGTACATCTTATTAAATTAAACAGTGTCGTGGGTGTGGGTTTCCAACTATGAGGAAAAACATTCTCAATTTTCCGAGTGATTACGAGATTGTTCTTTCCCGTAAAGAAAGTACAAAGAACATGGATCTGAATACCACAAGCCCAGTTTTCAGACATATAAAGTGGACCAACATTTTGTACTTACGATTTTACATGTTTTATGAGTTCTCAAACTTCCTAGCTAACTCCGCCCACTTGAATAACTTTGTGCTGATTTATCGAAATTAGGTCAAATTTGACTACTACTAGTAAATCGTAGGCTGATCTGTGAGTTTTATGAAATGGCATTTGGAGGTACCCACATCTGACGGTCAATTAATATATATGAAACCATTGAGAATTTTGATGACTGGTTTGACTTCTTTCTAAGATTTTGTATCTTGGCAATTTTGAACCCCTTTTAAAAACAACCACATGAAATAAAAAAAATTAAAAGCTTTACGCATGACATGCCCTATCATGTATGTCGTGTGAGATACGTGCGATGAAAACGTTAACCATGGGATTTGACGAGTTTAAAAAAAATAGCTTCGCAGTATTGTTCTGCCATTTATAGACACTATTGGCTTTCAAATGGAACGACCAAGGTTGTCAAGGCCATACTGATCAACACCATAGTTTACGACTTGGTGGAGTTTGCGCAGTAGATGGGTGCATCTTGGGGTAGTAAGCATTGTTGACCGTGAGAGTTTTCACACATATAGTGGATCATGCTTCGTATGTAACTCAAGGTTTCGAATTTCGGCTGAGATTACCAAAATTTCACCGATATTCAGCTATTTCGTCTAGGACCGGTAAAAGAACTTATCGAACAGAAACTTGCTAAATTTGGGGATTTTTTGTTGAATTATTTAAAATATTTTATATTTGGTGGAATTTTATTTGAAACTCTAAATTTTGCTCCAATTTTAGCCAAATTTTGTTTCAAAGTTAAAATTTTGGTTCTTCCATTTCATCCAAGATTTGACCGAAATTCACTGAAATGGCCGAATTTCGGCCACTTCGCTCAGACCCGGTAAAAATCCAAAACCAAAATGCAAAACCTCGATCTAACTACATCGGTTAAATGAATTTCACAAAAAAATCGAGTCTAGCGTGGTGGAGATGGGAGTACAAAGCACGAGTATCTAAGAGCATCCGTAATGTAGGAGCCATCCGGATTATGAGAATTGCCACAATGTATATGTCAACATTTGCCACAAGGTAGGACCCACATAACTTGGTCATATTCCTCCATTCAAGAGAGACGAGGGAGGGGAAATGATTTTTCTATTCTCTATGGGCAACCCACAAGCTTAAGGTAACTTTATTTTCTCCACAATATTCTATACTATATGCCTTACGGTGTGTTTTTTTACACATTGTGGATGCCCTAAGGGAAAAAGCAAATAATGGGCCCACTTGGCAGTGTATGACCAAGCTATAAAACTTCCATGCAAAATTTCTTCAGTTTAAAGTGTCCCACGAATCATCCCGTTTAGACACTGGTGGAGCTTATTACTTGTACTACAGTAGTATTTATGTTGCTTAGACATAAGTATATGCTAACCTCTGTCCACGGACTGTACTTTGAGAGAGAATAAATGTCACATCCCAAGATTTTCCAAATCTTGTAATGTGAAAAATAAATGAATAAAATAAAACTTTGTTGATTTTTAGGGTGATAAGAAACTTTTTGATTCCAATTGGAAACCTTCAAACCTATTTGATCAAATAAAATCCTAAAGGGATTTAAAAAGATAAATAAACAATAAAGTTAAAAATATTTGAAATTATTATTTTTGGATCTTTTAATAAAAAGATTTGGTTTTCAAATGAAAAGGAAGAAATATAAATAAGGATTATTTTATAAGCCAAATTAAAACTTGGCCAAGCCTTTGAAATAAAATATTTCTACTTGATAAAATTAGTAAAGATTTATTTAAATAAAATAATAAGATTTAATATCCAATTTTATTAGAAATAAAGGTTTTACTATTTTTAAATTAATTAAACATCAAAACTTGGTAATATATTTTAAACAAGTTTTCCAAGTATCTTTTATTCTCAATTAAAACCTACTGAAGTGTTTTGGTTTTATTTTTGGATTTCAAATGGAGTTTTAGATAAAACAAATCCTATTTGAATAAATAACTAAGGACTATTTATTTAGTTATTAAATAGATCCCAAAAGAATATTTTTTTTGTTTTGGACTTTGATTTGTGTTGATTAACAGAATTGAAATCAACACAAAGTTTGGAAGAGTTTTGAATTGATTTGAGTGTTTGATTTGTTGTTGGAAATTCAAAACAGGAAATTCAAACAGAAAAAGAAAAAGCAATTAGAAAGAAAAAAAATAGAACTAGACTTGACCCAACCCACCTGGCCTAGGAAGCCCAGTCGCAGCCCAATTTCCCTCCCCCTTTCGGCGAAGCGTTTTCCACCTAAACACGCACCCGCAGAGCGACAGACGAGTGGACCCTCTTCCCTGTCTCTCTCACTCACTGACGCCAGGACCCCACATCACTGTGCATCGTCTTCAAACTCGCGCCGATTACTCCTCGTCATTTCCTGTCGTTGATTGCTCGAATCAATACGCGTAAATGGCTCAATGAATCCTCCCTGCGACCACGCACTCTTAATCGCCAGCAACTCCTCTTCCTTTCCCCTCAGAACCCACTCGACCAGAGCCACTAGGCTGCCCTGAATTTCCCTGGCACCGCCACTGCTCCGACGAGCCTCACCAGCGAATTCCGGCCAGTAGACACCGCCCTCGCCTCCTCGACCAAGCTCACACACTCCCCAGCCCCTGGCGCTTCTCCCTGTGCTCTCCGTTCACCCTTGGCGCCGAGCGTCGACCCGACAACCTCCGAGGCCGCCGCCGTCTCGCTTCTTACTCGTGAGTTTCTGGTAAGCACCAACCGCCCCGAGCCCTCTCGATCATGCTCGCGTGAATCCCACACTCGTCCGCATATAACCCTGCCCCTATCTTGTCTTAGGGTGGACTGCAACGTCGCCCCCGACAACGAACCGAGCCGTCTGACGCCAACGACTACTCCGACGAGCGATTAATCCCGTCCCTGTGCGCCCCTCGCCGAGCCAACGCCACCTCGAGCTTCACCTCGACCACGCAAACGATGTAAGCCCTTTTCCCTCTTCCTTTCTTCCTGTAACAGCCGCTAGCGACCGCGTCGCCGGCTCTTGCGCCGCTCACTGCCCGTTATCACCAATTATTGATACGAGACCGTTGGATCTAGATCCTGAGGCTAGAATTAGAACCTGAGTGAAAGGGTATGAGCATGCTTGAGCCGTGCGATCTGTTTTAGATCTAACGCCTCACAGAGGCCGATCCACCCGAATCGGTATCTACCAGTAATATTACGCCACGTGGCCAGCCTTTGATTTAAAACAGAATTTGAAATCAGATTTAGATGCAAATTTGTAAACCTTGTAACTTTTGATCCACACGTCCAAAATTTGCAAATTTTATATCAATGGAATCAGTGGAACAAGCCCTAGCCAACCATGTAATTTGTTTAGTAAAAAGCTTCTGGTAAAATGTTTGTTTTTGCAGAAACATTTGTATGCTTGTTTAGGTTATAAAAATTATTCCAAAATGATTTTGGGGTTAAAATCTTTGCAAATTGGTTTGTCGTGAACCTACTGACCCTAGGAACCATCTTGTGGATTTAAAACTGTTTTTGGTGAAGATTAGGGTTGATTAATTGAATTAGCCCATTTCTAGTCAAATAAAAATATTGCTTTTGTTATGGAAATGATTTTTGAACAAAAACCTTTGGAAAATGTTTTGATTCAAAGCTACTAACCCTAAACACCAAGTTCTGTGAACTAACAACTTATTTGGTGAACAATATAAAATTGTTGCTTTACTAAAAACATTTTCCATCACATGAAATAATGATTTCATTTAAAAATAGATTATAGGTAAAACCCTTTGCAAATGACTTTGCCACTTTGGAAAATGACCACTTGGAACCTTACAATGTTTAGAGCCTAGTAGAAACCACCTTTGCAAATAAAACCATCTTTTGCATGCTTGCATGCATGACTTAGTTCCTATTATTTTATGTGTGTTAAATTGTTTGAATATTGGTTGGAATGCTAGTTGAACCTATGTTTGATTGATTGATTTGTAGTGAAGTTAGAAGAGTGTGTTATTAGCAAGATCAAGAAGTGAACCAACATTCCTCTACCAAAAAGGCTAGTGACACTATCATCCAAAGTCCTACTATTTTCATTATACTTAGTGGATTTTGAAACATGCATGAAAAGAATTTCTATACTTATGCTATGCTAAATCCTAATAGGATACCCTTATATATTCCTTAGTGAAAACAATGTAGTTGTAAAATGCTTAGCCAGGCTACATATTTTGAGAAGAGATACATGTTGAGATTTTATGAAGTTGAGAAAAGACTTGTGTTTTATATAATAAAACAAGTACTCAATGAACCACCTGGGTGGACAAGGATACTCAAGTTTTGGACAAGGTGGCAACAAAAGGAACCATGTCAATGGCAATCTCTTTGTGTTGTGCACCAGATGAAAACCACCCACGGACTTAGAGATTGAACATGTTTCTCCAACAGTGGCTTCCGTGTACAGCCACATGCTATATGGCTCTGGCTTAGTCAACTACATTGGAAAGACCCATGCATTGGTCTTCAGGTTTACTGGAAATGAGGGAACTAGGAACCCTACATTGGTGCCTGAAGACAAGCTAGCATTATGTATGGGAGGACCCTATGGAAAGACTTCGTCACATTCTCAATCTGCCAGTACTCCATCTTGGTGAGTACTTATCCAGCACCTTGGTGGCAACAAGATGAGATTGTGTCATGTGGGTAAAGTGTACAACTTCTGCAGAAGATAAAAATCTAAGTACTTAGCCGTGTCCCCGGTTATGGACAATACTGAGCAACTAAAGCTTGAAGCTATGGGAAATCTCGACATTCCAATTTCTAAAAGAAAAACTTTAAAGTGACAACAAATGACTTGAAGTACTTGGGGTGTACCAAGGAGCTCAAGAGATTTGGATAAAAACTTGAAGTACTTGGGGTGTACCAAGGAGCTCAAGAGATTTTGATAAAAACTTGAAGTACTTGGGGTGTACCAAGGACTCAAGAGATTTTGACAAAGACTTGAAACACTTAGGGATTTACCAAGGAGTTTAGGAAAATTTGACAAAAGATCAAAACTATTTTGAAAAGGTAGGATAAATTATTGCTTTCTGCAAATGAGCCTAAAACCCTACTTAGCCAAATATGCATGTATTGATAGGATCCACTTATATTCTACATAGTAGTGAAACTTGCCAATACAATTCAAATGTATGGACCCTTGTGGCTGTAATTTGTTATGTTGCAGGTTTGTTTGATATTAGTGAAGTTGATTGATTAGGATTACAAGTCTACAACCAACATGTTTGCCTGTGGCACTTTGAAGATGAAGGACCCCATGCTTATAGATATTCTGCTGCAATGTAATGTAATAGCCAAAAGAGCTATGTAAGATGTAATAAAATTATGTTATTCCTGGTTATAAAGTTATATTATGACCTTTGTTTCTTGATATTACATCTTAACTGTGGATGCTAGCTATTGATCCAGGGACTAGCATTGTAAACACAGGGATCTCTACCTTATTAAAGGTTGGGATCTCTACAATAAAACGTAGGTAGGGGAAGAGGGCAGCGGCGAAGTGAGAAGAGGTTTTGAAGGCGGTTCGATGTCAGAGCAAAGTCTATGATGGGTTCCTGACGCGAGGTACTCCTGACTCTACTAGGAGTAGTAAATGTCAGGACCTATGCATGCAAAAAAATTGGAAGTGTTTTTTCTCTCTTGTCCACCCCTCTCCCCTCACGCACCGGACCGGTTGATCTCTCCCTCGTCCATAGCGTGGCGCTAGGCACTGCCTCGGTACGGCAACTCTGTTTTTTTCTTTTTTGAGAGATAGGGCGGCTCTGTTTCTCTGGCGTGTTCGGCAGCCGCATTGGTGTGGATTAGGAGTAGTACGTAGGAAGGAAACCACTTTGGTCCTTGGCGGCAAAAAGATTCAAACTTTTCCGATTTAAAATTTTTCACTTGCTTCCCAAATATCGGGAGGGAAAGGTTATTCAAAAGACCGGCCATTCGCAGTAGTACTTATTATCTTATCTTTTTCATCAAAAAACTATATAGTGTACAGATAACTCTGAACATGGATCGTTGGATAAAGACTGGCAAATCCAAACATTGCTAACCGTTGGATGTTCTTTTCCATCCTTAGCATCTAGAAGATTCTATTGATAGTCCTAAGCACAATGAATGCTATTGTGCGCAAACCTCAAAACACACTTCATTGCTTAGTTTCAGGGACCTTGTGCTAAATGCATGGACTTGGATGTAATTTTCATTTTTTATGAGGTCCTTGATGTAACTTGTACTTCCACCGACCATGTTAGCTGAAGCACCTCGCTCCGGGGGACCTACCTCAGTTAGAAGAAAATGTACCCTCCCAATAATCACACAAAGTGGACCACTGTTTCTTATACAATTCCATTTTTCAAGCTTCCTAGCTAACTTCGCACACTTCACTTACTTCTTTGTTGATTCAACGATAGGTCAAACTTGAGCTACAAGTAATCGCTTTAGATTAATTCCTCTTGAATTAACTGTAATTTTATATGTAGATGGGTGCCTCTTCTTGTAGAAAATAATGCTATCGATGTGAGTTTCAAACTATTTGGAAAGAACATTCTTAATTTCCTGAGTGATGACGAGATTGTTCTTTTCCGTAAAGAAAGTCCTAAGAATATGGATCTGAATGCCACAATCCAGCAAGCTTCCAGACATATTAAGTGGACCAACATGTTGTATGCAATTGAGATTTCCATGTTTTATCAGTTTTCAAGATCACTAGCTAACTCTGCCCACTTGAGTGATTTTATGTTGATTTATCAAAATTAGGTCAAATTTGAAGAGTGAGTAAATTTTAGGCTGCTTTGATCGTTTTACGAAAAAGATTTTCAAGGTAACCATCGGGGGTGGTCAATTAATATATCAGAAACCATTGAGATTTTTGACAACAATTTCAACTTATTGCTAAGATTATTCATCTTGACAACTTAACGAAATTAGGTCAAACTTGAGCTACAAGTAGGCGCGATATCTTGCTGATGACCCACAAGTATAGGGGGTGTATCGTAGTACTTTCGATAAATAAGAGTGTCGAACCCAACGAGGAACAGAAGGTGTTGACAAGTGGTTTGGATCAAGGATTCACTGTAAATACTTAGCAAACGTATTTTAGGGGTTTTTGATAATGTAGATAAATAAAGTGCGAGTAAATAAAATACAATAATAATAATTGCAGCAAGTGGCCCAATCCTTTCTTTAGCAAAGGACAAGCGGGTTGTATTACTTAAGATGACCAAATGTTCTCGAGGACATATGGGAATATTGTTAAGTGCTTTCGCTTCATATAGTTGATTAATCTTCTTTGGTTGGACAAGTGTTGTGTGGGTGAACCTATGCTAATGTACCGACCATACTTGGACTAATACATACTTTTGATTATACCCCTTGCATTTGCAAGAATCCGCAAGTACAAGAATGTAAATTAAGATAAAAACCTAAACACAACATTAAACTCTGAGATCCTACACTCCCTTGTGCAATGGTTTCCTAATGTGGGTTTAGGTTTCTGTCACTCCGGCAACCCCACAATTAGTAGCCAAATACATAATGCATTCCCCTAGGCCCATAAAGGTGAAGTATCATGTAGTCGACGTTCACATAACACCACTAGAAGAATAGCACCACAACTTAAATATCAAACCATTAAATATTTCTCAACACAATTCCACTAATAACAACATGACTTATCCCATGTCCTCAAGAACTAAACAACTACTCACGAGACATCATATGGATCAAGATCAGATATGAAATATTGGTAAGTAACAATCTGAACATGAAGAATAATCCAATGGTTCCACTCAATAGCATCAACTACAATAAGTAATCAACACTGGGAAAGTTTCCCCTAACAACTATGCAAGATTCAACCCAATTGTTATAGCGGGATGGAGTGGTGGTGATGGTGCTGGTGGAGATCATGGTAAATAAGATGATGATGATGATCCCGATGATGTCTAGCTTGATGACGGTGTTGATGGCGACGATCTCCCTTCTCTGGGAAGGAATTTCCCCGACAGATTTATGCCTGCCGGAGAGCTCTTTCTCTCTATATAGTTTCCGCCCCGCAGACACAGCGGAATCTTTCTGTGCTCGCTCCTCGAGTCTTAGGGTTTCGAGAGGATTATATATGCCAAAGAGCGATGCCAGAGGTGGGCCAGGGTGGCCACACCACCTTGTGGCGCAGCCCAGGGGGACCGTGCTAGGGGTTGGTGTGGCCCCCCTGTGGCCCATATCCACTCCTCCTTCTGGCTTCCTTCGTCTTCTAGAAAAATAGGAATTTCCATATATTTTCTGGGATTTACTGATCTTCGTGAATATTGCATCTAGACAGCGCTTTCTCCATCAGAATCCTGACTCCGGCGGTTCATCCTCCAAAAGTCATCAAACATGCAAAATAGATGAAATAACATAAGTATCATCTCTTAATATGAAATATATCAATGAATAACAGTAAATTATGATATAAAATAGTGATGCAAAATGGATGTATCAACTCCCCCAAGCTTAGACCTCGCTTGTCCCCAAGCGAAAACTAAGCTCAATAAACATGACCACAGGTTTATGGAGTGAAGTGTCGATAAAGAGAATACGGACAAGAAGCATCACATTTATCAATACACAAATCATAATAGAAAATAACTCACTCTTATATAACTTAGCTTGCAATTAGTATGGGAGTCACAATAAAGATGCACAAAGAAAATCATAATTGGTGATGGAAAACTTTGCTCTTGGTTAGAGAACAATTAACAAGTCATACTTAGTTTTATGCAAAGATTTTATAAAGGAGTTTATATTGTAGGAGTATCTTGCTCAAACATAATGGTCTTTTCACCTAAAAATATAGCTTTCAAAGTCGTATTCATCCAGATAATAGCATTGTGCAAAACAAGGAACATAAGAAACAAGATTGAATAAATCAACATATGAATGATTGAATCTCATCAACTCAAATGCTTGCTTGAGATAGAAAGGAATAGGTTTACTGACTCAACATAAAAGTAAAAGATAGGCCCTTTGCAGAGGGAAGCAGGGAATTTAAGTTTCATAAAGAGCTTCCAAAAAATTATGGTACTTACTAGCTTTAAGCTCTCATTGCCCATATCATAAGCATCTTGAAATTATTAAGGTTAAAGTGACACAAATATGAGGTATATGCTTGACAGATCATAAGTTGAAAATCTCATGTCCCTTGAGTACGAGGTCCATTCCTCATGCTACTCAACTTTAGTCACAAGCAATTTCTTGTCATTGTAAGTATATGTGTATCATAGAGAACCTCCAATGGGGTACCCCTTGCCCCATGACACATGATCTATCCCATATCAAAATGACAAGGCAACAGATAATGAGCATCTCAGCGATCTTTTTATTTACCATGAGCATGGTGCTTTTTTCTTTTTCTTTTCTCTTTTTTCTATATTTTTTTCTAAAGATGCTTCATAGATTGCTAACTATGGTTATGCTGCAAGTTTCCACCATGATTAGGCATGGCTTAGTCTAGCCGCCCAGGCGTTTCTCTAACACATATACAATACTCCATGGACTTACAAGCTCCCCTTTTATTTCACACCGCCAACATCCATAAACAAAAGATCATGATATCAACTGGATAGATATGTACAAGTGCTAAAAGCGTTCCCCATGACAGCATGGTTCTGCTAACTCCCGACTTATAATTTGCAAGCATATAAGCAACATAGATGGGCACAATGGTTCAAGTTTATTAAGTGCAATAAAATAAAGTGTGCCATCAAGTTCGTGAGAGCTTTAATCACTAATTTTCACATAACAAAAGTTTTTAATTTGGTAGATAGATAAAACTTGAGAATTTACTTGGAATATCAATAATGCTAATAGGTAGATATGGTGGCACAAATGGCATAGGTTTTAGTTCAAGGCTTGGATGCATGATAAGCATTCCCTCTCAGTACAGGTTTTTGGCTAGCAAGGTTGGGTAGCAAGCATAAGAGTTGAAGGAAACAAACAAACATACAATTGACAGAAACAATCATGCAATCTTCCTTGGAAACACAAAAGATCTTAACTTGGGAATACTAAACTTAAGAGCCAAACAAGAAAGAAAGAAATTAAATAATATATCTACAAGTACTTTTCTATTTTCCTATTCAATCCTCAAAGTAGTGATGCTACTGACCAAAGCTAGGTTTTCCAAAACCAATTAAATTTACTTGATGCTCCCAAAGTGATACCAATACTAACAACAAGATCAATCATATAATAGAAATTGCAAACTAAAATAAGATGTGCAAAAAGTAAACGATGAAACTTCTCATTAATATTCCATAACGGCACTCACACGAAGGGATAAAAGATTACCAACTAGAGGAGAGATACTTCCACAATGCAAAGCATCCTATATGATAACTTCTCTATTCATGATATGACTCTACTAAAAAATGTAAAAAGATAAAAGATAATGTTGTGATACCGTGGCACTCCCCCAAGCTTGGAACAAACCAAGGGGATGCCAAAACCTGATGACAAATTACTCCTTTGATGGTGGTGGTGTTTTCATGATCGGGGTGAGAAAATTCTCCAGCATCTTGCGAAGCCTGTTATTCTCCTCTTGAAGTATCTCCACCTTTCTCCTCAGAATTCGATACTTATCACAAAACTCATCAGTGGCTCGAAGGGCTTTCAGTGCTTCAGGGAAGGAACTTAGGCTTGGAACTGGTGGTATTAGCCCCTGCATATTATGAGAAAAAGCACGGCCAGTGTTAGTTTCCCCTACAAGAGTAGGATATCTTTCCCTTGATCCTGCATCGATTTGTCCACCAATACTTGATGACATGTTCTTTACTTCCTCCTTGACGCTCTGATCCATGTCTTTGCGCCTAGCTATGATCCTTTCTTCTTCCACCCATCCAATGAAAGTCCCTTGATCAAGATCGTTGAGGATCTTGCGCCGGCATCGCAACTCATAGTCCTTCGAAAACGAACCCTGGAACGACATCGAAACAGATCGATATGAAAACACGATATACAGACCTCGGGGGGGGGGGGGTCTAGGAGATTATATATCACAAGGTTTAATGACAAAAGGAAGGTAGTGGGATAAAATGGGTCGGAGTGGAGCTCCGAGGTGGCCACACCACCTGGTGGCACGGCCAGGTGGGCCCGTGCCAAGGGGTGGAGTGAGCCCCCTGGACTCCATCTCCGTCCCTCTTTTGACTCATTATCTTCCATGTTAAATATAAATTGCAAAAGTATAAATTGGAAAGTTTTTCACGAACCTTTTCTTACCAGAACCGTTACCTAATCGAAAACGGACTCTGCGGATTCCTGAATTTGGTCTTTAATAAATTCTTCTAGAGTCACCACTTGAATAATATCATATCTTCATTATAAGAATCTCCAGAAATATAATGTTTGAGTCTTTGACCATTCACCGCTTGCGTGGTGTTGTCTCTCATTGAGGAAATTTTAATGCACCTGAATGATACACCTCTTCAATGATAAAGGGCCCTTCCCATTTTTATAGTAATTTTCCTACAAAAAATCTAAGACAGGACCTATACAAAAGAACTTTCTCACCAACATTGAACTCTCTCTTGAGAATTCTCCAATCATGCCATTTTTATGTTTTATTTAATGAGTCTAGCATTTTCATAGGCTTCACTTCTCCACTCATCTAAAGAACTCAAGTCAAGCAGTCTTTTCTTACCAGCAATTTTAAAATCTCTATTTAGTTCTTTCACTGCCCAATAAGCTTTGTGTTCTAATTCTAAAGGCAAGTGATGAGCTTTTCCATAAACCATTTTGTAAGGAGACATTCCCATAGGATTTTTATAAGCAGTTCTATAAGCCCATAAAGCATCTTTCAACTTTTTAGCCCAATTCTTTCTAGATCTATTAACAGTCTTTTGCAAGATAGTTTTAATTTCTCTATTTGATAATTCTACTTTCCCACTTGTTTAGGGATGATAAGCTGAAGCATTTCTGTGATTAACATCATATTTAGCAAGGGTCTTCCTAAAACCACCATGAATAAAATGAGAACCTCCATGAGTCATAAGTTATCTAGGCACACCAAACCTAGGAAAAATAACTTCTTTAAGCATTTTTAAAGAGGTTTAACCATCAGCACTTTTGTAGGTATGTCTTCTACCCACTTAGTAACATAATCAACAACAACAAGAATATGAGTATAACCTTTTGAAGGAGGACAAGGACCCATAAAGTCAAAACCCCAACAGTCAAATGGTTTAATAGCAAGAGAATAATTCATAGGCATTTCATTGCGTCTAGAAATTTTACCAACTATTCGACATTCATCAAATGATAAAATAAACTTTCTTGCATATTTGAAAAGTGTAGGCCAATAGAAACATGATTGTTAAACCTTTTGTGCGGTTCTATCTCCAGCATGATGTTCTCCATAGGCACTACCATGACATTTTCTCAATATCTCTTGTCGTTCATATTATGGAACACATCTTCTCATAATACCATCCACTCCTTTATATAAATGTGGGTCATCCCAAAAATAATGCCTCAAATCATAAAAGAATTTCCTTCTTTGCTGGGCTGTGAAGGTTGGAGCAAATACTTGGAAACAATAAAATTAGCATAATCAGCATACCAAGGACTCTCTTGCGAGCTTACCTTTACTACAGCCAAATGTTCATTTGGAAAACTATCATTAAGAGGCATACGATCAAAAGATTTTTTTTTCCAATTGAGACAAATTATCAGCAATAGTATTTTCAGCACCTTTCCTATCTACAATATGTAGATCGAACTCTTGTAAAAGCAACACCCATCTAATAATCCTAGGCTTAGCATCTTTATTTGTCATAAGGTATTTAATTGCAACATGGTTAGTATGAATAGTAACTTTTGAATCAACAATATAAGTTCTAAACTTATCACAAGCAAAGACTACAACTAAGAACTCTTTTTTAGTAGTAGCATAATTATTTTGAGCAGCATCAAGAGTCTTACTAGCATAATGGATAACATTCAACTTTTTATCTATTAGTTGTCCAAGAATAAATCCTATAGAAAAATCACTAGCATCACACAAAATTCAAAGGGTAAATTCCAATCAGGTGGTTGGACAATATGAGCAGTAGTTAAAGCTTTCTTTGCAGTTTCAAAAGCTTCCTTACAATCATCATCAAAAACAAAAGGTACATCTTTTTGGAGAAGATTAGTACGAGGTTTTGATATCTTGGAGAAATCTTTAATAAAATATCTATAGAATCCACCATGACCAAGGATACTACGAATACCTTTAACTTCCCTAGGGCAGGGCATTTTATAAATTGCTTCAACTTTGGCTCTATCAACTTCAATACCTCTTTCAGAAATTTTATGTCCAAGGACAATTCCTTCATTAACCATGAAGTGGCATTTCTCCCAATTAAGAACAAGATTAGTTTCTTCGCATCTCTGCAAAACTTTATCAAGGTTGTGTAGACAATTATCAAAAGAAGTTCCATAGACGGAAAAATCGTCCATGAATACTTCCACAATTTCCTCACAAAAACCATGAAAGATAGCAGACATGCATCTTTGAAAAGTAGCAGGAGCATTACACAAACCAAAAGGCATACGCCTATAAGCATAAGTTCCACAAGGACATGTAAAAGTGGTTTCTCTTGATCTTGTTGTTTAACAACAATTTGAGAGAATCCAGAATAACCATCAAGAAAACAGAAATGAGTCTTCTTAGACAACCTTTCTAACATTTGATCAATAAAAGGTAACGGATAATGATCATTCTTAGTAACTTTGTTAACCTTTCTGAAATCAATGCACATCATATAACCAACTACTACTCTTTGAGGAATAATCTCATTATTTTCATTAGGCACAACAGTGATTCCTCCTTTCTTTGGGACAAAATGAACAGGGCTAACCCATTGACTATCAGCAATAGGGTAAACAATACCAGCATCAAGGAGTTTTAGTACCTCATTTCTTACCACTTCCTTCATCTTAGGATTTAAACGGCGTTGATGTTCAACAACTGGTTTTGCATCAGGTTCTAAATTAATAGCATGCTGACATATAGTAGGGGAAATCCCTTTTAAATCATCAAGAGTATAACCCATAGCTCCACGGTGCTTCTTCAATACTTCCAATAATCTTTCCTTTTCCTTTCCTGAAAGTTTAGAACTAATAATAACATGATATAATTTTGTATCATCAATGTAAGCATATTTAAGATCATTAGGTAATGGTTTCAGATCGAAAACCCCAGATCATTTTTAGGTGGTAATGTAGTACCCAAATCTTCTATAGGTAGATTATGCTTAAGCATCTTGGGTTGACGAAGGAGAATCTCGTCAATCTCATTTCTTTCTTCCATGAAGATATCACTTTCGTGGCTTTCCATATATTGCTGCAAGGCATTATTAGGAGCAAGATAAATAGAAGCAAGTTGTTCAACTCTAAAATCCTCATCAACCAATTCATTTTCATAAGGAGCTTTAGAAAATTTGGAAAAAATTTAAACTCATAAGATTCTCCATCAAATTTAGTTAAAATTTTCTCCTTCTTACAATCTATAATAGCTCCACAAGTGCTCAAGAAAGGTCTACCAAAAATGATAGGACGTGTTTTACTAGCAGTTGAACCAAGTACTAGAAAATCAGCAGAATATGTAATCTTACCACAAAGAACTTCCACATCTCTTATAGTACCAATTGGAGAGATAGTCTCTCTATTAGCAAGGCGAATAACGACATTAATATCTTCAAGTTCACACGGACCAATTTCATGCATAATTTCTTTGTAAAGCTCATAAGGAATAGCACTTGAACTTGCACCAATATCACATAAACCATAATAGCAATGATCACCAATTCTAACAAAAAGCATAGGGACACTAGCTTTCCTAGTTATACTAGGATGTGAAACAATATTAGAAGCATCTTCACAAAAGATAATGTGTCCATCTTCTACATTTTTAGTGACAAGGTCTTTCACAATTGCTACTGCAGGTTAACATTTATTTGTTCATCAGGTTCTACAGCTCTCTTTGTACTTTTGTTAACCACACTAGCTATCATAGAATGTTACTTTACCTTAGCAGGATAAGGTATATTCTCAATATAAGGTTTAGGCAAAATGCGATCAACAGTACAAACTTCAATATTTCTTGCAGGAACACAATTAACAATATCTTCCTATGGTGCATGATACTTGTTCCATTCCTTTTTAGGAATTTCAATATAAGAGGAAAAGGCCTTAAAACAATTTGCAAGAACTTGAGAATCAAGACCATACTCAGTACTAATATTATGAAAGTCATCAATTCCCATAAAAGATTTAATGCATTCATAATTATAATTTATACCTGACTTTCTTCCTTTATCATTCTCCCATGCTTCAATATTTTCTTGAATACGGTCGAGAATATCCCATTTAGCTTCTTCTTTTATATGTGTAAATGATCCAGCACAAGAAGCATCCAATAAATCCTTATCATGAAGAGAAAGCCTTGCATAAAAGTTAATAATAATAATATTATTGGGGAGCTCATGAATGGGATATTTGAGAATTAGTAACTTCAATCTCCACCAAGCTTGGCCTATACTCTCTCCATCACTAGGCCAAAAATTATATATTTTCTTCCGATCTCTATGAATCTCAGTAGGAGGATAGAATTTGGAATAAAAGAGAGGTACAATTTCCTCCCATTCAAGAGATTGACCATTCTTTAGCAGCTTATACCATTCCTCATCTATGCCTTTCAATGATAAAGAGAATAAATTTTTTCTTAACTCGATCCATTGTAGTACCTGCACACTTGAACAACCCGCATAATTCATGTATAAAAAGCAAATGATCACCAGGATGGAAAGTTCCATCTCAAAAATAGTAGTTATCCATAACATGATCAACATTTTTTGTAGGTATTTTAAAAGGATCTAATTCAGCAGGTGGTGGTTCATCTACTACCTTAGCAGTGGTAGTAGCTTTCCAAAATAGGAAACTAATTGTGTTATCCATATTGAAATAAAGTAACAAATATAAGTAAACAATAATCACAGTAGAAATTTCCTTTTACCAGTTCCACTCTTCAATAGCGCTTCACTCCCCGGCAACGGCGCCAGAAAAAAGTCTTGATGACCCACAAGTATAGGGGTTGTATCGTAGTACTCTTGATAAATAAGAGTGTCGAACCCAACGAGGAGCAGAAGGTGTTGACAAGTGGTTTGGATCAAGGATTCACTTAAAATACTTAGCAAACAGATTTTTAGGGGTTTTTGATAATGCAGATAAATAAAGTGCGAGTAAATAAAAGACAATAATAATAATTGTAGCAAGTGGCCCAATCCTTTCTTTAGCAAAGGACAAGCTGATTGTATTACTTAAGATGACCAAACATTCTCGAGGACACATGGGAATATTGTCAAGTGCTTTCGCTTCATATAGTTGATTAATCTTCTTTGGTTGGACAAGTGTTGTGTGGGTGAACCAATGCTAATGTACCGAACTTACTTTGACTAATACATACTTGTTATTATACCCCTTGCAAGCATCCGCAAGTACAAGAATGTAATTAAGATAAAAATCTAACCACAACATTAAACTCTGAGATCCTACACTCCCTTGTGCAATGGTTTCCTAACGGGGTTTAGGTTTCTGTCACTCCGGAAACCCCACAATTAGTATCCAAATACACAATGCATTCCCCTAGGCCCATAAAGGTGAACTATCATGTAGTCGACATTCACATGACACCACTAGAAGAATAGCACCACAACTTAAATATCAAACCATTAAATATTTCTCAATACAATTCCACTACTAACAACATGACATCTCCCATTTCCTCAAGAACTAAACGAACTACTCACGAGACATCATATGGATCAAGACCAGAGATGAAATAATGACAAGTAACAATCTGAACATGAAGAATAATCCAATGGTTCCACTCAATAGCATCAACTACAACAAGTAATCAACACCGAGAAAGTTTCCCCTAAGAACTATGCAAGATTCAACCCAATTGTTACAGTGGGATGGAGTGGTAGTGATGGTGCTGGTGGAGATGATGATCCTGGTGAAGTCTAGCTTGATGATGGTGATGATATCCCCTCTCCAGGAAGGAAATTCCCCAGCAGATTTCTGCCTGCCGGAGAGCTCTTTCTCTCTCTATAGTTTTCTCCCTGTAAAGGCGGCAGAATCTTTCTATGGTCGCTCCCCGAGTCTTAGTGTTTCGGGAGGATTATATATACCAAAGGGCGATGATAGAGGTGGTCCAGGGTTGCCACACCACGTAGTGGCGCGGCCTAGGGGGCCTGCACCAGGGGGTGGTGTGGGCCCCCTTTGGCCCATCTCCACTCCTCCTTTTGGATTCCTTCGTCTTCTGGAAACATAGGAATTTCCGTATATTTTCTGGGATTTTCTGATCTTCCCGAATATTGCATCTAGATAACGCTTTTTCCATCAGAATCCCGACTCCGGGGTTCATCCTCCAAAAGTCATCAAACTAGCAAAATAGATGAAATAACATAAGTATGATCTCTTAATATGAAATATATAAATGAGTAACAGTAAATTATGATATAAAATAGTGATGCAAAATAGACGTATCACTTTCTCTCGAATTAAATGTAATTTGACAGCGGTAGATGGGTGCATCTTCTTGTAGTGAACAATATCGTTGGTGTGAGTTTCCAACTATCAGGAAATAACATTCTAATTTTTCTTAGTGATGACGATCGATATTGTTCATTTCCAAAAAGAAAGTCTGAAGAATATGGATCTGAATGCTTTCGACATATATAGTGGACCAAAATGTTGTACTTATAATTAATTCCCATGTTTTAGATGTATTCAAACTTCAGTCTAGCTAACTTTGTCCATTTGAATGACTTTATGTCTATTTACCGAGATTAGGTGAAAATTTTCAAAACTACAAGTAAATTGTTTGATGCTTTGAAAGTTTACGAAAAATCTTTTGGACGGTACCCACTAGGGAGTCGCAACTAATATATCATAAACCACCGAGACTTTAAACGATAGGTCCTACTTCTTACTAAGATTTTTCATCTTGACAATTTAACAAAATTTGGTCAAACTTGAGCTACACAAGTAAGTGTGATAGATTTCTCTTCAATTAAATGTATTTTTAGGGGTAAATGGGTGCATCTTATTTAAGTAAGCAATGTCATCAGTATGAGTTTCGAACTATGAGGAATGAACATTCAATTCTCATTTTTTTGAGTGATGATAATATAGTTTTTTACCTTAAATAAACCTTCAAAGAATATTGGATCTAGATGCCAATAGCCAAGTTTACATACATATATATTGGACCAACATGCTGTACTTACGATTCCAATGTTTTATGAGTTTTCAAACTTCTTAGCTAACTAAGCCCACTTGTGTGAATTTATGTCGATTTATCAAAATTACGTCCAATTTTAAACTACAAGTAAAATGTAGGTTGCTTTGAAAGTTTGCCAAAAAGCTTTTGGAGGTACCCATCAGGGGGCATAATTAATATATCAAACCACCGTGATTTTTGACGATAGCTTCAACTTCTTGCTAAGATTTTGCATATTTACAATTTAACGAAATAGGGTGAAAGTTGTGAGCTACGAGTAAGCGTGATAGATTTCTCTTGAATTAAATGTATTTTTGGAGGTTGTTGGGTGCATCTTATTGTATTAAACAATGTCGTGGGTGTGGGTTTCCAACTATGAGTAAAAAACATTGTCAATTTTCCAAGTGATTACGAGATTGTTCTTTCCCATAAAGAAAGTCCGAAGAACATGGATCTGAATACCACAAGCCAAGTTTTTAGTCATATACAGTGGACCAACATGTTGAACTTATGATTTCACATGTTTTATGAGTTCTCAAACTACCTAGATAACTCCACCCACTTGAATGACTTTATGCTGATTTATCGAAATTAGGTCAAATTTGATTACTACTAGAAATCATAAGCTGCTCCGTGAGTTTTATGAAATGGCGTTTGGAGGTACCCACGTCGGGCGGTCAATTAATATATTTGAAACCACCGAGAGTTTTGATGACTGGTTTGACTTCTTGCTAAGATTTTGCATCTTTGCAATTTTGAACCCCTTTTGAAAATGACCACATGAAATAAAGAAAAAAAGAAATTAAAAGATTTACGCATGAAATGCCCTATCATGAATGTCGTGTGCGCTACGTGCCATGAAAACTTTAATCATGGGATTTGACGAGTTTTAAAAAAACTGCTTCGTAGTATTGTTCTGCCATGTATAGACACTAATGGGCTTCAAACGGAACGACCAAGGTTATCAAGGCCATACCGATCAACACCGTAGTTTATGACCTGATGGAGTTCCCGCAGTTGATGGATGCATCTTGGGGTAGTAAGCATTGTTGACCGTGAGAGTTTTCACACATATAGTGGATCATGCTTCCTATCTAACTCAAGGTTTCTAATTTCAGCCGATTTTATCGAAATTTCATCGAAATTCAGCCATTTCGGCCAGGACCAGTAAGAGAATTTACCGAAGGAAAACTTTCTAAATTTGGGGATTTTTTTAATTATCTAAAATATTTTATATTTGGTAGAATTTTATTTTAAACTCTAAATTTTGCTCTAATTTTAGCCAAATTTCGTTTCAAAGTTTTAATTTTGGTTCTTGCATTTCATCCAAGATTTGACCGAAATTCACCGAAATGGGCGAATTTCGGCCATTTTGCTCGGACCCCATAAAAAACCAAAACCTTGATCTAACTACATTGGTTAAATGAATTTCACAAAAAAAATCGAGTCTAGTGTGGTGGAGATGGGAGTACAAAGCACGAGTGTCTAAGGGTCTCCATAATGTAGGACCCACCCGGCTTATGAGAATTGCCATAATGTATAGATCAACATTTGCCACAAGGTGGGACCCACATCGCTTGGTCATATTCCTCCATGCAAGAGAGAGGAGGGAGGGGAAATGATTTTTCTATTTTCTATGGGCAACCCACAAGCTTGAGGTAACTTTATTTTCTCCACAATGTACTATACTATATACCTTAAGGTGTGCTTTTTTACACATTGTGGATGCCCTAAGGGAAAAAGCAAATAATGGGCCCACTTGGTAGTGTATGACCAAGCTATAAAACTCCCATGCAAAAGTTCTTCGGTTTAGTGGGTTCCATGAATCATCTCGTTTAGATACTGGTGGAGCTTATTACTTGTAGTATAGTAGTATTTATATTGCTTAGACATAAGTAGATGCTAACCTCTGTCCACGCGCTTGATGGCTCAGATATGTAGAGCTTGTTGGGAACCCCAAGAGGAAGGTATGATGTGATACGTCCAAAATGTATCTACTTTTCCGAACACTTTTGATATTGTTTCTCCTCTAATTTGTGTGATTTGGATACAACTAACACAGACTGACGTTGTTTTCATTAGAATTGCTTTGGTGTCTAATTTTTGTGCAGAAAATCAACTTTTAGGAAGATATCACGCATCACTCCGAAGGCTAGCATGGTGATGAAGAAGGCCTCCGGGATGATATCTCCCCTCCGGCAGGGGGCCGGGAAGAGCTTCAGATTCCCCGATCTAGGGACGATGGTGGAGGCGGTTACGGACTATTTCTAAACCAAGGTTATCGAACCAGTAGGAGTAAGGAAATAACTCCAAGGTGTTGCTAGCAACTTGGAACCTGCACAACACAACCACAATACTTTGCCCCAACTTATAGTGAGGTTGTCAATCTCACCGGTTTTGCTAAAAACAAAGGATTAAACGTATAGTGTGGAAGATAGTAATTTGTTTGTGGTAATTGCAGAAAGTAAATAATAAACAGTATATGGTTTATCAATGGTAAGGAATGGACCAGGGTCCACAGTTCACTAGAAGTGTTTCTCCATAAGATAAATAGTATGTTGGGTGAACAAATTACAGTTGGGCAATTGACAGATTTAAAATGCATAAATATGCATGTAAAAATCATGATGATTTCTATGAGATTCGTTTGGGCATTACAACATAATACATAGACCGTAATCCAACTGCATCTATGACTAATATTCCACCTTTAGGTTATCATCTGAACCCCTTCCAGTATTAAGTTGTAAGCAACAAATAATTGCATTAAGCAAAGTGTGTAAAGTAAACAATACAATTGCCCTTGGAAAAAGGATAGTTGTTTTCTCCCTAGTAGCAACAACACATCTACAACCTTAGAGATTTATGTCACTTCCCCAGATTACTAGAGGCATGAACCTACTATCCAGCATAAATACTCCCTCTTGGAGTTACAAGCATCTACTTGGCCAAAGTATCTACTAGCAACGGAGAGCATGCAAGATCACAAATAACACAAACATGATAGAATCAATAATCTATCTTGAACATAGTACTCAATATCCATCGGATCCCAACAAACACAACATGTAGGATTACAAATAGATGACCTCTTATCATGAACGGAGCTCACAAGATCTAAACATGATAGCACAAATGAGAAGAACCAACCATCTAGCTACCGTATGGACCCATAGTCCAAGGGTGAACTACTCACGCATAACTCCGGACGCTAGCATGGTGATGAAGAAGGCCTCCGGGATGATCTAGGGACGATGGTGGCGGCGGCTATGGACTGTTTCGTGGATTTATGATCAGGTCCTTAGGGTTTCTACCTCGGGATGTTTATATATGCGAAGGGGCAAGGTCGATGGACACCCGATGGGCCCACACCATAGGGTAACGCAGCCTAGGGTGGACCCGTGCCAGCCCTAGGTGTGTCCACCTCATGGCTCCTCTTCGTCTCCCCTCTGGACTCCGTCTTTGCTGCGGTAAAATATTGACTTCGACATTTGTTTGGTCCAATTCCGAGAATATTTCTTTACTAGATTTTGTGAAACCAAAAATAGCAGAAAACAGGCAACTAGCACTATGGCATCTTGTTAATAGGTTAGTTCCAGAAAATGTATAAAAATGCCTCAAAGTGTAGACAAAACATAAGATAGTTGATACAAAAAACATGGAGCATCAAAAATTATAGATACGTTTACGACGTATCAAGCATCCCTAATATTAACTCCTACTCGTCCTCGAGTAGGTAAGTGATAAAAAGAATAATTTTTGAGGTGACATGCACCATCACAATCTTGATCAAGGTATTGTAAAGCATTGATAGCTGGGATCATAGTACTCTAAACATGAGCATGAAAGATATATTTCTAACAATAAGACATAGAAACTATGTTGAACATGAAAGGTAACACAAAGAAAAGATCATGAATAACAATGCATTGTAAGACGTTTGTTTGTTTCACATATAGAAAACATAGCAAGAGCGGTATTCAGCTTGTCCTTCATGGAATAGCAAAACATAAATGCATAGGACACCTTCAATGTTCATAAGGGTGACTAGATACAAATAATTTAAGAACAAGCAATATCATAGTTATGAATCAATCAACAACATGTTTTGGGAAAATGCACATTGAACAAAGAATGACAACTATGCTCTCTTAATTGGTGCTTAAATATAGAAGATGGAGACTCAACATAAAAGTAAGAAGAAAGTCCCTTCACAGAGGGAATTAGGGATTTCAAGTTTCATAAAGATCTTCCAAAAATTATGGTACTTATTAGCTTTCAGCTCTCATTGTCCCTATCATAATCATCTTTAAGTGATTAAGGTTAAAGTGACACAAATATGAGGTATATGCTTGAAGGATCATAAGATGAAAATCTCATGTCCCTTGAGTACGAGGGTCATTCCTCGTGCTACTCAAATTTAGTCACAAGAAAGTTCTTGTCATTGTAATTATTTGTGTATCATAGAGAACCGCCAACAAGGTACCCCTTGCCCCATGACACAGAAGCTATCCCATATCAAAATGACAAGGCAACAGACAATGAGCATCTCAGCGATCTTTTTATTTACCATGAGCATGGTGCTTTTTTTCTATATTTTTTTCTGAAGATGCTTCATAGATTGCTCACTATGGTTATGCTGCAAGTTTCCACCATGATTAGGCATGGCTTAGGCTAGCCGCCCAGGCATTTCTCATACAATACTCCATGGACTTACAAGCTCCCCTTTTATTTCACACCGCCAACATCCATAAACAAAAGATCATGGTATCAACTGGATAGATATGTACAAGTGTTGAAATCTTTCCCCATGACAGCATGGTTTTGCTAACTCCCAACTTATAATTTGCAAGCATATAAGCAACACATATGGGCACAATGGTTTAAGTTTATTAAGTGCAAGAAAATAAAGTGTGTCATCAAGTTCGTGAGAGCTTTAATCACTAATTTTCACATAACAAAAGTTTAATTTGGAAGATAGATAAAAACATGAATATACTTGGAATGGTGTAACACACCATGCATTGGAGTTTATAGTGGACTCTTTGGAACAATTTGGTTTCTTGGGAGTTGGATGCACGAGTAGATCTCATACTCAAGACAAGTGGAGGCTAGCAAAAGACTGGGAGCGACCAACTAAGAGAGCAATAATGGCCATAATGATGCAAAGCGACAAAACATTATTAATTAAAGCATAAAGTGATATCCCAAGTCAAAAACTAAATAATCATAGAGGCTAAGGTGACTGGTTCATAGTCTTAACATGGTGTAAGCATGTGCCAATTCAACCCAAATAAAGCATCAAAGGAGAATACCACAATATTATGCTTTTGTATGCTAAAATAACGCATGATTCTTTCATGGAACATTAAGAAATCTCAGTTGATTGAAACAAGTCATGCTACAACAATAATTAATAATCATATAGTCAAAGCAACATCAACATGATAAAGTCTAAGTCACAGTCAAAACAAGCTTCTGTTTGTACCACTATAAGCATGGAGCTTCCTACTCTCTTCCAACACCAATCGACTTATTTGAAACAACTCACAAAGATAATAATCAATAAAGATCAGTGAGGTTGTCTCACACATCTACAAAGAAGAACTAAAAAGTTCTAAGAAAAACGCACAAGAAAACTAAAGCTAAATGCAGTGCCAGCAAAAGAGAACACTCACAGAACAATAAGAGTGAAAACTAAGGTGTTCTAGACAATGAAGAACTAGGTATGACTTCTCCAAAATAGGAGTGTTGGGGTACGGCCAATTTATTGCAGCAAACCAAGCAAAATAAAACTAAAAACAAAAACAAAGATGCCCCAAGAAGAACATATAGTGCACGAAGCAATAAAAATGAAGTGTCTTAAAAGAAGACCTGAGATTTTATTGATGAAGAAGGGGATGCCTTGGCATCCCCAAGCTTTGACGCTTGTACCTCTTGAATATTTCTTGGGGTGACATGGGTGGCATCCCCAAGCTTGAGCTTTTGTCCATTCTTCATCTCATCACATCATTCTCTCCCTACACCTGAAAATTTCCTTCATACAAAACTTCACACAATCTTCATTAGCAGCATTAATGTATTCAAGATAATAAGTCTTTGGGTTTAGTTTAAAATCAAGTAAATCATCCATTAAAACACAATCTACTATATTAATTACTTTTAAAAGCTCAAGTGATCAAAGAGAACTCAAAATAAACCTATTAAGAGGCAAATTCAAATAATGGCAGAAATCTGTCAAAACAGACCAGCAGGTAAAGACCTATTTTTTCGAAGAACTTATGTTGCTAAAATCGAAAAGTGATAAGCTAACTAAAGTTAGATAATAACCTGGGGCATAAGCACATAAAATTACAGATCAATCCTACGTACTGCAATTTTTCACGATTTTTTACAGTGAAGCACAAAAATCTATTTCGAGACAGCAACTTCCCCAAATCTTACTTCCCTCTCATTAGAGGTTATTCTTGTCACAAAAACCAATCAAAAAGGATAAGGATAGGTTATTACAGAGGCAATGACTTCCAAGACTCAACAAAATAAAAACTTACTAAAATAAAACAATGGGTTGTCTCCCATAAGCGCTTCTCTTTAATGCCTTTTAGCTAGGCTTGATAGTTTGAGAAGATGCTCACATAAGAAATATGAATTGAAATAAAAGAGAGAATCAAGAAGAATATTCAGAACACATTTAAGTCTACCCACTTTCTATGCATAGGAATATTGCATGCAAATAAATTCACAAAGAACAAAGTGACATGCATAGGAAGATAAAACAAGAGTAACTTCAAAACTTTCAGCACATAAAGAGGTGTTTCAGTACCATGAAAACTTCTATAACCATATTTTCCTCTCTCATAATAATTTTTAGTATCCTCATGAGTAAACTCAAAAATATAAATATCACATAAATTATGCTTTTGATGATCTACAAACACATAATTTTTATCAAGCTCAAAAATAGTGGGATTAAAACCTTCAAATCCACTTTTAAAAATTTTATAACAAGATGAATGATCATTCTCAAGAGGTATGGGGTTCCAAGATAAAGTCAAGACCCTTCCAATCTCATTTTCAATAGTAGTATAATTAATATTATCAACCAATATAGGACCATCATCTATATCTTTATCATAAACATTTTCTAAGCAAAACTCTTTAGTACCATGCATCTCGAAGTTAGGCACAAATAAAGGATTATCATAAGATTTATCAAAATAGCATGTATTATCATAGATAACATGAGCATAATTATTATCACAAGTTTTACCCATAGTAGATATTTCAAAAGAATCCACAAGAACATAACATTCATTCTCCTTTGGTAAGCATGAGGGACAATCAAATAATGTAAGGCATAAAGAGTTACTCTCATTAGAAGGCATGCATGGGTATCTAATCCATTATTCCTCCTTTTGTTCATCACTCTCCACCTATTTTTGATCTAATGAGCTTTCAGGTTTAGCAATTTCTTCTTCCACAGGTTCCTACAAATTGTGGACACATTCTTGTGCATGACCGAGTCTCTCTTTATAACCAATGATATAACAATTATTGCTGAAATTTACTATGCAATAATCAAGGATAGAAGAGACCATATCTTTAAGGTCTTTACAAGCAACACATGTTTCATAATTTTTAGACATGAAGGACTATATTTCAGAAGCTCCCATAAACAAAACAAATTGTTCTACTTCTTCAAATCCAAGATGAATATAGTTATTCCAATGATAGTTCACAATTAAAACTTCTTTACTAAAGCCACATTGGAATTTAAGATGTTTAGTATCCTGTTCAGAGCAACAATTTATATCATGGTGTTTATGCAAAATTTAGCAATTATATCCAACCTTTTTAACATGGCTCTGATGACTTTACCCTTATATGATTCTCTATACTTTATAAAATATTCCACGGAGGTTCTAGCATGTTCTTCCATAACAACAGATTTTTGATTTTTGTTTTTTTCAAATTTTTATGGATTTCCATGTATATAAGAAAAACATGATGAGCTAAGAACAAGGTAACAAAATAACAACTAGAGAAGGAACTAATTTTTTTTGTGTTTTGTAACATCCCAAAAATATTAAACTAGAATCATCAAACTCTAATCACCAAATTTAGGGTTAACAAAAACTTTTCCAATTAAAATATGAAAGCATTCATATGAGTGTGCATTAAAATTTGGATTCTTTTGAATTGCCATGATTATGTGTTTATTTGCTTGTAAAATGATTCTTACGTGAAATAAACATCATCTAAACAATCCCCACACTTTTCCCAAAGACACATAAATAAATAAAAAACAAATTAAGTGAATGGTCACTTTGGCCAAATTAACTCCCATGCCTACTTTGGCTATCTCTAACTTTCAGAACTTAATAGAAACTTGTTTGGATCTTTGCACCCCTTGATAGTACTCATAAAAAAGTACCAAGGCCCACCTTGTGATCATCCAGAAACATTCAAATGCATAGTTTAAATCACAGTTAAAAATTGAATCTATTTCATATGGGAAGATCCCACTTTTTCAAAAACCCCTCAAACCAACTCAACTTTCAAAACCCAAGCATCTACAGACTCACCAGCACATGCCTAGCACACCCACCAAAAATAATTTCACAATTCAAAACTTGAGTTCATGCGGCCATTTCATCAAACACCTTGCAGATGCAAATCAAACAAATCCTAAACACTATAGTGTGCAGTGATTCTGGCCTAACTTGTTCCCTCTCTGGACACCACTAGCCTTAGTAGATCATCTAACAACCTTAACTAATCTCTAGCACCACTGTAAGCTGGCCATTGTCATCAATGGTGAGCAGGCCGAGTGCACCATTGCCACCCCATAGTCGACAGCAAGCTATGAGCAACACTAGCCTCGCCAACCTTGTCTGGGAGCAAGCTAGCACCCCACCGCCACTCCCTGTCCTAGTCGCGAGCGATGCCATTCCCTGGAACACACGCCCAGACCATGCCAACCTTCTCTGCAACCATGCGAGAGCGTGCCCCGTGCGCCACGCTCGATAGACGACCACAGACCGCGCGCCGCCCTCGCTACGTGCACACGTGATCACCACCGTCCTAGCAACCCCGCAGACACGCCCGTTCGCCGCCGCGCGGACCACGCGCGCTGTGCGCCATTAAAAATCCCGTCGGGCAAGCTCAGAGCACCGTAGCATTCCGACCGATCAGCACCGCCCCACGCCTCGCCACCACATCGTTGAGCTTCGCCAGGAAGCACAGCACCGCCCCTCTCGCCACTATAAATAGAGGCCTCCCCCGCTCGAATTCTTCACACCACCTCACTCCCCTCACCTCACTGATCGTTCCACCCCATTCCCGGAGCAAGGCGAGCAGAGCATCGCCGGAATTGCGCCGGAGCAGGCCGCCTCTGGAGAAGAAGGGCGCCGTCGATTTCGTCCACCCCAGGAGGAGCTGCCGGTACCAGGAGGTTCACTGTCGTCGACTTCGTCGTTCGCCCGCATCGCCGAACTTCGCCTGAGCCCCGGTGATCCTCCCACGACCCCCACTGAGCCGCTAGGGTTTGAGCTCGCCGGTGACTAGTTCATCGTCGATGACGACCCTTAGCGTTGATCTTACTTCTAATCCAACGCACCACATCGCCCGATACCGCTTCGCGTTTAAAGAGTCACTGACCAGTAGACCCGCCCTGTCGGTTGTGCCCCGCGCCGCGGAGTGACACTGGTCCGGCCCAATAACCCTTCCCGCGCAGCCCACTCGTTTGAATTTAGCTTTTTCTATTTACATTCAAACTCAGTTATGTACCTAGTTTAAAAAATCAACCTATCTCGATTCACTGAACCAAATTGAATGAAACCAATTTTGTTAGAAAGGTTTTGAAATGCTTAATCCAAGCCCGTTGGTTTCAAATCATTTGAATCTATAGATCAACCTTGGTAAAAATAAAAAGGCAGAACCTTTTCTGCATTCAAACATTTTACAAATTTAAACCATAATAGCTATTGAGTTGATTCCAACTCTCAAAAATCACATTTGATCATACCTTTCAGAATATATAAAAACATATGGGTTTACTTACAGAAATAATGTTCAAGTAATAAAAGAATGCCACATAGGCATTTCTAGTCATTTATTTTTATTTAAAATAAAAGGTTAAATCTTATTAAATTGTGACACCACTTTAAATCACATTCACCTGTACTGAAATATGTGGTGATGACATGTGTCAACATGATCCCATGTTTGGTTTGGAGAATATTAAATCTTAAGTAGTTTCAATGAGTAGAAATTACTTTTCTAAAAATAAATAAATAATGCAAGTGCTTTAATCTTGAATGTTAGTGATGATGCTAGGTCATCTATAGAACCCTTGTGTGTGATGACTGAATGTAGTTAAGTATTGTTTGGTGATTGTGTACCTCGTATTTATTTATAGACGCTAGTACCGACCAAGGATACGAGGAGGAAGGAGGATACTACGAAGAAGAAGCCGAGGAAAACTTCAACCACTGCTCTGCACAAGGCAAGCTTATACTGATGCAAGCCATACTAATCAAGTTGACCTATGCAAGCCAATACTTGCAAGCCTAACACTACTAGTTGATTGTGCAAGTTAACACTTGCAAGATACTATGCCTATGCAAGCAAATACTTGCTTGTTACCATGACAACTATATGCCTTAAGCATATGTGATCATACCCACTTGATAATCCCATTCCTAGTTTTACTTACAGGCTTTATACTTTATTTCTTTATCAAAGATATTACTTAGAGATTACTTAAGTGAATTGTAGGTTCTAGAAAGATAATTGAAGGTTGCATAAAGAGCATAAAACTTGGCCTAAGCTAGATAATCTTTATGTCATCCTAAGGCATGAGATTGAACTTAGTAAAACTCCACTAGTTTACCACCCCTCATTAGTACTTACCCCCACTTGTAGATGCTAGTGCTAAGCATAAAACTTGATCAATTTTAGATGGGAATACTTGGTGGAAAAATGGTTATGAAAACCTTGGAATGATGAATCATTCTATTGAGATGTTTTGACATGTGTTTCCGAACACTAGATGATTTGGATGATGAAAATGTTGAGGCATGAGCCTTAGCCCTTTATAAAACTGATGGTTGTTTGGATGTGATACCATTCTAATTTTACCGTACAACCACAATACCCGAGAATTGGTTAGGGCTTGACTGGAAACTTATATACCTTAGTATTGGTTCCCTCACGGCCAAGGTTTGAGCTGAGGCTACCTTGTGAAGATTGTCCACCTGTGCAGTACCCAAGATGACAATTGGTCATGGTTGGGAGGCCAAACTCACAGGAGAGGTGCTTATACTAGGGCGTGTAATTGAAAGGTTAGGATTGATTATCCGCATACTGAGTATGGTGAATTCAGAATTTGTTCCCGACGGATGTATCGAATGTTGTGGTGAAAGTGTACAATCTCTGCAGAGTGTCAAACTATTCGAATAGCCGCGTCCGCGGTTATGGACAGTTGGAATGGCCATACTGTTCCCTCGTCAGATGTTTTCAAAATGACTTGTGAAATGGATTGAGACTTTGACTTGACTACCACAGAGTTGTGATATGAAATTCAAGTTCCCACTTAGGTGTTATAAAATTTCAACTAGTTTCTTTGCTTTTGAACTTATTAGAGGTAAATCTGGCTTTTTGCAAAACCACCCTAGAGCCCAGTGTCCTATTACAAAAACCCCCTTCACTTGTTAGTATTAGTTTGCGAGTACTTAAAGAGTACTCATGGCTTTGTCCCTGGCTATTCCCGTGGCCAGACTATGAAGAGGAGTACTAGGAGGATGGACCCCAGGAAGGTTACGACAACTAGGATCATCTCCCATCGTCAGCATTGCATGTGACCCCGAAGATGGAGCTTGGCCTACGCTACCGTTATTATTACGTATTTCCGCTGCTTGAGTTGTATTAAGAACTGGATCATGAGATCCTTATTTGTGTAAGACCTTATGTATGGTTTGTAATGGATGATGTACTGTGGTATCCAAATCTTTTATGTCTCGCAAAAATGGTAATCTTGGGATTGCGATGTATGGCATAACAGGCATCTGGGATTAAAAATCCGGGTGTTGACAAGTTGGTATCAGAGCCATCCTGACCATAGGAGACCCTAGTTAGATTGGACGTTTGAATCAAAAACTTAGTTTCAAAACCAAAGGAAGCAAATATTTACAAAAACTTATTCCCATTCTTATCACCTTGATTCTTTCATAAAAATTCATGTTCCTCAAAAAATCTTGCAAAATACATAAAATTTGACACACTTGATCACTCTACTAACTTACTCATCCTATATTCTTATAGATGGACGTGAAGTATAGCAAATTTTATCAGTTGGGGAATGGAGGAGACCTTATCTTTGAGCGGGATTTGGACCAGCTTTCGGAACTTCTGGAGCGTCCGAACCCCGAGTTCTTCGGAGCTTAGCTCAATGATCAAGGAGGAGAAGATCTGTAGTGGCTAATTGTTGCAAGTCTTTGAGGAAAGATTGAACCTCCCACTGCCGAGGGAATTCAGTTCACCTTAAGAGAGAACAACTAGCTCGATGGACTTGCCAGGGCCATGCAGGAAGCTCTTGCTCGTTTGTGTGGGCAGAGTATCAACCAGATCAAGGGAACCCGCTTTGAGTTTTGTCCAAGGCGTGATGCTAATGGATAACCACTGGAAGCCCCATACCACCACGAGCTGAAGACCCAATTGGACCACCTTAGCTTCATGATGCACGATCGTCAGCAGGAGTTGGACAATTTCCATGACTACTCCAACCACAAGTCCGCCATCATCAAGACGAAGGATCAGACCATCGCCATGCTAGTGAAGGATCGCAAGTCTCGCCGCCGTCAGCTCGATAAGAAGGAGCGCATCATTGCCCGTCTTTGCCACCGTATCTCGGATTTGGAGGAGACCATCCACGAGAGAGATATGCAGTTAGAGGAAAGGGAGAATGCCGGAGAAGATCTACGTGGAGACCCCTACTCCTATCTCAGCGATGATGATGATTTTCTGGAGGATCAGGCTATGGATTTCTTCACCGATGAGGATGACTTTGCCTTCATCAATGACGACGATGAGGATGAGGATCACGACTACACCAACTCCGAGGAGTAGTAGCACGAGCACTAGCGTAGTGAGTTGTATTCAGTCCCACTATATCATAGTTTCCATAATGGTTCTTAAAACCATCTATTTACCTTGTGATGGTGTGTGTTTGTATCGCGTGCTATGAATGAATGAATGAATGAAAAGCAAGTTGCTAGAAAAATCTGAGTCAAATTTTAAAAACTTTTCAAAGTCCCGGAACCTTAGAAATTACCCTCTTTTCTCATGATCTATCTCAATCTTCAGATGCCACGTGTAGGAACTGGTTCATCCCCGGACCCGATGTTGCAGATCCTGCAAATGTTGGTTTCTGACCGCGAAGCTGAAAGAGCTGAACGTCAAGCCAACGTAGCCACCCTTCAGCACATAGCTTAGATGGCCAACAACAATCAAGGCCATGGAAATCAGGACAACCATGGATCTAAGCTCAAAAATTTCCAAAACACCAACTCACCTGTTTTCACTAAGTCGGAAGAGCCTTTAGATGCAGATGATTGGCTGCAAACCATGGAAAACAACCTAGAAGTCGCTGGAGTGTAAGCTAACGAGAAAGTTCTATTCGCCACCCACTATCTAGCAGGAGATGCAAGAGCATGGTGGAACAGCGTTCGTGCAATGACCGGAGGACAGATGATGACCTGGGAGGAATTCAGGGTCAAGTTCAGCAGAACCCATGTGCCACCAGGTTTGATCAAGAGAATGAGAGATGAGTTCAGAGAACTAAAGCAAGGACGGATGATTGTAGTGGAATACCGTGACAAATTCTTGTCATTAGCTAGGTATGCCCCGGATGAGATCGACACCGAAGCCAAGAAGAAGGAGAGATTCTTGAATGGTCTGCACGATGAGATGCAGACAATGTTAGTCAATATCCCCTTTGCTGATATTGAAGCCCTTGTCGAATTTGCTATCCAGATGGAAGGAAAGATCAACCAAGCCAATGAGAAACGCAAGAGTCGCATGATGCATCAACTAGGAACCCATCAGACCCCAAAGTATCGCCCTAACCCATCTCCAGGATTTAACCCCGAGAACCAACAGACCCCCGATGAACCGTTCGACCTATCCCAACCGTGGAAACCCAAGGCCCGGAGGAAATCACAACAACCCCGGCAACTCTGGCAATTTCAACCGTGCCCCACCCAAGTTCAACCACAACAATGCTACCGCCAACACCAACACTGCCCCGAGGACTGTAAGCAATGTTGTGCCGGTTGCAGCAAAGGACAAGTCGCAAGTGAGTTGTTATGACTGTGGAAATAAGGGTCACTACTCCAACGAGTGCCCCAACAAGAATAATACCATAGCCCCCAATGCAAATGCCCAGCTTAGCAGCAGCGTCGTGTTTAGCCTGGAAGAAGGTTTGCCCCAGGGAACTCGCTCAACCGCAACAGCCGTCTTTTTCTCATGCATGCTGAAGAAGCTTAGGAAGCGCCAGACATCGTGCTGGGTATGTTTTCTGTTAATTCAGTACTTGCTCGAGTATTGTTTGATTCTGGTGCATTGCACTCATTTGTCACCGAAGAATTTGCATGCACTAGTAAGATTCAACCAACCAAACTGAAGCATGTTATGATTGTTCAAATCCCCGGTTCAACCACCAAAGCTAGGAAAATTTGGAAAATCGTCCCCATCCGAATCCATGGCATAGACTTTTATGCTAATCTGATAGTACTCAGAACTAAAGGTTTGGAAGTAGTACTAGGAATGGATTGGATGTCCAAACATAAAGGATTGATTGACTGTGCCAAGAAAGCCATAACCATGACCAACACCGCTGGAATATCAGTCGAGCATATATCTGAAACCTTACCTCGTCAATTCAAGTGCAACAAGATTATAGCCCAACCTACCATTGACCAAGTCCGGATAGTCTGCGAATACCCCGATGTATTTCCAGATGTTTTGCCCGGTATGCCCCTAGATCGGGATATCGAGTTTATCATTGAACTAATCCCCGGAACAGGACCCATAGCCCAGAGACCATATAGTATGAACCCGTCGGAATTAGCAGAACTGAAGAAGCAACTGTATTCCATGTTGAAAATTGGATTGATTCAACCAAGTGCGTCACCATGGAGATCATCTGTCTTGTTCGTGGACAAAAAGGATGGAGGTAACCGTTTGTGTACGGATTTCCGGAAGTTGAATGATGTCACCATCAAGAACAAGTACCCATTGCCCAAGATAGAAGATTTGTTTGATCAGTTGACCAGTGCCAAAGTGTTTTCTAAGATTGATCTTAGAACAGGCTATCATCAAATCAAGATTCGCGCAGAGGATATTCCCAAGAATGCCTTTACCACCATATATGGATTATACGAGTATACCGTCATGTCTTTTGGATTAACCAATGCCCCCGCTTATTTCATGAATCTCATGAATAAGATTTTTATGGACTTCCTGGATAAGTTTGTCGTTGTTTTCATCGATGACATTCTGATATTCCAAATCGGAAGAAGAACATGAGCTACACCTAAGGACCATTCTTGGAACACTTAGAGAGCATCAGCTGTATGCCAAGTTTAGTAAATGTGAATTCTTGTTACATGAGGTAGGATTCCTCGGCCACATTGTATCAGCTGGAGGAATTGTCATTGACCCTGCAAAGGTGAAATATGTCGAAGATTGGAAAGCCCCAACCACTCAAACCCTAGTTCATGTATTTCTCGGATTGGCGGGATATTACCGCAAGTTCGTAGAAGGATTCTCGAGTATCGCCATACCCATGACCCAATTGCTGAAGAAGGACAAGAAGTTTGAATGGACGGACAAATGTGAAGCGAGTTTTCAAGAACTCAAGAGGAGATTGATTTCAGCCCCAATCTTAATCATGTCGGATATCACGAAGCCCTTCGACGTGTATTGTGATGCATCCAAGATCGGTATCGGATGTGTGCTAATGCAAGAAGGCAAGGTTATATCTTATCTATCTCGACAACTGAAACAACATGAGAAAAATTACCCAACCCATGACCTCGAACTCGCAGCCGTAGTTCGAGCCCTGAAGACATGGAGGCACTACCTAATGGGAAACCATTGTGAGATTTATTCGGATCACAAGAGCCTGAAGTATATATTCTCTCAGAAGGAGTTGAATATGAGACAAAGAAGATGGATTGAGATAATCAAGGATTACGACCTGGGCATTCACTATCACCCCGGTAAAGCCAACGTGGTAGCAGATGCCCTTAGCAGATTGCCGTGCCGCTTGAACTCCATGATTTTGAAGGAGCAACAAGCTTGCACAAAGAGATGGAAGATTTTCGAATGGAATTAGTGAGTGAAGGATTTTTGGCTAGTATAGAACTTCAACCCACTTTGATCAGCCAGATCAAAGAGGTGCAGAAAGGAAATGCTAGTATCGACGGAATCAAGCGTCGTATCGGTACAGGCAAAGTACCCGGATTCACCGAAGACAAAGAAGGAGTTCTGTGGTACAAAGGATGCCTTTGTGTACCAGCAGATTCTGAGTTGAAAGAAGTTATTTTGAAGGAAGCTCATCATACTCTTTATTATATCCACCCCGGAGGAACGAAGATGTATCAAGATTTGAAAGAGCAACTTTGGTGGCATAGGATGAAGAGAGAAATCGGAAGCTATATCGCCAAGTGTGATATATGTCAGCGAGTCAAGGAAGGACATCAAAGACCCTCTGGATTGTTGCAACCATTGCAGATTCCGGAATGGAAATGGGATTCCGTTGGAATGGACTTTATCACCGGATTGCCTACTTCTAGTAGGGGAAATGACTCTATCTGGGTCATAGTGGACAGGTTTTCCAAAGTCGCCCATTTCTTACCCGTCAAGACCACATATCAGAGTTCGAAGCTAGCGGAGTTATACATCGCTAGAATCGTCAGTTTGCATGGAGTCCCCAAGAACATCGTATTGGATCGAGGAATTCAGTTTACCTCGAGATTCTGGAAGAAAGTTCAAGAAGATTTAGGAAGCCGCCTCAATTTTAGCAACGCTTATCACCCTCAGACCGATGGACAAATGGAGCGAGTAAATCAAATACTCGAAGATATGCTGAGAGCATGTGTGTTAGAATATGGATCTAAGTGGGAAGACTGTCTGCCGTTCACAGAAGTTTCATACAACAACAATTATCAAGCTAGTTTGCAAATGTCCCTATTTGAATTCATGTACGGAAGAAAGTGTCGCACCCCTTTGAATTGGTCGGAAGTAGGAGAGAGTCAGATTTTTGGACCCGATATCCTACGAGAAGCGGAAGAGAAGGTTCACAAGATTCGTGAGCACCTCAAGACAGCCCAGTCTAGACAAAAGAGTTACGCCGACAAGAGACGTCGAGACCTCGCCTTCAACATAGGATATTTTGTGTATCTGAAAGTGTCGCCGTTGAAAGGAATGCAGCATTTCCAACGCAAAGGAAAGTTATCCCCCAGATATATCGGACCTTTCAAAATTTTGAACCGTCGAGGAGAAGTGTCGTATCAATTGGAACTACCCGAGGAGATATCAGCCGTGCACAATGTGTTCCATATCTCATTACTTCGCAAGTGTTTCGATGTCCCGGAGAACACTAAAGTGTTCAAGAATATTGATCATCGGACTATAGAGATAAATGATGACCTGACCTATCCCGAAGTACCCATCCGTATTTTGGAAGAAGCTTTCAGAACTACCAGAACCCGAAGCATCAAGTTTCTCAAGATTCAGTGGAGAAACCACACAGAAGAGGAAGCTACCTGGGAGCGCGAAGATCACATCAGGACGGAGTTTCCCGATCTCTTCAAATCCTAGGTAATCATTTTCATCCTTTTCCAAATCTCGGGATGAGATTTTGTTTAAGGGGGGAAGGTTTGTAACATCCCAAAAATATTAAACTAGAATCATCAAAATCTAATCACCAAATTTAGGGTTAACAAAAACTTTTCCAATTAAAATATGAAAGCATTCATATGAGTGTGCATTAAAATTTGGATTCTTTTGAATTGCCATGAGTATGTGTTTCTTTGCTTGTAAAATGATTCTTAGGTGAAATAAACATCATCTAAACAATGCCCACACTTTTCCCAAAGACAAATAAATCAAAGCAAACAAATTAACTGAATGGTCACTTTGGCCAAATTAACTCCCATGCCTACTTTGGCTATCTCTAACTTTCAGAACTTAATAGAAACTTGTTTGGATCTTTGCACCCCTGATAGTACTCATAAAAAAGTACCAAGTCCCACCTTGTGATCATCCAAAAACATTCCAATGCATAGTTTAAATGACAGTTTAAAATTGAATGTATTTCACATGGGAAGATCCCACTTTCTCAAAAAACCCTCAAAGCAACTCAACTTTCAAAACCCAAGCATCTACAGACTCACCAGCACATGCTTAGCACACCCACCAAAAATAATTTCAAAATTCAAAACTTGAGTTCATGCGGCCATTTCATTAAACACCTTGCAGATGAAAATCAAACAAATCCTAAACACTATAGTGTGAAGTGATTCTAGCCTAACTTGATCCCACTCTGGACACCACTAGCCTTAGTAGATCATCTAACAACCTTAACTAATCTCTAGCACCACTGTAATCTGGCCATTGTCATCAATGGTGAGCAGGCCGAGTGCACCATTGCCACCCCATAGTCGACAACAAGCTATGAGCAACACTAGCCTCGCCAACCCTGTCTGGGAGCAAGCTAGCACCCCACCGCCACTCCCTGTCCCAGCCACGAGTGATGCCAGCCTCTGGACCACACGCCCAGACCATGCCAACCTTTTCTGCAACCATGCCGAACGCGCGCCCCGTGCGCCACGCTCGACAGACGACCACAGACCGTTCGCCGCCGCGCGGACCATGCACGTTGTGCGCCATTATAACTCCCGTCGGGCACGCTCAGAGCACCGCAGCGTTCTGACCGATCAGCACTGCCCCACGCCTCGCCACCACGTCGTTGAGCTTCGCCAGGAAGCACAGCACTGTCCCCTACCGTCGCCCACGGCGATTTCTCTCTGTGTCGTTGACCACGACGAGCTCAGCTCGCGCCCGTCGGTCCCCTCTCGCCACTATAAATAGAGGCCTCCCCCGCTCGAATTCTTCACACCACCTCACTCCACTCACCTCACTGATCGTTCCACCCCATTCCCGGAGCAAGGCGAGCAGCGCATCGCCAGAATTGCGTCGGAGCAGGCCGCCTCTGGAGAAGAAGGGCGCCGTCAATTTCGTCCACCCCAGGAGGAGCTGCCGGTACCAGGAGGTTCGCCGTCATCGACTTCGTCGTTCGCCCGCATCGCCGACCTTCACCTGAGCCCCGGTGATCCTCCCACGACCCCCACTGAGCCGCTAGGGTTTGAGCTCACCGGTGACTAGTTCATCGTCGACGACGACCCTCAGCGTTGATCCTACTTCTAATCCAACGCACCACATCGCCCCGTACCGCTTCGCGTTTAAAGAGTCACTGACCAGTAGACCCCCCTGTTAGTTGTGCCCCGCGCCGCGGAGTGACACTGGTCCGGCCCAATAACCCTTCCCGCGCAGCCCACTCGTTTGAATTTAGCTTTTTCTATTTACATTCAAACTCAGTTATGTACCTAGTTTAAAAAATCAACCCAGCTTGATTCACTGAACCAAATTGAATGAAACCAATTTTGTTAGAAAGGTTTTGAAATGCTTAATCCAAGCCCGTTGGATTAAAATCATTTGAATCTATAGATCAACCTTGGTAAAAATAACAAGGTAGAACCTTTTCTGCATTCAAATATTTTTCAAATTTAAACCATAATAGCTTTTGACTTGATTCCAACTCTCAAAAATCACATTTGATCATACATTTCAGAATATATAAAAACATATGGGTTTACTTACATAAATAATGTTCAAGTAATAAAAAAATGCCACATAGGCATTTCTAGTCATTTATTTTTATTTAAAATAAAAGGTTAAATCTTATTAAATTGTGACACCACTTTAAATGACATTCCCATGTACTAAAATATGTGGTGATGACATGTGTCAACATGATCCCATGTTTTGTTTGGAGAATATTAAATCTTAAGTAGTTTCAATGAGTAGAAATTACTTTTCTAAAAATAAATAAATAATGCAAGTGCTTTAATCTTGAATGTTAGTGATGATGCTAGGTCATCTATATAACCCTTGTGTGTGATGACTGAATGTAGTTAAGTATTGTTTGGTGATTGTGTACCTCGTATTTATTGATAGACACTAGTACCGACCAAGGATACGAGGAGGAAGGAGGATACTACGAAGAAGAAGCCGAGGAAAACTTCAACCACTGCTCTGCACAAGGCAAGCTTATACTGATGCAAGCCTTACTAATCAAGTTGACCTATTTAAGCCAATACTTGCAAGCCTAATACTACTAGTTGATTGTGCAAGTTAACACTTGCAAGATACTATGCCTATGCAAGCAAATACTTGCTTGTTACCATGCCAACTATATGCCTTAAGAATATGTGATCATACCCACTTGATAACCCCATTCCTAGTTTTACTTACAAGCTTTATACTTTATTTATTTATCAAAGCTATTACTTAGAGATTACTTAAGTGAATTGTAGGTTCTAGAAAGATAATTGAAGGTTGCATAAAGAGCATAAAACTTGGCCTAAGCTAGATAATCTTTATGTCATCCTAAGGCATGAGATTGAACTTAGTAAACCTCCACTAGTTTACCACCCCTCATTAGTACTTACCCCCACTTGTAGATGCTAGTGCTAAGCATAAAACTTGATCAACTTTAGATGGGAATACTTGGTGGAAAATGGTTATGAAAACCTTGGAATGATGGATCATTCTATTGAGATGTTTTGACATGTGTTTCCGAACACCAGATGATTTGGATGATGAAAATGTTGAGGCATGAGCCTTAGCCCTTTATAAAACTTATGGTTGTCTAGATGCGATACCATTCTAATTTTACCGTACAACCACAATACCCGAGAATTGGGTAGGGCTTGACTGGAAACTTATATACCTTAGTATTGGTTCCCTCACGGCCAAGGTCTGAGCTGAGGCTACCTTGTGAAGATTGTCCACCTGTGCAGTACCCAAGATAACAGTTGGTCACGGTTGGGAGGCCAAACTCACAGGAGAGGTGCTTATACTAGGGCGTGTAATTGAAAGGTTAGGATTGATTATCCGCATACTGAGTATGGTGAATTCAGGATTTGTTCCTGACGGATGTATCGAATGTTGTGGTGAAAGCATACAATCTCTGCAGAGTATCAAACTATTCGAATATCCGCGTCCGCGGTTATGGACAGTTGGAGTGGCCATAATGTTCCCCCGTCAGATGTTTTCAAAATGACTTGTGAAATGGATTGAGACTTTGACTTGACCACAATAGAGTTGTGATATGAAATTCAAGTTCCCACCTAGGTGTTATAAAATTTCAACTAGTTTCTTTGCTTTTGAACTTAGTAGAGGTAATTCTGGCTTTTTGCGAAACCACCCTAGAGCCTAGTGTCCTATTACAAAAACCCCCTTCACTTCTAAGTATTAGTTTGCGAGTACTTAAAGAGTACTCATGGCTTTGTCCCTGGCTATTCCCGTGGCCAGACTATGAAGAGGAGTACCGGGAGGATGGACCCCAAGAAGGTTACGACAACTAGGATCATCTCCCATCGTCAGCATTGCCTGTGACCCCGAAGATGGAGCTTCGCCTACGCTACCGTTATTATTACGTATTTCCGCTGCTTGAGTTGTATTAAGAACTAGATCATGAGATCCTTATTTGTGTAAGACCTTATGTATGGTTTGTAATGGATGATGTACTGTGGTATCCAAATCTTTTATGTCTCGCAAAAATGGTAATACTGGGATTGCGATGTATGGCATAACAGGTATCTGGGATTAAAAATCCGGGTGTTGACATGTTTTTGAAAAAAAGAAATAAACCAAACAAAACGAAATAAACTAAGCAAAACAAAAACAAAGTAAAGATATTGGTTCTGAGAGACTCCCCTTGCGGAAATCTTCTTTCTCCCAGGAAAGTGATTTGACGTGGAGGAAAAGATTGAAGCTGTCCTTATCTCCCCGGCAATGACGCCAGAAAAGTGCTTGATGGCTCAGATATGTAGAGCTCATTGGGAACCCCAAGAGGAAGGTATGATAAGCACATCACAAAGTTTCCCTCAGTTATGAAACCAAGGTTATCGAACCAGTAGGAGTAAGGAAACAACTCCAAGGTGTTGCACAACTTAACCACAGTACTTTGCCCCAACTTATAGTGAGGTTGTCAATCTCACCGGTTTTGCTAAAAACAAAGGATTAAACGTATAGTGTGGAAGATAGTAATTTTTTTGTGGTAATTGCAGAAAGTAAACAATAAACAATATATGGTATATCAATGGTAAGGAATGGACCAGGGTCCACAGTTCACTAGAAGTGTTTCTCCATAAGAGAAATAGCATGTTGGGTGAACAAATTACAGTTGGGCAATTGACAGATTGAAAATGCATAAATATGCATGTACAAATCATGATGATTTCTATGAGATTCATTTGGGCATTACAACATAATACATAGACCGTAATCCAACTGCATCTATGACTAATATTCCACCTTTAGGTTATCATCTGAACCCCTTCCATTATTAAGTTGCAAGCAATAGATAATTGCATTAAGCAAAGTGTGTAAAGTAAACAATACAATTGCCCTTGGACAAAGGATAGTTGTTTTCTCCCTAGTAGCAACAGCACATCTACAACCTTAGAGATTTATGTCACTTCCCCATATTACTAGAGGCATGAACCTACTATCGAGCATAAATACTCCCTCTTGGAGTTACAAGCATCTACTTGGCCAAAGTATCTACTAGCAACGGAGAGCATGCAAGATCACAAATAACACAAACATGATAGAATCAATAATCAATCTTGAACATAGTACTCAATATCCATCGGATCCTAACAAACACAACATGTAGGATTACAAATAGATGACCTCATATCATGAACGGAGCTCACAAGATCTAAAAATGATAGCACAAAGGAGAAGAACCAACCATCTAGCTACTATATGGACCCATAGTACAAGGGTGAACTACTCACGCATCACTCCGAAGGCTAGCATGGTGATGAAGAAGGCCTCCGGGATGATCTCTCCCCTCCGGCAGGGGGCCGGGAAGAGCTTCAGATCCCCCGATCTAGGGACGATGGTGGCGGCGGTTATGGACTGTTTCGTGAATTTCTAATCAGGTCCTTAGGGTTTCTGCCTCGGGATGTTTATATAGGCGAAGGGGCAAGATCGGTGGACGCTCGATGGGCCCACACTATAGGGAGGCGCGACCTAGGGTGGACCCGCGCCAGCCCTAGGTGTGTTCACCGCATGGCTCCTCTTCGTCTCTCCTCTGGACTCCGTCTTTGCTCCGGTAAAATATAGACTTCGGCTTTTGTTTCATCCAATTCCGAGAATATTTGTTTACTAGCTTTTCTGAAACCAAAAACAACAAAAAAATAGGCAACTAGCACTGTGGCATCTTGTTAATAGGTTAGTTCCAGAAAATGTATAAAAATTCCTCTAAGTGTAGACAAAACAGAAGATAGCTGATACAAAATGAGCATGGAGCATCAAAAATTATAGATACGTTTACGACGTATCAACATTGTACTTGCAGAGAGAATAAAACGTAGGTAGGGGAAGAAGGCGGCGACAAAGAGAGAAGAGGAGTTGAAAGCGGTTCAATGTCAGAGCAAAGTTTTTGATGGGTTCCTGACACGAGGTACTCCTGACTCTACTACTAGTAGTAAATGTCAGGACCTATGCACGCAAAAATGTCAGGACCTAAGTGTTTTTTCTCTCTCCTCCACCCCTCTCTCCTCGTGCACCGGCCCGACTAATCTCTCCCTCATCCATAGTGTGGCACTGCGCACGTGTGCCTCGGTACGGCGTCTTTTTTTTGAGAGAGAGGGCAACTCTGTTTCTCTAGCGTGTTCGGCAGCCGCGTTGGTGTGGATTAGGAGTAGTACATTGGAAGGAAACCACTTTGGTCCTTGGCGGCAAAAAGATTCAAACTTTTCTGGTTTCAAAATTTTCACTTACTTCCCAAACATCGGGAGGAAAAGGTTATTCAAAAGACCGGCCATTCATAGTAGTACTTCTTATCTTATCTTTTTTGTCAAAAAACTATAGAGTGTACAGATAACTTTGAACATGTACAGTTGGATCAAGACTGGCAAATCTATCTTCTTTTCCATTCTTAGCATCTAGAAGATTCTATTGATAGTCCTAAGCACAATGAACGCTATTGTGCAAAAACCTCAAAACACACTTCATTGCTTAGTTTTAGGTACCTTGTGCTAAATGCATGGACTTGGATGTAATTTTCATTTTTATGAGGTCCTTGATGTAACTTGTACTTCCATCGACCATGTTAACTTAAGCACCTCGCTCCGGGGGACCTACCACAGTTAGAAGAAAATGCACCCTCCCAATTATCACACAAAGTGGACCATGGTTTCTTATATAATTCCATTTTTCAAGATTCCTAACTAACTTCGCACACTTCACTTACTTCTTATATGATTCAACGAAATTAGGTAAAACTTGAGCTACAAGTAATCGTGGTAGATTAATTGCTCTTGAATTAAATGTAATTTCAGAGGTAGATGGGTGTGTCTTCTTGTAGCAAAGAATGTTGTCGGTGTGAGTTTCCCACTATCTGGAAAGAAAATTCTCAATTTCCTGAGTGATGGTGATATTGTTCTTTTCCATAAAGAAAGTCCGAAGAATATGGATCTGAATGCCACAATCCAGCAAGCTTCCAGACATATTAAGTGGACCAACATGTTGTACGTAATTGAGATTTCCATATTTTATGAGTTTTCAAACTCCCTAGCTAAATCTCCCCATTTGAGTGACTTTATGCCGATTTATCAAAATTAGGTCAAATTTGAATAGTTAGTAAATTTTAGGCTACTTTGATAGTTTTACGAATAAGATTTTCGAGGTACCCATCGGGGGGTCAATTAATAGTGAGATTTTTGACAACAGGTTCAACTTCTTGCTAAGATTATTCATCTTGACAACTTAACGAAATTAGGTCAAACTTGAGCTACAAGTAGGTGTGATATATTTCTCTCAAATCAAATGTAATTTCCCAGCTGTAGATGGGTGCATATCCTTGTAGTAAACAATACCATCGTTGTGAGTGTCACATCCCAAAATTCCCCTAATTTTGGAATGTGAAATAAATAAAATAAGTTTGATTGATTGTTTGACTTGGTTGAAAATTTTCAAAGAAAAGAAACTTTTGAATTGAAAACCCTCTCAACCTTGATTTAAAAACCTTATATTCTTTTGTTATGACCTAAGTATCCATATAGGCAAAAGGGCATGGATTTATTAAGGATTTTAGAATTTTGGATTTCAAAAAAAACACAATTGCATTCCATCATGGCATTCCATGGAAACCCTCATGCAAAAGCTTCGTGTCAAAACCCTAATTCAAGTCCCTAAAGAAATTTAATAGGGTTCTAAAAAATGTACTTGAAATTAAATTTAAACAAGGAAAGGTATTCCCTAGAATCCTAAAGATATATTATGGAATAACTCTATTTATAAAGATACACAAAAAATCCTATTTTAAATCCCTAAACTAGCCATACATGCATCACATAAGCAATTGATTGTAATGGTATTTTAACTATGGTAAATATATTCTCCATGCATCCTAAAAGGTGTATTTTGAATTTAGAAATTGTTTTGGAGTCATTTGGAGCTATAAAACTAAATCTACAAAAGAATTGTTTAAATAGGAAAAAGAAAAGAATAAACAAAAAAAACTAACCTAACCCTAACCGGCCAGGCCCAGCCCACCTACAGCCCACTCCCCGCCGCACGCGTGCAGCGCGCAGCAACCACCGCCAGCGCAGCCTCGGCCCAGCTGCTAGCCCGCACCCGCGTTCCCTTGCTCTCTCTCTCTCACTACAGGACCCGCCCAACAACCTCGACCATGCCACCGACAGATGGGGCCCGCATCTCGTCTTCAACCTCCAGCCAGAGACAGACGCGAGCACGCTGTCTTGATCCCAATCTGATCCGCACGGTTTTGTTCGAGTTTGTTGCCCATCCTCCACGCGAACCGCCCCCATAAATCTTCGGCATCCACCCCCTTGATTATTTTCACGTTTTGACAAACCCTAGTCCCACCATCGAGGTTCTGATCCGCCGCCGCCGGTAGCCCTCAGGTCGACCTCGAGCCCGACGAATCCATCGCCCCCGCACCTTCCTTTACCTCTGGACCTCTTTCCCTGGAAGCACTGATTCGCCCGGACCCTCTTTCCCCCTCGCAGGATCACCAGAACATCGACAATTTCTCGCCGGAGCTCCGCCACTGTCCACTGCCTCCATCCGCAGAGTGCCTTCGTTCCAGGAAGCCACCGGCGACGAAGTTCTCACCAATGATCCCGGTGTATTCACTCGGTAGCCGTCCGCCCTCTTCCTGAGCTCGCCGACCCCTGTAGCGCCGCCCACTGTCACCACCCGAGCCGACCGCCGTCCGCCGCCGTTAGAGTGCCGCTGTGGAGGAAGGATCTGTCCCCGACCATCCGATCTTCCGTGTACGGTGCAGACTAGATCGACGACTCGAAGAGGTATTGACAAATCAGGAGTCGCCACGTGTCAAGCCAGTCGATGCGTCTCGTCATTGCTCCGTCAGCGAACACGCCAGCGACAGGTCAGCAACTGAGTCAGCGTGTCCAGTCAACGTCGGATTACTGATTTAAAAACTGATTTTAAATAGCAGAATACTATCATATCTTGTAAAATTCATATAAAATTATCTATAAGTCCAAATTTAGCAAATGATATACCTACGGATTCAGCAAAATAGGTAGCATAATAATATAAGATTAGATCTAATGTTTACAGTATATATTTACTGTAACAATTTAAATAGTTTAATGGACATTTTAGACCAAATAAATCATAGTAAATTAACTGTAGATCCTAAAAATACAAATAGGGTGTATATGGATTCGTAATTTCATATAAAACATTAATATGCTATTAGATCCAAGTTTTGCAGTGTAGAATTGCTGTAGTGATTTAAATAGTTTTAATGGACTTTTAGAGTGTTAAATTCATAGTAAATAATTTAGAGGTCAGAAAAATATGAATAATATGTCCTTGGAATTACAATCTCGTGTAGATTACAGATCTGATTTTAGTTTTATTTTTAGACAACACAAACTAAATAAATGATTTAAACTCCATCAAACACTATTTAAATCATAAGAAAAGATTTATAACTCCGATTAAGGTGAATCCAATTGCTACTGGTTCATAATAATGTCCTACATCCATTACATCCTAGAAACAAATTTAATTCGACAGTTAGGATAGAAGTTGCTACAGAACTATTAAAACTTCTATATTGTCAATCAAGAATTAATAATAAATACCCCATAGCATTAATTGATCTCCTGCATGCATCATGTGTTCTAGTAATGTTCAGAGAACTAATCCATTGTGACATATTAAATGTTCATGCATGCATTTGTTCATCATTCTTTTGTTGTATTGTGCATAATTGCATTGTTTTGATGGTTTATTTGTTGTGCACTTGTTTTAATCGATAGATTGCGAGGAGTGCAACGTTTGTGATTGTGACGAGTGAAAAGATTGCAATTGTGAGGATTGTTTGAACGACTACATCAACTAAAGTCAAGTGGCACTATCATAAATGTCCTACTTATTTTCCTATTCATTGCAGTTGTTTTAGTAGAATTGCATGTGTAGGAATATTTTGCACTATGTGCTATGCTATGATATGTCCTATTTAGGATATCCTTTTGTATCTTGCTTAGTGGAAACATCATAGTAGTAGTATGCTTAGCCCTGCTATAGATTCGGGATGGAATATAATGTTATGAGTATTGTGAGTTATTGGAAAAGCTATGTTTTATATAATAAAACAAGTAATTAATGAATCACCTGGGTGGAATATTGTTGTTGTTGAGTTTGGAAGAAGTGGCAACGAATAGGACCGTATCTTTGGCTACCTCTCTCGTGTGTGCACTGGAAGAAGACCACCTAGGCTTCATAGAGATTGAGCATGTTTCTCGTACAGTAGCTTCCGTGTACAGCCACATGCTAATATGGGCTCTAGCTTAGTTAATTACATAGCAGAAGACCCTTTACATTGGTATATCTTCAGGTTAACTAGAATTGTGTATTGGAGGTTATATCCTTGTAGTGGTGCTTGTTAGACGTGCTAGAATTGTGTATTGGGAGGACTTTTATGGAAAGACTTTGTCACATTCTCGATCTGCCGGTATACCAATTGGTGTGTACTAAACCAGCGGCCACTAGTGGCGTCAAAGCGAGATTGTGTCGTGTGGGTAAAGTGTACAACTTCTGCAGAAGATATAAATCTAATCGATTAGTCGTGTCCCTGGTTATGGACAATATTGAGCAACTAAGGCCTGAAGCTTATGGATGATCTCGACATACCAATTTCTTAATAAAATTTGATGGTTTGAACAAGGGATTAGGAGCATTTGGTGTTGGACAATGTGTTCAGACAATTTTTAGAAAGAACTAAAACTATTTGGAAATGTTAGGATAAAACTATTGTTTTATGCAAATGAGCCTCAAACTCCACTTAGCCAAATATGCATGTAATTGATAGGTTCCATTTAAATCCACATACTAGCGAAACTTGCCAATACATTCAAAGTATTGACCATTCGTGGCTGCAACCTTTCATGTTGCAGGTTATATCGTTTCTAAGTGATCGTTATAGGTCGCGAGACTCCACTCAGCGATTGTTCACCTGTGGCACATTTGAAGAATGGAGATCTACCCTGTATTTGTTTTCTGCTGTGATATAATGTAAATTCTTGATCATATTCGTTGTATTTATGATGCGCAGTATATTTGTTATCATTTTGTACTGTGTGTGCCAGTGAACCGATCCAGGGATTGGCACTATACACATGAACTCAGCCTTATCAGGCGAGGGTGTTACAGTGAGTTTCCAACTATCAAGAAATAACATTCTAATTTTTCTGAGTGATGACGATCGAGATTGTTCATTTCTAAAAAGAAAGTCTAAAGAATATGGACCTAAATGCCACAAGCCAATATTTCGACATATATAGTGGACCAGAATGTTGTAATTATGATTAATTCCCATGTTTTATATGTTTTCAAACTTCGGTCTAGCTAACTCTGCACTTGAATTGACTTTATGTCTATTTACCGAGATTAGGTGAAAATTTTGAACTACAAGTAAATTGTATGTTTCTTTGAAAGTTTACGAAAAAGATTTTGGAAGGTACCCACCAGGGATTCACAACTAATATATCATAAACCACCGAGACTTTAAACGATAGGTCCTACTTCTTTCTAAGATTTTTCATCTTGACAATTTAACGAAATTTGGTCAAACTTGAGCTACACAAGTAAGCGTGATAGATTTATCTTCAATTAAATGTATATTCAGGGGTAAATACATGCATCTTATTTCAGTAAGCAATGTCATCGGTATGAGTTTCAAACTATGAGGAATGAACATTCAATTCTCAATTTTTCGAGTATGAGAACATAGTTTATTTTTCGTAATGAAAAGTTCGAAGAATATTGGATCTGGATGCCATAAGCCAAGTTTACATAAATATATATTGGACCAACATAGTGTACTTATGATTCCCATGTTTTATGAGTTTTCAAACATCCTAGCTAACTGATCCCACTTGAACGAATTTATGTCGATTTGTCAATATTAGGTCAAATTTGAAACTACAAGTAAATTATAGGTTGCTTTAAAAGTTTGCATAAATGATTATGGAGGTACCCATTGGGGGGCATAATTAATATATCATACCACCGAGAGTTTTGCGGTGACCCAGCATACCACTGCATGATGTAGTACACTATAGTCGTTGACATAACACCAATGAAACACCGTTCACTAGTATTACATCCCTCAGAGTGGTACAACAGAAACACAACAGGTCCAAGATAGGACTATAGGTTACAAATCAACTCTTTACAAAAGATTCAGAGAATACTCTAGGTTTTAGAGAGAGAAAGAAACTTCTTACAAGGAAGAATTAGAAATAATCATCTCACAAATATCATACTAATAGACTAGTATCTGAACTATTGGGGGCTTGCATTGCTACTATTGCAATATTCTATAGAAGTAGGTTCTATGACTAGAGATTATATTCCTATCTAATCAGCAACTTCGACTTCATTTTAGTTCATGCATATGTTGACTTCATTGACTTTATTGAAGAACTTGAACTGTTGATGAGGATTCCCTTGAGCGTAAGTGGATGTAGAGGTCGTCTTAATGGCTTCAGAATCTAGCAAGGATTAAGAAGATACGTTGAGTATGAGCGTACTGAGCAAGTTCACTAGAAAGGAGTATTTGATGCACTATATCTAAAGCCACAGACCGTAGGTCGTAGGCAATGCAAGTTTTCGTAAACATTTCTTCAAAGGTTGATTTTATTCAGAAACGCTATGTCCATCAGCCTTCACGGGTTTACCAAAACTTTGATGGAGTTCCTTTCCTGTAGCATTCGTAGCTCTTTCCCAGAACAGGGAGTAACAAGTTATAGTTCTTACACTCTACAGAGCAGCGTTACTTTACCCATGAGAGATCTTAGCTTTGTTGCACATCTGAGCGGCCAACCGTTCATACTTCCTTGGTATGAGTCCCAGACTAAGATCCAAGCCAATCACTGTCCTTCTCCGCGACCCTGCATACACCGCAATTGTTGTATGCCCAAACTCAAGGTAGACCTTTCCCCGTATAAAACGGCTATACCTTAGTTGGATACACACAACAACCATTAACACTAGAAATTTGTCTTTTGTAAGCCCAGATCCACGGTAGACCTTTCCCGTATAAAACTGCTATACCCACGATCTACAACTTATAAATGCCCAGAAGAGTGTCCAATGCATGCGAAAGGGAGCCGATCCAGCTAACTTCTCCGTCCCATTCCAAATCTTATGGTTAACGCGTAATATACACCGCAAGAATCACTGGCGACATTGGTTGTTAAGTCCTAGATCATATGTTCCTTTACCACGAGAACTTTAATATTAGGTTATTACCTCATGGTAAATAACCTATAATCATATTATTATGAAAATAGTGTTTCTGACCTTTTTGAAATGCAGGTGATGACAACACTAGATTTGCAAAATACTTTACAGAAAATAGTCAAAGGACATGAGCAAGTGTGATCTTGCCTTTTGTGATTGCAAGATTATGCACTCACGGTCTTCGAGAAAATATAAAATCCGATATCTGAAATCAGCATCATGGTCCGGTAAGGACAAATGTTTAAAGAAGCAAGATGCAGATATGCATAAGTAATGATATGCATTTTGTAAAACTCCCAAAGTGAATCCCCAACGCTTTGAGTGAAGTGAATTTAGGTGATTCTTTTAAGAGTTGGTTTATCTTTAATTTTACTTTATAAGTAATGACCTTTATATTGAACTCAAGGGTTAACAATTCAACATATACAAGTAAAGTATAAAATAATGTGATTATGGTTAATGGTCATTTTGTAACTATTGATAAACATCTTTGGGATTGAGTTGTGAAGAATTGAAGAACTTATTATAAGATTATTGTTTGAAGTGGCAAAAAGAATAACATTTGAAGAAAATATTTCCTTTCTAAGGTTTAAACAATCTTCATTGTTAATAGAACATGATCAATGTCTTTTGGTGTTTGATTGATTAATTTGGACTTGAGATGCTTTATGTCTTAAGTTAAATAGACCAAAGTTAACTATAAAAACATAAGTGATTTATTAGACATGATGTTTATAACCTTTGAGACTAAAGTTAACTTTAAAAGGGTAACTAAACTTATGGTGTAATATGTTTTAATTATTTTCAAGTTTTAAATTTATGATAAGTATGACTATGGTGTGGAGTTATTCACTTTATATTTATGTGAATGATTAGATTAAACTTGTTTTGCTATTATATAAATAATATGCAACTATTCTATGGAAGTATAATTTGGATGATGTTATTGATGAGTTAGATTTAAAGTCATGTTAAATATTATTTAGATATTAAGATTATTCCTCCTTAATATCGGCGAGTGATGTATAAAGTTATCTTGAAGGTTGTGGTTTTGAAATATTGATTTTAGGTTTCAAGAGAGCATAAATTTAAGACATTACACTTAATTTGTATTGTAAAATCTAATTATGTTTTTGGACTTTGATACCTAGATTTAAAGGTTTCATATTTAAAAATGTAGTTATTTCTAGTTAGGAAATTTTTATTTAGATAATTAACAACGCATTTATCTTATTATTATTTTTATAGAATTGATAAAGAAATTTTATTATCTATGAACCTTGAAATGTCTTGAAATAACATACTTAATATTTTTCTAGTAAAATATACTTATTTAAGATCTTAAAAATGATTTTTATTTATTATTATATTTATAAAATTCCATAAGGGATTAAATGTTTTTTGAATACTTACTTCAAATTTTATATAAAAATTAGGTTAGTATTTTTATAAAATATTAGATTTATCCTAATACACAAAAATGATTTTTTTATTTATTTTAGGGGTTTTCTTATTTTATAAAATTTCATTTAGGATTTAATGGTGTTAATAATTATTTGCTTTAAATTTATTTTAAACAAATAAAATTATATTTTTATTAGGTAGATCTTATTTTTATGATTTTTTTATAATTATCTAGAGATTTAAATGTTAAAAGGGCATTTAGGTAATTTTTATTTTATTCTTTAATTGATTTTTCTTTTTCTCTTTTTAGACCAGGCCCAAGGAATCTAGTTGGAGTCTAATTGGTTGGCCTCTTCAGATACCCTGGCCCAGCTAGGCCAGGCTTGGTGGATAAACCCACCTGGCCGAACACTCCCCTCGCGTGATCCCCATACCTCATCGTTCCTCCTCTCGTACTGCTCAACACCACCGCCGTTGCTTGCCCGATTCCGGCGGCCTCCGTCGTCCTTTGGCGCCAGCCAGATGGGGATTTGGCCTACCGTGTTGTGATCTACAACCTCCTCTGACTCGATTTGCTTCCCCTGCCTCTCGTACACTCTTACATGGAGATGTGGTACTATAGTTGCCACTACGGCCTACCCCTATCCCTGATGCCGGAGGGACGGCATCCAGGGATGCAATACCGGTGCCCTTAGTTGCTCCGCTGTGATGCTTCATGACCTTCATGTGGTGTGGAGAGGTGTTGTCGTATTATTTCTTCTCTAACACCGGCAGGAAGGCAAACTTCTGCAACCCTTGCGTCGGCCTTCTTGTCTACTACATCAACCATGTCACTAGACAGGTAATGTTTCTGTGATCGGCCTTCGAGCCGATGAATTGTTTTAGCCTTAGGATTATGGTGGTTGGTTGAATTCCTCGACATGTACTAGGCTATGATGTTAGTCGAATGTGTATTCAGGTGATTGGTAAATTTGTTTGGAATTGGTGGTGTTGCAGTGATCTCTAGTTCATCACACTTTGATGAGTAAAGGAGTATATTGTTTTACTTTCATCTGGTGGTCAAATGGATATTGATTGCTACCACGCTAGATGGGAAATTGTAATCTATTCTGAATAGTTCGTCTTAGTTCTAGTGGTGATTAGGAGTAAGACTTGTATGGCTAATGGTTCTACCTGGTTTAGCAATCTAATAAAACAATTCACAGATGCTCTTGTAAAAGATATATCTAAACTTATTTTGGCTAAATGCATCCACATGAATATATAGCAAGAAGATGTATATGAGGTATAAGAGTGGGCATCGAAGATTTAAGCATACTATAACATGTGTTTTACATTTTAATGCTTGCATATATTCTAAGATGCATAAGTTCCACACAATTATCTCTCAGGTTATGTGTATGTGAGGTGTTGTAGTATATACACATATGCAATACACATTGGAAAAATTATGAGTATCCAATGGTGTGTTTAATCAAGTTTATGCATATATATGATCTACTGCTAGTATACTGGCTACGATACATATTTTTGTTCTGTTTTACAAGTTCTTGTTTATTGGAGATGCATTTTTTTTGAGTTAGATATGCTATCAGATAACTATTAATATGTGATCTTGCTCTGGTATATCTCTAGTGAGGTTATTTAGTGTTCTTGGTGCTCATATCATTGTCAAGAGGTATAGAACTTGGTATGAAACAAGTATTTAGTGTTTTTAAATGATTTTGATTCCTCGAGAGGTGCTATAGTGATCTAGAGGTAGATTTCTAGATGGTTTTAGTTGTTGTCCAGTAACTCTACTTATTTCTATAGTATCCCTCTCTTACCATCATCTCTCAAACTGATAAGTATAGGTGCTGCAATAAATAGATGGCAGCACATATCTTGTTTTAATCTTTTTCTGTAAATATAAGTGTGAATATTGTACTTGAACTAGTTGTAACTTCAAGATTTGCTACCTGGAATTTATTACTGTTCTTGGTTTAGTTAAGCTTGGTGACAATAATCATGTATGAATTGAGGTGTAATATGAAGGATCTATATTTAGAGCTCACTGAAGGACTTATATGCATGTTTACTGAAGAGTTACTTCTTTTAGCTTCATATATTGTTGGTGGATAAGCACTGCAGCTAATTTGATCTATGATTCATCTGTGACATAATGCCTCAATTTGGATGACTTGTTCATCCAAGGCATGTGTGGTTAGCTGGACTCCATTCATGATGTTTACTACAAGACATGAGATATTTAATTTCTAACTGGGTCTCCTGTACTGCAGGACAGATCACAATAATGATTTCTAAGAATGAAATGATTCCTAAACTGGGGACTAGGAAGATGATTAAATTTATTTAGCTATTGTTGGTTGCGTGAATTGGTTGGTGTTGTTTCTGGCTCTAGTAGCATCTTCTGTCCTAGATGCTGTTGTGGTGCCTCATCCTAGAGTGTGCACAATAGCAGCTAGGTAGCATACCTTGCTTCTATGTTTCAGTCAACTGGAAATGTTTTCCCCAGGCCAAGGATGCACAAGCTGAGGCTTAAATTGATATAAGAACTGATTTCTGTACTTGGTTCTTGGCCCAACTTATGATGCAAAAGCTGAGGCAGAAATTTATATTACAACATATATTGATATAGATTGGTAACTTTATAATTCTCTATGAGGAATATACATAGAACCACTATGTAGATCTAAGGGGAATTCCTCCTCCAATCCTCCTAGATGATCATCTAGTTGAAGGGTAGAGGAATTAGTTTGATGCGGATTATTACCTTTATTTTACCAAGATGCTTATGCAAAAGCTAAATACAGATCTTAAAGATCAACCTGTTTCTTGTAGACTGGTTGATCCCTCATGGCTGGTATGCTGGTAGTTGTGCTTGATCAACTGCTAATTGATTTGATGGCTTGCTCGACCTTCACACCTTGTTGCTATAGGCTTTCAGCTTAAGCTGTCGTTTAACCTTCTCCTAGTGCTCCTGATTGTGCTCCTAATACAACTGTGGCATGGCCTTGATTTCTTCCTTGTCCTAGCTCTTGGATGGCTCTAGAAAGCAACCAAAGCTGGGAAGAACAAGAAGTATTCTTGGAGATGTGATATAGGAATCTGGGGAAAATGGACGTGTGATAAGAAATGTTGTTGGTGTTGTGGAGAAACTGGTATGAGACTAGATAACTACTATTGGCTTCCCTTCCCCTTATTATACAGGATCTACTTCCTGCTTGCCTGCCTCCTGGGTTGCTGTTGTATTGACAGCACACCCATATGCATGCTGTGACAGTGCTGCTTTCAAGTGTGACCCTTTGGGTCCAAGTTTCCATGAATGAAACTTGATGGTGTGGATGAGCTCGGCTGATTCTGATATTTATCCCTATTTGGATACTTCTCCACTTGGTGAAACTTCCCCCATTCCTATGATGCATAGACTGAGGCCACTGCTAGATAAGAACATATACTATTGATTTGGTGAAACTAGCCCCTTCTAAAAACAACTTAGCTCAATGAGGAGACAAAACAGTGCACTACACTGTTGATATCTGAGAGCAATTTATTATACTAACCCCTCCTTTCTAGCATGTTTTGTTGATCTTTTATTTTGTAGGAAATAAAACAAAGAAGAAAGAAGATACCAGATTTAGTTTAGGTTTTCTTTTTCATATTATTGTAATTTCTTTTCTGTTTGAATAATGTAAATACATTGTATTATTGTATTACTTTCAATAAAGTTTACTTGTTTTATTTTTCTTTTATAATTCATTTGCAAACAATGTAATATATATATCTTCTTGTAATAAAGAATTCTTTGAGTTATTCTATTCATGTAATTCCTTATTTATTTATTTATTTATTTGTTTCCTGTAATACACTTCCAATCTTCTTTTGTAAAAGAACAACATTACCATATATATATACAAAGATTATTATTATATTCATTTAATTTTATTGAATTGGTTTCATTTACTCAATTGTAATTATGATTATATATCCATATTATATTATAGACTAATTCTTTTATTTTCTTTATTTTAATACTTGTGATTTAATTATATCCCAATCATAAATAATCTCTCAAGGATGTGATTATAATTGTAACACTATTTCTAATTATAATTTTATTATTTTGTAGTTTAAATATATGTTTTGAATATTCAAATTTGAAATGCTATTCCCTCAAACACAGAAATACTGTAGAGGTCATGTCGAAATCCATCGCACCTGCCCTGATGTTTCCATCAGAACAAGAGAGATCTCAATCCCTCTATAGCTTCTTTACTTTTGCGCGAAAATTCCCCAGATTTTCTTATGCATAAATGCAATGCACACACATGTGTCCTCTCTAATTCTAGGTGCCAATCTTGGGATGTTACAGACTCTCCCCCTTAAAATAAACTTCGTCCTCAAAGTTCGTATACTCTCACGTTTCGGAATGAGGAATTGTCTTGTATTTGTTACGACATTTCTTAACTCCATGGTAACCTCAATGGGAATAATTGTAGTATCCCATATTTAGATCTTTTCATTAAATTCTCATCCTACTTGGCAATCTCCAACTTGTTATCCCAATACCCCAAAGTTCCTTTTACTATCATCCCTTTAGAGATATGTTCTTATTATGGAACCCTAAGTTGGAGTCTCTTCTTTAGTTCATTACCCTGATTAGTCATCCTAACCAACTCCTTTACTTGATTATCGAGCCTCCTTACTATACTGTGTAAGGTCTACGAAGTCTCACTAAAACAGGGGTTTAAGATCTATTAGACAATAGTTACGGTCAAAAGACTAAATTTTTGGTTTGCCATGGTATGGTTTACACTGGTATTCCTTCCGAAGATTGGTTTTGAACTCATTTAGTCCATACCCATTGGAATTTCTTGTTGTTTCATTTTTACATGTTTAATTGGATGTGCTTTATTACCTCTTAAGGATCACTTAAGAGTTGTTTCCTCTCGAATTAGTCTATTAGGATTAATCTATTCTACCACTTTCAAACTTTTACTTATCAAGCTTTTAGACAATATTTTGTTATCATCTTAAGTACTTCTTCCACTTCCATTTATTAATTGCCTTAAGGTTTGAGTACTACTATATGGAATTAAACTTCGATCTTTCATCTGGGCATGCTTCCAAAAGTACTTTTATGATAATGTCTTATTTTTTTAACCTTATGAAAATAAGTCTTAATGTTGTCATATGTTAGCACTTCTTCTCCAACCTTTACTCTGGAGTTCAGATATCAATACTTCTGTTTACTGTTTACTCTCCCCTTAGGGTTTACTAATGGTCTCTAAACTACCTATATATTAACCATTGGCTTTATAACTAGAATGTAGGTCTTTGCCTAGTTTATACTCTACCTATTTAAGGTTTCAAGAAAGAAATTACAGCATACCCACACAATTGTGGATCTCTGAGGTGAATCTTCCATCATTATTTGTATTACTTATTGTTTGGGCATTCTGTCATTGGTAGGCCTGCTTTCGCGAGGTGTCTCGAAAGATGGTCACTTTAATGTTTCTACTCCTTTATGTCTTCTCTAACTTAGGCCAAGTTTTATGCTCTTTATGCAATACTAAGATGATCTGGTTAACTAAGTCAACCACATACAAGCTGCAGACAAGATACCGACTGCGAACCGTCCTAGGGTGTATGCATTACCCTGCGGTTGACATACTTCTGGCATTCTCTCTGAATTGTCAGAGCTTGAATACCATTTTGGTTCCAAAGCTTCTTCTTTTGTACTTATTCATGATACTTCCATGAACTGGTACAACTACTTCATTAACTTCTTAACAACATCACCTACTTTGATTGAACCTTAAGTTCATCACTTCTTGTTGCTCCATACATCTTCCTTCTTATTGTTGTCTAACAATGATCTGAACTTGATCCATCCTTCAAATCGTGTTGATAATCCTTAAACTTTACTTCATTCTTCATGTAAGCCTTCATCTTGATCGTTGGAACTCGTCACTCCCTTACACACATTCCCTTTTCTATCTAGGTCTATAACATCAAGTAGTAACTGGATGTTGCAACATGCATTTGCACACCAAGTCAAACTTCATGTAGAGATCTAGTCAATCAAGAAGATCCAATAAAAATCAAGAAATCCAAATGTGGTACATATAACACACAACATTCTAAGCCTGGAATATAGTAGTTGAGTATAATATCTCTAGAATTCAGGCTTAGTTGTGTAGTATATGACACATCCTCATATAGGTTTACATTGTGATACTTAGCACATAGGGTTAAACTATTCTTTGCCTCATAATTTACCCAAATTGCTTAATTGCAATAGGATAATCTTAAACAAAGTGGTCTGACTTTGGGTTTTGACTAACCTTTGGTCTCACTTTTGGAATGGTTAATATAACCAACATGTCCTTATTTAGTAAACTAACCTCACAAAATCTCAGTAAAGGACTAACCAGATTCTTAAACCAGAGATTATTGGAATTTTCTAGCACCTATGACTTCCATCATAGTTCTACCATGTTATTTTATTACTTCTACCTAAAGATAATTTACCAAGTATTTGTCATACTTACACCTAGATCATGGTTTCGGAGCTAATCTCACCATGATCTTACTATGGCTTACCTCTTTATCATGATTCAAGAGCTAACCTAACCATGACGACTTTGTTTCTCATTACACTATTATTGATTCTTATCATAATTTCACTCCTTCACGTAGAATTCTCAAGTGAATCCCACATGATTTAATACCCATTATAACTATACATGCTCTAATGGTCTTCATTATGTTGTCTTTTGTTATCAACTAACAATAGGATTCCGATGTCATACTTGAATTCTATGGTTGGACTAGACCATTTGTATTATTTCAATTAACATACTAAACTTAATTCAACTCAACTGCGACCAATTGGCTTTCCTAAAGTATCTTGGTGGGCTATATCCCCTTCGGAAGACACTAAATAGCACTTCACTAAGAGAAGATAGATAACTACTCCTAGGAAAGATGACCAAAACACCTCGTGACAAAGTTATCCTCAAGTGGATACTTTCACAAGTTACGAGAATATTTGATTTAGATAAGATGGCTCCTATAGTCACTATCCAACCTACAGATCTTCCTAAAAGGGTTTTCATCCTAAGGTCAATGCATATGCTCTGATACCAACTGCGGTGACCCAGCATACCACTGCATGATGTAGTACACTACAGTTGTTGACATAACACCAATGAAACACCGTTCACTAGTATTATATCCCTCAGAGTGGTACAACAGAAACATAGTAGGTCCAAGGAAGGACTATAGGTTACAACTCAACTCTTTACAAAAGATCCAGAGAATACTCTAGGTTTCAGAGAGAGAAAGAAACTTCTTACAAGGAAGAATCAGAAATAATAATCTCACAAATATCATACTAATAGACTAGTATCTGAACTATTGGGGGATTGCATTGCTACTATTGAAATAATCTATAGAAGTAGGTTTTATGACTAGAGATTATATTCCTATCGAATCAGCAACTTCGACTTCATTTTAGTTGATGCATATGTCGACTTCATTGAAGAACTTGAACTGTTGATGACGATTCCCTTGAGCATAAGTGGATGTAGAGGTCGTCTTAATGGCTTCAGAATCTAGCAAGGATTAAGAAGATACGTTGAGTACGAGCGTACTCAGCAAGTTCACTAGAAAGGAGTGTTTGATGCACTATATCTACAGCCATAGACCATGGGTCATAGGCAATGCAAGTTTTCGTAAACATTTCTTCAAAGGTTGATTTTATTTAGAAAAGCTATGTCCGTCAGCCTTCACGGGTTTACCAGAACTTTCATGGAGTTTCTTTCCCGCAGCGTTCACAGCTCTTTCCCGGAACAGAGGTGCGTTACTTTACCCATGAGAGATCTTAGCTTTGTTGCACATCCGAGCGGCCAACCCGTTCATACTTCCTTGGTATGAGGCCCAGACTAAGTTCCAAGCCAATCACTGTCCTTCTCCGCGACCCCGCATACACCGCAATTGTTGTATGCCAAAACTCAAGGTAGACCTTTCCCCGTATAAAACGGCTATACCTTAGTTGGATACACACAACAACCATTAACACTAGAAATTTGTCTTTTGTAAGCCCAGATCCATGGTAGACCTTTCCCCGTATAAAACGGCTATACCCATGATCTGCAACTTGCAAATGCCCAGAACAATGTCTAATGCATGCAAAAGGGAGCCGATCCAGCTGACTTCTCCGTCCCATTCCAAATCTCATGGTTAACGCGTAATATACGGCGCAAGAATCACTGTCGACATTGGTTGTTAAGTCCTAGATAATATGTTACTTTACCACCGGAACTTTCATATTAGGTTATTACCTCATGGTAAATAACCTATAATCATATTATTATGAAAATAGTGTTTCTGACCTTTTTGAAATGCAGGTGATGACAACACTGGATTTGCAAAATCCTTTACAGAAAATAGTCAAAGGACGTGAGCAAGTGTGAACTTGCCTTTTGTGATTGCAAGATTATGCACTCAAGGTCTTCAAGACAATATAAAATCCGATATCTGAAATCAGCATCATTGGTCCGGTAAGGACAAATGTTTAAAGAAGCAAGATGCAGTTATGCATAAGTAATGATATGCATTTTGTAAAACTCCCAAAGTGAATCCCCAATGCTTTGAGTGAAGTGAATTTAGGTGATTCTTTTAAGAGTTAGTTTATCTTTAAGTTTTACTTTATAAGTAATGACCTTTATAAGGAACTCAAGGATTAACAATTCAACATATACAAGTAAAGTATAAAATAATGTGATTATGGTTAATGGTCATTTGGTGACTATTGATAAACATCCTTGGGATTGAGTTGTGAAGAATTGAAGAACTTATTATAAGATTATTGTTTGAAGTGGCAAAAAGAATAACATTTGAAGAAAATATTTCCTTTCTAAGGTTTAAACAATCTTCATTGTTAATAGAACATGATTAATGTTTTTTGGTGTTTGATTGATTAGTTTGGACTTGAGATGCTTTATGTCTTAAGTTAAATAGACCAAAGTTAACTATAAAAACATAAGTTATTTATTAGACATGATGTTTATAAGCTTTGAGACTAAAGTTAACTTTAAAAGGGTAACTAAACTTATGGTGTAATATGTTTTAATTATTTTCAAGTTTTAAATTTATGATAAGTATGACTAACGTGTGGAGTTATTCACTTTATATTTAAGTGAATGATTAGATTAAACTTGTTTTGCTATTATGAAAATAATATGCAACTATTCTATGGAAGTATAATTTGGATGATGTTATTGATGAATTAGATTTAATGTCACGTTAAATAGTATTTAGATATTAAGATTATTCCTCCTTAATATACGTGAGTGATGTATAAAGTTATCTGAAGGTTGTGGTTTTGAAATTTTGATTTTAGGTTTCAAGAGAGTATAAATTTAAGACATTACACTTAATTTGTATTGTAAAATCTAATTATGTTTTTGGACTTTGATACTTAGATTTAAAGGTTTCATATTTAAAATGTAGTTATTTCTTAATTAAGAAATTTTTATTTAGATAATTAACAAAGCATTTATCTTATTTTTTTTTTATAGAATAGATAAAGAAATTTTATTATCTATGAACCTTGATATGTTTTGAAATAACATACTTAATATTTTTCTAGTAAAATATACTTATTTAAGATCTTAAAAATGATATTTATTTATTTTTAAGTATTATTATATTTTTAAAATTCCATAAGGGATTAATCGTTTTTTGAATACTTACTTCAAATTTTATATAAAAATTAGGTTAGTATTTTTATAAAATAGTAGATTTATCCTTATACACAAAAAAGATTTTTTATTTATTTTTAGGGGGTTTTCTTATTTTATAAAATTTCATTTAGGATTTAATGGTGTTAATAATCATTTGCTTTATATTTATTTTAAACAAATAAAATTATATTTTTATTAGGTAAATCTTATTTTTATGATTTTTCTATAATAATCTAGAGCTTTAAATTTTAAAAGGCCATTTAGGTTATTTTTATTTTATTATTTAATTGATTTTTATTTTTCTCTTTTAAGACCAGGCCCAAGGAATCTAGTTAACGTCTATTTGGTTGGCCTCTTCAGATGCCCTGGCACAGCTAGGCCAGGATTGGTGGATAACCCCACCCGGCCGAACTCTCCCCTCGCGCTATCCCCACACCTCCTCGATCCTCCTCTCGTACTGCTAGATGCCACCGCCGTTACTTGCCCGATTCCGGCGGCCTCCGTCGTCCTCTGGCGCCAGCCAGATGGGGCTTTGGCCCGCCGTGCTATGATCTACAACCTCCAATGACTCGATTTGCTTCCCCTGCCTCTCGTGCACGCTTCCATGGAGATATGGTACTGCAGTTGCCACTTCGACCTACCCCTATCCCTGATGCCGGAGGGACAGCATCCAGGGATGCAACCCGGCGCCCTTCGTTGCTCCGCCGTGCTGCTTCATTACCTTCTTGTGGTGGTGGGAGAGGTGCTATGGTATTATTTCTTATATAACACCGGCGGGAAGGCAAACATCTGCAACCCTGTCGTTGGCCTTCTTGTCTACTACATCAACCATGTCACTAGACAGGTAATGTTTCTGTGACCGGCCTTTGAGCCGATGAATTGTTTTAGGATTAGGATTATGGTGGTTGGTTAAATTCCTCAACATGTACTAGGCTATGATGCTAGTCAAATGTTTATTCAGGTGATTGGTAAATTTGTTTGGAATTGGTGGTGTTGTAGTGATCTCTAGTTCATCAAACTTTGATGAGTAAAGGAGTATATTTTGTTACTTTCATCTGGTGGTCAAATGGATATGGATTTCTACCATGCTAGATGGGAAATTGTAATCTATTCTGAATAGTCCGGCTTAGTTCTAGTGGTGACTAGGAGTAAGACTTGTATGGCTAATGGTTCTGCCTGGTTTAGCAATCTGATAAAACAATTCACAGATGCTTTTGTAAAAGATATATCTAAAATTATTTTGGCTAAATGCATCCACCTGAATATATAGCAAACAAGATGTATATGAGGTATAAGAGTGGGCATCGAAGATTTAAGCATACTATAACATGTGTTTTACATTTTAATGCTTGCATATATTCTAAGATGCATATGTTCCACAAAATTATCTCTCAGGTTATATGTATGTGAGGTGTTGTAGTATATACACATATGCAATACACATTGGAAAATTTTATGAGTATCCTAAAGGTGTGTTTGATCAATTTTATGATATGATCTACTGCTGGTATATTGGCTACGATACATATTTTTGTTCCGTTTTACAAGTTCTTGTTTATTGGAGATGCATTTTTTTGAGTTAGATATGCTATTAGATAACTATTAATATGTGATCTTGCTCTGGTCTATCTCTAGTGAGGTTATTTAGTGTTCTTGGTGCTCATATCATTGTCAAAAGGTATAGAACTTGGTATGAAACATGTATTTAGTGTTTTTAAATGATTTTGAGTCCTCGACAGGTGCTATAGTGATCTAGAGGTAGATTTCTAGATGGTTTTAGTTGTTGTCCAGTAACTCTACTTATTTCTATAGTATCTGTAACATCCCTAAAATCATGTTTTCAAATATTGCATATCATCCATGCATGCATAATCATTTAGGGATCAATTTCAAAGTCATTTCAAGAAAACTGAAGCATTGAGTGCTTATTATTTTATGTAGACAAGCATTGATCAAAGTGCCACTCTCAAGTGAGAGTATATCTATTTCAAACCAAGTTTTGTTTGCTCATAAGTTGGTTAAGTTGAGTTCAAAGCTTGGACAAAATTTTGCAAAACAAACATGGTTTTAAAACCATTTTCCTATCTTTATCAAATCTTGTGCCAAGGCACTATTTATTTTTAAATTTCAATGGAACCAAGCAAGTCAAGTAAGACAACATGGTTTATGTTCAAAATCATGCAGGTTTCACTTTATAAAAGTCCAGAAAGTTCTGGAATTCAAATGCATTTGAATTCATTTGAAAAGGTTTCCTGAAAATCAATTTAGAAAAAGAAAAAGGTTTAGAAAACATAGCTGGGCCTGGCGCCACTCTTTCGGCCCAACAGACAAAGCAGCCCACCCGGGGTTTTCCCTTTCCCTCTGTTTCTCACCGCAGCCGCGTGCACCCACCCGCTGACAGCCTGACCCCATCGTACCCCGTCAGCTTCGTCCCTAATCAACGCGCGGCCGAGCCGCTTCGCCGTTACCTCGCCAGCGTCACTGCCCGCTTAAATTCCATTGAAGCAGGGAGTAATCCCCGCCCCGCTCCTAGGTATTTAATATCCTCTTCACCACGGCCATTTCCCCTCACCACACTCGCTCGCTCCGCACCAGGCTGCTCAGATTTCGCCAAACCTCGCCACTGTCCCGACAAACTCCGACGTCCGATTCCGATGAGTACCGAGCACCCCTCGTCTTCTGCTTGCATCTGTCAGGATCGCCATGTCTCTGTGATTCACCTAATACCTTTGGTTTGCCCGCGCATGACCCAGGTCGCTGTCCTCGACCACCTCAGTGAACGACAAAACCACCGTATCAACTCCGACGAGCAATAGCGGTATAAATCGAACGCCCCTTTACCTCGCGTGCATACTGTCAGATTCGCCTTGTCTTTGCGCAGCTATTAACACCACTGACTCATGCTAGGGCGACCTAGAACCTCGGCAACGACCACGTCTGCAAACTCCCGAGGCCGCCAGCAACTCCGACAAGCTATAGGACCCGCTACAGCACGCCCCCTGCCCAACCGCAAACACATTGAGCTCCCTCGTGCACGTGCGAGTCTGGTAAGCATCTCCATCACCCCTAGGTCTCGCTGGAATCACCATTCCGCCATTGACAGTAGCGCCGCTGCCTTCAGCAACCAGTTGCGCCACCGGATTTAGGTCAGAGCATTTTTGTCCACTTGATCTAGATCCAGTGGTGTAGATTAGATGCAGGCCGAAGAGGTACGGGCAGATCAGAACCGCTGGTTTTAAGTTAGATCCAACGCACCGCTTCGGCCTATCCGTGCGAAGCGGTACCGACGAATCAGAGAGCGCCGCGTGGCCTGAGTTTAGATTTGAAACAGAAATTTGATCTATTAGTTAATCAAACTTGTAAAAATCATAACTTTTGATCCACACTTTCAAATTTTACAAATTTTATATCATTGGAATCAGGAGGGAAAATCCTATCTGTTTATGCAATGTGTTTAATGTTTTGCCTCTGTAAAAATGGTTATTTTTGCAGAGACATTTATAGGCATAATTTGAGTATAGTAATTATTTGAAAAATGATTTAAAGATCAAATAAAGTTTATTTGGTGTGTTTTGGACTTGTTTATGATTAAGTATTGTATACTTGTCTTGTTTGTTGTAGAAAAACATCACATGGCATTTGCATGCATTCATATTTTTGTTTGTATATTTTTGATATGTGATTTTGTTGCCATTATTTTATGTGTAGATTTTGGTGCTAATAGTGATTGTGGTTGTGAAGATTGTTGCTACTCCCCAAACTACCAAGGCAAGTGGTGCTTCATGTTTTTATCCCTATATTTTCACCTATGCATTAGAAATATTTTGTATAGGACTTGCATGAATATTTTGCTAAGTATCTATATGCTATGCTTGGGGAATCCTAGTAGTTGTAGTAATATTAGAATTTCCTCCAAGTTATGATACTTGCCTTTGCCATGCTTAGTATAGATAGTAGCAACCATGGGTGGTATATATATTCATGCTATCTGAAATATTTCCAAGTCTTTGACTTGTGTTTTTGCTTAATAAAACAACTAAGTGAATAAAACACCTATGTGGAATGGAAAGAATGGTTTGTGTTGAGTGGTTACACAAGGCCCATTTCTATGGTTTACCTTGTGTATCTCACTTGTGGAAAGCCACCCAGGAACAAAGGGATTTGAGATGCCAAATGTTAAGAAGCTTCTAGTGCAGCCACATGGCATTATGGGCTCTGCCTGGATCATATAGGTTGCAATAACTTAGCCATTTGGACAGTTGGTGGTAGTGAGATAATAGGTTTGGAGCGCGTCCATTTGGTCTAAGGGAAGGCTTCTGAAAGGTCATGTCTTGGTGAAAATCAAGTCTTGTGGGGAAAGTGCACAACCTCTGCAGATGGAAGAATCTAAGTACTTAGCCATGTCCCTGGTATTGGACAACTTGAGCATCAAGACATGGAAGCTATCAAGAAAAACTTGTGGTTGAACAAGGGTGAAGGTTCACCAATTTCTATCGGTGATTCCTTGGGAAAGTTTTGTCAAACAAAAACTTAGTTTTTTCAACTAATAGGTAAAACCTAATTTTGAGCAAAGCAAGCCTAAGCTACACGTAGCCAAATTCATATAGTATTTAGATGTTAATATTCTACTAAGGTATCACTTTCCAATACTATTCCAATGTATTGACCCACTTTGGCTGTAACTTGTGATGTTACAGGATATTCTGATGATGATTAGGGGTTATGAGTCTACAGTCAACATGCTTGCCTGTGGCACATGAAGATGAAGACTTATTTATCTTATTCTATAATTGAACTCTTGTATTAGGCCTATGGCCATGGAGTTTGTAAAAGACTATGTTTGTCTCTGGAATGATATGTAATAATGACCTTTGTTTCTGTGTACTTCATCTTAAACTGTGGATGCTAGCATTGATCCAGGGACTAGCATTGCAATCACAGGGATCCTTACCTTTATAAAGGGAGGGATCTTACAGTATCCCTCTCTTACCATCATCTCTCAAACTGATAAGTATAGGTGCTGCAATAAATAGATGGCAACACATATCTTGTTTTAATCTTTTTCTTTAAATATAAGTGTGAATATTGTACTTGAACTAGTTGTAACTTCAAGATTTGCTTCCTGGAATATATTATTGTTGTTGGTTTAGTTAAGCTTGGTGACAATAATCATGTATGAATTGAGGTGTAATATGAAGGATCTATATTTACAGCTCACTGAAGGACTTATATGCATGTTTACTGAAGAGTTACTTCTGTTAGCTTCATATATTGTTGGTGGATAAGCACTGCAGCTAATTTGATCTATGATTCATCTATGACATAATGCCTCAATTTGGATGACTTGCTCATCCAAGGAATGTGTGGTTAGCTGAACTCCATTCGTGATGTTTACTACAAGACATGATATATTTAATTTCTAACTTTGTCTCCTGTACTGCAGGACAGATCACAATAATGATTTCTAATAATGAAATGATTCCTAAATTGAGGACTAGGAAGATGATAAAATTTATTTAGTTGTTCTTCGTTGCATGAATTAGTTGGTGTTGTTTCTGTCTCTAGTAGCATCTTTTGTCCTAGCCGTTGTGGTGCCTCATCCTAGAGTGTGCACAATAGCAGCTAGGTAGCATACCTTGCTTCTATGTTTCAGTCAACTGGAAATGTTTTCCCTATGCCAAGGATGCACAAGCTAAGGCTTAAATTGATATAAGAACATATTTCTATACTTGGTTCTTGGACAAACTTATGATGCAAAAGCTGAGGCAGAGATTTATATTAGAACAAATATTGAGATAGATTAGTAACTTTATAATTCTCTATGAGGAATATACATAGCACCACTATGTAAATCTGAGGGGACTTCCTCCTCCAATCTTCCTAGATGATCATCTAGTTGAAGGGTAGAGGAATTGGTTTGATGTGGATTATTCCCTTTATTTTCCCAAGATGCTTATGCAAAAGCTAAATACAGATCTTAAAGATTAACCAATTTCTTGTAGAGTGGTTGCTATCCCATGGCTGGTATGCTGGTAGTTGTTCTTGATCAACTACTAATTGATTTGATGGCTTGCTCCACCTTCACACCTTGTTGCTACTGGCTTTCAGCTTAAGTTGTTGTTTAACCTTCTCCTAGTGCTCCTGATCTTCTCCTTGTGCTCCTAATACAATTGTGGCATGGCCTTGATTTCTTCCTTGTCCTCGCTCTTGGATGGCTCTAGAAAGCAACCAGAGCTGGGAAGAACAAGAAGTGTTCTTGGAGATGTGATATAGGAGTTTGGAGAAAATGGACGTGTGATAAGCAATGTTGTTGGTGCCGTGGAGAAACTGGTAAGGTACTAGCTAACTACTACTAGCTTCGCTTCCCCTTATTATACAGGATTTACTTCTTGCTTGCCTACCTCCTGGGTTGCTGCTGTATTTACAGCACACCCATATGCATGTTGTGACAGTGTTGTTGTCAAGTGGGACCCTTTGGGTGCAAGTTTCCATGAATGAAACTTGATGGTGTGGATGAGGTCGGCTGATTCTGATATGTATCCCTATTTTGGATACTTCTCCACTTGGTGAAACTTGCCCCATGCCTATGATGCATATACTGAGGCCACTGCTAGATAAGAACAAATACTATTCATTTGGTGAAACTTGCCCCTTCTAAAAACAACTTAGCTCAATGAGGAGACAAAACAGTGCACTACACTTTTGATATCTGAGAGCAATTTATTATACTAACCCCTCCTTTCTAGCATGTTTTGTTGATCTTTTCTTTTGCAGGAAATAAAACAAAGAAGAAAGAAGATACCAGATTTAGTATAGGTTTTCTTTTTCATATTATTGTAATTTCTTTTCTGTTTGAATAATGTAAAGACATTGTATTATTGTATTACTTTCAATAAAGTTTACTTGTTTTATTTTTCTTTTATAATTCATTTGCAAACAATGTAATATATATATATCTTCTTGTAATAAAGAATTCTTTTAGGTATTCCATTCATGTAATTCCTTATTTATTTATTTATTTGATTCCTGTAATACACTTTCAGTCTTCTTTTGTAAAAGAACAACAATACCATATGTATATATACAAAGATTATTATTATAATCATTTCATTTTATTGAATTGGTTCCACAATTGTAATTATGATTATATATCCATATTATATTATAGACTAATTCTTTTATTTTCTTTATTTTAATACTTGTGATTTAATTATATCCCAATCATAAATAATCTCTCAATGATGTGGTTATAATTGTAACACTATTTCTATTTCTAATTTTATTCTTTTGTAGTTTAAATATATGTTTTGAATATTCAAATTTGAATTGCTATTCCCTCAAACACATAAATACTGTAGAGGTCATGTTGAAATCCATCGCACCTGCCCTGATGTTTCCATCAGAACAAGAGAGATCTCGATCCCTCTATAGCTTCTTTACTTTTGCGCGAAAATTCCCCAGATTTTCTTATGCATTAATGCAATGCACACACATGTGTCCTCTCTAATTCTAGGTGCCAATCCTAGGATGTTACAAGTTTTGACGATAGCTTCAATGTCTTGCTAAGATTTTGCATATTGATAATTTAACGAAATAAGGTCAAACTTGAGCTACCAGTAAGCGCGATAGATTGCTCTCGAATTAAATGTCTTTTCGAAGGTTGATGGGTGTATCTTATTATATTAAACAATGCCATGGGTGTGATTTTACAACTATGAGTAAAGAGCATTCTCAATTTTCTGAGTGATCACGAGATTGTTCTTTCCCATAAAGAAAGTCCAAAGAACATGAATCTAAATACCACAAGGCAAGTTTTCATACATATAGAGTGGACCAAGATGTTGTACTTACGATTTCCCATGTTTTATCAAACTTTCTAGCTAACTCCGCCCACTTAAATGACTTTATGCCGATTTATCGAAATTAGGTCAAATTTGACTAGTAAATCGTAGGATCGTAGGCTGCTGTGTGAGTTTTTTAAAAAGCATTTTGAGGTACCCACATCGGGCGGTCAATTAATATATCAGAAACCACCGAGAGTTTTTACGACTGGTTTGACTTATTGCTAAGATTTTGCATCTTGACAATTTTGAACCCCTTTTGAAAACAACCACGTGAAATAAAGTAACAGAAATAATAAATTAAAATATTTACGCATGACACGCCCTATCATATAGTGTGCGCTACGTGCAATGAAAACATTAACTATGGGATTTTACTAGTTTTGGAAAAATAGCTTCGTAGTATTGTCTTACAATGTATAAAGACATTATTGGGTTTCAACCCAAATGACCAAGGTTTATAGATCTGCAAAGAACCAAATATACACCCATACTTTATAGATATGACTCAGTTTTATAAATGTTTTGAGCTTTACCTATTATAATTAAATATAGTGATTATATGTCATACTTCTGTATATTATTTATGTCTTACGTGCAAGGCACGTGCAACTTCCTGGTAGTACTAGGAAGAACAAGGCTGAGCCACCGGATTATAAAACTGAGGATATTGCACGCAGCAGTGTTAGTACTAGTGGGGAAAACTGAGTACAACCAAATTGCCAGTGTTACTCTCGAGGGTATAACTGAGTACACCTACCTCTCCATAGTTTTAGACACAAGGAAAAAAACATGACCACGGTACGCGTGTTGTGGTGCACAAGGAGTTATTAGCGGACGCACGTGGCCGTGCATGGTACAGTAGCGTTCGCAGGTTACGCGTTGCATGGTGGTGCAACGAAGTGTCCCTTTCCTTCAACTTTATTATAGACACCCTCTCCCTCTCCACCTCCCCACTCTCACTCACTTAACAACCGTATCCACTATCCCATCACCTTCTGCAAACCCCCAGGAAAACCCCAACCACCCTGGCGATGGAGAAGAAAGGCGTGTTCGCCATCGTCGCCTCCAAGGCCGCCGGCGAGGAGGTCCTTGTCCAGGCCCCGTCGAGTCATCACAGTCAGCCACTCTCCCCGTCCTGGCCCTCGTCCCCGCTAACGGCGTAGCCGTCGGTGAGGAGGCCTGTAGAGGGAGTGTCCCAACCTTTATTAACATAAGGTGGTGTCCCATGTGTTTACAATGCTAGTCCCTGGATCAATAGCTAGCATCCACAGTTTAGATGTAATATCAAGAAACAAAGGTCATAATATAACTTTATAACCAGGAATAACATAATTTTATTACATCTTTACATAGCTCATTTGGCTATTACATTACATTGCAGCGGAATAACTATAAGCATGGAGTCCTTCATCTTCAAGGTGCCACAGGCAGACATGTTGGTTGTAGACTTTGTAATCCTAATCAATCAATCAATCTTCTCTAAAACAATCAAACCTGCAACATTACAAGTTACAGCCACAAGGGTCAATACTTTGGAATAGTATCGGCAAGTTTCACTTCTATGTTGAATATAAGTGGATTCTATCACTACATGCATTTTTGGCTAAGTAGGGTTTAAGGCTCATTTGCAGAAGCAAAATTTATCCTATCTTTTCAAAATGGTTTTGGTCCTTTGTCAAATTTCCTTTTCAAAAATCCCTTGAACTCCCTTGGTAAAATTCCAAGTGTTCATGTCCTTGTCAAAAATCCCTTGAGCTCCTTGGTAACCCCAAGTGCATCAAGTTTTATCAAAAAAATCTCTTGAGCTCCTTGGTACCCCCAAGTGCATCAAGTTTTATCAAAATATCTTGAGCTCCTTGGTACCCCCAAGTACATCAAGTTTTATAAGTTTTCTTTTAGAAATTAGAATGTCGAGATTTCCCATAGCTTCAAACTTTAGTTGCTCAGTATTGTCCATAACCGGGGACACGGCTAAGTACTTAGATTTTATTATCTTCTGCAGAAGTTGCACACTTTACCCACATGTCACAATCCCATCTTGTTGCCACCAGTGGCCACTGGATTAGTGCTCACCAAGATGGAGTACCGGCAGATTGAGAATGTGACGAAGTCTTTCCAGAGGGTCCTCCCATACACCATAGCTAGCTTGTCTTCAACACCCATGTAGGATTCCAGGTCCCCATGTCCAGTAAACTGAAGACAATGCATGGGTCTTCCCAATGTAGTTGACTAAGCCAGAGCCATAAATAGCATGTGGTTGCACACGAAAGCCACATTTGGAGAAACATGTTCAATCTCTAAGTTTCCTGGGTGGTTTCATTTGGAGCACAACACAAAGAGATTGCCATAGACATGGTTCCTTTTGTTGCCACCTTCTCCAAAACTCAAAGTATCCTTGGCCACCCATTGGTTCATTGAGTCCTTGTTTTATTATATAAAAACACAAGTCCTTTTCTCAACTTCATAAAATCTCAACATGTATCTCTTTTCAAAATATAGCATGGCTAAGCATGTAACAACTACATTGTTTTCACTAAGGAATGTATAGGGAATCCTATTAGGATTTAGCATAGCATAAGTATAAAATTATTTTCATGCATGTTTCAAAAACCACTAAGTATAATGAAAACAGTAGGACTTTAGATGATAGTGTAACTTGCCTTTTTGGTAGGGAATGGTGGTTCACTTCTTGATCTTGCTAGTCTCACACTTTTCTAACTTCACTACAAGTCAATCAAGCAAACACAAAATCAACTAGCATTCCAAACCAATAATCAATCAAACAATTCACACACATAAAACAATGGGATCTAGGTCATGCATGTAAGCATGCAAGAGATAGGCTTATTTGCAAAGATGGTCTCCACTAGGCTTCTAAACTTTGTAAGGTTCAAAATGGTCATTTTTCCAAAGTGGCAAAGTCATTTGCAAAAGGGTTTTATCCATAAACCATTTTTAAACCAATCCTTATTTTATGTGGTGGAAAATATTTTTATCAAAGCAACAACCTTAAGTTGTCCACTAAATATGTTGTTGTTTCTCAAAACTTGGTGTTTATGGTCAGTAGGTTTGGTCCAAAACATTTTCCCAAAGTATTTACATCCAAAAACATTTTCCATACCAAAACCATTATTTTTATTTGGCTAGAAATGGGCTAAACTAATTAATCCACCCTAAACATTACCAAATTCATTTTTAACTCCATGGGTTGGTTCCTAGGATCAGTAAGTTCATCACAAACTAATTTGCCAAGGTTTCAACCTCAAAAACATTTTTGAACAATTTTTCTAATCTAAACAAGCATACAAATGTTTCTGCAAAAACAACCAATCTAACAGATACTATTTACTAAACAAATTGCATGGTTGGCTAGGGCTTGTTCCACTGATTCCAACGGTATAAAGTTTGCAATTTTTGGACGTGTGGATCAAAAGTTACAAGAGTTTCAAAATCATATTGTAAACAGATTCAAACTTCTGTTTTAAATAAGAACTGGCCACGCGTCGCAACGTTATTCGCTGGTACCGGTTCGGTCGGATCGGCTCTGCGGCGCGTTGGATCTAAACAGATCGTGTGGCTCAGACTAGCCCATACCCTTTCACTAAATGAATCTATCGTGGGCGTCGGATCAAGATCCTATGGCGCTGGTTTGTTTGACCAAACGCGCGCGGCGCCGACGGTGGCTAGCGGCGGCGCACGGCCAGGCGGTGGCGCTACGGTGGTTACCGGAAGCAAAGAGGGGAGGGAAAGTGCTCACCGAGATCGCAAGGACGGGGTGATGCTTGACGTGTGGTCGACGTGGCAAGGGCGCTCTCGGTCTGCAGCAATTCCTCACCGGAGTAGGGTCTGGCGATAGGTGGTTCTGTTCGCGGTCGAAGGCGACGCTGTCAATCACAAGAAGTCAAACAGAGGGCATGGTTAGGTGCAGGAGAGTGAGGCGAGTGTGGAAGCATGAACGAGACGGCGTGGGGCGGTCAGTGTTTACCAGGGGACTTCGCCGGAGAAGTTGCAGACGCGGCGGCGCTCAGAGCTTTGTCGAAGACGGCTTCCTGGGGCGCCCGCGGTTGAACGGAGGGTACTGGGAGGAGCGTCTGGGAGTGGTGAGTGTGCCCGTGTGCTCGGGGAGGCAGGAGGTGGCGAGGCTCGGCCGGAATTGGAGGAGGAAGCTCGTCGGACCGAGGGTGGTGTGGCGAGAAATTGGGCAGCCTGGGGGCGTGTCGAGGTGGGGCGACAGAGGGGAAAGGAGGAGGAGACGCTGGCGATTAATAGGACGTGGTCGCAACGAGGTTAAGGCGCGGCATTACTGCGAATTTACGCGCGGCATCAATGGCAGGAAACGGCCGGCGTGGTCGTCACGAGGAAGAAGGAGATGTGCTGGCTGCGTGGGTCCCTGCTGTCAGTGAGGAACGAGAGGGAGAAGAGGGCCACCAGTCAGCGTCTGTTCGGGTTAGATACAGAGTGCGAAACGTTTTCTTCGGGGAGGGGGAGCTGGGATGGTTTTGGACCTTGTTGGGCTGCTGGGTTGGGTCGTCCAAATTCTATTTTTTTCTTCCTGAAACCTTTTTCTTTTCCTATTTCTAATTTCTGTTTTTTGAAATTCAAACAAACAAACAACATTCAAATCCATTCAAACTTTCACCACACTTTGTAACTTTGAATTTGGTTCCGTTCAGTAACATAAACCAAAATTCCAAAACCAAAATAATAATTTTATTTTAGGGTCCATTATTAATTAAATAAATAGACCATTGTTATTAAATCAAATAGAATTTGTTTTATTTAAATACTTCTTTTGAAATTTATTTATTTTCAAAACCAAATCAGTAGGTTTTATTTGGGAATATAAAATACTTGGAAAACTTATTTTAAATAAATAAATAAGTTTTGATGTTTTGGAAATAGTAAAACCTTTATTAATAAAACTTGGATATTAAATCCTTATTAATTTATTTAAATAAACCTTTACTATTTTTATCAAAACAAAATGTTTTATTTCAAAAGCTTGGCCAAGGTTTAATTTGGCTCTATAAAATAATCCTTATTTATAAAACTTCTATTTCTTTTGAAAACCAAATCCTTTTATTTAAAAGATCCAAAATAGTAATTCTTAAATATTTTTATTTTCCTTTATTAAATGTTTACCCTTTTAAACCTCTTTAGGATTTTATTTGATCCAAATTGGTTTGAAGATTTCCAATTGGATTCAAAAAGTTTCTTCTCACTCTAAAAATCAAACAAAGTTTTATTTTATTCATTCATTTTTCACATTACAAGATTTGGAAAATCTTGGGATGTGACAGGCTACCACCCTTAAAATAAATCTCGTCCCGAGATTTGGGAAGGCTAGGGTTACAAGTAGACTCAAACAACTAGGGTACTACCACCCTTAAAATTTTTCAAACAAAAATTACATATTGGCCTTCTTGGGATCCTGGGAAAACTTCTCTAGGTAAACATCTGCATTGTGTCCTTGGTTTCCACACTTGACTCATGGGCCAAGGTTGAGTTTCTCCATAGGCTTGTTCAACTTGTTCTTCATCTTTTCTGGACAGTTGCTTGCATAATGTCCTGGGTTCTTGCAATTGAAACAGTTGATATCTTTGAGTTATTTACGTGGCTCTTGTGGACAAGTTGCCACATAATGGCCTGGCTCTTTGCAGTTGTTGCACACCACTTGGCTAATCTCCTTATTCTTCTGGTTCTCTGGGCATTCACTGGAATAGTGCCCCATTTCCTTACACTTATGACATTGCACATGGCTTTTGTCCTTCTTTTGCTTTTTGGGTTTCTCCATAGCTAGGAGTGCATCCAGTTCATGTTGTTCATATGTTATCTGGTAGGTAGGAATGTCTACATGCTTCTTGGACCTTTTATTGCTCTTTAGAAAATTCACATTCCTCTTATTTGATCCTTTGAATTGGGTTGTTTTGCTTGGAGGTATAAGTGGTCCTTTTCCTTTGTCATCAACCTTTTTGGTAGACTTGGATCCTTCTGGATGGTTTGCAATCATTTGTTGCACTCCACCTTGTTTCCTTTGTTCCACAATGGAATAGATGGGGCATTGGATAGGGATATGATTGTTTCCTTCACACAAATAACAAGTGGCATGAGAGGTGGGACATTGTCCAACAGGATGTTTCTCTTCACAGTTGGGGCATTGATCTCCATGCTCCTTGGAAGTATGGTCCTTTTCTCCACAAATAATGCAAGTTGGTGCTCCATCTAGAATAACATTGCTATCATCCCTGTTGTCACTAACTCTTTTGGAATAGTTTTTTTCCATTTCGATCATTTGATCAGTCACTTTGAGCATCAGTTGGCCTTGAGTTTCCAAAAATCCTTGTAGTGTTGGATCTTCTCCACTGGTGTTGGCTATGAATTGAGCTGTCACTTGGTTCAACTGGTGTTGGGTTGCTATGAGCTCTTTCATGCTTTCCTTTTGGTTGGTGTTGGTGTCATCAACCTTGATGTTGGAGTCTCTTGGAGTAGTCATCTGTTTGGGTTGAATGGAGATTAGAATAGGCAAGATATTTCTAAGGAAATAATCCTAAACACACACATCACAATTCACTCAAGCAATGTGCAAGCATTCACAAACAAACATTCCACTCAAACAACAAAGTTCAAGCACATACTTAGACAACAAAATATTTTGGTTACACCACATAAGTTGGTGTGTTTGTCTTAACTAAAATATGGTAGTCCATCTATAGGGTGTACTTGTGATCTTTCCATCCTTCTTGGTTGATTCTTCTTTTCATGAGATCATGGTTTCCTTGAGAAAAACTCCTTGGTCACAAAGCTTCAAGTGATGTGGGCTCCTTCTAACTTTTGCATTCCCTTAGTCTCCAAATCTTGAGCAAGATTTCCTTGTCTCACTTGTAGTCCTTGGTGATATCCAAGTTGGAAGTCCTTGGTGAATATGCTGAAGATGTTGAAGTCATTAGAGTTGAAGAAGTTGAAGTCATTAGAGTTGAAAGTGTTGAAGAAGTCCTTTGCACATGGTGTAGTCTTTGGTCATGGGTAGGTTTTTCCATCAAGTTGAAGTAGAAGAGATGTAAAGTTGAAACCAAAATGGTTGAGGAGAGAGTTTACAAGATTGTTTGTAAATAAGTTTTGGAATAAATACAACTCCTATTTTTCTAAGGGTTTTTTATCCAATCCTAGGGTTTACAAATCCTACAGGCAACACAATGCTCTGATACCATCTGTAGAGGGAGTGTCCCAACCATTATTAACATAAGTTGGTGTCCCCTGTGTTTACAATGCTAGTCCCTGGATCAATAGCTAGCATCCATAGTTTAGATGTAATATCAAGAAACAAAGGTCATAATATAACTTTATAACCAGGAATAACATAATTTTATTACATCTTTACATAGCTCATTTGGCTATTACATTACATTGCACCGGAATAACTATAAGCATGGAGTCCTTCATCTTCAAGGTGCCATAGGCAGACATGTTGGTTGTAGACTTTGTAATCCTAATCAATCAATCAATCTTCTCTAAAACAATCAAACCTGCAACATTACAAGTTACAGCCACAAGGGTCAATACTTTGGAATAGTATCGGCAAGTTTCACTTCTATGTTGAATATAAGTGGATTCTATCACTACATGCATTTTTGGCTAAGTAGGGTTTAAGGCTCATTTGCAGAAGCAAAATTTATCCTATCTTTTCAAAATGGTTTTGGTCCTTTGTCAAATTTCCTTTTTCAAAAATCCCTTGAACTCCCTTGGTAAAATTCCAAGTGTTCATGTCCTTGTCAAAAATCCCTTGAGCTCCTTGGTAACCCCAAGTGCATCAAGTTTTATCAAAAAAATCTCTTGAGCTCCTTGGTAGTGCATCAAGTTTTATCAAAATATCTTGAGCTCCTTGGTACCGTCAAGTGCATCAAGTTTTATAAGTTTTCTTTTAGAAATTAGAATGTCGAGATTTCCCATAGCTTCAAACTTTAGTTCCTCAGTATTGTCCATAACCGGGGACACGGATAAGTACTTAGATTTTATTATCTTCTGCAGAAGTTGCACACTTTACCCACATGTCACAATCCCATCTTGTTGCCACCAGTGGCCACTGGATTAGTGCTCACCAAGATGGAGTACCGGCAGATTGAGATTGTGACGAAGTCTTTCCAGAGGGTCCTCCCATACACCATAGCTAGCTTGTCTTCAACACCCATGTAGGATTCCAGGTCCCCATGTCCAGTAAACTGAAGACAATGCATGGGTCTTCCCAATGTAGTTGACTAAGCCAGAGCCATAAATAGCATGTGGTTGCACACGAAAGCCACATTTGGAGAAACATGTTCAATCTCTAAGTTTCCTGGGTGGTTTCATTTGGAGCACAACACAAAGAGATTGCCATAGACATGGTTCCTTTTGTTGCCACCTTCTCCAAAACTCAAAGTATCCTTGGCCACCCAGGTGGTTCATTGAGTCCTTGTTTTATTATATAAAAACACAAGTCCTTTTCTCAACTTCATAAAATCTCAACATGTATCTCTTTTCAAAATATAGCATGGCTAAGCATGTAACAACTACATTGTTTTCACTAAGGAATGTATAGGGAATCCTATTAGGATTTAGCATAGCATACGTATAAAATTATTTTCATGCATGTTTCAAAAACCACTAAGTATAATGAAAATAGTAGGACTTTAGATGATAGTGTAACTTGCCTTTTTGGTAGGGAATGGTGGTTCACTTCTTGATCTTGCTAGTCTCACACTTTTCTAACTTCACTACAAGTCAATCAAGCAAACACAAAATCAACTAGCATTCCAAACCAATAATCAATCAAACAATTCACACACATAAAACAATGGGATCTAGGTCATGCATGTAAGCATGCAAGAGATAGGCTTATTTGCAAATATGGTCTCCACTAGGCTTCTAAACTTTGTAAGGTTCAAAATGGTCATTTTTCCAAAGTGGCAAAGTCATTTGCAAAAGGGTTTTATCCATAAACCATTTTTAAACCAATCCTTATTTTATGTGGTGGAAAATATTTTTATCAAAGCAACAACCTTAAGTTGTCCACTAAATATGTTGTTGTTTCTAAAAACTTGGTGTTTATGGTCAGTTGGTTTGGTCCAAAACATTTTCCCAAAGTCTTTACATCCAAAAACATTTTCCATACCAAAACCATTATTTTTATTTGGCTAGAAATGGGCTAAACTAATTAATCCATCCTAAACATTACCAAATTCATTTTTAACTCCATGGGTTGGTTCCTAGGGTCAGTAAGTTCATCACAAACTAATTTGCCAAGGTTTCAACCTCAAAAACATTTTTGAACAATTTTTCTAATCTAAACAAGCATACAAATGTTTCTGCAAAAACAACCAATCTAACAGATACTATTTACTAAACAAATTGCATGGTTGGCTAGGGCTTGTTCCACTGATTCCAACGGTATAAAGTTTGCAATTTTTGTACGTGTGGATCAAAAGTTACAAGAGTTTCAAAATCATATTGTAAACAGATTCAAACTTCTGTTTTAAATAAGAACTGGCCACGCGTCGCAACGTTATTCGCTGGTACCGGTTCGGTCGGATCGGCTCTGCGGCACGTTGGATCTAAACAGATCGTGTGGCTCAGACTAGCCCGTACCCTTTCACTAAATGAATCTATCGTGGGCGTCGGATCAAGATCCTATGGCGCTGGTTTGTTTGACCAAACGCGAGCGGCGCCGACGGTGGCTAGCGGCGGCGCACGGCTAGGCGGTGGCGCTACGGCGGTTACCGGAAGCAAAGAGGGGAGGGAAAGTGCTCACCGAGATTGCAAGGACGGGGTGATGCTTGATGTGTGGTCGGCGTGGCAAGGGGCACTCTGGGTCTGCAGCAATTCCTCACCGGAGTAGGGTCTGGCGACGGGTGGTTCTGTTCGCGGTTGAAGGCGACGCTGTCGATCACAAGAAGTCAAACAGAGGGCATGGTTAGGTGCAGGAGAGTGAGGCGAGTGTGGAAGCGTGAACGAGACGGTGTGGGGCGGTCAGTGTTTACCAGGGGACTTCGCCGGAGAAGTTGCAGACGCGGCGGCGCTCAGAGCTTTGTCGAAGACGGCTTCCTGGGGCGCCCACGGTTGAATGGAGGGTACTGGGAGGAGCGTCTGGGAGTGGTGAGTGTGCCCGTGTGCTCGGGGAGGCAGGAGGTGGCGAGGCTCGGCCGGAATTGGAGGAGGAAGCTCGTCGGACCGAGGGTGGTTTGGCGAGAAATTGGGCAGCCTGGGGGCGTGTCGAGGTGGGGCGACAGAGGGGAAAGGAGGAGGAGACGCTGGCGATTAATAGGACGTGGTCGCAGCGAGGTTAAGGCGCGGCATTACTGCGAATTTACGCGCGGCATCAATGTCGTGGGAATGGTCACGGCAGATGCTGCAATCGGCAGCGAGTAGTAGAACGAGGGGCAAGGGCGGCCAGCCATCTGCGGTGCGAGATGAGGGCGGAGACACAGGGTTTTACCCAGGTTCGCCCCCCGGAGGGTAAAGGCCTACTCCTGCTAGATTGTATTATGGATGTGGTACAATGGGCGAGCTCGGCGGCTAGGCGGCGAGTCGCTTGGGGGTATGATGGAACGTATCTCTACATGCCCCGCAGGGAGGTTTATATAGGCTCACCTCCCCTAGGGTTTACATATCTCAACCGATTCAGTTAAAGCTTCGGTTCTCGTTTAACCTAATCCGACTGGGCCTATCTACTCGCCTGGGCCTTCAGCTTCCAGTCGCTTGGTTCCTCGCTAGGCTTCAATCCAGTCGCCGTCTTGCAGGCCCACTCGCCAAGTCTTGGGCCAGTCGGAAACGTCCTGCTGGGTATACCCCGGTAGGCATATCCCCATCAGTAGTCCCCGAGGCCGTCGTCAATTTGGCGTAGGTGGCTGGCAATGAGCATACTGCTGAGTAGACATCCAAATAATCAACGGCTCTGTATAAAGGAAAAACTAATCACACTACTCGCAGCTTTGGCGAGTCGAGTCGGCGAAACACTGTCATAGTGGTTGGGTCGGCGAGACGAGTGGCTGAAGTTGGACCGTTAAACATGGTCAAACTAGCCGTTGGAGTTAATCCAACGGTAACTTTTGGCGTAATCATCGCGCGGTAACGGTTCCCTAATTTGCGGGTAGCAACCGCTATATAAGAGGAATGGCTAGCGATCAGAGGACCACCGTCTCACCATTTCCTCCGATCATGCGCACTTCGCCTCCGCCTCACTTTGACCAACCGGAAATCCTCTGAGCCCCCACAAATCTTTCCGCCATGGCCCTCTCCACCGAACCTTGGGGCAGATTGAAATGCACTAGGGCGCAACTGGCTTCCTTTGAGGAGGCCGGGATTCTGCAAGCTGGCTGCTGGCGCATCCCCGCGGCCGGAGAGGTGACTCCAAACCCGTGAGAGAGGGAGTTCATCTGCTTCACCAGTCATCTCGAACGGGGGCTAGGGTTCCCCACGTCCCTATTCTTCCGGCGCTTCTGCTCCTACTACGGGATCCAGCCGTCGGATCTGGGCCCCCATAGCGTCGAGCAGCTCGCCATCTTTGTGGCGTTCTGCGAGTGATACTTGGGCTGCCGGCCCTACTTCCCTCTTTGGCAAGATCTGTACCATGGACGGATCAGCCGCGAGGAGGCGGGCGGCCCAATGCTCGCCGCGGGTGGCCTAACCTTCCAGCTGAAGTCGAAGGCCTCATTCTTCGACCTGATGCTGCCCACCAAGGCAGCGAGCGACTGGAAAAAGTCGTGGTTCTACGTTGCCGAGGCGACTCCGGAAGGCGAGACAGCGATTCCGCGGTACTCCGCCGATCGGTCCGAGCCGCGCCGCCTTCAAATCGGCAAGCTTCCCGGCGACCAGCGGATGGTTGTCGACGAGATGCTTCAGACCATCCGCGGTCTAAAGAAGAAGGGCCTCCAGACGATAAACTTGTACAACTGCTGGCTCGGGCGGCGACTCGTCCCGCTGGCCTGGCGCGAGCAATACATGTACCAGTACACCGGCCGGGACGACCTGACAAAAGCTAGCTTGACAGAGTGGAGGCTCGATAACTACAACGCGGCCCTGAAGAAAATCACCCAAGCGGTGTACTTGGACGCTCAAGCTGGGGTCGCCCCCTATACCTGCTCAGCTCATTAATCTTAACGGTAATCACTTCGCAATGTGATCCTTTTGCAACAAGCGTCATACTAACTTCAATTTGCCTTTGTTGCAGCTGTTCCAAGTGGTGGAAGGGTGGCTCCCGCCCTCGGATGATGAGAATTCGAGCTCGTCCGTCCGAGACATGGGCGGGTCGCCCGCTAGGAGCGACGAAGGCGACATCGACGACGAATCCGAGGAGGAAGCTGCCCCGCTGGCTCGCAAGACCCGCGGGCAACGTCAGCGCGAGCTCGAGGCGAGCAAGAGCCTCGAGCGCCATGATGATGAAGAAGAACTTCTGGAGACGACCTCGCGCCGCCAAGCTACGCTGTCAAAGAAGAAGAAGAAAGAGAAGGAGGTGAAGGCCCCTCCAAGAAGGAAGACGAAACCGACGAGGCCGGCCTTGCCACCACACTCGGCAAGCAGTTCCGACGCCCCCAGCCCGGCCAAGGACGAGGCACCGCCGACGACGGCCGCGCTGTACACGGCCACCATCGAGGTGCCCCTGGCGTTGATGCCTCCGCCATTCGCCCCGGTCTCGGGGCTGGGGGAGGCTCCGGCCGCAGCGACTTCGCCTCGCAGGGAAGCTCCTGTCGAAGAAGTTACAGAGGCTCCGGTCGCAGCTTCAATGACGAAGAAGCCGTCCGTGTCTTGGGCACGCGACGTCCTGGACATGGGGCTCAGCCGCCGACTGGGACCTGAGCTGGAGAAGCCAGCCAGCCTCCATACGGGGCTGCGCTTCATTCCGGTCGCCAAGTGAGTGCACTCGCCTTCCTTTGTCTCCCATAATCATTGAATTATCTTGCTTATATGATCAATGTACAGGACCAGAGTGAAGAAGATGGGCCATCCAACCATGGCTAAGGTGTCGTCCGTCGTCAGCGAGGAGGATTCTTCCCGCAAGAGGAAGGCGGACGAAGTCGTCGTCCCTGCGGATGGCGGCAAGAAGGCCAAGGGTGATGCCGTTGTCACGATTTCTGACGACACAGCGGCCGCGCCGGCTGGTCCTGCAACGGAGGCGGCCGCGTCCACGGAGGGCGCTCTGTTCCCTGGAACGGCCGAACCGACCTCTTTTGGGGCGGGTGCCTCTATCGCCACCTTCCCGCGCTTCACGACCAAGGCGGCCGCGGCGAGTGGAACTTCGCCTTCGAGCCACGCTCCAGGAGTCGCTGACGTCGAAGTCGACCAACGCCGTGGGCATACGCCAGCTCTCCTTGCGTCCGTGGACGCGATACAACTCCACGGCATGCTTGGTGCAGCCATCCAGGTACATCCAGTCCCCGAGGATCAGGTCGGTGTTTTGCAGCGGCCTGATTCTTTTAGTGTCTTTTATTCGCTTTTAGCATCCAGTCCCGAAGCGCTTTTCGCTGAATTTCAGTGGGTGGGCACTTTAGAATTCCTTTGAGTACCAGTCCCGAAAGCGCTTTCGCTGAATTTCAGCGGGTGGGCACTTTAGGAGTTTCTTTGATTGCCAGTCCCCGAGTGCGTACTCGCTGAATTTCAGCGGGTGGGCACTTTTGGAGTTTCTTTGATTGACCTTTTGGTGATGTGCAGGGTCTTCAGCTTGAATCGGCCGACCGATTGGCGGCGAAGCAGTGCGCGGAAAAAAGGAACTGGCCATCGTCTAGGAGGCGAACGAAGGGCTTCGGGATGTTGCCGCGAAGGCAGAGGAAGCTCGCCAGGGGCTTGTTCCCGCTAGTGAATTGGCGGCGGCGCAGTCGGCTTTTAGTTCGGCCGAACAACGGATCGCCGACCTCGAGCGCCAGCTGCGGGAGGCGAAGGAAGAAGCAAGCTCAGCTGATGGCGAGCAAAGCGCCCGTTACGCCGAAGAGGATCGCAGAGTGTCGGAAGTCCTTATTGCTGGGCTTCAGGACGACCATACGTCGCTTCAATGCTTCATCACGACCCTCGCCCGCCCGTTGATTGGTAAGCGCGTCTGCCTCTTTCAGTAGCTGTGCCATTTGTGGTGTCCGTCGTATTCATTATTGTCTTCTACTCGCAGGTCGCATCATCGACAGCGCGGAAGAAGCAAGCACGTTCGACGCGCGGCAGTGTGTGAGCACGCTTGTCGATTCGGCCACGTTGTCGGCGACGTGCATCCGTGCCTACCTCCAGGAGATATCGCCCACGGAAGTGATTCCCAGCGACCTTGTTGAGGTGTGGAGGTATTTGGAGAAGGCGCCCGCGGTCGTGGAGTTCATGACGCGGTCGGCGTTTCGGCGCGGGGCGGCGACGGCGCTTAGCCTTGGTCTTGCCCACTTCCCCGAGGACTTCGACATCGACGATGTGACGAGTGGCTACCCATCGTCGACTGGCGCGGTGGAGCTTTCCGAGGTCCTCAAGTTGCAAGACCGCGCCGCCAAGTACTCGGAGCGTGTCTTGGCGATGCGGCTTCCTCTCCGTGCATTGGAGACGGTCGTTGTGTCGCGACCCGAGCCGCCGCGATCGTGATCTCAAGGTTGAGCAACCCTTCCGCACGGGCGATGGCGGGTGAAGCGACGTATCTGTCGAACCCATTACGCCGTTCATCCGCAATCGCCGGGAGTTGGCGAAGTCGTCTAAGCCTGCAGAATAGGATAGTTTGCCATGTGGCGTTAGCGGCTTACGCCATGCGGTCATATTTTGTAACGCGAAACAATGCAACATGCTATCGAATGAGATGTCGTGTCTATTTTGGTAATTGTCAAGTGTTTGTGATTGTTGTTTGAACGAGTCCCCGAGCGCGTCCGCCCTTTTGTGGGGTTTACCTCGTATGTGGTGTGTTTGGTGTCTCTGTGTGTTTTATTATTGTGGTCGACTCGCCCGGACTCGAAGAGCCAGTCGCTAGGCGACTCCCTTGAACGCGTTGTACTTCGCCGTTTTCCCGTGCGCGAACAAGGTCGGGTGGCCGAGTCACCGGCAGGATCACGCTGTGCGTGACGGGTCGCGCCGCCGGGACGTAGCTGCTCGGCAAGATTTGGAACATCTTGCCGATCGCTATCATGCGGCCGGTGGCGACCGTCTCGTTGATGGGCGGATTGGATCTCGCCGCAGAACACCGGCCTGACTGGCCAGGCCCCATGGTGGGCGCCACTGTCGTGGGAATGGTCATGGCAGATGCTGCAATCGGCAGCGAGTAGTAGAACGAGGGGAAAGGGCGGCCAGCCATCTGCGGTGCGAGATGAGGGTGGAGACACAGGGTTTTACCCAGGTTCGTCCCCCCGTAGGGTAAAGACCTACTCCTGCTAGATTGTATTATGGATGTGGTACAATGGGCGAGCTCGGCGGCTAGGCGGCGAGTCGCTTGGGGGTATGATGGAACGTATCTCTACACGCCCCGCAGGGAGGTTTATATAGGCTCACCTCCCCTAGGGTTTACATATCTCAACCGATTCAGTGAAAGCTTCGGTTCTCGTTTAACCTAATCCGACTGGGTCTATCTACTCGCCTGGGCCTTCAGCTTCCAGTCGCTTGGTTCCTCGCTAGGCTTCAATCCAGTCGCCGTCTTGCAGGCCCACTCGCCAAGTCTTGGGCCAGTCGGAAACGTCCTGCTGGGTATACCCCGGTAGGCATATCCCCATCAATCAACGGCAGGAAACGGCCGGCGTGGTCGTCGCGAGGAAGAAGGAGATGTGCTGGCTGCGTGGGTCCCTGCTGTCAGTGAGGAACGAGAGGGAGAAGAGGGCCACCAGTCAGCGTCTGTTCAGGTTAGATACTGAGTGCGAAACGTTTTCTTCGGGGAGGGGGAGCTGGGCTGGTTCTGGGCCTTGTTGGGCTGCTGGGTTGGGTCGTCCAAATTCTATTTTTTTCTTCCTGAAACCTTTTTCTTTTCCTATTTTTGATTTCTGTTTTTTGAAATTCAAACAAACAAACAACATTCAAATCCATTCAAACTTTCACCACACTTTGTAACTTTGAATTTGGTTCTGTTCAGTAACATAAACCAAAATTCCAAAACCAAAATAATGATTTTATTTTAGGGTCCATTATTAATTAAATAAATAGACCATTGTTATTAAATCAAATAGGATTTGTTTTATTTAAATACTTCTTTTGAAATTTAATTATTTTCAAAACCAAATCAGTAGGTTTTATTTGGGAATATAAAATACTTGGAAAACTTATTTTAAATAAATAAATAAGTTTTAATGTTTTGGAAATAGTAAAACCTTTATTAATAAAACTTGGATATTAAATCCTTATTAATTTATTTAAATAAACCTTTACTATTTTTATCAAAACAAAATGTTTTATTTCAAAAGCTTGGCCAAGGTTTAATTTGGCTCTATAAAATAATCCTTATTTATAAAACTTCTATTTCTTTTGAAAACCAAATCCTTTTATTTAAAAGATCCAAAATAGTAATTCTTAAATATTTTTATTTTCCTTTATTAAATGTTTACCCTTTTAAACCTCTTTAGGATTTTATTTGATCCAAATTGGTTTGAAGATTTCCAATTGGATTCAAAAAGTTTCTTCTCACTCTGAAAATCAAACAAAGTTTTATTTTATTCATTCATTTTTCACATTACAAGATTTGGAAAATCTTGGGATGTGACAAGGCCCCTGCCGATCGTGGGAAGATCCAGGTCGATTGGGACACCTAAGAGGAGCAGGAGTACATACGCCCAGAGAACCCCATATGTCACCAGCATCGTTGACCCATGGTCGGAGGTAACTAGGGTTTTCTCCCCTTCCCTTGTTCTTCACCCATTCTCATCGTTGGATGCTAGATCGTTTGTTATTAGGGTTCGGTTGTTCGCATTTTCAATCGTTGGATGCTAGATCTTTTTATAGAAGCTAATGCTCTTGTGTTTTGATGAATCCCCATGTCCGTATTTCAAACCTATTTTATTTGTCCTCCGAGTTATAGTTAACAAAATCCCTAGTTGGTACTAGCGCCGATCTGTAGTTGGGATCAGTATTTTTTTTGGGATTTGGGGATTGGGGAATTTAACCTACCCACTTCATTTATGCAAATAATCATGGGATCTCAATCGGTTAATTTATGCAAATAATCAATCTCAATAACCAAGGTATCTTAATCATGTCCTTATTGCATGCTACTATTTTTTCCAACAGGTGGATAGTGGCGAAATCTGCAGCGATGACGAGTCTAAGCACACCAAGACTCGTCAAGTGCTGAGGAGGCTGAAGTCCGGCCATATGACCAATACTTCATCGGCGACGTCTACGGGTGCCCCTTCTGCAAGAGGAGACTCCACGCCACCGACTTCAACTGCCTCGTGAAGCATGCCAAGGACATGACCACCTGCGGTCACAATGTGAACGTCCACGCCTTCAGAGCCAAGCAGAAGGCACTAAGCTTTCACCTCCACAACCTCCAGAAGGTGGTCATCAAAGAGGGTCGCATGCCCTCGATCAAACCCAAGGAGCGAAAGGTCAAGGTAATGGGCAGAAAGAAGTGGAGGAAGAGCCAGAGGGAGGAGGCGTAGGACAAGAGGTGCCGCTGATCTTGTGTGTTGCTACTGTTGTAAAGCAGCTTCTTTTGTATTTTCGTGTTGAAATTTTCTGCTGCTGCTGAGCAGCCTAATTGTCGAACCTTATTTAGTGTTGTACGACATATCCTATGTTATTTTTTTCTACATATGATTTGTTTACTGAATGTGCTAGTTAGATTTGCTTCTCTAGATTTGCTACCAGATTGGGAAAAGACGAGGGCAAAAATGAACAATGAATGATGAAGTGAGAAACTGCTCCAGAAGAAGGATACGAGAGAAGAGAGAGGGAGGAGGGGAAGAAAATGAGAGGGATGACAAATGGGCCCCAGGTCCATGTCATTTATTAATTGTGGGTCCATCATGTTAGTTTAGCTGTTAAAATGCAATTAGCCAAAAAAATATTTACCTATTTGTAACAGCTCGCCCGAAAAGCGGTACGTATCTGCAAAAAATTGCAGGGTACTAACCTGTTACCCTGGACCCAAATGTGGGTTCACGTCCTTTCCTAAAAAATAATAAAACTTATTTATGATATTCTTTATAGCTAGTCTATGTGATGAGACAATACAATACTGACCTAGGACATCATCGCTTCTAGTTTAGCAATAACTCTAGTCGGCGTCCTCGATATAGTTGCGCACTGCAGAAGACGGATGAAGCAACACGCAAACATCCCTCGTTCAAAGAGCCTCTCATCTTCTCCATCTCCGATTTGGTCAATGTTGGCTAGCTGCATTTTGGATCCTCTCGAGCTAGCGTGCACCTCACAAATTTTCCTAACCATTTCTCACCCGCAGAATCAGTTCTCGCAGGTCGCCATCACTCTCCTCCAAGAAACTCCAACAATAATATTTGAATCCGCCCTCGCCCCCAGTCCATCCGGACTCAATAGCGGATTCGATGCACAAGATTCGATATGGTGGCTGGAGCAAGTTTGCTGATGATGCCTTTGGATAAATCGCTATGTGTATGGACACTACCAGCACCGTCTGGCTGGCCGCATGATCCAACGAGTTATGCCGCCAAGTCGCTGGCGAAAAAGGTAGCAGATGCCCCAACGACGGCTGCGGGACATTGGTCTCCCTCCACAAATTCCTTAACCACAAGATGGTGTGCCCGCACGGCCCGTGTAACTTCCCTGAGCCTGGCTACGAGTTCGCTGCCCCACCCACAGCGCTCATTGCCCACCTCGAAAAATCCCACTCGATGGAAGTGCACAATTTTCACTACAACATGGAACACATGTACATCTCTCATCCTTTGCTGACACCTAGATCTTGGAGAGTAGAGACCGTCGTATCTAGGGACGATGGTACAATGTTCTCCATGCGATTTGACATGCTCCACTATGGTCTCGCAGTATCCGTCCAGTGCGTCAGGTCGGCGGCATGCAAGTTTCCGCGGTACATGGTGGAGTTGCACTTATATAAACCTTCAATGATGAGAGGGGACCTAGAGGAGTTCGCTGAATATAGCCTATTTTTCGAGCCGAAGAGCAGCGCATCGCCGGTCGCCGTCAGGATGACTAAAGATTTCTAGAATTTTTTGGTTAATAAACATGATAGGTTCATCCTGGATTACTCATTCTGCATCCACAAGGTGGTAGATGACATATATGACCGTCTTGATTCCGATGATGATATGTCATTCAAATTTGGGATAAAGTATTGATGTTGATTCTATTCGAGAGGTTTCAGTGTGTCGGAAATATGGATTTTGGCTGCAAAGTAGTATAGTACAACACTATTGTACTAGTTTTTGTAATTGGGAGTATATTATTTCTAGTTCTTCTTGTGCTAGTAGTACTTGTTTGGATTAAATCACAGAAGATCATCTAGAATTTCCTTTCAACATGGATCTGTACTGGGAGCGAGCACTACTTGCTTAGATCAAGTAGCTTTTCCTTTGAAACAATGGCCTTGCATATGTAGTCCATAGTTACTCCATCCGTTTAAAAATAGATTCAAAGGATTTGTGCAACACATGAATACGGAAAATGCAGGAATAGAATGGCATGACACTTGATATCCTCTTGGAATAAAAATAGTAGAGATCAGTAAAATTAGCCGTTTGCTTGCACCGCAGGAAATTTTTCCAAGAGGTCTCACCTCTTCTTAGAAATTCTATATGATTGTAGTGTAGGAAAGTAATGTATAGAAATTTTGTAGGATTCATTTCTTTCAAACAAACACACTGTATAGGATAAATTCCTATGGATATATAATTCCTTTAGAAATCCTTTGAATCAAACAGGCCCTAAGATGTTTTAGCTTTTGTGAAACGAGTGTATCTAAACTCTCTAATAGTGTATAGTTTGGAGTGAGCACATGCTATATAGGGGTCTAGATACACTTCACAAAAGCTAAACCATCTTATATTTTTAAACGGGGGAGTACTACGTATGTTTTTTCATAGTCAGGTTACTCATATTTACTTTATCATTTTTTTTTATAATATTTCACATGCTGCAAATTAGTCAGCCGACTCTTACTTCCTTTAATAACTCTAGGTACATATCTCAGCCATTGTTGGCACCATACTCATCGAGAGTAGAGAATATCGGACCAAGGGACGATGGTACGGTGTTTACTGTGTTATTTGACATACGCGAGTCGGGCGACATCGATGTATCCATCGTGTGCATCAGGCAGGACGCGTGCTTGTCTCCCTTGAACAATGTGAACCTCACTGCATATACCCTGTCAATAGAGCTGGGGTTTTGGGATATAATCTGCAGTTCCTCCACGCCTGGGATCAGGGCGATGCCAGCCATCATGCAGAAGAAAAATCTTTCCCTGTTGTTGTACCATGAAACATCTTATATTACCCAAAGCGTGCATTACTCAATATGCATCAATCGAGGGGTAGAATTCACAATTGACAAAGAATTGTAAAAAGTGAGGCTAGCCATGAAGTAGTACTACTATAGTACCAGTTCTTGTACTTTAGAGCATTTTGTACTATATACTGGTAGTACTTGTTTAGGTCAAGGGCAGGAGATGGTCTTGCTTTGCCTTTGTTCTGTCATTTTCTATTATCAAAGTATTTTGCTGAACTAATAGTGATGTAGTGTTACCTGTTTAGATCAAGTGCAATAGATTGTCTTGCTTTTCTTTTGAAAACTAGCATTGTCACAATTATCTTGATGCATCTTTGGAATTTTAGGTTGCATATAGGGGTCACACAAGCATTAACGTAAGGAGGAGGTATTCACAGACAAGCAGACTTGATCGTCAGTTTTGCTTGCTCCAATGATCGAGTCTATTTAGAGAACAGGGCAAACTGATTGTGCTCCAAGGTTTTTTGAGCTGAAATAAGAACCGATTCTCTCTTATTGCTATTTAATTTCAAGTAAAAAAGCTAGTGAATCTCTCAATTGTTCTGTCCTTGCTATTACTAAAACATTTTGTGGAACTAATACTGATATACTAGGTACTTGTTTAAATCAAGGGTAGTAGATAGTCTTGATTTTTTTTTGAAACATGGCCTTGTCACAATCTATATGAGACTTGGGCATTTTAGGTTGCGTACGGGGGTCGCACATGCATTTGATGTGAGAAGGAGGTACTCGAAGCAGACTTGATCTTCAGTTTTGCATGCTCCAATGGTCGAGTGTGTTTGGAGAAAAGGGCAAACTGATCGAGTGACAAGGTTTTAAGAGCTGAAATAAGAACTGGTTCTCTCTGTACCGCTATTATGTTTGAGTGTTTATATTGCTAAATCGCTCACTTTGAAATGCTGCTGAATTGGTCAAGTGCTGGTGAATGTGAATTGCGAATCTATCTATAATTTTTTATCTTATTTTGTACTGAAGAGTTTATATAAATATCTGCCAACAAGAATTATCGATTTCTTTCACTCCCTCTTTGAGGTCTTTGTTTCGAATCCAGCTGAGCCATAGCAAAATGCAATTTTTATATACCAGGAGAAGAAATCTAGCTCATTTGGCCCCTCTTTAGCCTAGAACATTTTAATTCGGCCTTTTAGGGGTAAGAGCATCCCCACTTGTTGACCGTTCCCAGGCTGAAATCCGGACCTATTTTTGGCCAGACGAAACTAGATTTCAGCCTAGGAACACCGAATTTCCTAGCCGCGTTCCCAGGCCGAGTTCCCGCGTTCGGCTCAAATTCAGTCAAACAAGGCAAAATTTGGGCGAATATAGGCGGATTTGATTAATTAAGAGGAAATACATATATATTACATAGAATTCGGGTGAACACTCGAATTTAAAATGTGTTTAGACTAAAAATAACTAAAAAACTAAAGAAGGCCGAAGCCTCCGCCAATGCCGATGCCAATGTCGATGCCGACACCGCTTCTAGATGCGGAAGTTGACGTAGAAGCAGGTGTAGCCGGGCTCGGCCTTGCCATTGTAACATTCCAGGATTAGCAGCTAAAAAATAGACAGGATACATATGTGTGCATTGCATTCATGCATTAGAAAATCTGAGGAATTTTCGCGCAAAAACTAAAAAAGCTATAGAGGGATCGAGATCTCTCTTGTTCAGATGGAAACGTGAGGGTAGGTTTGATGGATTTCGACATGACCTCTATTAAATCTTTGTGTTTTGAGGGAGAAATAATTTAAACTAGTATTTGAATTTTAAATCTGAATAATGAAAACTTATAAAAGGTTGGTATTTAGAATCTTTAATACAACTAGAATTAATAAGATTTGAAATTAAGGATAAATAATAAGAATATACAATAAAGTAATTACAAATAAGAAAATAAATATTATTGAATGAATATGTAAGTGGAATGATAAATGGTAGTTAAATTGCAATAAGAAATAAGAATGGAGTTCTTATTTATGAACAAGATACAAAATTTACAAGTCTAAAATTACAAAGGAAACAAAAAAATTAAACATTACATTATCTTTACAATCATCCAAAAGTAGACGAATGAATTAATGGAAAAGGTAAACTTATTTAGATAAACAATGTACAGTGTATTTACCATTTCCCAAATAGAAAAGGAAAGTGGAAGAAAAATTGAGGAAGAAAGGATTTACTTTACTACCATAATAATAAATTACAATGTCTTACAGTTCAAGAATAATATAATTTTTTACAAAAGAATAAAAAAGAAAACCTAAATTATTTTATTTATTAGTCCTATGTCTTCTTTTCTTCAACTCTCCTTGTTCTTCACCCTGCAAAACAAAACAAAAATACAAGGAAGAAACATAATGGAGACTTGGTTAAAGTATTGCTCTCAGACAAACAGTGTAGTGCACTGTTATTATCATCACTGAACTAATAGAAGGGGACAATTTCCACCAAGGTAGTATCTGATATTTATCAGTTTATAGCCTCAGTCCTACATCATTGGCATTAGGAGGGGCAAGTTTCACCAAAGGAGGTAGAAAGGAAGGAGTAAAACCACTATAATTACTTGTGTTGATCTACAACAGTGCAAGATAGTAGGTAGGTAGCATAAGGAAGAAGATCCTGTTTCCCCCAGGGCCTGCCTTATATAGGACAGAGAACACCACTGGAAGTTCCAGCCAGGGACCGGAAGTTCCGGGTCAGGCTGAAAAAGTTCCAGGTCAGCAGGTGATTCAGACGAACAACCAGCTGACCGGAAGTTTCGGCAGTTGACCGGAAGTTCCGGTGACGCCAGAAAGACCTTCTCAGGTTTGGAAGATAACAAGGAAGAACTTGTGCAGGGAATAGAGAGGGCTTTAGGAAAGGAAAGGCTTAGGATAGAGAGCTCAAACTGTGAAGAACCAAAGCCAACAAAAACAAGAAAAACACAAAAAGATCAAAGACACAAATAAAAACGGGTCGGTGGCCGAGGCCACCTTATATACGAGTAAATGGCTTGACGCCGTGAAGATATATCTTGGGTTCATTACCAACACTCATCATGAAGCTCAAATGGTCTCCTTTAGAGACTATAGAGTATGAAAACTTTAATGTGCGCATAATAGGGATAGCGTTTGTTCATAAGAGGAACTACACTCCCCCTAAATCCATGCCTACATCCAAACAAGATACACATTGAGACGTGGGTAGATGTGCAAGGTACTCAAGCAACATTGCTCGAATCAATGATATTTAGCTCATGCCTTAACTCCCGGAACCTTGCTTCATCAAGAGGCTTCGTGAAAAGATCCGCAAGATTTGCCTTGGTGGGAACATACTCCAAAGAAATGTCTCCTCTAGCAACATAGTCCCGGATGAAATGATGACGAATCTCAATGTGCTTGGTCTGGTTGTGTTGCACGGGATTGTGAGCAATGGCAATGACACTCTCATTGTCACAAAGAAGAGGCACCTTGTCAAAAGATAGTCCAAGATCCTTCAAAGTTTGCTTCATCCATAGCAATTGAGCACAACAGCTTGCGGCGGAGATGTACTCAGCTTCAGCAGTGGACATAGACACACAGTTTTGCTTCTTCGAGGACCAACAAACCAATGATCTTCCGAGAAACTGACAAGCTCCGGAGATTGACTTTTTTCCCACTTTGTCACCAGACCAATCCGAGTCCGTGTAACCAATAAGATCAAAGCTGGCTCCCTTGGAGTACCACAACCCAAAGTTTGGGGTATGAACTAAATATCGAAAGATTCTCTTGACCGCCACCATGTGGCTTTCCTTTGGTGTGGCTTGAAATCTTCCACACATACCCACACTCAACATAATATCCGGTCGGGATGCACAAAGATAGAGCAAAGAACCAATCATAGAACGATAGAGTTTTTGATCCACCTCCTTACCATTGGGATCGAGATCAAGATTAACCTTAGTTGGCATGGGAGTCTTGTCACCTTTGACTTGATCAAACTTGAACTTCTTGAGCATGTCTTGGATGTATTTGGCTTGGTTGATGAAAGTACCTTTCGTCAATTGCTTGACTTCAAACCCAAGGAAAAACTTCAACTCCCCCATCATGGACATCTCGAAGAGATCGGTCATGATATTGGCAAAATCCTCATTAAAAGTTTTGTTAATAGATCCAAAGATAATTTCATCAACATAGATTTGACATACGAACAAGTGGCCTCCAACTTTCTTAGTAAAAAGAGTGGGATCAATGAGGCCCACTTCGAAGCCACGGTCTAACAAGAGCTCCCTAAGGCAATCATACCACGCACGTGGGGCTTGTTTGAGACCATAGAGTGCCTTATTAAGCTTGTATACATGGTTCGGGAAAAGTGGATCCTCAAAGCCTAGAGGTTGCTTGACGTAAACCAACTCTTTCAAAGGACCATTAAGAAAATCACTCTTAACATCCATTTGATGCAACTTAAAGTTGTGATGAGTAGCAAAAGCAAGAAGCATACGAATGGATTCAAGGCAAGCAACGGGGGCATAAGTCTCACCGTAGTCGATGCCCTCAACTTGTGAGTATCCTTGGGCAACTAACCTTGCCTTGTTTCGCACGACAATTCCATTCACATCACACTTGTTCTTGAAAACCCACTTGGTTCCAATGACGTTTTGACAATCTTTGGGGTGCTCAACCAATGTCCAAACATTGTTCCTCTTGAAGTTGTGAAGTTCTTCGTTCATAGCATCAAGCCAATCATCATCTTCAAGAGCCTCGAAGACTTTCGGTGGTTCCACAAGAGAGATAAAAGCATGGTGAGAGATAAAGGAAGCTAGTTGCCTCCTAGTAGTGGAACCTTTATTGAAATGTCCATAAACATTATCAAGGATATGGCCATCTCGAACAAGCTTGGAGAGACGACAGGCTTGACGGCGGGCTTGTGCTTCAACACGAGATTCTTGAGCTACCACTTGGTCATTGCCACCAATTGAGCCGCCGCTTTGACTATAAGCACGAACAAGAGGATCATCTTCATCAATTTCCACTTTGGGGGAGTCATCATTTGGAGTGGAGACTTGAGAATCATTGACTTGCTCTTGATCTTGACGAGCTTGACCTTGAGGAGAGCCGTGACCTTGAGGAGGAGGCCCATCTTGGGGAGGATGATGTTGTTGATGAAGAGCTTGATCGTCGGAGCTTGGAGAGACATGAGCATGGGAAGCTTCGGAAGAGCTTGAGGGAGCTTGTGCCAAAATAGTAGGTCCTTTAGGGGCAAGATGATCTTGTGAAAGTGAGGGCTCCACTTGATTAGAGCTTGGTCCTTCTCCTTCGTCCACAAGGGGATCCTCAATGGGTAGGTGGAAACCCACACCCATTCTTCTTATGTCCTTAGGAGGAATTTCATCACTTGAATCACAAACACCATCTTGACTAACAAGAGACTCATGATTTTCATCAAACTTCACATTGCTCGTCTCTTCATCTCTACCATTGGCTTTGTTGTAGACTCTATAAGCATGGGACTGATTTGAGTAACCAACAAAAATTCCTTCTTAAGACTTGGATTCAAACTTGGACAAATGAACTCCTTTCTTGAGAATGTAGTACTTGCAACCAAACACCCGAAAGTAGCTAACATTTGGCTTTTTCCTAGTGAGGAGTTCATAGGGGGTCTTGTTCTTTTTCTTGCAGAGATAGAGCCAGTTGGTTGCATGGCAAGCGGTGGAGATGGCCTCGACCCAAAAGTTGTATGGAGACTTGAATTCAGCTAGCATAGATCGAGCCGCATCCATCAAAGTGCGATTCTTCCTTTCGGCAACTCCATTTTGTTGAGGGGTATAGGGAGTGGAGTATTGATGCTTGATTCCTTCATCACTAAGAAACTCATCCAAGGTATAGTTTGTGAACTCGGTGCCATTGTCACTTTGAATTGAGAGAATAGTTGCATTGTGCTTCCGTTGAACCTCATTGGCAAAATTGATGACGGTTTGTTGAGTCTCACTCTTGTACTTGAAAAAGAACACCCAAGTGTATCTTGAGAAATCATCCACAATAACCAAGCAATACTTCTTGCCTCCAAGGATATCATGAGAGGGTGGACCGAAAAGGTCCATATGCAAGAGCTCCAAACACCTCTCGGTGGTGATTTGATTGAGTGCTTTGTGAGGAGTTTCATGCATCTTCCCTTCAATACAAGCCCTGCAAACACGATCTTTGGCAAACGAAACATTGTTAAGTCCAAGGATGTGGCCCTCGGAGTGAAGTCTTTGCAAAGTTCTCATGTTAACATGGGCTAGGCGGCGATGCCACAACCAGCCCTTGTCGGCTTTAGCATAGAGACATAGAGCATGAGGAGTAGTGGTCCCTCAAAAGTCCACCACATACAAGTCATGCTCTACATACCCTACAAAAGCCACCTTGAGAGACTTGCTCCACATGAGGACCACAGTATGAGCATTAAAAAACGAAGAAAGACCCATAAGTGCAAGAGCACGAACTGAGAGTAAATTGTAACAAAGAGTTTTGACAAGCATGACGTCAACCAAGGATACATCCGAGGTTACCACCACTTTGCCAAAACCCAAAACCTGAGAGCTTGTTTTATCACCGTAGGAGACCATGGTGTTGGCAATATTTGGCCTCATCTCCGACATGATAGACTTGCTTCCGGTCATATGACTCGTGGCACCACTATCAAGCACCCATTTCGATCCACCGGAAGCATAGTACTACAAAAAAATCAAGCTTTGGTTTTAGGTACCAATTTTCCAATAGGTCCCCTTTTGTTAGTAACAAGAGCCTTTGGCACCCAAATGCCCCAATGATAATCATGTGTGTAAGAAGTTCCCACATATCTATCATATACATGACCATCATATGATTTGCAAAGAATATAAGAGGGATTGTTCTTTCCAAAAAAGTTGTCACTTTGCAAGATGGTTAGGCAATTAGGAGCCCCTTGAGCCATGCCCATGTTATTTTTCTTCTTCTTGTTCTTCCTCTTCTTCTTCTTAATCTTGGAAATTTGATCCTTCAACACCTTGACTTCCTCAACGAGATGCGCATGCTTGCAACAAGGGTTAGGAGTGCTAGACAAGTCTATAATTTGCACAGCGGAAGACTTAGCATGTTCGCAAGTTAATTGAGTTTGAAGCTGCCCATGGGCTTCAAGAAGATTTGAGAATTTTCTCTCCAAGGCTTTGTGTTCCTCTTTGAGTTTCTCAAGATCCTTTTGAGTCCTATCATGGCCACCCACAAACTCAACTTTTTCTTTCTTAAGCACCTTAACAAAAGTAAGAGCATGATCACGTTCTTTAATTATAGAGCACATGGTGTTGTTATGATCATCTACAAGCTTAGACACACTTTCTTCAAGACTAATTCTCATATTTTGTTCGTCCTCAAGACTTTGAGTGAGAGAAGCAATTTCATCAGCGACATCTCTTTCATTTTTACTTAGCAAGTCAAGAAGTTCTTCCTTTTCATCTAAAGCATCCCTAGCATTGTCAAGTTGTGCAATCAAGGATTCAAAGAAAGTTTTAGTTTCTTCATCCAAGGTAGCAACAAATTCACACATGTCAATCATCTCTTTCTTCACCTCTAGACCAACAAGATCAAGAGAGGAAGGCTCACTACAGATAGGTTGAGGAGTGGGTTTCGATGTTACCTCGGTGGCCTTGGCCATGAAGCACTTTTGGTTGGAGGAGATGACATTTTCATTTGGCGAGTCGAAGAGGGATAGGTGTGGAGTTGAGGTAGTGGCAATAGCAGCAACTCCCATAATCTCTCCACCATGAACTTCATCATCATCATCTTCATCCATGCCCAAAAGGTATTCTTCATGGACCACTATTGCTCGTTCCTTGTTGGCGACGTTCTTGATGGCATAGTTCTTGTTTAAGGGATGAGGAGGTCTTGACTTGATCTTGCGAATGAGATGACCACCATTGTCTTCACGGTTCTCAAAGGGACACTTGACCACGAAGTGACTCTTGTCGTTGCAATTGTAGCACGACCTTGCCTTGGGAGACTTGTTGGGTGAGTTGAATCTTGAGTTGTCCATTGATCTTGACTTGAACCCGGACTTGTTCCAAAAGGCCCTTGAAGCGAGAGCAATATGTTCGTTGAAGGCACACTTGAGATCCTCTTGAGACCACTCACTTGATGTATCATTATCATCAACTTCAATAGCCTTGGCCTTCAAAGCAAGATTCACTTTGGTTGATCCAATGGCCCTAGCACGAGCGGACTATGCATTCTTCTTGGCAATAGTCATGGCAATAACTTCGCTCAAGACTTCTTGGGAGGTCATTAGGTGAAAGTTGGTTCTTCCCTTGATATAGTTGAGCTTTTGTTCTTCAAACGGAAGGAGAGCTTGAATGAACTTCCTCTTCATAAACTTGTCGTCAACATAGGTGGCCCCAAGGTCCCTCATAGTGGAACAAAGGACTTTGAGGCGCCTATACATGTCTTTGGGGGTCTCGTCATCTTGCATTGCGAAACCATCGCACTCGTTGTTGATTTCATCAAACTTGGAGCTTTGGATGCTTGCATTCCCAACAAAGAGCTCGGTGAGTTGATCCCAAGCTCCCTTGGCGGTGTCGAATTGGCGAATGTGAGCAAAGTCCTTTGGAGTCAAAGCCTTTTGAATCATCCCCAAAGTTGTGGCATTGAGTTGCTTGTCCACCACTTCACCACGTGTCAACTTCTTTGGGTCATATGGAGAGAATCCATCCTCCACAATCCTCATTAAATCAATAGAAGAGCTGGAAATATGTGAGCGCATTAGATATTGCCAATTGGCGAAATTTGAAGTATCTAGCATGGGTGGATCCGTGTACTTAGGCGGTGGCGGCACCACCGAGTAGTCCTTTCCTCCATTTTCCTCTTTGGAAGTTGGGTTCTCGGGCTCCTCGATGTTCTCACTTGGAACCTTGGTAGAGGTTTGAGCAACAAAACCAAGTCCCAACCGAGTGGTGACGGCTGCGGAAGTCACCCCGGGGGCGGTCACCATAACGGTGGGAGGAAGCTCGGTGGTTTGGGGTGTGTCAAGAGAAACCATGGGGTTTGGCTTGAGGGACTGCAAGAAAGTCATCATTTCCTCGAACTTGGACATCATGGATGACTCCAATTGCTTGAGGTCATCCATAGTGGCCAAGTTCTTCGGGTTTTTGGTTTCACTACCCCCATCGTCGGCCATAGTCTCTTAGGCGGTAAAGCCCGAAATAAGAGCCTTGGCTCTGATACCAATTGAAAGTACCGACTTGATACGACTAGAGGGGGGTCAATAGGCGTCTACCCAATTTTAATTTGTTTCTCACTTTTAGGCTCAACGAGAAAGAAAGTTATCTAGATGTGCAACTAAGTGAACAACCTAAATGCAAGAAAACTTACAACAACCACAAGAACGGTAAATAGCAAGAAGTAAAGGAAGGGAACGAAGTAACCGAAGCGGGGACACGGAGATATAATTCCCGTAGTTCACTCCCAAGGAGCTACGTCTATGTTGGAGAGGTGTCGGGGCCACACAAGGTCACCCGAGCGCCACAAAGGCCTCACCTTCTTCTCCGGTGAGCTCCCCCACAAAGGAGGCCTCACAATCCACTAACCGGTGACCTTAAAGGCGCCAACCGAAACCTTTACACCAAGGTTGAGGGGGAAGCTCCACAACTCAATTGGAGGCCCTCAACGACACCTCGAAGATTCACAACACAAGCCTTAGCTCCAAGGATGCCCTACACTGTATAGGGTTTCAAGAAACCCAAGATCCACAAAGGATGGGTGGGGAAATCAAATCTTCTTTGGTGCAAGTGTAGATCTAGGTCACCTCCCTCACCTCTCAAAAGATCAAATCATTTGAGTGGATAGAGAGAGAGATCTAGTAAGGTGAAGCTCAAGCATTAATGGAGGAGAGAGAAAATTTTCGAAGTAGGTGGGAGGAAGAAGAGGGGCGCCTTAAATAGGCCCCCTCCGCACTGAACCGTTACAACCCCCGCGACCTCACCGGAAGTTCCGGTGAGAGGCCGGAAGTTCCATCCATCATGGCTCCAACGGTCATTAGACCGTTGATGCCTGCTCCAAAAGCTCGACCGGAAGTTCTGGTCATAACATATCGGAAGTTCCGGCGAACTTCCGATGCAAGTTCCGGCCCAAGTTCCGGCAAATAGAACACTTCAAACAGAAGGTTACTGACCCTTCAGCGGAACTTGGAGCGGAACTAGGGGCGGAATTTCTGGTTCGCGGACCAAGTCTGACCGGAAGTTCTGGTGGCTGGGCGGAAGTTCCGCTCAGCAACTTTCTGGCAGGATAAGTTCCAATGAAAGTTCTGGCCCAAGTTCCGACAAATAGAACACTTCACATAGAAGGTTACTGATCCTTCAGCGGAACTTGGTGCGGAACTAGGATCGGAACAAAGCTCAGTTCATCCCGCAGAAAATGCCTGAGTGGAACTTCCGGCGCCAGGCCGGAAGTTCCGGTGAGACAAAGAAGGCTTCAACAGCTCAGAAACACACTGTCTCACGGAATAGTAGGATGGTTGTGGTGGTGCATATAGGTTTGTGCAAGAACAAGTGATTTCCCACAGCCTTCCGAGATGGACCCCCTCTTAATAGTACGGCGAACTAAAACAACAAATGAAGAGAAACTAGGAGAAAAATAAAGGCCACCGTCTTCATGAGATCCCAAGAGAGCATCCACACAGTTTTAAGGAAACATCAACAGTGTTTTTCCTGAAACTCAAGAGCACAATTAAATCACAAATGGGATTGTCATTAACAACAAAAACAACATGGGAAAATATAGTCCTTTCAGCAGGTATAGATGTCTGAAGAAGTAAATCATGTGGGATTCACTTGAGGATTCTACGTGAAGGAGTAAATTGGTGATAAGAATCAATGATAGTACTATGAGAAGTAAAGTCATTATGATGAGATTAGCTCTTAAATTATGATGTATAGGTAAAGCATAACAAGATCATGGTGAGATTAGCTCCGAAACCATGATGAGAGTATAAATATGATAATTAATTAGTAAATTATCTTGAAGTAGAGTAAGTTTAGAACAAAGTAGAACTATGATAGAAGTCGTAGGTGTTAGAAATTTCCAATAATCTTTTGTCTAAGTTAGTAATAGAATCTGGTTAGTCATTTGGAGTGATCATGTGAGGTTAGTATAATAAATAAGGAAAGGATGATTATAGCTAGTCATTCCAAAGGTGAGACAAAAGTTTAGTCAAAACCAAGTTGAGACCACTTTGTTTAAGATTATCCTGTTGCACTTGAGCAATTTGGGGAAACATTGAGGCAAAGAATAGTTAAACCATTTAAGTGCTAAGTATCACAATGTAAACCTATAGGAGGAGGTGTCATATACTACACAACTAAGCCTGAATTCTAGAGATATTATACTCAACTACTATATTCCGAGCTTAGAATATTGTGTGTTATATGTACCACATTTGGATTTATTTGTTTTTTCTTGGATCTTCTTGATTGACTAGATCTGTACATGAAGTTTGACTTGGTGTGCAAATGCATGTTGCAACATCCAGTTACTACTTGATGTTATAGACCTAGATAGGAATGGGAATTCGTGTAAGGGAGGGACGAGTTCCAAAGACCAAGATGAAGACTTACGTGAAGAATAAAGCCAAGTATAAGGAGTATCAACATAATTTGAAGGTTGGATCAAATTCAGATCATTACTAGTCAGCAATAAGAAGTAATATTAATGTAGGGAATACATGGAGCAACAAGAAGTAATAAATTTGAAGTTCACCAAAAAAAGGTGATGTTGCTAAGAAGTTAATGGAGTAATTATACTAAGTTCATGGAAGTATCATGAATAGGTGCCAAGAAGAAAATTTTGGAACCAAATGGTATTCAAGCTCTGATAGTTCGGAGAGAATGTCAGTGGTATGTTGGAAACCATAGGATAATTCATACACCCTAGAATGGTTCGCAGCTGGTATTTGGTGACTTAGTTAACCATATCATCTTAGTATTGCATAAAGAGCATAAAACTTGGCCTAAGTTAGAGAAGACATAAAGGAGTAGAAACATTAAATAAACCGTCTTCCGAGACATCTCGCGAAAGCAAGTCTACCAAAGAAAGAATGTCCAAACAATAGGTATGACAAATAATTTTAAAAATTCACTACGGAAATCCACAATTGTGTGGGTACACCGTAAGTTCTTTCATGAGACTTTAAAATAGGTAAAGTACAAGATAACCAAAGACTAACATTCTAGTTAGAAATCCAATGGTTATTATACTCGTAGTTTGGAGACCATTAGTAAAACCTAAGGGGGAGAGTAAACAGTAAACGGAAGTGCTGTTATCTGAATTCCAGAGTAAAGGTTGGAGAAGAAGTACTAATCTATGATAGCATTAAGCCTTATTTTCATAAGGTAAAATAAATCATCATTATAAAAGTACTCCTAGAAGTATGTCTGCATAAATGATAGAAGTTTATTTCAAGATAGTAGGAATCAAACCTTAAGCTAATTATAAAATGAAGTTGAAGAAGTATTTAAGGTAATAATAAAATATTATCTAAAGCCTGCTAGAGTAAAAGCTTGAAGGTAATAAAATAGATTAATTCTAATAGCCTAATTTTAGAGGAAACAATTCTTAAGTAATCCTTAAGAAGTAATAAAACACATCCAATTGGACATGTATAAAGAAACAAGAAATTCCGATGGGTATGGACTAAATGTGTTCAAAACCAATCCTCATAAGGACTACCAATATAAACCATACAATGACAAACCAAAAGTTTAGTCTTTTGGCCACAACTATTGTTTAACAGAATTTAAAACCCTGTCTTAGTGAGACTTCCTAGACCTTATATAATATAGTAAGGAAATTCGACGATCAAGTGAAGGAGTTGGATTAGGATACCTAATCAGGGAAATGAACTAAATAAGAGACCCCAATTAAAGAATTTTGTAATAAGGACAACTTCCTAAGGGACTAAAGTAAAAGGTACTTTGGAGTATTAGAGACAACAAGTTAAAGATTGTTGAGTATGATGAGAATTTAAGAAAAGGATTTGGATATGGAATACTACCATTACTTCCATTAGAGGTTACCATGAAGTGGAGAAATGCAGTAACCAATACAAGTCAATTCCTTACTCCAAAACGTGAGAGTTTACGAACTTCGAGGATGAAGTTTATTTTAGGGGGGGGAGTCGGTAACATCCCAGGATTAGCAGCTAAAATAGACAGGACACATGTGTGTGCATTGCATTCATGCATCAGAAAATCCGGTGAATTTTCGCGCAAAAACTAAAGAAGCTATAGAGGGATCGAGATCTCTCTTGTTCCGATGGAAACTTCAAGGCAGGTGCGATGGATTTCGACATGACCTCTATTGAATATTTGTGTTTTGAGGGAGAAATAATTTAAACTGGTATTTGAATTTTAAATCTGAAATAATTAAAACTTATAAAAGGTTGGTATTTAGAATCTTTAATACAAATAGAATTAAGAAGATTTGAAATTAAGGATAAACAATAAGAATATACAATAAAGTAATTACAAATAAGAAAATAAATATAATTGAATGAATATGTAAGTGGAATGATAGATGGTAGTTAAATTGCAATAAGAAATAGGAATTGATTTCTTATTTATGAACAAGGTACAAAATTTACAAGTCTCAAATTACAAAGGAAACAAAAAAATTAAACATTACATTATCTTTACAATCATCCAAAATTAGAGGAATGAATTAATGAAAAAGGTAAACTTATTTAGATAAACAATATTACAATGTATTTACCATTTCCCAAATAGAAAAGGAAAGTGTAAGATAAGTTGAGGAAGAAAGGATTTACTTTACTACCATAATAATAAATTACAATGTCTTACAATTCAAGAATAATATAATTTTTTACAAAAGAATAACAAAGAAAACCTAAACTATTTTCTTAATTAGTCCTATGTCTTCTGTTCTTCAACTCTCCTTGTTCTTCCCCTGCAAAACAAAACAAAACAAAAAGACAAGGAAGAAACAGAATGGAGACTTGGTTAAAGTATTGCTCTCAGACAAACAGTGTAGTGCACTGTTATTATCATCACTGAACTAATAGAAGGGGACAATTTCCACCAAGGTAGTATCTGATCTTTATCAGTTTATAGCCTCAGTCCTACATCATTGGCATTAGGAGGGGCAAGTTTCACCAGAGGAGGTAGATAGGAAGGAGTAAAACCACTATAATTACTTGTGCTGATCTACAACAGTGCAAGCTAGTAGGTAGGTAGCATACACATAACTGCATGTGTGTGTGCTGTCAGCACAAGGAAGCGTCAAGGATAGATAAGAGTGCACAGCCGTAGCAACAAGATACCATCCCACCTCCACACTTCAGAGCACAATCCCCACCTTTCCATCTTACCATCCTATCATCAACCAAGAATACATAAATCATCCCACAAAAGCCTCATCCACCTTATGGTTTCTTCAAGAAGCCATCCAATAACTAGGACAAGGAGGAGTAGATCAAGATCAGTAGCATCACAAGAAGAAGAGTAGGAGAAGATTAATGAGAAGATGTAACCAGAACAAGAAGGGAAAGTAATAGTAGGTTAAGACCACCAATAGGCCACCAACAACAGGTACAAGTTCATAAGAAATATAAACTAGATCGTGTAGCACCTGTTCTTATTAGCTTGCACCATCAGATTCAAGTGAAATAATGACTATGTGACAAATCATCCAAATCTAGCTACCCTTCAACTAGAGGTTGTCTAAGAGGATTAGAAGGAGTGGTTTCTCTTAGTTTGCATAGGGATGCTATGCAAAATAATCATCAAGAAATGAAAACCATAGCACCTATCTTTCCTTATCCAGAGCTGTGCCTCGGCCTTTGCATCTTTGGCAGGGACAAATAGCAGCATATCAGGCTGTTTGAATCTACTGTTGTGCACACTCCACAAGGGAGACACCACAACAACAGATCCAATAACAGTAGAAGCCACTAAGCTATTTAAACACTAAACTTCAAGTACCAAATCTGTTCTGATTAAAAATAAAGCCTTAGACTCTTGCATCATAGGATAGGCCATGAGATCAAGCACAATATATGTTCTTAACAGTTAAATAGAGAGACAGAGACCAACAGAGAGGGGAACCAGATCAACTTGTTGAGCTGATGGTTCCTGGTATAAACAGGAGCTCACACCCTAAAAACATAAAGTGAGTATAGTATTATGAAATATGGGGAGTAGCACTGGTGCACAACCTATATACAACATGCATTATATTTTTTCAAAGTAAAGCTCATCACATACACATGGAGATGTTTATTATCTACACTACATATCACACCTACACATTATTTGAAATTTAATTTGTAGTTGCATAAAGCCAAAGTACATTAGAAGTCATATCTTGTACATGAGCATATGGAATATGTAGTGTCAGATTGCTCAATTAAGAAAACCATCATCTCTACTCAAAAGAATGCTCATAAGAGTATATATTTATTATCAATAACTAGTAGAACATGCAGCACAGTACAAGATTCCATTTAGAGCAGGAAATCATCACCAGATCGTGTAATCCCAGACATCTGATCAAATATTTAGTCTAGCAAATAATTCAGAGTCCAGCAAGCCTATTTACAAAGCCATCTATATAAGAAAGAAAATCATTCCTTATAATTATTCCCAGGAATCATTCATCTGTCCAAACTCAACATCAAATGGTAGTCATTTTATTCTGAGGTTGACCATTAAATAATAAGGCAATCACAGTAAGTCCAAGTAACCAACATTGAATCAAGTTTCAGTATCTTATCATCCAAGCATCGAAACATTGTAAGGGCTCATCAAATTGAATAAGATTAAGCACATATACCCTGACACCACCACCATTATACCTAGATAAAGTTCATATACTCAAAAAGAGATCAATGAACAAATCACTATGAATCATTAAGCACCAAAAATAAGAAGAGGAACTTAGCTATGGTGGAACAGCAAGAGAAAGATAGAGAGGATATGAAAGTATGAGTGGCACCTACCTGGGGCAAGTTTATAGCTCGCCGTAGAGGAAGCAGTCCAGCGGTGGAAAAAAACGAGTGGCAGTGGCGTGGCGGCACAGGGAGCGCCTGTGGCACTGCAACCAGCACCAAGCCAACCCGAAGAAGCCTTCAACACCCATCAACACTACATCAATGGCCACCATAGTTCAAACGCCGAGGTTGCACTTACTGCCTTCCCACCGGCATCGAAATAGAAGAGTAATGACCTCAACTTCACCACCATCAGATGACCACCAACACAACACCAAATCACCCTGAACCACCATCAGGCCATCACATGAATACAGTAAGGGAGGTCTTGGTGGGTCGATCTTTCTCAACCCCGACAGCCGCAGAGGTGCCACATTTCTTGAGGTTAACTTGGCCTCCTGCAGCAAGAGGTGCCACCTCGTTCACCTGCCCGGCTACGTCAGCTGGTGTGGAATGAAGCGGATAGGTGAATGATATTGGCATGGGGTAAAGTACCTCCAAAATTCGACAATTATCATCAGCTTCATCGTCAGACCACTCCCTTGGAGGCTCACAAGTAGAACTCTTACCTGTATATGGTTTGGCACTAGCATGAGGAATGGGCATGAAGTCCTATGAATCAAGTTCTTCAGTGTCCAAGGTTGCACGATCCTCATCCCAAGACACTAGGGGTAGGTCGGCACTACCGGAATCCTGTCGAGTAAATCCCTACAAAAAGAAGATGGCCGAGTCAAATAAAATAAAAATCGAGACTAGGAAATGTCAGAATATATAACTCAGAATATTATCCATGGCACAGGATTGGCATGATCATATGGGACTTTATCCCATTACCAGTCAGGAACCATTTTTGTTGAAGATGGAGTTGACTCGTTTCCATATCTGATGGTAGTCAAGCTCAAAGGTTGGGGTCTGATTTGGGTTAAAACAGCAACTCATATAACATATCTTGTGAGAGTGAAGCTGAAGGGGGCAGACTCGGCTACTGATGGAATTTCTCATCAAGTCCTCTCCTGACAGTTTATCCTTCACCAACTGCTCCATGATAGCGTGTGCCTCATTGACAGACAAATACTTGGTATTTGGCTCAAATTTCTAGTTAAATTTTTCAGGAACGCCGACATTGAATGGTGGCAGCCAAATCAAATCTATCTCGCTTGAGTTCTTGACATAAAAGAATGTCCAATGCCACTTATTGCAAGACTCTAGACCCTGGACTCGGGGAAATATGGATTTCTTCCTAGGAGTTATACTAGCGGCACCACACTGAGTCGGCCGCTTCTCGCCAGAAGGGACACCAGGCTCAGGAATCACTTGGGGTCCTAAATAGGAAGTATTTAGCCCACAAATACCATAGGCCAGAGGCCGAGATAACCCTTGAAGCAAGATATGAACGAAGAGAGGAAACATATAGCGTTGGCAAGGAGATGATGCGGTTGTAGATGAAAAAACTAGAAGAATTGCTAGGTAAAGTTGCTGAGAGGAAGAGCAAATCCGCGCTCAAAGTGATACATGAAGACGAGAAACTCACTAGGGCAGGTATCTGGTGCGAGTTCGCTGACGGGGATGCGACATTCAACCTGCAGCGGGATTCACTAGGAGGAGCGGAGCCACTCCAGTTCCACCCTAGAGACCTCCGAGCCTTCCCAGGAACCACGCTCACCAGAGACCTCCTCCTAATATTCTTCTTCGATGGCAGCAAGATATTGGAGATCCATCTCCTCCTCAATATCCTCCTCCTCTTCCTCAGGAAGAAGCAGAGAGTGGCGCAGACCAATCGTAGTGGCGAAGAAGTTCGTGCAGGGGAAGCCAGCGACCACCGAAGAGGAAGACTAGCGGTGGCGCAAAGAGAAACGGAGCAGAGAGGCGACGTTTGGGCAAGAAACAGAGAGCGATGGCGCATAGAAGGAGAGCGGGGGAAAGTGAGGATGACATTGGGGTTTTCCCCCCACCTCCCTATTTTAAGGTCACAATGGTAACTGACGATAGTGGGAACAGTTGTGAAATCGCGCCACATTTTGGGTGTGTATGCGGGTAACCACCCCCTCAGATTGCGCCAGGTATATGGTAACCGTGCACCACGCCGCAACGAATCAGTCAATGCGGGGAACAAGGCGCCGCACGGATATGACCGCTGCCGGTGATATCTGACACTGTGCTATATAAATAGTGTACCGTGTTAGGATTTGGTGCAAAAAATTAGGCAAAGTGTAATAATCACTTGCCACATAAGATAGAATAATATAAAACGAGGGAAGACTTAGAAAGCAAAGAAGGACGTCAAGGAAAAATGCTAAGTGTTGGAACGAGATATGAGAGCCGAGATATAACTCTGGCACAAGAGGATAGAGTCATACTCGGCGGAGTATTGCAAATTATCAGGGCCGAGTTAAAAGAGCTGGAACGACATAAAATATATTGGATACATAAGAAATATTCCAAATATGTTAAAAGGAACCTGCCGAGGCCTATCAGTTAAAATTGCTAGACCTTGACAGCTTCGGGCACTGTTGTCGGGGTGATGACCCCCAGTATGGTCATAAGAGGAGAATGGACAAGGTTGACTAATACTAAGGTTGACTGAGTCAGGGGGCCAACATAGGCCGAGATACACAACACACATTGATGGTATAGTAATGCCGACATATATGTCGGCACAGACATATGTATGAGTCTTGTTTGCAGGTACACCAAGGCCGAGTCATCGAGGAAGGAGCTGAGTCATGGAGTAGGCATATGCACATAGAGTATATGTCGTCTCCTAGGGCAATGGTTCTGCAAAAGTCCGGAAATTCGGGAGATGATAATGAGGCATCTCACGAACGTGTCCCTAAAACCTGGAAGCCCATCCTGTTGAGGGTTTCCTGGAGGGTACAGTGTCAAATACCGTTGAGGGTCAGGGCTACGTCAAGTCCCATCCTAACTGAAACGGTATCTCGGCCCAATGAATACTTTTGGGTACAACATATTCCTGGCATATTCCTGCCAGGTCAGCCCTAAACTTGTAACCTGGGCACCCCTTTATAAGGTGCACTAGGGCCTCCATAGGAGGGGGTCGATCATTTTTCTCCTCAGTAGAATTGTCTTGCAGCATAGTGGGGAGAGAGCAAGAATACCCTCTTTCTCTTCTCCAAACTAGCTCAAGGAGAACTTGTAGTCACATATGATTGGACATTATGAGGTCGTGCATACATGAGTAGGGGTTTTGTTTCGTCTAGAGAGCCCTGAACCTGGTATATCGCGTGTCTTTGTGTTTGTTTGTTCTTCTTCGTGTGCAGTTTCACTGCACTCTCCCTCACCGGATTTCTCAAGTGTACACCCGGCCTCTAACTCAAGCCAGCCCATGAAATTTGCCGAGAATCCACCACGACAATCAAGCAGACCCTATCTCCCCATACTTGTTCTTATTGGCAGTAGAGGGGACTCGTATCTTTTAAAAACCAAGAATCAGTCATCAGCTCTTAATGTAATTAAGTATCGTCCACCAGGTGAACCACTTACTCTTTGTGGATGACAGCCTGCTAGATTCGCTTCGTAATTTGTACTTGCCAATAAGTTACAAGTGAATTGCAACCGAATTCTTTAGTTGCAAGTCAAAAAATAGGTTGCAATTACCATTTTTCTAGTAGCAAGTTGGTTGAAACTAATATTTTCCCGGGATTCTAAACTTAGATTTTTTTAAGTTATTGGTGAGTTGCGATAAAATTTAACATGGTAAAAACATACTTTACGTAATACAAAATCTCGGAATGACATAATTTAACTAAAAATTAAACTAATTTTTAGTGTACTGAGAATTAACAAAGTCATCGAGAAATCCATCTAACGAATGCTTCTGAGAAAATACTATTTCTAAAGTGTACACTTTCAGTTGACACGATCAAGAGGGAATGGCAAAATCCTAGCAACACTGATTAGGCCAATTCTGAGCATGCACCACTAGAGAAGCTAGTGCGACCACGCCAGAGTCACTAGCGCTAGAGCATTCGTTCATCTCTGGTCAGAACTGGTCAATGATTTAATACTCGTTGGTCTTACACACCTAAACCAAGCACGCCGACAAATGAGCCTGCTGGTAACTCAAACATCACATATTCACCTGTCAGTGGTTCGAAAATGGAGGCCGTCGTTGTCCGGCGACCGGCGCCTCACCACTCCACTAGTCCACTTACTGATCATCTCCCAGAGTCAAAGTGCCACTCCACCAGGCACACTGACCAAAATCTGGTCATGGGACACCACGAGAACCTTAATCCCTGTAAACCAAAACCACTGGCGTAGGAATGAACCCCGCGCGCCAATTTCCTCGTCCACCTCGGACTCGCTCCGTTGTTTGAAGCCGCTTCTACCTGACGCACCACCGATGGCCGGCGGCCGATCGACCGCGCCGCGCCGCGCGGCGTTCGCAGCACTTGTCACGCTCCTCTTCCTCGCCTGCGTTTTTTTCATCTTGTCCGCGACCACCATCACCACGTCGGCTCCTGGCTCCCCAGCATCACACCTGGCCGCCGTGCGTCGCCACGCCGAGGACCACGCGGCCGTGCTCGCGGCGTACGCGGCCCACGCGCGCCGCCTGAGCTCCGATTCCGCCTCGCAGACGGAGTCCTTCCTGTCGACCTCCTCGCGCCTCTCTGCGCTCTCATCCCGCCTCACTCTCTCCACCGTCGCGCTCCTGGAGAAGGAGGCCCGCGGGCACGTGAAGCGCGCGCGCGCACTCGCGGCGGGCGCCAAGGAGGCTTTCGACACGCAGTCCAAGATCCTCAAGCTCTCCGACACTGTCTTTGCCGTCGGGCAGCAGCTCCTCCGTGCCCGCCGCGAGGGACAGCTCAACTCCCGCATCGCTGCGGTGTCCACGCCCAAGTCCCTCCACTGCCTCGCCATGCGGCTCATGGAGTCCCTCCTCGCCGCCAACGCGTCCACCGCCGCCGTCGACGAGCCGCCGCCGCCGCCGCCAGAGCTCACGGACCCGTCGCTCTACCACTACGCCATCTTCTCCGACAACATCCTCGCGGTCTCCGTCGTGGTGGCCTCGGCCGCGCGCGCCGCGTCCGAGCCGTCGCGCCACGTCTTCCACGTGGTCACCGCGCCCATGTACCTCCCGGCCTTCCGCGTCTGGTTCGCGCGCAGCCCGCCGCCGCTGGGCGCGCATGTGCAGCTCGTAACCGTCACCGACTTTCCCTTCATCAACGCCTCCTCCTCGCCCGTGCTCCGGCAGGTCGAGGACGGGAACAGAGACGTGACTCTGCGCGAGCTGGACTACCTGCGGTTCTACCTGCCCGAGATGTTCCCGGTGCTGCAGAGGGTGGTGCTCCTGGAAGACGACGTGGTGGTGCAGAGGGACCTGGCCGAGCTGTGGCGCCTCGACCTGGGCGGCAAGGCCAACGCCGCGCTACACACCTGCTTCGGCGGGTTCCGGCGCTACGGCAAGTACCTCAACTTCTCGCACCCCGCCGTGCAGGGGCGGTTCGAGCCCCGCGCGTGCGCCTGGTCCTACGGCGTCAACGTGTTCGATCTCCTTGCGTGGCGCCGCGACCAGTGCACGGAGCAGTTCCACCAGCTCATGGAGATGGTAAGCTAGCAGTGCCCAGCCTGAATTTTTTACAGTACTTACCGGTAGGTTGACGTGTGCTTGCGTTCTCTTTCGTTGCAGAACGAGAACGGCACGCTTTGGGACGCGGCCTCTATTCTGCCGGCGGGGCTGATGACGTTCTACGGCAACACGAGGCCGCTGGACAAGTCGTGGCACGTCATGGGTCTCGGCTACAACCCGCACATCAGGCCCGAGGACATCAGGGGAGCTGCGGTCGTACACTTCAACGGGAACCTCAAGCCGTGGCTCGACGTCGCGTTCAACCAGTACAAGCAACTCTGGACCAAGTACGTCGACACCGACATGGAGTTCCTGACGCTGTGCAACTTCGGGCTCTGAACCTATTATTAGCTCCGAACGAGGTTTTGATTTCACCGTTTCATTGGCATATATGTGAGGCTGACACAGATTTGGTAACGTAGTCGTCTTGACACTTGCACAACCTAAAGGTCACATGTATAAATCTTGAAAGTTGCCTTGGAATATTAAAGAATTTGCGCATGAGGCTAATTATCGAAACCATCGTCAAATAACACTAGCACATTTAAACACATGCAACCTAACATGCATATCTAGTAGATCCGATAAATCTCGCAAAAACTCACTAGTATCAATAGCATACGCTATTTGTAGTATTACATACTGGTAATACGGGCGCACGCTACTACTAGTAACTAGACTACTAGTAACTAAATTAGTGGTAGTGTGGGACACGCCTATAATAGTTTTCCAAATTTAATAAAATATTTGCTACTATTATTGAATTAGCAGCAGTATATATGACAAATCTAAAATACCATATTCATCATCTAGAAGCAATAGATTCATACTACTAAATGGCCTTTCGCAGCTTATTGAAGTTCTCGATATTGTGCTAGCTAGGGTTAGTGTAATACCCTCGAATCAGTTCTATGCAAGTTTTAGCGATTCCTGCCAAATCCACATAGAAACGACTCAAAGATGCCCACCAGGTGTATATATATATACTCAACGAGTCAAGAATACATAAATATACAGTAGAAAGATCGAAATCACCACAAAAAGATACATATCCGAAGTATGGATAAGATGCAAATGGGGCTAGCCCTGAAGAATAACCAATGACGTTCATAACCCTACTCAGGAGCCGGAAGGGTAACCCTGCTAACAACGTCGATCTCAAACCTGCCAAACAAAAGGGGTGCCGATAAAGGGCAAAGGAAAAGGAGAGCGATCAGTATTAAGGCCAGTACACGACGAGTCTTAGATTCGGCGACTCTAGTCTATATAGGTATGGTGGACTGAAGCGATAGCGCAGAAAACACTAAACAACCTATACAGACTCGGCACAATTGTTGGCTATTAGAGAGATAAGAAAGACCTATGCGGAACCAACCTGATACTACCACCAATCATACTATAACACCCCAGCGTTTAGGCACCAACGAAGGGTAGAAATAGGAATCTTATCATTTGCATGCATTCATCTATAAAATCTGGATAATTTTTTCGCCAAACAAAAACCTAAAGGGATCAGAGTTTCTTTCACTATATAGAGGTAGAATTAGCTCTTTATAGTGATTGCTATAAATTTTGACATGACTTTTAGGAATTAATGAATTTTTGGGAAACAACTTGAATTCAAATTTAAATCATTTGGAAAATATTTGAAAATAAAAAGGTAAGTAATATTAAATTTGTTTTCCAAAATGATTTAGTAGTGTTGTTTGATTATATTATATATATTAAACAATAATGAGAATTTAAGATTAGTTAACAAAGTAATAAGAAAGGAATTCTTATTTCTTTTCTTTATTCCATTATAATATTACAAAGGGAGATAAATACATCAAATAAATGTATTACATAAAACAAATTACAATGAAATGAAACTTTATTAAATAATAAGAATATTATTACAAAGATTCTTTACAAAAGAATAAATGGACGATTACAATGTAATATAAAACCCTAGACTATCTATCTACTTCTATAATAAATCTTGAGCTTCCAAATCTTTGTTCCTGCAAAATAAAAAGAAACAGAATGTTAATTGATTAGTTTTACTCTCATTGGATAATAGTGAAGTGCACTGTTCCTATTTACATCATTGAGTAAATTAAAGGGGCAAGTTTCACGAATATGAAGTATCTGTTCTTTCAACTCAGAAATGCTTCAATACAACATCATAAGCCAAGTAATAGGGACAAGTTTCACCAGGATAGTAACTAGTAAAAGGTTAAGCAGCTAAAACAGATTCACTTGATCTGCTCCAAAATGAGTACTCAACTAACTACATGCAGTGTGCTGTCTACCAGCAATGAGAAATAAAGAGAGAGAGATTCGCCACAGCAAAGCAAGTTTTGCTCACCACTTCACAGCCACATCCATTGTTCTATCTCAAGAACACACATGCACAAACTACACTAGCACTTGCCCGAATTCCAACAGATCAAGCAACCATTCACCAAAAAATCCACCAAGAAACCATCCAAGATGGTCACCTAAAGGAGGGGGTGGTGCAGGAGGATAACAAGTACAAGTACCAGATCACAGGAGCAAGGAGGAGTAGGACAAGTACTAGGAGGTGCAGTACATGGTCCAGGAAGTGATCATCACTCTAGGATCAAGCCAGCTAGAGCAAGGCAACAACTACATTACTTCACCAACTACTAACAGGTTGGTGATCTATGAAGAAAATATACTTTGAATCTGTTCTTATCCATTCAATAAGCAAGATCTATTGGAAAAAGTTGAATCCTTAGAGATACAGCCAAGTGGGCTGTATAACTCCTCATTGGATATAATAAACAGTCAAATATAGAATCTGCGGAAATCTCAAGCCAAAATCTTAGTCTGTGCATCATGGACCTGAGTGGGATTCTCCAGTTTTTAAACTAGATATAAGAGAATTCCTTGGATAAGCACTACTGGGCACATTCCAGGAATGGTAGCACCTCAGTAGTGGCTTAAACTTATGAATTTCTTTCACAAATTAAGAATCAATCATAAAACTTATTGTAAACTTTATCAAATAATCTTCCTAAAACCTATAGGAATCATTGCTTAGAACTAACTATCATGGAACACCTGAGAAGGGAGGCAGCAGATAAAAACATCTGTTTTTTACATTGCTTTGCCTCAGACCAGCATCACAGGCCAAATGAAATAAATAAGGATAATAATAATATATCCAGTAGAGTTTTTTTCAACTCTTACTAATACAAAGCCACTCCAGAATACAGATAGAAAGTAGCTCAACATTAGAATGAAATCTTGTGTACTATTGAAATGAAGGTGTCACAAAGATTCATCCTAACGAAGCAAATTCTACAAAGAGATTTCATTACCAAATTCTTTCAAAGAGTTTATCAATTATCTTCCTAAAATAGTAATTAGGAATCATTTTGTTTTTCATAAAGAAACTATCATCATAGTGTATCAGTAGTATTTGAACAGAAAGCCAACTACATTGTTTTGGTACTGAAACAAATAAATCATCATCAATAACTAGATCTCAATCTAGATTAGATCCACAGAATCATCAATCTTACAAGTCATAGCAATCGAATATCAGATAAGAATTCATTTGACAAAGCCATTATTATTAATTCCAAGTCCATCAATAGACAACAATTCTACACAGTCTAGTCACCACAAGTTACTCATGAATCATTCATTAACTCTAACAATCACAGCACAAAGGGGCAGAACCCTAACACAAAATATGAACCCTAATTAGGGATTCCTCACTGACGATGGTTCGACTCGTCGATGCCCATTGTTATGGACTTGAGTTATGGAGAAGATTGGGATGCTGGAGATCGTGAGATGGTTAACAGACACGTAACAAGGGGACACGAGGTTTACCCGGGTTCAGCCCCCTAGAGGGAAAACCCAACTCATGTTTGTCTATTCTTGATTCGGCGGAACCGAAAGTTAGAGGGGGTGCGCATCTGGTGTGAGTTCTATGTATGAGTTGGAGAGATCCTCCTCGTCATGCCCTCCTGGTCTTTATATAGATAGGCTAGGTCCTAGGGGTAGGTCAAGTCGGTTACAAGTTAGGATTTCACCCTTGAATATTCTATCTACATCTTAGCAGTGTCCTTCAAGGAGTCGAACTTCTACTGGGCTTGGGCTATCCGGAGTCTCCTTGGGCAGCAAGTCTTCATGTGGGCCTTCACTGGGCTAGACCGTGTATAACAATGTAAGGTACCCGTGGATCATATCCATGTCAGTAGCCCCCGAGTGTTCAGTTGAATCGTAGATTCGACTGGACACTCTATAGTCTTTCGGGTGCTTCTCATACGAACCTGTTTTCGGGTGAATATGTTAGTTCTTAGGGATTGTTGATGCGCTTGCCTAACTCATCCGACGGATCAGGGTCAGTTAATTGTCATTGGACAAAACAACACAATCTACTTCAGACTCGGATCCGGAACAATGCTGGCATAATTCGACTCAGGATGTTGAGGTCTTATAGGAGTCGAATTCCAGTGCTTAAGTTGAGTACCCAACGCGTCCGTCGGGATTTTTCATCATGCCTGCTGACACGGTATGTTACTGGCAGAGCGCAGTCAGGTGCGATACCAGGCCATCAGACGACATCTTTAGGTCTTATCTTTGCATCGCAGAAACAACATCCAAAATTTTATCACCGTGGAGGTGTTTCGGGTGACCGAGGAGACGATATCTCTCTCAGTATTAATTCGGGCAAAGTTGCCAAATAATTTTTTGTGTGTTTTTTGTCACATATGATCCGAAGGATCTTAGTCGAATAGTTCATAGGGTGCGCGACTAGCGATCCCTATGGCAGTAGCCCCTGAGTGTCTGGTCGAGTCATAGACTCGAGCAGAGACTTTAAATCTACGGATATAATCAATGCCTAGTGCTTTTTCGAATGCGCGATCGGCGCTCCCTATGGGAGTAGCCCCCTCCCCCCGAGTCCGTAGTGGAGTCGCAGACTCGACAAAGGACTCAAAGATTTTATCAGGTGCGCGACCAGCGCTCTTGATAGGAGTAGCCCCCAAATAGTTGGTTGAGTCGTAGACTCAAGTAAGTACTTTTTGTTGAGTCGAAAATTTCGACCTGTTGCTGGATTTTTCTTTGATGATGTCATTGCTGACGCTTGGTGAGCTCAACCGTCTGCAGCAGCAGGGGCGATACGACGAGACGATCGTGGTTCCCACTTTCTGACCTAGATTGACTATTCACACGTAATTTTTGTGATAATTATGATGTCTCCTCGATTCCTGTGCATAGTGGGCGGAGTGCTCGTGCCGGTTCGGGCGGCTTTTGACACGTGTATGGTGCGATGAAGGGCGCGCGTTTGGGCTTCTGTATCGACGGGTCCACTTCATCTTCTTCATCCTTTTATATCATGGGGAAACTAGAGTAATTTTCTCCTTAGTCAGTTTCATTCATCTTCTCCGCTGCTCCCATTTCTAGAGCTCGTGCTGCGCACTGGACATCCTTCACATCTTTACTTTGTCTTTCCTCCGTGCTCATTGCGGTGCTCTCCGCGCCACCAAGATGCGCAAGGCGAAGAAGAGATCCTCCACTGCGGCGGGATTGAGCGCCGCTGGCGCCACCAAGAAAACCTCCACCATCGGCCACGTCACCGATGGTGGGTGGCGGCGCACATAGATGAGGGATGCGGACCTGTGCAAGCTGCACGAGGCTGGTCTGATCTCCAAGAACAAGAACGAAACCCTCCTTCCGAAGGAAGAGTTAATTCCGGAGCCACCATAAGGGTTTTGAGTTATGTTCTATGTGTTTGTTGTTCGCAGCCTTTTTTTGCCTGCCCAAGAATTTCTTCGCGGGCTCCTCTTTCTTTATGGGCTACAACTCCACCAGTTATCGCCCAATTCTCTTCTCCACATCACGTGTTTTATCACGCTTTGTGAGTGCTGGATCGGTATCGAGCCGCACTTCGGCCTCTTAAAAAACGGTATTCTCTAAAGAGGCAGTCTATTACCGGTGGTGTCCATCCACTAGGTGAGTGCGAGATTTCTATCCACCCCACTATCCAATTATTCTCCTCCTATTTCTGCGAGTCCATCCAGCAATGGCGGAACAAGTGGTTTTACATCCGTGACGTCAAGATCGATAGCCAACACTATGGGTTGGATCCCTTCGACTCCAGCAAAGTGATCTCCCGAAAGCGCTCATGGTCAAATGACATCACGGAGGGTGAGGTCGCGGAGGTGGAGGATATGTACCGGCGGGTGAAGGATCTCCAGTTGGTGTGAGGCAAGGAGATTAGTGGCGTTGATATCATCCGTACTTTCCTTAAGCATCGGGTGCAGCCCCTCCAAGCGAGGGCGCATCCGATGTTCTTGTACTCCGGCGCCGGCGACCCCACGAGGGTGTTGGCAGATGAGATGTCCTCGGCTGACCTCGACCGGGTGCTTCAACCTCTGCTAAAACTCAAGGCCGACGAAGAGCTGCCGGGGAAGTCTCTGACTTCCTCCTTTCATGCTAAGAAGGAAGTCCCTCAGGTGAAACCTGCAGTTGCATGTAATGCATTTTCGAGTGTTGCCTATTTTTTCTTGACTGACACCTACGCCTTTCTTGATTCCCAGGATTATAAGGTGGCGGGCATGATGCCGCCTCTTCCTGAGAAGTTTACGGCTGTTCCCGATGGCGGAGACGTAGAATCTAAATCCATGCTTCCCCCTGCGGGGTCGCCTACCGCGGAAGCCCCTGGGCCTAGCGAAGGGCTATCTCGAAAGAGGTCCCGAAGCGAAAGTTTGGATGGAGCAACACCGTCGATGCCAAGGGGGCCTGCCTTACTGGAGTGTCATGCTGGGGACAAGGGTGTGGCCTCCCCTATTCTTGATGTGCCCATCCGGGGCATGGCTCCTCAGCCGCCATCCAAGAAGAAGAAGAATGATAAGGAGGCGCCCGTTTTCAAACTCTCCGACATTCCATCATACGTTTTATGTTTGCCTATTCCTTTGCAAGTGTGCTAAGTATTAGCTTACTGTATTTGTTGATTATCTTGACTTATTTCGTGTGCTTCTAGGAGGAACTCCTTAGATGAATCTCCTTAGGAGGAGCTTGACGAGATGCATGGGGAGTCGAAGGTTATTGTTCCCTCCTCGAAGACGGTGGCCAACTCCGACGACGATCTTTCGAGCTCCTTGAGGCCAAGGAATCGTGTAGTAGTTGCTCGGAAGAAGCAAATTAGACACTTGGAGTCTTCGGGTGACCACGTAAGTACCTTACCCTGTCTCATGAGCGATCCCCCGAGCCCTCTTGTTTACTTAGCTTGCTGCTTCCTTTCAACAGCCCTTCATCCGCGACGTCAATCTCCTAGGCCAACAATACCTTTCCTTGGAGGGCGACCTCAAGCAACTCCAAGGTGCTTAGATTTCTTTTGTTCGATTGCGAGTTCTAATAAGTACTATTTGTGCTGACTTTTCCTTGTTAAATATTGCATATGAGAATAATGAAGCCCTCCGCAAGCCGAGTGCACTCGAAAAGAGTCTCCGCCAGGCGGAGACCAAGGCGAAGGATGCTGCGGAGGCTCTTCAGCACCAACAACAAGAGGCCCAAGAACGTGAGCAGCAGCTTGCGGCTGCTACGGCGTCTCGGAAGAAGTCCATGGCGGAGAAGCTTATGGCTGCTGCCAAAGCGCTATCCGGTAAATCACAACGTTCTTCTTGAGTTTGTCTTTTGTCAGGTGTGGTTCCTTTGTCTCATTCGAAATTTTGCCACGTCTTGCAGATGCTACTGGCATTGCGTTTGATCGCAGCATCTTGGAGCATGGGGATCCCATGGAAGATGCTGTTGCAGCGATCGACGATCACTGTAGCTCTGCTGTGGAATCGCTAGGCAAGGCCAAGGAGGTCCTCACCCGCTTCTACAAGGAGATCAATCCGAAAGGCGTTGCCCTTGACGACATCAAATCCCTAGAGGAAGCCTTGGCGGGTGATGCCCCTGCAAGCTACAAGAGGGCGCAAAAGGGTGTAGGTTGATACATCCAAAACATATCTACTTTGCCGAACACTTTTGCTATTGTTTCTCCTCTAAACTTGTGTGATTTGGATACAGCTAACACGGACTGACACTGTTTTTAGCAGAATTGCCTTGGTGTCTAGTTTATGTGCAGAAAATCAACTATCAGGAAAAATCCCGGAAAATATGCCAAAATCCTATTTCACCAGAAGACTCACGAAGCCAGAAGACGAGACGTAGGAGGGCCACGAGGGGCCCACACCCCCTAGCCGCGCGGGCTAGGCCTAGTCGCCCCTAGAGGGGGTGTGGCCACCCCGGGAACCCACTTGGTCTCCCTCTTCACCTATAAGAAGCCTCCTGACCTAAAAATCGAGGGGGTTAGAAGTTTTTACATAAAGAGTTCTGCTGCGACGCCACCACCAGAAACAACGATTCAAAACCAGAAACTCCGTTCTGGCACCCTGCCGGGAAGAGAAATTTGGAGGGGATCATCGCCATCATCATCACCAACGCCTCTCCATAAACCATCCATGTTTACCCATCCATGAGTGAGTAATCCCCCGTTGTAGGCTATGGAGATGGTAGGGATTGGATGAGTTCTATCATGTAATCGAATAAGATTGTTAGGGCATGGTGCCTAGTATCTCTATTAGTGCTATTTGACTTTGTTGCAACTTGTTGAACTTATTGCTTGTCACAAGGGCCCAAGTGCCATGATCTCAGATCTGAACTTATTATTGATTCATGATGATAGTATTGTTTGTGATCTTATCTGCAAGTTGTGTACACATATCATTGTCTGGAACCAAAGGCCCCGAAGTGACAGAAATTGGGACAACCTGGGGGGATGGCTGTGATGTGAGGATCACATGTGTTCACAAAGTGTTAATGCTTTGCTCCGGTGCTCTATTAAAAGGAGTACCTTAATTGCCAGTAGATTACCTTGAGGCCCCGCTGCAACAGGCTGGCAGGACAAAAGGTGTTGTGCAAGTTCTTATTGCAAGCACGTATGACTATAGATGGAACACATGCCTATGATTGTTCATTATTTGGATGCTTTATCTTATCTATCTGGAAATGTCCTAGATCTTGAAGTTATATGAATAGTCTCGTTCATGCAATGCCCGTCCATCCATCCCTATGCCTACCACACTCATATCCTACTATTTGCTACTATTGTTACTGCTATTGTTACTTTGCTATTGCTACTACAAAATTGTTGCTACTGATAAACTACTGTGAGCAAGACTATTTCCAGGTGCAGCTGAATTGACAACTCAGTTGTTAAGGCTTATAAGTATTCTTTGGCTCCCCTTGTGTCAAATCAATAAATTAGGTAATACTACCCTCGAAGACTGTTGCGATCCCCTATACTTGTGGGTCATCAAGACTATTTTCTGGCGCCGTTGCCGGGGAGCATAGCTTTATTTGTAAGTTCACTTGGATCTTTTATTGTTCATTGCTATTCCTTTAATCATGGGAAAGTCTCGTGATGGAAAGTTTACTATTTTACCATACACTACAAGAAGAGGTATAGTTCTAAACACCTTTGCTGCTCTTGATTCACCGTTTGTTATAAGTAAGATTGTTACACCACTACCACATACACATGCTACACACTGCTACTACTGCTGAATCTGAAATTGCTTCTGATACTCATGATGTTACTTCTACCATGCTTGATGCGAGTGGTTCATTAGGTCCTTTCCTAGATGCTACTATTGCCAGAACTATTTTGGGAAACACTGGAACTCCTAGTGAAGACACTATTACACAAGTTAGCTCACCTGAGTCTAGAGAGAGATATGATATTAATGATGGTTACATTGAAATGACTAATGAATTTATTTAAGAGTGTCAAAACACACACGGTGCTAGTGCTATTAAGAGTCTCCTTGAGAGGTGTAATATTATAACTAAACTGTCTCCTGATGCTAAGTTTGCTACTTCTCCCATACACATTAAATATAAAGATTATGATTTCTCTCTTGATTTATCCTATATAAACATTGTTGAGAAAGAACCTTTTTATGGGACTGAGAATGAAAGTGATGTGGCACATATGAATGAGCTTTCCACTATGAGTGCCTTATTTTTTGATGATGTTAAGATGTGCAAGTACTTTGTTACAAAGATCTTCCCTTTTTCACTAAAAGGAGAAGCTAAAGCTTGATTTAATAGATTACCTCCTGGATCCATTGATAGCCTGATTGCTTGATTGCTACTTTCTTTCAGAAATATTTTCCTCCCAGTGCTAGACATCCTCCTTTGCAGAAACTTTTTGATTTTAAACAGGGAGAATAAGAGAAACTGCCTAAGTCATGGACAAGGTTCTGTGCCTTGATTCATGCACATCCTGGATGTCCATTACCTAAGAATGAGCTTCTTGATATTTATTATAATGGACTAACTAATGATTCTAGGACATACCTAGATAGCTTTTCTGATTGTGTTTTCAAGAAAATAACTCCTACAGATGCTGAAGAATTAATGGCTAAAATAAGCAAGAATTATGATGATTGAACTTCAATTGAGCTAAATACACCTTAGCCTAATACTCCTGAACCGGTTCCAACACCAAAGAAGAGGGGAGTTATTGCATTAAACGATGAAGTGATGAAGGAAGCTAAGAAGTGTCTAAAGGAGAAAGGTATTAGAGCTGAAGATGTGAAGAATCTACCTCCTATAGAAAAATTATGTAAGCCAATTCCCCACTCATCCACTATTGAGGTACACTCTCTCCAAAACTTTGATGAAGGTGATATTCCCTATGGTAAACCTTCTGATCAATGCTTAGAGCAACTTGACACCTTTATTATTAAACAAGGTAATTTTAATAAACAGGTTTGGAATCATTTATTGGAAAACTCTAGTGCTATTAATGAGTTGAAAGATATTGTGGAAAGAACTTCTAATGATGTTAAAATGCTTGTTAAACACTTCCAAATGGTTCAAACCCAAATTGATCAACTTGCTAAGGTACAAAAAAATATGCTAGTTAATGCTTCTGGAGATAAACATTCTTATGGAATTAGAACTAGGAGTGGTACAACCACTCAAGATCCTTTATATCCTGAAGGACACCCTAAAAGAATTGAGGATTCTCAACAATTGAAAGAAAAAGAAACATAAAACATTTGAGGAACCCTCTGAACTTGCTATAGATCCTAATAGTATATCTGTCTCTGATGCTGAAACTGAGAGTGGTAATAATAACAATGATGCTCCTGATAAGGAAGAAATTGAAGAAGAACCTGAGAAGCACACTAAGAACACTAAGTACACTAGGGAAGATTTTATTGCTAATAAACATGGTAGTGAAAGAGAACCTTGGGTGCAAAAAGCAATGCTTTTTCCTAATAAGAAACACAAGTCAAAGGAGGAAGAACACTATAACAAGTTTTGTGAGTGGATGAAAAACCTTTATTTTTGCAAATTCCTTTGACTGATGCTATTAAGTTGCCTCCTTATTCAAAGTATATCAAGGATATTGTCTCTAATAAAAGGAAGATTCCTAATGAGGAAATTTCTACTTTGCTTGCTAATTATTCCGTCAATGTTAAGGATCCAAAGAAACTTGGTGATCCAGGTATTCCAACTATTCCTTGCTATATTAAAAATAATTATGTTAGAACTGCTGTGTGTGATTTGGGAGCTGGAGTTAGTGTTATGCCCTTTTCTCTCTACAAGAGACTCCATCTAGAAAAGTTGATACCAACTGATATATCTTTGCAAATGGCTGATAAGTCAATTACTATTCCTGTTGGTATATGTGAGGATGTTACTGTTCAATTGGCTCATAATTGCTTACTTTTAACTGATTTTGTTGTGCTTGAGATGCCTGAAGATGATAATATGTTTATTATTCTTGGAAGACCCTTTCTTAATACTACAGGTGCTGCCATCAATTGTAATCAAGGAAAAAGTAACTTTTAATATTAATGAGAAAGAGCATACTGTATATTTCCCCAAGAAGATTGATAAGAGCTATTGCCTGAATTCCATTGAAAATATTGAGAGCATCAAAGTTGGAGAAATATATTGTCCCATTCCACAAGAAAGTTTTGAAACTATTATGATTGGGACTATTGCTATCAAGTTTGAGGTAACATAATCATTTTGTGGAATGCAAAGTTTTGTTTCATATAAGATTGTTTTGGTAACAAGACTTGATCAACCTTGTTACCAAAGGGATTTTAATGAACAAAACAATGATTTCACAATGTTTATACTTGCTGATACTTCCAAAATGTATCGACTTTCCCAAACACTTTTGCTATTGTTTCTCCTCTAAACTTGTGTGATTTGGATACAACTAACACAGACTAACTCTGTTTTCAGCAGAATTACCTTGGTGTCTAGTTTTTGTGCAGAAAATGAACTATCAGGAAAAATCCTGGAAAATATGCCAAAAATTATATTTCACCAGAAGATCCACGGAGCCAGAAGACGAGACGGAGAAGGGGCCTGGGGGCCCACACCCCTGCCAGGCACGGGCACACCCTTGGCCGCGCCTAGGGGCGATGCAGCCACCCCAGGCACCCCCTCGGCCTCCTTCTACGCCTATAAGTTGCCTCTCGACCTAAGAACCGAGGGGGGTTCGATAGTTTTCCAGAAAGAGTTCCGCTCCGCCACAAGAAACCAAGATTCGGATCCAGAAACTCCATTCTGGCACCCTGCCGGGACAGGGAATTTGGAGAGGATCATCGCCATCGTCATCACCAACACATCTCCATCAACCACCGATGTTTCCCTCATCCATGAGTGAGTAATTCCCTGTTGTAGGCTTGGGGATGGTAGGGATTGATGAGTTCTATCATGTAATCGAATAAGATTGTTAGGGCATAGTGCCTAGTATCTCTATTAGTGCTATTTGACTTTGTTGCAACTTGTTGTGCTTAATGCTTGTCACTAGGGCCCGAGTGCTATGATCTTAGATCTGAACTTATTATTGAATCATTATGATAGTATTGTTTGTGATCATATCTGCAAGTTGTGTACACATATCATTGTCCAGATCCAAAGGCCCCAAAGTGACAAAAATTGGGACAACCAGAGGGGATGGCTGTGGTGTGAGGATCACATGTGTTCACGGAGTGTTAATGCTTTGCTCCGGTGCTCTATTAAAAGGAGCACCTTAATTGCAGTAGTTCCCTAGAGGCCCCTCTGCCACGGGCTGGCTGGACAGAAGATGTTGTGCATGTTCTCATTGCGAGCACGTATGACTATATTTGGAGCACATGCCTAGGATTGTTTAGTACTTGGATGCTTGTTATTATTTATCTGCAATGCCCTAGATCTTGAAGTTACATGTTTAGACTAGTCCATGCAACGCCCGTTCATCCATCCCTATGCCTACCGCACTCGAATCCCACTGATTCTTTATTCTTTACCATTGCTCTGTTTCTTTGTTTGTTGCTACTACAAACTATTGCTACTGATAAACTTCTGTGAGCAAGAACTATTTCCAGGTGCAGCTGAATTGACAACTCAGTTGTTAAGGCTTGCAAGTATTCTTTGGCTCCCCTTGTGTCGAATCAATAAATTGGGTAATACTACCCGCGAAGACTGTTGCGATCCCCTACACTTGTGGGTCATCAAGACTATTTTCTGGCGCCGTTGCCGGGGAGCATAGCTTTTTTTGTAAGTTCACTTGGATCTATTATTGTTCACTGCTACTCCATCCATCATGGGGAAGTCTCGTGATGGAAAGTTCCATATTTTACCATCCACTACAAGAAGAGGTACAGTCATAAACACCTCTGCTACTCTTGATTCACCGTCTGTTATAAGTAAGCTTGTCACACCACCACCACATACACATGCTACACACACTGCTACTACTGCTGAGTCTGAAACTGCTTTTGATACTCATGATGTTACTTCTACTTTGCTTTATGCGAGTGGTTCATTAGGTACTTTTCTAGATGCTACTATGGCTAGTCTAGGAAATAACAAAACTCCTAGTGAAGACACTGTTACACCTGTTAGCTCACCTGAGTCTAGTGAGAGTTATGATATTAATGATGGTTACATTGAGTTCACTGATGAATTTGTTGAAGAGTGCCGAAACACACATGGTACTAGTGTTATTAAGAGTCTCCTTGCTAGACGCACCATTATTCCTAAGTTGTCCTCTGATCCTAAGTTTACCACTTCTCCCATTGATATTAAAGATAAAGATTATGGTTACTCTCCTGATTTATCCTATTTAGATATTGTTGAGAAAGAACCTTTCTATGGGACTGAAAATGAGAGTGTTGTGGCTCATATGAATGAGCTTTATACTATGAGTGCTTTATTCTCTAATGATTTTAAGATGCGCAAGTACTTTGTTACTAAGATCTTCCCTTTTTCACTAAAAGGAGAAGCTAGGGCTTGGTTTAATAGATTACCTCCTAGTTCCATTGATAGCCCTAATTGTTTGATTGCTTCTTTCTTCCAGAAATATTTTCCTCCCAGTGCTAGACATGCTGCTTTGCAGAGACTTTTTGATTTTAAATAGGGAGAAGAAGAGAAATTGCCTGAGTCATGGACAGGGTTCTGTGCCTTGATTCATGCACATCCTGGATGTCCATTACCTAAGAATGAGCTTCTTGATATTTATTATAATGGACTAACTAATGATTCTACGACATACCTAGATAGCTTTGCTGATTGTGTTTTCAGGAAAAGAGCTCCTACAGATGCTGAAGAATTAATGGCTAAAATAAGCAAGAATTATGATGATTGGACTTCACTTGACCTAAATACACCTGAGCCTAATAATCCTGAATCAGTTGTTCCTGAACCTGTTCGAACACCAACACCAAAGAAGAGGGGAGTTATTGCATTAAATGATGAAGTGATAAAGGAAGCTAAGAAGTGTCTAAAGGAGAAAGGTATTAGAACTGAAGATGTGAAGAATCTACCTCCTATAGAAGAATTATGTAAGCCAATTCCCCACTCATCTACTATTGAGGTACACTCTCTCCAACACTTTAATGAAGGTGATATTCCTTATGGTAAGCCTCCTGATCAATGTTTAGAGGAACTTGAAATTTTTATTGTTAAGCAAGATAATTTTAATAAACAAGTTCAGAATCATTTATTGGAAAACTCTAGAGCTACCAATGAGTTGAAAGATATTTTGTAAAGAACTTCTAATGATATTAAAATGCTTTGTGAACACTTTCAAATGGTTCAAACTCAACTTGATGAACTTGCTAAGGTACAAAAGGTTATGCTAGTTAATGCTTCAGGAGATAAACATGCTTATGGAATTAGAACTAGGAGTGGTATAGCTACTCAAGATCCTTTATATCCTGAAGGACACTGTCAACACCTGGATTTTTAATCCCTGATGCCTGTTATGCCATCCATCGCAATCCCAGGATTAACATTTTAGCGAGACATAACAGATTGGATATCACAGTACATCATCCATTACAAACCGTACATAAGGTCTTACACAAATAATGATCTCATGATCCAGTCTTAATACAATTCAAGCAGCAGAATAACGTAATAATAACGATAGCGTAGGCGAAGCTCCATCTTCATGGTCACAGGCAATGCTAATGGTTGGAGATGATCCTAGTTGTCATAACCTTCCTGCTGTCCGTCTTCCTGATACTCCTCTTCATAGTCTGGCCACGGGAATATCCAGGGACAAAGCCATGAGTACTCTTTAAGTACTCGCAAACTAGTACTAACAAGTGAAGTCGTTTTTGAGTAGGATACTAAGCTCTAGGGTTGTTTTGCCAAAATCCAGGTTTACCTTAACTAAGTTTAGAAGAAAAGAAAGCTAATTGAAAGTTTTATAACACCTAAGTGGGAACTTGAATTTCATGTCACAACTCTGTTGTGGTCAAGTCAAAATCATAATTCATTTCACAAGTCATTTTTAAAACATCTGACGATGGAACAGTATGGCCACTCCAACTGTCCATAACCGCGGGCGCGGCTATTCGAATAGTTTGATACTCTGCAGAGGTAGTACACTTTCACCACAACTTTCGATACATCCGTCAGGAACAATCCTGAATTCACCATACTCAGTATGCGGATAATCAATCCTAACTTTTCAATTACACGCCCTAGTATAGGCACCTCTCCTGTGAGTTTGGCCTCTCAACCATGACCAACTGTCATCTTGGGAACTGCACAGCTGGACAATCTTCACAAGGTAGCCTTAGCTCAAACCTTGGCCGCAAGGGAACCCATACTAAGGTATATAAATTTCTAGTCAAGCTCTACCCAGATTTTGGGTATTGTGGTTGTACGGTAAAAATTGGAATGGTATCGCATCCAGACAACCATCAGTTTTATAAAGGGCTAAGGCTCATGCCATAACATTTTCATCATCAAAATCCCGGTGTTCAAGAACACATGGCAAAACATTTCATTAGAATGACTCATCATTCTAAGGTTTTCATAACCATTTTCACCAAGTATTCCCATCTAAAGTTGATCCAGTTTTATGCTTAGCACTAGCATCTACAGGTGGTGCTAAACTCTAATGAAGGGTGGTAATCAAGTGTGACTTATCTAAGTTCAATCTCATGCCTCAGGAAGACATCAATATTATCTAACCTAGTCCAACTTTTATGTTCTTTATGCTACCTTTAAATATATTTCTAAAATCTACAAGTCACTAAGTAAACTCTAAGAGAAAGCTTTGATAAAGAAATAAAATACTAAGCTTGCAAGTAAAACTAGGATTTGCTATCATGAAGTGGGTAATATCACATATGCTTAAGTCATCTAGTTGGCATAGTAACAAGCAAGTTTTAGCTTGTCAAGTCAACTGGTAGTATTAAGCTTGCCTTGTGCAGAGCAGTGGTTGAAGTTCTCCTCGGCTTCTTCCTCCTAGTATCCTCCTTCCTCCTCGTATCCTTGGTCGGTACTAGCGTCTATAAATAAATACGAGGTACACAATCACCACACAATTCTTAACTACTCTATTTAGCACACAAAGGTTCAAAATAGATGATCTAGCATCATCACTATTATCACAAAGATTAAAGCACTTGTCTTATTTATTTTATTTTAGAAAAGTAATTTCTACTTATTGAAAAACTACTTAAGATTTAATATTCTCCAACTCAAACATGGTACATGGGAATGTGATTTAAAGTGGTGTCATAATTTAATAAAGTTTAACCTTTTTATTTTAATTAATTAAAGTGACTAGTATTGCCTATGAGGCATTCTTTTACTTCTTGACCATTATTTCTATAAGTAAACCTAGATATTTTTATATATTCTGAAAGGTATGGTTAAATGTGATTTTTGAGAGTTGGAATCAATTCAAAAGCTTTTATGATTGAATTTTGAAAAATGTTTAAATGCAGAAAAGCTTCTGCCTTGTTACTTTTACTATGGGTGATCTACAGCTCCAAATGAATTGAATCAAACGGGCTTGGATTAAACACTCCAGTACCTTTCTAACAAAATTGGTTTCATGCATTTTGGTTTAGTAAATCGAGCTGGGTTGATTTTTGAATCTGGGTACATAACTAAGTTTGAAACTTAATGAATAAACCTAGATTTGAATTGCTGGGTCGCACGGGAGGTTCAACTGGGCCAGCCCACTACGCACAGCGCGCTCGTGGGCAGAGTAAGTGGCTGTCCCCACTCGTCAGTGAGACAGGGAGTGGCGAAGCGGTTCGGGGTGATTAGGGCCGTGCGATCTAGTTCTAATCCTACGGTTGTGGTTCATCGTCCACGCCTGAACAGGACACGGCGAGGTTGAACCCTAGCGCGGCCAGTGGGGGTCGACGGGGGCTCACTAGGGCTCCGGCTATGGTCTGCGATGGGGGAGAACGACGAAGTTGACGACGATGATCCTCCTTGTACCAGCATCTCCCCCTAGGGCGGCTCCAATCGATGGCGCCTCTCCTCCTCTGCAGTGGCGAACTCCAGTGAAATTCCGGCCACCTGGTGCTCGCCTTGCTCCGGGGGTGAGTTGTTGTGATCAGTGAGAGGTGGGGAGTGAGATGGTGTGCTCAAATCGAACGGGGGTGGCCTCATTTTATAGTGCCTGAAGGGGACCGACGGGCCCGGTGGAGCTCGTCGTGGTCGTCGGCACAATGTGCTAGTGGCATGGGTGACGATAGGGGACGGTGCGTTGCCTCCTGGCGAAGCTCAACGGATTGATGGCGTGGCGTGGGGAGGTGAGGAACAGTCGGAACATCGCGGCGCTCTTGGCGGGTCGACAGCAAGTTTAATGGTGCACAACGTCCATGGTCCGCGCGGCGGCGAACGGGGTTGTCTGGCGGGTTGCTGGGGTGCTGGCGATCACGCACGCAAGCGGCAAGAGCGGCACGCGGTCTATGTGCTCGTGTCGCTGATGGCGCACTGGCGCACTCTTAGCACGCACGCAGAGAAGCTGGGCGCGATCTTGTCATGTGGTCCAGGGGCTGGCAAGGCTCGAGTGTTGGACAGTGGGTGGCGGTGGACGGTGGTTAGTGCTCCAGACAAGGTTGGCGAGGCTAGAGCTTCTCCTAGCTCACTGTCGACATGGGGGTGGCAAGGGTGCTCTCGTCATGGTCACCATTGATGGCTATGCTTGCTCATAGTGGTGCTAAGGCTAGTTAAATTATTTTGATCATCTACTCGGAGTGTAGAGTGACCTAGAGATGGGACAAGGTTGGCAAAAATTACTGCTTCTAATAGTGTTTTGTGTTTGTTTGTTTGATGCTTACAAGGTGTTTGATGAAATGGCCGCAAGAGATTCAAATTCGAATTTTGGATTCAAAATTGGTGGGTTTTCTAGTTAAATACTAGGGAGTTTCTGGTCAGTTGGATTGGTTAAGGGGCACTGGTTTGGTTGGGTTTTGGAAATGTGGGATCTTCACATATGATAGAGATTCAAATTTGAATTGTGATTTGAATGAGGTTGCCAAATGTTTTTGCAAGTTTGAAAGGTGGGCTTTGATTCACTTTTACTTGGTCTAGCAAGGGGTGAAAAGAATTGGAAAATTTTCTGTTTGAAATCTTGGACTAGAAACACTCAAAGTGGCCTAGTGAGCAAGATTGGCAAAAATGACCATTTGCCTTATTTGTTTTGATTTTCTCTTGATTTGTTTCTGCTTGGAATTTTTTAGATGATGTTGTTTTAATCTTTAAACCATTCCTTGATATTTAGATTAATCACACAAGTCCATTCATGCATTCACACAATCATCACATACACACATGCATTCATAATGATTTGAATTAACAAAAGTTTTTGTTAACCCTAATTTTGGTGATTGGAAATTGGATAATCATTGTTTAACATTTTTGGGATGTTACAAACCTTCCCTCCTTAAACAAAATCTCGTCCCAAGATTTGAGAAAGAAGAAATAAGAAAACTAGGATTTAAAAAGATCGGGAAACTCCGTCCTGATGTGATCTTCTTGCTCCCAGGTAGCTTCTTCTTCAGTGTGGTTACTCCACTGAATCTTGAGAAACTTGATGCTTCGGGTTCTGGTGGTTCTGAAAGCTTCCTCCAAAATACGGATGGTACTTCAGGATATGTCAGGTCATCGTTGATCTCTATGGTGCGGTGATCAATGTTCTTGAAAACTTCAGTCTTCTCCGGAACTTCAAGGCATTTGCGAAGTAACGATATATGGAACACATTATGCACGGCTGACATCTCCTTTGACAGTTCCAGTTGATACGATACTTCTGCTCAACGATTTAGAATCTTGAAAGGTCCGATATATCTGGGGGCTAACTTTCCTTTGAGCTAGAAACACTGCATTCCTTTCAAAGGGGACACTTTGAGATACACAAAATCTCCGATATTGAAAGCGAGGTCTCGACGTCTCTTGTCGGCATAACTCTTCTGTCTTGACTGGGTGGTCTTGAGGTGCTCACGAATCTTGTGAACTTTCTCTTCTGCTTCTCGTACGATGTCGGGTCCGAAGATCTTACTCTCTCCTACTTCCGACCAATTAAAAGGGGTGCGACACTTCCTTCCATACATGAACTCAAATGGGGCCATTTGCAAACTAGCTTGATAACTGTTGTTGTAAGAAAATTATGCGAACGACAGACAGTCTTCCCATTTAGATCCATACTCTAGCACACATGCTCTCAACATATCTTCAAGTATTTGATTTACTCGCTCCATTTGTCCATCAGTCTGAGGGTGATACGCTGTGCTAAAATCTAGTCGGGTTCCTAAACCTTCTTGGACTTTCTTCCAGAATCTCGAGGTAAACTGGGTTCCTCGATCTGATACGATGTTCTTGGGGACTCCATGCAAACTGACGATTCTAGCAATGTACAACTCCGCTAGCTTCGAACTCTGGTAGGTGGCTTGACTGGTAAGAAATGAGCGACTTTGGACAATCTATCAACTATGACCCAAATGGAGTCATTTCCCCTACTAGAAGTAGGCAATCTGGTGATAAAGTCCATTCCAACTGAATCCCATTTGCATTACGGAATCTGCAATGGTTGCAACAGTCCTGTGGGTCTGTGATTTACCGCCTTGACTCTCTGACAAATATCACACTTGGCGATGTAGCTTCCGATTTCTCTCTTCATCTTATTCCACAAAAATTGCTCCTTCAAATCCTGATACATGTTTGTTCCTCCAGGGTGAATAGAATAAAGAGTATCATGGGCCTCCTTCAAGATAGTTTCCTTTAGCTCTAAATCTGCTGGTACACAGAGACGTCCTTTGTACCACATAACTCCTTCTTCATCCTCGATGAATCCGGGTACTTTGCCTGTACCGATATGACGTTTGATTCCGTCGATACTAGCATTTCCTTTCTACGCCTCCTTGATCCGACTGATCAAAGTGGGTTGAAGTTCTATGCTAGCCAAAAATCCTTCACTTACTAATTCCATTCAGAAATCTTCCATCTCCTTGTGCAAGCTTGGTTGCTCCTTCAGAATCATGGAGTTCAAGTGGCACGGCAATCTGCTAAGGGAATCTGCTACCACATTGGCTTTTCCGGGGTGATAGTGAATGTCCAGATCATAGTCCTTGATTAGCTCAATCCATCTTATCTGCCCCATATTCAGCTCCTTCCGAGTGAATACACTTTAGGCTCTTGTGATCCAAATAAATCTCACAACAGTTTCCCATCAGATAATGCCTCCATGTCTTCAGGGCTAGAACTACGGCTGCTAGTTCAAGGTCATGAGTAGGATAATTCTGCTCATGCTGCTTCAGTTGTCGGGATAGATAAGATATAACTTTTCCTTCTTGCATCAACACACATCCGATACCGATCTTGGATGCGTCCCAATACACATCAAAGGGCTTCATGATATCCGACATGATTAAGATTGGGGCTAAAATCAATCTCCTCTTGAGTTCCTGAAAACTCTCTTCACATTTGTCCGTCTATTCAAAATTCTTGTCCTTCTTCAGCAATTGGGTCATGGGTCTAATTATACTCGAGAATTCTTATAAGAACTTGCGGTAGTATCTGTAACATCCCAAAAATATTAACCTTGGATCATCAAACTCTAATCATCAAAAATAGGGTAAACAAAAACTTTTGCAACTAAAAAGATGAAAGCATTCATATGTGTGTGTATTAAAGTTTGCATTATTTTGAATTGCCATGGTTCTATGTTTCTTTGCTTGTAAAATGATTCTTAGGTGAAATAAACATCATCTAAACAATCCCCAAACTTTTCCCAAAGACAAACAACTCAAAATGAATAAATTAAGTGAATGGTCACTTTGGCCAAATTAACTCCCATGCCTACTTTGGCTATCTCTAATTTTCAAAACTCAACAGAAACATGTATGGATATTTGCACCCCTTGTTAGTACTCATAATAAGGTACCAAGGCCCACTTTGTGATCATCCAGAAACATTCAAATATCAAGTTTAAATGACAGTTTAAAATTGAATCTATCTCATATGGGAAGATCCCACTATTTCAAAAACCACTCAAACCAACTCAATTTTCAAAACCCAAGCACCCACAGAATACTCAACACATGCCTAGCACACCCACCAAAAATCTTTTCAAAATTCAAAACTCAAGTTCTTGCGGCCATTTCATCAAACAGGTTGTAGATTCAAATCAACCAAATCAAAAACACTATTTTGAGCAGTGTTTTGGCCAACCTTGTTCCCTCTCTGGTTGCAACTAGCCTTAGTAGATCATCTAGCACCTTTAACTAACCTCTAGCACCACTGTGAGCTTGCCAATGCCATCAATGGTGAGCAGGCCGAGCCTCACCATGTCACCCCAGTGTGGACAGCAAGATAGGAGAAGAACTAGTTGTGCCAACCTTGTCTGGGAGGTAGCCCATGCCTCATCGCCCCCTCTCGACCAGCCCTAGCTCGAAGACAGAGACCAGAGCCGCCAGGAACGCTGCGCCCGCGCCGCTGTCGACCATGCCGACATGCACCGCAGAGCATGCGCCATTCCCACGCAACACGACCACCTCGAGCCCTTGCCGCCCGCCAGCATGCACCCCACCGTCCCAGGAGACCACTAGACATGATCGTTTCATCGCCTGTACCCTGTAGCCACCGCTCTCCGCAGAGTTCGCTGCCTCTACCTCGCAGAGCACCACATGTTCCCGACCAATTGCCACCGCCCCTACATGCGCATTTAAGCTCTAGAGCATCACCAGGAGACCGCCCATCGATCGCCAATCGCAACCATGCCTCTAGCCGCCTGTAGCCCTGTCGCCACCGTCGCCTGCCCATCCCTCTCGGTCTCGCCGTCGAGCCTATAAAAGGAGACGAACCCCGCTCGATTTCTTCACACCATCTCACTCCCCTCACCTCACTGATCCTTCCATCCCTTAGCTGGAGCACGAGGAGCAGCACATCGCCGGAATTGCGCCGGAGCAGGCCGCCTCTAGAGAAGAAGAGAGCCGTTGATTTTGACCACCCCCGGAGCTGCCGCGACCATCCCTGAGTTCGCCGTCGTCGACTTCGTCATTTGCCCGCCTCGCTGTCGTTGCTGGAGCCCCGGTATGCCCCCTATGCACCCCCACTGATCCGCTAGGGTTCGAGCTCGCCGGTGACATGTTCATCGTCGACGACGACCCTCAGCCGTTGATCTCACTTCTAATCCAATGAACCAAATCGCCCCGTACCGCTTCACGTGTTATGAGCCACTGACTAGTGGAACCCCCTGTCAGCTAAGCCCCGCACTGCGGAGTGACACTGGGCCGGCCCATTAACCTTTCCCGCGCTGCCCAAGCGTTTGAATTTAGATTTTTCTATTTTAATTCAAACTCAGTTCTGTACCTAGTTTCAAAAATCAACCCATCTCGATTCAGTGAACCAAATTGCATGAAAACAATTTTGTTAGAAAGGTATTGAAATGCTTAATCCAAGACCGTTGGATTCAAGTCATTTGGATCTGTAAATCAACCTTGGTAAAAATAACAAGTCAGAAGCTTTTCTGCATTCAAACATTTTTCAAATATCAACCATAATAGCTTTTGAGTTGATTCCAACTCTCAAAAATCACATTTGACCATACCTTTTAGAATATATAAAAACATATGGGTTTACTTATAGAAATAACATTCAAGTAATAAAAGAATGCCACATAGGCATTTCTAGTCACCTTATTTAATTAAAATAAAAGGTTAAACCTTATTAAATTGTGACACCAGTTGAAATCACATTCCCATGTACTGAAATATGTGGTGATGACATGTGTCAACATGATCCCATGTTTGAGTTGGAGAATATTAAATCTTAAGTAGTTTTTCAATGAGTAGAAATTACTTTTCTCAAATTAAAATAAATAAGACAAATGCTTTATTCTTGTAATGTTAGTGATGATTCTAGATCATCTATATAACACCTTTGTGTGATGATTGAAAATAGTTAAGTATTGTTTGGTGATTGTGTACCTCGTACTTATTTATAGACGCTAGTACCAACCTAGGATACGAGGAGGAAGGAGGATACTACGAAGAAGAAGCCGAGGAGAACTTCAACCACTGCTCTGCACAAGGCAAGCCTAATACTACTAGTTGATTGAGCAAGCTAACACTTGCAAGATACTTTACCTATGCAAGCCAATACTTGCAATCTATTAACTTAGCAAGCTTATACTGATACCTATGCAAGCAAATACTTGCTTGTTACCATACCAACTATATGCCTTAAGCATATGTGATTATACCCACTTGATAACCCAATCCTAGTTTTACTTGCAAGCTTTATACTTTATTTTTTTATCAAAGCTTTCTCTTAGAGTTTACTTAAGTAACTTGTAGATTCTAGGAAGATAATTGAAGATTGCATAAAGAGCCTTAAATTTGGCCTACGCTAGATAATCTTGATGTCATCCGAAGGGATGAGATTGAACTTAGTTAAACTCCACTTGTTTACCGCCCCTCCTTAGTACTTACCCCACTTGTAGATGCTAGTTCTAAGCATAAAACTTGATCAACTTTAGATGGGAATACCTGGTGAAAATGGTTATGAAAACCTTAGAATGACGAGTCATTCTACTGATATGTTTTGACATGTGTTTCCGAACACCAGATGATTTTGATGATGAAAATGTTGAGGCATGAGCCTTATCCCTTTTTAAAACTGATGGTTGTATGGATGCGATACCATTCCAATTTTATCGTACAACCACAATACCCGAAGTTTGGGTAGGGCTTGACTGGAAATTTATATACCTTAGTATGGCTTCCCTCACGGCCAAGGTCTGAGCTGAGGCTACCTTGTGAAGATTGTCCACCTGTGCAGTATCCAAGATGACAGTTGGTCATGGTTGGGAGGCCAAACTCACCAGAGAGGTGCCTATACTAGGGCGTATAATGGAAAGGTTAGGATTGATTATCCGCATACTAAGTATGGTGAATTCAGGATTTGTTCCTGACGGATGTATCGAATGTTGTGGTGAAAGTGTACAATCTCTGCAGAGTGTCAAACTATTCGAATAGCCGCATCCACGATTATGGACAGTTGGAGTGGCCATATTGTTCCCCCGTCAGATATTTTCAAAATGACTTGTGAAATGAATTGAGACTTTGACTTGACCACAACAGAGTTGTGATATGAAATTCAAATTCCTACTTAGGTGTTATAAAACTTCAACTAGTTTTTCTTGCTTCTGAACTTAGTAGAAGTAAATCTGGCTTTTTGCAAAACAACCCTAGAGCTTAGTTTCCTACTACAGAAACCCCCTTCACTTCTTAGTATTAGTTTGCGAGTACTTAAAGAGTACACATGGCTTTGTCCCTGGCTATTCCCGTGGCCAGACTATGAAGAAGAGTACCAAGATGATCGACCCCATGAAGGTTACAATAACTAGGATCATCTCCCATCGTCAGCATTGCCTGTGACCCCGAAGATGGAGCTTCGCCTATGCTACCTTTATTATTATGTTATTCTGTTGCTTGAGTTGTATTAAGGACTAGATCATGAGATCCTTATTTGTGTAAGACCTTATGTATGGATTGTAATGGATGATGTACTGTGATATCCAAATCTGTTATGTTTCGCAAAAATGGTAATCCTGGGATTGCGATGTATGGCATAACAGGCATCTAGGATTAAAAATCCGGGTGTTGACAGTATCCCGCTAATCCGAGAAATGCACGAACTAGGGTTTGTGTGGTTGGGGCTTGCCAATCTTCAACATCCTTCACCTTTGCAGGGTCAACGACAATTCCTCCGGGTGATACAATATGTCCGAGGAATCCTACCTCCTGTAACCAGAATTCACAGTTGCTAAACTTGGCATACAGCTGATGCTCTCTAAGGGTTCCAAGAATGGTCCTTAGGTGTAGCTCATGTTCTTCTTCTGATTTGGAATAAATCAGAATGTCATCGATGAAAACAATGACAAACTTATCCAGGAAGTCCATAAAAATCTTATTCATGAGGTTCATGAAATAAGCGGGGGCATTGGTTAATCCAAAAGACATGACAGTATACTCGTATAATCCATATCTGGTGGTAAAGGCAGTCTTTGGAATATCCTCTGCGCGAATCTTGAGTTGATGATAGCCAGTTCTAAGATCAATCTTAGAAAACACTTTGGCACCAGTCAACTGGTCAAATAGGTCTTCTATTTTCGGTAGTGGGTACTTGTTCTTAACGGTGACATCATTCAACTTCCGATAATCTGTACACAAACGGTTACCTCCATCTTTCTTATCCACAAATAAAACAGGTGATCTCCATGGCGACGCACTTGGTTGGATCAGTCCTATCTCCAGCATGGCATCCATTTGCTTCTTCAGTTCCACTAGTTCCGACGGGTTCATACTATATGGTCTTTGGGCTATGGGTCTGGTTCCAGGTATTAGTTCAATGATGAACTCGATATCCCGATCTGGGGTCATACCGGGAAAAACATCTGGAAATACATCGGGATATTCACGGACTATCCAGACATGGTCAATGGTTGGCTGGGCTATACTCTTGTTGAACTTGAATTGACGGGGCAAGGTTTCAGATATATGCTCGACTGATATTCTGGCTGTTCTGGTCATGGTTATGGCTTTCATGGCACAGTCGATTAATTCTTTATGTTTGGACATCCAATCCATTCCTAGTACTACTTCCAAACCTTTAGTTCCGAGTACTATTAAATTAGCATAAAAATCTATGCCATGGATTCAGATAGTTACGGGTTTGCAAATTTGTCTAGCTTTGGTGGTTGAACCAGGTATTTGAACTATCATAACATGCTTCAATTTGGTCGGTTGAATCTTACTAGTGCATGCAAATTCTTCAGTAACAAACGAGTGCGATGCTCCAGAATCAAACAACACTCTTGCAAGTACTGAGTTAACAGAAAACATACCCAGCACGACATCTGGCGCTTCTTGGGCTTCTTCAGCATGGATGAGAAAAAGACGGCCGTTGCGGTTGAGCGAGTTCCCTGGGGCAAATCTTCTTCCAGGCTGAACACGACGCTGCTGCTGAGCTGGGGCATTTGCATTGGGGGTTGGGGCAATCTTCTTGGGGAACTCATTGGAATAGTGACCATTGGTTCCACATTCATAACAAGTCACTTGGGACTTGTCCTTTGCTGCAACAGGAACAACACTGCTTCCAGTCCTTGGTCCTTGGGGCAGTGTTGGTGTTGGTGACAACATTGTTGTTGTTGAACTTGGGTGGAGCACGATTGAAATTGCTGGGGTTGTCGGGGTTGTTGTGGTTTCCTCTGGGCCTTGGGTTTCCACGGTTGGGATAGGTCGGACGGTTCATCGGGGGTCTGTTGGTTCTTGGGGCAAATCCTGGAGATGGGTTGGGACGATACTTCGGTGTATGGTGGGTTCCTGGTTGATGCACCATGCGATGCTTGTGGTTCTCATTGGCTTGGTTGATCTTGCCCTCCATCTGAATGGCAGAGTCCACTAAAGCTTCAATATCAGCAAAGGGGATATTGACTAACACTGTCTGCATCTCATCATGCAGACCATTCAGGAATCTCTCCTTCTTCTTGGCCTCATTGTCTATCTCATCCGGTGCATACCTAGCCAATGACAAGAATTTGTCATGGTATTCCACTACAGTCATCCTCCCTTACTTCAGTTCTCTGAATTCATCTCTCATCCTCTTGATAAAACCCGGTGGCACATGGGTTCTGCTGAACTTGACTTTGAACTCTTCCCAAGTCATCATCTGACCTCCTGTCATTGCACGAACGCTGTTCCACCATGCTCTTGCATCTCCGGCCAGGTAGTGGGTATCAAACAACACTTTCTCGTTAGCTTCCACTCCTACAATTTCCAGATTGTTGTCCATGGTTTGCAACCAATCATCAGCATCGAGGGGCTCTTCTGACTTAGTGAAAACGGGTGGATTGGTGTTCTGGAAATTCTTGAGCTTAGATCCGTGGTTGTCCTGATTTCCATGGCCTTATTTTTTGTTGGCCATCTGAGCTATCTGTTGAAGGGTGGTTAAGTTAGCTTGACGTTCGGCTCTTTCGGCTTCACGGTCAGAAACCAACATTTGCAAGATTTGCAACATCGGGTCTGGGGATGCAGTGCTTCCTCCGCGAGGCATCTGAAGATTGAGATAGATCATGAGAAAAGAGGGAAATTTCTAAGGTTCGGGGTTGTGTGTTTGAAAAGTTTTCAAAGTTTGACTAAGATTTTTCTAGCAACTTTCTTTTCATTCATTCATTCATAGCACACGATACAACACACACCACAACATAAGAAACAGATGGTTTTAAGAATCCTTCTGGGAAACTACGATACAGTGGGACCGAATACAACTCACTAACGCTAGTGATCAAGTGCTACTACTCCTTGGAGTCAGGGTCCTCAGCATCCTCCTCCTCCTCCTCCTCCTCCTCATCATCATCATCATCATCATCATCATCGATGAAGGCGAAGTCATCCTCATCGGTGAAGAAGTCCATGGCCTGATCCTCCAAAAAGTCATCATCATCGCTGAGATAGGAGTAGGGGTCTCCACGAAGGTCTTCCCCTGCATTCTCCCTTTCCTCCAACTGCATGTCTATCTCATGGATGGTCTCCTCCAAATCCGTGATCTAGTGGCGAAGACGGGCAATGATGTGCTCCTTGTCGAGCTGACGGCGACGAGACTGGCGATCCTTCACTAGCATGGCAATGGTCTGATCCTTCTTGGCAGTGTTGGCGTACTTGTGGTTGGCGTAGGAGCGGGCATTGTCTAACTCCTTCTGACGGTCATACATCATGAAGCTGAGGTGGTCCAATTGACTCTTTAGCTCATGGTGGTATGGGGCCTCCAGTGGCTGTCCCATAACATCATGCCTTGGATAGAACTCAAAGCGGTTACCCTTGATCTGATTGATACTCTGCCCACACATACGGGCAAGAGTTTCCTGCATGGCCCTGGCAAGTCCATCGAGCCAGTTGTTCTCTCTCAATTTGAACTGAATTCCCTCTAAGGTGGGGGCTTCAATCTTTCCCCGGAGACTTGCAACAACTAGCCACTTCAAATCCTCTCCTTCCTGATCATTGAGCTAAGCTCCGAAGAACTCGGGGTGCGGATGCTCTGGCATCTCTGAAAGCTGGTCCAAGTCACGCTCAAAGATGAGGTCTCCTCCATTCCCCAACTGATAAAACTTGCTATACTTCACATCCATCTATAAGAATATAGGATGAGTAAGTTAGTAGAGTGGTCAAGTGTGTCAAATTTTATGTTAGTTTGCAAGAATTTTTGAGGAACATGAATTTTTCATGAAAGAATCCAAGTGGTAAGAATGAGAATAAGTTTTCATAAATACTCACTTCCTTGTTTTTGAAACTAAGTTTTTGATTCAAACGTCCATTCTAAACTAGGGTGTAACAGCCCAAGCTTGTAATATATGTACTCAGTACTTAAGCATGGCATGCATCTGTTTAAATCAATACAATATTTGCATGTGAGCATGTGTTGAAGTAAATATAAATTCAAAACCCTATTTTTCCCCTCTCTTTGAAAAGCAATTCAAAAGGATTTGAATTTGAAAAGTTACCAAAATAGTGAAGCCCAAATGGACTAAAAGGGCTCCATGGTATTTTATATATTTCACAAAACCTCTATGGTAATTTTGAATGATTCAAAATAGACTTGGAATTCAAAACTTAAAACAGAAATCAAAAACAGAAAAAGAAAACTGTTTTGACAGAAAAAATAGAGCCAGAGCCCTACCAGGCCGGCCCATATTCTCTCCTCTCTCTCTCCCTTGCCGTGAGCAGCAGCCAGCAGCCAGGACGGCCCACCCGGGGCCCAGGAGCCGGCCCGGTACTCCTTCACCCCTCTTTTCCCTTTCTTCCTCCTCCGGGCAAAAGGACGACGACATAGGCAGGTTGCTGCGTGTCGCCGCCGACGCCGTTCCTACCTCGCCAAGATGCCCGCCGCGCCAAGATCCTTGCCACCGACGCCGGTGATGTCTATAAGACCCCCTGCCTCTGCTAGATGATCCTTATCTTCTTCCTATCCCCAATTTCCACCTCCAGCCGAACCCTAGCTCACGGGAGCTCTGGCTCGCCATCGATTCTCGCCTCCCCTCGTCGTTCCGAGCTCACTGGCATGACCGCCGAGGTCAACTCTGTCGATTGCCCCCAACCACTTGAGCCGGCGTGCTCCAAGAAGGTCCAATCGAGACCTCGGTCTCTGACGAACTCCGCCGCCATCCCCAGCGATTCCGGCCACCCCAAGCCTCTCCGTCGAGCCCTGCTTTCTCCTGGTGAGCTAGCGGTCCCAGTGGACCTCCCCAACCTTTTCTTCCCCCTCTGGTTCGACCCCGCACCATGCCTCTCTGTCCGCCGCCGTCGGGCACCGTCACCACCACGCCGCCGATGACCATTTAGCAGCGGCGCCGCCACGAATAGGTAGCCCGCGATGCCCTCGTTCTAGCATGCTTAGTTTCGCAAGCACGCGCGTCCTCCTCCACCGTCTATCGCCACCGTCTTGCCGTCCTCCGCTAGACCGACGTGGCACCACGGTGGCAGCCGATCTGGCCCAGGCCCACCTGGCAGCCGCAGTGGCTAGAGCCAGCTCTAGTGAGAAAAATCCCTGACCTCACTTTGCGCGTGTGGCTGCTGATGTGGCTTCGACCCCACCAGTCAGTCACTGTGGGTAGAATCAGATGTGGTAACAAAAGTTCTGGGTTGTGTTATGACATCAGTCTAATGTAATAAAGGTTTTAATAATTTCAGAAAATGATATAAATTTGTAAATTCAATAGCTAATTCATTATAAGTCAGAAAAATACAAATAATATATCAAAATGTTCAGAAAAATGAGTTCTACCTAATTAAGATATAATCATACATTGATCAACAACTTTAATGACAAGTTTAATTAGAGAACAAAATCAACACCTCTCATGTGTCTCCGGAGTTTTCCGAGTTAGGGTTTTCAACCCTCGGAACCCCGTTTAAGTTGTCAAGCATGACTTAGGGTTTCGTTTCAATGCAATTTAACTTGTCATATCATCATCCTTGTTTAAGAATTACATTGATTCCATGTATTGATTGTTGCCTTTCTTTTCGGTATTGGTTCTTCGCGATAGGATCCGAGCCCGAAGCTGAAGTTAACAACACCGAAGATCCGTACCTGTCTACTGACAGACAAGGCAAGCATAGCCTCTCATTCTGAACCTATGTTTTATAAAGTATATTACTTTATCACTATGATGCACACGTTTCCGATGTGGTCTTTTGTCAGTAGCTAGTGTTACCTATCTGCTGCACTGTTTCCCTTTTGTAGCCTTATACTCCTGATCCACTGCTCCTAGCATACCTAGGTCTGGCATGTGAGCGTTGCTAGAGCTTCTGAGACCGACAACTTAGCCATGCATAGTAATAACGTCTGATCCGTCCGAATGATGAATCAGAGACGCCGGAGAATCTAGAAAGGTAGGAGATGATGACATCGTCGAAGGAGTTAATTAAACATGCTAAGGCTTGTATGAGAGGCCACGTTGGGTGTGGTATTTGTAGTCCCATGCTCGCCACCACTAGGAAATGAGTTCTTGCCTTTGGAACTGAGACGAGCGTACAACCACACGGGGCCTGGACAACCCCTTGACTAACTAACTTGCCTAGTAGATTCCATGAGTCACATAGTTCGGGCTTTCCATTTGGCATACGCATTGAAAACATTTTCGAAAGAGGAGGTGATGGAGGTGCATCATAACAGGTAGGGAAGCGTGGCCGCGGTTGCTTCGGGTCGATGGATCCCCTGGTGAACCAACCTCGCCTCACATCTTTAAGTACCGGCTTCGGGATTTGACCCGTTACGGCAGAATCATACTTATTGTGTGACTCATGGTCTCAGCGAAAGCAAGGTAAAGGTCGTGGTCAACCACCCTCTACCGGCCCTCCAAGAAAGAGGGCTAATAATATTTGGCATTAAGAGTCGGTTGGTACGTGTGGGTAAAGTTGTACACCCCTGCAGGGTATTAATCTTTTCGAAAAGCCGTATTCACGGTTATGAACGCTTGGTGACCAGATTCTAAGATCATAGATAACTTTAACCATTATAAAACCTGCTGATCCACGTGTGCTTAAGGATGCTTCCTCCGGGTCGAGGGCGTGATCCTAGATAGGATATTCTGATGAAGCTGGTGGTTATCGAGATATGATGAACAAGATGAAGAAGTCGCTATCTTATCCCTTTTAAAAGATTCTAAGTAGGCGAGCCTCTTCTCTCTCTTGTTTACAAATAAAGATTGCTTTCCGCAAAAGAAGATCCAGAGAAAGACTTCCTAGCCAGAGCATGTAGATACTAGGTTATCTAAGTCTTGAAGAGTACATTCTCGTACTCAGCCTTGCGCCATTGTTGTTTTTCTACAGAGGATCTGGTTGCAACTGAAGGTGGCTTCTATGTTGACATCAACGAGTAGTTGGGGGTCCCAGGTAGCAGCCTGAGGACTATGGGATGGACGTCACTTTTGTTTATGGCCTCTTAGGCCTTTTGCCAAGTTGTTGTGTAGAACAACATAATTTGCTTTCGCTGTGTGATGTAATGTTGGGTCTATGACCTCTGGTTTGTAATAACTCTAATATCTTACACTGTCAAGAGTTTAAACTTATGCTATTGAATTCCTGTGTTCTGTAATGTTACCGAATCATACTGTGATCTTCCGTGTTTGGAGTTGAACTTATCTTAGATGGTGATCTGAGGTTAGTTTAACCCTAACCCCGGGGGGTGCTACATAGGGTCTCTTATGGTCAGGATGGATCTGATACCAACTTGTCAACACCCGGATTTTTAATCCCAGATGCCTGTTATGCCATACATCGCAATCCCAGGATTACCATTTTTGCAAGACATAACAAATTGGATATCACAGTACATCATCCATTACAAACCGTATATAAGGTCTTACACAAATAAGGATCTCATGATCCAGTCTAATACAATTCAAGAAGCGGAAAAATGTAATAATAATGATAGCATAGGCGAAGCTCCATCTTTATGGTCATAGGCAATGCTGACGATTGGAGATGATCCTAGTTGTCGTAACCTTCCTGCTGTCCGTCTTCCTGATACTCCTCTTCATAGTCTGGCCACAGGCATAGCCAGGGACAAAGCCATGAGTACTCTTTAACTACTCGCAAACTAGTACTAACAAGTGAAGTGGTTTTTGAGTAGGATACTAAGCTCTACGGTTGTTTTGCAAAAAGCCAGGTTTACCTTAACTAAGTTCAGAAGCAAAGAAATCTAATTGAAAGTTTTATAACACCTAAGTGGGAACTTTAATTTCATGTCACAACTCTGTTGTGGTCAAGTAAAAATCATAATTCATTTCACAAGTCATTTTTAAAACATCTGACGACGGAACAGTATGGCCACTCCAACTGTCCATAACCGCGTACGCGGCTATTCTAATAGTTTGACACTCTGTAGAGGTAGTACACTTTCACCACAACATTCGATACATCCGTCAGGAACAATCCTGAATTCACCATACTCAGCATGCGGATAATCAATCCTAACCTTTAAATTACACGCCCTAGTATAGGCACCTCTCCTGTGAGTTTGGCCTCCCAACCATGACCAACATTCATCTTGGGAACTACACAGGTGGACAATCTTCACAAGGTAGCCTCAGCTCAAACCTTGGTCGCAAGGGAACCCATACTAAGGTATTTAAATTTCTAGTCAAGCCCTACCCAGATTTCGGGTATTGTGGTTGTACTGTAAAAATTGGAATGGTATCGCATCCAGACAACGATCAGTTTTATAAAGGGCTAAGGCTCATGCCTTAACATTTTCATCATCAAAATCCTAGTGTTCAAGAACACATGGCAAAACATTTCATTAGAATGACTCATCATTCTAAGGTTTTCATAACCATTTTCACCAAGTATTGCCATCTAAAGTTGATCCAGTTTTATGCTTAGCACTAGCATCTACAGGTGGTGGTAAACTCTAATGAAGGGTGGTAATCAAGTGTGACTTATCTAAGTTCAATCTCATGCCTCAGGAAGACATCAAGATTATCTAACCTAGGCCAAGTTTTATGCTCTTTATGCTACCTTTAAATATATTTCTGAAATCTACAAGTCACTAAGTAAACTCTAAGAGAAAGCTATGATAAAGAAATAAAATACTAAGCTTGCAAGTAAACCTAGGATTTGCTATCATCAAGTGGGTAATATCACATATGCTTAAGTCATCTAGTTGGCATAGTAACAAGCAAGTTTTAGCTTGTCAAGTCAACTGGTAGTATTAAGCTTGCCTTGTGCAGAGCAGTGGTTGAAGTTCTCCTTGTCTTCTTCCTCGTAGTATCCTCCTTCCTCCTCGTATCCTTGGTCGGTACTAGCGTCTATAAATAAATACGAGGTACACAATCACCACACAATTCTTAACTACTCTATTTAGCACACAAAGGTTCAAAATAGATGATCTAGCATCATCACTATTATCACAAAGATTAAAGCACTTGTCTGATTTATTTTATTTTAGAAAAGTAATTTCTACTTATTGAAAAACTACTTAATATTTAATATTCTCCAACTCAAACATGGGATCATGTTGACACATGCCATCACCCCACATTTCAGTACATGGGAATGTGATTTAAAGTGGTGTCACAATTTAATAAAGTTTAACCTTTTTATTTTAATTAATTAAAGTGACTAGAAATGCCTATGAGGCATTCTTTTATTGCTTGACCGTTATTTCTGTAAGTAAACCTAGATATTTTTATATATTCTAAAAGATATGGTTAAATGTGATTTTTGAGAGTTGGAATCAACTCAAAAGCTTTTATGTTGAATTTTGAAAAATGTTTGAATACAGAAAAGCTTCTGCCTTGTTATTTTTACTATGGGTGATCTACATCTCCAAATGAATTGAATCAAACGGGCTTGGATTAAGCACTCCAGTACCTTTATAACAAAATTAGTTTCATGCATTTTGGTTCATTAAATCGAGCTGGGTTGATTTTTGAATCTGGGTACAGAACTAAGTTTGAAACTAAATGAATAAACCTAGATTTGAATAGCTGGGTCGCACGGGAGGTTTAACTGGGCCGGACCACTACGCACAGCGTGCGCGGGCAGATTAAGTGGCTGTCCCCACTCGTCAGTGAGACAGGGAGTGGCGAAGCAGTACGGGGCGATTAGGGCCGTGCGATCTAGTTCTAATCCTACGTCTGTGGTTAATCATCCACGCCTGAACAGGACACGGCGAGGTTGAACCCTAGCGCGGCGAGTGGGGATCGACAGGGGCTCACCAGGGCTCCGGCGATGGTCGGAGATGGGGGCGAACGACGAAGTCGACGACGGCGATCCTCCTGGTACCGACAGCTCCTCCTGGGGCGGCTCCAATCGACAGCTCCTCTCCTCCTCTGTATCGGCGAACTCCGGTGAAATTCCGACCACCTGGTTCTCGCCTTGCTCCGGGGGTGAGTGGGTGTGATGAGTGAGAGGTAGTGAGTGAGATGGTGTGCTCAAATCAAACGGGGGTGGCCTCCTTTTATAGTGTATAGCTAACTTCCCTAGCATGGGTGGAGCTCGTCGTGGTCATCGGCACAGCGTGCTAGTGGCATGGGCGACGATAGGGGACGGTGCGTTGCCTCCTGGCGAAGCTCAATAACTTGAAGGCGCGGAGTGGGGCGGTGAGGAACGGTCGGAACGTCACGGCGCTATGGGTGGGTCCGATAGCAAGTTTAATGGCGCACAGCGTCCATGGTCCACGCAGCGGCGAACGGGGTTGTCTGGCAGGTTACTGGGGTGCTGGCGATCATGCACGCAAGAGGATAGGGTGGCGCACGGTCTGTGGGCTCGTGTCGCTGATGGCGCACTAGCGCGCTTTCGGCACACATGCAGAGAAGCTGGGCGCGAGCTTGTCGTGTGGTCCAGGGGCTGGCCAGGCTCGAGCGTTGGACAGCAGATGGCGGTGGACGATGGTTAGTGCTCCAGACAAGGTTGGCGAGGCTAGAGCTTCTCCTAGCTCGCTGGTGACATGGGGGTGGCAAGGGTGCTCTCGGCATGGTCACCATTGATGGCTATGCTTGCTCATAGTGGTGCTAAGGCTAGTTAAATTAGTTTGATCATCTACTGGGACTGTAGAGTGGCCTAGAGAGGGGACAAGGTTGGCCAAAATTACTTCTTCTAATAGTGTTTTGTGTTTGTTTGTTTGCTGCTTACAAGGTGTTTGATGAAATGGCCGCAAGAGATTCAAATTTGAATTTTGGATTCAAACTTGGTGGGTTTTCTAGTTACATACTAGGGAGTCTCTGGTCAGTTGGATTGGTCAAGGGACACTGGTTTGGTTGGGTTTTGAAAATGTGGGATCTTCAAATATGATAAAGATTCAATTTTGAATTGTGATTTGAATGAGGTTCCCAAATGTTTCTGCAAGTTTGAAAGGTGGGCTTTGATTCACTTTTACTTGGTCTAGCAAGGGGTGAAAATAATTGTAAAAGTTTCTGTTTGATATCTTGGACTAGAAACACTCAAAGTGGCCTAGTGAGCAAGATTGGCAAAAATGACCATTTGCCTTATTTGTTTTGTTTTTGTTTTTCTCTTGATTTGTTTCTGCTTGGAAATGTTTTAGCTGATGTTGTTTTCATCTTTAAACCATTCCTTGCTATTTAGATTAATCACACAAGTCCATTCATGCATTCACACAATCATCACATAAAGTTTTTGTTAACCCTAATGTTGGTGATTAGAAATTGGATAATCATTGTTTAACATTTTTGGGATGTTACAGACACCCTAAAAGAATTGAGAAGTATTCTCAACAAGGTGAGAGTAGTGATAGTCCTCGTAAGAGAAAGAAACACAAAATAGTTGAGGAACCACTTCAACCTGCTGTAGATCCTAATAGTATATCTATCTCTGATGCTGAAACTGAGAGTGGTAATGATAAAAATGATGCTCTTGATAAGGAGGAAGTTGAGGAATAGCCTGAGAAGCACACTAAGAACACTAGGTACACTAAGGAAGAATTTATTGCTAATAAACATGGTAAAGAGAGAGAACCTTGGGTGCAGAAACCTATGCCTTTTCCAGATAAGAAACACAAGTCAAAGGAGGAAGAACACTACAACAAGTTTTGTGAGTGGATGAAACCTTTATTTTTGCAAATTCCTTTGACCGATGCTATTAAATTGCCTCCTTATTCAAAGTATATGGAGGATATTGTCTCTAATAAAAGGAATATCCCTAATGAGGAGATTTCTACTCTACTTGCTAATTATTCCTTCAATGGTAAGGTTCCAAAGAAACTTGGTGATCCAGGTATACCAACTATTCCTTGCTCTATTAAGAAAAATTATGTTAGAACTGCTTTATGTGATTTGGGAGACGGAGTTTGTGTTATGCCTTTTTCTCTCTACAAGAGGCTCCATCTAGAAAAGTTATACCAAATGATATATCTTTGCAAATGGCTGATAAGTCAACTACTATTCCTGCTGGCATATGTGAGGATGTTCCTGTTCAAGTGGCTCATAATTGCTTGGTTCTAACTGATTTTGTTGTGCTTGAGATTCCTGAAGATGATAATATGTCTATTATTCTTGGGAGACCTTTTCTTAATACTGCAGGTGCGGTCATTAATTGTAATCAAGGAAAAGTAACATTCAATATTAATGACAAAGAGCATACTGTCTATTTCCCCAAGAAGGTTGCTAAGAGCTATTGCCTGAATTCCATTGAATATATTGAGAGAATCAAGGTTGGAGAAATATATTGTCCCATTCCACAAGAAAATTTTGAAACTATTATGATTGGGACCATTGCTATCAAGTATGAGGTAACATAATGTGTTGACCCAGCATACCACTGCATGTTGTATTATACTATAGTCGTGGACATAACACTCACGGAGTACCATTCCGAAAATAGTACATCCTCAGAGTGGTACAACATAAACAAAGTGGGTCCACAACATACATTATCATTATTACAACCAGAAATTACATGATGACTTTGAGATCCTCCTAGGTCCATAGAGGTATCCCGATGACTCAGGGCTAAAACATAATAACTCTGAGAACAGAATAGAGAAGCAACTAACTTTAAGGTTTATACGAGATTTAATATATATATAGAGGATAGAGATTTATGCTACTGGACTAGATCACTATATATGATACATCTACACTTCAGATACGTCGGTCTCCATTCCGTAGATGTTTTCGTAATTGTTCCCTTCGACGCTTTTGGATACTTCTGGTTCTTCATAGAGGAATTCTTCTTGGTCTTCAATTGGGTATAGTATTTCCTCTTCCTGACCGTTATTATCTTCATAATCTAGCAAGGGTTAAGAAGATACGTTGAGTACGAGCGTACTCAGCAAGTTCACTAAAAAGGAGTGTTTCATGCACTATATCTACAGCCATAGACCATAGGTCGAAGGCAATGCAAGTTTTTGTAAACATTTCTTCAATGGTTGCTTTTATTCTGAAAAGCTATATCCGTCAGCCTTCACGGGTTTACCAGAACTTTCATGGAGTTCCTTTCCCGCCGCGTTCGTAGCTCCTTCCCAGAACAGGGAGTAACAAGTTACAGTTCTTACATTCTACAGAGGTGCGTTAATTTACCCATGAGAGATCTTAGCTTTGTTGCACATCCGGGATCGCATTCCCGTTCACACTTCCTTGGTATGAGGCCCAGACTAAGAACCAAGCCAATCACTGTCCTTCTCCGCGACCCCGCATACACCGCAATTGTTGTATGCCCAAACTCAAGATATACTTTTCCCTGTATAAAACGGCTATATCTTAGTTGGATACACACAACAACCATTAACACTAGAAATCTGTCTTTTGTAAGCCTAGATCCACGGTAGACTTTTCACCGTATAAAACGGCTATACCCATGATCTGCAACTTACAAATGCCTAGAACAGTGTCCAATGCATGCGAAAGGGAGCCGATTCAGCTGACTTCTCCTTCCCATTCCAAATCTCATGGTTAACGTGTAATATACGATGGAAGAATCACTGGCGACATTGGTTGTTAAGTCCTATATAATATGTTCCTTTACCACCAGAACTTTCATAGAAGGTTATTACCTCATGGTAAATAACCTATAATCATATTATTATAAAAATAGTGTTTTCTGACCTTTTTGAAATGCAGGTGATGACAACACTGGATTTGCAAAATACTTTATAGAAAATAATCAAAGGACATGAGAAAGTGTGAAATTGCATTGATATAGCGGAGTATTATAGTCGAATGTTTCGACTTGACCCAGGACCTCGGGTTCTATAAGAATACCATCATTGCCCGGTAAGGAAAATGTTTAAAGAAGCAATATGCTGTTATGCATAAGTAATGAGATGCATAATGTAAAGTACCAAGTAATTCCCCAACCGTTACAAGTGAGTTGTATTTAGAGGATTTGTTTAGGATGTGATTTATCTTTAAGTTTTCTTCATAAAAGAGAGTAGTTGTAAGGGTTTTTGGATAACATATAAGACATGAAAGTAAGGTACAATTGTAATACAATTCTAAGATTGGGTGATATCATGTAATCATTACAAGGTTTATGTTTTAATTTTGTCATGGCTTAAAAAAATGGTATAGTGTTTCTTTTGAAGTGGCAAAAAAATAACATTTGAAGAAAATATTATTTATGTTAAGTTAATCAACACTAAAGATTAATAAGATTAAAGTGATGGTTTAGGATTAGGTTTAAATGATCTTGAGACATTATATATCTAGCTTATGATATATCAGACCAAAGTGAACTATAAAAATATAATTGATCTTGGGATATAACATTTATGGTATTAACAATAACTAGGATTTTTCCTAAGCATAATGAAATTTAATATTAAAGACTTAAAGATATCATATTTAATATTTATAGATTATACTATAAGATTTTCTTATATAAAGAAAATAGGTGAATTTCTTTTATTATATATTTAGTGAATACCAAGTTTGTTAACTATAATTATATATGAATTGAGATCACTTACTTCTAATTTAAGTTAATGATTTGCAAGACTAACTCTGTAATCTTGGACTTATAGTTGATTTAATATTTTAAAAGAATATTATATAATTGATTGTTTATATTTGGATAGTATACTAAATTATAATTATAGGTTAGACTATTTTAGAGTTAAAAGATTGTGTTTTGAACATGATCAATTGATTATTTCTTACTTAGGAAAAAATATTAAATAATTAACAAAACAACTATCTCATTTAAAAATTGAAGATATATGATCTAAGAATTTTAAAATGTTTTTGGAATACTATATTTAGTATTATTCTAGTAAGTATTCTTACTTAAATTCTTGAAATTGAATTTTATTTATCTTTAGGTATTATCTTGATTTTTTTTATAAAATTTCTCAATTATTGAATGTCTTTAAATATTTGTTTTAAGTTTTATTTGTAAAAATTTTAAGTTAGTATTTTTATTAGATAAGAGATTTATTTTTATGCATGAAAGTGATTTTTATTTATTTTTGGGAATTTCTTTGAATTTATTAAATTTCATTTAGTTATTTAAAGGTGTTAATGTTTATCTGCATTTTATTAAACCTAAATAAATATGATTATATTTTTCTTAGGTGGAGATTATTTTAATAAACATTTTGATGTATTAAATACATTTTTAGGATTTCTATACATTTTTTAAAAAATAAAATAATGTATAGGGGTATCTTGGTCATTACTTTATTCTAGCTTTTTCTTATGCCCTCCTTTCTTTTTATTCAGGTATGTTTGGTTGGCAACATAACTGGCTCGACCCAGCCAGGTCTGGCTCGAGGTTAACCCGACCCCGGCCCCTTCACCCCTCTCACATCTCGCTCTTGGAACAAACCCGATCCTCCCCTCTACGACGCCCACCGCCGCCGCTCGCCAAATCCTGACAAACACCGGTTGCTACGGCCATCGCCGCCAGCCATCCTAGGTCCGCCTATCTTAGACCTACTCATCCCTCCAATTCGATTTGTGAATGACGCCCTATTGATTTCGCCCCTTCAATTATCTGGTTCTAGGGTTCTTGCTTCCCTAGCTCTAGAGGTTGATGTTGACCTGTGGTGTTGTCCTGGTGTGTTCGTGGTCGCTGGCCATAGCTGCTTGCGGTGACGAGCTGGTGTTTTGCTAGTGTGGTAATGTCCAGCACCGCCGTGCTTCTCCTTGGCTGTCTTGGTTGCGGCCTAGGCGCAGGTTGCAGCGCCTCTAGGTGCTCCTCGTGCCGCCGCCCTGGCTCCCATCACCTCTATGTCACCACCGTCTACTTCCTCTTCTTGCTATGTGAGGCCAATCGGGTAAGTTTCTTTCTATCTCACTCTCTCTCGGTATGAATCCTAATTAGGGTTCCTCACTTTGGTTCTTGATACATTACAGTAGGTTTGCTACATAACTTGCTTAATGAATTTGGCTCGAAAATTTATCTATCTGAATTGGATAGTGGATGGTACTGGTTTGTGACTCCAGATTAATGAATTTATTCTTATATAAGGTTTGTCTGGTTGTTCAGTGTAACATCCCAAAAATACTAAACTTGGATCATCAAATTTAGGGTTAACAAAAACTTTTTTAATTAAAAAATATTAAAGCATCCATATGTGTGTGTATTAAAATTTGGATTCCGTTGAATTGCCATGATTCTGTGTTTACTTGCTTGTAAAATGATTCTTAGGTGAAATAAACATCATCTAAACAATCACCAAACTTTTCCCAAAGACAAACAAGTTGTCGTGGGAATGGTCACGGCAGATGCTGCAATCGGCAGCGAGTAGTAGAACGAGGGGAAAGGGCGGCCAGCCATCTGCGGAGCGAGATGAGGGCGGAGACACAGGGTTTTACCCAGGTTTGGCCCCCCGGGGGGTAAATACCTACTCCTGCTAGATTGTATTATGAAGGTGGTACAATGGGCGAGCTCGGCGGCTAAGCGGTCGCGTGAAATATGATGGCACGTATCTCTACACGCCCCGCAGGGAGGTTTATATAGGCTCACCTTCCCTAGGGTTTACATATCTCAACCGTGTCAGTTAAAGCTTCGATACTCGTTTAACCTAATCCGACTGGGCCTATCTACTTTGGGCCTTGACTTCCGATCGCTTGGTTCCTCATTGGGCTTCAATCCGATCCGTCTTGCGAGCCCACTCGCCAAGTCTTGGGCGATCGGAAGCGTCTGCTGGGTATACCCGGTAGGCATATCCCCATCGATAGTCCCCGAGGCCGTCGATTTGGCGTAGGTGGCTGCTGGCGATCGAACATCTGGTGCTGAGTAGACATCGGTCGAATCAACGGCGGGCTCTGTATAAAGGAAAAACTAATCACACTACTCGCAGCTTTGGCAAGTCGGTCGTGGCTCTTGTCATAGTGGTTGGGTGAGCAGTGGCTGAAGTTGGACCGTTAAACATGGTCAAACTAGCCGTTGGAGTTAATCCAACGGTAACTTTTGGCGTAATCATCGGCGATAGCGGTTTCCCTGATTTGGCGGGTAGCAACGCTATATAAGAGGAATGGCTAACGATCGGAGGACCACCGTCTCACCATTTCCTCCATTGCGTGCACCTTTCGCCTCCCCTCCGCTGTGACCAACAGGAAATCCTCGAGCCCCACAAATCTTTACGCCATGGCCCTCTCCACGAACCTTGGGGCAAATCAAAATGCACTAGGCGACTGGCTTCCTTTGAGGAGGCCGGGATTACTGCAAGCCGGCTCTTTGGCGCATCCCAGCGGAGAAGTGACTCAAACCCACGAGAGGAGTTCATCCGCTTCACCAGTCATCTCGAGCAGGGGCTAGGGTTCCCCACGTCCCTATTCTTCGGCGCTTCTGCTCCTACTACGGGATCCATCCGTCGGATCTGGGCCCCATAGCGTCGAGCAGCTTCGCCATCTTTGTGGCGTTCTGCGAGTGCTACTTGGCTGCCGCCATACTTCCCTCTTTGGCAAGATCTGTTCCATGGGACGGATCAGCCGCGAGAGGCGGCGCCCAATGCTCGCCGCGGGTGGCCTAACCTTCCAGCTGAAGTCGAAGGCCTCATTCTTGACCTGATGCTGCCCGCCAAAACAGCGGCGGCTGGAAAAAGTCGTGGTTCTCGTTGCTTGGCGACTCCGGAAGCGAGGCGGCGATTCGCGGTACTCCGCCCGTCGGTCGAGCGCGTCGCCTTCAAATCGGCACGCTTCCCGGCGACCAGCGGATGGTCGTCGACGAGATGCTTCAGACCATCCGCGGTCTGAAGAAGAAGGGCCTCCAGACGATAAACCTGTACCACTGCTGGCTCGAGGCGACTTCGTCCGCTGGCCGCGAAAGCACTACATGTACCAAGACACTGGGGCGACCCGACAAAGGCTAGCCTGGCCGTGTGGAGGCTCGACGACTACACCGCGGCCCTGAAGAAAATCACCCAAGCGGTGTACTTGGACGCTCAAGCTGGGGTCGCCCCCTATACCGTGAAGCGCTCAGCCCCAATAGTAATCACTTCGTATCATTTGCAGTCGCAGTCCTTTTGCAGTCGCGGTCATACTAACTTCAACTTGCCTTTGTTGTAGCTGTTCCAAGTGGTGGAAGGGTGGCTCCCGCCCTCGGATGACGAGAATTCGAGCTCGTCCGTCCAAGACATGGGAGTCGCCCGCTAGGAAGCGACAAGCGACAGCAATGACGGATCCGAGGAGGAAGCCGCCCGGCTGGCTTCGCAAGACCAGCTGAACGTCGGCCTTGAGCTCGAGGCGAAGCAAGAGCACCATGATGATGAAGAAGAACTTCCAGAGACGACATCACGCTGCCAAGCTACTCCGTCAAAGAAGAAGAGGAAGGAGAAGGAGGCGAAGGCCCCTCCAAGAAGGAAGACGAAACCGACGAGGCCGGCCTCGCCACCACACTCGGCAAGCAGTTCCGACGCCCCCAGCCCGGCCAAGGATGAGGCACCGCCGACGACGGACGCGCTGGACATGGCCACCATCGAGGTGCCCCTGGCGTCGATGCCTCCGCCATTCGCCCCGGTCTCGGGGCTGGGGGAGGCTCCGGCCGCAGCGACTTCGCCTCGCAGGGAAGCTCCTGTCGAAGAAGTTCTGAGAGCTCGGTCGCAGCTTCGACGACGAAGAAGCCGTCCGTGTCTTGGCACGTGATGTCCTGGACATGGGGCTCAACTGCCGGCGGGCCACGAGCTGGAGAAGCCAGCCGGCCTCCGTACGGGGCTGCGCTTCATTCCGGTCGACAAGTGAGTGCACTCGCCTTCCTTTGTCTCCCATAATCATTGAATTATCTTGCTTATATGATCGATGTACAGGACCAGAGTGAAGAAGATGGGCCACCCAACCGTGGCTAAGGTGCCGTCCGTCGTCAGCGCGGAGGATTCTTCCCGCAAGAGGAAGGCGAACGAAGTCGTCGTCCCTGCGAATGGCGGCAAGAAGGCCAAGGGTGACGCCGTCGTCACGATTTCTGACGACACACGGCGCGCCGCTGGTCCTGCAAGGCGGCGCGTCCACGAAGGAGGCGCTCTGTTGCACAGAACGGCGAGCCGACCTCCTTTGGGGCGGGTGCCTCTATCGCCACCTTCCCGCGCTTCATGACCAAGGCGGCCGCGGCGAGTGGAACTTCGCCTTCAAGCCACACTCCAGGAGTCGCCGACGCTGAAGTTGACCAGCGCCGTGGGCATACGCCAGCTCTCCTCGCGTCCGTGGATGCGATACAACTCCACGGCATGCTTGGCGCAGCCATCCAGGTACATCCAGTCCCCGAGGATCAGGTCGGTGCTTTGCAGCGGCCTGATCATTTTAGTGTCTTATATTCACTTTTCGCATCCAGTCCCGATGCGCATCGCTGAATTTCAGCGGGTGGGCACTTAAAATTCTTTGAGTACCGGTCCCGATGCGCTTTTCGCTGAATTTCAGCGGGTGGGCACTTTAAATTTCTTTGATTGCCGGTCCCGATGCGCTTTTCGCTGAATTTAAGCGGGTGGGCACTTTAGGAGTTTCTTTGATTGACCTTTTGGTGATGTGCAGGGTCTGCAACTTGAATCGGCCGACCGATTGGCGGCGAAGCAGCGCGCGGAAAAGGAACTGGCCATCGTCCAGGAGGCGAACGAAGGGCTTCGGGCTGTTGCCGCGAAGGCAGAGGAAGCTCGCCAGGGGCTTGTCCCGCTAGTGAATTGGCGGCGGCGCAGTTGGCTTTGAGTTCGGTCGAACAACAGATCACCAACCTCGAGCGCCAGCTGCAGGAGGCGAAGGAAGAAGGGAGCTTAGCCGATGGGCGAGCCAAGACCGCCGTTGTAGCCGCTGAAGAGGATCGCAGAGTGTCGGAAGTCCTTATTGCTGGGCTTCAGGATGACCATATGTCACTTCAATGCTTCATCACGGATCTCGCCCGCCCGTTGATTGGTAAGTGCGTCTGCCTCTTTCAGTAGTTGTGCCATTTGTGGTGTCCGTCGTATTCATTATTGTCTTCTACTCGCAGGTCGCATCATCGACAGCGCCGAAGAAGCAAGCACGTTCAACGCACGGCAGTGTGTGAGCACGCTTGTCGATTCGGCAACGTTGTCGGCGACGTGCATCCGTGCCCATCTCCAGGAGATATCGCCCACGGAAGTGATTCCCAGCGACCTTGTTGAGGTGTGGAGGTGTTTTATTATTGTGGTCGACTCGCCCGGACTCGAAGAGCCAGTCGCTAGGCGACTCCCTTGAACGCGCTGTACTTCACCGTTTTCCCGTCTTGTGAACGAGGTCAGTGCGAGTCCCCGGCGTGGTACTTGGCTGTTCCGAGCACGACTCGAGGTGAGTGAGGACTTGCGCGTTAGTTTGTCGCGTCACTCCTGCCTGGCGTGGGGGTCGGCGTGTGAGTCCTAGTCATGCTCTCCTACTTGGTGTTTTCCCGGACCGCTCGAGGTGAACTGGTCCGCAGTCCCCGAGCGTGGTACTTAGCCGTTCGAGTCGCTATGTCGAGGATGCAGAGGACCGTGGTCGCTGTAAGAAGCGTAGGCAGTAGTCTTGGTTCGTAGAACCAGTCGAGCTAGGCGACTCCAATGGGGCTCCGGGTAGGCGTTTTTCGTGGACGATGCAAGGCCTGAGGTGACTCAGTGCTCTTGCACCGCACTACTTAGCCGTGCCGATCGCTGTACCAAAGGTTGACTTCTGCGGTTAGCGTGTTGCTGTTATTAGGAGTGCGAGTGGCACAAGACACGGAGAGTAGGCGCAATTTGCGGTAACCGTTTCTTTTTATTTCGTAGCGACTGGAGAGTACATATGTGGGGTTCTAGGTGTAGAACTTCCGTAGGAGGTTTACATTCCATGGTCGCTTGACGTCGAGTTCGCCGTCTCCGCGGACGTCGGTGAGGTAGTAGGCGTCGTTGTCGAGTACACGGCCGATGGAGAATGGTCCCTCCCATGGAGGGGAAAGCTTGTGCATGCCCTTCTTGTCCTGGATGAGACGCAGCACCAGGTCGCCTTCTTGGAAGGTGCGAGTTTTCACCCGCCGTCTGTGATAGCGGCGGAGTCCTTGTTGGTAGATGGCGGTCTGGCGGCGAAACTAGGTCGCGTGCCTCGTCGAGTTGATCGACTCCATCCTGTCGTGCGAGTTCGTTCGCAGCTTCCATGTAGTGGACGACCCTTGGCGAGTCGTGCTCAAGGTCGGTGGGCATGACTGCCTCGGCGCCGTACACCATGAAGAAGGGGGTGAATCCTGTCGACCTGTTGAGCGAGGTGCGGATTCCCCAGATGATGGAGGGTAGCTCCTCGACCCAGCACCCGGCGGTGCGCTCAAGTGGTACTTGGAGTCGCGGCTTCAGGCCGTGGAGGATGCTTTGGTTGGCCCGTTCCGCCTGGCTGTTGGATTCCGTGTGGGCGACTGACGCGAGGTCGAGCCGAATGTGGTGCTCTTCGCAGAATTCGGCCATGGCTCCTTTGGCGAAGTTGGTGCCGTTGTCCGTGATGATGCTGTTGGGGAACCCGTAGCGATATATGAGTTCGCGTAGGAATTTCGTGGCGGTCTTCCCGTCGCATTTCGGACAGCTTGGCCTCCACCCACTTTGTGAATTTGTCGATCGCGACTAGGAGGTGGGTGTAATCGGAGGAGCCTTCTTGAAGGGCCCACCATGTCCATGCCCCATACGGCGAATGGCGGTGATGGGTATTGTTTTGGCGCTGAGCTCGGCGTCGTCTGGTTGGCGTGCCGGCACCGGCGCGCACCGCTGGACGATGTCGACAGCGTCGGCGTGTGCGGTGGGCCAGTAGAATCCATGTCGCATAGGCTTGGCGACGAGAGAGCGGGCGCCGGCGTGGTGGCCGCAGTCACTAGAGTGGATGTCATGGAGGATCTTGCGTCCGTCAGCGGGTTGGATGCAGCGTTGGAACACGCCGGTGACACTGCGCTTGTGGAGCTCATCGTCGATGATGGCGTAGGACTTGCATCGACGGGCGATCATTCGAGCTTCCGTCTCGTCTGCCGGCAAGGTGCCGGCTTCCAGGTAGGCGATGTAGGGCTTGGTCGATCGTGCAGCTCGTTGGCGAGTGTGACCAGGGCTGCTTCGGTTGGGCGGGACTCGATGTCGATCTCTCTTGGGGAGAGACTGGCTTAGTGATCGTGTCGAGGAAGACGCGGCGGGTGGTGCGAGTCGAGCCGACCCGATGAGAGAAGGCGTCGGCCTCCTCGTTCTTCCGCTGTCGATCCACTGACGGAGTAACTGTGAAGTGTCCGCCCAGATTGTCCCTTTGCTTGGCGATGCCGCCATGGTGGGGAGATGGCGTCGCGGTGCCAGCGACTTGTCTGCGACGGTCGGAGTCGCCGTAGCAGCGTAAGCGGTTGACATTCATCTCCTGGCGGCCCTCATGCCGTGTAGTAAGGCCTCGTGCTCGGCCATGTTGTTTGTGCAGTGTGAAGTCAGGCGGAGGACATAGCGGAGCTTGTCGCCCGCCGGAGAAGTTAACACGATCCTGCTTTGTGCCGTCCGCGTTCTTGGAGCCTTCAAAGTGCAGGCTCGATGGTGGAGGTATGGCAGCTTCTCGCTGCTGGGCTTCTTCGGTCGGCGATGAAGTCCGCTAGGGCTTGCGACTTGATCGCTCTTCGTGGCTCGTATTTGATGTTGTGGGCGCCGATCTCGGCGGCCCACTTGGCGACTTCGCCCGGTCGCCTCCGCAGTTCGCGGATGATGTCCTGCGGTGCGGAGAGACGACCGTGATCGGGTGCTCACGGAAGTAGTCGGCAAGCGTCGGCGTGCCACGAAGACCGCGTATACCAGCTTTTTTGCTGCGGGTACCGCTGGCGCGACTTCGGTGAGACCTCGCTGATGTAGTAGACGGTCGCTGTATTGGCGCTCCTTTCCTTCCTCCGGTCGCTCGACGATCATGACCAGCGGCACGACGCTCGGAAGCGACGTAGACTAGCATGGGTTCTTTGTCGACCGGGGCGGCGAGTAGCGGTGCGGCGAGTAGCACCTCCTTGAGGTCGCGGAGGGCGTCGTCCGCCTCCTTGTCCCACTGGAATGTGGGGTTCTTGCGCATCAGGCGATATAGATGCATTGCCTTCGCCTAGCGGGGATGAAGCGGCGAGAGCCGCTACTCGCCCGGCCAGCTTCGAGCGTCGGCAAGCACTTTCGGGTTTGCCGAGTCGGGCGATCGTGTCGATCTTGGTGGGGTTCGCCTCGATCCCGCGCTTGGAGACGACGTAGCCTAGTAGCTGCCCTGCGGGTACACCGAAGGTGCATTTGCCTGGGTTGAGCTTTATCTTGTATTTTCTCAAGTTGGCGAACGTTTCCGCCAGGTCGGCGAGTAGGTCTCCCTGGCGAGCGGACTTTACGACCACGTCGTCGATGTAGACGTGGATGTTGTGGCCAATTTGGTTCGCAAGGCATTCTTGCATGCACCGCTGGTAGGTTGCCCCGGCGTTCTTGAGGCTGAAGGTCATGGTGGTGTAGCAGAAGGCTCCGAATGGCGTGATGAATGACGTCTTCTCCTCGTCCGCGACAGCCATTTTGATCTGGTTGTAACCAGAGTAGGCATCGAGGAAACACAGCGACTCCGAGCCCGCGGTGGAATCGATTATCTGGTCAATCCGCGGGAGGACGAACTGCTCCTTTGGGCAGGCGCTGTTCAGGTTTGTGTAGTCAATACACATCCTCCAGGTCCCGTTTTTCTTCTCGACCAGGACTGGGTTTGCCAGCCACTTGGAGTATTTGATCGGCCGGATGAAGCCTGCAGCGAGTAGACGCTGCACCTCTTCGGCGATTGCTCAGCGGCGCTCTTCATTGAAGGGTCGCAGCGACTGCTTGACAGGTCGCACTTTGGGGTCGGCGTTTAGCTTGTGCTCAGCGAGCTCCCTGGGGACACCGGGCATGTCAGAGGGCTTCCATGCGAAGATGTCCCTATTCTCACGGAGGAACTCGATGAGCGCGCCTTCCTATGCCGGGCTCATTCCCGTCCCGATCGTCACCGTCTGGCTGGAGTCGCCTGGGACCAGCCCGACGGTACGGGTGTGCATGGTGGCCTCAAAGGTTGAGGTGTTTGCGCTCTCCGAGTTGGGCTTCTTGAGTATGGTGGGGTCGTCGTTGTTGACCCGCCGCGTGTTGGCGAGTTCATCCGTGTGGTTGGTCTCCGCCGAGGGCCAGCGTCGTGAGCTTCGGCGCCTTTGGCCTCGCTTTTCGGCTGCCATGTCGCCGTCGCGTTGATGGTGATGATGCCGCCGGCCGGGGAGCTTCATCGCATTATGCGTGTAGTGGCGCTGCCATGAACTTGGCGAGCGCTGGCGCCCAGGGCCAATGGTAGGGGATGTCGAATGGCGAGCTCGAAGGCGATCCGCTCGGTCGGAAGTTTGCTGGTGTGCCAAGGTGGTAGCAGCGTGACCTTGCCGATCAGATGCGCCTTCCGACCGGGGGCGATGCCGTGGAACGTGGTGTGGGTCGTCTCGATCGCCATTGCGGGAGCAGCCACTGAAGGTGTCGGTGCAGGATGTTGATGGAGCTTCCGCCGTCCATCAATGTCTTGGGGAGCCGATGATCGCCGACCTTGGAAGCGACCACTAGGCGACTCGACCTGGGTACTCGATGCGTGGCAAGTGGTCTTGTCGACTCGGTGATGGCTGCTCCGACCAGTTGAGGCGGGAAGTCCACCTGGGCCACCGCGTTGACGGCGACGGCGCAGGCGATGACCTTCTTCTCGCGCTTCGTGTTGAAGCCCGTGAAGGTGTGGAGCGAGCCAGCCACTTTGCCGAATTTTCCGCCGTTTGGCGGATCATTGTCGGGGTCCTCCCGTGCTCGCCGTGCCTTCTCGATCTCCCTGAGGGTGTGGCAATCGGCGGTGGTGTGCGTGGCGGGCTTTCCTTCCCTGCTATGAAACACACATGGTTGGTTAAGGAGAGCCACGGGGTCGAACCTTGGCTTGGCCTTGTAGTTGCCGCCGTCGCGGCGTTGTCCTCCGTCGCGGCGGAAGCTCTTGGGCTCGCGTTGCGCATGCGGCGTTAGCGGCAAGTCGACTCGCCCGTCACTGCGGCGCTTGCCGGTGAGGCGAGTGTTGCTGTAGCGCAGGTCGGACCGTCGTCCGCTGTCGTTGCCGCTCGTGCGGCGTTGACCTCCTGACTCGTCGTCAGTTTCCTGGTTTAGATCTTCCTCCACGTACCGTTTGGCGATCTCGAGGAGGTCGGGGATGTTCTCGAGTGTGCGAGAGTGTCGCTTGATCTTGGCGACCAGGGGCTCGTATCGGCACGAGGTCTTGAAGCAATGGATCGCGGTGTCCGGGTGGATGCCGACCGTGTTGTACCAGAGTTCTTGCCACCGTTGGACCCAGTTGCGGGTCGACTCGCGGGGTCCCTGGATGCATCGCTCCAGGTCCTCGATAGTGGTGGCGCGGGTGTAGGAGCACTCGAAGTGCTGGCAGCGTCGCGCATCTCCTCCGAGTCTATACTGTCTGAGGAGGTGTTGATCACCGCTGCACGTCCCCTCCATCATCAGGGGGAGGTAACGGGCGGCCAGTAGGTCGGTGTGGCCTGCGATCCCCATTGCCATGAGGTATGTGTCGAGCCAAACGGCGGGGTCGTACGAGGGATCGTACTTTTCTATCTCCTTCGGCGCCTTAAAGTTTGGCGGGTACTTCTCGCCTCGGATCATCGGTCCGAAGCACTTGGGGCCGAGTCGACTGAGCGACCCCATGGGCTCGCCGTCGCGGCAATTGGTTAGGGTGTGCCGCAGGTCGTCGGGCTGGCGTGCGCGCCAGCTTTGGTTGTTGATGATGTGGGTGCGAGCGTCGATGGGCTGACTGTTGGCGGCGACGAGGTTGGTCGCCGGCCTGGGGTCGTTGGTGGAGAGTGCCGCGTTCGCGGGTCGGTGTTGGAGCTGATGGCTCGGTGGTGGGCATTTGAGTGTGTTTGCCGCTATTGGGCGGCCGCTCGAGGCCGCCCTGCTTCCCGAAGAACGCGAGTATACTCGACCTTGCGAGTCGGCGCCCGCTCTTTGATGCTCGACGGCCTTTGCGAGCAGGGCCCTGACGTATTGGATCTGTAGGGCACCGTCGCCGGTGGCCGTGATGCTGTCGGCTGCTGCTCGGCCTGCCACGAGGTTGTCCATAGGGGTGGAGAACAGTAGGAGGCCGTTTGCGTCTCGCTCCCGTGAGGAGACTACTATCCGCGGCTGGTCCCTGGGGGGTGTGTGGTTCGGTGGAGGCGGGGCGCCCATCGCCGTCGATCGTGGCGAGGGTCGGGCGCTTCCTCCTGGTGGTGCGTTCTCGCAGATCGCGCGCTCGGCCACGCGGGCCGGGTCGTTTTCGTCGTCGAAGTTCAGGGCGCGCCCCTGAACGGTGGGGTTCAGGCGCGACCTGATCCACTGTTGGTGGTAGCGCGATAGCTCCTGCGCCATCACCTGCTCGGGGCGAAATTTCTCGCGCTCGGCTTGCTCCTTGCGCACTGCCTCCGCCAGTTTCAGGCGGAGTTCCTCGACCTCCGTCGCCGTGGCATTAGGAGGGATTGGGATGGAGAATGGATCCTCTGGCGGATCGGTGCCGGTCGCCATGTAGGTCGCAGCGTGGCGGCTGGTTCCGTCACGGAGGTCGGCGGAGTTCTACGACCCGGAGTCGAATTCGAAGATCACGAGGATGGAGGGGTCCTCGAAGTCTCCCACGTTGGAAACCTGAGTAATGGAGCCCGCGGGTGAAGCCGCGGTGATGGACCCAGCAGTGGCCGGGTCGCCGAAGTCGGCGTCGTCGTTGAGGCCTCGTCTTCGCGGCTGCTGAGTTTTCGCCACGCCGCTGTGGGCGAATTGTACTCGGGCGAGGCGATGGATCGTCGGATCTGGCTTCGGAGAGCCGATCGGCGTGGTGGCGACTTCGCGGATGCGAGCCGAGCCTCCGAGACGATGGCGTCGGTGAGGCCGGCGAAGAGGCTGATCGTGCCGATCGGCGGGATCACGCTGTCGCGTGACGGTCGCGCCGCCGGACATAGCTGCTCGGCAAGATTTGGAGCATCTCGCCGATCGCTATCATGCGGCGGTGGCGACCGTCGTTGATGGGCAGATTGGATCTCGCCGCGAGAACGGCCGGACCGGCCAGGCCCACGGTGGGCGCCAGCCGTGGGAATGGTCACGGCGAATCTTTATGTCGGCAGTAGTAGAACGAGGGGCAAGGGCGGCCAGCCATCTGTGGAGCGAGATGAGGGCGGAGACACAGGGTTTTACCCAGGTTCGGCCCCCCGCAGGGTAAAGACCGACTCCTACTAGATTGTATTATGAAGGTGGTACAATGGGCGAGCTCGGCGGCTAGGCGGCGAGTCGCGTGGGGGTATGATGGCACATATATCTACACGCCCCGCAGGGAGGTTTATATAGGCTCACCTCCCCTAGGGTTTACATATCTCAACCGTTTCAGTTAAAGCTTCGATACTCGTTTAACCTAATCCGACTGGGCCTATCTACTCGCCTGGGCCTTCAGCTTCTAGTCGCTTGGTTCCTCGCTGGGCTTCAATCCAGTCGCCGTCTTGCAGGCCCACTCGCCAAGTCTTGGCCAGTCGGAAACGTCCTGCTGGGTATACCACGGTATGCATATCCCCATCACAAGTCAAAACAAACAAATTAACTGAATGGTCATTTTGGCCAATTTAACTCCCATGCCTACTTTGGCTATCCCTAACTTTCAGAACTTAACATAAATATGTATGGATATTTGCACCCCTTGATAGTACTCATAACAAGGTATCAAGGCCCGCTTTGTGATCATCCAGAAACATTCAAATGCTTAGTTTAAATGACAGTTTAAAATTGAATCTATCTCATATGGGAAGATCCCACTATTTCAAAAACCACTCAAACCAACTCAATTTTAAAAACCCAAGCATCCACAGACTCCCTAGTACATGCCTAGCACACCCACCAAAATATTTTCAAAATTCAAAACTTAAGTTCATGCGGCCATTTCATAAAACAGGTTGCAGATGCAAATCAAACAAATCAAAACACTATGTTGAGCAGTGTTTTGGGCCTAACTTGTTCCCTCTCTGGACACCACTAGCCTTAGTAGATCATCTAACAACCTTAACTAATCACTAGCACCACTGTAAGCTGCCTATTGTCATCAATGGTGAACAGGCCGAGAGCACCATTGCCACCCCATGGTCGACAGCAAGATACGAGCAACACTAGCCTCGCCAACCTTGTTTGGGAGCAAGCTAGCACCCCATCGCGACTCCCTGTCCCATCCGCGAGCAATACCAGCCACTGGACCACACGCCCAGGCCATGCCAACCTTCTTTGCGACCATGCCGAGACCGCGCTAGAGCATCACCCTCGACACACGCCCACAGACCGCATGCCGCCCTCGCCGCATGCATGCGTGATCACCAACACCCTAGCAACCCCACAGACACGCCCGTTCGCCGCCGCGCGGACCACGCACGCTGTGCGCCATCAAAACTTCCGTCAGACCAGCGCAGAGCACCACAGCGTTCCGACCGATCAGCACCGCCCCACGCCTCTCCACCACGCCGTTGAGCTTCGCCAAGGAGCACAACACCGCCCCCTACCATCGCCCACGCTGATAGCCCTACATGCCCGTCGGTCCCCTCTCGCCACTATAAATAGAGGCATCCCCCGCTCGAATTCTTCACACCATTCGACTCCCCACTCACCCAGAACCACCCCACCTCATTCCCGGAGCAAGGCGAGCAGCGCATCGCCGGAATTTCACCAGAGTCTGCCGCTGCTATAGAAGAAGGAAGCCATTGATTGGAGCCGCCCCAGGAGGAGCTGCCCGTACCAGGACATTGATTGAAGCCATTGATTGTACACTTTCACCACAACGAATGTATCGAATGTTGTGGTGAAAGTGTACAATCTCTGAAGAGTGTCAAACTATTCGAATAGCCACGTCCGCGGTTATGAACAGTTGGAGTGTCCATACTGTTCCCCCGTCAGATGTTTTCAAAATGAATTGTGAAATGAATTGAGATTTTGTCTTGACAACAACAGAGTTATGATATGAAATTCAAGTTCCCACTTAGGTGTTATAAAATTTCAACTAGGTTTTATTGCTTCTGAACTTAGTAGAGGTAAATCTGGCTTTTTGCAAAACAACCCTAGAGCTTAGTGTCCTACTACAAAAACCCCCTTCACTTATTAGTATTAGTTTGCGAGTACTTAAAGAGTACTCATGGATTTGTCCCTGGCTATTCCCGTGGCCAGACTATGAAGAGGAGTACCAGGAGGATGGACCCCAGGAAGGTTATGACAACTAGGATCATCTCCCATCGTCAGCATTGCCTGTGACCCCGAAGATGGAGCTTCGCCTATGCTACCTTTATTATGACGTATTTCCGCTGCTTGAGTTGTATTAAGAACTGGATCATGAGATCCTTATTTGTGTAAGACCTTATGTATTGTTTGTAATGGATGATGTATTGTGGTATCCAAATCTGTTATGTCTCACAAAAATGGTAATCCTGGGATTGCGATGTATGGCATAACAGGCATCTAGGATTAAAAATCCGGGTGTTGACATTGAGATGATCCAATATTAATCTGTTTTGATTTAGTTGGCTTATTGATTTGTGTGGTATTGGCCCCATGATAGCTAACCTGTGCTGTTGTGGAATGAGCCCCTTGGATTGGATATTCAGCTTGAGCTGTTTATGCTCCCTGGTTGTACTATGTATAAGTAGCTTGCAATATATTCCTTGAGCTATGATGTTGGTTGTGGTGTGGTGGTCTCCTGGACATGTGCCATGCCCATGTTTTTTTAGTTAAACTACTGGTTACTAGTTAGATTATTTGACCTGACTTTGCTCTAGTTTGGAACTTCGGAAAAAGAATCTGATTCTATGTCCTTGTTGATAGTAAAATGGTGTATATATTTGATTCCTTGATTCTCTTACAAGGAAAATGATAAATCTGTTTTAGATGGAATTATTGAGTGGTTGATTAATGTGATGATACTCCCTAATGGCTTCTGTGCATAAGACTGCCACTATGGTGTCTCCATTTTCGAAGGTGCACAGTGGTAGTTCTTGTGTGCATGATTTGTTATTAGCTGGATTGACAAGACAAGATTGTGGTTGGTCATAATAAGTATTCTTTAAGTGATATGTTGGAATATAAATTGAGTGATGATACTTGCAACTAATTGATTCCTAGACTTTCTTACTAGGGAAATGATAAAATGTCTTGTTTGAACAATCTCGATGACTATCTAATGTGGAAACTAAACTTTATGGCTTCTGCTGCCTTGGATGCTCCTGTGGTTCCTCTAATCTCGGAGTGTGCACAGTGGTAGCCCAAGTAGCATGATTTGCTGTTGGGAATCACTAAAATGATGTAGTTGATGTTGGAAAAAAAGATTTAGCTCATGATGCAAAAAGGCTGAAGCTAGATTGGTTGATTGAAATGATTAAGTGTACCACTGTGGTGCCTCCCCTAGGAGTGTGCACAGTGGTAGCATCTCATATGTGGTTTGCTGGATTTCTTTACTTGGCCTGTGATGCAAAAGCTGAGGCCAAATCTTTGCAAGATAAGAATATATGTTTGTGTTGGCTCTAAACCTCTATGATGAATCTTGCCTGGCATACGCAAGCAATTTTTGAGAGGATCTCTCTATTCAATCCTCCTAGATAAAGATATAGTTGAAGAATAGATAGAATTTGTTGATTTGTAGAGTTCCCCTGGTATTTCCAAATCTATGTGTGGGATACAAGAATGGTTTCTACATGATCTAGTGGTTGGTTCTGATGATTTTTACGTGATGTTGGTGAGTGGCTTATGGCCTATTGTAGATCTTCTACTTGCCTTTGATCAGATGCTGAAACTTCTCCTTGAGCACCTGGATGGCTTTCCCAAGCAACCAGGATGCTTGTGATGTAGATGATTCTGTTCTGTTGCCAGATCTAATGCTTGTCCTACTCCTCCTTGCACTCCCTGGCCTTCTCCCTCTTGATCCAGTTACTAATCTCTTCTTGGATTGGTCCTGATCCTCCTCCTCCTTGCTTGTGATTAGGTACAACTACTTCCTCTTGTGGAGTGGGTTACCCAGATCCTACTGCAGTAAACTAATGATGTGAAGTTTGTTGTGCTAGTTATTCTGAATTTTAGTAATCTTGTGTTCTTGTTGTTCTAGTGATGTGGAGGAAATGGAAATGCTAGTAGCTGTGATACGGTTGTGCTCCTTCATATGTACTTCATGTGTTGTCTGTGCTGTTGTGTAAGATCCCTCCTTTGTAAAGGAAAAAGGATCCCTGTGATTGCAATGCTAGTCCCTGGATCATTGCTAGCATCCACAGTTTAAGATGAAGTACACAGATACAAAGGTCATTTATTACATCCATTCCAGAGATAAAACATAGTCTTTACAACTCAAGGTCACAGGCCTAATACAAGAGTTTGAATAAGTAAATAAATATAAGTCTTCATCTTCATGTGCCACAGGCAAACATGTTGAGTGTAGACTCATGACACCTAATCCTCATCAGAGTAACCTGCAACATCACAAGTTACAGCCACAGTGGGTCAATACTTTGGAATAGTATTGGCAAGTGATACCTTAGTAAAATTTAGGTGGACTATATTACTATATGAATTTTGGCTAAGTGTAGCTTGTCTTGTTTTGCTCAAAATAGGTTTTTCCTATTAGTTGAAATCACTAAGTCTTTCTTTGTCAAAACTTTTCCCAAGGAACCAACAATAGACATTGAGGTCCTTCACCCTTGTTCACCCACAAGTTTTTACTTAGAAGTTGGAGTGATGAGATTCTTGATAGATTCCATGCCTTGATGCTCAAGTTGTCCATTGCCATGGACTTGGCTAAGTACTTAGATTTTTCCATCTGCAGAGGTTGTGCACTTTCCCCACCAGACTTGGTTTCCCAAGACAGGACCTTTCAGAAGCCTTCCCTTAGCCAAATGGAAGCGTTCCAACCTATCATCCCACTACCACCAACTGTCCAAATGACTAAGTTCTAGCAACCTATGTGATCCAGGCAGAGCCCATATTGCCAAGTGGCTGCACTATAAGCTTCCCAACACTTGGCCTCTAAAATCCCTTTGTTCCTGGGTGGCTTTCCACAAGTGAGATACACAAGGTAAACCATAGCCATGGGCCTTGTGTAACCACTCAACGAAAAAGCACCAATCAAGTCCCATTCCACCCAGGTGATTCATTGACTTAGTTGTTTTATTAAGAAAAACATAAGTCCATAGACTTAGAAATATTTTCATCATAGCATGTATATATTTTACCAACCCTTGTTTGCTACTAGCTAGGCTAAGCATGGCATAGGTAGTAACTTAACTTAGAAATTCCCTAGCAATTCTACAACTACTTAGGATTTCCCAACATGGCATTTGGCAAAATAGTAACATGCAAGACTTAGCAAAATATTTCTAATGCTTGTATGAAAATATAGGGATAGTAATATTCATGAAGTACCACTTGCCTTGGTAGTTGGGAGAGTAGCACTCTTCACAATCACAATCACTAGCACCAAAGTCTACACAAAGAATATAACCACAATCACATACAAGTCATATACAAGCAAAAATATATATGCATGCATGCAAGATGCTAAGTGATGATTTTTGAAACTCAACCAAGCAAGTGCATAGTACTGAATCACAAACAAGTCAAAAAATTACTAAACCAAGTTTATTTGACACTAAAACAATTTCCTGAACAATTCCTATACTCAAAATAGTCCTAAACAAGTTTCTGCAAATAAAATCATTTTAACAGAAGCTAAACACTAAACACATTGCATAAAAAGAAAGGGCTTGTCTCCCTGATTCCAACGGTATAAAATTTGCTAAAATCTAACGTGGGAATCAAAAGTTACAAGCAAATCAAATTTGGATACAAATCTGATTTCAAATTCTGTTTTAATTCAAACCCTAGCCACGCGTCCTAATCTTCTTGGCGGCGTTCATCGTTGGATCACGCCGCGCCGTAGGATCTAAGTGGCGATGCACGGTTCAGATCAAAATGTAACGCTTCGCTAAGTGGTTCTATCGCACGCGTTGGATCTAGATCCAACGGCTCTTGATCAAACGACAAGGTCTCGGCATGGGCGGCGGCGAGCGTGAGCCTGTCGTGGCGGTGCAGGTGTTCTAGGTCGCCTGGGGAGAAAAGAGTGTGCTTACCAGAATCGCAGGGTCGAGGCGAAGCTCAACGTGGAGGTGGCTTGGCAAGGGGCGCACGGCAGGGGCTGCTGGAGCTCGTCGGAGTCATGCACGGCGTCGGGAGGTTGCAGACGATGTAGTTGCCGAGGTTTCGCGTCGCCCTAGCACGAACCAGATGGATTAGGAGACGTGCAAGACAGTGGCGAACATCCTCGTATGCAAGAGGGGGCAAGGGGCACGCTCTGCTTACCGTAATTGGTCGCCGGAGTTGAGCGGCGGCTCGGTCGGTTGCGAGCACGAACGGGGACGGCGTCCTGGGTCACGAGAATGCAAACGAAAGGTATCAGGGAACTCGCAAGAACATGCTGGTCACGATAGTTTGAACCAGAGAAAGGGGGGCGGTCGAAGCTCACCGGAATCAGTCGCCGGAGGTCGTCGGTGCTGCGGGGTTTTGAGGTCGAATGCGCGCAGCCTGGTGGCGGAGTGAGCGAGGAAAGTGGGGGAAAATGACCACGGCGACGAGGGGTTTAAGTAGCCAGAAGCGGGGCGAGGATTGCATGCTGAATCAATGGAATTTAAGCGAGTTTTAATCGCGGCGTCACTGCACGGTGGTAACGGTGGAGCATTGTCTGCGCACGAGAAATTGGGGAAGACGACGCTGACTTGGAGAGGGCCTCGTCGTGAACGAAACGTAGGGAGTGGGGTCTGTGTCCGAATTGCTGAGTGCGTTAAGCGTCGCGAGAGAGAGGGGAGAGCCGGGTGGGCTAAATGGGCTGAGTCTGCTGCTGGGCTCAATTCCTGGCGCCGGCCCTTTTCCATTTCTTTATTCATTTTCTTTTTCTGTTTTGATTTTCTGGATTGGTTTTCAAATGAATTCAAACTCTATTTGAATTCAAATATTTTTGGGATTTTTGTAGTGTGCAACAGTCACAAAACTTGGCATAAAACCATGTGGTCACTTTGAGTTGGCTTGGTCATTTTTGGAAAAACAAATTAACAGGGACATTGCACTTGGTTTGCAAATGTTTGAAAATGGTGTTTGAAACCATTTCTATTTTGTAAAATTTTGTTCTAACTCCACACTCAAACCAATCAACAAGGAAGACAAACAATCTAGGTTTAAAATATTCAAGCTCTCAAATGGGGATAGCCATTTGATTTAAGTTTGCTCACATAAAATGATAGCACTATGTGCTTCTGTTTTCTTGAAATGAGTTTGAAATTGATCTCAATTCTATATGCATGCATGAATGATATGCAATCTTTGAAATCATGATTTTAGGGATGTTACATGTTGACAACACATCAGCTGCATGTGGTGTGTGTTCTGCCTGCTTGCTTATATATGGGTCCCTCTCAGGTCCAAGTTTCAATGCCAGGATTGTGGATGAGCTCAAATAGGAAAGATATTTTCCTAAAACTTGACTGTTTGCCTTTTACTATACGGTGGTCAAACTTGCCCCTATTTGCCTATGATGTTGTACTGAGGCCAGATTTGAAATAAGAACAGATACTATTTCATTTGGTGAAACTTGCCCCTCTTTCTAAATAAGCTCAATGATGAAATGAATAGTGCACCCCACTGTTAGACTGAGTGCAAAATTACTAACACTAACCCCTTTTTGTTTTTATCTTATATTTATTTGTTTTGCAGGAATCAAAAGAATATCCAAGAAAATCAAAGTAGATAGAGATTCTAGCTTAGATTTATAGCTTCTATAATCTTTTTATTTAATTGTAATAACAATGTAATTCTTTTATATTTTACTGAAGCTTTTATTTTTCTTTATTTGTAACTATTCATCTATGTAATGACTTATAATTACTTGTATTCTTTCATTCTTTGTGGTATTAAATAAATATTTCTTCTTATTTATTTTGCTTTGAATTGCATTAATGTATGCGATTTGTTTATTTCCTTTCCTTAATTGTAATTTACTTTTATTCTTTTATTGTAAAAGAATAATGTAATATTTTATGTATTCTTATTAATAAAGAATTATTTTATATTATCACTTAAATTAATTAATTTCTACTTAATTATAGTAATATTATTCCTGAACTTCAAATTTAAATTGAATTTGTAAATTCAAAGTAAGTTTCAAATCCTACCCCTCCACAAACACAAATAATACCTAAAGGTCATGTCAAAATCTATCACACTCACTGAGATGGCTAATTTCTATTCCATCAAAGCAAGAGAGATTCTGATCACTCCAGGGTTTTAGTTTGCGAAAAATTTACACAGATTTTCAGTAGCATGTATCAGATGCACAAAATCCTAAATCTACCCTTTGTTTAGTCCTAAATGCTAGGATGTTACAGACTTCCCCCCTTAAATTAAACTTCGTCCCGAAGTTTGTGGTTTCTTGTTCACGAAGGTTTCAGAGAAGCTCATCTTGATTTTCTTCTTTCCTCCCAGCTTCTTGTCTTCCCAAAATGATGTTTATAGTAAACTCGGCATTCCTTGAGTTTACTTTTAACCTTGATTCAGTTATGGTTAATGCCTAATGCTAAATTTAGACTTTCTCCTGAAACTTCATGAAATTGCTTTTGACCTCAAACACCATTATTGACGAATAACTACTGATGCTAAGCATACCTATTATAGCCTTGTCGGTGTTGTTCCACCCAAAATATCCACCTCTTGATGGTAATCCTTCTCCTCGAGTAACCAACATGTTGGGACATTCATATCTCTTATGTCCGTCCAGACCACACCTATAGCACACCTTTCCGGTCTTCCAACAATCCCTCCTTATATGACCTAATGCTCCACACCTATTGCATATAATTTGTTTCTTTCGTTTTGATGCCTCATGCTTTGTTGTACCACTTGTGGATAAGAATCTGGGCATAAAACTTAAGTTTGATGTTGATTATGGAGATTGAATCTTTTTTGGTTCCCTTATAGCTCTTTTCTTGGCTAATTTCTTCCTCTCTTCCACTAGCATCTTGTAATCATCATCGAAATTAATTGTTACATCAACAAGCTATTGGAAACGTCGTGTTGAAGCCACTCATATTTTCATCTTCATATAAGGGTTTAATCCTTCCAAGAACCTTCTCTTGTGCTTCTCCTCCATATTTACCTCATCAACTGCATAACGAGATAATTGACTAAACTTGCTAATATATTTCATCACGGTTTCATCATTTTGCCGTAAGTCCATGAATTCTCTGCCCTTAAATTCCATAATGCTCTCTGGAACATGATACCCACGAAACTTCTGCTTGAATTCTTCCCAGGTGAATATCTCTTCTGGTGTGTCCATAGCTAATTGATTCTCCAACCAATTTGCGGCAGATCCGGATAGAAGAAATGTTGCATATCGTAACTTCTCCTCATCATTGCATCCTACTGTTTTAAGTTTCCTTTCTGTATCCATCAGCCAATCCTATGCATCCATAGGTTCTGATGCAGATGCAAAAGGAATTGGTTTGGCGTTTTGGAAATCAGAAAGACTTACTTTGATATCTTTGTTTTCCAATTTGGGTCCAATTCGTTTGAGTATTTCCTGCATGAACCTATTCTGGTACCCTTGCATCATTTGCATGTATTGCATGAAATTCTCCTCTGTCAACGGATGAGATGATGGTCCAGTTGCAATGACATCCATATTTCTTTCCCTCTGCTTAGCTTCTTGCTCCAAACGCCGTCTTTCAAACCCAGCTTCTACTCCCGTATCCATACCCTCTCTAGTCCTGTTACATAAAGCGATTACTCATACTTACATTATGCATATGTTTTCTGAGCTCAACTCTATGCACAGTGCTAGTCACACAAGGAAATCAAGAACCAAATCCAAATAACAACCAAACCTATACCATGTATTATACATGGTTTTTTATAAGCTATTACAAAAAAATCCTCACCATTATGGCTTAACTGTCAACTAATACATTACTCGTATTTTTCCAAACCTCACTTACTCACATGAGCATACTCTCACTTATTATGTCCTGCCTCACAAACACTACAATACACCTTACTGGATATGTACCTTATTTAAGCCCTCTACTTATGTGGATTGTCTCTCCTCACTATTCTCCCTCTTCTTAGTACTTCCTAGAATTCCGTCCATGATGACATGAAGTACAACGACTACCTTCTGGAGTATAAAACATCCAGAGGATGCGCACTCTTGATTATAAGTACTAAATTTGAGATTAGCCATTGAGAAATGACTAGAAAATGCGTGATCTTCCGTGGAATTGTTAGGTCCACCTTCAAACGCACTTTCGAAGCAAGATGTATTTTCTTCTTTTCCTTGATTCAGTCATACATATAGATGTAATAACTGCCAATGCCTTCTTCCATGTCAATAGGATTGGTACTACCCACATATGGATCATAGGTTCCATGCTAATCCTACGAGTTTCTACTCCTTTATTAGGATCACAGGGCATAGGATTCTCCCTGGTTCCAGTCTAAGATTCTACTCCCCATCCATCGTGATCCCAAACTGGAATACTTGGATTGGATGCTTCCTAAGTTTCCTGTATAACTCTATACTTGTCCAAGGCCTACATGTTTCTAAGTCACATTTTAATAATAGGCACAGGTTTCAGACTATGGTCCTTCAAACTCATTTTCTTCATACACCACTTTTGAGAAGACTATTCTAAAATACCTAGCTATTGGGAATATGCCCTAGAGGCAATCATGTATGATGAGATTTCCCATTATATTCATAAAGATATTAAGTTGTCCTTGTATAAACATCTGATGTGTATCATTGAATATGTGATTCGGTTGTGGAACTATACATTCATGTTGTTTGTACTAAATATCATTGGTCATTTAGGTTGTGCTGGACACACAACTTAGACCAATGTGAAAGTTGGCTTGATGACTCGGTTCCACTTGTCATGGGCATGGAGATGCTATTCCAACTTACGCAGATTCGGCTAAAGAGTTTAGCAAGTCGGATTGACCCATATTGAGGTACAACGAACAAGTTGTCATTTGTATATCTCAATCAATGTAATCCTTAGACCTGAGGTTACTGCATAGTCCGAGTTGAGAATCACCAACTTAGGTTCTGTCAAATGCTAATCCGTAACTGGGCAGTTATAAAGGCAGAGTTCGGGTCGACTGAGAATCAAGCTGCGTGATGTGAATAACAAAGATGGGATTTTGCCCCTCCACTCGGAGTGATATTCTCTGGGCCCTCTCGGATGATATGATTCGGAAAGCATGGCCATGCACGACTCGATTAAGTGTTAACCGAGGCGATCGACTAAGAGTTAGTCGGGTGAATCACTTATCTCGGATCGAGAAGAGAGTCGAACTATTTAAGGGATGAAAATTATTCGCCTATAGTCTGACAAGGTATATCATGAGGCAAAAGGGACTCGGACGCAAGTCACATTGTAAAGGCAAGTCGTGATGACTCTTTGGTACTTGGGAGTCGGCACGTTCTGCTAGGAGCTGCTACCGACTGATCGATTGAGAGTTGGACTCTAATCGTGTCCAAGTAGACATGAGCCTGCGGGGTCACACACTTAAGAGCGGGAGCAAGTTCGGATTGGATCTGAACTGGAAATCTGGTTGGGTTGGACCCGAGCCTGATTTGGACTGAGTCAGTGAGTCGGACTCACAGGGACTAATATTATATGGGGTTTGGTGAATGGGCCGCGCGAGCAGAGTCCATGTTCACTCCCTATTTATAGTGGATCACCTTAACCCAGAAAGGTTAATCGTTGTTCGGTTTGGTCATTCCATGTGTTGGAAACCCTAGCTCCACAGCAGTCCTGCCGTCGTTTCGAACCTAGCAGTTCGCCGCCGGTGCTCCTCCTTGTATGTGTGGATACCAGTAGAGGTGATGTACGATCAGCACCAGGACGATCGGATCGTGAGAACTACACTGCATCAACTAACGCGCTTCATCAGTAATCCGCAACTGCGCGTCTAGTGGTAAACCTCGTGGCCTTCTACCTCGGCTAGCTCTTGGGATCACCACGTTAGAGGAAAAAGTTTTGTTTTATCTCTGCGTGGCCCAACAGTGGTATCAGAGCAATAACTTCTGGTTTTAGGCTCGAGATCTCGCATATGTGATATCCGGTTGGCTGTAGATGAGATCTATGTGCTATTTTGGTGGTCGATCTATGAGATAGATCGGTTTTGTACGAGGTTGATTGGATCAACTGTACTCGGGGAATGGTAGATCTGATTTTCGTGATCATACTGCTGAGGTCGTGAAACGACATACCCCTACCGGTCGGCTTCCGCCATCGGGGTAGACTGTGACACGTAAATCCAGAAGCGGTGATCGAAGATCAAAGAGTTTGATCGAATCGGAATAATGGTCGTAATCCATGTCCGGATTGTAGATGAGATCTACGTTTAGCGGGACCGCCCGGCTCGTCAGAAGCGCCTTAGATGTCATTCTGAGTTTCCTGGCGCCGGTAGATATTGTATCTATGCATAACTTGTTTTTGTAGGAAGTTGTGAATGGTATGGTTCATGTGCATGTGATGTATGTGTGTAATCCATACGTGATCTGTGAATCACGGTTTTTGTCAGCTGGCTGGAGCCTAGGTGCTATCATTTTATTGTATAACGACCTGCGTGTCGGATTCTCTATGTAATTTACTTTACTAAGCTAGTGTAGTTGTTTGGAGAACCCGGATGACATGCAAGGCGATGTACATGTTGGCGACATGGAGTAAGACGACAAGTGACAAGAGTTGGCACGAGTCAGATTACAGGCTTTGTGGAGATGGATATCACCATGAAGGGAGCCATACCATTTCACATTATAATTGCTTTACTTTGTGTTATTGTTATTTCTCTGTTTTACCTCTATTAGATAGTCGGTAAAATTTAATCCCTCAAAGAACGTCTAGTCGGTTTTCCCCGCCAGTGTTTGCACCATCACAAGTCGGACATTTTTGGTAGTGGCTTCATAAAATTGAGGTGCTGCCAATTCTTTCCGACTAGGTGGGTTCGAGTCGGACTCTTACTGCAGAAACACTCGGTAAGCTAGACGGGTCTATCACAACGGTTGTGGGGCTCGGGGAGGTGTCGGATGGGAGCCGGGGCATGTGATGCCACCCGTCCAACATGAGTCGTATGAGATGTGATTGACAAGGAGTTGTCTACCTAGATCACTTGGCGGCTAGCGCTGATGCTAAAGCTCACTAGCCGACTTGCTTATTTAGGGTCCTGAATCACTAAGCAACCATCGGAGGGGTGTTAGTTCTAGTGGGAGCATAAAATATTAAAATGTTTAATATGCTTGCTCTTTTATGAATACATGTCTTAAGTGTTTTGCATATTTTCTGTTGTAGATCATGGCACCAAGTAGCAGTCACTCTCAGATATCCGATTTTGCATTGAGAACCATTCTTTAGAAAGATAAACTGAACGACACTCATTTTACCAACTGGTATCGAAATCTGAGAATTGTTCTCAAACAATAAAAGAAGGACCATGTCCTAGACAACCCACTTCCAAATGAGCCGAATGAGAATGCGACTGTTGATGCCACCAATGCCTACCGTCGGTCTAAGGATGAGTCCACAGATATTAGCTGTCTTATGCTTGCCCATAGTGAACCGGACTTGCAAAAGCAGTTCGAGAATGTTGAGGCCTACAATATGATCGAAAGCCTCAAAAGTATGTTCCAGGCTCAGGCGAAGACTGAGAGGTATCAAGTCTATCAGGCTTTGCTGAGTTGCAAGCTTAAGGATGGTGATCCACTGAGTCCGCATGTGATCAAAATGGTTGGTTATGTGCAGTCTCTGGAGAGGCTTGGCTACCCCATTAGCGAAGAGTTCACTACGGATATAATTCTGAACTCTCTTCGTAGTGCACATGGGAAGTTCATTTTGAACTACCACATGCATGGTATAGATAAGAAGCTCACTGAATTGCATGGGATGCTCAAGCAGGCAGAGGCGGATCTCAAGAAGGGCGTTAGTCAAGTGTTGATGGTGCAGAATAAGGCTAAGTTCAAGAAGAGTTCTTGGACTAAGAAGAAGGCTAAGTGGGGAGGAAAGTAGGCTCAGGACCCAGTCCCAAGCGCTTCCTCAGGGACTAAGCCATCTCCTTCAGCCAGATCTACTTGCTTCTACTACAAGGCGGATGGCCACTGGAAGAGGAACTGCAACAAGTATTTGGCTGATAAAGCCAAGAGTGGAGGTATGACTTCCGAATCAGGTACACTTATTTGCAATGTTATAGACATATATCTTGCTGATGCACCTAATAGTTCTTGGGTATATGATACCGGATCAGTTATTCACAACTGCAACTCGTTGCAGGGACTGGTAAGAACTAGGAGCGTAGCAAGAGGCGAGGTTGATATTCGAGTCAGCAACAAAGCAAGAGTTGCTGCGTTGGAAGTCCGCAGGATGCAACTTCATTTACCTTCCGGATTCATTATGGACCTGAATAATTGTTATTATGTTCCAGTGCTCAGTCGAAACATTATTTCTACTTCATGTTTGATGAGGCAAGGCTATGAGTCGAATATCAAGAATAATGGTTGTTCTTTGTATTTGAATGATATGTTTCACGGCTTTGCACCCGTCCAGGACGGGTTATTAATTTTGAATCTTGATGGTGAGTCAGTTTATAACATAAATGTTAAAAGGTTGAAACCAAATGATCTGAATATGACTTACTTTTGGCACTGTCGGCTTGGTCATATAAGTTGGAAACGCATGAAGAAGCTCCATGATGATGGACTCCTAACTTCGTTCGACTTGGAGTCATTCGAGACATGCGAATCTTGCCTACTCGGCAAAATGACCAAGACACCTTTTGCAAAGAGTTGCGAAAGGGCGTCCGACTTGTTGGGGCTAGTACATAGTGATGTATGTGGACCAATGAGCACGACAGCCAGAGGTGGTTATGAGTACTTCATTACCTTCACTGATGATTTGAGTAGGTATGGATATATCTACTTGATGAAACATAAGTCGGAAGCCTTTGAAAAGTTCAAAGAATTCCAGAATGAAGCACAAAATCAACTCGGCATGAAAATAAAGTTTCTTCGGTCGGACCGAGGAGGCGAGTACATGAGCCATGAGTTTGATGACCATCTGAAAAGTTGTGGAATAGTTCCTCAACTTACTCTGCCAGGAACGCCGCAAAGGAACAGTGTTTCGGAAAGGCGGAATCGGACCTTGTTGGACATGGTTCGATCAATGATGAGTCATACAGATCTGCCTTTATCATTTTGGGGTTATTGTCTAGAAATAGCAGCGTTCACACTAAACAGAGTACCATCAAAGTTGGCAGAGAAGACACCGCATGAGATGTGGACAGGCAAAAAGCCGAGTTTGTCTTTTCTTAAGATTTGGGGTTGTGAAGCATTTGTCAAGCGACTTCAGTCGGAAAAGCTCATGGCCAAGTCGGATAAGTGTATTTTCATGGGGTATCCGAGGGAAAACTTGGGTTACTACTTCTACAACCGAGAAGAGGGCAAAGTGTTTGTCGCTCGGAATGGTGTCTTCCTTGAGAAAGAGTTTCTCAGTCGGGGAGTAAGTGGGAGCACGGTGCAGCTCGAAGAAATTCGAGAGGAATCGGCTAGTAGCAAGTCGGCAAAAACCTTGGAGGTTGAGTCTGTTGTGGTAGCTGAGCCGGCAGTAGCACCTGTACTACGAAGACCGACAAGATTACGAAGTGTTCGTGATGTATTACTGTTAGACAGTGATGAGCTGGAAAATTATTCGGAAGCGATGGTGGGATCTAATTCCGAGTCATGGCTTGGAGCCATGAGATCCGAGTTAAAGTCCATGGATGAAAATCAAGTTTGGAACTTGGTTGATCTGCCAGACGGTGCAAGACCCGTCGAGTGCAAATGGGTCTTTAAGAAGAAACTGATATGGATGGAAATGTTAACTTCTATAAAGCACGCCTTGTCGCAAAGGGGTTCTGACAAGTTCAAGGAGTTGATTACAACGAGACTTTCTCGCCCGTAGCGATGCTTAAATCAGTTCGGATCATGTTAGCTATAGCATCCTATTTCGACTATGAGATATGGCAGATGGATGTCAAAATGGCTTTCCTTAACGGAAATTTAACCGAGGACGTGTATATGATACAACCCGAGGGTTTTGTCGATCCGGCTAATGCTGACAAGGTGTGCAAACTTCAGAAATCCATTTATGGGTTGAAGCAAGCATCTCGGAGTTGGAATATTTGCTTTGATGAGGTAGTCAAATCGTTTGGCTTCATCAAGAGTGATCATGATTCTTGTTTGTACAAGAAGTTTAGTGGGAACAAAGTAAACTTTCTAATCTTATATGTGGATGACATATTATTGATTGGAAATGATTTCCAGATGTTGCAAGAAACCAAGGAATCATTGGAAAGGAGTTTCTCAATGAAAGACTTGGGTGAGGCAACATACATCCTCGGAATCCGGATCTATAGAGATAGATCAAGGAGGCTCATTGGATTGAGGTAGAGTACTTATTTGGACAAAGTGATGAAGAAGTTAAACATGGAATGTTCTAATAAGGGGTTCTTACCGATGTCCCATGGTGTAAAACTTAGCAAGACTCAGTGTCCTTCGACAACTGATGAGCGAATTCGGATGAGTGTGATTCCGTATGCTTCTGCAGTCGGATCCATCTTGTATGGCATGATTTGTACTAGGCCGGATGTTTCCTTTGCTCTAAGTGTTGTGAGCAGATACCAGGCTGATCCTAGAGAGATCCACTAGACAGCGGCTAAAAATATCCTAAAGTACTTGAGAAGGACTAAGGATATGTTCTTGGTTTATGGTGGTGAAGATGAACACAGTGTAAAGGGTTACACGGATGCGAGTTATCTTACCGACTCTGATGATTCTCGTTCACAATCTGGATACATGTTTATTATAAACAGAGGTGCTATGAGCTGGAAGAGTTCTAAGCAAGAGACTATGTCTGCATCTACAACAGTGGCTGAGTATATTGCCGCCTCGGAGGCAACAAAGGAAGCTGTTTGGATGAGGAATTTCCTCATGGATCTTGGTGTGGTTCAGGGTTCGTCCAAATCCATTAGACATGTATTGTGACAATAATGGTGCTATTGCACAAGCCAAGGAATCTAGACAATACCAGAAGAACAAGCACATACTCATGCGATACCACCTGATTCGCCAGTTCGTGGATCAGGGTGATATCAAGTTACGCAAGGTACACATGGATGCAAATATTGAGGATCCGTTGACAAAGCCGTTACCACAGCCGAAGCATGAGGCGCACCTGAGAGCCATGGGCATTAGATGCCTAGACATGTGATGTCGGAAGATTGACTCTAGTGCAAGTGGGAGACTGTTGGGAATATGCCCTAGAGGCAATCATGTATGATGAGATTTCCCATTGTATTCATAAAGATATTAAATTGTCCTTGTATAAACATCTGATGTGTATCATTGAATATGTGATTCAGTTGTGGAACTATACATTCATGTTGTTTGTACTAAATATCCTTGGTCATTGAGGTTGTGCTGGACACACAACTTAGACCAATGTAAAAGTTGGCTTGATGACTCGGTGCCACTTGTCATGGGCATGGAGATGCTATTCCAACTTACATAGATTCGGCTAAAGAGTTTAGAGAGTAGCATTGACCCATATTGAGGTACAACGAACAAGTTGTCATTTGTATATCTCAACCAATGCAATACTTAGACCTGAGGTTACTGCATAGTCCGAGTTGAGGATCACCGACTTAGGTTCTGTCAAACGCTGATCCGTAACTGGGCAGTTATAAAGGCAGAGTTCGGGTTGACTGAGAATCAAGATGCGTTATGTGAATAACCAAGATGGGATTTTGCCCCTCCACTTAGAGAGATATTCTTTGGGCCCTCTCGGATGATATGATTCAGAAATCTTGGCCATGCACGACTCGATTAAGTGTTAACCGAGGCGATCGACTAAGAGTTAGTCGGGTGAATCACTTATCTCGGATCGAGAAGAGAGTCGGACTATTTAAGGGATGACAATTATTCTCCTATAGTCTGACATGGTATATCGCGAGGCAAAAGGGACTCGGACGCAAGTCAAATTGGAAAGGCAAGTCGTGATGACTCTTTGGTACTTGGGAGTCGGCACGTTCTGCTAGGAGCCACTACCGACTGATCGATTGAGAGTTGGACTCTAATCGTGTCCAAGTAGCCATGAGCCTGCGGAGTCACACACTTAAGAGCGGGAGCAAGTTCGGATTGGATCTGAACTGGAAATCTGGTTGGGTTGGACCCAAGCCTGATTTGGACTGAGTCAGTGAGTCGGACTCACATGGACTAATATTATATGGGCTTTGGTGAATGTGCCGCGCCAGTAGAGTCCACGTTCACTCCCTATATATAGTGGAGCACCGTAACCCAGAAAGGTTAATCGTTGTTCGGTTAGGTCATTTCATGTGTTGGAAACCCTAGCTCCACAACATTCCTACCGTCGTTTCGAACCTAGCAGTTCACTGTCGGTGCTCCTCCTTGTACGTGTGGATACCAGCAGAGGTGCTGTACAATCAGGACCAGGACGATCGGATCATGAGGACTATACTGCATCAACTGACGCGCTTCATCAGTAATCCACACTACGCGTCTAGTGGTAAACCTCGTGGCCTTCTACCTCGGCTATATCTTGCTGTCACCACGTTAGAGGAAATTTTTTTGTTTTATCTCTACGTGGCCCAACACTAGCTTCTCTATCTGACTCCTTTTTGCATTCTATTGCTTTAGTAGGATCAACATAATCCTCAAGGTTGTATCCAACTCCTGGACTAGAACCTTAATGTGTGTCATGATAGGTACTGAATAATGTCCTATTATGATCTATGTACTCGGAAGCTAAGTTAGTTTTAGTCTGCACAAATGCAACATGATTCAACTTAAGTTCCGAATTTATGGAATACTGAGGTATAGTAGCATAAATACTACCTACCAATTTCCTTGGGTTCTTGTTTTCGAAGCCTGGTTATTGCTTCTAAAACTAAAATTTGATATGCCACCGCCAGACATCTCATCTTCCCGGTTGACATTTCTTCACTTATCCCCAACTTTTTGGTAAGATAAACACTACATGGTACTTGACAAACACCTTCCCATAATGGAAACTATAAACCTTGACGAAAATTCAAGATTTGCAATACCATATTCCATACAATTTGTCTCAAAAGTTCTGTCCAATCACCTACATAGTCCTCTAAAGTCCTATACATCACTTGAAAATTCCGGTTTGAGTACCGATATGTCATTCCTCACTGTAGATAATAGATTATCATTAGTCCTACTAGGTTATAACTTATTATTATTACCCCAAATTGTATCATAATAAAGAATTATCACACTAGAAACATGACAATGTAATTCTCAAGTGAATACTCATCATATTTCTAGAGAACTCTTTACCGTTGCTAACATACTTCCTACAAGTTCTACACATTTAATAGGTTTCCAACCTAAGGACAAAGCTTTTGCTCTGATACCAGCTGTGGTGACCCAACATACCACTGCATGTTGTAGTATACTATAGTCGTGGACATAACACTCACGGAGTACCATTCCGCAAATACTACATCCTCAGAGATGTACAATAGAAACAAAGCGGGTCCACAACATACATTATCATTATTACAACTAGAAATTACATGATGACTTTGAGATCCTCCTAGGTCAATAGAGGTATCCCGATGACTCAGGGCTAAACCATAATAACTCTGAGAACTGAATAGAGAAGCAACTAACTTTAAGGTTTATACGATATTTAATATATATATAAAGGATAGAGATTTATGCTACTGGACTAGATCACTATATATGATACATCTACACTTCAGATACATCGGTCTCCATTCCATAGATGTTTTCGTAATTGTTCCCTTTGACGCTTTCGGATACTTCTGGTTCTTCATAGAGGAATTCTTCTTGGTCTTCAATTGGATATATGTAACATACCAAAAATATTAAACTTAAATCATCAAACTCTAATCTTCAAATTTAGGGTTAACAAAAACTTTTCAAATTAAAAATATGAAAGCATTCATATGTGTATGTATTAAAATTTGGATTCTTTTGAATTGCCATGGTTCTGTGTTTCTTTGCTTATAAAATGATTCTTAGGTGAAATAAACATCATCTAAACAATCCCCAAGCTTTTCCCAAAGACAAACAAATCAAAACAAACAAATTAAGTGAATGGTCACTTGGGCCAAATTAACTCCCATGCCTACTTTGGCTATCTCTAACTTTTAGAACTTAACAGAAACATGTATGGGTCTTTGCACCCCTTGATAGTACTCATAACAAGGAACCAAGGCCCACTTTGTGATCATCCAAAAACATTAGAATGCATGGTTTAAATGACAGTTTAAAATTGAATCTATTTCATATGGGAAGATCCCACTATTTCAAAAACCACTCAAACAAGCTCAATTTTCAAAACCCAAGCATCCACAGAATCCTCAACACATGCCTAGCACACCCACCAAAAATCTTTTCAAAATTCAAAACTCAAGTTCTTGCGGTCATTTCATCAAACACTTGGAGACAACAAATCAAACTGGCCAAACTTCACTGTTTTGAGCAGTAATTTGGCTAAGCATTGTTCACCATTGATCACACTTGTCTCCCCCAGTGCCAACCAGTGCCTTGGACACCCCTAGCCCCTACCCTTTGCACCATGCCATGCCAACCCGAAGGAACCCTTGCCAGCCGACCATGGCTAGCTAGCCAGAGCAAGCACCTAGCCTAAACACCATGTCTAGGACACAGGCCACCGTCCACCGCCACCCACTGTCCAGCGCTTGAACCCTGCTAGCCACTAGACCACACGCCCCAGCCTTGCCAAGCTTCTGTGCGAGCATGCCGAGAGCGCGCCAGAGCGCCACCCTCGACACACGCCCACGCATCGCCGCCTCGCCGTGCAGCGCTGATCACCACCGCCCCAGCAACCCCGCAGACACCCCCGTTCGCCGCCCCATGCCTCACAGCCACCGCTCGCCGTCAAAGACGCCGCCTCTGCCGTGCAGAGCACCGCACGTTCTCGACTGTTTTCCACCGCCCCTACATGCGAATTTAAGCTCTAGAGCATCGCCAGGAGACCACCCGTCGAACGCCAACCTCGGTCATGCCACTAGCCGCCCGTAGGCGTGTCGCCACCATCGCCTGACCATCCCTCTCGGTCCGGCCGTCGAGCCTATAAAAGGAGACGATCCCCGCTCAATTTCTTCACACCAACTCACTCCCCTCACCTCACTGATCATTCCATCCCTTAGCCGGAGCACGAAGGGCAGCAGCTCACCGGAATTGCGCCGGATCAGGCCGCCTCAGGAGAAGAAGGGAGCTGTTGATTTCGACCACCCCTGAAGCTGCCGCGACCACCCCTAAGTTCCCCGTCGTCTACTTCGTCGTTTTCCTGCCTCGCCATCGTCACTGGAGCCCCGGTATGCCCCCTATGCACCCCCACTGAGCCGCTAGGGTTCGAGCTCGCTGGTGACCTGTTCATCGTCGACGACGACCCTCAGTCGTCGATCTTCATTCTAATCCAACGCACCACATCGCCCTGTACCCCCTGTCAGCTGCGCCCCGCTCTGCGGAGTGACACTGGGCCGGCCCATTACCCCTTCCCGCGCAGCCCACTCGTTTGAATTTAGGTTTTTCTATTTATATTCAAACTCAGTTTTGTACCTAGTTTCAAAAATCAACCCAACTCGATTCAATGAACCAAATTGAATGAAACCATTTTTGTTAGAAATATATTGAAATGCTTAATCCAAGCCCGTTGGATTCAAATCTTTTGGATCTATAGATCAACCTTGGTAAAAATAACAAGTGAAAATATTTTCTGCATTCAAACATTTTTCAAATTTCAACCATAATAGCTTTTGAGTTGATTCCAACTCTCAAAAATCACATTTGATCATACCTTTCAGAATATATAAAAACATATGGGTTTACTTACAGAAATAATTTTCAAGTAATAAAAGAATGCCACATAGGCATTTCTAGTCACTTTAATTATTTAAAATAAAAAGGTTAAACCTTATTAAATTGTGACACCACTTTAAATCACATTCCCATGTACTGAAATATGTGGTGATGACATGTGTCAACATGATCCCATGTTTGGTTTGGAGAATATTAAATCTTAAGTAGTTTTTCAATGAGTAGAAATTACTTTTCTAAAAATAAATAAAAAAAGACAAATGCTTTATTCTTGTGATATTAGTGATGATGCTAGATCATATATAGAACACCTTTGTGTGATGATTGAAAGTAGTTAAGTATTGTTTGGTGATTGTGTACCTCGTATTTATTCATAGACGCTAGTACCGACCAAGGATACGAGGAGGATACTACGAAGAAGAAGCCGAGGAGAACTTCAACCACTACTCTGCACAAGGCAAGCTAACACTTGCAAGATACTCTACTTTAGCAAGCCTTACTAATCAAGTTGACCTATGCAAGCTAATACTTTCTTGTTACCAGGCCAACTATATGCCTTAAGCATATGTGATCATCCCCACTGGATAACCCCATTCCTAGTTTTACTTGCAAGCTTTCTACTTTATTTCTTTATCAAAGCTATTACTTAGAGTTTGAGTAAATTGTAGATACTAGAAAGATAATTGAAGGTTGCATAAAGAGCATTAAATTTGGCCTAAGCTGGATAATCTTGATGTCATCCTAAGGCATGAGATTGAACCTAGTTAAACTACACTTGTTACCACCCCTCATTAGTACTCACCCCCATTTGTAGATGCTAGTGCTAAGCATAAAACTTGATCAACTTTAGATGGGAATACTTGGTGGAAAATGGTTATGAAAACCTTAGAATGATGAGTCATTCTACTGAGATGTTTTGACATGTGTTTCCGAACACCATATGATTTGGATGACGAAAATGTTAAGGCATGAGCCTTAGCCCTTTATAAAACTGATGGTTGTCTGGATGCGATACCATTCCAATTTTACCGTACATCCACAATACCCGAAAATTGGGTAGGGCTTGATTGGAAACTTATATACCTTAGTATGGGTTCCCTCACGGCCAAGGTGTGAGCTGAGGCTACCTTGTGAAGATTGTCCACCTCTTTTGTACCCAAGATGACAGTTGGTCATGGTTGGGAGGCCAAACTCACAGGAGATGTGCCTATAATAGGGCGTGTAATTGAAAGGTTAGGATTGATTATCCACATACTGAGTATGGTGAATTCAGGATTTGTTCCTGACGGATGTATCGAATGTTGTGGTGAAAGTGTACAATCTCTACAGAGTGTTAAACTATTCGAATAGCCGCGTCCGTGGTTATGGACAGTTGGAGTGGCCATACTGTTCCCCCTTCAGATGTTTTCAAAATGACTTGTGAAATGAATGGAGATTTTGACTTGACCACAAGAGAGTTGTGATATGAAATACAAGTTCCCACTTAGGTGTTATAAAATTTCAACTAACTTTTCTTGCTTCTGAACTTAGTAGAGGTAAATCTGGCTTTTTGCAAAACAACCCTAGATCTTAGTGTCCTACTAAAAAAAGCCCCTTCACTTGTTAGTATTAGTTTGCGAGTACTTAAAGAGTACTCATGACTTTGTCCCTGGCTATTCCCGTGGCCAGACTATGAAAAGGAGTACCAGGATGATGGACCCCAGGAAGCTTACGACAACTAGGATCATCTCCCATCGTCAGCATTGCCTATGACCCTGAAGATGGAGCTTCGCCTATGCTATGTTTATTATTACATATTTCTGCTGCTTGAGTTGTATTAAGAACTGGATCATGAGATCCTTATTTGTGTAAGACCTTATGTATGGTTTGTAATGGATGATGTACTGTGGTATCCAAATCTGTTATGTCTCGCAAAAATGGTAATCCTGGGATTGCGATGTATGGCATAACAGGCATCTGGGATTAAAAATCCGGGTGTTGACAAGTTGGTATCAGAGCCATCCTGGCCATAGGAGACCCTAGTTAGACTGGACGTTTGAATCAAAAACTTAGTTTCAAAAAACCAAAGGAAGCAAATATTTACAAAAACTTATTCCCATTCTTATCACCTTGATTCTTTCATAAAAATTCATGTTCCTCAAAAACTCTTGCAAAATACATAAAATTTGACACACTTGATCACTCTACTAACTTACTCATCCTATATTCTTATAGATGGACGTGAAGTACAACAAGTTTTATCAGTTGGGGAATGGAGGAGACCTTATCTTTGAGCGGGATTTGGACCAGCTTTCGGAACTTCTGGAGCGTCCGCACCCCGAGTTCTTCGGAGCTCAGCTCAGTGATCAAGGAGGAGAAGATCTGTAGTGGCTAATTGTTGCAAGTCTCCAATGAAATATTGAACCTCCCACTACCGAGGGAATTCAGTTTACCTTAAGAGAGAACAACTGGCTCGATGGACTTGCCAGGGTCATGCAGGAAGCTCTTGCTCGTCTGTGTGGGTAGAGTATCAACCAGATCAAGGGTACCCGCTTTGAGTTTTGTCCAAGGCGTGATGCTATGGGATAGCCACTGGAATACCCATACCACCACGAGCTGAAGACTCAGTTGGACCACCTTAGCTTCATGATGTACGATCGTCTGCAGGAATTGGACAATTGCCGTGACTACTCCAACCACAAGTCCTCCATCATCAAGATAAAGGATCAGACCATCGCCATGCTAGCGAAGGATCGCAAGTCTCACCGCCGTCAGCTCAACAAGAAGGAGTGCATCATTGCCCATCTTCACGACCGTATCTCGGATTTGGAGGAGACCATCCATGAGAGGGACATGCAATTGTAGGAAAGGGAGAATGCCGGAGAGGATCTTCGTGGAGACCCCTACTCATCTCTCAGCGATGATGATGATTTTCTGGAGGATCAGGCTATGGACTTCTTCACCGATGAGGATGATTTCGCCTTCATCGATGACGATGAGGATGATGAGGATGACGACTACACCGACTCCAAGGAGTAGTAGCACTTGAGCACTAGCGTAGTGAGTTGTATTCGGTCCCACTGTATCATAGTTTCCAGAATGGTTCTTAAAACCATATTTTTACCTTTGTTGTGGTGTGTGTTTGTATCGTGTGCTATGAATGAATGAATGAAAAGCAAGTTGCTAGAAAATATGAGTCAAACTTTAAAAACTTTCCAAAGTCCCTGAACCTTAGAAATTTTCCTCTTTTCTCATGATCTATCTCAAATATTTAGATGCCACGCGGAGGAAGTGCTTCATCCCTGGACCCGATGTTGCAGATTCTGCAAATGTTGGTTTCTGACCATGAAGCTGAAAGAGCTGAACGTCAAGCCAACCTAGCCACCCTTCAGCAGATAACCCAGCTACCCACAACAATCAAGGCCAAGGGAACCGGGACAACCATGGATCTAAGGTCAAGAATTTCCAGAACACCAACCCACCTGTTTTCACTAAGTCAGAAGAGCCTTTAGACGCCGATGATTGGCTGCAAACCATGGAAAACAACCAAGAAGTTGTCGGAGTGGAAGCTAACGAGAAAGTTTTCTTCGCCACCCTCTATCTAGACAGAGATGCAAGAGCATGGTGGAACAACGTTCGTGCAATGACCGGAGGACAGATAATGAAACACTTGGCCTCTAAAATCTCTTTGTTCCTGGGTGGCTTACCACAAGTGAGATACACAAGGTAAACCATAGAAATGGGCCTTGTGTAACCACTCAACATAAACCATTCCTTCCATTCCACCCAGGTGTTTCATTAACTTAGTTGTTTTATTAGGCAAAACACAAGTCCAAAGACTTAGAAATATTTTCATCATAGCATGTGTAATTTACCAACCCATGGTTGCTACTAGCTAGGCTAAGCATGGCATAGATAGTAACTTAACTTAGAGATTCCCTAGCAATTCTACAACTACTAGGATTTCCCAACATGGCATATAAGCAAAATAATATCATGCAAGACTTAGCAAAAATATTTCTAATGTTTAGTATAAAACATGGGATAAAAATATTCATGAAATACCACTTGCCTTGGTAGTTTGGAGAGTAGCACTCCTCACAATCACAATCACTAGCACCAAAATCTACACAAAGCATCATAGCCACAATCACATACCAAACATATACAATCAAAAATATATGCATGCATGCAAAATGATATGTGATGATTTTTAAAACTCAACAATGCAAGTATTCAGTACTGATTTATAAACAAGTCAAAAACTTTGCCAAACAACAATTAATTAAACCCTAAATCAATTCCTAAACATTTCATATACTCAATTTAGTCCTACACAAGTTTCTGCAAATAAAACCTTTTTAACAGAAGCAAAACATTAAACACATTGCATAATTAGAAAGAGCTCTCTCTCCTGAATCCAACGGTATAAAATTTGTCAAATTCTAACGTGGGGATCAAAAGTTATAGCCAAATCAAATTCAAACATTAATCAGATTCAAATCCTGTTTTAAATCTAAACTCCAGCCACGCGTCTGTTTCTAATTGGCCCGTACCGGTTCGGGCGGATCGATCAACGAGAGCCACACGATTTAACTAAAGATGCACGGCCAGATCTAACGCGTAACGGTTCGTTAAGTGAACTAATCCTATGCGCTGGATCTAGATCTGATGGATACGAACCAATTGACCAAAACTGAGCGGCGCTAGCGGCGGCTACTGGTGGCGGCGAGCTCTACCTACGGCGGCGCGGCGCTACAGGTCGCCCTAGGGTCGTTAGAGGGGCTTACCAGAAACGCGACGACATGCTGAAGCTCAACCTGGCGACGGCTTGGCAAGGGGCGCACGAACGCAGTTGCTGGAGCTCGTCGGAGTTGCGGGCGGCGTCTGCTGCTTGCTGTCGAGGTCGTTGTCGAGGCTCTGCGTCGTCCTAGCACAAGGCAGAGGGTTTAGGAGATGCGCAAATGTTTGGCGAACAAGATGGTACCAAAGGGAAGGCAAGGGGCACTCAGTTCTTACCACTATTGCTCGTCGGAGTCGAGCGGCGGCGCTGGTGGTTGCGGGCGTGAACGAGAACGACGAACTGGGTCACGAGCAGGCAAACCAGGGGTGGTAGCAGATGTGCAAGGACATGACGGTCACACTCGTTTGAACCAGAGACGGCGGGGCGGTCGGAGCTTACCGGAATCGCCTGTCGGAGTTGCTCTGTCTGCGGCACTGTAGAGGCAATTGCGGGCAGCCTGGGGGCGTAGAGGTGGCGCTAGGTGAGGGGAAATGGCCGAGGTGCAGAGGGGATCTTATAGCCAGAGAGGGGGCGAGGATTGCGCGGCGAATCAATGGCAATTAAGCTGCCAGTAACAGGTAGGTAATGTGGCGAGCGGCCATGCGCTGCGTGATTGATACGGCGGCGTGGTCACGGTCCACTCGATGGGTTTAAACAGCGAGGGGTGGGGTTCTTTTGAACAAACAAAATAAACAGTGCTATAGCACTTGATTTGGAAATATTTTAAAAATGGTTTTGAAACCATATTTGTTCTGTGAATTTTGTCCAAACTCCACATTCAATCCAATCAACAAGGAAGCAAACAATAATTTATGTTTGCTCACATGAAATAATAGCACTATGTGCTTCTGTTTTCTTGAAATGATTTGGAAAATGATCCCTAATTTATATGCATGCATGAATGATATGCAATCTTTGAAATCATGATTTTAGGGATGTTAGAAATCTAACCCCCTTAAGGTGAATCTCGCCCTCGAGATTCGGATTGGCTAGCAAATAGGTGAGGGTGGTCTTTCCGAAGATCATCTTCTCTTTCCCATGTTGCTTCTTCTTCGGAATGATGGTTCCACTGGACTTTGCAAAACTTGATAGTCTTGGTCCGTGTGACTCTTTCCGCAGTCTCAAGAATCTTGATAGGCTTCTCTTCATAAGTGATCACTCTCCAACCGAACCTCCTCCAAAGGTATAGTATCCTTCAAAGAAGTTTCCTCCATTTCTGGATGACATTTCTTAAGTTGACTCACATGAAACACATTATGAACAGCTGACAGTGATTCTGGGAGTTCAATTTCATAGGCAACTTCTCCTTTACGACTCAGAATCTTGAATGGTCCAACATATCTTGGGGCCAATTTTCCTTTGCGTCCGAACCTCTTCACTCCATGAAGTGGTGATACTCTAAGATAAGCTCTATCACCAACTTCGTAGGTGACTTATCTATGCTTAGGATCCGCGTAGCTTTTCTGTCGGGACTGTGATATCTTCAACCTGTCCTTAACCAACTTGACCCTCTCTTCGGCTTCTTTGATAAGATCTGGTCCGCATAAACTTCTTTCTGCCACACCATTCCATAACAATGGGGTGGTACACTTTCTTCCGTAGAGAAACTCAAATGGTGCCATCTCAATACTGGCTTGATAGCTGTTGTTATAAGAAAATTCTGCGTAAGGCAGACTTTCATCCCAACTGGCTCCATAGTCTAGGGCACATGCCCTCAACATGTCTTCAAGAATCTGATTAGTTCTTTACATGCATCCATCAGTTTGAGGATGAAAAGCAGTGCTGAATTCCAACCTCGTTCCCAATGATTCATGTAGCTGTCTCCAAAAATGGGAAGTGAATTGAGTTCCCCTATCAGACACAATACTCTTGGGCACTCCATGTAGACATACAATTCTACTCATGTAGATCTTAGCCAACTTAGCACTTGTATATGTTGTCTTCACGGGTATGAAATGAGCCACTTTAGTTAGGCGATCCACTACTACCCAAATAGAATCATATCCTGACCTGGTCCTTGGTAATCCGGTAATGAAATCCATACCAATCTTGTCCCACTTCCAATCAGGAATAGGTAGTGGTTGAAGCAATCCTGCTGGTTTCTGATGTTCCGCTTTCACTCTACTACACACATCACACAAAGCAATATGTTTGGCGATGTCTTTCTTGAGATTATTCCACCAAAATCTTTCCTTCATGTCCATGTACATTTTGGTATTACCCGGATGAATGGAATACAGAGAGTTGTGTGCTTCTTGCAAAATCAGTTTCTGAAGCTTCGGATCTTGTGGAACACAAATACGTTTCCCATGCCATAAAGTACCCTGTTCGTCTTCATGGAACCCTTTGGCTTTTCCTTTGCCAATCTTTTCTTTAATCTCTTCAATTTCTTTATCAATCTTCTGGGATTCTTTGATCTTGTCCAACAAAGTGGGTTGAACATCCAAAGACATGAGATGTCCTTCAGGCACAATCTCCAATCTGAGTTTTCTAAATTGGGCACATAAATCATCTGGCAATTCTCCTTTGGTAAGGCCATTCACAAAAACCTTACGACTTAGAGCATCTGCTAGAACATTTGCTTTACCGGGGTGGTATTGCAAAATTAAGTCATAGTCCTTGATGAGTTCTAGCCATCTTCTTTGTCTCATATTAATTTCCTTCTGGGTGAAGATATACTTCAAACTCTTGTGATCTATTAACTCTTCACAATGTTTTCCCAAAAGATAGTGCCTCCATGTTTTGAGTGCAAGGACAACAAAGGCTAACTCTAAATCATGAGTAGGATAGTTCACTTCATGAGTTTTGAGTTGTCTCGAGGCATAATCCACAACTTTTCCGTCTTGCATAAGTACTGCACCCAAGCCCTGATGAGATGCATCACAATATACTTGGAAATCTTTTTCCAAGTCTGGCAAACACAATACTGGTGCTGTCACCAGTCTCTTCTTTAATTCCTGAAAGCTGAGTTCACAACCATCAGACCAAGCAAACTTCTTGTATTTCTTTAGCAAATTTATCATAGGCTTGGCAACCTTAGATAAATTCTCAATGAACCTTCTGTAGTAACCTGCTAAGCCAAGGAAACTACAAACTTCTTTTACTGACTTGGGAGATTCCCATTCAGTTACAGCTGAAACTTTAGTAGGATCAACTGCTACACCATCCTTTGTCATAACATGTCCAAGAAATCCAACTTCATTCAACCAGAATTCACACTTGCTGAATTTGGCATAAATTTTATGATCTCTTAACTTCTCAAGTATTAAACGCAAATGTCCTCCGTGCTCTTCTTTGCTCTTTGAGTAGACTAAAATGTCATCGATGAAAACGACAACAAACTTGTCAAGGAATTCCATGAACACCTTGTTCATCATATTCATGAAGTATGTTGGAGCATTGGTCAAACCAAATGGCATCACGGTATACTCATACAATCCATACCTTGTGGTGAAAGTTGTTTTGGGTATGTCTTGTTCCCTTATCTTGAGTTGAAAATAACCTGACCGGAGATCAATCTTTGAGAACACACAAGCTCCTTCTAGCTGATCAAACAAGTCATTGATTCTAGGCAAAGGGTATTTGTTCTTGATAGTCACCTCGTTGAGTGAACGGTAATCTATGCATAACCTTTGACTTCTATCTTTCTTCTCCATGAACAAAACTGGGGCTCCCCAAGATGAAGAACTTGGTTGAATAAATCCTTTCTGTAACTGTTCTCCAAGTTGTTTCTTGAGTTCCTTCAGTTCATCAAATGACATCTTATATGGTCTCTTGGCTATTGGTCCAGATCCTGGTACCAAATCTATAAGAAACTCCACGTCTCTATCTGGTGGCATTCCCGGCAATTCTTCCGGAAACACATCCGGATACTCACTCACAATTGACACACTGTCTATGCTAACCCCTTTAAGAGAATTTAGCATACTCCTTCTTGCTTCAAACTTGGTCTTGAATCTGATCCTTTTATTATCTGGAGTTGTGAGTGAGACAGTATGGTTGGAACAATCTATCACTCCCTTGTGCTTAGTCATCCAGTCCATTCACAAAATAACATCCAATCCTTGGGAGTTTAGAATTATCAAGTTAACGGGAAACTTATACTTCCCAAACTCTATGACTAGATCATGACATCCTGAATTCACTATCATTTCTCCACCAGGAGAACTTACTTTTATAGGACACCCAATAGTTTCTACCGGCAGTTCATTTCTTTCAACAAATGCTCTTGATATGAATGAATGAGATGCACCAGTATCAAAGAGAACAAATGCTGGAACAGAATTGAGTTTGAACTTACCAACAACAGCATCAGGCTCCTCATAGATTTCCTCCACATTGATGTGGTTCACCTATCCCTTCTGAAAAGGGTTGGGCTTGTTGGGTCCTTCAACTTTCTTTTATGGGCATTCATTTGCATAATGCCCCATCTTCTTGCACTTGAAGCATTCAACCTGACTAATGTCCTTCTTGACAGGCTGACTCCCACTTCCACTTCCATTACCACTTTGGTGGCTCTTGTATCCACCCTTGTGATTCTTGTACTTGTCATTGTCATGACTGCGGTGATGCTTGTTGTCATGACGGTTGTGGTTGTGGTGCTTGTTGAATTTCCCATGCTTGTGGAATCCTGAGCTTCCACTGTCATCATAATGGAAACGTTTGTGAGACGATCCCGAGCTGTGCTTGTCTGAGTGCTTTCTCTTCGTGCTTTCAACTTGCTTTATCTTGTTCTCCAAAATAGCAGCCTTGTCACAGAGAGACTGATAAGTGGGAACATAAGCCACAACCAACTGCAGATTCAGCTCATCATTCAAGACTTCAAGAAATTTTTCCTTTCTCTTAGCATCGGTGTCAACTTCATCCGGTGCATAACGCGCCAGATTGTTGAACTCCTCAATATATTCAGCCACGCTGCAGTGGCGCTGCTTCAGGTTATGGAACTCTTTCTTTTTCAGACTCATCACTCCAGATGAGATATGAGCAGTGCGAAAGCCATCCTCAAAGATAGCCCATGTCACATCTTCTATGGGAGTGGTGATCTGGAAGTTATCCCACCAAGTGGCGGCTGGTCCTTCCAGCAAATGTGCTGCAAATCTAACCTTTTCAGCATCAGTACAACCAACGGTTACCAAGTCCTTGTTCACAGAGTGTAGCCAATCATTGGCCACCATGGGATCAGTCGTCCCTGAGAACTTTGCTGGCCTCAATCTCAAGAACCTGGTAAGCATGTCAAAACCCGGTGGGTTGTTGTTGTTGTTGTTATTGTTGTTGTTATTGTTGTTGTTGTTGTTGTTATTGTTGTTGTTTTGGTTCTGGATGAACGTCGTCATCATCTGCATCAGCTGAGTTTGAGCGGTCATCATTTGCTGCATTTCTGGGGTGATGTTGTTGTTGTTGTTGTTGGGGTTGGGGTTTGCACGTCGGGGAGGCATCTGTGGTTTGTTCAATAGAGATAAGAATGAGATACCCATAGATGCTATCATGCACAATACATCACATAACAAACACAAAGCATGCAACAAAAGGATAAAGGTTCAACAACAAAATAACAAGTTCGCAAGGTAAAACACACACGAATAACAAGCCATCCACATGTCGGATGGTCAAATAACAAGTTCTCAACGACAAGTATGATAATAAATGATAAATGAGTAGTCAAATCTACTCATCGGCATCAACCTCCTCCTCGACAAAGGTAAGACCTGCATTCTCCATTGCGGTCTTGTATTCCTCGACATTGGTGGTCAAGGTCTCTATCTTGGCCTTGAGAGCCCTCTTCTGGGAACGAAGCCTCTCAATCACCATCTGCTGATGCTCGAGCTTGAAGTCCTTGGTCTGGAGTTCTTCAGTCATGTCCCGGATCTTCTTGTTCCTATCCTGGACTCGCTTCTCTTGATTCTTGAACTTTCTGTCCTGGCTCTCGAACTTTGCCTCCATCTCCTTGACTATCTCATCTTGCTCCGCGAAGAACTTATCCTTTTCGCGAAGCTGCACCTGGAGTTCGTCATTGTTGAGCATGACGTTGGTCCTGTCAGTGTCCACGTGCCTAATGAGAGACTCTAAGTCCTGGAGGTATAGACGAATCGGCTCTGCTGTGTCTCTCGAATCGTCCTCGAAGTCGATGGACTCTCCATCCTCATCACGTCTACCGAAGACGTGGAAGTGAGTACCTCTAACCTGTCGGGAGTGTCTCCCTAGCAGACGTCCTATCAAATCCTGCATGACTACCTCAAGGCCTCTCTCCTTGTCATCATGCATGAGCTTGAAGATGATGGCCTCCATGGTAGGCTCTGTCTGGCGTCCGGGCTGGTTGACCTTGAAGCCCCAAAGGTCTTTCCTCTCACACTTGGTGAGGGGAAGCACCATGATGGTAGGAAGAGGGAGATTGAGCAAAGTAGTAAGCTCAACAATACGAAGACCAAAGCGAGTTCCCTAGAACTCCTCAACAGTGCTGAAGGTAACAGTAGGCATCTATTTATAAGATAGAAAAAGTTAGAACTGCACAATTCAAGATAAAATACAAGGCAAAACATCACATACACAACCTTGGAATTCAAAACACACAAGTCATGGCACACATGGATCCAATACAACAACCAAGGTTCAACTTATTTTAAAGGAACATTTGGAAAATAAGGTGATAAGTGGTGGTCCAACTAACGAAGTACGTTTACAATCCTATCTCACTGGATCTGTTGGCTAACACAATGTTTCTAGAAGCAATCAATCTATCTTGCTCACATGATTCCATCACTGAGTCTATAATGTCTCCTCTTAAGGTTTGGTTGGTAGCTTCCAACTCTTTGTTATGTTTCTTCTCTTCCTTTAGATCATTTTGGAGGTTGAGCATTCTGCACTTGACTCTATCACCAAGTTCTTTGATGGTCTTCCAAGCTGCATCCCTTGCTGATTCAAAGAATGTAGTGTGCACCACTGAATTGGTGAACATGCAGAATCCTTTTTCCTGGTGGTTGTCTTCCTTGTTTTTATACAAGTGAAGTTGCACCCACCAGTATTCCACTCCTTCATCCATCACAGGAAAACCTTTGTACACAGCTGCACCTTGTATCTCTAATGCAACCATGAGGTCCTTGAGAGCCTTGGGGAATTCTGTCTCACACTCCAAGGTCATTGTCATGAGTGGTCCTTTCCTTACGGCTTCGTTGATGGAGTTCGTCTAGAAATAGAGATGAGAAAGAAGATTAGAAAAGTTTACGAGAAGAATAGACAAGCGTAGAAGTTGCTGAAATTATTTCCTTAGTGGTTTCCAATCCTAGGGTCATAATCCTACAGGCAACACAGTGCTCTGATACCATCTGTAAGATCCCTCCTTTATAAAGGAAAAGGATCCCTGTGATTGCAATGCTAGTCCCTGGATTAATGCTAGCATCCACAGTTTAAGATGAAGTACACAGATACAAAGGTCATTTATTACAGCCATTCCAGAGATAAACATAGTCTTTACAACTCCAAGGCCGCAGGCCTAATACAAGAGTTTGAATAAGTAAATAAATAAAAGTCTTCATCTTCATGTGCCACAGGCAAACATGTTGAGTGTAGACTCATGACACCTAATCCTCATCAGAGTATCCTGCAACATCACAAGTTACGTACCACAAGGTCAATACATTGGAATAGTATTGGCAAGTGATACCTTAGTATAATTTAGGTGGACTAAATTACTATATGCAATTTGGCTAAGTGTAGCTTGGCTTGCTTTGCTCAAAATAGGTTTTGCCTATTAGTTGAAATCACTAAGTTTTTCTTTGTCAAAACTTTCCCAAGGAACCACCAATAGACATTGAGGTCCTTCACCCTTGTTCACCCACAAGTTTTTACTTAGAAATTGGGATGAGGAGATTCTTGATAGCTTCCATGTCTTGATGCTCAAGTTCTCCATTGCCATGGACTTGGCTAAGTACTTAGATTTTTCCATCTGCAGAGGTTGTGCACTTTCCCCACCAGACTTGGTTTCACCAAGACAGGACCTTTCAGAAGCCTTCCCTTAGACCAAATGGACGCGTTCCAACCTATCATCCCACTACCACCATCTGTCCAAATGGCTAAGTTCTAGCAACCTATGTGATCCAGGCAGAGCCCACATTGCCAAGTGGTTGCACTAAAAGATTCTTAACACTTGGCCTCTAAAATCTCTTTGTTCCTGGGTGGCTTACCACAAGTGAGATACACAAGGTAAACCATAGAAATGGGCCTTGTGTAACCACTCAACATAAACCATTCCTTCCATTCCACCAAGGTGTTTCATTAACTTAGTTGTTTTATTAGGGAAAACACAAGTCCAAAGACTTAGAAATATTTTCATCATAGCATGTGTAATTTACCAACCCATGGTTGCTACTAGCTAGGCTAAGCATGGCATAGATAGTAACTTAACTTAGAGATTCCCTAGCAATTCTACAACTACTAGGATTTCCCAACATGGCATATAAGCAAAATAATATCATGCAAGACTTAGCAAAAATATTTCTAATGTTTAGTATAAAACATGGGATAAAAATATTCATGAAATACCACTTGCCTTGGTAGTTTGGAGAGTAGCACTCCTCACAATCACAATCACTAGCACCAAAATCTACAGAAAGCATCATAGCCACAATCACATACCAAACATATACAATCAAAAATATATGCATGCATGCAAAATGATATGTGATGATTTTTAAAACTAAACACAGCAAGTATTCAGTACTGATTTATAAACAAGTCAAAAACTTTGCCAAACAACAATTAATTAAACCCTAAATCAATTCCTAAACATTTCATATACTCAATTTAGTCCTACACAAGTTTCTAAAAATAAAACCTTTTTAACAGAAACAAAACATTAAACACATTGCATAATTAGAAAGAGCTCTCTCTCCTGAATCCAACGGTATAAAATTTGTCAAATTCTAACGTGGGGATCAAAAGTTATAGCCAAATCAAATTCAAACAATAATCAGATTCAAATCCTGTTTTAAATCTAAACTCCAGCCACGCGTCTGTTTCTAATTGGCCCGTACCGGTTCGGACGGATCGATCAACGAGAGCCACACGATTTAACTAAAGATGCACGGCTAGATCTAATGCGTAACGGTTCGTTAAGTGAACTAATCCTACGCGCTGGATCTAGATCTGACGACTACGAATCAATCGACCAAAACTGAGCGGCGCTAGCGGCGGCTACTGGCGGCGGCGAGCTCTGCCTATGGTGCCGCGGCGCTACAGGTCGCCCTAGGGTCGTCGGAGGGGCTTACCAGAAACGCGACGACATGCTGAAGCTCAACCTGGCGACGACTTGGCAAGGGGCGCACGGACGCAGTCGCTGGAGCTCGTCGAAGTTGCGGGCGGCGTCTGCTGCTTGCTGTCGAGGTCGTTGTCGAGGCTCTGCGTCATCCTAGCACAAGGCAGAGGGTTTAGGAGATGTGCAAATGTCGGGCGAACAAGATGGTACCAAAGGGAAGGCAAGGGGTGCTCAGTTCTTACCGCTATTGCTCGTCGGAGTCTAGCGGTGGCGCTGGTGGTTGCGGGCGTGAACGAGAACGACGACCTGGGTCACGAGCAGGCAAACCAGGGGTGTTAGCAGATGTGCAAGGACATGACGGTCACGCTCGTTTGAACCAGAGACGGCGGGGCGGTCGGAGCTTACCGGAATCGCCTGCCGGAGTTGCTCTGTCTGCGGCGGTGTAGAGGCAATTGCGGGCAGCCTGGGGGCGTAGAGGTGGCGGTAGGTGAGGGGAAATGGCCGCGGTGCGGAGGGGATATTATAGCCAGAGAGGGGGCAAGGATTGCGCGGCGAATCAATGGCAATTAAGCATGCAGTAACAGCGGCGAGGTAACGGCAGAGCGAGCGGCGCTGGCGCGCGTGATTGACGACGAAGGCGACGTGGTCGCAGGGTCCACTCGTCAGTGGGTTTAAACAGCGAGGGGTGGGGTCCTGGCGTCAGTCTCTCTGCGGGTTCGTCTGTGAGTGAGAAGGAGAGAAGGGGAAACCCGGGAGGGCTAAATGGGCTGGTTTCTCTGTTGGGCTAGAATAGCAGCGCCAGCCCTTTTCCTTTTCTTTATTCCTTTTCTATTTCTGTTTGCATTTTCAGAAATCATTTACAAATGGTTTCAAAAGCTATTTCAATTCAAACCTCTTCAGGATTTTTGTAGGGTGCAACATTCATAATTCTAGGCATAGAAACATGTGGTCTCTCTATTCAAGCTTGGTTCTTTCGAACAAACAAAATAAACTGTGCTATAGCACTTGATTTGGAAATATTTTAAAAATGGTTTTGAAACCATATTTGTTCTGTGAATTTTGTCCAAACTCCACATTCAATCCAATCAACGAGGAAGCAAACAAAACTTGGTTTAAAATACTTTTGCTCTCAATTGGGGATAGTCATTTGATTTATGTTTGCTCACATGAAATAATAGCACTATGTGCTTCTGTTTTCTTGAAATGAGTTGGAAAATGATCCCTAATTTATATGCATGCATGAATGATTTACAATCTTTGAAATCATGATTTTAGGGATGTTACAGGACTGGAAGCAATGTTGTGCCTGTTGCAGCAAAGGACAAGTCGCAAGTGACTTGTTATGGCTGTGGAATAAGGGTCACTACTCCAATGAGTGCTCCAAGAAGAATGCCGCAGCCCCCAATGCAAATGCCCCAGCTCAGCAGCAGCGTCGTGTTCAGCCAGGAAGAAGGTTTGCCCCAGGGAATTCACTCAACCGCAACGGCCGTGTTTTTCTCATGCATGCTGAAGAAGCCCAGGAAGCGCCCGATGTCATGCTGGCTATGTTTTCTGTTAATTCAGTACTCGCTAGAGTGTTGTTTGATTCTGGTGCATCGCACTCATTTGTCACCGAAGAATTTGCATGAACTAGTAAGATTCAACCAACCAAACTGAAGCATGTTATGATTGTTCAAATCTCCGGTTCAACCACCAAAGCTAGGCAAATTTGCAAACCCGTACCTATCCGAATCCATGGCATAGATTTTTATGCTAATCTGATAGTACTCGGAACTAAAGGTTTGGAAGTAGTACTAGGAATTGATTGGATGTCCAAACATAAAGGATTAATTGACTGTGCTAAGAAAGCCATAACCATGACCAATACAGCCGAAATATCAGTCGAGCATGTATCTGAAACCTTACCTCGTCAATTCAAGTGCAACAAGAGTATAGCCCAACCTACCATTGACCAAGTCCGGATAGTCTGTGAATACCCAGATGTATTTCCAGATGTTTTGCCCGGTATGCCCCCAGTTAGGGATATCGAGTTTATCATTGAACTAATCCCCGGAACAGGACCCATAGCCCAGAGACCATATAGTATGAACCCGTCTGAGCTAGCAGAACTGAAGAAGCAACTGGATTCCATGTTGGAAATTGGATTAATTCAACCAAGTGCGTCACCATGGAGATCACCTATCTTATTTATGGACAAGAAGGATGGAGGTAACCTTTGTGTACGGATTACCGGAAGTTGAATGATGTCACCCTCAAGAACAAGTACCCATTGCCCATGATAGAAGATTTGTTTGATCAGTTGACCAGTGCCAAAGTGTTTTCTAAGATTGATCGTAGAACAGGCTATCATCAACTCAAGATTCGGGCAGAGGATATTCCCAAGACTGCCTTTACCACCAGATATGGATTATACGAGTATACCGTCATGTCTTTTGGATTAACCAATGCCCCCGCTTATTTCATGAATCTCATGAATAAGATTTTTATGGACTTCCTGGATAAGTTTGTCATTGTTTTCATTGATGACATTCTGATTTATTCCAAATCATAAGAAGAACATGAGCTACACCTAAGGACCATTCTTGGAACCCTTAGAGAGCATCAGCTATTTGCCAAGTTTAGCAAATGTGAATTCTGGTTACAGGAGGTTGGATTCCTCGGCCACATTGTATCAGCCGGAGGAATTGCCGTTGACCTTGCAAAGGTGAAAGATGTCAAAGATTGTCAAGCCCCAACCACTCAAACCCAAGTTCATGCATTTCTCGGATTGGCGGGATATTACCGCAAGTTCGTAGAAGGATTCTCGAGTATCGCCAGACCCATGACCCAATTGCTGAAGAAGGACAAGAAGTTTGAATGGACAGACAAATGTGAAGCGAGTTTTCAAGAACTCAAGAGAAGATTGATTTCAGCCCCAATCCTAATCATGCCGGATATCACAAAGCCCTCTGATGTGTATTGTGACGCATCCAAGATCGGTCTCAGATATGTGCTAATGCAAGAAGGCAAAGTCATATCTTATCTATCGCGACAACTGAAACAACACGAGCAAAATTACCCAACCCATGACCTCGAACTCGCAGCCGTAGTTCTAGCTCTGAAGACATGGAGGCATTACCTGATGGGAAACCGTTGTGAGATCTATTCGGACCACAAGAGTCTGAAGTATATATTCACTCAAAAGGAGCTGAATATGAGATAGAAAAGATGGATTGAGTTAATCAAGGATTACAATCTGGACATTCACTATCACCCCGGTAAAGCCAACGTGGTAGAGGATGCCCTTAGCAGATTGCCGTGCCGCTTGAACTCCATGATTTTGAAGGAGCAACCAAGCTTGCACAAAGAGATGGAAGATTTCTGAATGGAATTAGTGAGTGAAGGATTTTTGGCTAGCATAGAACTTCAACCCACTTTGATTAGCCAGATCAAAGAGGCGCAGAAAGGAAATGCTAGTATCGACGGAATCAAGTGTCGCATCGATACAGCCAAAGTACCCGGATTAACCGATGACGAAGAAGGAGTTCTGTGGTACAAAGGACGCCTTTGTGTACCAGCAGATTCTGAGTTGAAAGAAGTTATTCTGAAGGAAGCTCATGATACTCTTTATTCTATCCACCCCGGAGGAACTAAGATGTATCAAGATTTGAAAGAGCAATTTTGGTGGCATAAGATGAAGAGAGAAATCGGAAGCTATATCGCCACGTGTGATATATGTCAGTGAGTCAAGGCGGGACATCAAAGACCCGCTGGATTTTTGCAACCATTGCAGATTCCGGAATGGAAATGGGATTCCGTCGGAATGGACTTTATCACCGGATTGCCTACTTCTAGTAGGGGAAATGACTCTATCTGGGTCATAGTGGACAGATTGTCCAAAGTCGCCCATTTCTTACCCGTCAAGACCACATATCAGAGTTCAAAGCTAGCGGAGTTATACATCACTAGAATCGTCAGTTTGCATGGAGTCCCCAAAAACATCTTATCGGATCGAGGAACTCAGTTTACCTCGAGATTCTGGAAGAAAGTCCAAGAAGGTTTAGGAACCCGCCTAGATTTCAGCACCGCGTATCACCCCCAGACCGATGGACAAACGGAGCAAGTAAATCAAATACTCTAAGATATGTTGAGAGCATGTGTGTTAGAATATGGATCTAAGTGGGAAGACTGTCTGCCATTCGCAGAATTTTCATACAACAACAGTTATCAAGCCAGTTTGCAAATGGCCCCATTTGAATTCATGTATGTAAGGAAGTGTCGCACCCCTTTGAACTGGTCAGAAGTAGGAGAGAGTCAGATTTTTGGACCCGACATCCTACGATAAGCAGAAGAGAAGGTACACAAAATTCCTGAGCACCACAAGACAGCCTAGTCCAGACAAAAGAGTTACGCCGACAAGAGACGTCGAGACCTCGCCTTCAACATAGGAGATTTTGTGTATCTGAAAGTGTCGCCATTGAAAGGAATGCAGCGTTTCCAACTGAAAGGAAAGTTAGCCCCAGACATATCGGCCCCTTAAAGATTCTGAACCGTCGAGGAGAAGTTTCATATCAATTAGAACTTCCCTAAGAGATGTCAATCGTGCACAATGTGTTCCATATCTCATTACTTCGCGAGTGCCTCGAAGTTCTAGAGAAGACCGAAGTGTTCAAGAATATTGATCACCGGCCATAGAAATCAACGATGACCTGACCTATCCCGAAGTACCCATCCGTATCTTAGAAGAAGCTTTCAGAACTACCAAAACCCGAAGCATCAAGTTTCTCAAGATTCAGTGGAGAAACCACACAGAAGAGTAAGCTACCTGGGAGCGCGAAGATCACATCAGGACGGAGTTTCCCGATCTCTTCAAATCCTAGGTAATCGTTTTCGTCCTTTTTCAAATCTCGGGACGAGATTTTGTTTAAGGGGGAAAGGTTTGTAACATCCCAAAAAAATTAAACTTAAATCATCAAACTCTAATCTTCAAATTTAGGGTTAACAAAAACTTTTCAAATTAAAAATATGAAAGCATTCATATGTGTATGTATTAAAATTTGGATTCTTTTGAATTGCCATGGTTCTGTGTTTCTTTGCTTATAAAATGATTCTTAGGTGAAATAAACATCATCTAAACAATCCCCAAGCTTTTCCCAAAGACAAACAAATCAAAACTAACAAATTAAGTGAATGGTCACTTGGGCCAAATTAACTCCCATGCCTACTTTGGCTATCTCTAACTTTCAGAACTTAACGGAAACATGTATGGACCTTTGCACCCCTTGATAGTACTCATAACAAGGAACCAAGGCCCACTTTGTGATCATCCAAAAACGTTAGAATGCATGGTTTAAATGATAGTTTAAAATTGAATCTATTTCATATGGGAAGATCCCACTATTTCAAAAACCACTCAAACAAGCTAAATATTCAAAACCCAAGCATCCACAGAATCCTCAACGCATGCCTAGCAAACCCACCAAAAATCTTTTCAAAATTCAAAACTCAAGTTCTTGCGGCCATTTCATCAAACACTTGGAGTCAACAAATCAAACTGGCCAAACTTCACTGTTTTGAGCAGTAATTTGGCTAAGCATTGTTCACCATTGATCACACTTGTCTCCCCCAGTGCCAACCAGTGACTTGACCACCCCTAGCCCCTACCCTTTGCACCATGCCATGCCAACCCGAAGGAACCCTTGCTAGCCGACCATGGCTAGCTAGCCAGAGCAAGCACCAAGCCTAAACACCATGTCTAGGACACAGGCCACCGTCCACCGCCACCCCCTGTCCAGCGCTCGAACCCTGCCAACCACTGGACCACACGCCCAAGCCTTGCCAAGCTTCTCTGCGAGCATGCCGAGAGCGCGCCAGAGCTCCACCCTCAACACACGCCCATAGACCGCGTGCCGCCCTCGCCGCGTGCACGCGTGATCACCACCGCCCCAGCAACCCCGCAGACACCCCCGTTCACCGGCCCATGCCTCACAGCCACCGCTCGCCGTCTAAGACGCCGCCTCTGCCGCGCAGAGCACCGCACGTTCCCGACCGTTTGCCACCGCCCCTACACGCTAATTTAAGCTCTAGAGCATCGCCAGGAGACCACCCGTCGAACGCCAACCTTGGCCATGCCTCTAGCCGCCCGTAGCTGTGTCGCCACCATCGCCTGCCCATCCCTCTCGGTCTTGCCGTCGAGCCTATAAAAGGAGACGATCCCCGCTCGATTTCTTCACACCATCTCAGTACCCTCACCTCACTAATCATTCCATCCCTTAGCCGGAGCACGAAGGGAAGCATCTCGCCAGAATTGTGCCAGAGCAGGCCGCCTTAGGAGAAGAAGGGAGCCGTTGATTTCGACCACCCCCGGAGCAGCCGCGACCACCCCTGAGTTCGTCGTCGTCAACTTTGTCATTTGCCCGCCTCGCCATCGTCACCGGAGCCCCGGTATGCCCCCTATGCACTCCCACTGAACCGCTAGGGTTCGAGCTCGCCGGTGACCTGTTCATCGTCGACGACGACCCTCAGCCGTCGATCTTCATTCTAATCCAACGCACCACATCGCCCATACCGCTTCGCGTTTAAAAGAGTCACTGACCAGTATACCCCTGTCAGCTGCGCCCTGTGCTGTGGAGTGACACTGGGACGGCCCATTACCCCTTCCCGCACAGCCCACTCGTTTGAATTTAGCTTTTTATATTTATATTCAAACTCAGTTCTGTACCTAGTTTCAAAAATCAACCCAGCTCGATTCAGTGAACCAAATTGAATGAAACCAATTTTGTTAGAAAGATACTGAAATGCTTAATCCAAGCCCGTTGGATTCAGATCATTTGGATCTATAGATCAACCTTGGTAAAAATAACAAGTCATAAGCTTTTCTGCATTCAAACATTTTTCAAATTTCAACCATAATAGCTTTTGAGTTGATTCCAACTCTCAAAAATCACATTTGATCATACCTTTCAGAATATATAAAAACATATGGGTTTACTTACAGAAATAATGTTCAAGTAATAAAAGAATGCCACATAGGCATTTCTAGTCACCTTATTTAATTAAAATAAAAGGTTAAACCTTATTAAATTGTGACACCACTTGAAATCACATTCCCATGTACTGAAATATATGGTGATGACATGTGTCAACATGATCCCATGTTTGAGTTGGAGAATATTAAATCTTAAGTAGTTTTTCGATGAGTAGAAATTACTTTTCTAAAAATAAATAAAAAAGACAAATGCTTTATTCTTGTGATATTAGTGATGATGATAGATCATCTATAGAACACCTTTGTGTGATGATTGAAAGTAGTTAAGTATTGTTTGGTGATTGTGTACCTCATATTTATTCATAGACGCTAGTATCGACCAATGATACGAGGAGGAAGGAGGATACTACCAAGAAGAAGCCGAGGAGAACTTCAACCACTGCTCTGCACAAGGCAAGCTAACACTTGCAAGATACTCTACTTTAGAAAGCCTTACTAATCAAGTTGACCTATGCAAGATAATACTTGCTTGTTACCAGGCCAACTATATGCCTTAAGCATATGTGATCATCCCCACTGGATAACCCCATTCCTAGTTTTACTTGCAAGCTTTCTACTTTATTTCTTTATCAAAGCTATTACTTAGAGTTTACTTGAGTAAATTGTAGATACTAGAAAGATAATTGAAGGTTGCATAAAGAGCATTAAATTTGGCCTAAGCTGGATAATCTTGATGTCATCTTAAGGCATGAGATTGAACCTAGTTAAACTACACTTGTTACCACCCCTCATTAGTACTCACCCCCATTTGTAGATGCTAGTGCTAAGCATAAAACTTGATCAACTTTACATGGGAATACTTGGTGAAAAATGGTTATGAAAACCTTAGAATGATGAGTCATTCTACTGAGATGTTTTGACATGTCTTTCTAAACACCAGATGATTCATTCTACTGAGATGTTTTGACATGTCATTCTACTGAGATGTTTTGACATGACTAAAATGTTAAGGTATGAGACTTAGCTATTTATAAAACTGATGGTTGTCTGTGTTGGAGATATGCCCTAGAGGCAATAATAAATGTAGTTATTATTATATCTTTTTGTTTATGATAAATGTTTACATTCATGCTATAATAGTATTATCAAGGAAACATTAATACTTGTGTGATTTGTAAACTCAAATTGAAGTCCCTCTTGAAGCCTCTTCATAATACTAGCTTGTTGGTTAATAAATGATTGTGGTTTCCCTATCATGAACATTAAGATGTTATTAACAACAAGATCATATCGTTAGGAGAATGATATGATGGACATACTCCTATAGATAAGCGTAACATAAAGATCAAGTCATTTTAATAGTTCAACTGTTATATGCTTTCTGATACATAGTAACCTAATTCCTTCGACCATGAGATCATGCTTATCACCATCACCGGAAGGATGCTTTTATGACATCAAACACCACACCGTAACTAGGTGGCTATAAAGATGGCATTGAGTATTCGGAAAGTATTGGTTGAGACACATGGATCAAGAGTGGGATTTGTCCATCCATATGACGGATAGATATACTCTGGGCCCTCTCGGTGGAATGTCATCCAATTAGCTTGCAAGCATGTGACTGGCTCACAAGGGATCACATATCACAGGAACGAGAAAAGAGTACTTATCAGTAACAAGGTTGAACTAGGTATGCAGAGATACCGACGATCAAAACCTCGGATAAGTAAACTATCGTGAGACAAAGGGAAATTGGTATCGTATGTAAGTGGTTCATTCGATCGCAAAGTAATCATAGAAATATGTGGAAGCCATATGAATTTCCAGATTCCTCTGTTGGTTATTGTTCGGAGAAGTGTCTCGATCACGTCCGAACAATTCACGAACCGTAGGGAGACACACTTAAGGATTCGATGTTGTTTGAGGAGTTATGGAATGATGAGTAAGAGACCAAATGTTGTTCGGAGTCTCGAATGGGATTCGGGATATCACAAGGAGATCCGGAATGGTCCGGAGAATAAGATTCATATAAGGAAAGTCATGTTTCGGGGTTGGAGAATGGTTCCGGTGTTTTCATCGGGAATGTTCTAGAAGGTTCCGGAATGTCTGGCACTCCGGAGGGGAAGGGTACATGAATGTGTCATAACAAGTTGGAATGGTTGCATCATGTACTAGGTGTCATCGCTGAGCATAATAAAGGGATAAATCAAATCCTAGTTTGAAAAGTCAAACGCCAATTTGAAAAGTCAAACGGCTATTTTGCTTGGTGGAGGGAGAGTAGGAAACCTACTTGGGGAGGAAGTCCCTCTCCCTCCACCGCCGGCCAAGGAGGCCGAGTTGGGGAGGGACTCCCCTCCCCTTGGCCACGCCCTCCCACCTATATAAGGAGGGGCAGGGCTGCCCCTCCAAGACCAACACCTAGCCCTCTCCAAACCCTAGCCCTAAGCCGCCGGCGCCACCACCTCCTGCTGCTGCTGCCGCCGCCGCCTAGGGCAAACCCTAGCCGCCGACTTGGGCTTCCCCAAGCCCTAGCCGTCGGCCTAGCCCTCTCTCCTTGGTGCGTCTAAACCCTAGATCACCGAGGCCTCTCTCATAGTCCACCATACTCGCTCCGGCTTAAGGTGAAGCCCTGCGAGATCTCCCCTCTACTTCCGGTACCACGCCGTCGGGTTGCCAGAATCGCGAGGAGAGTGCTACAACCTCCGCTGCCTGATGGAACAAGGGAGAGGAAGGTCTTCGTCGAGGACCGAACGTGTGACCGACTGCGGAAGCGCTGCCGGAACGCAGCGCCGGAAGAATCGTCTACACGATCTTGAGATCAGGAAGAGTACGACTACATCACCCACGAGAATCCGCTCTCGTTAAACACTTTGGAATCTTCGAGGGTGAGTTATTCTATCGACTCGTTGCTACAATCTAGTAGATATATCTTGGCTTGTTTGTTTGTATGCGGTAGAATTTTTTTGTTTTCCATGCTACGAACCCCTACAGTGGTATCAAAGCCGTGTCTATATGTAGATCTGTTGCACGAGTAGAACACAATGGTCATTGTGGGCGGTGGTGCTTTTATTATCAATTGCTTCTTGTAAACTTTGCATCTTACGGTATGATGGGATGAAGTGGCCCGGGCTAACCTTACATGACATCGTTCATGAGACTTGCTCCACGCTCAACATGCAACTTGTATTGCATAAGTGGCTTTGCGGGTGTCTGTCTCTCCCATTATAGTATAGATCCAATTTACAACGGGCACTTGATAGTTCAAACATCAACGTTGTGGTTCTTGTTCGTAAGTTAGATCGACACTTATTGAAAGCCCCAAACCACGTAAAACATGCAAAGAAATTAGAGGCGTCTAACTTTGTTTTGCAGGGGTGTGATGTGATGTGATATGGCCATGATTGTGATTATATTTGATGTATCCAATGTTCCTTATTGTAAGTTGGGAACCGGCAGGAGCCATATGGTTGTTTCTTTAAATTCTGTTAAGACCCGCGTGTCTATTCAAAGTAGTTGTAATAGTTGAAGCTGGTGGACGACAACCATGGAGCAACGTCATTGACCTTGATGCAATGCCGGTGATGATGGAGATCATGTTCGTGCTTGAAGATGGAGATCGGAAGCACAAAGAAGAAAGGCCATATCATATCACATATTATGAATTGCATGTGATGTTAATCCTTTACGCATCTTGTATTGCTTAGTTAACGACGGTAGCATTATAAGATGATCCCTCATGCACATAAATTTCAAGTTCTAAAGTGTTCATCCTTAGTAAGCACGGTTGCTAAAGCTTGTTGTTTCGAAGCACCACGTGATGATCGGGTGTGTTAGATTCTGCAAGTGTATACAACATGAGCAAACCAGATTTGCTCATGCGGAAGCTAAGGTTTGATCTTGACGAGCCTAGCATGTACAGACATGGTCTCGGAACACGGATCATCGAAAGGTAAAGCATGAATCATATAGTAGATATGATGAACATGTCGATTGTTCACCATTGAAGCTACATCAACTCTCGTGATGATCGGTTTTGATGTGGTGGATTTGGTTCGTGTGATCACTAAAACAATGTGAGGGATATTTTTTTGAGTGGGAGTTCACCTAGATTAATTTAACTATTAATTAGAACTCAATTTGTCATAAACTTAGTCTAAACTATTGCAAATATGTTGTAGATCAATGGCGTCCCCTACCATCAATTTTAATGCGTTCCTAGAGAAAGAAAAGTTGAAAAACAATGGAAGCAACTTCGCGGATTGGTTCCGCAATTTGAGGATTGTCCTCAATGCTGGTAATTTGACCTATGTGCTGGATGCATCATGGTGACCTGTAGCTGATGCTACCGATGAAGTAAAGAACGTTTACCTCACTCGGAAGAATCAATACTCCACAGTTCAGTGTGCTATCTTGTATGGTTTGGAATCGGAGCTTCAGAAAAGGTTTGAGCATTCAGACCCACATGATATTGTCCGTGAACTCAAATTGATTTTTGAGACTCATGCGGCAGTTGAGAGCTATGAGGCTTCTGAAAAGTTCTTTAACTGCAAGATGGAAGAGGGCAGCTCCATCAGTGAGCATGTGCTTAAGATGTCTGGGCACGCAAACAAACTTCAAATCTTGGGTATAGTAATTCCTAATGCTTTGGGGATTTACCGTGTACTCCAATCACTACCACCAAGTTATAAGAACTTTGTGATGAACTACAATATGCAAAGCATGAACAAGCAGGTGCCAGAACTCTTCTCCATGTTAAAATCTGCAGAAGTGGAGATCAAGAAAGAGCACCAAGTGTTGATGGTCAATAAGACCACCAAATTCAAGAAAGGCAAGTCTAAGCAAAAGGGACACTTCAAGAAGGGTGGTAAGAAAGTTGCCGCACCGACGAAGAAGACCAAGGCTGGACCTAAGCCTGATACATAGTGCTTTTACTGCAAGGGAGAAGGTCACTAGAAGCGGAATTGCCCAAAGTACTTGGCGGATTTGAAGAACAGCAACATCAAGAAGAAAGGTATATCCGATATACATGTTATTGATATGTATCTCACTAGTAATCGTAGTAGTGCCTGTGTATTTGATACTGGTTCGGTTGCTCATATTTGTAACTCGAAACAGGTGCTGCAGAATAAACAGAAGCTAGCGAAGAACAAGGTGACGATGCGCGTGGGAAATAGATCAAAGGTTGGTGTGATCGCGGTCGGCATTCTACCTCTTCATCTACCATCGGGATTAGTTTTATACTTAAATAATTGTTATTTGGTGCCTGCGTTAAGCATGAACATTATATCGGGATCTTGTTTATTGCGAGACGGTTACTTGTTTAAGTCCGAGAATAATGGTTGTTCGATTTATATGAGTAATATGTTTTATGCACATGCACCTTTGATAGATGGTCTATTCTTATTGAATCTCGATAGTGGAAATACACATATTAATAACATTGAGGCTAAATGTTTGAAATTGAGCGATAACTCGACCTATATGTGGCACTGTCGTCTTGGTCACATTGGAGTGAAGCGTATGAAGAAACTCCATTCCGATGGACTTCTTGAATCACTTGATTTTGAATCACTTGAAAGATGCGAAGCATGTCTGATGGGTAAAATGACTAAGACTCCATTTCCTGGTATGATGGAGCGAGCTACGGATTTATTGGAAATCATACATACCGATGTGTGTGGTCCAATGAGTGTAGCATCGCGCAGTGGTTATCGTTATGTTCTTACCTTCACGGATGACTTGAGTAGATATGGGTATATCTATTTCATGAAACATAAGTCCAAAACTTTTGAGAAGTTTAAGGAATTTTAAAGTGAGGTTGAGAATCAATGTAACAAGAAGATTAAATTTCTACGTACTGATCGTGGAGGTGAATATCTAAGTTACGAGTTTGGCGAGCATTTGAAGAAATGCGGAATACTTTCACAATTGACACTGCCGGTAACACCACAGCGTAATGGTGTGTCCGAACGTCGTAATCGAACTCTCTTAGATATGGTTTGTTCTATGATGTCACTTACAGATTTACCGCTATCATTTTGGGGTTATGCATTAGAAACAGCCGCATTCACTTTAAATAGGGAACCATCTATATCCGTTGAAAAGACACCGTATGAATTATGGTTTGGGAAGAAACCTAAATTGTCGTTCCTTAAAGTTTGGGGTTGCGAAGCCTATGTAAAGAAGTTACAGCCGGACAAGCTTGAACCCAAAGCGGAAAAATGCGTCTTAATAGGATACCCAAAGGAAACTATTGGGTATACCTTCTATCATAGATTCGAACGCAAAATCTTCGTTGCCAAGAATGGATCCTTTCTAGAGAAAGAATTTCTCTCGAAAGAAGTGACTGGAAGGAAAGTAGAACTCGACGAGGTTATCGAACCTTCTCTCGAACTTGCGAGTAGCATAGTACCAGAAGAAGTTCCTGTGGTGCCTGCACCAATAAGAGAGGAAGCTAATGATGATGATCATGAAACTTTGGTTGTAGTTGCTACAGAGCCTCGCAGGTCAACGAGAACTCGTACCACTCCTGATTGGTTTGATCCCGTTATGAGTGTCATGTTGGTGGACAACACCGATGACCCTGCGACATATGAGGAAGCGATGGTGAGCCCAGATTCCAATAAATGGCAAGAAGCCATGAAATCCGAGATTGGATCCATGTAGGAAAACCAAGTATGGTCTTTGGTGGACTTACCGGATGGCCGGAAGGCTGTCGAGAACAAATGGATTTTCAAGAAGAAAACAAATGCTGATGGTAATGTTACTGTCTATAATGCTCGACTTGTCACAAAAGGGTTTCGACAAATTCAAGGAGTTGACTACGATGAGACTTTCTCACCTGTAGCGAAGCTAAAGTCTGTGAGGATTATGTTAGCAATCGATGCATATTATGATTATGAGATATGGCAGATGGATGTCAAAACGGCGTTCCTCAATGGAGACATTGATGAAGAGTTGTATATGATGCAACCCAAAGGTTTTGTCGATCCTAAATATGCTAATAAGGCATGCAAACTTCAACGGTCCATTTATGGATTGAAGCAAGCATCCCGAAGTTGGAATCAACGTTTTGATAAGGTGATCAAAAGTTTTGGTTTTATACAAACTTATGGAGAAGCTTGTATTTACAAGAAAGTGAGTGGGAGCTCTGTAGCATTCTTAATACTATATGTAGATGACATATTGTTGATTGGGAATGATGTAGACCTTCTTAATAGTGTCAAGGAATATTTGAATAATAGTTTTTCAATGAAAGATCTTGGCGAAGCAGCTTACATATTGGGCATAAAGATTTATAGAGATAGATCGAGACGTCTAATATTATTGTCACAAAGTACATATTTGGACAAAGTTCTAAAGAGGTTTGGAATGGAAGATAGCAAGAAAGGGTTCTTGCCCATGTTGCTAATCTGACGTTGAGTAAAACTCAAAGTCCAACAATGGCGTAAGATAGAGAAAGGATGAGTAAAACTCCTATGCCTCAGCCATAGGATCTCTAATGTATGCCATGCTATGTACTAGACCCAACATTGCATATCTTTAGTTTGACTAGCGGTATCAAAGTGATCCGAGTGGATCATTGGACAGCGGTCAAAAACATCCTTAAGTACTTGAGAAGAACTAAGGATATGGTTCTTTCTTATGGAGGTGATGAACAGCTCGTTGTTAATGGTTACACCGAAGCTAGTTGGAACACCGATCCAGATGATTCTAAATCACAATCTGGATACGTATTTATTTTGAATGGTGCAACAGTTAGCTGGAGGAGTGCAAAGCAAAGCGTTGTGGCGAGATCTTCAACTGAATCGGAATACATGGCTGCTTCGGAGGCTTCACAAGAAGCGATATGGATGAAAGAGTTCATTACAGAGCTCGGTGTGGTTCCAAGTGCGTTGGACCCAATGTCTATCTACTGTGATAACATGGGCACCATAGCCAATGCGCAAGAACCAAGGTCACACAAGAAGCTGAAGCATATCAAGCTACGTTTTCATGCTATTCGAGAACATGTCCAAGATGGTGACATAAAGATTTGCAAAGTACACACAGATCTGAATGTGGCGGATCCGTTGACTAAACCTCTCCCGAGGGCAAAACATGACCAACACCAAACTGCCATGGGTGTTCGGTATATTACCATGTAATCTAGATTAGTTGACTCTAGTGCAAGTGGGAGACTGTTGGAGATATGCCCTAGAGGCAATAATAAATGTAGTTATTATTATATCTTTGTGTTTATGATAAATGTTTACATTCATGCTATAATAGTATTATCAAGGAAACATTAATACTTGTGTGATTTGTAAACTCAAATTGAAGTCCCTAGTGAAGCCTCTTCATAATACTAACTTGTTGGTTAATAAATGATTGTGGTTTCCCTATCATGAACATTGAGATGTTATTAACAACAAGATCATATCGTTAGGAGAATGATATGATGGACATACTCCTATAGATAAGCGTAGCATAAAGATCAAGTCATTTTAATAGTTCAACTGTTATATGCTTTCTGATACATAGTAACCTAATTCCTTCGACCATGAGATCATGCTTATCACCATCACCGGAAGGATGCTTTGATGACATCAAACACCACCGTGGCGGGTGGCTATAAAGATGGCATTGAGTATTCGGAAAGTATTGGTTGAGACACATGGATCAAGAGTGGGATTTGTCCATCCATATAACGGATAGATATACTCTGAGCCCTCTCGGTGGAATGTCATCCAATTAGCTTGCAAGCATGTGACTGGCTCACAAGGGATCACATATCACGGGAACTATAAAAGAGTAATTATCAGTAACAAGGTTGAACTAGGTATGCAGAGATACCAACGATCAAAACCTCGGATAAGTAAACTATCGTGAGACAAAGGGAAATTGGTATCGTATGTAAGTGGTTCATTCGATCGCAAAGTAATCGTAGAAATATGTGGGAGCCATATGAATTTCCAGATTCCTCTGTTGGTTATTGTTCGGAGAAGTGTCTCGATCATGTCCGCATAATTCACGAACTGTAGGGAGACACACTTAAGGATTCGACGTTGTTTGAGTAGTTATGGAATGATGAGTAAGAGACAGAATGTTGTTCAGAGTCTCGGATGGGATCCGGGGTATCACGAGGAGATCCGGAATGGTTCGGAGAATAGGATTCATATAAGGAAAGTCCTGTTTCGGGGTTGGAGAATGGTTCCGGTGTTTTCATCGGGAATGTTCTAGAAGGTTCCGGAATATCCGGCACTCCGGAGGGGAAGGGTACATGAATGTTTCATAACAAGTTGGAATGGTTGCATCATGTACTAGGTGTCATCTCTGAGCAACATAAAGGGATAAATCAAATCCTAGTTTGAAAAGTCAAACGCCAATTTGAAAAGTCAAACGGCTATTTTGCTTGGTGGAGGGAGAGTAGGAAACCTACTTGGGGAGGAAGTCCCTCTCCCTCCACCGCCGGCCAAGGAGGCCGAGTTGGGGAGGGACTCCCCTCCCCTTGGTCGCACCCTCCCACCTATATAAGGCGGGGCAGGGCTGCCCCTCAGAGACCTACACCTAGCCCTCTCCAAACCCTAGCCCTAAGCCGCCGGTGCCACCACCTCCTGCTGCTGCCGCCGCCTAGGGGAAACCCTAGCCGCCAACTTGGGCTTCCCCAAGCCCTAGCCGTCGGCCCATCCCTCTCTCCTTGGTGCGTCTAAACCCTAGATCACCGAGGCCTCTCTCATAGTCCACCATACTCGCTCCGGCTTAAGGCGAAGCCCTGCGAGATCTCCCCTCTACTTCCGGTACCATGCCATCATGCTGCCGGAATCGTGAGGAGAGTGCTACAGCCTCTGCTGCCTGCTGGAACAAGGGAGAGGAAGGTATTCGTCGAGTACCTAACGTGTGACCGATTGCGGAAGCGCTGCCGGAACGCAGCACCGAAAGGATCGTCTACACGATCTTGAGATCGGGAAGAGTACGACTACAGCACCCACGAGAATCCGCTCTCGTTAAACACTTTGGAATCTTCGAGGGTGAGTTATTCTATCGAATCATTGCTACAATATAGTAGATAGATCTTTGCTTGTTTGTTTGTATGCGGTAGAAATTTTTTGTTTTCCATGCTATGTACCCCTACAGTGGTATCAGAGCCGTGTCTATATGTAGATCTGTTGCACGAGTAGAACACAATGGTCGTTGTGGGCGGTGGTTCTTTTATTATAAATTGCTTCTTGTGTACTTTGCATCTTGCGGTATGATGGGATGAAGCGGCCCGGGCTAACCTTACATGACATCATTCATGAGACTTGCTCCACGCTCAACATGCAACATGTATTGCATAAGTGGCTTTGCAGGTGTCTGTCTCTCCCATTATAATATAGATCCAATTTACAACGGGCACTTGATAGTTCAAACATCAACGTTGTGGTTCTTGTTCGTAAGTTAGATCGACACTTATTGAAAGCCCCAAACCACGTAAAACATGCAAAGAAATTAGAGGTGTCTAACTTTGTTTTGCAGGGGTGTGCTGTGATGTGATATGGCCATGATTGTGATTATATTTGATGTATGCAATGTTCCTTATTTGTAAGGGTCCCAACCTTTAATAAGGTAGAGTCCCCTGTGTTTACAATGCTAGTCCCTGGATCAATAGCTAGCATCCACAGTTAAGATGTAATATCAAGAAACAAAGGTCATAATACAACTTTATAACCAGGAATAACATAATTTTATTACATCTTACATAGCTCATTTGGCTATTACATTACATTGCAGCAGAATATCTATAAGCATGGGGTCCTTCATCTTCAAAGTGCCACAGGCAGACATGTTGGTTGTAGACTTTGTAATCCTAATCAACACACTTCACTAAATCAATCAAACCTGCAACATAACAAGTTACAGCCACAAGGTTCAATACATTTGAATTGTATTGGCAAGTGATACTATGGTAGTATAGTGGAGTCTAACATCTATATGCATTTGGCTAAGTGGAGTTGAGGCTTGCTTTGCTCAAAATAGATTTTTCCTTAACATTTGAAAACACTAAGTTTTTGCTTGACAAAAACATTTCTCCCAATCAAGATTGAAGATCCTTTAACCTTGTTCAACCACAAGTTTTTAACTTAGAAATTTGGATGATGAGATTCTTGATTGCTTCCATGTCTTGATGCTCAAATTGTCCTTTACCAGGGACATGGCTAAGTACTTAGATTTTACACTCTGCAGAGGTGGTGTACTTTCCCCACAAGACTTGGTTTCACCAAGACAAGATCTTTCAGAAGCCTTCCCTTAGACCAAAATGGACGCGTTCCAACCTATCAAACTCTACCACCAACTGTCCATATGGCTAAGTTCTTGCAACCTATATGATCCAGGCAGAGCCCATAATGCCAAGTGGCTGCACTTGAAGCTTCTCAACATTTGACATCTCAAATCTCTTTGTTCCTGGGTGGCCATCCACAAGTGAGATACACAAGGTAAACCATAAACATGGGCCTTGTGTAACCACTCAACCAAAAACCACCAAGCAATTACCATTCCACCCAGGTGATTCATTAACTTAGTTGTTTTATTAAACAAAAACACAAGTCCTCAGACTTAGAAATTTTTCCATAGTATGGATATATATTCCACCCTTGTTTTCTATTAGCTAAGCTAAGCTTGATAGTAGTAGGAATCTTAACTTAGGAAAATTTCCACTAAGGTTTCATCTACTAGGTTTTCCTATAGCAAGGTTTATACTTAGCAAAATTCCATGCAAGTTTTACTTAGAAAAATCACTAATGCATAGTGAAAGTAATGGGATAAAAAGTATGAAGCATCACTTGCCTTTTTGGTAGAGTATAAGTTCACCCCTTGTCCTTGCTACAATCACACTCTTCAAGTCACTACAATTCAATCCAGCAAGGCACAAGTTCAATCTACCAATCAAGCATTTCATCACATAAAATAATAAACAAAACAAAACATGCAAGCATGCAAAAGGGTTGTTTTATTTGGAGAAGTGGTTTCTAATGGGTCATAAACATTGGAAAACACCTAATGGTCATTTTATAAAGTGGCAAAGTCATTTGCAAAAGATTTCACTTTGTAAACCATTTTCAAAACAAGGTATCATTTTATGTGGTGCAAAAATGTTTTTACTAAGGCATTAATCTATAGGGTTCACAAAATATGTTTTCAAACTATAAAACTTTGTGTTTAGGGTTAGAGGGTTTAAAACAAAACATTTCCCAAAGGTTTTCCTTCAACGGATGGCACAGAGAGAAGCGTCAGAGGCTGGGGAGTGTGTGTGCTTGGTCAATGAGGCAAGGGGTGGCGCAGAGTCGCCGGAATTGGCTGGGGACGGTGGTCGGAGCAGTGGCGGTGCTGCTTCGATTCAGGGCAGCCTGGTGGCGCTCGTGCAACAGGGTTTGAGGGGAAAGGAGGAGAAGGCGCAGGCGATTAAAACAGCGTGGTCACGGGGTGGAGTAATGTGGCCTTTAACGCGAATTGATCGCCGGTGTTTACTGGCTGCAACGGCAGGGAGTAATCGGCGCGAGGAAGAAGGAAGTGAGCTGGCTGCGTGGGTCCACTTCGTCAGCAAAGGAGAGAGACAGGGAGAGGGTCCACTGGTCAGCGTCTCTGTGGGTCAGTAAGTGAGTGCGAAACGTTTTCTGCGGGGGAGAAGAGAAGCTGGGCTAACTGGGCTTGTTGGGCTGGCCGGCTGGGCTGTGTCCAGATTCTATTTTTTTTCTTTCTAAATGTTTTATCCTTTTCCAATTCAATTTCTGTTTTGAAATTTCAAATCACAAATCAAACAACCAAATCAAATAAACTTCCACTAAAATTTATATTGAGTTTAGTTCTGTTTACCAACACAAATCAAAGTCCAAAAATAAAATATTAATTTCATTCTTTTTAGGATCTATTTAATAATTAAATAAAATAGACCTTAATTATTAATTCAAATAGGTTTTGATTTATTTAATAAAATCTCCATTTGAAAACTAAATATTATCAAAACCAAATCAGTAGGTTTTATTTGAAAATAAAACGTACTTGGAGAACTTGTTTAAATTAAAATAACATTTTTGTTTTAGGGTCCATTAATAATTAAATAAGATGGACCTTAGTTAATAATTCAAATAGGATTTGTTTTATTAAAATCTTTATTTTGAAATCTAAAATAAAACCAAAAACACTTCAGTAGGTTTTAATTGAGAATATAAAATTCTTGGAAAACTTATGTAAAATAATTTAATAAGTTTTGGTGTTTATTTAAAATGGGAAAAGCCTTTATTTTTAATAAAACTGGATATTAATAATTCCTCATTATTTTGTTTAAATAAACCTTTACTGTTTTAATTAGAGCAAAACCTTTTGTTTCAAAATCTTGGCCAAGGTTTAATTTGGCTATATAAAATAATCCTTATTTATAAATCCACCTTTTCATTTGAAAACAAAATCTTTTATTAATAGATCCAAAATCATAATTCCAAATATTTTTAACTTTATTGTTTATTTATCTTTTTAAATCCTTTTAAGATTTTATTTGATCAAATAGGTTTGAAGGTTTCCAATTGGACTCAAAAGTTTCTTATCACCCTGAAAATCAACAAAGTTTTATTTTATTCATTTATTTTTCACATTACAAGATTTGGAAAATCTTGGGATGTGACATTATTGTAAGTTGGCAACCGACAGGAGCCATATGGTTGTTTCTTTAAATTCTGTTAAGACCCGCGTGTCTATTCAAAGTAGTTGTAATAGTTGAAGCTGGTGGACGACAACCATGGAGCAGCGTCATTGACATTGATGCAATGCCGATGATGATGGAGATCATGTTCGTGCTTGAAGATGGAGATCGGAAGCACAAAGAAGAAAGGCCATATCATATCACATATTATGAATTGCATGTGATATTAATACTTTATGCATCTTGTATTGCTTAGTTAACGACGGTAGCATTATAAGATGATCCCTCATGCACATAAATTTCAAGTTCTAAAGTGTTCATCCTTAGTAAGCACCGTTGCTAAAGCTTGTTGTTTCGAATCACCACGTGATGATCGGGTGTGTTAGATTCTACAAGTGTATACAACGTGAGCAAGCCAGATTTGCTCACGCGGAAGCTAAGGTTTGATCTTGACGAGCCTAGCATGTACAGACATGGTCTCGGAACACGGATCACCAAAAGGTAAAGCATGAATCATATAGTAGATATGATGAACCTGTCGATTGTTCGCCATTGAAGCTACATCAACTCTCGCGATGATCGGTTTTGATGTGGTGGATTTGGTTCGTGTGATCACTAAAACAATGTGAGGGATATTGTTTTGAGTGGGAGTTCACCTAGATTAATTTAACTATTAATTAGAACTCAATTTGTCATAAACTTAGTCTAAACTATTGCAAATATGTTGTAGATCAATGGCGGCCCCTACCATCAATTTTAATGCGTTCCTAGAGAAAGAAAAGTTGAAAAACAATGGAAGCAACTTCGTGGATTGGTTCCGCAATTTGAGGATTGTCCTCAATGCTGGTAATTTGACCTATGTGCTGGATGCACCGCTGGGTGACCCGCCTGTAGCTGATTCTACCGATGAAGTAAAGAACGTTTACCTCACTCGGAAGAATCAGTACTCCATAGTTCAGTGTGCTATCTTGTATGGTTTGGAATCGGAGCTTCAGAAAAGGTTTGAGAATTCAGACCCACATGATATTGTCCGTGAACTCAAATTGATTTTTGAGACTCATGCGGCAGTTGAGAGCTATGAGGCTTCTGAAAAGTTCTTTAACTGCAAGATGGAAGAGGGCAGCTCCATCAGTGAGCATGTGCTTAAGATGTCTGGGCACACAAACAAACTTCAAATCTTGGGTATAGTGATTCCTAATGCTTTGGGGATTTACCGTGTCCTCCAATCACTACCACCAAGTTACAAGAACTTTGTGATGAACTACAATATGCAAAGCATGAACAAGCAGTTGCCAGAACTCTTCTCCATGTTAAAATCTGCAGAAGTGGAGATCAAGAAAGAGCACCAAGTGTTGATGGTCAATAATACCACCAAATTCAAGAAAGGCAAGTCTAAGCAAAAGGGACATTTCAAGAAGGGTGGTAAGAAAGTTGTCGCACCGACGAAGAAGACCAAGGCTGGACCTAAGCCTGATACAGAGTGCTTTTACTGCAAGGGAGAAGGTCACTAGAAGCGGAATTGCCCAAAGTACTTGGCGGATTTGAAGAACGGCAACATCAAGAAGAAAGGTATATCCGATATACATGTTATTGATATCTATCTCACTAGTACTCGTAGTAGTGCCTGGGTATTTGATACTGGTTTGGTTGCTCATATTTGTAACTCAAAACATGTGCTGCAGAATAAACAGAAGCTAGCGAAGAACGAGGTGACGATGCGCGTGGGAAATAGATCAAAGGTTGATGTGATCGCGGTCGGCACGCTACCGCTTCATCTACCATCGGGATTAGTTTTATACTTAAATAATTGTTATTTGGTGCCTGCATTAAACATGAACATTATATCGGGATCTTGTTTATTGCAAGACGGTTACTTGTTTAAGTCCGAGAATAATGGTTGTTCGATTTATATGAGTAATATGTTTTATGCACATGCACCTTTGATAGATGGTCTATTCTTATTGAATCTCGATAGTGTAATTACACATATTAATAACATTGAGGCTAAACGTTTGAAATTGAGCGATAACTCGACCTATATGTGGCACTGTCGTCTTGGTCACATTGGAGTGAAGCGTATGAAGAAACTCCATTCCGATGGACTTCTTGAATCACTTGAAAGATGCGAAGCATGTCGGATGGGTAAAATGAATAAGACTCCATTTTCTGGTATGATGGAGCGAGCTACGGATTTATTGGAAATCATACATACCGATGTGTGTGGTCCAATGAGTGTAGCATCGCGCGGTGGTTATCGTTATGTTCTTACCTTCACGGATGACATGAGTAGATATGGGTATATCTATTTCATGAAACATAAGTCCGAAACTTTCGAGAAGTTTAAGGAATTATAAAGTGAGGTTGAGAATCAACGTAACAAGAAGATTAAATTTCTGCGTTCTGATCGTGGAGGTGAATATCTAAGTTACGAGTTTGGCGAGCATTTGAAGAAATGCGGAATACTTTCACAATTGACACCGCCGGGAACACCATAGCGTAATGGTGTGTCCGAACGTCGTAATCGAACTCTCTTAGATATGGTTCGTTCTATGATGTCACTTATATATTTACCGCTATCATTTTGGGGTTATGCATTAGAAACAGCCGCATTCACTTTAAATAGGGCACCATCTAAATCCGTTGAAACGACACCGTATGAATTATGGTTTGGGAAGAAACCTAAATTGTCGTTCCTTAAAGTTTGGGGTTGCGAAGCCTATGTAAAGAAGTTATAGCCGGACAAGCTTGAACCCAAAGCGGAAAAATGCGTCTTCATAGGATACCCAAAGGAAACTATTGGGTATACCTTCTATCATAGATCCGAAGACAAAATCTTCGTTGCCAAGAATGGATCCTTTCTAGAGAAAGAATTTCTCTCGAAAGAAGTGACTGGAAGGAAAGTAGAACTCGACGAGGTTATCGAACCTTCTCTCGAACTTGCGAGTAGCGCAGTACCGGAAGAAGTTCCTGTGGTGCCTGCACCAATAAGCGAGGAAGCTAATGATGATGATCATGAAACTTCGGTTGTAGTTGCTACAGAGCCTCTGTCACATCCCAAGATTTTCCAAATCTTGTAATGTGAAAAATAAATGAACAAAATAAAAATTATTGTTGAAAATCAGGGTGAAAAGAAACTTTGTTTCTAAAAGGAACCTAAAATCCCATCTTGAACAAACCTTAATTAAAGTTTGAAATTCAACAAAATACAAATCAAGAGAAGTGCATTCCTCAATGAATGTATCTGGAAATTTAAACTCTTTGGAAAATAAATCCAAACCCTAAACCCTAAAGGAATAAAAATCATTTCCAAGTTATCTCCAAGCCTATGGATTTGATCCATATAAAAATTTGTCAACAAACATTTACAAATGATCAAGAAACACAAATAGAAATATTATAAAGCCATAGAAATTGGTTTCACTTAATTTGGAGCCATGGATAAAATCTTATGAATATAATAAGATAAGGAAATTAAATTTCCAAAGATAATAAAACACTTAACTAAAACCCATACCAAATGGTGAGAAAATAATCCTAATGACATTTAAAAAGATAAACAAATATTAAACAAGATTTTACAAATTGGAATCACCAAGTTTGGATCTCTAAATAAAAAGATAAGAATTTTATAAGATGAAGAAAGAAATATTAAATAAGGTATATTCAAAGACCAAATTAAACCTTGGCCTAATCCATTAAGCAAATGGAATGAATGGAATCCAAATCCAAATAAAATAAAGAATTTCCAAAATAAAATAAAATGGCATTAACCATTCTATCCCTATTTTAATAAAGACAAATCTCTAATAGAAATAATTTTATAATTCATGAGAAAATAGTATTTTGGAATTTATCCAAGTGAAATAAAAGTGTTTTAATTCAACTTAAATAAGGTTAAATAAATCTTCCAAATAAACTTTAGGGAATTAAAACTATATTTAATATCATTGGAAATAAAACAAATACCCAATTCAAATGATTTATGAATCATATTAAATACTTTCCAAATAATTTAAGATGAATTATTTGACACCCTATTGAACAAATAAAAACCTACTGAAAAGATTTGGAAGGATTTAGAAAATTAAATGGTGTTTGAAATTATTATTAAATCCTACTTGAATTAAAATAAGGGCCTTTTTGAGTAATAAAAAGACCCCAAAAAGAATAAGGTTTTATTCCAAAATTTGACTTCAGATTATATTACTACTTAGTATTTAAACCTACACAAATTTTGGCAAAGGTTTGAATTCAAATGGATGCTTGAATTGATTAAATAAAATCAAAACAGAATATTAGAAAAGGAAAAAGAAAAACATTCAGAACAAAAAAAAATGGAAATGAACCAGCCAGCCCAACAAGGCCCAGCAAGCCCATCTTTCCACCCCACCCATAACGAAATGTTTTCACTCAAGTTTTGACCCGCAGCGTCGCTGACAGATGGACCCCATCTCCCCACTCACTCTCTCACTGCCAGACGACCCCACACAGCCAGCTCACCACCGTCTACCTCGCGGTGACCACGCCCCTCTTTCCTCCTCGCCGTTTCTGGCCATTGAAGCCGGCGTCAATACGCGTTAATTCCTGCGTTACTCCACCCCGCGACCATGCTATCTTAAGCGCCAACATCTCCTCTCTCTTTCCCCTCCGTCGCCTCACCCTAGCGCGCCCCCAGGCTGCCCAATTTCCCTCTGCACCGCCCTCTGCTACGGCAAGCTCCACGAGCGATTCCGGCCAGCCGACGTTGCCCCTTGCCCCCTTGACCACACAGCCGAGTTCCCCAGACCCTGGCGCACCTTCCAGTGGCATCAGCTCGTCCCTGCACGCCCCTGAACCTCGGCAACAATGATGACCACCACCGCCACCGTCTGCTTTGTCTCCGGCGAAGTCTCTGGTAAGAATCTGGCCACCCCTTGTCCTTTCGATGACACGCCTGTGATCAGTGTACTCTCCTGCATCTAACAACGCTTGTTCCATGTCCTAGCGAGCAACGTAGCCTCGCCTCCGTCGACATCTGAGCGAGCCCGATGCGTAGCTCAACTCCGGTGAGCGATTAAGGGCATCCACGTGCGCCCCTTCGCCAGCCAGGACCGCCTTGAGCTTCCCCACGCCACGGCGATCACGGTTAGCCACCCCTTTTTCCTTCTCGCTTCCTGCGCCAGCCAGCTCACCGCCGCTGCGCGCGCGATCGCCGCCGCCAGCACCGCTGGTTATTGGTCAAAACGTTGAGAGCCGTCAGATGCTAATCATGTGGTTGTGTTAGATTAACTTAACGAACCGTTTTTAATCGATCTATGCCGCTCGATCTAACTTAGATCCAACGCACCAGAGAGCGTGATCCAGACAAACCGGTACCAGCTAATAGCAACACGACACGTGGCCTCTGTCTGTTTTAAAAACCAGAAACTTTCCTATTAGATGTTCAATTTTGTAAAATTCATAACTTTCAAACCACACGTCCAAATTTTGCAAATTTTATATCAATGGAATCAGCAAGACAAGCCCTATCCAACCATGCACTTTGTTTAGTAAAAAGCTTTTGTTAAATTATTTGTTTTTACAGAAACTTGTGTATGCATGTTTAGAATATAAAAATTGTTCTAAAATGATTTTGGGGATAAAACCTTTGGCAAATGGTGTGTTTTGAACCTACTGACGATAGGAAACAAATGTTGGTTTCAAAAATGTATTTTGTGAAACAAAATAATAAAATTTGGATTTAAACCATTTCTAGTCAAACAAAAGTAATGTTTATTTATTAAAAATGCTTTTGGTAGAAAATTTTTGGGAAATGTTTTGATTTAGACTGTCTGACCCTAAGCACAAGGTTTTATGGTTTGAAAACATATTTTATGAAACCTATAGAATGTTTCCTTATTAAAAGCATTTCTTCACCATATAAAATAATGATTTGGTTAAAAAATGGTTTATGAAGTAAAACCTTTTGCAAATGATTTTGCCACTTTATAAAATGACCATTAGGTGATTTCAAATGTTTATGACCCATTAGAAACCAATTTTACAAGTAAACAATCTCTTGCATGCTTGCATGCATTGTTTTGTTTCTATCATTTTATGTGTTGAATTGCTTGAATGGTAGATTGAAATATTGTTTGCTTGATTGAACTGTAGTGATTTGAAGTGTGTGAACATTGCAAAGATCAAGGAGTGAACTTATACTCTCTACCAAAAAGCCAAGTGATGCTTCATACTTTGTCCCATTATTTTCACTATGCATTAGTGATATTTTTAAGTAGGACTTGCATGGAATTTTTGCTAAGTATAAACTATGCCATGGGAAATCCAAGTAGATGAAACCTTAGTAGAATTTTCCTAAGTTAAGATTCCTACTACTATCCTGCTTAGCTTAGCTAATAGAAAACAAGGGTGGTATATATATTCATACTATGGAATATTTCCATGTCAAAGACTTGTGTTTTGTTTAATAAAACAACTAAGTGAATGAATCACCTAGGTGGAATGGAAGGAATGGTTTGTGTTGAGTGGTAACACAAGGCCAGGGGACTGGTGAACCTTGTGTATCACACTTGTGGAATGCCACCCAGGAACAAAGAGATTTGAGATGTCAAATGTTGAGAAGCTTCAAGTGCAGCCACTTGGCATTATGGGCTTTGCCTGGATCATATAGGTTGCAATAACTTAACCAAATGGACAGTTGGTGGTAGGGGATTGATAGGTTGGAGCGCGTCCATTCTGGTCTAAGGGAAGGCTTTTGAAAGATCTTGTCTTGGGAAACCAAGTCTTGTGGGGAAAGTGCACCACCTCTGCAGAGTGTAAAATCTAAGTACTTAGCCATGTCCCTAGTAAAGGACAATTTGAGCATCAAGACATGGAAGCTATCAAGAATCTCATCATCCAAATTTCTAAGTTAAAAACTTGTGGTTGAACAAGGGATTGAAGGATCACCAATTTCTATTGGGAGATGCCTTGGGAATGATTTTTTCAAGCAAAAACTTAGTGTTTTTCAAATGATAAGGAAAATCTATTTTGAGCAATGCAAACCTAAGCTCCACTTAGCTAAATGCATATAGATGATAGACTCCACTATACTACCATAGTATCACTTGAAAATACAATTCAAATGTATTGACCCTTGTGGCTGTAACTTGTTATGTTGCAGGTTTGTTTGATATTAGTGAAGTTTAATGATTAGGATTACAAGTCTACAACCAACATGTCTTCCTGTGGCACTTTGAAGATGAAGGACCCCATGCTATTGTTATATTCTGCTGCATTGTAATGAGATAGCCAAATGAGCTATGTAAGATGTAATAAATTATTTTATTCCTGGTATAAAGTTGTATTATGACCTTTGTTTCTTGATATTACATCTTAACTATGGATGCTAGCTATTGATCAAGGGACTAGCATTGTAAACACAGGGATCTCTACCTTATTAAAGGTTGGGAACCTTACAGATGGTATCAGAGCATTGTGTTGCGTGTAGGATTGTAACCCTAGGATTGGACAAAACCCCTTAGAAAAATAGGAGTTGTATTTGTTCCAAAACTTATTTACAAACAATCTTGTAAACTCTTTCCTCAACCATTTTGGTTTTGACTCCACACCTCTTCTGTTTTCAACTTGATGGATAAAGCCTACCCCATGGCCAAAGACTTCACCATGTGCAAAGTACTTCATCAACTCTAATGACTTCAACATCTTCAAGTGATTTCAACTTCATTATCAACAAGGACTTCAACCTTGGATATCACTAAGGACTACAAGTGAGACAAGAAATAATGCTCAAGACTAGAAGACTAAGGAAACACAACTTAGAGGGAATCATCATCACCTTGAAGTTTTGAGACCAAGATGCAAGAAATTCTCTAAGGATACAAACTTCTTGTTCATGAAGAATCAACCAAGAAGGAAGGAATGATCTCAAGTGAACCATATAGATGGACCACCATGTTTAGTGTAAGTCAAACCCACCAACTTATGTGGTGTAACAAAAATATTTTTGTTTGCCTAAAAATGTGCTTGAAACTTGTTGTTTGAATGGAATGTTTGTTTGTGATTGCTTGCACTTTGCTTGTGTGAATTGTGATGTGTGTGATTAGAATTGATTCCTTAGAAAATCTTTTGTCTATTCTAATCCCAATCCAACCCAAATAGATGACTACTCCAAGAGACTCCAATATCAAGGATGGTGACAACAACAACCAAGAGATCAACATGAGAGACCAACTGCTAGCAAAACAATCCCAGTTGAACCAAGTGACAACTCAGTTTTTAGCCAACAACAATGAGTTAGATCCAACCATGCAAAGGCTTTTGGAAACCCAAACCCAATTGTTGCATAAGATGACAAATCAAATGATCAACATGGGAGACAACTCTTCCCAAGGAGCTTGTGCCAACAAGGATGAAAATGATGATATTTTATAAGGAACTCAAGCTTGCAATATTTGTGGAGACAAGGATCATATTTCCAAGGAGCATGAAGATCAATGCCCCAATTGTGAAGAGAAACATCCAGCTGACCAATGCCCCACAACCCAAGCTACTTGTTACTTATGTGAAGGAAATAATCATGTCCCTATCCAATGCCCCATCTATTCCATAGTTCAACAAAGGAAACAAGGTGGAGTGCAACAACTAATTGCAGTCTACCATGAGAGAGCAAAGTCTACCAAGAAGGATGAAGACAAAGGAAAATCTCAGCTTGCACCTCCATGCAATATGACTCAATTTAAAGGACCAAAGAGGAGACATATGTACTATCCAAGGAATCATAAAAGGTCAAGGAGACCAGGAACTGTTCCTACCTTTGAGATAACATATGAAGAACATGAACTAGAAGCACTCCTAGCTTTGAAGAAACCCAAGAAGAAGAAGTATAAGGAGATTAGCCAAGTATGGTGCAACAACTGCAAAGAGTTAGGTCACTATGTGTCAACTTGTCCATAGAAAATCCATGAAGAACTCAATCTTATCACATGTTACAATTATGATAACCAAGGACATTATGCAAGCAATTGTCCAGAATAGATGAAGCACAAGATAAAGCCTATGAAGGATCTCAGGTCACATGTTTCAAGTGTGGAAACAAAGGACACTATGTAGATGTTTGCTCAGAGAGATTTTAACAAGATCCCAAGAAGGCCAATATGTAATCTAGTTGGAAAAAAATTTAAGGGTGGTAGTACCCTAGTTGTTTTGAGCCAGCTTGTAACCCTAGCCTCCCCAAATCTCGGGACGAGATTTATTTTAAGGGTGGTAGCCTGTCACATCCCAAGATTTTCCAAATCTTGTAATGTGAAAAATAAATGAACAAAATAAAAATTATTGTTGAAAATCAGGGTGAAAAGAAACTTTGTTTCTAAAAGGAAACCTAAAATCCCATCTTGAACAAACCTTAATTAAAGTTTTAAATTCAACAAAATCCAAATCAAGAGAAGTGCATTCCTCAATGAATGTATCTAGAAATTTAAACACTTTGGAAAATAAATCCAAACCCTAAACCCTAAAGGAATAAAAATCATTTCCAAGTTATCTCCAAGCCTATGGATTTGATCCATATAAAAATTTGTCAACAAACATTTACAAATGATCAAGAAAGACAAATAGAAATATTATAAAGCCATAGAAATTGGTTTCACTTAATTTGGAGCCATAGATAAAATCTTGTGAATATAATAAGATAAGGAAATTAAATGTCCAAAGCTAATAAAACACTTAAATAAAACCCATACCAAATGGTGAGCAAATAATCCTAAAGACATTTAAAAAGATAAACAAATATTAAACAAGATTTTACAAATTGGAATCACCAAGTTTGGATCTCTAAATAAAAAGATAAGAATTTTATAAGATGAAGAAAGAAATATTAAATAAGGAATATTTAAAGACCAAATTAAACCTTGGCCTAATCCATTAAGAAAATGGAATGAATGGAATCCAAATCCAAATAAAATAAATAATTTCCAAAATAAAATAAAATGGCATTAACCATTCTATCCCTATTTTAATAAAGACAAATCTCTAATAGGAATAATTTTATAATTCATGAGAAAATAGTATTTTGGAATTTATCCAAGTGAAATAAAAGTGGTTTAATTCAACTTAAATAAGATTAAAGAAATATTCCAAATAAACTTTAGGGAATTAAAACTATATTTAATATCATTGGAAATAAAACAAATACCCAAATCAATTGATTTATGAATCATATTAAATACTTTCCAAATAATTTAAGATGAATTATTTGACACCCTACTGAACAAATAAAAACCTACTGAAAATATTTGGAAGGATTTAGAAAATTAAATGGTGTTTGAAATTATTATTAAATCCTACTTGAATTAAAACAAGGGCCTTTTGAGTAATAAAAAGACCCCAAAAAGAATAAGGTTTTATTCGAAAATTTGACTTCAGATTATATTACTAATCTGTATTTAAACCTACACAAATTTTGGCAAAGGTTTGAATTCAAATGGATGCTTGAATTGATTAAATAAAATCAAAACAGAATATTAGAAAAGGAAAAAGAAAAACATTCAGAACAAAAAAAATGGAAACGAACCAGCCAGCCCAACAAGGCCCAGCAAGCCCATCTTTCCACCCCACCCGCAGCGAAACATTTTCACTCAAGTTTTGACCCGCAGCATCGCTGATAGATGGACCCCATCTCCCCACTCACTCTCTCACTGCCAGACGACCCCACACAGCCAGCTCACCATCGTCTACCTCGCGGTGACCACGCCCCTCTTTCCTCCATGCTGTTTCTGGCTGTTGAAGCCGGCATCAATACGCGTTAATGCCTGCGTTACTCCACACCGCGACCATGCTATATTAAGCGCCAACATCTCCTCTCTCTTTCCCCTCCGTCGCCTCACCCTAGCGTGTCCCCAGGCTGCCCAATATCCCTCTGCACTGCCCTCTGCTCCGGCAAGATCCACGAGCGATTCCGGCCAGCCGACGTCGCCCCTTGACCCCTTGACCACACAGTCGAGTTCCCCCGACCCTAGCGCACCTTCTAGTGGCATCAGCTCGTCCCCGCGCGCCCCTGAACCTCGGCAACGACGATGACCACCGCCGCCACCGTCTGCTTTCTCTCCGGCGAAGTCTGTGGTAAGAATCTGGCCACCCCTTGTCCTTTCAATGACACGCCTGTGATCAGTGTACTCTCCTGCATCTAACGCTGCTTGTTCCATGTCCTAGCGCGCTATGTAGCCTCGCCTCCGTCGACATCTGTGCGAGCCCGAGGCATAGCTCAACTCTGGTGAGCGATTAAGGGCATCCTCGTGCGCCCCTTCGCCAGCCAGGACCGCCTTGAGCTTCCCCACGCCACGGCGATAACGGTGAGCCACCCCTTTTTCCTTCTCACTTCCTGCATCGCCAGCTCCGTCGCCGTCTGACCGCGCGCCGCCAGTCGCTGCCGCCAGCACCGCTGGTTATTGGTCAAAACGTTGAGAGCCGTCAGATGCTAATCCTGTGGCTGTGTTAGATTAACTTAACGAACCGTTTTTGATCAATCTGTGCCGCTCGATCTAACTTAGATCCAACGCACTAGAGAGTGTGATCCAGATGAACCGGTACCAGCTAATAGCAACACGACACGTGGCCTCTGTCTGTTTTAAAAACCAGAAACTTTCCTATTAGATGTTCAATTTTGTAAAATTCATAACTTTCAAACCACACGTCCAAATTTTGCAAATTTTATATCAATGGAATCAGCAAGACAATACCTATACAAAAATGCACTTTGTTTAGTAAAAAGCTTCTGTTAAATTGTTTGTTTTTATAGAAACTTGTGTATGCATGTTTAGAATATAAAAATTGTTCTAAAATGATTTTGGGGATAAAACCTTTGGCAAATGGTGTGTTTTGAACCTACTGACCATAGGAAACAAATTGTGGTTTCAAAAATGTATTTGGAGAAACAAAAGAATAAACTTTGGATTTAAACCATTTCTAGTCAAACAAAAGTAATGTTTATTTATTAAAAATGCTTTTGGTAGAAAAATTTTGGGAAATGTTTTGATTTAAACTCTCTGACCCTAAGCACAAGGTTTTATGGTTTGAAAACATATTTTGCAAAACCTATAGAATGTTGTCTTATTAAAAGCATTTCTTCACCACATAAAATAATGATTTGGTTAAAAAAATGGTTTATGAAGTAAAACCTTTTGCAAATGATTTTGCCACTTTATAAAATGACCATTAGGTGATTTAAAATGTTTATGACCCATTAGAAACCACTTTTACAAGTAAACAATCTCTTGCATGCTTGCATGCATTGTTTTGTTTCTATCATTTTATGTGTTGAATTGCTTGAATGGTAGATTGAAATATTGTTTGCTTGATTGAATTGTAGTGATTTGAAGTGTGTGAACATTGCAAAGATCAAGGAGTGAACTTATATTCTCTACCAAAAAGGCAAGTGATGCTTCATACTTTGTCCCATTATTTTCACTATGCATTAGTGATATTTCTAAGTAGAACTTGCATGGAATTTTTGCTAAGTATAAACTATGCCATGGGAAATCCTAGTAGATGAAACCTTAGTAGAATTTTCCTAAGTTAGGATTCCTACTACTATCCTGCTTAGCTTAGCTAATAGAAAACAAGGGTGGTATATATATTCATACTATGGAATATTTCCAAGTCAAAGACTTGTGTTTTGTTTAATAAAACAACTAAGTGAATGAATCACCTGGGTGGAATGGAAGGAATGGTTTGTGTTGAGTGGTTACACAAGGCCAGGGGACTGGTGAACCTTGTGTATCACACTTGTGGAATGCCACCCAGGAACAAAGAGATTTGAGATGTCAAATGTTGAGAAGCTTCAAGTGCAGCCACTTGGCATTATGGGCTCTGCCTGGATCATATAGGTTGCAATAACTTAACCAAATGAATAGTTGGTGGTAGGGGATAGATAGGTTGGAGCGCGTCCATTCTGGTCTATGGGAAGGCTTCTGAAAGATCTTGTCTTGGGAAACCAAGTCTTGTGGGGAAAGTGCACCACCTCTGCAGAGTGTAAAATCTAAGTACTTAGCCATGTCCCTGGTAAAGGACAATTTGAGCATCAAGACATGGAAGCTATCAAGAATCTCATCATCCAAATTTCTAAGTTAAAAACTTGTGGTTGAATAAGGGATTGAAGGATCACCAATTTCTATTGGGAGATGCCTTGGGAATGATTTTGTCAAGCAAAAACTTAGTGTTTTCAAATGATAAGGAAAATCTATTTTGAGCAATGCAAACCTAAGCTCCACTTAGCCAAATGCATATAGATGATAGACTTCACTATACTACCATAGTAGCACTTGCCAATACAATTCAAATGTATTGACCCTTGTGGCTGTAACTTATTATGTTGCAGGTTTGTTTGATATTAGTGAAGTTTAATGATTAGGATTACAAGTCTACAACCAATATTCGCTGTGGCACTTTGAAGATGAAGGACCTGATGCTATTGTTATATTCTGCTGCATTGTAATGAGATAGCCAAATGAGCTATGTAAGATGTAATAAATTATTTTATTCCTGGTTATAAAGTTGTATTATGACCTTTGTTTCTTGATATTACATCTTAACTGTTAATGCTAGCTATTGATCCAGGGACTAGGATTGTAAACACAGGGATCTCTACCTTATTAAATGTTGGGAACCTTACAGCCTCGCAGGTCAACGAGAACTCGTACCACTCCTGATTGGTATGATCCCATTATGAGTGTCATGTTGGTGGACAACACCGATGACCCTGCGACATATGAGGAAGCGATGATGAGCCTAGATTCCAATAAATGGCAAGAAGCCATGAAATCCGAGATTGGATCCATGTACGAAAACCAAGTATGGTCTTTGGTGGACTTACCGGATGACCGGAAGGCTGTCGAGAACAAATGGATTTTCAAGAAGAAAACAGATGCTGATGATAATGTTACTGTCTATAAAGCTCGACTTGTCGCAAAAGGGTTTCGACAAATTCAAGGAGTTGACTACGATGAGACTTTCTGACCTGTAGCGAATCTAAAGTCTGTGAGGATTATGTTAGTAATCGCTGCATATTATGATTATGAGATATGGCAGATGGATGTCAAAACGGCGTTCCTCAATGGAGACATTGATGAAGAGTTGTATATGATGCAACCCAAAGGTTTTGTCGATCCTAAAGATGCTAATAAGGTATGCAAACTTCAACGGTCCATTTATGGATAGAAGCAAGAATCCCAAAGTTGGAATCAACATTTTGATAAGGTGATCAAAAGTTTTGGTTTTATACAAACTTATGGAGAAGCTTGTATTTACAAGAAAGTGAGTGGGAGCTCTGTAGCATTCTTAATACTATATGTAGATGACATATTGTTGATTGGGAATGATGTAGACCTTCTTAATAGTGTCAAGGAATATTTGAATAATAGTTTTTCAATGAAAGATCTTGGCGAAGCAGCTTACATATTGGGCATAAAGATTTATAGAGATAGATCGAGACGTCTAATATCATTGTCACAAAGTACATATTTGGACAAAGTTCTAAAGAGGTTTGGAACGGAAGATATCAAGAAAGGGTTCTTGCCCATGTTGCCCAATACGACATTGAGTAAAACTCATAGTCCAACAACGGCAGAAGATAGAGAGAGGATGAGTAAAACTCCCTATGCCTCAGCCATAGGATCTCTAATGTATGCCATGCTATGTACTAGACCCGACATTGGATATGCTGTTAGTTTGACTAGTAGGTATCAAAGTGATCCAGGAGTGGATCATTGGACAGCGGTCAAAAACATCCTTAAGTACTTGAGAAGAACTAAAGATATGGTTCTTTCTTATGGAGGCGATGAACAGCTCGTTGTTAATGGTTACACTTATGCTAGTTGGAAAACTGATACGGATGATTCTAAATCACAATCTGGATACGTATTTATTTTGAATGGTGCAGCATTTAGCTGGAGGAGTGCAAAGCAAATCGTTGTGGCGAGATCTTCAACTGAATCGGAATACATGGCTGCTTCGGAGGCTTCACAAGAAGCGATATGGATGAAAGAGTTCATTACAGAGCTCGGTGTGGTTCCAAGTGCGCTGGACCCAATGTCTATCTACTGTGATAACATGGGTGCCATAGCCAATGCGCAAGAACCAAGGTCACACAAGAAGCTGAAGCATATCAAGCTACGTTTTCATGCTATTTGAGAACATGTCCAAGATGGTGACATAAAGATTTGCAAAGTACACACAGATCTGAATGTGGCGGATCCGTTGACTAAACCTTTCGCGAGGGCAAAACATGACCAACACCAAACTGCCATGGGTGTTCGGTATATTACCATGTAATCTAGATTAGTTGACTCTAGTGCAAGTGGGAGACTGTTGGAGATATTCCCTAGAGGCAATAATAAATGTAGTTATTATTATATCTTTGTATTTATGTTAAATGTTTACATTCATTCTATAATAGTATTATCAAGGAAACATTAATACGTGTGTGATTTGTAAACTCAAATTGAAGTCCCTAGTGAAGCCTCTTCATAATACTAGCTTGTTGGTTAATAAATGATTATGGTTTCCCTATCATGAACATTGAGATGTTATTAACAACAAGATCATATCGTTAGGAGAATGATATGATGGACATAGTCCTATAGATAAGTGTAGCATAAATATCAAGTCATTTTAATAGTTCAATTGCTATATGATTTCTGATACATAGTAACCTAATTCCTTCGACCATGAGATCATGCTTATCACCATCACCGGAAGGATGCTTTGATGACATCAAACACCACATCTTAACTGGGTGGTAAAGATGGCATTGAGTATTCGGAATGTATTGGTTGAGACACATGGATCAAGAGTGGGATTTGTCCATCCATATGACGGATAGCTATACTCTGGTCCCTCTCGGTGGAATGTCATCCAATTAGCTTGCAAGCATGTGACTGGCTCACAAGGGATCACATATCACGGGAACGAGAAAAAGAGTATTTATCAGTAACAAGGTTGAACTAGGTATGCAGAGATACCGACGATCAAAACCTCGGATAAGTAAACTATCGTGAGACAAAGGGAAATTGGTATCGTATGTAAGTGGTTCATTCGATCGCAAAGTAATCGTAGAAATATGTGGGAGCCATATGAATTTCCAGATTCCTCTATTGGTTATTGTTCGGAGAAGTGTCTTGATCATGTCCGCATAATTCACGAACCGTAGGGAGACACACTTAAGGATTCGACATTGTTTGAGTAGTTATGGAATGATGAGAAAGAGACCGAATGTTGTTCGGAGTCTCGGATGGGATCCGGGATATCACGAGGAGATCCGAAATGGTCCGGAGAATAAGATTCATATAAGGATAGTCCTGTTTCGGGGTTGGAGAATGGTTCCGGTGTTTTCATCAGGAATGTTCTAGAAGGTTCCGGAATGTCCGGCACTCCAGAGGGGAAGGGTACATGAATGTTTCATAACAAGTTGGAATGGTTGCATCATGTACTAGGTGTCATCTCTGAGCAACATAAAGGGATAAATCAAATCCTAGTTTGAAAAGTCAAACGCTAATTTGAAAAGTCAAACGGCTATTTTGCTTGGTGGAGGGAGAGTAGGAAACCTACTTGGGGAGGAAGTCCCTCTCCCTCCACCACCGGCCAAGGAAGCCGAGTTGGGGAGGGACTCCCCTCCCCTTGGCCGCGCCCTCCCACCTATATAAGGAGGGGCAGGGCTGCCCCTCAGAGACCTACACCTAGCCCTCTCCAAACCCTAGCCCTAAGCCGCCGGCGCCACCACCTCCTGCTGCTGCCGCCGCCTAGGGGAAACCCTAGCTGCCAACTAGGGCTTCCCGAAGCCCTAGCCGTCGGCCCAGCCCTCTCTCCTTGGTGCGTCTAAACCCTAGATCACCGAGGCCTCTCTCATAGTCCACCATACTCGCTCCGGCTTAAGGCGAAGCCCTGCGAGATCTCCCCTCTACTTCCGGTACCATGCCATCGTGCTGCCGGAATCGCGAGGAGAGTGCTACAACCTCTGCTGCCTGCTGGAACAAGGGAGAGGAAGGTATTCGTCGAGTACCTAACGTGTGACCGACTGCGAAAGCACTACCGGAATGCAGCACCGGAAGGATCGTCTACACGATCTTGAGATCGGGAAGAGTACGACTACATCACCCACGAGAATCCGCTCTCGTTAAACACTTTGGAATCTTCAAGGGTGAGTTATTCTATCGACTCGTTGCTACAATCTAGTAGATAGATCTTGGCTTGTTTGTTTGTATGCGGTAGAATTTTTTTGTTTTCCATGCTACGAACCCCTACAGTCTGGATGCGATACCATTCCAATTTTACCGTACATCCACAATACCCGAAAATAGGGTATGGCTTGACTAGAAATTTATATACCATAGTATGGGTTCCCTCACGGCCAAGGTCTGAGCTGAGGCTACCTTGTGAAGATTGTCCACCTGTGCAGTACCCAAGATGACAGTTGGTCATGGTTGGGAGGCCAAACTCACAGGATATGTGCCTATAATAGGGCGTGTAATCGAAAGGTTAGGATTGATTATCCGCATACTGAGTATGGTGAATTCAGGATTTGTTCCTGACGGATGTATCGAATGTTGTGGTGAAAGTGCACAATCTCTGCAGAGTGTCAAACTATTCGAATAGCCGCGTCCGCGGTTATGGAAAGTTGGAGTGGCCATACTGTTCCCCCGTCGGATGTTTTCAAAATGACTTATGAAATGAATGGAGATTTTCACTTGACCACAAGAGAGTTGTGATATGAAATACAAGTTCCCACTTAGGTGTTATAAAATTTCAACTAACTTTTCTTGCTTCTGAACATAGTAGAGGTAAATCTGGCTTTTTTCAAAACAACCCTAGAGCTTATTGTCCTACTACAAAAAAACCCTTCACTTGTTAGTATTAGTTTGCGAGTACTTAAAGAGTACTCATGGCTTTGTCCCTGGCTATTCCCCTGGCCAGACTATGAAGAGGAGTACCAGGATGATGGACCCCAGGAAGGTAACGACAACTAGGATCATCTCCCATCGTCAGCATTGCCTGTGACCCTAAAGATGGAGCTTCGCCTATGCTACCTTTATGTTGGAATTATGCCCTAGACGGAATAATAAAGATGTTATTATTATAATTCTTGTTCATGATAAAGTTTATATTCCATGCTAGAATTGTATTAAGCGGAAACTTTGATACTTGTGTGGTTTATGAACAACATCGTGTCCCTAGTACGCCTCTATGGACTAGCTCATTGATTAATGATGGATAAGGTTTCCTAACCATAGACATGAGTTGTCGATTAATAATGAGATCATGTCATTGGGAGAATGATATGATGGACAGACCCAAATCAAGCAGAGCAATTAGATCATGTCATCGTGTTCATCTTTGCGAAGCTTTTTCTTATGTCAAATATTGTATTCCTTAGACCATGAGATAATGAAACTCCCTGGTATCGGAAGAAAGCTTTGAGGTCATCAAACATCATCCTATGAGAGGGTGATCATAAAGGTGTCTAACAGGTGATCGGAAAGTACTTGTTGGGTTGTATGTATCGAGATGGGATTTGTCCCTCCCAAGTCGGAGAGATATACTTCGGTGTAGAGGGAGTGTCCCAACCTTTATTTATTATAAGGTGGAGTCCCTTGTGTTTACAATGCTAGTCCCTGGATCAATAGCTAGCATCCATAGTTAAGATGTAATATCAAGAAACAAAGGTCATAATATAACTTTATAACCAAGAATAACATAATTTTATTACATCTCACATAGCTCATTTGGCTATTACATTACATTGCAGCGGATTAACTATAAGCATGGGTCCTTCATCTTCAAAGTGCCACAAGCAAACATGTTGGTTGTAGACTTTGTAATCCTAATCAATCAATCTTCAATAAAATCAATCAAACCTGCAACAATACAAGTTACAGCCACAAGGGTCAATACATTTGAATTGTATTGGCAAGTTTCACTACTATGTGGAATATAAGTGGATTCTATCACTACATGCATTTTTGGCTAAGTAGGGTTTAAGGCTCATTTGCAGAAGCAAAATTTATCCTATCTTTTCAAAATGGTTTTGGTCCTTTGTCAAATCTCCTTTTCAAAATTCCTTGAACTCCTTGGTAAATTCCCAAGTGTTCAAGTCCTTGTCAAAATCCCTTGAGCTCCTTGGTAACCCCAAGTGCATCAAGTTTTACCAAAATCTCTTGAGCTCCTTGGTAACCCCAAGTGCATCAAGTTTTATCAAAATCTCTTAAGCTCCTTGGTAACCCCAAGTGCATCAAGTTTTATCAAAATCTCTTGAGCTCCTTGGTACCCCCAAGTGCATCAAGTCTTAAAAGTTTTCTTTTAGAAATTAGAATGTCGATATTTCCCATAGCTTCAAACTTTAGTTGCTCAGTATTGTCCATAACCGGGGACACGGCTAAGTACTTAGATTTTATTATCTTCTGCAGAAGTTGTACACTTTACCCACATGTCACAATCCCATCTTGTTGCCACCAGTGGCCACTAGATTAGTGCTCACCAATATGGAGTACCGGCAGATTGAGAATGTGACGAAGTCTTTCCAGAGGGTCCTCCCATACACCATTGCTAGCTTGTCTTCAGTACCCATGTAGGATTCCAGGTCCTCATGTCCAGTAACTTGAAGATAATGCATGGGTCTTCCCAATCTAGTTGACTAAGCCAGATCCATAAATAGCATGTGGTTGCACACGAAAGCCACAATTGGAGAAACATGTTCAATCTGTAAGTTTCCTGGGTGGTTTTCCTTTGGAGCACAACACAAAGAGATTGCCATAGACATGGTTCCTTTTGTTGCCACCTTCTCCAAAACTCAAAGTATCCTTGTCCACCCAGGTGGTTCATTGAGTCCTTGTTTTATTATATAAAACACAAGTCCTTTTCTCAACTTCATAAAAATCTCAACATGTATCTCTTTTCAAAATATAGCATGGCTAAGCATGTAACAACTACATTGTTTTCACTAAGGAATGTAGCATAGCTTAAGTATAAAAACTCTTTTCATGCATGTTTCAAAATCCACTAAGTATAATGAAAATAGTAGGACTTTAGATGATAGTGTAACTTGCCTTTCTTTTGGTAGGGAATGTTGGTTCACTCCTTGATCTTGCTAGTATCACACTTTTCTAACTTCACTACAATCAATCAAGCAAACACAATATCAACTAGCATTCCAAACCAATAATCAATCAAACAATTTCACACACACAAAACAATGGGATCTAAGTCATGCATGCAAGCATGCAAGAGATAGTTTTATTTGCAAAGATGGTCTCCACTAGGTTTCTAAACTTTGTATGGTTCAAGGTGGTCATTTTCCAAAGTGGCAAAGTCATTTGCAAAAGGGTTTTGTCCATAAACCATTTTTAAGTCCATTCATTATTTTATGTGGTGGAAAATATTTTTATCAAAGCAAAAACTTTATGTCTTTCACCAAATAAGTTGCTAATTCACAAAACTTGGTGTTTTGGGTCAGTAGGTTTTCTCTAAATCATTTTCCCAAGGTTTTTACTCCAAGGTCATTTCCATAGCAAAATCAATATATTTAAATGGCTAGAAATGGGCTAAATCAATTAATCCATCCTAAACTTCACCAAATCCATTTTCAAAACCCTGGGTTTGTTCCTATGGTCAGTAAGTTCACCAGAAATCAATTTGCAAAGATTTCAACCTCAAAAACATTTTTGAACAATTTTTCTAATCTAAACAAGCATACAAATGTTTCTGCAAAAACAAACAATCTAACAGATACTATTCACTAAACAAATTGCATGGTTGGCTAGGGCTTGTTCCACTGATTCCAACGATATAAAGTTTGTAATTTTTGGACGTGTGGATCAAAAGTTACAAAGGTTTCAAAATTGAATCTCTAACAGATTCAAATCTGTTTTTAAAACGAAGCCTGGTCACGTGGCGCGTTTTGATTGGGCGGTACCGCTTCGTTCGGATCAGCAACATGGACCGCAGGATCTAAAGTGAATCGTGCGGCACAGAACTAATCATACCCCTTCGACTAAAGATCTATCGTGAGCGTCAGATCAAAATCCTACGGTGTACAGCGTGCCAGCCATAGATGGGCGGCGCTGCGGTGGCTACTGGCGGCGGAGCGGCCAGACGGTGGCGGCGCCGGTGATACAGGAAGCTAGAGTGGCTGAGGAGGTGCTCACCACGTTCGCAGAAGTCTGGGGAAACTCAACGTGTTCTCGAGGAGTCAAGGGGTGCTCTGGTCCGACGTGGATTGCTCGCCGGAGTTCCTGCTGGCGTCGGTTGCGCGTGGTCGTGGTCGACGGGGAGGCTGCAGAGCATGCCGAAGCAAGGTAGAGGGTGCGTTATACGCGCAAAGTCATTGCGGTGGTGCGAGCGTGAAGGAGGAGGCGCGGGGTGGTCTAGCTTACCAGGGGGAGGTCGTCGGAGAAGAACTAGGCGCGGCGGCGCTCGGAGCTTGTCGAAGACGACGTTCTGGGGCGCCCGCAGTTGAACGAGAGGCACGGACAGATGCGCCAGGAGGTGGGGAGTATGTGTGCATGGTCAATGATACAAGGGGCAGCGCGGAGTCGCCGGAATCGGCACCGGACCTCATCGGAGCAGAGGGTGGTGTTGAGCGAAATTTGGCAGCCTTGGGGCGTGTCGAGGTGGGGCGACAGAGGGGAAATGGAGCGAGAGAGTGGGCGCTTAAGAGGGCGAGATTGCTGAGCGGAATCACTGCGGCATTACTGTGAATTTACGCACGACATCAACGGCAGGAAACGGCCGGCGTGGTCATCGCGAGGAAGAAGGTGAGCTGGAGGGGTGGGGTCCGGGAGTCAGCGAGGGAGTGAGAGAGAAGAAAGGGCCACTCGTCAGTGTCTCTGTGGGTTCAAAATTGAGTGCGAACCGTTTTCTTTCGGGGAGAGGGAAGCTGGGCTGGTACTGGGCCTAGTGGGCTTTGTCGACTGGGCTGTTGTCTGTTTTTATTTTTTTCTTCCTGAATGTTTTTCTTTTTCCAATTCTAAATTTCTGTTTTGAAATTCAAACAACACTCAAGCATTCAAATTGATTCAAACAATCACCAAACAATGCAATTGAATCTGGTTCTGTTTAGCAACATAAACCAATTCCAAAAATAAAATAATATTTTTATTTTAGGGTCCATTATTAATTAAATAAATAGACCTTGTTTAATAAATCAAAATAGAATTTGTTTTATTTAAAATCTCCATTTGAAAACAAATTATTTCCAAAACCCAATCAGTAGGTTTTATTTGAAAATAATAAACACTTGGAAAACTTATTTAAAATAATTTAATAAGTTTTGATGTTTTATTTAAAATGGTAAAAACCTTTTATTTAAAAATTGGATATAATCCTTATTATTTTATTTAAATAGACCTTTACTATTTTTATCAAAACAAAACATTTTAATTCAAAAGCTTGGGAAAGGTTTAATTTGGCTCTATAAAATAATCTTTATTTATAAATCCACCTTTTCTTTTGAAAACCAAATCCTTTTATTAGAAGATCCAAAATAGTAATTTTAAATATTTTTATTTTCCTTTATTAAATGTTTATATTTTTAAACCCCTTTAGGATTTATTTGATCCAAATTGGTTTGAAGGCTTCCAATTGGATTCAAAAGGTTTCTTCTCACCCTGAAAATCAACAAAGTTTTATTTTATTCATTTATTTTTCACATTACAAGATTTGGAAAATCTTGGGATGTGACATTCGGGCCCACTCGGTAATCGATATCAACACCGCTTGCAAGAACGTGGTTAATTAGTTAATCACAAAGTGATATCGGATTATGGAACGAGTAAAGTACTTGCTGTGAACAAGATTGAAATAGGTATGCCGATACCGACGATCGAATCTCGGGCAAGTAAAATATCGCGTGACGAAGAGAATATATATGGAATTAATTGAATCCTGGCATCGTGGTTCATCCGATATGATCATCGATGAATGTGTTGGAGTAAATATGGGTTTCCAGACCCCGCTATTGATTATTGATAGAAGATCATGTCTGCATATTCTCGAACCTGTAGGGTCACACACTTAACGTGTCTTGACGCTAGGATAGAATGGATAATTGGTTTATGAGTTTTTGTTCGGAGTCTCGGATGAGATCCAGGACATCACGAGAGGTTCCGGAATGGTTCCGAGAATAAGTTTCATATAAGGGAAAGCAGTTTTTTGGATTTCGGAATAGTTTCAGATTGTTCGGTATTGTATCGGAAGCTTCTAGAACCTTCCGGAGTGGGACCAACGTGGCCCCACTTGTCGGGAGAGGGCGTGGGCCTACGAGGGAGTTCCCTGGCCGCATTGGGCCAGGGGCACAAGGCCCCATAGGCCCAGCTGGCCAAAACCCTAGGGAAACCTTCTAGAAGGAGGGGGTAAACTTGCCCCCCACTCCAACCCTTGGGGCTGCCGCCCTAGGGCTTGGAGGAGGGGCCAAGGGGGCCGGCCAGCCCCCTATATATATAGGGAAGGGGCGCAGCCCTCCTTCCCCACTCCTTCAACCCTAGCCGCCATACTGCTGCCCTCCAGATCTCTCTCTCTCCCGATTGCGCGTAGGCGAAGCCCTGCCGCAGAAACTCTCCACCTCTGCACCACGCCGTCGTGTTGTAGATCCAATCTATCTCTCCACCCCACTTGCTGGACCAAGGAAGGAGGATACGTCGAGGTGCCGTACGTGTGCATCTCTCGGAGGCATCGCCACTTGCGGTGTTGGATCGGATCAGATCGCGAGGAGGAGAAGCTAGTACGACTACATCAACCACGTTCCGTTGATCATTCCGCTGTGCGAATCTTTAAGGTATGAAGATCTCATCTATTCCCCCTTGTTGTTTGTATCTCCTATATTAGATCTTGGCTTTTCCGTTTGCATCCGTAGAAAATTTTGATTTACTATGCTGCGAAACCCTTTAGTGGTATCAGAGCTAGATCTATGCGTAGATGTGTTTCACGAGTAGAACGCAACATGCTTGTTGCGGGCATTGATGTTTTCTATTGCAAGCCTCTTGTTTGTGTACTTCTTATGACGCGGGATAGTGAGATCGAAGCGGTCCAGGCCAACTTTACGCGACCTCATTCGCGAGACCGGCTCCGCACTTGACGTGTGGCTTGTTCCACACATGCGGCTGGTGGATGCCAGTTTCTCTCACTATAGTTGTCATGGGATTTACACCGGCTGTTGGCAACCATAATATCACCGTTGTGGCTTTCCGTAGGTAAGAATCGTTCTTAGCTTGTTACTCCCATAAGCCACGTAAAACATGCAACAACAAAATAGAGGCGTCTAACTTGTTTTTGTAGGGAGTGTTTCTGTGATATGGTATGGCCCAAGATGTGATGTGTATGTTGTATGCAATGATCATGTTTTGTAATGTTTCACGACTTGCATGTCGATGAGTACACAACCGGCAGGAGCCATATGGTTGTCTTTATAATTGTGTATGACCTGTGTGTCAACTTCTTATTCGCCATGTAATAGCTTTACTTTATCGCTAAGTAGTTAGCAATAGTTGTAGTTGCTATTCGTGGTGGAGGAAATCATGGTGGAGTGATGGAGATCATGCTGGCTCGCACAAGATGGAGATCATTGCGCGGAGATTGGCTATACCATGTCACATAAAATTATATGCATGTGGTGTTTATCCTTTTATGTATCTTATTATGCTTAGATCGCGACGGTAGCATTATAAGATGATTCCTCACTTAAAGATCAAGATAAAACTGTGTTCTCCCCATGTATGCACCGTTGCGAAAGTTCGTCGTGTTCAAGCATCACATGATGATCGGGTGCTATAAACTCTATGTTCACATACAACGGGTGCAAGCCAGTTTTGCACACACGGAAATACTTGGGTTTGACTTGACGAGCCTAGCATGTACATACATGGCCTCGGAACACACAAACCGAAAGGTTAAGTATGAGTCATATGAATGATATGATCGACAATTTGTTGTCCACCATTGAAACCACATCTCTTCTCGTGAAGATCGGATTAGGTGTGGTGAATTTGGATCATGTTCACTAAACAACTTGAGGGATGTTGAATTTAGTGGGAGTTCATCTAGTAATTTGATTAAGTTGAACTAGTTATCATGAACATAGTCTAAATTGTACTTGTAAATTTTGTAGATCAAATGGCTAAGTCCAACTTCAACGTTTTTGCTGAGAAAGAAAAGCTTAAGAACAATGGGTCTAACTTCACCAACCGGTTCCAATCGAGAATCATTCTCTCGAGGACAAAAGGACTATGTCCTTGAGAAAGCGCTAGGTGACACCCTACGTAGATGCTTGGTGATGAGAAAGCTGTTTATCGATCATGAGGATGATTATGGTGTGATTAAGACCACCATGTTGTTTGCTATGGAATCGGACCTTCAAAATCGTTTTGAGGAGTTCCCCGGGCCCTTTGAGATTCTTGAGGAACTGAAAACTATGTTTCAGACTCAGGCCGTTAAGAGATATGAGATCTCTGAGAATTAATCGCAAGATGGAGGAAGGAGTTCCATTAGTGAGCACGACATTAAGATGTCGGGCTACACTCAACGCATGTGAGCAACTTGCAAGATTCGGAGGAGCTCAAGATTGACAGAGTTCTGCAATCACTCCCTCCTAGCTACAAAGGTTTTGTAGTTACTCATAATCAGATTGGTTCCACTGATACGATCACTGAGCACTTTGCTAAGCTGAAAGCTGCGGAGGTGGACATCAAGAAAGATAATCATGTGTTGATGGTCAACAAGCCCCCCAGCTTTAAGAAAGGTAAGGGTGCAAAGAAGCCCTTCAAGAAGGGCAGCGTAAGCGTGCTGCCCTCGCAGAAGAAGCTCAAGTCTGGACCTAAGCCGGACACCGAGTGCTTCTATTGCAAGGACAAGGGTCCTTTGGAAGCGAATCGTCCAAGTACTTAGCGGACAAGAAGGCTGGCACCATCAAAGGTATATTTGATATACATGTTATTGATGTTTTCCTTACTAGCCCTTGTTGTAGTGCATGGGTATTTGATACTGGTTCAGTTGCTAATATTTGTAACTCGAAACAGGAGCTACGGAATAGACGGCGGCTAGCGAGGGATGAGGTGACTCTCAAAAAATGTATCACTTTCATGCCACATGTTATTGAGGTAACCACATCTCTTCTAGTTCTTGTATCACTTTCATGCCATAGTTAGTCATATTTTGTTGCAAGCATGATTATGACAGTTATTGCTCTCTCGTTTGTCGCTCCCTCTCCATTGCTAGCTTTCACTTGCACTGAATATGAGCTCTAGATTTGCTTCCAACTCCCCAAAACCAATATTGCCAACTGTGTCCACCATACCTACCTATTAGCATCATTTGCTACTTCAGTGCATATTCTATATGCCGTATTTTCTTCCAAAATAAAATGTTTGTCTGTTTTGAGAAAGTTAGTTAGTAAATCTCTCACGAACTTGATGGCACACTTTATTCCTTGCGCTTAATAATCCTGAACCATTGTGACCTTTCCATGAAAGTTATATGCTTGCAAATTATATGCTGGGAGTCAGCAGAACCGTGCTGTCGCGGGGAACGCTTTCACCACTTTTTGGATATCTCATCCAGTTGATACCTTGCTCTTTTGTTTGCGGATGTCGATGGTGCGAAATAAAAGGGGATCTTGTGAGTTCATGGAGTCTATACATTGTGTTAGAGAAAAGCCTGAGCTGCTAGCCTAAGCCATGCCTAATCATGGTGGAAACTTGCAGCATCACCATAATGAGAATTTATGAAGCATCCTCAATAAAAATCTATACACAGTAAATAAAAAGATCGCTGAGATGCTCATTGTCTGCTTGACTTGTCATTTTGATCACGGGATAGCTCCTGTATCATGTGCAAGGGGTACCATGTTGGCAGTTCTCTATGATATGCATGTATTTACAATGACAAGAACTTTCAGGTAACCAAAGTTGAGTAGCATGCGGAGCGACCCTTGTACTCAAGGGACTTGGGATTTCCAGTCTATGGTCTATCAAACATATGATTTAGAGTGGACCTCACTTTCACATTAACCACATGAAGATGCCTATGATATGGGCAATGAGAGCTCAAAGCTAATGAGTACCTTCCTTTCACCATTTGGAAGCCTTTCAAACATTTCAAAACCGTTTTCATAACCTTGTAGAGCCACCACTTATTCTATGAGCACCTTCTTAAGAGCATAGTTGTCATTCTTGTGTTTGTTCCAAAACTTGGTTAATTATGTCATGACTTTGATGCTTGTATCTCTGATATCTTTAATTCTAGTCTTCATGTGAACTTCAGAGGTGCCTTGGCATTTATATTGTGCTCTTCAAACAAAGGCAAGCGAGATATCACTCTATCATACCTTACTATGAGCATTGCAATGTTGCTTATGTTTATGTTCCATGGTACTTATTATTATTGAGTTGGTTTCTCTTCATAGCTTGCAATGACTATTGAGTAGACTTAGTTGCATACTCTTTATTATGAATTTTCTAAGCATATACTCCTATGCTGAGAATATTTACATCTTATGAAGTAAATGTGTTCGTGAAAGTTCTTTTATCGCACTTAGTTTTCAACTGAATTGCTTGAGGACAAGCAATAAGCTAAGCTTGGGGGGAGTTGATACGTCCAAAACGTATCTAATTTCCCAAAAACTTTTGCTATTGTTTCTCCTCTAAACTTGTGTGATTTGGATACAACTAACACAGACTGACGCTATTTTTAGCAGAATTACCTTGGTGTCTAGTTTTTGTGCAGAAAATGAACTATCAGGAAAAATCCCGAAAAATATGCCAAAAATTATATTTCACCAGAAGATCCACGGAGCCAGAAGACGAGAGGGAGAAGGGTTCTAGGGGGCCCACACCCCTGCCAGGCACGGGCCCACCCTTGGCCGCGCCTAGGGGGTTGTAGACACCCTAGGCACCCCCTCGGCTCCCTCTACGCCTATAAGTTTTCTCTCGACCTAAAAACCGAGGGGGGTTCGATAGTTTTCCACAAAGAGTTCCGCTCCGCCGCCGCCACCAGAAACCAAGATTTGGATCCAGAAACTCAGTTCTGGCACCCGGCCGGGACGGGGAATTCAGAGAGGATCATCACCATCGTCATCACCAACGCATCTCCATCAACCACCGATGTTTCCCTCATCCATGAGTGAGTAATCCCCCGCTGTAGGCTTGGGGATGGTAGGGATTGAATGAGTTCTATCATGTAATCGAATAAGATTGTTAGGGCATAGTGCCTAGTATCTCTATTAGTGCTATTTGACTTTGTTGCAACTTGTTGTGCTTAATGCTTGTCACTAGGGCCCGAGTGCCATGATCTCAGATGTGAACTCATTATTGAATCATTATGATAGTATTGTTTGTGATCTTATCTGCAAGTTGTGTACACATATCATTGTCCGGATCCAAAGGCCCCAAAGTGACAATAATTGGGACAACCGGAGGGGGTGGCTATGGTGTGAGGATCACATGTGTTCATGGAGCGTTAATGCTTTGCTCCGGTGCTCTATTAAAAGGAGAACCTTAATTGCTAGTAGTTCCCTAGAGGCCCCGCTTCCATGTGCTGGCTGGACAGAAGATGTTGTGCAAGTTCTCATTGCGAGCATGTATGACTATATTTGGAGCACATGTGTAGGATTGTTTAGTACTTGGATGCTTGTTATTATTTATCTCCAATGCCCTAGATCTTGAAGTTACATGTTTAGAATCGTCCATGCCATGCCCGTTCATCCATCCCTATGCCTACAACACTCAAATCCCACTGTTTACTGTTACTCTTACTATTTCTCCTATTTTACTGTTACTATTTCTACTACAAACTATTGCTACTGATAAACTTCTATGAGCAAGAACTATTTCCAGGTGCAGCTGAATTGACAACTCAGTTGTTAATGCTTGCAAGTATTCTTTGGCTCCCCTTGTGCCAAATCAATAAAGTGGGTAATACTACCCGCAAAGACTACTGCGATCCCCTACACTTGTGGGTCATCACTTGCTCACTTTTATTTTTATCCTCTCCAGTCTTTGCTCTTCCTCTTGTTAGATTTTAGAGTGTCTTAGAACTTCTGTTGTTTTGGTTTTGTTTTGCTTTTTTCTTCTTCTAAAAAATCTTTTTCTGCGAGAAAATCAATTTTCATAACCTGAAAATTGGCCAAAAATAAAGTTTCCCGGAAAATTCCAGAAAATTCATATATAATTTTTCCTCGAAAAAAGGGCAGAGGGATACCTGGAGTGGCCCAGGGGGACCCACCAGGCCAGCACACCCCCTGGTGGCGTGGCCAGCCCCAGGGCACGCCTGGCATGGGTGGGCCCCACCCGTGGCCATCCAAAATGCCTCCTCCCAGACACATCTTTCTCTCTCTCAAAAAGCAACGAAAAACTTTCTCAATCTCGATTTCCTGCTGTTCTTTCTCCCGATTTTTGATCTCCTTGCTCAGCCCATTTTGCTACTGATTTTTTGAGTGATTACTCTCCGGTATGTGCCTCCTCCGCTTGTCCAATTAGATTTTTGATTGGTAGATTGTATCTTGAGTATTTGCTACTATAGGTGTCAGGTTGTGTGAGCTTGCATGCTTGTTCTATGCTTAGATATTTCATTTTGATGCATGTTTACCCCTCTAGCAAGTTCCTATAGTAGTTCCTCATCATTTATCAACTTGGAAATCACTTGGTTTGATGTTTGTCTAAAAATTTCAGAAAAGAAGATGAGTGCATACTAGCTAAATCAACATGAATTGATGGTACCTGAACCAATGAAAGTCCATCGTGAGGAGGAAGTCTTCCCTTCCATATATCCATGCCCTGAATTTATGAGAGTTGCTGGGATCTTTTAGGATTTCCAAACTATGATTACTAATGCAGGATTGGAACATTTCATTGGAGAAGAACCATATCAATATGCTAAGATAACCATGACGGTGGTGAAGGACTTTCGGTTTAGTTGGTCCTTGTCTAATCCCATGGTACACTATAAAATTTACAATATAGCTGCCGACCTCCCTTTTGTTGATTTTTGTGTAGCTATCAGAGTGCCACAATGGGGTTCTTGTGAGAAGATTAGAGAGAGGCCTAAGCCACTCATGGACTTATATGCTGAAATTTTCCAAGTTGCGACTTCTCAAAGGAAAGTGGTAAAATTCGAAACATTTAGTTCCCATACATTAGATATTTTGCCTATTTCATTACCAAGTGTGTTCTTGCTAGAAAGACTGCTAGAAAATTATCTTCATTTGATCTAGCTTTTATTTCAGTTGCTTTGAATATGGATAGATCTTATAAATTGGGTGCTTTAATAGCTTACCGTCTTACCACCAACCGCGAGAAAGTTGGAATTTGTGGAGGTCTCATTGCCTCTCGTTTGCTAGCTTTTCATGGTTTGGAGCCTCACCATTCCGATTTTTGGTTCCCCATAGAGAGACTCGATCTCAATTCCATGGTTCGGCATAATTTTGTTTCTCCTTGGGCTACTTTGAGAGATTTACCGTATGATATATACTTTGTCAAGTGTGGTTGGAGATGGGGTAGGTATGAGAAAGTAGTCTATTTTCTTGTACCTGCTTTGTTTAACTTTGATAACAGGCAAGGATGGTCACTCACGGAGGAAGAACTTGACACATACGTGGCGGAGCTCTCCCAGCAAGAGGAGAATGTTGGAGAGGATGCCGAAGATGATTCGGTTCAACCCTCCAACATGGGGGAGTCTTCTTACCAGCAGCCCTCCTATGATTTGAGCGCGTCTTCTTCTTCATCGTGAGGGCCTGATTATGATCATTTCTACGATGATCCACCAACTTGGGGTTACTACCCGCCCTATTGAGCCCCACTTAGGCCAAAAGCCTAAGCTTGGGGGGAGGTATACCGACATCACACTCATCTATATATCATGCTTCATCGGTTCTTTGTATATCCATGTTTTTCTTTCTTGTTAGTTTTTTCTTCTAATTTTCCAAAACACAAAAAGACCAAAAATATTTTCGTTATTTCTCTTGGTTTTTTAGCTTTGGTTTGCCTTAAAAAATCCAAAAAGATTTTGATTTTTTTGTTTTTGCTTTGAGTGCTTGCTTTAAAAAAATCGAAAACACCAAAAATATTTGTTGTTATTCTTTGGTTTTGTGAAGTTCTTTGCAGGGGTTCAGCGGTCCTCACTGGATTTTGGTTTCATGATTATTATTCAAGCCACACAAGTGAAGATCAATAATGAAGATTAATGACAACTTGAGGTGTGGTAAGAGGCTGGTAATGAACTATATTTGTTTTCTTTTTTGTACATATACTCATCATTGTGGGCATGCTTAGCCTATTCATGTAAGGTGTATGTTAGATTTATGGATGCTTAATAGTTCTTGCTTTCTTGTGATTAGCTCTAGCTTGCTAATAATTTGTAGCATGCCATATGAATGTTTGCTTGCATTGTTCTATTCATAACTTAGTATGATATTGTGGTATCCTCCTTTGAATGTTTCATTTGAATCGACTTGGCACATGCTCACACATGCTTATGACTGAAACAATAGTCAGTTAAGCCCTGATGATTTATTTTGCCTCAGAGTTCTTGTATCACTTTCATGCCATAATTAGTTTTGTTTTGTCACAAGCGTGATTATGACAGTTATTGCTCTCTTGTTGGTCACTCCCTTTCTATTGCTAGCCTTCACTTGCACTGAGTATGCTCTACTCATGCTTCCATCTCCCCAAAACCAATATTGTCACAAGTGTCCACCATACCTACCTACTATCATCATTTGCTATTCCGTGCATATTCATTATGCCTTGTTTTCTTCCAAATAAAATGTTTTCTTGTTATGAGGAAGTTAGTTAGTAAAGCTCTCACGAACTTGATGGCACACTTTATTTTCATGCACTTAATAAACCTAAACCATTGTGACTGTCCATGAAAATTATATGTTTGCAAATTATAGGTTGGGAGTTAGCAGAACCGTGCTGTCACAGGGAACGCTTTCAACACTTGTAAATATTATACCTAGTTGATATCATGCTCTTTTGTTTACGGATGTCGTCGGTGTGAAATAAAAGGGGAGATTGTAAGTCCATGGAGTTATGTATATGTGTTAGAGAAACGCCTGGGCCGCTAGCCTAAGCCATGCCTAATCATGGTGGAAACTTGCAGCATAACCATAGTGAGCATTCTATGAAGCATTCTTCTTATAAAAAAGAGATAGATATTGAGAAAAAAAGATATGAGAAAAGAGTAAAGAGAGAAAAAAGCACCATATTCCCATGGTCAATAAGAAGATTGCTGAGATGCTCATTGTCTGCTTGTCTTGTCACTTTGATATGGGATAGCTCATGTATCATATGCAAGGGGTACCCTGTTGGCGGTTCTCTATGATACAAATGCATTTCTTATGACAAGAACTTACCGGTAACTAAAGTTGAGTAGCATGAGGAGCGACCCTCGTACTCAAGGGACATGAGATTTCCAGTTTATGGTCTGTCAAGCATATAACACATATTGGACCTCACTTTCACCTTAACCATCTAAAGATGCCTATGATAGGGTCAATGAGAGCTCAAAGCTAATGTGTACCATACTTTCAGCATTTGGAAGCTTTTCAAACTTTTCAAAACCTTTTCACTTCCTTGTTGAGTCACCACTTATTCTATGGGCACCTTTTTGAGAGCATAGTTGTCATTCTTAGTGTAATGTGCTTGTCTCGAAACTTTGTTAAGTATGTCATGACTTTGATGCTTGTATCTTTGATATCTTTACTTCTAGTCTTCACTTGAACTTCAGAGGTGCCTTGGCATTTATGTTGTGCTCTACAAACAAAGTCAAGTGAGATACCACTCTATCATACCTTCTTATGAGCATTGCAATGTTACTTATGTTTATGTTTCATGCTACTTATTATTATTGAGTTGGAATCTCTTCATAGCTTGCAATGACTATTAAGTAGACTTAGTTGCATACTCCTTATTATGAATTGTCTAAGTATCTACTCATGTGCTGAGAATATATACATCATATGAAACAAATGTGTTCATGAAGGTTCTTTTATCGCACTCAGTTTTCAACTGAATTGCTTGAGAACAAGCAATAAGCTAAGCTTGGAGGGAGTTGATACGTCCAAAATGAAGGGATACGGGTATGCTACACTAGCGCAAATCAAAATTTTCTACCACGTAAACCAGGATTACTGTTGTCATAGATCACGGGATTACCACTAGACGCGTAGTTGCGGAATTGATGAAGCGTGTCGAGGCAGTGCAGACGTTCCACGTCTCCTCCTTGTCCTCGTCCCACGAGCAGCTCCCCTTGTGCGGCTCGTCCAAGCGCTACAGATGCAGCGCCTCCGAGGTATCCACACGTACAGGGTGGAAGCGTCAGACGCCGGACTGCTAGGTCCGCGCGTGCAACACATGCGTGAGGAGTGGCGGCTGGGAATGATCTGAGGTCTAACGTCTAACCCTGTCCCGCTCGCCCCACCCTCTCTTATATATGCGTCCCTAGTGGGCTTCTACATTAGCAGCCCATTACTAGCCTAAGCCTGGTCTAATTCGGATCCAATCCTCATTAGGCTTCCAGCCACTTAAGTGTGTGACCCTATAGGTTCATATGTGTATAGAAATGACACGAATACACTTATTTTGTCAATAGTTGGTAGCAGCCTCTAGCAAGACGTGCCAACTCCTAAACGCATACAAAGATCATATCGGACGAACCATCACAAGGTTTAGTACATGTCTTTCCCTTTGCCTCACGATATTTGGTCTAGCTCCAAGCTGACCTCAATTTCTCGATACTGCGATCGGAATCCCTTTACTAGGTTAAATCCCAACCTTATGTAGCACGACCATGCATTTCTGGATCCGATCACTCGAGGGGCCCAGAGATATCTCTCTCAAGTAGAGAGGGGCAAATCCCATCTTGATTGACCATGCCTTGCAGCATGCTTCAGGACAAACCCAAAAGCTAGCTTTATAACTACCCAGTTACGGTGCAACGTTTGATAGCCCCAAAGTAGGTCGATCCACATCTCAAGTACATGCGACAATCTCAGGTCTAAGGACAAAACTTACATGATGTGTAGAGAGAGAGAGCTGCAACTAATTGCCAGTCTCAGGTTGCGTCAGTCCAACCCCATGTTCATAACATGTGTCCACATCATTGGTTTGACATCTCCATGTCTATGACTTGCGAAACATTGTCATCAACCAATCGATGTGCTAGTCTAATATTCACGTGTGTCCTCACATGAACTCCGACTAGGGACAACTCTTTAATAACCATACAAGTAAAGAGTTTCACAAACAATTCACATAATTGCCAATCAATACAAGTTGCCTGATATGGATATTCAAGGAAAATTACAATAACTCATGGATACATATGAAATATAATCATCTCTATGATTGCCTCTAGGGCATATTTCCTTCAGTCTCCCACTTGCACTAGAGTCAATCTAAAATGTATCTAATACCAATTGCTCTTGTGTGCGCTTCATGCGCTGGTCATGCGGAGAGGCTTAGTCAAGGGATCAGCAACATTTGAGTCTGATTTATTTTGCATATCATGACACT